>CM060988.1:171068064-173695564 GCA_030765065.1 Deroplatys truncata | reverse complement strand
GTCATCCAACCTTTGTCGCTGTTTATCGTCACCTTGCTGAGACAGGAACCGTTGCACCACAGACTATTGACCGAGAAGACCAAGACACCAATGGATAAGCAGAGGAGGACAAGTTCCATGGCCTGCACGTTCTCCCGACCTCAATCCTGTGGATTTTTACTTCTGGGGGCATCTTAAATCATTGGTTTATGGAGCAGTCATCCCGGATGCAGAACCGCTTCATCGACGTGTCATGGAAGCCTGCGAAACCATTCGACACCATCCCGGAGGTTTTGACAGGGTGCGACATTCCATGATTCGACGAGTATAGGAATGCATAGAAACAATAGGATGACATTATTATGAGCTTTGTGTGTTATAAGTGTACCACTGTTTTGAACACCTCCTGACGAGAAAACAAAGGATTATGGGACATATGTTCATATGAATTTTTTTCCTTCTTGTGGTGTAACGAACCCATGCCCGAAGTTTCTAAAAGTACTTCTGAAACATCCTGTATATACTTCATTTGCTTCGGCAACTCTCGCTCGAGCGGACACTGACACTTTCCCCAAGCTAAAACACCAGTGAAGGTGTGGTGTAGAGAGAGAAAAGCGAAAATCGTCTCTTAAAATATTAAACACTCCTATAGGGATATCAGAGTCAACAGTAACACGTCTTTACTTTATATCCTTTCCAAACAAGGAGTTAAAATGCATGTTTACGGAGTACACCACTGTGCTCAGTTCAAACACGTCTTCCATTTGCATCCAACAACTTCAGACACTAACTTTCGGGAACTAATTAGTGCACAGGGTTTCATATGCATTCAGAACTAGAGACGGTATGTAGATGTTAAACTTATTGCTCGAGAGAGTATGTTGTTTGGTTCACCACCGTCCTAAGCCGTAAAAGACGTAGACAACTGAACGCTTTTGAAGCGAGCGTGATCTTCAAAAGCAACTGTGGATTAGCATCTGTGTCGTCACTAAGCAACGGAGTTTTCTCGCCATCCACGAGCATAAGCATGTCTACAGGAAAAATATGGAGATTAACGAGCGAAATATGGCTCGTATTGGTGCGATACCAGGTTCAAATCTTTTGTACCGACTAATCTACCTGGGGTCTTCTTTTTCGTGATTTTCTAAGTCAGGGGCGGCCTACCCTAGACATTTTGAGCGGTCCACGATTGTTCAAGATCTAACGTGGATCTGTTTATCATTAAAAACTCTCCCGCTTTCGAATATGAAGAGAGTAACATAGATTTATTTATAGATATTCCCCTTCCTTGCAAATGAAAATAATATAAATTCAAAAGGACTCAGGACTTTGTGCCAAGTTTAAAGAGCATTGTGGATCAACCGCTTCTAATTTTAGTGAATTTTGGAAATATATTCTGAACAATTAAAAAAATCTTATGTGTTACACTCACATGATTTTCTCTACTCTTATACAAAGTATTTTTACAAATGCTTATTTTCCATCTCACGTTAATCAAGATAAACTATCTTAGAGTGGTTGCAATGTGGAGCATTCCATTCTCTTTGCAAGTCCAGGACAAAAAAAATAATAACGAATTTCCATTTGAGAAAAAGTATGAGTATTGGAAAATGCAAACAAATAACAAAGAATTTGTCGGAAATGGTTCACTCCACAAACAACGTGTATGTGACATAAATTGTGCGTTTTAACGAGCTCTGCATTTTTTTTGTGTGGAAAAAGTTTGTCTACCTCTTACGGTTTAACAGTTGTGCAAAAGCCATTCAGAAAGAAGAGTATTTTTGGGGACTTTCCTAGAAAATTCGAGATATACATTTTATTTGTCATGAAAATGTCTTAAATATATGATACTTTAATGAAAATCGTTAGAGCCATTTTTGAGCAAATCAAAAATTTCGAAAAACGTTTGATGTAAAGTGTAGCCTGGGGTGAGAGGATTTTCTTGAAAATCTTCGCGACGCATCCTAGGAAGATACTAAACTCAAATACCAAGCTTGGCATTTATTCGACTTTTCGTTTTTGAGTTATGCTGTTCACAGACATACACACGGCATGCTTCCAAAAATGCTTTATTTGTATTCAGAGTACCTCAAAACACATATTTTCGGTGAAATCTCAGTGTCGAATTTTTGGGTGAAATACAATACTTCCCCTTACATGACTTTCTTTTACCTCTATCGCTTATTGGTGGATATACACATTATTCTTACAAACGTTTATTTTCCTATCTACTTCATTTCAATCGAGATAAACCTTTCCGGAAACAGCTACATTACACATTTCGTTGTAGATACAAAGGAACAACGATAGTCAAATGTTTTAACAACTGGACGCTACATGCTGGCCCTAAAATTCCACACTCTTTCCATGACAACGCGAGAAACAAATGCAAATTGACAGGAATTTGAAAGAATGTCTAAGTATTGAAGAATTAGGACCGTTAATAACGGATATCTCGGAAATGGCTGATGCCACGAAAAAAGTTATATGAAATAAATTGTGTGTTTTAAAGAGATCTACATTTTTTGTGAAGTACGTTTTCGTCTATTGCTTAACGTTTACCAGTTATACAAGATTATAAAAAATTTCTTCTGAAAGAAGTGGACTTTACTATTTACAGAAAATTCAAGATATACATTGTATTTGAGATGCAGGTAATTTTAGTATATGGTATTTTAGCCAAAACTATATCATTTTCAGAAAATAACAAAATTTCAAAAAATGTTTCGTGTAAAGTGTAGTTTGTGGTGGGGGACTTTCGGGATATCTAATTTTTGGGTGGAATTCAATACCTACTCTACCTAGCATGTACCTGGGAGAGAAAGTAAAAAGTAATTTTCAAAATATTTTCGACATATACTTTGAAGTTGTCAGTTATATATAAACTTGAGATTTTAATATTTTAGTGTCTTTAAAATATAGTGGCCTATGTTAGAAATGAATTCATTAACACTTACCCTCAGCATGTCACATTTAGATTGTAACATATTCATACGTTGGTTGATCTATTACATATTCCATGGAAATGAGAATTTTGTTGTTCACACAATACTCACGAAGTAACAAAGACTTGCTGTGTGGAAAGCATTTAACTCGTTTCATACCGTGCTGCACAATAGCTTCTAAGTTCTCAGCACTCACTCGCCACACCGTCAGACATCGACCGGCGTATACACGCAACTGAATATGGGGCAGGTCTTGGCCGCGTTTATCTTACAAGTCACGTCAGCTGTGATTGACCACCGATTTCAGACTTAGGTTTACGATTACCGAGCGGGATGGCCTAGGCGGAACGTCTGTGACCCGCATTCGAGAGGCTGTGGGTTCGACCTTCCTGACCCATGGTTTTTTCGAGGGTTTCCCCGGATTGCTAGGTGAATTCTGGGAAGGATTATTAGATCCCCTGAATTTCCTGTCCCTCTATTTCATCTCAATTATCATTCCAGTTAACCTTTTATCTGCTTGGTTTCTTTTAAGTTTGCGGAAGTGTCGGCAGGAGGTCTCGGCGTGTGCATGGCAGGGGAAAAGGATGCTCCAAGTAAACCTTCGTCCCCCAGAGTGTGAGCGGTCCCCGGGTCTCGGGTTCCCCAAGGGTTGTGTAAGCTTTGCAGTAAGATAATATTTAGTGTGCCCATTATTGACTTTTGGTAAAACCTCGCAACGGTCCGTGGGAAAACTTCATCAAATATCTACTGCTTAACGTGTCAAACACATTATTTAACATTGAGGATATAAGCGATACCAGATACAGAGGGTTGTTCGCAATTTATGGTAACAAACCTAAGACCCCCCCTTACCTTATGAAAAACCACGCCTCCGCCAGCTGTGATGTTCATCTGGCAGCCTTTAGTTTGAGCTGTCAATTTGCAGCACAGCTTCAACTGCTACGAAATACAGGGATGTCCAGTTTATTCCATTCCTCCGGCAGCTTTCCAGAGAACATCCAAAGTTTGCGACCGTCTGCTTTCAAGGGCTCCTTTCAGTAATCCAAATGCACAAAAATCCATCAGTGATGCATCAGATGATTTAACACGGATGTCGCTGAAAGGCATGGAATGTATTCCCATTTCTCTCTCTATGTTCTAGCTCCCGAGGTCGCGGGTTCAAACCCGGCGAAGGGCGATGGATTTTTTCGGGCGTAAAACTCCTCATCATGGCTTCCTTCGGAAGGGAAGTAAAGCCGGTGGTCCCGTGTCGTAAATTTGCGGCACGTAAAAGAACCTCAAGCGTGATAGAGGTCTCTGAGCAAAATTAACGATATTTCACGTCCAAAATAGAATGGTACGCTAAGGACCACAGAAGTTTAAGAGCGACTATAAATAATAATGATAAAAAAAAATATTTGTATCTTGAAGCAGACGTATAGCCTGATGCCTTATCCTGATGCAACCAGACTTTATTTACATCTGCACCATAGAGAGCAGGGATTTCTGTGTGGAAAACTAGTATCACGACGTTAGTCTGATAATATGCCGAGTTGAGTTTCAAATTTTTATGTAACGACGAATTGTTAATTTGGCAATGTAACGGTGCCTTGTTATTACCATGAAACTATTGGGGAAATTTTGTTAGTTTCCTTATACCAACCTTCAAATTTTTTTTCTCCCCTTGGTCGGTAATAAACGAGAGCCAAAAAACTACGAACCGGCTGCGCGGTGTTTTTCCTGTCCGCGTCCTCGGCGCTCGTTGCCATCTACCGTTATCATAGAAAGGCGGGGATGAAATCATAAAACATTGGCTTTACTTAACACCTTTATGAAAGGAGATGCTGAAACTGGCCACCGTCGTTGTCCATACATTTTTGGCACTTCTTTAGGAAACTATCCATCACTCACCGCAGTTCAGTTGAGAAATGCCAGCAATTTCCTGGCGAATATTTTGTTTTAATTCTTCCAGAGTGTATGGGTTTGTCTTGTACAGAGATAGAAATCGCAGAGGGTTAGGTTGGGGGTCCGAGGGAGCCACAAATCTCTACTAATAATTCTGTCCTCAAACACACTTTCATAAAGTTGTTAAGTAAAGCCTTTAAAATAGTTTTAAAAATCTGATGTGTTACACTCACACGACTTTCTCTACTCTTGAAAAACTATTTTTACAAACCCCTATTCTCCATCTACTTCATGTTAATCGAGATAAACATTTGCAGACTCTATCTTATTGCTAATTTTCTTGTAGATGTAAGGGGAATATATATTTACAAGGGTAATATAGAAATGCAGTAGCCTTTCAGCATATACAATCTCCTAATAGCTGGTTGCTAGGTGCAGCACCATTACCTTTGCCACAGATTAATACTCTTTGCACATCCAAGACAAAAAAAATCTGATGTGTTCACTCACATGACTTTCTCTACTCTTATACAAACTATTTTTACAAACGCTTATTCTCCACTACTTCATGTTAATAGAGATAAACATTTGCAGACTCTATCTTATTGCTAATTTTCTTGTAGATGTAAGAGAAATATATATTTACAAGCGCAATATAGAAATACAGTAGCCTTTAAGCACATACATATCTCTTATTAGCTGGTTGCTAGGTGCAGCACCATTCGCTTTGCCACAGATTAATATTCTTTGCATATCGAAGACAAAAACATTAATAACGAATTCCCATTTGAGAAAATAAGTATTGAAAAATTTAAGGGAATAACAAGTAATATCTCGAAAATGGTTCACTCAACAAAAAAAATGTATATGACCCAAATTGTGTATTTTAACGCGATCTACATTTTTTGTGAAGTAAAAGTTTGTCTATCTCTTATGGTTTACCATTTATGCAAAAGTCGTTCACAATAAAGACTACTTTTGGAGACATTCCCTGGAAATTCAAGATATACATTTTATTTGTCATAAAAATATCTGAAACATATGATATTGTAATCAAAATCGTTAGAGCCATTTTTGAGAAATTTAAAATTTTCGAAAAATGTTCCATGTAAAGGGTACTCTGGGGTAGGGGGATTTTCTTGAAAACCTTTGTGTCGCATCCTTGGAAGATACTGAACCTAAATACCAAGTTTGGTATTTATCCGACTGTTCGTTTCTGAGTTATGGTGTTCACAGACACACACACAGACAGACACACCCACAGACACACAGACACACACACGGACATGTTTCCAAAAATGCTTTTTTTTAATTCCGGTGAAATTAGCATTTTTTTAATTCCGGTGAAATCTCGGTATCGAAATTTTGGGTGGAATACAATACTTCCCCTACTTACTATACGTAGTAGAGAAAGTAAAAATGAATAACGAATTCCCATTTGAGAAAATAAGTATTGAAAAATTTAAGGGAATAACAAGCAATAACTCGAAAATGGTTCACTCAACAACAAAAATGTATACAACATAAATTGTGTATTTTAACGCGATCTACATCTTTTGTGTAGTAAAATTTTGTCTATCTCTTATGGTTTACCAGTTTACCAAAAGTCATTCACAATGAAGAATACTTTTGGAGACATTCCCAGAAAATTCAAGATATACATTTTATTTGTCATGAAAATATCTTAAACATATGATATTTTAATCAAAATCGTTAGAGCCATTTTCGAGAAAATTAAAATTTTCGAAAAATTTCCTTGTAAAGGGTACTTTGTGGTGGGGGGATTTTTTTGAAAACCTTCATGTCGCATCTCTGGAAGATACTGAACCTAAATACCAACTTGGGTGTTTATCCGACTGTTCGTTTCTGAGTTATGCTGTTCACAGACAGACACACAAACAGACAGACAGACACACAGACACAGACACACATACGGACATGTTTCCAAAAATGCTTTTTTTGGATTCAGGGGATCTCAAAACATGTATTTCCGATGAAATCTCGGTATCGAATTTTTGGTTGGAATACAATACTTCCCCTACTTACTATACGTAGTAGAGAAAGTAAAAATGTTGTATGGTTTCATCCGCGGCTTTCTATGATAGCGGCAGACGGCAACGAGCGCCGAGGACGCGGGCAGGATAAACACCGCGCAGCCGGTTCGTAGTCTTTTGCCTCTCTCTGTATATAGCCCAGGGTTTGTTGCTGTCACTTAGATAAACACATGCCTCATCTAAAAGGACAACAAACAACCATTTTTAATCAGCTAGGTATCGTTCATAGTGCTTTCTGCTGTTAGTGGCACGTTTTGCAATGTGTTTAGGCAACAGCTTATATCCCCGGCACTTATGGCACTTTCCTTGATTCAAGTCCTGGTTGATTATGGTGTTCACAGTGGTAAGAGAAATCCATTTACAGTGCAAAGGCTCTCCGAGTTGCAGGATTTGATGCAGTCATGGGCCTTCACCTTCCAAATTATCTCCGAGGTACTACTGGTGGCCGTTCGTGGATTTCCCTGTTTCTTGTCCCTTGAAATAAGTCCTGATGTGACCTTACCTTTTTTGTTGAGTGCACATGAGATCTCTTTCTTGGATGTGGTAAAACCACGCCTCTAGCACTGCTTAATAATCTTAGAATACAGGTATTTTGCATCGAAAAGGGCAATAATGTACTCTTATCAGAATGGTTCTATTTTTGACACCATTTGATGCAGCAAGAACAATAGCACACACCTGAGCAAACACAGTGATACACTCATACTGCTGAACTTTCATTCGGTTCCATATGTTTCAGCGCGGAGCTATTGTGCTCGTCTGATATTGTTACCATAGATCGTGAATAACCCTCCCTAGTCTTAAAATTCAGGGCTATTATTGATTTAGGCTTTAGTTGGCGAGTATAATAGTTAAACCCAAATAGGTTACACATCCCAATCTGCTGCCCTTCTTGCAGACATATTCAGGTCATGTTTTAAATGAACATAAAGCAACTAATTTATTACTCGATAAAAGTACGAAGCGAATGAAAATACAACCTTAGATACTATTAGATACATTTTTTTGCTGCGAAGGTCTACCCAGGCAAGAGCCGAAGACCAAGCCCCCTCCTAACAACCCAGGGTCAGCGCCATCCGAGCGGCTCTCCAACTGTGGGGGTTTCCCATGAGGACAATACCTTGTTTCCTAAAAAGACCCTCCCGCTTTCGCGGGATTGGAAGTGGATACGCCACTTACGCGCGTCACCCTAAGTAGGGTGACTACCGAAAACCTCGGTAGAGCCGACAGCAATCTAGCATGCCGTCTACCAACTCTCACTCATGGTTGGTGCCGGAGAACATCGAGACGTCTCATAACCCCGCCTGGAGGGAAAAACCAGCCAGACGTACCCAATCACCCATGGGTATCGGGAACCACTGCCCCGCCGAGTCCAACCCAAACCGAACAACTCCCTATTGGGAGGGGCTCCAATATTTGGCCCAGTGTACTTCTAGCAATGTCAGAAGTACCACGAGTGCTAGGGGTCCACAGCGCTCGCACCACGGCAGTTGAAGGGGTCGGAACCCCTCCCCTACGGGGAAATTCTTAAAATCCTTAAAAGGCTTAAAATTCAGGCCTATTATTGATTTAGGCTTTAGTTGCCGATATGATTGTTAAATCCAAACAGGTTACACATTCCATTCTGCTGCGCTTCTTGCAGACATATTCAGGTCATGTTTTAAACGAACATAAAGCAACTAATTTATTACTCGATAAAAGTGGGAAGCGAATGAAAATACAACCTTAGACAATATTAGATACAATGCAAGGCGATGACATGAAACACTATACTTTAATTAACGCTCACTAAAGGAAGCTCAGTTTGTACATTTTATTAGCCACTGCGCCCGGCCAAATTCGGAACGTAGTACGAAGTTGTCTGATAGATGTCTCTCACTGGTAGATTAGGACGTATTGATTTATGGGGAAACTGGAAGAGACTGTGTAATACAACAATGTTTATGATCTTGGTCACCTGGCTCTCTTTAAGTTTTTTCCTTCCCTTCTTGTAGCAATAGAAATAGAATATGAAAAAAATATTGGTATTATTTGGACAGAGCCCAACTCTTGTAAAATTTGGTAAATTTCTCTGTTCTCAAAAATACTACATAGATTTTGTATTACTTTCTCCACTACGTATAGTAAGTAGGAGCAGTATTGCATTCACACAAAATTTTTGTATTGTTTTGAGGCCCTGAATCCAATTTTTTTTATAAAAGGTCCGCGTGTGTGTCTGTGAACAGCATAAATCAAAAGCTAAATGTTAAATGAATACCAACCTATTTCAAAGATGCAACATGAAGATTTTCAAGAAAATTCCCCCGCCCCAGACTACTCTTTACATGGAAAATTTTTAGAAAACTTTTATTTCTCAAAACTGGCACTTTTAATTAAAATATAATATGTTTAAGCTATTTTCATGGCAAATGAAATGCATATCTTGAATTTTCTGGGAATGTCCCGAAAAGTCCCCTTCATTCTGATGACTTTCGCATAACTGGTAAACCGTAAGAGATAGACAAAATTTTACTACACAAAAAAATGTAGATATCTTCTTAAAACACATACTTTATGTCATATGCATTTTTTGTGGAGTGAACTATTTCCGAGATATTCCTCGTTATTTGTTTGAATTTTCGAATACTTAAACTTTTGTCAAATAACACTTAGTTGTTCTTTTTACTTTCTCTACTACGTATAGTAAGTAGGGGAAGTATTGTATTCCACCCAAAAATTCGATACCGAGATTTCACCGGAAACACATGTTTTGGGACCCCCTGAATCCAAAAATCCATTTTTGAAAACATGTCCGTGTGTGCGTCTGTGTGTCTGTGTGTGTGTGTGTGTCTGTCTGTGAACAGCATAACTCAGAAACGAACAGTCGGATAAACACCAAACTTGGTATTTAGGTTCAGTATCTTCAAGAGATGCGACACGAAGGTTTTCAAGAAAATCCCCCTACCCCAGATTACCCTTTACGTGGAACATTTTTCGAAAATTTTAATTTTCTCAAAAATGGCTCTAACGATTTTGATTAAAATATCATATGTTTAAGATATTGTTATGACAAATAAAATGTATATCTTGAATTTCCTGGAAATGTCTCCAAAACTATTCATTGTGAACGACTTTTGCATAACTGGTAAACCATAAGAGATAGACAAACTTTTAGTACACAAAAAATGTAGATCGCGTTAAAATACACAATTTATGCCATATACATTTTTTTTGTTGAGTGAACTATTTTCGAGATATTTCTTGTTATTCCCTTAAATTTTTCAATACTGATTTTCTCAAATGGGAATTCGTTATTCATTTTTTTGTCTTGGATATGCAAAGAGTATTAATCTGTGGGAAAGGGAATGGTGCTGCACCTAGCAACCAGCTATTAAGAGATATGTATGTGCTTAAAGGCTACTGTATTTCCAAATTGCCCTTGTAAATATATATTCCCCTTACATCTACAAGAAAATTAGCAATAAGATAGAGTCTGCAAATGTTTATCTCGATTAACATGAAGTAGATGGAGAATAAGCGTTTGTAAAAATAGTTTGTACAAGAGTAGAGAAAGTCATGTGAGTGTAACACATCAGATTTTATTCCCCTTGCACCTACAAGAAAATTGACCATAAGATTAGCAATAATTTTCTTCAAATGTATAGTTCGTACACAAGTAGAGAAAGTCGTGTGAGTGCAGCACAACAGATTTTTCTAAATGTTTTATTTTAAAAAATGTTCTAAGGTTTTGATTAAAATAATATATATCAAATACATTTACATGACAAGCAAAATGTATATCTTGAATTTTTTGGGCATCCTTTAAAGTCCTTTTCTTTCGGAAGGAATTTTGTATAATCTTATATATAATCGTTATGCAGTACGCGTTCGTCTATCGCTTAAGAAATGTTGAAATTCCGAGATATACGTCATTAATGGTTTAATGTGTTCAATACGTGCCAGCCCCTTTAAGTCATGTCCATTTTCAGTTGTTTCTCGCGATGTCATGGTAACAGTATAGAGTTTTAAGGCCAACATATAGCGTCCAGTTCTTAAACATTTAACTATCACTGTTCGCTTTGTATCTATAACGAAATGTATAATGTAGCTACTTCCGGAAGGTGTTTCTCGATTAAAATTAACTAGATAGGAAAGTAAATTTTCGTAAGAGTAATTTGTATATCTATTAATAAGTGATAGTGAGGCAGTATTTTTAACACTTAAAGTATTTCAGTCAAATAATATAATAAAAAAATATAATAACAGCCTGCCTTAAAGCAATATGTGTATGTAACAATGTTATGTGAAGGTATTACGTAATTTAATAATGTAGGAGCTGTGAGAATAATAAGTTAAAAGTTGCTAACAATGAGGTAACAATGAGGTAACCTTGAGACAATAATGAGTAACAATGTTTAATAATGCTACTAGTCATTATTGGAGCAACAATAATGTAAATTTTAGTGACAGTTTATGAAATAGCCAATCAACAACCAGAAAAAGCTTTACTTAAATGAAGGTATTCTATTGGGGTAGGATTAGCCAATCAGAAACTGAAAAGGAGAAACATTTACAAATTCAGAAGTCAGTTGCCTGAGACAGCGTTACTAACCAGAAGCAAAAAGTGTCCTCAAGAGATTTAATACGTATTCGTGTGAGACGAAAATAATTTACGTGTTAAAAAGTGCAAGTAAGTAATTAACAAAAGAATCTCACAGCTCTCTATATCAGTGAAGTGTTATCTAAATCGTGTCAAGCATTAATAAAACGAGTGAAGAAAAACTTAAAATCTCTGTAAGCCTACATTCTAGTCGCACCACAACCCTGCAAAGAGAAACGTGTCTCTAACAATAATACTGACGTAGCCGAGGCAAACATAAATATTTAATACTTAAAGAAACAGTCAAATTACAAAGTTTATATTTTTAAATTTTTTGACGAAGGTTACCGGGTACCATACGTGTTGCAACTACTTCAAGTTCGGCTCCCCAACAGTTGAAATATAATACAACTCCTTCAATAAAATACCTACTTCAAATTGAGGCCCAAAGCTTGGTGCTAATAAATAACATAACAAAACATCTCAAATTGGCGTCCATACGTGGAGCTAATAAAGTACCTTCTTCAATAGAGGGTAGAGAAAGTAATTTGAATGTAACATCAAATTAACACAGTTTACAAGTTGGTACAACACCTGAAAATTGCTGTGAAAATGCGTTTCGATTTGAGGAAGGGAAGCATGTTAAACTTAGGAACGATAAATGTTTTTGTTGAACTTCTTCGTTAGTTCTTAGGTTTTACGACTTCCCAAATTTATTTCTCTGTCAGTTTAAATCATATGTCGGTGACATTTTCATTTATTTTACAGCGTACTGAAAAATAATGTGTAGAAAAGTGTAGAGTATAAAAGCAGTAGAGTATAAGCATTTTGAGGTTAGTAACCTCTCGGCTGATCGTCATCTTCCTTCCAGGTGTGGGTATTGATGATGTGCTGTAAGAAATGACCCCTACAACACTCCTGTGTTGGCCCGTACTCTTAACTTTTGTCTAGGGCGTGGTAAACGAAACGAAATAAAAAGTTTAGATACATTTTAACTGTACTTTATTAACACTTGTTCGCAAATAGCGTGATTTCTATCCCACAAATATTACAGGGTTGTGGGGCCTAACTGATAAGTTGTACCTCCCACTCTAAATATATAACTTTCTTAAATTTCAAACAGCTTCTTTACATGTTCCACCATCAAGGTGGCGTAAACTTCCTCCCCCGACGATATTATAACAAGTCCTGAAAATTTGGGGGCTCTGTCTCTTTTACACCCTTCAAATGATTCTATTTTTTGCTTAAAAATTTAAAATTGCTAAGATGATTGACTGATCACCTTAGCGTCGTATGAGAACATTTGCCTTCATATCTCCTTATGACACACTGGACTTTCTACGTGTGTCCAAGTCTATCGGTATCTCTTTCTAATTTCTACCTCTCTCACTCTAGCGTCTCTGTAAGTCATGTTTAGCCTAGGTCCTGTGCATTATACTACCCCGAAGATGTCTTCGCGTGGTACCGTTTGGCGTCATGTACTGATTCTCACCTTCAAGACTAGCTGGCGTCCATTACATTTAACATACACGTATTTACAATTTTGTAACACTATTCACATTAATATCGATATTTACATTGACGTACCATTGTTCCCGCAACAGAACCAGAACCTCCGATTGTGGAACCTGTTTGCGACTTTCAGATATAAACAAAACGCACTGCTCACTGAAGACTGCCATCTGGCAGGGCGAGAAGAATTTTTCAACGAACAAGCATTCGCGCCATCTGTCCGACACCGACTGACAGTACACAGCCTACACATGAAAGGGGAAACGAAATGTTAAGAAATGAGGGAAGAGAAACCACTCCAGCCTTCGCCTTGCCAACCAGGGAAAACAACGAAGAACTCATGGTTTGAGAGCTCAGCCCCAGGAATTGCACCCAGAACCTCCCGAATGCGAGTCTCGCACGTTACCACGGAGCCATATCGCTAGGTTCGATTCAGGCTTCTGTATTCCTCCTGTACCAACAACGAGAAGTGCAGGAAAACTATTTGTGTAAACGTTTATCTCGATTAACATAAAACAGATAGAAAAGTTAGCTTTTGTAAGAACAATTGCAGAAGAAATATAAACATATCTGATACATTGCGTTATCTCTATCCACTCTTCTACAGGCTATTCTTAGAAAAGCTCATTCTTCTATTTACTTCATGTTGTTTCTAACGCTCTCCATATGAGCGATCCTCACGCTTTACCCTGGTATGAGTTAAGGCCATCAGGCCTTCTTTTCTACTTTACCAGGTAATACGATACAATTAAATACAACTTAATACAAACAGGAATATACAAAGTTGTAACAAAAATAGAGGTGTGATCAGAAATTAAGGTTACAAAGCAGTGAAACATGTACATTTTATTTCGTACAACCAATACAACCAACTAATAGTACACACAATAGGTTATTTTTTACAGTCTTCATATGGGTTTTGGCACTTGTCGCTTCGTGGGACGAGTTTGAATATTCCCTCCTGGTAAAAATCCTGTCCTTGCGTGTTCAGACACGTTGTCGGGAAGTGTTTCACCTCTTCGTCTGAAGCGAATCTTCGGACTCCTAGATGTTCCTTCAAGTGAGGAAAAAGGTGAAAGTCGCCTAGAGCGAGGTCCAGAGTGTAAGAAGGGTGGTCGATGATGTCCCAGCGAAACTGTTTCAACAGCGTGGTGTCCTTCTGGGCTGTATGAGGTCGCGTGTTGTCGTGAAGGAAGATGACACCCTCGGTGAGAAGTCCTGGCCGTGTTAAGGTCACGGAGTGTCGGTCAGCGAATCCAAAAACCCCACAAGTATGACACCCGCGCTGTCTCAAAACATTGTGGCCATCACCTTCCCGGCACATGGCGTCACCTTAAACTTCTTTGTGCTTGGAGAGGAGGGGTGTTTCCACTCCATTGACGTCGTCCTGCATGGTGTAGTGGTTACCATGCTAGCCTATAGTTCCCGAGGTCACGGGTTCAAACCCGGCGGAAGGTGATGGCCTTTTTTCGCGCCTAATAATCCTTATCATGGCTTCTTTCGGAAGGGAAGTAAAGCCGGTGGTCCCGTGCCGTAGAGCCTCAAGTCTGATAAAGAGCCGCTGAGCAAAATTACCGGTCTTTCACACCCAATATAGAACGGGAGGCTAAAAACCACAACAGTTAAAGAGCGTCCATGAATAAAACTCAATTTAATTTTTAATTTACTCCATTGACGACCGCTTACAGCGGCGGTGTAGTGGTGGATCCATGTTTCACCCGTGACAGTGTGGAGAACTGTTGCAAAAGTTTCAGAATTGCCCCCATGAGCTTCTCTTTGTGTTGGTTGGACAGATTTCATGAAATTCATCGGAAACAAACTTTCCGGTACTGCAGAATATCGTGAACTATGTGATGAACGCTTCCGAATGACATTCTCAATTCTACCGTCATATTCCGTAAATGATCTTCCTGTTGTCCTGAATCAACTCCTCCACGCGAGCTGTGTTCAAATCTGTTGATGCTGGGTCAACCACTGCGATCCTCGTCGGTGACGTTTTCTCTACCGGCTGAAAATTTTCGACACCATTCTGCGACATACTGATGAGATATTACAGTCTCTCCGTAAACCTCCACTAGCTGTTTTGCCCACAGAAATCGAATAACGGAAAAACTTCTTCGCGAGAGCAGTTTTCCAAACGAATCGCCATTTGCGTTTACCTAAAACTAGCGCTGTAGTTGGCGGGTGGCTGAAACTCTCCACAGTTGTCAACCGCACACCACTAATTTCACTGTAATGGACTAAAGACCCAAGGAATATTGCCCTTGTAACCTTAGTTTATGATCTCCCATCGTATTAAGCCGAAGGAAATAACAATGCACTACAATTCAACGTAATAAAGCAAACATACAAAAGCCCCACAAAATATTTACATGAAAAGCAAAAATCATAACCAAAATTCTTTTTAGCGAAATGCTAATATAGGTAAAACATTACTCTAAATGATTTAATATTTAAATTTGAAATATTAGTTGCTAGCACATAAAATAATAATAGTAATAAATGAGGTATTTATCTCTATAATAGAGCAACAGATTAGGTTGAACTGTAAATGTATGCCCTAATTTTTCTCTTGAACTGCGTAACGTTTCGGCAGTCTCTTATGTCTTCCGACAGGGAATTATAGCCTATGGACAAGCGATGACTGGACCCATTTCTAGATGGAGGCACCCAGCGGGCGGAATCTGTTGCCTGCTGTGGTAGGGTGATGATGAGAATGGCGGTGGAATGAGAGGACCTACAGCTTTTACCGTGGACTCCGAACCAAGTTGGGTCTTGGGGATACTTCACATGATAATTTTATGTCAGAGGTGAAGGCGTGGATAGGGCCAACTTAAAATCGTCATCCAGAACCGGGAATAAAATCCTCGACCCTCAGAACAAGAGCCACTGCGAAACTACGGCGCTATTACGGCGCCCCGCATATACTTTGTTAATTGAAGAAAACTTCTACAGACATTGTTTCATTATGAATTTCGTTGTTGGTACAGGAATTGAAACATTAGCCAAACTTAAAGAATCTGGGAAGGAAGGGAACTCCCATAAGATTCTGATTATCTGCCGATAGCCTTCCGGTGTTCGCGCTGGGCGAATACGTTACTTATCTCTGTTTACTACTCCACTGCCCCGCACCGACAAACTGATAACCTTGGGCCATAGCCACTGAGTCACAATATACATTAGTCTGCAAAACCGAAGGACGAGATGGGTAAAGTAACATAACAAATGAACTACTTGGTGGAAGTAGATGAAGGTGCGGGAGCATGTTGCTAGAGGTCTCTCACACATACACAGAAAGCTGGACATCACATGGCATGAGTGTAGCGAGCCTATAGTGCCAAATGTGTCTGGTCCCACAACACGGGGCAGTTGACGAAACAGGATAAGACGTGTGTGGCAATTAGCGAGCTCTTACGGTGCCCTGTAGTGGTGTTCTTCATTGCAACATGGCCCGTATACACCATTTGGATGACTTCACCGGGGAAGAATCATCGGGAAACTGGAAGAAGGGCGAAGTGTGACGAGTGTTGCTCAGGAGTTTAGAATTGCTCATAGCATTGTTTCACGTGCATCGGGAACCTTCCAAACCGCAGGCACTTCTGTCCCAAGGAGAGGTAGTGGTCGACCACGCTCAACTACAGCAGCAAATGACCGTTACATTGTGCAACAGACAAGAAGGGATCCACGCCAAACAGCGGGTGCAATTGCAACCACATATAACAGGACAGATAGGCACGCAATCTCACGATACACAGTGACACGGCGACTACACAGAGCTGGTCTCTTTGCCCGACGGCCAGTACGTTGTGTTCCATTGACATCCGCACATCGATTCAGTCTAAGTAGTGATTCTCGACGTACACTCATCTGGCGAGAGGTGAGAACACGTAATGAACCCAGGAACATCCTTGAGCATGATCGTTTTGATGGTCCGGGTGTTATGGTTTGGGGAGGTATAGCGTTCAATGGGCGCACCGACCTCCAAAAATCTTTGAACACGGTACGCTCACTGGTCAACGTTATTGTGATACCGTGCTCCTTCCCCATGTGCGTCTTTTCAGGGGTGCAGTGGGCCCTGATTTCATTTTTAAGGATGACAATGCGCGACCGCTTCGAACAGCACAGGTGGAGGAACTCTTGGAACGAGAGGATATTCGGCGAATGGCCTGGCCTGTCCGTTTTCCCGTTTTAAATCCCATCAAATACGTGTGGGATGCTTTGGGGAGACGCATTGCAGCACATCTACATGCACCAACGACCATCCAGAACTACCATCCAAAGGTTGTCAACAGCGCTGGTGGAGGAATGGAACGCCCTACCACAAGAACTGCTTACCAACCTTGTGGCCAGCATAGGAGCACGATGCAGAGCATGCATTGTTGTCCGTGGTGATCATGCACCATTTTAAGCACCACGTATCTGTTTCTGTAAATCTATAGCGCCATCATATGTCGTATTGACTTAGTGTAGCTTATGGTCTATGAATAAAAGTGACATTTCTGTTCGTCTCATTGCATATTTCGTTTAGTTGCCTACTGTAGCAGTTCCCTCTATGTATGATTCAAGTTTAATCGAGCTATGTTCCTTGGCAGTGTCACAGCGTGCGAATATTGCTTTCGTACTTAGGTTTTGCACACCAGTGTATTTTAAGCAAGATACGCATTATAATTTCGTATGCTTAAGACATGCATACAGTGTTTTCCTTTCACATTGTGGCCGCTGCATGGCAGCTCGCGGGCCGGCCACTGCTATTCGACAGGCTTCCCTCTGGCAGGCCCAAGATAAAGTACCAAATTGCAAGCCTTTAAGCCATCTGCCCGACAACGACCGAATCACAACCCCGAAGTCAGACTGACATGGGGGAGAGAGGAATTCCGTGGTAGAATACACCACTCTAACATTCGCTTATGTCAACCAGGAAAAAACACAAAAAACCCTGGTCAGAGTGGGAGACTACCGGCAATAGAACCCCGAACCTCACGAATGCGAGCCTCACACGTTACCACGGAGCCATCTCGCTCGGTTAGAAACACAGTAACTTGAAGGCGGTATGCTAACCCACTCAGTTCTTTAAGAATGCACCGAAGAGATCATCGCTCAAAACAAGTCTCTGTGATGTTCGTCGTACATGACACTTTGGCGACTGAAGAAGCAGGCGCTGATTCTGGTTTGTGGAAACGGTTCTTGGACGACATGTTGTTTGACGTGTAGGGGCGGCCCCACACCCGCCGCCTCCGGTGACGATCATCCTTAGAGACTACATCGTCTCCCCATGCTGTTAGTATTTAACATGCAGCTGGGGCGGGTGCTTTGTTAGTAGTGGCGTGCTGGTGCGTGTTAGATGGAGTGAGTTAGATGATCGGGTTCCGCGGAAGCACCCCGGTTAGTAACGTTAAACTACTCATGCGAGATGCGGTGCATGCAAGCGTGTCAGGTGGCCTTTACCGGCGCAAGCCATGTCGAGCCCTGGCTGGCGCTTGGTGGTTAGTACTGGTTAGGTTAGGGTGGCAATGATAGGGGTGTGTTAAAGAGCTTCGGCTTAAAAACTAAATGGGATGGCGCGTGTGTTAACATCATGCAAGTGGGAGGTGTGGCGGGATTTTACCTTTCGTTACCATGATGCTGCTGCAGTGTTGTTGTGGTGGATGGCTTAGAGGTGGTTCCTTTATAGGTTGGCGTAGTGGCACGGGCATACCGTTGTTTTGAAGTTCCTATTCGGCATGGTTTCCTGTAACTGAAGACGTATTAATAGTGTGGGAGAATGTGACAAAGTTACAAAGTTATGGGGGTATCAGACGATTCAGGTGTTCGAGGATTTCCTCTATAGGTACTTGATCGTACAGGTTGCGATCGAATGGTCGTTTGTGTTAGTTGATGGTGGTTTCATAAGTGCCTAGTGTTTGGATGAGCGGGTTTGTGCTAACATTGATTTATAAATTGGTGCCTGTTTATTAAATGTCTCCTTGTACTGCTTTTAACGTGATGCAAACTAGGTCCATTTACGATATTCCTATGTCATATATCTGCAAATAATGTTCCACGACAAACGTTTTCTCTTCTGTTGTGGGAAGCATAACTGCAGAAATCAACACAAAACTGAATTCGCAAAGTGTTATATACAATAAATACGTACCTACTAGATTACTATTTTAAAAGAAATGTCGACAATATAGCAAAGGATGGAATGGTTTGGCTTCTTGAGACAGGAACGGTGGAAGCTGATAAATTCCGGATTCATCCGCTCAATGGAGCCCTTTATTTCACGTTTTGAGGTCGCTAGTTAATGCTGTTGTAAAATAAAATATACAAAAAGCATATTACAAAAAAATCTGATGTGTTACACTCACATGCCTTTCTCTACTCTTGTAAAACTATTTTTAGAAACGCTTGTTCTCCATATGCTTCATGTTAATCGAGATGTTAATCTTATTGCTAATTTTCTTGTAGATGCAAGGGGAATATGGTAGGTTTTAAGCGATAGTCAAATCTTTTAAGAACTGGTTGCTATGTGGAGTATTCCATTCTCTTTGCATCCAGGACAAAGAAAATGAATAACGAATTTGAGAAAAAGTATAAGTATTGTAAAATTTAAGGGAATAACAAGCAATATCTCGAAAATGGTTCACCCAACAAAAAAATGTATATGACATAAATTGTGTATTTTAACGGGATCTACAATTTTTGTGTAGTAAAATTTTGTCTATCTCTTATGATTTACCAGTTATGCAAAAGTCGTTCACAATGAAGAACACTTTTGGAGACATTCCCAGAAAATTCGAGATATACATTTCATTTGTCATGAAAATATCTTAAGCATGTTATTTTAATCAAAATCGTTAAGAGCCAGTTTTGAGAAAATTAAAATGTTCGAAAAATGTTCCATGTAAAGGGCAATCTGGGGTGGGGGGATTTTCTTAAAAACTTCGTGTCGCATCTCTGGAAGATACTGAACATAAATACAAGTTTGGTGTTTATCCGACTGTTCGTTTCTGAGTCATGCTGTTCACAGACAGACACACACACACACACACACACACATACACACAGACACACACACGGACATCTTTCTAAAAATACTTTTTTTGGATTCAGGGGGTCTCAAAACATGTATTTCCGGTGAAATCTCGGTATCGAATTTTTGGTTGGAATACAATACTTCCCCTTCTTACTATACGTAGTAGAGGAAGTAAAAACTATGGAAATTTGGACAGAAAATGAACGATATTTTGAGTGTCGTTTGTTCTGCCGCACCATGTATACGGAACATATGAATTTGTAATAGAAGAGAAGATCGTGTAATTTTAACACATATTACTTTCTCTACTACGTATAGTAAGTAGGGGAAGTATTGCATTCCACCCAAAAATTCGATATCGAGATTTCACCGGAAATACATGTTTTGAGGTGCCCTGAATGCAAAACAAGCACTTTTAGAAAACGGTCCGTGTGTGTGGTGTCTGTGTGTCTGTGAACAGCATAACTAAAAAACAAAAACTGGGATGAATCCCAAAAATGATTTTCAAGAATATCTCCCGACCCCAGACTACCCTTTACATGGAACATTTTTCGAAAATGTTATGTTTTCAAAAATAGCTCTAACGATCTTGATTAAAATATCATATACTTAAGATATTTTCAGGACAAATAAAATATATATCTTGAATATTCTGGAAATGTCCCCCTTTGCATAACTGGTAAACTGCAAGTGAAAGACAAAATTTTTTTACACAAAAAATGTAGATCTCGTTAAAACCCACAATTTATGACATGTACACCGTTTTTGTGAAGTGAACCATTTCCGAGATATTCCTTGTTATTGGTTTGAATTTTCCAATACTTATACTTTTTCTCAAATGGGAATTGTTTATTCATTTTTTTGTATCCTGGACATACAAAGAGAATGGAATGCTTCACATAGCAACCAGCTCTTAAAACATTTGACTATCCCTTAAAGCCTACCATAATCCCCTTGTGCATCTACAAGAAAATTAGCAATGAGATAGTTTCTGCAAATGTTTATCTCGATTAACATGAAGTAGATGGAGAATAAGCGTTTGTAAAAATAGTTTGTACAAGATTAGGAAAAGTCATGCGAGTGTAACACATCAATTTGTTTTACTTTGTCTACCACGTAGCTAGCAGGTAGAGAAGGTATTTCATTTCACCCAAAAATTCGATACCGAAATTTCACTGGAAATACATGTTTTGTGGCTCCCTAAACTCAAAAAATCATTTAGAACTTTTTAAAAAAAGTTCGTGACTGTGTTTTCTGTCTGTCTGTCTCTCTCTCTCTCTCTCACTCTCTCTCTCTGTGTATCCGTCTAAACATCATAAATCAAAAACGAAAAGTCGAATAAATACCAAACTTCGGATTTAAGTTCAGTATCTTCCAAAGATGCGAAACGAAGATTTTAAAGAAAACCCCACACTCCAAACGACCTTCATATGGAACATTTTTACCAAATTTTGATTTTCTCAAAATGGCTGTAGTGATTTCGATTAAAATACAATGTGCTTAAAATGTTTTCATTGGAAATAAAATGTATATCTGAAATTTTCTAGGAAAAGACAGTCTCTGAAGTCCTCTTCATTCTGAATGACTTTTGCACAAACTTGTAAACCGTATGAGATGGACAAATATCTTACGGCACAAAAATATAGATCCCGTTAAAGCAGACAATATATGTAAATTTTTTGTGTAGGTAGCCATTTCCGAGATATTCATTGTTATTGACTTGAATGTTTAAATTTTTTACATGGAATCTTAAAATAATATTTTCTTAAAAATGGCTAAGTATTTTGATGAATATACCACATATTAAAAATATTCACATAGAAAATAAAACGTATATCTTGAATTTTCTGGGTATAGACTTTTATTAAATCTTTTTGTTCAGAAAAGATTTTGTATAAACTTGTATAACGATAAACGTTAAGCAATAGACGAAAACATACTACACAGAAATATAGATCTCTTTAAAACACGCAATTCACTTCCAAAACATTTTCTGTGGCATAAGGCATATAGGACATATGTTATTAATGGTTGGTATTTTTAATGCTTTGTCACTATTTTAAAGTCCTGTCGAAATTCAGTTGTTTCTCGCAACTGCATGGAAAGATAAAACATTTGACTGTCAGTATTCCTTTGTATCCATACCGAAATATGTAATCTAGGCATTTCTGCAGACCTCTACCGATTAAGATGAAGTAGATAGAAAAATAAGCTTTCTAAAATAGTTTGTGGAGCTTATATTAAAATAAAGTGATATGGGTAGACAAAGTCATGTGAATGCAAGACAAAATACTTTTTAGTGCAGATTTATAATATATTTTCCAATAAGGTCTAACAAGATGGTTAAAGATACCATTATCTGCACCTGGACGTCTCAAATACCGCACGCTTGTAAACGAGATTTACATTATACGAAGAAAGATAATTCGAGATTTTACTATACAGTGCACTTTATAACATCCATTAGAGGCTTTTCCGCTGGCGAGAGAGAAAAACACAAGGGATAAAATCTGGACTATGCGTTAAGCTAACGTAAAAAGCAGCAGCTGAGCCTGCGAGGTCGGTCGTTTTCCTGTGATTTATGCACTGCATTTGGAACTACATGCTGGAATGCTAACGGTATTTCGCCAGCTGTGTTTTATAAACGCGCCATGTGTATATGTGTTCCTTCACAACACGTAAATAATTCCACCTGTTACACGTAGGGTGTTCTACAGACTTAAAAAGCATTGTTAAAGGAAGTACAGTACATCCACATTTCAGAGAATATACACGTTTTGAGGTCCGCCGAGTTAGAAAATCTGATGTGATACAGTTATATAACTTTCTCTACTCTCTATCGTTTATTAGTAGGTATACAAACTATTCTTACTAAAGCTTATTACTTTCTCTACTACGTATAGTAGGTAGGGGAAGTATTGTATTCCACCCAAAAATTCGATACCGAGATTTCACCGGAAATACACGTTTTGAGACCCCCTGAATAAAAAAAAAGCATTTTTGGAAACATGTCCGTGTGTGTATGTCTGTGAACAGTATAACTCAGAAACGAACAGTCGGATAAACACCAAACTGGGTATTTAGGTTCTGTATCTTCCAGAGATGCGACACGAAGTTTTTAAGAAAATCCCCCCACTCCAGATTACCCTTTACATGGAACATTTTTCGAAAATTTTAATTTTCTCATAAGTTTTGCATAACTGGTAAACCATAAGGGATAGAGAAAATTTTACTACACAAAAAAATGTAGATCGCGTTAAAATACACAATTTATGTCATATACATTTTTTTTGGTGGGTGAACCATTTTCGAGATATTCCTTGTTATTCCCTTAAATTTTCCAATACTTATACTTTTTCTCAAATTCGTTATTCATTTTTTTTGTCCTGGATGCAAAGAGAATGGAATACTCCACATAGCAACCAGCTCTTAAAATATTTGACTATCGCTTAAAGCCTAGCGATTCCCCTTGCACCTACAAGAAAATTAGCAATAAGATTAACATCTCGATATCTCGATTAACTTGAAGCATATGGAGAATAAGCGTTTGTAAAAATATTTTGTACAAGATTTGAGAAGGTCATTTGAGCGTAACACAGCAGATTTTTTTTCTATCTACTGTATTTTAATCCAAATAGAGCTTTGTAGAAATATCTAAATCACACATTTCGTTATACATATAAAGCGAACAGTAACAAACAAATGCTGAAGAACTGAGCGCTATATGCTGGTCTTAAAATTCCATGCTGATTCCATGCAACAGCGAGAAACAACTGAATGTTGACAGAAATCTCAGGAATGGCTAATGCCACAAAAAACGTATTTGAAATAAATTGTGTGTTTTAAAGAATTATACATTATTTTGTAGTACCTTTTTATCTATCACTTAACATTTATCAGTTATAAAAAATTATAAAAAATGCTTCTGAATGAAGAGCACGTCATAGGCTATTCGCAGAAGATTAAAGATATATATTTTATTTGTCATGCAACTATATTTGATATATGGTGTTTTAATAAAAATCATTTGAGCCATTTTTTAGAAAATATAAACTTTCGACAAACGTTGCATGTAAAGGGTAGTTGACGTGGGGGGATTTTATTGAAAATCTTCAGGTCACATCTTTGGACAATACTTTTCGTTTTTGAGCTATGCTGTTCACAGATACACACATGGACCAGGGGCCGCAAACATGTATTCCCGGTGAAATCTCGGTATTGAATTTTTGATTGGAATGCAACACCTCTATCTACTATGTATGTTGTAGAGAAAGTGTAAAGAAAGCGACACAATGACTTGCTTCTTTAATATACGTGTTTTGTAAAAATGATGAAGCATTTATTCTTTTATGATTTTTTAATATGTTTGTTATAAGTTCAATTAATTTTTATTTTTTAATGTAATACAACATGTAGAAGTGTTACTACACAGCAACCTAACACATATTTCAAGTGATTTGACGTAATATTATTGTTCAAAGCATTATAAATCTATATGCATTTGGATACAATAAGGTTTTCTAGAGAGTTAAAAAGTATATATCTGATGTCATGACTTTCTCTGCCCTCTATTGTTTATTGGTGGGTATACAGATTATTCTCACTAAAGCTTATTTTTCTATCTACTACATTTTAATCCAAATAAACCTATGCAGAAATAGCTACATTACATATTTCGTTATAGATACAAAGAGAACAGCGATAGTCAAATGTTTAAGAACTGTACGCTATATGCTAGCCTTAAAATTCCATACTGTTTATATCACATTTGCCGGTCCTCGTGGTTGCTGGAGGTTATAGCTCTGGCGCTCCACCAAGCTGAGGGTCGCGGGTTCGAGTCCCGCCATGGACATGGGTGTTTGTGTGTGTGTTATATAGTTGCGTAATAAGCGGTAACGAAAACAGTAAACACACAATAAGATTAACTGGGTAAACCAAGGGGGAAAAATGAATTCCCCCCCCCAAAAAAAAATGACAGCGCGAGAAACAACTGAATGTTGAAAGCACTTCAAGAGAATGACCAAGAAAGAACAATTCGAAACTTTTATAACTGATATCTTAGAAACAGCTTATACCCCAAAAAGTGTATTTTAAATAAATTGTGCGTTTTAAAGAGATCTACTTTTTATACAGTACGTTTTCGTCTATCGCTTAACGTTTGCCAGTTATACAAGATTATACAAAATTCCTTCCGAATAAAGTGGACTTCACAGCAATTCTCAGAAAATACAATACTTAGTTTATTTTATTTGGGATATAAATATTTTTAACATATGGTATTTTAATAGAAACCGTTAGGAAATCAAAATTTTCGGAAAATGTTCTATGTAAAGGGTAGTTTGGAGTGGGAAGATTTTTTTTGGAGATCTTCGTGTCGCATCTTCAGAAGGTGCTGAACCTAAATACCAAGTTTGGTATTTATACGACTTTTCGTGTTTGAGTTATGCTGTTCAAAGACACAAACACATGGACCTTTTTCCTTTCTCTAATACGTATAGTAAGTAGGGGAAGTATTGCATTCCACCCAAAAATTCGATACCGAGATTTCACCAAAAATACATGTTTTGAGACCCCCTGAATCCAAAAAAGGCATTTTTAGAAACATGTCCGTGTGTGTCTGTGTGTCTGTGAACAGCATAACTCAAAAACGAACAGTCGGATAAACACCAAACTTGGTATTTAGGTTTAGTATCTTCCAGAGATGCGAAACGAAGGATTTCAGGAAAATTCCCCCACCCCAGACTACCCTTTACATGGAACATTTTTTGAAAATTTTAATTTTTTCAAAAATGACTAACGATTTTGATTAAAATATCATATGTTTAAGATATTGTCATGAGAAATGAAATGTATATCTCGAATTTTCTGGGAATGTCTCCAAAAGTATTCTTCATTGTGAACGACTTTTGCATAACTGGTAAACCATAAGAGATAGACAAAATTTTACTACACAAAAAATGTAGATCGTGTTAAAATACAGAATTTATGTCATATACATTTTTGTTGTTGAGTGAACCATTTTCAAGATATTGCTTTATTCCCTTAAATTTTTCAATACTTATACTTTTTCTCAAATTCGTTATTCATTTTTTTTATGTCCTGGACATGCAAAGAGAATGGAATGCCCCACATAGCACCAGCGCTTAAAATATTTGACTATCGCTTAAAACCTACCATATTCCCCTTGTATCTACAAGAAAATTAGCAATAAGATTAACATCTCGATATCTCGATTAACATGAAGCATATGGAGAATAGGCGTTTGTAAAAATAGTTTGTACAAGAGTAGAGAAAGTCATGTGAGTGTAACACATCAGATTTTTTAATATATTTATGGGCCTCAAAACATGTATTTCTGATGCTGTCTCGGTATGACATTTTTGGGTGAAACCAATACCTTCCCTACCTACTAAAGCACGGTAGGGAGAGTAAACAGAAAACGACACAATAACCTGCTTCTTTAACTCACGTGTTTTGTGAAAATGATCAAACGTTTATTGTTTTATGATTGTTTTCTTGTTTACTATTATTGTTTACAACACTATAAGTACCATACATCTTTCAAGGATTGATTGTCACAACATTGCTTAATACAGTGCCTTTCTTTCACACTGTGCACAGCGGCTCACGTGCCGGCCGCCGTAGCTCCGACTCTCTAGGGAGATTGAGAGCCACCATCCTTTATTAATTACCGTATCTTAAAAAAATTAAATTAAATTTAATGACTCATCAGCTATATGCGCGGTAGCAGAGTCTTGTTGGAAAAACCCAGACTGGCATTCAACGGCGGTCAGCTGTTAAAAAGGTAGTGTGAGTTATTCCTGTACCTCTCTGCATTTATTACTTATTAAGAAAATATAAGCCTTATACATTTACTGCACACCAATTTTCGTGTCGTGCAAGGGAATCTTCTGTGTAAAATCGCGTTTCTCTGTACTTAAATATCTGTTATTTTACATAACCATGAAAATGAAGTCATGCTTCGTCAGAGAATTACTCTATCATTTCGTAAAATCCAATTACAGAAATTTACCTGACTTTGATGAACACATGGAAAATAAGCCGCATGTAATAAACCTCATACATTGGAGGAACTTAAAGAAAACATAAAAAATCTGATGTGTTACACTCACATGACTTTCTCTACTCTTGTACAAAGTAGTTTTACAAACGCTTATTCTCCATCTAGTTCATGTTAATCGAGATAAACATTTGCAAACTCTATCTTATTGCTAATTTTCTTGTAGATGTAGGGGAAAATATATTTACAAGGACAATATAGAAAAACAGTAGCCTTTAAGCACATACATATCTCTTAATAGCTGGTTGCTAGGTGCAGCACCATTCCCTTTGCCACAGATTATAACTCTTTGCATATCCAAGACAAAAAAAATGAATAACGAATTCCCATTTGAGAAAATAAGTATTGAAAAATTTAAGGGAATAACAAGCAATATCTCGAAAATGGTTCACTCAACAAAACAAATGTATATAACATAAATTGTGTATTTTAACGCGATCTACATTTTTTGTGTAGTAAAACCTTGTCTATCTCTTATGGTTTACTAGTTATGCAAAAGTCGTTCATAATAAAGAATACTTTTGGACACATTCCCAGAAAATTCAAGATATACATTTTATTTGCCATAAAAATATCTTAAACATATGATATTTTAATCAAAATCGCTAGAGCCATTTTTGAGAAAATTAAAATTTTCGAAAAACCTTTATGTAAAGGGTACTCTGGGATGGGGGGATTTTCTTGAAAACCTTCGTGTCGCATCCTTGGAGGATACTGAAACCAAATACCAAGTTTGGTGTTTATCCGACTGTTCGTTTCTGAGTTACGCTGTTCACAGGCACAGGCACACAAACACACACACACACACACACACACACACACACACACACACACACGGACATGTTTCCAAAAATGCTTTTTTTGAATTCAGGTGGTCTCAAAACATGTATTTCCGGTGAAATCTCGGTATCGAAATTTTGGGTGGAATACAATACTTCCCCTACTTACTATACGTAGTAGAGAAAGTAAAAAGGTCACTAAGTTATGGGTAATTGAACTCTCGAGCGAAAATGAACATTTCCTGAGTTGTCAGAAATATGTGGATAGAGAATAATAAAATTTCTTGCAATAACGTGTGTGCTTATCATTGTAATTGTAACTATGAAAACGTAAGGCAATTGTACGGATAGTTTATTTATTTACTGATACTGAGACAGTAGCCATAACAACTCCCAGTATTTACGGGCTGACATCATGGACAGTGTAAAACAGACAGATGATAAATAAATTCTCTGCATCATAAACATTAATACAATTAAACTCTCTGAAATTAACAATTAACATCGACAGTTCTTTTTCATTTAGTATGATAGTAAAAAAGAACACCAAAAGCTGCAAAAGGACTGCTAAACACAATGGAAAACGACATGCAGTAAATAATTAATAAAAATGGAATATAAACCATAAATATGCTAAAATGATTATTATATAAACGGTTTCGAAAAAGGTCAGTTGAATCTTATTGCAGATACAGCATTTTTTTACTTTCTCTACTACGTATACTAAGTAGGGGAAGTATTGTATTCCACCCAAAAATTCGATACCGAGATTTCACCGGAAATACATGTTTTGTCTGTGATCAGCATAACTCAGAAACTAACAGTCGGATAAACACCAAATTTAGGTATTTAGGTTCAGTATCTTCCAGAGATGCGACATGAAGATTTTCAAGAAAATCCCCCACCCCAGACTACCCTTTACATGGAACATTTTTCGAAAATTTTAATTTTCACAAAAGTGGCTCTAACGATTTTGATTAAAATATCAGATGTGTAAGATATTTTTATAACAAATAAAGTGTATATCTTTAATTTTCTGGGAATAACTCCAAAAGTGTTCTTCATTGTGAACGACTTTTGCATAACTGGTAAACCATAAGAGATAGACAAAATTTTACTACACAAAAAACGTTGATCGCGTTAAAATACACAATTTATGTCATATACATTTTTTTTGTTGAGTGAACCATTTTAGAGATATTGCTTGTTATTCCTTAAATTTTCCAATACTTATTTTCTCAAATGGGAATTTGTTATTCATTTTTTTATGTCCTGTACATACAAAGAGAATGGAATGCTCCACAAAGCAACCAGTTCTTAAAACATTTGACTATCGCTTAAAGCCCCTTGCATCTGCAAGAAAATTAGCAATAAGATTAACATCTCGATTAACATGAAGCATGTGGAGGATAAGCGTTTGTAAAAATAGTTTGTACAAGAGTAGAGAAAGTCATGTGAGTGTAACACATCAGATTTTTTTTGAAGTATGGACTTGTGGGTATATAAATATCCGTTTTCTCTTTGTCGACTTCTTCTAATTTCCCTTTAAGCTTTTCAAGCCTAACGGTATGATCGATGATATATTTATTTTGTTGTCTTCTGGAATTGCAATCATGTCAATTCTTCTTGTGCTACGGTTAGTTTCCAGACAGTGGGTTTCTTCGAAGAGTTTAATTGTCCGATCGCAGTTTGTAGGAAGTTAATCCGTTGTTTCGGCGGGAGTGTTTGCTGTGGCGGCCACAGTGTGAAAGAATAGCGCTGTATACAGAATGTTTCAAAAATAGAGGGCATAAATTGAGGTATGTATTCCCCATATGTACACAATAAAACACGTCCATTAGAACATGTGTCTGAAAATGCTTGGTTTCTGAGTTATGGCCTTCAAAACAGTAATATTCACCGAAACGTTTGCCCTGACAGGAGATATTAACAGTTCATTCTGAGGCGAAGGGTACATTGAGTGTTGTGTCGGCGTTGGACTGAACGACATGCGCTCAAATCAGGAGCTGGCAGAAATGCACTTCGTTTGTAACAATGAGGTACCGACAGCGAAGATGTCCAGATCGGAAGACATTTGAATGTCTCCATTGCCGTCTGTGCGCTCATGGGAAGTTTACATCTCCTGGTTTGGGGAGGGGGCGACCAAAATCTACAACTCCAGATGTAGAGGAGGAGATACTGGATTCTGTGCACACGACTCCTATCAGTACACAAAGGTTAGTTTTGCAAGTGAATGTTCCTCCTATAGCTGACTAGAGACTTGCGAGAGCAATAGTCGTATCCTTATCATTTGTAACGTGTATAATCCCTGTCATCAGCAGATTTACTCTGCTCGATTGATGTTCTGCCAGTGGTTCGTGCAGTAGTGTGCTACAAATCCAAACGATATGGCATAACAAATTTCCACAAGCAGCATATGAAAACCCGCATGCAAACGTTCCATCTCATCACTAAGTTCAGTTCACTCCAACATGTGTGCCGGTATCATCGGTGATCGGTTAGTTTGAAGAAGTTATGTTCTTCAACTGTTGGAGTTTATTGTTGTTGAAGCTTTACTGTTGTTTTAGCCATACGCTTGGGAAGCCAACTTGAATTAGTTATTGTCTTGGAGTTTATTTATTTAATCAGCTCCGTCAATTTGAAGTGGAATGTTTGTTACGTAATATGCTACTACGTATGTGAAGCTTGTTTTTGAAGATGTATTTTTGTTGTTATGCTTCAGGTTTAAAAATATTTATTAACTATGTTATTAAACTGCTTCTATAGGTAGTATTTATGTTTATGTTTGCCTCGACTGCTTCAGTATTGTTTTAGAGTCACGTTTCTCTTAATCAGGGCGTGGTACGACAAGAATGTAGGCTTACACAGATTTTAAGTTTAAATTCACTTCTTTTTGTTAATTCTTGGCACAAATTAAATAACACTACACTGATATTAACTGCTGTGGGATTCTTTAATTTAATACTTGCACTTTGTTATCACGTATACTTAATTTCCGTTACACACGAATACGTAATATTTCTTTAGAGAACACATCTTCCATCCGGTTACTACCAAGGTCTGTCAGCAACTGAAAGATTTCAACCGTTCAAACCAGTAAATTTTGTATTTCAAGTCTCTGATTGGCTAATGCTTGTGCAATAGAATACCTGCATTTTACTAAAGCTTTTCCTGGCTGTTGATTGGCTATCTTTTAAACTGTCACGAAATTTACATTATTGCTGCCTTAATCATGACTAGTAGTATTTAAACTCTCAAACTCATTATTGCCTCATTGTTACCTCATTGTTAGCAACGTTAAACTTATTATTCTCACAGCTCTTACATTATTAAATTACGTAATGCATTCACATAACATTATTGAACATGTTTACAATAATATAAGCATATGCAATGACTGTTACATACATTTATAACATTTATTACATACATATTGCTTCAAGGCGGGCTGTTATTGGATTTACATATTATATAATTTAATTAAAATTATTCAAGTGTTAAAAATACTGCCTCAATTATGACCCCATCACTTGTAAACAGACTTATGTGGCAAGCGTACACAAACTTCCTTAAAAACACCATACCTCATGTGTGTGAAGACACTCCACTGAGCACTCGTCAACGAGCTCACTTCTTGCATGATGGTGCTCCTGCACACTTCAGTCGTACCGCTCGCTGATACTTGGAACGAAGGTTTCCTGATCGATGGATAGGTAGAGGTGGTCCAATAGCTTGGCCACCACCCTCACCTGATTTGAACCCTGTCGACTTCTACTTCTGGGGCCATTTAAAAGCGTTGGTGTATTCGTCTCCGATGTCTGAAATGGAATCCCTTCATCGAATTGTGGCAGGTTGTGAGGAAATACGCAATATTCTTGGAATTTGGGATCGTGTTCGCACGGCCATTTGCGCTACCTGCGATAAGAAATACGTTCCGATGAATGTCACTGTTTTGAAGGCTATGGCCTTCAGAATCCAATTTCCGGACACATGATGTAATACAATTTTTTATTGTCTACATATGGGGAATGCATACCTGAAATTATGCCTTCTATTTTTGTAACATTAATCATTGTGTAATCATTCGGAAGGAATTTTGTATAATCTTGTATAACTGGTAAACGTTAAGCGATAGCGAAAACGTACTACAAAAGAAATATAGATCGATTTAAAATAACCTATTTGTGGCATAAGCCATTTCGGAAGTATCCGTTATTAATGATTCGAATTGTTCAATGCTTTATCATTATTTTAAAGTCCTATACATTTTCAGTTGTTTCTCGCTATGTCATGGAAAGAGTATGGATTTTAACATTAGGATATAGCATCCAGTTCTTAAACGTTTGACTATCGCTATTTCCCTTTGTATCTATAATGGAATGTGTAAATCAGCTATTTTCGAAAGATTTATCTCGATTAAAATGAAGTAGATAGGGAAATAAACTTTCGTAAGAATATTTTGTATAGTTGCTAATAGGCGAGAGAGGGTACAGAAAGTTATGTGAATGTAACACATCAAATTTGCTCGTATTACTCGAGATAAACGTTTGCAGACATACTTTTCATTACACATTTCGTTTTAGATACAAGAGGGAGGGATACGAGAAGTCAAATAGATAGTCAGGCATTAAAAAACTGATGTGCTACACTCACATGAGACCAGTTACACATAGCGAACAGTTCTAAAAATATTTGACTATCGCTTAAGGCGTACTATGCTCCCCTTCTTTTGTATTCCCAAGGGCAATATAGAAATACAGTAGTATTTAAGCATACACATATCTCCTAATAGCTAGTTGCTATGTGCAGCATCATTCTCTTTGCTACAGATTAATACCCTTTGCATATCCAAGACAAAAAAATGAATAACGAATTCCCATTTGAGAAAAAAAGTATTGATAAATTTAAGGGAATAACAAGCAATATCTCGAAAATGGTTCAATCAACAAAAAATGTATAAGACATAAATTGTGTATTTTAACGCGATCTACATTCTTTGTGTAGTAAAATTTTGTGTATCTCTTATGGTTTACCAGTTATGCAAAAGTCGTTCACAACGAAGAATACTTTTGGAGACATTCCCAGGAAATTCAAGATATACATTTTATTTGTCATAAAAATATCTTAAATATATGATATTTTAATCAAAATCGTTAGAGCCATTTTTGAGAAAATTAAAATTTTCAAAAAATGTTCCATGTACAGGGTAATCTGGGGTAGACTCACACGGACATGTTTCCAAAAATGCTTTTTTTTGATTCAGGGGGTCTCAAAACATATATTTCCGGTGAAATCTCGGTATCGAATTTTCGGGTGGAGTACAAGACTTCCCCTACTTACTATACGTAGTAGAGAAAGTAAAAATGGATCGTTATAATGCTGGCTCGAGATTCAATACTTTTTCTATGCCATTGTGACCGTTTCGAACATTGACAAAGTGTTGGACATTCACGTCAACAACAAGGGATATTTAGAAAATGAATGTCATAATAAAGTTATTTGAAATAAATTGTGTGTTTCAAAGATCCACGCTTTTTATGTAGTAATATTTTGTACAAAATTACACTAAATTCTTTCAGAATAAAGAGCCCTCGTAGGCTATTCCCAGAAAATTTATTATATAACATTACATTTTATTAGTCAAGTAAATATCTTAAATATATTGCACTTTAATAAAAACCTTTAGTAACTTTTGTGAAAATAAAAAATAACGAAAAAGGTTTACATGTAAAGGGGGTAGTTTGGAATGGAGATTTTCTTGAAAATCCTCGTGTCGCATCTTTTAAAGGTACTTAAATACAAGATGATTCAAATATGAACGGGATTATTTTTTTACGAGCGTAAAACGCGTCAGCACATTACTGACCTGGGATGGGAGAAGTTGCTTTCCTCCCCACCCACTCAGGTAGTTGTGATCGTGTTCAGTCTTGTCTAAGCTCTACAAGAGTACTAGTGAACAGAAAGTGTTGGTTAGCGTGGAACAACGCGTTATTATCAAATTTCTTACTGGAAGGGTTGAAAGAGGATATATTATACATATATAGGAATTGTACAGTAATAATATAATTCAATAACATGTTAAAATATTCAACACCTAACATTTGTACAGAGCTGATTGTAAGAAACGGGCGAGCTAGCAAAACTCCAAGAAAGCATAAAGAGCGTACCTTTCACCAAGCCAACAGGCAGGGAACCGGTAACGATACGGAGAAATAGAAAGAGACAGAGAAAAGAAAGAGACGGAGATATGGAACTGGCTTCACAAGGCTCCAAGATGACGCTTAAGCGCACGGATCTGAAGAAACACATTCTCATACATGTTAAGGTAACGCAGTCTAAGGACCAATAGGAAACGTCGTTACATTTTTAAACACAAAGGTGAGCGTCACTAGGCTCCCGTATATAAGGGCATGCACAAGGGTGGGAGTGCGTGTGCAGATAGCTAGGCTCCTGACTAATTTAAAGTGGTGGGATTATAACATTGAGAAAAGTTAGCCCCCATAATTATTTCAACAGTGAATAAACTTCAGTGATTAAGGCAAACTTGCAGTGTATTGTTTTTAACTTGCCTCACCCACGATAACCTGAGAATTAATAATTAGATATAGTTAGGAATGGAATACGCAACAACAGACGATCATCAATAGCCGAGGAAGAACACTGCAGAAGACCACAACAACCCAGGATCGACGAATTCCCGCCACAGGGTCCAACCATCGGAAATTATTCAGAGGCTCGAAAAACAGTTTGGAGAAATATATCTCTCGTATCTCGAGTGTTCGAATGTTGTAAAGATTTCAGGGGGACAGAGAGAGAGAGAGAGAGAGAGAGAGAGAGAGAGAGAGTGGAGAACACGCAGCGTAATTGTCGCCCGCGAACATCAATGACCCCATCCGATTGTGGCCGTGCTAACATGTTTATACGGGATAATAGGCGCATTATTCCAACATTCTGTTGGGAGAAGTAAAGAATAAGCATCGGTCCAAGAAGAACACAGGATTTCCTTCCTTCGAGACAATACGAGGCCTCACACTGCCAGAGAAACATCAGGAAGCTGAAGTGGAACCTGCTTCTCCACCCACCTTACAGTCAATTTATAGCCCCAAGTGATTTGCTTTTTATTTGGGAGACTTAAAAGTGACTTGGGGGAGTGCGGTTTGAGGATAACAACGCAGTGATCGCATTTGTTGAGGAATGGGTGCGCACTCAACCAAAACACTTGGGAAAGGGGAATAAAACAGCTGCCAAAACGGTGTAAAAATGTATAGAAGCCAATGGGGACTGCTTTAAAGGATAACATGTAATACTGATCAGTTTTCATTACATTATTTTCTAAAAGAAATCAGCCCCTTTCATATTTAAACCACCTAGTAGGTACCAAGTACCAGGCAAACACTAACTACTTCTCCTACAAATACGCTTTTAGAGTGAGGGGCCTTAAACATGTACATATTGTGACACAGCGGCAATGACCCAATGTTATCGGGAGGTTGGCGCCAAGCAGTCGGATATAAACAAAGAGAAGTCGCACTCTTGCCCAGCGTAAACGCTAGAAGCGCTATCTGCAGATAATCAGAATCTTCTGGAAGTTCCCTTCTCCGCAGGACACTGTACCCTAAAGTTTAATCTATACAGAAGGGGATTGTTTAACAACCCTATCTGTAGTAGATACCTAGAAGGAGACGAGACTGTTACTATGTGATTGCCCTGCTCTTGCGAATCAAAGAGCAAGTATTTTTGGCAATCACTTTCCAAAGATAGATGAACTATCGAAAGCCTCAGTTAGCGCCTGGTTAAGTTCATATCGAGCAACAGACTACTTAACTGATGAAAGGGGGGATGCGTAATAGATCTTTAAGGTCGCAGTGCTTGAGCATAAAATCCACTCCTTTTTAAACTAGAACTACAACTCCCTTCTCCCTCCCCAGCCCCCCTCTGCTTCCAGAAAGTGTCTCCATAAAGTTGTAGCTATATAAGCCAGCGTTCTCGCAGAAGTAGAGCGCGTTTCTACTGCAACATCAATGCTGTTCTCCGAGCGAATTAGTGACGACTGCTGTGACGTACAGCGAGTGCTACGGTGGAGCGAGAGATTGTAGAAGTCTTGTGTTCGACTCCCCAGCGAGTGAAAAAGAAGAGGCTACGTCACGAAGAGAATGAAGTGATGGGGAAATTGAAGTAGTTCACATCAGTGAAGTGACAGTTGACAAATTGAACGAAATCACAATATTTATGGTAAAATCTGGATATCTAATTTTTGGGTGGAATACAATACCACTTCTACCTATCAGAGGATAGTGGTAGGAGAAGGTAAAAATATAGGAGCTCGTTAAAGCACACACTTCATCTAAAACAACATTTTGTGGTGTTGACAATATCTGAGACATTCCTTATTATTGTTTTGAATTTTAAATTGCAATATGCCTTTTAGTTTCTCTACAACGTACATAGTAGGTATTGCATTCCATCCAAAAATTAGTTACCAAGATTTCACCGGACATACATGTTTTTGAGGTCGCCTGAATAAAAAAAAATCTGATGTGTTACACTCACATGACTTTCTCTACTCTTGTACAAACTATTTTTACAAACGCTTATTCTCTATATGCTTCATGTTAATCGAGATATCGAGATGTTAATCTTATTGCTAATTTTCTTGTAGGTGCAAGGGGAATTGGTAGGCTTTAAGCGATAGTCAAATATTTTAAGAGCTGGTTGCTATGTGGAGTATTCCATTCTCTTTGCATTACCAGGACAAAAAAATGAATAACGAATTTGAGAAAAAGTATGAGTAATGGAAAATTTAAGGGAATAACAAGCAATATCTCGAAAATGGTTCACTCAACAAAAAATGTATATGGCATAAATTGTGTATTTTAACACGATCTACATTTTTTGTGTATTACATTTTTGTCTATCTCTTATGGTTTACGAATTATGCAAAAGTCGTTCACAATGAAGAATACTTTTGGAGACATTCCCAGAAAATTCAAGATATACATTTTATTTGTCATGAAAGTATCTTTAATATATTAGATTTTAATCAAAATCGTTAGTGCCATTTTTGAGAAAATTAAAATATTCCATTTAAAGGGTAATCTGGGGTGGGGGGATTTTCTTGAAAACCTTCGTGTCGCATCTCTGGAAGATACTAAACCTAAATACCAAGTTTGGTGTTTATCCGACTGTTCGTTTTTGAATTTTGCTGTTCACAGACACACACACGGACATATTTCCAAAAGTATTTTTTTTTGGATTCAGGGGGTCTCTAAACATGTATTTCCGGTGAAATCTCGGTATCGAATTTTTGGGTGGAATACAATACTTCCCCTACTTACTATACGTAGTAGAGGAAGTAAAAATGGCTCTAATGATTTTTATTAAAATTCCACATATTAAGACATTAACATTACAAATAAAATATTTGTTGTATTTTCTGGGAAGAGCCTTTGATGCCCTTTTCATTCGCAAGGAATTTTGAATAAGCTTGTATGAACAGGAATTTTAAGGCCAGTACATATATTCAAGTTCTTAAACATTTGACTAATATTTCCGGAAAGTTTGATCTCGATTAAAATGAAGAAGATAGGAAAATAAATTTTGTAAGAATAATTTGTATACCCAATAATAAACAATAGACGGTAGCGCAATTAATGTGAATTTAACACATTAGTTTTTTGTTATTGTAAAATATTAAGCCTTCAATTACTTGAGAGGAATTTCAAACCCAGAAAATGTCTATCTAAATTTAAATATTTGAATATCACTTCACTGTCTTCTATTTCTCTCGTAGCCACAATGAAATTTTTAATGTAACATTTGTGCAAATGTTTATCTCGATTAAAAGAAGTAGATATAAAAATAAATTTTTGGAAGAAGTCTATATAAGAATGGGTAGAGAAAGTTACATGAATGTAACACTAGAAATTTTTAAAAATTGGTTTCAGAGGGATTCAGGGATTTAGAACCTACATTTTGGTACAGGAATTTTTGCCCCAATGCAACACACTTCCTCTACCTTAAGTAATCAGTATAGGACTAAAAATCAGGAAAAGAGTGTAGACTACACTTATATGGTATCCAGAGAGATTTTTGTGGGCAGCTGCCATATAACAGGAGATGAAGACCTATGACGTAGCATTCTTATTCCGTATACGTCTGGAACCCAAGCCTCCAGGACACGGACAAAGGACCGCATTATGTGAGGACGAGGGATTATTTCTTATCCTCAACTTGATCACGTAGTTGCGGCACGTACCTGGGTCACCTTTCATTCTCTTTGAGGTGGCGATCTAATTAACATCATAATGCTAGTAAATTCCTGTGGGAGACCGTCTGCAATACCTGTCAGCAGGGTCACTCAAAAAGTAATGGTCTACTAGGATCATTTGAAAAGTTCTCGGAATGACCATAGATTGCAGCAGAATTTCCGAAGCTGATATGTTTTCAAATCCAGTCCGTATTTTATGGAAACATTAGTTCATTAATATAGAGATTGTATATTATATTAATTATTTCATTTCAACTGAACCAAAAAATAATGATTCCATAATATTGTCACGTGCTAAGTTGTGACACTGGGAGAATAGCTAAACGAGGGATTGCAGAGGTAGAGACAATCATTAAAACGCTTGGCTAGAGCGATCTGACTATATTCTAAAGAGTTACATTTCTACGTGCGATAGTTGGGTTTACAAGATCAGGGATGATGATAGTACTAGCTAACATTATTATTAACAATTTATTTTATAATGCTTACCTTGAGAAATGTCAAGCCGCTGGTGGTGCCAAATGAAACCATCCGGAGCAGGCGTGCAACGGCCGTCGAAGGGTACCATAGTGATCCCGGCCAAGCTACAACACAAAGTCCCCCGAGCAGAGCTCAAGCGCTTGCTTATATAGAGTTGAATACCCTAGAGGGGTTCATTCTAATACCGTGGCAGCTATTACCAAATATGGTCTGCCAACCCCTAGAAAATACGTAGGCTTAGCTACTTTCCAGGGATCATGTGATCCACAGGGTGCAGCTAGACACGTATCCCTGAGGAAATGATGGCATAGTAACATCCCTTTGAAATGTCAAGGGAAGTGGCAAACCACTGTTTCCTGTCATATATACAATTTACTAAGACTTGAGCAGAATTAAGAATATAAAATATGATTCTATATGAATTCATAAACTTGTGACAGGTTAATAAAATAATGTTGATTAATATAAAGTAATAAACATAATATGGATCTCCTCAGTTACGTTCGTGACAATATTTATATAATTTAAAATAATAATTTAATCTATATTTAAAGAAAATTCTTCCTAATCAATTTTTACATCAATAATCTTAATTATATCTTCTTTATTAACCTTATATTATTATATACGAATTATATATACAACATTAACAACTACAAATTCAGAAATCATTTGATTTTCATAAATTTATCGAAGATTTAATCTTTCAAAAACAACATTCTTTTCTTTCACCCAGGGATTCCTTCCTTCCTTTCTTTCTCTCTTTTTTTGTGAAGGTAGAATCAGGCTAAAAAATTCAATGCTATAGTCAAGATTTGAAGACAAATCTCCTACTTACCGTGCCGTTGCTCTAAGCACTGAGCTACCATGACAACATAGCAGTATGAAAATGAATTCCCCAAGAGACTCGAATTTGTCGTACTGCAAACGCACGGAAAACGAGAGATTCCTGTTCAAATCCCGCCTATGACAATTACTTTTTCAGTGCGACTATACCTTAAAAAAATTTGATGTGGTACATTCACATGACTTTATCTACCCTTTTTACTACAGTAGAAATAGCTACATTACACATCTCGTTATAGATATAAAGGGAACAGCGATAGTCAAATGTTTAACAACTGGACGGTATATGCTGGTCTTAAAATTCCATACTGTTTCCATGACATCGCGAGAAACAACTGAATGTTGAAAGTAAATTAAAGAATGACTAAGTAATGAACAATTCAAACCATTAATAAGGATATCTCGGAAATGGCTGATGCTACATGAAAGGTTATTTGGAATAAATTGTGTGTTTTAAAGAGATCTACATCTCTTGTGAAGTACATTTTCGTCTATCGCTTAACGTTTACTAGTTATACAATATTATGCAAAATGTCTTCGAATGAAGAGGACTTCACAGGCTATTCGCAGAAAATTCAAGATATACGTTTATTTGTCATGTAAACATTTTCAATATATGATATTTTAATCCAAATCGTTAGAGCCATTTCTGAGAAAACAAAAGATTTAGAAGAAAATTCCATGTAAAGGGTAGTTTTTGGAGGGGGATTTGTCTGAAAATCTTCGTGTCGTATCTTTGGGTGGTACTGAACCTCTGAGTGTTCACACACACGTGGAACGTTTTATAAAAGCCTTTTTTGGATGCAGGGAGCCTCAAAACGTGTATTTCCAGTGAGATCTCGGTGTGAGATTTTTGGGTGGAATACAGTGCCTCCTCTGTCTATTACGTATAACAAATGACGAACGGTAGCGCTTGAACAAAATATACAGCACGGGGACGAAAATCGAGCAAATTCTGATCGGAACAAACTGACGATCGAACTATTGTTCCATTAGGTAATGGACAAAATATCATGCAGTTGTTTTCCCATTGCTACCAACATGAGAAAAACAATCCAAAACGTCCACTGCAGACACATAATTGTCCGTCGCAGGGAATTCTGTGGAATTATGACAGTTAAACGTATCTCGCTGTTCATTTGCGCTGCACGTTATTTACGCTGACAGATACACAGTAACAAAAGAACGGGTACATATCTAACGTCGTTTGTTTCGAATGCTGCCATTGAAACATGGAAGATAAAATAATTATATGTGGTACCTAGCAACATTATTATCACGGAATCATCATACCTGCCACACCCATCCAGAGGTGGATGAGTTAGTGAACGTGGTAGTTCATTTAAAAGATTCGTTCAACCCATTCATTCAGTTTTTACGTTCTATAGCAAATTCTTACAGTATAATTATGAGGTTGATCAGGGATCGGAGGTGACTCCTCGAAACTGGACCCAATGTGGATCTTTTATGCCTACCACTCCTGGGAAGAGTGAGGTGAAGCAAACGCAGGAGGTTATAGGCCGCAGGCAGGCTCGTCGACAGAGACGCGCAGAGGTTCTTAACAATTCCAAGATTTTAATGACTCAATCACACTGGCGGACGGCTCAGAGAAGGCTTTCCTCTAGTGACACCAGGGAGAACTTGACCCACTTGAGGCGGCTAAGAGAAGGCTGTACATTTTTTTTAATACGAAGTAAGATTTTGTCTAACTCTTACGGTTTATCAATTATGCATGTGTTTCAAATAAAGAGGATTTCAAAGGCTATTCCCAAGAAATTATATATATTTATATAAAGGGTCTTTCAACAAGAGTGTCCTATCTTTAACAGTGATAGCTGCCGTTGTTATTGAGTTACAGCAGTCATTTGTTTCATGTGGTTACAGTTATTATTGACAAATAGCCATGGAACCTTACAGCATTCAACAACGCGTAGAAATTTTGAAAATTTATTATCAAAATGGATCATCTGTTCGCCAAACCTTACGTGTATTGCGTGAAGTTTACGGTGTGCATAATCGTCCCTTTGAGAGAACGATTCGGCATTTGATCGATAAATTTGAAAGAAGTGGTTCTGTCAGCGATCAAAGAACGCCTGTACGTAATCGACGTAAGCGCTCCAACGAAAACAGGCACCGTTCGTGAGAGTGTACGCGAGAACGGAAACAAATCAATTGCTCGTCGAGCGTAAAAATTGGGGTTTCGCCGACCACAACTTGGCGAATTCTGCATCTGTAATTGAAGTTTCACGCTTAAAAATGGTGTTAACTCAAGAACTAAAGCCAACGACCATAGATTGCGCCGTGTATTCGCTGACTGGGCTATGGTGCAATTGGAAGCTGACCTGTTGAAAAATCATCTTCAGCGACGAAGCCCACTTTTGGATGGATGGCTGTGTTAACAAACAAAATTGCCACTATTGAAGCAATCACAATCCAATGCAGATATAAGAACCACCACTTTATCCCTAAAAGGTTACTGCGTGGTGTGGATTTCGGTATGGTGGAATCATTGGTCCATATTTTTTCCAAGATGAAGATAGAGAAGCTCTAACTGTCATGGAGCTCTTATAAGGGACTATTTTTGGCCTCAATTGGTTGGTATGGATCTTAGACACATCTGGTTCCAGCAAGATGGTGCCACATGTCATACTGCTTTCGAAAAATCGATCTTTTGACGGAGAAGTTCAGAGGTTTCATAATTTCCCGTGGCGGTGATGTTAACTGCCCCCCGAGGTCATATGATTTAACGCCGTTGGATTACTTCTTGTGGGGTTATGTTAAATCTCGAGTTTATGTCAACAAGCCAGAAACATATGATCTTATGAATAACATCACGCGTGTTATTCGTGAAGTTGGACCTAATTTACGTTCTTCTGTCATTGAAAATTGGGTCAACCGTATACGCGCAACCCAACGAAGTCGCGGCGGTCACTTAACTGATGTTCTCTTCCACACGTAATGACATTAATTATGTTCCAAAATAAAATAAGAAATAAACCTCCATCATTTATATAAAGTGTTTTATTTAAGTTCAAAGGTAGAGCACTCTTGTTGAAGACCCTATATTTTATTTGTCACGCAAGTATCTTAAACCAATGCTAGAGGCAGAGGTGATTTAAAGGTGGGGGACACCTCGCGAACTACACTATTGCGGCTACCACCTCCCAGGAGAAGAGATGAAGTGAAGGAACCACAGCAGGCTACAGGCACACAGGCCACAGAAACGCGCGGAAGTCACATTTACAAGCTCGCAGACCCTCCTCATAGCTGGAGCCGCCGAGAGGGGGCGATAAACCACCACTAATTAAGAAGCCCTCTGGTGCGCACAGGGAGTCGCTTTACATTTGAGCATGCATCCGCGAAATCTGTCCGGCACCGCCATACGCCACGAAACCTAGAAGCACGCCTGAAAGATGAGAAGGAAAACGAGTGAAAAGGAAATGATGGAAAGGAAATCGCGATAGATGAGAAACCACCCCAGCATTCGCCTGCCCACCGCGGGGAAACTACGAAAAGCCCATAGGTCAGAGTCAGTGGTCGCCGGGGATCGAATCCGGGACCTCCGGAATGTGAGTCACAGAAACGTTACAACCTTTTGAGCAAATAAAAGAATTACAAACATTTTTCCATGTGAAGGGTAGTTTCGGGTGTGGGGGATTTCCTTGAAATATCTTGTCACATCCTTAGTGGAAGATGCTGAAATTAGGTATTTATCGCGCTTGCGTGCACATACACACACAAACACAACGGACCTTTTTCTAAAAATGCCTTTTTGGGGTTCAAGGATTTCAGAACGTGTATTTCCGGTGATCCCTATATAGAATTTTTGAATGGAATACCATATGTCCTCTATTTACTATAGGTAAGTGGTTGAGAAAAAAAATAAGCTTTTTTAGGAATAGTCTTAGAAGCTATGTAAGAATGTGAATCAAACACGTCATTTTTGCAGGATTTTTACTTTCTCTACTACGTATAGGAAGTAGGGGAAGTTTTGCATTCCACCCAAAAATTCGATACCGAGATTTCACCCTAAATATATGTTTTCAGATCCCCTGAATGCCAAAAAAGCATTTTTTGAAAAGTTTCTCTCTCGCGCGCGATCGTGTGGCTATGAGCAGCACAACTCAGAAACGAAAAGTCGCATAAATACCAAACTTGGTAATCCGATGTGTTGCTCTCACATAACTTTTCCTACTCTTTTACAAACGCTTATTTTCCATATGCTTAATGTTAATCGAGATGTTAATCTTGTTGCTAATTTTCTTGTAGATGCAAGGGGAATTGCTAGGCTTTAAGCGATAGTCAAATATTTTAAGAGCTGGTTGCTATGCGGAGTATTCCAATCTCTTTGAATGTCCAGGACATAAAAAACAAATAACGAATTTCCATTTGAGGAACAGTATAAGTATTGGAAAATTCAAACAAATAACAAGTAATATCTCGAAAATTGTTCACTCCACAAAAAGATGGATATGGCATAAATTGTGTATTTTAACGCGATCTACGTTTTTTGTGTAGTAAAATTTTGTCTATCTCTTACGGTTTACCAGTTATGTAAAAGTCTAATAATGAAGAGGACTTTTTGGGACATTCCCAGAAAATTCAAGATATACATTTCATTTGCCATAAAATAGCTTAAAAGTATGACATATTAATCAAAATAGTTAGGGCCCATTTTTGAGAAAATCAAAATTTTCGATAATGTTCTATGTATATGGTAGTCAGGGGTGGGGGAATTTGGTTGAAAATCTTCGTGTCCATCCTTGGAAGATATTAATATTCGTATTTATCCGACTTTTCGTTTATGAATTATGCTGCTTGCAGACAGACAGGCAGACAGACAGGCAGAAGATAGATACATAGTCACCACACACGCGGACATGTTTCCAAAAATGATTTATTTGGATTCAGGGGGGTCTCAAAACATGTAATTCCGGTTAAATCTCTGTATCAAATCTTTGGGTTCGAATGCAACACTTCCCCTATGTAGTAGAGATAGCAAAAATGGCTCTAAGGATTTGGATTAAAATACCATATATTAAATATATTTTCATAAACAATAAAATGTATATCTTAAATTTTCGGAGAATTCCGTTTGAATGCAGAAATACCTACAACATACATTTCGTTATAGATACAAAGGAAACAACGATAGTTAAATGTTTAAGAACTGGACGCTATACACTGGCCTTAAAATTCCACACTGTTTCCATGACATCGCGAGAAACAACTGAACATCGATGGGACTTAAAAGTAGTGAAAAATTTTAGACAAACCTTACCATTGCTACAAAAAGGTGATTTGAAATAAATTGAATCTTTTGAAGAGATCTACATGTTTTGTGTAGTAAGATTTCGTCCATCACTTAACGCTTACCAGTTATACAAGATTATACAAAATTCCTTCCGAATAAAGAGGACTTCACAGACTATTGCCAAAAAATTCAAGATATGCATTTTATTTGCCAATATCTTTAATATATGTTATTTTAACAAAAGAAAAACGGTCACAGACTATTGCCAGAAAATTCAAGATATACATTTTATTTGCCAATATCTTTAACATATGCTATTTTAACAAAAGAAAAAACGCCACAGACTATTGCCAGAAAATTCAAGATATGCATTTTATTTGCCAATATCTTTAATATATGCTATTTTAACAAAAGAAAAAAGGTCACAGACTATTGCCAGAAAATTCAAGATATGCATTTTATTTGCCAATATCTTTAATATATGCTATTTTAACAAAAGAAAAAAGGTCACAGACTATTGCCAGAAAATTCAAGATATGCATTTTATTTGCCAATATCTTTAATATATGCTATTTTAACAAAAGAAAAAACGCCACAGACTATTGCCAGAAAATTCAAGATATGCATTTTATTTGCCAATATCTTTAATATATGTTATTTTAACAAAAGAAAAAAGGTCACAGACTATTGCCAGAAAATTCAAGATATACATTTTATTTGCCAATATCTTTAACATATGCTATTTTAACAAAAGAAAAAACGCCACAGACTATTGCCAGAAAATTCAAGATATGCATTTTATTTGCCAATATCTTTAATATATGCTATTTTAACAAAAGAAAAAAGGTCACAGACTATTGCCAGAAAATTCAAGATATACATTTTATTTGCCAATATCTTTAACATATGCTATTTTAACAAAAGAAAAAACGCCACAGACTATTGCCAGAAAATTCAAGATATACATTTTATTTGCCAATATCTTTAACATATGCTATTTTAACAAAAGAAAAAACGCCACAGACTATTGCCAGAAAATTCAAGATATGCATTTTATTTGCCAATGTCTTTAATATATGTTATTTTAACAAAAGAAAAAAGGTCACAGACTATTGCCAGAAAATTCAAGATATACATTTTATTTGCCAATATCTTTAACATATGCTATTTTAACAAAAGAAAAAACGCCACAGACTATTGCCAGAAAATTCAAGATATACATTTTATTTGCCAATATCTTTAACATATGCTATTTTAACAAAAGAAAAAACGCCACAGACTATTGCCAGAAAATTCAAGATATGCATTTTATTTGCCAATATCTTTAATATATGTTATTTTAACAAAAGAAAAAAGGTCACAGACTATTGCCAGAAAATTCAAGATATACATTTTATTTGCCAATATCTTTAATATATGCTATTTTAACAAAAGAAAACACGTTACAGACTATTGCCAGAAAATTCAAGATATGCATTTTATTTGCCAATATCTTTAATATATGTTATTTTAACAAAAGAAAAAAGGTCACAGACTATTGCCAGAAAATTCAAGATATACATTTTATTTGCCAATATCTTTAACATATGCTATTTTAACAAAAGAAAAAACGCCACAGACTATGGCCAGAAAATTCAAGATATGCATTTTATTTGCCAATATCTTTAATATATGTTATTTTAACAAAAGAAAAAAGGTCACAGACTATTGCCAGAAAATTCAAGATATACATTTTATTTGCCAATATCTTTAATATATGCTATTTTAACAAAAGAAAACACGTTACAGACTATTGCCAGAAAATTCAAGATATGCATTTTATTTGCCAATATCTTTAATATATGTTATTTTAACAAAAGAAAAAAGGTCACAGACTATTGCCAGAAAATTCAAGATATACATTTTATTTGCCAATATCTTTAACATATGTTATTTTAACAAAAGAAAAAACGCCACAGACTATTGCCAGAAAATTCAAGATATACATTTTATTTGCCAATATCTTTAACATATGCTATTTTAACAAAAGAAAAAACGCCACAGACTATTGCCAGAAAATTCAAAATATGCATTTTATTTGCCAATATCTTTAATATATGCTATTTTAACAAAATAAAACACGTTACAGAAATTTTTAGAAAATAAAAAATTTCAAATATTTCCACGTAAAGGGTAGCTTTGGGATGGGGGATTTTTTGAAAAACTTCGAATCGCATCTTTGAAAGATACTTAACCTAGTACCAAGTTTTGTATTAATCCGATTTTTAATTTTTGAGTTATTGTGTCCAGAATCACACACCCAGACTCACAGAAGTAGTTTTTTTCTAAAAATACTTGTTTTGTATTTAGGGGTCCTCAAAATATGTGTTTCTATTGAAATCTCGATTTCGAATTTTTGGGTGAATGCAATACTTTCCCTACTTACGGTTTAAGTGGCAGAGAAAGTAAAATAATAAGCTTTCTTAAGATAAGTGTTATACCCACTAATAAACAATGGAGAGTACAGAATGTGAATGTAACACAACAGATTTTTAGGATTATTTCATAAAATGTCTACTAAATACCACACAGTACTTCGCTATATACGGTTTTGCTGTACGCATGCGCGCCAGTTAAAACATCGACACGAAGAAAATGAACACGCGAGAAGTAATGCTGATGATAATTTGCGATCGCGGAGGAAGCTGCGCTGAACTGGATGCGCGGCCGTCTTGTAGCGCGAAGTCGTCAGTAGTTCTCCGGGTGTTGGACAGACAGAACGCGTTCTGTGCGTGCCTCTCACACAGAGTATAGAACACGCGGCCAAGTGTCAGTGAGATAGTGTTATGTGTCGAAGTAAGTCTACCTCCTGGTGATCTATCCTCTGGGTCGGAGAAAAACGCTTCAACGAAACTGCGTAAGATATCTCCTAACGTTAAATATGCCACTTAAATTAAGTTACCTGCAACGGGAGGTTGAAACCTTCTGAGCCTCCTACCTATAAGAAAATGTATTGCATTCCACCCTGACATTCGATATCGAGGTTTTACCGGAAAAACACGCCTCCAGGTCTGTTGGGTCCAAAACATCTTATTTGTTACATTTACATCACTTTTTCTACCCTCTATCGCTTATTGCCGAGTTTACAAATTATCTTACGAAAGTCTATTTTCCTTTCAGTAAATAGCTACACTACACATTTCGTTATAGATACAAAGAGAACAGCGATAGTCAAATGTTTAAGAACTGAACGCTATATGCTGGCCTTAAAATTCCATACTGTTTCCATGACAACGCGAGAAACAACTGAAAATCAAAGGGACTTGAAAAGAATGACAGTGTTAAACAGTTAAACCATAAATAATGGATATCTTGGAATTGAATTGTGTCACAAAAAAAGTCATTTTTATATTTTAAAGAGCTCCACATTTCTGTGTAGTATATTTTCGTCCATCACGAGCACACTTGGTAGAGATCGGAGTTAACAAAGTTAATTTTTGTTTTTTGTTGTAATCGATTATAAACGGTATAAGGAACCATTTTTTTTAACTCTAAAGGGTCTTATGGTCCAGAGATGTTGTAGTAAATTGATATGTAAAAATGTACTTACCTTGTTGTTTTTTGCCATTTCTGTAAGTTTTAGTTTTTAAACTTTAGTTACACATTTCTCAAAATCTGTTTAACTTAAATGTTTGAAAATTTTGTTGTTTATGGAAAATGTTTAGCTGCATTAAGTAGGTTAAAGATTTTGATTCCATTTTACACGGTTTTCACGAAAAAATTGTAAATATATATAAAAATTAAACCAAAATTATTTTCTATTGACTATTTTTTTAAAATTGCATTAGCTCACTTAAGCTACTTACAAAAACACGTAATAAAACCCTGGTGTGTTGCACTCACATGACTTTCTCTTATTGCCAATTTTCTTGTAGGTGCAAGGGGAATATGGTAGGCTTTAGGAGATAGTCAAATGTTTTAAGAACTGGTTGCTATGTGGAGTATTCCATTCTCTTTGTATGTCCAGGACATGAAAAAAACAAGTAACGAATTCCCATATGAGAATAGTATAAGTAATGGAAAATTCAAAAAAATAACAAGGAATATTTCGGAAATTGTTCACCCTATAAAAAAGTGTGTGACAAATTGTGTGTTTTAACAAGATGTACACTTTTTGTATAGTAAAGTTTTGTCTATCTCTTACGGTTTATCGTTATGTGAAAGTCATTCAGATGAATGGAGCTTTTGGGAACATTCCCAGAAAATTCAAGATCTTCATTTTATTTGTTATGAAAGTATCTTAAATATATGATATTTTAATCAAAATCGTTAGAACCGTTTTTGAGAAAATTAAAATTTTCGAAAAATGTTCCATGTAAAGGGTAATCTGGGGTGGGAGAATTTTCTTGAAAAACCTTTGTGTCGCATCTCTGGAAGATACTGAACCTAAATACCAAGTTTGGTGTTTATCCGAGTCTTCGTTTCTGAGTTATGCTGTTCACAGTCACACACACAGACACATACACACGGACATGTTTCCAAAAATGATTGTTTTTTGATTCAGGGGGCCTCAAAACAAATATTTCCGGTGAAATCTCGGTATCGAATTTTTGGATGTAATGAAATTGTTCTTCTGACAATAAAAATTGGCAGGGTTATAATATTTATTTTCAGAGAAATGTGTACCTATAAATGAAAGTAAATCTTTTTAGAACTTCCTCTAGGGCAATTAAATAGTTTTATAATTTAAAGACCTAAAGATAGCGAAAAAACTTATTACCAGTATACCCAGAAAAGCTTCTTTAATAAGCAGTAAAGTGTTCATTGTTCTAGAATGGCTTTGTTGCAATTGCGAAAAAGCATAAAAATACCCTGTGATCTCTATCAAGTGTCCTAAAGTTTACCAGTTGTATAAGACTCTAATATAAATTTCCTTCCGAATGGAGAGAGCTTCATAAAATGTTGCCAGAAAATTCAAGATAAACATTTTGTTTTTCATGTAAATATCTACAATATATAACATTTTAATCAAAATCGTTAGAGCCATTTTTGAGAAACTAAAAGATTTGAAAAATTTTCCATTTAAAGGGCAGTTTTGGAGTGCGGAGATTTTCTTAACAATCTTGGTGTCGCATCTTTGGAAGATACTGAACTTAAATACCAAGTTTGGTATTTTTTCGGCCCTTAGTTATTGAGTTATGCTGTTCAGAAGCACACACACATGGACCTTGTTCTAAAAATGCGCTTTTTGGGTTCAGGGGTCCTGAAAACATATATTTCCCCTGTAATCTCGACTTCGAAGTTTTGGATGGGTTACAGAACTTCCCCTACTTACTATACATAGAGATAGTAAAAAGGATCGCTGTGTGACGGCTTTGAAATTCCATGCCCCTTGCATCACCACGAGAAAAAACTAATATCGACTTGCCAGTGGGAAAAAAAATCTGAGATGCTACATATACGCTATCGTTTATTACTTTCTCTACTACGTATAGTAAGTAGGGAAAGTATTGCATTCCACCCAAAAATTCGATACCGAGATTTCACCGAAAATACACGTTTTGAGACCTCCTGAATCCAAAAAAAGCATTTTTAGAAACATGTCCGTGTGTGTGTCTGTGTGTCTGTGTGTGTGTGTGTCTGTGTGTGTGTCTGTGTGTGTGTGAACAGCATAACTCAAAAACGAACAATCGGATAAGCACCAAACTTGGTATTTAGGTTCAGTATCTTCCAGAGATGCGACACGAAGGTTTTCAAGAAAATCCCCCCACCCCAGACTACCCTTTACATGGAAGATTTTTCGAAAATTTTAATTTTCTCAAAAATGGCTCTAACGATTTTGATTAAAATATCATATGTTTAAGATATTTTTATGACAAATAAAATGTATATCTTGAATTTCCTGGGAATGTCTCCAAAAGTATTCTTCATTGTGAACGACTTTTGCATAACTGGTAAACCATAAGAGATAGACAAAATTTTACTACACAAAAAATGTAGATCGCGTTAAAATACACAACTTATGTCATATACATTTCTTTTGTTGAGTGAACCGTTTTCGAGATATTGCTTGTTATTTCCTTAAATTTTACAATACTTATACTTTTTCTCAAATTCGTTATTCATTTTTTTACTTTCTCTACTACGTATAGTAAGTAGGGGAAGTATTGCATTCCACCCAAAAATTCGATACCGAGATTTCACCGGAAATACACGTTTTGAGACCTTCTGAATCCAAAAAATCTGATGTGTTACACTCACATAACTTTCTCTACTCTTGTACAATCTAATTTTACAAACGCCTATTCTCCATATGCTTCATGTTAATCGAGATATCGAGATGTCAATCTAATTGGTAATTTTCTTGTAGATGCAAGGGGAATATGGTAGCTTTTAAGCGATAGTCAAATATTTTAACGCTGGTTGCTATGTGGCGAATTCCATTCTCTTTGCATGTTCAGGACATAAAAAAATCTGATGTGTTACACTCACATGACTTTCTCTACTCTTGTACAATCTAATTTTACAAACGCCTATTCTCCATATGCTTCATGTTAAACGAGATATCGAGATGTCAAACTTATTGCTAATTTTCTTGTAGATGCAAGGGGAATATGCTAGCTTTTAAGCGATAGTCAAATATTTTAACGCTGGTTGCTATGTGGCGCATTCCATTCTCTTTGCATGTCCAGGACATAAAAAAAATGAATAACGAATTTGAGAAAAAGTATAAGTATTGGAAAATTTAAGGAAATAACAAGCAATATCTCGAAAACGGTTCACTCAACAAAAGAAATGTATATGACATAAGTTGTGTATTTTAACGCGATCTACATTTTTTGTGTAGTAAAATTTTGTCTATCTCTTATGGTTTACCAGTTATGCAAAAGTCGTTCACAATGAAGAATACTTTTGGAGACATTCCCAGAAAATTGGAGATATACATTTCATTTCTCATGACATTATCTTAAACATATGATATTTTCATCAAAATCGTTAGAGCCATTTTTGAGAAAATTAAAATTTTCGAAAAATCTTCCATGTAAAGGGTAGTCTGGGGTGGGGGGATTTTCTTGAAAACCTTCGTGTCGCATCTCTGGAAGATACTGAACCTAAATACCAAGTTTTGTGCGTCTCCGACTGTTCGTTTTTGAGTTATGCTGTTCACAGACACACACACACACAGACACACACACACACACAGACACACAGACACACACACAGACACACACACGGACATGTTTCCAAAAATGCTTTTTTTGGATTCAGGAGGTCTCAAAACATGTATTTCCGGTGAAATCTCGGTATCGAATTTTTGGGTGGAATGCAATACTTCCCCTACTTACTATACGTAGTAGAGAAAGTAAAAAAGCATTTTTAGAAACATGTCCGTGTGTGTGTCTGTGTGTGTGTGTGTGTCTGTGTGTGTGTCTGTGTGTGTGTGTGTCTGTGTGTCTGTGAACAGCATAACTCAAAAACGAACAATCGGATAAGCACCAAACTTGGTATTTAGGTTCAGTATCTTCCAGAGATGCGACACGAAGGTTTCAAGAAAATCCCCCCACCCCAGACTACCCTTTACATGGAAGATTTTTCGAAAATTTTAATTTTCTCAAAAATGGCTCTAACGATTTTAATGAAAATATCATATGTTTAGGGTAATGTCATGAGAAATGAAATGTATATCTCGAATTTTCTGGGAATGTCTCCAAAAGTATTCTTCATTGTGAACGACTTTTGCATAACTGGTAAACCATAAGAGATAGACAAAATTTTACTACACAAAAAATGTAGATCGCGTTAAAATACACAACTTATATCATATACATTTTTGTTGTTGAGTGAACCGTTTTCGAGATATTGCTTGTTATTTCCTTAAATTTTCCAATACTTATACTTTTTCTCAAATTCGTTATTCATTTTTTTATGTCCTGGACATGCAAAGAGAGTGGAATGCGCCACATAGCAACCAGCGATAAAATATTTGACTATCGCTTAAAAGCTACCATATTTCCCTTGCATCTACAAGAAAATTACAAATAAGATTGACATCTCGATATCTCGATTAATATGAAGCATATGGAGAATAGGCGTTTGTAAAAATAGATTGTACAAGAGTAGAGAAAGTCATGTGAGTGTAACACATCAGATTTTTTATGTTCTGGACATGCAAAGAGAATGGAATGCGCCACATAGCAACCACCGTTAAAATATTTGACTATCGCTTAAAAGCTACCATATTTCCCTTGCATCTAAAAGAAATTACCAATAAGATTGACATCTCGATATCTCGATTAACATGAAGCATATGGAGAATAAGCGTTTGTAAAATTAGATTGTACAAGAGTAGAGAAAGTCATGTGAGTGTAACACATCAGATTTTTTTTATATGGCTTCTTCAAACTATTCTTGTAAGGTTCATTACTTTCTCTACCACGTACATAGCGAAAAAAAGCATTTTTAAAAAAAGGTTCCATGTATGTGATTGAACAGCATAACTCAAAAATTAAAAGTCAGGTAAATACCAAACTTGGTATTTAGGTTCAGTACCTTTCAAAGATGCGATACGAAGGTTTTCAAAGAATTCCTCCCAGCTCAACCAACCCTTTAAAAGGAAAATTTTTAAAAAAGTTTGTTTTTCTAAAAAATTCTGTAACGATTTTTATTCTAATATCACATTTTGAAGATACTTACATGGCAAATATAATGTATATCTTGCATTTCCTGGGAATAGTCTGTGAAGTCATTCTCATTCGGAAGGAATTTTGTATAATCTTGTACAACTGGTGAACGTTAAACGTAGACGAAAATGTTCTACACAAAAAATGTAGATCTGTTTAAATTACACAATTTATTTCAAATAATTTTTTTTACATCGGGAATTTTCAGGATATCCGTTATTAATGGTTCGAATTTTTCAATGCTTAGTGATTCTTTTCAAGTACTTTCAACGTTCAGTTGTTTCTCGCGATACCATGGAAACAGTACGGAATTTTAAGGCTAGCATGTAGCGTCTAGTTCTTAAACATTTGACTATCTCCGTTCCCGTTGTATCTATAACAAAATGTGTAATTAAAATGAAGTAGACAGGAAAATAAACTTTCGTAAGAATAAATTGTATATCCAATAATAAGTGATAGAGGGTAAAGAAAGTTATGTGAATGTAACACACCAGATATTTTTTCTATCTACTTCTTGTTAATAGCTATGTAAGCAATTAGCTTAGACATTCCATACCATTTACACGAAGTCACTAACACACTCGTATAGCGACGGTAATTTTAAAAATATCTTAAGCTTTGTGCTAAAATATCTTTCTCTACTCCTACAAAAGCTTATTATTTTATCTACTTTTTGTTAATCCCGACAAAAGTTCAACTCACATTTATACATTTCGTTGTACGAAACAGTAGGTAAAGCGATAGTCAGATTTTTAAAGCGTCTTTCTATGTGATGCCTTTGAAATTCCATGCTCTTTGCATGACCAGCAGAAAAAAAACGAATAGTGACTTATCATTTGAGAAAGGTGTAAGATTTGAAAATTCAAATAAAAAACAAAAGAGTATCTCTGAAATGGTAACGCCATAAAATTGTCTACTTTACCGAGATCTACATTTTTACTTTCTCTACTACGTATAGTAAGCAGGGGAAGTATTGTATTCCACCCAAAAATTCAATACCGAGATTTCATTGGAAATATATGTTTTGAGACCCCCTGAATCCAAAAAAATCATTTTTTGAAACATGTCCGTGTGTGTGTGTGAACAGCATAACTCAGAAACGAACAGTCGGATAAACACCAAACTTGGTATTTAGGTTCAGTATCTTTCAGAGATGCGACACGAAGGCTTCCAAGAAAATCCCTCCATCCCAGATTACCCTTTACATGGAACATTTTTCGAAAATTTTAATTTTCTCAAAAATGGCTCTAACGATTTTATCAACATATCATATGTTTAAAATATTTTTATGACAAATGAAATGTATATCTCGAATTTTCTGGGAATGTCTCCAAAAGTATTCTTCATTGTGAACGAATTTTTGTATAACTGCTAAACTATAAGAGATAGACAAAATTTTACTACACAAAAAATGTAGATCGTGTTAAAATACACAAATTACGTCATATACATTTTTTGTTGAGTGAACGATTTTCGAGATATTGCTGGTTATTCCCTTAAATTTTCCAATACTTATACTTTTTCTCAATTGGGAATACGTTATTCATTTTTTTATGTCCTGGACATACAAGGAGTATGGAATACTCCACATAGCAACCAGCTCTTAAAATATTTGACTCTCGCTTAAAGCCTGCCAATTCCCCTTGCATCTACAAGAAAATTAGCAATAAAATTAACATCTCTATTAACATTAAGCATATGGAGAATAAGCGTTTGTAAAAATAGTTTGCACAAGAGTAGAGAAAGTCATGTGAGTGTAACAATCAGATTTTGTCTATCTATTAAGGTTTACCGATTATACATTCGGAATGAAGATGACTTGCAGAAAATTTAAAATATAAATTTTATTTGTCATCCAAATATCTGAAACATATGGTATTCCAATCCAAATCGTTAGAACCACTTTTAGGAAAATAAAAAAGTAGCGAAATCTTGTCCATGTAAAGGGTAGTTTGTGGTGGGGTATTTTGTTAAGAATCTTCGTGTCGCCCCTTGGAAGACACTGAATTTAAATACCAAGTTTGGTATCCATCCGAAATTTCAGTTTTACTTTCTCTACTACGCATAATATTGCATTCCACCCAAAATTTGATACCGAGAGTTCGCCGCAAATACATATTTTGAGGTGCCCTAAATCCAAATAAAGCATTTTTGGAAACATGACTGTGTGTGTCTGTGAACAACATAACTCAAAAACGAAAAGTCGGATAAATACCAAACTTGGTAGTTAGGTTCGGTATGTTTCAAAGATGCGATACACAGATTTTCAAGAAAATCATCCAAACCAAGACTACCCTTTACATGGAACATGTTTCGAACATTTTGATTTTCTCAAAAATGTCTAACGATTTTGATTCAAATATCATATATTTAAGCCATTTTCATAAAAAATAAAATGTACATCTTGAATTTTTTGAGAATGTTCCCAAAAGTCCTCTTCAATCTGAATGACTTCTGCATAACTATTAAACCAGTAAGAGATAGACAAAATTTTACTACACAAAAAATGTAGATGTCGTTAAAGCACACAATTTGTCTTATAGGTACATTTTTTCGTCGAGTGACTTATTTACGAAATATTCCTCATTATTTGTTTGAATTTTCCAATACTTATATCTTTTCTCAAATGGGAATACGTTAGTCATATTTTTTTTGTCCTGGACATACAAACAGAATGGAATACTCCACATAGCAACCAGCTCTTAAAATATTTGACTATCGCTTAAAGTCTACCATATTCCCCTTGCATCTACAAGAAAATTAATCATATGATAGTTTCTGCAAATGTTTATCTCGATTAACATTAAGTGTAGATGGAAGCGTTTGTAAAAATGTACAAGAGTAGATTTTTCAGCTATGCTCTGCGCACACACACACACACACAACACATGCACTTTTTTCTAAAAATAGCTTTGCTTGGATTCAGAGTGTGTTTTCGGTAAAGTGTCGGTATATAATTTTTAATTCGAATATAATACTTAATCTGCTTACTATAGATAAGTAGTAGAGAAATTAAAACGAATTTTTAGAAATGTCTGATAATACCAAATCTGGTATTTACGTTCCGTATCTTCCAGGGGTGCCACACAAATACTTTCAAGAGAATTGCTCCACCCGAAGCTACCCTTTACATGAAGGATTTTCTCTACTTTTTAGGTTCTCAAAAATTACTGACAATTTTGATTAAACTAGCATATCTTTATAATTATTTACGCAAGTTTTGGCTGAAACGGGATTTTTAATTACGAATGGAAAGATTTTCAATGAAAATTCTACGAGTATAACAAATGCTGCATTCCACAAGTTGCATACATAGTTTACAGAGCATTCAAAACGAAAGCATATTGTGAGATTGAAGATTAGAGATATTGAGAATAAACATGTTAATAGGGTACACAGTGTGTCTTAAACAGTGAGGGAAGTTCCCGAATTTGAAAAATTAGTACTTCACTCACGTGAAACTGTTTAGTTATTTTGTGTTTTTGTTGTGAATATAAATAAAAATAATTAAATGGCTTAAAAGTATATATTAAATTTTGAATCCTGTTCTGTCTGAATGAAATTTTAATAAGTTGTAAACCTAAAGAGTTGGATCAATATTTTCTCACAATTTATGACAAAGGTTTGTAGCATAACAATTTTCGAGATATTTTTGGTGTTTTCCAATACTTTATCATACGTTTTTTGAAGTACAAAATTCTATTGTTTCTCTTGATGATATGCAAAGAATGGAATTCAAAGCCAGCATATAGCGACAGGATTTTTAAAACTCTGACTATCCTATAGCCTCCTTTATATCTCTTGTATCTGCAAAGAAACGTATAATAAAATTATTTCCGCAACGTTTATCTGGATAAACATGAAGTAGATACAAAAATAAGATTATACGAAAGAAATGCTTGTAAATGTAACAGGTCAGATTAGACATAAGTGAAGAATAGTGTTAGGAAGTTAATTTAATCAATAAAGGCATATAAAGTTAGTGCTAGTCTTAAAAATCTTATCTAGTGTATTCACGCATCTTTTCCTATCCATTACAAAATTCAGGCGTACCTACGTTTAATGTATTATAAAAACAGGATTTAAATTGATTCGTGGTGGGATGGATGGAAGGAAATAAAATAATAGGAGAATGCGAACTTTCGAGCACTTCCATTAGACGACACATTCACATTTCTGTACGGCGTAAACTTACAACATGGAATATTTCGAAAACAGCTAACGCTACGAAGAGACTATTTAACACATTATGCATTTTAATGAAGTCTATATCTTCCCCACAGTAAGCCCTTCTCTCTCTCTCTCTCTCTTATATTTCCATAGCTGTATGAAATTATAATAAAATCTGATCAAACAGATAAGACTTTAGTTATTTATGGAAAACTTAAGGATATTTATCTGTAAAATTTCAAAATTCATAATTTAAGTTTGATTCATTAGAAAGTTTAAACCAGGGTTTAATGTATAATATGTGCAAATAAGTTCCCTGGATATTAATGCTTTATTCTATTTTGTTACTGTTTTGAAAAAAATTAATATTTTACCATTAATATTAAGTGTATATTAATAAACTGTAAAGATGACATTTTAAGTATCCTACAAATTTGGGAGAAAATAAATATTAAATATGACACTTCACAGTTTTGCATACAAATTTACACAATATGATCAACATTGATTAAGAATATTACAACTAGCATTTTAACAAAATTTCATCTCATCATTGTTTATTCTGATATTAATAAGGAAGTACATAAAATATATCTTATATCGAAAAGTACTGCGTATGGAACAATTTGAAAAGAGAATGTGCCGACAAATTAAAACTCGAGAAGAGAGTTTAAAAATATTATAGAAACTGTTTCTGACTTTAAACAGCATTTAATTCATATACAAACCCTCCTTCGTCTGTTTTATACTCCTCTACAGCCAATTTAGTACTTGAAGATTCCTGGGGTCTGTGTTCAAAGTTTGTTCACTTCAATGTTCACAAAATTTATCGTTTTTACTTTCTCTAACACGTGCATAATAGGTAGAGAAGGTATTGATTTCACTATACCGAGATTGCACCAGAAATACATGTTTTGAAGCCCCCTGAATAAAAAATAATTTAGAGGAAGATCCGCGCGGGTGTGTTTGTGTGTGAACAGCATAACTCAAAAGCGAAAAGTAGAATAAATACCGAACTTTGTATTTAATTCAGTACTTTCTGAAGATTTCCAAGAAAATCCACACTCCCCGACTACCCTTTCCATGAAGATTTCTCGAAACTTTTGATTTTCCAGAAAATGGCTCAAACGATTTTGATTAAACTACCATATATTAAAGATATTTACATGACAAATAAAATGAATATCTTGAATTTTCTGGGAATAGCCCATGAAGTCCTCTTCGTTTGAAAGGAATTTTGTATAACCTTGTATAACTGGTAAACGTTAAGCGATAGACGAACACATCCCTATTGTACCCAAAATGTAGATCTCTTTAAAACACATAAATTATTTCAAATAACTTTTTTGTGGCATTAACAAATTCCGGGATATTCGTTATTAATAGTTCGCATTGTGTCATACTTTGTCATTCCTTTAAAGTTCTGTCGATTTTTAGTTGTTTCTCGCGATTGCATGAAGAGAGTATGGAATATTACGCCAGCAAATAGCGCTCAGTTCTTGAGAACATTTGACTATCACTGCTCCCTTTGTATCTATAATGAACGTGTAATGTAGCAGTTTCTTCAACAATTTTTTATCTCGATTAAAATGAAGTAAAAAATCTGATCTGTTACACTCACATGACTTTCTCTACTCTTGTACAAACAATTTTTACAAACGCATATTCTCCATATGCTTCATGTGAATGGAGATATCGAGATGTTAATCTTGTTGCTAATTTTCTTGTAGATGATAGGGGATTATGGTAGGTTTTAAGCGATAGTCAAATATTTAAGAGCTGGTTGCTATGTAGCGCATTCCATTCTCTTTGTATGTCCAGGACATAAAAAAATCTGATGTGTTACACTCACATGACTTTCTCTACTCTTGTACAAACTATTTTTACAAACGTTTATTCTCCATATGCTTCATGTTAATCGAGATGTCAATCTTATTGCTAATTTTCTTGTAGATGCAAGGGGAACATGGTAGGTTATAAGCGATAGTCAAATCTTTTAAGCACTGGTTGCCATGTGGCGCATTCTATTCTGTTTGCATATCCAGGACATAAAAAATTGAATAACGAATTTGAGTAAAAGTATAAGTGTTGGAAAATTTAAGGAAATAACAAGCAATATCTCGAAAATGGTTCACTCAACTAAAAAAATGTATATGACATAAATTGTGTATCTTAATGCTATCTACATTTTCTGTGTAGTAAAATTTTGTCTATCCCTTATGGTTTACCAGTTATGCAAAAGTCGTTCACAATGAAGAATTCTTTTGAGACATTCCCAGAACATTCAACGTATACATTGTATTTGTCATGAAAATATCTTAAACATATGATATTTTAATCAAAATCGTTAGAGCCATGTTTGAGAAAATTAAAATGTTCGAAAAATCTTCCATGTAAAGGGTACTCTGGGGTGGGGGGATTTTCTTGAAAACCTTCGTGTCGCATTCTTGGAAGATATTGAACCTAAATACCAAGTTTGGTGTTTATCCGACTGTTCGTTTCTGAGTTATGCTGTTCACAGACACACACACAGACAGACACACAGACACACAGACAGACAGACACACAGACACACACACGGACATGTTTCGAAAAATGCTTTTTTTGGATTCAGGGGGTCTCAAAACATGTATTTCCGGTGAAATCTTGGTATCGAAATTTTGGGTGGAATACAATACTTCCCCTACTTACTATACGTAGTAGAGAAAGTAATAATCTGATGTGTTACACTCACATGACTTTCTCTACTCTTGTACAAACTATTTTTACAAACGCTTATTCTCCATCTACTTCATGTTAATCGAGATAAACATTTACAGACTCTATCTTATTGCTAAGTTTCTTGTAGATGTAAGGGGAATATATATTTAAAAGGGCAATATAGAAATACAGTAGCCTATAAGCATATACATATCTCCTAATAGCTGGTTGCTAGGTGCAGCACCATTCCCTTTGCCACAGATTAATACTCTTTGCATATCCAAGACAAAAAAAATGAATAACGAATTCCCATTTGAGAAAATAAGTATTGAAAAATTTAAGGGAATAACAAGTAATATCTCAAAAATGGTTCACTCAACAAAAAAATGTATATGACATAAACTGTGTATTTTAACGCGATCTACATTTTCTGTGTAGTAAAATTTTGTCTATCCCTTATGGTTTACCAGTTATGCAAAAGTCGTTCACAATGAAGAATTCTTTTGAGACATTCCCAGAACATTCAACGTATACATTGTATTTGTCATGAAAATATCTTACACATATGATATTTTAATCAAAATCGTTAGTGCCATTTTTGAGAAAATTAAAATTTTCGAAAAATATTTCATGTAAAGGGTACTCTGGGGTGGGGGGATTTTCTTGAAAACCTTCGTGTCACATCTCTGGAAGATACTGAACCTAAATACCAAGTTTGGTGTTTATCCGACTGTTCGTTTCTGAGTTATGCTGTTCACAGACACACACACGGAAATGTTTCTAAAAATGCTTTTTTTTTGGATTCAGGGGGTCTCAAAACATGTATTTCCGATGAAATCACGGTATCGAATTTTTGGATGTAATACAATACTTCCCCTACTTACTATACGTAATAGAGAAAGTAAAAATTGAATTTAGTTTTATCTATGGGCGCTCTTTAACTCTGTGGTCCTTGGCGTTCCATTCTATACTGGGTGTGAAAGACCGGTAATTATGCTCAGAGGTCTCTTTATCAAGCTTGAGGTTCTTATACGTGCCATAAATCTACTACATTGGACCACGGCTGATAGAAAATAAGCTTTCATAAGAATAATTTGGATTTAACGATAGAGAATACAAAAATATGTAACATCACATTTTTCATGTGAATATTTGAAATCAGTGTAAGATATTTTTTACTTTCTCTAATACGTATAGTAAGTAGGGGAAGTATTGTATTCCACCCAAAAATTCGATACCGAAATTTCACCGGAAATATATGTTTTGAGACCCCCTGAATCCAAAAAAAGCATTTTTGGAAACATGTCCGTGTGTGTGTGTGTGTCTGTGTGTCTGTGAACAACATAACTCAGAAACGAACAGTCGGATAAACACCAATCTTGGTATTTAGGTTCAGTATCTTCCAGAGATGCGATACGAAGGTTTTCAAGGAAATCCCCCACCCCAGATTATCCTTTACAAGGAAGATTTTTTGAAAATTTTAATTTTCTCAAAAATGGCTCTAACGATTTTGATTAAAATATCATATGTTTAAGATATTTTCATGGCAAATGAAATGTATATCTCGAATTTTCTGGGAAGGTCTCCAAAAGTATTCCTCATTGTGAACGACTTTTGATAACTGGTAAGCCATAAGAGATAAACAAAATTTTACTACACAAAAAATGTAGATCGCGTTAAAATACACAATTGGTCATACATTTTGTTGTTGTTGAGCGAACCGTTTTCGAGATATTGCTTGTTATTCCCTTAAAATTTCCATACTTATCTTCTCAAATGGGAATTCGTTATTCATTTTTTGTCTTGGATATGCACAGAGTATTAATCTGTGGCAAAGGGAATGAGGCTGCACCTAGCAAAGAGCTATTTAGAGATTTGTCCATGCTTAAAGGCTACTGTTTTTCTGTATTGTCCTTGCAAATACAAAACAAGGGGAACATAGTAGGCCTTAAGCGATAGTCAAATATTTCTTGAACTGGTCGCTATGTGTAAAATGTAATTCTCTTTGCATGTCAAAAGATCGTTTCTGCAAATGTTTATCTCGATTAATATGAAATAGATGGAGAATAAGAGTTTGTAAAAATAGTTTGTACAAGAGTAGAGAAAGTCATGTGAGTGTAACACATCAGTTTTTTTTTACTTTCTCTACCACATACGTGGTAGGTAGAGAAGATATTGCATTCCACCAAAAAATTGAATACCGAGATTGCACTGGAAATACATGTTTTGAGTCCCCCCGAACCTGAAAAGAGCATTTTTAGAAAGAGGTCCATATGTGTGTCTGTGAATAGCATAAGTCAAAAATGGAAAGTCGGATAAATACTAAACTTGGTATTTAAGTCTAGTACCTTGCAGAGACACGACACGAAATTTTCAAGAAAATTCCTCGACTCTAAACTACCCATTACATAGAAACTTGTGTATTTTCTAAAAAATAGATGCATGATTTTGGTTATAATAACACATATTAAAGATATTCACATGACAAATAAAATGTGTATCTTTAATTTTCTAAGAATAGCATATGAAGTATTCCTCATTCGAAAGGAATTTTGTATAATCTGTATAACTGGTAAACGTTAAGCAATAGACAAAGGCGTACTATATAATAAATGCAGATCTCTTTAAAACACACAATTTATTTTAAATAACATTTTTGTGGCACAAGCCATTTCCTAAATATCCGATATTAATGGTTAGAATTGTTTAATAATTAGCCACTCTCTTGAAGTCTTTCAACATTCAATTGTTTCTCGCGATTGCGTGGAAACAGTACGGAATTTTAGGGCCAGCATATAGCGTCCACTTCTTAAACACCTGACTATCGCTGTTCTGCTTGTATCTATAACGAAATGTGTAATGTAGCTATTTCTGTAAAGGTTTATTTGGATTAAAACGAAGTAGATAGAAAAATAGGTCTCAGTAAGACCAGTATGTGTACCCACTAACAAACGATAAGGAGTAGAGAAAGTCATACGAATGTATCACATCAGAACTTTAACTGCTGTGGTCATATCGGCAGTCTTTTAACTTTGGAGGCTATAACTCGTATACAGTTGTCATTGGTTTTCTGGTTCTTCTTTCGGTTTTATACGTTAGTTTACACACACATTCACACTTCCAGACTCTGGGGAGGATAAGAAATAATCTTGGCTAGAGAAAAATTCTCACACCGAACCGGGACCCCATGCATAGCAGACAATTGCTCTACCTACTGAGCTACGGGGTCAGCCCTATGGTATTTTAATCAATATTGTTGGAGCTGTTATTGAAAACATAACAAATAACGAGAATGTTTCCAATTAAACAATACATTTGGAGTAGGAGTGATTTTTGTGAAAATATTTGTGTAATATCCTTGAAAAATACAGTAGATTGATATCCTTTCGACGCTTCGTTTTCGAGTTACGCCGTCCACAGAAACTAAATACAACAGTCGACATAAGCCCTTTACTAAATATGTTTTTGGGGTTTAGCGGGCCTCAAAACAGCTATTTCCGTGAAATCTTGACACAACTTTTTTGGGTGGAATAAAATATATCCTCTACCACCACAAGTAAGTGATTGAAAAAGGAAAAGAATTTGATAGTAACTGTGTTTTAATGAGACACACACGTTTTCCTGTAGTAAAAAGCTCTCTCTCTGGTTTTTACTTATACAACATTCAACAGAATAAAGAGGTGTTGAATAGGAATTTTAAATAATCCTTCGGGGCTATAGCTCCCAAAGGCCCTGGGCCTGACAAACCGACTGTCGGCTTCACTCCAGCACGGCAGAGCTAGGCGATCAACCAAGTGATACGGGGAGGTTATGTGGCTGGCATCACATAGCCGGAAAGTTGGCTCACGAGGCCAGGACCGCTGCCTATCGCAGCTCCTCACTTTCCTCACGATGCTGTGTGGGCTCTGCCCCTATGGGTGGGATCGAACTCGGTACATTCCGTTGGCACACAGAGCCACTAAGCAGCACTCAGAGGCAACTTACATGGAGTAAAAATGGGAAGCGTTACTTTCAGATAAATTTTTCTGATCACTATCGTTTATTTTTATAATTATAGTTTCTACAAACTGTTCTTGCAAAAGTTTATTTTTCTACCTGTTTCATGTTAATCGAGATAAATATTTACACATTTCCTTATAGCTACAGGAGGGATACAGTAAATAGAAGTGATAGTCAAATGTTTAAAAAGTGGGTCGCGAAATTCTATACTCTTTTAAAGGCATGGTAAGAAATAAAGGAATATTGAGTCTTTTTTTCCCTGATTACCTGGAGGACACGCATTGAGGATATTGTACCTATAAGGGGTTACCCCGGGAGGGATGAGCAAGTGCTGGAGCCAATAGTGAAGGCACAGCAATGGCAGGACCCCTACAAATTCCGGATCAAGAGTCCCGACAGTCGGACAGACAGATCGGGGACCTCCGCTCCACACAGAGGGTCCAACATTCCGCTCCGAAGGGGCGGTCCTTAAACCCTGGTAACTAGCTGAAGGTCGAGGGACGTAAAACGTTCCACAGAGAGCATCCTTTTCCCCTACCACTTCCAACCCTGAAACAGACCTAACGGAGTGAAGGATGATTCAAATAATAGTGAATGGAACGAAATGGAGGGACAGGAATTTCTGGGGCGAAAGAAACCACTCCAGCATTCGCCTAACGACCCGGGAAAACCTCTGAAAAACACATAAATTAGAGTGGGGGTAACCGGAAATGAATTCGGGACCTCCCGAATGCGTGCCACAAACGTTACCGCCTGAGCCAACCCTCTAGACCGATAATAGGTTATACTGTACCACCCAGTCGGGCCCCGATTGTCTAACTTTGTTTTAAATAAAACTATTTATTATTAATAATAATAATAATAATAATAATTAGCAGCAGTCCACAAAGAACTACTGCCTACGGTGCGAAGGGACTCGGGTTCGATTTACAGTTCAGACATTGGAATGTTTTTCCTTGCTAGGGGTCCAGGTAAGGGATACACTCAGGTCTTTGGGACCAATTGAGGAGTCACTGTACAGAAATAGTGACAGCTGAGGTCCTGGAATCCACATTATTGGCCACATGCCGCTCCTATTATTGCACCCGGCTCTGGATGTCCTAGGTGTGGGTGGACGGGGGAGTCTGAGTTAGCAGCTGCCGTGCTATTACAATGTTATCCGCAATTAACCGAAGCCAACGTTTGTTTTACTACTGCTATGAATGTGTGCATGCTGCGATAATCGTACTATTCCGGGCATCTCAACATCGCGGACCAAAACGTGTGATAATTAATTTTTATTTATACTACCACGGGCATAGTAGTTAGAGAAGGTATTGCATTCCACCCAAAACATTCAATATCGAGATTTTACAGAAAATGCATGTTTTGAGGCACCCTGAATTAAAAAAAGCATTTTTAGAAAAAGTCCATATAATCGTGTGTGTATGTGTGTTTTGAACAGCTTTACTCAAAAAAGAAATTACGGACAAATACCGAACTTCGTATTTATGTTTAGAATGTTCCAAAGATGCGACATAAAGATTTTCAAGAAAATTCTCCTACCCCAAACTACCGTTTACATGGAACCTTTTTCGAATGTTTTGTTTTTCTAAAAACTTACTATAACGGTTTGGATTAAGGTATCTATATTAAAGATATTTACATAAATATAGCGTATATCTCGAATTTTTTGGGAATAGCCTATGAAGGAAGTTTATATAATCTTGCATAACTCGTAAAATTGTAAACCTCTTAAGTTATTATAATTTTTTGTGGCATTAGCAATTTCCAAGATATCTTTTATCAATGGTTCCAATTTTTCAATACTTAGCCATTCTTTTAAAATCCTGTCAATCTTCAGTTGTTTCTCGCGATGTCATGGAAACAGTATGGAATTTTAAGGCCAGCATATAGCGTCCAGTTCTTAAACATTTGACTATCGTTGTTCTCTTTGTATCTATAACGTAATGTGTAATGTAGCTGTTTCCGGAAAGGTTTATCTCGATTAAAATGAAGTAGAAAGAAAAATAATCTTTTGTTAAAATCGTTTGTGTACCAAATAACAAGCGCTAGAGAGTAGAAAATGTCACGTGAATGGAACACATCATATTTTTTCGTCTTTACTTTTCCTTTACATGGAAAAGTTTGTTATTGTTTTGTTTTCTAAAAATGGGGCAAGAGATCTTGGATAGGTTACAATACGTTTAAGATATTTATATGAAAATAAAATGCTATAATAATACTAAATGTGGTAAATTAATTTTTATTTGTGTTTATCTTCAAACCCGAGTCGGTTCGAACCTCGAACCTGACAGACCTTGCACACACATGTGCGTATGTTTCCTAAACATGTTTTTACTTTCTCTACTACGTATAGTAAGTAGGGGAAGTATTGTATTCCACCCAAAAATTCGATACCAAGATTTCTCCGGAAATACATGTTTTGAGATCCCCTGAATCCAAAAAATTATTTTTGGAAACATGACCGTGAGTGTGTGTCTGTGAACAGCATAACTCAGAAACGAACAGTCGGATAAACACCAAACATGGTATTTAGGTTCAGTATCTTCCAGAATGCGACACGAAGGTTTTCAAGAAAATCCCCCTACCCCAGATTACCCATTATATGGAACATTTTTGGAAAATTTTAATTTTCACAAAAATCGCTCAAACGATTTTTATTAAAATATCAATTGTTTAAGATATTTTCATGACAAATGAAATGTTCATCTGGAATTTTCTGGGAGTGTCTCCAAAAGTATTCTTCATTGTGAACGACCTTGGCATAACTGGTAAACCATAAAAGACAGACAAACGTTTACTACACAAAAATGTAGATCGTGTTAAAATACACAATTTATGTCATATACATTTTTTTTGTTGAGTGAACCATTTTCGAGATATTGCTTGTTAATCCCTTAAATTTTCCAATACTTATACTTTTTCTCAAATTCGTTATTCATTTTTTTTTGGTCCTGGTAATGCAAAGAGAACGGAATACTCCACATAACAACCAGCTCTTAAAATATTTGACTATTACTTAAAGTCTACCAGTTCTCTTTGCATCTACAAGAAAATTAGCAATAAGATTAACATGAAGCATATGGAGAATAAGCGTTTGTAAAAATAGTTTGTACAAGAGTAGAAAAAGTCATGTGAGTGTAACACATCAGAATTTTTTCTTTCTTTGTTTCTTCCTTTGCGGGGGATTCTGGAGATCTCAAAACATTGTATATTTGCATTGAAATCTTGACATCAAAATGTTTGGTGAAATACTATATTTTTCCACCTACTGTAAGTAGTTACTACAGGAATAAAAGTTTCAGGTGTAACATTAACACATTCTATATTAGGAATACTATTAATGCAAAAAGCTACATTATAGACAGAAATGTTTTTCTAGAAAAGATTTAAAATTAAGTAGAATGAACTTCGGTAACTGCAACCGTATATATCAACAATCAATGTTTATTTATAATGAGCTGATGGTAAAATAAAAAAAACCAGATACGTTAGATTCGCTTGGCTTTCCCTGTCGCAGTTCTCATGGCTCGTGTTATCTTATTTACTGGGCGCCTCTTGTTTTATTATTTTCAATTTGGGTTCATTGTCCTCCGGCTAGCCATTATAGCTCAGTCGAACAAGTATCTCTAAGCAGGGCGTGTAAACGGAAAGGAGTTGTTGCTAAAAGATAACACTGCTAAACAAAGTTGTTTCCACACCTTTATTGCCGTCACACTTAATTAATAATTCACATATTTAATCTTTATACACGCCTGACTGAAACTGTGATATTTCCGAATGTAACCACAGTCGTTTTAGTTGCCGCGCACAAATTACTTCGCGTACTTTACATTTTTGTAACTAACTCTGCGATGTGCACCTCGTGAGAGATTCCTTAGAACTGCGCGAAACTTGCTCATGGCCCGAGAATATATACTCTTTCACCTCGAATTGCCTAAACATTATAATATAGCTGCTATTGGTTACCAAATTGCGCCCACTTTAGCGTCTGTTTTGGTCAGCCAATCGCTACTACTAACATATATACTCTAGGGAAAATATTCCCTCCATTTCTAAAACAGGCACACTACCCTGACGTCATTTGTTTATCTCTTCTTAGTGATAAACAACTCCCCCCTCGGTTTATTGTTACCCAATTCTATTGTCAGTTTCAGTGAGGCCGTGTAACCTTATTTCCTAACAATACTTATGACTAACAAACATCTAAAATCCTGTACATACAATAATATTAATTTACAGTACAATCACTTTGGCTTTCACAGCATGTTATGATATAAAATATTGCCTCATCTCTACCCTCTATCGTTTGTATAGTGAATATACAAATTATTCTTACGAAAGCGTACTTTTCTATCTACTTCATTTGAATCCAAATAAACCTTTGCAGAAATATCTTAGTTACATTTCATTATAGATACAAAGGGAACAGCGATAGTCAGATGTTTAAGAACTGGACGCTTTATGCTGGCCTTAAAATTCCATACTGTTTCCATACAATCGCGAGAAACAACTGAAAATCGAGGGCGCTTTAAAGAAATGACAAAGTATTGTACAAATCGAACCATTAATAACGGATATCTCGGAAATGGCTGATGCTACAAAAAAGTGACTTGAAATAAATTGTGTGTTTTAAGGAGATCTACATTTTTGTGCAATTTTTTTTCTTTCTATCGCTTAACACTTACCTGTTATACAGAGAGAGCCAAAAAACTACGAACCGGCTGCGCGGTGCTTTGCCTGTCCGCGTTGCCGTCTGCCGCTAACATAGAAAGGCGCGGATGAAACCATACAACATTTTTAAAACTTCTTTTAAAGGCTTTACTTACCAACTTTATGAAAGGAGATGCTGAAACTCGCCACCGTCGTTGTCCATATATTTTTGACACCTCTTTAGGAAACTATCCATCACTCGCCGGAGTTCACGTTAGAAATGCTAGCAATTTCCTAGCGGCGGATATCTTGTTTTAATTCTTCCAGAGTGTGCATGTTTGTCTTGTACACTTTGTTTTAAGCTACTCCAGAGGTAGAAATCACAATAGTTTAGGTCGGGGGATCGAGGGGGCCACGACATCTCTACTAATAATTCTGTCCTCAAACACACTTTCATAAACTTAAATAAAGCCTTTAAAGGTAGTTTTAAAAATGTTGATGGTTTCATCCGCGCCTTTCTATGGTAGGGCAGACGGTAACGAGCGCTGAGGATGCGGACAGAAAAAACACCGCGCAGCCGGTTCGTAGTCTTTTTGCTCTCTCTGTACAAGGTTATACAAAACTCCTTCCGAATGAAGAGGACCTCAAAGGGTGTTCCCAGAAAATTCAAAATGTACATTTTATTTGTCATGCAAATATCTTTAATATGTCGTATTTTAATCAAAATAGTAACAGCATTTTTTTTTAGAAAATCTTAAATTTCGAAAATTGTTCCTAATAAGGAATAGTTTAGGGTGAGGGATTTTCTGAAAAATCTTCCTAAGGTATCTCTGTAAGGTACTGAACCTAAATACAAAGTTTGGTGTTTATCCGACTTTTAGTTTTTTAGTTATGCCGTTCACAGACACAGACACATACACACGCGAGCGGGCGCGGACTTTTTTCTAAAAATGCTTTTCTTGAGTTCAGAGGGCCTCAAAACATGTATTTCCGTTGAAATCTCGGTATCGGATTTTTGGGTGGAATACAGTACCTTCTCTCCGTACTATGAAAGTGGTAGGGAAAGTAAAAAATCTGATGTGTTACACTCACATGACTTTCTCTACTCTTGTACAAACTATTTTTACAAACGCTTATTCTCCATATGCTTCATGTTAATCGAGATATTAATCTTATTGATAATTTTCTTGTAGGTGCAAGGGGAATATGGTAGGCTTTAAGCGATAGTCAAATCTTTTAAGAGCTGGTTGCTATGTGGAGTATTCCATTCTCTTTGCATGACCAGGACAAAAAAATCTGATTTGTTACACTCACATGACTTTCTCTACTCTTGTACAAGCTATTTTTACAAACGCTTACTCTCCATCTACTTCATGTTAATCGAGATAAACATTTGCAGACTCTATCTTACTGCTAATTTTCTTGTAGATGTAAGGGGAATATATATTTACAAGAGCAATATAGAAATACAGTAGCCTTTAAGCACATACATATCTGTTAATAGCTGGTTGCTAGGTGCAGCACCATTCCCTTTCCCACAGATTAATACTCTTTGCATATCCAAGACAAAAAAATGAATAACGAATTCCCATTTGAGAAAATAAGTATTAAAAAATTTAAGGGAATAACAAGCAATATCTCGAAAATGGTTCACTCAACAAAAAAATGTATATGACATAAATTGTGTATTTTAAGGCGATCCACATTTTTTGTGCAATAAACTTTTGTCTATCTCTTATGGTTTACCAGTTAAGCAAAAGTCGTTCACAATGAAGAATACTTTTGGAGACATTCCCAGAAAATTCAAGATATACATTTTATTTGTCATAATAATATCTTAAACATATGATATTGTAATCAAAATCGTTAGAGCCATTTTTGAGAAAATTAAAATTTTCGAAAAATCTTCCATGTAAAACGTAATCTGGGATGGGGGATTTTTTTGAAAACCTTCATGTCGCAGCCTTGAAAGATACTGAACCTAAGTACCAAGTTTGGTGTTTATCCGACTGTTCGTTTCTGAGTTATGCTGTTCACAGACAGACACACACACAGACACAGACACACACACGGACATGTTTCCAAAAATGCTTTTTTTGGATTCAGGGGGTCTCAGAACATATATTTCCAGTGAAATCTCGATATCGAATTTTTGGGTGGAATACAATACTTCCCCTACTTACTATACGTAGTAGAGAAAGTAAAAAGAAGAATGGTGCATTTTTAAAAATATTTCACTAGAAATGTGTGAAGATATCACACTGAATGAGGCCAACAGTTTTTCTGATGTAAAGTTTTGTGTATATTCTATTATAGTTCCTAAGCGACTCTATTATAGTTCCTAAGGGATGTACCGTGCCTGCCTCTAGTTCCCAAGGTCGCGGGTTCAAACCCGGCGGAGGGCGATGGATTTTTTCCGGCGTAAAAATCCTTAGCTTGGCTTCCTTCGGAAGGGAAGTAAAGCCGGTGGTCCCGTGTCGTAGATTTACGGCACGTAAAGAACCTCAAGCCTGATAAAGAGGTCTCTGAGCAAAACTACCGGTCTTTCACGCCCAATATAGAATGGGACGCTATATATATTGCTATACACCGGGGTGAGGCCAAAACGTTTTTGAGCTAAAATATTAAATTTAGTTACCCCGGCATAAACATTGGGGAGCGTTGCTACAGAGGCAAACGTAAGATATCAGGAATTTGCTGCACAAAACTAAACGGGCGTGGGATATTTATAAATAATATATATATATATATATATATATATATATATATATAAATTCACGTTTAACTCTGGTTTATTATATGTTTACTTTGGAGCAGCTAAATAATTTCCAAAAGGTTACAGACAAACATTGGGGAGATGCCCCCCCCCCACACACACACACACATGGTAACACGCATTCTTACATACAATCACATACTCTGATGATATCACCTCGACTGACGCTACTGGTGACGCCAGGCTATCAGACTAAGAGGCTCATCCCTCAACTTGCCTTCACCACCTGACTAGGAAGCTAGAGGGAAATGCCGCGCCGGACAAGAATTCAACTCACAAACGAAATAATTAGTTCAACAATGTCATTCCACACAGCAATGATGTGTCAAGACATGACAATGCACACACATACTCTACAATATTTTATATATATATATGTATTAGAATGAAAATTATTCCCTTTTCTATTCATAAACAATTCGGAATACATATATACAGGGTGGACCATTTAATTTGAGACTTTACAGTATCTCCAAAACAAAGCGTGTAGAAAGAAATGTTTTTGATAAAAGTTGCTTGATATTATGGGGGAAAGTAAATTCCAATAGTCGTATTTTATTTGGAGGACGTTATGATTGTCTTTTAGGATCAATTTTATTTGATTCTAGTTATAAGTTCCCATTTAAAATATTAGGTTGACCCTAAAATGACCATCACAACGTCCTCCATTGAGCCATTTTTTAGAAAACAAAAACGTTCGAAAAATATCCTATGTAAAGGGTAGTTTGGGGTGGAGAGGATTTCTTTAAAATCTTCATGTCAAACCACTGGAAGGTACTGAGCCTAATTACTAAATTTGGTATTTATTTGACTTTTCGTTTTTAAGTTAAGCTTTCATTGACACACATCTTTTACTAAAAATGCTTGTTTTGGATTCGAGGTGCCTCAAAACATGTATACCGGTGAAATCATGGTATTGAATTTTTGGGTGGAATGTATTACCTTCTCTACTTGATAGAGAAGAAGTAGAGAAGGTAATAAACAGTACTGGATGGGGAAAACCATGTGGATGCAACGCTTCGGATTTTTTTAATAAACGGTTTTAATTCCTTATTTCGACAAGGGCTGTGGCGCTGCCGCGCCTAGATTGAATCTATTGTCCCTTCAACAAAATTCGCTGGGAGGTATGTGTACTGTGCTAACCTGCTATGCCACCCCCTCTCAATTCTCTCATTCTCAGCAAGTTCGCGACACTCGGCGCCCGCCGGACTCTATTGTTCATAGTTTCGATTTCCGACTCTTTGTCGCCGAACGAGCTATATGTTATGGAAATTGCTGGAAAACAATGCAATTCCTGCTCCTGCTTTTGAGTTGCTTTTTCCTTTAAGTGGCCAAAAGGTTTCTGAACGACAGTGTAATCGAATTTACTCCTGTCGAATTTTATCCAACATGTCCATTTAAGCACTTGTATCAAGCGAGAGGGTTCCGCGGTAACGTGTGAAGCTCGCATTCGGGAGGTCACAGGTTCGTTTTCTCTAGACCGTCTAATGACCTTGGGTTTTTCGTGGTCTGCTCTTTCAACGGGTCGTTAATTTCCCTTTCTGGGCAGTTCCAGCAGTGGGCCGTGTCCCACTTAGGGACTTCCACGCCTCTCTGTGGTCCGTAGTCTCCTGTGGTTCTTTCACTTCATCCCCTTCTCCTGGGGAGTGGTAGCCACAATATATCTACCTATGTAAGTCGCAGTGTGCAAGGTGTCCCCCCTCCGTTGTATAACATGCGAGGTCGACACTGACAATTTTTAAAATGCCATGTTTTTAAAAACAAACGAAATTTGTTTATGTTTGACAGTTACATTTATAACGTTTTGCGTGTTTATTGCCGTGCAATTTGTTTGATCCGCTCTAATAGTTTGTTAGTTATCATCATTTAGAAATTTTGTGTTCACCCAAAAACAAATTTGACTAAAACAATCCTGGGATATGATTTTTGACAACATTATATCGTAATTAACGCCTAAACAATGTGAACATCGGCTTAGAAATATATTTGGCGAAGAGCCCCATTTAAGGCAGCAATTTATAATTGGTACAGCGAATTCCAAACAGATCGATTTTTTCTTAGTGATGAATTTCGTGAAGGACGCTCAAGAACTGCTGAAAATATTGCCACTGTTCGAGCAATATTTGAAGAAGATCGACGGACATCTTAAGAATTTATTCGGGCGATATTAGTATGAGCCAAATCCAAAACATTTTACATCAACAGTTAGATGCAAGAAAACTTTGTTGCTGATGGATTCTACGTAAACTGACTCCCGATCAAAAACAACTCATGGATTGGTGCAGAAAAATTCTGGATAAATTTCCAAGGCTGCACTTCAAGTTTGGTTTGGATATCATTACTGATAATGAATCTTGGATTTATTATCATCATCATCATCATCATCCTCAAAACAAAAGTCAATTGACTCAATGGATATTTCAAACAGAATCTAAGCCTGCAAAAGTTCGACGAATTTGCAGTGCTGGTAGGAAGATGGTTGCTAGTTTATTACTTTCTCTACTACGTATAGTAAGTAGGGGAAGTATTGTATTCCACCCAAAAATTCAATACCGAGATTTCACCGGAAATACGTGTTTTCAGACACCCTGAATCCAAAAAAAGCATTTTTGGAAACATGTCCGCGTGTGTGTGTCTGTCTGTGAACAGCATAACTCAGAAACGAACAGTCGGATGAACACCAAACTTGGTATTTAGGTTCAGTATCTTCCAGAGATGCGACACGAAGATTTTCAAGAAAATCCCCCACCCCAGATTAACCTTTACATGGAAAATTTTTCGAAAATTTTAATTTTCTTAAAAATGGTTCTAACGATTTTGATTACAATATCATATATTTAAGATATTTTCAGATAAAATAAAATGTATGTCTTGAATTTCCTTGAAATGTCTCTAAAAGTATTCTTCATTGTGAACGACTTTTGCATAACTGGTTTTACTACACAAAAAAACGTAGATCGCGTTAAAATACACAATGTCATATACATTGTTTTTGTTGCGTGAACCATTTTCGAGATATTGCTTGTTATTCCCTTAAATTTTCCAATACTTATACTTTTTCACAAAAATTCGTTATTCTTTTTTTTTTTGTCCTGGACATGCAAAGAGAATGGAATACTCGACATAGCAACCAGCTCTTAAAATATTTGACTATCGCTTAAAGCCTACCAATTCCCCTTGCATCTATAAGAAAATTATCAATAAGGTTAACATCTCGATTAACATGAAACATATGGAGAATAAGCGTTTGTAAAAACAGTTTGTACACGAGTAGAGAAAGTCATGTGAGTGTAGCACGTCAGATTTTTATTCAAAATATGTATTTCTGCTATACTATAGATATCAAATTTTTGTTTGGGGTAGAATCGATACTTACTCTAGCTACTAGGTACATGGTGGAGAAAGTAAAAATGTGTTGATCGATTTTCTGTGATGACGCTCTTGTTTGGAGCCGAAAGGCATCATAACTTTATGGCACTGCTTGTTTCATTACAATGTATTATACATGTGGCGAGTCTAATCGCAACTGATTAACGTATAATTGTACAACACGTATACCCTCAAGTGTAAATCATGCAATTTGTGGAGAAATATAATTAAAGCTTAATGAGAGAGATTCCGCAGTACCAACTTTTACAAATAATCAAAATTAACACATTATCAACACATGTTAACATTCTAGAAAACTCCAGGAGGCATTCATTTCAAAGGAACTTGATTACAAAAACAGAAGTTTTTATTAGTTTTCCATTTTGGACTGCTTGATGTGAGGTCAACAAATGGAAACTCGCATGGTATACTTGAAACACCTGTTTAGTTTCTCTACTATGTAGGTATAGTAAATACAGGAAGTAGTGTACCCCACCCAAAAATTCGATGTTGAGGTTTCAGTCGAAGTATGTACTTTGAGGCCCCCTGACACCCCAAAAAATAATTTTTAGAAAAGGTTCGTCTGTGTGTCTGTGAACAGCGTAACTCAAAAACCAAAAGTCGGTTAAACACCAAACTAACTTTTTGATTTTCTAAAAAAATATTTCTTAACAATTTTGATTAAAATACCATATAACAAAGATATTTATATGAAAAATAAAATTTGTATCTTAAATTTTCGGGGAATAGCCTGTGAAGTCCTCTTCATTCGGAGTTAATTTTGTATAATCTTGTAAAACTGCTAAACGTTAAGCGATAGACGAAAATGTACTATACGAAAAATGTAGATCTCTTTAAAACACACAATTTATTTAAGTAAGTTTGTTTTGTGGAATTAGCCATTTCCGAGATATCCGTTATTAATGGTTCGAATTGTTAAATACTTATTCTTCAAAAGTGCTGTCGATATTCAGTTTTTGCTCGCGATTGCATGGAAACGGTATGTAATTTTAAGGCCAACTTATACTTTTCAGTTCTAAAACATTTGACTAACGTTATTCCCTTTGTGTTTATAACGAAATGTGTAATGTAGCTGTTTGTGCAAAGGTTTGTCTGGATTAAAATTAAGTAGATAGAAAGATAAAATTTCGTAAGAATAACTTATTTAGTCGCTAATATGACAAAGAGTAGAGAAAGTCATGTGAGTGTAACACATCAGCATTTTTCTTAAATACTGAATTTGGTATTTTATTTTCTTATTTTATATTTTGGTATTTTACTTTTTGTATTTTAGTTATGCTATTCTCTCTCTCTCTCTCTCTCACGCACACGCACCCCCAACCATCCCCCCCACACATACGTGGATCTTTTTCCGGTTCAGAGGTCTCAATTTGTGTATTTCCAGTGACATTTAAGTATCGAATTTTTGGGTGGGATTCAATACTTCTACTTAAGTAAATTGTGAAAAAAATTGTTTTATTTTTGCTAAATTCTTAGTTGCATAGGAAATTATTTTGCTAATTATAAATCTCTAGTTCGAAATGCAAAGTTAATTTTCCGCTGGTGGTTGCAGTAGATAGGTGCGAGTTTACTTCAGAAGAAAAGGAGACATATCACTGTGAGGTACATGGAATTAATGAATTCGCAAAGCGAACTAATGCTCTTTGCACCAACGACTTTGAAATAATGCACTTCGTTCGTGAGCAAAAACTAGCTTCATTCTCACGGTTTGCTGCACTTGGCCTAAATAATGATCGTTTAGCTTCGCCTGGGGTGACATGCATTCTCTCTCAAACCCTCATTAGCTGGTATTAACTTAATGTCTACCCTACTCTAATTTATTCCCTCACGCTTTCACTTGTTAATTATTCACTTCGTGCCATATCCGGTCTGAAAGATAGATGGCTCCAACAAAAATACATGTTTCACTTTTTATATTGTGGTCAGACACGAACCTTAGTGTTTACATCATCTTTTGCTTTTCACTTCATCTCAGGCTGCTGCTGCTCTCTCTCTCTCTATCTCTCTCTCTCTTTCTCTCTCTTCATAATTACAAATAGAGAAAAGCAAAATATGAAATTTCATATTCTAAAAGCTTGCTATGATAGCTGTCCCAGAAGTACCCGACGTAACAAAGAAAACACAAACGTTTTGGAAAAAAGCATCTTTATTTCTCTACATAGTTTCCTTTCATTCGTTCATTCATTCATTCATTCATTATCTGTTTACCCTCCTCTTATGTAGGACTTACACCCCCCAGGACTTACAAGCGGGTGCCTGGGGTCAGAGGCCCGTCGAGGAGCAGACACTCATGGATCAGACAGAGCATCCAGGATGGGTGATCAGCCCGATGCCTGGTATGGGATGAAGGAAGTAGATGAAACGAAATGTTGGTGAAATGAATGAAAGGAAAGGTGATGATGGAGCAGTTGGTGGAATGAATGGCGGGGGAAACCGGAGAACCCGGGGAAAACCCGCCCAGACGCCGCTTCGAGTCTCCTTTCAACTCGATAAATTTTCCCAGTGATGTTCAATAGCTTTAATACCCTGTTTATAGCGAGAACCATCGAGTTCTGCAAAATAGCCGTCAATTGCAAACTCCAGCTCTTCATTGTTGGCAAATCTTTTAGCACCAAGCTATTTCAGCAACTTTGGAAATAGAAAATAATCAGAGGGGGCTAAATATGGCGATAAGGGTGCATGAGGAAGCAATTCGAACTTTAACTCCTGATTTTGGCCATGGCGATAAAGGATGTGTGAACTGGTGCATTGTTTTGACGAAACAAAAGCTTTTTTTCCAATAAATGCGGCCGTTTTTGCTTGATTTCATAATTCAAACGCTGCAATAAGTTTGCATAATACTCGCCATTGATTGCTTTTCCTTTTTGAAGATAATCAATGAAAATTATTCCACACACATTCCAAACAAAACTGACGCCATGAACCTTACCTGCAAATGGAACTGTCTCATGTTCTTTGGAGGCGATTCTCCCCTTTCAATCCACTGTTTTGACTGCTCCTTCGTCTCAGGTGTAAAGTGATGGATCCATGTTTCATCCATGGTTATGAATCGACGCAAGAACTCGGCTGTATTGCAGCAAAACATCGCCAAACATTCGACTGAAACATCTTCACGATGCTGCTTTTGTTCCATTGTGAGTAAACGCGGCACCCATCTTGCGCACAGCTTTCTCATGTCTAAATTTTCAGTTAGTATGCGATGTACAGCACTTTTTGAAATACCTACGATGTCTGCTAGCTCGTGCACTTTCAGTCAACGGTCATACAATACCATTTTGTGGATTTTCCTCACAATTTCTGGCGTGGTCACCTCATTTGGTCGACCACTGCGATGTTCATATTGGCAGCTCGTACGACCTAGCTTAAACTCTGCTACCCAATATTTTACTGTTGTAAACGAAGGAGCAGACTTTCCAAAAGTAGAATCTAGCTCAAATTTAATATTAGTTGGACTAAGACCTTTCAAATGAAAGTATTGTATCACATAACGATGGATAGTTTTATCCATGTTTACAAATTCGCTGAGAGCGTTCACTATTGATGGCTACCAAACAATTACTAAACGACGTAGCATCATCAAAATTCAGACTTATGCTTTATAAGGTTGGTACTTTCTACCACAGTCATTTGTTTGAAACAGCAATCACTATCTATATATCAGGTCGGGTACTTCTGGGACTGCCCTACTGTGTAAAATTCAGTGCACGTTCTTGTAAAGAAAAGGAGAAATTCAGTATTTCTAAATACAAAATAATGAAGTTCAGTAGAAGATGTTGGAATGAAGTGCAGATGTCTTCAACTATGTCTGGAAGTTGCTTTATCTTCTTTATGAGCGAGATAGCAAACAAAAGAATATACAGTGCGGTCGCTTTAAGGTGAGGTCTCAGACCGACTATACGCGTAGCACGCTACTACAGTGACATTGATACTTTTCCGATCGCGTTCAAGTTTACCGTTGTTAGCTTTGCTTTAGTCGCTGCTTTGTGTTCGTGGTGCAAAGAGAGTCGTGCATTGTATATCTCAAAGGAATAAGTTTATTCAAGTCATCTGTGTCGTGTGTGATTTGCTTAAAGATTGTGAACGTCATGTTTTTAATAAACTGCAATGCCTGCTATCAAATTCACGCTTGGACAATGAATTTTATGAACGGTACAAGAGTAAAAGCCGAATCATGTAGACAATGTCAGAAGAAATTTCCCGATATTCCATTTCCAGGTAGGGTTAATAAGTTTGTAACAATGGGATCGCTAAACGATAAACCTAAGAAGCGAAATCCAAATGTTCTAACGGAGGAAAAAAAATGAACGAAATTAGTGCGTCTATTTGTGGGGAACACTAAAAGTGAAGTTTATAGAAACAATTCTCACACCATAGAGGAACTAAAGAACATTATAACAACAGAAATTATGAACATCACACAAGAAGAGCTTAAACGTGTGAATGGAAATTTCATCCCAAGATGCAAGGAATGTCTTCACGCGGATGGATACCAGTTGAAACATCCCTTAGTGCTGTTACTATCACTCGTGAGTTATGCGGAAGTTACGGAACGAAAAACCCCTAGAGCAATACACAGTGTGCGGAGCGCGATACGCGCGATCCGTGGCCTCAGCATAAAACGACCGCACTGTAATTTCCAGACTCTGCATATCAGTAAAACTGATAAATCATGAAGTACATTCCAGAAGAGGACAAAATGTTTTACGAAATACTCAAGCAAATCAAGGAATCAGAGTATGGGAGTGACTGCGAGTGGAACGATATTACATCTCAATGCAAACTATTTGATCTGAACAGAGCTTGAAAGCTTTATGAAGTTATTGAAGTTGCAAGAAAATTGCTTGTGTTAATGATAAGATGTCACAGACAGAACAGAAGCAAACACTGTGTAATATATTATTTAATCAATAAATATAAGTAATACATGTCAAATGATATATAATTCCTTCTTTCCCAAAACATTTTATGAACATTTCCATATCATAACTTGCTGAGAACGTATATTTTATCTTATATTTCTAAGCACCTAAATCATGCTAATGAAATTCTTTAGTATAGCTTATACATGTAATAATTTAAGCAAACCTTATTTTGTACCTTAAAGTAATGCATTGTGGTTTATAACCTCACTTTCAATAACAAGGGGGAAATAATTTAAAAAGAACCAAATGCTTCGTTTTACCTCTCTCATGAAAACTTGTAGTTTTGGAGTTAGCATGATTTGGAATTCAGGTCCCAATTGTTCATAAGCCACGACGTTCACTCGTTTTACGAGGAAAATACTGACAATGTTTAGAATGGCATGTTTTTAAAAACAAATGAAATTTGTTTATATTTGACAGCTACCTTATAATGTTTTCCATTTGATTTACGTACAGTATGATTTGCTATAATAGTTTGTTAATTATCAGCTTTTAAAGATTTTGTGTTCAACCAAAATGAATTAGACCAGAGAACATTTCGGGGCCATTACTTTTTACAATTTTAAATTGTCATTAATGCCTAAATAATGTTAAATTCGGCTTAGAAATGCATTTGGCGAAGAAGCCCCATTTAACTTATACTTGTACAGCGAATTCAAAACAGATCGGTTTTTCTTAGTGATGAATTTCGGGAAGGACGCCCAAGAAATGCTGTTGCTGATGAAAATATTTCCGCTGTGCGAGCAATGCTTGAAGAAAATCAACGGACATCTTATGAATTTATTCAGGCGACATTGGTATGAGTCAAATCCAAAACATTTTGCATCAACTGTTAGACGTGAGAAAATTTGTTGTTGATGCAATCCACACAAACTGACTTCCGATTAAAAACAACAATGCACTGATTGGTTCAGAAAGATTCTGGTAAAATTCCAAGGCGGCACTTCAAGTTTGATTTGGAATATTGTTACTGGCGATAATCTTGGATTATCCTGAAAAGAAAAGTCAATCGGCTCAATGGTCTTTTGAACAGAATTTAAGCCTAAAAAAGTCCGACGAATTCGCAGTGCTGGTAAGAAGATGGTTGCTAGTTCCCCCCCTCCCTAAAATGGGCCATATTGCTGCTGTAGCAATAGAAGATTGCTGATTGGTACACAAATGCCTGTTTTTAGCGCAAAGTTTAAAAAAAGGTCGTGAAAAACGTCCAAAAGGAAAAGTGGTGTTACATTGAAGCAATATTTTATATCATAACATGCTGTGAATGCCAAAGTGATTGTAGTGTAAATTAATATTATTGTATGTACAGGATTTTAGATGTTTGTTAGCCATAAGCATTGTTAGGGAATAAGCTTGCACGGCCTAACTGAAACTGACAATAGAAGTGGGTAACAATAAACCAAGGGGGTGAGTTGTTTATCACTAAGAAGAGATAAACAAATGACGTCAGGGTAGTGTGCCTGTTTTAGAAATGGAGGGAATATCTTCCCTAGAGCATATATGTTAGTAGTAGTGATTGTCTGACCAAAACAGACGCTGAAGTGGGCGCAATTTGGTAACCAATAGCAGCTCTATTATAATGTTTAGGGAATTCTAGGTGAAGGAGTATATATTCTCGAGCCATAAAGAGGTGTCGCGCAGTCTTGAAGAATCTCTCACGAGGTGCACGTCACAGAGTTAGTTACAAAAATGTAAAGTACGCGAAGTAATTTGTGCGCGGCAACTGAAACGATTGTAGTTACATTCGGAAATATCACAGTTTCAGTCAGGCGTGTATAAAGATTAAATATGTGAATTATTAATTAAGTGTGACGGCAATAAAGGTGTAGAAACAATTTTTTTACTAGTCTTATCTTTTAGCAACAACTCCTTTCCATTTACACACCCTTGACGCAGGTAATTCTTTCAGTCCCCCCGTTTAGGCGCAATATGACGCAGCCACGCTCCGTCCTCCAACAATGAAGCAATACCTTTGCCTCACGGTTGCTGCTTGTCTCCTCCCAGTTGGTTCTTCTGTTGCCACGGCTGCTCCAGCATGAAACCTTAACCTCAGGGTATGCGTGGGTGTGTGCAGAAAAACACACGAACGCTGTCTTGGGACACTTTTATACACTATTTAAAATAATACTGCGGTTTTCCGATCAGTATTAAATGCATACGAAGTTACCTTGGCTTTACCAAGACGGAAGAATATTAACTACGGCTAAGCGTTCTACCCTCTAGCATGTTCGCCGCCAATCTTCTCCACACGACGAGAAAGTCGTTCTACACTCCCCAGGCACTCAGGCAGACTGATCTACCCACGCTACTACAAGGAAAACCAACGCCTAAACTTCCCCTCTCTCCCCTCAAACGCTCTCCTCAAACTTGGCGTCATGATGCTTAGAGTGGCCTTCACCAGGCTAAGTGCAGCTGTACTCGGCTGTTTACCAGGAAAAACTTGCTTCAATGGCATTTACCCTTTCTACCTGAGGCTGGTCCCCAATTAACAAAACTGTGCCTGTCTGGTCTTTCTGTGGCTTTTACAGTGAACAATTTTCACAATGCTTCTCCTTTTTATACATACACTGATTTTAAATATATTATTACTTATTTTATATCGCTATCCTTCTCAGATTATTATGATAATTATTGCCTTTATAATTCCGGCTTCACCCTGCTTAGAGACACTTGCTCGACTGAGTTATAATAGCTAGCCGGAGGACAAAGAACCCAAATTAAAAAATAATTAAACAATAAGCGCCCAACAAATAAGATAACACAAGCCATTGAGAACTGCGACAAAATCATGACAACGCATCGTCGATACAGCAAAACCAACAACTGAATATCTGGATGCTCTAAAGGTCAGCACTATGGACCCTGACCACACAGGCCTGACCTAACCTTGTTGTTTCTTCTTGTTTACAAAAATTAAAGATAAATTGTTTGGAATCACTTTTTGGTCATTAAATGAAGCTGTGGAAGATTATAAAAACCTCGTTTCTGAAATGCCTCAGGAAGAGGCTTAAAGGACTGGTTTCATCGAATGCAAACATGTGTTGAAGTTAAAGGGGAATATTTTGAAAAACAATAAAATCATTTAAATTTATTTAAAACTAATCGTGTAAAATTTTTCAGTGTCGTCCTCGTACTGTGGCCCAGGGACGGAGGGAGGGATAAGGGGGAGACCCGAAGGGTGATCAGATACGAGCTCGCTCATCGTTACAACCCCTAACCTGAAGACCCAGGAACTTTGTTATTAAGAATGAATTACGTTTAGTTATTAAAGAGATCTTGCTAATATACTTGTTCAGTACACAGCATTCATTACACCTAAAAATGGTAAATGAAATTGATAAATGAAAAACAAGTCCAAAAGTCACGTATATGCATTAAGAGTCTTCAAAATTCATTGAAATATTCTTATAAAATATTTAATAAGGAGTATTTGTATTATAATTCAGGTGTTTAATTTTATAAATCCAAACATGTGTAAAATATATTACGTTTTTTCCAAAGTAAAACATATTATCTCTTACATTCACATGACTTTCTGTACCCTCCATAATTTATAATGGGTATACAAATTATTCTTTCTATCTACTTCTTTTTAATTGAAGCAAACCTTTGTAGAAGTAGCTACATTACACATTTCGTTACAGATACAAAGAGAACAGCGATAGTCAAATGTTTAACAACTGGACGCTATATGCTGCCTTAAAATTCCATTCTGTTTCCATGACATCGCGAGAAACAACTGAATGTTGATGATACTTTAAAACAATGCCTATTGAACAATTCGAACCATTAATAATTGATATCTCGGAAATGGCTAATGCCACAGAAAGGTTATTTGGAATAAATTGTGTGTTGTAAAAGGACCTACTTTTCTTGTGTAGCATGTTTTTCTCTATCGCTTAACGTTTACCAGTTATACAAGATTATATAAAGGTCATTCAGAATGAAGAGGACTTGACAGGCTATTCCCAGAAAATTCAAGATATACATTTTATTTGTCATGCAAATATTAAAATTTAACATATGGTATTGTATATAAAATTCTTACAGTCATTTTTGAGAAATCCAAACATTTCAAAAAAAATTTCCATGTAAAGGGTAGTTGAGGTGGCGGATTTTCATGAAAATCTTCGTGTCGCATCTTTGAAAGATACTGAACTTAAATCCAAGTTTGCTGTTATTCAACGTTTAGTTTTTGAGTTATGCTGTTCACAGACACACGTACATAAACACATACATATGTACCTTTTTCTAAAAATGCTTTTGTTTTATTCAGGGGGACTCAAAACATGTATTTCCGGCGAAATCTAGGTATCGCATTTTGGATGGAATGTAATACATTCTCTACGTGTTATGTACGTTGTAGAGAAACTAAAAGTGAATAATAAAAGTAACTGCAAAAATTTTTTAAAATGTTTTGTTTTATACATCGGCCTACAACTTCCATTATCTGAATACTTCACTAATACTGATGTAATACTTTAGTTCAGATTCAAAATGGTTATTAATATGAATTTAGTTAGATAGCCTTACTATAGATAGGATGTAATTATCGGAGAGGACACCTTACCACTGGACCAAGTAGATTTATTGTGGTTACATTCCCCGAGAGGCAGGGATGAAGGGAAGGAGCTGTAAAAAGTCACCGGTTCGTGATCAGCACAGGATTCCAAAGATGCGCGGAAGTTCCTATCATTTCCAGTAAGAAACACCTGCTCTCGCCAGTAGACGCGGAGTCCCGCGAGAGGGCGATAAAATGCCTCTGCCTTTAGCGGGGAGAAATCTTTCCAACGCGCAACAACATGCCATCTGGTCATCACTAGACGCACTACGGTACCCGGACACACCGCACAGCATTTCCCTAGGTAACCAGAAGAAAACCACGATAAACTCATGGTAAGAGTGGTAAACCACCGGGAATCGAACCCGGGACCTCCCGAATGCGGGCCACAGAGGTTACCACGTGTGCCATCCCATTCAGTCCTACTCTAGATAAGTAGTAGGCAATATGACTGAGTATATCTCATGCCTATAAACTTTAAAACATTAAAAGATCTTGTTTGGACATGAATAGCGCCTATAGGCTACAAAAACAGCAAAAGAGTTAAGTAGGATATGTTAGCTGCAATTAAAGCGGTAAAACCTTGACTTACCAGGCATGTCAAGGTTGATGCTAACAAACAAACATTGAGAAAGGACAGCAGAAGAAAATGTGGATGTTCTGGTGCTGTTTGATGTAGTATTGCTAAATGTATAATTATGCAGAACTGTAGAACTCGCGGAGAATTACAGTACGCTTCACGGCCATTTACAAATCGCTACTTTGGAAAATTATAATTTGCCATGCATTATACGTGGCCGTCCTTTATGTCATGGACTCATGGTAGGCAAACTGCTGAACGGTTATCCAGTCTGTCATAGTCCAAGAGCATGTTTTATCATTTGTCTGTGGTAGCGACGTGGTAACTTGAGCGACTCATATTCAGGGGTCGCGGGTTTATTACCTCGGGTCGATCAATCTTATTACTTCCTCTACTACGTACGGTAAGTAGGGGAAGTATTGTATTCCACCCAAAAATTCGATACCGAGATTTCACCGGAAATACATGTTTTGAGACCCCCTGAATGCAAAAAAAGCATTTCTGGAAACATGTCCGTGTGTGTCTGTGTGTCTGTCTGTGTGTCTGTGTCTGTGTGTGTCACTGTGTCTGTGTGTCTGTCTGTGAACAGCATAACTCAGAAACGAGCAGTCGGATAAACACCAAACTTGGTATTTAGGTTCAGTATCTTCCACAGATGCGACACGAAGGTTTTCAAGAAAACCTCCCACCCCAGATTACCCTTTATATGGAACATTTTTCGAAAATTTTAATTTTCTCAAAAATGGCTCTAACGATTTTGATTAAAATATCGTATGTTTAAGATATTTTTATGACAAATTAAAAGTATATCTTGAATTTTCTGGGAATGTCTCCAAAAATATTCTTCATTGTGAACGACTTTTGCATAACTGATAAACCATAAGAGATAGACAAAATTTTACTACACAAAAATGTAGATCGCGTTGCAATACACAATTTATGTCTTAGCTTTTTTTGTGGAGTGAACCATTTTCGAGATATTGCTTGTTATTTCCTTAAGTTTTTCAATACTTATTTTCTCAAACGGGAATTCGTTATTCATTTGTTTTGTCTTGGATATGCAAAGAGTATTAATCTGTGGCAAAGGGAATGGTGCTGCACCTAGCAACCAGCTATTAAGAGATATGTATGTGCTTAAAGGCTACTGTATTTCTATATTGCCCTTGTAAATATATATTCCTCTTACATTTACAAGAAACTTAGCAATAAGATAAGAGTCTGCAAATGTTTATCTCGATTAACATGAAGCATATGGAGAATAAGCGTTTGTAAAAATAGTTTGTACAAGTAGAGAAAGTCATGTGAGTGTAACACATCAGATTTTGTTTTTTTTTCTTTTTGTGGTTTTCCTTGGTTGCTAGGTAAATACTGGGTAGAATAATTTGTTCCGCGAATTTGTCTATCACACCTTTCATCACTACATTTCTGAAAAATACATGAGGGAAAAATATATAGATATAGTAAATAAGGAAGAGAGAGAATCTATTGCATGGGTAAGAACCGGAGCATGGAGGCTAAGAGGGTTCAGACAGGGTATTCCTCAGAACCAATGTCCGTTGTGTGGTGGTAATGAAGACATTGAGCGCATAATATTTAAGCGTCAAGGAACAGAAAATTGGTGAAGAGAATTTATTAAAAAGAAGTGGGTGAAGGGGGGATAGAAATACAGTTATAATCGAAATGATGTGCAAGGACGCTAGGAGCATTGGACAGTTCTTGTGCAAAGTCGAAAATAAATGGCTTTGGACAATGGATAGAGAAAAGTAAGAGGTAGTGTAGCTTAAATATAGACGATGGATAGAAGTAGTGAGAAATCATTAATTCAATGAAACTTTGATTGGAAAACTGTGGTGAATGTTTGATGGTAAAGTAATTAAAAAGTGACAAGTGTAAAACAAATGGAAATGGGTCATGAAATACTGGAGCAAGATAATTTATTGACGGGAAAGTGTAAAATGTAGATAAACTGTAGTGGATGTCTACAGAATGAGTGGCCAGGTTCAAATTTCAGTGGACAATCAAATTATAAATCTCTTAGCATAATAAATTCAAAATACAAATACACTACATTTTATTTCCTCCTTCTTACCGTCATACCACACATTCTGGATATGCTATGATCTAGAATTTGCACGCTGCTTGACAGAATACTGACTCAAGACATTGGCTTGAAATTCTCTGGGGGTGTAAGTCCAACAAAGAGGAGGGAATCAGCCAAAGAGAAGAGAGAAGAGTATGAGTGAGTGAAAATGAATTTGCTCCACGTGGCAGAAATCCCTGTTACGATATTTGAATCGGAAGGATATGTATATGCTACCTTTATGAATAAGGAAATAGAACTAGCAGAACAAGAATACTAAGAAGAATGTATCGGAGAATGTTGGCATTTTTACGTTTACAACACTCACACACTAATGTATCCGAAGGTGATGATGTCTACGAAACTGATTGTTAAAAGCAGTTCACAACCAACGAGAACGGTAACCAGAACGAGAAAGTTGAAATACATGTATTCAAATGGGAGCGTTCACAATCGACGGGAAGCCTTCCCGGGTCCCGGGAACGGGAAAGAAGAGTTGCCCAACTTTTAACTTTCTCGTTCTCGGGCGCGGCATATTAGATTCTATTGTGCATATTAGACTCTTCACTCTAGAGGTTATTCTAGGCGGTCGTGACATTAAACAGCCGTTAGTGCTCTCTACAGTCGCAAGCTGGAAACATGAAACTGGAAGAAATTAGTGGTAAATGTGCTCGTCCCGACAACCGCAAATCTAATCAGCGTTGGTTCTTCTGGTGAAGGGGTCATTTGTAGTTTGTTTATATGCAACTCAAAACTGGCTATTACCTAAAAACAACGGTAAAAGCTACAAAGAACAGCAAAAAGAGGTGAAAATTAAAAAAATAACAAACAATTTTAATGTATGCCATTAAATAAAGGAATGAAAGCTTGGCATTGTAAGTAGAGGGATCGGAAATGTAATGGATATGCATTTAGATAATGTTTACTCTATCGAATTTTTACGTTGCCTTTGATAAATTGGAAGTAGGTGAAAAAATATCATTGGTCAGTTAAGAACAAATGAAATCCCAATCCACAAAATCGACTTTCACTTTGTGGTCGATATGATCATCGTTATACATTCCCCTTCTCGTTACCGGGCTGTTGTGAACCAATATCTTGCATGGTGCATTGCTTCCCGTTCTCGTTTCCGTTCTGGTTACCGTTCTCGGGCGGTCGTGAACCAGCCTTAAATCTGGGACCGGTAGATAGCCGCAATTGGGGTCTATACATGGGCCATCTCCGGGAAAGAAATCAAGAGTAGTACCGCTTGCAGATGTCAAAGAGTTAACTATTGGTTACTTCTTGTTGCTCCTCAACATCACAAAACAATGTTTAATCATATATTTTGGTGTAAATTTACTGTATATACGTAACAGTAATGGCTTTCTTCATCTAAGGTGAACATGACCCCTTTTGTTTTTCCTGTAGTTATATCCTCACGACAGTATCCAAATTATCGATCAAAATCATACTAAATGGCGGTCTCGAATGAAAAGCAAGGAATGTACGCATATGGACCAAAAAAAAAGATCATCCCCAGATTCCATGTGACGATCGGAGGGCTTCGCTTACATGTAACAGCTGCGTTCACAACGCACGTGCAGAAACTGTAGAATGGTCTCTGCCCTGTGAGCGCAATGGTCACCTTATAACAGTGTTTGTCGGTGGGGACGCTTATAAGCTACTGAAAACAGCACGGAGCAACGTTTCGTTGGCCGAGAAGTTAAGAAGGTATCGCTTGCGCTCATTAAGCTCCTGGCTTCTTATCTCACATTAGTTATTGTTATTTTTTATATTGTTAATTTTATGACTGGATGTGTAGAACATAATATTGCATTAACATACTTTAGAATTTTAAGTTTTAGACATATCTATGCACACAAAAACACAATTCTACTAAAATACTCGTTTTAAATAACTAAAGAAATAGATGGAAATAAACTATTAATCTTCTAAATCTAAAACATAAAAATAAACAAAATTAATATCGGGTATATAAACCCTGAGCATCTGTATCTGTCCTCATTTTTGCGTTATAGAAGGAATAAAATCCTTGCAGCAACATGGACGAGAAGCTACAACATCCCAGGCTTTTTAAATTTGTGCCCAGAATCGTGTACGAATTCAACAATTCCATCAGGATATCTCATCCTCACAGAGGGAATCAAAATATTCTCAAGTATAACCGTGTGTTGTGCACTGTTCAGTGTATCGTCAAGCTGCCACAACACACTTAGACCGTCCCTTGATATTCAACAAGATACAGGTATGCAACCATGAAGTCACGTATTATGAACTTTACCAAACGCCGTGGAGTATATCGAAAATAACTATTACTCTGTGTTGATTAAACATTATTAAAAGAAAAAAAAACAATCTGATGTGTTACACTCACATGACTTTCTCTACTCCTGTACAACTATTTTTACAAACCCTTATTCTCCATCTACTTATCTTAGTCGAGTTAAATATTTGCAGAAACTATCTTATTGCTAATTTTCTTGTAGATTCAAGGGGAATATGATAGGCTTTAAGTGATAGTCAAATATTTTAAGCGCTGGTTGCTATTGGAGCATTCCATTCTCTTTGCATGTCCAGGACTTAGAAAATTTGGCGTTCAAGAAATGACTAATCTTCTTTGTCCATCTTTTGACGTTGTAAACTTATTTAATAATAAATATGTGAGGTTTTTATCTGCCCCTCCTGAAAATTTGCTTGCAAGTTCATGAGAAAACACGATCACCCTAGAGTTTTGTAGTGTACTACACCGAAGTACTTACAAAATTACCAATTTCTTTTACGGTATTTGCTTGAGCACTATCCTATAAATATTTTGCTCGTTTAGCTAACCATCAGAAGCCGCAACCTAACACGAGAGTTTTAAATGAACCTTCTCACTCTAATATTAGCTCTCATCCTTAACAAAATCTTATTACCTGGCTTCTGAGCAGCGCCACAGGGCGTGTAAAATTAAATTAAAACAGTTTCACCAAACTTTGTGCGAATATAAAGCGATACTTGTGAAATGCAAATGTACATTAAAGTTGGCAAAAGTTAGATTCTACTTTGTTCCATCTTGAGAATATAACTAGGAAGTTAAAATGACACTTCCCTCAACTCCCACTTGGTTTTGTTTCTTCTTTTGCTTCTTCACTTGACACAATTTTCTTCCTGCTTACTATGTCAGAAGATATACAGCTTCTACGAAACTTTGTAACTACTAGAAAAGGGATTTTCACACTATTCCTATCTACTGTAAATGTTTTCAAACTATCAGCAGATGTTCAAAGCAACATTAAATGCATATGTGAGCTTAACTCAGAAACGAAAAGTGGCATTAATATGAAACTTGCTACTTGAGCTCAGCATCTTCCAAAGATACTATACCAGGATTTTCAAGAAAATCACACCGCCCTAAATTACACTTCACATGGAACAATTTTCGTTACCTTTTAGTTTCTCTTTAGTAGGTATACATACTATTGAAGAAACAGCTACATTACACATTTCTTTATAGATACAAAGAGAACAGCGATAGTCAAATGTTTAACAACTGGACGCTATATGCTGGCCTTAAAATTCCACACTGTTTCCATGACATCGCGAGAAACAAGTGAATGTTTACAGGACTTCAAAAGAATGACAAAGTATTGAACAGTTCGAACCGTTAATAATGGATATCTCGGAAACGGCATGTGTTGCAAAAAAGGGGTGAGGGCCAAAAGGTTACATTTTAATCACCCCAATATTGAGGCAGTATTTTTAACACTTGAATAATTTCAGTGTAATTATATAATATGTAAATTCAATAACAGCCCGCCTTGAAGCAATATGTATGTAATAATTTTTAAAAATGTATGTAACAGTCATTGCATATGCTTATATTATTGTAAACATGTTTAATAAGGTTATATGAATGCATTATGTAATTTAATAATGTAAGAGCTGTGAGAATAATAAGTTTAATGTTGCTAACAATGAGGTAACAATGAGGTAACCTTGAGGCAATAATGAGTTTGACAGTTTAAATGCTACTAATCATGATTAGGGCAGCAATAATGTAAATTTTGTGACAGTTTAAAAATAGCCGATCAACAGCCAGAAAAAAACTTTAGTTAAATGCAGGTATTCTATTGGACTAGGATTAGCCAATCAGAGACTTGAAATACAGAAAGTGAAAAGTTTATACAGTTGAAATCTGTTCAGTTGCCTGCAGACCTTGATAGTAACCGGATGGAAGATGAAATATTACGTATTCGTGTGAACAAAGTGCGTTAACAAAGTGCAAGTATTAAATAAAATAATCTCACAGCTCTCGATATCAGTGTAGTGCTATTTAATTTGTGTCAAGGATTAATAAAAAGATGTGAATTAAAACTTAAAATCTGTGTAAGCCTACATTCTTGTCGCACCAGGCCCTGAACAAGAGAAACATGTCTCTAAAGTAATACTGACGCAGCCGAGGCAAACATAAACATAAATGGTTAAAAGAAGCAGTTTAATAACAAAATATTTTTTTTAAACTTGGAGCTTAATAACAAAAATACATCTTCAAAAATGGCTTTTCATACGTAGCAGCATATTACGTAACAATCTTCTTCAATTTGACGTCCACACGTGGAGCTAAATAAATAAACAACTCCAACAACAACAGTAAGATCTACTTCAAATTGATGCCCAAAGCGTGGTGAAAACAACTTCAACAACAAGCACCTTCTCAAATTGGCTTCGCAAAAGTGGAGCTAAACAACGTAAAATAAATTACGTAATCAGCAGAAATAAACTTTCTCAAATTGACGTCCATACGTGGAGCAAAATAATAACAACAATCTATCTTCTTCAAATTGGTGCCCAAAGTGGTGCAAACTTCAACTCCAACAACAGTAACATAAACTACTTCTTCAACATGCACATGGGGAAACATAGCTACAGATACAGCGAGAGGATCTTGATATTCTCATTCTGGTGCAGGCGTGGGCATTTATAACAAATTACACCGATTTCGCATTATTCACATTACCTGTGGTGACTAAAGGGGACCCTAAATCACACTCAAAGAGATAAAGAAAGAATTGAGGGGAGATGCTTCACACACGAACTACGTTTACACTGGTTCACACAAACTACACACTCAACTCTCAAGCCACACTTACACTCAACACACAAAGAAAAGCAACGCTAAACTTTTCCCCCTCTCTCTCCACCTCTAGCTAGGCTCGCCAGCGAGTCGTCATGCCAGACGGAACTTCAAGCACAAAGCCGAAAGAAATTCTCCAACAATGCTGTCGCCAATGAGACGCAATAATGTGTCTGGCATGGCAGTAGCTACTAATACCTACTAATACGACACAATAATGGATATCTCGGAAACGGCTTGTGTCGCAAAAAAGATACTGGAAATAAATTGTGTGTTTTAAAGAGATCTACATTTTTTTGTGTAGTACGTTTTCGTCTATCGCTTAACGTTTATCAGTTATATAAGCTCATGAAAAAATCCTTCCGAATGAAGACGACTTCACAGCCCTTTTTAAGGAAATAAAAAATGTCGAAAAATATTCCGTGTAAAGTGTACTTGGCTGTAGGGGGGATTCTCTTCAAAATCTTTGTGTCGCATGTTTGAAATGCACCTACATAACTTAAATACCAAGTTTAGTATTTTTTCGACATTTCAGCTTTTAGTTATGCTGTTCACTGATACACACACGACCTTTTTCTAAAAAATGCGCCTATTTTGGCTTCAGGGAGCCTCAAAACATATATTTCCGTTGAAATCTCGACATCGAATTTTTGGGTGGAATACAACTCTTCCCCTAGTTACTGTAGAGAATGTAAAAAGCATGGGTTTAGGATATTTGCATAATAAATAAAATGTATAATTTGAAATTTTTTTTAGAAATGGCCTGTGAAGCCCCGTTCATTTGGAAGGAGTTTTGTTTATTTTTACGTATCTGGTCTATTTGACCCCACTCCCATTTATCACAATACTCGGGTTGTTTGCTAAACGAGCCATTTGAGACTGTAGAATCTCTCCAAAACTAAGCGTTGCAGAAAGAAATTTCTTTAATAAAAGTTGATTGATATTATGGGGGAAAGTAAATACTATTGGTCGTGTTTTATTTAGAGGACGTTATGCTGATTATTTTACGGTCAATGTAATTTTTTAAATGAAAGCCTACCTTTTTGTGTTGTTTTCTCACTCCTCATAAAAAACTAAACAACATTTGTACAAAACACTTTGAAGTTGTTCTTACACTTTCGTAAATAACAAAGAAAACCTATAATGACTGTGTACGAAGAGCCAATGAATGGTTGAACCATCCATGGACGGTCATTTAAGGATCAAGTTATGTTTCATAATTAGGAACCAACATTTTTTATTTTGTTTCCTTATTCCTTATCACAAAATAATCGGCTTTTTATAAACCATTTTCTAATGGAGAAACAACATACAGATTGTAGGTTGCAATTTAAAAAAATTTAATTTACCCTAAAATAACCGTCATAACGTCCTCCAAACAAAACACGACTAATGACATTTACTTTTCCCCATAATAAAAAGCAACTTTTATTCAAGACATTTCTTTCAACAAGGCTTAGTTTTGGAGATATTGTACAGTCTCCACTTAAATGATCCACCCTGTATATTTTTCGGAGAAATCTCCATATCGGAATTTTGGAACGCTAGACTTCTTCATAAGGGTATTAGATGTGTCAGTCTTACAGGACTAACCCCTAAACAGCTTGACATAATCCCTTCTGGAGATTTTTAATGAATTCTTACATTATAAGAGCAAAACTGAACACCTTTAGAAACATGTTTCCAAAAACAAATTAATTTGTTTATATTTGACAGCTACTTTTTAATATTTTGTGAGTTGATTGTCGTGCAGTATGTTTCATTTGCTCTAATAGTTTGTTAATTATGATCATTTAAAGAGTTTGTATCACACAAAATGAATTTGACTAGAAGAATTTCCGGGTTAAGATTTTTTACGATTTTAAATCGTCTTTAACGCCTAAACAATGTGAAGATCGGCTGAGAAACGCATTTGGCGAAGAAGCACCATCTAAGGGAACACTTTATAATTGGTACAGCGAATTCAAAACAAATAGGTTTTTTCTTAGTGATGAATTTCGTGAAGGACGCCCAAGAACTGCTGTTACTGATGAAAATACTGCCGGTGTTACAGAAATGCTTGAAGGACATCGACGGACATCTTATGAACTTATTCGGGCGACATTGGAAATTGGTATGAGTCAAATCCAAAACAATTTGCATCAACAATTGGACGCGAGAAAACTTTGTTGCCGATGGATTCCACATAAACTGAATCCCGATCAAAAACAACATCGCATTGATGGAGAAAACTTCTGGAAAAGTTCCGTGGCAGCACTTTAAAGTAGTTTGGAATATCGTTAGTGGTAATGAATCTTGAATTTATTGCTATAATCATAAAAAGAAAAGTCAATGGCTCAATGGGTCTTTGGAACAGAACCTAAGTCCACAAACGTCCGGGAAATTCACACTACAGGCGAGAAGATGGTTGCTATATTTTGTTTTTCTAAAACGGGTCATATTGCTACTATAGCATTACAAGACAGACATACCGTTACTGCCGATTAGTATATAAATGTTTGTTTTTAGCGCAAAGTTTTGAAAAACTTCGTGAAGAACACCTAAAGCAAAAGTAATGTTACGTCATGAGAATGCATCGTCGCATACAGCAAAACTAACAACTGAGTATCCGGATGCCCTAAAGGTCAGTACTATGGACCCTCCACCGTACGTCGTCCTCCGTGGACTAGTGGTACCGTGCTAGCCTCTAGTTCCCAAGGTCGCGGGTTCAAACCCGGTGGAGGGCTTCCTTCGGAAGGGAAGTAAAGCCGGAGGTCCCGTGTCGTACATTTACGACAAGAACCTCAAGCGTGATATAGAGGTCTCTGAGCAAAATTATAGATCTTTCACGCCCAATATAGAATGGGACGCTAAGGACCACAGCAGTTAAAGAGCGTCCATAAATAAACCTCAATTTAATTTAATTTCCTCCACCATACAGCCCTGACTAGTACATTGTGATTTCTTTTTGTTTCCAAAAATTAAATAAAAATGCATGAAATTACTTTTTTGTCATCATATAAATTAGTGATGCATTATAAAAATCTGGTTTCTGAAGTGCCTGTGGAACAGTGGCAGCATTGCTTTAAGGACTGATTGCAAAAATGTTTGATGTTAAAGGTGATTAATTTAAAAAGCTATAAAATCATTGAAAATTTATAAAACTAATTCCTAACCCTCTAGGATTCCATTTCACAGGCAGATTGGAGACTACATATTTATAGCAGATATATTATAACAGTTGCCAAATTTAGCTACGAAAGCTGTAATCAATAAAAAGTTGGGGTAATGTATCACAATTTAGCGCTACACCCTGGCAAGGTTGCTGTCCACCTGCGGGTGGCCCAGAACACCTGGCTAAAGGTCAACTTGCAGCTGTTCTTCCCCTCGCTCTAGTCACCTGCATACGTATTGAGGACAGCTGCTACATTCATTTAGATTTTTCTTTCCCTACCACGTACCTAGTAGGTGAGAAAGTACATATTGTATTTCACCCAAAAAATTCGTTATTCGACAGTTCACTGGAAATATGAGTTAGGAAACTCCCTAAATCCCCCCTCCCCCAAAAGAACTAGGCATGTACCTGTGGAAAGCTGACTCAAAAACAAAAAGTCGAATACTAAGGTTATTCATCGGATATGGCCCCCTCGCAATTCGACCTACATAGACCTATTTTGTCTACCACTTCCCAGGAGGAAGAGTTGAAGAACAGGAACACGGGAGGCTACAGGCCACAGGCAGACAACCACAGAGACGCGCGGAAGTACCTAACATTTTCAAGCTCTAAGATCTGTCCCACTGCTGGAACCAAACAAAGAGGACGATGAACGACCCACCAACCAAGCAGCCCTCTGCTGTCCACGGGGAATACTCTTTCCTTTGAGTCATGCATCCGCGCCAACTGTCCGGCACTGACATACGCCACGAAACACCACTGTAAGATGAGAAAGATACGGAACGAAAGGGAAAAGATGGAAAGGAAATCGTGGTAGAGAAGAAACCACCCCAGAATTCGCCTGCCGACCAGGGGAAACCACGGAAAACGACACTCGGTGGATGAATACCAAGCTTGGTATTTAAGGTACCTTTCAAAGTTGCTACACGATGATTTTCAAGAAAATACCCCACCGCAAGCTACCCTTTACAAAGAAACATTTTTGAAATTTTTGTTTTTTATTCAAATAATGACTACCGATTTTGATACTATATATTTAAGATGTTTACATGACAAATAAAACCTACATCTTGAATTTTCTGCGAAAATCCTGTGAAGTCCTGTTATTCGGAAGGAATTTTGTAAGCATAATGTATAAGCAAGAGGGAAAATGTAGAGATCTTTAAAACACAAACTATCTCTAACTTTTTCTGTGACATCGGCAGTTTCCGATATATCCGTTGTTACTTTTTGTATTTTTCAATACTTTTATCATTTTATTTTAGTGCTGTCACTATTAAGTTGTTTCTTTGGTTGTCATGGAAACGTAATAGGTTGCAAGGAAATAATTGTAATCACACTATTTTTGCAAATTTTTATCTCGATTAAGGTGAAGTAGATAGAAAAATAGACTTTCGTAGGAAGAGTTTGTGAACGCTACATAAAACCAAAACGATAGTGAAAAGAGAAAGACATGTGATTATAATACATCAGATTTTTTTAACTTTTCATTTTCCCCTTTGGTTCTTTTATTTTACACACACAGATTTACAAACACATAAATACCCATACACGAAGCAGGAATCAGGCTCTCAATCCCATGTGTCACGAAACACCAAAACCATGTACTGTTTAAACTATTTATATGGTACAATTTGAATGTCAGTGACTTTAAACAGGAAGCCTAAATTAGGAGAAATGATGCCCCCGAGTGAGAGTGAATAGAGTTGTACGAGGGTACGGATACTCGTGTTATAGGGTCATTGCGAATTCGAAAACTAAAGGAGGGAGGGTGAATTCTTTACTTTCTCTACCACATACTAGTAGGCAGAGAAAGTACTGCATTCCAACCAAAAATTTGACATTCAGATTTCACCGGAAATACATGTTTTGAGGCCTCTGAATCTAAAACATAATTTATAAAAATATCGGTGTGTGTATGGTGTGGATAAAAAGTCGGATAAATGCCAAACTTGGTAAGGCGACGGATCTCCCTCTCCGGCGGCTCGTCTTCCTTCTGATGTGGGTGTTGAATTGCTGTAAGGGAATTCCCTACAACACTTCTGTGTCGGCCTACGCTCTTAACTTTAATCTAAGGAGTGGTAATGGCAGACGTAATGAAAAAGTTTAAATTAAGTTTAACTGTAATTTATTTGCACACTAGTTCGCAGCTAACCGTGAATTATATTAGGAAATTATATTATGGGCTATAGGGCCTATCTATCAAGCTGTACCTTTCACCCTGTGTTGCTTTCTAAATTGCTAACAGCTTCTTCACACACTCAGCCACCTGAGTGTCATGAGCTTTACCCCACGCCCTCCGAGAAAATTGTACATAGGCGTGCAAATGCCTGCTCTCTGCTTTATTTATACACCCCGCTAAAGATGCCATTTTCCCCATAAGTATTTTAAAGCATTGTTGTGATTGCCTGATCACATTAGCGTCGTATGAGAACATGTACTTTAATATCATAGCGAATTCCCTGCTGGTCATATTCAGCCGATACCCTGAGCTTTGAGCTACCCTAGAGATATCTTCGCCTGGTACTGCTTGGCTTCAGGCACCTAAATTGCAAAATTGCACGGCTAACTAGCTTCCGTTACATTTACCATATATTATATTTACACTTGTGTACATTATTTATATTAATGCACCACTGTTCCCACTACAGTATTTAAGTTAAGTACCTTCCAAAGATGCGACAAGAAGGTTTTGAAGAAAATCTTCCAATACCAATTGCACTTTACATCGTGAATGTAACACATCAGACTGTTTATTTTCCCTACCATGTACCTAGTAGGTAGAGAAGGTTCTACACAAAAAGTCAATAATGAGAGTTCTTCGGCTATACATGATTTGAGGCCCCATGAATACAAATAAAAGTTTTTTAGAAAAAGGTCCGTGTGTATGTATGGGTCTGTGAACAACATAACTCAAAAACGTAAAATAGGATAAATACTAAACTTGGTATATAAGTTCAGTACCTTCCAAAGATGCAACACGAAGGTTTCAAGAAAATCCCTCCAAACTAAACTAGCCTTTAAATGGAACATTTTTGGAACTTTTATTTTCTCAAAAATGACTAACGATTTTGATTAAAATACTGTACAGGGTGAATCACCCAAAACTTGCACCGCAAATATTTCGGAAATGGAAAGTGCTATTGATGTGCAATTTTCACAGCATTGATTAGTAGTCAGGAGTTCGTATATTTAGCCTATAAACAGATTTTAATAATACTGAGAAAGTGTATTTTTTGAGCAAACATACAAGTTTTTAAATGAAACAATGCCTAGTTACATCAACAGAATAAAGGTAAGGTAAATTAGAATGTCAGTGGCGTTTGTTGCAAGATTCTATTGCAAGTGGTTTACCAGAAATCTTGTTTTGAAACTTTTACCCACCGACACTTGTACAACCTGTTTTAGCACAAACTAAAGAAAAACAAAGGAGAATTAAATTACTTCTGTGGATTCTTACAAGTAAAGAGAACATAGCCCTTCAAAGGTTGTGTTCAAAATGATGCCGGCAGCTTCAATACACGCTTTCAGTCTGCTATGGAAAGACTGCTGCACACGTTCTAGTATTTCAGCGGAAATGTCAGAGCAGGCAGCAGTAATACGTCATTTCATATCGTCTGGTGTAGTTGGTACATCCTTGTAGACAGTGTCTTTCAGCCTTCCCCACAGAAAAAGTTTAAAGGAGTCAGATCCGGTTCAGGTCCTCTTCGTCCAATCCAATGATTTGGAAACAATCCGTTAAGACAAGCTGTAGTACTTCGCGCATTATGGGCTGGACAGCCATCATGTTGGTACCACAGGTTCCTCCTTCTGCAAAGGAACGTCTTCTAGCATCTGTGGCAGATGGTCTGTCAGGAGGCTGCGATACTTGTGCGAGTTCATTGTTCCTTCTATGAACAAAAGACTTATCAGCTGATGGTTTACTATCCCACACCACACGTTTAAACTCCATGGACGCTGACGTTTCACCTGACGAAGCCAACGGGGATTGTCAACAGACCAATAGTGCATGTTTCTGCGGTTTACCTGGCCATGATTAGTAAATGTTGCCTCATCACTAAACAAGATACATGATGAATCTGGAGTATCATGTCTTAATGCCCATGTACAAAAGTTAACACGATTCTCAAAATCGTTTCCATGCAGCTCTTGATGGAGAGAGATGTGATAGGGATGGAACCTATGTCGATGGAGAATGCGCAGTACACTTGCCTGACTTATGCCACTTCCACGTGCAATTGTGCGGGAACTAATTTGCGGATCTACTGTAACGGCAGCCAAAACATTAATTTCTGCCTCTTCTCCAGTCACTTGTTTGTTTCTGTTACGTTTTCTCGGTGTTACAGTAACACTTTCACGTAATTGGTTGAAGAGGTTGATAAATAATTGCCGAGATGGTTGACGTCTATTGGGTTACGTTTCCGCATACACCGTACAGGAACGAACTGCATTCTTCCTACACTCTCCATACACCATGAGCATGTCGGCTTTTTCTGCATTAGTAAACCCCATCTTCCACTCACGACTTACTGCTTGAACTGTCACAAACTAACTGACCAGAAAGTCGCAATGCAATCAATAAACAGAAAACACAATGCAAACAAACATAACATCGTACCTAGTAATTAAGCAGGTTGAATGGGACAAACAATTGTCGGGGTGGAAACTTTTCAAAATACGATTTCTCGTAAACCACTTGCACTAGAATCCTGCAACAAAGACCATTGACATTCTAGTTTACCATACCTTTATTCTGTTGGTGTAACTAGGCATTGTTCCATTTAAAAATTGTATGTTTGAAAAAAATACACTTTCTCAGGATTATTAAAATCTGTTTATAAGCTAAATGTACGAGCCCCTGACTACCAATCAATGCTGTGAAAAGTGCACATCAATAGCAATTTCCATTTCCGAAATATCTGCGGTGCAAGTTTTAGGTGATGTATGATGAAATGTATATCTTGAATTATCTGGGAATACCTTGACAAGTCGCAAGAAGTTTTGTATACATTTATATATATATATATATATATATATATATATATATATATACTGGCAAACGTTAAGCGATAGACGAAAACGTGCCAAACAAAAAACACGTAGATCTCTTTAAAACACACAATTTATTTTAAATAACTTTTTTGTGGCGTCAGCCATTTCTGAGATATCCATTATTAATGACTTGTATTGTTCAATGTTTAGCCATTCTTTTAGTCATCTTGATTTTCAGTTGTTTCTCGCGATTGCATGGAAAAAGTGTGGAATTTTAAGGCCAGCATATAGCGTCCAGTCCTTAAACATTTGACAATCGTTGTTGTCTTTGTATCTACAGGATGTAACAAAAATGTACGGCACAAATTGCAGGATACATTCCTTATACGTAGACGAAGAAATTATGTTATATAAACATGGACCTGGAAACGCTTTGTTTCCATGTTACAGCTCATTAATCATGGGAATCATACACGAACAGAACGTTAGACTCATGGGGAACTTGCAATTATGGGGAACGTTGTCATTATTGTAAGTACACCGCCAGTGTTTTGTTTTACATATCCCGGTTGCCATGCGACTTACGCCATTGCTTGTTTTCAGGTAATTTAAATTGTTCCAGTGAGCAGTACAACTTTTAAAAGCATACGGATTACTGCGTACTAGTAGAGTTGATCACAGACTTGGCTTGTGCAATGCCAGTGTACACAAATGCAGAGCTGACAGTTGCCCATTTGATGTATGGATTAGCAGACGCAATGGCGCTTGCGCTCAACGTTTGTACCGGGAGAGATTTCCAGGACGAAGGTGCCCCGACAGGAAAACGTTTGAAGTCATTGTCCGTCGTCTCAGGGAACATGGAGCATTTCAGCCTGAAACTCGCGACCGTAGTAGGCCTAGAAGAACGAGGACACCGCAACGGGAGGCGGAAATTCTTCAGGCAGTTGACGACGACCCTAGTGTCAGTACAAGACAAGTAGCTTTAACAATGAATGTTGGCTACGTGACTGTCTGGCGAGCGTTACACGAGATTCGGCTGTATCCATACCATTTACAGCGTGTGCAGGCACTATCAACAGCTGATTTTCCTGTACGGTTACACTTCTTCGAATGGTTTATGCAACAAAGTGTCAACCCTAATTTTAGTGCAACGGTGATGAGGCGTCGCTTCAACGAGATCACATTGTAAATTATTACAATCAGCAAGTATGGACTGACGTCAATCCTCACGCAACTGTTGAAGCAAGTCATCAATAAAATTTTCTCTCAATGCATGTTGGTGACTGTTTGGTAGGGCATCACGTTCTTCCACCCAGGCTCAACGGACAAAGTTATAATTTCGTAGAGAATGTTCTATCTGATTTGTTAGCAGATGTGCCTTTATCTGCTCTACAAAACATGTACCTCATGCACGATGGACCAACTCCTCATTTTAGTGTCAATGTCCATCGACTTCTAACAGATTCAGCGACAGATGGATAGGTGGAGGTGGACCAATTACCTGGCCTCCACGCTCCCCAATGGACTTTTATTTGTGGGGGCATTTGAAAGCTCTTGTGTATTGAACGCCAGTACCAGATATTCAGAGTCTCCGTGCCCGTATTATGGAAGCTGTGAAACCATACGCAATACTCCAGGGATACATCAGCACATCCGGGATTCACTACGGCTGACGGAGGGCATATTAAACATCTCCTGTGAGAAAGAGTTGCATGTGGTATGCTGGTACGTTCTATTCTTGTGTGTTTCCTATGATTAATGAGTTGGAGAAAATGAGTTGTAACATGGTAACAAAAGCGTTTCCAGACCCATGTTAATATAACATAATTTGGTCTACGCGTGAGGAGTGTGTCCTGTAATTTGTACTGTACAGTTTTGTTCCATTCTGTGTAACGAAATTGTGTAATGCAGCTATTTCCGGAAAGATTTATGTTAATTAAAATGAAGTAGATATAAAAATACACTTTCGTAATAATAATTTGTGTAACCACTAATAGGGATAGAGTGTACAGAATGTCATGTAACACATTGGATATTTTAGTTCCTTTCGCGCCGATGTCTGGTGATTATTCTCTGCTCGACGAATTAAAAGACAGTATCCGAACTGCGTTTTCTAATATTTCAGCTACATGAGTATTCAGTAATTGCTCAACAGGGGTTAGGTCTGTATAAACGGAAAGCGGCATCATTTCGAACTTTTTTATAACTAAAGGTATATATGTCGGAGGGTTAGTGCTCGAACTCTAGCACAGATTGTATAAATGAGAAAAGTGTATATTCTGTTATAATTTTATTCTATGAAGTCTGTTTGCGTGTCTGTCAGCGCTTGGAAACGACAACACAATGTTGTTCTGAGGTTATGGTGCTATTTTTTCTCTTTTCCCATTGTGTATAACGTTCCATTATCTCGAAGCATTAGCCCCATTGCTTTGGGAGTCATTCCAAACTCCCATTGTTAATTCTAGGTCGCAAAAGTTTGCCCCTGGTTCGCTGCAATTTCAGACAAAGAACTTTCTGTACTGAGGGTATATTTTTGTAACGTGAATGTGCTGGTTCTATGTACTTATTATTATCATCATTCGAAAGAAAGCTTCTCAGAAGATTGGAAATAGTAAATAGAAAATTCAGACACTCCTCCACCAGGTCTCCAAGCATAACAGAAAAGAATAAAAACAAACATTTAATTGCCTTTACTTTGAATGTTTAAATTAAAAATCAACATTTGCAGTAACTTATGATTAGATCTCAGATTTTAAGGCAAAGCTCTATGGAAAATGATTACAGTTGGATACCCTAAAACCAGAAGGAGGGATTAGCAGAAGGCCCGAAGGACGGGCAGATCCGGATGACGACGGGCGCAAGCATGGACGGGGTCCCTAACGTTTCCAGTTGAAACGCATCCGACGCCGCGGAGACGGGTCCTAACTGCGTAGTCTCGCAACCAGGGATGATGATGATGATGATGAGATGCAGTTTAAGGGCGCTAAACTGCTATCGTCATCAGCGCCCTTACAAAGTATAGAAGGTAAAATCCAACAATAAAATATGAGTAAAAAACCGCATTGTCAAAAACTATAAAACAATCCACCAAATTTTAAAAAAACCACCAAAAGGAACATGGTAAATAAAACAATACAAAAGTAAAACGTGTCAGGAACTGTAGAACGCAAGGGACAAGAGCGCCATATCTCCGGCGGGGAGAACAGTCCCCATTAAAACACGCAGTACAAAGACACAAAGCTAAAAGGCGCTCAGCGCATTAAATGCGTCGGCTAAAACCAATTTCACTGATAAAATGTAAAAGACATTCTACAGTATGCGCGTCGTCTGCCAAAACGTTGGCTAAACCAACAGGAAGAAACAGGCGAACGCGCAAGTAAGCTAAAACCTGACACTCTGTTAAAACGTGACGCACCGATAAGGGTGACGCACACCGCTCACAGAGGAGTGCGGGGTCACCACTAAGCAAGTGTCGATGACTAAAAAGACAATGTCCGATTCGAAGGCGTGTTAAAATCACCTCTTCCCGGCGAGAAGCACGAGAAGAGGTGGCCCAGACAACCGGGAGAGGTTTAACTTCCCGCAACTTGTTCCCCCGGAGGGCCGTCCACTCATCGCGCCAAAGCGAGAGGATGCGGCGACGTAAAATAACACACAAATCTGACGAGGGAACAACAGAGGTAAAAAATCTGGGTAATAAAATCGCCGATTTGGCAGCGGCGTCGGCAGACTCGTTCCCTGAGATGCCCACATGACCTGGAATCCGCATGAAGGAGACGCGGATGCCAGAGGCGGCAACCAGGGAAGAAACAGCTACAAAGCGCACCTCCATCGCCCAGCCGCAACCCGCTAAACACTGTCGCTTGGTCCTATAACCCTGAAACAGTTGACCGAAAAATCCATGGGTCAGAGTGGACGATTGCCGGAGATCGAACTCGGGGCCTCCCGAATGCAAGTCCCACAGTTTACCGCGACGCCACCTCACTCGGTTAAAAATAAACCAGTATTTGACGCTTATTTAAATAATTTACTTCTAGAACTGCATAAAAGGAGTGAATATAATGCTAGGCTATCTCAAAAAAATATCTTTTTAAAACTATTTTACTTACTTCTTAAATGTACGAGGGCTGATCAATAAAGACTGAGACTGATTTTTTTCTGTAGTTTCCTTGATAGTTTGACCCTACTTGAATTTCGCATACCACAAAATGGAGGTGACACGAGAGGAGCAATACAGCGCAATAAAATTTTATTTTCGTTTAAATCATACAGCCTTGAAACTTTCGAAAAGCTGAAGCAAGCATACGGTGAAGATGCACTACCCCGTGCAACGGTGTTTAGGTGGTTCAAGGACTTCAAAGAAGGGCGAGTCCTCTGTGCTAAGCAAGGTGGGCCTGGTGTTTCGGAATGGAATGATTTACCAGCATGCAGTTGCCCCCCTCACACTACTGTTACAGCAGCTACTACACGTCAGCATTGGCTACACTGAGGAAGCACATTACAAGGAAACGTCCAGAACATCATCGGAGTGGGTGGCAACTTCATCACAACGCGCGGCCTCACGTAGCAAATCAAGTCCAGGAATTTTTGGATAAATTCAACATTACCTTGTGCCGCTTCCGCCTTAAAACCCCGGTCTTACCCCCTGTGATTTCTTTTTATTCCCATTATTAAATGCAAAGCTACGGGGCATTCGATTTGAAAGCACTGAAGCAGTGCTAAAGAAAAGTGAGGCGATTCTCAAAGACCTAACAAAGAGGCCTGCACCATGTGTTCGAGGACTGGCAGAGACGCTATAAAAAGTGCATTCAGTTAGGAGGGGACTACTTTGAAAAAGATCATGTCAACATTGAAATGGAGTAATAAATACTGTGAAAAAAAATCAGTCTCAGTCTTTATTGATCAGCCCTCGTATATTACCTTTAGAATTTTTGTTACATTCACATGGTTTTCTCTGCCATTTCATCAACAAACTTACTACAAAAGGCTATTCTTCTATGTACTTCCTTATAGGTACAATGGCAATAGGGAAATCAGTAGGCTTTAAGTGATAGTCATATCTTTTAAGAGCTGCTCGCTATGTGATGGTTTTGAAATTCCGTTTTCTTTGCATGACCGGAGGAAAAATCTGATGTATTGCACTCACCACGACTTTCCCTACTTTTGTACAAACTATTTTTACAAACGCTTATTCTCCATATGCTTCATGCTAATCGAGTTAAACATTTGCAGACTCTATCTTATTGCTAGTTTTCTTGTACATGTAAGGGGAACATATATTTACAAGGGCAATTTGGAAATACAGTAGCCTTTAAGCACATACATATCTCTTAATAGCTGGTTGCTAGGCGCAGCACCATTCCCTTTGCCACAGATTAATACTCCTTGCATATCCAAGACAAAAAAATGAATAACGAATTCCCATTTTAGAAAATAAGTATTAAAAATCTGATGTGTTACACTCACATGACTTTCTCTACTCTTGTACAATCTATTTTTACAAACGCCTATTCTCCATATGCTTTATGTTAATCGAGATATCGAGATGTCAATCTTATTGCTAATTTTCTTGTAGATGCAAGGGGAATATGGTAGCTTTTAAGCGATGGTCAAATATTTTAACGCTGGTTGCTATGTGTCGAATTCCATTCTCTTTGCAAGTCCAGGACATAAAAAAATGAATAACGAATTTGAGAAAAAGTATAAGTATTGGAAAATTTAAGGGAATAACAAGCAATATCTCGAAAACGGTTCACTCAACAAAAGAAATGTATATAACATAAGTTGTGTATTTTAACGAGATCAACATTTTTTGTGTAGTAAAATTTTGTCTATCTCTTATGGTTTACCAGTTATGCAAAAGTCGTTCACAATGAAGAATACTTTTGGAGACATTCCCAGAAAATTCGAGATATACATTTCATTTCTCATGGCATTATCTTAAACATATGATATTTTAAACAAAATCGTTAGAGCCATTTTTGAGAAAATTAAAATTTTCGAAAAATGTTCCATGTAAAGGGTAGTCTGGGGTGGGGGGATTTTCTTGAAAACCTTCGTGTCGCATCTCTGGAAGATACTGAACCTAAATACCAAGTTTGGTGTTTATCCGACTGTTCGTTTTTGAGTTATGCTGTTCACACACACACACAGACACACAGACACACACACGGACATGTTTCCAAAAATGCTTTTTTTGGATTCAGGAGGTCTCAAAACATGTATTTCCGGTGAAATCTCGGTATCGAATTTTTGGGTGGAATGCAATACTTCCCCTACTTACTATACGTAGTAGAGAAAGTAAAAATGAATAACGCATTTGAGAAAGTATAAGTATTGGAAAATTTAAGGAAATAACAAGCAATATCTCGAAAACGGTTCACTCAACAAAAGAAATGTATATGACATAAGTTGTGTATTTTAACGCGATCTACATTTTTTGTGTAGTAAAATTTTGTCTATCTCTTATGGTTTACCAGTTATGCAAAAATCGTTCACAATGAAGAATACTTTTGGAGACATTCCCAGAAAATTCGAGATATACATTTCATTTCTCATGAGAATATCTTAAACATATGATATTTTCATCAAAATCGTTAGAGCCATTTTTGAGAAAATTAAAATTTTCGAAAAATCTTCCATGTAAAGGGTAGTCTGGGGTGGGGGGATTTTCTTGAAAACCTTCGTGTCGCATTTCTGGAAGATACTTAACCTAAATACCAAGTTTGGTGCTTATCCGACTGTTCGTTTTTGAGTTATGCTGTTCACAGACACACAGACACACAGACACACACACACACACACACACACACAGACACACACACGGACATGTTTCCAAAAATCCTTTTTTTGGATTCAGGAGGTCTCAAAACATGTATTTCCGGTGAAATCTCGGTATCGAATTTTTGGGTGGAATGCAATACTTCCCCTACTTACTATACGTAGTAGAGAAAGTAAAAATTTAAGGGAATGACAAGCAATTACTCTAAAATGGTTCACTCAACAAAAAAAATGTATATGACATAAATTGTGTATTTTAACGCGATCTACATTTTTTGTGTAGTAAAATTTTGTCTATCTCTTATGGTTTACCAGTTATGCAAAAGTCGTTCACAATGGAGAATGCTTTTGGAGACATTCCCAGAAAATTCAAGATATATATTTTATTTGTCATAAAAATATCTTAAACATGTGATATTTTAATCAAAATCGTTGGAGCCATTTTTGAGAAAATTAAAATTTTCGAAAAATGTTCCATGTAAAGGGTAATCTGGAGTGGGGGAATTTTCTTGAAAACCTTCGTGTCGCATCTCTGGAAGATACTGAACCTAAATACCAAGTTTGGTGTTTATCCGACTGTTCGTTTCTGAGTTATGCTGTTCACAGGCAGACACACAGACACACACACGGACATGTTTCCAAAAATGCTTTTTTGGATTCAGGGTGTCTCAAAACATGTATTTCCGGTGAAATCTCGGTATCGAATTTTTGGGTGGAATACAATACTTCCCCTACTTACTGTACGTAGTAGAGAAAGTAAAAATATTTTAATAAATTATGTACTTTAACGAGATCTACATTTCTGTGCGGTAATATTTTATTTCTATCTTACGGTTTATCAACTATACAGGGTATATCATAATTAATAGCGCAAACTGAAATGGTAATAGAAGCAAAAAGTTCCAGTAAACGTGGGCCCGTAAACAAACCGTATGCGAGATTTATTATTGCGAAAACGTGGTTATGAGCCGCCACTGACGTGAATTGCTTGAGGATATCCCCCTTGAGCAACGTCGGAGTTTGTGGTACACGCATGATGGAGCACCGACACATTTTTCTCTTACTGTAAGAAGACGTCTAACATGGTGATATGGTCCAAGATGGATAGGTCGAGTAGGGCCTGTGCCTTGGCCTCCACGATCACCTGAACTCAATCCTTTGGATTTTTCGGTATGGATTCACCTCAGAAGCCTAGTGCACAGCACTCCCGTTGAAGTACTGGAGCAGAGAATTGTAGAATTCCGAAATGATCTGAGAGTGTTTGAAAGAATTCAAAACTCACTGCAGAGATCGAGATGCAAGGACGACACTTTGAACACCTCCTTAACAGGGAAGAGTGTTCAGTATTAATAACATGTAACATACTAAAGTAGAATTGTATTACTCGTTAAACATTATAAAAATTATTAAAACAAACCGGGCTTTTTGCCGTGGTCTTAACGATAAAACATGGCCAGACGTTTCGTCAGACATTCCGGCGGGCATCTTCAGAGGACACACTGAGCGGTTTCTGGCACCAAACTCAAACAAATAACAAGGAATGTCTCGGAAATGGTTCACTAGACAAAAAAATCTGATGTGTTACACTCACATGACTTTCTCTACTCTTGTACAAACTATTTTTACAAACGGTTATTCTCCATCTACTTCATGTTAATCGAGATAAACGTTTGCAGAGTCTATCTTATTGCTAATTTTCTTGTAGATGTAAGGGGAATATATATTTACAAGGGCAGTATCGAAATACAGTAGCCTTTAAGCACATACATATCTCTTAATAGCTGGTTGCTAGGTGCAGCACCATTCACTTTCCCACAGATTAATACTCTTTGCATATCCAAGACAAAAAAATGAATAACGAATTACCATTTGAGAAAATAAGTATTGAAAAATTTAAGGGAATAACAAGTAATAAGTTTTTTGCGTAGTAACAGTTTGTCTATCTCTTATGGTTTACAAGTTATGCAAAAGTCGTTCAAAATAAAGAATACTTTTGGAGACATTCCCAGGAAATTCATGATATACATTTTATTTGTCATAAAAATATCTTAAACATATGATATTTTAATCAAATTCGTTAGAGCCATTTTTGAGAAAATTAAAATTTTCGAAAAATCTTCCATGTAAAGGGTACTCTGGGGTGGGGGGATTTTCTTGAAAACCTTCGTGACGCATCTCTGGAAGATACTGAACCTAAATACCAAGTTTGGTGTTTATCCGACTGTTCGTTTCTGAGTTATGCTGTTCACAGACATACACACAGACACACAGACACAAACACGGACATGTTTTAAAAATGCTTTTTTTGGATTCAGGGGGTCTCAAAACATGTATTTCCGGTGAAATCTTGGTATCGAATTTTTGGGTGAAATACAATACTTCCCCATCTTACTATACGTAGTAGAGAAAGTAAAAAGTCGCTGTTTGGTGTCAGTTTGGTGCCAGAAGCCCCCCTCAGTGTGTCCTCTGATGATGCCCGCCGGAATGTCGGGTGAAACGTCATGCGATGTTTTATCGTTTGGACCACGGCCAAAAAACCCGGTTTGTTTTAAGAATTTTTATAATGTTGACGCCGTACGTGAAAGCCTAAGTATGCATATTGCCTGTTAAGTTAAGTTGTTAGTGAATTTTGAGCCAACTTAGAATGACAATTATTAAACTAAAAGTCTATCTTCTAAATTCGTTTGTACTAATTAGACGATGTTACTTAATGAAGTCAGTTGAGGTTTGCGGTCACACATTTTCAATTATCTCGCACATGCTAATTTGCGGACTCACGTTTACTAAAACGTTTTTGCTTCTACTATTGTATACTTTTAATCGTTGCAGTTTGCGCTCTTAAGTATGATACACCCTATATAAAGTCATTCGGAAAGATGAGGGCTTCAGAGGCTATTCCCAGAAAATTTGAGATATATATTTCTTTTACCATGAGAATATCGTAAACATATGATATTTTAACGAAAATCGTTAGAGATACTGTTACATACTGGGGTGAGGCCAAAAGGTATAACAGCTAAATATTAATTTTAGTTACCACAGTATGCTCATTAGGAGACATAGCTGCAGACAGAGCAAGAGGACCAGAATTTTAAACAACACATTCCAGAGCAAGCGAGGGATAATTATAACAAAATACACATAATTTCACATTAATCGCATTACGTGTGGTTTATTCAGTATAAGCATGGTGCCCCTACCTCACACATAAAAGATAAAGGAAGAAATTGAGCTGAGATGCTACACACACGAGGTTACATTCACACAAATTCACATACAACCTTTCAGACTCAACACTCGACCAAAAGTGACGCTCAACGCACAAAGAAGTAACGCTCACTTCCCTCACTCTCTCCACCTCTGGCTAGTATCACCAGCCAAGGTGGCGAGTCGCCACGCCAGACGAAATTTAAACCCAAAGCCGAAAGAATTACCCCAACAATACTGTCACCAACAACGCAATAATGTTTCTGGCGTGACAATGCACACACATACACGCCACAATATTTTTGAGAAAATAAAAATATTCTAAAAATGTTTCACTAAGGAGTAGTTTGGGATGGGGGTACTTTGTTGAAAATCTTCGTATCGCATCGTTTGAACTTGAACTTAAATAAAAAGTTTGGTATTTAATGGACTTTTCATGTTTACTTTTGTTGTACACATACACACCTTTTTCTAAAAATGCTTTTTTGGATTTAAAAATACCAAAATGTGTATTTCCAGTGAAATCTCGGTATCGAATATTTGAATGGAATACAATTCTTCCTTTACGTATTATAGGAAAGTAGTAGAGAAAGAAGAATAATAATTTGAGCTTTTAACGAGCTTCATTTGTTGCTGAGATTATAATTATATAAGTATGTTTTTATACTCTAATAATTAATTAATTTTGTTATTGAACTTGGAGGCTCTAGGAATCATTTCATCAGCCAATTATAAAAAAGTTGGTTTTTCAACGTAAAGTTGGTGGCCATGAATATTTTTGCTGTTATAACTAACGAGATGCTTGTATCAGAAGCTCTGGGTCTAATTGCATGCTTGTTACTAATTACGAAGTTTATATAGTGGTTGTTCTAGTGGTGGAGGTAAAAGGATCGAACTTTTTCTGTGCGGCCCGCTTTGATCTCCGAGATACATTTTCTGCAAACGGAAGGTTAAGAGACAAGTTTGGGAAGATTATAGAAACCCTGGAACAAAGCGTGCATTTTAAACTTCACAGAAAAGAACCTCAAACAAAGAAGGATAAAGATCTTAAATGTGATTGTTTCACAGTGGCAGGGTTTTACGAACTTACTGGTAAAGTTTTCGTTACTGTAAGCCGTAGCGTTTAAAAGTCGAGATTTATTGATTCTTACTCTCTCTACCACGTACTTAGTAGGTAGAGAAGTATTGCATTCGATAAGGAAATTTCACCGAAAATACATGCTTTATGGCCCTGATTAGAAAAAAAAACAGTTTTAGAAAAAAATTCATGTTTGTGTGTGTGTCAACAGCATAACTCAAAAACGACAATAAGTCGGATTAGTACCAAACAACTTGGTATTTAAGTTCTGTAATCTTCCAAGAATGCGACACAAAGATTTCAAGAAAACTTTTTTACTCTATTTTATTTTACGTCGCTTTATCTCCTTGTTCATATCGCGACGGATCTGTTGGTGGATAACTCTTAGAACGGTATGTGATGGACAGTTAGCCTTCTAGGTCTCATCCCTGTAACCACCCGTTCCGTCACGTGTCACAGAGACCCTAGCGCATAGCTAGCGAATCTTCTGCCCTGTGCCGTCCAGTCCAACTGCCACCCTCACACAGAAAGGAGGACAGTTAGTCTTCTAGGTCTCATCGCTGTAACCACCTTCTTTATACCGTGCAGATGGCATTAGGGTGCCGTCCAGTCTAACCACCGCCCTCACACAGAAAGGCGGACAGTTATCCTTCTAGGTCTCATCCCTGTAACCACCTGCTTCATACCGTGCAGATGGCATTAGGGTGCCGTCCAGTCTAACCACCGCCCTCACACAGAAAGGCGGACAGTTATCCTTCTAGGTCTCATCCCTGTAACCACCTGCTTCATACCGTGCAGATGGCATTAGGGTGCCGTCCAGTCTAACCACCGCCCTCACACATAAAGGCGGAAAGTTACCCTTCTAGGTCTCAAACCTGTAACCACCTGCTTCATGCCGTGCAGATGAAATTAGGGTGCCGCCAGTCCAACTGCCGCTCTCACACAGAAAGGCGGACAGTTAGCCTTCTAGGTCTCATCCCCGGAAATGCCATCTCGCTTTGTCACGTGCCTACAAAGAACCCCAGCGCATGACAGCCGGATCTTCTGCTTCGTGCCATGCAGATGGCGATAGGGTGCCGTCCAGTCTAACTGCTTACATTGTCTGTAGATAGATGGCATAGCATTCGCTATTACCACTTATTTTTCATTTTACTATAATTTAGGTTTAAGGTAGAACTTTGGGTTGTGGTGTTAAATATCCAATCCTATATTTACCTTGGCGACTGAGGAAAACCACGAAAAAACCTCAGACAGATTTGTCGGTCCACGGGATTTGAACCTGGGACCTCCCGAATGCGGGCCACAGACTTTACTGCCTGAGCTATCCTGTTTGGTTTCAAGAAAATTAACTACTTTTTACATGGAAAATTTTTCGAAAATTTTGATTTTCTACAAAATGCCACACATTAAAGACATTTACATGACAAATAAAGTGAATATCTTGAATTTTCTGAAAATAGCCTTGAAGTCCTCATCAATCGGAAGGAATTTTGCAGATAGATACAGTATCTTTATTAGTTTCAAAATACTGAAGTTATTACACAAATATTTAGTGCAGGGGTCATTGACCGTACATGCATATTTAAGATACAAAGTATGGTGACAAAAGAAACAACATAAAAATAAATAAAAAAGCAAGAAAAAGGAAAAGAGAGATAAATTGCCCTTAACTAACTGAAAAAAATGTGACCTAGCTTCGCGCACTTTAGCCAAGAAATTGCTCATGTTTTGGCAGTTCCTCTGGTCAGCCAGTAGATCTCAACATGCCCATCTCCTTCTAGCAGGGCATAAAAAGTTTCTTTGAATTTAATTATTCGCTGCCTCTCCCACTGTGCGCATTCCGCCAGAATATGCACCCAGTCTTCATCCAAATCACAGAATGGGAAGATTCTCCTGCCAGAATCGTAAGTGATTTTCTGTGCCCTCCGGTCTAAACTATGCCATTCCTGATCTTTCCTTTCTTCCTAAGTTAAGTATATTTGCTTCTTTACTCCAATTCAATTTTATTTCATTTGCTAGACTTAGAGAAGGTTTTATTTTACAATCAGATTATATTTCCTGTTGGTTGATGACTCTTAGTCTTCGATGTTGTTTCTCTCGATTGCATGGAAACAGTGTGGAATTTAAGACCAGCGTATAGGGTCCAGTTCTTAAACATCTGATGATCGCTGTTTCTCGCGATGTCATGGAAACAGTATGGAATTTTAAGGCCAGGATATAGCGTCCAGTTCTTAAACATTTGACTATCGGTGTTTCTCGCGATGTCATGGAAACAGTATGGAATTTTAAGACCAGGATTTAGCGACCAGTTCTTAAACATTTGACTATCGCTGTTTATCGCGATGTCATGGAAACAGTAAGGAATTTTAAGGCCAGGATTTAGCGACCAGTTCTTAAACATTTGACTATCGCTGTTTCTCGCGATGTTATGGAAACAGTATGGAATTTTAAGGCCAGGATATAGTGACCAGTTCTTAAACATTTGACTATGGCTGTTCCCTTTGTAACTATTAACGAAATGTGTAATGTAGTTATTTGTGGAAAGGTTTATTTGGATAAAAGTGTAGTCAATAGAAATATAAGCTTTAGCAAGAATAGTTGGTATACTCACTAATAAACGATAATGGGTAGAGAAAGTCAAGTTGGTGTATTAATAAGATTTTTATTTCTTTTAGCTCCTCTTTACGCAACGCCCTTTTGCATTTTGCGTGTAATTGTAATATTTATACAACTCTAAATACCTGAAACGGTATAAGTAATTTTAATTCCTTATTCCATACATTAATCTGCATAGTCATATATAAACAAAAAGCAGATCATATATAATGCTTTTATACTGAGTGATTGTTTGCATCTTCAGTGTTGGGTATCTCTTACACGACACAAGCATATTCTACATCAATATAGCCTCTGGAGACCAAACAAAAGAACGACTGTAGTGTCTTCTCCTTACAGTAGTTCTCATCGATTCTCTAGCTTTCCTGCTACTGCTATTGCTACTGCTACAATTTCATCCTCCTTTTTGTTGACGCTTTCTTTTTCGGTATTACGGTCCAATTCTCCGTAATCCTTTTTCATTCCTACGTTTTATTCTTCCTCACCTTTAGCGTCCAGTTTTGTATAGCCTCTTTTCACGTTCCTACCATTCAGTTGCTTTTCTTTCGACGCCTCTGTCTTTTAAAGCCATTTAATAGTAATCTTTCACAAGCGAAACACATTACAATCGATATACAAACGGTCTTGAAATCGTACAGTTTTTTGATGCTGAAGACGATATTGTAGAAGCTTGCAGATACACGAGAAAGGGTATAGGGATGATAGTGTAGATAAAATAAGGGCTCTCAAGGTGAATGGTACGAATAACCTGTAGTAGCTTTCTAGGAGATAGACTCGCTAACAAATGACAGTAAAGTTTTAAATCAAACAGTACGTAATTTTATGGTGGTTTCATGAGTTGCACGGAAAATTTTTATTTGATTTTTGTGCTTGAATTTCACATGTGGTTGCTGGTATTCCTCACCAAACGCGCGCGGTGGTTGCTGGTGTGTTATCAGTTGCGCGCGGGGGTTGGTTGTATGTTCTCAGTTGCGCACGTTGGTTGCTGGTATGTTCTGATAAGTCGCGTGGCGTGGTGCTGGTGTGTTCTTATCAGTTACGCGCAGTGGTTGCTGGTGTGTTCTCATCATTTGTAAGTGGTGGTGGCTGGTGTGTTCTCATCAGTTACGCGCAGTGGTTGCTGGTATGTTCTCATCATTTGTAAGTGGTGGTTGCTGGTGTGTTATCATTTGTGGGCAGTGGTTGCTGGTGTGTTCCCATCATTTGTACGTGGTGGTGGTGGCTGGTGTGTTCTCATCAGTTGCGCGCGATGGTTGCTGGTGTGTTCTCATCATTTGTAAGTGGTGGTGGCTGGTGTGTTCTCATTAGTTACGCGCGGTGGTTGCTGGTATGTTCTCATCATTTGTAAGTGGTGGTGGCTGGTGTGTTCTCATCAGTTACGCGCGATGGTTGCTGGTGTGTTCTCATCAGTTGCGCGCGATGGTTGCTGGTGTGTTCTCATCAGTTACGCGCGATGGTTGCTGGTATGTTCTCATCATTTGTAAGTGGTGGTGGCTGGTGTGTTCTCATCAGTTGCGCGCGATGGTTGCTGGTGTGTTCTCATCAGTTGCGCGCGATGGTTGCTGGTGTGTTCTCATCAGTTGCGCGCGATGGTTGCTGGTGTGTTCTCATCAGTTGCGCGCGATGGTTGCTGGTGTGTTCTCATTAGTTACGCGCGATGGTTGCTGGTATGTTCTCATCATTTGTAAGTGGTGGTGGCTGGTGTGTTCTCATCAGTTACGCGCGATGGTTGCTGGTGTGTTCTCATCAGTTGCGCGCGATGGTTGCTGGTGTGTTCTCATCATTTGTAAGTGGTGGTGGCTGGTGTGTTCTCATTAGTTACGCGCGGTGGTTGCTGGTATGTTCTCATCATTTGTAAGTGGTGGTGGCTGGTGTGTTCTCATCAGTTACGCGCGATGGTTGCTGGTGTGTTCTCATCAGTTGCGCGCGATGGTTGCTGGTGTGTTCTCATCATTTGTAAGTGGTGGTGGCTGGTGTGTTCTCATCAGTTACGCGCGATGGTTGCTGGTGTGTTCTCATCAGTTACGCGCGATGGTTGCTGGTGTGTTCTCATCATTTGTAAGTGGTGGTTGCTGGTGTGTTCTCATCATTTGTAAGTGGTGGTGGCTGGTGTGTTCTCATCAGTTACGCGCGATGGTTGCTGGTGTGTTCTCATCATTTATACGTGGTGGCGACGGCGGTTGGTGTGTTATCAGTTGTGCGTTGTGGTTGCTGGTGTGTTCTCATCAGTTACGCGCGATGGTTGCTGGTGTGTTCTCATCATTTGTACGTGGTGGTGGCGGCTGGTGTGTTCATCAGTTACGCGCGGTGGTTACTGGTGTGTTCCCATCATTTATACGTGGTGGCGACGGCGGTTGGTGTGTTATCAGTTGTGCGTTGTGGTTGCTGGTGTGTTCTCATCAGTTGCGCGTCGTTGTAGCTGGTGTGTTCCCATCATTTATACATGTTGCGGCGGCAGCTGGTGTGTTCTCATCAGTTGTGCGTTGTGATTACTGGTTTGCTCTCATCAGTTGCGCGTGGTGGTTACTAGTGTGTTCTCAGTTACGCACGTTGTTGCAACGAATATCTCGGGAATGGTTAATGCCACAAAAATATTATGTTTCTCGGGTTAGTAGTAATTTTGTGATTTACTGGCATGGTTTATAGTTATGCAAAATTATAAACATTCCTTTAAACGAAGAGAAATTCACTACCTATTTCCAGAAGATTCAAAGTATACCATACCTAGTATCTTAAAAATATGGTGTTTAAACGAAAACCATTAGAACCATTTCCGAATAAATTAAAAATAAGAGAAGGTTTTCTATGTAAGGCCAGTTTGGTGAGAGGAGAATTTGCTTGAAAATCTTTCGAATCTTTGGCAAATACTGAATTTATCTACGAAATAACACACATTTTGGATACGGGGAGCCTCAAAATGATTATTTCGGTGATATCACGCCTACCGACCAGGGAAAACCACGAAAACACAAGGCCAGAGTGGGCTCTCGACGGAAATCGAAACTGGGATCTCACGAATGCGAGCCTCACACGTTACCGCAGAGTCATCTTGCAGGGTTTCCGAGCTTTTAAATTACAGAATTTATTGTTAACCACTATTAGTGTTTGATAAGATACATATGCATAAAATTATGTAAACCAGTACTCTGCAGAACGAACACACCTAAAAAGGAGTAACATTAGGTGGCCAGATGACCTCACCCCCTCCCATCATATTATTCCTTACGTAACTTTTCTCAAATTACTTTTAGCGCACCAACCTCCCTCGTTTATACAGAATTTCCTTCTTATTTCATAATGCCCATTTCTATGTCCCTCTGACTGCCTCTATAATTCTATTTTTTGGTTTTATTTCTATCATTCATCTGCGTCTTTTTTATCATTTCATTGTTCTCCTTCTCTTTGTAGTTTTTGACTCTAAATCCTCACTATTATTTCTCTTTTGGACCTCCCTTTCCTTTCCATTTCTACTAACAGGTCCTCTGTAATATCTCTTCCTTTCTTGTGAACTGTTCTTGCGTACGTCTTTCTTGTCAGAAAATGTGAGCGCTTTAATGATCTTTCCATCCTTCTTCCTCTTCAGACTTTCTCTTCTTGTTTTGGTCTTGAAGGTTACTTTTTTTCTACCACTTTCCTGTGGTAGGTAGGAGAATTACTATAATCCATCCAAAAATTCAATGTAGATATTTGATCTGAAATGCACGTTATGAGGCTTCCTGAACTAAAAAAATCTGATGTGTTACACTCACATGGCTTTCTCTACTCTTGTACAAACTATTTTTACAAACTCTTATTCTCCATATGCTTCATGTTAATCCAGATGTTAATCTTATTGCTAATTTTCTTGTAGATGCAAGGGGAATTGGTAGGCTTTAAGCGATAGTCAAATATTTTAAGAGCTGGTTGCTATGTGGAGTATTCCATTCTCTTTGTATGTCCAGGACATAAAAACATGAAAAACGAATTCCCATTTGAGAAAAAGTATAAGTATTGGAAACTTTAAGGGAATAACAAGCAATATCTCGAAAATGGTTCACTCAACAAAAAAAAATGTCTATGTTATAAATTGTGTATTTTAACGCGATCTACATTTTTTGTGTAGTAAAATTTTGTCTATCTCTTATGGTTTACCAGTTATGCAAAAGTGGTTCACAATGAAGAATCCTTTTGGAGACATTCCCAGAAAATGCAAGATATATATTTTATTTGTCATGAAAATACCTTAAACATATGATATTTTAATCAAAATCGTTAGAGCCATTTTTGAGAAGACTAAAATTTTCGAAAAATGTTCCATGTAAAGGGTAATCTGGGGTGGGGGGATTTTTTTGAAAACCTTCGTGTCGCATCTCTGGAAGACACTGAACCTAAATACCAAGTTTGGTGTTTATCCGACTGTTCGTTTTTTAGTTATGCTGTTCACAGACAGACACAGACAGACACACACACGGACATATTTCCAAAAATGCTTTTTTTGGATTCAGGGGGTCTGAAAACATATATTTCCGGTGAAATCTCGGTATCGAATTTTTGGGTGGAATACAATACTTCCCCTACTTACTATACGTAGTAGAGAAAGTAAAAAATCTGATGTGTTACACTCACATGACTTTCTCTACTCTTGTACAAACTATTTTACAAACGCTCATTGTCCATATGCTTCATATTAATCGAGATATCGATATATTAATCTTATGCTAATTTTCTTGTAGGTTCAAGGGGAATTGATAGGCTTTAAGCGATAGTCAAATATTTTAAGAGCTGCTTGCTATGTAGAGTATTCCATTCTCTTTGCATTACCAGGACAAAAAAAATCTGATGTAATACACTCACATGACTTTCTCTACTCTTGTACAAACTATTTTTAGAAACGCTTATTCTCCATATGCTTCATGTTAATCGAGATATCGAGATGTCAATCTTATTGATAATTTTCTTGTAGATGCAAGGGGAATATGGTAGGTTTTAAGCGATAGTCAAATATTTTAACGCTGGTTGCTATGTGGAGTATTCCATTCTCTTTGCATGTCCAGGACATAAAAAAAATGAATAACGAATTTGAGAAAAAGTATAAGTATTGGAAAATTTAAGGGAATAACAAGCAATATTTCGCAAACGGTTCACTCAACAAAAGAAATGTATATGACATAAATTGTGTATTTTAACGCGATCTACATTTTTCGTGTAGTAAAATTTTGTCTATCTCTTATGGTTTACCAGTTATGAAAAAGTCGTTCATAATGAAGAATACTTTTGGAGACATTCCCAGAAAATTCGAGATATACATTTTATTTGTCATGACAATATCTTAAACAGACAGACACACAGATACACAGACACACAGACAGACACACACACGGACATGTTTCCAAAAATGCTTTTTTTGGATTCAGTGACTCTCAAAACATGTATTTCCGGTGAAATCTCGGTAACGAAATTTTGGGTGGAATGCAATACTTCCCCTACTTACTATACGTAGTAGAGAAAGTAAAAAACGAATAACGAATTCCCATTTGAGAAAAAGTATCAGTATTGGAAAATTCGAACAAATAACATGGAAATGGTTCACCCCACTAAAGAAATGTACGAGACATAAATTGTGTGTTTTAACGAGATCTACATTTTTGTAGTAAAATGTCTATTTCATAGGGTTTACCAGTTATGGAAGTCATTCAGAATGAAGAGGATTTTTGGGGCCATTCCATGAAAATTAAGATATACATTTCATTTGCCATGGAAATATTCTAAAAAGATGATATTTTAATAAAAATCTTTAGAGCTATTTTTGAGAAAAAAAATTTTTCGAAAAATGTTCCACGTAAAGGGTAGTATAGGATGGAAGTTTTTGAAAACCTTCATGTCGCATTCTTGGAAGATCCTAAACTCAAATACCAAGTTTGTTATTTATTCCACTTTTCGTTTCTGAGTTATGCTGTTCACAGATGCACAGACACACACACGGACATGTTTCCAAAAACGCTTTTTTTTGGATTCAGGAGGTCTCAAAACACGTATTTCCGGTGAAATCTCGGTATCGAATTTTTGGGTGGAATGCAATACTTCCCCTACTTACTATACGTAGTAGAGAAAGTAGAAATATATAGTGAATTACACAAACCGTACAAAAAATTGATGTATGTGTATTAGGGACTGTCATTTGGGAGGTCCCGGAGGCCGCCAGCTCTAACCATGTGGTTTTTCGTGGTGGTGTATTCTATGCGAATGCTGGGTTGGGGTATTCTACCACGATTTCTCCTTTCCTTCATTTCCTAAGATTTCATCTTTCTGGAAGTGTCTAAGGGTTCCGTAGCTGTGACTGATGTCAGGAAAATGACACCGTTACTGCGCTTTGTAAAAATTTATCCCCGTAAAGGCCAGGGAGCCTAGTCCTGCCTGCTAGGGTCGCTTCGTCGTGGTGACGACGGGTGTTTCAGACTGGAAATGTTAGGGACTCCGTGTGTCTGTGTAATCCGCCTGCGACCTCCTGCCTCTCCTTCACTTCATTCCTGCCCCCCGGGGGATATAGTCACAATAGATATAGTTGGTGGCAGTGGCGAGGTGTCCCCCTACGTTAAGCAACTTCTACCTCTATCTCTAGTGACTTTGTAATGGAAAGACGAATGTTGTTTGAGTGAACATCTGATGTTTTATATAGTAAAGTCTTAATTTTTACTTTCTCTACTACGTATAGTAAGTAGGGGAAGTATTGTATTCCACCCAAAAATTCGATACCGAAATTTCACCGGAAATATATGTTTTGAGATCCCCTGAATCCAAAAAAAAGCATTTTTGGAAACATGTCGGTGTGTGTGTCTGTGTGTGTCTGTGTGTCTGTGAACAGCATAACTCAGAAACGAACAGTCGGATAAACACAAAACTTGGTATTTAGGTTCAGTATCTTCCAGGGATGCGACACGAAGGTTTTCAAGAAAATCCCCCACCCCAGGATACCCTTCACATGGAACATTTTTCGAAAATTTTAATTTTCTCAAAAACGGCTCTAACGATTTTGATTAAAATATCATATGTTTAAGATATTTTCATGACAAATAAAACGTATGAATTTTCTGGGAATGTCTCCAAAAGTGTTCTTCTTGTGAACGACTTTTGCATAACTGGTAAACAATAAGAGATAGAGAAAATTTTACTACAAAAAATGTAGATCGCGTCAAAATACACAATTTATGTCATATACATTTCTTTTGTTGAGTGAACCATTTTCGAGATATTGTCGCGTACCTCAATAATTTGTAATTAAATTATTTAACTTTCAGAGGAGAGCTACTCGCTACGAGAGGGATCGTTATTCAAACTAAGGAAACTTTACTTTAAGAGGCACCGACACAAAGGGACGCAGCTAAAGTTAAATTCACAAATATTCTTACACTAACATAATTCCTGGCTGAAGGGAAAGGCAAGGATTCTATACTACCATAATTAAAAAGTCAAGGAAGAAGCATAAGTAGAAGATTTATTAAATATGCTTACCCATGTGTCTGCCGGGACGAGGACGCCCTATCATTGCACAGCTATCCGTACATCTCAACACCGCGAAGACTAGACACTGACTCTTGAAAAAACTCGTTAAGCGTGGCGTCCTAACGCCATATCCCCTCCAATGAGACTATTTCCCCTCAAACGCCCCTCCTCGGATAAACTGCCAACCTTCACCTTGGGTAACCAGAGGGCACAGCTATTACTACAATCTGTGCACATGCCACATCTCCCCCTGGCCACCCAAGTCGACGTCCTCGTCGACAGAAAGGACATAAATACAAAATACAGGAAAAACAAAAGAAAGACATACCAAAAAAAAAATGACATAGAAATGTGTGATGTAAAATAAAAGAGCAATACATATGCGTGGTTGCACCCAGCCGACGACAATGGTGCTGGGCGATAACGAGAAGCGAGAGCGATGTAAGTGCAGTCGACGTAATATTGTTAATGCACTAGCTTTGGCATCCCGCACACGCACACACCACGCTGCCTTAGATCACAGGCACACTACACTGCGCAAAAGGGTGATGAACTGCCGTAACTGTTTGTGGGTGGTTTAGACAGTGCCCACAACGACGATTTGTCCTGGTGTAGGATTAGCACCGCAGGTCTCTGGTGATGACAACAGGGTGGGCAGTCGCTGGCTTGGACTGCCCCCCGACATGGTGGCTCCTTATGCCACGGCAGTGTAGTGGCTGCCCGACAGCTTCGCTGTGGTGTTTCTTGACTTCTGGTGTGCTCTGGGGATGCTCTGGAGATGCTGGTGCATCTTCTCGCTCTCTGTCAAGTACAATTCTAAAACAAAACCACGACACAATAAACAGGATGCTCCCACAAAGAATCACACAGAAAAGAAGGGTATGTCCTTTACAAATAAAGATTTTAAAGTATGAAAAGTGTACACTAAAAATTCTTTTGACATGGGCAAGTAAAGAGAAAAGAAAATTAGAACAAATTGGCATAAAAAGAAATTTTACAGAGTTGCCATCCAAAATTGAACTTACAATGCTTCATAATCCAAATAACAGTAAAACAGACTCAAAGTACATAAACATGACAGAAATGAAACATAACCTAATCTTGGGATCCCAATATTACATCTCAATAACCAGCTGGTATCACTAACAAAAGAAAGTAAGTGCACTTACAAGACAGTCACACAGGACGATGAAATGAACTCATTCACACTGACCATGGCCCCAAATTACACACAACAGCGACTTAACTATCTACTCAAACTAGTGTATACATCACTACAAGCTACATCCACAATACATTTCTAAACTACGCCACGTGACATGCTTTCAACTACTAGTGTCCTGCTCTTGTCATCAATATAACTTCTTATTCACATCACTATCTTTCTCGTCGCAGTTTAACTATCATCTTCCATAATTATCATCATCATTAGCAGTAGCAGTAATAGTGCAATCTCGATCATTACTTCAATCATCATCATCGTTCAATTTTCTCTCCAAAACAAAACATCTGCACTTACGTCTCTCATTTAGCATGCTGCAAATTCAAAACATCTGACATAGGCATAACCTTCAAGAAATCACATTAATTCAGGAATTATACAAATAACATGACATTATAATGTTGCATCTACATCCTCAAAATCAAGAAATTTAAGCTGGAAAAACAGGTGGTATTAACATTTGCTATCTAAGATGGTAATAAACTTGTTGCATAAACAGAGAAAAAAAAATTATTTTCATTACATTCACTTCCATCTATATAATCTCTCGTGTGAATTCATCACACACGCTATACTGGGCACGTTACAGCAACACCAATAAGCAAAATCAATACAATCATCACATCAACTTTCCAGGTACATGTAGCCCTCCTGAAAAATCAACACATTCATACACTTCAACTATCGGGGTTACACTGTGGCACCTCCACCGAAGCTGACATCTCATCTCTTCTCATCTCTCCTCATCAACACCGTCGGGGTTACTCTTACGCACATCCACCGAGGCAAATCTCAACTCTTATCTCTCCCATAACCTCACACCACGCCATCGGGGTTACACTTTGGCACTCCCACCGAGGCAAATCTCACCTATATCACATAACCTCAAATACACACATACATACAAACACTATTCATGCAACAAATTTTCTGCAAATAAAGATCACAGCATGATTATGGAAATCAAATAGAGTCAAAATCAAATCATATCAAATCAAATCGAATGCAACAAAACAATATCACATCATTATTCAAAACAATATTGTCACATAACATTCCTGAAAATGAAAGCTCAATTAAGCACATTGTACACCTAAAACACAATCCTGCAGCATAATACAACAACAAAACAAATGATTTGCAGTTACCAAAACATAATTCAAAATTTAGATTACACCCACAATAATAATACACTTGTAATTTAGCAGAGACATTCATATCACATATTCCTGAAAAACAAAGCTTAATTAAGCATCAAAAACTCAGACTTTACAGCCTATAAGGACCCACAGGATCATAGTAAGGGTAAAGGCGTGACACATGAACACTCTGATGTTTGGTACGGGGAGCATGAGGTCGACCAACAAGGTAGGTAACAGGAGTGATCTGTCGGATAATTTCAAAAGGACCAAAATATCTATGTAACAACTTTGTACATTTACCTTTCTTCCTAATGGGAGTGAAAACTTTAACTAATTGACCCACATTATAAACCACATCTCTATGTTTAGCATCAAATGCTTCTTTTTGCTTCACCTGCTGCTTTGTAATGTTAGCAACAGCAACCTCTCGTGCCTTTTGAATCTCTTGCAATGTCTGTCTCACAAAAAGGTCATTCGACGTAGCTTGTAGCTGAACCTGGTTAGGTAAAGAAGGTTCTCGACCATATATCAAGAAAAAGGGTGAAAATTTAGTAGACTCTTGAACACTCGAGTTATATGAAAAGATGACATAGGGCAAAATTGAGTCCCAATTCTTCTGATTATTATCCACAAAATGGCTGAGCATATTTAAGAGGGTTTGGTTAAATCTTTCAGTAAGTCCGTTGCAAGCTGGATGATAAGCACTGGTGAAATTGGAAGACACTGATAAAGATCTCAACAATTCTTGTGTCACCTCACTCAAGAAAACTGAGCCACGATCAGATAACAAGGCAGCAGGGGCTCCATGCTTACAGATGATGTTGTGCAAAATAAATTTAGCAACTTGAGGAATTGTTGCTGAAGAAAGCGACGCAGACTCGACCCAGCGAGAAGCATACTCGGTCGCAACGACAACATACTTGTGTCCAGAATTGGAGCGTGGGAGAGGCCCAAGCAAATCAATACCCCACCGCTCGCCTACAGATGTAACCGGAATTGGTTGTAATAAGCCTGCTGGTTTCTGATTCTTCGGTCCCTTTCTTGTTTGACAGCTGGGACAGGTTCGGACAAAATGTTCAATATCTTTCTTCATACCAACCCAGTAATACCTGGAGTGAATTTTGGCAAATGTTTTCGAGAAACCTAAGTGGCCTGAAAGAGGATCATCATGACATGAAGAAAGAATTTCATGTTTTAGAGCTTCTGGAATAACCAGTAGATGGAGGGGGCCAGTAGAGCCAGCATTTTTACGATAAAGAACACCTGATTTGAGTGTGTAGTTGGAAACTTGTCTCTGAAGCTTAGCAGGGGCCGACGGAGGATCATGGAGAGCATTAATAAGCTCCAGTAACCCAGTATCTTTCTTCTGATGGTCAGCAACTTCAACTGATGACAGCAAACATGTGGGGAGTTCATCAAGCTGTTCAAGATCACTTTCTGTAGGTTGTAACACAGGAAATCTCGATAGAGTATCAGCATCATGATGTTTCTTGCCAGATTTATAAGAAATGGTATAATCAAACTCTTGCAATTTCAAACTCCATCGTGCCAAACGCCCAGTCAAATCTTTCAAATTATTTAGATAACAAAGAGAGTGATGATCAGATACAATATGAACCTTGTAGCCATACACAAAACTGCGGAAGTGGGTAAGTCCAAACAAGATGGCCAACAATTCCAACTCAGGAACACTGTAATTACGTTCACATTTAGATAGTGTCCTCGAAGCATAGCCCACTGGTTTCAAGACATTATCAATCTTCTGATACAACACTGAGGCAACCCCTAATCCACTGGCATCAGAGTGTAGTTCTGTATAAGCACCAGGAGTATAGTGAGCTAAGACAGGGGCCGAAACTAATAAGTCTTTCAAATTTTGAAATGCAGTTTGCTGATCAGATCCCCAAATGAAACTTTGATTCTTCCTAGTCAACTGAATTAGAGGTTGAGCAATATTAGCATAGTCCTTGATGAATTTCCTGTAAAAATTAAACAATCCTAAAACTTTTCTGACATCTCGAACATTCTTAGGACGAGGCAAATTTTGAATGGAAACAACTTTGTCAGAATCAGGTGAAATACCATCTTTAGAAACTTCAAAACCTAAGAGTTTGATCTTTTGCATGGCGAAGAAACATTTTTCTGGTTTAAGTTTAAACTTGTGGTGATCCAGACGTTGAAAAACAGCCTCAAGATTTTGCAACAACTCCTCAAAGGTTTTAGCAAAAACAACAATGTCATCCAGATATGCAATAGCCTTTTTAAAATTCAAATCGCCTAACAACTTGTCTGCGATGTAACTGAAGAACCTAGGGGCATTTGCCAACCCAAAACTCAAGCGTGTAAATTGATATTGACCCTGGAAAGTGACAAAAGAGGTGTACTTCTGGCTATCCTCTGCAATAGGTACCTGAAAGTATGCTGACAGTAAATCTAATGAGACAAACCATTTAGCCTCCCCCAAATAACTTAACAAATCATCTATCAATGGTAAAGGGAAAGAGGTGGTCTCTGTAACAGCATTCAATTTTCTATAGTCGACACAAAATCTCATGGAGCCATCTTTCTTTTTGACAAGTACTACAGGAGAAGCCCAGGAGGACTGTGATTCCTTGATAATGCCAGCGTCTTGCATCTCTTTAACTTGCTCAGCAATAATTTCTTTTTGTTTATGGGGAACTCTATATGGTCTTTGCTTAATTGGTTTAGGATCATTTACTTTGATATCAAATTCTGCAACATCTGTAGTACCAAGTTCTTGTAATGTTGTGGCAAAAAGATCACTATATTTCAATAACAAAGCATGTAAGTCAGCCCTTTGTGTTTCCAAGAGTTTACCATTAACATTAAAATTACAATTTGGAGCTGGCAGAGGAGTAACATCGGATGACAAAACAGAATTACTCTGAACAAGTGCAACATCATACGCTTTAGCTAAGACTGTATTTGCAAACAATGTTTGTGGAACTGAAGTATTATTATGCACTGGAATACTAAGTTCAGAGGTAGAATGACACAATAACGGTGGAATAGAAAGATTCTTCTTTTGCATTATGTTGAGAGCAGGTTCAAACATAACCTCATTACTAATGGTTGACAAAGGCTTAACTGATATATAGCATGTAGACAGAGGTGGAATTTTAACATCATGCATAACTGCCATTTTAACACCAGAATCTGTACAATCATTATCTTGGAGAGGGTTTACTGCCATATCAACAAAAGGTCCTTGTGTGAGAGTTATTGGTATACTGAATGCATCATTCTTAGAAGATTTCAAGGTTATCAGATTTTGTGCATAATCAATTATAACATCATGGGTTTGCAAAAAGTCATTACCTAAAATCAAATCATGGGACAACTCTTTCACAACTAGTACATCCTCCTGAAAAAGAACATCATTAATATGGAAATCTAACACAGTGTGGTAAGGTGCATCAAGTAACTTGTTTCCTGCAGTGCGGAGCATCATCTCTATAGGTTTTAGTGTAGAATGATCAATAACATGTGCAGCATTCACAATACTCACTGCGCTTCCTGTATCGAGCAAGATGGAGAGCTCTGTCTGGGCAATACGACCAGGAACTTGCAATATCTGACCTGATACTGCAGACACATCCCGTTGAGGTGTAGCCATGTCCCGTTGAGGTGCAGCCATGCTGGTGGGTGGTGGTGCTGCTACGTCTCGTCGCCAGTCGTTTTGAGACTGCGGGAGGCGGCTCCGGCAAAAGCGAGCCAGGTGGCCCTGCCTGTTGCATCTATAGCAGGTGACGGGTGGGTCCCTCCGGTTGAAGTCAGCTGACCGTGGAAGCTGTGAATGCTGGGAAGTTCTCTCCGCAGATGGTAACTGAAACTGGTTAACTCTGTTACATAACTGTTCCACACAATCAATCAGCTGATGCATAGGGTCGATAGGTACGCCCACAAGAGAAGGCTGAGGAGAAGCTGGTAAAATAACAGCAGGAACAGATGCAGTATTAAATAGAGCAGAGGGTGGCGTAACCACTGCAGCCTGAGATTGAGCAGACACTAGATGTTCACGGTTCTGCATGTAAAACTGAGCTTTGTCCACTCGTCGAATGATTTGAATCACCTCATCAACAGTTTGAGGATTTAATGGCAATAAAGCTTGCACATACAGAGGTCTAAGACCTTTAAGCAAATGTTTAATTTGTTCCAACTGCAACATAGCTGGATTGACTTGGTCACATAAAGATAGTACGTCATAGATGTAACTAATAACAGGTTCATCATCCAACTGTACCCGCTGTCTGAGTTTCATTTCCAGAATATCACTCTGGTTTGTTAACTGAAATGCATTTAAAAATTGTGTAGATAAGAAAATCCAATCATGGTGAGGGTGCCGATGGCGAAAAGTTTGAAACCATGATGCAAGCAGTATCTCGTAAATAGCATGGAAAGCATTTCAATTTAATTTCCTCTGACCAGCCATTAGCAGCAGCGACCATTTCAAAGTTCTGCAGAAATTCATGTGCCGACATCCTACTAGAATTCTCAAAGTACGAGGGGTCAATGACCGGACGGCAGGCAGCTGGTGGCGGGACATGTGCCACGACAGGCGGAGTAGGCATCACTGACAACTGCGTAACAACAGGCGTACCAACACTGGACAGAGATTCCATCTCACTGTGCTCGGTAACTGGAACAATTGCTATATCAGATTTCTGTGCAGTACGTCGTTTAGGCATGATTGTAGCACAAAAGATAACGCAACCAATAAACAAACCGTAGGACCAAGCAATTCAGATTACACCACACTAAACACTTATAGCAACACATGAATGTAAGTAGCAAGATCAGAACATAGCCAAATAAAACAGTTGCAGAAAGAACACAATTAAGCGCCCGCGGCGAAATATCAGAAAATTAAACTAACACACGGTTACACAAGCCACTTGGACACAATACCAAGATTTTTAAGCAGAATGAACATATGGAAGAAAACCAAAATGATAGCTGCAGTGAGAAACCTCGAACTGGAACTTAAAAAAAAAACTACGTCACACTTACTGTGACCACCGCGAAGATTCTCAAAAGGAGCAGAATACAAACTTGTAATTTAAACTTGCACACAAAACTTCTCGTTTTTTCCTTAAATCAAATGTATATAATCTGATATGCACACGCAAAGAAACGCGCCAAAACACGTGCTGAGGAAGACTGGTTTCACAAGCTAAAAATTATAGCTGAAATGCACGACCACGCGGGAATTACACAACACACGTGCGTACATAAAAGTTACACGAAGAATGACCCAGAAAAGTGCAGTAAATAGCTAGAAATCACAATCACTGGAATATAAAGTTATACATTTCCAAACCACTGCTAATATGCACAGAAAACAAGATTTGCAAACGGATAGCCAACACGAGACGAGCACATTTTGAAACAACTATCTCGCTCGTTTCTTCTCAAATTTCACAAAAACATTTTTTCTTGAAAATAACCAGCACAAAGAACGGAACACAGTGATATAATTTAAAGGAAATGAAGCCAACACAAGGGGAAAATAAAGTCAGAAGTTTTAGCGTCACCCGGCAGACAATGAAAAAAAATGCAAAAATGAACTCAAAATTGAAATTTCGATACCAAACTTTCAGAAATGATGGAAACAAAATTTAGAAGAAGAGAACCACAAATAAAAGTAAAAAAATCCTTACCCTTTAGCCAGAAAGAACTTTACAATTTTCACGACCACGTGGAGGACAAACCGTTAAATTTGGAGGGAAAAAATATTTTGCACTTAAAATCTCAAAACAATTCAATTCTACCTGGCGCCCCCGCCAATTTGTCGCGTACCTCAATAATTTGTAATTAAATTATTTAACTTTCAGAGGAGAGCTACTCGCTACGAGAGGGATCGTTATTCAAACTAAGGAAACTTTACTTTAAGAGGCACCGACACAAAGGGACGCAGCTAAAGTTAAATTCACAAATATTCTTACACTAACATAATTCCTGGCTGAAGGGAAAGGCAAGGATTCTATACTACCATAATTAAAAAGTCAAGGAAGAAGCATAAGTAGAAGATTTATTAAATATGCTTACCCATGTGTCTGCCGGGACGAGGACGCCCTATCATTGCACAGCTATCCGTACATCTCAACACCGCGAAGACTAGACACTGACTCTTGAAAAAACTCGTTAAGCGTGGCGTCCTAACGCCATATCCCCTCCAATGAGACTATTTCCCCTCAAACGCCCCTCCTCGGATAAACTGCCAACCTTCACCTTGGGTAACCAGAGGGCACAGCTATTACTACAATCTGTGCACATGCCACAATATTGCTTGTTATTTTCTTAAATGTTTCAATACTTATTTTCTTAAAAGGGAATTCGTTATTCATTTTTACTTTCTCTACTACGTATAGTAAGTAGGGGAAGTATTGCATTCCACCCAAAAATTCGATACCGAGATTTCACCGGAAATACACGTTTTGAGACCTCCTGAATACAAAAAAAGCATTTTTGGAAACATGTCCGTGTGTGTGTCTGTGTGTGTGTGTCTGTGTGTGTGTGTCTGTGAACAGCATAACTCAAAAACGAACAATCGGATAAGCACCAAACTTGGTATTTAGGTTCAGCATCTTCCAGAGATGCGACACGAAGGTTTTCAAGAAAATCCCCCCACCCCAGACTACCCTTTACATGGAACATTTTTCGAAAATTTTAATTTTCTCAAAAATGGCTCTAACAATTTTGATGAAAATATCATATGTTTAGGGTAATGTCATGAGAAATGAAATGTATATCTCGAATTTTCTGGGAATGTCTCCAAACGTATTCTTCATTGTGAACGACTTTTGCATAACTGGTAAACCATAAGAGATAGACAAAATTTTACTACACAAAAAATGTAGATCGCGTTAAAATACACAACTTATGCCATATACATTTCTTTTGTTGAGTGAACCGTTTTCGAGATATTGCTTGTTATTGCCTTAAATTTTCCAATACTTATACTTTTTCTCAAATGCGTTATTCATTTTTTTATGTCCTGGACATGCAAAGAGAATGGAATGCGTCACATAGCAACCAGCGTTAAAGTATTTGACTATCGATTAAAAGCTACCATATTTTCCTTGCATCTACAAGAAAATTACCAATAAGATTGACATCTCGATATCTCGATTAACATGAAGCATATGGAGAATAGGCGTTTATAAAATTAGGTTGTACAAGAGTAGAGAAAGTCATGTGAGTGTAACGCATCAGATTTTTTTGTCTTGGATATGCAAAGAGTATTAATCTGTGGCAAAGGGAATGGTGCTGCACCTAGCAACCAGCTATTAAGAGATATGTATGTGCTTAAAGGCTACTGTATTTCTATATTGCCCTTGTAAATATATATTCCCCTTACATCTACAAGAAAATTAGCAATAAGACAGAGTCTGCAAATGTTTATCTCGATTAACATGAAGTAGATGGAGAATAAGCGTTTGTAAAAATAGTTTGTAAAATATTAGAGAAAGTCATGTGAGTGTAACACATCAGATTTTTCAAATATAATCTTATTTTTCAAGATAACTAATAATTTACAACGTAGCTGCAAAGGAAATACTAGGCCATTCGAAAAGTAGTGGCTACACTGTTATAACATCACAAAGATTTATTCAGGTTACTTTTGACATCACGAACTTCATTTATAGTCTCCTGCCAGATCAACAGTACGTTGCCAAATACTTGGAAGATGTTGCACTCCATCTGCAACACCATTTCTGAATGTCTCTCTCACTGATCGATCTAGAGCTCTCTGGATCTCAACTCGATTGAAATCGAATGCCTCGTAGAGGTTCTTTGATCTTCGAGAATAAGTCACAGTCACATCTGGTGAATGTGGTGGATGATTGTGTACTTCGCAATTCCACCTTCTAAACAAATTCCTCACTGTTGTGGCTACATGACAACTGAAGAAGTTAATTTTTATTAGCCCCACGTTTTGGAAGCCAATTTAAAGATAGTATTTTGTTGTATTGAAGGAGTTGTATTATATTTCGACTGTTGGGGAGCCGAACTTGTAGTAGTTGCAACCGCACGTATAGTAGACAGTTTCCGGTAGCCTTCGCCCCAAATGTACTTTCAAGTGGCTTTTTCTCCAAGTTTAAAAAAAATATTAACTTCGTAATTTATCTGTTTCTTTATATATTATATTTATGTTTGCCTCGGCTGCGTCAGTGTTACTGTTAGAGACACGTTTCTCTTAGCAGGGTTGTGGTGTGACTAAAGAACGTAGGCTTACACAGATTATAATCTTACTTCACTCCTTTTATTAATACTTGATACGATTTAAATAACACTTCACTGATATAGAGAGCTGCGAGATTCTTTTATTAAATACTTGCTCTTTTTGACACGTAAATCTATTTTTGTCTCACACGAATACGTATTAAATCTCTCGGGGATTTGTCTCGCGTCCGTTTAGGAACACTGTTTGCAGGCAACTGAACTCTAAATTTGTAAGATTTTCTCCTTTTCAGTTTCTGATTGGCTAATCCTACTCCAATAGAATACCTTCATTTAACTAAAGCTTTTTCTGGTTGTTGATTAGCTATTTTATAAACTGTCACTAAAATTACATTATTGTTATTCCAAGAATCACAAGTAGTACTGTTAAACTTTCTTACTCATTATTGACTCAAGGTTACCTCATTGTTACCTCATTGTTAGCAATTTTTAACCTATTATTCTCACAGCTCCTACATTATTAAATTACGTAATATATTCAGATAACATTATTACACATGGATACAATAATATAAGCGTATGCAATGACTGTTACATACATTTTACAAATTATTACATACACATATTGCTTCAAGGCGGGTTGTTATTGAATTTACATATTATACAATTAGACTGATATTATTTAAATGTTAAAAAGACTGCCTCACAACGAGCATTATCGTGTAACACAATAGCATTCCCAATGACCTGAGGTCGGTTACGACGCCATGCCGGGCGCAAATGATGTTCCAATTAACGCGAGTAGTAGTGTTCATTTACTCTTATATCATGAGGTGCAGTATGTACTGAGATTATGCCTTCATAACCATAACACACAGTAATCACTAGTTTCGAAGGATCCTGCAATGCTCGGCATCTTTTTGGGCGTGGTGATTCTATATGTCGCTATTCGCTTGATTAACGTTTCCGCTCAGGTGCATACGAACGTATCCATCTCTCGTCCATTTTGATAACGCGACGAAGAAAGGTCTCACCTTCGTGTTCATATCGCTCCAAATGCATTCTTGCTCTCTCCATTAGCTGCCACTTCTCAGTTTCAGTTAGAGTGTGCGGAACCCAAAGGGCACAAAATTTTCGCATTTTCAGATCTTTTCTTAAAATGGTATGGACAGTCGACGCTGTAATACGAGGACAATCCAGAAGTGCCCGACCTGATGTATAGATGGTGCTTGTTTCAAACAAATGACTGTGGTAGAAAGTTAAGTCTGAAGTTTGATGATGCTACATCGTTTAGTAATTGTTTGGCAGCCATCAATAGTGAATGCCGTCAGCAAATTTGTAAATATGGATAAAACTGGCTATCGTTATGGGAAACAATGCTTTCATTTGAAAGGTCTTAGTCCAACTAATACTAAAGCTGAGCTAGATTCTACTCTGGGGGAGCCTGCTCCTTCGTTTACAACAGTAAAATATTGGCTGGCAGAGTTTAAGTGAGGCCGTACGAGTTGCCAAGACGAACATCGCAGCGGTCGACCAAATGAGGTGACCACGTCAGAAATTGTGAAGAAAAACCACAAAATGATATTGGTTGACCATAGACTGAAAGTGAGCGAGCTAGTAGACAGCGTAGGCATTTCAAAATGTGCTGTACATCGCATACGGACTGAAAATTTAGACATGAGATAGCTGTGCGCAAGATGGGTGCCGCAGCATCGTGAGATATTTCAGTCGAGTGTTTGGCGATGTTTTGCTTCAATAAAGTCGATTTTTTGCGTCAATTAATAACCATGGATGAAACATGGGTCCATCACTTCACACCGGAGACAAAGGAACTGTCAAAACAGTGGATTGAAAGAGGAGAATCAGCTCCAAAAACGACGAAGACAGTTCCATCTGCAGGCAAGGTCATGGCGTCAATTTTTGGGATGCTCATGGGATAATTTTCATTGACTATCTTCTAAAAGGAAAATCAATCAATGGCGAGTATTATGCAAACTTATTGCAGGGTTTGAATGATGAAATCAAGCAAAAACGGCCGCATTTAGTGAAAAAAAACTTCTGTTTTATCAAGACAATACACTAGTTCACATATCCATTATCACCATGGCCAAAATCCACAAGTTAAAATTCGAATTGCTTGCCCATGCACGCTATTCGCCAGACTTAACCCCTCTGATTATTTTCTGTTTCCAAAGTTGAAGAAATGGCTTGGTGATGAAAGATTTGCCAACAATGAAGAGCTGGAGTTTGCAGTTGATAGCTATTTTACAGAACTCGACGGTTCTCACTATAAACACGGTATCGAAGCTATTGAACATAGCTGGGAAAAGTGTATCGAGCTGAAAGGAGATTATGTAGAGAAGTTTTTTTTCTTCCAAAATTTGCGTTTTTTTTTTGTTAGGTCGGGTACTTCTGGGACTGCCCTTGTACCAAGTTCCCTGGAAATCTCCACACACATGTCCAGCGCCTGTCCTCTTCTAATAAAGCCCTTACAATCAGAACATGGAGATCGTCTGTTGCAGCAACGGATCTACCAGCACGTGGCATTCCTCTCTTCCTTGGCGGAAAGCTTCCTCCCATCTTGCAATGGTTCAATAAGGTAGGACTTCTCTCTCTTAAGCTTTTTACAATGCTCTAAAGCACTGACGAACATCCCTTTAGGGTTGAATTTGAATTGAGTTTAATTTATGGACGCTCTTTAACTGCTGTGGTCCTTAGCATCCCATTCTATATTGGGTGTGAAAGACCGGCTATTTTGCTCAAACGCCTCTTATCAGGCTTGAGGTTCTTTCACGTGCCGTAATTCACGACACGGGACCACGTGCTTTACTTCCCTTCCGAAGGATGCCATGCTAAGGATTTTTACACCCGAAAAAATCATCGCCCTCCGCCGGGTTTGAATCCACGACCTCGGAAACTAGAGGCTATCATGGTAACCACTACACCACGAAGGACGACACGCTTTAGGGTGGTATTACTTCCTGAATGTGAGAAACAGTGAATGTATTCACATAATATTACTATATCGAGACTTTCAATATTACAGATTTATACAACAAAGACTGTTCAACAATATACTACAAGGTTACAATTGTCACCACTAGGATCTCTGATTTACAGCAATGTTACCATTACTTTTCGAATGCCCTTGGATATTCTTGAACATGCGTAAATATTTCATTAAATTTGATGACAATTACAAGGTTATTCTGAGGCAGTATTTTTTATCGCTTAACCGATATCAGTCTAACTATACAGTATAAAAAATTCTAATGCGTTACACTCACATGACTTTCTCTACTCTTGTACAAACTATTTTTACAAACTCTTATTCTCCATCTATTTCATATTAATCGAGATAAACATTTGCAGAAACGATCTTTTGACATGCAAAGAGAATTTTCGAAAAATGATCCATGTAAAGGGTAATCTGAAATGGGGGGAATTTTCTTAAAAACCTTCGTGTCGCATCTCTGGAAGATACTGAACCTAAATACCAAGTTTGGTGTTTATCCGACTGTTCGTTTCTGGGTTATGCTGTTCACAGCCACACGCACAGATACACACACACAGACATGTTTCCAAAAATACTTTTTTGGATTCAGGGGGTCTCAAAACAAGTATTTCCGGTGAAATCTTGGTATCGAATTTTTGGGTGGAATACAATACTTCCCCTACTTACTATACGTAGTACAGAAAGTAATAATAATTTAAAATTTATTACAAATAAACTTTATTAACACACACACACTACACCGCCGCAATTCAAAAAGAAGGAACAGATTTTAAATATTCATTTTTAGTGAACGATAATAGATAACGATACATGTGATACATCATTAAGTATAGGAAATGTCAAAGTTTTACGCCCCACCTATTAGTTTCATTCACAGCGGCCTTGTGTTTCTTTACAAGAAAATGGCGACGCCACAGGAAAAGTTGTTTTGTGTGCTGTATTATGCAGAGTGAATGCATTGTTTCATTGCAACGTGCATTTTGTTGTAAGTTCAACAACGAGCCTCCTCGTCATAAAATATTTACAATTCATACAATAAATTCGTATTAGTTGGTTGCGTATGCAAACGGAAAAGCACTGGTCGTCCTCGCATAACAAATAGTGCTCATTTTGAACACATAAAATAACATTTTGAACTTCTCTCTGTTCAGTGATGCATCGCATGTGTCGCTATCTATTTTCGTTCATTATAAATGAATATTTAAAGTCTGTTCCTTCTTTTTGAATAAGCCTTTAAATAATTAGAAAATGTATATAACATTTTGTGATTTAAGGGTGCCTCTGGCTGTAATCGGATATTAGAACACAAAAATTGAATGACAACTGACTTCATCACATTTTCAGACCATCGTATTTTGTCCTACTTCCAGTACACAGTGGCCAGAATCGAACTAGAGAGCTCTTATCGGTGAATAGCTTTCATGCCTGCCTGCCACACACTCCTCCCAGCATTTCTTCCTTTTATAAAATCTGTTTCTTTCCAGAGCCGTTGGCCAATCTTCTCTTTCTGCGCTTTCTATTTACTGCTATTCTTCTCAGACATCAGATATTGAGTGGAATCAACAAACGGGATACAACATCGAGTTTATTAAATTCAATAGATAAGTCGAATCCACGGTTCTCACAGTGCTGTGAGAGAGGGAGGTAGAGAAAAGAAAATATTCTCTAAGTCTTCAGAAGCGTACGTATCCAATAATAAGCCCTGTGAATGTCACCTCTCTGTAAGGTGAACTGAATATCGATAAGGATAACAAACTTTTTTCTATTTTATTTTATGTCGCTTTAACTCCCTGGTCATATCGCGACGGATCTGTTGTTGGATAACTCTTAGAACGATATGTGATGGACAGTTAACCTTCTAGGCCTCATCCCTGTAACCAACCGTTCCGTCACGTGTCACAGAGACCCCAGCACATAGCTACCGAATCTTCTGCTTCGTGCCGTGCAGATGGCATTAGGGTGCCATCCAGTCCAACCGCCGCTCCCATATAAAGCGGATAGTTAGCCTTCTAGGTATCACCCCTGTAACCACCCGCTTCATACCGTGCAGATGGCATTAGAGTGCCGTCCAGTCCAACCGCCGCCCTCACACAGAAAGGCGGACAGTCAGCTTCTAGGTCTCATCCCTGTAACCACCTGCTTCATGCTGTGCAGATGGCATTAGGGTGCCGTCCAGTCCAACCGCCTCCCTCACACAGAAAGGCGGACAGTCAGCCTTCAAGGTGTCATCCCTGTAACCACCCGCTTCATGCCGTGCATATGACATTAGGGTGCCGTCCAGTTCAACCGCCCCCCTTGCACAGAAAGGCGGACAGTTAGCCTTAGGTCTCATTCCTGTAACCACCTGCTTCATTCCGTGCAGATGGCATTAGGGTGCTGTTCAGTCCAACCGCCCCCCTCACACATAAAGGCGGACAGTTAGTATTCTAGGTCTCATTCCTGTAACCATCTGGTTCATGCCGTGCAGATGGCATTAGGGTGCCGTCCAGTCCACCCGCCCCCCTCACACATAAAGGCGGACAGTTAGTATTCTAGGTCTCATCCCTGTAACCACCTGCTTCATTCCGTGCAGATGGCATTAGGGTGCCGTTCAGTCCAACCGCCGCCCTCACACAGAAAGGTGTACAGTTAGCTTTCTGGGTCTCATCCCCGAAAATACCATCCTGCCTCGTCACGTGCCCACAGAGACCCCAGCGCATGACAGCCGGATGTTCTGCTTCGTGCCTACAGATGGCGTTAAGGTGCTAACTGCTTACATTGTCTTTGGATAGAGGGCATAGCATTTGCTATTACCACTTATTTTTCATTTTACTATTGTTTTAGACTTAAGGTGGAACTTTGGGTCAATGTATTAAATATCCATTCCGGTATTTACCTTGGCGACTGAGGAAAACCTCGAAAAAGCCTCAGACAGATTGGTCGGCCCACGGGATTTGAACCTGGGACCTCCGAATGCCACAGACTTTACCGCCTGAGCCATCCTGCTCGGTAAAAGCAAATCTTAATAAAGTAAGATCCTTCCAGACTACTCGAAAAGCTTGCAAAGAACATCAACATTTTCGGATAGAATGAAATAATTCGAAATACTATAGGTAAGCAGTAGAAAAAGGAATAAAGCCAATGGTATTATTTGTGCTACTGTCTGGCACAAGGGATTTAAAACCGAACCACAGACGCTATTATTGTCTCCTTTGGTTTCCGGCGTTTATAATTTTTTATCACTTTTTACGCTAGATTCCGGCGTTTTCATGCCGCAAGGGAATTGTATTCAATTATCTGAACGTTCAGTATTACTTATTATTTAGAAGGCTTCGAACATTCTTGGAGGTACAATATACCCCAAATATTTTTTTCGGCAATACTGTTTTTACTTTCTTTACCACGTACTTAGTAGATAGAGAAGGTATTGTATTCCACCCACAAATTTTATACAGAAAGCTCACCGGAAATGCATGTTTGGAGGCCTCTGAATCCAAAAAAAAGCATTTTTAGGAAAAAGGGCTGTGTAGGTGTCTGTGTGTGAACAGCATAACTCAAAAACGAAAATCGGATAAACACAAAGGTTCAGTACTCATGAAGATATGACATGAAGATTTTCAAGTAAATCCCTCAACTCAAACTTTCCTTTACATGGAATAGTTTTCGAAATTTTTTATTTTTTAAAAAATGCCTGTGATGATTTTGGTTAAAATACCATATATTGATCATATCTATATGACAAATGAAATGTATATATTTAATTTTCTGGGAACAGCGTCATTCGGAAGAAATTTTGTATAATCTTGTATAATTGGTAAACGTTAAGCGATAGAAGAAAACGTGGTACACAAGAAATGTTGATTTCTTTAAAACTCACAGTCTATTTGAAATAACTTTATTGTGGCATCAGCCATTTCAGCGATATCCTAATGATTTGAATTGTTCATTACTTGGTCATTCTTTAACGTTCATCAGCTGTTTCACGCGATGTCATGGAAACAGTATGGAATTTTAAGGTCAGCGTATAGCGTCCAGTTCTTAAACATTTGACTATCGCTGTTCTCTTTGTATCTATAACAAACGTGTAATGCAACTATGTATGCTAAAGTAGAGAAAGTAATGTGAATGTAACACATCAGATTTTTTTATCTACTTCCCGTTCGTGCTGCCATAGTGTTATAGGATAGAACTAGTAAACGGAGGGAACATCTTGCACCTCGATCTTTTGTACGTACATCCACGGGAGGAACGGGTAGGTGAGGGTAACGTAGGAGAGATGTGGGCTGCAGAGATGCCGGCGCAAGTTTATAGAGACGCGCAGAGTTCTATATACACTGCCGTTTGTGAAAATTGCAACACCAAGAAGGAAACGCATGAATTTAATAGCACAGGTCAGGTACATGACAAGTAACAAATGATAAACTTTTCAAACCTATACATGACCTTTGAGCCCTAATATTCAGTATTTGGTGTGGCCTCCATGCGCTGCAATTAGAGCTGCTATACGGCGTGGCATTGTATAAAAAAGCTTCTGAATAAGTTCCTGAGGGATCTCCCTCCACGCAGTTTGTATTCGAGCCCACAAATCCATGTCAGTGGTCATCGATGGGCGACATGTCAGGCGAACGTGCAGGCCAGGGAAGCAACGGTACCCGTCGCTCTTCGAAGAAGGCTTATACATTCCTTGCAATATGTGGCCAGGCATTGTGCTGTTGAAGTGTGGCCTGTGGAGATGCCTGAAAAGGGGGGGGGGGTACCTCAGGCTCTACAACCACCGTTAGGTACCGGTTGCTGTTCAAGGTGTCCTCAATTCGTAGGAGGCGAGATTGGTTGTAACCAAATGGCGCTCCAAACCATCACATCTGGTGCTTGTCCGCTATGCCGCTCACCACGGTACCGCCGGACACGTATGCGGCCATCACTGTAGGACACGTTGAAGCGAAAAGACTACATTTTGCCACTCAGCACCCCAGTGACGGTGTTCACGTGCCCATTGCAGTCGGAGGAATTTGTGGTTTCTGGACAATGGAAGCCGCGTAATGGCATGTATGCAACCAGTCCAACCTGCAGCAGACGGCGACGAACCGTTGATGCAGACAAGTTCACACCTGTTGCAGTGCTCCAGCGTCGAGCCAACACTGTGGATGAAGCTGTACGGTCCGCTATGGCCATGCGGACAAGATGACGGTCATCCCGTGCTGTGGTCATGTTCCGTGGTCCAGTACCCGCTCTTCGCTGCTTCCACACACGCATCACTGTCATAGCAGCAAGCCCTGTACGAGCCGAAATGTCACGGTATGACAAACCCGCTTTCCGTAGACCGAGCGTTCTGCCCCGTTCGAACTCGCTCACATGCCGATATGGCTCCCTTTGACGACGACGAGGCATACTGGCACCTACATTATTGTTTCCACCTTGTTTGACAGCTCTGTACTGACTGCATTGAGGTAACACTGACCTTGTCGGTCCGATACGAGAGGGCTCTGCCCGATCTCTCTGCAGACCTAATCACTTATTGCTTGCACATTCTTCTACACTTCCACCAAGTTTGGAGTTATTCGGGAAATTCTTTCTTGGTGTTGCAATTTTCACAATCGCAGTGTAGTTCCAGTTTTGATCACCGTGCCACGGGAGAGTCACTTGGAGTCGTCCCTCTAGTAGGACAGGGGAAAAACGACCAAGCAGTGAAAACTTCACAGACTGCCTTCAAGTAGGTCCGAGAAGAAGTTCCAAATCGCAAGGCTCTACTGTATATGCCCGTCACCGAGCGAACCACATCCCCAGGGTCAACCTGAAATGAAAAGAGAGGAAATGTGGGGGAGAGGAAATCCGTGGCAGAATACACCACTCCAGCATTTGCCTTTGTCAACCCGGGAAAACCACGAAAATCCCATGTCTAGAGTGGACGGCTACCGGGAATCGAACCTCGGATCAATAGAATGCGAACCTCACATGTTACCGTAGAATTATCTCGTTCGGTTGCCGCAGTGTCATAGTGGAAAGTTTAATTTCCTGTATTCAGTACTGGCCTGACCTTCCTTTGTCTATTAACTGCACATATATGGATGAGCTACATTAAATCTTTTTAATAAATGAGTGGTTACATCCTACTCATTTATTAATATTTACATACGATTTAATTAATGCAGCAGTTATGACCATAAGCATTTTTAACATTTAAATGATTTCAGTCTAATTATATAATACATAAATTCAATAACAGCCCGCCTTAAAGCAATATGTGTATGTAACGAACGATATTTAAAAAGTGTATATTACAGTCATTATATATGTTTATATTATTGTATACATGTGTAATAATGTTATGTTAATGTATTACGTAATTTAATAATGTAAGAGCTGTGAGAATAATAGGTTAAAAGTTGCTAACAATGAGGAAACAATGAGGTAACCTTAAAGCAATAATGAGTAAGAAAGATTAACAGTACTACTAGTCATTATTGGAGCAACAATAATGTAAATTTTGTTACAGTTTATAAAATAGCCAATCAACAACCAGAAAAAGCTTAAGTTAAATAAAAGTATTCTATTGGATTAGGAACAGCCAATCAGAGACTTGAAATACAGTAATTTACAAATTTAGGCGGTAGAAATGAAGTCAGTTGCTAGCAGACAATGTTACTAATCAGACGCGAGAAAGTTCTCAAGAAATTTAATACGTATTCGTGTGAGACAAAAATAGTTTTACGTTAAAAAGTGCAAGTAATTAATAAAAGAATCTCACAGCTCTCTCTCTATAGCAGTGAAGTTTTATTTAAATCGTGTCAAGCATTAATAAAAGGAGTGAAGTAAAAATTATAATCTGTGTAAGCCTACATTCTTCAGTCGCACCACACCTGCAAAGAGAAACATGTCTCTAAGAATAATACTGACGCAGCCGAGGCAAACATAAATATATAATATTTAAAAAAACAGTCAAAATTATAAAGTTAATATTTTTAAACTTGGGGCGAAGGCTACTGGAAACCTTTTACCATACGTGCGGTTGCAACTACTACTTCAAGTTCGGCTCCCCAACAGTTGAACTATGATACATCCTACTTCAAATTGGGTTTCCATACGTGAAGCAACAAAAAATACTTCAGTGTGATCAGCGAACGAAGCGGACACCTCCCACCTCTCCCAAAGTAGATAGTTCGTGCTTAGCACCTACGAGAGAAACGGATGAAGTGAAGGAAGTAAAAGAGGCCGGCTGATAGAGATGCGCAGAGTTCCTAACGATGCAAAGCTTAATAGGGGTCACATTGGCGGGCTGCTCAAAGAGGGTTTCCCTCTGACGGAACCGAGGAGGCCACTCAGAGAAGTCTGCCATCTGGTAGGCCGAGAAGAACTTTTCCAAGCGTCTCCACCATCTGTCCAACACGGACCACACTGCTCAGCTTCTAAGCCTGTCTTAAACATAAAAGCATTCGCCTTGCCAGCCAAAAAGCCTCGACAAAACCATGGTGAAAGAGGCCGGCCTCAGGAATCGAACCCAGGACTCTCCGAATGAGAACCTCGCATGTTATCGTGCAGCCATCTCACTCGCTTGCACCAAATAGATATGAGCTACAAGTTATTGGTCAACGACATGACCTACTCTGTATTCGCTCTTAGGTTGATCCGCGTCAAAACAAACCCCAGGTGATTAGTGCACCGTTATAATGTATCCTTCCGCCATTCGCACTAGAAATACTGTCACACTTTCACACCATGTGGCGAGTACAAGCGGCATGTAGTGTAAAAGAGGGTTAAAGGTGATAAGATTGATAAAATAAACGTTTGCACATATAGTAATAGTTAATTATAAAATAAATGAGAAAAATAAGGTAACAGGTATGCGATAACCTAATTTATTCGCTCTCTGGAAGCGGCACTTTATTAACTGTTGGCGGCAGTTTTTAAAAAAATCTGATGTGCTACACTCACATGACTTTCTCTACTCTTGTACAAACTATTTTTACAAACGGTTCTTCTCCATACGCTTCATGTTAATCGAGATATGGAGATGTTAATCTTATTGTTAATTTTCTTGTAAATGCAAGAGAATTGGTAGGCTTTAAGCGATAGTCAAATATTTTAAGAGGTGGTTGCTATGTGGAGTATTCCATTCTCTTTGCATGTCCAGGACAAAAATGTGATGTGTTACACTCACATGACTTTCTCTACTCTTGTACAAATTATTTTTACAAACTGTTATTCTCCATCTATTTCATATTAATCGAGATAAACATTTGCAGAAACGATCTTTTGACATGCAGAGAGAATTACGTTTTACACATAGCGACTAGTTCTAAAAATATTTGACTATCGCTTAAGGCGTACTATGTTCCCCTTGTTTTGTATTTGCAAGGGCAATATAGAAATACAGTAGCCTTTAAGCATAGACATATCTCTTAATAGCTGGTTGCTAGGTGCAGCACTATTCTCTTTGCCACAGATTAATACTCTTTGCATATCCAAGACAAAAAAATGAATAAGGAATTCCCATTTGAGAAAATAAGTATTGAACAATTTAAGGGAATAACAAGCAATATCTCGAAAATGGTTCACTCAACAACAACAAAAATCGCGATCTACATTTTTTGTGTAGTAAAATTTTGTTTATGACTTATGGTTTACTAGTTATGCAAAAGTCGTTCACAATGAAGAATACTTTTGGTGACATTCCCAGAAAATTCAAGATATACATATTATTTGTCATATAAATATCTTAAACATATGATATTTTTATTCAAAATCGTTGGAGCCATTTTTGAGAAAATTAAAATTTTCGAAAAATGTTCCATGTAAAGGGCAGTCTCGGGTGGGGGGATTTTCTTGGAAACCTTCGTGTCGCCTCTCTGGAAGATACTGAACGTAAATACCAAGTTTGGTGTTTATCCGACTGTTCGTTTCTGAGTTATGCTGTTCACAGACACACAGACACACACACACACACACACACACGGACATGTTTCCAAAAATGCTTTTTTTGGATTCAGGGGGTCTCAAAACATATATTTCCGGTGAAATCTCGGTATCGAATTTTTGGGCGGAATACAATACTTCTCCTACTTACTATACGTAGTAGAGAAAGTAAAAAGAAATCGTGCACTGTTACGCGAATTGCATTCTTCTTAAAATCACTACATTCTTGCATCGCGTATTTCATATGCTTTCTTTTTTTCCCCGGGTGTAACCACTTTTCTCGTTTCAGATATTTCTGCACAAGCACTGTTTATACTTGTACTCGAAACACCGGTGAACTCAGAAGTTAATTTCGCCTTTTCTTTCGCGGAAAGTGTTGGATATTTCTCACATAACTTATAATAAAGATTCAACACTATTGTGTTTTCACCACTAGTCAATGGTTTGCGCGGCTAATGCTTTACGTAATTCAACGAAAACACAAGAGCAAATTCACCGTCCGCCATGATACTAACACAACTGCTGGTTTCTGACTCTAAACAATATTCTGCGCCTACCCGGATGTCAGGTGACTTATACGAATTGCATCATGGGACTTGTATCTGTTTTACGATATAAATCAGCGTTAAATAAAACCTTAGGTATTTGTATAGAATATTATACTATTTAAGGATAAATTAATTCTAAAATTCAGAGATTAGCATGGGACTACTTTCCTGGGCGTGTGGCTACCGTGTTGCACCACTGACCACGTGGGTTTGTTTTGCCGCGGATCAACCTAAGAGTGAATACAGAGTAGATAACCGATCGCTAGTTGGCCCCCAAGTTGATGACACTGCTACTGGAACCATGTTCAACAGCTGTTAGTAATTAATTTTATCTTCGTGCAAGTACTCTCAAACAATTACCGCCGGTTTATCATGGCAGATCACTGAAATAAATCAACTTGTTATAAACGCGCAAAAAATCGTAAGTGAACTTTAGTATAAGAAGATAACTTATGGCCTATTAAATAATGAAAGGAACGCTGACCGGAACTTCGCTTGAAAGGAGATAATATTTATGAGCGAGCTCTGGAAACTTTGGTAACTTCTTCTTCATAGAGAACAAGTTTTTATTTCTCAACGAACTTAGTAAAGAAAAAAAGTCAGCTTGGCATTTCGAATATCATGAGAAGTTGACAGAAACGTAATTCAAGGTCCACAAGAAATATGGTGATAAAATTTCGTTTCTCTTTTTACTTTCACAGCTACTTACCTATTGCAAGTAAAAAAATCTGATGTGTTACACTTACATGACTTTCTCTACTCTTGTACAAACTACTTTTACAAACGCTTATTCTCCATATGCTTCATGTTAATCGAGATATCGAGATGTTAATCTTATTGCTAATTTTCTTGTAGATGCAAGGGGAATATGGTAGGCTTTAAGCGATAGTCAAATATTTTAAGAGCTGGTTGCTATGTGGCGCATTCCATTCTCTTTATACGTACAGGACATAAAAAAATGAATAACGAATTCGCATTTGAGAAAAGTATAAGTATTGGAAAGTTTAAGGGAATAACAAGCAATATATCGAAAATGGTTCACTCTGCAAAAAAATGTATATGACATAAATTGTGTATTTTAATGTGATCTACATTTTTTGTGTAGTAAAAGTTTGTCCATCCCTTATGGTTTACCAGTTATGCAAAAGTCGTTTTTGAGAACATTAAAATTTTCGAAAAATGTTCCATGTAAACGATAATCTGGGGTAGGGGGATTTTCTTGAAAACCTTCGTGTCGCATTTCTGGAAGATACTGAACCTAAATACCAAGTTTGGTGTTTAACCGACTGTCCGTTTCTAAGTTATGCTGTTCACAGACAGACACACGGACATGTTTCCAAAAATGCTTTTTTAGGATTCAGGGGGTCTTAAAACATATATTTCCAGTGAAATCTCGGTATCGAATTTTTGAGTGGAATACAGTACTTCCCCTACTTACTATACGTAGTAGAGAAAGTAATAAAAAAGTCAATTTGCGGGAGGAACGGGTGAGATGAAGGAACCCGCAGGTGATGTATGGGCAGCTGGACCGCCCGACGCAGGCGGCAGAGACGTACATAGGCCCCTCATAGTTACAAGCTTGACCACCTAGCCGGAGAGCGCTCAAGGCAGTCCACCGGAGGGTAGCTCACAGGATCCCCTCCAGCGGAGTCCGAGGAAAGCTCGACCCAGCAGCGGAAACTCGAAAGGCCTCTATCTCGACGGGGCCAAGAAGAAGTTCAATTGCAAGCCGTCTGCGTCATCCGTCCGCAGTCGTCCGACGCACAGCCCCGTAGCCAACCTGATGTTTTCTTTAACTATTAAAACATAAAATGTTAATAATATTTTGTTTTATATTTTTGTGTGGTTTATGGGTTTTTTCTTCTGGACGTAAGCATTTGCTAGTAACTTTGTTAAGTTTAGAATTTATTGTTTTAGTGTTATTTATTGTTTCATATTTTTATTTAATAATAATAAGAGGGGAATTATATTTGCCTGACTGTCCTTCCGATGCCCCGCCCACTTTTTCCGTTACTGTTTAGTTCCTCTTCCCACCGCACGCACTCATATCGTGGCTGACATCCATGTACTGGATTCTTTTAACTGCCTTTTGAAATTTGATTTTATTAATTGTTCGTTTTGATTTTATTGTTCCTTTTACTTTCTCTACTACGTATAGTAAGTAGAGAAGTATTGCATTCCACCAAAAATTCGATACCGAGATTTCATCGGAAATATATGTTTTGAGGCCCCCTGAATCCAAAAAAGCATAACTGAGAAACGAACACTTGGATAAACACCAAACTTGGTATTTAGGTTCAGTATCTTCCATAATTGCGACACGAAGGTTTTCAAGAAAATCCTCCCACCCTAGATTACTTTTTACATGGAACAGTTTTCGAAAATTTTAATGTTCTCAAAAATGGCTCTAACGATTTTGATTAAAATATCATATATTTACGATACTTTATGAAAAATAAAATGTATATCTTGAATTTTCTGGGAATGTCTCCAAATGCATTCTTCATTGTGACCGACTTTTGCATAACTGCTAAACCATAAGAAATAGACAAAATTTTACTATACAAAAAATGTAGATCGCGTTAAAATACAAAATTTATGTCATTTACATTTTTTTGTTGAGTGAACCATTTTCGAGATGTTGCTGGTTATTTCCTTAAATTTTCCAATGCTTATACTTTTTCTTAAATGGAAATTCGTTATTCCTTTTTTACTTTCTCTACTACGTATAGTAAGTAGGGGAAGTATTGTATTCCACCCAAAAACTCGATACCGAGATTTCACCGGAAATATACGTTTTGAGACCCCCTGAATCCAAAAAACAGCATTTTTGGAAACATGTCCGTGTGTGTGTCTATGTGTGTATCTGTCTGTGAACAGCATAACTCAGAAACGAACAGTCGGATAAACACCATACTTGGTATTTAGGTTCAGTATCTTCCAAGGATGCGACACGAAGGTTTTTAAGAAAATCCCCCCAACCCCAGACTACCCTTTACATGGAACATTTTTCGAAAATTTTAATGTTCTCAAAAACGACTTTTGCATAACAGGTAAACCATAAGGGATGGACAAACTTTTACTACACAAAAAATGTAGATCACGTTAAAATACACAATTTATGTATTATACATTTTTTTTGCAGAGTGAACCATTTTCGAAATATTGCTTGTTATTCCCTTAAACTTTCCAATACTTATACTTTTCTCAAATGGGAATTCGTTAAGATATTTTCATGACAAATGAAATGTATATCTCGAATTTTCTGGGAATGTCTCCAAAAGTGTTCTTAATTGTGAACGACTTTTGCATAACTGGTAAACCATAAGAGATAGACAAAATGTTACTACACAAAAAATGTAGATCGCGTTAAAATACACAATTTATGTCATATACATTTTTGTTGTTGAGTGAACCATTTTCGAGATATTGCTTGTTATTGCCTTAAATTTTCCAATAGTTATACTTTTTGTCAAATTCGTTATTCATTTTTACTTTCTCTACTACGTATAGTAAGTAGGGGAAGTATTGCATTACACCCAAAAATTCGATACCGGGATTTCACTGGAAATACATGTTTTGAGACCTCCTGAATCCAAAAAAAGCATTTTTGGAAACATGTCCGTGTGTGTGTGTGTGTGTGTCTGTGAACAGCATAACTCAAAAACGAACAGTCGGATAAACACCAAACTTGGTATTTAGGTTCAGTATCTTCCAGAGATGCGACAAGAAGGTTTTCAAGAAAATCCCCCCACCCTAGACTACCCTTTACATGGAACATTTTTCGAAAATTTTAAGTTTCTCAAAAATGGCTCTTAACGATTTTAACGAAAATATCATAGGTTTATGATAAAGTCATGAGAAATGAAATGTATATCTCGAATTTTCTGGGAATGTCTCCAAAAGCATTCTACATTGTGAACGACGTTTGCATAACTGGTAAACCATAAGAGATAGACAAAATTTTACTACACAAAAAATGTAGATCGCGTTGAAATACACAACTTATGTCATATACATTTCTTTTGTTGAGTGAACCGTTTTCGAGATATTGCTTGTTATTTCCTTAAATTTTCCAATACTTATACTTTTTCTCAAATTCGTTATTCATTTTTTTATGTCCTAGACATGCAAAGAGAATGGAATTCGCCGCATAGCAACCAGCGCTAAAATATTTGACTATCGCTTAAAAGCTACCATATTTTCCTTGCATCTACAAGAAAATTACCAATAAGATTGACATCTCGATTTCTCGATTAACATGAAGCATTTGGAGAAAAGGCGTTTGTAAAAATAGATTGTACAAGAGTAGAGAAAGTCATGTGAGTGTAACACATCAGATTTTTTTTGTCCTAGTAATACAAAGAGAATGGAATACTCCACATAGCAACCAGCTCTTAAACGCTTAAAGCCTAGCAATTCCCCTTGCATTTACATGAAAATTAGCAATAAGATTAACATCTGGATATCTGGATTAACATGAAGCATATGGAGAATAAGCCTTTGTAAAAATAGTTTGTACTAGAGTAGAGAAGGTCATGTGAGTGTAACACATCGTATTTTTTTGTCCTGGTAATGCAAAGAGAATGGAATACTCCACATAGCAAGCAGCTCTTAAGATATTTGATTATCGCTTAAAACCTAGCAATTCCCCTTGCATTTACAAGAAAATTAGCAATAAGCTTAACATCTCGATTAACATGAAGCATATGGAGAATAATAGTTTGTACAAGACTAGAGAAAGTCATGTGAGTGTAACACATCAGATTTTTTTTATAATTGCTGTCACTTTGCCCTATATCCTTTTGATGTATTTTGTTACGTTTTATATGCCTATTTTTGAACTTGTTTCCTTGTTTAATAGTTTTGATTAGTTTATTTCTTTGTTATACTTTATCTATATGGCCAACTCGGAATAAGAAGGTAGAAAGCTTTTTCTATCAAAAGAAATAAGTACTATATTCTTATATGGTATCCTTAATGCTTTGTATGGGTAGTAAGAACCAAACGAGGTGGCGCGGTGGTAACGTGTGCGACTCGCATTCGGGAGACCACGGTTTCGATCACCAGTGCCCACCCACTCTGACCCATGTGGTTTTGGTGGATTCCCCGGGGTCGACAGACAAATGCTGGGGTGGTTTCTCCTCTACTACGGTTTCCTTTCCATCATTTCATTTTCCTTTTTCTTCTCATCTTTAAGGTGTGTACTAGATTTCATGGCGTATAGTAGTGCCGGACAGATGCCGCGGATGCGTGCTCAATGAAAAAGTACACCCCGTGGACATCAGAGGAATGCTTGAGTAGTGGGTTTTCATCGACCTCTCTCTACGGCTGCAGCAATGGGGCTGCGAGCTTGGAAATGCTAGGGACTTCCGCGCTTCTCTAAGGCCTGTAGCACCTGTGATTCCTTCACCTCATCCCTTTCTCCTGGATGGTGGGTTACACACAATATATATCTTTAGGCCGCAATGTGCGAGGTCTACCCCTCTGTTGAAATCACGTATACCTATGGATGGCAAGATGTAATGTGTTAAATCGTGATAAATCGCTACTGTACGTCCCTTAGGACATTAAAAAGCTTAATTAAAGCAATTAAAGGTTAATTTAAAACAAGCAAAGTCTCTGAGCGCTGGTCATTTATTCGTTTGGTCCGTTAATTAATTTCGTTCGTTATCCCTTGGGAAATAATGTTCTATGAAACATTTCTAGTTCAAACCTAGTTACCAATCACCAGTCATAGTTATCAGCTACGAATCTATTATCGATTGGTTACAATGTTGTTGACTGTTTTTACTTTCTCTATTACGTACAGGGGAAGTACCAAGATAATATCGAAATTTCACTGGAAATATATATTTTGAGACCCCCCTGAACTCCCCAAAAAGCATGTTTAGAAAAAGGTAGATAGATAAGGTATCCTTATTGGTTTCAAATTATTGAAGTTATTACACAAGTATTTTGTGCATGGGTCATTACCGTACATGCATATTTAAGATACAATAGGGTGACAAAATAAACAAAAGAGAAAGAAAACACAACAAAAAGGAACAAGAAAAAGGGAAAGAGAGATTAATTACCTTAGTTTAACGGACCAAATTTGACCTAGCTTCGCGCACTTTAGCCAAAAATTGACCATGTTTTGCCAGAAAAAAGCTGAAATAGCCTTTAATGTTTATAGAAGAGAAGGTACTGAGGAAAAACGTCTTTCTATACCCAAATTATAAAACAGTATAAAATGTATTAGTAAGTGTAAAGGCGGAATGGCGGCGGATTTAAGAATAGCGACGGAACGGAGAGATTCTATATACATGTGGAAGATAGTTAAGAAAATTAAACTGCGAAGACGGGATACGTAAGCATTAAACCAGAAACATGTTTAGCGTATTTGAATAGTGTGTACGCTTAAGTTGGTGGGGATGAGTGGGAGGGACCCCGGATGTCTTTCGCTCAAATATGCTTAAATTCTACAGTACCAATTCTAGAAGAAGGTAAGTGCGTGCGCGCGTGTGTGTCTGTAAACAGCAGAACTAAAAAACCAAAAGTCGGATAAATACCAAACTTGGTATTTAAATTCAGTGTCTTCCAAGCACATGGGAAGATGTTTAAGAAAACCTCTCAACCCCAAACTACCCTTTACATGGAGTATTGTTCGAACTTTTTATTTTCTAAAAACTGGCTCTAGCGATTTTTATTAACATACCATATATGAACGATATTTACATGACAAATAAAATGTATATCTTGAATTTTCTGGGAATAGCCCACGAAGTCATCTTCATTCAGAGGAATTTTGTATAATCTTGTGTAACTAGTACACGTTAAGAAATAGACGAAAATGTACCATACAAAAAATGTAAATTTCTTTAAAACACATAATTTATTCCAAATAAAGTCTTAGTGCCATAAGCCATTTCTGAGATATCCGTTATTAATAGTTGGAATTGTTCATTACTTGGGTCATTCTTTTTAATCCTGTCAACATTCACTTGTTTCTCGCGATGTCATGGAAACAGTATGGAATTTTAAGGCCAGCGTATAGCGCCCAGTTCTTAAACATTTGACTATCGCCGTTCTCTTTGTATCTATAACGAAATGTGTAATGTAGCTATTTCTGCAAAAGTTTATTTGGATTAAAATTAAGTAGATAGAAAAATGAGTTTTACTAACAATAGTTTGTAGGTATACTAACTAATAAATGATAGAGGTGTCATCAGATTTTTAGAACAAGATCCGTGTCTGTCTGTGAATAGCATAACTCAAAAACGAAAAGTCGGTTAATAGCAAGCTTGGTGTTTACGTTCGTGTTCCAAGTACTGGACACGAAGATTTTCAAGAACATCCCCAACCCCTAACTACCCTTTATATGGAAAGTTTTGATTAAAGCACCAAATGTTTAAGACATTTTCATGATAAATAAAACTTATATCTTGAATTTTCCTGGGAGTAGCCTCTTTATTCTCAATGACTTTGTATAATTAGTAAATCGTAAGACATAGACAGAATCTTACTACACAAATATGTATATCCCGTTAAAATTCGTTATGGCGTTAACCATTTCAAGATATTCCTTGTTATGAATTTGAGTTTTCAAATACTTAAATATACATTTCTGAGTAGAAAAATCTTGTTACACTCACATGACTTTCTCTACTGTTGTACAAACTATTTTTACAAACGCTTATTCTCCATATGCTTCATGTTAATCGAGATGTTAATCTTATTGCTAATTTTCTTGTAGATGCAAGGGGAATTGGTAGGTTTTAAGCGATAGTCAAATATTTTAAGAGCTGGTTGCTATGTGGAGTATTCCATTCTCTTTGCATTACCAGGACAAAAAAAGTGAATAACGAATTTCTATTGAGAAAAAGTATTGGGAAATTTAAGGGAATAACAAGCAATATCTCGAAAATGGTTGACTCAACAAAAAAAATGTATATGACATAAATTGTGTATTTTAACGCGATCTACATTTTTTGTGTAGTAAAATTTTGTCTATCTCTTATGGTTTACCAGTTTCTGCAAAAGTCGTTCACAATGAAGAATACTTTTGGAGACATTCCCAGAAAATTCGAGATATACATTTCATTTATCATGAAAATATCTTGAACATATGATATTTTAATCAAAATCGTTACAGCCATTTTTGAGAAAATTAAAATTTTCGAAAAATTTTTCATGTAAAGGATAGTTTGGGGTGTCGCATCTCTGGAAGATACTGAACCTAAATACCAAGTTTAGTGTTTCCGACTGTTCGTATCTGAGTTATGCTGTTCACAGACACACACACAGACAGACACACACACACGGACATGTTTCCAAAAATGCTTTTTTTGGATTCAGAGGGTCTCAAAACATGTATTTCTTTTGAAATCTCGGTATCAATTTTTTGGATGGAATACAATACTTCCGCTACTTACTATAGGTAGTAGAGAAAGTAAAAAACACTATTCTTATTTCCTACTGGTCATACAAAACGTACGAAATTTCAGTCATCACATAGCGACCCGCTCTTAAAATATTTGACTATCGCTTAAACCTATTGTATTTCCCTAATCCCCTTGACCTACCAGGAAATTTGCAATAGAACAAATTCTACAAATGTTTACTCGAATAACATTTTGTAATAAAAGTTTGTTGAAGAATGGGTGGAGAAAGTCATGTGAGAAACACATAGAATTTTTACTTTCTCTATGGCTTACCTAAGGTAGAGAAACAAATAAATTCCCTTAACCTTACTCTATCAGCGTTTAAAAGGAGAGATAACGAAGTGAATGTAAAATTCACAGGACCTTATCCAGTATCGTTAGTTACCTACTAGTCGGTCACGATATGAATGCGTTTGGAGGAGGGCGCCACTGTTTTTGCGAACGTCATCAAGGTTATATACCAGAGGGGAGAGAAGTGTGAAGCGATAGGGGAATGTACAGTTGCAGAATGAAAACAATACTACTTTTGCAGGCCTTAGCTCTCTAGTAAATACAACTCGGAACTGCGGATGTTTCTTATGCATGACTATCCTTCCGATACTCCACTCACTTTTTCCGTAATTGTTTATTTACTCTTCCCACCGCACGCACTCCTATCCTATCCGACTAGTATATTAATCTATTTGTAGAAATGATTTCATTACACATTTCGTTGTGCGTACTAAGGGGATACCGGAGACTGAAGCGATAGTTAAATCTTCAAAAAGTGGGTCGCTACATGCTGGCTTCGAAGGTTTATACTCTTTTGATGAGTATAGTTGACAAATTATTTTTACTAAAGCTTATTTTTCTGCCTACTACATTTTATTCGCAATAAACCTTTGCAGAAATAGCTACGTTACACATTTCGTTATAGATACAAAGAGAACAGCGACAGTCAAATGTTTAAGAAGTGGACGCTATATGCTGGTCTTAAAATTCCATACTGTTTCCTTACAATCGGGAGAAACAATGTTGAGTAAAGGTCTACCAGGGTAAGAGCCAAAGCCCAAACCCCCCCTTCAAAGCCTAGGGATGCGCCAGCCGAGTGGGGGTTTCCCATGAAGCCAATATCTGGATTCTAAAAAGGCCCCCTCCCGCTTTCGCGGAGATGCAAGTGGATACGCCACTGAAGGGGGACTACCGATAACCTCGGTGGGGCCAACAGCAATCTACCGGCTCTCCAGGGCGGTATCGGAAGACATTGAAGCATCTCACAACCCCAGCTTCAGGGAAAACCCATACAGTAGTACCCATGCTCCGACGGGTATCGGGAACCACTGCCTCGTCGAGACCAACCCAATCCGAACAGCTCCCAGACGGGAGATACTCAGACGTTCGGCCCGACGTACTTCTAGTAACGCCAGAAGTACACGAGTGCTAAGGGTCCGCAGTGCCCGCACCACGGCAGCTGAAGGGGTCGGCCCTCCCCTACGGAGAAACAACTGAATGTCGAAAGGACGTTTGTAACGAACGATTCCAACATTTAATAACGAATACCTTAGAAACAACCTATACCCCCCAAAGTTTGTGTGTTTTAAAGAGATCTACATGTTTTGTGTAATATGTTCTCGTCTATCGCTTAACATTATCAATTATACAAGATCACACTAACTTCCCTCCGGATGAACAGGACTTCACCGGCTATTTCCCGAAAATGCGGGATATACATTTTATTAGCCATGTAAATATCTTTAATATATGGTGTTTTAATCAAAATCGTTGGAGCCATTTTTTAGGAAATACAACTTTTATAAAATTTTTCCATGTAAAGGGTATTTTGGAGTGGGGGGGATTTTCTTGAAAATGTTCCTGTCATATCTTTGGAGGACATTGAACTCAAATAACAAGTGTGGTATTTATCCTACTTTTCGTTTTTGTTTTATGCTGGTCATAGTCACACTGACACACAGACACACACACGAAATATTTCTAAAAATGCCTTATTTGCATTCAGGGCGCCTCAAAACATAATAAAATACTCTCCCTACTTAGTATACTTAGTAGAGAAAGTAAAAATAAATGGTTTTTTATTTATGGACGCTCTTTTACCACTACAGGCCTCTTTATCAGGCTTGAGGTTCTTTTACGTGCCATAGGGTGCGGCAGTGTTTTTAACACTTGAATAATTTTAATTAAATTATATAATATGTAAATTCAATAACAGCCCGCCTTAAAGCAAAATTTATTCAATAATATTTTAAAAAAATGTATGTAACAGTCATTACAAATGCTTATATTATTGTAAACATGTTTAATAATGTTATGTGAATGCATTGTGTAATTTAATAGTGTAAGAATAATAAGTTTAACGTTGCTAACAATGAGGTAACCTTGAGGCAATAATGAGTTTGAGAGTTTAATAATGTTACTAGTCATGATTAGAGCAGCGATAATGTAAAGTTTGTGATAGTTTAAAAATAGCCAATCAATAGCCAGAAAAAGCTTTAATTAAATGCAGATATTCTATTATGCTAGGACTTGAAATACAGAAGATTACGGGTTTGGACGGTTGAAATATGTTCAGTTGCCTGCAGACCTTGGCAGTGACCGGATGGAAGATGTGTTCTCTAAAGAAATATTACGAATTCGTGTGAATCGTAAAATAAGTATACGCGTTAACAAAGTGCAAGTTTTAAATTAAAGAATCTCACAGCTCTTGATATCAGTGCAGTGCTATTTAATTTGTGTCAAGGATTAATAAAAAGAAGTGAATTTAAACCTAAAATCTGTGTAAGCCTACATTCTTGTCGCACCACGCCCTGATTAAGAGAAACGTCTCTCTACAAACAATACTGACGCAGCTAGGCAAACATAAACATACATACTATCTATAGAAGCAGTTTAATAACAAAGTTAAGTCAAATTTTTTTTAAACTTGGAGTGTAACAACAAAAATACATCTTCAAATCAGCTTCTCATATGTAGCAGCATATTACGTAACAAACAAATTAACGCCCAAAGTGTAGTGCAAACTTCAACAACAAAACACTTTTTTAAATTGGTTTTCCAAGTGTGGAAATAAATAAATAAGCAACTCCTACGTAAAGACAATAACTACTTCAAGTTGGTTCCCAAACGTGAGGCAAACATTAAACAACAATAAACTACAACAGTTGAATAATGGCCACCCTAGAGCTCAGAAACGAACCTCTCACCCTAAGCACGAACGCTGGAACGAAATCACTACGTTACCCCGGCGGTAGAGAAGATAAAATCTAACATTTTTGAGAACTTGAAATTGACTGATTTACTTCTCTTGGGACTTAGTTAGTCGAGAGGAACGTTTGAAATACCGTAAATCCAGGACCATTTTAAAGTGTATTTGAAACCCTAGTTTAAACAATTATTACGTTTATAAATAAATATGAGTTCCGGTTAAATCAGGATTTATTCTATGATTTACATAACAAATGTACCTATACATATTTATAGGCACTGTGTTATTAGCTTTTGAATATACAGGAGATTCATCAGAGAATCGAATATAACGCTTCATATGTTCACAGTCTCGTTTTTAACCAATTCAAATGTTTGTGGATGTGTAGGCGTTGTGCCCCAAAACTGTCACAGAGAATTATACATTTCGGAACACGTTGCGGTATGCTCTTGAATGCCTATTCTTTTTATTTTATTTATTTTTGTGACAATGGAATTAATCATAAACAAAAATCTCATAATTATAAGGGTGAATCAAATATAAACCGGAATTATTTTTTACATTTTATTGAATCCATCGAAAAAGTACTTCATTTTTATTTTCGCTACTACGTATAGTAAGTAGGGGAAGTACTGTATTCCACCCAAAAATTCGATAACGAGATTTCACCGGAAATACATGTTTTGAGACCCCTGAACTGAACTAATCACTTTTAGTAAAAGGTCCGTGTGTGTATGTGTGTCTATGAACAGTATAACTGAAAAACGAAAAGTCGGATAAATACCAAACTTGGTATTTAGGTTCAGTATATTTCAAAGATGCGACACTGAGATTTTCAAGAAAATCCCCCACACCAGACTGTCCTTTACATGGAACATTTTTCGAAATTTTTTGTTTTCTCAAAAATGGTTTTAATGATTTTGATTAAAATGCATTTTCTAGGAATGTCAACGAAAGTCCTCTTCTTTTTGAATGGCTTTTGCATAACTGGTAAACGTAAGAGATAAACAAGTTTTTTACGCCAAAAATGTAGAGTTCGTTAAAATACACAATTTATGTCATATACATTTTTTGTGTGTAGTGAACCATTTCTAGAATATTTCTTGTTATTTTTTTTTAATTTTCTCAAATGGGAATTAGTTTTTTTTATTTCCTCGGCATATAAAGAAAATGGAATGCTCCACATAGCAACCAGCTTTTAAAATATTTGACTATCGCTTAAAGCTTCCCATATTCCCCTTGCATCTACAAGAAAATTAGCAAAAAGATTGCAAATGTTTATCTCGATTAACATGAAGTAGATGGAGAATAAGTGTTTGTAAAAATAGCTTGTAGAAGTGTAAAGAATGTCATATGAGTGTAACATATAAGATTTTCTAGTCTCCTGAATTTAATACGCATTTATGCTATTCAATTGGCAACTCTTTGATGCCTCCTTGAAGAAAAATCGGATGTGTTACACTCACATGACTTTCTCTACTGTTGTACAAACTATTTTTACAAACGATTATTTTCATATGCTTCATGATAATCGAGATGTTAATCTTATTGCTAATTTTCTTGTAGATGCAAGAGGAATTGGTAGGCTTTAAGCGATAGTCAAATATTTTAAGAGCTGGTTGCTATGTGGAGTATTCCATTCTCTTTGTATTACCAGGACAAAGAAAGAATAAAGAATTCTCATTTGAGAAAATAAGTATTGAAAAATTTAAGGGAATAACAAGCAATATCTTGAAAATGGTTCACTCAACAAACAAAATGTATATGACATAAATTGTGTATTTTAGCGCGATCTACATTTTTGTGTAGTAAAATTTTGTCTATCTCGTATGGTTTACCGGTTATGCAAAATTCGTTCACAATGAAGAATACTTTTGGAGACATTCCCAGAAAATTCAAGATATACATTTAATTATCATGAATATATCTTTAAACATATGATGTTTTAATCAAAATCGTTAGAGACGTTTTTGAGAAAATTAAAATTTTCAAAACATTTTCTGGGGTGGGGGTATTTTCTCCAAACCTTCGTGTCGCATCTCTGGAAGATACTGAACCTAAATACCAAGTTTGGTGTTTATCCGACTGTTCGTTTCTGAGTTATGCTGTTCACAGACACACACGGAGATGTTTCCAAAGATGTTTTGTTTTTGGATTCAGGGGGCCTCAAAACATATATTTCCGGTGAAATCTCGGTATCCAATTTTTGGATGGAATACAATACCTCCCCTACTTACTATACGTAGTAGAGAAAGTAAAAAAGAGAAACTTGTGTACATTCAATTACGCATGTATTCCTCTACCGCATTATCATCATCAAATCCCCTTCCTGCAGTTCTTCTTTCAGCAGCCCAAACAAATGGTAGTCAGAGGGTGACAAATCTGGACTGTAAGGAGCTTGTTCCAGAAGTGTCCAATGCATTTCCTCCATTTTTTCCCGTGTTCAAAGCAGCAGTGTATGGTTTTGCATTGTGATGCAGAACAATCACATCTCAGATTGGTTGCCAGCGTCTTTATTGCGATATGCAGCTGTTGTCTCGACCAAAATTCCCCTCGAGTCCCAAAAAACAGTTGTAAGCGCCTTTCCAGCAGAATGGGTGTTTTGAACTTCACTGATCTGCTGTGTTCCTCTCACGAGAATGTGTCTGTAACGAATGTGTTGACATCAACAATTCTAACGCTATTTAAGAAAGATCACGGCTCTATTTTCAACATATCTTCAAGACGTATGGCCCTCCAAGAAAACATAATAAGCTGAACGGGCAGTTGCTTTTGTTTGTTTTTGTTACAGATTTTAACAACGGCAACTATTTCTCGGGCTTGCTGTGTAGAGTGCTTTTCTTATTGGGCACTTTAAGACTTTATAAATCACTAGAAAACACTACACACTCCAAGTGAAACATGTTGGGATAGTGAGGTTGCACGATGTTTTTAATGTACATAGTAGATCTATTTATGACATCATCATGAGCTGCCACGTGGTACTATCCCCCCTCACTCTTCCGGAGAGCAAAAATTTTCTCATCAGAGAGCTATCGTAGCTGCACCTCATTTCACCACTCCATATTTTGACTGGGTGTAATGATGAACCCAAGTTTCGTCAGAAGTTACAATTATCTAAAAAATCATCTCTTTCATCCTCGTAGCAATTCAGTGCCTTTGACAAGTTTCCTAGCGGAATTTTTTCTTTGTTTCTGAATTAGGAGAGAAGGAACCCACCTGGCTGACAATTTCTACAAGCTGAGTTTATCGTTGATGATGGCTTGAACACTTCGAAAGCTTATTGCTATGAGTGAAGCAATTTTAGAAACTGTTAGCCACCGATCTTCTTCAATAACGGAACGTTCAGCACGAATGTTGCCTGCTCTGATACTTGTCAGTCTTTGGTGGGCTCATTTTCCACGGCTTCCTGTCCTGCCAAAATTTTTTTGTGCCATTCATGCACCTAAGTCTTTGAAAGGGTGGCTTTCCCAAACTGAAGCCTTCTCAAAATTTCGGAAACTTTGGTGCCTTCTTTCGCCAGAAACTTGATTATTATGCATTGCACAATGGATGTGGCACCTCTTGCCCGTTCATGGAGTACTGAAGCAAGCAGCCGCTCTGCGGTGTGTGACGCAACAATACCACTGTTCCAGACCCCTCCAACATTCTCTCAATGCTTCACCCATTTCCGCTCAATGCCAGAGACGCTAATTTAAAATTCCGGTTTATATTTGATTCACCCTCGTATATACTTATTGGAAAGAGAAACATAGATTTTGGGAAATGCAAGTTTGAGGCAGTATTTTTAACACTTAGATGATTTCAGTCAAATTATATAACAAGTAAATTCAATAACAGCCCGCCTTGAAGCAATATGTGTATGTAATAATTTGTAAACTGTATGTAAGTCATTGCATATGCTTATATTATTGTAAACATGTTTAATAATGTTATGTGAATATATTACGTAATTTAATAATGTAGGAGCTGTGAGAATAATAAGTTAAAAGTTGCTAACAATGGGGTAACCTTGAGGCAATAATGAATTTTAAAGTTTAAATGCTAATAGTTATTATTGGAGCAACAATAATGTAAATTTTGAGACAGTTTTAAAATAGCCAATGAACAATCAGAAAAAGCTTTAGGTAAATGCAGGTATTCTATTGGATTAGGAATAGCCAATCAGAGACTTGAAATACAGAAATTTACAAGTTTAGACGGTTGAAATCAATTCAGTTGCCTGCAGACAGTGCTCATAAATGGATGCGTTGCTTGTGCGTCCTCAAGAAATATAATATGTATTCGTGTGAGACGAAAAATAAATTTACGTGTTAAAAAGTGTAATTAATTAATTAAAGGAATCTCACAGCTCTTATATCAGTGAAATGTTATTTTAATTGTATCAGGTATTAATAAAAGGATTGAAGTAAAAATTATAATCTGTGTAAGCCTACATTCTTAGTCTTAGCACAACTCTGCTAAGAGAAACGTGTCTCTAACAAATACTGACGCAGCCGAGGCAAACATAAATATTAAATATTTAAAGAAACAGTTTAATTACAAAGTTTTTTTTTTAAACTTGAGGCGAAGTCTACCGAAAACTGTTTACTATATGTGCATTGCAACAACTACAAGTTCAGCTCCCCAACAGTAAACTATAATACAACTTCAATACTCCTACTTTAAATTGGATTCCATACGTGTTGCAAAAATCACAATTACAACAAAACACCTTCTTCAAGTTGAGACGTATAGGTGACAGACCCACCTCCTTGTTAGCACTGTTTAGCATCTATAATGCGGCCGCAGAAATTCTTTGCTATTGGTAGTCATCGAGAGAAGACGGGCTGATCTTATAAGGCAATTAGGGTAACTACCAATGTAAACATATTTGGTTAGTTGGGAAAATTTAAGACCTCGGTACTTGCAATGTAAGCGGAATAGCCTAAGACAGGGGTTTTTTTAAATTAATTATTCTTTTTAGTTATACGTTTGTGAACAGCATAACTCAAAAACGAAAAGTCGGATAAGTACCAAACTTGGTGTTTAAGTTCAGTATCTACCAACATTTTTTCGAAAATTGAGATATTTCTGAGATATCCATTATTAATGGTTCAAATTGTTCAATAGTGCAACTTGGTCCAGTTTCTAACTGTCGCTCAGTTTTCAATGTCACTTCTATGAATTCGTATCCGTCACTGTTTTGTTTTATCTAGTTCACTTCACTGCGTTACTAAGTGAACTATTTCAATTCTCTGTCACTTCACTTCCTCTGTGACGCATCCCTTCAACAGTTGATGGTTCACTTACTCGGGAGTCGAACACAAGTCCTCCACAACCACCGCTCCGCGGTAAAGCTCGTTGTACGTCACAGAAGTGTACATCACCAACTCGCTCTTGATGTCGCACCAGAAACGCGGTCGCTGACTCGCTCGTACATTGAGTGACTCAAATCCACTTTGTCGCACTCGACACGCACTGACTTACTGCCCACGAGAGCGCTCACTTATATAGGCAGTGGAATCTTCTACAGAAGGTTCTCAAACGTTCTGGAAACATTTCGAGATACTTTCTGGAGGGGGAGATAAAGCTTCCAGAAAGTTCTAGTTATCTCCCGATAGCTCGCCCGGTGTTTACGCTGGTTAAGCAGCCTTATCATTGTTTACTCGGACCGCTCGGTGCCGTAGGCCATAGCCGCCGCGTTACAATACTTTGTCCTTCTTTGAAAGTCCTGTCAATTTTCAGTTGTTTCTCTCGATGTCTTGTAAAGAACATGTAATTTTAAGGCCAGCGTAGCGTGTAGTTCTGAAATATTTGGCTATCACTATTCCCTTTTGAAGTTGAATTGTTCTTCAACTGTTGTAGTTTATTGTTGTTGAAGGTTTGCCTCACGTTTTGAGTGTTAATTTGAAGTAGTTGTTTACGTTGGAGTTGTTTATTTATGTTTTGTTACAATCCAAGTTTAAAAAATATATTTTAACTTTGTTATTAAACTGCTTCTATAGATAGTATAGCTGCGTCAGTATTGTTTTAGAGACACGTTTCTCTTAATCAGGGCATGGTGCGACAAGAATGTAGGCTTACACAGATTTTTAAGTTTAAATTCACTTCTTTTTACTTATCCTTGACACAAATTATATAGCACTACACTGATATTAAGAACTGTGAGATTCTTTAATTTAATACTTGCACTTTGTTAACCCGTATACTTAAATTTCGTTTCGCACGGATACTAATATTTCTTTAGAGAACACATTTTCCATCCGGTTGCTATCAAGGTCTGCAGGCAACTGAACATATTTCAACCGTCCAAACCCGTAAGCTTCTGTATTTCAAGTCTCTGGCTAATCCTAGTCCAATGGAATACCTGCATTTTACTAAAGGTTTTTCTGGCTGTTGATTGGCTATTTTTAAACTGTTACAAAATTTACATTATTGCTGCCCTAATCGTGACTAGTAGTATTCAAACTCTCAAACTCATTATTACCTCAAGGTTACCTCATTGTTACCTCATTGTTAGCAACGTTAAACTTATTATTCTCACAGCTCTTACATTATTAAATTACGTAATGCATTCACATAACATTATTAAACATGTTTACAATAATATAAGCGTTTGCAATGACTGTTACATACATTTTTACAAATTATTACATACATATTGCTTCAAGCCGGGCTGTTATTGAATTTACATATTATATAATACAATTGAAATTATTCAAGTGTTAAAAATACTGCCTCACCTTTTTATCTATAATGAAATGTGTAATGTATAACGGAAAGTTTTATCTGGATTAAAATGAAGTAGACAGAAAAGCTTTCGTAAGAATAATTTATATACACACTTATAAGCACTACAGGCTAGAGAAGGTCATATGAATGTAACCCATTAGTCTTTGTTTTATTAATGGCGAAGCGTTTGTATCTAAATGTTATACGCCAGGAAATACATCATATACTACAATCTCATTATGTTTTTCATATATAATATATTTGTTTTCAGTATTTAGGTCCTATAAAATACTGCTGAGCCCTACTGTATATGCCAAATTGAATAATAAACCAAATACATTCATGTGCAAAGCTAGAAATTGCATTATGAAATAGGCAACCCTGATAATAATGCATCTAATTTCCAATAGGTAAATCAATGTTGGCGTCGTTTCAGCCACAACTGGTTAATATATTTTATTAGATAGCGTACCGAGCGAGATGGCTTTGCGGTTAAGCGTGAGGCCTGGGTTAGATTCCAGTGACCACCCGTTCTGATATTGGGTTTTTATCTGTTTTCCTGACTGCCAAGAGGAATACTGGATGGTTTCTCTTCCACCACGAACTTCCTTTCTCTCGTTTACTTCATTCCCTCGTATTCCCTTTCATGTTTCAGGTGGCTTAAGTGCTGTGTAGCATCATCGGTGTCAAACAGATGGCACATGTGCTTGTTATGCCCCTACCAGATGACAGCCTTCGCTGAACCGCCTCTGGACATTCAATTCTCCCTGGTACCGCCAGAGAGAGGCCTATCTGAGCAGGCTGCCAGTGCAACCGGGTCAAAAAGCTTGGAAATCTGCGGGTCTTTTTTGGCCGCCCTAGAACCTCCTGTGGTTTGTTCACCTCATCCGTTCCTCCTGGGGGTGGTGAGCACAGAAGATCCGTTTGGGTCGAGGTGCGAGGTATTCCCTCCGTTACCTGGTCATACATCATACTAGATAGCATTTGTTAACAGCCATCCTTGATTAACAAACACAACAGTAATTATTATTTGATTGATAGATGTTTCTTTAAATCTATGGTAGTATGAATGAAGGAAGGAACGATTTATTGTCTTCTTTAAACTTTGCATGAAATTTATACAATGTGTTACTCTCCCTGGAGTTCGCTATAATTTTTCTTCCCCTTATGATGTAGCGTGTATGTATGTGCATTGTCGCATCGGAAGCATTATTGCTATGTAACATGACATTGTTGAACTAATTATTTCGTTTGTTAGTTTGAATTCTTGTCCGGCGCGACATTTCCCTGCCCACCTCCTACTCAGGGGGGTGAAGGCAAGTAGAGGGACTAGACTTGTTCTGGTGGCGTCAGTAGCCAGAGTCAGTCTTGTGTGTGTGTCTTCGGGGCGAGGGTTGTGTGTAGGAATGCGTGTGTTTTTCGTGCGAGTGTGGAACATCTTCCTCCAATGTTTGTCTGTAATCTGTTGTGGACGATGTAGTGGCACCATATCAATTTTAATAAACCACAGGTAATGTGTTACACGTGTATTTTGTTATGAAAATCCCACGCTTGCTTTAGATTTGTGCAGGTAGGCTCATGGTCCTCTCGTTTGCCTCTGCAGCTACGCTCCCCAATGTTTATGCCCGGGCAACTAAATTTAATATTTCAGCTGCAAAACCTTTTAGTCTCACCCCGGTATATAACGATATTTAATATATTGCTGTTTATGTAATGGGGAAGTATAATGTATCCACTATTTACTTTTATCCCTTCTTATCCCTTTACCGTATTTTCTCCAATTTACTTCACATTTATTTTAACCATATTAACCTTATTACTTTCTCTACTACTTTAAACAAAAAATTCGATACCGATATTTCACCGAAAATACATGCTTTGAGGGTCCTGAATCCAAATTAAGCATTTTTGTAAACATGTCCATGCGTGTGTCTGTCTGTGAACAGCATAGCTCAAAAACGAATAGTCGAATAAGTACCAAAATTGGTATTTAAGTATCTTCTAAGGATGCGACACGATGATTTTCAAGATAAACCCCTCAACCTAGACTACCCTTTACATTGAATATTTTTCGAAAATTTTAATTTTCTAAAAACAGCTAACGATTTCGATTAAAATATTATATGTTTAAAATAGTTTTATGGAAAATGAAATGTATATCTTGAATTCCTGGGAATACTCCTAAAAAGTCTTCTTCATTCTGGATGACATTCGTATAACTGGTAAACCATAAGAGATAGACAAAATGTTACTGCACAAAGAATGTAGATCTCGTTCAAACACACAATTTATGTCCGGTATATGTTTTTTTCCAGTGAACCATTTCCGAGATATTCCTGGCTATTTGTTTGAATTTTCCAATACTTATATTTTTACTGAAATGGGGAATTTTTTATTCGCTTTTTTGTCCTGGACATGCAAAGAGATTTAAAGGATTTCACTATCCTTAAACCTACCATATTCCCCTTGTACCTATAAGAAAATTAGCAATGTTTATCTCGATTAACATGAAGTAGATGGAAAATAAGCATTTGTAAAAATAGTTTGTACAAGAGTAGATGTGACGTGAGTGCAACACGTCAGATTTTTGCCTTTGTTTTCCGTGTTCATGCAAAGAGAACAGAATTTCAAAGCCATCATATGGCGACCGGAATCGAGTGATGGCGCCGCGATAAGGGAGGTTCCCGGTTCGATCTCCGGCGACCGCCAGCATCTGGCTTGGAAAATATTTGACTACCGCTTTAGCTTATTGTATTCTTTTTATATAGGGTCTTTCAACAAGAGTGTCATATCTTTGAACTTAAATAATGTCCCATAAATGATAGAGGTTTATTTCTTTTTTTATTTTGGAACATAATTAATGTCATTACGTGTGGAAGAGAACACCAGTTAATTGACCGCCTCGACTTCGTTGGGTCGCGCGTATACAGCTGACCCAATTTTCAATGACAGAAGAACGTAAATTAGGTCCAACTTCACGAATAACACACGTGATGTTATTCATAAGATCATTTACTGTTTCTGGCTTGTTGACATAAACTCGAGATTTAACATAACCCCACAAGAAAGTAATACGACGGCATTAAATCACGTGACCTCGGGGGCCAGTTAACATCACCACCACGGGAAATGATGAAACCTCTGAACTTCTCCTTCAAAAGATCGATTGTTTCGAGAGCAGTAAGACATGTGGCACCATCTTGCTGGAACCAGATGTTTCCGAGATCCATACCATCCAATTGAGGCCAAAAATAGTCCCTTATAAGAGCCCGGTATCTTTCTCCATTGACAGTTAGAGCTTCTCCATCTTCATCTTGGAAAAAATATAGACCAGTGATTCCACCATACCAAAATCCACACCACACAGTAACCTTTTGGGGATAAAGTGGTCGTTCCTGAATCTGCACTGGATTGTAATTGCTCCAATAACGGCAATTTTGTTTGTTAACACAACTATCCATCCAAAAGTGGACTTCGTCGCTGAAGATGATTTTTCGACAAAAATCCGGGTCAGCTTCCAATTGCTCCATAGCCCAGTCAACAAATACACGGCGCAACCTATGGTCGTTGGGCTTTAGCTCTTGAGTTAACACCATTTTTTAAGCGTTAAACCTCAAGTCCTGATGCAGAATTCGTCAAGTTATATTCGGCGAAAGTCCCAATTCTTGCGCTCGACGAGCAATTGAGTTGTTTCCGTTCTCGCGTACACTCTCACGAACGGCGCCTATGTTTTCGTTGGAGCGCTTACGTCGATTACGTACAGGCGTTCTTTGATCGCTGACAGAACCACTTCTTTCAAATTTATCGATCAAACGCCAAATCTTTCTCTCGCAGGGACGATTATGCACACCGCAAACTTCACGCAATACACGGAAGGTTTGGCGAACAGATGATCCATTTTAATAATAAATGTTCACAATTTCTACGCTTTGCTGAATGCTGTAACGTTCCATGGCTATTTGTCAATAGCAGCTGTAACCACATGAAAAAATCTGATGTGTTACACTCACATGACTTTCTCTACTCTTGTACAAACTATTTTTACAAACGCTTATTTCCCATATGCTTCATGTTAATCGAGATATTAATCTTATTGCTAATTTTCTTGTAGATGCAAGGGGAATTGCCAGGCTTTAAGCGATAGTCAAATATTTTAGGATCTGTTTGCTATGTGGAGTATTCCATTTTCTTTGCATTACCAGGACAAAAAAATTGAATAAGGAATTTGAGAAAAACTATAAGTATTGGAAAATTTAAGGGAATAACAAGCAATATCTCTAAAATGGTTCACTCAACAACGAAAATGTATATGACATAAATTGTGTATTTTAACGCGTTCTACATTTTTTGTGCAGTAAAAGTTTGTCTATCTCTTATGGTTTACCAGTTATGCAAAAGTCGTTCACAATGAAGAATACTTTTGGAGATATTTGCAGAAAATTCGAGATATACATTTTATTTGTCATGAAAATATCTTAAACATATGGTATTTTAATAAAAATCGTTGAGCCATTTTTGAGGAAATTAAAATTTTCTAAAAATGTTCCATCTAAAGGGTAATCTGGGATGGGGGATTTTCATGAAAACCTACGTGTCGCATCTCTGGAAGATACTGAACCTAAATACTAAGTTTGGTGTTTATCCGACTGTTCGTTTCTGAGTTATGCTGTTCACAGACACACACAGACACACACAAACACGGACATGGTTCCAAAAATGTTTTTTTTTTGGAATCAGGGGGTCTCAAATCATGTATTTCCGGTGAAATCTCGGTATCGAATTTTTGGGTGGAATACAATACTTCCCCTACTTACTGTACGTAGTAGAGAAAGTAAAAATGACTGCTGTAACTCAATAACAACGGCAGGTATTACATGTTAAAGATAGGACACCCTTGTTGAAAGACTCTATACAACAAAATGAGTAAATGAGTAATGGCGGTTTATCTGCATTAACTAGAAGTAGATAAAAGAATAAGATTTTGTAAGAATAGTTTGTAGAAGAGTGAGTAGAGAGGTTCATGTGCAAGCAACACAAGATGTTTTTTCTCATATTTTCTTTCTTTTTTACTTTCTCTACTACGTATAGTAAGTAGGGGAAGTATTGTATTCCACCCAAAAATTCGATACTAAGATTTCACCGGAAATACATTTTTTGAGACCCCGTGAATCCAAAAAAAGCATTTTTGGAAACATGTCCGTGTGTGTCTGTGTCTGTGTCTGCCTGTGAACAGCATAACTCAGAAACGAACAGTTGTATAAACACCAAACTTGGTATTTAGGTTCAGTATCCTCCAGAGATGCGACACGAAGGTATTCAAGAAAATCCCCCACCCCAGACTAGCCTTTACATGGAACATTTTTCGAAAAGTTTAATTTTCTCAAAAATGGCTCTAAAGATTTTGATTAAAATATCATATGTTTAAGATATTTTATGACAAATAAAATGTATATCATAAATTTCCTGGGAATATCTCCAAAAGTATTCTTTATTGTGAACGACTTTTGCATAACTCGTAAACCATAAGAGATAGACAAACTTTTACAACACAAGAAATGTAGATCGCGTTAAAATACACAATTGATGTCATATACATTTTTTTGTTGAGTGAACCATTTTCGAGATATTACTTGTTATTCCCTTAAATTTTTCAATACTTATTTTCTAAAATGGGAATTCGTTATTCATTTTTTGTCTTGGATATGCAAAGAGTATTAATCTGTGGCAAAGGGAATGGTGCTGCACCTAGCAACCAGCTATTAAGAGATATGACTATGCTTAAAGGCTACTGTATTTCGATACTGCCCTTGTAAATGTATATTCCCCTTACATCTACAAGAAAATTAGCAATAAGTTAGAGTCTGCAAATGTTTATCTCGATTAACATGAAGTAGATGGAGAGTAAGCGTTTGTAAAAATAGTTTGTACAAGAGTAGAGAAAGTCATGTGAGTGTAACAAATCCGATTTTTTGATGTTCTTGCTACTGGGAATGACCCGGATGTTGTAGCCAGAGAGAAAAACTCGATATCGGAAATAAATGACGCGTATCTCACAGAATAAATATAGCGCGAAGAAGCTTCTACAAAAACAGATCCCATACAAATGTAGCAATTAAGGCGGCTTTGGTATTCGCAATCAGAGTCGGTAATGGAGAGATTATCAACTAATTTTTTACTGTCGCTGTGCTTTGCTGTTTCTATCAGAGCTGCCAATCTTACGATGTCTGGTGCCAGTTGCCATTTGTCTGCTTGTTGTGTTGTGTATGTGGTGAGGAACAAGGGGGTCGTGTACCCTTGATGTAAGCGAGAACCTTGTACAGCATAGCTTCATACGGAAAACGTAACATTTGAATTTTCTGTAGTGATATAATTATGTCCCAGAATTTATATTTAGAATCCAAGTTGTATATATTTTGGTTATTTCATAACAAATAAGGTATAAAGCATTAATTATTAAACATTGTATGTGTTGAACTTGAGGCAGTATTTTTAACACTTAAATAATTTCAGTCTAATTATATAATATGTGGATTCAATAACAGCCCGCCTTGAAGCAATATGTGTGTAATAATTTATAAAATGTGTGTAACAGTCATTGCATATGCTTATATTATTGTATCCATGTGTAATAATGTTATGTGAATATATTACGTAATTTAATAATGTAGGAGCTGTGAGAATAATAAGCTAAACGTTGCTAACAATGAGGTAACAATGAGGTAACCTTGAGACAATAATGAGTTTGAGAGTTTAAATGTTATTTGTGATTCTTGGAAGCATTAATGTAATTTTAGTGACAGTTTATAAAAAATAGCCAATCAACAACCTGAAAAAGCTTTAGTTACATGCAGGTATTCTATCGGAGTAAAAATAGCCAATCAGAGACTTGAAATACATAAATTTAGACGGTTGAAATCTAGTCAGTTGCCTGCGGACAGTGTTTGTAACTGGATGTGAGATGTGTCCTCGAGAAATTAATTACGTATTCGTGTGAGACGAAAATAGTATACGTGTTAAAAATGCCAATATTAAATAAAAGAATCTCATAGCTGTCGATATCAGTGAAGTGCTATTTGATTTGTGTCAAGGATCAATAAAAGGGAGCAAATTAAATCTTAAAATCTGTGTAAGCCTACATTCCTGTCGCATCACGCCCTGCCAAGATATCCATGTCTCTAAAATAATACTGACGCAGCCGAGGCAAACATAAATATTTAATACTTAAAGAAACAGTCAAATTACAAAGTTAATATTTTTTGAAACTTGGGGCAAAGGCCATCTGAAAGTACATTTGGGACGAAGGCTACCGGAAACTGTTTACTATACATGCTGTTGCAACTACTACAAGTTCAGCTCCCCAACAGTTGAAATAAGAACTCCCACTTCAAATCGGCTTTTCATACGTAGTAGCAAACAACGTAAAGAACAATTCTACTTCAAATTGACGTCCATACGTGGAGCTAAATAAATAAACAACTCCAACGTGGTGCTAACAAAATACTACTTCAAATTCATATGACTTTATCTGTCCAATATGCTTCAAAATATTATTTTAAAGACTTATTCGTCTATCTGCGTCATGTTAATCGAAATAAACGTTTTAAAAAATATTCATTATGCATTTCAGTGTATCTGCAAGAGGCACACTGGAATCTGAAGCAATGGTTATACCAGGTGGCACAACCGCGCCGTATTTCAAGTGTGTAGATATCCCTTCGTGCGTTAAAGGATTTGCAGAACTAAACGGGGCAATTCCAAGTAAACATGTGTCAGTGGGGAACTGGACAATTAGCGTGAGCTTCAGTTTTTTTGTTTTTTTTTTAAGCTCCATTTATACCCGCCTTTTACTACAATGGTCTTATCGGCGGCCTTTCCTTTGGAATATATCATTATCTATAGGCAATAGTGTTAACTCGTATTCGCTTGTTTTTGGGTTTCTAGTAAACTTTGGGCTTGAATCAATAGATCTCTCACACACAAACACTCATTTTCATTCACACTTCCAGACTCTGGGGAGGATAGGGAATAATTTTAACTGGAGAAAAATTCCCACCCCCAGCCGAGAATACAACCCGGACCCCTCGCACAGCAGGAGGTGCTCTACTGGGCAAGTCGAACCTGATTCTGCTCCTCTTGCTTATCAGCAAAGACGATAAGCGGATTGCGCTCATTGATACACTTCCCCGTGATGATAGACAAAAATTGACAAAAAATCTGATGTGTTACACTCACATGACTTTCTCTACTCTTGTACAAACTATTTTTACAAATTCTTATTCTCCATATGCTTCGTGTTAATCGAGATGTTAATCTTATTGCTAATTTTCTTGTAGATGCAAGGGGAATATGGTAGGCTTTAAGCAATAATCAAATATTTTAAGAGCTGGTTGCTATGTCGAGTATTTCATTCTCTTTGCATTACCAGGACAAAAAAAAATTGAATAACGAATTTCACAAAAAGTAAGTATTGAAAAATTTAAGGGAATAACAAGCAATATCTCGAAAAGGTTCACTCAACAAAAAATGTATATGACATAAATTGTGTATTTTATTGTGATCTACATTTTTGTGCAGTAAAATTTTGTCTAACTCTTATAGTTTACCAGTTATGCAAAAGTCGTTCACAATGAAGAATACTTTTGGAGACATTCCCTGAAAATTCGAGATATAAATTTCATTTGTCATGAAAATATCTTAAACATATGATATTTTAATCAAAATCGTTTGAGCCATTTTTGAAAAAAAATAAAATTTTCGAAAAATGTTGCATCTCTGAAAGTTACTGAACCTAACTACCAAGTTTGGTGTTTATCCGACTGTTCGTTTCTGAGTTATGCTGTTCACAGACAGACACACACACGGACATGTTTCCAAAAATGTTTTTTTTTAGGATTTTCAGATGGTCTCTGATGCAGTAATTTGTATCACAAATTACTTAAATGTAAATAATGATTGTAATATGAATATGCATTTTTATGTGACATTGATTTGAGATGTTTATTGATTGTAATTATTGTTGAAAAGAAGTTTATACCGCCTTACTGAAACTGACAATAATAGCGCGCAATAATGCAGCGAGGGGGGGGTGAGCTGTTTATCATTATTGGAAACGAGGAAGTTACGTAATGTTGGCGCGTTTTTTCGTTGAGAATATTCTGGAACGTTTCCCTAGAGCATATGTATTCATAATTTTCATTGGATATAAAAATAGACGCTAATGTTGGCGCGTTTTATTAGCCAATAGTAATTCAGTTATAATCTTTAGGCATATCGGGGAGTGGGTGTATAAAAAGCCAAGTCAGAGGTAGATCGCGGGCAGTTCATCAAAAATCTCAATACATTACACGTCGCCTTCAGTCGTGCAGTTCATCAAAAATCTGTGTACATTACACGTCGCCTTCAGTCGTTCAGTTCATCAAAATTCTTTGTACACTACACGTCGCATTCCCATCAGTTCGTCGAAAGTATTTGCAGGTTACGCGTAACAGAGTTATGAAATCTCAAGTGTTATAAAGTTAATTATACAAAAAGTTGAAGTACGCGAATTAAGAATTATCAGTAATGAAGTTATTATAACAGTTTCAGTTTGGCGAGTGTCAAGATCAATGTGTAAATGTGATAGTTAACGTGTTCGACAATAAAAGTGTAAAACAAATTTCTTCATCAGTGTTCTTTTTGGATAAAAGATTCCTTTCCGTTTACACAACCCTGATCAAGAGATATGTTCGACCGAGAAATAATAGCTAGCCGGAGGACAGTAAACAAAAATTAAATCAAATAACAGTCGCATTTTTTCGAACACTAACACTGCTGCAAATTGCTAACACCAGATGGAGCTACAAACCGAACAAATGAATGACGTCACAAGATGGCTTCCACGCGGGAAGTAAACATAAATACACAAACATTTGTAAGTAAAACCGTTACAAATTGGCGCCCAACGTGGGGCAAAGTGACCAGGAAAGGGGCAAAGTAACCAGGAAAGTAGCAGAATTAACCAGGAAAGTAGCAGAATTAACCAGGATGTGGAATGAATGGAGCAGTGAATTGATCTACAAGACGCAGATTCCAGAAACAACAAAAGGGACGACAGACTACGCGGATGATTGGACATCGTAATTCCGAGATTACAAGGCAACAGGGAAATTCAAACTACAGGACAACAAAACAACGCAGATTCATCATAACACAACGCAGAAGCGACATACAAATCTAGGAGAGAGGGGCAGGAAGCTGGACATCAAAGTAACAGCAACAGACAGCATCACAAAGGTCAGAGTATCGTAATTTTTTTTTGAAAACAAAATTGTAACAATCAAATGTACTTAAGGAGCGGTAGGATAAAGAAAACAATGGCTAATAATAATACAGAAGAAATAATTATGGAGGGAGATAATGTAACAGTTAGCTGTAATTCAATACAGGTTACAGAAAATAGCTCAAACCATGTAGAATTTGAGGGAGGAAATGTTAGTGCAGAAAGTAAGAATAGAATAGCAGGAAATATTACTATTGATGCTGGTATGATGAAGGAAATGATGGAAATAATGAGAAATGTTTGTGAAACAGTAAATAAGAGTATTGAGAAATTTAGAGAAGATATAAAAAAGACTAATGAGAATATGGAAAAGAGTCATAGGGAATTAAGGGAAGATATTGGTAGGAGGAATGAGAAATTAGAGCAAACAGTAGATAAAAGCAGTGAAGAAATTGAAAAGAAAGTTATGAAGCTAGATAGTAGTATGCCAAAAATGAGAGATGAAAATGAGGAAGTAATAGCAAGTGAGATAGGAGAAGTTTCAAAGAAAATGCTAGATATGAGCAGGGAAATAGGTAACAAAGAAAGTGAGGTTAATACTAAAAGTAAACATGTTGATTTAGAATGTACAGAGTCAGATAGTAGAATAAGTATCATTTCAAGTGAGCTAAGAGAGATAAAAGAGGTTATGAATGTAGATGTGAATAAGGCGCAAGTTAATTTCAGAGGGGAGATATCAGAAATACAGAAGGAGACAGTAATGCAAAGAAATAAACTGTACCAAGATGTTCAAAATGAAAACTCCAGTCCAGTACAGTTTAGTACAGATTTGTCAGAGTATTCTCAAGTTAAAAAGATAGCAGATGAATTGAAAATGAAAGTTGTTAAAAGATGTGTAGTTCAGGAAACTTTAGATTGTTTTCAAATGTTATCATGGGACGAAATTTCATATGAATACAAGAGGTTATTCATGAACAAAAATTTGAAGGTTAGGATACGGCTACGAGTAATGTTTAGCCACACACAATTTGATCCAGGAGGGTAAATAGCAATGAGATGTAAAGTAAATGCTGGATAGTTAAAGATGACTTGCAGAGAAATGTATTGGAACGTAAGAGGGTTAAATGAATATGTACGTCATGTGAAAAGAGAAATGTTTATTTTAAAAAAAATTAAATTTTTAGTAACTGTAACAGTATTTGAAATTAAAAATGTAAAAATTGAAACTTAATATGATATTAAAAGTAAAGTACGTAGATATAATTCCAAGAGTATTGTGAATATACAGTACAAAACAACAAAAATGGGGTAAAAGTAATTAAAAGAAATATTTAATCACAAATTACTTAAATGTAAATAATGATTGTAATATGAATATGCATTTTTATGTGATAATGATTTGAGATGTTTATTGATTGTAATTATTGTTGAAAAGAAGTTTATACCGCCTTACTGAAACTGTCAATAATAGCGCGCAATAATGCAGCGAGGGGGGGGTGAGCTGTTTATCATTATTGGAAACGAGGAAGTTACGTAATATTGGCGCGTTTTTTCGTTGAGAATATTCTGGAACGTTTCTCTATAGCATATGTATTCATAATTTTCATTGGATATAAAAATAGACGCTAATGTTGGCGCGTTTTATTAGCCAATAGTAATTCAGTTATAATCTTTAGGCATATCGGGGAGTGGGTGTATAAAAAGCCAAGTCAGAGGTAGATCGCGGGCAGTTCATCGAAAGTCTCAATACATTACACGTCGCCTTCAGTCGTGCAGTTCATCAAAAATCTGTGTACATTACACGTCGCCTTCAGTCGTTCAGTTCATCAAAATTCTTTGTACACTACACGTCGCATTCCCATCAGTTCGTCTAAAGTATTTGCAGGTTACGCGTAACAGAGTTATGAAATCTCAAGTGTTATAAAGTTAATTATACAAAAAGTTGAAGTACGCGAATTAAGAATTATCAGTAATGAAGTTATTATAACAGTTTCAGTTTGGCGAGTGTCAAGATCAATGTGTAAATGTGATAGTTAACGTGTTCGACAATAAAAGTGTAAAACAAATTTCTTCATCAGTGTTCTTTTTGGATAAAAGATTCCTTTCCGTTTACACAACCCTGATCAAGAGATATGTTCGACCGAGAAATAATAGCTAGTCGGAGGACAGTAAACAAAAATTAAATCAAATAACAGTCGCATTTTTTCGAACACTAACACTGCTGCAAATTGCTAACACCAGATGGAGCTACAAACCGAACAAATGAATGACGTCACAAGATGGCTTCCACGCGGGAAGTAAACATAAATACACAAACATTTGTAAGTAAAACCGTTACATCTCAAAACATGTATTTCCGGTGAAATCTCGGTATCGAATTTTTAGGTGGAATTTAATACTTCCCCTACTTACTATACGTAGTAGAGAAAGTAAAAAGGTCTTAGAATATTTTGCACTTGAGTTACATAAGCTTCATTCAATGGACTAAACACACTTTTTACACCGACAAATAATTAAAATGCCTTCATTTAACCTATCCGTAGCCACACAAAGCTATTTTGTTGATTATGTTTAAGCTTTCTTATCTAACATTAAGGACTATAACCAACAAGCATGGGAACACGCAGTGTTTCAGTACGATATTTTCGCTTGTTATTATAAATGTTATTGCTACTATTACCATCATCTAACGGTACTGATATGCTGACTTCTCATTGAATAGGTATTAGAAATTTTGCCCTGTTTATTGATAGAATGTTTCAACCATCTCCGTACATCCATATGGACGTTTATGGTGTAGTAGTAGTAGTAGTAGTAGTAGTAGTAGTAGTAGTAGTAGTAGTAATAGTAGTAGTAGTAGTAGTAGTAGTAGTAGTAGTAGTAGTAGTAGTAGTAGTAGTAGTAATGAGTTTTTCGGACACTAATGCCCAAGTTTCCCAATCACCTGTGTTTACTTGGAATTGCGCCGTTGAGTTCTGCAATTCTCTTAACGTACGAAGGGTTATATGTACAGATCAAATACGGCGCGGTTGGGCCACCTGGTATGCTGACTTCAAATTCCATACTCTTTTATGACATCACGATAAGCAAAAGAATGATGGGTTAGTAGTTTAATTTTTACTTTCTCTACCTAGTACATAGTAAGCAGGGAATGTATTGTATTACACCAAAAAATCGATATAAAAATATACGTTTTGATATCCCCTGAAAAAAAAATGTTTAGAAAAACCTCCGTGTGTGGGTGTAAACAGTTTGACTCTAAAACGAAAAGTTGGATAAGTATTAAACTTGGTATTTAAGTTCAGTATCTTCCAAAGATGCGACGCGAAGGTTTTTAAGAAAAATTCCCCACCATCCTTTATATGGAACATTTTTCGAAATTTTCGATTTTATGAAAAATGCTTCCAACTAATTTTAATAAAATACAATATTTTAAACATATTTACATGACAAATAAAATGCATATCTTAAGTTTTCTGGGAATAGCCTGTGAAGTCCTCTTCATTCGGAAGGAATTTTGTGTAATCTTGTATAACTCATAAACGTTAAGCCATAGACGAGTATACATTTCACAAAAAATATATTTATATATCTCTTTAAAACGCAGAAATCATTTTAAACATTTTTTGTAGCATAAGTCATTTCCGAGATATCCGTTATACTTTCTCTACCTAGCATATTTGTATAGTAGGGATAATAAGAAACGTGTCTTTATTAAATATATGTTAACGATTAATTATTTTTAGTTCTCTAACATGCCAAGTCACCGGATAATTTACTTATGTTCAAATACACTGAGAAAGTTATACGTTGAGCCAAAAAAGGCTGAAATTTATATTCGCCAGTATGGTAATTTATTATAGAGGGATCCAAAACTATGTAAATGGATATCTTTGGAACAAAGTGACAGACGTACAATTCTTGAGCGGGAGTTTGCTTTCAGCAAGATGGTGCTCCATCTCACTATCATTGAGATATCAGCTAATTCTTGGATGACAGTTTACTTGAACGATAGGTAGGTCGTAGAGGTACCATTGAGTACCCACCACGGGTTCCACACCTAGCATCTCTGAACTTATACCTATTTGGGACCTTAAGGAATAACGTTTATGGGCAAAAGTCAGCTACACTGGATGCGGTACCGACATGCTGATATCCATATTTCACTTAGGGGTTGAGCGCCATGGATGTAGTAAGAGTTGCTGATGGTGCTCACTTTGAACAAATAAAATGCCTGGCACCTGTTTTGAAAGCATTAAACTACATTACTGCGCAAGAATTCTAAATCTATGCCATTCTGTTTCCAAGATATCGATTATCAAAGAGTGACTACATAGTTTTGGACCCTTTTGTATTTATAGAACAGATATACACACACCTATTCTGTAACTTCTGGTTAAAGTTTAACAACGTATTAAAGCCGCTGACTAACTGCTATATGATATTCTGTAACATCGTAACAAATATTGATGAGAGGAAGAAAATTATGGTTAACGATACCAAGAGCCGAGACATGTTGTTACCGCTAGCAATATTACGACTACGAGGGGCACTATTTATATTTTGAGCCTAATATTTAAAACAAAGTAATTTCTGATTGAAAACTGCTTTATTGCTTTTCAAAATTATCTCCTTTATGATCAATACAGTTTTGCATTCTTTTGAAGCATTTGTCAAAGCATTTATTCCAGTCTTCTTGAGACACCTCCAAAACATGGTTTTTGAAGGCATCAACGGCTTCTTCTGCCAACGAAAATCGTTGCCCACGCAATTTATTTTTGATGTTCGGGAACAAAAAGAAGTCATTGGGTGCCAAATCAGGACTGTATGCCGGATGACCGATCAATTCGATTTTTTGAGCCTTTAAATACTCTGTTGTTAGACGAGATGTGTGTGCGCTCGCATTGTCTTGATGAAGAACGATCCTACGGTTCATGTTGGTTTTCTTTACTTCACCGAAGACTTCCGCCAAACAAATGGTTGTATACCATTCGGCATTGACCGTTTTACGTTCCTCTAAAGACACTGTTGCCACATGGCCAGCTTTGCTGAAAAAGCAGGCGACCATTTGCTTCGAAGTGCTTCGAGTGCGAACTTTTGTTGGATTTGCTTCATCTTGAAACACCCATACAGTCGACTGCTGTTTACGTTCCGGCTCATGCGCATAGATCCATGATTCGTCACCTGTTATAATCTTATATACGTCTTTTGAGGCACCGCCATTGTATTTCTTGGGCATTTATGTACACCAATCGACACGAGCATTTTTTTGAGATTGCGTCAAATCATGTGGGATCCAACGAGAGCAAACCTTTTTCAGGCTAAATAATCATGCAATATTTTATATATGCAGGTGGAACTAATACCTAGGGTTACTGCAATCTCACAATATGTAGCATGACGATCTTTCATTATTAGTTTTTGCACAGCATCAATGTTTTCTGGCACAACGAGCTTCATCATTGAGCGAACGGCGGCCACGATTAAATTCGTTATACCAGCGTTTTACAGTGGCAAAGGATGAAGCTTCGTCGCCAAATGTGGAAGTTAGTTGATCGATGCACTCTTGTCTTGATAATCCACGTCAAAAGTCGTAATAAATCATTGCACGAACATTTTCACGAGTTAATTCCATGTTTTTGTTGACACACAATTTTCAAGTTAGTGTAAACAAAACAAATGAGGCTCTATTGGCAAAATGTTTGAAGTAGATTATGGTAGAAAATGTCAAACTTTCCATTGGAGACGTCAGATGGCACCTACAACAATAAGAGTTGCCAAGGCTCAAAATATAAATAGTGCCCCTCGTACTAGTTGAAAAATGAATGCACTTTCAGTGCTTCTTGATCTTAAAGAGCGGCGATAATGATATTTTTATCCAGTACGTTACAGAATACGTTTAATAGGCAAATTGTTATTCTCTTCGCGACACTCAAGGGGTATGCGTCCCACTAGCTATGTACCGCATGAACGAGCATAAAGATTGTTTGGCTAGCCTTACTAATGCTAACATGGCGTGACGGAAACCCAAGTGACGTAATTAATTCAGAAACCACCCTCGTTAACTAGTCAGCCTGTTCGGCATACCGACAGCAAGCGATTGTTGTCTTGGTTATTGTTGTTGGATTTAGTGGTCCGCATACGCTGCTATTTGCAACAGAGAGGTGTATTATCCTAAAGCAGATGACACGGGATAATGTAGCCAACATTCCAGTAATACAATCGCTATGTTAGATAAACATGTGTTGTTTCCTCATGATTATGAATATCATAGATATAATTATACTATAACAATTTTGTATGATACATTCAAATGACTTTCTCTGCTCACTATCGTTTATTTTTATTTATCTTCTACAAACCATTCTTACGAAGTTTTATTGCTTTCAATACTGGAATTTCACCCGAAATATATGTTTTGAGGCCCACTGAATAAAAAAAATTATTTTTAGAAAAGCTCCACGTGTGTGAACAGCATAACTCAAAACAAAATTCGAATAAATACCACATTTGGTATTTACGTTCAGTTTCTTCCAAAATTACGACACGAAGATTTTCAAGAAAATCCCTCCACCCCAACTACCCTTTGCATGGAACATTTTTCGAAAATTTTGATCTTTTAAAAAATGGCTGTAAAGATTTTGGTTAAAATATTGTATATTAAAATATTTACATAACAAATAAAATATACATATTGAATTGTCTGAAAATAACATGTGAAGTCCTTTTTATTCGGATGGAATTTTGTATAGTCTTGTATAACTATAAACGTTAAGAGATACAGGAAAATGTACCGCACAAAAATGCAGATCTCTTTAAAATACACAATTTACTTAAAGTAAGTTTTTAAGTGGCATAAACTATTTCTGAGATATTCATTCATTATCTGTTTACCCTCCTCTTATGTAGGACTTACACCCCCAGGACTTACAAACGGGTGCCTGGGGTCAGAGGCCCGTCGAGGAGCAGACACGCATGGATCAGACAGAGCATCCAGGATGGGTGATCAGCCCGATGCCTGGTATGGGATGAAGGAAGTAGATGAAACGAAATGTTGGTGAAATGGATGAAAGGAAAGGAGATGATGGAGCATTGGTGGAATGAATGGCGGGGGAAACCGGAGAACCCGGAGAAAACCCGCCCAGACGCCGCTTCGTCCACCACAAATCCCACATGCAGGTCCCTGGGATTGAACCCGGGCCGCCTCGGTGGAAGGCGAGCGGTCTAACCACTCGGCCACGGCGCCGTCTATTTCTGAGATATCAGTTATTAAAGATTCGAATTGTTCAATACTTATTCTTTTAAAGTCTCATCGATTCACAGTTGTTTCTCGCGATGTCATGGAAACAGTATGGAATTTTAAGGCCAGCATATAGCGTCCAGTTGTTAAACATTTGACTATCGCTGTTCTCTTTGTATCTATAACGAAATGTGTAATGTGGCTATTTCTGCAAAGATTTTTATTAAAATATAGTAGATAGAAAAATAAGCTTTAGTAAGAATAGTTTGTGTACCCACTAATAAAGGTAGAGGGTAGGGAAATTCATGTGAATGTATCACATCAGATTTGTTTTCTATCTACTTCTTCTAATCGATTAAAACCTTTCTGCAAATAGCTCCATTACACATTTCGTTATAGATACAAAGACAACAGCGATAGTCAAATGTTTAAGAACTGGACGCTATAACAATACTCCCTACTTATACACAGTAGAGAAAGAGAAAATATCATACAGCTATATCTGGGAATTATGAAGACCGTAACTCTTTACTAATTCTGCTATGTTACACTCACATGACTTTCTCTACTCTTGTACAAACTATTTTTACAAACTCTTACTCTCCATCTACTTCTTATTAATCTAGATAAACCTTTGCAGAAACGATCTTTTGACTTGCAAAGAGACTTACATTTTACACATAGCGACCAGTTCTAAAAATATTTGACTATCGCTTAAGGCGTACTATGTTCCCCTTGTTTTGTATTTGCAAGGGCAATATAGAAATTCAGTAGCTTTAAGCATAGACCTATCTCTTAATAGCTGGTTGCTAGGTGCAGCACCATTCTCTTTGCCACAGATTAATACTCTTTGCATACCCAAGACAAAAAAAAAATGAATAACGAATTCCCATTTGAGAAAATGATTGAAAAATTTAAGGGAATAACAAGCAATATCTCGAAAATGGTTTATTCAACAAAAAAACTTTATATGACATAAATTGTATATTTTAACGCGATCTATATTTTTTGTGTAGTAAAAGTTTGTCTATCTCTTATGGTTTACCAGTTATACAAAAGTCATTCACAATGAAGAATACTTTTGGAGACATTCCCAGAAAATTGAAGATATACATTTTATTTGTCATGAAAATGTTTTAAACATATGATATTTTAATCAAAATTGCTATAGCCATTTTGAGAAAATTAAAATTTTCGAAAAATCTTCCATGTAAAAGGTAATCTGGGATGGGAGGGATTTTCTTGAATACCTTCGTGTCGCATCTCTGGAAGATACTGAACCTAAATACCAAGTTTGGTGTTTATCCGACTGTTGGTTTCTGAGTTATGCTGTTCACAGACACATAGACACACACACGGACATGTTTCCAAAAATGCTTTTTTTGGATTCAGGGGGTCTCAAAACATGTATTTCCGGTTAAATCTCGGTATGGATTTTTTGGGTGGAATACAATACTTCTCCTACGTTATACGTAGTAGGGAAAGTAAAAATGGTGCAAGTCATTCCTGTAGCTCTCTGCATTTAGTTTTTGTTCAGAAAATCTAGGTCCTGTTATTCTGTATACATTTACTGCACACCAATTTTGTGTCGTGCAAGGGAATCTCGTGTGTAAAGTTGTGTTTCTCTGTTATTTTACGACGAAACCTATCCATATAAATGAAACCATGCTTCGTCAGAGAACAATGTTGAACGTGGGTCAGTTACTCTTGACATTTTGCAAAATCCAAGTATAGAAACTGTATTTCTTTCAGGGACCACTCAGTTTGATACTCGCCTCTGAGTCAGGCGCTCCTTCGGGGACCCTCCTTGGAGGTTCTGGGCCCAATGAGTGAGTTCGGGTGGTCTTGGAGGCATTCAATCTGGAAACATTAGGGACACCGTCTTTGCTTGCGCTCGGCGTTATCCGAATCTGGTCGCATGTTAGGCCTCTCCCCTTATCCCTCGCTCCCAGGTATCACAGAAAAAGTACAAAGGGCCGTATGGCCTACTGCGGTGCTGACCCACTTTTGGGGGTCCCTTCCGTTCGTCAGCACCTTTATCGTTACCTTTTAACAGTACTCATTAGTTAAGAGAATACGTGCACCCTTGTCGCGTGAGTTACACTTCATTTTGATGTTTTATTAAGTCAGACTGTAATTATGCTCATGCAACGCGCCTATTATTATACTGCATCTGCGACCCCACGATTCTAACTGAAGAAGGCGTTTTGTTGTATTTTTATTTGCCCCACGTTTTGGGAGCCGATTTTAAAGAAGGTTTATTGTCTTTACGTTGTTGTATTGTTATTTCGACTGTTGGGGAGCCCAACTTGAAGTAGTTGCAATCGCACGTATGGTAAAATGTTTCCGGTAGCCTTCGCCCCAAGTTTAAAAATATTAGCTTTGTAATTTGACTGTTTCTTTAGATATTATATATTTATGTTTGCATCGGCTTTGTCAGTGTTTATATTTTCTTAGAGACATGAATGTCTTAACAGGAAGTGGTGCGACTGAAGAATATAGTCTTACACAGATTATAATTTTTCACTCCGTTTTTTTAATGCTTTACACGATTTTAAATAACACTTCACTGATATAGAGCGCGGTGAGATTCTTCTGTTAATTACTTGCACTTTTTAACACGTAAACTAGTTTTGTCTCACACAAAATACATATTAAATTTCTCAAGGACACATCTCGCATCAGGAACATTGTCTTCAAGCAATGCGTCCAGTTATGAGCACTGTCTACAAGCAACCGACTTGATTTCAACCGCCTAAATTTGTAAATTTCTGTATTCAAGGCTCTGATTGGCTATTCCTAATCCAATATAATACCTTCATTTAACTTAAGCTTTTTCTGGTTTTTGATTGGCTATTTTATAAACTGTCTCAAAAGTAGTGTGGTTAAACTTTCAAATTCATTATTACCTCATTGTTAGCAACTTTTAACCTATTATTCTCACAGCTCCTACATTATTAAATTACGTAATACATTCACCTAATATTATTGAACACCTATACAATAATATAAATATATACAATGATTGTTACATACACATATTGCTTTAAGGCTGGCCGTTATTGAATTTATATATTATATAATTAGACTGAAATCATTTAAGTGTTAAAAATACTCCCTCGTAACCTAGGAGATATATCCGTTATAATATTATACCAGATATTGTGCTTGACTCAGGAGTTTATCTACGACCTTGTGGTTGACGTAAGCGAAATTGAGCCAGCGCTGTTTTATTCTTCCCTCTCACTCTATTGTTTTACACCCTGTTCCAAAAGTACTTATACTTTGCTTCCCGGAAAATAAATATTAAGCGAAGTAGCATCAGCAATACATTACATTACCGCATCAAAAAAAAAAAACAATTATGATCATACTTTCAACAAGTAAACCTGTAAAAACTGCATACATGGAAAACAATATAATTCAGACCATACACGTGTGAAACTGCACTTTAAATACTGGTGTTGCGTTATTTGCATCGTAAGCAAGAAGCTGCCTAGTGTACTACAGGCTTGTAGTTTAATGACAAAGCAATTCTCCTGAGTCAACGACAGTATCTCTTGAATAATACAGACCACCGCTCCCGCGGCACTGCTATATAAATCCGTTAGTGTGGTATCTAAGGATCAATCGGCTCTCCCGGCACTGACTGAGCACATTATGGAACACTCGCACAGCCAAAATATTGGAAAGCGCACTTAGGCCGGATACTGCCTTTTAATTTGTCGAACCTATGGAGATTTTTTACGTAAACTTTGTGTTTAAACATTCGTAACAGATAGTAGTCACATGTATTTAGATCTGAAGGGCGAGCCAATTTTTCAGTCAACAAAAGCACGTTGTAATGCGAGGAGACAAAAACTTTCTTCATTTCTTTCCACGACAGCCCTTTTCTCGTCTAATGTTTCCTCGGTTTATCTGAGTTAACAAGAAGTAAATAGAAACCTAAGCCTTTGTAAGAATATTTTCTGGAAGAGATGAGTGGAGGAAATTATGTAAATGCAACATATTAGAATCTTTGTCTACTTCATTTTAATCAAGAAAACAATAAAAATATGATGTGTTACACTCACATGACTTTCTCTACTCTTGTAGAAACTATTTTTACAAACGCTTATTCTCCATCTACTTCATGTTAATCGAGATAAACATTTGCAGACTCTATCTTATTGCTAATTTTTTTGTAGATGTAAGGGGAAAATATATTTACAAGGGCAATATAGAAAAACAGTAGCCTTTAAGCACATAAATATCTCTTAATAGCTGGTTGCTAGGTGCAGCACCATTCTCTTTGCCACAGATTATAACTCTTTGCATATCCACGACAAAAAATGAATAACGAATTCCCATTTTAGAAAATAAGTGTTGAAGAATTTAAGGGAATAACAAGCAATATCTCGAAAATGGTTCACTCAACAAAAAAATGTATATGACAAACTGTGTATTTTAACGAGATCTACATTTTTTGTATAGTAAAATTTTGTCTATCTCTTATGGTTTACCAGTTATGCAAAAGACTTTTGGAGACATTCCCAGAAAATTCAAGATATACATTTTATTTATCAAGAAAATGTCTTAAACATATGATATTTTAATCAAAATCGTGAGAGCCATTTTTGAGAAAATTATTCTTTTCGAAAAATGTTCCATGTAAAGGGTAATCTGGGGTGGGGGGATTTTCTTGAAAACCTTCGTGTCGCATCTCTGGAAGATACTGAACCTAAATACCAAGTTTGGTGTTTATCCGACTGTTCGTTTCTGAGTTATGCTGTTCACAGACAGACACACAGACAAACAGAAACACAGACACACACACGGACATGATTCCAAAAATGCATTTTTTGGATTCAGAGTGTCTGAAAACATGTATTTCCGGTGAAATCTCGGTATCGAATTTTTGGGTGGGATACAATACTTCCACTACTTACTATACGTAGTAGAGAAAGTAACAAATTAGATTCATTACTGATTTCGTTGTAGATACAATGCTTTTCTTTATCACTTTGGCCACCACACGGCCGCTATAGCTCCGACTCCTGCCGAAACAGTTGCTCTATCATATAAGATGTTGGAAATATCGTCCTGTTCTATTCGCATATTTCTGACATCTTCTCAGGAAATTTTCATTTGCACTTGAGAGTTCAATATCTGAAATGGGGAGATTTTCTCACCTGATGTTTTCTTTTAGTTTTTACAATGTACGGGTTTGTTAAATACGCTTTAGTTTTCATATGATAATCAAGAGTCGGGTAAACAGAGGGCGATACTGAACATTTTTAGATTACCATGTTTCTAAAAACAAATTAAATTTTTTTTATATTTGACAGCTAAGTTCAGATGTTTTGCGACTTATTTGCCCATAGTTTGATGATTATCAGCATTTACAAATCTTGTGTTCACCCAAAAATGAATTTCACTAGACAACATTTCCGGGCATTGATTTTTACGCTTTTAAATCAGAATTAACGCCTAAACAGTGTGAAAATAGGCTTAGAAATGCATTTGGCGAAGAAGCCTCATTTATGGCAACAATTTATAATCGGTACAAAGAATTCAAGAGAGATCTACATTTTTACTTTCTCTACTACGTATAGTAGGTAGAGGAAGTATTGCATTCCACCCAAAAATTTGATACCGAGATTTCACCGCAAATATATGTTTTGAGACCCCCTGAATCCAAAAAAAGCATTTTTGGAAACATGTCCGTGTGTGTGTCTGTCTGTGAACATCATATCTCAGAAACGTACAGCCGGATAAACACCAAACTTGGTATTCAGGTTCAGTATCTTCCAGAGATGCGACACGAAGGTTTTCAAGAAAATCCCCCCACCCCAGATTACCCTTTACGTGGAACATTTTTAGAAAAGAATAATTTTCTCAAATATGGCTAACAATTTTGATTAAAATATCATAAGTTTAAGATATTTTCATGACAAATGAAATGTATATCTCGAATTTTCTGGGAATGTCTCCAAAAGTATTTTTATTGTGAACGACTTTTGCATAACTGGTAAACCATAAGAGATAGACAAAATGTTACTACACAAAAATTTAGATCGCGTTAAAATAGACAATTTATGTCATATACATTTTTGTTGTTGAGTGAACCATTTTCGAGATATCGCTTGTTATTCCCTTAAATTTTCCAATACTTATACTTTTTCTCAAATTCGTTATTCATTTTTTTGTCGTGGTAATGCAAAGAGAATGGAATACTCCACATAGCAACCAGCTCTTAAAATATTTGACTATCGCTTAAAACCTCGATTAACATATAGTATATGGAGAATAAGCGTTTGTACAAGAGTAGAGAAAGTTATGTGAGTGTAACACATCAGATTTTTCGACATAGTCCACACAAGCACTGAGAGATTTATCATATCGTGGGATCTCTGTGTCGTAGAAGTCTGCCGCCTGTGAATGGAACCAGTGTGTGACAATCGTCTCAGCTCTTCGTTCGTTTCAAAATGCTGACCGAGAACAGGTATTTCCTGAGGTGCAAGAATAGATGGAAATCGCTGGAAGCAAGATCAGGACTGTATGGTGGATGATCAAACAACTCTCGGCCAAACTCCTGCAGAGCAGTTACTGTGAGCCGAGCCGTATGTGGACGAACATTGTCATGGAGCAGCACACCACCAGCAGTAAGAATTCAACGCCTCTTTTTATGAATGGCACGTCGCAATTTCCGCAGTGTTTCATAGTCACAGTCAACATTCAGTGCTTCAACTCTGGGCAGGAAGTCAATGAGCAGAATGTCCTTCCTGTCCCAGAATACCGTGCACATCACTTTCTGCACCAACTTGAATTTCGTCTTGACTGGAGATCCACTATGACGCCAATGCATTGACTGCTGCTTGATTTCCAGGGTAAAGTGCGATCCTGTCAAGGAACACGTCGCTGTCGTCATGATACTGCTGCAGAAATGTTAGTGCTGCTCCTAAGCGTTTCGTTTGTGCTCGGGTGTCAGGTTTTTCGTCACCCATCTGGTACACAATTTCCTGAACAGCAGGTTCTTAGTGACAATTTCATGCAACAAGGATCGCGATATCTTTGGAAAATAGCTGCTGAGTTCCGCAATCGTGAAGCGACGGTTTTCTACGATGCGCTGCCGTATCAGCTCAACAAGATCATCAAGGGTCAGTCGCCCACTGCGCTCTTCATCATGAACACTTTGACAACCTTCGGAAAACTGCCTATATCAGTGACGCACCATCGTTTCCTCATGATGATCAGCATGTAGACCTGACAGACTTGACGATGAATTTCGATCGGCGCTATGTTTTGTGCAGTAAGGAACTTTATCAGTGACCGAACCTCGCAGGTGGCGGGGGAGCGAATAAGAGCCGCCATCTCGGGCCTCTGTTGCCGCGCTACTGGCACCAGGCGGGACCTATCCGGCCGGCATATGATTGATACGTCATATCTGTTACGCATGCGCAGTTTTACCGTCTAAATATGTTTACTTTAAAGGAAAAAGTGGGGAAACTTACTTTCTGGAGCGCCTCGTGCATTAAAATGGGTTACACATATGTTTTATAATTTATACTATCTTTAATTAGAATACCCACAACCTATTCTTAAATACAATACGGCTGCATAGCGCAGTAAAACAGCTTCTGGTTCTAACCCCAAATGATTATTTTGTTACTGTCATTCGACTCTACAGTTTTCTTCAAAATGTTTATCTATACCATATATAATGAATTTTTAATGGGCAGAGTAAATCGTTCGACAATTCACATCATACTATTCTTTCTCATTGTCTTTTATTTAGAATTGGTAATTACAATTTTCGACTGAGCATTTTACATGGTTTCAGGTAGACTAAAATAAAGGAATTGACATTAATTTCTGATATATTCGGTTTTTAAAATGTGCAGCAGACCTTTAAACTTTTGTTTTGTGCTCACAATGAGTCACCAGAGAGACAAAAAAAACTGGGCGCCGAGAGAAATCCTTCAAACCACATCAGAGGAAGAAAAAGCGCGCTCTTTTTATGCACTTTGTGAATACAGTATGATTTTGTGGGGGATTTATCTAAACAAAAGGCCATTTGCAAGCACCTGTCATTCATTCATAATGGTGGTATAATTACTCTGAATATGTGGGTATGGTTGATAACAAGGCTTTTTAATTTAGAGATTAATATACCTGCTTATAAATCCCATATTGATGTTATCTCTCATTCTGTAAAGTGATTGTCAACATTTGTTTATTAATTTAACACGCCCGTGAGCAGCTGATCCTGCCCCGCTTTGTTCGACTGATGGCGACATTACAAGCATGAGCAGCGGTCTAGATGGGTCAGGTCAGCGAACATCGTAACAGGGATAGTAAAAAGGAAACACAAAGTTAAGTAAACAACATCGTATCTACATGATGAAATGTTAAGTACTATGCTCGTAATCGAATATATAACATTGCCAAACAGTGGCGGCTACTATATAACAGTATTGAATAGTTTGAAAAAATAATAACGAATACCTCAGAAATGACTTACGCTACAGAAAAGTTATTTGAAATAAATTGCGTGTTTTAAAGGGATGTACATTTTTTATGCAGTACGTTTTCGTCTATAGCTTGCAGTATACCCGGTGCTGTGAGCATAAAGACTGGTTCACAACCGCCCGAGAACGGTAACCAGAACGGAAACGACAACGGGAAGCAATGCAGCATACAAGACATTGCTTCACAACAGCCTGGTAACGAGAACGGGAATGTATATCGATCACAAAGTGAAAGTCAATTTTGCGCATTGGGATTTCCATTTGTTTTTAACTGACCAATGACATTTTTTCACCTACTTCCAATTTAGCCAAGCCAACATCAAAATTCGATAGAGTAAACATTATCTAAATACATATCCATTACATTTCTGATCCCTCTAGTGTGCTAAGCTTTTATTCCTTTATTTAATGGCATACATTAAAATTGCTTATTGTTCTTTTTTCATTTCCACCGGTTTTAGTTGTTCTTTGTAGCTTTTGCCATTGTTTTTTAGGTAATAGCCAGTTTTGAGTAGCATATAAACAAACTAGAAATGATCCCCTCGCCAGAGGAGCCAATGCAGATTAGATTTGCGGATGTCGGGATGAGGTTAGGAAGCACATTTAGTACTAATTCCTTCCACTTTCTTGTTTCCAGCTTGCGACTATAGAGAGCACTAGTGGCTGTTTCATGTCACGGCCGCCTAAAACAACATCTAGAGTGAAGAGTCTAATATGCACAATAGGGATCTAATATGCCGTGCCCGGGAACGAGAACGAGAAAGTTAAAAGTTGGGCAACTCTTCTTTCCCGTTCCCTGGGCCCGGGCAGGCTTCCCGTCGATTGTGAACGTTCCCATTTGAATACATGTATTTCAACTTTCTCGTTCTCGTTACCATTCTCGTTGGTTGTGAACCAGTCTTAACTCACAGCATGTATATGAATTAATATATTACCTCGGAAGATTATCTTGGCTTTTTGGTTGTTACTATTAACTTGTTAAAGCTGTTATTGTACTTCTTGCCACGGCTGCTGCTCTTTGGGCTTTTGGTAGAGCATGTGTAACTTATCAGGGTATGGTACGGGGAGGAAAACATGTGGTAACAACACTAATACAAGATTAAATCAGTGGAGGAACGCAATACTTTAATAACACACGCAGAAATAACTGAGTTAGTCGGAGCAGTGCAAAGCTCGCTTAGCAATAAAGTATTATTTAATATGTGCTCCATTAATAACGGAACTATGTATCACACGTGTCTAAATTATACTTCGTTTCCCTTCTCATAACCTGCACTGTCTAAATGATATAATTTTAACGTTCCCACTAAATTCCGCTAGGTAATTAATAAATCCTGCTTCGGAGAGCTTACACTTTTGATCTGTACATCGCCGTTCTTTATACACAACTGACGTTGGCTTGGGGACGCTATCTATAACTTCCCTAAGCTTACACATTCAAACATATTTTTCTTAAAACCTTATTGGCCGAGTTCCTTCAGCTTGGAACATTCTAGAAAACTTACCAAACTATTATTCCAAACATGTGACACCTCTTCAAAAATATTCGTTGTGCTAGCTCGTCACTCAAGGTCTTGCTATTGTGACTTCCCCCCTATGCCTGGACCCTAATTCTAACAAAACATGTTTTTCTGCTTTTAACAAGCGTCCCATAGCTTCAACTAAACTCCTACACATACACTTATGCTTTAACATCTATTTATATACGAGGGGCACTACTTATATTTTGAGCCTTGACAACCCTGAATGTTGTAGGTGTCATCTGACGTTTCCAATGGAAAGTTTGACATTTTCGACCATAATATACTTAAAAAAGTTTATGAATAGAGCGTCATTTGTTTTGTTTACACTAACTTGAAAATTGTGTGTCAACAAAAACATGGAATTAACTCGTGAAAATGTTCGTGCAATGATTTATTACGACCTTCGTCATGCATTATCAAGACAAGAGTGCATCGATCAACTAACTTCCACATTTGGCGACGAAGCTCCATCCTTTGCCACTGTGAAACGCTGGTATAACATATTTAATCGTGGCCGCCGTTCGCTCAATGATGAAGTTCGTGAAGGTCGTCCAAAATCAGTTGTGTCAGAAAACATTAATGCTGTGCAAAAAGTAATTATGAAAGATCGTCATGCGACATATTGTGAGATTGAGGCAACCCTAGGCATTAGTTCCACCAGCACATATAAAATACTGCATGATTATTTAACCGTGAAAAAGGTTTGCTCTCGTTGGATCCCACATAATTTGACGCAACCTCAAAAAGATGCTCGTGTCGATTGGTGTACAAAAATGCGCAAGAAATACAATGGCGTTACCTCAAAAGACGTATATAAGATTGTAACAGGTGACAAATCATGGATCTATGCGTATGAGCCGGAACGTAAACAGCAGTCGACTGTATGGGTGTTTCAAGATGAAGCAAACCCAACAAAAGTTGTTCGCACTCGAAGCACTTCGAAGCAAATGGTCGCCTACTTTTTCAGAAAAACTGGCCATGTGGCAACAGTGCCTTTAGAGGAACATTAAACGGTTAATGCCGAATGGTACACAACCATTTGTTTGCCGGAGCGCACACATATCTCGTCTAACAAGAGAGTATTTGAAGGCTCAAAAAATCGAATTGAAGGGTCATCCGCCATACAGTCCTGATTTGGCACCCAATGACTTCTTTTTGTTCCCGAACATCAAGAATAAATTGCGTGGACAAGGATTTTCGTTGGCAGAAGAAGCCGATGATGGCTTCAAAAACCATGTTTTGGAGGTGTCCCAAGAAGACTGGAATAAATGCTTTGACAAATGGTTCAAACGGATGCAAAAGCGTATTGATCATAAAGGAGAATATTTTGAAAAACAATAAAGAAGTTTGCAATCAGAGATTACTATGTTTTAATTATGAGGTTCAACATATAAATAGTGCCCCTCGTAAAAAGTATTTTGCTTATTAATATTATTTTACATTATAATTTACATTATCATGTACATGGTATATATGACCATAGTTACTGTCTCAAGCTTAATGTTTACCAGTTATACCAGATTATACAAAATACCTTCCGAATGAATACTGCTTCACAGTCTATTTACATGTTATTTGTCATTTAAATATGTTTAGTGTATGGTATGTTAATCGAAATCGTTACAGCCATCTTTAGAAAATCAAAATGTTCCATATAAGGGGTAGTTTGGCGAGAGGGGGTTTCTTGAAAATCTAGATGTCGCATCCTTCAAATATGCTGAATTGAAATACCAAGTTTGGTATTTAACCAACTTTTCGTTGCTGAAATAGCTATGCGTTAATAGATAGACACACACAAACTTTTATCTAAAAGTGTGTTTTTATTCAGGGTGCCTCAAAACATAATTATATTTTCGGTGAAACCTGGATATTAAATTTATGGGTGAAATGCAATACTACCCGTTCTCACTATACGTAGCAGAGAAATTTTGTGCTCCATGGACTAGGAGTACCATGATAGCGTCTAGCTCCCGAGGTCACGGGTTCAAACACGGCAGAGGGCGATGACTTTTTAGCATGGCTTCCTTCGGAAGGAATGTAAGACCGGTGGTCCCGTGCCGTAAATCTACGGCACGTAAAAGAACCTCAAGCATGATAAAGAGGCCTCTGTGCAAAATTTCCGATCTTTCACGCCCAATATAGAATAGGACGCTAAGAATCATAGTAGTTAAATAAAACTCAATTTTTAGCATAAGAGCGCGTGAACTCCCTAACTTTTGAAAACTTGCGGATTTTTTGGTTATTACTTTCTCTACCACGTACATAATAGGTAGAGAAGGTACAGAATTTCATCCAAAAAGTAGATGCTGAGGTTTCACCGGAAATCCATGTTTTGAAGCCCTCTGAATAAAAAAACAGCATTTCTTGTGTCTGTGAGTGTGTGCCTGTGAACAGCATAACTCAAAAACGAAAAGTTGGTTAAATACAAAACTTTGTATTTAGATTCAGTGCCTTGCACAAATGAGTCACAAACATTTAAAAAAAATCCCCCATCCCAAACTACTCTTTATATGAAACATTTTTTAAAAAAAGTTATTTTCTAAAAGTGGATAACAATTTTGATTAAAATATCACATATAAAGATAAAGTTATATCTTCAAGTATCTGTGAAGTCCTCTTGATTCGGAACCAATTTTATATAATCTTGTATAAGTTGATTTCAATAACAGCCCGCCTTAAAGCAATATGTGTATAATATAATATATAAAATGTATGTAACAGTCATTGTATTAATGTTTATATTATTATGTACATGTATAATAATGTTATGTAAATGTATTAAGTAATTTAATAATGTAGAAGCTGTGAGAATAGAGGCGGAAAGTTGCTAAAAATGAGGTAACAATGAGATAACCTTGAGGCAATAATGGATTGGAAAATTTAGTAATGCTACTAGTAATTCTTGGAGCAATAATAATGTAATATTTAAAACAGTTTATAAATAGCCAATCAACAACTAGAAAAACCTTTAGCTAAATAAAAGTATTCTATTGGAGTAATATTAACCAATCAGAGACTTGAAATAGAAAAATTTACAAATTTAAGCGGTAAATGCCAGTCGATAGACCGCAGCGTACCTGAGCAGTTCATTCGCTCGGTACGTATCCAGTGTGAGACGAAAATTCATTACTGTGAGAATATTATAAACTTTGCGTGTTAAAAACTGCAAATAATTAATAAATAATCTCACAGCTCTCTATATCAGTGAAGTGTTATTTAAGGATTAATAAATTGAGTGAAGTAAAAATTATAATTTGTGTAAGCCTACATTCTTTAGCCGCATCGCCCCCTGCTAAAAGATACATGTTTCTACAAATTAATACTGACGCAGCCGAGGCAAACATAAACACATATAATATTTAAAGAAACATAAAAATACAAAGTTGATTCCTAAACATTAGGGCGAAGGCCACCGGAAAGTAAAGTTGGGGTGAAGGCCACCGAAAACTTTGTATCGCACATGGTTGCAACTACTTAAAGTTCGGCTCCCCAGCAACGGAACTATAATACAACTATTACTTCAAATTGGCTTTCCATCAGTGAGACATTCAATTCTCTCAAAGTGCCAAATGTTAAGCTGTAGACTAAAACGTACTACAAAAACATTTAGACCTCTTTAAAACACACAATTTATTTAAAATAACCTTTTTGAAGCATGAGCCACTTCTGAGACATCCGTTATTATGGTTAGAATTGTTCATTACTTAGTCACTCTCTTAAAGCCCTGTCAACATTCAGTTGTTTCTAGCGATGTCATGGAAACAGTATAGAATTTTAAGTACAGCATATAGCGACCAGTTCTTAAACATTTGACTATCGCTGTTCTCTTTGTATCTATAACGAAATGTGTAATGTAGCTATTTCTGCAAAGGTGTATTTCGATTAAAATGTAGTAGACACGTGAGTTGATATGGTTCTAAACGTGATTTCTTTTAGTTTCAAGAATTAATATAGTATTATTGATATTTTACAAATTCGAGCGCTGTCTAAAAAATAGTATAAACCACACATATTAAAAGTGATTTCGTTTTGAACGTAGGATTGCGAAATAAAATCACTTTTAACACTTTTATCTTAATCTACTTTTTGTGGCGTTAACCTCTTTGTTATTAATTTGAATTTTCAGATACATTATACTTTTCTCACGTGAAAATCACTATTCCTTCTTTTTTCTCTGTATTTATTTTTCGTGTTCATGCAAACAGAGCAGATTTTCAAAACAATCATGTGTTTACAGTTTTTAAAAAAATAATTATTATCACTTTAGCTTACCGTATTATTCTTATACCTACAAGAAAATTAGTAAATTAGTAATGAAGTTTTATCTGTATTAACAAGAAGGAGATAGAAAAATATGCTTTTGTAAGAATAGTTTGTAGAAGAGTGAGTAAAGAAGTAACGCAACAGATTCTAGTAGCAAATAAATTTAGCCCATTTGAACCATTACTCATGGTTTATACACTTGACAACAAATTCATCGATTCCAAAAACTTCGATATTAATTTACTGCAAGCCAGAATATTTATGATTTATGAATTTTTTTTACATTGACGTAGCGTGACATAAAATAATGTACGACACATTTTGGCATACAAATTACTCATCACTAACGACCTTCCTCATCCCTGTAAATGCAATACTAAAAATGCATTACTTGCATAATGAGGGCAGCAGAGCAATTAACTCTGCACCTCCCCCCGTACGTGCCCATATTTCTAATTGCTTGCCTTCTCTTTTGTGCAGGAGCTGGCGAGGAAGAAAATTGCGGACCTAAGCAATAAACCACTCGAGAACAGCACACAGTAACAACCTCTTTGTGGTCGTTAAGTTGGCAGGACTTGATCGACGAAAATTAAGGCATTGAAGAGCATTCACAGGAGCAATCAACACTGGGGAACGCTTTGCTGACTCGTCTTCAACTGTCGCAGTGAAACAATTGATGCGATGCTCAACTCTGGGAAGTGGATGAATGAAATCCAAGTCTTTTCGTGTTGACATGCAGCAAAAGTGAATCCGAATGTAGCAAGGCAATTAGATGCCATAACATGTGAAGATGTCGTAAGAAAAGCTTAGTTTGGCTATTTGCCTGTGCAACAAGTGTTTGGAACCTTACCCAACTTCTGTGTCACGTCTTTTGTTTTTAGAAGTTAAACGCCAACGAGAAACTCATTTATTGCTGCCGATATTCGCGTGTTTAAACTTGTTACTGTGAGGTTATAAAGCACTTTTAAAAATTATGAAGGAGTTCTTATCTTTCAAACACATATAAATGCCTCTGTTGCCATAGATACAGATAATGTTTTTTTGTGAACATGTTAGTTGCTATGGTAACGGGTAGGTAGTGCAGCTGATCTAGGACAATGACGTTGCCTGTTTTAACCCCATCGCCAACCCTGGCAGCTCCCTACGTAAGTTATTGGAACTCCTCTGTCCCCAATGTCACCCTGAGTGGCGTCTACAACACCAGTGGCACTAATGGCGATATTTTGGAGCCAGAAGATAATATCGATACATCGCTGCAGCTGATACAGAAGGTCGTCTCAGTGGTTGTGCCCCTGCTGTTCGGCCTCATTGTGCTCGTGGGTCTCATCGGCAATGCGTTGGTAAGTATTTAATTTGCTTTCTTTACTTCTCTTTCAATCAAGTAAAAATTTAGATTTCCCGCTTTATTTAACCGATCGGTAAATAAAATAATTTGATATAAATTTGGTCATATATTAAAATCAATGCATAAGGGAGAAAAAGTAGTTAACAATCTGCAGGTGGACAACGAGTTAACCAGGCAAATTACGTATTCGGAAAAATCAATTAGTTACAAGTCAAGAGTAGCCAAGGCTTTAGCTGTTCCGGCGAACTCAGTCAACAAGAAACCCATTAGCTCAAGGTACAGAAAATTAGAACTCAGTAAGTTAAGAGATCAGAGTGTGCATGGAAACGCACGTTTACCAGTTCTGAAAATTAGAAAGGGTGAGGCAGTATTTTTAACACTTAAATGATTTCAGTCAAATTATATAATATGTAAATTCAATAACAACCCGCCTTGAAGCAATATGTGTATGTAATAATTTGTAAAATGTATGAAACAGTCATTGCATATGCTTATATTATTACAAACATGTTCAATAATGTTATGTGAATATATTACGTAATTTAATAATGTAGGAGCTGTAAGAATAATAAGTTCAAAGTTGATAACAATGAGGTAACAATGAGGTAACCTTGAGGCAATAATACTACTACTTTTGATTATTGGAGTAACAATAATGTAATTTTAGCGACAGTTTATAAAATAGCCAATCAACAACCAGAAAAAGCTTTAGTTAAAAGAAGGTATTCTATTGGTTTAGGAATAGCCAATCAGAGACTTGCATTACAGAAATTTACAAGTTTAGTCGGTTGAAATCAATTCAGTTGCCTGCAGACAGAGTTCCTAAAAGGTGTCCTCAAGAAATATATGTATTCGTGTGAGACAAAAAATAAGTTTACGTGTTAAAAAGTGTAATTAATTAATAAGAAGAATCTCACAGCTCTCTATATTAGTGAAGTGTTATTAAAATCGTTATCAAGCATTAATAAAAGAAGTGAAGTAAAAATTATAATCTGTGTAAGCCTACAATCTTAGTCGCACCACAACCCTGCTAAGAGAAACGTGTCTCTAACAATAATACTGACGCAGCCGATGCAAACATAAATATATAATATTTAAAGAAACAGTAAAAATACATTTGGGGCGAAGGCTACCGGAAACTGTTTACTATACGTGAGGTTGCAACTACTACAAATTCGGCTCCCCAAAGGTTGAAATATAATAAAACTCCTACTTTAAATCGAAACAAATATTAATTTTTCAAATTGACGCCCAAAGCGTGGTGCAAATAACGTAAAGAAAATAACCTACTTGAAATTGGCGTCCATACGTGGAATTATAATACAACAAAAATAATACATTTTCAAGGGAAATAATCCTTAGAATTCAACAAGTCAAAAGATACAAGTTGTATTTCAGATGCGAATACGAAGGTTAGTATTTGGCAACGAATAACGTAGAAAATTTGGTGGGGTAGTCATAAAGTAGGCGGGACTTAAGTTATTAAAAGAGCCGAATTATCTAAATTTGATAATTGGTCTGTAATTAATCAAGTATAAACTTTGTTGTATTTTAGGTGAACTTGTTTCCAAATTATGATCTTTAAACATATTCTGACCGTCCGTTCATTCATTTCACACTCACACTGTTCTCATCTGATTCAACTTTCGCCGAGACTTCACTTAGCTCACACTGTCACTTCAAAAATGTGAAGTAGTTCAATTTTACTATCGCTTCACTTTCTTCTTGACAGTTCACTGGCTGGGGAGTCGAAAACAAGACTTCTACAATCTATCACTCCGCAGGAGCACTAGCTGCACGTAACGCAGTCATCAGCTCACTCGGAGAACCGCACTTGATATCACGCACCAACTGACCAACTCAGCCCACCGACTCCTCTCGCGACAACGCTCGCTCATATGACCTTCGGAATCGCACAGAGAACATTCCAAAACATACGTTCTGGAAGCGGGGGAAAGAAACTTCTAAAAAATACTGGTTATCTGCCGATAGCGCTTCGGATGTTTACACCGGGCGAGAGCGCGACTTTTCTTTGTTTATCTTGACTGCCTAGCAGCGACCTCTCCTAATCCATAGCCGCTGCGTTACTACATTTTCAACGATGTGCCCAAAAGTATCTCCTTATATCAATTACTTGTTCTTCCACAAAAGCGGAGAGTAGGAACAAGCTTGGAAAGATAGAACCCGACTGAAAAATGCAATGCCATAGTCGGGGTTTAGACCACAATTCTTCAGTTTACCTTGCTGCTGCTCTAACCAACTGAGCTACCATGATAACATGCCAGAAGTTGGCTCTAGTGATTATGTTTATGATACCACATATTTAAAATATTTACAAGAAAAATAATATATATATATATATATGTTGAATTTTATGGCAATAGCTTATGAGGATCTCTTCATTCAGAAAGTGTTCTGTATAATTTTGTTTAACTGGTAAACCTAAAGAGATAGAAAAAGATGGACAAAACCGTACTATAGAAATAAAAGCACATACCTTTAAAATACAGAATTTATTTCAAAAGACATGTTTTTGTCATCAGCCATTTCCGAGATATTCATTATTGTTGGATTATTTTTTCAATAGTTCTTTTGTCGTTAAAGTGCTGTCGCTATTCAGTTTCTCGCGATATCATTGGAAAGAATATGGCTTGTTACCTTTTCTACCACGTATAATAAGTAGGGGAAGTATTCTGTTTCACCCAAAAGTTCGATTCCAAAATTTCATTAGAAATGTATATGTCTGTGAGTGCATAACACAAAAACCAAACGTCGGATAAATACAAACTTAAGATTAGTACTTTCAAAATATGCGAGACGAAGATTTTAAAGAAAATCCGCCCATCCCAACTACCATTGAACATCTTTCGAAATTTTCGACTTTCTCAAAATGGCTCTAACGATTTTAAGTAATAATATTATATATTAAAGATTTTTACATACAAATAAAATGTTTATCCTGAATTTTCTGGAAACAGCCTTTGAAGTCCTCTTCATTCGGAAGGAATTTTGTATAATCTCGTGTAACTGGTAAACGTTAAGCGATAGGCAAAACCGTACTCTACAAAAAAAACCTGATGTGTTACACTCACATGACTTTCTCTACTCTTGTACAAACTATTTTTACAAACGCCTATTCTTCATATGCTTCATCTTAATCGAGATGTTAATCTTATTGCTAATTTTCTTGTAGGTGCAAGGGGAATTGGTAGACTATAAGCGATAGTCAAATATTTTAAGAGCTGGTTGCTACGTGGAGTATTCCATTCTCTTTGCATTACCAGGACAAAAAAAGAAATGAGCAACGAATTCCCATTTGAGAAAAATTATAAGTATTGGAACATTTAAGGGAATAACAAGCAAAATGGTTCATTCAACAACAAAATTTATATGACAAAAATTGTGTACTTTGACGCGATCTACATTTTCTGTGTAGTAAAAAGTTGTCTATCTCTTATGGTTTACCAGTTATGCAAAAGTTGTTCACAATGAAGAATACTTTTGGAGATATTCCCAGAAAATTCGAGATATATATTTCATTTGTCATGAAAATATCTTAAACATATGATATTTTATTCAAAATCGTTAGAGCCATTTTTGAGAAAATTAAAGTTTTCGAAAAATGTTCCATGTGAAGGGTAATCTGGGGTGGGGGGAATTTTCTTGAAAACTTTTGTGTCGCAGCTCTGGAAGATACTGAACCTAAATACCAAGTTTGGTGTTTATCCGACTGTTATATCCGCTTCTGAGTTATGCTTTTCATAGACACACACGGACAGGTTTCCAAAAATGCTTTTTTTGGATTCAGGGGGTCTCAAAACAAGTATTTCCGATGAAATCTCTGTATCGAATTTTTGGGTGAAATACAATATTTCCCCTACTTACTCTACGTAGTAGAGAAAGTAAAAATATTGCTCACAGAATTTATTCCAAATAACTTTTAGTGGCATTAGCAATATCCGATATTAATGGTTCAAATTGTTCAATACACAGCCATTCTTTTGAAGTCCTTTCAACATTCAGTTGTTTCTAGCGATCGCATGGAAACAGTATGAAATTTCAAGGCCAGCATATAGCGTCCAGTTCTTAAACCTTTGACTATTGCTATTTCCTTTGTACGTGTAACGAATGTGTTATGTTTGATGTTCTCATAGTTGGATTCGCTCCTGTATCTACTTTGATCACCTGGAAATGGTCACTACGTTGAAGACATTGATCCAGTCTTTGAATATGTCGTGTGGGTGTTTGCTTTGCTGAATTGACATTGCCGTAAGCTTCTCTAAATACCTTATTCATGTCTGCAAATTCAACACCTGTGTACTGGTACATTTTGAACCCACGAAATGAAATGAGCATATCATACAGGTGATACTATGTGACATGCAAACAAAAAAACTAACTTCAATTGTGTATTATTACCATGGTAACAAGTACAGATGAAAAAAATGCAGCCAATGTGAGTGATAAAGCCTGTATTTTATATTTAGGGGACATTAAAAGCCCTAACCTCCCAATATTAAATCTGACAAATTCGTGACCCATTATTTCAGAAACTGCTTTAAGATACCAGATTTAAATTTTTGCAAGATATAGATGCGTGCCCTCTAAACTCAATCATCTAGTTTTATATAGTGCTTTTTTCACACTATGGCCACCGGACGGTGGCTTGTGCACCGGCCGCCTCAGCCCGGACTCCCGCCAAACAATGATAATATCCCCGAAACGCCTTATGTTCTCAAATCTGCAGTTAGAATTACAGTCATAATAAAGAAATACAGTGGCTTCGTTTTATGCCAAGGCCGTGGATCACGCGAATACGGGGTTTTCCGCTCCTAACTCCCGCGTTACTTACGAGTGAGGGGCAGTATCTTTAACACTTAAATGATTTCAGTCAAATTATATAATACATAAATTCAATAACAGCCCGCCTTAAAGCAATATGTGTATGTAACAATATATAAAAAGTGTATATTACAGTCATTGTAAATGTTTATATTATTGTATACATGTTCAATAATGTTATGTGAATGCGTTCCGTAATTTAATAATGTAGGAGCTGTGAGAATAATAGGTTAAAAGCTGCTAACAATGAGGTAACCTTGAGGCAATAATGAGTAAGAATGTTTAATAATGCTACTAGACATTATTGGAGCAACAATAATCTCATTTTTGTGACAGTTTATAAAATAGCCAATCAACAACCAGAACAAGCTTTAGTTAAATGAAGGTATTCTATTGGAGTAGGATTAGCCAAGGAGAAACATTTAGAAATTCAGAAGTCAGTTGCCTGCAGACAGCGTTACTAACCAGACGCAAAAAGTTTCCTAAAAAAATATAGTATGTATTCGTATGAGACGGAAAGGAAGTTTACGTGTTAAAAAGTGGAATTATTTAATAAAAAGAGTCACACAGCTCTCTATATCAGTGAAGTGTTATTTAAATCGTATCAAGCATTAATAAAAGGAGTGAAGTAAAATTATAATCTGTGTAAGCCTACATTCTTAGACACACCACAACCGTGCTAAGAGAAACGTGTCTCCTACAATAATACTGACGCAGCCGAGGCAAACTTAAGTATTTAATACTTAAAGAAACAGTCAAATTACAAAGTTAATATTTTTTTTTAAACTTGGGGGCAAAGGCCACCTGAAAGTACATTTAGGGCGAAGGCTACCGGAAAGCGGGTACTATACGTTCGGTTCCCAAACAGTTGAAATATAATAAAACTCCCTCAATACAACCTACTTCAAATTGACGCCCAAAGCGTGGTGTAAACAACGTAAAGAACAATCCTCTTCAAATTGGCTTCCATACGTGGAGCTAATATATATCTTCTACAAGTGTTAATAACATATATGTAATGAGTACTAACCGTGTTAGTGGTGTCCACTTGCGCGAAGACATTCTTGACATTATCGGATGAAATTACCATTCACACGTATAAGTTCTTCTTGAGTAATGTTAATAATTTCTGCTTTTATTGTCCTTAAGTTCTTCTATGGTGTGCGGATTGTTCCTATAATATTTATTTTTTCGCGTTTAGCAATCCCTTGTTCTAAATTTATTGACCAAACATCTCACAGTGTCTCTACTCGGAAATGGATAACCAGGAAATTGCTGCTGAAATTCTCTACACACCTGTCTATATGATTCAGTTTTCACGTATGTATCGTACATAAAAATACGCTGTGCAAGCGTGAATTTGTTGGCAAGCATTTCCGTGAAATAACAAGAGAATAACGTTCCTAAGGAAATCACATCCAACACACGTATTGTCGAAACACTTCACAACACGAAGACAAAGCAACGACTCATGATACCGAGGTCACTGCTGTCTCGGCCGATACACATATAACGCGGTTGTAGCCTTGGCATAAAACGAAGGCAATGTACCTGATCATAGGAGATGTTAGAAATGTTATTCTGTATCAACAATTAATTTCTTGCATCTTCTCAGAACGTTTTCATTCACATTGGAGAGTTCAATATCCGAAATGTAGTGAATTTCTCTTCTGATGTTTTCTTTTAGTTCTTCTAACTATGGTTTTTTTATTTATTTACTTTCACATATCCACTCTTATACAAACTATTTTTACAAACGCTTATTCTCCATCTACTTCATGTTAATCGAGATGTTAATCTTATTGCTAATTTTCTTGTAGATGCAAGGGGAATATGGTAGGCTTTAAGCGATAGTCAAATATTTTAAGACCTGGTTACTATGTGGCGGATTCCATTCTCTTTGTATGTCCAGGACGTAAAAAAAAAACGAATAACGAATTCCCATTTGAGAAAAAGTATGTGTTCGAAAATTCAAACAAATAACAAGGAATATCTTGGAAATTGTTCACTCGACAAAAAAACTGCATAGGACATATATTGTGTATTTTAAAGAGATCTACATTTTTTTGGAGTAGAATGTTGTCTATTTCTTAATGTTTAGCATTATGTGAAAATCATTCACAATGAAGAGGACTTTTGTGGACATTCCCGGAAAATTCAAGATATACATTTCATTTGCTATGAAAATATCTTAAACATATAATATTTTAAGCAAAAGCGTTAGAACCATTTTTGAGAAAATCAAAATGTTTCATGTAAAGGGTAGTCTAGAGCGGGAGGATTTTTTTTTGAAAATCTTCACGCCGTATCCTTGGAGGACACTAAACTCAAATACCAAGTTTGGTATGTATCCGACTTTTGGTTTTCGAGTTATGCTGTTCATGGACACACACACGAACATGTTTCCAAAAAAAAGCATTATTTGGATTCAGAGCACCTCAGAACATGTATTTCCGTTGAAATATGGTTATAGAATGTTTGTTTGGAACACAATACTTTCTCTACATACTGGGCTCGTGATAGAGAACGTAAAAATAAGTTATGCTTGAAGCAGTACGTTTTGAGTAGGTAAATAAAATTATAATCATAGGGAAAATAAATATCAATAACAGTAGGGATAGTATTAAAAAATAGTGGAAAGCGAGTGTTACTGAAAATGGAAATAAGGGTTGAGTTAGACAGTGCCATCAGCGGCCGAAAACGGGTGGTTTTTCCCTTATTGTTAAGTGTCCCGTTAGGTTGCTGGAACGCAGAGGTGTAGAAAAGGGTCAATGTTCGCCAAGGCCAGATAGCTTTAGGCATCCAATGAAAGAAGCTAGAAATCAGGTGATAGTCGAATGGGGAGATAGCAAATATGAAATAGAGAAACTGGAGAGTTTAGAAGATACACTTGATCGTGGTAGTTCCTTGGAGATGGTTCTTAGACAATGTGCCGGCGGATAGGTGTGATGATATAGAGCTTAGCAATAAGGAAATGCGCGTGTGTGTGTGTCAAAGTAATTGTAGGAGTCACATTATAAAACGGTGACGGGAAATAAACAAGCAGGAAAACAAAACAGTCGTATTCACCACTAACCCGAGATCCAAGATCCATGTAAAATCCCTGAGCTAGTACCGAACCCGGGACCATTCCTACAAATCCTGTGCCGCCAAATAGCCACATACCACCGCAAATAGGCGAAATACTACCGCAAATTGGCACCCAGAAAGAAGTACCACCGCAAATTGGCCGCCCAGGATGAGTCTAGAATCAAACCGACGGATGCTACCCCTGTAGAATAAGCCATATGCAGACTTGTCTCGATAAGATTTATTGCCACATATATCATTGGAGGGTAATAACCTATCGGGAGCAGTGATTTTTCTTATTGGTTTGCTATCGATTTTCTTCCTGTTTCAGAGGGAAACCTGGGATGGACTTAAATAGGCTAGGTATGAAGTAAAGGAATACAGGACTACGATTTATTGCTCAAGTATGAGACAATATCGAGCTAACGTGAGGGTGAGAAAAGTAATGTTAACTTCACTATCGTTTTTCAATATCGTGTGAAATCTTATCACTTTCTAAACCCAATGTTGTACACATTTGCTTTCAAAACATACTATTCAGCCTAAGAAAGTTTTTGTGTTATTGTTATATGCCCCACGTTGGGCGCCAATTTGAAGAACGTTTTGTTGCTGCTACGTATGGAAAGCCAGTTTGAAGAAGATGTATTATATTTCGACTGTTGGGGAGCCAAACTTGAAGTAGTTGCAACCGCACGTATGGTACCCGGTAGCCTTGTCCCAAATTTAAAAATATTAACTTGTAATTTGACTGTTTCTTTAAATATTATATATTTATGTTTGCCTTGGCTGCGTCAGTATTATTGTTAGAGACATGTTTCTCTTTGCAGGGTTGTGGTGCGACTGAAGAGTGTAGGCTTACACAGATTATAAGTTTACTTCACTCCTTTTATTAATGCTTGACACTTTTTAAGTAACACTTCACTGGTATAGAGAGCTGTAAGATTCTTTTATTAAATACTTGCACTTTTTAAACACGTAAGCTATTTTATCACACAAAATACGTATTAAACTTCTCGAGGACACATCTCGCGTCCGGTTAGGAACACAGTCTGCAAGCAACTGCAACTCTAAATTTGTAAATTTTTCTATATTTCAGTTTCTCATTGGCTAATCCTAGTGCAATAGAATACCTTCATTTAACTAAAGCTTTTTCTGGTTGTTAATTGGCTATTTTTGAACTGTCTCTAAACTTACATTATTGCTTCCAAGAATCACAAGTGGAATTAAACTTTCAAATTCATTATTACCTCAAGGTTACTTCATTGTTACCTTATTGTTAGCAACTTTTAACCTATTATTCTCACAGCTCCTACATTATTATTTTATGTAATGCATTCACATATCATTGAACATGTATACAATAATATAAACATTTACAGTAACTGTAATATACACTTTTTATATATTATTACATACACATATTGCTTTAAGGCAGGCTGTTATTGAATTATATATTATATAATTAGACTGAAATTATTTAACTGTTAAAAATAGTCTCTCAAGCCCTATCATTATAAACAGGCATATGCATAAACTACCTTCTGTGAGAGTTTTACTGTCTCTATATGTACGTAGTAGGTAGAGAAGATATTGCATTCCATCCAAAAGATCTGTATAGAAATTTCACCGGAAATACATGTTTTGAGGTGGGCTGTATACAAATAAAGCTTTTTTTTGCAACATGTACGTGTGTGTGTGTCTATCTATCTTTCGGTCAGCCTGTGAACAGCATAACTCAAAAACTAAAAGTCTGCTAAATGCCAAAATTGGTACTTGAGTTTTCTATCATCCAAAGATGCAACACAAAGATTTTCAACAAAATTCTCCCACCCCAGACTATCCTTTACATGGAAATTGTTTTGCAAATTTTGATTTTCTCAAAAATGGCTCTAACGATTTTGATTGAAATATCATAGGCTTAAGTTATTTTTATGGCAAATGAAATGTATATCTTGAATTTTCTGGGAATGTCCCCAGAAGCCCTCTTCATTCCGAATGACCTACGCATAACTGGTACATAGTAAGAAATAGACAATTTACTTCTACTCAAAACATGTGGTTCACGTTAAAGCATACAATTTGTGTCATATATTTTTTTGTGGAGTTTCCCAGATATTCCTTGTTATTTGTTTGAATTTTCCAATACTTATACCTTTTCTCAAATGGGAATCCGTTATTCGTTTTTTATGTTCCGAACATGCAAAGAGAATGAATGCTCCACATAGCAACCAGCTCTTAAAAGATTCGACTATCACTTAAAGCCTACCAAATCCCCTTGCACCTACAAGAAAATTAGCAATAAGATAGAGTCTGCAAATGTTTATGTCGATTAACATGAAGTAAATGGAGAATTAGCGTTTGTAAAATATCTGCAGAAGACTAGAGAACATGTTGTAAAATCTTGTTTAACTGGTAAATTTTAAACGATAGACGAAAACGCACTCCAGACAAAAGTGTAAACACAGTTGATTCCAAAGAAACTTTTTTGTAGCATAAGCTATTTCCGTGATAACCGTTATTGATGATTATAATAATTAAACAATTTTGTCATTTTTAAGATTCTGTCGACTGTCAGTTGTTTCTCAGGATTGCAAGGAAAAACTGGAAGTTTAAGGCCAGTGTATACCGTCCAGTACTTTAACGTTTGACTATCGCTCTTTACTTTGTATCTACATATGTATAACTAAATGTGCAATGTAGCTGTTTCTGTAAAGATTTACATGAAGTAAATAGAAAAATAAGCTTTCGTAAGAAGCGTTTATATACCCACTAATAAACAATAAAGAGTAGAGAAAGTGATGTGATTGTGACACATTCGATTCCGACTTTCTCTACCACGAACCTAGTGCGCAGAAAAAGTATTGCATTCCACCCATAAAATTTGATGGCATATTTTACTAGAAGTACACGTTTTGATACCACCGAATCCAAAAGGTATTTATAGAAAAAGTTCCGTGTGTGTATGTGTATAGGGCATAATTCAAAAGTCGGATAAACTTTGTATTTAAAGTTCAGTGCCTTCGAAAGATGCAACAGGAAGTTTTTTGAGAAAATCCCTCACCTTAAAACTACCGTATACATAGATTTTTCGAATATTTGGTTTTCTAAAATGAGTTAGCGATTTTAATTAAAATATCATAAATAAAAGATATTTACATGACAAATAAAATATATATCTAACAGTTTTTGGGAATAGCCCTTGAAGCCCACAAATTCAGAACGAATTTTGTATAATGTTATAAAACTGGTAAACGTTAAGCGATAGACGAAAACATACTACACAAGAAATGTAGATCTCTTTAAAACGCACAATTTATTCCATATAAGCTTTTTTGTGGCATATGCCATTTTTGAGATATATGTTATTAAAGGTTCGAAATGTTCATTTCATTTTTTAAAGTCCTTTCAACATTCAGTTGTTTCTCGTGATGTCATAAAAACAGTATGGAATTTTAAGGCCAGCATATAGCGTCCAGTTGTTAAACATTTGACTATCACTATTCTCTTTGTATCTATAACGAAATGTGTAATGTAGCTATTTCTGCAAAGGTTCATTTGGATTAAAACGTAGTAGATATGGAAGTAACCTTTAGTAAGAATACTTTGTGAACACATTAATAAACGATAGAGGGTACAGAAAGTCATGTAATGTAATGCATCGGAAGTTTTCCCTTTACTCACCTTATAAACGGTTCTCGTGACATGGCTTAACCACTTTATAGTGCTATGATTCATAAAAAATTGTATTTTTTATGCCATTCACTTGTGCATTAATGTGAACTGTTATCTCCTTGTTATATAAACAACGTAGAATGGTATCAGCGTCACCAGTATATCGGAATATTGTCCCGCAGGAGTTATTTTACGTGCAAGTAAATCCACTGACATGAGAATTCTATACTCGTGGGCCGGGATCGCAACGTCGGACACCGGCACTCAACGGAATTGCGGCACCTAGGTCCACTGGGCCATGCCAAAGTTACTTCCGGTCTCAAGCCGGAAAGTGCAGATATGCGTTTGAAATTATTGCATGCAGTAAATTCTTTTCACTTCTCTACTACGTACGAGGCGTGTTTTTTAAAAGTAAGTACACATAATTTTTTAAAAAAAGGAAACATTATTTTCTAAACTATTTTTCATTCATTAGCTTACACTACTACTCTTCATAGCCACCGCCGTTTTTCAGGCACTTGTAGTAACGGGAAACCAGTTTATGTATGTCTTTGAATTGTTCATTACTTCTAGTTGTTTTTAAAGTCCCATCGACTTTAGTCATTTCTCGTGATGTCATGGAAACAGTATGGAATTTTAAGGCCAGCATATAGCGTTCAGTTGTTAAACATTTGACTATCGCTGTTCTCTTTGTATCTATAACGAAACGTGTAATGTAGCTATTTCTGTAAAAGTTTACTTGGATTAAAATGTACTAGATAGAAAAATAAGCTTTAGTAAGAATAGTTTGTATGCACACTAATTAAGATAGAGAGTGGAGAAAGTCATGTGAATGTATCTATCAGAGTTTTTTAGGCAACGCCCCTATTTTTAAAATATGAATAATATTATATTGATTCCTGAAACTTAACAAAGATAACGTTTAGAACGTGTTCTTGAAACAACAGAAATGGTGTTAAAAAGCTAGATGTCAGATGTTTTGGCGTTTTATTCATTCGATAGCAACCATTTCCAGTGAAGTTTTTTACTTTCTCTACTACGTAGATATAGTAAGTAGGGGAAGTATTGTATTCCACACAAAAATTCGATACCGAGATTTCACCGGAAATACATGTTTTCAGACCCGCTGAATCCAAAAATAACATTTTTGGGAAAATGTCCGTGAACAGCATAACTCAGAAACGAACAGTTGGATAAACACCAAACTTGGTATTTAGGTTCAGTATCTTCCAGAGATGCGACACGAAGGTTTTCAAGAAAATCCCCCCACCCCAGATTACCCTTTACATGGAACATTTTTTGAAAATTTTAATTTTCCTAAAAATGTCTCTAACGATTTTGATTAAAATATCATATGTTTAAGATATTTTCATGACAAATGAAATGTATATGTTGAATTTTCTGGGAATGTCTCCAAAAGCATTCTTCATTGTGAACGACTATTGCATAACTGGTAAACCATAAGAGATAGACAAAATTTTACTACACAAAAATGTAGATCGCGTTAAAATACACAATTTATGTCTTATGCATTTTTGTTGTTGAGTGAACCATTTTCGAGATATTGCTCGTTATTCCCTTAAATTTTCCAATAATACTTTTTCTCAAATTCGTTATTCATTTTTTTTGGTTCTGGTAATGCAAAGAGAATGGAATACTCCACATAGCAACCAGCTCTTGAAACATTTGACTATCGCTTAAAACCTACCATTTCCCCTAGTATCTTCAAGAAAAGTAGCAATAAGATTAACATCTCGATTAACATGAAGCATATGGAGAATAAGCGTTTGTAAAAATAGTTTGTACAAGAGTAGAGAAAGTCATGTGAGTGTAACACATTAGATTTTTTCAACGTGTTTTGTCTTACTCCGGACAATGAAGGGATTAATTGCTATATAATATTGCTTTGTGGATTTTTTGGGCAAGTACTTGTAGTGTTAATCTTTCTTCTGCTTCTGTAATTTCACTTCCATTTCAGTTTCTTCTGAATTCATAATTTCGTCATTTCACCTTTATGTAGGTTATACTGGATAAAAGAATAACGTTTTAGAACAAAGAAAGCACTAGAGTGCTAATATAAGATATATGTTAAATCTACAATGAAATGCAATAAATTTAAGTATGTAGATTTGTATTGTGAAGGGATAATGCGAGAAATTAATCATGTAAAAAGGCCATGAAAAATAAAATCTAATAGAAACCAAGTCGAGTTATTAAACATGTGCAAGTGCAAATAGTAACTGCCATGTGATTGGACTTGAAACCAAAGTTGGTTACAATGAAGATTCTCGCATTAGTGCAATAATCCCAGTGGTAAAAGAATAAATGTTTGTCCGTACTTCATACCGAGCGAGGTAACGTGTGCGACTCGCATTTGAGAGGTCCCAGATTCGACCGCCACTCTGGCCCATGTGTTTTTTGTGGTTTCCACGGAGTCGGCAGCCGAATGCTGGGGTGGTTTCTTCTCTACCATGATTTCCTTTACATCTTTCAGTGTGCTTCTTAACGATGCAGGGCAGATGGTGCGGATGTATTTTCGGAGACGGGTGTGTGAGCTTGGAAATGTTCCGGACTTCCGCGCGTCTGTTGGCTGTCTGCTTAAGGCTTGTAGCCTCCTGTGGTCCCTTCGCCTCATCCCTTCCCTCTGGAGAGTAGTTGCCGCAATAGATCGTGCAGGTCACAGCGTGCGAGGTGTTCCCCTCGTTGTATCACCTATAACCCCACTTCAATGTTTATCATTACTGATAGAACTTATATTGGTATCTATTTTGAACTTGTTGTAGCGCGTATTTGCTTGCCCATTTTAAGCTTTTCAGCGTCTATTGCGCCGAGGACTAGTCATGACAAAGGGGACCGCAATTTATAAAATCTGATGTGTTACACTCACTTGACTTTCTCTACTCTTGTACAAACTATTTTTTGCAAACTCTTATACTCCATCTATTTCATATTAATCGAGATAAACATTTGCAGAAACGATCTTTTGACATGCAAAGAGAATTACATTTTACACATAGCGACAAGTTCTAAAAATATTTGACTATCGCTTAAGGCGTACTATGTCCCCCTTGTTTTGTATTTGCAAGGGCAATATAGAAATACAGTAGCCTTTAAGCATAGAATATCTCTTAATAGTTGGTTGCTAGGTGCAGCACCATTCTCTTTGCCACACATTAATACTCTTTGCACATCCAAGACAAAAAAAAAACAAATAACGAATTCCCATTTCAGAAAATAAGTATTGAAAAATTTAAGGAAATAACAAGCAATATCTCGAAAATGGTTCACTCAACAAGAAAATGTATATAGAAATATCTTAAAAATATGATATTTTAATCAAAATCGTTAGACCCATTTTTGAAAAAATTAAAATTTTCGAAAAAGGTTCCATGTAAAGGATAATCTGGGGTGGGGGATTTTCTTAAAAACCTTCGTGTCGCATCTCTGGAAGATACTGAACCTAAATAGCAAGTTTGGTGTTTATCCGACTTCGTTTCTGAGTTATGTTGTTCACAGTCGCACACACAGATACAAACACGGACTTGTTTCCAAAAATGCTTTTTTTTTGGAATCAGGGGGTCTGAAAACATGTATTTCCGGTGAAATCTCGGTATCGAATTTTTGGGTGGAATACAATATTTCCCCTACTTACTATACGTAGTAGAGAAAGTAAAAACAAATAACGAATTCTCATTTGAGAAAAAGTATAAGTATTGGAAAATTGAAGCAAATAACAAGGAATATCTCGGAAATGGTTCACTGGATAAAAGAAAATGTATATTAAATAAATTGTAGGTTTTAACGAGATCTACATTTTTTGTGTAGTAAATTTTGTCTATCTGTTACGGTTTATCAGTTATGTGAAAGTCATTTGCTATGAAAATATCTTAAACATGTGATATTTTAATCAAACTCGTTAGAGCCATTTTTAAGAAAATCATTTTTCGTAAAATGTTCCATGTAATGGGGAGTATGGGTGGGGAAATTTTCTTGAAAATCTTCGTGTCGCATCCTTGGAAGGTACTAAACTCAAATACCAAGTTTGGTATTTATCGGACTTTTCATTTTTGAGTTATACTGTTCACAGCCTGATACACAGACAGTCAAGTTTCTAAAAATGCTTTGTTTGGATTCAGGGCGCCTCAAAATATTTATTTCCGGTGAAAACTCGGTGCAATATTTTCCCTACTTAGTATACGAAGTAGAGAATGTAAAAACACCAGTTTACTAAGCTTACCTAAAATCTAAGACAATTCCTATCATGAAAGATTTCCCACGAAATACTGTAAGAATGTATATAAAGGCAGGCTTCACGTAAACAGCAGCATGAATAAACAGTCTGTGACTAATTGCAACAAAAGTTTGCCCACATCATCGCCGTTTCTAAACATAACAAATGTTGCATACACTAACAGTTCCGACTGGGCTAGCAGCTTATAAAAGGACCAAGGCAAATCTCCTCTTAGAGCATCCCCGTTGATAATCTTATAAAATGAAAAGGAAAGCCAATAAATTACCTTAGGAGTGAGTTTAGAACAGGATGTGATCTCTTCTATATCTGGTGTCCACCTGCCCGACTCTTTTAGATGTTTTACTTATATAAGCGAATCGCGCCAGGAACACAACAAACGTAGCCATTTTTTCGATAAATCGCATGTAAAGTGGGTACTGCCAACCTAAATGAAAATGTGAATCCGCTAAAAATGTGATGCGCTGTTGTTACTACTGTTTCTTCTTCTCTTCGTTAGTTTCCGCTGAAAAAACGCAACGCATTCATAGTAAGAAAGACTATCCACCAAAATTGTAATTTTTGTATTCTTTTTGTGAAAGTTTGTTATATTAATGTTATTTTCATTAAATAAAGAAGTTCCTTTACTGCAACAGTGGTAGATAGTTAACGCAAGTTTAAATAAAAAATAACCTAACCTAAGGCTAACCTCCCGTGAATCAGAAATCTAAGCTTAGGAACGCACGCCCCCTTCGCTCGCGTGCTTTGATTTTACCACTGGTAACAACTTAAAACAAGGTTATATATACAAGTAAATCTGAAACCTAAGCTTATATAAAAAACTTAACCTAACCTTCCATGAATTCAGAAACGCAAGCTTATATAAAAAAACCTAACCTAAACTTCCGTGAATTCATAAGCCTAAGGTTGTATAAGATCCCTCGGCTACGCTCTGTGGTCGCTTCCGCGGTCGCGGCACTTTGGTGGCATTAATTTTTCATATGTTGGCAGCATAAGCGAATGACATACAGTGACATCTGTTGAGCTAGTGCATGACATAGTGTGACATCTGTTGGACATATAACACATCATATTCATCGCCGTGGGGTATACTCTAAGAGGAGATTGTCCAAGACCAATAAATAATTAATTACTCGAAGTTAAAGTAGAACATTCTGTACTGAACGATTTTGTGAAACGTAAAGGAAGTTCCAACAACAGCGAAATAGACGTTGGAGTTTTAACCTCCACAAACCAAACACGTACCTGTGATGCCACAATTACACAGAATAAAATCCTAAAACACTTGGCTTCCCCGTTCCACGAGTCGAACTAACTAGATCTCTCTCGCGAGATATCCGAACTGACCAAAACAAAAGAAACATCACGGTAAACCGGAATCATAAGTGCCGAAAATTTCCTTTAGCTTTCGATATATCCAACGTCCCGAGGGGAAAAAAAGAAACTATCGCTATTCCCTTTATATCTAAAACGAAATGTGTAAATAATTCAATGCTTTTGTAAGATTAATTTGTATACCACTAATAAACGATAGGGGATAGAGAAGGTGATATGAATGTAACATCAGTTTTTTTACCTTCTCTCTACGTATAGTCAATAGGGAAAGTATTGCATTCGATCCATAAATTCTATACCAAACTTTCACTGTAAATACATGTTTTGAGCCTCCCTGAATCCAAAAAAGGCATTTTTAGAAACAGGTCGTCGTGTGTTTCTGTGGACAGCATAATTCAAAAACCAAAAGTCAGATAAATATCAAACCTGCCATTAATGTTCATTATCTTTCAATGATACGACACGAACATTGAAGTACATGGTTTGTTGTATTGTAATTTGCCCCACGCTTTGGGAGCCAATTTGAAGTAGGTTATTGCTTCACGTATAGAAAGCCAATTTTAAGTAATAGTTGTATTGTAGTTCAACTGTTGGGGAGCCGAACTTGAAGTAGTTGCAACCGCACGTATGGTAAAAAGTTTCCGGTAGCCTTCGCCGTAAATGTACTTTCCGGTGGCCTTTGCTCCAAATGTTTAAAAAATTATTAACTTTGTAATTTTGACTGTTTCTTTAAATAGTATATATTTATGTTTGCCTCGGCTACGTCAGTATTATTACTTTCTCTACTATGTATAGTAAGTAGGGGAAGTATTGTATTCCACCCAAAAATTCGATACAGAGATTTCACCGGAAATGCATGTTTTGAGACCCCCTGAATCCAAAAAAAGCATTTTTGGAAACATGTCCGTGTGTGTCTGTGTGTGTGTGTGTCTGTGTGTGTGTGTGTGTGTGTGAACAGCATAACTCAGAAACGAACAGTCGGATAAACACCAAACTTGGTATTTAGGTTCAGTATCTTCCAGAGATGCGATACGAAGGTTTTCAAGAAAATCCGCCCACCCCAGATTACCCTTTACATGGAACATTTTTCGAAAATTTTAATTTTCTGAAAAATGGCTCTAACGATTTTGATTAAAATATCATATGTTTAAGATATTTGCATGAAAAATAAGATGTATATCTTGAATTTTCTGGGAATGTTTCCAAAAGTATTCTTCATTGTGAACGACTTTTGCATAACACATCCAAAACATCCAAAAAAAAGATATTCCTTTTTACTGGTTGTCAAAACTTCACAGCTGTAAGTCTGGGTTCGGGAAGATTGGGGAGGAAGCCGAGTGTGGAAGAAAGTGTAGAAAAAGAGGCAAAGACAGAAAAAGTAAGAGAGAAAGAAATAAGCTCTATATTTAACCCAAGAACGCGGGCGGTGTTACGGGTTCTGCTTGCGATGTTTATAAAATTCAACGGCCGTGTTCCGTGCTTTTATCTCTATTACTTACCCATAATGCGAGCATGGGCAGAAAACGCGGGGGAAACGAAGCCACATCGAAACTCGGGGTAAGATGTCAGTCCAGTCACAAATCCTCCCATGGGGCTTTCCAGTAGGACGAGCACCTAAAATTTTAAACTGCCCCCCGCTATTGCAGGGACGCACTTAAGCGCGTCAACCCCAAAATAAAAGACTACCGAGAACTTCGGTAGGGCCGACAGTGAACTAGCACATCGCCTACTAGTTACCCAGGTTGGCAGCGAGGCACCTTAGACGTCTCAGAAACCCGCCCAGAGTTACCGCCCAGACGTACCCAATATCCCATGGGTATCGGTAGCCGCCGAGTCCAACCCAATCCGAAGAACTTCCTTGTGGGAGGGGCCCAAACGTCCGCCCAACGTACTTCTCGCAACGGCAGCTAAAGGGGTCGGACCCCCTAGGGGGATAGAGGGAACATAATAAATGAATAAATAAATAAATAGAAATATATAATACTTAACCTTAATAACCAATTCCTTAAACCACAGCTTAATATATATTTATAACATGTAGCGGGAAAACGTTGGGACGTCTTTTGTAGCGGGAAATCATTGCTCCTCTTGGTTGATGCCCTGTGCTGCAGTGTTCTGGTCTCCGGCTACCTCTGCTCAGCGGCTGATGATTCTCCATTCCTAATATATTATCTATCTAACTAATTTCACTGCTCTCAGGGTTTTCGAAGGTGAGGCAAATTAAAGTACACTGCATTTCCCTTAAAATGCTATTTATTATCAAATAAATACTTATGGGCGGCTGGCTTTTCCCATGTGTAACAATTCCCACCATAATAATAAAAAAAATTAGCAGCCTAGTCGAACTGCACACGCTTCCCACCCATATGCACACACGTGCATTTGTCGTCCAGAGAGTATCACCGTGTGTCGACGAGATTCTATGAGAGAAAATGTGGGGCTTTCTTCCCCCTTTTATACCCAAACTTAGTCACTCTCACCTTCGCGGCTCAAATTGTAAGACATTTCTAATTGGTCCTCAGACCGCGTTACCCTATTATGTATGAAAATATTCTGCTCCAAAACTTTTCGCGCACGCGACCTAGTGACGCATCCGGAATCAAATTCAATATCTCTATCTCTTTGTATTTTTTGTTAATCCTTCAGGTTCCCTGCTCATTAGCTTGGTGAAAGGTGGGCTCTGCCTAGAATTACCTTTTACCTGGAATTAGCTAGCTCGCCCGTCCTTTATTTATCTAAGTTACAATCTGCTTTGTATATCTCTTGGCTGCTAAATATTCTAATATCGTTCTTGCTGAATTATATTATGTACAATTATTGTTTGATATTGGTTTATATGTCTATTTATGTATATGTGTGTGGGATATATACCATTTCAAACACAATATTTTACAGATATATGCATAAAACTAATAACTAATACCAAGTTAAGGCGCTAAAGTAAATAATAGATAAAATGAAGCATAAAATGAAAGATAAAATAAATTCCATTAAAAAGAACATAAAACCATAATCAACACTAAATTACCAAAACGCGAATTATTAAAATATTAAACATAAACAAATAAACAACATAAAAAGTTTATAAATGAATTTAAAATACATTCACAATTAACAAAATACTGCCTCAATCAACACAGCTCTCATTTCAGTATTACTCATCTCAATACGTTTACTATAAGATCAAATTTAAAATTTATATTTATTTTCAAATTAAATGTTTTTATATTATTTTTACCTTTCAATCATATATACTATTATTATTATTATTATTATTATTATTATGTATTTATAAATTAACAGTTTTAATATACTCAATTACTTTTACATTTATTTAAGCTTTTATTATTTCATCTTTTTATACTTTAATAAATTTTCTAATTTGGATAAAGAAGAGTATGTTACTGAATTAAAATATATTAAGAATATAGCTATTGAAAATGGCTTCAAACCGTAGCTTATTAACAATTTAATTACTAGATACATAAAGAAACACACCTTACAGATAACCAGTACCTTACAGAACCCGAATAAAAAGGATTTAACATACAAGAAATTTACATACCATCCAGTTATGTTTAAATACTTTGAAAAATTATTTAGAAAATTTCATATCCAACTGGCACCTCAGAACATATACAGTTTGAAAAATATGCTAAATACACCTTTGACTAACACAACTGATTATTTAAAAAATCTGATGTGTTACACTCACATGACTTTCTCTACTCTTGTACAAACTATTTTAACAAACGCTTATTCTCCATATGCTTCATGTTAATCGAGATAAACATTTGCAGACTCTATCTTATTGCTAATTTTCTTGTAGATGTAAGGGGAAAATATACTTACAAGGGCAATATAGAAAAACAGTAGCCTTTAAGCACATACATATCTCTTAATAGCTCGTTGCTAGGTGCAGCACCATTCCCTTTGCCACAAATTAATACTCTTTGTATATCCAAGACAAAAAATTAATAACGAATTCCCATTTGAGAAAATAAGTATTGAAAAATTTAAGGGAATAACAAGCAATATCTCGAAAATGGTTCACTCAACAAAAAAATGTATATAACATAAATTGTGTATTTTAACGCGCTCTACATTTTTTGTGTAGTAAAATTTTGTCTATCTCTTATGGTTTACCAGTTATACAAAAGTCGTTCACAATAGAGAAAACTTTTGGAGACATTCCCGGAAAATTCAAAATATACATTTTATTTGTCATGAAAATATCTTAAACATATGATATTTTAATCAAAATAATTAGAGCCATTTTTGAGGAAATTAAACTTTTCGAAAAATCCTCCGTGTAAAGGGTAATCTGGGGTGGGGGGATTTTCTTGAAAACCTTCATGTCGCATCTCTGGATGATACTGAACCTAAATACCAAGTTTGGTGTTTATCCGACTGTTCGTTTCTGAGTTATGCTGTTCACAGACAGACACACAGAAACACAGACAGACAGACACACAGACACACACACGGTCATGTTTCCAAAAATGATTTTTTGGATTCAGGGTGTCTCAAAACATGTATTTCCGGTGAAATCTCGGTATCGAATTTTTGGGTGGAAAACAATACTTCCCCTACTTACTGTACGTAGTAGGGAAAGTAAAAAGTCAGATATTTATCAGATTTCATGTCAAGATTGCCAATGCTTTAAAATAAGAGTAAGTGAACATAGTAGTAGGGGAAGTATTGTATTCCACCCAAAAATTCGATACCGAGATTTCGCCGGAAATACATGTTTGAGACCCCCTGAATCCAAAAAAAAGGAGTTTTGGAAACATGTCCGTGTGTGTGTCTGTGTGTCTGTGAACAGCATAACTCAGAAACGAAGAGTCGGATAAACACCAAACTTGGTATTTAGGTTCAGTATCTTCCAGAGATGTGACACGAAAGTTTTCAAGAAAATCCCCCCACCCCAGACTACCCTTTACATGGAAAAAGTTTCGAGAATTATAATTTTCTCAAAAATGGCTCTAACGATTTTGATTAAAATATTATATGTTCAAGATATTTTCATGACAAATAATATGTATATCTTGAATTTTCTGGGAATGTCTCCAAAAGTATTCTTCATTGTGAACGACTTTTGCATAACTGGTAAACCATAAGAGATAGACAAAATTTTACTACACAAAAAATGTAGATTGCGTTAAAATATACAATTTATGTCATATACTTTGTTTTTGAGTGCACCATTTTCGAGATTTTGTTTGTTATTCCCTTAAATTTTTCAATACTTATTTTCTCAAATGGGAATCCGTTATTAATTTTTTGTCTTGTATATGCAAAGAGTATTAATCTGAGGCAAAGAGAATGGTGCTGCACATAGCAACCAGCTATTAAGAGATATGTCTATGCTTAAAGGCTACTGTATTTCTATATTTCCATTGCGAATAGAAAACAAGGGGAACATTGTACACCTTAAGCGATAGTCAAATATTTTTAGAACTGGTCGCTATGTGTAAAATGTAATTCTCTTTGCATGTCAAAAGATCGTTTCTGCAAATGTTTATCTAATTAATATGAAATAGATGGAGAATAAGAGTTTGCTAAAATAGTTTGTACAAAGTAGAGAAAGTCATGTAAGTGTAACACATGAGATTTTTTTTGTCCTGGTAATGCAAATAGAATGGGATACTGCACATAGCAACCAGCTCTTAAAACATTTGACTATCGCTTAAAGCCTAGCAATTCCCCTTGCACCTACAAGAAAATTAGCAATAAGATTAACATCTCGATTAACACGAAGTAGATGGAGAATAAGCGTTTGTAAAAATAGTTTGTACAAGAGAAGAAAGTCATGTGAGTATAACGTCTTAGATTTTTATATTTTAATTTTATTCATTCATTCTTTAAACCAATAAATTAAAAATCATATATTACTGGTATCCAGTTATTACACGGAGGGGGCATGACACCAGGAAGACTATGCACCCAAACGACTCTTGGAAAAGGTTGTCTTCCGAGTGACTCTCTCTCCACCCACCCATTATACCGTGGAACTGGATACGTCAACTACGCGCGTCAACTCCCCAAAGAGGGGGAGAATACCTCAACCAACTCCATCTTTTGTACTTATGAACGAATGAGGTAAAGGAATAGTAGCAGGCTGCAGGCAGGCCGACAGAGAAGCGTAGAAGTTCCTAACGACTGCAAGCTTGATGACCCGGTCACACCGGCGAGATCTTCAGAGAAGGTTTCCTCTGGTGGATCTGGGAAGAATTCGACCCAGCTGCGGTGGCTCAGAGAAGGCTGCCATCTGGCACAATGAGAAGATATTTCCAACTGAGGGATTACACATCTCGATGGTGCCAACCGGGGACCCCGCCATGTCTTGAGGAGCTGCAGCGTCTGGAATTTCGCTTCCAGAATATGACCCTCCACCGTTGTGCCATTTGGTTGGAAACGGGAACGTTACTCTGGATCTTTAAACTGAATGTCGACAATGTAACACAGCGGATGTAATGGTTTGGCTTCTTGAGACTGGAACGGTGGAGGCTGATAAAGTCCGGATTCATCCGCTCAATGCAGCCCTTTATCTCACGTTTTGAGGTCACTAAGAAAGGAAAGATCAGGAATGGCATAACCATGACTGGGGGGCTGGACGGCACAGAAAATGACTGACGATTCTAGCAGGAGCATCTGCCCATTCTGTGATTTGGATGAGGACTGGGTACATATTTTGGCGGAATGTGCACAGTGGGAGAACCAGCGAACAATTAAACTGAAAGAAAAATTTTTAAGTCCCTCAAGAAAGAGATTGGCATGTTGGGATCTACTGGCTGACCAGAGAAACTGGCAAAACATGGGCAATTTTTTGGCTAAAGTGCGTGAAGCTAGGTCAAATTTGTTCAGTTAGACAAAGGTAATTCATCTCTTCTCTTGTTCCTTTTTGATGTGTTTTCTTTCTCTGTTGTTTATTTTGTCATCCTATCGTATCTTAAATATGCATGTACCATCAATGACCCCTGTACTAAATACTTGTGAAATAACTTCAATAATTTGAAACCAATAAAGATACCTTATCTATCTATCAATTAATGCTGTTGCACCAATCTAAAGAAAAAAAAAGTCTTATATTTTTGTGTCAGGAGGCATGCAGTGCTATTTACCTTTAGATAATTAAAAACAATAAATAAATAGAAATGAAAAAATAACAAAAAAATCAAAATAAACATAAATAAATAAAATGGCGTTACATGTTGTTTAATGGAGAAAAGCAAATACAAGTTTACTTACTAGTTGAAAATTGACTAAAAACAAAAAAAATTAAAAAAAACTGTCAAGTTTCTGCGCCATCTGTCCAACCCGACCGACACTGTACAGCCCCTAAGCCTACCTGAAACATGAAAGAGCAAATGAAATGTTAGAAAATGAGGGAAAGAAATTCGTGGGAGGAAAGAAATCACTCTGGCATTCACCTTGCCCAACCAGGGAAAACTACGTAAAACACGTGATCAGAGTGACCGGCCCCAGGAATCGAACCCAGGACCTTCCGAATACGAGCCTCGCACGTTACCGCACAGTCAGCTCACTCGGTTATCTATATAAATAGAGGATTTATTGCATTCCACCCAAAAAGTCCATATCGAGAGTTCAGCGCAACTACACGTTTTGAGGCTCCCTGAATCTAACAAAAACATTTTTAAAAAAACGTACGAGTGTATGCGACTATGAACACCATTTAAAAACAAAAAGTCGGTTAGATACTACAAGACATTCAGGAACCCATTCCAAACTACCATTTAATGGAAACATATCGTTCTTTATTTTCTCAAAAATGGCTCTAACGATGTTGGTTATAATATCACTTTTCGAGCGAGTTGGTGCCGTGCTAACGCGTGTTACTTCCATTCGGGATGTCCCGGGTTCCATTCCCAACGACTGCCCACTCCCACCTATGAGTTTTTCCGGGGGTTTTCCGGGTCGTCAGGCGAATGCGGAAGCGGTTTCTTTAAGCCTCAGAATTTCCTGTCCCTCCATTTCATTCATTCTTCACTCCGCTAGGTCTGTTTCGAGGTTGCTAGTGTCGGCGATCATGATTCGGTGCGCCGTGGCAGGAAAAAAGGATGCTCTCTGGGACTTTCTTCGTCCCTCGCGTTTCGGCTGGTTGCCGGGGTATAAGAACCACCCCTTCAGAGCATAGTGTTGGACCCTCTGTATGGTGTGGGGTCCCCTCTTTCTCCCGGGGCGCCACCTTGTGGGGCATAGATACAATATCCTCACTGAAGCAGTGTCGAGTCCTCTCCGATCATCAGAAAAACTATGGGATTAGATACATTCCCATGATATTCTCTACCCTCTACTACTTTTTAATCCAAATAAACCTTTGCAGAAATAGCTGCATTACACATTTCGTTATAGACACAAAGAGAACAGCGATAGTCAAGTGTTTAACAACTGGACGCTATATGCTGGCCGTAAAATTCCATACTGTTTCCATGACATCGCGAGGAACAACTGAATGTTGAAACGACTTTAAAGAATGACCAAGTATTGAACAATTAGAACCAATAATAACGGATATCTCGGAAATGGCTGATACCACAACAAAACTTATTTGAAATAAATTATGAGTTATGAAGAGATCTATATTTTTTGTTGCGTGTACGTTTTGTCTATGGCTTATCTTTTACCAGTTATACCAAATTATACAAATTTCCTTCTGAATAAAGATGTGATGTAAATATCTTAAATATATAGAATTTTAATCAAAATCTTTAGAGCCATTTTTTTAGCAAACCTAACATTCTGAAAAATATTCCATGTAAGGGCTAGTTTCGGTTAGCGGATTGTCTTAATAATCTTTGTGTCGCATCTTTGGAAGGTACTGAACTTAAGTAGCACATTTAGTATTGAACCGACTTTTCGGTTTTGAACTATCACACGAATCTTTTTCCAAAAATGCTTTTTTGTATTCAGAGGCCTCAATAATGTATTTCCGGTGAAATGGCGGTATCGAATTTTATGTGGAATGCAATACCTTTTCTAACAACCAGGTACGTGTTAAAAAAGTAAAAATGGGATTGTATAGAGAACCTTTAAGTTTGAATTTGGCTTATAGTTGGCAGCTAAGTTGTTAAAACTGCGAGAGAGATTATCTGCATAAATGCACCCCCCTTTCCTCTTTTCCAATACATATCTAACAATAAAATCTGATGTGTTACACTTTCTCTACTCTTGTACAAACTATTTTTACAAACGCTTATTCTCCATATGCTTCATGTTAATCGAGATATTAACCTTATTGCTAATTTTCTTGTAGGTGCAAGGGGAATATGGTAGGCTTTAAGCGATAGTCAAATATTTTAAGAGCTGGTTGCTATGTGGAGTATTCCATTCTCTTTGTATGTTCAGGACATAAAAAATGAATAAGGAATTGCCATTTGAGAAAAAGTATAAGTATTTGAAAATTTAGGGGAATAACAAACAATACCTCGATAATGGTTCACCCAAAAAAATGTATATCACATAAAATGTATATTTTAACACGATCTACATTTCCTGTGTAATAACATTTTGTCTATCTCTTATGGTTTACAGGTTATGCAAAAGTCGTTCACAATGAAGAATACTTTTGGAGACATTCCCAGAAAATTCGAGATATAGATTTACTTTGTCATGAAAATATCTTAAACATATGATATTTTAATCAAAATAGTTAGAGCCATTTTTGAGAAAGTTAAAATTTTCCAAAAAAGTTCCATATAAAGGATAATTTGGGGTAGGGGGATTTTCTTGAGAACCTTCTTGTCGCATCTCTGGAAGATACTGAACCTAAATACCAAGTTTGGTGTTTATCCGACTGTTCGTTTCTGAGTTATGCTGTTCACACACACACACACACACACACGGACGTGTTTCTAAAAATGTTTTTTTTGGATTCAGGGGGTCTCAAAACATGTATTTCCGGTGAAATCTCGGTATCTAATTTTTGGATGGAATACAATAATTCCCCTACTTACTATATGTAGTAGAGAAAGTAAAAATGTAATTGTGCAGAGAAACTTTAAGTTTAAATTTGGTTTATAGCTGGCAGCTAAGTTGTTAAAACTGCGAGAGAGATATCTGCATAAATGCACCCCCTTTCCTCTTTTCCAATACACATCTAACAAAAAAAACCGTTAACAGATGTGGAAGTAAACATAATTAAACTTCAAGAAGATTCGATACGAAGCTTTAACGATAAATCCAAACTTAATCAATCAGAAACTATCTTTATCAAGTTGGCAGTGAAAATAAATGACACTCAAGTGCCGTCTCTGAGATGCAGCATCTGCTCCAGTAAAGCAGCAAAAAAATTATTGAAAACTGCGAAGTTGGAGATGAAAAGGGTGTGGAGAACTTTCTCTGAGCCGGGAAATAAATCAACGAGTAAGGCACAAGATAGTAAAACAAACTCAAAGAAACAGATGAAGGTTTTATAGCGCTATATTTTCCCTGTCCAATTAAGAGTGCTTCCTTTCAAGCATGCAATCTTTTACACTAAAAATAGAGCGCCAATGAGTTATAAAATTACTTCCCCCGAAACAGCAGTTTGAAAATAATTTCATTGTTGCCAACATTGAGTGTGTGTAATCTGCAAGTAGGTTTGGGAGTAGCTAGTTGTCCTTTAAACTATGGAGTCAAACACTGAAGACATAATACTGGACGTCTAACTGTGAAACTTTGTCAGATCTATTGATCAAAACCTGATGTGGTACATTCACATGTCTTTCTCTACCCTCTAAACTTTATTCGTAGGTATAGAAATAGCTACATTACACATTTCGTTGTAGATACAAAGAGAACAGTGATAGTCAAATGTTTAACAACTGGACGCTATATGCTGGCCTTAATATTCCATACTGTTTCCATGACATCGCGAGAAACAAGTGAACGTTGAAAGAACTTTATAGAATGACCAAGTAATGAACAGTTCGAGCCTTTAATATTGGATATTTCAGAAATGGCTTATGCCACAAAAAACCTATTTGAAGTGTAATGTAATTTTATGTAATATTTATTTCATAATTATTTCAATAATACAAATAAAACTTACATCTAAAACTGAAGTAGAATATTTGTTACCAGTTAGTTGGAAGATGCTTCATGTTTATCTGCACCACGTATGGGAGCCAATTTGTCGCGGTCACTTCGTGTTATCTTATTTCTGAGCACCTGTTATTGTTTTACTACTTTGAATTTTGGGTTCATTGTCCTCAGGCTAGCTATTATTATTATTATTCAGTCGAGAAAATCTCTTAAACAGGGTGTGTAAACGGAAAGGATTTGTTACTTAAAGATAACACTGATAAAAGAATTTGTTTTTACACTTTTATTACCGTCACAATTAATTAAGTTCACATATTGACTCTTGATATACGCCAGACTGAAACTGTTATATTTTCTAATATCACTAATCACTTATTTACTGCACATTATTAATTCGCGTGTTTCACATTTATAGCAAACTTTAAGACGCGAGAGATTCTGTAGAATTGCGACGTGTAACTCGCGAACGATTCTGATGAACTACGCGACGTTTAACTTCTGAATGATTCTGTTGGACTCAGTGACGTGTAACGCGTGGATGCTTTTGTTGAACTGGGCAATACTTGCCTCTGGCTTTAGCTTTTTATACTCCCTCACCCCGATATGCCTAAAGATTATAACAGAGCTGCAATTGGTTTATAAAACGCGCCAACATTAGCGTCTATATTTATATCCAATAAAAATTACGAACACACTCCCTCCATTTCTAAGAAAAGCGTGCCAATCTGACGTCATTTGCTTGTCTCTAATAATTGATAAACCACTCACCCCCTCGCTCATTGTTACCCGCTCTTATTGTCAGTTTCAGTGAGGCCGTGTAAACTTATTTCCTAACAATGCATATAATTAACAAACATCTCAAATCAATGTCATACAATAATGCTTATTTACACTACAATCACTCTGGCATTTACATTGTTGTGATACAAATTACTGCCACAAAACTTAAATCTAGTACTCCAGTTTTCTAGCTCCCCCATATTTAGCCCCTAGGCTGTATATATGGGATAAAGCTACTATACCATCTCTCCACTTTACAAACTATGCTCGTTCAGCTGTACCTTTCTTAAGCTCCTTATCCACTTATCCCTTGTGTTGCCTAAAAATGTCCCCATCATTTTAATTGTTTATACTTTTGTGCCTCCCAACATTCTTAATGCTACTGCTTCTTTGTTTAGCTTGTCCCATTTTTATTCCATATAACCTCTCTCCACCTTTTAACCTTATCACATTCTATTAGCCAATGAAAAGTACTACCCGATTCATCACACATAATACATCTCCCCGAACAATTATATCCATTCCTTTTTAAAAATATTACTCCTGTGCGCATCCACGCAAGACCTATTCTACCAAATTGATTGCATATATCTACATACTTCTCCCTTCCCCAGTTTCTTTTAACTGATTTATACAAGATCATTGACCTTTTATCCTCAAAACTAACCAATATCTCTTGTTTCTCGACATCTTCCACCCTCAATCTCACTTCTTTCCAAAACCCACTGTTATTATATTTATCTAATATGAAAATATTCCTCATGCCAATTTCTTTTAGGACATTTCCCATCTCCCCTAACCAACACTCTTCTCCTAAGACAGCTTTTTGCAACTGTACACATTCTTTTAATATATTACTATCTTCTAAATTTAAACATCTATACGAATGCTTCAAAATTCTTTCCACTATTATACATTTTCTCCCTACCCTTCCTAGCTCTGCCAGTGCCACGACCCTTAGTGAACTCTTGGGTAAACCCAAAACTTCTCTACAAAACATTCTATGGACTATATCAATCTTAATCCATCCCTTTGCCACCCCCCATATTTCTATTCCATATAACATTTTTGACTCAACTACAGCTTCGTATAGCCTCTCTAACCAGTTCATTGGTAGCGTGGGTGTTTTGCACAAGCAAACTCTTATCAGTTTTCATGGCTAGCTTTCCTTTCAGTCTATTTGAAGTAAATTGTGTGCTTTAAAGCAATCTACATTTTTGTATAGTACGTTTTAATCTATCATGTCATCCTGCGTGGTATACTGGTTACTATGGAAGCCTCTATTTCCCAAGATCGCGGGTTCAAACCCGGTGGAGGGCAATGTTTTTTTCGAGCGTAAACATCTTTAACATGACTTCCTTCGGAAGGGAAGTAAAGCCGGTGGTGCAGTGTCGTAGATTTATGGCGCGTAAAGGAACCTCAAGACTGATAAAGAGGCCTCTGAGCAAAATTACCGGTCTTTCACTCCCAATATAGAATGAGACGCTAAGAACTAAAACAGTTAAAGAGCGCCTATAAATAAAACTCAATTTTTTTCGTCTATCGCTTAACGTTTATCAGTTATACAGATTGTACAAAATTCCTTCCAATTGAAGTGGACTTCACAGGATATTCCCAGAAAATTCAAGAAAGAAATTTTATTTGTCTTGTGAATGTCAGTAATATATCGTATTTTAATCAAAATCGTTAGAGCCATTTTTAGGAAATAAAAAATTTCGAAAATTATTTCATACAAGGGGTACTTTGAGGTGGGGAATTTTCTTGAAAATATTCGTGTCGCATTCTTGGAAAGTACTGAACGTAAAATACTAAGTTTGGTGTTTATCCGACTTTTCGTTTTTGAGTTATGCTGTCCACAATTACATACATCTTTTTCTAAAAAGTCTTTTTTTAGATTTTGGGACCTCAAAACATGTATTTCCGGTAAAATTTCGGTATCGAATTTTTGGGTGGAATACAATATTTCCCTTACTTACAATTCGTAGTGGAGAAAGTAAAAATCTGAATATGTTACATTCATATAACCTTCTCTACCCCTTCTTCATGAAGCTATTCTTACAAAAGCTCATTCTTCTATCTACTTCATGTTAGTCAAAATAAATATTTATAGAAATGATTTTGTGTTTTCCCTTGGGTGAGTTGCTACTGCTCCTGAAACAGAAATTTCTACTTTTATTCAATGCATACATGAAAACATAAGGAGAGCTTACACTGGTAAACAGATCCTTATCTTCTCAGATAGCCAGGCTGCACTTAAGGCTCTAAGTAGTTTTAAACTGCCCAAACATGCTCACAAACTTGGCAGAACAGAATGAAGTTCAACTCATCTGGGTACCGGGTCATAGTGGCATTGAGGAAACTGAAAAAGTTGATGAACTTGCAAGACAAAGAGCAGCTTCACAACGTATTGGGCCAGAACCAACTCTCGGAATATCTCGATGTTTGGTAAGAGAGGCTATTAAGAGCTGATCCAAGTAGAACATGAGAAAACCTTGCTTCAAACCCCAGGAAACAAACATGTAAACTATTTATTAGAAAACCATGTAAGGAAAGAGCTGAAAGCTTACTTAAATGTGACAGACTTCAGTTGAGAACAATTATTGCATTTCTCACAGGACATGCTCCTGTGAAAAAACATCTTAACACAATGGGAGTATTTCAGGGTAACTTAGATTGCAGATTGTGCAAGAAAGAAACTGAAACAGCCCAGTACATTATATGCTCCTGTGAGGCTTTGGCTTACAGGAGATATTTTGCTTTTTGGAAAATGCTTTTAGAATCAAAATAATTTGAAACCCTGTCTGTCACGAGACTGTATTCCTTGGTAAAGGGTACAGGCATAATGAATTAGCTTTAAAAATACATAAGTAGTATAATAAGTCCAATGCTGAAGTGCATCCGGAACAAGGATAGAAATCTGTATCGAATAAGCATGAAATGGTTTTATTACATATTTTCTTGTATGTCGCTATGTGATTACTTTAAAATTCCGCTCTATTTACAGGACCACAAGGGACAAAAAAAAAAAAAACGAATACTTCCCATTTGAGAAAAATAAGAAAATTCAAGCCCATAACAAGGAATATCTCGGAAATGGTTAAGTCAAAAAATTAAAATGAGATATACGTTTTTTGTGCAATAAAATATTTGTTCCCCTCTTGCGGTCTACCAGTTATACAAACATCATTTAGAATGAAGAGGACTTACCAGACTATTCCCAGAGAATTCAAGATATATATTTAATTTGTCATGAAAATATCTTAAAATGTACGTATTATGGCGCAGCAGCTATGGCTCAAGGTTATCGGGAGGTCGACGGTAAATAAAGATAAGTCGCGCTCCCGCCCAGCGTAAACACTACTAGCGCTATCGGTAGATAACAAGAATTTTCTGCAAGTTTCTTTCCCCCGCCACCATAACGCGTGTTGAGATAGTTCTGTGGAGGATTCCTCTGGCTATAATAGCCAGTGTTCTCGCGAGAGGAGTCAGGTTGTGAGGGAGATAGCGCGTGCGTTTCTGGTGCGACATTTTGCAGGTGTGTTTGTGGCAAGTGTGAGGTGCAGTGGTGCTGCAGGAGAGATTGAGGAAGTCTCCCCAGCGAGCGAATCGTCCGGAAAATTGGCTACGTCATATTTCGTTACGCTGCTACGTCAACAGACGGGGAAATTGAACTAGTTCACATCAGTAAAGTAGAGTGTGAACTAGGGAAGTTGAACTGGTTCACATTGGTGAAGTACAGCGTGAACTAGGGAAATTGAAGTGGTTCACATTAGTGAAGCGAGATTGTGAACTAAAGAAATTGAACTAGTTCGCATTAGTGAAATGAGTGTATGAACTAGGTCTAACAGGGAGGGGTGGGGAGAGATGTTTTAAATGTAATAGATTGGATGATAATTGAAATTATACTATAGAATGCGATGATATGGCGAAAGGAAACGAGAATTTAATAGTAGAGAAATGGAAACATTTACCAATAGAGCTGAAAGTTAGGACGATTTTTAATTCAAGATCAAATGTATGTATGGAGAAAGCAGGAAAGTATCTACGAAAGGTAAGTTTGTAATGGTTAAAAGAAATATGAAGTAAATTGGAGGAAATACGGAGAAAGCGTATAAAGCTATAAAGGTATATAAAGTCAACGAAATTTTGTCCTCAAAACTAGCCCATATCTCTCGTTTGTCTATATCTTCCACCTTCATTTTCACTTCTTTACAAAATCCACTGTTGTTTTTATTCAGTTATCAAATACTCCTCATGCCATTTTCTTCTAACACATTTCCCATCTCCTCAAACCAGCTTTCTCTTCGTAATACATATTTTTTGGAACTGATGCATTCTTTTATTATATTACTGTCATCTTAACATCTGTACCATTGCTTCAAAAATACTCCCCCTTACGGATTACTAATTATACTAAGGTAATTCAGAATAAATAAGAATTTAACACTATTCCCAGAAATGAAATTAATTATTCTTGCACACAACTGTGTGTTGGACAAGGTTGGAAAGGTAGAATCAGACGATTGAAAAATTCAATGCCATTGCCGAAATTTGAATCACGGATCTCCCTGTCTCCGTCTGTTTGCTCTAACCATTGAGCCACCATAGCAACATGCCGGTACAACATTAAATTCCCCAACTAATGCGCATTTTTCCCGGTAAACCACAAGCAGATCTCAAATTTTATTGAAATTACGTACCCCAAAGGCGACTTCCAATGTTGTAAGTGCTTTTAAGTCCCGGGCTTCATAGTTTCGACCACTATTAGGTCAATTAATGGAATTAAATTAAAGTACTTACAGCATTGTAAGTTGCCAATAGGGTATGTCATCTCAATGCAAATTGAGATCTCCTTGTGGTTTACTGGGAAGAATGCGAATTAGTTGGGAAACTTAATGTCGTACCGGCATGTTGCTATGGTAGCTCAGTGGTTAAAGCAACCGGACAGAGACCGGGAGATCCGTGCTTCAAATCCCGGCTATTGTTACATGCTGGGTATGAGGGCCATATTATTACCAGCAAATGATTAAATTTCGATCACCCCAACACGCACATGGGGGAGCGTTACTCGCTAACGGCAAGAGGACCGAGACCTTGGTGTTTAGATTGAGATGAAGGCGTGAGGTTTTAGATTACACAAAATATTACATGACACACATTACCTGGAATTTATTGACAAATGTTTGGCGACTCCATATTGCACTTAGGAAAACAGGGTGAGAGGAGATGCCCCAAAGTTGAGGACTGGTCACACTTTCGACTTGCTGTTTCAACTGCTCGCACACAAGTGAAACTAACTCTCAAGTGACGCTAACTATACGCCCCTCTAACCGTGTCTAGCCAAGCCAGCCAGTCAGCCGGGGTTGGCGTCATACTAGACGTTTTCAAACATAGCCCTATCTCTGGCGTGTTCCGCGCCAACGGAGGGCTCGCTAAGCCGAAAAATAATAAAAGGAACCCAATAATGCTATCAACAATGCAACACAATAATGCGTCTGGCAATGACAATGCTTACTGATACGCCACATTATGAATTTTTTAGTCGTCTGAATCTACCTTCCTATTCCCAGAAAGTTTTAATGTGCATTTTGTCATAAAAATATCTTAACCATATGGTATTTTAATCAAAATCGTTAGAGCCATTTTTGAAAATACAAAAGAAGTGTTTTTCCGTGTAAATGGTACTTTTTTGTGGGCATTTTCTTGAAAATATTCGTTTTACATCCTTGGAAGGCCCTGTATTTAAACACTATGTTTAATATTTAACGGAAATTTCGTGTTTTAATTATGCTGTTCAGAGACGTACACATGGGAATTTTTGCAGAAATACCTTCCTTTGGATTTGGGAACTTCAAAACATGTATTTTCGATGAAAGTTTGAAACAGAATTTTTGGGATGAATACAATACTTTCTCTTACCTATCTTAAGGTAATTGGTAAACCGTAAACTAATGTAATGTTTCACGTCATTGTATGAAGGTCACGTAATATTTGTTACAGGTCGTGCTGGTGGTTTCTGCAAACCAACAGATGCGAAGTACCACCAACTTGCTGATAATCAACCTGGCAGTGGCGGACTTGCTTTTCATCGTGTTCTGCGTGCCCTTCACTGCCACGGACTACGTGCTGCCTTTCTGGCCCTTCGGGGACATCTGGTGCAAGATAGTGCAGTATCTTATCGTGGTCACCGCTTACGCCAGCGTTTACACCTTGGTACTCATGTCCCTGGACCGCTTTCTGGCTGTGGTACATCCCATCACCTCCATGTCGGTGAGTGCACTTGTGTGGTGATGTGGGGATGTTTGGTCTTTAGATTTATAGAGGGAGTTTGGAAGGAAAAGGTGTTATGTCCTCGGCTGGCCTCAGTAAGGCAAATACATAGCTCATCAATAGGAAATGAGGGCTATCTTCTCAGCATGTGTAGATCGAAGACAAATGAACACTTAACATTCAGAAAATTATATACGAGACTATTGATAATTAAGAGCTACAGAGTGATTTATGAAGAACTGACACATTTATTTCTATAATTATTTTGTTAGAAATTCACTCAAGCCCCAATTTTAGCACCAAATTAAGCAGAATGCTCTGGAGCTTCGATTGCCTGTCATTAGATGCGCAGATGTTCGTGTTTTATTCGTAATTGTCAGTTTTGCTGTTGGCAACTGTTTCCGAGATTTTGTTCTAGCCAACGTGAAAATGTAGTACACATTAAATGAACGACTCTTCCTTGTAAAGCAATGCTGGATTACGAATTCAATTACAGCTACTCTACCAGAGAGAATTTGGTGTTCGGAATCCTCCCCAAAGAAACATAATACCGGGACTGGTAAACAAATTGGAAGCAACTGGATCTCTGGTGAGTGAAAAGCACACAACTCGTTCATCTAGGCTTCCCACGGTTGTTGACGTAAGAGCACGACTGGATCAGTCACCCAAAAAATCATTAAGACGTTTGTCGCAAGAAACAGGGTACAGCTATTCAATGTGTCAGAGAGTTGCGAAAAGTGCAGGCCTAAAGCCGTATAGGATTACGGTTGTCCATCCGTTACAGAAACCAGATAAGGATAAACGATTGAATTATTGTCGTTGATTTCAGGCGTTCATTGTGCAAACTCTGCCATATTGTCCATCACATGGTTCACAGATGAACATGATTCCATTTATCCGGCTATGTGAACTCAAATAACTCACGCTATTGGGCCAGCGACAATCCAGATGTTATTCATGAAGCACCTATGCACCTGGTTTAAATCGAAGTTTGGTGCACATTATTCGCACAGAGAATAGTGGGACCCATTTTTTTAAAGCAATGTGAACACTGCAGAGTACCGACGAATTTTCATGGAGTTTGGCGAGCAACTAGACGATGTAGAGGTGAGTAAAGGATATTTTCAGCAGGGCGGTGGTACATGCCATACATCAAATGTATTCATGGTAGTAATTACAAGTTTCTTTGTCGACCGGATAATTTCCAAGAAGCTGTGGCCCCCGAAATCTCGGGATTTGACATCACCGGACTTCTTTCTATGGGGTTGCTTAAAAGACAGGGTTTATGCATCACGTCCCCAGACATTGGACGTTCTGAAGCACAACATTACACGGAGATTCAAGCTATATACAACAGAGTCCTCCAACGAGGGACCAGTAACATGGAACGACGTGTTGAGTTGTGCCTTATGCAGGATGGAGGACATTTTCAACATTTGCTATAGAAGTAAATAATCTCCCAAAATTCCTCTGCATTTCCGGTATAATACGTTGTCACTGGCATAACTCGTTTTGAAACAATTTAAGAAATAAATGTGTCAGTTCTCCATAAATCACCCTGTAGTTATAGATTGATATGTTTAAAAACAGAAAAGCACTGGGCCCAGATAGCATTAATGCAGAGCTAGTGAAATATGGGGGATTGTTTTTAAAAATTAGATTACTACAGTTCATAAATAGATTACATCATAGTAATTCCAGATGATTGGACAGTAGCACTTATAATAACGGTATTTAAGAGGGGCGATAAGAGGGCAATAACTACAGATAGATTAGTTTGTTAATTGTAGGCTATAAAATATATTCAAAGTATTAAACAATAGATTACGACGGCGATACTAAAAATTTTTAAAATGCCATATTTCTAAAAAAAAATATTTTTGTTTATTTTTGACAGCTACTTTCTAATGTTTTGCGAGTTGATTGCCATGCAGTTTGTTCGATTTGTCCAATAGTTTGTTAATTATCGTCATTTAAATATTTTGTGCTCGCCCAAAAATTAATTTTACTAGTGAACATTTCTGAGTTACGATTTTTTAGGATTTTAACCCGTCATTAATGCCTAACAATGTGAATATCGACTATAAATGCATTGGCAAAGAAACCCCATCTAAGTCAACAGTTTATAATTGGTACAGCGAATTCAAAAGAATAGGTTTTTTTCTTGGTGATGAATTTCGTGAAGGACGCCGAGGAACTGCTGTTGCTGATGCAAATATTGCCGCTGTTCAAGCAATGGTTGAAGAAGATCCACGGACATCTTATGAATTTATTCAAGCGACATTGGGCATCAATGGCTAGACGTGAGAAAGCTTTGTTGTCGTTGGATTCCACATAAACTGACTAAAAACAACACATTGATTGGTGCAGAAAAACTGTGGAAAAGTTCCAAGGAGGCACTTCAAATTTGGTTTGGAATATTGTTACTGGTGATAAATCTTGGATTTATTGTTATGGTCCTGAAAAGAAAATTCAATCGGCTCAATGGGTCTTTAGAACAGATCCTAAGCCTACAAAAGTCAAGTGTTGGTAAGAAGATGGTTGCTAGTTTTTGTTTATAAAACGGGCCATATTTCTACTATAGCATTAGAAGATATACGTACCGTTACTGCCGATTGGTACACAAATGTCTGTTTACCGCAAATGTTTGAAAAAGTTACTGAAAAATGCCCAAAGTGAAAAATAATGATACTTTATGACAACACATCGTCGCATACAGGAAAACGAACAACTGAGTATCTGAATGCCCTAAAGGTCAGCATTATGGACCCTCCACCATACGCTCTGACCTAGCACCTTGTGATTTCTTGTTGTTTCCAAAAATTAAAGATAAAATGCGTGGAATCACTTTTTCGTCATCAGATGTAGCAGTGGAATATTATAGAAACCTGATTTCTGAAGTGCCTTAGGAAGAGTAGCAACATTGCTTTAAGTACAGGTTTCATTGAATGCAAGAGTGTATTGATATTAAAGGGAAATATTTTGAGAAACAAAATAAAATCCTTTAGATCCGGCCAAGTTATATCCGGGCGATGTATGCCAGAAAACCCAATCTGGAAGAGAATGTGCAACATGCGATTGGCGACAATCCTGCCGCTAGCAGTCGGCGCGTGCACGAGCTCTGAACACAAGCCTATCAACTGATTTAAGAGTTGTACATGAAAAACCATTGCGCCCGTATCATCCACAGAAGGTACAGTCACTGCAGCCACCGGACTTCCCATTTTGAGTGGAGTTTTCAAATTGGTTCCTTCAGCAATGTGCAGAAAACCACAGTTTTCCAGCTTTGGTGTTGTTTACAGACGAGTGAGGTCAAGTTTGCAAGAGAGGGCATGTTCAACAATAGGAATAGCCATGTATGGGATTACGAAAATCAGCACGCACTGATGTGTCGATCCTCTCAACAGCAGTTTGCTGTGAATGTATGAATTAAATTAAATTGCGTTTTATTTATGGACGCTCTTTAACTACTATGGTCCTTAGAGTTCCATTGTATATTGGGCGTGAAAGACCGCATATTTTGCTAAGAGGCCTCTTTATCAGGCTTGAGGCTTTTTTACGTGCCGTAAATCTGCCACACGGGACCACCGGCTTTACTTCCCTTCTGATGGAAGCTATTTCCGCCGGGTTTGAATCCGCAACCTCGGGAACTTGAGGCTATCATAGTGTCTCTAGACGACTTTGAATACATGGGCTGGTATTGTCAACGATTTTGTGATTGAACCTTACATATTTCCTGATACACTGAACGAAGTCGTGTACAAAGCGTTCCTTCGACATGCCTCCCACAGTTCCTAGAAGATGTATCGCAGAGAATTCGTCAGCTTATGTGGTTTCCACATGAGGGGGTGCTTGCACACTTTGCTCTCAATTTAGGAACCACATTGATGCACAGTTTGGATGACGATGGACTGGTCGCGGAGGTCCTGTTGCATGGCCAGCTCAGTCTCTAGACATGATACCAATGGAATTTTGGGGGGCATGTAAAGGGCGTTGTTTACACGTCCACCTTAAAGCTTACTTGTATTAATTCTTGTATACCGCTGTTTAAGGAAATTCCTGGTTGCTAGGCTTATCACAACCGCGGAAGTACTACGCCAAACTCCTGGAATGCTTGGGCTTGTAAACAGTCAATGATGCGTGGCTGTACACTCGTCGTGATCATGGTGGTCGACATTTGAACAATACCTGCGAGTAAACAGTTCTGCATTTGTTACGTACTGTACTGTACACTGACAGATCAAATTGAACACACTGTGATAAAAGTGTACATGTTTTGTCTATAGGATGTTGCATTACTCTGTGTTGTACGTTTTGGATATTGCATATTATACAGGCTTCTTCACTGTTGTGAAGGTATTTTAATTGAAACAAGGATGGTTGCGGTTACAAACTGAATAAATCATGATAACATTATTAGTCTGTAACGAGCTGCAGGAGACCATAGGTTCTTGATACCAAAATACTCAGAAGGTATCCTTGAACAACTCTGAAAGTTTGTCGGTCGATTCCTGGTTCATCTTGTACCTATATGTGGCACTATAAACAGAACGCTATAAAGGAAGACTAGCAAAGACACATTAATGAGTTTTACAATGTGATGGGTCTTCTACTCACAAAGTAAAGGGACTCCAAAAAGTCGAAATTTTTTAGATTTAACTCTTAAGAGCAGTTAAGGGCTGTACAAGAATATATAAACTTAGAAAGGAAGAGTTGAAGAGAATTAAACGTTACATAATGAGCAGAACTATATACAATATAAAACAAAATGGAAGTCAGATGTACAGAGAATGCCGGACGATCGCATCCCACGAAGCAGTCTATTATTCACCACATGAAAAGAGAAGTGTAGGAAGACCACATAAACGTGGATCGAAAGAAGCTGGAACAAGTTTTTAACCTAATCCGTAAACGAAGAAGAAGAGGACCTTTCACATTTTTCCACACTAAGAATGATTGTTTCCTTGCTCCCTAATACAAGACTTCGCGTTTACCAAATCCGACACTCAAAAAAATTATGAATATTGCATTTAATTTATTGAGCTGATGCTATTTCAGTGTTATTCTCCTTATTTTAACCATTTTCGCACCGGTAGATGCATAAGCAAATATGTATAACTCTATGATAAGGCCGATTTTGTTCTACGGAAATGAAATTTGGGGATGGGAAAGGGCAGAGCATGTAAATACTCGTAAAACACAGGCAGCATTTTGGAAAAGAGTTCTTGGAGTTTCACAAGGCACATCAAATTCGGGAGTATTGAGGGAGGTGGGATGTTATAAGACACAATACACTGTAAAATAAGAGCAGTGAAGTACTGGCTGAGACCGATGCAGGTGGATATCTCCAAACTACGATCCTAATGTTACAAATACCAGCGAGAAAACCTGTCTCCTAAGATTTTGGTAGATGATTTGGAAAGGGGATTGAAGAGAATAGGAATGGGGCTTAAACAAATGACAAAGACACATGGAAAGGTATCAAAAGAACAATCTAAATCACTGCACACAAAAATTATATAACATTATCGTGTTGATCCGGATTTCATAATGATTTGAGAGTCAAGATTGCTAAATTTGTGGTAAAAGCTTTTTGGATAGCTTAAAATATCTAATGTGACATTCGCAGGCTTTCTCTAACTTCTATTTTTGATAGGCTAATAGTACTGAGTGCAGGAATTTCAACTTTCCAAGTGACAATATGAACGGCAAATGAGAGGGGGAAACAAAATACTATCGTCGAAAACTGAAGTTTACAGAGCTGGGTTCACACGGTAACAAGTTTCTTAACGAATTATACATATATAGGCGTACTGGGGGATTTTCAAAATGTGCCATGATATACTCCTAGTATTTCCGTAGAGGTCTCGTGTGTCGGAGAAGTTGCCTGGCATGCTAGGCGTTCAGTCTGAAAGTGATAATCTTCCCCTAGTAGTAACGGACGGCAGTGTGTGTTGAGGCTCACTTCCGTGAATGTAAACAAAAACATTACCTATGTGGGTTGAATTCACTTTGGTAGGGTTATGCAAGAAACAGTAATATTTTTTATTGTTTATTTCATTTAGAGCTGACACTTGTTTCAGAAGCTTGACTCAAAACATAGACGTCATGAAACTTTGAAATGGACGCTCAGTGTAATGTAAAAAATTACAGATCAGGACGGAACGGAATGCTATAGCTGCGATAGTCATCACGTGGGTGGTGATCCTGGTGGTGTCTGTTCCGGTATACCTGAGCCATGGGGAGGTCACCTATACATATTCCTCAGCCGAACACACAGCCTGCGTCTTCCTGGAGCATGATCCCGAGCACAGGCCCGATGGCTATAACAAACCCGCCTTCCAGGTCAGTATAACTTTTTTATGTACTTGATGTCTTGTACGAAGCTTTACCTCTTTTACCTTTCTTTTGATTAAGGTTTTATATAGTGACAAAAACATGTCCAATTTGTTGCATCCAGAAGCCGAACAAATTTTCAGGACATAGTTCTCTTTCACTTTGTGTATGGCTGTATATGATACATATAATATTAGACGTTCAACCGTGCCCAACCCAATCCAAAACTGATAATACATACAGAGGAAGTATTGCGTTCCACCAAAACATTGGATACAAAGATTTCACCGGAAATACATTTTTTGAGGTGCGTTGAATAAAAGTGATACATTTTAGAAGAATATGTGAACAAAATAATTAAAAAACGCCAGGTCTGATAAATACCAACTTTTGTATTTAAACCTAGCATCTTGTAAGATTACCACATGAAGGTTTTCAAGAAAATCCCCACTGAAACTACCCTTTACATGTAACATGTTACCGTATTTTATTAAAATTGCTCTTGCTTAAGATGTACGTGGCAAAAATGTATAACTTGAGTTTTGTGAAAATAGCCTGCGAAGTAAACTTCATACTGAATAAATTTTATATATCTTGTGTAACTGGATATACAAAACTTATTACACAAAAATGTAAATCTCGTTAAAACACAGAACCTTTGTCAAATTATTCGTGTCATTAACCACTTCCGAGATATTGGTTTTTATTGGTTTGAGTGTGAAAAGAGTAGGGAATTTCAAAGACATTATAAATAGCGACGCGCTTAAACATTACACTGTCACTTTAAGACTTCTGATAGCTCTTGTACTCATAATGAAATGGGTAATGAAACTATTTCTGCAAACATTATAAACTTTTGTAATACTAGTTTCTAGAAGAGAGTCTAGAGACAGTCATGTGAACGTAACGCCTCAGATTTTCTAAAACCATTAATTATAAAGGTCTATCAAAATATGTATATTTCTCTTTCTCTACTATGTTCCTAGCAGGTAGAGAAGGTGTAAGGCAAATCATGTTGAAAATAATTTCACTGAAACTGCTAGTGAATCAATAAAACACTGAATCCGCTTTTTTAACGTCATTTCTCTTTCAAGAAAGCGTTCTAAACGTGACATGTGTTAGTTTCAGGAATGAATATAATATTATTAATATTTTACAAATTCGAGCGCTGTCTAAAAATAGTAAATGCCACGCGTTAAAAAAGTGATTTGATTTTGCGCAAAATAAAAGCCTACTTTTACCCATTGTATCATAATCTACTATTAATGTATGGTATTTTAAACAAAATCGTTACAGGCATTTCTTTTTTTCTTTTTTTTTTTGGAAAATCAAGGATTTAAAGAAAAAGTTCCATGTAAAGGGTACTTTTAGGTGGGGAGATTTTCTTGAAAATCTTTGTGTCGTATCTTAGCTAGGTACTTAACCTAAATACCAAGTTTTCGAGTTATGCTGTCCACACACAAACACACGCACACACATGGGCAATTTTCTAAACAGACTTCTTTTATTTAATCAGGGGTCTCAAAACATGTATTTCTGGTGAAATCTCGGTATCGAATTTATGGGTGGAATGAAACACTTTCTCTACCCATTATGTTTGTGGTAGAGAAAGTAAAAATAATTAATACGAGGACTATCCAGAAAGTAAACTCCGTTTTGAAATAAACATGAAACCGGTATACATACAAAAGTTTTATTATATACATCTGAAAACTACAGATTTTCTCTATTTTTCTACATAGTTTCCAAACAGATTCAAGCACTTGTCATACCTTTTCACAGTCTTTGAAATATTCTCTGCATAAAATTCTGCCACCTGCGAACTAAGCCAACCTGTCACAGCGTTTTGAAGCTCTTTGTCATTGCCAAAGCGCTGAGCTGCAAGCCACTTTTTCATGTACGGAAACAGATAGAAGTCGCTAGCGGCCATGTCCGGGCTGTTCGGGGATGGTCAAGAACGTCCCATCTGTGTAGTTTGCTGTGTGAGGGCGAGCGTTGTCATGCAAAAACACAACACTAGATGTCAGAAGACCACGACGTTTGTTTTGGATTGCTCTTCTTAGCCTTTTCGCACTTGGCGGGATTTGTTATTTCGGCGCTCATGTTGTTAGGTTATAACTAGCAAACACGCGACAATACGATGCTCTACCTTGCACAGCTAGAAGCGTACTGAGCCACTGCGTACGCTGATGTGAAAATGACGGTGCTACCCTCACTACTTCTCGTGCTATGCAAGAACGGAGGTTACTTTCTGGACAGCCCTGGTAGAAGGAGGTTATCTACAGTGAGCGGAGCTTAAGTGATAATTGTTCTTGAAACGAAGGGTTGTATGTATGTGTATAATGTCGTAGAGTTGAAATAATGCTAATTCTCATGATGAAGGAGATTTTTTGACATGTGACGCGCTTTCATCGAGCTGCCTCTTCTAGATTTTACAGTAACAATATTTTCTTCTCATAGTTGCACGAGATTAATTTTTTTATTGTCCCGGCAGATAATCTTCTTCGCCACGTCGTACGTGACTCCACTGGCTCTAATCTGCGGCCTATATTTATGGCTTCTGATACGGCTGTGGCGTGGAGCTGCCCCTGGTGGACACGTGTCAGCGGAGAGTCGCCGAGGGAAGAAGCGTGTCACCCGAATGGTCGTCGTCGTGGTCGCTATATTCGCCATCTGCTGGTTTCCTATACAGGTAAGGCATATGTACTTCGTTTTATATGCAAACCAATCGGTTAGAATTGTGTCTTAGCGAGGTTTATTCCAGTGAAAAAGACAGTAGAGTGGAAAAGTCCCAGTGTCAATTTTACAGGAGGAACAAAAGAATTGCCGCGAAAGTAGCTGGGAAGGCACTGTGGTAGGAAAAAGGCCACGCGCGCCTGTGCTGTGTGTGAGTGTTTATTAAATTCTAGTATTTGACATATTAATATCATAAATAAAATGTATATCTTGAATTTTTTGTGAAGAAAGTCCCCTTCAATTTTGTACGTCTTTATTTTCCCTACCAAATGCCTGGTAGGTAGACAAAACATTCAATTCCACCCAAACTTCGATGTCGAAATTTCACCGAAAATATATGTTTTGAATAAAAGTCACCATTTTTGGAATAGGTAAACACGCGTATATATGGAAAAAATTTTGATGTATTTTTATTTTCCCAGAAAGTTCTAACGATTTTTATTAAAATATCACAGGTTTAAGACATTTGCATAAGAAATAAAATGTGCATTATGAAATTTCTGTTAATAATCTGTAAAATCCTCTTTATTGACAATTTTTACCTTATCTACCACATACATATAAGGTAGAGAAGGTATTGCATTCCACCTAAAAATTCGATATCGAGGTTTCACAGGAAAAGCATGTTTTGAGGGACGGTGAATCCAAATAAAACATTTTTAGAAAAAGGTGCGTGTGTGTATATCTTGTGCCTGTGAACAGTATAACGCAAAAACGCAAATACGGATAAATACCAAACTTGGTATTTAGGTTCATTACTTTCCAAAAATGCGACAACGAAGATTTTAAAGAAAATCTCTCAAACTACCCTTTACATGGAATATTCTTCAGAATTTTATTTTAACAATTTTGATTAATACCAAATATTAAAGATATTTACATGGCAAATACAATTTATATCTTGAATTTTCTGGGAATAGCCTGCGAAATCCTCTTCATTCAAGATTTGGTATTATGGAGTTAATGCTATGCCTGGGTGTGAGTGATGTCCTGGGTGGTTCAGCAGTTTGAGTAGTCCTTCTGTCTAGACTGCCCTGCCCATTTTTTTTCGAGTGGAAGAGAAAATTATTTAATCACTAGCCCCAGCCCCGATGAGAGTCGGAACTGGGAGTGTGGGACACGCCAATAAATGGCATACCCACTAAAAACTCTCCACCGGAGTAAGAAAGGGGAAGGTTTGCAGCGGTACCGCCTAAAGCACCCGCGCATTCCAAGGTGACGGTGTAACTGGGCCGCAGTGCGGTCACCAGGAGAGCAAGGGATTATTGCCGGGAGACAGACTTGACCAGGGTCCAGTCTGCCCCCGCAGCGAAGTTAAGATGAGGATAGTTGGGATTCCAGGTGATATTGTGGAGGATTAGTGACCCTTGGATTTACTGTAGGAGTTAGAGGATTGAGAGGAGTGTGGCATCGGGTGGGTTTCCAGGAACTTACGTTGAGGATGTAGTCTTCCTGAAGTTGGTTTAAGTGATCATGAAGTCCCTTGATGGCGTTGTTTGTAGTCGTTTGGATTTCTTGAATCCCCGCAACTGAGTCCCCAAGGGCACCCAGTCGCGTTGATCGGTCGTCGCTACCGTCGGTGGAAGTTTCGACGAGGTGGCACTCGATGCGTTCCAGCTTGCGCTGGGCAGACGCGAGCACTCCGTCGTCGTCGGTGAATCAATTGGAGAATGCGCTGATAACCCTGGCTGAGATTCGCTGCTTCGCCTCCACAGCCGAGAGACGTGTGAAGATTGCACGGCGTAGCTCAACCTTGTGATGAGAGGTCCTGTATGGCTGACAGGAGGCCTTGAAGTCCGTGGTGCGCTTGGTCTGTGATGCCGCTGGTCGAGTGCTGTGGCTGCGTCGGGTTGCTGTCTGTAGTAGCTGGTGTCGTCGTAGGTCTTGATGTCTGTTGTCTTGAAGGTTATGTCTGCTCCGGAGATACAGGGGGCATTGCGCCTCCCCTGTGAAATGTGTGTTCCCGGAGCAGGTGGCGCAGAATCGGCGGCGTCTTCGGAAGTCGTGTTGAGTGCAGGCTGAGACAAGGGAGTCTGACCCACAGTAGTGGCATCTGGGCGCAGCAGTACAGGCTTCCGCTGAGTGCTCGAAGGCACAGCAGCGTCGGCAGAGCACCGAACGTTCTCCTCTGGTGGCCTCAACTCGCAGGCTTCTCCCAAGTAGAGGCAGACCTGTGGCTATGGCCACTTCCACGTCCCAGGTGCAGGCGGACCAGCAAAGTTGGGCCTCTAGCAGAAGTGATGTGTGAGGCCCGTATTGCCGAGTGCCAGTGCTGACGTGCTGCTTCCAGCATAAAGTGCGGTGGGAGATCCCTTGGCACACCACAGATGACGACGCTGTGACGTCCATCCATCTGCACATGCGCCGGCGTCGGTTGGAGTCTCAACTTCATTGAAGGTGCTGGGCAGGCGGCTGGCGGCGTCGGTTGGCTCTGCCTCTGTGTAGAAGCAGAGACGGTGGCAGTTGGTTGCTGGCCCGGTTCCGTTGGAGAGGCCGGGCCAGTAGTTGGCGGCGTCTGGGTACTCGACTCCCTTTGAGGAGCCGAGACGGCGGTGGTTTGAGTCGCAGAAGAGGTCAGCTTCGGCCTAGAAGGCCGAGAGGCCTGCCTCTTCGAAGATTTGCCCAGCTCCGACTGAGGACTGGGTTGGTAGCTGACGGCGATGCTGGTTGGGCCAATTCGGGAAGGAGGGCGAGGCCTGCTGCGGCCGGCTGCTCCCTCGGCAGTGGTGAGGATTGCCGGTGTGTCTGCGGCGTTCCCCGTGGCCATAGTCTCATTTTGTTTTGTCGGCTGTTGCAGTCGGAGTAGCGGTGCTGAAAACGTGCTCTCTGAAACAGACGGTTCTGATGCGGCGCAGTTGACCATTGATGTATGGAGGGCCTCCATAAAGGAAATGAAATTAAATCTATATTGGGCGTGAACGACCGGTAATTTTGCTCAGAGACCTCTTTATCAGGCTTGAGGTTCTTTTACCTGCCGTAAATCTACAACACGGGACCACCGGCTTTACTTCCCTTCCGAAGGAAGCCATGCTAAGGATTTTTACGCCCGTAAAAATCCATCCCCTCCGCCGGGTTTGAACCCATGACCTTGTGAACTAGAGGCTAGCACGGTACCACTAGTCCACGGAGGTCGACACCTCCACAAAGGATATGACCAAATTGGAGGGATAGCTTTTGCTCTCTTAGTTCGCATCAATTACCAACATGGAACCAAAGGAAATGAGTGGTGTTGATTGACACATCTGTATTGCACCATATAAAGAAATGGATTTACTTTTACTTAACCCGGCTCATACGTTACACTATAATCTTGTATAACTGGTAAACGTTAAGGGATAGACCAAAACATACTACACAAAAAATGTACATCCTTTAAAACACAATTTATTTAAAATAAACTTTTTGTGGCATAAGCCATTTCTGAGGTATTTGTTATTAATGCTTCCTATTCTTCAATAATTACCCATTCTTTTAAAGTCCTGTCGATTTTGAGTGGTTTTTCGCGATGTCATGGAAACTGTGGAATTTTAAGGCCAGCATATAGCGTCCAGTTTTAAACATTTGACTATCGCTGTTCTCTTTGTATCTATAACGAAATGTATAATGTAGCTATTTCTGTAAAGGTAGAGTAGATATGTAATATGCTTTAGTGTGAATAATGCATATACTGACTAATAAGCTCAAGAGGGTAGAGAAAGTCATGTGAATGGAACACAAGATTTTTTAGTAGTAGTTTGTAACACCTGTGCTTTGTATATACGGCAGCACAGGCGATAGACACTGATATTACATACAATTAAATGCTTTTTCGGAAAACAAATTTGTGAAGGAAATGTTACAGGCTTAAATTTAGGGTACTGTCATGGCAGTTGCCATTGATGAACCTTGAGGAGAACCTGGAAAAGAAACCTGTCATGAAGGACCGACCTGTGCTTACATTTAGTGTCATCAGCTCCCGTTCACGGGTTCGTGTCTTAATTACTTCGACCATCCATTCAAATTCTTCAAATCCATTCAAATTTTTGTGGCATTTATATTTTTACTTTCTCTACTACGTACAGTAAGTAGGGGAAGTATTGTATTCCACCCAAAAATTCCATACCGAGATTTCACCGAAAATACGTGTTTTGAGACCCCCTGAATCAAAAAAAGCATTTTTGGAAACATGTCCGTGTCTGTGTGTCTGTGTACAGCATAACTCAGAAACGAACACTCGGATAAACACCAAACTTGGTATTTAGGTTCAGTATCTTCCAAGGGTGCGACACGAAGGTTTTCAAGAAAATCCCCCCACCCCAGACTACCCTTTACATGGAACATTTTTCGAAAATTTTAATTTTCTCAAAAATTGCTGTAACGATTTTGATTAAAATATCATATGTTTAAGATATTTTCATGACAAATAAAATGTATATCTTGAATTTTCTGGGAATGTCTCCAAAAGTATTCTTCATTGTGAACGACTTTTGCATAACTGGTAAACCATAAGAAATAGACAAAATTTTACTACACAAAAAATGTAGATCGCGTTAAAATACACAATTTATGTCATATACATTTTATTTGTTGAGTAAACCATTTTCGAGATATTGCTTGTTATTACCTTAAATTTTTCAATACTTGTACTTTTTCTCAAATTCGTTATTCATTTTTTTTTGTCCTGGTAATGCAAAGAGAATGGAACACTTAACATAGCAACCAGCACTTAAAATATTTGACTATCGCTTAAAGCCTAGCAATTCCCCTTGCATCTACAAGAAAATTAGCAATAAGATTAACATGAAGCATATGGAGAATAAGCGTTTGTAAAAGTAGGTTGTACAAGAGTAGAGAAAGTCATGTGAGTGTAACATCATATTTTATTTTTATAATTTCTTCAACTGCTAAGGCGCTATTGGCTTTTCTCTTCGCATGGGCATGCAGTCGTCTGTCCAATCCAAACATGCAACTAAATAAAACACTGTTTTGCACAACTTCTCCATGAAAAAGCATTTTTAATGGTAACATAATGTAAAACTGAAATAAATTATACAGTGTGATCCATATAAACCTGAACCACTTTAATAGGCTATAACTTTTAACCAATAACAGGACAGATGTGCAACTTTGGGAGAATATATTACATATTTGGAAGGTTGCATTGTTCATGTTTCTCAGAGGAAATGTTGGAGGTGTCTTCCACCGGCATCCATACATACTGTATTCACTTCACCATATTTTGTGACCTACGAAGAGTATTGTCACCAGTGCTACTTATTTCGTTACAAATGGATTCATGGAGTTCAGCAGTTGCCCGAGGTCTATTCTTATACACTCTATTTTTAAGATACCCCCATAAGAAATGGTCCGGCGAGGTTACGTCAGGTAATATGGGTGCCACAGGCCTTTTAAGATTATTCGATTACCAAAGAAACTAGTTACAAGTTGCATGGAGGAGTTAGGTGAATGACACGTTGCTCCATCTTGCTGGAAATAACCTTCTCTCAATTCGATATCATCCAGCTGCTCCACAAAGATATTGAAGATGTCTGTATAAACTGCAGTGTTTACAGTTATACGAGGGCTGATCAATAAAGACTGAGATTGATTTTTTCCTGTAGCTTTCTTGAGAGTTTCCTGTCTCTACCATGAATATTTGAAAAGAGCGGGTTTCATGTATAATGTCCATAGGCGGCAGCACTCTCGTATCGGTAGGTTGCTAGTAATACTGTATATTGTTGACCCTAGTTGAATTTCGCATACCACAAAATGGAGGTGACACGAGAGGAGCAATAAAATTTTGTTTTCGTTTAAATCATACAGCCTCTGAAACTTTGGAAAAGCTGAAGCAAGCATACGATGAAGATGCAACAGTGTTTAGGTGGTTCAAAGTAGAGCGAGTCCTCTGTGCTAAGCAAGGTGGGCCTGGTGCTTCGGCTTCTGCTATGACTGAAGTCAACATCAACACAGCTGCTGTGATTGTTGTTCCCACTCACACCACTGTTACAGCAGCGTACTACACGTCAGTATTGGCTACACCGAGGAAGCACATTGCAAGGAAACATCCAGAACTTATCACAACAACGTGCAGCCTCATGTTGCAAATCAAGTCCAGGAATTTTTGGCTAAATTCAACATTACCTGTGTGCCGCATCTGGCTTATAGCCCCAATCTTGTCCCCTGTGATTTCTTTTCATTCCCATCACTAAAGGCAAAGCTCCGGGGCATTCGATTTGACAGTACTGAAGCAGTGCTGAAGAAACGTGAGGCGATTCTCAAAGACCTGGCAAAGAATGGCCTGTACCATGTGTTCGAGGACTGGCAGAGACGCTATAAAAGTGCATTCAAGTAGGAGAGGACTATTTTCAAAAAGATCATGTCAACATTGAAATGGAGCAATAAATATCAGTGAAAAAAATAGTCTCAGTCTTTATTGATCAGCCCTCGTACTAAAAAAAATGCGGTCAACAATCCTGGAAGCTGACACCGCGTACCATACTCCAACTTTTTCAACATGCAGTTGTCTTTCGTGGATTATATGGGGTTTACAGCAACCCTGTATCTGCTGTTTTGTGACAGACGGAACCATACCCATCTGCAAACCACGTTATGGAGAGAATATCTGGACGTGAATATGATGAGGAGATGGGGTTTAAGGGCACTAAACATCTAAGGTTATCAGCGCTCTTACAATTTAAAAGCCAACAACTAAAATACAGCACACAAACCCGCTTGGTCGAAAACACTAATAAACATGACTACAAATTCTAAAACAACATACTAAAAACATGGAAAACGAAACAATAAAAGACTAAAACGTGTCAGGAGCTGTAGAAGTCAAGGGAAAAGAACGCCATATGTCCCCAGGGGGAAGAGCCCCATTAAAAAACTGACAGTATAAAACCACAAAACTAATGGACGCTCAGTGCATCAAATGCGCCGACTAAAGCCATTGTCAATAATAAAACGTAAAAGACGGTCGACAGCATGCGCGTCGTTTGCCAAAACGTTGGCTATGCCAACAGGCAGACACACACGAACCCGCAACGGAGCTAAAACCCGACTCTTAAAATGTAACGTACCGATAAGGGTGCCGCACACTGCTCACAGAGTGGTGCGGGGTCACCACTTACCAAGTGTCTATGACCAAAAATGCAATGTCCGATACGAAGGCGTGTTAAAATTACCTCTTCCGACGAGAAGCACGGGAAGAGGTAGCCCAGACTAACGGGAGAGGTTTAACCTCCCGCAACTTGTTCCCCCGGAGGGCCGTCCACTCATCGCTCCAAAGCGAGAGTATGTGGCGACGTAAAATAATATCTGACGAGGGAACAACAGAGGTAAAACTTCTGGGTGATAAAATCGCCGATTTGGCAGCGGCGTCGGCAGACTCGTTCCCTGGGATGCCCACATAACCTGGAATCCACACGAAGGAGGCGCTGATGACGGAAACACCAAGCGAGTGGAGCAGGTCATGAATGCACTGTACGAGCGGGTGGTAACTGTACAGCGCGCGAATACTTTGAAGAGCACTCAGGGAGTCTGGAACAAATAAAACAGTGCCGTAAGTCGTGCCGCTGAACGTATAAAAGTGACTGATAAATACTAAAATGTTCGGCGGTAAAAATCGAACATTGCTCGGGTAAACGAAAGGTAAAACTATGTTCACCAAAAACAAAGGCACACCCTACTCCAACATCAGTCTTAGACCCATCAGTATATATAAAATAACATTCCCAGAATTGGACCTGTAGTTCTAAAAGCGCTGATCTAAAGACTGAAGAAGGGGTCTCATTCTTCGGCATCGACGTTAACCCAAGGTGACCTGGACGTAACATAAGAAAACGCTGAAAACATCAACAATAACACATTTTTTATTCATGATCTGCTTCTTTCAATTGCTGCACCATATGAATAGCCTGTCTCCTGGCTCAGTCGACGCAACGATTTCTTTAGAGAGTTCACTAAGCGTCTTCGAACATTATCAACAGACTCAGCACTCAATGATGGTCTATGTTTTCCACTCTCACTGACGAGTACACCATTTGCCTCCAGCTTTCTTACTAGCGATAAAATTGTTGCCTTTGTTGGAACATCGCGCACGTTTAATTCTCTTCGAAATCCCCGTTGTGTTGTTATCAATGGATTTGTCTTCCAATACGTTTTTACAATAAAATCACACTCTCGAAGTGAGTACTGCAAGTTTCTGTTAGGATTGCAAACTAAAGACCGTCAACAATGCCTGTAACTACCATTAAAACCAACAAATGGCAGAGGTACTGATTTTCTCAGAGCCACTTAGACCATTAAAACAAATCTTACATTTCTACCAGCTTTCAGAGGGAAATTATGACCCATTAACGTAGTTCAGATTTATATCAACCCACTGTGCTTTTTACCCTCAAAGAGCACACATTTACCACACATTGTTTTAATAATTTATCCAAACTCCATTCCTGTACAATACCTGATTTACCCTTTAGGTTTCTCCTTCGTGGTCTAGGGCTACCATGCTAGTCTCTAGCTCCCGAGGATGTGAGTTCAAACCCGGTGGAGGGCGATGGATTTTTTCGGGCGTCAAATCCCTTAACAAGGCTTCCTTCAGAGAGGAAGTAAAGCCAGTGGTCGCAAGCCTGATAAAAGGACCCCTGAGGAAAATTTCCGGTGTTTCATGCACAACATAGAATGGGACGCTAAGGACCGTAGTAGTTAAAGAGCGCGCTTAAATAAAACCTTTTTTATTAGTCGCCTAGGCAATGACTCACTCGTCGGCCTCTGGAAACACCGTCATGAAATACGGGAACATTTGCATTACAGTTTGAGTTCTTTCAGCACCTAAGTGATTCGATGCCTACATCCGGGTGCATGGGATTTTATAATGGCCAGAGAACGTAGTGTAGCTTTACAGCATTATTATTATTTTTTTGCGCAACAGATGAGCATAATTTCAATATTTCCTATGTAAAATTATTTTTATAATCTGGCCTTCGAGTTACTGAATGGAATACAAGGTGATTTAGTAATACGTATGCTGTGAGAGAAACGTTATAATTTGTCATCTGGAAGTGATTTCATAAGCTTTCGTTTTTTGCCTTCATTTACTTCCTTTTGCTGTTTCACAACTTTAATCTCCTTTTATGTTTGCTTTAATTTTGTTTCTTTTTCTGACCTAATTATCCAATCCACTAGGCTTCCCTTTTCCACTTGTTTGCCCAACGTGTAGCAGCGTGTATGTGCATGATTTATTAATTTCTGTTACAGAGCTTTTTTAACTCCTTGGTCCTCCTTTGATCCTTTATTATGTTCTCTTTTTATATACAACATTAAATGTGCTATAGAGATGCATGTGCTGCAAAATATTCAGCAATACCTAACACAGTAAATTAATTTCAGAGTAACTAAAGTGTAAAATATGTAAACAAAAATGTAAGCAATATCAAAGAGTGTGTGCAGTAGCTTCGACAGCTATAGTTGCTTTGTAATATGCATACCAGTCATTGTTATAAGCGGAACACTTATAATAAAAACTGCTCTGGAATTATCGTGTTGTATAACAAGTTTCAGCAGAAATGTTAGACAAATATGAAGTTCCTCAAGAAATGAAAAATTTGCAACATTCTTGCAAGTCGATATAAATATAGTCCATACGTAGAATGCCACAAAATTTTAATAAAAAATCTAATGTATTACACTCACATGACTTTCTCTACTCCTGTACAAACTATTTTTACAAACGCTTATTCTCTATATGCTTCATGTTAATCGAGATATTAATCTTATTGCTAATTTTCTTGTAGGTGCAAGGGGAATATAGTAGGCTTTAAGCGATAGTGAAATCTTTTTAGAGCTGGTTGCTATGTGCGCATTCCATTCTCTTTGCATGTCCAAGGACATAAAAAAATGAATAACGAATTCCCACTTGAGAAAAAGTATTGGATAATTTAAGGGAATAGCAAGCAATCTCTAAAATGGTTCACTCAACAAGAAAATGTATATGACATAATTTGTGTATTTTAACGCGATCTGCATTTTTGCTTTCTCTACTACGTATAGTAAGTAGGGGAAGTATTGCATTCCACCCAAAAATTCGATACCGAGATTTCACCGGAAATACATATTTTGCGACCTCCTGAATCCAAAAAAAGCATTTTTGGAAACATGTCCGTGTGTGTGTCTGTGTGTGTGTCTGTGTGTGTGTGTCTGTGTGTGTGTGTGTGTCTGTGTGTGTGTGTGTCTGTGAACAGCATAACTCAAAAACGAACAGTCGGATAAACACCAAACTTGGTATTTAGGTTCAGTATCTTCCAGAGATGCGACACGAAGGTTTCCAAGAAAATCCCCCCACCCCAGACTACCCTTTACATGGAAGATTTTTCGAAAATTTTAATTTTCTCAAAAATGGCTCTAACGATTTTGATGAAAATATCGTATGTTTAAGACAATGTCATGAGAAATGAAATGTATATCTCGAATTTTCTGGGAATGTCTCCAAAAGTATTCTTCACTGTGAACGACTTTTGCATAACTGGTAAACCATAAGAGATAGACAAAATGTTACTACACAAAAAATGTAGATCGCATTAAAATACACAACTTATGTCATATACATTTCTTTTGTTGAGTGAACCGTTTTCGAGATATTGCTTGTTATTCCCTTAAATTTTCCAATACTTATACTTTTTCTCAAATTCGTTATTCATTTTTTTATGTCCTGGACTTGCAAAGAGAATGGAATGCGCCGCATAGCAACCAGCGTTAAAATATTTGACCATCGCTTAAAAGCTACCATATTCCCCTTGCATCTACAAGAAAATTAGCAATAAGATTGACATCTCGATATCTCGATTAACATAAAGCATATGGAGAATAGGCGTTTGTAAAAATAGATTGTACAAGAGTAGAGAAAGTCATGTGAGTGTAACACATCAGATTTTTTCTGTAGTAAACGTTTGTCTGGCTCTTATGGTTTACCAGTTATGCAAAAGTCGTTCACAATGAAGAATACTTTTGGAGACATTCCCAGAAAATTCGAGACATACATTTCATTTGTCATGAAACTATCTTAAACATATGATATTTTAATCAAAATCGTTAGAGCTATTTTTGAGAAAATTAAAATTTTCGAAAAATTTTCCATGTAAAGGGTAATCTGGGGTGGAGGATTTTCTTGAAAATCTTTGTGTCGCATCTCTGGTAGATACTGAACCTTAAACACCAAGTTTGGTGTTTATCTGACTGTTCGTTTCTGAGTTATGCTGTTTACAGACACACACAGGAACATGTTTCCAAAAGTGCTTTTTTGGATTCAGGGGGTTCTCAAAACATATATTTCCGGTGAAATCTCGGTATCAAATTTTTCGGTGGAATACAATACTTCCCCTACTTACTATACGTAGTAGAGAAAGTAAAAAGTTCACTAAAAGTAAAATTCCGGGCCCAGTGTAGAATCCATTAAAATAAAGCATTCCCCCTTTCACATTCACATTCACATTCAAATCTAGAAACATTAATAAATGACAATTGAAATACATAACATTTTTTCTTTCTCCTTTTCACACAAATAGTTGCCATTTTAAACAGAATTTAACACGTTGTGATATTCCAATATGAACTCGCTTCGATAAAGTTTAAATGCCGCTCCACACTCTAGAAACAATTTAGAAGTTTACTTACGCCGAAAAATATGTGTATAAATTTAGACAAGGCCGAAAAGCGTGGAGACGGCCGCTCCTAGACACGAAGCTCAAGAAAGTCCTTCCTCACTGGTCGTCGAGAACTAAGTCTGTTACACACACACACTGTCTTCTTCGTTAGAGCGTATCGCTCAAGGGGCACCAGGAAGGTCAGGTATAATAACGTGGACACTGCATAAACGCTATCTATGCTGTCGGAGAGGACGCAATCTGGCAAGCGCTATTGGTGTCTGGTGCAGCCGGTTACTGACTGTTAATCGGGCTGCCGATGTAGTTACGAGCAGGGGCCGAAAATTGTAGTTCATCATTCCAGAGGCGTTAAGGAACTGCGGCCAACTCTGCTAAAACAGCTACTCCTTGAAAAAAGAGCCATAATTGGTTCAAATTTAATTGAAGCAGGACATCAGCATAACTGTAAATTAAAGTAGCAAAACAATAAATAAAATGAAATAGACAAATGTCTATTATTATCAATAAATCAGGCAAAAAGAAAATATTAACGGATTCTACAGTCATAATTATAAGATCTGGATGAATATTAAAATCTGTTTCTAGAATCCTGAGATGTTTCTATTTTTTTACGAAACAGTTTTGTTATAAGTAACCTAACTTCTTTGAAATTTGGGGTTAGGATTTTACATCGTAAACTTAATTAATAAATCTGGCTTTCAATGATAAATCTAGGTTATTTCATGAAGCAATTTAGGATTCTGTAACTCTCTGAATATTCATAGCAATGTTAAAAAATACAACAAAAATGGTTATAAGCAAAAATAAAGGAATAATTGTGGATTGGAAAGTCATAATTCAGGAAGTTCTGGATGAAGTAATCTGACTGTTTTTAATCCCAGCATATTTACACTCCTTAGGTATACTATGAAGCTTATAAAGTTATGACAATGTATCTGGATTTGAGGTTAACACTTTACATAGTAGGGTTAATTAATATATCTGACTTCAATGTTACTTCTGGGTTATGTTTCTCTGAAACAATGTAGAATTTTGAAAGTTCTTTAATGTCCATGGCTATGTTTGTAACTTTTCCATGAATACTACACAGCTCATAAATTGTGCCATTCTCTTCATATTTAGTTTTAAGAAAAAATATCAATATACACTCAAAAGTGAGTATGCATCTAACCATGCTCAACATGAGAGGAAAATGAATACATAAAACTGAAAATATACTAGTTTTTATTCATACCAAATATGAGTACATACTCTTGTAAGATGGATTCCTGAGTATTTGTTACTCTGCTTCTATTACTTGAGTACGTTCTCAAAATGAAATAGATACTCAAAAGGTTTTATTCTTACCAGACTGAGTATTTACCTAAAAGAGTGAAGCATATAATATATTCTCATTTTATTCATATAACATAATATTTTTTAAAAGAGGAACACGGAAGTGAAGTTCTTAATTTTATATCAGGTGGCCCAACCGCGCCGTATTTCACGCCTGCAGGTATCTCTTCGTACGTTAAATAAAAGAGTTGTAGAAATCAACGGGGCAATTCCAAGTAAACACAGGTCATGGGGAACTGGCGCAATAGCGTCAGCAACCTTGGTTCTACTCCTCTTGCTTATCATCGAAGAAGATGAGCGGATCGCGCTTATCGAAAGGCAGTTCCCAGTCCGTGACGTAGACGAGAAAGCATAAATAGATCTAAAAGTCTTTGTATGCTTTCCACTTAAGTTACAGGCTTTATTTTGGAGGGAATAAGCTCACTTATTAGACTGACAAATAATTAAAATATCTTTATTTAATCTATCAGTATGCGTCCCTAGCTATGTTTACTTTGTGTATCTACATAATAGGCAGAGAAGGTATTACATTAAATTCGATGCCGATATTTTATCGGAAATACTTCGGCCTAGAATCCAAATTAAGCATTTTTGAAAACATGTCCGTGTGTGTGTCTATGAACAGCATAACTCAAAAATGAAAAGTTGGATAAGTATCAAACATTGGAACATTTTTCGAAAATTTTGATTTTCTAAAAAATGGCTCTAATAATTTTTATTAAAATACGATATATTAAACATATTTACATGACATATAAAATGTATATCTTGAATTTTCTGGGAATAGCCTTTGAAGATCTCTCCATGCAGAAGAAATTTAATATAATTTTGTATAACTGCTAAACGTTAAGCGATAGACGAAAACGTACTTCACAAAAAATGCTACTAATGGTTCAAATTGTTCATTTATTGCTCATTCCTTACAACCTTTCAACGTTCGTCGTCCTCCGTGGTGCAGTGGTTACCATGCAAGCCTCTATTTTCCGAGGTCGCGGGATCAAACCCGGCGGAGGGCGATGGATTTTTTCGGGCTTATAAAAATCCTTAGCATGGCTTCCTTCGGAAGGGAAGTAAAGCCGGTGGTCCCGTGTCCTAGTTTTATGGTACGTAAAAGAACCTCAAGTCTGATAAAGATGCCTCTGAGAAAAATTACGGCTTTTGACGTCCAATACAGAATGGGACGCAAAGGATCAGAGCAGTTAAAGAGCGTTCATAAATAAAAATACTCAATTCAATTTTCCATTGTTTCTCGCCATTGCATGGAAACAGTGTGGAATTTTAACGCCAGCATAATATAACGAAATGTGTAATGTCGCTATTTCTGCAATGGTTTATTTGGATTAAAATGTAGTAGATACAAAAGTAAGTTTTAGTAAGAATAGTTTGTATACTCACTAATAAACGTTAGACAGAGAGAAAATTATGTGAATGTATTACACAAGATTTTTTTTTAAAATTATGTTTTCTTGTCTAACTATAAGCGTTGTGGAGTTAATTCAAAACATTAAAGTGCCGTAACGAAAACCATAGAAATATAGCACGTAGTGTTTCACTGTCATTTTGTTCGCTTGCTGTTATTATTATTATTATTATTATTATTATTATTATTGATACACTTAATATTATATTCGTGATTATTATATTCATTAGGGCATTTTAATGTATGGATTTAACTGTTTTTCAATCAGTGCGCTCCGCTCATCGCTTTCGATAATATTAAACAAGAGGAATAGAAAGAAGGTCGTTCACACTAACGCGACAGTTCCCCACTGACCTCTGTTTACCTGAATTGCTCCGTTGGTTTTTACAACTCTGCAACTCTCACTGAGGGATATCTACGCACGTGAAATATAGCGCTGTTGGGCCACCTGGTATAAGCTTCCCATATTTGCCAAATACTCTCTGTGTTCAAAATACATAAGTATTTTTATGCAGTCCTAACATTATAAACGCATTGTTTTAATCCTCAACATCTTGCATAATTGTACGTATGTTTCCATTACGAGTATGAGAGTGTTTACTTGGAAACAGTGGCCTAAAAATATTTTCAGACGTGTGCATTTATAATAGATTACATTCTAATACTCTCCTAATATGCAAACTTCTAAAGCCTTCTGTTATGGCAACCCCTTTATTCCTTATTATTACTTTCTCTACTACGTATAGTAAGTAGGGGCAGTATTGTATTCCACCCAAAAATTCAATACCGGGATTTCACCGGAAATACATGTTTAGAGATCCCCTGAATCCAAAAAAAGCATTTTTTGAAACATGTCCGTGTGTGTGTCTGTGTGTCTGTGAACAGCATAACTCAGAAACGAACAGTCGGATAAACACCAAACGTGGTATTTAGGTTCAGCATCTTCCAGAGATGCGACACGAAGGTTTTCAAGAAAATCCCCCTACCCCAGACTACCCTTTACATGGAACATTTTTCGAAAATTTTAATTTTCTCAAAAATGGCTCTAACGATTTTGATTAAAATATCATATGTTTAAGATATTGTCATGAGAAATGAAATGTATATCTCGAATTTCCTGGGAATGTCTCCGAAAGTATTCTTCATTGTGAACGACTTTTGCATAACTGATAAACCATAAGAGTTTGACAAACTTTACAACACAAAAAATGTAGATCGCGTTAAAATACACAATTTATGTGATATACATTTTTTTTGTTGAGTGAACCGTTTTCGAGATATTGCTTGTTGTTCCCTTACTTTTTCCAATACTTATACATTTTCTCGAATTCGTTATTCCTTTTTACTTTCTCTACTACGTATAGTAAGTAGGGGAAGTATTGCATTCCACCCAAAAATTCGATACCGAGATTTCACCGGAAATACATGTTTTGAGATCTCCTGAATCCAAAAAAAAAAGCATTTTTGGAAACATGTCCGTGTGTGTGTCTGTGTGTGTGTGTGTGTGTGTGTGTGTGTGTGTGTGAACAGCATAACTCCAAAACGAACAGTCGGATAAACACCAAACTTGGTATTTAGGTTCAGTATCTTCCAGAGATGCGACACGAAGGGTTTCAAGAAAATTCCCCACCCCAGACTACCCTTTACATGGAACGTTTTTCGAAAATTTTAATTTTCTCAAAAATGTCTTTAACGATTTTGATGAAAATATCATATGTTTAAGATAATGTCATGAGAAATGAAATGTATATCTCGAATTTTCTGGGAATGTCTCCAAAAGTATTCTTCATTGTGAACGACTTTTGCATAACTGGTAAACCATAAGAGATAGACAAAATTTTACTACACAAAAAATGTAGATCGCGTTAAAATACACAACTTATGTCATATACATTTCTTTTGGTGAGTGAACCGTTTTCGAGATATTGCCTGTTATTTCCTTAAATTTTCCAATACTTATACTTTTCTCAAATTCGTTATTCATTTTTTTATGTCCTGGACATGCAAAGAGAATGGAATGCGCCACATAGCAACCACCGATAAAATATTTGACTATCGCTTAAAAGCTACCATATTCCCCTTGCATCTACAAGAAAATTACCAATAAGATTGACATCTCGATATCTCGATTAACATGAAGCATATGGAGAATAGGCGTTTGTAAAAATAGATTGTACGAGAGTAGAGAAAGTCATGTGAGTGTAACACATCAGATTTTTTAAGTTGCAACGGAAACGACTATGTTTTACCGGGCCGAATGCCTCAGGCAGTAATATCTGTGGTCAGCATTCGAGAGGTCCCGAGCTCAAATCTCGTGTATCGACCAATCTGACTGGGGTTTTACGTAGTCGCAAGGTAAATACCACATTGGATATTTAATACCACGACACAATGTTGAACCTTAAGTCTAAAGCTATAGTGAAATGAAAATAGGTGATAATAGCGAATACTCTGCCATCATAACGAAAGCAGGTAAACTGAACGACACCCTAATGCGATCTGACGGCACCTGTAGAAGCACAGATACAGTTTCCTAGTACTAAGGCCTCTGTGGACACATGTCGAAGCTGCCATCTGCCTGTCACACATACAGTTGCCTAACAAATGTCCCTGTGGACACATGTCCCAGTTGGCATCTTCTCGTCACGTATAGAAGCTGAGGCACAGTTGCCTAACAGCAAGGCCTGCGTGGACACCTGTCGAAGCTGTCATCTGCCGCATTAGTGCATTTGGCTAGAAATAAAGTCTCCGCGTACGTGTATCCAAGCTGCCATCTGCCGGTCTCGTAAAGAAGCTGAGGCACAATTGCCTAGCTAGCACTAAGGTCTGTGTGGACACGTGTGGAAGCTACCATCTGCCCGTCACGTTTAGAATCAGAAGTTCAGCTGTCTAGCCCTAAGGTCTCTATGGACACTTGTCGAAGCTGCCATCTGCCCGTCACGTGTAGAAGCAGAGATACAGTTGCCTAACACTAAGGTCTATGTGGACACTTGTCGAAGCTGCCATCTGCCCGTCACGTATAGAATCAGAAGTACAGTTGCCTAGCACTAAGGTTGCTGTGGATACGTGTCGAAACTGCCCTCTGCCCGTCACGTATAGAATCGTAAGTGTAGTTGCCTAGCACTAAGGTCTCTGTGGACAGGTGTCGAAGCTGCCATCTGCTCGTCACGTGTAGAAGCTAAGACACATTTGCCTAGCACTAAGGCCTCTGTGAACATGTGTCGAAGCTGCCATCTGCCCGTCACGTACAGAATCAAGTGCAGTTGCCTAGACCTAAGGTCTCTGTGGACACGTGTCGAAGCTGCCATCTGCCCGTCACGTATAGAATCAGAACTACAGTTGCCTAGCACTAAGGTCGCTGTGGACACGTGTCGAAGCTGCCATCTGCCTGTCACGTGTAGAAGCTGAGACATATTTTCCTAGCACTAAGGCCTCTGTGAACATGTGTCGAAACTGCCATCTGCCCGTCACGTATAGAATCAAGTGCAGTTGCCTAGCCCTAAGGTCTCTGTGGACACGTGTCGAAGCTGCCATCTGCCCGTCACGTACAGAATCAAGTGCAGTTGCCTAGACCTAAGGTCTCTGTGGACACGTGTCGAAGCTGCCATCTGCCCGTCACGTACAGAATCAAGTGCAGTTGCCTAGACCTAAGGTCTCTGTGGACACGTGTCGAAGCTGCCATCTGCCCGTCACGTACAGAATCAAGTGCAGTTGCCTAGCCCTAAGGTCTCTGTGGACACGTGTCGAAGCTGCCATCTGCCCGTCACGTACAGAATCAAGTGCAGTTGCCTAGCCCTAAGGTCTCTGTGGACACGTGTCGAAGCTGCCATCTGCCCGTCACGTACAGAATCAAGTGCAGTTGCCTAGCACTAAGGCCTCTGTGGACACGTGTCGAAGCTGCCATCTGCCCGTCACGTATAGAATCAAGTGCAGTTGCCTAGCCCTAAGGTCTCTGTGGACATGTGTCGAAACTGCCATCTGCCCGTCACGTACAGAATCAAGTGCAGTTGCCTAGCCCTAAGGTCTCTGTGGACACGTGTCGAAGCTGCCATCTGCCCGACACGTGTAGAAGCAGAGAAGTTGCCTAACACTAAGGTCTCTGTGGACACGTGTCGAAGCTACCATCTGCCCGTCACGTTTAGAAGCTGAGACATATTTGCCTAGCACTAAGGTCTCTGTGGACACGTGTCGAAGCTACCATCTGCCCGTCACGTTTAGAAGCTGAGACATATTTGCCTAGCACTAAGGTCTCTGTGGACACGTGTCGAAGCTACCATCTGCCCGTCACGTTTAGAAGCTGAGACATATTTGCCTAGCACTAAGGTCTCTGTGGACACGTGTCGAAGCTACCATCTGCCCGTCACGTTTAGAAGCTGAGACATATTTGCCTAACACTAAGGTCTCTGTGGACACGTGTCGAAGCTACCATCTGCCCGTCACGTTTAGAAGCTGAGACATATTTGCCTAGCACTAAGGCCTCTGTGAACATGTGTCGTAGCTGCCATTTGCCGACACGTATAGAAGCAGAAAGATCTCTATGGAAACGTGGCGAAGCAAGGTGGTATTATATAGGCATGCCACTTAGAAGGTTAACTATCCTCCACAAATGGAGCAACGAGGTATCTCCTAACATATCCGTTGAGATATGCCCTCGTTGTTAAAGCGAAGTAAAATAGAGAGAGATTATATTTTGTCTGAAAGACCAAAGTTTTTCCTTGCGATTCTATCTAATACACAATGCATATGTAAACTAACAATTGAAATTATCATTAATCGATATGGCAACATGGGTTACTGTAAATTTAACAATCATCCCAGTTACTAATATAGGTTATTAATAATTTTCTTTTAAACAGAAAGATATTCGCAAACATCGCCGAGTATTCACCATTCATCTTGGGTAGGCTACATAAGTGAATATGTTTGAGAAGTGTGGTTGGACAGAAATTAACTTGCAAACATGTTATTGTATGTTACAGCTTATCTTGGTGCTGAAGAGTGTCGATCTCTACGAAATCACCAACACGACAGTGATGATCCAGATAGTTAGCCATGTCCTGGCCTACATGAACTCCTGTGTCAACCCCATACTGTACGCGTTTCTCTCGGACCACTTCCGCAAAGCGTTCCGCAAGGTGATCCACTGCGGTCGTGGAGCGGTCGTAGGCACCGGCACTGTACGCGGCTACCAGCGGGCCTCCACCATCCACCAACACAACCAGCAGATTGGAGGAGCAGCGTCGCAGGCCAACGGCCGCACCCCTGACACCAAGACAACACGAACCAATGGCAGTAGTGCTGTCGTCAACGATATTTTGTGAGAAAAGCCCGTGCCCACGGTGTCGGCGTCAGTGCTGTAGCCGCCTTGGGCTTCTTGCAGGCCTTGAAGAGGGAACAAATATCTCTTGTACCTTCTGCAAGGCTACATTTGCTTGATCAACCTATATATTGTGCTCAAAACAGGGTACATTATGGATTTACGTATCAAAGCTTTATTAAAATTTCTGAACCCCCCCAGGTAAGGACATCGTTTCTAGGATTTCATAACATTATTCTTCAGTAAAGCCTAAGCCTGACATCGACACAGCTTGGAATCTTGCCCCAAATCCAGCTGCGTCGTTCAGGCTTAGCTTGGTAACAAGACAACTGTGATTTATAACTGTGAGCTATAAAAGAACTGTATAAATAAACAAGCGTTTAAAATGAACAACAAATAATTATTTTTATGATGTACATAAACAACGGCCGTGCAACTTAATGATGCTCAAGTGTTTTGTGGAAGACAAAAAAGCATTTCACCTTGCTCAACGGATCGCCCCAATAATGCCAACTGTTGAAAGGCAGGGGAGTATTTTTTCCTACTGTGCTAGCTGTTACTACAGAGACCTAATCTTCTTTGAAGTGTGTATTAGTGTTAGAAAAAAGGAAAACAATCCCCTGGTGCTCATTTATATGTGTGTTGTGTACATGTTGTGTAATTATGTAGATTATTTTTTCTTAAAACGAATTTTAAGAGGTGCTAAAGTAGGCTAACGTGTTAACCGCAACGTTCACAGCGAAAGGACATATCACTGAGGATGAGAAACAAGTAGTTTGATAGTGTTGTGCTCATTATTAACACTTTGTATGTGCCAAATATGAAATAAAAGGTGCAGATATCCCTCTTGTTTTAAATTTTGGAGGTTTTACTGTCATAAATCAGTCATAGGTAAGAAATATATCAAATAATCCTAGTGATAATTATATCCATGAATACCTGGTGTATTTTATTGCAAACTGAGATGCGCAGTGCTTTTTTCTCACACCAAGGCCACCACTCGGCGGTTTACTCTACCGCTGAAAGAGGTACAGATGTACCATCAAAAGAAGCTAAGCGAGAGGAATGTGCTCGTAAGTAAAGGGTAGTTAAATTATATTCGAACCCACTCGCGGCCTCTCTCTACTGCGCGAGACAGCCGGCAGTCGCCGGGGAAATTACGCCGGCAGAGGCGGACTAAAATCCTTACCTTATAATAGATGCTGGAAATGTTGACCTTCTACTCTCAAACAGGCAGCATATCTCGTGTAAATATTCTCGCTCACTCTCCGAAGCTCAGCAGCAGGAATTCTTGTTATTTCTTGCACAATGTTTTCTCTGAGTTCCTGTAGTGTATGAGGATTGGAACAATACACGTTGACTTTTAAAGAACCCGATAAATAAAAATCACAATCGTTAGTTCAGGAGAACGAGGGGGCCACAAATCAACACTAATTATTCTGTTTAAAACACCTCTCTTATTGTATGTAATAATTCGGCAGCCGATGTACTGTTGCAGAATCTTGCTGGAACCAACCATACGATTGCAAAATGGCCTCAGAATAAACCTCTGATATCGCTTTGCATTTATTGTTTCATCAAAGAATATGGGCCCTATTATTCTTCTAGCACTTATCGCACACCACACTCCAATCTTCTGATCATAATGAGGCGTTTCATCACAAGAATTCCTGCTGCTGAGCTTTGGGGGGGTAAGGATTTTAGTCCGCCTCTGCCGGCGTAATTTCCCCGGCTACTGCCGGCTGTCTCTCGCAGTAGAAAGGGGCCGCGAGGGGGTTCGAACATAATTTAAGTACCCTATATTTTCTAGTGTCCCCAGCACGTTTATGCACAGTGTTTTCAGATAACGTACGCATGGCTTCACCGTGAATAGTTTGTCCCTTCTTTCGAACTGCAACCATATGCAAAAAAATAAAAAAGAATAAAAGTAAAAAAATATTGTTGCGATTAAAAGAAGGGGTACTTTACTTGGGGTGACTAGCCCCAATGTGGAACAAGGCCCGCGCATCTCTACCACTTGTCTCTGATTACTTGTAGTTCCAACTCAATAACCGTTGCCACTCGCTTGCAGAGGGGTAGCGGAGGTCAGGATCAGAGGGGGATGTCTTACAGGACCTACACTTAATACTACATTACAAGGGAGAATGCCTATATGCCCATGGTGACCCTAATCAATCAAGCATTGCCCCACACTAAGAAAATATAATTTATTATAAAACACGGCTCGAGGTAGGAGGGGATTACAAACACTCAAGTAACGGAGCACAACAGATGGTGCCCGATGCATGGTGCCAGGGTATTGAAGATAGTACTTTATGTTACGTAGACTTATTAAAAGAACGACCGACAAAGCTTACTTCAGCACTTCCGCATCAATGGACCAACCGACATAGATTCCAATAGCAACTACCTATTAATCGGCAATCCAGGTTTTTAAAGATCTACTTCAGCCAGCTAAGCAGAATATTACCCAAACGGGCAAGTGCCCTCTTACGAGTCAGCAGCACCCGATCAACGAATTCTGAGCCTGCATATTCTTCACAGTGGGTATCTGAACTCTCACATCCACTCTTACTTCCAAAGGTTATAATTTACAAAACTTATAAACGCATGAATAACTATAAAATAATAATTGTAACCCACACATCGTGACAATATTATACCTAGGTAATAAGTTATCTCATAAGTAAGGTCGATTTTGAATTGGGTTTATATGCATGTTTTTTTATCAATACTATTTATAGGGTGCTATGGTTATTGTCGGGGGTTGTCAGAAGAACTTTGTGCTTCAAATGATGCCATTCATCGCCATATTAAGGCAGTTAAAAATCTTTCAGAAGCTATAAATTTGTACCACATTATTTGACATCCGATCAAACTCAACGTAAAGTAGAATATCTGTCATCAGCTTATCGCTAATCCCTGGTATGATAGATTTGTCAGGAGAATTGTGTATGTGATGAAAAGGTGGGTGTATTACCGCAACCCTGACACCTCAAAACAGTGGTTCGATACCAGTCAGCCTGCAAACGTTGTCATTAAAAAGAATCTGATGCGTTACATTCACATGACATTCTCTACTCTTGTACAAACTAATCGCGATGTTAATCTTATTGCTAATTTTCTTGTAGATGCAAGGAATTGCTAGGCTTTAAGCGATAGTCAAATATTTTAAGAGCTCGTTGTTATGTGGACTATTCCATTGTCTTTGTATGTCCAGGACATAAAAAATTAATAACGAATTTGAGAATAGGTATAAGTATTGAAAAATTTAAGGAAATAACAAGCAATATCTCGAAAATGGTTCACTCAACAACAAAAATGTATGTGACATAAATTGTGTATTTTAACGCGATCTAAATTTTTTGTGTAGTAACTTTTGTCTATCTCTTATGGTCTACCAGTTATGCAAAAGTCGTTCACAATAAAGAATACTTTTGGAGACATTCCTAGAAAATTGGAGATAAAGATTTCACTTGTAATGAAAATATCTTAAACATATATTTTAATCAAAATCGTTAGAGCCATTTTTGAGAAAATTAAAATTTTCGAAAAATGTTCCATGTAAAGGGTAATCTGGGGTGGAGGGATTTTCTTAGAACCTTCGTGTGGCATCTCTGGAAGATACTGAACCTAAATACCAAGTTTGGTGTTTATCCGACTGTTCGTTTCTGAGTTATGCTGTTCACAGACAGACACACACACACGGACATGTTTCTAAAAATGCTTTTTTTTGATTCAGGGGTCTCAAAACATGTATTTCCGGTGAACTCTCGGTATCGAATTTTTGGGTGGAATACAATACTTCCCCTACTTACTCTACGTAGTAGAGAAAGTAAAAATAAATAACGAATTCCCATTTGAGAAAATAAGTATTAAAAAATTTAAGGTAATAACAAGCAATATCTCGAAAATGGTTCACTCAACAAAAAAAAAAAATATATATATATATGACATAAATTGTGTATTTTAACGCGATCTACATTTTTTTGTAGTAAAATTTTGTGTGTCTCTTATAGTTTACCAGTTATGCAAAAGTCGTCCACAATGAAGAATACTTTTGGAGACATTCCCAGAAAATTCGAGATATACATTTCATTTGTCATGAAAATATCTTAAATATATAATATTTTAATCAAAATTGTTAGAACTATTTTTGAGAAAATTAAAATGTTCGAAAAATGTTCCATGTAAAGGGTAATCTGGACTGGGGAGGTTTCTTGTACACCTTCGTGTCGCATCTCTGGAAGATACTGAACCAAAATACCAAGTTTGGTGTTTATCAGACTGTTCGTTTCTGAGTTATGGTGTTCACACACATACAAACACACACACACACGGACATGTTTCCAAAAATGCTTTTTTTTGGATTCAGGGGTTCCCAAAGCATATATTTCCGTTGAAATCTCGGTATCGAATTTTTGGGTGGAATGCAATACTTCCCCTACTTACTATACGTAGTAGAGAAAATAAACATCATTTTTAGCAAAAGGTCCGTGTGTGTGTGTTTGCGTGTGAACAGCATAACTCAAAAACAAAGGTGAGGTGAATACGAAAGTAAGTATTTATGGTTTAGTATCTTTCAAAGATACGACATGAAGATTTTCAATAAAATTCGCCCACTTTAGACTACCCTTTACATGAAACGTTTTTCGAAAATTTTGATTTTCTCAAAAATAGCTCTAACGATTTTGATCAAAATACATATATTTAAGAAATTTTTCATGACAAACAACATATATATATCCTGAATTTTCTGGGAATGTCCCCAAATGTCCTTTTCTTTCTGAATGGCTTTTGCATAACTGGTAGACCGTGAGAGAGAGACAATATTTTTCTACACAAAAAAGAGCACGTTAAACACACACAATAGTCATATATGTTCTTATTTATACAGTGAATCATTTCCGAGATATTCCTTCTTATTTGTTTGAATTTTTCAATATTTATACTTTTTCTCAAATGGGAATTCGTTCTTCATTTTTTTTATGTCCTGGACATACAAAGAGAATGGAAATCGCCACATAGCAACCAGCGCTTAAATTATTTGACTATCGCTTAAAGCCTGCCATATTCCCCTTACATCTACAAGAAAATTAGCAATAAGATAGATTCTGCAAATGTTTATCTCGATTAATATGAAATGGATGGAGAATAATCGTTTGTAAAATAGTTTGTACAAGATTAGAGAAAGTCATATGAAGGCACCACATCAGACTTTTTTCAAGTTTCCCCATAAATAAAAATCGCATACAGCTAATTCTGGGGATCGCCTGATCCACAATCCTTTACTAATTACCATATCTTCAAAAATTTAACAACTCATCAGCTGTATGCGTAGTAGAAGAGTGTGGTTGGAAAAATCCAGACTGACATTAAACATCGTTCAGCTGATCAAAAATGGTGTGATTAAGTCATTCTGTCATTATTGTTTGTTAAAAAGCTCTAGGTTCTATTATTCTGTATGCATTTACTGCATACCAGTTTCGCGTTATGCAAGATAATCTCGAGTGTAAAATCGGGTTTCTCTGTGATCCGATAGATGTTATTTTCCGACGAAACATAATTATAAACTGTATGCAACAAACCCCTTACAGTGGATGAACTAAAAGGAAACACCAGGTGAGAAATTCACTCAATCTCGGATATTAAGTCTCCAGTGTGAATAAACACTTCTTGAGAAGATGTCAACAATGTGTGAATGGAGAAGGCCAACATCTCTAGCATCTCTTATGATAAGGTATGTGCTTATTAGCATTGTAACTGTAAATATGAGAACGTGAGGTGGTTGCGGGGATATTACGAGGGGCACTATTTATATTTTGAGCCTTGGCAGCCCTGAATGTTGTAGGTGCCATCTGACGTTTCCTATGGAAAGCTTGACATCTTTGGCCGTAATCTACTTCAAACATTTTGTCAATAGAGCGTCATTTGTTTTATTTACACTAACTTGAAAATTGTGTGTCAACAAAAACATGGAATTAACTCGTGAAAATGTTCGTGCAATGATTTATTACGACTTTCAACGTGGATTATCAAGACAAGAGTGCATCGATCAACTAACTTCCACATTTGGCTACGAAGCTTTATCCTTTGCCACTGTGAAACGCTGGTATAACGAATTTAATCGTGGCCGTCGTTCGCTCAATGCTGAAGTTAGTGAAGGTCGTTCAAAATCAGTTGTTGTGCCAGAAAACATTGATGTTGTGCAAAAACTAATAATGAAAGATCGTCATGCGACATATTGTGAGATTGAGGCAACTCTAGGCATTAGTTCCACCAGCATATATAAAATATTGCATGATTATTTATCCGTGAAAAACGTTTGCTCTCGTTAGATCCCACATAATTTGACGCAATCTAAAAAGATGCTTGTGTCGATTGGTGTACAAAAATGCTCAAGAAATACAATGGCGGTACCTCAAAAGACGTATATAAAATTGTAACCAGTGACGAATCATGGAACTATGCGTATGAGCCGGAACGTAAACAGCAGTCGACTGTATGGGTGTTTCAAGGTGAAGCAAATCCAACAAGTGCACTCGAAGCACTTCGAAGCAAATGGTCGTCTGATTTTTCAGCAAAACTGAATGCCTTTAGAGAAACGTAAAACGGCCAATGCCGAATGGTACACAACCATTTGTTTGCCGGAAGTCTTCGGTGAAGTAAGGAAAACCAACAAGAACCGTAGGATCGTTCTTCATCAAGACAATGCGAGCGCACACACATCTCGTCTAACAACAGAGTATTTTAAGGCTCAAAAATCGAATTGATGGGTCATCCGCCATACAGTTTTGATTTGGCACCCAATGACTTCTTTTTGTTCCCGAAAATCAAGAATAAATTGCGTGGAAAACGATTTTCGTTGGCAGAAGATGCCGTTGATGCCTTCAAAAACCATTTTTGGATGTGTCTCAAGAAGACTGGAGTAAATGCTTTGACAAATGGTTCAAACGGATGCAAAAGTTTATTGATCATAAAGGAGAATACTTTGAAAAACAATAAAGCAGTTTTTAATCAGAAATTACTTTGTTTTAATTATTAGGCTCAAAATATAAATAGTGGCCCTTGTACAACTATTTCGAAGGGAGTCCGAGTGGCAGCGGCTGCGTGAGGTGGCCAGAGTGTGAAGGAAAAGCACTGTGGGCATTACAGTCATTCAAAGCATGTTCGCGAGACACAGCTTCACATCATGCATATCTAAAGGTGTTCAGTTTTTTTATCTAATTCTACCTATCCCTGCTTGCTTAGGCAATGCACACCTGATCCCCTTCTGGCGTGAGGAGAGGAAGTATTTAATCTTCTCTAACATTCCCCTGCACTAAGCTCCGTTCCTGTCAGTTGCTGTGGTATGCCTGCAGGACCTGGAACCTTGCTGGACGCATATGGTAATAACTGAAGTTTGTCATCCAGCGCCCACACTGGGAAATCGAATAAAAAACATCTGATGTGGTACATTCACATGACTTTCTCTACCAACTATCTTTATTAATCGGTATGCAAATATTCCTACTAAAGACATTAATTGTTCTTCCACACAATCCGTATGTTGGACAAGGTTGAAAGGTGGAATTAGACGATTGAAAAATTCAATGCCATAGCCGGGATTTGAACCACGGTATTCACCCGGTTGCTCTAAACACTGAGCTACATGCCGATACGATATTGCGAACCAGTTGGAGTATTTAACATCGTGCCGGCATACTGCTATGGTAGCTCAATGGTTAGAGCAGCCGACGGAGATCGGAAATCCATGGTTGGAATCCCGGCCTTGGCATTGGATTTTTTCCGTCGTCTGATTCTACCTTTCCTATTCTTGCTAAACTTTATTTTTCCTTCTCTTATATTTTAACCCAAATAATTTTTCAGAAATAACTACACTACACATTTCGTTATAAATACAAAGAAAACAGAGACAGTCAGGTGTTTAAGAACTCTAAGCTATGTGCTGCCTTCCATATTGTTTCCTGCAATCGCGAGAAACAACTGAAAATTTAAAAGAAAAGCAAAAAAATTCGAACATTTAATAACGGATATTTCAGAAACGGCTTATACCCAAAAAACTTATTTTAAGTAAAGTTTGCGTTTTAAAAAGATCCACATTTTTTGAGTGATACGTTTTCATCTATCGCTTAATGTTTACAAGTTACACAGGATTACACAAAATTCCTTCCGCATGAAGAGGACTTCCTAGACTATTCTCAGAAACTTCAAGATATTCGTTTTGTTTGTCATGTCATGTCAATGTCTTTCATGTATGGTATTTTAATAAAAATCGTTAGAGCCATTTTTTAGAAAATCAAACGTTTCGAAAGAAGTTCCATGTAAAAGATAGTTGGAGTAGGTATGTTTTCTAAAATCTTTGTATCGTATCTTGAACTCAAACTGAGATACTAAATTAAAATACCAAGTTTGGTATTTATCCCACTTTTGTTTCTGTTTGAGTTATGCTCAAATACACACAAACAACCCCGACATTTTTCCAAAAATGCTTTATTTGGACTCAGGGCACCTCAAAACACGTATTTCTGGTGAAATCCAGGTATCGAATTTTTGGGTGGAATGCAATAATTCTTCTACTTACTATACGTAATAGAGAAAGTAAAATTTCTTACTTTGGAGATACATTAGGAAATAGTCAAGGGCAAACATTAGGATTATATTTTCATTCTAGCCTAATACTCGGCACGATATTTTGTGGAAACTATTTAGACGAGAAAATGATCATTTCTTAATACTTTTAAAATCATTTTCGATATTAGCGTTTAACCTTATACACTTCACCAAATTTTCTTCCCACATTACTGTGTATTTTAAACATTCAAATATCGCACGTCTGTAAAAACGTATAAAACGTAAAGCTTGTAAAGTACGAGGGCTGATCAATAAACACAGACTGATTTTTTTTCACAGATATTTATTACTCCATTTCAATGTTGACATGATCTTTTTCAAATTAGTCCCCTCCTAACTGAATGCACTTTTTATAACGTCTCTGCCAGTCCTCGAACACATGGTGCAGGCCATTCTTTGTCAGGTCTTGAGAATCGGCTCACTTTTCTTTAGGACTGCTTCAGTGCTCTCAAATAGAATGCCCCGGAGCTTTAGTAATGGGAATAAAAAGAAATCACAGGGGGTAAGACCGGGGCTTTAAGGCGGATGCAGCACACAGATAATATTGAATTTAGCCAAAAATTCCTGGACTTGATTTGCGACGTGAGGCCGCGCGTTGTCGTGATGAAGTCGCCACCCATTCCGATGATGTTCTGGACGTTTCCTTGTAATGTGCTTCCTCAGTGTAGACAATACTGACGTGTAGTAGCTGCTGTAACAGTAGTGTGAGGGGGGGAACTGCATGCTGCTAAATCACTCCATTCCGAAACACCAGGCCCACCTTGCTTAGCACAGAGGACTCGCTCTTCTTTGAAGTCCTTGAATCACCTAAACACCGTTGCACGAGGTAGTGCATCTTCACCGTATGCTTGCTTCAGCTTTTCGAAAGTTTCAAGGCTGTATGATTTAAACGAAAATAAAATTTTATTGCGCTGTATCGCTCCTCTCGTGTCACCTCCATTTTGTGGTATGCGAAATTGAAGTAGGGTCAACAATATACAGCATTACTATCAACCTACCGTTACGAGAGTGCTGTCGCTTATGGACATTATACATGAAACCCTGCTCTTTTCAAGTATTCGTGGTAGAGACATAAAACTATCAAGGAAACTACAGAAAAAAATCAATCTCAGTCTTTATTGATCAGCCCTTGTAGTAAATAATATTAAAATATTTCGAGATCTTGTAATAATATTAAACACTCTTAAAACATTTTAAAATCGTCAATAAAAGTTATTCAACGTAAAGCGCGCGGGATGGCTCATTCGGTGACGTCTGTGGCCCGCATTGGGGAGGTTGAGGCAGTGTTTTTAAGACTTAAATAATTTCAGTCTAATTATATAATATAAAATTAAGTAAAAGCCCGCCTTAAAGCAATATGTGTATAAATAACATATGAAATGTATATTACAGTTATTGTATATGTTTATATTATTATGTACTTGTTTAATAAGGTTATGGAAATCTATGATGTAATTTAATAATGTAGGAGCTGCAAGAATATAGGTCAGAAGTTGCTAACAATGAGGTAACAATGAGGTAACCTTGAGGCAATAATGAATTGGAAAGTTTAATAATGCTACTAGTAATTCTTGGAGCAACAATAATGTAATTTTAGAGACAGTTTATAAATAGCCAATCAACAACAAGAAAAAGCTTAAGTTAAATAAAAGTATTATATTGGAGTAGGATTAGCCAATCAGAGACTTTAAATAAGAAAAATTTACAAATTCAGGCGGTAGAATTCAGTTGCTTGTAGACAGCATTCCTAACCGGACGCTAGACGCGTACGTATTCAGTGTGAGACAAAAATTCATTACGGCGAGAATATTATAAAGTTTACCTGTTATAAAGTGCAAGTAATTAATAAAAAATCTCACAGCTCTCTATATAAGTGAAGTGTTATTTAATAGAGCTAAGAATTAATAAATGGAGTGAAGTAAAAATTATAATTTGTGTAACCCTACATACTTTAGCCGTATCACACCCTGCTATGAGAAACATGCTTCTACAAAATTAATACTGACGCAGCCGAGGCAAGTTGATTCCGAAACATTGGGGCGAAGGCCACCGGAACCTTTGTACCATATGTGGGGCAGTTACTTCATGAAGTTTGGCTCCCCAACAACGGAACTACAATACAACTTCTTTCTCAAGGTCGTGGTTTCGATTCCCGTGGCCGACCTTCCTGACCAATGGGTCTTTTCGGGGTTCCCTCGGACCGCTAGGCGAATCCTGTGAAGGATCACTAAGTCCCCCGAATTTCCTGTCCTTCCATTTCACCTCCATACTCAGTTCACTTCATCTTTCATCCGCTTGGCCTCTTTCAAGGTTGTTCGATTCGGCGGGAGGTCTCGGCGTTAGCATGTCAGGAGAAAGGAATGTTCTGTGGAAACCTTAATCTCGGTGGTCTCCGATTTCTGGACCCTCTAGGGGAAATTTAAATTTGTGCATGGTAGGGAACCTGTTCTCTGCTTTTCGTGTCCCCTGGTCCGGCCGCCTCTGTCTCCTCTCATCTCATCGCTCCCTCTCGGGAGTGCCCCGGCAGGGGCCTATACAAAAGATCTATATAGGTCGAAGTGCTAAGTTCCCTAATCCTATTCAACGTAAAGTGGTGACGCTTTATTGTTTCATTAGCAGTTTGGAGCATTTAAGTATGAAGAAACAACCTTAAATCTAACAGTGGATGTTGTATCTTAAGGCTGGTTCACAACAACCGAGAATGGCAAAGTTGATTTGTATTCTAATAGGAGCGTTGAAGAAGGAGTTGTATTGTATTTCAACTGTTGGGGAGCCGAACTTGAAGTAGTAGCAACCGCACGTATGGTAAAAAGTTTCCGGTAGCCTTCGCCCCAAACGTTTAAAAAATACTAACTTTGTAATTTTTGACTGTTTCTTTAAATATTACATATTTATGTTTGCCTCGGCTGCGTCAGTATTTATATTTTTTTAGAGACATGAATGCCTTAACAGGGAGTGGTGCGACTGAAGAATGTAGACTTACACAGATTATAATTTTACTTCACTCCTTTTATTAATGCTTGACACGATTTAAATAACACTTCACTGATATAGAGCTGTGAGATTATTTTTATTAATTACTTGCACTTTTTAACACGTATACTATTTTTGTCTCACACAAAATACATATTAAATTTCTCGAGGACACATCTCGCGTCCGGTTAGGAACGCTCTTTACAAGCAACTGGCTTCTGAATTTGTAAACTTTGCTATATTTCAGTTTCTGATTGGCTAATCCTACTTCAAAAGAATACCTTCATTTAACTAAAGCTTTTTCTGGTTGTTGACTGGCTATTTATAAACTGTCTCAAAATTTACATTATTGCTTCCAAGAATCACAAGTAGCATTAAACTTTCAAATTCATTATTACCTCAAGCCTACCTCATTGTTACCTCATTGTTAGCAACTTTTAACTTATTATTCTCACAGCTCCTACATTATTAGATTATGTAATACATTAACATAACATTATTAAACGTGTACATATTAATATAAACATATACAATGACTGTAATATACACTTTTTATATCTTGTTACATACACATATTGCTTTAAGGCGGGCTGTTATTGAATTTATGTATTATATAACTAGACTGAAATCAATTTAGTGTTAAAAATACTGCCTCAGCGTTCACAATTGACGGGGAGCTTTCCATGGTCCCGGGAATGGGAAAGAAGACTTGGCTAAGTTTTGACCTCTATCTTGAGTTCGCCATATACGATCCATATTTTGCATATTAGACTCTTCAATGCAGAGATTATTCTAGGCAGCCGTGACATAAAACAGAAACTAGAGCTCTCTGTAGTCGCTAATTGGGAACATGAAAATGGTAGAAATTCTATCATATATGCGTACTAATCTCAGATCTTGACACCCGCAGATGCATTGGGACAAGTGATTCTTCTACTGAAAGGGCTATTACTGTAGTTTGTTTATATGCAGACTAAGGATCCTAGATGACTTAAAGAGTGAAGTATACTGTGACGTAAGTCCGGTGACAACGTCATCAGCCTTCACCAGACCACACGTAAAGGATGGGGGAACATAGCACAGGATAACATCGTAAGGGGTTGGTGTTGCGGTAGCAAGAATGCCATTATGACACTAACTTCTGTCACCTTGTCTAATATAACCTAAACTACATCTCAAAAAGAAAGAATTAAACAGCTTGTGGATTTACATGCTTGGCAGAGGAAGTCTGGCAGTCCATCTTCGTGGGGCCTAGAGCCTACGTCGAAATTGCAAATTAACACTAAATAAATTTAAAAACTGCACAGCGAAGAATCCAGCCAGACACGTGATTGGTCGAAAGAGAGCACGGTCAAAATCCTCCAAGTTTAAATGCGTGACAAAATGCTGATTAGTGTCTAGCTAGTCACTGACATAAGTGTATGTCAGCATAAATTACGTAACTCACTTACGGGTAGGACATTAAGTGATCTTTTGCCCTAAACCACATGTCACCTAATCTGTGCATACTTCAACACCGGGAAAAGACTGGCAAGAAATCTAAAGCCAATTACCTGACGTTACTTAGACAAAATGTGTCCTGAATAACTCAAAGTGCATAAAATCATTTTTATCAAAATCTTTTGAATTTTTAAAATAAATGTATAAGCGACGCAGGCTAAGAATCCCGGACAACTTGAGAGTGAAATGTAGTGTGACAATCTTTGAGCTCAAAGCTATCCGCAGATTCTGCCAATATGGAGCATTTGCATACGATATACGGAAACACACTTTCAGTCGTCAGTGAATAACAGTAAATGTAGTGCACTCCAGCTTTACTTACAAGCAAAAAGAGAAGACTAAATGCACGTGGTTTTGTTTACATGCGGAGTAAAGTAAAGGTCAATTGGGTTCAGTTATGCTACGACATTAGAGACAGCTTTGTAGATTAAAATGAAGAAGTCGCTAAATAAATAAGTTAAAAATAGAAAGTTATTTAATTTCATGCACTAGATATACACTACGTGATCAAAAGTATCGGGACACCTGGTTGAAAATGACGTACAAGTTCGTGGCGCCCTCCATCGGTAATGGTGGAAGCCAATATGGTGTTGGCCCACCCTTAGCCTTGATGACAGCGCTCACTCTCGCAGCCATACTTTCAATCAGGTGCTGGAAGGTTTCTTGGGAAATGGCAGCCCATTCTTCACGGAGTGCGGAACTGAGGAGAGGTATCGATGTAGGTCGGTGAGGCCTGGCACGAAGTCGGCGTTCCAAAACATCCCAAAGGTGTACTATAGGATTCAAGTCAGGACTCTGTGCAGGCCAGTCCATTTCAGGGATGTTATTGTCGTATAACCACTTCGCCACAGCCCGTGCAGTATGAACAGGTGCTCGATCGTATTGAAAGATGCTACCGCCATCCCCGAATTGCTCTTCAACAGTGGGAAGCAAGAAGGTGCTTAAAATATCAATGCAGGCCTGCGCTGTGATCGTGGAGTGCAAGTCCCCTCCAGAAAAACACGACCACAACAAACACCACCAACTCCGAATTTCACTGTTGGCACTACACACGTTCACCGGGCATTCGCCATACCCACACCCTGCCATCGGATCGCCACATTGTGTATCGCGATTCGTCACTCCACACAACGTTTTGCCAGTGTTCAATCGTGCAACGTTGACGCTCCTTACACCAAGCGAGGCGTCGTTTGGCATTTTCCTGCGTGATGTGTGGCTTATGAGCATCCGCTCGACCATGGAATCCAAGGTTTCTCACCTCAAGCCTAACTGTCATAGTACTCGGAGTGGATCCTGATACAGTTTGGAATTCTTGTGTGATGGTCTGGATAGATGTCTGCCTATTACTCTTTACGACCCTCTTCAAATGTCGGTGGTCTCTGTCAGTCAACAGACGAGGTGTACATTTCCCTTGACGTTTCCACTTCACTATCACATCAGAAACAGTGGACCTAGGGATGTTTAGGAGTGTGGAAATCTCGCGTACAGACTTCCGACACAAGTGACACCCAATCACCTGACCACGTTCGAAGTCCGTGAGTTCCACGGAGCGTCCCATGCTGCTGTTTCACGATGTCTAATGACTACTGAGGTCGCGGATAATGAGTACCAGGCAGTAGATGGCAGCACAATGCACCTAAGTTTAAAAATGTATGTTTTTGGGGTGTCCGGATACTTTTGATCACACAGTGTACCTTTCAAAGATGGACACGAATCTTTTATAGAGAATCCTCCACCCCATACTACTCTTTAGAAGGAAGTTTTTTCGAAAATTTTGTTTTTCTAAAAAATGGCTAAGGATTTCATCAAAATATCATATATTAAAGATATTTACCTGGAAAATAAAATGGATGTCTTGAATTTTCTGGGAATAGCCTCTGAAGTCCTCTGCATTCGGAAGGAATTTTGAATAATCTTTTATAACTGGCACGCGTTAAGCGATAAAGTCCTACGCAAGAAATGTTGATCTCTTTGAAACACGGTTTATTTTAGATAAATTTTTGTGGCATCAGCCATTAACGAAATATCTGCTATTAATGATCCCTTTTGTTCAATACTTAGCCATTCTTTTAAAGTCCAGTCAACATTCAGTTTTTTCTCGCAATGTCATGGAAACAGTATGGAATTTTAAGACCAGCATATAGTGTACAGTTCTTAAACATTTGACTATCGGTGTTCTGTTTGTATCTGTAACGAAATGTGTAATGTAATTGTATGCGCTTATTCGTATTACAATGAAGCAGATATAAAAAGGTAGTAAAGCTTTAGTATAGCTAGTTCGCATACCCATTAAATGAACGATAGAGGATAGAGACATTAATGTGAATGTATCGCACCTTATTGTTTTAATATACAAGTGCATCAGCTCGCAAGAATTTGCTCACCGTGTTTTTGGGACACTTAAAGCGTCATATGTTGGTAACTAGGTTTATTACGTTCCAAAGATAGGACACAAAGATTTTAAAGAAAACTCCGACCCCCAGTTATCCTTTACATGGAAAACGTTTTGAAATCTTTAATTTTGGCAAAAAAGAGCTCTAAAGATTTTGATTAAAATATCATATTAATGATATTTATATACAAATTCTATATATCTCTTGAATTTTCAGGGAATAATCTATAAAGTTCTCTTCATTTGGAAGAAAATGTTGTAGAATCTTGTATAAATGCTAACCGTTAAGCATAGACAAAAACGTACTACACAAAAAATCTACCGTGTCACTCACATGACTTTCTCTACTCTTGTACAAACTATTTTTACAAACGCTTATTCTCCATATGCTTCATGTTAATCGAGATGTTAATCTTATTGCTAATTTTCTTGTAGATGCCAGGCGAATTGGTAGGCTTTAAGCGATAGTCAAATATTTTAAGAGCTGGTTAAGGGAATAACAAGCATTATCTCGAAAATGGTTCACTCAACTAAAAAAATATATATGATATAAATTGTGTATTTTAACGCCATCTACATTTTTAGTGTAGTCAAATTTTGTCTATCTCTTATAGTTTACAAGTTATGCAAAAGTCGTTCACAATGAAGAATACTTTTGGAGGCATTCCCAGAAAATTCAAGATATACATTTTATTTGTCATGAAAGTATCTTAAACATATGATATTTTAATCAAAATCGTTAGAGCCATTTTTGAGAAAATTAAAATTTTCGAAAAATGTTCCATGTAAAGGGTAATCTGGGGTGGGGATTTTCTTGAAAACCTTCGTGTCGCATCTCTGGAAGATATTGAACTCAAATAGCAAGTTTGGTGTTTATCCGACTATTCGTTTCTGTGTTACGCTTTTCACAGACACACACACACACACGGACATGTTTCCAAAAATGCTGTTTTTGGATTCATGGTACCTCAAAACATATTTCCGGTGAAATATCGGTATCGTATTTTTGGGTGGAATGCAATACTGCAATACTTCCCCTACTTAATGTACGTAGTAGAGAAAGTAGTAACAATTCCCATTTGAGAAAAAGTATAAGTACTGGGAATTCAAACAAATAACAAGGAATACCTCGGTAATTGTTTACTCGACCAAAGAAAAAAGAATGAGACATAAATTATGCTTTAACGATCTACATTTTTTGTCTAATACGATTTTGTCTTTCTCCTACAGTTTACAGTTATGCAAAAGACGATCAGAATGAAGAGGACTTTTGAGGACATTCCCAGAAAATTTAAAATATACTTTTCCTTTGCCATGAAAATATCTTAACTTATGATATTTTAGTTATAATCGTTAGAGAAATTTTTGAGTAAATTACAATTTTCCAAAAACGCATGTAAAGGGTAGTTTAAGGCGGGGAAAGTTTTTTAGAAATCTTCGTGTCGCGTCCTTGGAAGATACTATACTCAAATTCCAAGTTTGGTATTTATCAGACTCTTCGTTTTTGTGTTATACTCTTCGGAAACAGGCAATAGGCATACACACACACACACACCGGAAAAGTTTTCATAAAGGCTTTATTTGGATTCAGGGCACCCCAAAATATATATTTCCGGTGAAAATCTCGGTAGCGAATTTGGGTCGAATGCAATACTTCCCCTACTTACTATACGTAGTAGAGAAAGTAAAAATGTAGTTGTCATTAAAACACAGAATTTATTTTAAATAACCTTTGTAGCAAAAGCCATTCCGAGATACCCGTTATTTGTGCTTCGATTTGTTCATTACTTTATTATTATTCTTAAACCTTCTCTTGTTTCTCGCAATTTCATGGAATTTTTATGCAAGTTCTAGTTCTTAAAAATTTGACTATCGCTGTTCTGTTTGTAGGTATCTATAAGGAAATCTGTAATGTGGATTAAAATGGATTAAAATTTAGTAGATGGAAAAATAAACTTTCGTAAGAATAGAATTAGTTGTTCTTCTACACAAGCATGTGTTGGAAAGGTAGAATAAGACGACTGAAACATTCAATGCCATAGCCAGGATTTGAACCACGAATCTCCCGTATCCGTCCGGTTACTCTAACCACTGAGCTAATGGCAACATGCCGGCACGTCATTAAATTCTCCACAAATTTTCTCAAATTAGTTGTTTATTGATTGGGTGATATTTTATTTATATATTGATCCACTATTTAATTTTTTCCATTAAATTTAAAGGTTTGTGGTTTACCGGAAAAAATACGAATCAGTTGGAGAATTTAATGGCGTGCCAGCATGTTGCCATGGTAGCTCAGTGGTTAGAACAACCGGACATAGACCGGGAGATGTGGTTCAAATCCTGGCTATGGCATTGAATTTTTCAGTCGCCTGTTTCTACCTTTCGTAAGAATAGTTTGTATGCCCAATAACAAACGATAGAGGGTAGAGAAAGTTGTGCGAATTTATACATCAGATTATTTCAATACAATACTTGCTCTATAATTAGGTGCTATAGAATGTAATAACAAAGCAGTGTTTGGAGAACCTCTATTTGGAAACAGAGCTGTGCAAAGACAGCTTGTCGACGGTACCAGCATCTCATTTTGTGTTCACATCCATCACCCTCATATGAATGCAAGTGCTCTCTCACAACTGTCATCATTTTCGATATCAAATACACGCTACGAAATCAATGTTGATGGAATGCTAAAGGATATTCATCTACATAACAAAATGCCGGTATGTGACACGGCGGTTGTCACGGCGACGAACAAGTGGAGGCCGCTGATTGAATTATTAAAGTTCAAAGGAACTGAGTGCTTCTCCGCTTGAAAAGGAATGTAATTTCCTTGGGCCGGAATTAAAACGTTGTCTTTGAAGCCAGAAGGATGCGATTATCTCGTTAAGCCGATGGAATGCAAGAGTAAAGGACGGTTTCCTCTTCCAAGCTTAAATGTTTACCTTAGACAGCACTAAAATATGCCTTGTCTGTATTAACATACAAATATCTTAAATAGCATCACGGTTCCTTATTCAAGATACGGACGCTTCAAAGGGCTTTAACCCTCTCCAGCCTAATGCTACCATATGGCATCATTATGTATATTTGTTGTTGAAAAGTTGGATAAAAAAATTGCCCTGCAAGGCTAACTTTAAATAATTCTCTAGCTTTATGATGCACTCGTACGTATTTAATATTAACATAGCTTAAAATAAGAAAGAAAAAAAAGACTTCACCTTGTTTTTATTCACGTAGATTCAAAACATTTCTCCAGCCACACTACTGGTCACACATGTAAATCACCGTTTATTTTACGTGTATCCTCCCCAACTTGGTAACAACGCAGCAAGGATTCGAAATCTTAGCTATGGCCTTCATTGCTGAGCTACAAATTCAAGATTAAGGCAAACTCCAGGGAGAAGCACTATACCATAGGTTTAAGCCAAAAATAAGTAGGCCTGGAGAGGGTTATAGGCTGTAGCGGGAAAACGTTGGGCATCTTTCGTAGTGGGAAATCGTTGGTCCTCTTGGTTGATGCCCTCTGCTATCTCTGTTCAGCGGCTGATGATTCCTTCATTCCTGATACATTACTTATCTCGTAATTTCACTGGTCTCAGGGTTTTCGAAGGTGAGGCAAATTAAAATACACTGCATTTTCCTTAAAAATGTGGTTTATTATCAAATAAATACCTATGGGCGGCTAGCTTTTCCCATCTATAACAACTCCAACCATAATAATAAATTAGGAGCCTAGTCTAACTGCATACGCTTCCCACCATATGCACACACGTGCATCCATCGTCCAGAGTGTATCACTGTATGTCGATGAGATTCTATGAGAAAAAATGTGGGGCTTTCTTCCCCCTTTTATACCCAAACTTAGTGACGCTCACCTTCGCGACTCAAAATGTAAGACATTTATAATTGGTCCTCACACCGCATTACCTTATTATGTATGAAAATATTCCACTCCAAAACTTTTTGCACACGCGCCGCAGTGACGCATACGAAAGGAAATTCAATATCTCTGTCTCTTTCCTTTCTATACCTGTCTCTTTCTATCTCTCGTTATTGCTTCAAGTTCCTTGCTCATTAGCTTGGTGAAAGGTGGTGGGCTCTACCTATAATTATCTTTTACCTGGAATTAACTAGCTCGCCCGTCCCTTACTTATCTAAGTTACAATCTGCTTTGTACATCTCTTGGCTGCTAAATATTCTAACATCTTTCTTGCTGAATTAAATTATGTACAATTATTGTTTGATATTGATTTATATGTCTATGTGAATATATATATGTATGTGTGTATGTGTGGTATATCCGCTTTCAAGACGTAGGTTTATGCCTAGATGTAACATTCTTACTTTCCCTACCGCTTACCTATGGTAAGTAGAGGAAGTATCGTATTCGTATATCGGAATTTCGGCAGAAATACGTGTTTTGAAACTTCCTGAATAAAAAAAATTAGAAAAAGGTGTATGTGCTTGTTTCTGTCTGTGAACGGCATAGCTCTAAAACTAAAAGCCAGTTAAACACCAAAACAGCGTTTTCCAAGGATGCAACAGGAAGATTTTCAAGAAAATCCCCTAACCCCAAATAACCCTTTACATGAAAAATTTTGATTTTCTCCTAAAGGGCTCCAACGATTTTGATTACAATACCATATATATATATATTAAATATATATAAAATGTACATCTAGAATTTTCTGGGAATACCCTATGAAGTTCACTTTGTCCGGAAGGAATTTGTTATAAACTTGTATAATTGGTGAACGTTAAGTGATAACCGAAAACGTACTACATAATATTGTCGTTCTTTTAAAGTCCTGTCGAAATTCATTTGTTCCTCACGATGTCACGGAATGAGTAGGTATGGAATTTTAAGGTCAGCATATCGTTCGGTTCTTAAAAATTTGACTGTCGCTGTTCTCTTCGTATCTTTAACAAAATGTGTAATTTAGCTATTATGTAAATGTTTATCTCATTAAAGAAGTAGACAAATAAAATACACTTTCGTAAGAATATTTTGGATACCCACTTACAAATAAGGTAATTTAAATTGTATTTTTATAATAAGTAAATTCAATAACAGCCCGCGTTGAAACATTATGTATGTAATAATTATTTTTAAATGTATGTAACAGTCATTGCATATAGTTACTATTATTGTAAACATGTTTAATAATGTTATGTGAATACATTATATACTTTAATAATGCAAGAGCTGTGAGAATAATAAGTTTTAAGTTGCTAACAATGAGGTAACAATGAGGTAACCTTGAAGCAATAATGAGTTTGAGAGTTTGAATAATACTAGTCATGATTAGAGCAGCAATAACGTAAATCTTGTGACAGTTTTTAAAATAGGCAATCAATAGAAAGGAAAAAGTTTAAGTAAAATGCAGACATTCTATTGGACTAGAATTAGCCAATTAGAGACTTGAAATACCGAAGCTTACGGGTTTAACGGTTGGAATTATGTTCAGTTGCTGGCAAACCTTGGTAGTGACCAGATGGAAAATGTGTTCTCTACAGAAATATTACGTGTGAATCATAAATAATTTCTACGCGTTAGCAAAGTGAAAGTATTAAAGAATCTCACAGCTCTTAAAAAGTGTAATGCTTTATTAAAATGTGCAAAGGATAAAATAAAAAGAAGTGAATTTAAAAACTTAAAATTCGTGTATGTCTACAATTATTGTAGTACCGCACCCTGCCTAAGAAATACATGACTCTACAAACATTACTGACGCAGCCGAGACAAATTCAAACATAAATAATATATAGAAGCAGCTTTTAATAACAAAGTTAAATGTTATAGCGTAAAACTTGGAGTGTAACGACAAAATTACATCTTAAAATCACCTTCTCGTACGTAGCAGCATATTGCGTAACAACAGTAACTATTACGCACTCAACAACTTCAAACCGACGCCCAAAGCGTGTTGCAAACTTCTTAAACAAAGTAACTCCAAGAACAATACTTCAAGTTAGCTTCCCAAACAAGAAGCTAAATAATTTGCGTAAATAAATTACGTAAACAAAACACCTTCTCAAGTTGGCGCCCATACCTGTGGCAGTTAAACTAAAGCAACACAAATAACTTTTTCCCAAACGATACAGTGTAGAGAAAGTCATGTGAATGTAACACAATAATTTTTGTCATGCAAGTATCTTAAACTATGGTATTTTAATCAAAATCAGAGGAGGAATTATTGAGAAAATAAAAAATAACCACAATGTTTTCATCTGAGGAATAGTATGTAGTGGGCAGATTTTCTTAAAATCCATCGAGTTGTATCCTAGGAAACATTGAACTTAAATACGAAGTTTAGTATTTAACCGAGTTTTCATGCCCAAGTTATTCTGTTCACAGACAGAAACACATACAAATTCTTCGGTATAAAACGTGAAAGGGTTTAATTGTTGTAGTTGCATTACGTTTAGGCACCAATTTGAAGCTGTTTTAGACCACGCACGTAATGGATGCCAATTTGCGGGAGATTATTTCTAGAAGTGTTCGCCTCACGTACGGTACAAAGTTTCCAGTGGCCTTCGCCCCACGTTTACTTTATGTGTAATAACTATTTTAATGTTATTTATTTAAATATTATATATGTATGCCTCGGCTGCGTCAGTAGTAATTCGCAGAACATGTATCTTGAGGCAATAATTTATAATATAACATGCTGTGAATGCCAGAGTGATTGTAGTGTAAATTAATATTATTGTATGTACAGGATTTTAGATGTTTGTTAGCCATAAGCATTGTTAGGAAATACGTTTACACGGCCTAAATGAAACTGACAATAAAAGTGGGTAACAATAAACCGAGGGGTGAGTCGTTTATCACTAAGAAGAGGGTAGGGTGACGTCAGGGTAGCGTGCCTTTTTTAGAAATGGAGGGAATATCTTCCCTAGAGCATATATGTTAGTAGTAGTGATTGGCTGACCAAAACAGACGCTAAAGTGGGCGCAATTTGGTAACCAATAGCAGCTCTATGATAATGTTTAGGCAATTCGAGGTGAAGGAGTATATATTCTCGAGCCATAAGCAAGTGTCGCGCAGTTCTGAAGAATCTCTCACGAGGTGCACGTCGCAGAGTTAGTTACAAAAATATACAGTACGCGAAGTAATTGGTGCGCGACAACTATAACGACTGTAGTTACATTCGGAAATATCACAGTTTCAGTCAGGCGTGTATTAAGATTAAATATGTGAATTATCAATTAAGTGTGACGGAAATAAAAGTGTAGATTCAGATTTTTTTTAAAGTGTTATCTTTTAGTAACAACTCCTTTACATTCACACACCCTGCTTAGAAACACGTGCTCGACTGAGTTATAATAGCTAGCCGGAGGACAAGGAACCCAAATTTAAAAATAATTAAACAATAAGCGCCCAAGAAATAAGATAACACAAGCTATTGAGAGCTGCAACAATCTCTTAACAGGGCTGGTAGGCTAAAGAATGAAGGCTTACACAAATTATAATTTTATTCCTCTTCCCTTATTAATCTTCACACGATTAAATAACACTTCACTGATATATCCTACTGTAGAGCTGTGAGATTATTGTTAATTGAACTTTTAACAACTAAACTTTATATTACTCTCACCGTAATGAACTTTCATGTCTCACATTGAACCTGTACCAAACCAAAGTACTTGGTTACGCTTCCTTGTAGCGTCTACCGCTTGAATTTGCACATTTTCACTGTTTGTAGTATGTGATTGGCCAAGCCTATTGCAATAGAATACCTTTATTTAACTTTTAGTTTTTCTAGTTTTGGATTGGCTATTTATAAACTGTTTTAAATATTACATTATTATTGTTCCAAGAATTATTAGTAGCCTTTGTAGAATTTCTAATTCATTGTTGCCTCAAGGTTACCTTATTGTTAGCAACTTTCGGCTTCTACTTTGTTATTCAGTTTGCTACGGAAAGCAGCTTGCTTCTATTCTCACAGCTCCTACATTGTTAAGCTACGTAATACATTCACATAAAATTATTATACATATGCATAATAAAATAAACATAATATGATGACTGTAATATACACTTTATATATTATACTATACACATATTTCTTTAAGGCGGGCTGTTATTAAACTTTTATATTATATAGTTAGACTGATATAATTTAAATGTTAAAAACACTGCCTCAAACGTGAGCTCTCACACGGGGTTTTGCGTCTGGGTGGCACGACATGCCAGCACTCTGTCTTTGCTTCTGAAATTCCTGTAAATCCGTACATAAAACATAACAAAATTAAATCTTACCTCACAGCAAATGCTGGAAATGTCCTTTCGCAGCTAAACAAACATTGTAACGGGTAAACAAATTTAGATTGATACGGTTTATCTCGGCCACTGTAATGTTTCGTAAAATAAAATTTACATACAAACATGCGTTCTAAAAATCTGATGTATTACACTCACATGACTTTCTCTAATCTTGTAAAAACTATTTTTACAAACGTTTATTCTGTATATGCTTCATGTTAATCTTATTGCTAATTTTGTTGTAGATGCAAGGGGAATTGCTAGGCTTTAAGCTATAGTCAAATATTTTAAGAGCTGGTTGCTATGTGGAGTATTCCATTCTCTTTGTATTACCAGGACAAAAAATATGAATAACGAATTTGAGAAAAAGTATAAGTATGGGAAAAATTAAGGTAATAACAAGTAATATCTCGAAAATGATTCACTCAACAAAAAGGAATGTATATGATATAAATTGTGTATTTTAACGCGATCTACATTTTTTGTGTAGTAAAATTTTGTCTATCTCCTATGGTTTACCAGTTATGCAAAAGTCGTTCACAATAAAGAATACTTTTGGAGACATTCCCAGAAAATTCGAGATATGCATTTCATTTATCATGAAAATATCTTAAAGATGTGATATTTTAATCAAAATCGTTAGAGCCGTTTTTGAGAAAATTAAAATTTTCGAAAAATGTTCCATGTAAAGGGTAATCTGTAGTGGGGGATTTTGTTCAAAAACCTTCGTGTCGCATCTCTGGAAGATACTGAATCTAAATACCAAGTTTGGTGTTTATCCGACTGTTCGTTTCTGAGTTATGCTGTTCACAGGCACACACACGGACATATTTACAAAAATCTGATGTGTTACACTCACATGACTTTCTCTACTCTTGTACAATCTATTTTTACAAACGCCTATTCTCCATATGCTTCATATTAATCGAGATATCGAGATGTCAATCTTATTGGTAATTTTCTTGTAGATGCAAGGGGAATATGGTAGGTTTTAAGCGATAGTCAAATATTTTAACGCTGGTTGCTATGTGGCGCATTCCATTCTCTTTGCATGTCCAGGACATAAAAGAATGAATAACGAATTGGAGAAAAACTATAAGTATTGGAAAATTTAAGGGAATAACAAGCAATATCTCGCAAACGGTTCACTCAACAAAAGAAATGTATATAACATAAATTGTGTATTTTAACGCGATCTACATTTTTTGTGTAGTAAAATTTTGTCTATCTCTTATGGTTTACCAGTTATGAAAAAGTCGTTCATAATAAAGAATACTTTTGGAGACATTCCCAGAAAATTCGAGATATACATTTTAATTATCATGACAATATCTTAAACATATGATATTTTAATCAAAATCGTTAGAGCCGTTTTTGAGAAAATTAAAATTTTCGAAAAATGTTCCATGTAAAGGGTAGTCTGGGGTGGGTGGATTTTCTTGAAAACCTTCGTGTCGCATCTCTGGAAGATACTGAACCTAAATACCAAGTTTGGTGTTTATCCGACTCTTCGTTTTTGAGTTATGCTGTTCACAGACACACAGACAGACACACAGACACACAGACACACAGACACACAGACAGACACACACACGGACATGTTTCCAAAAATGCTTTTTTTGGATTCAGTGAGTCTCAAAACATGTATTTCCGGTGAAATCTCGGTATCGAATTTTTGGGTGGAATGCAATACTTCCCCTACTTACTATACGTAGTAGAGAAAGTAAAAAATGCTTTTTTTGGATTCAGGTGTCTCAAAACACGTATTTCCGGTGAAATCTCGGTATCGAATTTTTGGGTGGAATACAATACTTCCCCTACTTACTATACGTAGTAGAGAAAGTAAAAATAACTATCTTCCCATCTTCGCGAATGAAGGTGGACTTCTGACGCTAATGACCGCGTGGTAAGTGAAGGACAGAAAGCCTGTGGTGAGTGCGAGGTATGGGGTGTGTGTGTAAGCCAGCCGGTATTGACTCTAACGTACAGTACCGTGCGAGCATTCAGGTTTTATACTGAAGACCCAGTATACAGGATGTTTTAGGACTTTTGCGACAAACCCTGAGGAACAATAGATCTCACAGAATGGAACACTTTTTGTCAAGTAACCATCCCCCCACCGACGTATCGTTATGCAGTTATAAATCTTTATTCGGCAACATTGTTCACTGGTGCATCACGTAACAGGTCACGCAACAGCAGACAGAGGACAGTTCATTCATTGTACCGTCATAACAGTGATTGTCGAACAACTCAGGCGTGCGTTGAATTTCCTCAAAAGCAGCGGCAATTCTCACAATCAATTCCTCCCTGTTTACATCTGGCGTGACGTACACTACTCTCTTAACATGCCCCTCCCACAGAAAGAAATCTAGTTGGCTTAAGTTAGGTGATCGAGGTGGCCATGTAACACGTTCCCGTCTTCCTATCCACTACTCCCCAAAGGTGTTGTTCAGATGAGAGCTTCTCTGCCTTAACCTCAGGTAAATCAAACTCAGACATACTCGATGAATAATTGCTAACTGCTGCTTATGACATGGTACCTAGGGTAAGGGACAAGAAGAAGCCGACATTACGTTCGTCAACATTGTTCATAAACAAACACTGAGTTAAAATGGGCTGTGCGTCTCAGACGTACACCAGACGTAAAGGTGAGGCAGTATTTTTTACACTTAAATAATTTCAGTCAAATTATATAATATGTAAATTCAATAACAGCCCGCCTTAAAGCAATATGTATATGTAATAATTTGTAAAATGTATGTAACAGTTATATTATCGTACCCATGTGTAATAATGTTATGTGAATGCATTACATAATTTAATAATGTAGGAGCTGTGAGAATAATAAGTTAAAAGTTGCTAACAATGAGGTAACAATGAGGCAGCCTTGAGGCAATAATGGGTTTGAGAGTATAATAATACTACTTCTGATTATTGGAGTAACAATTACGTAATTTTTGTGACAGTTTATAAAATAGCCAATCAAATACGAGAAAAAACTTTAGTTAAAAGAAGCTATTCTATTAGATTAGGAATAACCACTCAGAGACTTGAAATGCAGAAATTTACAAGTTTAGGAGGTTGAAATCAGTTCAGTTGCCTGCAGACAGCATTACTAATCAGACGCAAGAAGTGTCCTCAAGAAATATAATATGTATTCGGTGAGACGAAAAATAAGTTTACGTGTTACAAAGTGTAGTTAATTAATAAAAAGAATCTCGCAGCTCTCTATATCAGTGAAGTTTATTTTAAATCGTATCAAGCATTAATAAAAGGAGTGAAGTAAAATTATAATCTGTGTAAGTCTACATTCTTAGTCGCACCACAACCCTGCCAAGAGAAACGTGTCTCTAACAATAATATTGACGCAGGCGAGGCAAACATAAATATTTAATACTTAAAGAAACAGTCAAATTACAAAGTTACATTCTGCTACATTCTGCCATACGTGCGGTTGCAACTACTTCAAGTGTTCGGCTCCCCAACAGTTGAACTATAATACAACTCCTTCAATGTACCTTCTTCAAATTGACGCCCAAAGCGTGGTGCAAATAACGCAAAGATACCATCTTCTTCAAACTGGCTTTCCATACGTAGCACTAACAACGTAAAGACAATATCTACTTCAAATTGGCGTCCATACGTGGGGCTAATAAAATATCTACCTCAAATGATAAGAAAGAGGGATGTCACTTGATTCAGCGGTTGTAAAGTCAAAGTGTAGTGGCTGTGCATACGCTTCAAACAGGGGTGAATAACTCCGTAACGACGAGTCTGAGGAGGAAGGTTGCTTGACAAAAAATGCTCCATTCTGTGAAATCTATCTTTCCTTAGAGTTTGTTGCAGAGATCTGAAACAGTCTGTATACATGGACCTGTTCTCTAAAACTGTTCTTTTGATTCAGGGAGCTTTGAGTGGAGCACAATATTTCCTCTACCTATTATAGGCAAGTAGAAGATAAAATAAAAAGTAAAAACTGAGGCAGTATTTTTAACACTTAAATGATTTCAGTCTAATTATGTAATATATAAATTCAATATCACCCGCCTTAAAGCAATATGTGTATGTAACAATACATAAAAGTGTATATTACAGTCATTGTATATGTTTATATTACTATGTACATGTTTAATAATGTTATGTGAATGTATTACGTAACTTAATAATGTAGCAGCTGTGAGAATATAGGTTAAAGGTTGCTTACAATGAGGTAACAATGAGGTAACCTTGAGGCAATAATGAGTTTGAGAGTTTAAATGTTACTTGTGATTCTTGGAAGCAATAATGTAAATATTAGTGACAGTTTATAAAATAGCCAATCAACAACCAGAAAAAGCTTCAATTAAATGAAGGTATTCTATTGGAGTAGGTTAGCCAATCAGAAACTGAAATATAGCAAAATTTACAAATCTAGAAGTCATTTGCCTGCAGACAGCGTTACTAACCAGACGAAAAAAAGTGTCCTCAAGAAATATAATATGTATTCGTGTGATACGAAAATAGTTTACGTATTAAAAAGTGAGGCATTAAAAGTATTAAAAGAATCTCACAGCTCTCTCTCTATATCAGTGAAGCGTTATTTAAAATCGTATCAAGTATTAATAAAAGGAGTGAAGTAAAATTATAATCTGTGTAAGCCTACATTCTTGTTGCACCACAACCCTGCTAAGAGAAACGTGTCTCTAACAATACTGACGCAGCCGAGGCAAACATAAATATATAATATTTAAAGAAACAGTTAAATTACAAAGTTAATATTTTTTTAAACTTGGGGCGAAGGCTCCCGGAAGCTATACGTGCGGTTGCAACTACTACAAGTTCGGCTCCTCAACAGTTGAAATACCACGCAACTCCTAAAATATACCTTTCTCAGTTGCTAGTAGACAACGTTCGTAACGGGATGCAACCTCGAGACGTTTAATACGTATTCATTGCGAGATGAAAATAGTTTACGTGTTAAAAAGTGCAAGTAATTAATAAATAATCTCACAGCTCTGTATATCAGTGTATGTGTTATTTAATTGTGTGAAGGATTAATAAAAGGAGTGAAGTAAAAATTATAATTTGTGTAAGCCTACATTCTTTAGCCGCATCACCCCCTGTTAAGAGAGACATGTTTCTACAAATTAATACTGACGCAGCCGAGGCAAACCTAAACATGCATTTATATAATATTTAAAGAAACAGTCAAATTACAAAGTTAATTTTTTAAAACTTGGGGCGAAGGCCACCTGAAACTTTGTACCATACGTGGTGCAGTTACTTCATCGGCTCCCCAACAGTAGAACTACAATACAACCTGCTCCAAATTGGCTTTTCCATACATGAAGCTAAACCCTTCTTCAAAACACAGATCGTAACTTTAGCCTTCCCTGCAGAAGTTCACTGTGACTTAACAGCAATATTATTATGTTGTATATTTTGTAGTAAAGTTGAAAATAATTGCTTTAGCTTTGCCTTTATCCCTAATGTACTGTTAATAACGACTGCCAAAGAATTACTCAGAATTCACGTCCTTACCAAACAAGTTGTTAGCGAACATCGCTTCCTTTATCGAAACATCGTGTAAACTTTTAATGATATCGTCGTTTTTAAAGCGTTCGAATTCCACGAAATCGAATACAGAAGTTTTAACTTAAGGTCAGAGTTTAAAAGCTCTTTAATTAATTTAACTCATGTCTTTGCTTGTGATCCACGCCTTGGTGGAAATGTAAACATGTTAGTGAACTACAAGTATCTCATTAATACGAAAATGTCTGTATCCTAATTACGCTTCCCAACATCATAGTTGGCAAAAGTTTCACCGCATGGTTCTAGCAGGCATCCCACCTTTTAGTTTACTTCTAACTTTTAGATAGCATTAACTAGGGAAATGTGTCGCTTGTTGTAGGCCCTGTATGGTTATTAGGGTACCATCCGGCCAGGTAAAAAGAAGAGCCCAAATTTGTGCATTAAAAAATAGGATGTGGTACATTTACATGACTTTCTCTACTCTTGTACAAACTATTTTTACAAACCCTTTTTCCCCACCTTCTTTACGCTAATCGAGATAAACATTTGCTGAAACTATTATTTTAAGCGATAGTCAAATCTTTTCAGAGCTGGGTGCTATGTGGTGCATTCCATTCTCTTTGTATGTCCAGGACATAAAAAAGAATAACGAATTCCCATTTGGTAAAAAGTGTAAGTATCGGAAAATTGAAATAGTCATTGTACTAACTCAATTCCTAATTTAGGAATAGCGGATAGTAAATTAGTAATTACTGTGGCACCTCAAAATGATATTTGTCCTCATGGTAAAACATAACCAATGAATACTGTTGCTATTACTAAAAATAGAATTATAACTCCAATTATTCACGTATAATAAAATTTATAAGATAAGTAATATATTCCTCGTCAAATGTGAAAGTAAATGCAAATAAAAAATATTGAGGCACCATTAGTATGAAGAGTTCGTAAAAATCGCCCATAATTTACGTCTCGACAAATACAAATAACAAGGAATATCTCGGAAATGGTTCACTCGACAAAAAATGCATATGACATAAAGTGTGTGCTTTAACTAGACCTACGTTTTTATGTAAAAATTTTATGTATCTGTTACGGTTTACCAGTTATGTAAAAGTGATTCAGAATGAAGAGGTCTTTTAAGGATATTCCCAGAATATTCAAGATATACATTTCATTTGCCACGAAAATGGCCTAAACATATGATATTTTAATCAAAATGGTTAGAGCCACTTTTGAGAAAATAAATTTTCGAAAAATATTCCATGTAAAGGATAGTCTAAGGTGGGAGATTTTCTTGAAAATCTACGTGTCGTATACTTGAAAAATACTTAATTCAATTACCAAGTTTGATATTTATCGAACTCTTCGTTTTTGAGTTACGCGGTTCACGCCCAGACCGACACACAAATACAGAAACACACACGGACATGTTTCCAAAATTGCTTTATTTGGATTCAGGGCACCTCATAACATATACAGGGTTATTCAAAAAGAAAGAATAGATTTTAAATATTCATTTCTAATGAACGACAATAGATAACGACACATGATTGAGTAGAGGAAAGTTCGAAGTTTTAATTGCCCGCCTATTAGTTCCATTCAGTGCTTACAGCCACTCTGGGTTTGTTTACGAGAAAATGGCGACACCACTGGAAAAGTCGTTTTGTGTGCTGCAGTATGCAAAGCGTGAATCCATTGTTACAACGTGCATTGCGTTTTAAGTTCAACAAAGAGCCGCCTCGTCATAAAAATGTACGATTGATACAATAAAATCGTTGAAGATGGTTGCGTATGGAAAAGGAAAAACCCTGGTCGTCCTCGCATAACAAATGGTACTCATTTTGAATGCGTAAATTATAATTTTGAACTTTCCTCTATTCAGTGATGTATCACATGTGTCGCCATCTATTGTCGTTCATTAGAAATATTTCCTTGTTTTTGAATAACCCTGTATTTCCGGAGAAATCTTCGTGTACATTTTTAGGTGAAATACAATACTTCCCCTACTTACTATACGTAGTAGAGAAAGTATAAAATAAGGTGTGATACGTTGAAGTAGTATAATATAGTTGCTTTAGTTTAACTGCTCCACGTATGGCAGCCAACTTGAAGAAGTATTGTTCTTCAACTGTTATTGTTTATTGTTGTTGAACTTCTACTGTTGTTAATGGAGTTTGCACCACGCTTTTTACGTCAGTTTGAAGAAGATTGTTACATACTATGCTGCTACGTATAAAAAGCTGACTTGAAGATGTATTTTTGTTGTTACGCTCCAAGTTTCAAAAATATTTATTAACTTTGTTATTAAACTGCTTCTATAGATACTATTTATGTTTAAATTTGCCTCGGCTGCGTCAGTATTGTTTTAGTCACGTATCTCTTAGACAGGGCGTGATGCGACAAGAATGTAGGCTGCCACAAATTTAAAGTTTAAATTCACTTCTTTTTATTAATCCTTGGCAGAAATTAAATAGCTCTACACGCATATTAAGGGCTGTAAGATTCTTTAATTTAAAACTTGCACTTTGTTATCTCGTTAACCTAATTTTCGTTTCACACAAATACGTAATATTTCTTTAGAGAACACATCTTCCATCCGGTCACTACCAAGGTCTGCAGGCAACTGAACATATTTCAACCGTCCAAACCCGTAAGTTTCTGTAATACAAGTCTCTGATTGGCTAATCCTAGTCCAATAGAATACCTGCATTTAATTAAAGCTTTTTCTGGCTGTTGGTTTGCAAATTTTAAACTGTCACAAAGATTTACATTATCGTTGCTCTGATCATGACTAGTAGCATTTAAACTCTCAAAGTCATTATTGCCTCAAGGTTTACCTCATTGTTACCTTATTGTTAGCAACTTTAAACTTATTATTATCACAACTCTTACATTATTAAATTACATAATGCATTCATATAACATTATTGAACATGTTTTCAATAATATAAGCATTTGCAATGACTGTTGCACACACTTTTTAAAAATTATTAAATACATATTGCTGTTATTGAATTTACTCATTATATAACTTAATTGAAATTATTCAATTATTAAAAATACTGCCTCAACGTTCACATGACTACATCTACCCTCTAGAGTTTATTAGTGGTTATACAAGCTACCTTATTAAAGCTTATTTTCATATCCACTTCATTTTAATCCAAATAAAATTTTTCAGAAATATCTACATTATACTTTTCGTTATAGATACGAAATGAACAGCAATAGTGAACTGTTTAACTGGATGCTATATGCTGGCCTTAAAATTCCACAGTTTCCGTGAAATAGCGAGAAACAACTGAATGTTGGCGTGACTTTAAAAGTATTGAACAATTTAAAAAATTAATAGCATATCCGATTCCAAAAAAAACTTATTTGAAATAAATTGTGTGTTCTAAAGAGATCTACATTTCTTGTGTAGTACGTTTTCGTCTATCACTTTACGTTTACCAGATATACAAGCTTGTATAAAATTCCCTCCAAATGAACAGGACTTCGCAGGCTATTTGCAGAAAATTCAAGATATACATTTTATTTTTCATGTAAATACCTTTAATATATGGTATCTTAATCAAAATCTTTTGAACCATTTTTTAGAAAACAGAAAATTTCGAAGAATGTTCCATGTAAAGGCTAGGGTGAGGTGGGGGGGGATTTTCTTGAAAATCGCGTTCTATTCTTGAAGATACTAAACGCAAATACGAAGTTTGGTATTTCTTCAACTTTTAGTTTTTGAGCTATGTTGTTCACAGATAGACAGACTGACTGGGTACCTCGGGTGAAATCTCAGTATGGAATTTTTTGGTGGAATGCAATACTTCCCCCACTTACTATACATAGCAGAGAAAGTAAAAACTTAGGACATAATCTGTGTCAGATAATTGTTTTTGGCCGTCCCCGTAGCTCAATCGATAGAGCAACTCCCGACTGGGAGTGGGAACTTTTCTCTATCTACGAATACTCCCTATCCTCCCCAGAGTCTGGAAGTATGAATGAGAGTGTGAATGCGTGTATGAGCCAATGATTAAAACCCCCAAAAATGCAAGAAACCCAAAGCCAAAGAATATGAGTTTAACACCATTGCCAATAGGCAATAAGTTCCAAAGGAAAGGTCGCAGATAAGATAAATGTAGTTAAAGGCGGGGTATAAATGGAATTAAAAAGAAAAGTCCCATCGATTTTCAGTTGTTTCTCGCGATGTCATGGAAACAGTATGAAATTTTAAGGCAGCATATAGCATCCAGTTCTTAAACGTTTGACCATCGCTATCTCTTTGTGTCTATAACGAAATGTGTAAAGTAGCTATTTTTTCAAAGGTTTATCTGGATTAAAATGTAGCAGATAGGAAAACTCTTATGTGTTACACTCTCATGACATTCTCTACTCTTGTACAAAATATTTTTACAAAATCTTATTCTCCATCTATTTCATATTAATCGAGATAAACATTTCCAGAAACGATCCTTTGACATGCAAAGAGAATTACATTTTACACATAGCGTCCAGTTCTAAAAAAAATATTTGACTATCGCTTAAGGCCTACTATGCTCCCCTTGTTTTTTATTTGCAACGGCAATATAAAAATACAGTAGCCTTTAAGCACACACATATCTCTTAATAGCTAGTTGCTAGGTGCAGCACCATTCCCTTTCCCACAAATTAATACTCTTTGCATATCCAAGACAAAAAAATGAATTAATAACGAATTCCCATTCGAGAAAATAAGTATTGAAAAACTTAAGAGAATAACAAGCAATATCTCGAAAATGGTTCACTCAACAAAAAAAATCTATATGACATAAATTGTGTATTTTAACGCGATCTACATTGTTTGTTCAGTAAAATTTTGTCTATCTCTTATGGTTTACCAGTTATGCAAAAGTCGTTCACAATGAAGAATACTTTTGGAGACATTCCCAGAAAATTGGAGATATACATTTCATTTGCCATGAAAATATCTTAAACATATAATGTTTTAATCAAAATCGTTAAAGCCATTTTTGAGAAAATTAACATTTTCGAAAAATGTTCCATGTAAAGGATAATCTGGGGTGAGGGGATTTTCTTGAAAACCTTCGTGTAGGATCTCTGGAAGATGCTGAACTTAGATACCAAGTTTGGTGTTTGGTGTTTATCTGACTGTTCGTACACAGACAAACACACAGGGATATGTTTCCAAAAATCCTTTTTTTTGGATTTAGGGGGTCTCAAAACATGTATTTCCGGTGAAATCTCGGTATCTAATTTTTGGGTGGAATACAGTACTTCCCCTACTTACTGTACGTAGTAGAGAAAGTAATAAGCTTTGGTAAGAGGAATTTGTATACCTATTAATAAAAATAGAGGGTAGAGAAGGTCATACCAATGAATAAAATCCGATTTTTTTAAAGTCCTCTCGTTTTCTTTTTTTGCATTTATGGAAAGAGTATGGAATTTTAAGGTCAACATCCAGCGATCCTTACCGAGTGAGATGGCTGCGTGGTAATGTGTGAGGCTCGCATTCGGGAAGTCCCGGCTTCGATTCCCGTCAACTTCTACTCTGACTTTGTGTATTTCTTGGTTTTCTTTGGTCCGTAGACGAATGCTGGAGTGGTGTCTCAACTAGCACGATTTCCTTTCCCTCATTCCCCTTTGTCATCGTTCAATTGTGCTTTTAGGTTTTGTGGCGTATAACGGTGGATGCTAGAAGGCTGCTTGTTCGACAGGTCGTTCATGTTCCTCTCTACTGTCGCAGCAGTGGGGAAGGTCTTCAAGCCTAAAACTATCAGGGATATTTGTGCGTTTCTGTGGCCTATCTGCCTGAAGCGTGTAGCCTCCTGTGGTTTCTTCACCTCATCCCTTCCTTCTGGAGTGTGGTAGATATCATAGATCTATGTAGCTTGTAATGCGCGAGGTGTAATCTCCGTTTTCCTGTTTGTAACAATTGAATATCGTGTCTCCTGTATCCTTTTTGTGTAATGACGTTATTTCTGCAAGCCTTTATGTCAATTAATACTAAGTAAATGGAAAAATAAGCTCTTGTAGAAATAGTCCATAGCAGAGAGAGAAAAATAAGAGATGGGTGCAAGAGAAAGTAATGTGAATGCAACATGAGATTTTGCTTTCAAGGGGAATAAAACCTACTGTCATTTTGTTCTAGGTATCACAGAATTAGCGACATATGCAGTCAGAAATGTAAGGACCTCAGCCAACCCCGTTCTGTTTGAGGGATTTAACCCCGCAAAAAAGTTTCAACGACCCTCCAGTTACAAGAGAGACAATGTGACGTTTTCATTGACTCTCCACGGCGACCAGTGCTTATTAAAAACGGTTTCATATAACGAGGGTCGCTACATGAAGCCATGCTAAGATATAGCTTGCAGTAGTAACTATTTATTACGTTATTTTTAGTATCACACTTTGGGAGTCAAATTTGAAGAACCGTTATTTTTTGTTTCTGCCCCACGTATGGAAAGCCAATTTGAAGTAGGTTGTTGTATTGTATTTCGACTGTTGGGGAGCCGAACTTTAAGTAGATGCAACCGCACGTATGGTAAAAAGTTTCCGGTAGCCTTCGCCCCAAATGTTTAAAAAATTACTAACTTTGTAATTCTTACTGTTTCTTTAAATATTATATATTTATGTTTGCCTCGGCTGCGTCAGTATTTATATTGTTTAGAGACATGAATATCTTAGCAGGGAGTGGTGCGACTGAAGAATAGGCTTACACAGATTATAGTTTTACTTCACTCTCTCTCTCTCTCTCTCTCTCTCTCTCTCTCTCTATATATATATATATATATATATATATATATATATATATATATATAGAGAGAGAGAGAGAGAGAGAGAGAGAGGGCTGTGAGAGTTTTTATTAATTACTTGCACTTTTAACACGTAAACTATTTTTGTCTCACACAAAATACGTTTTAAATTTCTCGAGGACGCATCTAACGTCCGATTAGGAACACTGTCTACAAGCAACCGACATCTGAATTTGTAAATTTTGCTCCATTTTAGTTTCTGATTGGTTAATCCTAGTCCAATAGAATACCTTCATTTAACTAAAGCTTTTTGTGGTTGTTGATTGGCTATTTTATAAACTGTCACAAAAAGTTACATTATTGCTTCCAAGTATCACAAGTAGTTAACCTTAGTTAACTCATTGTTACCTCATTGTTAGCAACTTTTAACGTATTATTCTCACAGCTCCTACATTATTAAATTACGTAATACATTCACATAGCATTATTACACATATATACAATAATATATACATATACAATGACTGTAATATACGCTTTTTATATATTGTTACATACACATTTTGCTTTAAGGCGGGCTAGTTATTGAATTTATATATTATATAATTAGACTGAAATCATTTAAATGTTAAAAATACTGCCTCAAGCTGCACTAAAACTAAACTTGCTTGTGACTGTTTAACGCAATTACAGAAAGATTTATATGCACATATAATAAAATCTAATGTGTTAGATACACATGACTTTCTCCACCTATTATAGTTTATTACTTTGTCTTCTAAGTATGGTTAATAGGAAAGTATTGTATTCTACCCAAAATTTGGTGTCTAGAAACCCCCAAAACCTTTTAGTTTCTCTACCACGTACCTTGTATTGCATCTCGACCAAAAATTCGATACTGAGATTCCACAGGAAATACATGCTTTGAGGTCCCTGAATTCAATAATGCATTTTTAGAAAAAGATGTGTGTGCGTGTGTGTCTGTGAACAGCATAACTCAAAAACCAAAAGTCGGATAAATAAACTTTCGTAAGAATAATTTGTTTACCTACTAATAAGCGACAGAGGATAGAAAAAATAGGTGAACGTAACACATAGGGTATTTAGAAATAGGTCCGAATATATGTGTGTGAACAGTATAACTCGAAAACAAAATGTCGGATAAATAGGAAAATTGGTATTTAAGTTCAGCATTTTCCAAAGATGCGACACAGGATTTTCAAGAAAAACCTTTCACCCCAAAATATTCTCTACAAGGAATACATTCCAAAATTTTTGATTTCCTTAAAAGTGGCTTTAAATATTTTTATTAAAATACCGTATATTAAAGATATTTATATAATAAATAAAATGTATACCTTGAGTTTTCAGGAAATAGCATGTGAAACCCTCCTTATTGGAAGAATATTATATAATCTTATATAACTGGTAAACGTTAAGCGCTAGGCAAAAACGTACTATACAAAAAAATCTGATGTGTTACACTCACATGACTTTCTCTACTCTTGTACAATCTATATTTACAAACACCTATTCTCCATATGCTTTATGTTAATCGAGATATCGAGATGTCAATCTTATTGGTAATTTTCTTGTAGATGCAAGGAAAATATGGTAGCTTTTAAGCGATAGTCAAATATTTTAACGCTGATTGCTATGCGGCGCATTCCATTCTCCTTGCATGTCCAGGACATAAAAAAATGAATAACGAATTTGAGAAAAAGTATAAGTATTGGAAAATTTAAGGGAATAACAAGCAATATCTCGAAAACGGTTCACTCAACAAAAGAAATGTATACGACATAAGTTGTGTATTTTAACAAGATCTACATTTTTTTGTGTAGTAAAATTTTGTCTATCTCTTATGGTTTACCAGTTATGCAAAAGTCGTTCACAATGAAGAATACTTTTGGAGACATTCCCAGAAAATTCGAGATATACATTTCATTTCTCATGACATTATCTTAAACATATGATATTTTCATCAAAATCGTTAGAGCCATTTTTGAGAAAATTAAAATTTTCGAAAAATGTTCCATGTAAACGGTAGTCTGGGGTGGGGGGATTTTCTTGAAAACCTTCGTGTCGCATCTCTGGAAGATACTGAACCTAAATACCAAGTTTGGTGTTTATCCGACTGTTCGTTTTTGAGTTATGCTGTTCACAGACACACACACACACACACACACACACACACAGACACACAGACACACACACACACACAGACACACACACGGACATGTTTCCAAAAATGCTTTTTTTGGATTCAGGAGGTCTCAAAACATGTATTTCCGGTGAAATCTCGGTATCGAATTTTTGGGTGGAATGCAATACTTCCCCTACTTACTATACGTAGTAGAGAAAGTAAAAATGTAGATCTCTTTAACACACACGATTTATTTCAAATATGTTTTTCGTGGCATAAGCTATTTCTGAGATAGCGGTTACGATTGGTTCGAATTGTTCAATATTGGCCATTCTCTTCGAGTCCTGTCAACATTCAGTTGTTTCTCGCGATGTCATGGAAACAATATGGAATTTTAAGGTCAGCATATAGCGTCCAATTCTTAAACATTTGACTATCGCTGTTCTCTTTGTGTCTGTAACGAAATGTGTAATGTAGCTATTTCTGCAAAGGTTTATTTGGGTTAAAATGTAGTAGAAAATGTAAAATACGCTTTAATAGGAATAGTTTGTATACCCAGTAATAAACGATAGATGTAGAGAAAGTCATGGGAAGTTATTGCATCAGAATTTTTTTCTATATACCTGATGTTAATCGAGATAAACATTTGCAGAAATAGTATCATTACACAATTCGTTTAAGGTAAAGGAGGGTAGAGGAAGCCGAATGGATAATAGACGTTTAAAAGTAACTCGCTCTATGCTGGCTTAGAAATGCCGTACTGTTTCCATGACATCGCGGGAAAAATCTGAATAGTGACAGTAGGTATATCAAGTCCAATTAGAACATTATTGATGAATTCAAACCAATAACAAGTTTATCTCGGAAATGCTTAATGCCACAAAAAGTTTTTTGGAATAATTTTTTTATTTTAAAGATATCTAGATATCTACCTTTTGTGTGTGTATGTTTTTGTCTATCTCTTATGATTTACCAGTTATACAACATTATACAAGATTATTTCCGAGTGCAGGGGACTCAGGATATAAAGTACATTTTATTCTTCAAGTACATAAATATTTTAATGTATAGTATTTTAATCAAAATCTTTAGTCGTTTTTGAGAAAATTAGAAATGTCGAAAGTTTTCCATGTAAAGAGCTTTTTTTGGGAGGGAGGGTGGATTTTCTTCAAAACCTTCCTGTCATATCTTTGCAAGATACGGAACCAAATGTCAAGTTAGGTATTTATTCGAATTTTTGTTTAGAGTTATGTGGGTCACTCACACACACACACACACACACACACACACACACTTAAGGACCTTTTTCTAAAAATGATTTTTTTGGGGGGAGAGCTTAGGGGACTGCAAAGCATTGGTGAAAACGTTGAGTCTATTAGAAACAAAACTGCTATTGTAGTTCTGACCTTCTATTCGGGCTCTATACGTAACTAGCATTAATGATTAAAAGCATGAATGAGAACAAAGATCTGCGAAAGACTTAAAAAAGGACGGCGTTTCATGAACATAATGCTAGCAAGGAGATAAAGGTAGAGCGAGATAGACTACGTGCGTTCTGGCTAAGTGGTTTAGCTGACGGAATGTGGTGAAGCAAAGGTAGCTTCGGAGTTTCGAATCTGATACAAACATAAAATAGTTTTGGTTCTTTTTTTTCTCTCCTTGTGTTTATTTTCTATATTTTATTGTACTAATTTATTTATGTAATAATAAATTGTTAAAGATCGTGGATTTCATCAAGGAAGTAAATGTTTAAAATGACAACCTCCTTCCCCAATGCACATTTGTGTACGTTGCCGGCGAGACCTTCTTGCATGTTTGTAACATGCGCGGTGTAATCTGCCTGCATTCTTTATGTATGAGTGTGTCCTTATATGATTTGGGCTTTGCAGTTCTTCTTCTTTGTGGTGGAAAACATGACGATTATTCTATTTTGTACACACTTATGTTATAATAAATTTTATTAATATCAAATTATAGGCCCAAAGAGATAAAACTAAAGGTAATAAAAAGTTAGACGAAAACTTTTTGCAGGGTCATACAGTGTTTTGAGCTCGGTTTGGTAGTTTTAATTCAAACAAACAAACCGCACCAGTCATTACAATTACTGTATGATCTGAAATATGCCATAGAAATTATCTAACTAATACCTAGCATTTTTTTGACAAGGCTGTAAATTGACTAACGGCTTAAATTGGCCGCACTGCGTAGATAAGCCATTTTGTTTTCAAATGTCTTTGTCAACCGATGCATATGATAGGTTGTTCCATCCGGGGCGTTTTCAAAGGGGTGCATGGATGTATGCTAAAGAATAAAGGTTTGTAAAATTGGCTAAAATTGCTACTGCAGCTCTCAGTGTCAGGGTGGGATGTTTTTTCCATCGACATACATAGCGATTGCATTCTGTCCCGTAAAACACTTATGCACTGAGGTACGTATCCCTCCTCTATAAATTGTTACGCAAATCAGCCATTAGAAGGCATTCAAGAAAGGCGTAACTCATATTTTGCTTAGCATATTGCATAAATTAAAAAAGAAATAGGCGCAGCTGACTCACCTAGTATATTGATATTGTAACAAATGAAAACACCAATTACCGCGAAAACACACTAGTCACACCACGTAACATAAAGGTTCACTTGAGTCACTTTGGCATACACTCGGAATACCATACTACGGATCCGTAGAATCAAATCGCCCTGAAGAACTGAACTGTACGACTCATAACTGACTGCTAGGTTACGACCCACAATTAAACTGCACTGTCCACTTGCACTGTCACTTCTAACAGAATTCAATATTGACTCATCCTACCGCCAGCAGTCCCTTATATAGGCCTAGCATGCAAGGTGGAGGTTTTGAGAATGAGAACCTTCCAGAAAGGGCTAAAAGGACAAAAGGAATGGCTATTATTCCATGCGCTCTTTGTTCTAGAGAGGGACCGGCCCAACCCGAAGAAGCTAGCGGTCCACACCGCCGCTCCGTAGGAACCTTGTCATGATACTTTTAGTCTTCCTCCGTGGTCTAGTGGTACCGTGCTAGTCTCTAGTTCCCAAGGTCGCGGGTGCAAACCCGGCGGAGGGCGATGGATTTTTTTTCGGGCGTGAAAATCCTTGGCATGGCTTCCTTCGGAAGGGAAGTAAAGCCAGTGGTCCCATGTCGTACATTTACGGCAGTTAAAAGACTCTCAAGCCTGATAAGCAGGCCTCTGAACAAAATTACCGGTCTTTCACGCCCAATATAGAATGGAACGCTAAGGACTATAGTAGTTAAAGAGCGTCCATAAATAAAACTCAATTTAAATTTAACAATACCTTTAGAGGGGTATAAAGGTTATAAAAACATAGGGGAACAGCTCATGCACTGCAAACTACACAAATATATTGCGGTTACCAGCCCCAGAAGGAAGGGATGAAGTAAAGGAACAACAGAAGGCTACAGGCCGCAGGTAGACAAACCACAGAGACGCGCGGAAGTCCCTAACAGTTCCAGCTGAAGCTCCTAGAGAGGGCGGTGAACGACTGAAGACCAAGCAGCCCTCTAGTGTACACGCAGAGTACGCTTTCCTTTTAGCAAGCATCTACACCATCTGCCTGAAAGTTGACGAGGAAACGGAATGAAAGGGAAATGATGGAAAGGAAATCCTTGTAGTTGAGAAACCACCCCAGCGCGTGCCTATCGACCACGGAAAATCACGAATAACCCAAATTGATGTAGGCGGTCGACGGGAATCGAACCGGTGACCTCCTGGATGCGAGCTTCGCACGTTACCGCAGAGTCATCTCGCTGGGTATGCGTGTTATAACCTTACACTTTTTATGTTTGAAACAATTATTTAGTAGCAATTATTCTTCGGAGTTTAAAAGCTTTATTAGTCATTAAAACAAAAGTATGTAACTTTTAATTTTTAAACCTCAAAAGAGCACATAGGAAAAGTGTTTTCAGCAATCCCAGTCCAGCATGTTAATTAATATGCAACAGGAATACTGGCAAACTAAACTCTAATTAATGTATATCAATAAAATTTGCATTATCCTATGACCCTACCCTGTCTAAGTAGTTAAATTTTCTGCGTTAAATTTCAACATTTAAATGTAAACTCATATGTGGCCCAAATGGTTATTGCTGTTACCACACGAAATGTAATTTTAAAGAGGCCGAGTTTCACAGCCGTCTGTAACTCGCATATTAAACGAAGTGGGCTTTGTACTTCATGCACCACTAATTAGCATATGGGTCTTTTAGCTTCATGGAAACGAGTTGAATTAGTGGCTAGACAGAGATGGCGAATCGAATTGTCCATGCCCTAATTATAATTTGTAATGAAGTCAGTAATTATGAAGGATGTTTTAAATATTCATTCATTTCCTAAATATGGTCAATTTATAACGAACCAGAGGTTTACGCCAAAGCAATTACGTCACCAATTTTTACTTTCACTACCACATACATAGTAGGTAGAGAAGGTATTGCATTCCACCCAAAAATTCTATACTGAAATTTCATCCGAAATACAGATTTTAAAATCATCTGAATCGAAAAAAAGCACTTTTAGAAAAAGTCTGTGCGTGTGTGCCCGTGAACAGCATAACTCAAAAAATCTGATGTGTTACACTCACATGACTTTCCCTACTCTTGTACAAACTATTTTTACAAACGCTTATTCTCCATCTACTTCGTGTTAATCGAGATAAACATTTGTAGAAACTTATTGCTAATTTTCTTGTAGATGTAAGTGGAATATATATTTTCAAGGGCAATATAGAAATACAGTAGCCTTTAAGCATAGACATTACTCTTAATAGTTGGTTGCTATGTGCAGCACCATTCTCTTTGTCACAGATTAATGTTCTTTACATATCCAAGACAAAAAAATGAATAACGAATTCCCATTTGAGAAAATAGGTATTGAAACATTTAAGGGAATAACAAGCAATATCTCGAAAATGGTTCACCAACAACAAAAATGTATATGACATAAATAGTGTATTTTAACGCGATCTACATTTTTTGTGCAGTAAAATTTTGTCTATCTCTTATGGTTTACCAGTTTACCAAAAGTCGTTCACAATGAAGAATACTTTTGGAGACATTCCCAGAAAATTCAAGATATACATTTTATTTGTCATGAAAATATCTTAAACATATGATATTTTAATCAAAATCGTTATAGTCATTTTTGAGAAAATTAAAAATTTCGAAAAATGTTCCATGTAAAGGGTACTCTGGGGTGGGGGGATTTTGTTGAAAACCTTCGTGTCGCATCTCTGGAACATACTGAATCTAAATACCAGGTTTGGTGTTTATCGACTGTTCGTTTCTGAGTTATGCTGTTCACAGGCAGACACACACACGGACATGTTTCCAAAAATGGCTTTTTTTGGATTCAGGGGATCTCAAAACATGCATTTTCGGTGAAATCTCGGTATCGAATATTTGGGTGGAATACAATACTTCCCCTACTTACTATACGTAGTAGAGAAAGTAAAAACGAAAAGTCAAATAAGTACCAAACTTGGTATTCAAATTTAGAATGTTCCAAAGATACAACACAACGTTATTCAAGAAAATCACCCCACTCCAACTATCCCTTTCATGAAATTGATTTTATAGAAATGGCTCTAAGATTTTTTATTAAAATATCATATATTAAAGATATTTATAAAGTATAATAAAATGTATGTTTTGATTTTCCTGGGAACAGACTGTGAAGCCCTCGTAAGGAATTTTATATAATCTTGTAACGTTAAGCGATAGACGAAAATGTACTACATACACGATGTAGACCACTTTAAAACACACAGTTTATTCCAAATAACTTTTTTGTAGCATCAGCCATTTTCGAGAGGTCCGTTATTAAAAGTTTGAGTTGTTTAATACTTAGCCATTCTTTTCAAGTCCGGTCGATTTTAAAATGTTTGCGTTGTCATGGAAACAGTATGGAATTTTAAGCCAGCATATAGCATCCAGTTCTTAAACATTTGATTATCACTATCGTCGTATACCTCACATTTAATTATTATTTAACTTCAGAGGAGAGCAACTCGCTTATGAGAGGGATCGTTGAACAGACAAAGAACTTTAAACTCGAGGTATCGACAAGGGACGCAGCTAAAGTTAGATTCACAAAATAATTACACCAACATAATTTCTGGTTTAAGGGAGAGGCAAGGAACTCTACAGTATCATAATTAAAAGTTGAAAAGAAAGGATAACTGGTAGATTTATTATAACAAGTTCTTACCCCATGTGTCTGCCGGGCGAGGACGCCATATCGTAGGCAGTTATCCGTCCAACTCACGCGAAGTCTAGTCACAGAATGCTAAGAAGCCCACGCTAAGGCTTAGCGTCAGTAACGCCATATCCCCCCCAATGACACACTGCTTCCCCTGAATCGCCCCTACTCTCAGATAAACTGCCACCTCCGGCCCGGTAACCAGAGGACGTATTACCATTAATATAATCTGTGCACATGCCACACTATTCGCCTTGTATCTATAACGAAATGTGTAATGTAGCTATGAAGAAATGATATAGGGTAGAGAAAGTCATGTGAGTTTAACACAAGATTTTTACTTTCTCTATCACCTAGATATATACCTAAATGAAGTATTCACAACTTCTACCTAAAAGTTCTATAGCTAGGTTTTACTGGAAAAATCGTATATGTTACACTCGCATGACTTCCTCTACTCCTGTAGAAACTATTTTACAAACGCTTGTTCTCCACGTACTTCATGTTCATCAGATAAACGTTTGAGAAACTATCTTATTGCTAATTTTCTTGTAGGTGCAAGGGGAATATGGTAGGCTTTAAGAGCTGGTTGCTATAAAAAGACGAATAACGGATTCCGATTCAAAAAAACAACAAGGCATACCTCAGAAATGGTTCACTCCACAAAAAATACATATAACATAAGTTATGTGTTTTAATGAGATATATATTTTTTGCGTAGTAAAATTTTGTCTATCTCTTACGTTTACCTGTTATGCAAAAGTCATTCAGAATGAAGGACGTTTCCAGATTCAAGATATACATTTTATTTACCATGAAAATGTCTTAAATATATAATGTTTTAGAAAACGTTTCAGTGTAAAAGGTAGTCTGGAGTGGGGGGAATTTCTTAAAAGTCTTCGTGTGTCATCTTTGGCGGATACTAAATCTAAACACAAAGTTTGATATTTATTCGGTTTTTGGTTTTCGAGTTATGCTGTTTACAGACACACAGACACTTTGGATTCAGGGGGTCTCAAAACATGTATTTACGGTGAAATCTCGGTATCGATCTTTTGGGTGGAATGCAATACTTCCCCTACTTGCTATACGTAGCAGATAAATTAAAAAGCGTCTTAGTGTGTTTATGAACAGCATAACTAAAAAAGGAAGATACCGTTAGGTACCAAACTTATTTAAATTGAGAGGAAATGCAGCAGCACACGGGGAATAATACTTTAAATTGAATTTATATTTAATAGGATAAGCCCCCTTTGATCCCCTTGGCTACAGTTGCCAAGGAAAAAACGCGAGGGCATATACGGTACAATTTGAGACCCACAAAAGATGGGACACTAGGAGTGAATCTTCTAATTTTTTTAATTTTAAAGCTATTCACTTGAAAATCGGCACACTTAATGTGAACAAATAAAGAAATTATTCTACAAAAGTTCAAACTCTATATTTTCTCATATAATACAATTGGATATTTTTAATTAGCAGAAAAAATGCAAATTTTTGTTAACTGCCTTGCTCATTCAAATTTGCCAGAGAAGTATGATAGAGGCATTTTCTAATACTTATATTTGATTGAAATTATTAGTTGCAACCTTTTTGAGTTTATTAAGTTGCTGGTTCTAAAATTATCCCTTAATACTGTAATTAATGACGGAAAGATATTGTCATATACCGGGGTGAGGTCTAAAGGTTTGCAGCTAAAATATTAAATTTAGTTACCCCGGCATAAACAGTGGGGACGTAGCATCAGTTGCAACCAAAAGAGACCAGGAACTTGCTGCACAAAGCTAAAGCAGGCGTGAGATATTCATAACATAAAGACATAAATTCATAGCTCTGGTTTATTATAAAATTACCTTGGTGTGGTTATATGATTTCCAAAAAGTTACAGATAAACATTGGAGGGAGAGGCTCCACGCACGCACACACATACAGCAACACGCATTCCTACACACAATCATACATTCTGAAGATATACACTAGACTCACGCTAATGAACTGATCCACGCTATCAGACAACGAAGCTCGACTCTCAACTTGCCTTCACCCCTGACTAGAAGATGGGGGAAATACCGCGCCGGACAACAATTCAAAGTCACAAACTAAATAATCAGTTCAACAAAGTCATTCTGCACAGCAATAATGTGTCCGTCGCGACAATGCACACATACGCTACAATATAAATAATTAAAGAAATGACAGTAATTGCAATAAATAATTTATGTATATTTAACTGACGGACGGTGCCTCTCCCAAGCACTGAGCTTCCACCTGCGGCGCTCACAAACATAACTTCACAAAAACAACTGAAGAAAATCGGCACAAAACCAACCTGATGCGATAAACTTACTTTGTTTACTGTACTGATAACAAATGCAATCCTTCTTGTACTTACGAGGGGCACTATTTATATGTTGAGCCTTGTAGGTGCCATCTGACGTTTCCAATGGAAAGTTTGACATTTTCTACCATAATCTACTTCATAAATTTTGCATATAGAGCCTCATTTTTTTTGTTTACACTAACTTGAAAATTGTGTGTCAACAAAAACATGGAATTAACTCGTGAAAATGTTCGTGCTATGATTTATTACGACTTTCGACGTGCATTATCAAGACAAGAGTGCATCGATCAACTAACTTCCACATTTGGCGACGAAGCTTCATCCTTTGCGACTGTGAAACGCTGGTATAACGAATTTAATCGTGGCCGCCGTTCGCTCAATGAAGAAGTTCGTGAAGGTTGTCCAAAATCAGTTGTGCCAGAAAACATTGATGCTGTGCAAAAACTAACAATGAAAGGTCGTCATGCGACATATTGTGAGATTGAAGCAACCCTAGGTATTAGTTCCACCAGCATATATAAAATATTGCATGATTATTTAGCTGTGGAAAAGGTTTACTCTCGTTGGATCCCACATAATTTGACGCAATCTTAAAAAGATGGTCGTGTCGATTGGTGTACAAAAATGTTCAAGAAATACAATGGCGGTGCCTTAGAAGACGTATATAAGATTGTAACAGGTGACGAATCATGGATCTATGCGTATGAGCCGGAACGTAAACAGCAGTCGACTGTATGGATGTTTCAAGATGAAGCAAATCCAACAAAGTTGTTCGCACTCGAAGCACTTTGAAGCAAATGGTCGCCTGTTTTTACAGTAAAACTGGCCATGTGGCAACAGTGCCTTTAGAGGAATATAAAATGGACAATGGCACACAACCATTTGTTTGCCGGAAGTCTTCGGTGAAGTAAGGAAAACCAACAAGAACCGTAGGATCGTTCTTCATCAAGACAATGCGAGCGCACACACATCTCGTCTAACAACAGAGTATTTGAAGGCTCTAAAAACCGAATTGATGGGTCATCCGCCATACAGTCCTGATTTGGCACCCAATGACTTCTTTTTGTTCCCGAACATTAAGAATAAATTGCATGGACAACCATTTTCCTTGGCAGAAGAAACCGTTGATGCCTTCAAAAACCATGTTTTGGAGGTGTCTCAAGAAGACTGGAATAAATGCTTTGACAAATGGTTCATACGGATGTAAAAGTGTATTGATCATAAAGGAGAATATTTTGAAAAACAATAAAGCAGTTTTCAATCAGAAATTACTTTGTTTTAATTATTAGGCTGAAAATATAAATAGTGCCCCTCGTACTATCGGTAAATAGTAGAGAAAGTAAGAATTCCTCATTGGTGTATGTTTTCTCGAAATGAATTTGAGATCTCCTTGTGGTTGTTGTAGTTGGAGTCAGTTGGGTAACTTAATGTCATTCCGGCATGTTGCCAAGCTAGAACAGTTAGAGACGTCTTTTGCCTTTAGCTACTGAGTTATCCAATGATATGTCTTAAAGAGCAAGTGGACTGTTACGTGGGAAACAAGTATCACGTCACTTTCATGAACACAGCATTTTTATAGTGTAGAAAAATTTCATAGGATCTTGTTTCCATCCTGATAACCCCAAAACTAAAATTCTTGCTCCAATTCTGTAAGAGATATGTTAAAGAACACAGTTTTGAGATGATGATGCGTGATTGGTCTCCTTGTAAAATAAAACCAAAGCTGTTAGTTTTCTTTGTAAAACATCAATTGAAATAATTTGTATTATGAAAATCAATCAGTGAGTAACTTTTTTCCTTGAAGAAATAGATGGGGGAGTGAAGGCTATGAAATACCCTAAAGATGTGAATTAACTTTTGGAAGATATCCCATGATAATACCGCATGTATGCGAAACATTATATGCAAACATTTGTTTTTACACGCAGTGCACTTTGCTCTTTGCCACAGTATTTTTTGTTGCAATGATCTTTTGTATTTAGTCCAGGGTCTACAGTTCAATAGTTACAACAGTGATGTGATAAACGATTTTGTGAAAATAAAATAAAACACGGGCTATGCGAAATTATGACATGTGGTTCTTAAACAGTGAATCAGAGGCAAGTCCGCAGATAGAGATGGGGGATACATGACCAGGATTTTGTCTAAGTTGCTGAACTATAATTCTGTAATGGGAAACATATAAAATAAAATATTATTCGTAGAGAAAGTCATGCGCAAACAGAGGAGTTTGTAAGCACTAAAGCCGGGCGGAAGGAAATAAGGTTTCTGTGACTGGACTATAGGAAGGGACGTCGTGGATAAAAATCAAGCCCATATCTCGTGCAGTCTTTTCGTGTTTGCAGACAGCACTGAACTGGTTTTTACCTGCTTGTCAGTGATCCTATGCCACTCGTTTTGCATACTTTGCAGTCAGTAGTAGCTGCATAAAAGCTATGATTATGAGAAAAAGGATATAACTGCAGCCGCTCTCAACAACAAAAACAACAATAATAATTATAATGCCTAAATTGTCTGACGAGAGAAACGGTTGTTTTTGTGAATAATTGATTTCCAAAACTAAGGCCAAGTGAAAAATATTTAACGGATGGTAGAACTGAATGACGGTTCACGCCTGCAGCGCTGTCTACTAACTCCTGAGGAACAGTAGGCGTTTGCCAGTCGGTGAGAGCAGATCGCAATGGCCGCGACAATCGTAGATCCCGCCGGAAGAATCCTTAGCATGGCTTCTTTCGAAGGGAAGTAAAGCCGGTGGTCCCGTGTTGTAGATTTGCGGCACGTAAAAAATCTCAAGACTGATAAAGAAGCCTCTGAGAAAAATTACCGGTCTTTCACGCCCAATATAGAATAGGACACTAAGGACCACAGCATTTAAAGAGCGCCGATAAATAAAACTCAATTTAAATGTTGTACATCACGCCGGTTGTGAGTACGCGGTGTGATTTTTGCTGGCAAAAGGATCATCAGCTGCGGATATCCATCGTGTGTTATGCCTCGTGTATGGACCGGATATAATGAGTGAAAAACAAGTCGTGAATCTCGAAATGACGGCAGAAATGTGCACGATGAACAACGGAGTGGTAGGCCCAGTATTCGGACCGACGACATCGTTGAGCAAGTGAACCAAAAACTTCAATCAGCGTTTGACGATTAGCGGTCTGGCTGATGAATTCCCAAATGTTGCTCGAACCTCACTTTACAGGATTGTCACTGAACAGCTCGGATATCAGAAACTTTGTGCGAGGTGGGTGCCAAAACTGCTCACCGGTCAGCACAAAGAGCAACGGCAGTGTTTGGAGCGCTATAGACAAGATGGAGATTGTTTGTTTTCCCACATTGTTACGGGCGACGAGGCATGGATAGCGTACACCAACGCAGAATCGAAACAACAGTCAATGCAGTGGCTCCGTTCCGGTTCACCCAAACAAAAGCTAAGTAATCGCGTACGCAAATCGTAAAACGATGGCTGCCGCGTTTTGGTACGAAAAGGGCGTCTTTTAATTTATTTCATGGACCATGGGTCAAAAGTTACAGCTGACGTGTACTGTGCAACGCTTACCAAACTGAGACGTGGCATCCAAAATCGACGCCGCGGGAAACTGTCGTCTGGCATCATCCTCCTGCACGACAACGCACGCCCGCACACTGCTCAAGAGTTTCGTTGGGAACTCTTTGACCACCCTCCGTACAGTCCAGACCTGGCATCAAGCAACTATTTCCTCATCTTGCATTTGAAACGGTGGCTGGGTGGACAACGACTTCAAACCGACGATAAACTCAAGACGAGCATTACTGGTTCAAGTCACAGACAGCAGACGTCTATGCCGAGGGGTTAAAGAAGCTGGTGCAGCGTTACAGCAAGCGTACAAATGTAAACGACAATTATGTGGAAAAGTAAAGCATATACATATGTGATCAAAAGTATCCGGACAACCCACAAACATATGTTTTTCATCTTAGGTGCATTGTGCTGCCACCTACTGCCTGGTACTCATCCGCGACCTCAGTAGTCATTAGACATCGTGAAACAGCAGAATGGGACTCTCCGTGGAACTCGGAGACTTCGAACGTGGGCAGGTGATTGGATGTCACTTGTGTCAGAAGTCTGTACGCGAGATTTCCACACTCCTAAACATCCCTAGGTCCACTGTTTCTGATGTGATAGTGAAGTGGAAACGTGAAGGGACATGTACAGCAAAAAAGCGTGCAGCCTGACCTCGTCTGTTGACTAACAGAGACCACCAACATTTGAAGAGGGTCGTAAAGAGAAATAGGCAGACATCTATCCAGACCATCACACAGAAATTCCAAACTGCATCAGGATCCACTACAAGTAGTTTGGCGTGAGGTGAGAAACCTTCGATTCCATGGTCGAGCGGCTGCTCATAAGCCACACATCACGCAGGAAAATGCCAAACGACGCCTCGCTTGGTGTAAGGAGCGTCAACATTACACGATTGAACAGTGGCAAAACTTTGTGTGGAGTGACGAATCACAGCACACAATGTGGCGATCCGATGGCAGGGTGTGGGTATGGCGAATTCATGTGCCAGTGTGTGTAGTGCCAACAGTGAAATTCGGAGGTGCTGGTGTTATGGTGTGGTCGTGTTTTTCCTGGAGGGAGCTTGCAGTCCTTGTTGTTTTGCGTGACACAATCACAGCGCAGACCTACATTGATATTTTAAGCACCTTCTTGCTTCCCACTATTGAAGAGTAATTCGAGGATGGCGATTGCATCTTTCAACACGATCGAGCACCTGTTAATACTGCACGGGCTGTGGCGGAGTGGTTACACGACAATTACATCCCTGTAATGGACTGGCCTGCACAGAGTCCTGACTTGAATCCTATAGAACACCTTTGGTATGTTTTGGAACGCCAACTTCGTGCCAGGCCTCACCGGCCTACATCGATACCTCTCCTCAGTTCCGCACTCCGTGAAGAATGGGCTGCCATTCCCCAAGAAACCTTCCAGCACGCGATTGAAAGTATGCCTGCGAGAGTGAACGCTGTAATCAAGGCTAAGGGTGGGCCAACACCATATTGACTTTCAGCATTAACGATCGAGGGCGCCACGAACTTGTACGTCATTTTCAGCCAGGTGTGCGGATACTTTTGATCACATAGTGTATGTGGGGACATATTACTGTCAATAAAAACCTTGTCTCGTTAGCGATGTTGTTATTATTATGACCAAACAGACCTTAGTTTTGGAAAACGCTTCGTACATACTTAAGTAGACCGTGTTAGGGCAAGAGCTATATTTAAATTAAATTATAGTTGAGATTATCAATGGTATGGAGAAAGCGGAGGAAGTTTCCGTGCATGTGCACGTTACCCACTTATGCTACAGTGACTAACTTCTGTTGTAGCGTGTTATCACCTAGTAGCACTGACGTAAAGTTGCAGTGATTTGAAACAGAGTGCGGGAAAAACTTCGCGCGCTAGTTCAAGTGTGCTCGAACGGTACGTATTTGGCCCCATAAGGTAACTACTTACGTCATACCAACTTGAAGTCGTCGTTCCCCACTGTTGGAGAGTCAAATTTGCAGTAGTTGCTGCCCCACGTGTGGGAACCAAACTTGATTTGGTTTAATTGTTGCAGCGGTAGCACCACGTTTAAGCACCAATTTGAATCTGTTTTATACCATGCACGTAATGGATGCCAATTTGCGGGAGATTGTTTTCTTGAAGTGTTCGCTCCACGTACAGTACAAACTTTCCGGTGGCCTTCGCCCCAAGTTTATAAATCAACTTTGTATTTTAATGTTTATTTAAATATTATATATGTATATCTCGGATTCATTATTAGTATTTTTAGAGCACGTATCTCGTAGCAGGACTGGTACGGCTAAAGAACATGGCTTACACAAATTATAATTGTGTTGTACTTTGCTTATTAACCCTTCACACGATTAAATAACACTTCACTGATTTATCCTAGTGTAGAGCTGTGAGATTACTGTTTAGTTGAACTTTTAACAGGTAAACCTTGTATTATTCTCATCGCAATGAATTTTCTTGTCTCACACTAATCCCGTAACGTATCTAAACTGGACTGCTTGGTTACGTTTCCTTGTAGCGTCTCCTGCCTGAATTTGTACATTTGCTCTATTTCAAGTCTCTGATTGGCTAAGCCTACTCCAATAGAATACTTTTATTTTAACTTAAAGCTTCTCTAGTTTTAGATTGGCTATTAGTAAGCTATTTTAAATATTACATTACTGTTCCAAGAACTATTAGCAGCCTTTGTTAAGCTTTCTAATTTACTGTTGTCTCAAGGTTACCTCATTGTTATCAACTTTCGGCTTATACTTTGTAATTCTGTTTGCTACGAAAAGCATCTTGCTTCTATTCTCACAGCTCCTACATTGTTATACTACGTATTACATTCACATAACATTATTATACATGTACATATAAACATACTACAATGACTGTAATATACACATTATAATTATTACATACACATTATTGCTTTAAGGCATGTTGTTATCTTATTTTATATTATATAATGAGACTGATATAATTTAAGTTAAAATATCTGATGTGTTACACTCACATGACTTTTTCTACTCTTGCACAAACTGTTTTTTACAAACTCTTATTCTCCATCTATTTCATAATAATCCAAACATTTGCAGAAACGATCTTTTGACATGCATTTTACACATAGCGACCAGTTCTAAACATATTTGACTACCGCTTAAGGCGTACTATGTTCCCCTTGTTTTTTATTTGCAAGGGCAATATAAGCACAGACATATGTCTTAATAGCTGGTTGCTATGTGCAGCACCATTCTCTTTGCTACAGATTAATACTCTTTGCATATCCATGACAAAAAAATGAATAACGAATTCCCATTTGAGAAAATAAGTATTGAAAAGTTTAAGGGAATAACAAGTAGTGTCTCGAAATAGGTTCACTCAACAAAAAAATGTATATGACATAAATTGTGTATTTTAACGCGATCTACATTTTTTGTGTAGTAAACTTTTGTCTATCACTTATGGTTTACCAGTTATGCAAAAGTCGTTCATAATGAAGAATACTTTTGGAGACATTCCCAGAAAATTCGAGATATACATTTCATTTGTCATGAAAATATCTTAAACATATGATATTTTAATCAAAATCTTTAGAGCCATTTTTGAGAAAATTAAAATTTTCGAAAAAATGTTCCATGTGAAGGGTAATCTGGAGTGGGGGGATTTTCTTGAAAACCTTCGTGTCGCATCTCTGGAAGATAGTGAGCCTCAATACCAAGTTTGGTGTTTATCCGACTGTTTGTTTCTGAGTTATGCTGTTCACAGACAGACACACACACACGCGCGCGCAAATGTTTCCAAAAATGCTTTTTTGGATTCAGGGGGTCTCAAAATATGTATTTACGGTGAACTCTCGGTATCGAATTTTTGGTTGGAATGCAATACTTCCCCTACTTACTATACGATCTAGAGAAAGTAAAAATATTGCCTCAAACTGCACACGAGCAGAAACTCCCTAAAACGTGCATAAGACAAGATGCGCTAGTGATCCTGTTACCACGTTCCATCGAATTTAGAGACGTAGCTCGGTAGATATAACCGCCGTAGATTTTAAATTACTGACGGTACGTTTATTAGCATTCAATAAAGTATATGACCAATTAACCTGCAAGGTGTCGAAAGTTAAGATGTTCATGTGCCTGTGCTCTTGTAACAAATCACATTTTTTAGTTATGTTGTTCACACCAGAGACAAGAGCCTGCGACTGCTTGGATATTTTAATCACCTAACGCAATGGTTTCTCAGTTGCATAAACAACATTTGAATCCTACAATCTGTGAAGATAATCATGTCCTCTGTGTCGAGTGACGTCCCTCATTGTGGTAGCTAGTGTACTGATTTAAACTTTAATCTAAACCACTGTCACAGAGAGCAGGATTAGAAACACGTGTTTTAGGGGAGCAATTAATACAAGAAGAGTGATTCGTGGCTGGAACGGGTAAGGTCAAAGGGGCACATAAGGTCAACAGATGGTCCAAGCTGCAGGCTTTATGAAGTTCCTGCCACACAAACGGCACAGGAAGTGCTCCGCTCTGTCTGCACGCTTGCCTCTACTTCAAATGTTGGCAACACTGCTGGTGGTCTAGCTGCCTGACCAGAGTGGCTTCTGTGTGAATAAATCTGATGTGGTACATTATATAGGCTGTGTTTTCACGGTGTTCTAGCCTATTTAGCGTTACCCAGGGGGCACCACGAGGAGGCAGGCTTCTTTATCCCCCTGAGAAATAATGTGGGAGGTGGTATATATAGTAAATACTTTTCGTATCATTTTACATTGCCTAGACAACTGAGGCAGAATTTTTAACACTTAAATGATTTCAGTCAAATTAAATATTATATAAATTCAATAACAGCCCATCTTAAAGTAATATGTGATTTAACAATATATAAAAAGTGTATATTACAATCATTGTATATGTTTATATTATTGTATCCATGAGTAATAATGCTATGTGAATGTATTACGTAATTTAATAATGTAGGAGCCGTGAAAATAATAGGTTAAAAGTTAGTAACAACGAGGTAACCTTGAGGCAATAATGAATTAGTAAGTTTAAATCTTATTTGTGATTCTTGTAAGCAATAATGTAATTTTAGTGACAGTTTATAAACATAGCCAAACAGCAACCAGAAAAAGCTTTAGTTAAATGAAGGTATTCTATTGGAGTAGTAATAGCCAATCAGAGACTTGAAATACAGAAATTTACAAGTTTAGGCGGTTTAAATCAGTTCAGTTGCCTGTAAACAGTGTTCCTAACCGGACGCGAGACACGTCCTCGAGTAGTATAATACGTAATCGTGTGAGACAAAAATAGTTTACGTATTAAAAAGTGCAACTATTTAATAAAAACATCTCGCAGCTCTTTCTCTATATCCGTGAAGTGTTATTTAAATCGTGTCAAGCATTAATAAAAGAAGTGAAGTAAAATTATAATCTGTGTAAGCCTACATTCTTAGTCGCACCACAACCCTGCCAAGACATCCATGTCTCTAAAATAAATACTGACGCAGCAGAGGCAAACATAAACACATAATATTTAAAGAAACAGTCAAATTACAAAGTTAATATTTGTTTTAAACTTGGGGTAAAGGCCACCTGAAAGTACACTTGGGGGCTAAGGCTACAGGAAACCGGGTACTATACGTGTGGTTGCAACGAATTTCAAGTTCGGTTCACCAACAGTTGAAATACGATACAACTCCTAAAATACTCCTTCTTCACAATCCACAAATTTTGATGGTGAAGTTGTTGCAACACAGCGAGCATTAGAACAGATATACTACAGGACTGATATAAAAGAGAATAAAGTAGTTGTTCTCATAGACTCAGTTTCTGCCATTCAAGCAATAGAATGATATGATAGTCCAGATGAATATTATAATATTAAGGATGTGACATCTCGTAATAGATTACTACAAACAAAATTTCAACAGATAATATTACTGTGGATACCAGCACATGTAGGAGTGAATGATAACAAGACAGCAGACTTTCTGGCCAACAAGGGTTGAAGGGATTTAATTGTTGTAGCGGTTGCACCACTATGTGTGTCAATTTGAAGTTGTTTTAGACCACTCACGTAATGGATGCCAATTTTGCGGGAGATTGTTTCGCCCCACGTTTACTTTATGTGTAATAATTATTTTAATGTTATTTATTTAAATATTATATATATATGTATGTTTACAGAGCACGTATCTCTTTGCAGGGCTGGTACGGCTAAAGAACAAGGCTTACACAAATTATAATTGTATTCCACTCTCTTTATTAATCCTTCACACGATTAAATAACACTTCACTGTTATATCCTACTGTAGAGCTGTGAGATTTCATGTTAATTAGTTTTTAACACGTAAACTTTATATTATCCTCACCGCAATGAATTTCCATGCCTCATATTGAACCTATGCCATACCGAACTGCTTGGGTACGCTTTCTTGTGGCGTATACAGCCTGAATTTGTACATTTTCTCTATTTCAAGCCTCTAATTGGCTAATCATACTCCAACAGAATACCTTTATTCAAATTTTAGCTTTTCTAGTTTTGATTGGCTATTTATAAACTGTTTTATACATTACATTATTATTGTTCCAAGAACTATTAGTAACCTTTTTAAACTTTCCAATTTATTGTTGCCTCAAGGTTACCTTATTGTTACCAACTTTCGCTTTTACTTTCTAATTCTGTTTGCCACGGAAGGAAGCTTGCTTCTATTCTCACGGCTCCTACATTGTTAAACTACGTAATACATTCATATAACATTATTATACATGTACATAATAATATAAACATAATACAAAGACTGTAATATACACTTTATATATATTATATTGAGAAAGGAGTATTTTAGAAGGAGTTGTATTATATTTCAACTGTTGGGGAGCCGAAATTGTAGTAGTTGCAACCACACGTATAGAAACAGTTTCCGGTAGCCTTCGCCCCCAATGTACTTTCAGGTGGCCTTTGCCCCAAGTTTAAAAAAAATATTAACTTTGTAACTTAACTGTTTCTTTAAATATTATATTTATGTTTGCCTTGGCTGCGTCAGTATTTATTTTAGAGACACGTTTCTCTTAGCAGGGTTGTGGTGCGTCAAGAATGTAGGCTTACACAGATTATAATTTTACTTCACTCCTTTTATTAATACTTGATACGATTTAAATAACACTTCACTGATATAGAGAGCTGTGAGATTCTTTAATTAATTATTTGCACTTTTTAACACGTAAAACTATTTTCGTCTCACACGAATACGTATACAATTTCTTGAGGATGTGTCTCACGTCCGGTTAGGAGCACTGTTTGCAGACAACTGAACTGATTTCAACCGCCTAAACTTGTAAATTTCTGTATTTCAAGTCTCTGATTGGCTATTTCTAATGCAATAGAATACCTTCAATTAACTAAAGCCTTTTCTGGTTGTTGATTGGCTATTTTTATAAACTGTCACAAAATTTACATTATTGCTTCCAAGAATCACAAGTAATATTTAATCTCTCAAACTCATTATTGCCTCAAGGTTACCTCATTGTTAGCAACTTTTGACCTATTTCTCACAGCTTCTACATTATTAAATTACGTAATATATTCACATAACATTACTACACATGGTTACAGTAATACAAACATATACAAAGACTTTTATATATACTTTTTATATATTGTTACATACACATATTGCTTTAAGGCGGGCTGTTATTGAATTTATATATTATATAATTTGACTGAAATCATTTAAGTGATAAAAATACTGCCTCAGGGTGCAGTGTTATATTCAAAGTCCATAAAGTCTTGTGGACTAGACATGAAACTAAAAATTGTTACAATTAATATAGAACAAAATACCAATATAATATTCACAAGGAAATTACTAATAAAAATTACTCCAGCATAAAAGAAATAGTACAAAAAATAAAAAATGTCCCAAGAAAAGAAGCCGATGCTCACTTCAGATTAGCCACTAGACATGACTGTCTGGTGGAACATCTACATAGATTTGGTTTTAAAGCATGTAGAATTTGCAATGCTGACACAATTTTAAATGGAGAACACGTACTAGAATGCCCAGAATTAAGGAAAGCTGTACCAGATGGGAAGACACACAATTTATATTGGCTAGCAAGGGAGAAATTGATGGATCAAAATCCTGCACATTAGATCAACAACACACTCATATTACTTTCTGTGCCCACCGTTTATTATGGGTGTACAACTTATTCCTAAGAAAGTTTTTTTCTCTATCTACTTCATTTTAATCCAAATAAGCGTTTGAAAAAATAGCTACATTACACATTTCGTTATAGATACATAGGTAACAGTGATAGTCAAATGTTTAAGAACTGGACGCTATATGCTGGCCTTAAAATTCCATACTGTTTCCATGACATCGCGAGAAACAACTGAAAATCGATGGGAGTTAAAATGAATGACAAAGTATTGATCAAATCGAACCATTAATGATGGATATCTCAGAAACGTCTCATATCACAAAATTATTTGAAATAAATTGTGTGATTTAAAGAGATAATTTTTACTTTCTCTACTGCGTATAGTAAGCTGGGGAAGTACTGTACTCCACCCAAAAGTTCAATATCGAGATTTCACCGGAAATGCATGTTTTGAGGCCCACAGAATAAAAAACTTTTATAAGTTTTGGCCTTGTCCTTGTGTGTCTGTGAACAGCATAACTCAAAACGAAAAATCGGATCAACACCAAACTTGGTTTTTGCCAATGGCTTAGCATCTACCTGTTAATACGACATTACAGAAAATTTCTTCCGAGAGAAGTGAACTTCACAGGTTATTTCCAGAAAATTGAAAAAATGTAGCTTATTTGTCTTATAAATAAATTGAATATATTGTATTTTAATCAAAATCGTTAGAGCGATTTTTTTTTTGAAAATCAAAACTTTTGAAAAATGTTCATGTTAACAGCAATTTGGGGTTGGGGATTTTCTTAAAAAGAAACCTTTGTCTTTATGGAAGGTACTGAACCTAAATCTCAAGTTTGGTATTTATCCTAATTTTCGTTTTTGAGTTATGCAGTTCACAAATATGGACCGTTTACTAAAAGCGCATTTTTTGGATTCAGCGGGCCCAAAACATGTATTTTTCGGCGAAATCTCGGTATTGAATTTCTTGGTGGAGTGTAATACCATCTCTGCCTACTTTGTACATTTAGATGAAGTAAAAAAAGTGTGTGCTGCAGTATGCAAAGAGTGAATCTATTGTTTCATTGCAGCGTGCATTTCTTTGCAAGTTCAACAACGAGCCATAAAAGATTTAAAGTTGAGACAATAAATTCGCAGATGGTTGCGTGTGCAAACGGAAAAGCACTGGTCGCATAACAAATGGTGCTCATTTTGAACACACAAAATAAAATTTTGAACTTTTCTCTATTCAGTGTTTTACCGTATGTGTCGCCATTTATTGTCGTTCATTAGAAATAAATATTTAAAGTCTGTTTCTTCTTTTTGAATAACCCTGCATAAACAGCTCCGTTCCCTTATGGGAAACGGAGTTATAGGTCAACCTATCCTGGATATGCTTTGATCTAGAGTTAGTTTGCTCCTGATAGGCTACTGACCCACTGCATTTGCTCGTAAGTCCTTAGGGATGTAAGTGCTACAAAGAGCAGGGTAATCAGTTAAAAATCTGATGTGTTACACTCACATGACTTTCTCTACTCTTGTACAAACTATTTATACAAACCCTTATTCTCCATCTACTTCATGTTAATCGAGATAAACATTTGCAGACTCTATCTTATTGCTAATTTTCTTGTAGATGTAAGGGGAATATATATTTACAAGGGCAATATAGAAATACAGTAGCCTTTAAGCATAGACATTACTCTTAAAAGCTGGTTGCTATGTGCAGCAGACCATTCTCTTTGCCACAGATTAATACTCTTTGCATATCCAAGACAAAAAAATGAATAACGAATTCCTATTTGAGAAAATAAGTATTGAAAATTTAAGGGAATAACAAGTAATATCTCGAAAATGGTTTACTCAACAAAAAAAAGTATATGACATAAATTGTGTATTTTAACCCGATCTACATTTTTTGTGTAGTAACGTTTTGTCTATCTCTTATGGTTTACCAGTTATGCAAAAGTCGTTCACAATAAAGAATACTTTTGGAGACATTCCCTAAAAATTCAAGATATAAATTTTATTTGCCATAAATATATCTTAAACATATGATATTTTAATCAAAATCGTTAGAGCCATTTTTGAGAAAATTAAAATTTTCGAAAAATCTTCCATGTAAAGGGTACTCTGGGGTGGGGGGATTTTCTTGAAAATCTTCGTGTCGCATCCTTTGAAGATACTGAACCCAAATACCAAGTTTGGTGTTTATCCAACTGTTCGTTTCTGAGTTATGCTGTTCACAGACAGACACACACAGAGACACACAGACACACACACACGGACATGTTTCCAAAAATGCTTTTTTTGGATTCAGGGGGTCTCAAAACATGTATTTCCGGTGAAATTTCGGTATCGAATTTTTGGGTGGAATACAATACTTCCCCTACTTACTATACGTAGTAGAGAAAGTAAAAAGAAGACAATTAGGCGTTTTATAGACCATGTCCATGAGAGCGGAATGGACTTTTCAATTGTTAAAGGATTCTGAAAATAGACTGATTGGTTTACGAGATATATAAAGAAGTTTTCTCTCCTTACAAGCATCAATTCTTCTTCTTCTTATTATTATTACTATTGGTAAATTGTACTTCCCCCCTTCTTCTCGTAAGCTGTCTGCCGTGTAAACCTCTCATACTCCCCTGAGGTGCGACCACCGGTTTGGAAACCACTGGCTTATAGAAACGTGAACAACTTCAGAGACTGCAAGTGCAAGTGCTTGCTTTAAAATCTTTATGAGCCCATATTTCTGGGGGGTTACACGTTTGAAGTCGAAGAGGATTTAGTGCGGTATATGGCCGGAGGTTTTCGAAGGACTTCCTTGGTTCATGAATATGCAAAGTGGTAATCCGATTAATATAAAAGGACTTGTCTAAGATAAACAGGAGTTTAATCTCTCGGGGCGCTGCATATCCAAATGAGATGCCCGCAGTTTGGCTTGTAATTTATCAAAGTTTCTTATTTAAGCAGAGAGTGCTCTATAAAGCCATGCCAACTAAATCTCCTACTGGTCAGTGCATTTGGATTGAAATGATGAGTACATCATCTCAGCAAATAAGCGATCTTAGTAATGAGCAGGCTTTATGATAACTGTGGAGGGAACAAATCTATTGTGTTATATTCACTTGACTTTCTCTACACTCATCGCTTATTAGTGGGTACAAAAATTATTCTTATGAAGCTTTATTTTCCTATATACTTCATTTTAAGCAAAATAAACCTTTCCGGAAATAACTATATTACACATTGAAAAGGAAAAGGTAAAATCAGGCTACTGAACAATTAATTCCATTAATTGACCTAAGAGTGGTTGAAAATATGAAGCCCGGGACGTAAAGTACTTACAACATTGTTAAGTCGAGATTGGGGTATGTCATCTCAATACAATTTGAGATCTCCTTGTGGTTTACCGGAAAATATGCGAATCAGTTGGAGACTTTAATGTCGCTCCGGAATGTTTCCATGGTAGCTTAGTGGTTAGAGTAAACGGACGGTGACCAGGAGATCCGTGGTTCAAATCCCGGCTATGGCATTGATTCCACCTTTCCAACCTCGTCCAACACACGGCTTGTGTGGAAGAAAAATTAATTCCATATTGTGGCATGTGCACAGATGATGATAATGTTAAGACGCTCTCTGGACACCGAAGCACGGCAGTTTGTCTGTGAGTAGGGGCGAATCAGGGGAAAGTGTGTCAAGGAGGGGATAGCGTTACTGACGCCGAGTTGGCGTGGCTTCTTGTTAGATTCAGTGAGTAGGCTTCGAGTGAGACAGACGGGAAACTGCTAAAACACGATGTCCTCGTCGGCAGGCAATGAGCAAAGATATGTGAGTATTTAACTTCATTTAATAAACGGTGTTCCATCCATATCTGGAAATCTTAATTATGGTAGAATAGAATCCTTTCCTCTCCCTTAAGCCAGGCATTGTATTTGTATAGCAATTATTTTGGGATTTAACTTTAGCTGCGTCCTCGTCGTTGCCTCGTAATTTGAAGTTCTTTGTTTGATTTAACGATCCCTCTCGCAAGCGAGTAGCTCCCCTCTGTAGTTGAATAATAATATAAAGTGAGGCATACGACAATATATTATACATCTCGTTATAGATACATAGGGAATAGCGACAGTCAAAAGTTGAAGAATTGGGCACTGGCCTTAAAATTCCATACCCTTTCCATGACATCACGACGAACAATTGAAAATCTGCAGGACTATGACCGAAGTATTGAAGGATTTCAACCTTTAATAACGGATATCTCGAAAAAAAAACGTTATTTGAAATAAATTGTGTGTTTTAAAGAGATCATGTTTTGTACAGTATGTTTTCGTGTATCATTCAACGTTTACCAGTTATGCAAGTTTATATTAGTTTCCTTCCCATAAAGAGGTCTTTGCAAGATATTCCCAGAAAACTCAAGATATGCATTTTATTTGCCATTTAAATATCTTTGATATGTGATATTTTAATCAAAATCGTTTGCCATTCGATTAAAATGAAGTAGATAGGGAAATAAACTTTCTTAAGAATAATTTGTATACCAACTAATAAGCGTTAGAGGATAGAGAAAGTGATGTGAATGTAACATTTTTTTAAAATAAAATTCTTCTTATTCTTCTTCTTCTACAAGCATTAAACCTTTCCTAAGGCTTGTTGCGTGCTCCAAATGTTTAATCTAATGATTTATCTATCGTTTCCTAGATATTCCGACATTTCGTATGTAATAGAATATTTTATTTGGGTAACGTGCCTCATTCATTCCCTTTACGTGTTCTAGCCACGTTTATCTGTTCTGTTCTATTTCTTCATTTAGGTTAAAGATCCTTAATTGTTTTCTAATGCCACCATTCTTCATTCTATCTCTTCGAGTGACTCCTAATACTTGAATAAGCTATGTTCTTCAACTGTTATTTTGTTTACGTAATAAATTAAGTAAATTAATTTATCTGCCCCGCAATTAGGAGCCAACTTGTAGTAGTTGTTTTTCTTCTACTGTTGAAGTTTTACTGTTGTTGTTGTTGTTGTTGTTAGCCACACGCTTTAAGCCAACTTCAAGATGATTTGCTGCTGTTGTTGCGTAATATATATTTACGTAAACTTGAATTTTTTTATGTAATAATAGTTGCTTTGAGCGTCGGTATTTTATGATTACGTAATATTACTGTTTGAATTTGCCTCGGCTGCGTCAGTCTTACTTTAGAGTCATGTATCTTGGGTAGGGCGCGTATGACAATTATTGTAGACATCACAGAATTAAACTTTTAAATTAACTTCTTTTATTTAAATTCTTGCACATATTTATAAACCACTACACTTTTTAAATAACTGTGAGAAACTTTTATACATTCACTCATCGCGCATACATACTCTCACTATTCACACGCAGAGAACATATTTCCCATCTGTACTCTATCAAGTCTTGCGAGCAACTGAGTAACCTCAACGATCAAAACCCATAGTTTCGGTATTGCAAGTCTCTGATTGGCTAATTCTAGTTCCAATAGAATATCTGCATTTAACTTAAAACTTTTCTTTGCTGTTGATTGGCTAATTTTAAAACTGTTACAGAATTTACGTCATCTTCGCTCTAATCATGACCAGTACATTTCAAACTATAAACACATTATTGCTACAATTACCTCATTATTACTCATTGTTAGCAACCTAAAACTTATTATTCTCACATTTCTTGCATTATTAAAGTATGTAATGTATTCACATAACATTAATAAAATATGTTTACAATAAAAATAAGCATATGAACTGACTGTTACATAAAATTTAAATAATTATTACATATATATTGTTTCAAGGCGGGCTGTTATGGAATTTAATTTTTATAAATAACAATTTAAATTATTCAAGTATTAAAACACTGCCTCATACTGTTCTTGAAAAGCTCGTTTCCGCTGCCTGTAATCTGCTTTTATCTCTATTTGTCATTGTCCAAGTTTCTATATAGTATAGAGCAACTGGAACTGCCATGGTTTTATAGAACTTCATCATCGTATCTTTTCTCACTTTACTTTTTAAAGTTATTTTAATTGTTCCACATGTTTTTGAAACACTTTCTACTTTAATTCAAATATCTACTTCTTTAATATACACCGCCGTTGGTGAAAATTGCAACACCAAGAAAGAATTTCCTGAATAACTCCAAACTTGGCGGAAGTATAGAAGAGTGTGCAAGCAATAAATGTTTAGGTTTGCAGAGAGATGGGGTCCGACAAGGTGAGTGTTGCTCCCAGTGTAGTCAGTGAAGAGCTGTCAAAAAAGGTGGAATCAATAAAGTGAGTGCCAGTATGCCTCGTCGACGTCAAAGGGAGCCATATCGGCATGTGAGTGAGTTCGAACGGAGCAGAATGATCGGTCTCCGGGAAGCGGATTTGTCATACCGTGACATTTCGACTCGTACAGGGCATGCTATTACGACAGTGATGCGTGTGTGCAAGCAGTGGATAGATGAAGGTCGTACGCAGCGAAGAGCGTGTACTGGACCACGGAACATGACCACAGCATGGGATGACCGTCATCTTGTCCGCATGGCCATAACAGACCGTACAGCTTCATCCACAGTGTTGGCTCAACGCTGGAGCACTGCAACGGGTGTGAACTTGTCTGCATCAACGGTTCGTCGCCGTCTGCTGCTGGCATGTCATTACGTCGGCTTCCATTGTCCAGAAACCACAAGCTCCACCGACTACAATAGGCATGTGAACATCGTCACTGGGGTGCTGAGTGGCAAAATATAGTCTTTTCGTACGAGTATCGCTTAAACGTGTCCTACAACGATGACCGCATACGTGTCCAGCGGTACCGTGGTGAGCGCAATCTGGAGGGCTGCATTGTTGAGCGGCATAGCGGACAAACACCAGGAGTGATGGTTTGGGGTGTCGTTAATTACAACAACCGATCTCGCCTCCTACGAATTGAGGGCACTTTGAACAGCAACCGGTACCTAACGGTGGTTGTAAAGCCTGAGGTACTCCCCTGCTTCAGGCATCTCCACAGGCCATATTTCAACAAGACAATGCCCGGCCACATATTGCGAGGAATGTACAAGCCTTCAAGAGCAAAAGGTATCATTGCTTCCCTTGCCTGCACGTTCGCCTGATATGTCGCCCATCGAACATGTCTGGGATATGGTTGGTCGGCACCTGGTGCGTCATGGTCCTCCAATAATCAGTGTCACGGATTTGTGGGCTCCAATACATCTGCGTGGAGAGAAATTTCCTCAGGAACTTATTCGAAACTTTTTTGATTCAATGCCGCAGTGTATAGAAGCTCTAATTGCAACGCATGGAGGCCACACCAAATACTGAATATTAGGGCTCAAAGGTCATGTGTAGATTTGAAATGTTTATCATTTGTTACTTGTCATGTACCTAACCTGAGGTATTAAATTCATTGAATTCATGCGTTTCCTTCTTGGTGTTGCAATTTTCACAAACGGTAGTGTATGATGCTGAAGATCCTAACAATTTAAATGTCTTAACTTGTTGAATTATTTTATTGTTTAATACAAGTTTACATCTCAGCGGATGGGTTCCGTCAGAATAAAATTTGTTTTTATAGGTCTAAAGATGAGACTCAAAAGCTTTCTGTGTCAAATGTTATTCTAGATTCAACACAAAGGCTCTCAAATATAAATATTCATCCCTTAATAATGTCATTTAAAATTGGTGCTACCCTCAGCATCAGTATTCGCTCTCTTGGAATATCAGAATTATAGGATGCATCATTAGATTTATACACATCTAAGTAGCGCGTAGCAATAAACTATTTTAACCAGGGCTTTTAGTTTACAAAAGAATACTTTTAGAACTGAATTTAAAAAACACCAGCACGTACTACGCAAGAAGGAACGCACATAAAACGTTTCTGCACGCTAAATGTTTACAGTTACTCAAGCAGATACTGCAATTTGTTTGCTTCATAAAATTGAAAGCGGGACGTTTGATCTGGATTTCACTTTTAATGAATGCCAGAGATGAGGTATTGCATCCACCGTAGCGGCAGAATGGACCCAGAGCAAAAAACGTGTCCTAAATGTGCATTGGTTACTGCGATTGATGGGGTAAATGGAAACCAACGCGCGCAGTAGAGTTGTGCACTGCTTTACCGAATATATTACTGCCATTTCTCACCAATGTCTAACTTCAAACTATTTTCTATAAAATATTCAACTCTGAGGGATTCGTCATTAACACTAGAGAATTCCCAAAATATTATGAATCTATGACTTCTGATCCCCCTAGAAGTCTCACATTTCTTACTGGGGGAAGTAATCTGAGAGATACAGTTATATAACTTTCTCTACCCATTACAAATTCGGAAGCATACCTTCTGCAGGATGTTTTAAGTTTCTCTATACGTGCTTAACACTAAGTAGGGGAAGCATTGCATTCCACCCACAAACTATATGTCGAGATTTCACCGGAAAACATGTTTTGATGCCTCTGATTCCAAAAAAAAATCATTTTTAGAAAAAGATTCGTGTGTGCCTTTTTGCATCAGCGTCTGCGTGTCTGTGAACAGTATTGATTCAAAAACTAAGTCGGTTAAGTACCAAACTTGGTATTTAAGTTGAGAGTCTTCCAAGGAATCGACACGGATATTTTAAAGAAAATCATCTTCTTTCTCTGTTTATCCTCCCCGTTGTTAGGACTTACACCCCCAGGACTTACAAGCGGGTACCTGGAGTCAGATACCTGTCAGAAGCACAGAACAGCCAAGATGGGTGATCAGCCCGAAGCCTGGTATGAGAGATGGGAAGGGGATGATATGAAATGACGGTGGCATGAATGAAGGAAAGGGGATGATGGGGTATTTGGTGGAATGAAAGGTAGGGGGAACCGGAGATCCAGAAGAAAACACATCCAGACCCCGTTTGTCCACATTTTAAACAAAATCGTTCCATCTTGTACTACTTTTTAGGTGGAAAATTGGCGTTACTTTTGGTTTTCTCAAAAATGACTCTTAACGATTTTGGTTAAAATAAAATACGCTTAAGATATTATCATGACAAATGAAATACATACCTTGGATTTTCTACGAATAGGACGTGAAGTACTCTTCATTCTGAATGACTTTTATTTAACTGGTAAACCATAAAATATTTGACAAAATCCTACCACATTTTTTGTATAGATCTCATTGAAGTACAAAACTTATATTCAAATAGATCTTTTTTGTAGCGCTAACTATTCACGAGGTATTCTGGCCTATTGGTCTGAATTTTCAAATATTTTTACTTTCAAATAAGTCGCTATTGCTTTTTTCCTTATGGTCATTCAGACAGCATGGAATTTCAAAGCCATCACATAGCGATTCCTTTTTCAAAAATCTGACTATACCTTTAGCTAACTATATCCTTCTTATATTCCACGAAATGTGGTTTTACTTTCTCCGCTACGTGTAGTAAGTAGTGGAAGTATTGTATTCCACCTAAACATTTTATACCGAGATTTCACAGGAAGTACATGTTCACAGGCTCCTAAATTCAAATAGGGCATTTTTGGAAGAGCATATACGTGTGTACACGCGCGAGTGTGTGTGTGTTTGTGTGTCTGTGAACAGCATAACTCCAAAAACGAAGTTTGGATGAATACCAACTTAGTATTTAAGTTTAGTATCCTCCAAAAATGTGACACGAAGATTTTCAAGTAAATCCCCCCACCCCAAACACTCTTTACATGGAATCTTTTTCGAAAATTTTGATTTTATAAAAAAATGTCTAACTACTTTAACTGAAATTCCATATATGAAATATATTTACTGAAAAATAAAATGTATATCTTGAATTTTCGGGAATAGCCCATGAAATCTTCATTCGGAAGGAGGTTTGTATAATCTTGCATTACTGGTAAATGTTAAGCGATAGACGAAAATGAATTACACAAAGAATGTAGAGCTCTTTAAAACACAATTTATTTCAAATAAGTTATTTGTGGCATAAGCCGTTTCTGAGGTATTCCGAATTGTTCAATATTGGTGATTATTTTAAAGTCGCATGCATTTTCACTGTTATTCATGATTGAATGAAGACAGTATGGAATTTTAAGGCCAGCATATAGCGTTCAGTTCTTAAACATTTGACTATCGCTGTTCCCTTTCTATCTATAAGAAATGTGTAATGTAGCTATATTTACAAAGGTTTATTTGTATTAACTGTAATAAGGTTTAGTAAGAATAGCTTGTATACCCATTAATGCAGCTAGAGCTTAAAGAAAGTCATGCGAATGTATCACATCAGATTTTTACTTTCTCTACTACGTATAGTAAGTAGGGGAAGTATTGTATTCCACCCAAAAAATCGATACCGAGATTTCACCGGAAATATATGTTTTGAGAAACCCTGAATCCAAAAAAAGTATTTTTGGAAACATGTCCGTGTGTGTGTGTCTGTGAACATCATAACTCAGAAACGAACAGCCGGATAAACACCAAACTTGGTATTTAGGTTCAGTATCTTCCAGAGATGCGACACGAAGGTTTTCAAGAAAATTTCCCCACCCCACATTACCCTTTACATGGAGCATTTTTCGAAAATTTTATTTTTCTCAAAAACGGCTCTAGCGATTTTGGTTAAAATATCATATGTTTAAGATATTTTCATGACAAGTGAAATGTATGTTTTCTGGAAATGTCTCCAAAAGTATTCTTCATTGTGAACGACTTTTGCATAACTGGTAAACCATAAGGGATACACAAAATTTTACTACACAAAAACTGTAGATCGCGTTAAAATACACAATTTATGTCATATACATTTTGTTTTTGCTGAGGGAACCATTTTCGAGATATTGCTTGTTATTCCCTTAAATTTTCCGATACTTTTTCTCAAATGGGAATTCGTTATTCATTTTTTTGGCCCTGTACATACAAAGAGAATGGATTGCGCCACATAGCAACCAGCTCTTAAAAGATTTGACTATCCCTTAAAGCCTAGCATCTACAAGAAAATCAGCAATAAGATTAACATTTTGAATAACATGAAGTATATGGAGAATAAGCGTTTGTAAAAATAGTTTGTATAAGAGTGGAGAAAGTCATGTGAGTGTAACACATCAGATTTTTATCTATGGGAGGAACTTGAAAATTAAAGTGAATGTAACGAACTCCCAAACATTGGTAGAACTAAAAGAAAAGTCCACTCAATTTCGGATATTAAACTCTCGAGTGTGAATGAAAATTTCCGGAAATGCTGTCAGAAGTGTGTGGATAGGGGACAACATTTTCAACATCTCTTATGATAAGTTACGTGCGTATTATCATTGTAATTGTAACTATGATAATGTGAAGCGTTTGCGGAGGTATTATTTCTCTTTCGGCGGTTGACCATGCCAACTCGGCAACCGCTGCAGGTTGAGGGAAAAGCACTGCACTTAACTTCAGACAATTCTGTAACTGTAAGTTTATTTTTTAAGCTAATTGTTTGCTGTTGTTTTGTTGTAAAAATGATCATTGAGTTCTTAATGTGTACAATTATAAATTAGTTAGAAGCCATACTCGGTCATCTTTTGACGTCGTCTCCAATATCCGCTGTTGATTCTGCTGCCTGCTGCTACAGTGATGGGCTGTGAGATCTGTCTCTCAGGGTGTGCATGAGTGCATTTTAAAAGGATAACGCCAGTTTACTTTAATGCAGTATTTTTAACATTTAAATGATTTCAGTCAAATTATATAGCATATAGTTTCAATAACAGCCCGCCTTAAAGCAATGTGTGTATGTAACAATATATAAAAGTGTATATTACAGTCAGTATGTATGTTTATATTATTGTATATATGTGTAATAATGTTATGTGAATGTTACGTAATTTAATAATGTAGGAGCTGTGAGAATAATAGGTTAAAAGTTGCTAACAATGAGGTAACCTTGAGGCAATAATGAATTTGAAAGTTTAACAATACTACTTGTAATTCTTGGAAGCAATAATGTAATTTTTGTGACAATTTATAAAATAGCCAATCAACAACCAGAAAAAGCTTTAGTTAAATGAAGGTATTCTATTGGACTTGGATTAGCCAATCAGAAACTAAAATGGAGCAAAATTTGCAAATTCAGAAGTCAGTTGCTTGTAGACAGTGTTCCTAACCGGACGCGAGATGTGTTCTCGAGAAATTAAATACGTATTTGGTGCGAGACATAAATAGTTTAAAAAGTGCAAGTAATTAATAAAAAAGTTTCACAGCTCTCTATAACAGTGAACTGTTATTTAAATAATGTCAAGCATTAATAAAAGGAGTGAAGTAAAATTATAATCTGTGTAAGCCTACATTCTTCAGTCGCACCACTCCCTGCTAAGACATTTATGTTTCTAAAAATAAATACTGACGAAGCCGAGGCAAACATAAATATATAATATTTAAAGAAACAGTCAAAATTACAAAGTTAATATTTTTTTAAACATTTTGGGGCAAAGGCCACCGGAAAGTACATTTGGGGCGAAGGCTACTTGAAATCTTTTACCATACGTGCGGTTGCAACTACTTCATGTTCGGCTCCCCAGCAGTCGAAGTACAATACAACACCACCATAAAATTAGCCTACATCAAATTGGCTCACAAAGCGTGGGCAAATAACAATACAACAAAAATACTACGTCAATTTAACTGGTAAATTGCAATTTTGACTAAAATATTCAGTATGAGAAGATTCTGCGATTGTTGAATTTATGAATAAAATTGTTTTTATAATAATAATAATGCAGAGCGTCAATTCCCATAATCGCAGAAATATTACTCAGAAATATCCTTCGCAATGCCGCTAATTCTTACTCACTTAAGCGCGTCTCTAGGCGCTACACTACTTAAAATGAAACTCATATTCGCACAAGTAAGTCATAGAACTATGGAAATAGGTGATTCTGATTTAGAATGCACGTTCTTTTCTTAACTTAAGCTCCACCTACCTATCGCCACCCCTACAAACGAACCTTCTCTTGCAGCCCAATGTTAAAATTCTAAGAATTCATATCTGACACTGTTACTATGTGGAACGTCCCGGAATCTAAGAATTTCATTTACCTTTCTCTTTCACAGAATTCTGGCTTACGTGATTGTTCAAAAGTACAGAACTTCTAACCTAACTGCATTCCAGAAATCTTATGCCTAACGCCAGCTTTTAATAATGACTTTTCCTGACTCGCTAAGTACCTTTTTCCTCGGACAAATTTTCAACTCAAACTTTTTATATTGTGTATTGATTTAATATATGGAAATTATTTACTAAAATTATTTCTCTAGCTTACTATTATTTCTTTATTTAATTATTCATATCAATAGTTGCAGAATCAAGTTTCAAATTATAACAATTTGACGTATAATCGGCTCTTTCTTAACACCCCTCTAACATCCAGCATTTTCGTTTATCGAACGTTCTACCGGCCCGTTTATGCCGGATAAGCGATACTCTACTGTATAAGAGATAAAGAGAAGAATTGGTCATAAAAATCCTGTAGATCATTGTCGGGGGGAGTAGATCAAATTAATTAATTCCTCATTCGAATATAAAAACATCTGATGTGATACGTTCATATGACTTTCTCTTCCCTCTGTCTTTATTACTGGGTATACAGACTATTCTTACTAAAGCTTATTTTTCTATCTACTACATTTTAATGCAAATAAAGCTTTGCAGAAACAGCTACATTACACATTTCGTTATAGATACAAAGGGAACAGCGATAGTCAAATGTTTAACAACTGGACGCTATATGCTGGCCTTAAAATTCCTTACTGTTTCCATGACATCGCGAGAAACAACTTAAAATCAATGAGACTAAAAGAATGGCTATTGAACAATTGCAACTTTTAATAACGAATATCTCAGTTACGGCTTATGCCACAAAAAACTTATTTGAAGTAGATTGTGTGCTTTAAAGAGATCTACATTTTTGGTGTGCTACGTTTACTTCTATCGCTTAATGTTTTCCAGTTATACAAGTTTATACAAAATTCCTTCCGAATGAAGAGGTTTTTAAAGTCCATTTCCAGAAAGTTCAATATATACATTTGATTCTTGATATAAATACCTTAATATATGGAATTTTAATCAAAATCGTTACAGCAATGTTTTAGAAAACAAAAAAATTGAAAAATTTTCTATGTAAAGGGTAGCTTTTCTTGAAAATCTGTGTGTCGCATCTTTGGAAGTTAATGAACCTAAATAGCAAGTGTGGTATTTATCCGACTTTTCGATTTTGAATTATGCTGTTCACACCACACATACATACGCACGCGCTCTAAAAATCCGATGTGTTGCACTCAAATGACTTTCTCTACTCTTTACAAACCATTTTTAGAAACGCGTATTCTCCATCTTCTTCATGTTAATCAGATAAAAATTTGCAAAACTATCTTATTGCTAATTTTTTTATAGGTGGAAGGGAAATATCGTAGGATCAAGCGATAGTCAAATCTTTTAAGAGCTGGTTGCTATGTGGAGCATTGAATTCTCTTTGTATGTCCAGGACATTAAAAAAAATAAGGAATTCCCATCTGAGAAAAAGTATTTGAGATTTCAAACAAATAACTGGGAATATCTCGCAAACGGTTCACTGGACAAAAAAAACGGCGTTTATGAGATAAGTTGTGTATTTTAACGAGATCTGCATTTTTGTGTAGTAAAATTTTGTCTCTCTCTTACGGTTTACCAGTTATGCGAAGGTCGTTCAGAAAATTCAAGATATACATTTCAATTTTCATGAAAATATGTTAAGCATATGTATTTTAATTAAAATCGTTAGGGACATTTTTGAGAAAATAAAATTTTTTGAAAAGCGTTCCATGTAAAAGGTAGTCTGGGGTAGGGGTATTTTCTTGAAAATCTTCGTGTCGCATCCTTGGAATATACTAAACTCAAATACCAAGTTTGGTATTTATCCAACTTCTCGTTTTTGGGTTATACTATTCACAGCATGACAAACACACGGAACTGTTTCCAAAAATGCTTTATTTAGTTTCCGTACACCTCAAAACATGTATTTGCGGTGAAATTTCGGTTCCGAATTTTTTAGTGGAATGCAATACGTTCTCTGTGTAGGATAAACCTGCTGTACATTCTAAATGCATTGCTAAATAACGTTTACGCCACCCGTGCTAGAAAGACACAATTATGCACGATATCTTACCATCATAACAACTTGTTTAAAGTGCTAGGATTGCAGAAATAACTATTTTATCTCCTATTATACACACAGAGCTGGATCATTCTTTCCCCGAGATTTTACAAAGTTTCCCATAATAGCAACAACATTTACGCGATGCTCAGTTGTCTCTCTTAGAGGGATTTTAGCACCTTGCTCTACCTCAGCCAGGAAATGACTAAAACCGTTACACAAGGTGATATTTATGGAAGTATTCTTGTAGCTAAGGATGCCAGATGCAGTAAAAGAAACATTTACCTTTTAATGAGCAGGAAGGTTTATATTTCGCATTTTATGGCTTACAGAAGTACCACTAACGGCTGTTCATGTAGCTACACTTAACGTAAATTCTAAGCAGGCAGGAGGATCTAGCATGCCAGTTATGACTACAAGGTGTTACAAAGTTTCTATGACAGTAATTTCATTTCTTCTCGTCAGAGGTACTTTCCAAAACTTTCTAGTTAATGTGTTTTGACAGTCGAGCACAGAGCAGCTTTTGTAGGGAAGAAGATTTGCGAATTTCTTACTCAAAAGGGGGTTTTGAGCTTTAATGGTGAGTTTGAGAATGATTATTTATGTCCTTTTGTATTACGGAATCAGAGATTGGAGTGGTTTTTATTCTATTTTATTTTACGTTGCTTTAACTCCTTGGCCATATCGCGACGGATCTGTTGGTGAATAACTCTTAGAACGATGTGTGATGGACAGTTAGCCTTCTAGGTCTCATCCCTGTAATCACCCGCTCCGTCACGTGTAACAGAGATCCTAGCGCATAGCTACGGAATCTTCTGCTTTCGTGGCATGCAGACGGCATTAGGGTGCCATCCAGTCCAACCGCCCGGCCATATAAATTCGAACAGTTGACCTTCTAGATCCCTGTAACCCCTACTTCATGCCGTGCAGATGGCATTAGGATGCTGCCCAGTCTAACCGCCCGGCCATATAAATTCGAACAGTTGACCTTCTAGATCCCTGTAACCCCTACTTCATGTCGTGCAGATGGCATTAGGGTGCTGCCCAGTCTAACCGCCCGGCCATATAAATTCGAACAGTTGACCTTCTAGATCCCTGTAACCCCTACTTCATGTCGTGCAGATGGCATTAGGGTGCTGCCCAGTCTAACCGCCCGGCCATATAAATTCGGACAGTTGACCTTCTAGATCCCTGTAACCCCTACTTCATGTCGTGCAGATGGCATTAGGGTGCTGCCCAGTCCAACCGCCCGGCCATATAAATTCGGACAGTTGACCTTCTAGATCCCTGTAACCTCAACTTCATGCCGTGCAGACGGCATTAGGGTGCCATCCAGTCCAACCGCCCGGCCATATAAATTTGAACAGTTGACCTTCTAGATCCCTGTAACCCCTACTTCATGTCGTGCAGATGGCATTAGGGTGCTGCCCAGTCCAACCGCCCGGCCATATAAATTCGGACAGTTGACCTTCTAGATCCCTGTAACCTCAACTTCATGCCGTGCAGATGGCATTGGGCATTGGGATGCCGTGCAGTCTAACCGCCGCCCTCACACAGAAAGGCGGACAGTTAGCCTTCAAGGCCTCATCCCTGTAACCCCAACTTCATGCCGTGCAGATGGCATTGGGATGCCATCCAGTCTAACCGCCGCCCTCACACAGAAAGGCGGACAGTTGCATTCTATACTGTATTCACTCTTAGGTTGATCCGCGTCGAAACAAACCCCTGGTGACCAGTGCACCGCTATAATGTATCCTTCCGCCATTCGCACTAGAAATACTGTCACACTTTCAGACCATGTGGCCAGTACAAGCGCCACTTAGTGCAAAAAAGAACAGAGTTCTTATTTCGACAAACCGAAACGGTGACTAGCGTATTATGTTAAGGGTTAAAGGTGATAAGATTGATACTTGTAACAAAACAAACGTTTGCACATATAATGATAGTTATTTCTAAAATAAATGAGCGAAAAATAAAGTAACAGGTATGCGATAACTTCATTTATTCGCTCTCTGGAAGCGGCACTTTATTAACTGTTGGCGGCTCAGTTTTAAAAAAGAAATTGTGCACTGTTACGCGAATTACATTCTTCTTAAAATCACTACATTCTTGCATCGCGTGTTTCATAAGCTTTCTTTTTTTTCCGGGTGTAACCACTTTTCTCGTTTTAGACTTTTCTGCACAAGCACTGTTTATACTTGTTCTCGAAGTTAACAGAAGTTAATTTCACCATTTCTTTCGCGGAAAGTGTTGAATATTTCTAACTTATAATAAAGATTCAACACTATTGTTTTTCACTGCTAGTCAATGGTTTGCCCGGCTAATGCTTTACGTAATTCGACAAAACACAAAAGCAAATTCACCGACCGCAATGACACTAAACACAACTGCTGACTGTAAACAATATTCTGCGCCTCCCCGGATGTCATACGAATTGAGTCATGGAACTTGTAGATGTGTTTTACGGTGTAAATCAGCGTTAAATAAAACCTTAGGTATTTTTATAGAATATTACACTATTTAAGGATACATTCATTCTAAAATTCAGATTATTAGCATGGGACTACCTTCCTGCGCGCGTTGTTATCGTGTTACACCACGGTGCACTGAACACGTGGTTTGTTTCGCCGCGGATCAACCTAAGAGTGAATATAGAGTAGCCCTCATCCCTGTAACCTCTGCTCCATGCCGTTCAGATGGCGTTAGGGTGGCGTCCAGTCTAAATGCTTATATGGTCTGTAGCTAGATGACATAGCACTCGCTATTACCACTTAATTTTCATTTTACTATTATTTTAGACTGAAGGTGGAACTTTGGGTCGGGGTATTAAATATCCAATCCGGTATTTACCTTGGCGACTGAGGAAAACCACGAAAAAACCTCAGACAGATTGGTCGGCCCACGGGATTTGCGGGCTACAGACTTTACCGCCTGAGCCATCCCGCTCGGTATTGGAGGTTCTCTTCCTTTATCGTCAGTTAAGAGAGCAGTAATTATAAGTACGTATATATATTTATGTATTTATTCGATCTTTGTTCTGTTTAAATGGATGACGTCAATAGTTCGGTGAGCCTTTCGTCTCAAAAGGTTGGTGCGGAATGCATGAGTTCCGACTTCGTAAACAGGTTGATGTACTACGGCGCTGCAGAATTGTTTTTCCCTAGAACACTTTGTGTGTTCTTTGCACACGAGATAGAGGTGACTACCTATTACAGAATTTTCATGGTTGAGTGCTATTTCAGAACTGGAAGGATACCAGAGGATTCTATCGTTACGATACTGGCCGCTGTGTGAATGATTTTCTCCCTCTTTGCCCAGAATTTCATCAAGTCCTGAGACAAAACGTGATAAAATATTTTAAGATATGTATACAGGTTACACAAGTTGTTTTTTCTGTTAAAGTTAAATTTGAGATACCTACTAAGGGGACACCGAGTGATAAAAGTGAGTTTCCAAAGTATTAGAACAACAATTTTAATTCTTTTTACACAGGTATTATTAGTAATTAAACAAGTATTCTTGCAAAATTTTATGTTCTGTATATAATTGCATTCTTGAGATGTTAATTAATTTATATCAATGTTATTAACTGTAATCGAAATATATCTCTTCCTATAGATATCGAAATAAAGGTGTCATTTTTACAATCGCTTTCCTTAAGACCTTTATAACCAATTTTTCAATGGTAATTTTCATGAATTTGGATAGCTTTACTTTAAAAATATTTTGTAGTGCAAAGTGTGGAAAAATCATAAAAATAGCATATGCTTATGCAAATTATTATTTAAAATATAAACCACCTTAGATATCAAAATTCCAATCGGACATTTTATTGTCCACATTCTGAAGTGGATTGTGGAAAATATGTAGATTTCTAGCTACACTTTTGTGAGAAAAGACGCGTTTCAGATACGGGGAAATAACAAAAATCTGAACTCGAGAAAATGGCGCGACATCTACTAGGGCATAATGTAATTTAAATGTCTCAGCCTTATAAAAATGGGTCTAAACATGTGTTACATTGGCTTTAGGGTATTAATATTTCGCTGATATCTAGTCTAAAGTGTGGTGTATCTTTCGGTTCAAAAATAGAGAATCCATTTTTTATCAAAATTGCTATCATAGCATTCGGCTATTCCCAGAAAATATATCCATTTTATTTGTCATGTAAATAACTTTAGTATATAGTATTTTGATAAAAATCGTTTGAACCAAGTTTTAGAAAACAAAAAATGTAGAAAATACTTTTATCTAAAGGGTAGTTTCACGTAGGGGTTTTTTCATGAAAATCTTAGTGTCGCAACTTTGGCAGGTAGTGAACCTAAATATCTAGTGTGATGTTTATCCGACTTTTTGTTTTTGAGTTATGCAGTTCAAAGACTATATATATTCCAGATGGCCCAAACAAGCCGTCCTTTGCAATTTTATGTTTACTGCATACATAGTTGCAAAATAAGTTGCGCATCACTACTGTTCAAAGGGGCAGTGCACTTACAAAGCGAAAGCTTCACTGAGGTAGTGTTGCTGTCTTAAGGTGTTTACATGGGAGTTTTGTATTCATAAGCATCACGTGGTCGCCTACTTGCAGTTTGAGCCAGATGATATGTACGCCAGCTGGCTTATCCAACCTTCAAAGGGTACCTTTTAAACTCGAGTAACGGATTGATTAATTAGTTAATTTCATTCACCTTCCCCCATTCTTTATGAAATTATTGAACATTGAGCTAAGGGAATTGATATGATGAATTCTCCCTCTTATCCCATATTACTTTCTCTACTACGTATAGTAAGTAGGGGAAGTATTGCATTTCACCCAAAAATTCCATACCGAGATTTCACCGGAAATATATGTTTTGAGAACCCCTGAATCCAAAAGAAGCATTTTTGGAAACATGTCCGTGTTTGTGTCTGTCTGTCTGTGTGTGTGTGTGTGTGTGTGTGTGTGTGAACAGCATAACTCAGAAACGAACAGTCGGATAAACACCAAACTTGGTATTTAGGTTCAGTATCTTCCAGAGATGCGACACGAAGGTTTTCAAGAAAATCCCCCCACCCCAGATTAACCTTTACATGGAACATTTTTCGAAAATTTTAATTTTCTAAAAAATTGCTCTAACGATTTTGATTAAAATACCATACGTTTAAGGTATTTTCATGACAAATGAAATGTATATCTCGAATTATCTGGGAATGTCTCCAAAAGTATTCTTCATTGTGAACGACTTTTGCATAACTGGTAAACCATAAGAGATAGACAAACGTTTACTACACAAAAAATGCAGATCGCGTTAAAATACAAAATTTATGTCATATACATTTTTTTTCTGGGTGAACCGTTTTCGAGATATTGCTTGTTATTCCCCTAAATTTTTCAGTACTTATACTTTTTCTCAAATTCGTTATTCATTTTTTTTGTCCTGGTAGTGCAAAGAAAATGTAATACTCCACATAGCAACCACCTCTTAAAATATTTGAGTATCACTTAAAGCCTACCATATTCCCCTTGCATCTACAAGAAAATTAGCAATAAGATTGACATCTCGATATCTCGATTAACATGAAGCATATGGAGAATAAGCTTTTGTAAAAATAGTTTGTACAAGAGTAGAGAACGTCATGTGAGTGTAACACATCAGATTTTTGTGTGGAGTGAATCATTTGCGAGATATCCCTTGTTATTTGTTTGAATTTTCCAATACTTATAGGTTTTCTCAAATGGGAATTCGTTATTGGTTTATGTCCTGGACATACAAAGAGAATGGAATGCGCCACATAGCAACCAGCGTTAAAATATTTGACTATCGCTTAAAACCTACCATATTCCCCTTGCACCTACAACAAAATTAGCAATAATGTTTATCTCGATTAATATGAAGTAGATGGAGAATAAGTGTTCCTAAAAATAGTTTGTATAATAGTAGGGAAAGTCATGCGAGTCCAACACATCAGATATTTCTATCTTTTTTTTCTTGGACATACTGACATCGGCCTTTAATCTTTTTGTTTCCACATGACTACCATTTTACCATTCACACTAAGAGAGTACTGAACTGTTTCCATAATTTCAAACCAAGAATGCATGCTAGAATAACTGAAAAACACAAGGTAGCCAATATAAAACTCTAGAACGTTTTATGAGACATGAACTGCTATGAGGAGTTCAAGTTGTATTTTATTATTTTTCCCTGTATTTATTGAATATTTTACGGAACTATTTTATAGTAATAAAGCTGATTAAATCTGTAACACATTACTAAAATTCCAAAATTCTAAATGAGATATTTTACTCATAATAACTAAAAACTTTAACACTGAGGTCCAACTGGACCGCGCATGGCAGTCTGAAGGTTAACCACCACCATACCTACTCTTTGAAAGAATCATCTATCGGAGTAATCATTCAGATAAATTTTAAATCTCTGTACTTTCTATTTGGTCCTGTAGTTATTTAGTAACATAAAATCTTGTTAGCTTTCATATAATGCAGAAACGCCTAAGCATATATACCGAAATAGAGGTGAAGTAGGTGAATAATATGAAGACACTCCTCCCTCCCAGGCCACTAAGTTAGTTTCTTTAGTCTGCGACCTCGTGGAGAATAGTTCTCCCAGTTATTAATTGTAAAATTCGCGTAACGGGAGGGGGGTGGTGCGTGGTGCGGCCTTGCGGACCCTGAGTACTTGTGGTATTTCTGACGTTACTAGAAGTAAGTTGGGCCAAACGTCCGAGCCCCAACAGTAGGGGTGTCGTTTGAATTGCGTTGGACTCGGCAGAGCAGCGGTTCCCGATACGCATAGGAGATTGGGTACGGCTTTCCGTCTAGGTGGGATTGTGAGAGAGCCGGTAGACGGCACCCTAGATTGTTGTCTGGCTTACCGAGGTTTTCGGTAGTCTTCCTTTCGGGATGACGCGCTAAGTGGCATGTCCAATTCCGTTCTCGCGCAAGCGGGTTTAGCTTTCAGTTATTGGCCTCATGGGAACCACTGGAGGGAGAGTCACTCCGCTGACGCCTTCCCCTGGGGGAGCTTTGAACTTTGGCTCTGGCTCGAGCTAGACCTTTGTCTAAACTAAACTAACTGTAATATATTCGTTCAGTGTTTTCTAACGTTAGCAATTCTCTCTATATAATTACTTAGCATGCCACCAACTTTATTATATCATAAGTACAAAGGGAATAAAGCAAACGCCTTTCTGTGTGAGGGCGGCGGTTAGACTGGACGGCACCCTAATGCCATCTGCACGGCATGAAGCAGGTGGGTACAGGGATGAGACGTAGAAGGCTTACTGTTTGCCTTTGTATGGGAGTGGCGGTTGGACTGGACAGCAACCTTATGCCATCTGCACGGCATGAAGCAGGTGGTTACAGGGATGAGACCTAGAAGGCTTACTGTCTGCCTTTGTATGGGAGCGGCGGTTGGACTGGACAGCAACCTTATGCCATCTGCACGGCATGAAGCAGGTGGTTACAGGGATGAGACCTAGAAGGCTAACTGTCTGCCTTTTTGTGAGAGCGGCGGTTGGACTGGACGGCACCCTAATGCCATCTGCACGGCATGAAGCAGGTGGTTACAGGGATGAAACCTAGAAGGCTAACCGTCTGCCTTTTTGTGGGAGCGGCGGTTGGACTGGACGGCACCCTAATGCCATCTGCACGGCATGAAGCAGGTGGTTACAGGGATGAAACCTAGAAGGCTAACTGTCCGCCTTTATATGGGAGCGGCGGTTGGACTGGACGGCACCCTAATGCCGTCTGCACGGCACGAAGCAGAAGATTCGGTAGCTATGCGCTAAGGTCTCTGTGACACGTGACGGAGCGGATAATTACAGGGATGAGACCTAGAAGGTAACTGTCCATCGCATATCGTTCTAAGAGATATCCACCAACAGATCCGTAGCGATATGACCAAGGAGTTAAAGCCACGTAAAATAAAATAGAGTAATAAAAAAACAAATAAAGCAAAACTTTATAACCTTAGGGTATAATATTTTTACATTGGTATCTATTGTGTATGGCAGCTTTATAAATAGTTTGCATTCTATTTTATTTTGCTGCTTCTTCTGCTTTCTTAGTTCCTAAATCATGACCATCATGGCCATGATTGGAATGAAATATTGGAAGCCTTTTTTCTTATGTTACTTGTATTTTCTATCGAGTAACAACAATTATTTCCTACTACACGACAAACTCAACGTAAAATCAAACTTTCTTCATAAGCATATTCTTTTATTAACTCCAAAAAATAAATAAATAAATTGAGTTTTATTTATGGATGCTCTTTAACTGCTGTGGTCCTTAGCTTGCCATTCTATATTGGGCGTGAAAGACTGGTAAATTAGCTCAGAGGCCTCTTTATCAGGCTAGAGGTTCTTCTACGTGAAGTATATCTACTTCACTTCTGAAGGAAGCCATGCTAAGGATTTTTACGGCAGAAAACATTCATTACCCTCCGCTGGGTTTGAACCAGTGACCTCGAGAACTAGAAGCTAATACCTCCAATTGTCCATGCTCTAGTACATAGTGTTGCACTTCTGGTGATGGTAGGTAGCTTGGTGAAGGAGAGGGTTAGGATAAAGCAGTTGACTTTGGCCGGTTGACTAAAGTTTTATGACTTCCCTTCACCAAGACCAAATATGTTAATCCGCCTACAATTTTTGCGTGATATAACTGGCTTCCCTTCCTGAAATGCGCTTTCCCATAATGTAACATTATGACTAAATACCTTATTCTATTACTGAAATTTTCTCTAACATTTCTGACACCGTGCGATGCAATCTTTCCTTACAAATGCTCGACACAAAGTAACGAAGTTACCCGTCTGAAACCGTCATAGAAAAATTTCTATTCCACGTCCATATTCTGTTTGACCACAACCCTTTTTCTAGGCACGTGATTTTTCTAAGTTCAGGTTTTCTATTTTTATTATTTTCTCTTTCCTCTTATTGGCTCTAAGATATTGTTATATACCGGGGTGTGGCCAAAGGTTTTGCATCTAGATATTAAATTTAGTTATCCCGGCATAAACATTGGGGGACGTAGACTCAGAGGCAGCAAGATGACCTGGAACTTCAACTGTACATTCTAAAGTAGGCGTGGGATATTCATAACAAAATACACACAATTTCACATTTACTGTGGTTTATTATAAATTTACCTTGGTGCCAAACAGGACAAACATTGGAGGGAGATGTTCCACACTCACACGAGACACGCATACTACAACCACTCGCCCTGAAGAGACTCACACGACTGACCCACTCTACTACTGACGCCACTAGACAAATGAAACAGTAACGCTCGCTTTCCCCCTTCCTCTCTCCACCCCTGACTAGGAGGTGGGGAGAGAAATGCCGCACCGGACGAAATTCAAACTCCAAAACGAAATAATTATGCCCAACAATGTCATGCTACAAAGCAATAATGTGTCCGACGAGAAATGCACACACATACAAGCTAGAATACCGTATTATGGCCTTGTATAGCGTCTAACATTACTGTATTATTACTGGTTCACTGCGTTTTATTTTCGCGTGACCGCACGTGAGCTTTCCAAGTATTGTCTACTTTTGAAGCCTCCTGCTACGGGCGTTCCCCCTACAAATTACATTCCTTCTGTATGTTGAAAGTTCTTAATGACCTCTACTCGTGCCTATCGTCGCAGCTTGCTAACTTTGGCCGTTTTCTGAACCCAACTCACCTTGCAGAATTACGTTGTTCTGTTTTAAAATGTATTTAATTTTCTTCATTTTAATTCCCTTATTTCCTACATTCTATTCTGTTTTCCTATGTTCTGTCCTTTATTTTATCGCCCCTTTCTCTCCCCGTTCTTATTACTTGATTTATTACCTTATTATTTTATTTGTTAAACATTTATCTTTCAGTTCTTTATCTTGCCTACCTTAATTTATTCTACTTATTACTCCTGTGATGATTATTATATTTAGTCCCTCATAGGCAGGAGTTCCAGCTCCAATAGGTGCTTGTAAATCACTTTTAGTCTTTTTATGTATATTCTTTGGCCAATCAGCAATATTCCCACACAAGCCAGTGATAAATTAGGTTATCAATTACTTTACATATAACAAACTAACATTTGGAAGATTCCGGTTTCGATTCCAGGCGACCACCCAATGATCTGCGAGTTTTTTTCGTAGGTTTTCCTGGGTCGTTAGGTGAATTCTCGGTTGTCTTTTTTCAGATCCGAATTTCCTGTCCTTCCATTTCGTTCGTTCATCGTTTCAATCATCCTTCACCCTGTTAGGTGTGTTTTAGTGTTGGGAGTGTTCGCGATGGTGTTTCGGTGCGGCGTGGCAGGGAAAAAGGTTGGTCTCTGTGAACTTTCTCCGTCACTTGACCTTCGATTGGTTGCCGGGTATAAGAACCGCTCCTTCAGAAAGGGTCGCTGGACCCTCTTGTGTGGGGCGCGGTCCGCGGTCTACCTGTCCAACAGTTCGGACGTCTTAATCTGGAAACTGTATGGACCCTGCCATTGTTGTGCCGTCACTCTTGGTTCCGCCAAGGTGTCTCCTCTCAACTCCTCCCTCTCTCCTTCCGCCCTCCGATCCTCATTAACTGAGGACAGTGGCTCTAACATGTGTAATAGATAACAATAGGACAACATTAACAAATGGATAATGACTAAAAGTATATGATATTAACAATTATATTTAGTTAGACAATAGTAACAAGATATTAAAGAAGGTTAACAAACACAATTATTTGGCCTTTTAGGCCTTTAATAATTTATGAACTGAAGCTTTTTATAGTCCATCTGTCATAAAAAATGCTTTGCGGTGGTGGAAGAAATATTAGAAAGGGTTGAGTGTTCTTTTTACTTTCTCTACTACGTATAGTAAGTAGGGGAAGTATTGCATTCCACCCAAAAATTCGATACCGAGATTTCACCGGAAATACATGTTTTGAGACCTACTGAATCCAAAAAAAGCATTTTTGGAAACATGTCCGTGTGTGTGTCTGTGTGTGTGTGTCTGTGTGTGTGTGTGTCTGTGTGTGTGTCTGTGTGTCTGTGAACAGCATAACTCAAAAACGAACAGTCGGATAAACACCAAACTTGGTATTTAGGTTCAGTATCTTCCAGAGATGCGACACGAAGGTTTTCAAGAAAATCCCCCCACCCCAGACTACCCTTTACATGGAACATTTTTCGAAAATATTAATTTTCTCAAAAATGGCTCTAACGATTTTGATGAAAATATCATATGTTTAAGATACTGTCATGAGAAATGAAATGTATATCTCGAATTTTCTGGGAATGTCTCCAAAAGTATTCTTTATTGTGAACGACTTTTGCATAACTGGTAAACCGTAAGAGATAGACAGAATTTTACTTCACAAAAAATGTAGATCACGTTAAAATACACAACTTATGTCATATACATTTTTTTGTTGAGTGAACCGTTTTCGAGATATTGCTTGTGATTTTCTTAAATTTTTCAATACTTATACTTTTTCTCAAATTCGTTATTCATTTTTTTTATGTCCTGGACATGCAAAGAGAATGAAATGCGCCACATAGCAACCAGCGTTAAAATATTTGACTATCGCTTAAAAGCTACCATATTCCCCTTGCATCTACAAGAAAATTACCAATAAGATTGACATCTCGATATCTCGATTAACATGAAGCATATGGAGAATAGGCGTTTGTAAAATTAGATTGTACAAGAGTAGAGAAAGTCATGTGAGTGTAACACATCAGATTTTTTTTATGTCCTGGACATGCAAAGAGAATGGAATGCGCCACATAGCAACCAGCGTTAAAATATTTGACTATCGCTTAAAAGGTACCATATTTCCCTTGCATCTACAAGAAAATTAGCAATAAGATTGACATCTCGATATCTCGATTAACATGAAGCATATGGAGAATAGGCGTTTGTAAAATTAGATTGTACAAGAGTAGAGAAAGTCATGTGAGTGTAACACATCAGATTTTTTCTTTAGATTTCCCTACATTTTTAAGTAAACAATTTACAGCCTTCTTTGCGTTGAATAAATGCATTTAGATACGAGTTGCATTTAAGATAAATATTCCTATTGGAGTATGTAACTTCTTTTCTTTGCTGTAGCTTCTTTTTCTTTCTCGTTATTCGTAAAAGAGACGTGGAAAATCTTGAATTAGGTAGAGAGGTTTCTGGCGAATAACAATCCATTAGCAAATTGCGCGTTGACATTGTGCCAACGTAAATATCTAACCATCGTATTGACAAAGTAGTTAGAATAAAAAGTTATTTACTTTTCTAAAGTGCTCCTTTGAGATGATATTCATATGCTGTCATTTCCGGTTGCTGGCCAAATTAGAATTTGTGAGGCTACTTTATTACTTTCTCTACTACGTATAGTAAGTAGGGGAAGTATTGTATTCCACCCAAAATTTCGATACCGAGATTTCACCGGAAATACATGTTTTGAGATCCCCTGAATCCAAAAAAAGCATTTTTGGAAACATGTCCGTGTGTGTGTCTGTGTGTCTGTCTGTGTGTGTGTCTGTGAACAGCATAACTCAGAAACGAACAGTCGGATAAAGACCAAACTTGGTATTTGAGTTCAGTATCTTCCAAGGATGCGACACGAAGGTTTTCAAGAAAATCCCCTCACCCCAGAGTACCCTTTACATGGAAGATTTTTCGAAAATTTTAATTTTCTCAAAAATGGCTCTAACGATTTTGATTAAAACATCATATGTTTAAGATATTTTTATGACAAATAAAATGCATATCTTGAATTTCCTGGGAATGTCTCCAAAAGTATTCTTTATTGTGAATGACTTTTGTATAACTGGTAAACCATAAGAGATAGACACAGTTTTACTACACAAAAAATGTAGATCGCGTTAAAATACACAATTTATGTCATACAGTTTTTTAGTTGAGTGAACCATTTTCGAGATATTGCTTGTTATTTCCTTAAATTTTCCAATACTTATACTTTTTCTCAAATTCGTTATTCAATTTTTTATGTCCTGGACATGCAAACAGAATAGAATGCACCACATAGCAACCAGCGCTTAAAATATTTGACTATCGCTTATAACCTATCATGTTCCCCTTGCATCTACAAGAAAATTAGCAATAAGATTAACATCTCGATTAACATGAAGCATATGGAGAATAAGCGTTTGTAAAATAGTTTGTACAAGAGAAGAGAAAGTCATGTGAGTGTAACACATCAGATTTTTTTATGCTACAACAGGGACTTCTGTTGAGCAGAGGAGGGAAGATTCTTCATAGAAATCGTCTAGAACAGCCAGGCCCAACTTCTTCTCTTTCGAGCTAATAATGTCACTTTGTCGCTTTACTTCATCTCCTTCGTTCTGAAACTCTGTTTGAAAGCCGAAGCTGGCCCAAAAGACTGTTAAAACCCTGCTATGTATGTTTGTAGCAATGGGTCATTATAGTGAAATGCTATATAATCTTATGTTGCTTAAAATAAAATCTTTAATAATTTCAGTGTGTTTCCATAAACTTTAGGTAGACTCGTTAGTTGTATTTTTGGATTAGACAAATAATTCTAATCATGTCTAATAGATTTGTCCTCTTTGAGAGTAAAAAGTATAATGTATTTCAGTTTTACCTGATGTTACATTTAAAAATAATTTTTCGTGAAGATATACTGTGCAAAACAGGGTTTATTTAGTTATATATTATTTTAACGTGGTTATTATAAGTAATAACGAATAAAGCTATGTCATCAAAAGTATCCGGACACCCCACAAACAAACGTTTTCATCTTAGGTGCATTGTGCTGCCACCTACTGCCTGGTAATCATTACCCGCGACCTCAGTAGTCATTAGACATCGTGAAACAGCAGAAAGGGACGCTCCGTGGAACTCACGGACTTCGAACGTGGTCAGATGATTGGGTGTCACTTGCGTCAGAAGTATGTACGCGAGATTTTCACATTCCTAAACATCCCTAGGTCCACTGTTTCTGATGTGATAGTGAAGTGGAAACGTGAAGGGACATGTACAGCACAAAAGCGTGCAGGCTGACCTCGTCTGTTGACTGACAGAGACCGCCAACATTTGAAGAGGGTCGTAAAGAGTAATAGGCAGACATCTGTCCAGACCATCACACAGAAATTCCAAACTGCATCAGGATCCACTCCAAGTAGTTTGGCGTGAGGTGAGAAACCTTGGATTCCATGGTCGAGCGGCTGCTCATAAGCCACACATCACGCAGGAAAATTCCAAACGACGCCACGCTTGGTGTAAGGAGCGTCAACATTACACAACTGAACAGTGGCAAAACGTTGTGTGGAGTGACGAATCACGGTACACAATGTGGCGATCCGATGGCAGGGTGTGGGTATGGCGAATGCCCGGTGAACGTCATCTGCCAGCGTGTGTAGTGTCAACAGTTAAATTCGGAGGTGGTAGTGTTATAGTGTGGTCGTGGTTTTCCTGGAGGGAGCTTGCACCCCTTGTTGTTTTGCGTGGCACGATCACAGCGCAGACCTACATTGATTTTTAAGCACCTTCTTGCTTCCCACTGTTGAAGAGCAATTCGGGGATGGCGATTGCATCTTTCAACACGATCAAGCACCTGTTCGTACTGCACGGGCTGTGGCGGAGTGGTTGCACGACAATAACATCCCTGTAACTGGCCTGCACAGATTCCTGACTTGAATCCTATAGAACACCTTTGGGATGTTTTGGAACGCCGACTTCGTGCCCGGCCTCACCGACCTACATCGATACCTCTCCTTAGTTCCGCACTCCGTGAAGAATGGGCTGCCATTCCCCAAGAAACCTTCCAGCACCTGATTGAACGTATGCCTGCGAGAGTGAAAGCTGTCATTAAATCTAAGGGTGGGCCAACGCCATATTGACTTCCAGCATTACCGATGGAGGGCGTCACGAACTTGTACGTCATTTTTAGCGAGGTGTCCGAATACTTTTGACACGTGGTGTATGTGAATAATCTGGAACTGTGAACATAAAACAGGACGCCACTGAATGCGCGAAAAGGTAAGCAGATAGTCTCACCTCTTTGCTATACATACTGCGCCAGGCCTGTAGAATGCATTCCCAAAGTTGCGGAGACGGCATAAATGGAATCGAGTGTACTAATTAGAAGGTAGTTCAGGAGTTACAAATAAAGGTTTTCCCAACAGGAAGGAGCTAAACAAGGACAGAGTGAATAGAAGAAAACGAAGTGTTTATATGATTGCATCTAGAGATGTAAACAAATGGGCCAACAGTAATAACATTTCCATACAGAACTGTAAATTTGATAGATATCGGAGTTTTAAATGCTTGGGTTCAGTAAACACAAGAAAAAGTACACTAACGGAAGAAATTAAAGAAAGATTACAATAGGGAAACATATATTATTGGACTTCCTCTCTTAAAGTCCGAGAATTTTTTAAAAATGGAAATAAGAAAACCAATAAAGATCTCTATGAACTCTATGGTGACCCCCAAATTGTGGGTTGCATCAGGAGTGCAAGACTTAGATGGGTAGGACATATAGAAAGGACCGAGGAGTGATCCTTATTACAAAGGGTATGGAAAGGAAAACTAGAAGGAAGGAGATGCCTGGGAAGGCTGAGAAAAAAATGGTTGGAGAACATTGAGGAGATATGAAGGAGCTGGGTATAAGAGGATGGAAGAGAAAGACGCACGACAGAAGAGAATGGGCTTTGATAGTGAGGCAGGCTTTAGCCCTACAAGGACTCTAAAGCCATGGGGGAAGAGAGAGAGACTTAATGTACTATAACTTTGTAACCCCAAGGGAAAATCGCGATATAACCATGGAGTTAAAGCTACCCTAAATATATCAATGAAAAATCTGACGTGTTGCACTCAAACGCCTTTCTCTACTCTTGTACAAACTACTTTTACAAGCGCTTATTTCCTGTTAATCCTGATAAACATTTGAAGAAACTATCTTATTAAGCGATAGTGAAATCTTTTAAAGAGCTGGTTGCTATGTGGAGTATTACACTCTCTTTGCGTGCCCAGGACATAAAAAACAGAAACAATAACGAATTCCATTGGAGAAAAAGTATTGGAAAATTCAAACTAATAACAAGAAACATCTCGGAAATGTTTCACCCCACAACAAATAAATGTACATTACAAATTGTGTGTTTTAACAAGATATACATTTACGGTTTACCAGTTATACAAACGTCTTCAGAATGAACAGGACTTCTGGGACATTCCCAAAAAATTCAAGATTTACGTTTCATTTGGCATGAAAATGTCTTAAACATATGATATTTTAATTAAATTTGTTAGAGGCATTTTTAAGAAAATAAAAATTATCCGAAAATGTTCCATGTAAAGGGTAGTCTAGGGTAGAGGGATCTTCTTGAAGATCTTCGTGTTGCATCTTTGAAAGATACTGGCCCTAAATACCAATTTTGATATTTATGTGACGTTTCATTTTTGAGCTATACTGTTTACAGACATCCACACACACGCAGACATTTTTCTAGAAATGTTTTCCTTGGGTTCAGGGGACCTCAAAACATGTATTTTTGGTGAAATCCCGATATCGAATTTTTGGGTGCAATACAATACTTATATATCACACGAGAAACTTGTCCGATATAGACGGCAGTGACGAGTATTCTCTGGAGCTTATGTCAACTGGCCTCAAATAAAACCATGCTTGTATGACTAACTGTATCTTCAGTCCATCACACAGCGGACATGGATCCTTTGCAAACAAAGTCAGCCCAGGCAGTGCTTACCACTGCGTCTCCCTGAGCAAACTTGATCCTAGCCAGTGTCATGGAAAGCATTAAAACGAGATATAAGAATAGAAGTGTTCTTATCCTCTCAAACAGTCAAGCTGCTCTTAAAGCACTTGAATCACCATCAATAAAATCAAAGTTCGTCTCAGAATGCCGGGAATCCTTAATGACACTGGCTGAACACAATAAGGTTCAACTTATGTGGGTGCCAGGACACATAGGTATACCAGACAATGAGAAAGCAGATGAAGCAGCCAAGATTGGCAGTGAAATCCCATTTTTGGTCCGGAGCCTGTACTGGGAGTGTCCTACAGACCAGTGAAACAGGCTATTAAGTGCTGGGCTCAAGCAGAACACAAGAACTACTGGAACTCCATTGAGGGTTGCAGACATTTCAAGTTGTTTACTACAGACCTGGATAACAGCCGGGCAAAATACTTGCGCGGTCTTAGTAGAAGAAGACTTGCATGGGCAACAGGATTCATTACAGGACACTGTGCCCTAAAGTTTAATCTATACAGAATGGGATTGTTTAACAACCCTATCTGTAGTAGATACCTAGAAAGAGATGAGACTATTACTATGTGATTGCCCTGCTCTTGCGAATCAAAGAGCAAGTATTTTTGGCAATCACTTTCCAAAGATAGATGAAGTATCGAAAGCCTCAGTTAGCAGTCTGGTTAAGTTCATAACAGACTAGCAACAGACTACTTAACTGATGAAAGGGGGGATGCACAATAGATCTTAAGGTCGCAGTGCTTGGGCATAAAACCCACCCCTTTTCAAACTAGAACTAGAACTAGAGTAAACTTGATCGTACAATACACTTCTGGCAAGGTTCAAAAGACAACAGGAAGTAATGAACGTTTGCTTTAATGTATTAAGATGATCTGACGTTACATTCGCATGAATTTCTCTACTCTATATCGCTTATTAGTTCTCTCTACTTCATTTTAGTCTAAATAAACCTTTACAGAAATAGCTACATTACACGTTTCGTTATAGATACAAAGAGAACAACGATAGTCAAATGTTTAACAACTGGACGCTATATGCTGGCCTTAAAATTCCACACTGTTTCCATGACATCGCGAGAAACAACTGAATGTTGAAAGGACTTCAAGAGAGTGGCCAAGTAATGAAATTCAAACCATTCATAACGGATATCTCAGAAATGGCTGATGCCAGAAAAAAGCTTATTTGAAATAAATTGTGTACTTTAAAGAGATCTACATTTTTTCTTTAGTACTGTTTCGTCTATCATTTAACATTTACCAGTTATACAAGATTATGCAAAATTCCTTCCTAATGAAGACTTCACAGGCTATTCCTAGAAAAACGAGGATATGCATTTTATTTGTCATGTAAATATCTTCAATAAAATCTTTATAGCCATTTCTTAGAAAATGTAGATCCGTTTAAAAAAATATTATTTCAAATGTTTTCTTTTTGTGGCGTAAGCCATTTCTGAGATATCAGTTATTAAACATTTGACTATCGCTGTTCTCTTTGTATCTATAATCAAATGTGTAATGTAGCTATTTCTGAAAAGGTTTATTTGATTAAAGTTTAGTAGATAGAAAAAAAATCTGATGTGTTACACTCACATGACTTTCTCTACTCTTGTACTAACTATTTTTACAAACGCTTATTCTCCATATGCTTCATGGTAATCGAAATGTTAATCTTATTGCTAATTTTCTTGTAGATGCAAGGGGAATTGGTAGGTTTCAAGCGATAGTCAAATCTTTTAAGCGCTGGTTGCTATGTGGCGCATTCCATTCTCTTTGCATATCCAGGACATTTGAGAAAAAGTATAAGTATTGGAAAATTTAAGGGAATAACAAGCAGTATGTCGAAAATGGTTCACTCAACAAAAAAATGTATATGACATAAATTGTGTATTTTAACGCGATCTACATTTTTGTGGAGTAAAATTTTGTCTATCTCTTATGGTTTACCACTTATGCAAAAGTCGTTCACAATGAAGAATACTTTTGGGGACATTCCCAGAAAATTTGAGATATACATTTCATTTGACATTAAAATATCTTAAACTTATGATATTTTAATCAAAATCGTTTGGGAAAATAAAACTTTTCGAAAAATGTTCCATGTAAAGGATAATCTGGAGTGGGGGGAGTTTCTTGTAAACCTTCATGTCGCATCTCTGGAAGATACTGAACCTAAATACCAAGTTTGGTGTTTATCCGACTGTTCGTTTCTGAGTTATGCTGTTCACAGACACACACACACACACACACACACTTATATGTTTCCAAAAATGCTTTTCTTGGATTCAGGGTGTCTCATAACAAATACTTCCGGTGAAATCTCGGTATCGAATTTTTGGGTGGAATACAATACTTCCCCTACTTACTGTACGTAGTAGAGAAAGTAAAAATAAGCTTTAGCAAGAATAGTTTGTATACTCAATAATTAACGGTAGAGGGTAGAGAAAGCCATGTAATTGCATCACATCAGATTCGTATGACAACCATTTCCAAGATACTACTTGCTTTTGGTTTGAATTTTCAATACTATGTCATTTCTTTAAAGGAAAACGTTTCTGCGATATCGTGAAAAGAATATGACGTTTCCGAGCCAGCATATATCGACCCGGTTTTTAAACATCTGGCTGCAGGTTCGGGTTCTTCTATCCAGCTTGTGCCTTCAACGAGATGTGTAATGAAATTATTTCTGCAAAGGTTTACTCAATTATCCTTAAGCACATACAAAAATAAGTGTTCTTAAGAATAACTGGTAGAAGTTATATAAAAAATGGACGTGTCTCACTCACATGACTTTCTCTACCCTTGTACAAGCTATTTCTACAAACGTTTATTCTAAATTTACTTCAGGTTAATCGAGATACCGCCTTATTGATAATTTTCTTGTGGGTGCAGGGGGCTTTAAGCGATAGTCAAATCTGTTAGGAGCTGATTGCTATGTGTAGCATTCCATTCTCTTTGCATGTCCAGGGTGTAAAAAATGAACAATAAATTCCCATTTGAGAAAAGGTATAAGTATTGTAAAATTCAAACGAATAACAAGGAATATCTCGGAAATTGTTCACCCGACAAAAAAGTGTATATAACATAAATTGTGTATTTTAATGAGATCTACATTTTTGTGTACAAAACGTTTATCTATATTTTACGGTTTACCGGCTATGCAAAGCCATTCACAATGGAGTGGACTTTTGGGAACATTTCCAAAAAAAAATTCAGGTATACATTTCATTGGTCATGAAAATATCTTAACGATTTTCATGAAAATCGTTAGAGCCATTTTTGAGAAAACAAAAATTTTCAAAAACGTTCCATGTAAAAGGTAGTCTGGGGTGAGGAATTCTTTTTTTTTAAATCTTCGTGTCGCATCTTTGAAAGATACTGAAGCTAAATACTTACTTTGGTATTTATCCAACTTTTCGTTATTGCGTTCTGCGGTTCACAGACACATGCACACACGACCTTTTCCTGAAAATGCTTTCTTTTTATTCAGGGGGCCTTAAAATATGTATTTCTGATGTACTACTGTACGTAGAAGAGAAAGTAATAACGATAATAGGTGGAGAAAGTAATGTGAATGTAACACAGCATTTTAAAACGTTTCTTTGCTGATGTTATGACAACCTTTGACTTTTTATAAGTAAACAAACAAAACACGCTTGTCACCTCAACATGTTTTTGGCTCAGAAGAAACGAGAATGGAATTTAATTATTACTGTAGCAAATTATTAATTTATCAAACAGATTATATATTACGATCGTACAAAACGCTTTATGCAACTCGTGTATATCATTTTATACGTCACTCGTTAAAATATTCACTTGTTCGAGAAATTACTTGTTAAATGTTAAATATTTCTTGACCTGGAGGTTTAAAACTCTTAACAAAAACTATACAGGTACAGGTGGGTTCCCAAAAGGTTTTTTATGTCTACGAGGTTTGTGATTCATTTGTTATATAACCTTGCATTAGGGAGAGAAAAAAAAAGGTAAACGACACGGCGCCTGCAGCAACGACACAGTAAACAGACGGAACAAAAGACTGCTGCATAATCCTTCACCAGGCTTTGTTTGTGTTTTATAATAACATATGCAGGATTCCCAACAGCACGCTCATGTAAATGTATTGTAGCTCGGTCCCGTGGTGATATCAATTAATGACTCGGGAATTTCAGAGAGCAACATCAACAGTTAACACACGTGTACTCACGTACTCTCCAGAGCGAGTTATGTTCCTGGTAAATCAATCTCTCGTATAGCGCAAAGCGTTTCTTAATTTGTGTACAGGGAACGAGGGGAAAAAGCTGCTCTCCGTTCCTTTGTTAACGCCAATTTAACGTTGCTTCAAAGCACTCCAGTAGAGATGACATCGATTTTAATTACAGCTTGGAGAAATGTTTACTCTACGAGTAGTTACTTTCTCTACAACTCACCTATGGTAGGTAAAGGAAGATTTTAGCAGCCAAATTAATGGAGAGAAAATTCTCCTTTTTAATACACAGAAAGAAGAAATGGTATTACATTTTACGTGTTATTGCGCTTTTCAATAATCCTTCATTTCATTGTTTTATAAAGTTTCGAAAACTACACCGATCTTTCAATATTTTCATCTATGATATTTACAAAATTACTTGATTTGCAGTTAGTAGTTCAATATTTTGTATATACTACAAAATTTAAACTTGTGCAGAAATAAACTTGTGCAGTTGTAACATTTGAGGCAATAATGAGGAACTTCAGGAAAAAATTGAAAGTCAACGAATTTTAAATTTTATTCTTCCTACAGATGAAAATCTATTTTCACCGCAAAATCAGGTATCTCAAAAAAAACATCGCTTTTAAAAATAATTCTGTAAACAGCACGTACAACAAAATGAAAAATCGATACATTTTCCAAACATATCTAAAGTTTATAATACACAAGATATTGAAAGCTGCCAAAACAAGTAAACTGTAATACTGTTCTTTCCAATTTTACAAACGCTTTTTCTCCATCTACTTCATGTTCATCAAAATAAACGTTTGCAGAAACTATCTCCTTGCTAATTTTCTTGTAGGTGCAAGGGGAATATGGTAGGCTTTAAACGATAGTCAAATACTTTAAGAGCTGGTTGCTATGTGGAGCATTCTATTCTCCTGTATGTACAGGACATAAAAAATATGAATAACGAATTCCCATTTGAGAAAAGGTATAAGTAAAAGGAAAATTCCAGGGAATAACAAGCAATATCTTGAAAATGGTTCACACAACAAAAAATGTATATACATAAATTGTGTATTTTAACGCGATCTACATTTTTCGTGTAGTAAAATTTTGTTTATCTCTTATGGTTTACCAGTTATGCAAAAGTCGTTCACAATGAAGAATACTTTTGGAGACATTCCCAGAAAATTCGAGATATACATTTCATTTGTCATGAAAATATCCTAAACATAGGATATTTTAATCAAAATCATTAGAGCTATTTTTGAGAAAATTAAAATTTTCGAAAAATTATCCATGTAAAGAATAATCTGGAGTGGGGGGATTTTCTTGAAAACCGTGTCGCATCTCTGGAACATACTGAACCTAAATACCAAGTTTGGTGTTTATCCGACTGTTCGTTCTGAGTTATGCTGTTTACAGACACACAGACAGACACACAGACACACACGCAGAAATGTTTCTAAAAATGTTTTTTTGGATTCAGGGGATCTCAATACAATTATTTCCGGTGAAATCTCGGTATCGAATTTTTGGGTGGAATACAATTTTACCCCTACTTACTATACGTAGTAGAGAAAGCAAAAATGAAAAATCTATACATTTTCCAAACACATCTAAAGTTTATAATACACAAGATATTGAAAGCTGCCAAAACAAGTTAACTTTAATACTATTTGTTCTTTCTATTTTTTACAAATTCTTATTCTCCATTTGCTTCATGTTAATCACAACAAGCATTTGCAGAAGCTATCTTCTTGCTAATTTTCTTGTAGCTACAAGGGGAATATGGTAGGGTTTAAGCGATAGTCAAATGTTTTAAGAGCTGGTTGCTATGTGGAGCATTGCATTCTCTTTGTATGTCCAGGACATAAAAAAGGGTAATGAATTCCCATTTAAAATAAAAGTATTGGAAAATTCAAACAAATAACAAAGAATATCTCGGAAATAGTTCGCTACACAAAAAATATATATATTACATAAATTGTGTGTTTTACCGAGATCTACATTTTTTGTGAAGAAAAAAATTTGTCTATCACTTACGGTTTACCATTTATGCAAAAGCTATTCAGAAAGAAGACGGCTTTTGGGGACATTGCCAGAAAATTCAAGATATGCATTTTATTTCTCATGAAAATATCTTGAAGTAGGTAGGTTTGCCGTAGGAGTTGTATTTTATTTCGAATATTGGGGAGCCAAACTTGAAGTAGTTGCAATCGCACGTATAGTACCCGCTTTCCGGTAGCCTTCGCCCCAAATGTACTTTCCGGTGGTTTTTGGCCCCCAAAAAATGTTTAAAAAATATTAATTTTGCAATTTGACTGTTTCTTTAAATAATATATATTTGTGTTTGCCTCGGCTACGTCTGTATTTATATATTTTTTAGAGACATGAATGTGTTAGCAGGGAGCGGTGCGATTGAAGAATGTAGGCTTACACAGATTTAAGGTTTTCCTCACTCCATTTATTAATGCTTGACACGATTTAAATAACACTTCACTGATACAGAGAGCTGAGAGATTCTTTTTATAATTACTTGCACTTTTTAACACGTAAAGTATTTTTCTCACACAAAATACGTATTAAATTTCTCGAGGACACATCTCGCGTCCAGTTATGAGATCTGTCTACAAGCAAATGACTTGATTTAAACCGCCTAAATTTGTAAATTTCTGTATTTCAGGTCTCTGATTGGCTATTCCTAATCCAATAGAATACTCTTATTTAACTTAAGCTTTTTTCTGGTTGTTGGTTGGTTATTTTATAACTGTCACAAAAATTACATTATTCTGTTACTGCAATAATGACTAGTAGTATTATTAAACATTCTTACTCATTATTGCCTCAAGGTTACCTCATTGTTAGCAACTTTTAACCTATTATTCTCACAGCTCTTACATTATTAAATTACATAATACATGCATATAACGTTATTACACATGTATACAATAATATAAACATATACAATGACTGTATTATACACTTTTTATATTGTTACGTATACATATTTTTTTTAAGGCGAGCTGTTTTTATAGTGTTTTATTATATAATTTGACTAAAATCATTTAAGTGTTAAAAATACTGCCTCAATCTTAAACATATAGTATTTTAATTAAAGTCGTTAGAGCCATATTTGAGAAATAAAACTTTTCGAAACATTTTCTATGTAAAGTGTAGTCTGGTTGGGGGGATTTGTTTTGAGAATATTCGTGTCGCATCTTTGAAAGATACTGAACCTAAATGTCAAGTTTAGTATTCATCCGAGTTTTCGTTTTTTGAGTTTTGCTGGTCACGGACATACAGACATACACACGGACCTTTTTCTAAAAGTGTTTTTTTTTATTCAGCGGCCTAAAACATGTATTTCCGGCGAAATCTCGATATTGAATTTTTGGGTGAAATGCAGTGCAATAAAATTTCGTAAGAATAATCTGTGTACCCACTAATAAGGACTAGAGCGTATGAAAAGGCATATGAATGTAACATCAGATTTTCCTTTTCTATGGTTTCATTTGTAGTTAGATGGATGGATAAAGTATCTTTATTGGTTTCAAATTATTGAAGTTATTTCACAAAAATTTTGTGCATGGGTCATTGACCGTACATGCATATTTAAGATACAATAGGGTGACAAAATAAACAACAGAGAAAGAAAACAAAAAAAAAATGAACAAGAAAAAGCGAAATAGAGATAAATTACCTTTGTGTAACTGAACAAATTTGACCTAGATTCGCGCACTTGAGCCAAAAGTTTGCCCATGTTTTGCCAGTTCCTCTGGTCAGCCAGTAGCTCCCAACATGCCAATGTCTTTCTTGAGGAACTTAAGAATGTTTCTTTGAGTTTAATCGTCCCCTAGTTCTCCCACTGTGTACATTTCGCCAAAATATGTACCCAGTCCTCATCCAAATCACAGAATGGGCAGATTTTCCTGCCAGAATCGTCAGTCATTCCCCCAGTCTAAACCAGGCCATTCCTGATCTTTCCTTTCTTCCCAAGTTAAGTATATATGCTTCTTTACCACAATTCAATTTTATTTCATTTGCTAGACTTAGAGAAGGTTTAATTTTACAATCCGATTCTATTTCCTGTTGGTTGATGTCTCTTAGTCTTCTTTTAACGCCTTTCCATATGTTTTTGTCATTTGTTTTAGCTCTTAACCATACTGACCCCATTCCTATTCTCCTCAAACCCCTTTCCAGATCAGCTGCCCAAAACTTAGGAAGCAGGTTTTCTCGCTGGTATTTATAACATTTGGATCGTAGTGTGGAGTTATCCCCCTGCATCAGCCTCAGCCAGTACTTCACTGCTCTTATTTTACAATGTATTGTGTCTTCATAATATCTCACCTCCCTCAATATCCCCGAATTTGATGTGCCTTGTGAGTTTCTAAGAACTCTTTTCCAAAATGCTAGCTGCCCCGTTCAACCTCTGAGGCCAAATCGTTAGCTGTTACGTGAGAAATAAGTGATGGTGTGATTTCATTTTGAATTGTAGGTTTTATTAACGTTAGAATTTAATACTTTCTGCGATTAAACTCATTCATATTCATACTTCTGAACTCCCTGGAGGTCAGAATAATTCACAAATGGATTGAGATGACAGAATCTGATCAGCAAACCACACAAGCAGTCTCTAATGTTGCCTTTTAGTCGAGACTATTCCATCATTTATACGTCCCGTGTTTGAGATTGACCAATAGCATTTTGCAGTGCCTCGGATATCGATCAATCACAGTCGTTTATCTCGTAATATGATTGCAAGAATGCACTTGATTGTAATCCACTTCATTTTCCATTACCGAAAACCAGCAGATTCCTTCCACTATGTCATCTTATTAGCTCTAGTCATCATGCTAGCCTCTAGTTCCCGAGGTTGTGGGTCCAAACCCGGCGGAGGGCAATGGATTTTTTCGGGCGTAAAAATTCAGGAAGTAAAGCCGATGGTCCCGTGTCGTAGATTTACGGCACGTAAAAGAACCTCAAGACTGATAAAGAGGCCTCTGAGCAAAATTACCGGTCTTTCACGCCCAGTTGAAGTAGTTGTTTATATTGCTTACCCCACGCTTTGAGAGCTAATCTGAAGAAGTTTTGTTGCTGCTACGTATGGAAAGCCAGTTTGAAGAAGATTTATTATATTTCGACTGTTGGGGAGCCGAACTTGAAGTAGTTGCAACCGCACGTATGGTAAAAAGTTTCCGGTAGCCTTCGCCCCAAGTTTAAAAATATTAACTTTGTAATTTGACTGTTTCTTTAAACATTATACAGTTATATTTGCCTCGGCTGCGTCAGTATTTATTTTAGAGACATGTTTCTCTTTGCAGGGTTGTGGTGCAACTGAAGAATGTAAGTTTACACAGATTATAATTTTACTTCACTCCTTTCGTTAATGCTTGAAACGATTTAAATAACACTTCACTGATACAGAGAGAGCTGTGAGATTTTTTTAAATTAATTACTTGCACTCTTTAACAAGTAAACTATTGTTTATGTCACACTGAATACGTATTATACTTCTCGAAGACGCATCTCGAGTTCGGTTAGGAACACTTCCTACAACCAACACGTTCAGCTATGAGCGCTATCTACAAGCAACTGATTTGATTTCTACCGCCTAAATTTGTAAATTTCTGTGTTTTAAGTCTGTGAGTGGCTATTCCTAATCCAATAGAATACCTTCATTTAACTAAAGCTTTTTCTGGTTGTTGATTGGCGATTTTATAAACTGTCACAAAATTTACATTATTGTTGCTCCAAGAATGACTATAGCATTATTACACTTTCTTACTCATTATTGCCTCAAGGTTACCTCATTGTTAGCAACTTTTAACCTTTTATTCTCACAGCTCCTACATTATTAAATTACGTAATACATTCGGATAACATTATTGAACATGTATACAATAATATAAATATATAGAATGACAGTAATACAAACTTTATATATATTATTATATATACATATTGCTTTAAGGCGGGATGTTATTATAATTTTTATTATATAATTTGACTAAAATCATTTAAGTGTTAAAAATACTGCCTCAAGTTCAGACCTGGAAGCAAGTTATAGCGGAAATGAGATACTTGTGTAAGTTTTAGCGATATATTAACTTAAGCTAAGACAACACATTAGTTAATTTCCTCAGCGCAGCTCAATCCCTTTATATCTGGAGAGTGCCTGCGGAAATTCCTACTGCTTTCATGTATGTGGATAGTTGTTAAGTAAACTCTCGTCTTGCTTTTAATTACTGGCGTCAGAGTATTTGTTTTTGTAATAAAGGTAGTTTAATCTTTGATTACATTCACTGTTTTTTATTAATAATCCTGTGCTTGAATTCCACAGCTACATGAATTAAAATAAGTTTATTTTATTTATATCTAAACGAGCGGGATGCCTTATGTTGTTGAGTCTGATCAGTATTGCCACCCCTAGCTACTAGTTGAGGCAGTATTTATAAGACTAAAATGATTTTAGTCAAATTATATAATGTCTAAATTCAATAACAATATGTGTATGTAATAATTTGTAAAATGTATGTATCAGGCATTGCATATGCTTATATTATTGTAAACATGATTCAATAATGTTATGTTAATGCATTACTTAATTTAATAATGTAGGAGCTGTGAGAATAATAAACTAAAAGTTTCTAACAATGAGGTAACAATGAGGCAACCTTGAGACAATAATGAGTTTGAGAGTTTAATAATACTACTTCTGATTATTGCAGCAACAATAATGTAATTTTAGTGACAGTTTATAAAATAGCCAATCAACAACCAGAAAAAGCTTTAGTTAAAAGAACGTATTCTATTGGATTAGGAATAGCCAATCAGAGACTTGAAATACAGAAATTTACAAGTTTAGGAGGTTGAAATCAATTCAGTTGCCTGCAGACAGTGCTCATAACGGGATGCGTTGCTTGTGTGTCCTCGAGAAATTTAATATTCGTGTGAGACGAAAAATAAGTTTACGTGTTAAAAAGTGTAATTAATTAATAAAAAGAATATCACAGCTCTCTATATCAGTGAAGTGTTATTTTAATTACATCATGTATTAATAAAAGGAGTGAAGTAAAATTATAATCTCCGTATGCCTACATTCTTGTCGCACCAAAACCCTGCTAAGAGAAACGTGTCTCTAACAATAATACTGACGCACCCGAGGCAAACATAAATATATAATATTTAAAGAAACATTCAAATTACAAAGTTAATATTTTTTTAAACTTGGGGCAAAGGCCACCTGAGATTATATTTGGGGCGAAAGCTACCGGAAACTGTTTACCATACGTGCGGTTGCAACTACTACAAGTTCGGCTCCCCAACAGTTGAAATATAATACAACTCCTTCAATAAAAACTTCTTCAAATTGGTGCAAACAACGTAAAAAAACAAACCATCTTCTTCAATTGGCGTCCATACGTGGAGTTAAGAAAAAATCTTTCTTCAAAGTGGCTGGATCTGGTGACTTTTAAGGGAACGTTCTGCGAATTTCCCAAAGCCCAAAGTATTCTACTGAGTGTTTTAAATTCGTTTACCACATCTTATATGTATATAAGGAAGTGTGGTAGCAAAGGGTTTTGCGTTTTAAAACACAAATTAAATTATCTTATAGCAATCCTACAATGTTCATAATTACCTTCTGTGCTACGTATAATACATAGGGGAAGTACTGCATTCCAACCAAAAATTGAATACCGAAATTTCACCGGAAATACATATTTTGAGGTGCCCTGAATTCAAATAAAGCATTTTGGAAACGTGTCTGTGTGTGTGTGTCAGTAAAAAGCGTAATTCAAAAACGGAAAGTCGGACAAATACCAAATTTGGTATTTGAGCTACGCATTTTCCAAGTATGCGACACAAAGATTTTCAAGAAAATCCTTCCACCTCAAACCATCCTTTACATGGGACATTTTTCAGAAATTTTGATTTTTACAAAATGGCTCTAACGAGTTTGATTAAACTGTTATATGTTTAAGATATATTCATGACAAACGAAATACATATCTTCAATTTTCTGGGAATGTTCCCAAAAGTTCTCTCTATTTTGAATAACTTTTGCATAAATGGTAAATCTTAAGAGAGAGACAGAATTTTACGTCAAATAATGCAAATCTCATTAAAACACACAACTTATGTCATACATACTTTTTTGTCGAGTAAATTACTTCCGAAATATTCCTTTTATTTGTCGAATTTTGCAAATACTTATGCTTTTTGTCAAAAGGAAAGCTTTATTTTCTCAAAAATGGCTCTAACGAGTTTGATTGAAATATCATATGTTTAAGATATTTTCATGACGAATGAAATGTATATCTTGTATTTTCTGGGAATGCCCGAAAAAAACTTGTCTTCATTCTGAATGGCTTTGGCCTAACTGGTAAAACGTAAGAGATAGACCCAATTTTACTACGCAAAAAATAAAGATCTCGTTAAAACACAATTTATGTCATATGCATTTTTATTTGTTTGAATTTTCCAGCAATTATACTTCTTCTCAAGTGGAAATTCTTTATTCGGTTTTTTATAATGTCTCCTGGACATGCAAAGAGAATGGAATACTCCACATAGCAACCAGCACTTAAAATATTTGACTATCGCTTAAAGTCTACCAATTCCCCTTGCACCTACAAGAAGATTGGCAATAAAATAGTTTCTGAAAAAGTTTATCTCGATTAACATGAAATAGAATGAAGAATAAGGTTTGTAAAAAAAAAGTTTGTACAAGAGTAGAGAAAGTCATGTGAGTGTAACACATCAGAGCTTTAGGAAAAGTTTCATGTGTGTCTGTGAACAGCATAACTCAAAAACGAAAAGTCGGATAAATAACACACTTGGTATTTAGATTGACTATTTTTCAAAGATGCGACATAAAGATTAATCCCCGTACCCAAAACTACATTTAACATGGAACATTGTTCGAAAATTTTTATTCTTTTGAAAAATGGATAACGATTTTTATCAAAATAGCATATATTAAAGATATATACTTCACAAATATAATGCATATGTTCAATATTTTTTGTTATGCCCTGTGAAATCCTCTTCACTCGGAAATAATTTTGTATAATCTTGTATAACTCATAAACGTTAAGTAACAGACGGAAACATACTACGAAAAATTAGATCTCTTTTAAAACACACAATTTATTTCAAATATTTTTTTCTGAGATATCAGTTATTATTGCATCATGGAATTTTTTGGAGGAATTTTCCAAAAATGACCAATGTCGTCTAATGTTTCTTCGGTAAGAACCTGAAATTTACTGTAAAGTTCATGGATTGTTGTACGGCCTAGAACTTTTACACCAGGAAATCTTTCTGCAAATCGTACTTTCACTTGGCGAGCTGACCGAGTTAACACATACGAATCATAAATAAATACACGCTGTGCAGTAGAAAACATATACTGAGTCATAATATACTTTGTGACTAAGTACAGGACAAAATAATAAATAAATTGTAATAACTGAACTACATCACATCACCGTCAACTTAAAACTGCACTTCACACTGCAAAGCAAAACCGCAACAGCGTGACTTTCTTTATAGCAGCAGTGCGTTATCATGTTTTTATCATATTTCCACACGCCCAGTGGAGAAACACCACGTAGCCGGTAATATTGTTCATAAAATACCCCTCCAGGGTAACTTAAAACATAAAGTGTATAAGACAAACCCACACATCCTGTTAGAATTAAAACAAAATATCCGCCAGGAAATTTCTCAACTTGAACTACGGCGAGTGATGGATACTTTCCTAAAGAGGTGCCAAAAATATATGGACAACGACGGTGGTCAGTTTCAGCATCTCCTTTTATAAAGTTGGTAAGTAAGGCCTTTAAAAGTAGTTTTAAAAATATTGTATGCTTTCAACAGCTGCTTTCTATGATAGCGGCAGACGGCAACGAGCACCGAGGACGCGGACAGGACAAACACCGTAGTCTTTTGGCTCACTCTTTATAACGAAATGTGTAATGCAGCTATTTCTGAAAACGTTTATTTGGATTAAAATGTAGTAGTCAGAAAAGTAAGATTTAGAAAGAATAGTTTGTATACCCTCTAATAAGCGATAGAGGATAGAGAAACTCATGTAAATGTATCACATCAGTTGGCTTTAATTAATAAATCAGGAGATTGTTGTTCCCGATGGTCACAGAACAATTTTATTTTCCAAAGAGGTTAACTCGGTGTCCTGGGAGTGAGGAATCTACATGTTCACCAGCTTCACCTCTATTTGGTAGCATATGTTTAGGGTTTCTGTATGGTTTAAAATTTCACCTACTGTAATTATGTCAAGTTACCTGATCATTCCGTTCGACGATTGTTCCCCGTCAATAGATATTTATAGGCTATGCAGTATTTCCAGAACTTGAAAGACTGTCGGGGAGAGGTTAAGGATGTCAGACACTCCGCCGAAGTTTTACATCCATTATTAGCAATAGCCGGGGCTATACGAAATTGGGATTGTAAGGGGTAAAAGGAGGATTAACCATAAAAGTCTTGTAGATTTCATAATGAACTTCGGGCAGCTAGTTGTACTATGTAGCTACATTTAACTAGCGGGTGGAGAGCCTTCCAAACCTGTAGGGGTGTAGCTACTGGAAGGAGGTAGTGCTTACTTGGTATAAGACAAGTTAGGGGTAAAGACGCGCGAAAGTGAAGGACTATGCACTCTTTTCCACTGTATGTGCCACACGCGGCAGCAGTTCAGCATACTGTGTACCCCTTCCACCAGCTAAAGCTTTTGTCTGAGAGATGAGCTACCCTACTCCATAGCTAAAACGTCAGTGAACAGACCAGTGCATAATAATTATTCATTTAGCATTCGTTTTCAACCCGAGAGAGGAAGCTTTAAGGGTGGGCTCCAGCCCACTGAGACTGTCTGTTTATGACCACAGGCTAATGCTGTACTCGAAATATTACGTCACGCCGACTGACCATCAGAGCAGCAGACACATCTGCTGCATTTTACAGGGAACATTCCGTAGGCGCCTCAAAAAAATCTGATGTGTTACACTCACATGACTTTCTCTACTCATGTAAAAACTATTTTTACAAACGCTTATTCTCCATATGCTTCGTGTTAATCGAGATGTTAAATCTTATTGCTAATTTTCTTGTAGGCGCAAGGGGAATATGGTAGACTTTAAGCGATAGTCAAATTTTTTAAGAGCTGGTTGCTATGTGGTGCATTCCATACTCTTTGCATGTGCAGTACATAAAAAATGAATAACAAATTCTCATTTGAGAAAAAGTATAAGTATTGGAAAATTTAAGGGAATAACAAGCAATATCTTGAAAATGGTTATGTATATGACATAAATTGTGTATTTTAACGCGATCTACATTTTTGTGTAGTGAAATTTTGTCTATCTCTTATGGTTTACCAGTTATGCAAAAGTCGTTCACAATGAAGAATGCTTTTGGAGACATTCCCAGAAAGTTCAAGATATACATTTTATTTGTCATGAAAATATCTTAAACATATGATATTTTAATCAAAATCGTTAGAGCCATTTTTAGAAAATTAAAATTTTCGAAAAATTTTCCATGTAAAGGGTAATCTTGTTGGGGGAATTTTCTTGAAATCCTTCGTGTCTCCTCTCTGAACCTAAATACCAAGTTTGGTGTCTATCCGACTGCTCGTTTCTGAGTTATGCTGTTCACAGACACACGCAGACATGTTTCCTAAAATACTTTTTTTGGATTCAGGAGGCCTCAAAACATGTTTTCCTGTGAAATCTCGGTATCGAATTTTTGGGTGAATGCAATACTTCCCCTACTTAATATACGTAGTAGAGAAAGTAAAAAAAGGAGTGGGAAGGCCGGACTTTTATTTCGGTTTGAGAAGCTGATAAAAACGTCTCCCTAATGAAAACTACTAAACGCAGCCGACGATCTGAGAGATGTCAGTGTAGATACGTAGCTTTGTTTTAATTCCCCTTGAAATGAGATGGAAAGCACATACGGTTTTTAAGTACAGATATCTCTTCAAGTACCTACTGTATCTGTGGGATTTCATTTAGTGCCATATTTTACTTACGTATACTAAGTAGAGGAAGTACTGCGTTCCACTTATGAGTTGGATATCCAGATTTCATTAGAAATACACGTTTTGAGGCTCTCTGAAACCAGAAAGAAAATTTTTAGAAAAATATTCGCGCATGCTTTTTAACACCGTAACTCAAAAACAATACAAAATCTTGTATTTAAGTTCATCTCCCAAAGTTGTAACACACAGATTTGCAAGAAAATCCCCACAGCCCAAACTATCTTTTGCCATAGAAAATGTTTAGTTTTTTTTTCTGAAGGCACGTAATGAAGGAGGAGCTTTACAGAATTTCTGATGTGCTATATTCACATGACATTCTCTACTCACTCTTCTATAAACTATTTCTACAAAATCTTATTTTTTACCTACTTCATTTTAATCAAAATGAACCTTTGCATAGATACAAAGAGAACAGCGATTGTCAAATGTTTAAGAACTGGACGTTATATGCGGGCCTTAAAATTCCATACTGTTTCCATGCAATCGTGAGAAACAACTTCATGTTGACAGGACTTTAAAAGAATGGCCAAGTATTAAACAATTCAAAACATTAATAACGGTCATATTGGAAGTGGCATATACTACAAACATAAATAAATTGTGTTTTAAAGAGATCTACATTTTTGTGTATTACGTTTTCTTCTCTCGCTTAACCTTTACCAGTTAAACAAGATAATACAAAATCCTTCCGTTCCGAATGAAAAGGACTTCATAGGCTGCTTCCAGAAAATTCATGATATACATTCTACTTACCATGTAGATATCTTTAATATATGGTATTTTAATAAAAATAGTTAGAGCCATTTTTAGATAATCAAACATTTCGAAAAACTGAGGCAATATTTTATATCATAACATGCTGTGAATGCCAGAATTATTGTAGTGTAAATTAATATTATTGTATGTACATGATTTTAGATGTTTGTTAGCCATAAGTATTGTTAGGAAATAAGTTTACATGGCCTCACTGAAACTGACAATAGAAGTGGGTAACAATAAACCGAGGGGGTGAGTTGTTTATCACTAAGAATAGACAAACAAATGACGTCAGGGTAGCGTGCCTTTATTTAGAAATGGAGGGAATATCTTCCTTAGAGCATATATGTTAGTAGTAGTGATTGGCTGACAAAACAGACGCTAATGTTGGCGCGATTTGGTAACCAATAGCAGCTCTATTATAATGTTTAGGCAATTCGAGGAGAGGGAGTATATATTCTCGAGCCATGAGCATGTTTCACACAGTTCTAAGGAATCTCTCGCGAGGTACACGTCGTAAAGTTAGTTACAAAATGTGAGGTACGCGGCAAATAATACGACAGTAATTACATTCGGAAATATAACAGTTTCAGTCAGGCGTGTATAAAGATTAAATATGTGAATTATTAATTGTGACGGCAATAAAGGTGTAAAAACAAATTATTTTATCAGTTTTATCTTTTAGTAACAACTCCTTTCCGTTTACACGCCCTGCTCAGAGATACTTGCTTAACTGAGTAATAATAGCTAGCCGGAGGACAAAGAACCCAAATTTTAAAATAATAAAACAATAACAGGCGCCCAGCAAATAAGATAACACGAGCCGATTCCTGCGACAAAATGTTGCATAAAAATGGTAGTTTGTGGAGGGGATTTTCTTGAAAATCTTCGTATTGCATCTTAAGAAGGTACTGTATATAAATACCAAGCTTGTTATTTATCTGAATTTTATTCTTAAGTTGTGCTGTTCACAAAATTTTTCTAAAAGTTTTTTATTCAGGTGCCTCAAAACATGTATTTTTGGTGAAATCTCGCTATAAAAGTTTTGAGTTGAATGTTAACTACCAAGTGCGTGGCAAACAAGCAAAAATATTACATAAAATTTTCCAATAAACATACACATGCACGTACAAACTCCAAGCTGGAACTTCAATCTTTTAACCTAGGTGTTGGACAGTAATGCCCTGTGATAAGCGATATAATTGTTCCTTGCGTAAGAGATCAGATGAATGTTTGTTCCTCCTGGATATTCTTTCCTAACACTTGTATTTATACAAAATTACGAAGTATTCCTCATTTAAAATTGGTTATACATACAAGTTATTACATGATATCCAACATACATGTTATATACACCGTGAATACATCTGTAAGTATAACTGCCGAAAATAGTGCATATAACAGCAATGTCTAATAACCTCAAGGTAGTATTATCCAGATTTGAGTGATTAAAAGCAGTTGCTCTTAGGACCACACAAGGCTGAGTACATCCCGTTCCAAACCTCCCAATACAAACAAAGCACATGTCGGCACGAGGATCGAACCTGGAACCTGCGACGAACCTCTTCCTTCCTGGTGTGAGCGTTGACTTGCTGTAAGAGAATGCCCTACAACACTTCTGTGTTGGCTTATGCTGCTAACTTTGATCTAGGGAGTGGTAACAGGAGACGAAATGAAAAAGTTTAAGTTCACTTTAGCTGTAGTTTATTTACACCTGTTCGCAGCTAGCCGTGAATTATATCCCACAATTATATTACTGGCTTATGGGGCCTATCTATATAGCTGTAACACCTACTGTATATAGTTTCCTAAATTGCTAACAGCTTCTTCACGTGCTCAGACATCTGAGGGGATGTTCACCCCGAGGAAATTGTGAGAATGTGCGGGCCTTGCACCATGTATACATCACGCAAAAGATGCTATTTTTTGCAGAAATATTTTAACGCACTATTGTGATTAACTGATCACCTTGCATCATATGAGAATATTTGTTCTCATTTCTTTCCTCATGACGAGTTTGGACTTTACATTTTTGTCCCAACCCTTCGCTATCTATCAACAATTACTCGTCTCTCTTACTCAAGCTGGTCATGTTCAGCCTATCCCCTGTGCTGCGTGCCATCCTAGAGATATTTCCTACTGGTACCGCTTGGCTTCAATAACCTAACTTGTACCTGCATGGCTAACTAGCTTCCATTACATTTAACATATTTACACTTTTATAATAGTATTTACATTAATGTACCTTTGTTCCGACTAAAAAAAACCTCGTTAACGCTACCACAGTTCTAGAGAAACGGTATATCAAGACAAAAGGGTAATTAACTGTGGATATTAGCCCCAGCAAAGCACAAATTTTCGTCTGCGCGGACAATTAGTTGAACTTTCTGCCCGACCTTCTTCCTCAGTACTTTTTGCAATAAGTGAGCTTTTTGCGCTTGCCCTGGACTCCTAATAACGAAACTGGAACTGTTGTTGTGCTATCTTAAATTTGGAGATTTAATATCTTCGCTGAAGCTTTCTTTCTTGTTCTTAATTAAATTTTGTTTCACAATGCTTATACATTAAAACGCTAAAACCTTGAGCCAATTTGTGCCAAGAGAAAATACTTCCTTTCTCAGAATTAAATTTTCTGCAGCAACAGACAGGTTTTGGTAAAAACAAAGTTGTGCGATGGAATAAGAAAGCAAACGACCTTAAGTTCCTTCCTTTACATGTTAAGACTTCGTTGTTTCCTTGGAGTTATTCATTTCGTTGATTAACGAGCCCCGTGAGTTACTTTCAAAATGATACATTCGCTTTTTTTACGCGCATTATTCAAGTTTCTTTGCGTGTATAGTTGAACCTCAGTTTCTCGCAGATATACGCTAAATTTTTTAGGCGTCGAACTTTGTCCATGAATATTTATCTCAGTTATATATATTTTCATTATTATGTCAGATTTGTTTTGGTCCCCATGTATAAAATATATTAATTAAAGGGATACAACTGTGAAAATTGAAGAATATAAATGTATTGTTGGATTTGTTTCAAATTTATACAATTTATTTGTACGATCAAGAATGGAAAAATACCGCATTTTAGCTCTAATATTCTATGCAGAATTAATGTTTGTATATATATATTGCAAGCGATTTTTAAAATGCTCCATACGTAGTAATTTTAAAAATTAATGTTTGGGACATACGTTTTTGCACTCATTTTAATCTATTAATGGCTTGCACCTGTATGATCTTCTTGTTTTCACCATATTAATGAAGGAAAAAAAACAATCTTTAAGAACTGCTATTTTCCTAATTTTTACTTTCTCTACCGTGAATAGTACAGAAAGTAATAAATTCGATGCCGAGATTTCACCAGAAATACAGCTTTAGAGATTCCCAGAATTAAATTTTTTTTTAGAAAAGGTCCGATTGTGTGTCTGTGAACAGCATAACTCAAAAACGAAAAGTCGAATTACAGCAAACATGTCACACGAAGATTTTCCAGAAAATCCCTCACCCCAGACTACCCTTTACGTGGAACATTTTTCGAAAATTTTCCATTTCTCAAAAGTGACTAACGATTTTGATTAAAATATGTTTCCTTAAATTAGTCATTTATACATTATGTTTATTCTATGTTAAGATATATTACGCATAGTTTCTGTATACTGTATCCTTGCTGTCAGAGCACAAACCTGTAGGCATGTTGGGCGAGGCAGCAATATTTTCGGAACACATTATTAGTGCGCACGTGTTAATAATACACAATCATTCTTGCTCAGGTTGTATCTCATGATAGTGATGAAGAAGTAGGTCTAAGTAATGAAAGTGTACAGTATTGCCAACCTATTCAGTCTTCGGGAAACATTGCGGCGGAAAACGAAAAAGTGGGAAAATGTAGGGACTTTTGTAAATATTAATTTAAAAATAATAAGTGTACGACTATTACTAAAATAGACATGTAAGAAGTTTCAATTATATTCCACAAAATTACCTAATTTAATCATTTTATGTATTATCATTTATATAATGAATGGTAAAGGGTACTCCATCCCTAAGAAAAACAGGGAATATCGCGAAGAATTGTCCAAAGATAAGTAAGTGAGAAAATGGTTGTTTTCGGATAAGTGGTTAAAAGAAGGCATTTTTTACTTTCTCTACTACGTATAGTAAGCAGGGGAAGTATTGTATTCCACCCAAAAATTCGATACCGAGATTTCAGCAGAAATACATGTTTTGAGATCCCCTGAATCCAAAAAAAGCATTTTTGGAAACTTGTCCGTGTGTGTGTCTGAACAGCATAGCTCAGGAACGAACAGTCGGATAAACACCAAACTTGGTATTTAGATTCAGTATCTTCCAGAGATGCGACACGAAGGTTTTCAAGAAAATTCCAACACCCCAGATTACCCTTTACATGGAACATTTTTCGAAAATTTTAATTTTCTCAAAAATGGCTCTAACGACCTTGATTAAAATATCATATGTTTAAGATATTTTTAAGACAAATAAAATGTATATCTTGAATTTTCTGAGAATAACCTAGGAAGACCTCTTCATACGGAAAGTATTTTGCATAATCTTGTAAAACTGGTAAGCGTTAAGGGTATACAAAAATGTACCACACAAAGAATGTAGATCTCTTTAAAACACAAGAATTCACTTAAAAAAGTTTTTGTGGCATAAGCTGTTTATAAGATATGCGTTATTAAGGGTTAGAATTGAGATCAATTGTTCTTCCACACAAGCCGTGTGCTGGACAGGGTTGGAAAGGTAGAGTCAGACAGGACTTAAAGTACTTACAACATTGTAAGTCGCCATTGGGGTATGTCATCTCAATAAATTTGAGATCTCCTTGTGTTTTACCAGGAAACATGCGAATCAGTTGGGGAATTTAGTGTCGTACCGTCATATTGCGTTGATAGCTCAGTGGTTAGAGCAACCGGACGGAGACCGCGAGATCCGTGGTTCAAATGCCGGCTATGTCATTGAATTTTTCAGTCACCTGATTCTACCTTTCCAAAGGTTAGTATTGTTCAATACTTATTCTTTTAAAGTCCCATCGATTTTCAGTTGTTTCTCGCGATGTCATGGAAACAGTATGGAATTTTAATGCCCGCATAGAGCGTCCAGTTCTTAAACATTTGGCTGTCGCTATTGCCTTTGTATATGCAACTAAATGTGAAATGTAGCTATTTTTGTAAAGGTTTATTTAGATTAAAATGTAATAGATAGAAAAATAAACTTAGTAAAATTGTTTGTATACCCACTAATAAAGATAGAGGGTAGAGTAAGCCTGTGAATATATCACATTAGATTTTTACTTTCTCTACTACGTATAGTAAGTAGGGGAAGTATTGTATTCCACCCAAAAATTCGATACCGAGATTTCACCGGAAATACATGTTTTGAGGCCCCCTGAATCCAAAAAAGCATTTTTGGAAACATGTCCGTGTGTGTGTCTGTCTGTCTGTCTGTGAACAGCATAACTCAGAAACAAACAGTCGGATAAACACCAAACTTGGTATTTGGGTTCAGTATCTTCCAGAGATGTGACACGAAGGTTTTAAAGAAAATACCCCCACCCCAGACTACCCTTTACATGGAACATTTTTCAAAAATTTTAATTTTCTCAAAAATGCCTCTAACGATTTTGATTAAAATACCATATGTTTAAGATATTTTCATGACAAATGAAATGTATATCTGGAATTTGAATGTGCCTAAAAGTATTCTTCATTGTGAACGACTTTTGCATAACTGGTAAACCATAAGAGATAGACAAAATTGTACTACACAAAAAATGTAGATCGCGTTAAAATACACAATTTATGTCAAATTTTTTTTGTTAAGTGTACCATTTTAGAGGTATTCCTTGTTATTCCCTTAAGTTTTCCAATACTTATACTTTTTCTCAAATGGAAATTCGTTATTCATTTTTTTGTCCTGGTAATACAAAGAGAATGGAATACTCCACATAACAACCAGCTCTTAAAATATTTGACTATCGATTAAAGCCTAGCAGTTAACCTTGTATCTACAAGAAAATTAGCAATAAGATTAACATCTCGATTAACATGAATCATATGGAGAATAAGCGTTTGTAAAAATAGTTTGTACAAGAGTAGAGAATGTCATGTGAGTGTAACATCAGATTTTTTTTCCCCTCTCTGAAACACCAGCAGAAATGTTTGAGATAATGTTCTAATATTGCACAAAGAAACTGGAAACTTCTGCTTGGCAGTTTCTTACAAACCGATATAAACAGTGTTTATAATAGAACACACTTACGATGAGTCGGGAACCGCGTTGCAGCTGTTGCGTTATATTGCATCGCCCGCTATTTAAAGAATGTGTTTATGAATGTAGCCCATAACCTGCAGCATATTGGTGGTAATATTGGCCAGTAATCCACTAAAGCATATGGCTCGATAATTACACGGCCTTAAACACATAACAGAAAGCGATTCCATCACATGCATCCAATAAAACGTTCGCGCTTGACTATTATAAACACACACACACACATATGCTCTAACAACCTCCAAATTCATAACCGGGCAGTGAAACAAAACAGAAACGCTATCTAAACATACAAGGATTGTTGGGGGATCTGAACCAACCAGAGTGCGTTAATGAAGCATTGCCAACACCTCCATTAACAGAGTTCCAACATAACATATAACATCAAGTAATTTTGTTGAAAGCACGACTAAAGCTATTGCGTAGCACCCGTGCGGGCTTCAAATCCTGAAATGTGCTTTACATTTTAACCAAAACTAATTATTTTCTGACAGGGAAGGGCTTTTACACACGTTCGTTCCTTTTATGGTAACTGGACGTGTTACTAAATGGTTTCCCTAATTGAGCCCCCTGAGATTTTTATACTTAGAGGGCATTAAAATGTAAAGTTTACAAACAAAGCCACGCATTCTGATGAACTTAAAAATAACATTTGTCACCAGATTGCTGCCGTTTCTCAGCAGGGTCGCCAGATATATGAAATCTAAATAAGGGATAGATGCTCATTTCAGTCCCCCCCCCCCCCATGTGCAACCGAGGAAACACTTATGGCAGTTTACAAAATGTTTTGTACGTATAGTTGCCATTGTTAATAGCCAATTACTAAATTCAGTTTCGTTTTCCCAGTCCTCACAAAAAAAACTCATAACCTTTTATATTTGTTACTTTCTCTACTACGTATACTAAGTAGGGGAATATGTTTAAGACATGTTCATGACAAATGAAATGTATATCTCGAAGTTTCTGGGAATGTCTCCAAAAGTATTCTTCATTGTGAACGACTTTTGCATAACTGGTAAACCATAAGAGATAGACAAAAGTTTACTACACAAAAATGTAGATCGCGTTAAAATACACAATTTATGTCCTATACATTTTTTTTGTTTAGTGCTCCATTTTCGAGATATTGCTTGTTATTTCCTTAAATTTTTCAATATTTTCTCAAATGGGAATTCGTTATTCATTTGTTTGTCTTGGATACGCAAAGAGTATTAATCTGTGGCAAAGAGAATGGTGCAGCACATAACAACCAGCTATTAAGAGATATGTATGTGCTTAAAGGCTACTGTATTTCTATATTGCCCTTGCAAATACAAAACATGGGGAACATAGTACGCCTTAAGCGATAGTCAAATATTTTTAGAACTGGTTGCTATGTGTAAAATGTAATTCTCTTTGCATGTCAAAAGATCGTTTCTGCCTAGGTTTATCTCGATTAATATTAAATAGATAGAGAATAGGAGTTTGTAAAAATAGTTTGTACAAGAGTAGAGAAAGTCATGTGAGTGTAACACATGAGATATTTTTTAACATAATCTCCGCTGCGTTTCAAATCCCTATCCATTCCCATTATTTATTTAGTTCCTCTTTTCCAACAAAATAACCACATATTCGTGCTTACTTCACAAACTTCTAACACCCATCAGTCAGACTGGCCAACCACCAAATATCCCTCAATTTTTAGACAATGAACCAATTACAAATGGGTCAGTACCAACACTACCAATTGTCATAACAAGGCAAAACTTAACTTTCTCAGTATAAAGAAACATAGAAGTCGATGTTTACCAAAATAAACCGTGAAAGGAACGTTTTGTTTTGTTTTGGTTTTTGTTCCACCAAGTTTCAAAATGCCCCAAAAATACGGGGCAATTACCGTCCAAATAGGAACTGTCTGTGACGCCCGACATTTAACACAAATCTTGGACTATGACTTAAAATTCGGGACGTCTGGCAACCCTGCTTTTGAGGAAACACCAGAGTGTAATGGACAATATCCTAAGCAGATGATAGAAATGTTTGAATAACGAAGGTAGATAGTTCCAAGACCTCTTTGCCCTGATATACGCAAGAAATTTACTTTCATTTTTAAGTGTTTATGCTATTTGTGTTAAAAATTAACTTACAACAGAGCTCGTTCTATATTCGCTGCGGACTTTGTCACCCGTACCGCCAACACAGTAACCAGCCTCGACGGCCGGCCGTCCGCAAGCCATGAAGCCAGTCCCTCCAAGGATTGTTCACCCCAGATAATGCGCTATTTTGGTATCTTAGAGCTAGAGTGAGTGCATCCACGCATTATCAGAGAAAAGTATTGAATTTTGATCAACTATCCCATTATTAACATTCCTCAAAATCAGTTACAGAAATCCAGCTGACTATTACATGGTAGTAGTTGGTGGTCAACGACGATATTGCACGGTTTCAGTTAGAATATGTAGCTTGATATGATCAGATCATTGAAATTGTGGTTTCTTTTGAAAGTCATTGAAGAAACTTTTGAACAGAATATTCTAATCGTTCCCCAAATTCGTTTACCTTCTCCTCAGTAAACCAGCGCAGTTTTACCCTTTGTTTCTAATCGAACAAATTTTCCTAAATTTATTCATAACATTTCATATGCTGTCCCTGCTTGGAGATCGCCCATCTCGGAATTCGTTACAAATCGTCTTCTAACTTCCCTGCAAGATACTGTAATCAAATAGGAATCGTACACACATATACATTGTTGATATGTGTACTTCTCTGTGGCGTTGTTATAACACAAAGTTAAAACTACTTAGAAGTCGTAAAAACTAAAATCACTTTCGAACATGGCATAAGCTTCGATAGCATTAACCAGAGAAGAAATAGGCCGCAAAGTTCATTATAGGGGTACTGTGGCGCGCCGATCGACTAACTTGTTCGTGAGTAAATGAAAATTGAGTTTTATTTGTGGACGCTCTTTAACTGCTGTGGTCCCTAGCGTCCCATTCTATATTGGGCGTGAAACACCAGTAAGTTTCCTCAGAATCCTCTTTATCAGGCTTGAAGTTCTTTTACGTGTCGTAAATCTACGACACGGGACCACCGGCTTTACTTCCCTTCCGAAGGAAACCATGCTAAGGATTTTTACGCCCAAAAAATCCATCCAAGAGAAAATCTGAACTAGAATATGTTTAAAAGGAGTTAGAATTGTAAATATATTATTTGTATTCCTATATGCTTTATTAACTACAAGAAGTTAAATGCATCTATTTTGTTTATGGTTAGCAACCAAACACAGAAAAGTAAACAACGTTCAAATTTTTCAAAGGACTGCTAGAAAACTTTTCTCAACAAAAAGACGCTTTCTAAAAAGATAAAATCCCATATCGATTCGCAAGTCGACTTATATTGCACACTACATACAAGAAAGGATAAGTACTTAAACGTTGAACTACAAAAGAAAGTCAACAAGCATTATTATAAAAATGTAAGTCAATAATTGTATTCAGAAAGATACATATTGTTCATCACTTAAGCATCCACACTGCCCGTGAAATAAAACTCATGGCGCTTCTTGAATAATTTAAAACACACGAATAACACAAGCTGTATATATTCCAACAATAACTAAGTAAAGGAAATTTTCACCAAGAATTACTTCTGCCATGAAAGGCGGATACGAATACTGCACACTACTTTAATGAGCGCGGTAAATTCAAATCGGGCAATTCAAAGTTACAGCATCCGAGAATACAGATCATCCAGAACTTCAATCCAGAGTTCAACCCACCAACTTTGGAGCTGAGGAGAGGGGCAGCTAACCGCTTCAGTAGAGAAAGTCATGCGAGTGCAACAAGTCACGTTTCAGAAAAATTTAAGTCTGTATGTGTATGTGTCTGTGAACAACATAACTCAAAATCGAAAAGTCGGTTAAACACCAAACTTGGTATTTACGTTTAGCATCTTCCAAAGATGCGACATGAAGGTTTTCAAGAAAATTCGTCCAAGACAAGCTACACTATAAATGACATTTTTTGGATACTTTTTATTTTCTCTAAAATGATTCTAACCTTTTAATTCAAACACTGTATTTAAATGTGTTAAGATATTTACACAACAAATTAAATGTACACCTTGAATTTTCAGAGGAATAACCTTTGAAGGCCCTTCATTTTGAATAACTTTAGTAAATTGGTAAGCCATAAAGGGATATGTAAAATATGAGGCAGTATTTTTAACGTTTAAATAAATTCAGTCTAATTATATAATATATAAATTCAATAACAGCACGCCTTAAAGCAATATGTGTATATAACAAGATATAAAAAGTGTATATTGCAGTAATTGTATATGTTATATTATTTTATACATGTGTAATAATGTTATGTCAATGTATTACGTAATTTAATAATGTAGGAGCTGTGAGAATAATAGGTTAAAGGTTGCTAAAAAAGAGGTAACAATGAGGTAATCTTGAGGTAATAATGAATTTGAAAGTTTAATAATACTTGTTTCTTAGAAGCAATAATGTAATTTTTGTGAATGTTTATAAAATAGCCAACCAACAACCAGTAAAACCCTTAGATAAATGAAGGTAATCTATTGGACTAGGATTAGCCAATCAGAAACTGAAATATAGCAAAATTTTCAAATTTAGAGCTCAGTTGCACGTAGACAGTGCTCATAACTGGACGCGTTGCTTGTAGACAGCGTTTCTAACCGGACGCTAGATGCGTCCTCGAGAAATTTAATAGTATTTTGTGCGAGATAAAAATAGTTTACGTGTTAAAAAGTGCAAGTAATTAAATAAAAAAATCTCACAGCTCTCTCTATATCAATGAAGTGTTATTTAAATCGTATCAAGCATTAATAAAAGCAGTGAAGTAAAATTATTATCTGAGTAACCCTACATTCTTAAGTCGCACCACTCCCTGCTAAGACATCCACGTCTCTAACAAAAATACTGACGCAGCCGAGGCAAACATAAATATATAATATTTAAAGAAACAGTCAAAATTACAAAGTTAATATTTTTAAACTTGGGGCAAAGTCCACCGTAAAGTACATTTTTGGGGCGAAGGCTACTGGAAACTTTTTACCATACGTGCGGTTGCAACTACTTCAAGTTCGGCTCCCCAACAGTCGAAATAAAATACAACTCCTCCTAAAATTAAACTTCTTCAAATCTTACTACATAGAAAATGTGGGTATCGTAAAAGCACATAGATAACTTTTCTCAACTGAGAACCTTTCTCAGCTTTTCTCATTAATAGTTTCTCGTCGAGGTTATGCAAGGAACATGGGACTTCAAAGCCATCCCACAGCGACCCGCTCTTTAAAATGTTGACTACCGCTTTACCTACTGTATATAACTTAATTAGATACCTTGGAGTTTCGTTCTCAGATTTAATTAGTTTTGAGATATTTAATAATAGTATTATAAAACCACGGAAAAACTATATTTTTAGCACCATACCACTTCTTAAAGCAGAATATAAGTTTATTGTTTTAAATACAACTATATGCACGTCTTTAGACCACACTTTCTAAAGAGATAATATTAAGAAAAATTCATAAACTTTTTTAATGACTGATACAAGATTGTCAAAAGTACTCTCAAAGAAATCCTGCGCTCCCAACAGACACAGTAGATAATATGTTTTACTCTCCCATGAATAAAGGACTAAAACTCTTAAGAGCAGGATGGGAAGCTTTCCTGCAGCACATTAACTCATGCAATATCCTTTTAAAAACATCCAAATCATATCCTCTGAAGTAAGTGATGTAATATAGTTATGTTGGGGAGCCGAACTTGAAGTAGTTGCAACCGCACGTATGATACCCGCTTTCCGGTAGCCTTCGCCCCAAATGTACTTTCCGGTGACCTTTGCCCCAAAAATGTTTTAAAAAGAATATTAATTTTGTAACTTTGACTGTTGCTTTAACTGTTATATATTTATGTTTGCCTCGGCTGCGTCAGTATTATTGTTAGAGACATGGATGTCTTAGCAGGGAGTGGTGCGACTGAGGAATGTAGGCTTACACAGATTTTAAGTTTTTCTTCACAACATTTATTAATCCTTGACACAAACCAAATAACACTTCACTGATATTTAGAGAGAGGGCTGTGAGATTCTTTTATTAATTACTTGCACTTTTTAACACGTAAACTATTCTCGCCTCACACTGAATACATATTACATTTTTTTAGGACGTGCCTCGCGTCTGTCTACAACCAACGCGTCCAGTCTACAAGCAACTGACTTCTAGATTTGTAAATTTTGCTATGTTTCAGTTTCTGATTAGCTAAAACTACTCCAATAGAATACCTTCATTTAACTAAAGGTTTTTCTGGTTGTTGATTGGCTATTTTTTTTTACTGTCACAGATATTACACTATTGCTTCCAAGAATTACAAGTAGTATTGTTAAACTTTCAAATTCATTATTGCCTCAAGGTTACCTCATTGTTAGCAACTTTTAAGCTATCATTCTCACAGTTCCTACATTATTAAATTATGTAATATAGTCACATAACATTATCACGCGTATACATTAATATAAGCATATGCAATGACTATTACATACATTTTACAAATTATTACATACACATATTGCTTCAAGGCGGACTGTTATTGAATTTACATACTATATAATTTGACTGAAATCATTTAAGTGTTAAAAATACTGCCTCAGCTCTAACAGCACGAAATCCTCAAACCGAGTATGCCGAATGTATAAAACATCCTAATCTAGTTGAAACTATACCAGGGTTCAAGAACCCACAGATAGGACTCTATGATGCACATAAAGAAAATATTATGAGAAAAAGAAACAAAATCCTGGGCACATTCTCCACCAAAAGGACTTGGCGTCTCTGTTTAACTTGATTCAAGGATATCCACAAGCTAAGTCTTGGATACGAGATCGTGCAGACTTATCCTCCAGTGAATGACGGCTAATTCACTCCGTCCGTGCCCTCCCTGATAGAACCCAAGACAGCAGCGATGCCGCAGAGAGACTGAACCTCTTGCTCACGTTTTGGGTTCTTGTCCTTATGGAGAATTACATGGAAGCTCCTGCCATCACTAGATCCGATCAATGGTCGCACAAGAACTAAGATCATCCAAGTGCACAATGAAGTTCATGGCCTCGTTTCAACTGGCAGCAATAGAAGGATCTACCAGGTGTTAACAAAAAGTACTCCATATTTTGAGAGGTGATAGTATGGAACAAAACAAGAAAAACATTTCCAGTAAACATGGGCTCTAAAAGGCATACCTTAAAAGCTATGAGCACTTGTTCATCTTTCATACTGTGAAACATTTCTTCTACTGCAAGGTGTTGCTATTACCCACGTACGACCTACAGCAGGCAGTAACAAAATCTGATGTGTTACACTCACATGACTTTCTCTACTCTTGCACAAACTATTTTTACAAACTCCAAGAATAAGAGGTAATAGGCTTTATGGTGGGTGCAAAGGGGGGGATCATCAAGTTCTTCCTTGCCTCTTGGAATATGATCGGCCTGAAGAAGAACAAAATAAAGGATATTGTAGTCACGCCCTTAGAGGATCAACAATTTTGCTTCGTAATTTGTACACAAATTAATCTAGCATATGTGATACATAACAAATTTGTTTCTATTATTCGTTTTTACTTTCTCTACCACGTGTAGTAAGTAGGGGAAGTACTGCATTCTATCCAAAAATTCGATAGAAAATTTCACCGGAAATACATGTTTTGAGGTACCATGAATTCAACAAAAGCATTTTTAGAAAAAAGTCCGTGTGGTGTGCCTGTGAACAGCATAACTCAAAAACGAAAAGTCGGATAAATACCAAACTTGGTGTTTAGCTTCAGTATCTTAAAAATGCCGAGGTCGCAGGTTCAAACCCTGGGGAGGCGATGGATTCTTTTCGAACTTAAAAATCCTTAGCATTGCTTCCTTCGCAAGGGACGTAAAGCCTGTGGTTCCGTGTCCTAGATTTACGGTATGTAAAAGAACCTCAAGCGTAATAAAGAGGTATTTAAGCAAAATTTCGGGTCTTTCACGCCCAATATAGATTGGGACGCTAAGGACCGCACCAGTTAAAGAGCGAAGATAAATAAAACTCAATTTAATTTATCTTTAAACATGCGACAGGAACATTTTCAAGAAAATCCCCCCACCCTAGACTCCCTTTACATGGAACTTTTTACGAAAGTTTGGTTTTCTAAAACATGGCAGTAACGATTTTGATTAAAACATCACGTGCTTAAGATATTTTCATGGCAATTGAAATGTATATGATGAATTTTCTGGAAATGTCCCCAAAAGTACTCAATTGTGAATGACTTTTGCATAACGTAAATTGTAAGAGATAGACAAAACTTTACTATACAAAAAGTGTAGATCTTGTTAAAATACACATTTTATGTCTCATACGTTTTTTTGTGGAGTGAACCATTTCTCAGATATTCCTTTACCTGTTTTTCTCAAATGGAATTCGTTATTGTTTTTTACTTTGTCTACTACGTATAGTAAGTAGGGGAAGTATTGTATTCCACCCAAAAATTCCATACCGAGATTTCACCGGAAATACATGTTTTGAGACCCCCTGAATCAAAAAAAAGCATTTTTGGAAACATGTCCGTGTTTGTGTCTGTGTGTGTGTGTGTGTGTCTGTGTCTGTGTGTCTGTCTGTGAACAGCATAACTCAGAAACGAACAGTCAGATAAACACCAAACTTGGTATTTGGGTTCAGTATCTTCCAAGGATGCGACACGAAGGTTTTCAAGAAACTCCCCCTACCCCAGATTACCCTTTACATGGAAGATTTTTCGAAAATTTTAATTTTCTCAAAAATGGCTCTAACGATTTTGATTAAAATATTATATGTTTAAGATATTTTTATGACAAATAAAATGTATATCTTGAATTTCCCGGGAATGTCTCCAAAAGTATTTTTCATTGTGAACGACTTTTGCATAACTGGTAAACCATAAGAGATAGATAAAATTTTACTACACAAAATGTAGGTCGCGTTAAAATACACAATTTATGTCATATACATTTTTTTGTTGAGTGAACCATTTTCGAGATATTCCTTGTTATTCCCTTAAATTTTTCAATACTTATTTTCACAAATGGGAATTCGTTATTCATTTTTTTGTCTTGGATATGCAAAGAGTATTAATCTGTGGCAAAGGGAATGGTGCTGCACCTAGCACACAGCTATTAAGAGATATGTATGTGCTTAAAGGCTACTGTATTTCCAAATTGCCCTTGTAAATATATATTCCCCTTACATCTACAAGAAAATTAGCAATGAGATAGACTCTGCAAATGTTTATCTCGTTTAACATGAAGTAGATGGAGAATAAGCGTTTGTAAAAATAGTTTGTACAAGCGTAGATATGTGAGTGTAACACATCAGATTTTTTTATGTCCTGGACATACAAAGAGAATGGAATGCGCCACATAGCAACCAGCTCTTAAAACATTTGACTATCGCTTAAAGCCTACCCTATTCCCCTTGCATCTACAAGAAATTTAGCAATAAGAGAAAGTCATGTGAGCGTAACACACAAGAATTATTTTTTATTATTACTGCTTTTCTTCATTATTATTAGTTGCAATGTTAATAAAAATATTTTGTATGAATCGTTTGTAGAAGAGTGAATAGAGAAGGTCAGATATTGCAGTTATAGTATTCTCTCGCAGTTGAAATCTAAATATGGAACATAACAGATGTATCTGCCTGGGGTAAGCCAGTCTTCATGGACAGCCCAGCTAAAAGGCAGCCATGGGCCTGGAACTAACACAGCCAGAATTCAATGGTATACGTTCAACTCTGTAATCCAATTTCACGGTTGTAAACTTTAAAATGCGTCCGTATAAATAATTTATCTCCCGCAATGTTACCAACTTTTCCAACGAGCGGCAAGTTATAACTTGGTTGTAGCTGGCCGTGTTATCCTGTATCGACATGCTCTTGTTTCACGGAAGTTGTTACGGCGTCCACATAGCGCGCTGCTAACTTTTGCTCTGTATCCGGCAACAGTTGGCCTGCGGTTCGATTCCAGAAGGCGCAGGATTTCGTGGTTTCGCAACACAACGGACTACACGCTCAGTGTCAAAAATAAGTCTATATCTCTAATAAAACTGTGAACACAGTTTTCTGAACTTCTAGAGACCCTGTGTTCGGCTCTTGGCTGAAGGATGGGGGATTTTCCTTTATCCAGGATTATTCCCCACCCTCTCTAGTGTCAGAAAGTACCACTTAGAGCATAAACGTGTGTATGGAATTAATATTTAAACATAAAACACAAAGTAAAACGTCCTCCTCGGTGGTATAGTGGTTAAATTGCTAGCTTCTAGTTCCCGAAGTCGCAGGTTTAAACCCGTCAGAGGGCGATGTATTTTTTTCGGGCGTAAAACTTCTTAGCATGGCTTCCTTCGTAAGAGAAGTAAAGCCGGTGGTTCCGTGTCGTAGATTTACGGCACGTAAAACAAGATCAATCCTGATAAAGAGGCTTCTGAGCAAAATTACCAGTCTTTCACGCCCAATATAGAATGGGACGCTAAGGACCATAGCAGTCAAAGAGCGACCATAAACAAAACTCAATTTGATTTAATTTTTTCCTAAGATTAACACAATAGTAAAACGATTAAACATCTTTCCCGGTAAGCAATTGTTTCAAAGGCAAAGCAACGATACGACCTTAGATAGTTCAAATGCGGCATATAAATTGAGCAAAAAGGTAAACAAAAACTTGGTGTGTTTATTTATATATTTATGCATCTGTTCTTTTGCTTGCTTGTTTTTGTTGCATTCCACCCAAACATTCTATACCGAGATTTCACCGGAAATACATATTTTCAGGCCTCCGGAATCAAAAAATTTAGAACTTCCGTTTGTGTGCCTGTGAACAACATATCTCAAAAACGAAAAGTCGGATAAGTATCTCCCAAAGATGAGCACAAAAATTTTAGAAAGCCTTCCTCACCTTTACATAGATAATTTTTTTTAAATTATTTGTTTTCTGAAATGCTCCAATAATTTTGATTAAATCACCATATAAAGATATTTACATGACAAATAAAATGTACCTATTCAATTTTCTGTGAATAGCCTATGAAGTCCTCTTTATTCGGAAGAAATTTTGTATTATCTTGTATAACTGGTAAACGTTAAGCGATAGACGAAAACGTACTACATAAGAAATGTAGGCGCGTTTAAAATACACAATTCATTTCAAATAACATTTTTTGTAGCATCAGCCATTTCCGAGATATTTATTAATGGTTCGAATTAATCAATACTTAGTCATTCTTTTTAAGTCCTGTCAATTTCCATTTGTTTCTCGCGATTGCATGGAAACAATATGGAATTTAAGGCCAGCATATAGCGTCTAGTTGTTAAACATTTGACTATCGCTGTTCTCTTTGTATCTATAACGAAATGTGTAATGTAGCTATTTATGCAAAGGTTTATTTGGACTATAATGTAGTAGATAGGAAAATAAACATTCGTAAAAGAATTTGTATACTCACTAATAAGCGATAAGGGTAGTGAAAGCCATGGGAATGTAAGATGTAGTTCATAACGGAGGTGAATGAGAAATGGTTGAAAATATGTTCAAATGGGTTCTGTGTCCCTAGAGTTTAGTTACCCATATTCGTCTTATCACAAGGAAAAACCCTAGAAAAATTCTTCTCCAGGTAAATCGTCCAACTCGGGACCATTGAATGTGAGGCACACACGCACCCTCACGCCACAGAGGCGGGCTCATAAGTTTATATTTTGGATTTGTTTTTAATAGTGTTTATCGCACGCACAAGAAGTGAAAATGGTGATACATGAAATTGAAATGAGAATTGGGAAAGGAAATTTGAGAACGAAGCGTGCTAGTAAAAGTTAAGGTACCTCTTAGCATTTGTCCGTTATGAGGAATGAGGAAAACCTGAACAGAAACTGTTTATGGAGTACGGTCGTGGCGGGATTTAAACACAAGACCTCTCGTTCACGAGTCCGTGCCTTTAACGATCTTGGCTATCCGTGTCGGTTATATTACTACTTTGTAACTTAAAATCTCATTTTGAGATTCCTGTGCATGTGTGTGCGCGCGCGAGCAACTTTACGGAATACTAAATGGGAAAGTTACCAATGACAATTTTCTCCACTTATTATATCTTAACATTATCGAAATTAAAAAAAAAAATCTTCCTAAAGCTTATTTTTCTATCTACTTCGTTTTAATCCAAATAAGCCTTTCCAAAAATAGCTACATTACGCACTTCCTTATAGATACAAAGGGAATAGTGATAGTCAAATGTTTAACAAATGGACGCTATATGCTGGCCTTAAAATTCCATACCGTTTCGTTGACATCACGAGAAATAACTAAAAAGAACAGGACAGAATGGGTAATTATTGAACAATTCTAACCCTTAATAAGAGATCTCAGAAATGTTTACGTCACAAAATTGGTTTTTTTTTAAACCAATTTTGTGTTTTAACGAGATCTACGTTTTTTTGTGTAGTACGTTTTCGTCTATCACTTAACGTTTACCAGAGTTTACAAAATTCCTTCCGAATGAAGAAGGCTTCATGGACTATTCCAGAATACTCAATATCTGCATTTTATTTGTCATATGAATATCTTTAATGTGTGTATTTTAATCAAAATCATTAGAGCCATTTTTTAGAAAATAGAAACTTCCAAAAAGTTTTCCTCGTAAAGGGTAGTTGAGTGTCAGGGATTTTCTTGAAAATTTTCGTGTCGCATCATTGGAAGATACTGAACTTGAATACCAAGTTTGGTACTTATTCGGTATTTCGTTTTTTATTTATGGAGTTCATAGTCACACACGCGGAATGTTTTCTAAAAAATGTCTTTTTTTGGTTTCAGGGGTCTTCAAAACATATATTTCCGGTGAAATCTCTGCATAAAATTTACTTACTATTCGTAAAGTATGAAGGAAAATGAGATACTAAAACAATTCTTAGTTGTACAGTAGAAAAAGGGGATGAAAGAAACTTGAATTCACAATATACAGACAACATTGGAAGAAATAGGAATGGGGGAAACATGGGCAGAAAGAAACAATAAAAGTAAGGGTTTCTGGAAATAAATTAGAACAAGAGTGGACGATATTGAAAAGCAAGAAATTATTAGTAGTTTCAAGGGAAAACGGTCATTAATAATATTATAGATATTTTAAAAACTGAATGGTGAAAAGAAAGATACATCCAAGTATGTCACAAAGAGGCGGAACGAGAACAGGTGTAATGAATTTAAGTGGTCTAACAGGAAGAAGAAGGGGGAGAGATGTACTAAATGTAATGGATTACATGACAATTGGTGTTATATTCTGGAATGCGAGGACACGAATAAAGGAAAGGAGAATTTAATACTAGAGAATTGGAAAAAGTTACCAATAGAGCTGAAAGTTAGGCAGAGTTTTAATACAAGATCAAATGAATATATGGAAAAAGTAGGAAAATATTTAGGAAAAATTAGGTTAAAGTGGTTAAAAGAGATGTGAAACAAATTGGAGAATATACGGAAATAGGGTAACAAGGAAAAAAAAATAGTGGAAAATTATACTTCCCCATTATACAGGGTGAATCACCTAAAACTTGCACCGCAAATATTTCGGAAATGGAAAGTGCTATTGATGTGCAGTTTTCACAGCATTAATTGGTAGTCAGGGGCTCATACATTTGGTCTATAAAAAGATTTTAATAATGTTGAGAAAGTGTATTTTTTGAGGAAACATACCATTTTTTTAAATGGAACAATACCTTGTTACATCAACAGAATAAAGGTAGGGTAAATTAGAATGTCAACGGTCCTTGTTGCAGGACCATCTGCCACAGATGCTAGAAGACGTTCCTTTGCAGACTGGGAGGAACCCGTGGTATCAACATGATGGCAGTCCAGCCCGTGGTGCACGAAGTACTACAGCTTGTCTTAAGGGATTGTTTCCAAATCGTTGGATTGAACGAAGAGGATGTATACCTTGGCCGGCCCGTTCACCGGATCTGAACCCATTTAGACTTTTTTTCTGTGGGGAAGGCTGAAAGACACTGTCTACAAGGTTATACCAACTACACCAGACGATATGAAACGACGTATTACTGCTGCCTGCTCTGAAATTTCCGCTGAAAATGCTAGAAAGTGTGCAACAGTCTTTCCATAGCAGACTGGAAGCTTGTGTTGAAGCTGCGGTGGTCATTTTGAACACAACCTATGTTCTCTTTACTTGTAAGAATCCATAGGAGTATTGCAATTCCCTTTTGTTTTTCTTTAGTTTGTGCTACCACAGGTTGTACAAGTATCGGTGCGTAAAAGTTTCAAAATAACATTTCTCGTAAACCGCTAGCACTAGAATCTTGCAACAAACGCCACTGCCATTCTAATTTACACTACCTTTATTCTGTTGGTGTAACTAGGCATAGTTCCGTTTATAAAATTGCATGTTTGCTCAAAAAATAGACTTTCTCAGTATTATTAAAATCTGCTTATAGACTAATTGTACGAGCCCCTGACTACCAATCAATGCTGTGAAAACTGCACATCAATAGCACTTTCCATTTCCGAAGTATTTGCGGTTCACGTTTTAGGGATTCACCCTGTATATACAACAGAATGTTAAATATAAGGGCAGGAGAAATAATAAGCAGTTCCATTGTGTTGTAAACATTGTATAAATGGCATGGAGGTACAAATTGGACAATAAATCATCCATAATATAGTAGTAGAATGTTCCAGATCACCATAAGAATACAGTGGGAGGTAAATTAAATTAATTAAATGTCGTTCAAGGTTTTTAGGTCACCCGTGCAACGTCGTATAAGCCAGCTTACGTTAAGAATAATTACTATGATGGCCGTCGTAGCAATTGTCATTTGTCTTGTCAGTGCCTTATGTGACTCAAACAAGAAACCCTGGGTGATGAAATTGCCTCCAGAGTAATCATAATGTGCACTGAAGGAGGGTGTTAATACAAATGACAATCGAGGAAAAACAAGAGCGCCAACGTTGTATTAAAACACGTCAACGGGATATTAAACCGGGCAAGACGACATCGAGAGGCTGGCAACTTCATTTCTTCCCTGTTAACCTCGTAATTTATTCATTTCAGAGGATCACATCACCGTGTTTTCTTTCTGCATTGTGTCTTTATTTATTCATGTAAACAGGCGAGCCAAAAACATCATAACCATTGCAAATGTTGCCTCCATGCAAATACCTACACCGACGTGGCAACTGCGCATCACGTTTTTGGGCAGCATTTGAAAGTAAAATTCAGTCTAAATGGGTAAAAAGCGAGTCGTTTGTTTACGTTAAAATTATAAATTAATAAACAAAGTCTGGTGATGGGACAATACCACTATTTCTCGATACAGATACTCACTTTATAAAAGCTGTAAAGGCGATAGCTTGTTCATTGAATTGTGTTCTTAGTAGTAGTTTTTTATGTACAAATGCATGTAACCAATTTTGTATTGTATGCTAATTCCGAAATTGTTCCTACTTGACATTCTACAATTGGCAACATTTTTTTTTTACTTTCTCTACTACGTATAGTAAGTAGGGAAAGTATTGTATTCCACCCAAAAATTCGATGCTGAGATTTCACCGGAAATACATGTTTTGAGGTGCACTGAGTGCATATAAAGCATTTTTGGAAACATGTCCGTGTGTGTCTGTGAACAACATAACTCAGAAACGAACAGTTAAACACCAAACTTGGTATTTAGGTTCAGTATCTTCCAGAGATGCGACACGAAGGTTTTCAAGAAAATCCTCCCACCCCAGATTACCCTTTACATGGAACACTTTTCGAAAATTTTAATTTTCTCAAAAATGGGTCGATCGATTTTGATTAAAATATCATATGTTTACGATATTTCAATGAAAAATGAAATGTATATCCTGAATTTCCTGGAAATGTCTCCAAAAGTATTCTTCATTGTGAACGACTTTTGCATAACTAGTAAACTATAAGAGATAGACACAATTTTACTACACAAAAAAGTCGATCGCGTTAAAATACGCGATTTATGTCTCATACATTTGTATTGTTGAGTGAACCATTTTCGAGATATTGCTTGTTATTCCCTTAAATTTTTCAATACTTATTTTCTGAAATGGGAATTCGTTATTCATTTCTTTGTCTTGGATATGCAAAGAGTATTAATCTGTGGCAAAGAGAATAGTGCTGCACATAGCAACCAGCTATTAAGACATACGTCTGTGCTTATATTGCCCTTGCAAATACAAAACAAGGGGAACATAGTACGCCTTAAGCGATAGTCAAATATTTTTAGAACTGGTCGCTCTGTGTAAAATGTAATTCTCTTTGCATGTCAAAAGATCGTTTCTGCAAATGTTTATCTCGATTAATATGAAATAGATGGAGAATAAGAGTTTGTAAACATAGTTTGTACAAGAGTATAGAAAGTCATGTGAGTGTAACACATCAGTTTGTAAAGGATTTTCTATCCACATTATGGAAATTAGTCGAATGGTATACCTGTAAGCTACGCTCGTGACCCGAGTTTGACTTGCCTAAACACAAACTAACAGACGCTATGTAAGAGCAAATATTTCTATGCGCTGTATTATCTTACCTCTTAAGTTCTGATATTTTTCTCGTGGATTCACAGATTTTGGACACCGGGGTAGGTAAATGTATTAGATGAGAGTGAGTATCCACACCAGGCTATTGCAGAAACGTGATTTAGTGCGTCAGCTAAATGAGTTTCACTCACAACTCAGTTAACGATGTATATTACATGCTTACTCTACACGAGTATCTCCTTCCCCCATTGTTTCGCATGTTTTTATTTAGACACAAGAGTCTATGGGATGTTGCACGATTCACCCACAGGAAATGCAGAACTATAGTCCGGCAACTCTTTGGGGCCACGTGCGAAGCAATAACATGGAGTCTCGATTCCTTTCATTCTATCTAGCATAAAGTTAAACGCGACAACTTTCAATAATGCAAAACTTAAATTATCAAAGAGTGTCGAAGTATGGGACAAATTCGATACCATTGAGTATCGAGGTCCCATCCCTAAAACAATCTATTTCTTCGTAATTTTAACCCATGTATACTGCAAAATTATTGTATTTAAATACAGCTCCGATTACTTATGTTTATTTCTTGCAAGCGTTGCAAAATCCTAAAAACAAAATGTAACAAAAATGTCATGTTTTGCATTCATATAGCTTTCTCTACCCACTCTTCTACAACGTCCTTACAATGCTTATTCCTCTATTCACTTTTAATCAAGATGAACTTGCATTACACATTTTGTTGTGGGTATAAGAAGAACACAGCAGGTTAAAGTAATAGATATTTAAAAAGCGGGTCACTATGGGATGCCTTGAAATAATATGATCTTTGCTTGACCATGAAAAAGAAAAAGAATAGTAACTTTCCACTTGAGAATGGTAGACCTATTTGAAAATTCAATCCGATAACAAAGAATATCTCGGAAATGTTTTCCTACAGTAAGATGTGTCTATCTCTTAGAATTTATCAAGTACAAAAAATTCATTCAGAAGAGGACATCACAGTCTATTCCCAGAAAATTCGAAATAAACATTTTATTTTCACGTGTATTTTAATAAAATTACTAAATATTTAACTAACTTTAGTTTTGAAGGTGTGCTGTCACACACGGAATTTTTCTAAAAGTGTTTTTTTTTTCTTCGAATTTTGGGAACCTCGAAACGTGTACTTCCAGTAAAATCTCGGTATTGAATGGAATGCAATACTTCCTCTATTTACGATAGGTATAGGTATAGATTATCTATGCAATGGAGGGGGACAGAATGACTGATTACACAGCCAATGCGCGGGACCTAGAGATCAGCCCATGGAACTTTCCATTAGGACGGTACCTATTTTATAAACCGCTTCCCTACTTTCACAGGAACGGAAGTGGATTTTTCACTTACCCCATATGGGAAGACTACCGAACAACCTCGATGAGGGCGACACGTCCAGCCTAAGCTTAGCCCAAACGTAGCTAATCTCCCATGGGTTTCGGGAACCACTATCCCGTCGAGCCCAACCCAATGCGAACATCCCCTTCCGAGAGAGTCTCAGATGTTCGGCCCGGCATACTTTTAGGAACGTCAGAACTACCACGAGTGTTAAGGGTCGCAACACCGACACCACGGCAGCTGCAGGGGGGAGGGGTAGGGGACACCTCACGCACTACGACCTACACAGATCTATTGCCATTTGAAGATTTTTTTTTTTTATTTTTTAGGAGGAGTTGTATTGTACTTCAACTGTTGGGGAGCCAAACTTCATGATTGAATGTCTCACGTATGGTACAAAGTTCCGGTGGCCTTCGCCCCAATGTTCACTTTCCGGAGGCCTTCGCCCCAATGTTTAAGAATAAACTTTGTAATTTGAATGTTTCTTTAAATTTTATATATTTAGGTTTGCCTCGGCTGCGTCAGTACTAATTTGTAGATTCATGTCTCTCTTAAAAGGGTGTGATACGGCTAAAGAATGTAGACTTACACAGATTATAATTTTTTACTTCACTCCTTTTATTAATCCTTGACGTGATTAATAACACTTCACTGATATAGAAAGTTGTGAGATTATTTATTAATTACTTGCACCTTTTAACACGTAAACTTTATAATATTCGCCGTAATGTATTTTCGTCTCACACTGAATATGTATTAAACTTCTCGAGGACGCATCTCGCGTCCAGTTAAGAACACTGTCTACAAGCAATTCAACTGATTTCTACCGCCTGAATTTGCAAATTTCATTTATTTCAGATCTATGATTGGCTATTCCTAATCCAATAGAATAGTTTTATTTAACTTTCAGGTTTTTCTGGTTGTTGATTAGCTATTTATAAACTGTCTCAAAAATTGCATTATTTTGCTCCAAGAATTACTAGTAGCAGTATTAAATTTTCCAATTCATTATTGCCTCAAGGTTGCCTCATTGTTAGCAACTATTCTCACAGCTCCTAGATTATTAAATTGCATAATACATTCACATAGCATTATTAAACATGTACATAATAATATAAACATTAATACAATGACTGTTACATACACTTTTTATATTTTTATTTATACACATATTGCTTTAAGACGGGCTTTTATTGAATTTTATATTATATAATTAGACTGAAATCATTTAAGTGTTAAAAATACTGCTTCACATTAACTCCTAAACAATGTGAAGATCTGACCAGAAACTGCATTTGGAGAAGATTTCCGCCTACGTCAACACTTTATAATTGGTACAGCGAATTCAAAAGAGATCGGTTTTTCTTAGTGATGAATTTCGCGAAGGACGTCCAAGAACTGCTGTTACTGTTGTAAATATTGCCGCTGTTCGGGCATGCTTGATGAAGATCGACGAACAGCTTATGAATTTATTCGGCGACATTGGGCATTGTATGAGACAATCCAAAACATTTTACAGCAACAGTTAAACGTGAGAAAATTTTGTTATCCATGAATTCCACATAACCTGACTCCCGATCAAAAATAACAGTGCATTGATTGGTGCAGAAAAACTGGAAAAATTCTAAGGCGGAACTTCAAATTTGGTGATGAATCAAATTCATCCAAGATTAATTACATTGGTGACGAACTTTGGGTTTATTACTATGTGAAATCGGCTCAATTTGTATTTCGAATAGAGCCTAAGTCTACAAAATTGCGACGAATTCCATTGCTGTTAAGAAGATGGTTGCTAGTTTCTTTTTATTTTATTTTTTTCTAAAACGGACCATATTGCTACTATAGCATTAGAAGATAGACACAGCATTACTGCTGAATGGTACACAAATGTCGTTTACCGCAAATTTTTGAAAGAAAAAAATATCGTGAGAAACGTCCAGAAGGAAAATAATGATACACCATGACAACGCATCGTCACATACAGCAAAACTAACAAATGAGTATCTGGATGTCCTAAAGATCAGCACCATGGATCCTCCAGCATACAACCCTGACCAAGCGTCTTGTGATTTCTTTTTGTTTCCAAACATTGAAGATAAAATGCGTTCTTTCGTCACCAGATGAAGCAGTTTAACGTTATAAAAACCTGGTTTCTTGCCTCAAGAAGAGGTGCAACATTGCTTTAAGCACTGGTTTCATCGAGTGCAAAAAATATATTGATGTTAAAGGGGAATATTTTGAGAAACAATAAAATCATTTAAAACTTATCCTTGTTTGATTTTCTAAAAACTATCAGTGTCGCCCCTATATCTGGTGAAATCAGAGGACATGTCGTTATATGTGGCATTTATATCCCTGATAGACACAATCTTTCAAATATCTCCAAAGAGATGCAGTCATTACTAAGGTTTCTTGCAGAAAATCTTTCACCTGGCGAGCGACAAGTGGTGTTGCCTCGACTAAATGAATATAATGGTGTGATTACAGTTGCGTTCTTGCTTATGGCGCTGTATTTTCACCTTGTGGCAACATTTGGAACTAATTTTTGGCATGATTCGTAAGCGCGTTACTTAATTTGCATGTCTAAGAGGTCCAAACTCTTATGATAATTACCAGCTATCATATCAGGTATAACCAGAATTTCTCATAACAATAGGATTAAGACAAGGATGTGGGATGTCACCAACATTGTTTAAGGTATTTATAGAAGAGGTATTGACAAAGTGGAATAAATGATGTAAGGGAATGGGACTAAATATAAATGACCTTTTACTGAAGAACTTACTATTTGATGATGTTCAGATTATAATAGGACAGGACAAAGGTGATATAGAAAATATGATCAAGAAATTAATAGATGCATTTGAAGCAGGCGGATTGAAAATAAACGTCATTAAAACAGAATATATGGTAATTGGAGGACTTTCAGAAGATTTATAAATAAATGATATGGTAATTAAGTGTGTAGAGCAACCTAAGTATCTAGGATCTGCAATAAATAAATGGCACTTGTGAAAAAGGATATTACTAGCAGAGTAAATTGTGCAAGGAAGGTGATTAGATCCCTGAATGGTCTTTTATGGAATATGAACTTGAAGAGAAATACCAAATAACAAATTTTACTATTAATAATAGAAAGTGTACTCATATATGGGTCCGAAAGTTGGACATTAAAGGGAAGGATGCAGAAATGGGAAAAGAATATCCAGATTGCAACAATTAGGAACACCTACATCAGAGAAGAAATGGATGCACAGGAGACTGTTATAGACAATCAGAATATCAAAACGACCTCTAGACATGTACAATGGGTGTCGGAAGAACGGTGGCCTAACCGAGTCTTAAACTGGAAGGTGCCAGGTAGAGAAAAGCAGGGAAGGGCAAGAACATAGTATGAGGGAACATATGCTGACATGGTGAAGAGGAGTATGGAAGAGGGACAATGAGAGGATACAAATCTCTGAAAAGCAGGAATTGAGCGGGAACTGCTGTAAAGTGGAAAACCTGTAAATAAAAATGATAATTTCAGTCCGTGTTGTGCACTATATTTGACAAGACTAGCTATAGTTTATACGATTTATTACAGGTTATTTCTGGGATGATCTTGATACACAAAATTATTAATTTTTACTAGGAATACTACAGTGACTACAAAAGTGTTACTCTCAGAATGTCAAAAATTCTAGCCTCCAAATAACTAACGAAGAAATGCTCATTTTTAATAAAAAGAAAGGACAAAATATTACAGTTTACGTGTAGAACCAAGGAGGGCCCCAACGAGACTCTTCCTACGTGGTTTTTTTTCTAAAAAGCCTCCCCGCTTGCGCAGGGACGGAAGTGGTTGCGCCAATTAAGCACCTGAACCCCAAATGGATATACTACTGAAGAAACTCGACAAGGGGCGACAGAGTCCTCGCACACCATCTCCCAGATCTCTTGGGTGCTATAGGAAGACATTGGGGTGTCTCACAATCCTGCTAAAGATCCAACGTCCAGATTAGCCCAATTTCCAACAGTAACGGGACCACTGCTCCGCCGAGTCCAACCCAATCCGAAAAACTTGACAAGGAAGGGGCTTATGTGTTCAGCACATCGTACTTCTAATAACGTCAGAAACTACAGCACCACAGGATGCAAGGAATAGGAATCCTTCGCTAAGGGGTTAATTTTTGTAAATTACTTAATATGCATTTACTAGAGCAATTTTTAATTTTCCCTAGCATAGCCAAGTAAATAGAGGAAGTATTGTATACTACACAAAAAGATGATATGAAAACTTCACTGCAAATTGTTAAGTTTGGATATCATTGAACTCAAACAAGCAATATTAGGAAAACAATGTCCTAATGTATGTATGTATGTATGTATGTATGTATGTATGTATGTATGTATGTATGTATGTATGTATGTATGTATGTATGTATGTATGTATGTATGTATGTATGTATGTATGTATGTATGTATGTATGAACATTATAGCAAACTTGGTGTGTTTAAGTTCAGGCTCTATCAAGGATGTGACACAAGCATTTTGAAGAAAACCTCGCTAACTCCAAACCAAACTTTACATGAATTTTTTTTCAAAAATGCCACGATTATATTTCTACTCCATCGCAGTATAATACACCAACCACAAGTGGCGTAACTAAACCATAAGGCATCCACTATACTTCAGCGACTTATGATCATACTCGGCGGCGCGTAAAGCTCCCCTATCGCCCAAGCCTTTTACACCTTCAAAGCAGTAGTTCATTGGGATCTATTCCCCATATAAAAACGAAATATGTGTATTTGAAATTAAATAAAGCCTGTTCATTGTAATTTTAATATCCTAATAAATGGAATTCTTTGCATTTGCTTTAATACGTATTGCTTTTACGTTACCTGCAAAAAATCAATACATACGGCCTGGTTCAACAGCATTACCGTCCGCTGCATTGCTCGCAAACACGCTCAAGCTCCTGCCATTCAATTACATTTAATTACACACAACTAAGAAGGCAAGATATTTTTGTAAAAACTTAAAAGTTTTGAAATTATAGTGTGTTCGACCATAAACAGACGTATGAAACCTGAATATAATGACCATTAATGCGATGGGATGAAAATTATGTAACTCGCTACCACTCGTTTCATAAACATGCTCGCGTTTTAATTAGTACCATTATAGTGAGGTGGTTTAAGCCCCACGTATGGTGCAAAGCTTCCGGTGGCCTTCGCCCCACTTATAAAAATGTACCTTTTTATTTTTAATATTTATTTAAATATTAAATATGTGTGCCTCGGCTGCGTCAGTAGTAGTTGCACAAACACACATCTCTTAGCAGGGGTGGTGTGGCTAAAGAACAAGGCTTATACAAATTATAATTGTATTGTACTTTGTTTATTAATCCTTCACACCATTTAATAACACTTCACTGATATATCATACTATAGAGCTGTGAGATTATTGTTAATTACTTTTAAACACGCAAACTTTACATTATTCTCGCCGTACTGAATTTTCATGTCTCACACTGAATACGTATCGTACTACTCGGGAACGCTGCCTTCTAGCGTCTAGCATCTACCACCTAAATTCGTATATTTACTCTATTTCAAGTCTCTGGTTGGCTAATCCCACTCTAATAGAATACTTTTCTTTAACTTAAGCTTTTTCTAGTTGTTGATTGGCTATTTATAAACTGGTTTAAATGTTACATTATTGTTCCAAGAATTATTAGCAGCATTACTAAACTTTCTAATTTATTGTTGTCTCAAGGTTACCTCATTGTTAGCAACTTTCGGCTTCTATTTTATAATTCTGTTTGCTACGAAAGGTAGCTTGCTTCAATTTTCACAGCTCCTACATTGTTAAATTACGTAATACATCCACATAGCATTATTATACATGTACATAATAATATAAACATATTGCAATGACTGTTACACACATTTTATATATTATACACATTTTGCTTTAAGGCGGGCTGTTATTGTATTATATAATTAGACTGATATTATTTAAGTGTTAAAAATACTGCCTCAATAGGCTTGTTGCATAATATACCAATAAGATGGTTAATTACATATAAAACGTATATCTTCAATTTTCTGGCAATAACCTGTGAAGCCCTCTTCATTCGAAAGGAATTTTGTATATGAGGTGTGATCACAAACTACGGTTACAAAGCCGATATTCCTGGAGTTTCGTCCGTTATAGGGAAATTAGTGGTGTGCGACAATTCTATAACATGCGGTTGGCAAATGTGACAATTTCAGCCACCTACAGCGATAGTTGTATGTAAACACAATTAGCGACTCCTTTGGAAAACTGGTCCGTAAAGCAATCTGCTCCGTCATTGGATTTCTGCGGGCGAAACATGTATCCGCGGTTGAAATTCTCGACAGCTGATAAGAGGTTTACAGAGAAACTGTAATGTGTCGTCAGCATGTCGCAGAATGGTGTCGAAAGTTTGCAGCCGTTAGAGAAAACATCAGCGACGAGGATCGCAGTGGTCGACCCGCCAAGGCATCAACAGATTTGAACACAGCTCGTATGGTGGACAACAGGAGGATCTCGTTACGACATATGACGGTAGAATTGGGAATATCGTTCGGAAGCGTTCGTCACATTCTTCACGATATTCTACACTTACTGAAAGTTTGTTCCCAATGGGTTCCACAAAATCGTCCAATACAAAGAGAAGCGCATGGGGGCAAGTCTACAAATTTTGCAATGGTTCTCCACGAAAGTGAACAGTTTTTTTTTTCATCACACACCCCCCAGCCGTAAGCGGTCATCAGTGGAGCGAAAACACCCCTCCTCTCCGAAGACAAATAAGTTTAAGGTGACGCCATCTGCCGGGAAGGTGATGGCCACTGTGTTTTGGGACAGCGCGGATATCATACTCGTGGAGATTTTGGAAGTAGTGCACGCAGTGACCGCTGACCGATACTGCGAGACCTTGATACGATTGCGCGAAGTATGACGCCAGGACTTCTCACCGAGGGCGTCATCTTCCTTCACGACAACGCGCGACCTCATACGCCCAGAAGATCACCACACTGTTGAAGCAGTTTCGCTGGGACATAGACTACCCTCCCTAACTCGCTACAAGCAATTTCATCTTTTTCCTCACTTGAAGGAGCACTGGAGGCCGACGATTCGCTTCAGATGAGGAGGTGAAACACTTCGCGACAACGTGGCTGAACACGCAAGGACAGGAGTTTTACCAGAAGGGAATATTCAAACTCATCCCACGAAGCGACAAGTGCCTAAACCGATATGGAGACTATGTCGAAAAATAACCTAACGTTTGTAGTACCAGTTGGCTGTATTGGTTGTGTAAAATAAAATATACACGTTTTATTGCAGGCTTTGTAACCTTACTTTCTGATCAATCCTCATAATTTTTATAGGTAAACCATAAGAGATAGAAACACATTTATTTCAATTAACTTTTTGTGGCATCAGCCATTTCCAAAATATTTACATTATTGGTTTCAATGTTTCATTGCTTTATTTTTACTTTCTCTATTACTTACCTATAGTAAGTAGAGGAAATATTTCACTGCACCGAAAAATTCGATACCGAGATTTTGCCGGAAATACATGTATTGAGGCTCCCAAAAAAAAAGAAACATGTGTGTAGACAGTATAACTCAAAAAGTAAATGTTCTATGAACATCAAGCTTGATATTTACGTTCAGCATCTTCTAAACATGCTACACGAAGATTAAAAAATCTGAGGTGTTACACTCACATGAATTTCTCTACCCCTGTACAAACTATTTTTACAAACGCTTATTACCCATATGCTTCATGTTAATCGAGATGTTAATCTATGACTAATTTTCTTGTAGATGCAAGGGGAATATGGTAGACTTTAAGTTATAGTCAAATATAGAGCTGGTTGCTATGTGGCGCATTCCATTCTCTTTGTATGTCCAGGACATAAAAAAATGAATAACGAATTTGAAAAAATCTGATGTGCTACACTCACATGACTTTCTCTACTCTTGTACAAACTATTTTTACAAACGTTTATTCTCCATATGTTTCATGTTACTCGAGATATCGAGATGTCAACCTTATTGCTAATTTTCTTGTAGATGCAAGGGGAACATGGTAGGTTATAAGCGATAGTCAAATACTTTAAGCGCTGGTTGCTATGTGGCGCATTATATTCTGTTTGCATATCCAGGACATAAAAAGTTGAATAACGAATTTGAGAAAAAGTGTAAGTATTGGAAAATTTAAGGAAATAACAAGCAATATCTCGAAAATGGTTCACTCAACTAAAAAAATGTATATGACATAAATTGTGTATTTTAACGCGATCTACATTTTTTGTGTAGTAAAATTTTGTCTATCTCTTATGGTTTACCAGTTATGCAAAAGTCGTTCACAATAAAGAATACTTTTGGGGACATTCCCAGGAAATTCAAGATATACATTTTATTTGTCATAAAAATATCTTAAACATATGAAATTTTAATCAAAATCGTTGGAGCCATTTTTGAGAAAATTAAAATTTTCGAAAAATCTTCCATATAAAGGGTACTCTGGGGTGGGGGGATTTTATTGAAAACCTTCGTGTCGCATCCTTGGAAGATACTAAACCTAAATACCAAGTTTGGTGTTTATCCGACTGTTCGTTTCTGAGTTATGCTGTTCACAGACACAGACACACAGACACACACACGGACATGTTTCCAAAAATGGTTTTTTTGTATTCAGGGGGCCTCAAAACATGTATTTCCGAAGAAATCTCGGTATCGAAATTTTGGGTGGAATACAATACTTCCCCTACTTACTATACGTAGTAGAGAAAGTAAAAAGTATAAGTATTGGAAAATTTAACGGAATAACAAGCAATATATCGAAAATGGTTCACTCAACAAAAAAAATTATGACATAAATTGTGTATTTTAACGCGATCTACATTTTTTGTGTAGTAAAACTTTGTCTATCTCTTATGGTTTACCAGTTATGCAAAAGTCGTTCACAATGAAGAATACTTTTGGAGACATTCCCAGAAAGTTCGAAATATACATTTTATTTGTCATGAAAATATCTTAAACATATTATATTTTAATCAGAAATCGTTAGAGCCATTTTTGAGAAAATTAAAATTTTCGAAAAGTGTTCCATGTAAAGGGTAGTCTGGAGTAGGGGAATTTTCTTGAAAACTTTCGTGTCGCATCTGTGGAAGATACTGAACCTAAATACAAAATTTGGTGTTTATCCGACTGTTCTTTTCTGAGTTATGCTGTTCACAGTCACACACACACACACACACACACACGGACATGTTTCCAATAATGCTGTTTTGGATTCAGGGTGTCTCAAAACATGTATTTCTGGTGAACTCTCGGTATCGAGGTTTTGGGTGGAATACAATACTTCCCCTACTTACTATACGTAGTAGAAAAAGTAAAAAGATCTCCACTCAAACTACCCTTTACATGGAACATCTAATTGTTTCATCTTCTAAAAAGTGACTAATGATTTTGACTTAAATACCATATAGTTAAGATATTAATATGACAAATAAGGCATATCTTGTATTCTCTGGGAATATCCTGTGAGGTCCTCTTCATTTAGAATGTTTTTTTTCTATAATTGGTAAACCGTAAGAGAAAGACAAAATCTTATTACACAGAAATATAGATCTCGTTAAAGCATACAATTGTCATTTAAATTTCTGTGGCACTAACCACTTTCGAGATATTCTTTATTATTGAATTGAGCTGCCACATACATTATACGTTTTTCCATTGCTAAGTTGCTATTTTTTTATTTACTTTCTCTACTACGTATAGTAAGTACGGGCAGTATTGTATTTCACCCAAAAATTCGATACCGAGATTTCAACGGAAATACATATTTTTAGGCCCCCCGAGCAGAAACAATTTTTTTTAGAAAAAGATCCGCGCGCGAGTGTGTGTGTGTGTGTGTGTGTCTCTAAACAGCATAACTCAAAAACGAAAAGTCGGATAGGTACCAGACTTGGTATTTAGATTTAGTGCCTTTCAAACACACGACACGAAGATTTTCAAGAAAATTGCTAACAATTTCGATTAAACTATCATGTACTAAAGATATTTGCATGACAAATAAACTGTATATCTTGAATTTTTTGGGAATAGCCTGTGAAGTCCTCTTCATTTGGAAGGAATTTTGCATAATGTTGTATAAACGTTAAGCGATAGACGAAAACGTACTCACAAACAATGTAGATTCCTTTAGAACACACAATTTAATTCAAATACTTTTTTTGCATAAGCCGTTTCTGAGATATTGGTTATTAATGGTTCGAATTGCTCATTGCTTAGCCATTCTTTCCAAGTCCTGTCGATGTTTAGCTGTTTCTCGCTATGTGATGGAAACAGTATGCAATTTTAAGGCCAGCATATAGTGTCCAGTTCTTAAACATTTGAGTCGCTGTTTTTTTGTATTTGTTACGAAATTTGTAATATAGCTATTTCTGCAAAGGTCTATTTGGATTAAAATGTAGTAGACAAAAAATAAGCTCTAGCTTGTGTACCCAATAATGAACCGTAGAGGGTAGAGAAGGTCATGTGAATGTAACACATCAGCCCTTTTGCTTTTTTGTGATTAATAATAACAATGTGTATTTATAAGTTTGTCTTAAATACAAAAACATTCATATTTATAATAAATACTAACATTTTGGAAAATAAATATATAAGTTTATTGAATAGAAAAAGAATAACTAGGCTACCAAATTTTATACCTCTATTTTAATTCTAAATTATAAAAATAGTACCTTTTATTACTATCCAATTATTTGCAAAAGATATAATAAATAATTTTAAGTATAAAATTATTTAACCTAGACAATGAAACTTATAAAAGTACATCATGGTATGTGCAGATCAACCTAATTTTCATTAAAATTGGTTGATTAGAGAAAAAAGTCCATTTGGCACCAAAGTGTCTCCTTAAGCCTACTGTATTATCCTTGTACTTACAACGAAATGTGTATAAAGGCCATTTCTGCATGAAGCAAATAGTACAGGGTTATTTATGAAGAACTGACACATTTATTTCTTTAATTGTTTCAAAACGGGTTATGCTAGCGACAACTTCTTATATCTGAAATGCAGAGGAATTTTGGGAGATTATTTACCTCTATAGCAAATGTTGAAAATGGCATAATGGCCATTCGTTGGACGACTCTGTTGTCAATAGCTTGAATCTCCTGTGTAATGTTGTGCTTCAGATCGTCCATTGTCTGTGGACGTGTGGCATAAACCCTGTCTTTTAAGTAACCCCATAGAAAGAAGTCCGGCGATGTCAAATCCGGAGATCTCGGTGGCCACAGGTTCTTGGAAGTTATCCGGTCGTCAAAGAAACTTGCAATCAGTGGCATGGATTCATTTGATGTATGGCATGTAGCGCCGTCCTGCTGAAAATATCCTTGACTCAGCTCTACATCGTCTAGATGCTCAGCAAACTCCATGAAAATCCGTCGGTACTCTGAAGTGTTCACATTGTTTAAAAAAAAATTGGTCCCACTATTCTCTGTGCGGATATTGCGCACTAAACTCAATTTTAACCGGGTGCATAGGTGTTTCACGAACAACATATGGATTTTCGCTGGCCCAATAGTGTCGTAACCTCACATATTAATCACTTAAATTTAGAGGGTAGAGCAGAAAAGGTATCTGGGATCTTACATTCTTTTACACTGAACACGAGGCCGACGGGGCTAGTCGAAATAACACTTAAAACATGCTTAGTATTACTTAAAATTACAAGGATTATGGAGTAAGGTTACCTGTTCAAATAATCAAACCATATTCAATTTTGGATGGCCACTATATAACACCGAAATTCACAGATTACATTTTCTATTTGCTTCCACAAGGACCTCCATGTCTAGCACGTGCTATCCCTTCAATTGCCTTACACACAGAGGGATAGGGACTTCCTGGCTTCGCCGCGATTAACAAGTTATCCCCTCCCTTACGCTACGTCACATCCTATCCATGTTGCCAACACTAGTATCCCCAGTGCTACCAACACGTCACAATAGCGTGAGATATTTGAGTTCACATAGCCGGATAAATGGGACCGTGCTTCATCTGTGAACCATGTGATGGACAATATGGCAGGACTTTGCATAATGAACGCCTGAAACCAACGACAATAATTCAGTCCTCTATTCTTATTTGGTTCTGTAACTGGTGGACAACCGTAATCCTGTACGGCAAGGGTGGCGAAAAGGGCTTCCTTCCGTGAGTCACCAAATATAACTCAGAGCATGTGAAAAACAAATGAACAGTGGCAGAGAGGGAACGGCGCCTACGAGTCAAAATAACTCGCGAGTCCCGTTTTCGCCACCTCTGCTATACGACTTTAGGCCTGCACTTTTTACGCGCTCTGGCACATGAATAGCTGCACCCGGTCTCCTGCAACAAACGTCTTAATGATTTTTTGGGTGACTGATCCAGTCGTGCTCTTACATCAACAAAAACCGTGGGAAGCCTAGATGAACGAGTTTTGCCTTTTTCACTCACCAGAGATCCAGTTGTTTCCAATTTCTTTACCAGTCCCAGTACTGTGTTTCATTGGGGAGCATTCCGAACACCAAATTCTCTCTAGTAAGCCCTTTGAGTAGCTATAATTGAATTCGTAATCCAATATTGCTTTACAAGGAAGAGTCGTTCATTTATTGTGCACTCCATTTTCACGTTGACTAGAACAAAGTCTTAAAAACAGTTGCCGACAATAAAACTAACAATTACGAATAAAACATGAACATCTGCGCATCTAGTGACAGGCAATCGAAACTCCAGAATATTCTACTTAATTTGGTGTTAAAATTGGGACATTTAGCGAATTTCTAACAGAATAATCAAAGAAATAAATATGTCAGTTCTTTATAAATCACCTGGTTAAGCTGTTGTAAGAATGACATCATATGCCTCTTTGGTTACATATTAATGACGAAGTTTGTAGTACGGGAAGTGTGAACATGACGACGTGAAGCGAAGACGGTCCAACTAGGTCACATTACCATAAAAAGGCCGTATTTCTTCTTGCTAAGAAGATTTTATTAAAGGACTTGGTGTGGAATTATTCAGATAGAGAGTTCACATCTCTTGCATTAGGTAAAATTACCTCGTAAGGGTGTTAAACAAAGACCATGTCTCGACAAGGACCGTTTTAATGTTTTATTTGTTTGCGTCCAAGCACAACACGTCATTCTGCTGGTTAACTGAGGACAAGATCTCGTCTCCTCGCTTTTCACACCTACCATAATCACAACAAGGATTCAAGAGCGTGTACTTCAGCGTGAGGTAGACAATGGGTGAGCTTGCGAATATACAGCGCTGCAATCTAGTGAGATCTGGATTTAAAACTGACATTTGTAGCCAAAGTTAGACCTACTAAACCTCCGGGATGAAGGGCTTAGTTGAGAGAGTTCGGCTAGAATCTGGTAGCGACAGACGCAGCGCAAAGCGATCCCTAACATTTCCAGATTTAACACCCTTTGAATTATGCTGTACATAGTAGCAGAGAAGGTACTGCATTCCACCCAAAAATTCGATACCGAGGTTTCGAGGCCCCTGAATACAAATAAAGCATTTTTGGTAACATGTCCGCGTGTGTATGCCTGTGAACAGCATTTCTAAAAAACGAAAAGTCGGATAAGTACCAAACTTGGTATTGGAGTTCAGTATCTTCCAAGGATGCAACACGAAGATTTTCAAGAAAATCCCTCCACCCAAAATAACCTTTACATTGAACTATTTCGAAAAATTTTATTTTTATAAACCTAGCTCTAACAATTTTCATTAGAACACCATATCTGGAAGATAATTACATGATAAATAAAATGTATATCTTGTATCATAGTATATCAAAATTAATAATAATTTTTTTCCTTCTTTAATTTGAAAGATTTAATTAATATCTTTTATCTTTATATTTTTAATTTTTTATTTCGGTTTAAAAGTTTTACTCTAAGGGTTTAAATAAGTAAAAAATTGTTGATAAGTTAATAATCTGGGAATAGGCCCAGGAAGTCCTCTTCATTCACAAAGAATTTGGTATAATCTTATATAACTGGTAAACGAAGAGATAGACGAAAACGTATAACAGAAATAAGGTAGATTTCTTTAAAACGCACAATTTCTGTTTTTGTAGCATAAGCCGTTTCTGAGATATCCGTTATTAGAGCTTGGAATTGTTCAATACTTGTCATTCTTTAAAGTCCCATCGATTTTCAGTTGTTTCTCGCGATGTCATGGAAACAGTGTGGAATTTTAAGGCCAGCATATAGCGTTCAGTTGTTAAACATTTGACTATCGCTGTTCTCTTTGTACTTATAACGAAATGTGGAATGTAGCTATTTCTGTAAATGTTTATTTGGATTAAAATGTAGTAGATAAAATAAGCTTTAGTAAGAATAGTTTGTACATATACCCACTAATAAAGGCAGAGGATAGGGAATGGATCACATCATTTTCTTTTTTTTCCTTCTCTTTTTTGTTGCTGCTGCTTGGAGTGTAGTGACGGATATGTTGATGGATATCTCTTAAAACGAAATGTGATGGACAGTTAGCCTTCTAGGTCTCATCCCTGTAACCACTGCTTCATGCCGTGCAGATAGTATTAGGGTGCCGTCCAGTCTAACTGCTGACATTGTCTGTGGATAGATGGCATAGCATTCGCTATTATCACTTATTTTTCCTCTTACTATTGTTTTTTAGACTTAAGATGGAACTTTGGGTCGTGGTATTAAATATCCAATCCGGTATTTACATTGGCGACTGAGGAAAACCACGAAAAAACCTCAGACAGATTGGTCAGCCCACGGGATTTGAAACCGGGACCTCCCGAATGGGGGCCTCAGACTTTACCGCCTGAGCTCGGTTAAGAGTCTAGTGTTGTTCGTGGCTTGAATTGCTTATTTTATGAGACTTCTACGCCGGCACCGTGACCGAGTGGTTAGACCGCTCGCCTCCCACCGAGGCGGCCCAGGTTCAATCCCAGGGACCTGCATGTGGGATTTGTGGTGGACGAAGCGGCGACTGGGTGGGTTTTCTCGGGGTTCTCCGCTTTCCCCCGCCATTCATTCCACCAACTGCTCCATAATCACCTTTCCTTTCACCCATTTCACCAACATTTCGTTTCATCTACTTCCTTCATCCCGCATCGGGCTGATCACCCATCCTGGATCTTCTGTCTGATCCATGAGTGTCTGTTCCTCGACGGGCCTCTGACCCCAGGCACCGCTTATAAGTACTGGGGGTGTAAGTCCTACATAAGAGGAGGGTAAACAGATAATGAATGAATGAATGAGACTTCTACTGAAGTGTATGGTTTGGATTTATAAGCTGCTGAGTTGCTTTATGAATGCTTCATTGCCAGGGGTCCACAGTGAAAAGATATACACTGAAGCGTAACAGTATACTGTAGTTAAGGAGTTTGGAAATAATATTGTGACATTCTTTTGTTTCAGTGTTTCTTAGCCAACAGATTGCTTCTACGACTGCTCTAGAGTATGTCTTTCCTTGCTAGTAGATTTTACTTTCTCTACCACGTACATAGTAGGTGGAGAAAGTATTGTATTCCACCCAAAACTTCGATACCAAAATTTCACCGGAAATATATGTTTTGAGACGGCCTGAATTCAAAAAGGTTTAAAAAAAAGTCTGTGGGTGTCTCTAGGTGTCTGTGAACACCATAACTCAAAAACGAAAAGTCGGATGAATACTAAACTAGGTATTTAAAGTTAATACCATACAAAGATACGACATGAGGATTTTCAAGAAACCACCCTTTACATAGAACATTTTTCGAAAATTTTTATTTTCCCAAAAATGGCTCTTAACAATTGTGATTAAAATACGATATGTTTTAGATACGAGTATTTTCATGGCAACTGAAATGTATATCTTGAATGTTTTCGGAATGTCTCCAAAAGTCCTCTTCATTCTGAATGACTTTTGCATAACTGGCAAACCGTAAGAGATAGACATTTTCGTAAACAGGTCCGTGTGTATGTGCGTGCCTGTGAACAGCATAACTGAAAAACGAAAAATCGACGAATACCAAAACTAGTATTTGAGTTTAACATCTTCCAAGGATATGACACGAAGATTTTCAAAAAAATACCGCCACCCCAAACTAGCCTTTACATGGAACATTGTTCGAAAATTTTGAATTTCTAAAAGGTCACTCCAACGATTTTGTTTAAAACGTCATATATGGAAGATATTTACATGGCAAATAAAATGTATATCTTGAATTTTCTGGGAATACCCTAGTAAGCCCTCTTCATTCTGAAGGAGTTTGTATAATCTTATCTATCTGGTAAATGTTAAATGATAGACGAAAATGTACTATAAAGGAAATGTAGATCTCGTCAAAACACACAGTTCATGTCATACATTTTGTTTTTAGTTGAGTGAACTATTTCGGAGATATTTCTTGTTATGTTTTTCAATTTTTCAATAATAATTTTTGGCAAACTGGAATTCATTATTCTTTTTTTTATGTCCTGGACGTACAAAGAGAATGGAATACTCCACATAGCAACCAGCTCTTAAAACATTTGACTATCGCTTAAATACTACCATACTCCCCTTGCACCTAAAAAAGTTTCTGTAAATGCTTATCTCGATTAATATGAAGTAGATGGAGAAAAAACGTTTGTAAAAATAGTTTTTACAAGAGTTGAGAATGTCATGTGAGTGCAACATATCAGATATTTATGGTGTGTATTTCACCAACAAAATTTGTTGTACCTTATCCTGCATGCTGCTAAAAGGAAAACAGGGGAATGTTTCACCTGCTCCGCCTTCCGTCTTGGGGTCTGTGAGTGAATCGTTCTGTATACACATGAAGCCACTCTTCTGAAGGGTACAGTGTGTGGATAGTTACTAATATATTCATATTTCTTGAGTCGACGTGCTTAAAATACAGAACGGATAATTATTTCAGTTAGCGTCCTACTTCAGCAGTTGAGTGAACTAAGCTGTTCTCTTAGCTTTTCTCATCTCTTGCCATGGAAGGGTTACGAACCTCATCTGGTGGTTGTAAAAGGAACTGCATTATTTCATCTACGGTAGGCATCTCGAAATTCAAACACTTTTGTTTATTCATTATGCGAAATTTTTCCCAAGAATCCAAATATGCGTGTGTATTAACAGTTTTGATTTCTTGACCGATGTCATGATGGTTTTCTCAAAAATGAAGCGCTATAGCTGAACGGTCACATCGTTTTAGTTTGATATTTCTCTGATGTTCTTTCAGTGTAATCATAAGTTTTCGTTTTCTTTATCCAATATATTTATTGTTGAAACGTGTGCAGTCATATTATAAATACCTGATTTTCTTATGAGATGAATTTTTTTAAAGAATTTTTCAGTAATTTATTTAAACTGTTTTTGGGAGCTAGTTGTGTTCGAAAAGCTTTAAAAATCGACTGAAATTTAGTAAAACTTATTGGATGTACGTAAATCTTTACTTTCATTACTACGTATAGTAAGTAGGGGAAGTATTGTATTCCAACCAAAAGTTCGATACCGAGATTTCACTGGAAATACATGTTTTGAGACCCCCTGAATAAAAAAAAAGCATTTTTGGAAACATGTCCGTGTGCGTGTCTGGGAACAGCATAACTCAGAAACGAACAGTCGGATAAACACCAAACTTGGTACTTAGGTTCAGTATGTTCCAGAGATGCGACACGAAAGTTGTCAAGAAAATCCCCCCTCCCCAGACTACCCTTTACATGGAACATTTTTCGAAAATTTTAATTTTCTTAAAAATTGCTCTAACGATTTTGATTAAAATATCATATGTTTAAGATACTTTCATGACAAATGAAATACATATTTCGAATTTTCTGGGAATGTCTCCAAAAGTATTCTTCATTGTGAACGACTTTTGCTTAACTGGTAAACCACAAGAGAAAATGCACAATTTATGTCATATACATTTTTTTAGTTGAGTGAACCATTTTCGAGATATTGCTTGTTATTCCCTTAAATTTTCCAATACTTATACTTTTTCTCAAATTCGTTATTCATTTTTTTTGTCCTGGTGATGCAAAGAGAATGGAATACGCCACATAGCAACCAGCTCTTACAATATTTGACTATCGCTTAAAGCCTACCAATTCCCCTTGCATCTACAAGAAAATTAGCAATAAGATTAACATCTCGATTAACATGAAGCATATGGAGAATAAGCGTTTGTAAAAATAGTTTGTTCAAGAATAGAGAAAGTCATGTGAGTGTAACACATAAGATTTTTGTATATTTCTGCTTTTATATATATTTTAGAGTAGTAACATCTTGAACTTGTTTTATAAATCTGTACCGTTTTAACGTATTATAAGTGCACTTTGGGTTGAAACCATTAATCTCTGCAACTAGTTTCTAATGTTATTAACTTAAGATAATTTATACCATATTCAGACTTTTTCTGTATTTCTTCTATTATATCAAGCTTAATGGGGATATACCCTGCCGTTTGTGAAAATTGCAACGCCAAGTAAGAATTTCCCGAATACCTCCAAACTTGGTGGAAGTGTAGAAGAGTGTGCAAGCAATAAGTAATTAGGTTTGCAGAGAGATGGGGTACGCGTAGACCTAGCAGAGCCCTCTGGTGTCGGACAGCGTTGCGCCCTGTGTAGTAAATGCAGAGTTGTCAAACAAGGTGGAAAGAATAACATGAGTATGCCTCGTCGACGTCAAAGGGAGCCATATCGGCATGTGAGTGCGTTCAAATGGGGCAGAATGATCGGTCTCCTGGAAGCGGGTTTGTCATACCGTGGCATTTCGGCTCGTACAGAGCATGCTGCTACGACAGTGATGCGTGTGTGGAAGCAGTGGATAAATGGAGGTCGTTCGCAGCGAAGAGCGGGTACTGGAGCACGGAATATGACCACAGCATGGGATGACCATTATCTTGTCCGTATGGCCATAACTGACCGTACAGCTTCATCCACAGTGTTGGCTCGACGCTGGAGCACTGCAACAGGTGTGGACTTGTCTGCATCAACGGTTCGTCGCCGTCTGCTGCAGGTTGGACTGCTTACACGCATGCCATTACGTTGGCTTCCATTGTTCAGAAACTACAAGCTGACTGCAATGGGCACGTGAATACCGTCACTGGCTGGTGGATGGCAGAATGTAGTGTTTTAGGAGGAGTTCCGCTTCAACGTGTCCTACAGTGATGGCCGCATACGTGTTCGGCGGTACCATGGTGAGCGCAACCTGGAGGGCTGCATTGTTAAACGGCATAGTGAACCAACACCAGGTGTGATGGTTTGGAGCGCCTTTAGCTACAACCGATCTCGCCTCCTACGAATTGAGGGCGCTTTGAACAGCAACCGTACCTACTGTGGTTGTAGAGTCTGAGGTACTCCCCCTGCTTCAGACATCTCCACAGGCTACATTTGAAAGGGACAATGTCCGGCCACATGTTGCGAGGAATGTACAAGCCTTCTTCGAAGAGCGACAGGTACCATTGCTTCCCTGGCCTGCAATTCGCCTGACATGTTGTCCATCGAACATGTCTGGGATATAGTTGGTCGGCACCTGGTGCGTCACGGTCCTCCAGTAACCAGTGTCATGGATTTGTGGACTCGAGTACAAACTGCGTGGAGGTAAATCCCTCAGGAACTTATTCAGAACCTTTTTGATTCAATGCCACGGCGTATAGCAGCTCTAATTGCAGCACATGGAGGCCACACCAAATACTGTATATTAGGGCTGAAAGGTCATGTATAGATTTGAAAAGTTCATCATTTGTTACTTGTCATGTACCTAAGCTGTGGTATTAAATTTATTGAATTCATGCGTTTCCTTCTGGTTTTACAATTTTCACAAACGGCAGTGTATTCGTCAGAATTTCCTCTACCAGTAATAATTTCCCTGTACTTTGGTACTTGCAATGCTGCTTCTAACTCTTGGACTTTCTCCAAAATGGTAGCTTGAGTGTTATTTCTCCACGTGTCTCCAGGGAATCCTGCTAATTTCATACTTTGGAATTACTTTTTGTTGTAGAGTGAGATTAATGGGGTAATTTTGTGTTAACGTTCTCAGAGATTCTACTGGAGTGGTTTTAATTGCTCCGGCTATTATTCGCAAGGCATAGTTTTGTACTGATTCTGGCTTTTCCAACATTGTAAGTTAAATTTAAGAGTTCTTCTGGAACTACCCCACTTGGTACCAGTTAATATTTTGAGGAAGCTGAGTTTCTTCTTGGCCTTTTCACACACTCCTTCTACGTGGTCTCTCCATGACAGTTTACAATCTAAGGTACCTCCTAGAGATGTGGTGGAATTGGTCTAAGTAAGAGGGGTCCCGTTGTAGTTTAGATATATTTCTCTAGCTTTCCATGCCAAGAATAATTTTACTTAATCTTGAAAACAGTATTTGGATGTTTATATTGTGCCTTGTATTGTGGAATGAAAATTTTTGAGATCATAGTTAGATATAGAAACATTAAAAGACCAAGAATGTATAAATTATACAGAGTTAAAATTCCTTCTTTGAGAATTAAAGGTCTGAAGGGGAATCAGAAACATTCCCATACAGTAATAAATCACACCCGATTGTACTTTCAAAACAAAAAAATAAGCCTGTTTCACATAATATTTGGATGTAACTTACCATGTTACTTTTAATCAAAATAGACGCCTAAATGTTTCACACGTTAGTTAGATAAATTGTTATTTACATGTTTTAACGTGAGAGTGAGAGACTTTGTCTTGTGATGATAGATTTGATTAGGATGCGTTCTGCCATGGCGTTTATATTTTTATTGTGTTGAACTTAATACAGGGCGGCGCCGTGGCTGAGTAGTTAGACCGCTCGCCTCTCACCGAGGCGGCCCGGGTTCATTCCCAGGGACCCACATGTGGGATTTGCGGTGGACAAAGCGGTGTCTGGGCGGGTTTTCTCCGGTATCCCCCAACATTCATTCCATCAACTGCTCCATTGGAAAAGTTAAGGGAATAACAAGCATATCTCGAAAATGGTTCACTCTACAACAAAAAATATACATGACATAAATTGTGTCTACATTTTTTGGTAGTAAAATCTTTTCTCTCTCTTATGGTTTACCAGTTATGCAAAAGTCGTTCACAATAAAGAATACTTTTGGAGACATTCCCAGAAAATTCAAGATATACATTTTATTTGTCATGAAAATATCTTAAGCATATGATATTTTAATCAAAATCGTTAGAGCCATTTTTGAGAAAATTAAAATTTTCGAAAAATGTTCCACGTAAAGGGTAATCTGGGGTGAGGGATTTTCTTAAAAACCTTCGTGTCGCTTCTCTGGCAGATACTGAACCTAAATACCAAGTTTGGTGTTTATCGGACTTTTCGTTTCTGAGTTATGCTGTTCACAGACAGACAGACACACACACAGACACACACACACACACACAGACATGTTTCTCCAAACTTGAAAATTCAAAAACTACTAAAGGTATTTAAATGAAACTTTTTGTGCATGCTACTTTATATTGGGCTGTCTCGTAAGTTCGTTTTCCTCGCAAGGTCCATATAGCGCCTGAAAACCCTCAACCCTCTGTACGCTCCAGTTATCCTGGTTCCCTAACCACCCACACAACTTAGAGAAAAACAACCAGACTCACTATTAGATATGTCAGTGTGCATTTGTGACTGACGTTGAATAGAGCAGCGTGAACTTGTGTTTACAAGCTATGGAAAGCGAAAAGGAACATTTCCAACATCTTGTGCGGTTTTAGTATCGTAAGGGTAAAACCACCTCACAATGCCAGCAGAAAATTTATGCTGTCTACGGGGAAGATGCAGTAACGAATAGACCATGTCAAAAGTGGTTTAGTCTATTTTGAGCTGGGAATTTCTCCCTAAAAGACAAATGTCGATCTGGACGGCCAATGGTTACGGACGCGGAAAGAATTGATGAAACGATAGTCAACAATCCACAAATTACAACTCTGGTGTTGGCATTGGAGCATAATTTAGCTCGTGCTACTGTAGCCAGGAACTTGGCAATATACTGTCGACAATAATGCTGTATACCACAGAAAATAAATAGTCTGTTTACAAAACCTAGCTGCCGTAGTTAGTTATCTTTTGAACTACCTTGGGTTTAAATTTGTAAACATAAAGTTCGGCAACTACGCTGTCGTAGCTATGCTGCGGGTGAGGTGTGCTCCCAGGCGTTCTTAGTGATTGAAACGTAACGAAAAGCGAACTTATGAGACAACCCCATACATAATCTGGAAAGCTGACCAGACTTATGCTATTTGTCAACAACAAATCTCTGTGCTTATTAATCTTTAACAATCGATACACTCTTTGTTTTATTGCTTGAGGGTTTTAGAATATCGATTGAAAATCGTTGTTACATGTGAAAATTTTGGAACTAAATCGTTGTTGTGTATTACAGAGAAACAAACATTCTTTAACATGGAAATTTATATTTTTGTTCACGGAGTGAAAATATTGGATTCAGTGATAGCTTTATAAACATTCCTTTGTGTAACATTTTGCGGTGCATCATCAAATGAACATGGCTTCACAAAAACACGGAAATAAACGAAATAGTTAACATACCCAGTGTACCGTACCTTAAAGTATAAATAAACAAACGAACAAACGTGATACTATCACATAACAAAATCATCATTTGAATTTTTATGACAGGCCGGACAATTGTTCATATGTAGGCGAGATGAGATTCCAGTGCTTTTTCCAGGCTGCTAATGGAATAGGAGATACAGGGAATGTATTCGGTCATAAGAAAAACTTTACAGAAGTTTCTCTATCCATTACGTATATTGTTAGCTTATTTGTTCATCTACTTCATTTTCATAGAGACAAGCATTTTAAAAATAGGTTTTACTACACGGTTTGTTGTATATACAAGAGGTAAACAGAAAACAGAAGCGGCACTCAAATGTTTAAAAAAGGATTACTGTATGATGGCATTGAAGTTCCAAACTCTCCACAACATGGGAATATAATGGTGACACTAGCAGTTCAGAAAATGTAATTATGGGAATATGTGATAAACTGCGTGTCTTAACGAGATCTACAGGGAGAGGCAAAAAACTACGAACCGGCTGCGCGATGTTTTTGCTGTCTTCGTCCTCAGCGCTCGTTGCCGTCTGCCATTATCACAGAAAGGCTCGGATGAAATCATACAGCATTTTTAAAACTAATTTTAAAGGCTTTACTTACCAACTTTACGAAGGGAGATGCTGAAACTGGCCACTGTCATTGTCAACACATTTTTGGCACCTCTTTAGGAAACTATCCATCACTCGCCGTAGTTCACGTTGCGAAATGCTGGCGGATATTTGGTTTTAATTCTTCCAGGGTGTATGGGTTTGTCTTGTGCATTTTATGTGTGTAGAAATCTCAGGGTGTAAGGTCGGAGGACAGAGGAGGCCACAAATTTGTACTAATACTTCTGTCCTCAAACACACTTTCAATTTTTTTCGAGTCAACAGTTGACGCCCTTACATATGTGAATACAATTTTGCCTCCTCTTTTTAGAGAATTAACAGCCAGGGAGCGTGATTTTGCCTTTTTTCAACAAGACTCTGCAACAGTTCATACGGTCAATATTTCTATGAGAACAATTGAAAGTGTGTTTGATGACAGAATTATTAGTAGAGATTTGTGGCCCCTCGGTACCTCGACCTAACTCCCTGCAATTTCTATCTCTGGGGTAACTTAAAACAAAGTGTACAAGACAAACCCACACACACTGGAAGAATTAAAACAAAATATTCGCCAGCATTTCTCAAGCATTTTTGGAAACACGTCCGTGTGTGTGTCTGTGTCTGTGAACTGCATAACTCAGAAACGAACATTTGGATGAACACCAAACTTGGTATTTAGGTTCAGTATCTTCCAGAGATGCGACAGGAAGGTTTTCAAGAAAATCCCACCACCCCAGATTATCCTTTACATGGAACATTTTTCGAAAATTTTAATTTTCTCAAAAACGGCTGTAACGATTTTGATTAAAGTATCATATGTTTAAGATATTTTCATGACAAATGAAATGTATATCTCGAATTTTCTGGGAATGTCTCCAAAAGTATTCTTCATTGTGAACGACTTTTGCATAACTGGTAAACCATAAGAGATAGACAAAATTTTACTACACAAAAAATGTAAATCGCGTTAAAATACACAATTTACACCTTATACATTTTTTTGTTGAGTGAACCATTTTCGAGATATTGCTTGTTATCCCCTTAAATTTTCGAATATTTTATTTTTTCTCAAATGGGAATTCGTTATTCATTTTTTCCCCAGTAATGCAAAGAGAATGGAATACTCCACATAGCAACCAGCTCTTGAAATATTTGCTATCGCTTAAAGCCTACCAATTCACCTTGCATTTACAAGAAAATTAGCAATAGGATTAAAATCTCGATTATCACGGAGCATATGTAGAATAAATATGGAGCGTTTTTAAAAATAGTTTGAACAAGAGTAGAGAAAGTCATGTGAGTGTAACACATAAGATTTTTTAAATTGGGCAGTACGTCTCAGACCTATTATAAATAGTAATACAGGTTTATTCAAAAAGAAGGAACAGATTTTACATATTTATTTGTAATGAACGACGATATATAACGACACATCATTAAATAGAAGAAAGTTCAAAGTTTCAAGCCCCACCTCTTAGTTCCAATCAGTGTCTACAGCGGTGCTGTGTTTGTTTACGAGAAAATGGCGACGCCCAGGAAAAGTCGTTTTGTGTGCTGCATTATGCAAAGAGTGGATCCATTGTTAAATTGCAGCGTGCATTTCGTTGTAAGTTCAACAAAGAGCCACCTCGTCATAAAAAATGTACAATTGATAAAATAAATTCGTAGAAGATGGTTGCGTATGCAAACGGAAAAGTACTGGTGGTTCTACCATAAAAATTGGTGCTCAATTTGAACACAAACATTTTTGAACTTTTCTCTATTCAGTGATTTAGCGCATGTGTCGCCATCTATTGTCGTCATTAGAAATAAATATTTAAAGTCTGTTCCTTCTTTTTGAATAATTCTGTATAATAATAAATAATTAATATTATAATGAGTGTTTCAGTTGGTGAACTGAATGGTCCATATGCAAAGTTTGAATACCTGCGAATATAAAAACAGGGCGCCAACATAACAGATACAGTATATCTAACTTTCCCAATATACACGTAACAGGTGCGTATTTGCAGAGGAGTTGCTGGTTTTGAATGGAACCTAACAACCTGAATAATACATTGTGCGAAAATGTCGGGGTTGCACTTTAGTAACCCCTCTATGTGTACACCAAGTTTTCAAGCCGAGATATCTCCAAAGACATGGAAATAACTTCTTACCGATCGGAGATTAGCTTATGCACCAGATTTCATAGAAATCGAACGTGTCTTTGAGTTCTTTACTTGTGAGGAAAAGCGAGGTATCAAAGAAGATAATTAAAACTCGTAAATACAAGAAACACTCGCGAGCGAAAGCGAAAAACGAAGGTTAAGGCTGCAGAAAGAAAGTTGTGGAACTTCTAAGATCAGATACAGAAATAACAAGTACAACAAGGCTGTATCCCCACAACGCCTTCTTTGCTCTACAAAAAGAACATTCAGTTAGAGGAAGCAAAGGGCTACTACGTGTTTTCCTTTGAGAAACTTTTTGCATTAAAATAAGTTCAAATCCCTTCAGAAACACATTACTTACTTCACTGAACTTTGCTCTTTATTTACCTATCCACTTCATGCTAATCGAAATAAAGTTTGTAGAAATACTTTCATTTCCATTTCGTTATAGGTATGTAAAGCTGTGATACAGGTGACTTAAGCCATAGTCAAATGTTTAAAAATGTTATGTATTACATTCATAACACTTCTCTATCCACTATCGTTCATTTTTATATCAGCTTCTTCTAACTATTCTTACTAAAGTTTATTTTTACTTTCTCTACTACGTATAGTAAGGAGAGGAACTATTTTATTCCACCCAAAAATTCGATACCGAGATTTCACCAGAAATACGTGTTTTGAGATCCCCTGAATCCAAAAAAAAAATTTTTGGAAACATTTCCGTGCGTGTGTCTGTGAACACACAACTCAGAAACGAACAGTCGGATAAACACCAAACTTGGTATTTAGGTTCAGTATCTTCCAGAGATGCGACACGAAGGTTTTCAAGAAAATCCCCCCACCCCAGATTACCCTTTACATGGAAAACTTTTCGAAAATTTTAATTTTCTCAAAAATGTCTCTTAACGATTTTGATTAAAAAATCATATGTTTAAGGTATTTTCATGACAAATAAAATGTATATCTCGAATTTTCTGGTAATGTCTCCAAAAGTATTCTTAATTGTGAACGACTTTTGCATAACTGGTAAACCATATGAGATAGACAAAGGTTTACTACACAAAAAATATAGATCGCGTTAAAATATACAATTTATGTCCTATACAGTTTTTTTGAGTGAACCATTTTCGAGATATTGCTTGTTATTCCCTTAAATTTTTCAATACTTATTTTCTCAAATGGGAATTCGTTATTCATTTTTTTGTGTTGGATATGCAAAGAGTATTAATCCGTGGCAAAGAGAATGGTGCTGCACATAGCAACCAGCTATTAAGAGTAATGTCTATGCTTAAAAGCTACTGTATTTCTATATTGCCCTTGTAAATATATATTCTCCTTACATCTACAAGAAACTTAGCAATAAGAGTCTGCAAATTGTTATCTCGATTGACATGAAGTAGATGGAGAATAAGCGTTTGTAAAAATAGTTTGTACAAGAGTAGAGAAAGTCATGTGAGTGTAACACATCAGGTTTTTATATCTAGATACACTCGTTTCTATTTATGCTTTGGGAGGCATTCTACTGGCCTTCACAGTTGGAGTATTCATCTACAGCAAAGAGGAGGTGTAGTGTGAATCTGTTTACCTTTTCGCACATAGGTGGCGTCCTGCTACAAGTGCACAATTCTAGATAATTCACACGAATATACTACTTTGAGTAATAGCGTTACTCATCACTTATAATAACCATGTTCAAGTACATAGGATGTTTCAAAAGTTGAAACATAATTTCAGGTATACATTCCCATATGTAAACAATAAAAAAGGTGCGTTACAACATGTGTCCGAAAATGCTTCCTTTCTGAGTTATGGACCTCCAAACAGTGATATCCACTGGAACGTATTTCACACCGCAGATAGTTTTCTTTACCGAAGATGTTAAAAATGTCCAACTCCTACTTGAATACAGGCCTCACATCGACGTCTCATGACCCCAAACTCAACCACCCACAATATGATTCTAAAGGGATTCTACGTCAGGCAACCGAGACGAATATGCTTTTAAATGGTCCCATGACTAGAAATCGACACGGTTCAGATCAGGTGAGCGTGATAGCCAAGCAATTGAGCCACTGATCAGGAAACTTTCGATCCAAGCGAGCGGTGCGACTGAGGTGTGCAGGAGCACCATCATGCAAGAATTGAGCTTGTTGACGAATGCTCAGTGGAGTGTAGATTTCCTTATAACACACAATTTATTTCAAATGCTTTCATTCAGTCATTTCCGATATACCCGTTATTAGTGGTTCGAATTGTTGAATACTTAGCCATTCTTTTAGAATCCTGTCAATTTTGCAGTTGTTCTCGCGATGTCATGGAAACAATATGGAATTTTAAGGTCAGCATATAGCGTCTAGTTCTTAAAATTTGACTATCGCCATTACCTTGCATCTATAACGATATGTGTAAGGCAGCTATTTCCGTAAAGGTTTATCTCGATTAAAATGAAGTAGATAGGAATGTAAGCTTTCGTAAGAATAATTTGTATATCCACTAATAAACGATAGAGGGTAGAGAAAGTTATGTGAATTAACACATCAGATCTTTTCTTTGCATAAACTAGATACAATACATAATTCTTGAAAGTACAATTATTTAAATATTATAATGTCTAACAATAAAAAGAGATAAAGTATTTTTTAAATTTTAAAATTATTTTTAAGCAACTAACACAGTAAAAATAGTTTATTTCACGAGAATTTATGTTGTATGTAGTTTACGTAAAAAGACTTATTTCAATTCTACTAACAATTTATAAGAAAGGTGCATGCTTATATCATAATTTTTTTCACCTTTTAATAAAATATTAAAATGTTTTGAGACTCTATCTATATAGGTTAAATTAAATTATATTTACTTCCAATTTTACTGAAAGAATATTACAATATGCATTTAAAAATCTAGTACGTCTATAAAACAGCTATTCCATACTTTAACCTCTAGGTTGTATGTATGGAATAAAACTACTAGACCATCTCTCCACTTTCCAGGCTGTAACCATTCTGTTGTCCCTTTCTTAGGCTCTCTTGCATTTCCTAAAAGTGCCCCCACCGTTTTAATCTTTTCTGCTCTTGTGGTTGCCAGCATTTTAACTGTTATTATTTATTTGTTTAAATTATTCTTATTTTGTTCCATATATAATCTCTCAATCTCTTATCCTTTTCACAATTTGTTAAGACAGTGGAAAATACCACCCAATTTTTCAAACATAATACATCTCTCCGAGCAATTATTTATTATTTATATGCATTAGACAACTACAATTTTAACGCTTATTTAATACAGCTTTCTTAACCTTTCATATTAATAGCTTTATAACTTTTTGATTTACAGTGCAAAATGACCGTGCGAAATGGATCAGATGCAACGTCTGTGCCCCGCATTTTTCCTTTCCCCCCCATTTCCTCTGATTTCATCTCCCCCTTTTAAGTGTGTCTTCAGGTCTTGCGTAGCTGCTTGCACATTGGAATGTTTTCTCTCCGTGAACGCTAGGGTGAGTTCTTCCCGCCCGTTGTCACTTCGTCGGCCTCTTTCGGGTTTCTTCGTCTCTACTGGTGCGCGAGTGTTCAAACTGGAAATATTAGAGCCCTCTGCACTTCTTTGTAGGCCTGTTCTGCTTGCGACCTCTAACGACTCCTTCAGCTCATCCCTTCCTCCCGGAGGGTGTAGCCACAATAAATCAAGCTGGTCGAAGTGGCGAGATGTCCCTCTCCGATAAACACATCCTACAGTGCTAAACTACTGCATTATTTGCTGGATGTACAGTCGAGTGCAAAAAAGTGCCGATGCCTTTGGTTACTCTTAGTGTTTTCCATTCTTGATGTTGGCAGAATCTCATCATTTGTGTTCCGCGCCCGCCTTAGCTGAGACATCCTCCAATTGGCTTTGTTGAAGTCCGAATACATTAATGTTATGCTATGAAGAAAGTACAGGCCTAGCTGGGCGATGAAAGCAGTGGAGAATTGATGTATACCTGAATGGATGAAACAATATGCCCCCAAAGACTGTCCACTGGTCTCTGAATGAGCCCGCCTCTTATTGGTTCGGCATTCAAGCATTAACCTTTATAATGAAGTAGGTGTTGTATTGTATTTCGACTGTTGGGGAGCCAAACGTGAAGTAGTTGCAACCGCACGTATAGTAAAATGTTTCCGATAGCCTTCGCCCCAAGTTTAAAAGTATTAATTTGACTGTTTCTTTAAATATTATATATTTTTGTTTGCCTAAGCTGCGTCAGTATTATTGTTAGAGACATGAATTTCTTTGCAGAGAGTGGTGTGGCTAAGAATATAGACTTACACAAATTATAATCTTTACTTCACTCCTTTTATTAATTCTTGACACGATTTAAATAACAGTTCACTGATATGGAGAGATTATTTATTTATTACTTGCACTTTTTAACACGTAAACCATTTTTTGTCTCACACGGAATACATATTAAACTCCTCAAGAACGCGTCTCGCGTCCGGTTGGGAACGCCGTCTACAAGCAACTAACTTCTGAATTTGTAAATTTTGCTCCATTTCAGTTTCTGATTGGCTAATTCTACTCCAATAGAATACTTTTATTTAACTTAAGCTTCTTTCTGGTTCTTGATTGGCTATTTTATAAACTGTTCCAAAAATTACATTATTGTTTCCAAGTATTACAGGTAGCATTATTAAACTTTCTAATTCATTATTGCCTCAAGGTTACCTCATTGTTACCAACTTTTAACCTATTATTCTCACAGCTTCTACATTATTAAATTACGTAATGCATTCAATAGCATTATTGAACATGTACATAATAATATAAACATTAAAGCAATGACTGTTACATGCATTTTATATATTATATTATACACATATTTTTTTAAGGCGGGCTGTTATTATATTTTATATTGTATAATTTGACTGAAATCATTTAAGTGTAAAAATACTGCCTCAATAACCGAATGAGGGATGGAAGGTACGGAGAGGCGTGTTAATAATTGATTGCCAACCTAAACCGCGGTTCCTGATATCGACACAATTTTTTTGCACCCGACTGTACCTATATGTGCACTTATGGCTGCCTTAGAGAAATATTCCTTCCCTGGCACGGAACCTTCTGCCCGAGCCTGCAGTTGAGTAGGCGGGGGACGTGGTGTGAGGGGAGTCTGGGAATTTCCGATCGGAAACGTTAGGGACCCCGTTGTGCTTGTTGCCGTCAACTCTGGCCATCCTTCGTACTGTTTCGTTTCCCTTCCTCCTTAGCCTAAGATTCATTTAGTATAAATCTGTAGTTATTAGCATTATTATTATTATTATTATTATTATTAATATTGCACGACATTCCTCGCATTCAGCAGTTATTAGGACTGTGACAGTTGTGTTTTATACTATTCTATTAATATATTCTATTCTTGAATGTTGCCAGAAACTCATCATTTGTGTTCCGCGCCTGCCTTAGGAGAGCTATCCTCTACTTGGTTTTAGCTGAAGTCCGATACGCTAGTGTTACCCTATGAAGAAAGGTCAGGTCTAGCTGGGCGATGAAAGGGGTGGAGAATCGATGTAGGTCACCTGAATGGTTAAAACAATGTTCCTCCCAAAGATTTTCCATACTGGCCCCTGAATGAGTCCGGTTCTTATTGGTTTGGCATTCAAGCATTAGCCTCTGTAACCTAATGAGGGGTGGAAGGCGCGGCGGAAGCGTGTAAATTATTGATTGCCAACTTAAACCGCGGTTTCTCATATGGGCACGCTTTTTTGTACCCGACTGTTGACGCAGTAATCTGTATCACAAATTATGTAAATGTCAGAGTGATTGTAGTGTGAATATGCATTGTTGTGCGACATTGATTTGAGATGTTTGTTGATTGTAAGCATTGTCGAGAAGTGGGTTTATACGGCCTTACTGAAACTGACAATTATAGCGTGCAATAATGTAGCGAGGGGGTGAGCTGTTTATCATTATTAGAGACGAGCAAATGACGTCAGAGTGGCGCGTTTTTTTTTAGAATTTGCTGGAACATTTTTCCCCAGAGCATATGTTTTCGTAATTTTCATTGGATATAAATATAGACGCTAATGTTGGCGCGTTTTATTAACCAATAGCAGCTCGGTTATAATCTTTAGGCATATTGGGGCGAGGAAGTATAAATTCAGTGTCAGGGTTAAGTTTCATGTAGTTCAACGGAGGCATTCATGGAGTATGCATCGCACACAGTTCAAGGTTACGCGTCGCAAAGTTATGAAAAATCTCTCGTGTCGTAAAGTTAATTACACAAAAAGTTGAAGTACGCGAATTAATAATGTGCAGTAAAGAAGTTATTATAACAGTTTCAGTTTGGCGAGTGTCAAGATTAATAGGTGAAAGTGAATAATGTGTTACAATAAAAGTGTAAAACAAATTCTTTCATCAGTGTTATCTTTGGATAAAAAACTCCTTTCCGTTTACACACCTGTATAAGATAAGTGCTTGACCGAAAAATCATAGCTAGCCGGAGGACAGTGAACCCAAAATTAAATACAATAACAGGCGCTCAGTAAAAGATAACACGAAGTGACCGCGACAAATTGTCTTTTATACGTGCGGCAAATAAAAATGAAACATCTTCCAACTACCAACATTAATACCCCCACACTGTACATATATGTGCACTTCTTGCTTTAGAGAAATATTTCTTTTCTGGCACGGAACTTTCTGCCCGTGCCGGCACGTGAGGAGTGGGAAGGAGGGGGTCTAAGGGAAGTAGGGGAACTTCCAATCTGGGGACGTTATGGATCCCGTTGCGCTTGCTGCCGTCAGCTCTGACGGCCCTTCGTACTGTCTAGCATAAATCTACCATATTTATTATTAATTAGTTAACGACATTTCCCACATTTAGCAGTTATTAGGACTGTGATAGTTGTGTTTTATAGCACATTTCCATGTACAGATACAGACAGACCGACATTCTGTTTTAAGAAGTTGGTAGCCACCCCAAAAGGAAAGGAACTCAAAGCCATGTTTTGCCGGGGCTGCTCGACCAAGCGTGTTGTGTCAATACACAGTAATTCCCGTCTCTTGTGTCGAACGGTCTGGAAAACTTTTTAAGACTTCGCCCGTATCCCTCGTTTGTGGGGAAAAGAGGGAATTCTCTGCTGAGCTTCGGCCGGAAATTGGTTCATTTGTTGCTCCTGGTCACGGCTACCTCTAACATTAACAGCTCTGTTGATGCAGGAGGCCATGCTTCAGCTAATTTACGATCATTTTATGATCCATATGCATTAACAGGTGGCGCTCTCTACATATATTACATACACGATCGATTGTCGCTTCTTAAGCCGTCTTCTGTTTGCTTAAATGCTGTACTATGACTTCCTATGTATATTGATTGGAATAAAATGCAACCGGCTTTTATTATTTCTCTGCCACGTATATAGTAGATAGAGAACATATTGCATTCCACCCAAAAATTCGATATTGAGGCTTTTTGTTTATTTTTACTTTCTCTACTACGTATAGAAAGTAGGGGAAGTATTGTATTCCACCCAAAAATTGATATCGACATTTCACCGGAAATATAAGTTTTGAGGCCCCCTGAATCCAAAAAAAACAACATTTTTTTGGAAAAATGCCCGTGCGTGTGTCTGTGAACAGCATAAATCAGAAACGAACAGTCGGATAAACACCAAACTTGGTATTTAGGATCAGTATCTTCCAGAGATGCGACCACGAAGGTTTTCAAGAAAATCCCCACACCCCAGATTACCCTTTACATGGAATATTTTTCGTAAATTTTTATTTTCTCAAAAATGGCTGTAACGATTATGATTAAAATATCATATGTTTAAGATATTTTCATGACAAATAAAGTCCTGTCCTGTCGATTTTTAGTTGTTTCTCGCGATGTATGGAATTTTAAGGCCAGCATATAGCGTCCAGTTCTTAAACATTTGACTATCGCTGTTTTTGAGTAATGTAGCTATTTCTGCAAAGGTTTATTTGGATTAAAAGTATGTAAAAAAATAAACCTTCGTAAGAGTAATTTGCATGCCCACTAACAAGCGATACAGGGTAGAGAAACCCATGTAAACGTAACATAAAATTTTTATAAAATGGCCTGTGTGTGTGAGCACACCACAAACTACCCTTAACATGGAAAACTTTTCAATTTTTATATTATCAAACACAAAATAAAACTTATATATTCAAATCTCGGCAAATAACCTGTGAAGACCTCTTCATCATGAATGACTTTTGTATAACTGACAAACCGTAAGAGATGGGCAATGTCCTACTATATATAATTTAGTTAAAGCACATACAGTTTTTGTGGCGTTTATCCTTTCCGAGGTATTGTTTGTTATTGGAGTGTTCACATACCTGACACTGTTTCTAAGCGGTTAGTTGCTATTCATTACTTTCTCTACTACGTATAGTAAGTAGGGGAAATGTTGTATTCCACCCAAAAATTCGATACCAAGATATCACCGGAAATATATGTTTTGAGAGCCCTCGAATGCAAAAGAAAGCATTTTTGGAAACATGTCCCTATCTGTATGTGTGTGTCTGTGAACAGCATAACTCAGAAACGAACAGTCCGATAAACACCAAACTTGGTATTTAGGTTCAGTATTTTCCATGGCCTTTACATGGAACATTTTTCGAAAATTTTAATTTTCTCAAAAATGGCTGTAACCATTTTGATTAAAATATATGTTTAAGATACTTTCATGACAAATGAAATGTATATCTCGAATTTTCTGGGAATGTCTCCAAAAGTATTCTCATTGTGAACGACTTTTACATAACTGGTAAACCATAATATATAGATAAAATTTTACTACACAAAAAATGTAGATAGCGTTAAAATACACAATTTATGTCATACATTTTTTGTTGAGTGAACCATTTTCGAGATATTACTTGTTATTCCCTTAAATGTTTCAATAATTTTCTAAAATGGGAATTCGTTATACATGTTTTGTCTTTGATATGCAAAGAGTATTAATCTGTGGCAAAGGGAAATTTTGCTGCACCTAGCAACCAGCTATTAAGATATATGTCGATGCTTAAAGGCTACTGTATTTCTATATTGCCCTTGCAAATACAAAACAAGGGGAAGATAGTACGCCTTAAGTGATAGTCAAATACTTTTAGAACTATTCGCTATGTGTAAAATGTAATTCTCTTTGCATGTCAAAAGATGGTTTCTGCAAACGTTTATCTCGATTAACATGAAGCATATGGAGAATAAGAGTTTGTAAAAATAGTTTGTATAAGAGTAGAGAAAGTCATGTGAGTGTAACACATTAGAATTTTTTTGTCGTGGTCATACAAAGAGCGTGGAATTTCAAAGTCATCACATAGTGACACACTTTTTAAAAATCTGACTATCGCTGTATTCCTCTCATATTTCCAAGTGAAGATGTGTATAGAGGTTACAATACGGGATGACTTTTAAGTTCACCGATAAAGGGGATGATTCTTAACTGGAAATGGAGCACAAAAGTTCATATCACCTCGAGTGCAAAAATTCATAGTTTCCACAGTAAATCACACTGACGACATTCTCTCATAGCTTGCATTGTGCGTTTTGTGTTTTACAGATAGTGTGATTTAAGTAACATGGAAGTACAATGGTCTGGTATTCATTCCAGGAACAAGCAAAGATGGTGTTCGTGTATGGCCAAGCAGGTGGAAACTGTCAAGAGGCAGCCGGATGTACCGATCCACGTATCTGACACCACCTACATCACCCAACACTTGGAGCCATTTTTCGACGTTTGTATGAGCATGGGTCCTTTGAGGCAGAGAACGTTCAGGACTGCCGTGGACAAGAGTGCACCAGATGTGGAGGAACAACTCTGGTACAAGATTCAGGCAATTGGCCAGCTAACATGATGCAAGCCAAGGACGGTTATCTGTACCCTACATGACCGCCGCTATTATCCCTATCTCCTCCAAACAGTTCTGGGATTATCACCGGTGGATTTTCGTCCACGGGAAGGATTGTATTGCTGGTTTGTGCAACAGGCCATCACCATTATGGGATTTCTGTCTTCAGTCCTCTTCACCGACGAAGTGACTTTAGTAGAGATGGCATGATTAACCTGCATAATCGTCATCATTGGGCTACAGAAAATCCTCACATAATGGTTGAAGCGTCTCTTCAGCAGCGGTTCAGCATCAAAGTTTGGGTAGGGATTATTGGCGACCGCATACTTGGACCAATTCTTGTTCCACAACGCCTAAACGGAGAAACGTATCTCGACTTCCTGCAAAACACTCTGCTTCCATTACTGGAGCATGTGTCTTTGACAATACGACAGGCAATTTGACTGCAGCATGATGAAGCGCCGGCCCACTTCCACATTAATGTTTCCTGACACCTCAACAACATCTTCCCCAGACGTTGGGTAGACGTGGAGGACCTGTTACATGGTCTGCTCGAACACCGGACTTAAACCCTTGAATTTTTACTTTGGGGGCACCTCAAACTATTGTGTACGGTGAGCCTGTTCCTGATGTTCAGACTTTTCAAAAGTGTATCCATGTAACCTGCAACGACATTCGGACATAGTCCGGAAGATTCGACGAATGAGGCAATTCATAATGCTGTGTGTGAACGCGTGCATTGTATTCCATGGCGGCCGCTTTGAACATCTGTTGCAATATGGATGGGATTCAGGGATGTAATGTGTGCCAGGGCTCTTTGTTTGATGTCGTTCTTCAGTGCCATCTACCGTGGAAGCTATGCATTTTCGGACACAGGCTGATATGAACTTTTGTGCTCCATTTACTGTCAGGAGAATCGCCCCGTGAAGTTTGTCGGTGGAATTGAAACTCACTAAAGTACAACTTTGACATTTTCCTACAATTACAGAATAAGTCACTAGTACCTGGTAGTATTAGGTTGGCTAGGTTCCATTCATAACTAACAGATCTTCCGCAAATATTATGTGTGTTGGGAAGGTTAATTGTTTTATATGTTTTGTTGGCGCCCAGTTGTTATACGAGGGTAATCCGGAAAGTCCCAGGCGTTTTGAAATAAACAATTAACAAAATAAAAATATCAACGTTTATTATCTACAGTTGAAAGGTACATTCTTAAGCTATTTTTCTACATAATTGCCATTCAAATTGAGGCATTTATCATACCGTGGCACAAGTTTTTCAATACCCTCTCTGTAGAAATCTGCCGCCTGCGACTTCAACCACTGGTTTACACCGGCATGCAGTTCAGCGTCAGTATCAAAGTGTTGTGTACCGAGCCATTTCTTCATCGCTGGGCAGAGCTGGTAGTCGCTCAGCGCCAAATCCGGGTTGTATGGTGGATGGTCAAACACCTCCCATCCAAAACCATTCAAGAGTGTTCGGGTACGATTGGCCGTGTGTGGGCGTGCATTGTCGTGACGAAACAACACCTTTGTGCTAATTTTCCCCGACGCTTATTTTGTATGGCACGCCCTAACTTTCTTAGTGTTTCACAAACCTCTCTGAGGTTATTGCTGTTCCACGTTCCAGAAACTCAACGAGAAGCACTCCCGTAGGGTCCCAAAACACAGTAGCCATGACCTTTTTGCTGACAGCGTTTGCAAACACTTTCTTGGTTTCTTGGGAGAATGTGTGTGTCCCATTCCATCGACTGCCTCATCCCAACATGTAACAATAGTACGGTTTAGTGCTTAATTTAACACTTAAGGTACATACAGGTTATAGGTAATCAACGACAACGGCGAAGAAGGAAGGTGATGATCAAACATTTGCACAGAAGAAAAGAATATTACAGAGCGGTATATATGATATGACAATGACTCATAATACTAGCAGAAGAACGAAATAGTGCGTCTTTAGTAAATGAGATTGTCTGGTGATTTCTCTAGTTACATATCTAGTGACTCAAAACATTGACCGCATTGACATGCTACATCAGCCATCTTTTAGTACCCTGAGTTAGACAGCGTCCCCTATAATGAACGGTTATCTCCATTACAAGAAGTACACAGCCAGGCTTTGTGGTGGGTCTATCTCACATTCAAGAGGTTCCCGAGTTCGAATCTCAGTTAAGGTGACTTACTCGTATAAGGTTTCTCCCCGAGTTTTCCCTTATCTTGAGAAGACAAATGTTGGACAACTTCAAGCTCTAGAGCCATTTCATTCATTCATCGTCCGATATGACATACCAGGTTAAAAGACTTTAAACTTAAAGAAAATTCTGATGTGTTACATTCACATAACTTTCTCTACCCTCTATCGCTTACTAGTGGGTATGCAAATTATTCTTACAAAAGTCTATTTTCCAATCTACTTCATTTTAATCCAGATAAACGTTTCTGGAAATATCTCATTACACATTTCGTTACAGATACAAAGAGAATAGCGATAGTCAAATGTCTAACAACTGGACGCTATATGCTGGCCTTAAAATTCAATACTGTTTCCATGACATCGCGAGAAACAGCTGAACATCAGGTTACCTAAAACAATAACAAAGGTATTGAACAATTTTAAACATAATAGCGGATATCTCGGAAATGGCTAATGTCACAAAAAACCTTATTTGAAATAAATTGTGTGTTTTATAGATATATACAGTTTTACTTTCTCTACTACGTATAGTAATTAGGGAAAGTATACCATTCCACCCAAAAATTCGAAACCAAGATTTCATAGGAAACACATGTTTTGAGGTGCCCTGAATCAAATAAAGCATTTTTGTAAAACTATCTGTGTGTGTGTTTGTACAGTATAACTCAAAAACGAAAAGTCGGATAAATGTCAAACTTGGTATTTTTGTTAGTATACTCCAAGGATGCGAGACAAAGATTTTCAAGAAAATCCCGCACCCCAGACTACTCTTTACATACAACATTTTCGAAAATTTTGGTTTCTCAAAAATAGTTCTAAGAACTTTGATTAAAATACCACAGGTTTAAGATACTTTCATGGCAAATTAAATTTGGGTCTTGAATTTTTAGGGAATGTCCCCAAATGTCTCTTCATTCTGAATGAGTTTCGGATAACTGGTAAACCGTAACAGATAGACGTGTTACTACACAAGAAATATAAATCTCTTTAAAATACACAATTTACGTCATATATTTTTTGTGGAGTGAGGCATTTTCAAGATTTTTTTGTTATTTGTTTAAATTTTCCAATACTTATACTTTTTCTCAAATGGGAATTCGTTATTTGATTTTTTATGTCCTGGACATACAAAAAGAATGGAATGTTCGACATAGCAACCAGCTCTTAAAATATTTGACTTTCGCTTAAAGTCTACCAATTCCCCTTGCATCTACAAGAAAATTAGCAATAAGAATTGCAATAAGAATTTCGATTAACAAACATGAAGTAGATGGAGAATAAGCGTTTGTAAAAATAGTGTGTACAAGAGTAGAGAAGTTTATGTACAACAGTATAATCAATTATACAAGATTATACAAAATTTCTTCCGAATTAAGAGGTCTTCACAAGCTATTCCCAGAAACTTAATTTGGAATGAAAATATCTTTAACATAGTGTATTTTAATCAAAATCGTTATAGATATTTTTTTAGAAAATAGAAAGTCTCGAAAAATGTTCCATGTAAAGGATAGTTTGGGGTGAAGGGATTTGGTTGAAAATCTCTGTGTTGCATCTTTGCATGATTTTAAATTCCAATTTTGGTGTTTATCCGACTTTTCGTTTTTTAGTTATTATGTTCGCAGACATACACAGACATGCTTCCAAAATGCTTTATTTAGATTCGGGCCTCAAAACAGGTACTTCCCATTAAATCTCGATATCGAGTTTTTGGGTGGAATGGAATACCTTCTCTGCCTGCTAGGTACGTAGTAGAGTAAGTAAAAATTGAAAAATAAGCATTTTTACTTTCTCTATTACGTATAGTAAGTAAGGGAAATATTGTATTCCACCCAAAAATTCGATACCGAGATATCACCGGAAATACATGTTTTGAGATCCCCTGAATCCAAAAAGGCATTTTTGGAAACATGTCCGTGTATGTGTCTGTGTGTGTGTGTGTGTGTGTTTGTGTGTGTGTGTGTATCTGTCTGTGAACAGCATAACTCAGAAACGAACAGTTGGATAAACACCAAACTTGGTATTTAGGTTCAGTACCTTCCAGAGATGCGACACGAAGGTTTTCAAGAAAATCCCATTACCCCAGATTACCCTTTACATGGATAATTTTTCGAAAATTTTAATTTTCTCAAAAATGGCTCTAAAGATTTTGATTAAAATATATGTTTAAGGTATTTTCATGACAAATAAAATGTATATCTTGAATTTTCTGGGAATGTCTCCAAAAGTATTCTTCATTGAAAACGACTTTTGCATAACTGGTAAACCATAAGAAATAGACAAACTTTTACTACACACAAAATGTAGATCGCGCTAAAATACACAATTTATGCCATATATAATTTTTTTGTTGACTGAACCATTTTCGAGATATTGCTTTTACTCGCTTAAATTTTTCAATAATTTTCTCAAATGGGAATTCCTTATTCATTTTCTTGTCTTGGATATACAAAGAGTATTAATCTAAAGCAAAGGGAATGGTGCTGCACCTAGCAATCAGCTAATAAGAGATATGTATGTGCTTAAAGGCTACTGTATTTCTATCTTGCCCTTGTAAATATATATTCCCCTTACATCTACAAGAAAATTAGCAATAAGATAGAGTCTGCAAATGTTTATCTCAGTTAACATGAAGTAGACGGAGAATAAGCGTTTGTAAAAATAGTTTGTACAAAAGTAGAGAAAGTCATGTGAGTGTAACACATCAGATTATTTTGTCTTGGATATGCAAAGAGTATTAATCTATGGCAAAGTGAATGGTGCTGCACCTAGCAACCAGCTATTAAGAGATATGTATGTGCTTAAAGGCTACTGTATTTTGTATATTGCCCTTGTAAACATTTATTCCCCTTACATCTACAAGAAAATAAGCAATAAGATAGAGTCTGCAAATGTTTATCTGGATTAACATGAAGTAGATGGAGAATAAGCGTTTGTAAAAATAGTTTGTACAAAAGTAAAGAAAGTCATGTGAGTGTAGCACATCAGATTTTTAAGAATAGTTTATTGAGGAGTGAGTAGAGAAAGTCACGCGAATGCGATGATTTGTGAGGTAATAGAGAAGGCGTGTGTCCGAAAATCGTTTCTATGCATACAGCGCGCGTTGAGCCGGCTACATGGGAAGCTGTAAACACTTGCTGCAGTGTCGGAAACCATAAACTCTGTGATAAATCTATGCAGACAGGCACCGATACGATTATAGAGTCTCTTCATCGGCGAACGCACATCCAACTAATGGCATATTCTGTTACAGCGAGCGTGACATTTGGGCGCATTTAACGGTTAAATGCCCGCACAATAAAAGTAAAGAACGATTTAACGCCTGCGAAGCATCCGCCGTCATGTACGACAGTCATTTAGGAATACACACAGATCTCTGATGGGAAATTAATGGCGTTATGGGATCTTTAAACTGATTTAATGCGTAGCAAGCCGATAGATGCGTAATACCAAAAAAGCTGTATTCAATTTTAATGCTGATTTTTACCTTTTCTTCATTTGGTCACGCAAAGTCATACGAGAGCAACTATTTATATTGTTATACACCAGGGTCAGGTCAAAAGGTTTTGCAGCTAAAATACTAAAGTTAGTTACCCCGGCATAATCACTGGGGGCTCGTAACTACAGAGGCATACACGAGATACTAGGAACTTGCTGCACAAATCTAAAAGCGTGCGTGGGACATTTATAAATAATACATGAATTCACACTTAACTCTGGTTTATTATAAAGTTACCTTGGTGCTGCTACATAATTTCCAAAGGTTACAGGCAAACACTGAGAGAAACGTCCCACACACACACACACACACACACACACACGCAACACGCACTCCTACATACAACCACACACTCTGAAGATATACACTAGACTGACGCCAGGCTTCCAGACTGAACCACGCTATCAGACAAAGAGGCTCTTTCCTCAACTTGCCTTCACCTCCCTTGACTAGGAATTGAAGGGAAATATGCCGCGCCGGACAAAAATTCTACTCACAAACGAAATAATTAGTTCAACAATATCATTATACACAGCAATAATGTGTCCGCCGCGACAATGCACACACATGCCCTACTATATTCCGAGCTCTGGCGACACTGTTCTTAGGTGCCATCTGACGTTTTCACTGAAAAGTTTGACATTGTTGGCCATAATCTACTACAGACATTTTGTCAATAGAGCGTTATTTGTGCTGTTTAAAGTGACTTTAAAATTATGTCACAGCGAAAAAACGGAATTAAATCGTGGAAAATGTTCCTGCGATGATTTATTACGACTTTCGACAGAATTATCAAGACAAAGTGCATCGATCAACTTATTTACACATTTGGTGATAAAGCTCCATCCTTTGGTACTATGAGAGGCTGGTATAACGAGTTAAATCGTTTGACCACTAACAGAATTTTTGAAGATCATCCAAAATCAATTGTTGTGCCAGAAAACATTGATGGTGTGCAAAAACTCATAATGCAAAATTTTCATACGACATACTGTGAGATTGGAACAACCTAGACATTACCTTCACCAGCATATATAAAATATTGCATTATCATTTAGCCATGAAAAAGGTTTGCTCTCGTTGAACCCCACATAATTTAACGAGATCTCAAAAAGATACTCGTGTCAAATTACATTAAATTGCGTTTTATTTATGGGCGCTCCTGAACTGCTGTGGTCCTTAGCGTCCCATTCTATATTGGGTGTGAAAGACCGAAAAGTTTGCTCAGAGGCCTCTTTATCAAGCTTGAGGTCCTTTTACGTGCCATAAATCTACGACACGGGACCACCGGCTTTACTACCCTTCCGAAGGAAGTCATACTAAGGATTTTTACGCCCGAAAAAATCCATCGCCCTCCACCTGCGACCTCAGGAACTAGAGGCCAGCATTAAACCACTACACCACGGATGCTCGTGTCGATTGGTACACAACAATGCTCAAGAAATACAATGGCGGTGTTTCAAAAGACGTATATAACATTGTTAACAGGTGACGAACCATAGAGCTATGCTTATGGGCCGGAACATAAACACTAGTCGACTGTATGGGCGTTTCCAGATGAACCAAATCCAACAAAAGCTGTTCGCGCTCGAAGCACTTCGACACAAATGCTCATCTGTTTTTTTTTCTTTCTTTCCTAGGAAAAAACTGTTCATTCGGTAACAGTGCCTTTAGAGGAATGCAAAACTCTCACTTCTGAATGGTACACGGCCATTTATTTGCCGGAAGTCTTCGGTGAAATATAGAAAACAAGCAAGCCCGACGGATAGGTCATCAAGACAATGTGAACGCACACACATCTCGTCTAACAGTCGATATATGAACACTCAAAAAATCGAATTGATGGGTCATCCGCCGTGCAGTTCTAATTTGGCATCCAATACTTCTTGTTCATCCCGAACATCACGAATAAATTGCGCGGACGATTTTCATCGGCAGAAGCAGCCGTTAATACGTTCAAAAAGAATGTTATGAGGTGTCTCAGGCAGGCTGGAAAAAATGCTATAACAAATGGTTCGAACGCATAAAGAAGTGTATTGATCATAAAGGAGAATATTTCGATAAACAATAAAACAATTTTTCAATGAAAAATTACTGGGTTTTTTATTGTTAGGGTTAATGCAGAAGGAAAGGGGGTAGAAGAAAAAAACAGATGTGTTACATTTACATGACTTTCGCTACCCTCTATTGCTTACTAGTGGATATACAAAACTTCGTAGGAAAGTTTATCTTCCTATCTACTTTACTTCAATATAGATAAAACTTTCCGGAAATAGCTGCCTTACACATTTCGTTATAGATGCAAAGGGAATAGGGATAGTCAAATGTTTAAGAAGTGGACGCTATGTATTGCCCTTAAAATTGGGGCAGTATTTTTAACACTAAAATAATTTCAGTCTAACTATATAATATATAAAAAAATAAAAAATACCAGTCCGCCTTAAAGGAATATACGTATAATATAATATATAAAATGTATGTAACAGTCACTGTATTATGTTTATATTATTGTGTACATGTAAAATAATGTTATGTGAATGTATTAAGTAATTTAATAATGTAGGAGCTGTGAGAATGGAAGTCGAAAGTTGCTAACAATGAGGTAACAATGAGGTAACCTTGAGACAATAATGAATTTGGAAAGTTTAATAATGCTACTAATAATTCTTGGAACAATAATGTAATATTTAAAACAGTTTATAAATACCCAATCAACAACCAGAAAAGCTGAACGCTAAATAAAAGTATTCTATTGGAGTAGGATTAGCCAATCAGAGACGTGAAATAGAAAAATTTTCAAATTTAAGCGGTAAACGCCAGTTGATAGTAGACAGCGTTCCCAACCGGACGCTAGACGCGTTCCCCAGCAGTTCAATACGTATTCAGTGTGAGACCAAAATACATTACGGCGAGAATTAAATAAAGTTTACGTATTTAAAAGTGCAACTAATAAAAAGTCTTACTGCTCTCTATATAAGTGAAGTGTTATGTAATCGTATGAAACATTAATAAAAGGACTGAAGTAAAAATTATAATTTAGGCGCATCACCCCTTGCTAAGAGATACATGTTTCTATAAATTAATACTGACGCAGCCGAGGCAAATATAAATATGTATAATATTTAAAGAAACATAAAAATACAAATTTTATTCTTAACGTTGGGGCGAAGGCCACCGGAAACTGAGTCTGTTACTTCATCAAGTTTGTCTCCACATCAGTGGAAATACAATCAACCTTAAAAGTGGCACTTGCACGTGGTGCTAAAATAATAACGTAACAATACAACCTACTTCAAATTTGCACCTAAACGTGGGGCCAGAATAGGCAAGAATAGGAGAAAAGGAGAAAATAAGAAAAGAATCGACGAAACCACAAGACTTCGCTTCAGAGAATTTCAAAATCATCAACAACATCACAAGAACAGCAATAATTCTTTCAGGAGTATGGGGCGCGCAGTCAACAATTCAACAAGAATCTACGAGGGAAGACTGAGTATAAAGGTTTACTAACACAGCCAGGGAAAAGATCAGAAAATTCCAATATTATATATTTATATAATTGTCATGATAGTTAAGAAATATATTCTTATTAAGATGATTTCATGCTGTTAAGAAGTGGAAAATTAAAGTTGAGCAATTCCAAACCAAATATAACAAAAGAAAATATACGAAATAAAATGGAAACAGAAAACAATGAAAATATGGAAGTAGGAGAGGATAGGTCTGTTATTATAGAGTACAATTTACAATCAGAGCTAGAGGAAACAAAGTGATACTATCCCTCGCAAATCTAGGAAACAAAAGCAGGTACACAACTAATGTTATGTGCATTTTAAAAGCATTATCTGAAATTAATAATAAGTTAACTGAATTTGATGATAATAATATTACTGAATCTTATACAGAATTAAGTAATAAGTTAACTGAAATTAATACAGAGTTTAGAAAATACTTAAATAATTAACAAACTGAAACTAATAAGTTACCTGAAAATAATACAGAGCTAAGAAAAGAGTTAAATAATAACGTGAATGAAACTAGCACAGAGTTAAATAAACTACAAGAAACTAGTCAGGAAACTGAAGAAATAGAAAATACAAATGGAGATTTTGTGCAAAATCAAATAGATTTAACAGGGAAAATAAATAAAATGCATGAAATGGCAAAAACAAATGCAAAAACAATAAAATAAGCAAATACAGGTTAAGGACAAGTAATGTCAACGATAGATGAAATTATAGATAAGGTATAGGAAAGTAGGAAAGAAATAGATAAACTTAGAAATAGTTTTTAAAATTTAAGTACAAGTGTACTAAAGGTAAATGAAAATGTAACTAGTTCTGTAAATGCTAATCAAATGCATGACAATAATGCAAGTGCAGAAAGAAGTGTATCACCTTTGTTAACTAATAATACGAGGGCTGATCAATAAAGACTTACACTGATTTTTTTCTGTAGTTTCCTTGATAGTTTTATGTCTTTACCACGAATACTTGAAAGGAGCACGATTTCATGTATAATGTCCATAAGTGACAGCACTCTCGTAACGGTAGGTTGGTAGTAATGCTGTATATTGTTGACCCTACTTGAAGTTCGCATACCACAAAATGGAGGTGACACGAGAGGAGCAATACAGCGCAATAAAATTTTATTTTCGTTTAAATCATACAGCCTTGAAACTTTGGAAAAGCTGAAGCAAGCATACGGTGAAGATGCACTACCTCGTGCAACAGTGTTTGGGTGGTTCAAGGACTTCAAAGAAGGGCGAGTCCTCTGTGCTAAGCAAGGTGGGCCTGGTGTTTCGGAATGGAATGATTTACCAGCATGCAGTTCCCCCCTTACACTACTGTTACAGGAGCTATTACACGTCAGTATTGGCTAAACTGAGGAAGCACATTACAAGGAAACGTCCAGAACATCATCGGAATGGGTGGCGACTTCATCACGACAACGCGCGGCCTCACGTCGCAAATCAAGTCCAGGAATTTTTGGCTAAATTCAACATTACCCGTGTGCTGCATCCGCCTTATAGCCCCGGTCTTACCCCCGTGATTTCTTTTTATTCCCATTACTAAAGGAAAAGCTCCGGGGCATTCGATTTGAGAGCACTGAAGCAGTGCTAAAGAAAAGTGAGGCGACAAAGAATGGCCTGCACCATGTGTTCGAGGACTGGCAGAGACGCTATAAAAATGCATTCAGTTAGGAGGGGACTACTTTGAAAAAGATCATGTCAACATTGAAATGGAGTAATAAATATCTGTGAAAAAAATCAGTCTCAGTATTTATTGATCAGCCCTCATACAAGAGACGCTACTGCTTTTTGCACAGCATCAGCCTCTCAAACACAAAACAATAATGATGACACACATGTGCATGTACCAAATCAGATGTCAAACTATTATTGTGTGCTTAATGAATCACCTTTACCTTATTTTAATGCTTTCTCAAGTCCAGTACAATTGATGCATGATTTAGTAGAATATTTTAAATTTAAAAATGTGCCTGAAGCATTAAAAATTATACTTGTTAGAAAATGCTTGGATAACAAAACCTTAGAATGGTTACATATGCTAGCTGACAGTGAAATGTATTTTGAAACATTTAGAGCTTTAATTATGGATAAGTTTTGGAATATAACTGTGCAACATAAGATTAGGGCAACTCTAAAAATTCTGTGGCATAACTAGAAAAAGAAAATAAAGTATGCAGGTTATGTGTGGCACAAAAACAAAAAGAAAATAAAGTAACTGGAACATAAAAAGGGGAAAGCAATGTAAATTAAAAATGTATAACAATATAAACACTAAATGTAACAAATTGTCAATATAACAAAAGAGGGTTTAGATAAAAGGATGTAATAGAATAAAAACCATTGTTAGTAAGAAAAACACAATAAATCTGAATAGCAACTGCATTTATTTTGCATAACATATAAATTCTTAGAAATTGCAGGAAATATAAAAGTGATTAAGAAATAAATTGTAAAGAAAGGATAACAAGTGTTAATATGCCTAATTAAGTGTTAAATGTCTAGCAAATAAAATACTTAATATTGGCTGTGTTAGTGACTAAACAAGCTTTACTCAGGTCATTGAACACCAGATCATTGACCTTACACCAGGTCGTTGACCTTAAAGTGTCGAACATGTGGCAGAACAAATATAAAATATTCTGCTATACACAAGCGTAGTGAAAAGCAGTGAGTGTTAAATAAAAGTGGCAGTGAAAAATAAGTGATATAATAAAAAGATTATGTTTCTTTCTTTCTTTCAGGAGAGTTTCAGAAAATATTTAAACAAAAAGAACAACTTTTAAATATTTCTAAAAGGGGGCAATTTGAGGCAGTATTTTTATCACTAAAATAATTTCAGTCTAACTATATAATATAAAAAATGAGGGAGTATTTTTAACACTTAAATGATTTTAGTCAAATTATATAATACGTAATTTCAATAACAGCCCGCCTTGAAGCAATATGTGTATATAATAATTTGTAAAATGTATGTAACAGTCATTGCATATGTTTATATTATTGTGTCCATGTGTAATAATGTTATGCGAATATATTACGTAATTTAGTAATATAGGAGCTGTGACAATAATAAGTTTAAAGTTAATAACAATGAGGTAACCTTGAGTCAATAATGAGTAAGAAAGTTTAACAGTACCACTGGTGATTCTTGGAGCAACAATAATGTAATTTTAGTGACAGTTTAAAAATAGCCAATCAACAACGAGAAAAAGCTTTAGTTAAATGAAGATATTCTATTGGAGTAGGATTAGCCAATCAGAGACATGAAATATAGAAATTTACAAGTTTAGACGGTTGAAACCAATTCAGTTGCCTGCAGACAGTGCTCATAACTGGATGCGTTGGTTGTGTGTCCTCGAGAGATTTAATATGTATTCATGTGAGAGAAAAATAAGTTTACTGTTGAAAAGTGTAATTAATTAAAGAATCTCACAACTCTCTATATCAGTGAAGTGTTATTTAAATCGTATCAAGTAATAATAAAAGGAGTGAAGTAACAATTATAATCCGTGTAAGCCTACATTCTTAGTCGTATCACAGCTCTGCGAAGACATCCATGTCTCTAACAATAATACTGACGCAGCCGAGGCAAGCATAAATATAATATTTAAAGAAACAGTCAAATTACAAAGTTAATTTTTTTTTAAACTTGGGGCAAGGGCCACCTGAAAGTACATTTGTGGCGAAGGCTGCCGGAAAGCGGGTACTATACGTGTGGTGCAACTACTACAAGTTCGGCTCTCCAACAGTTGAAATACAATACAACTCCTATAACAAACTACTTCTTCAAAAAATAACAGCCCACCTTAAAGCAATATGTGTATAATATAATACATAAAATGTATGTGGCAGTCATTGTATTATGTTTATATTATTATGTACATAGTTATGCGAATGTATTACGTAATTTAATTATGTAGGAGCTGTGAGAATAGAATTCGAAATTTGCTAACAGTGAGGTAACAATTAGGTAACCTTGAGGTAATAATGAATTTGGAAAGTTTAATAATGCTACTAATAATTTTTGGAACAATAATGTAATATTTAAAACAGTTTATAAATACCCAATCAACAATCAGAAAAGCTGAAAGTTAAACAAAAGTATTCTATTGGCGTAGGATTAGAAAATCAGAGACTTGAAATAGAAACATTTACAAATTTAAGCGGTAAACGCCAGTTGATAGTAGACAGCGTTCCCAACCGGACGCTAGACGCGTTCCCCAGCAGTTCAATACGTATTCAGTGTGAGACGAAAATACATTACGGCTAGAATTAAATAAAGTTTACGTATTTAAAAGTGCAACTAATAAAAAGTCTCACAGCTCTCTATATAAGTGAAGTGTTATTTAATCGTACACACTGCTCCAAGTGAAACACGCTGGAATACTAACTTTGCGCGATGTTTTTAAGGTAGATAGTAGATCTATGCCCCCTTACTCCTCCGGTGAGCAGTGCACGGCACAAACGTTTTCTCGTCAGAGCCCTACAGTACATGGCCACTGCGCTTTGAAAAGATTTCTCACCGCCAAAGACAGGGCGAATTGGTCTGCCTGGAAGAGCCGCTTTGTCGCCCTCTCGCGGGACTTCGCGTCTACTGGCCGAGTGAGGGTGTTTCGAGCTGCTTGCGGACTTGCGGACTGCGGACTGGTGATACGAAACCTTTACCTTTGCCTTTAAATCCGAAGTTTATTAATTAACCTTTCATTTGTGAGTACGTCGCCTCGGAAATACCTATTTTATTTAGGGGACCTCAAAATATGCAATTCAGGTGAAATCTCTATATCGAATTTTGAGTAGGTAAATGCAGAGAAATTAAAAGTATCTTATGCTACACCAAATAGTAAGACTTTATTCCTTCGTGGGAGTATGCAGCAAAACTCCAGTCATGAATAATATCTGTTACCAGAGTGATTAATTATATTGTCTTCTGATAAAAGAGTACTTGTGTCAAATAATTATGACGCTACTTCATCGTTTATATTTGTTTAGAAGGCAAAAGCGTCTTGGAAACAAATAATGTCAGAAGGCAGTATATTGGACAACCCCAGAGAGCTACACAGAACACCTTCAAGTACAAAAACATGGTACTCCATAGTGAAGGTTTGTTTTTTAGTAAGGACGTGACGAATGGCCTACCGAGCTGCCGACGTGAGTTACATAATATAACACTTTGTAAAGTGGTGTCCTCGGTCACTGAACACATACAAATGGTTCGCACCAGACTCTCGCCGAAAGGGGATCGCTTTATCTGTTCACTTTCTTTTCACAATAAATGAAGTACCAAGCCTCTCAACTGCTACTAGCTTTTTGCGATTCACTACTTGACTCCAGAGTGTTTAATATTCCCAATATTTTATACTTCATATTTGCTGCTGTCTGGAAATTCTTATTCCTTCCCTTCTTTTTCGGTCTCGTGCGACCTCACATTTTATCTCCGCTGTCTTTTTTTATTACTTTCTCTACTACGTACAGTAAGTAGGGGAAGTATTGTATTCCACCCAAAAATTCGATACCGAGATTACGCCGGAAATACATGTTTTGTGACCCCCTGATTCCAAAAAAAGCATTTTTGGAAACATGTCCGTGTGTGTGTCTGTGTATGTGTCTGTGAACAGCATATCTCAGAAATAAACAGTCGGATAAACACCAAACTTGGTATTTAGGTTCAGTATCCTCCAGAGATGCGACACGAAGGTTTTCAAGAAAATCCCCACCCCCAGATTACCCTTTACGTGGAACATTTTTCGAAAACTTTAATTTTCTCAAAAATTGCTCTAACGATTTTTATTAAAATTTCATATGTTTAAGATATTTTCATGGCAAATGAAATGTATATCTCGAATTTTCTGGGAATGTCTCCAAAAGTATTCTTCATTGTGCACGACTTTTGCATAACTGGTAATCCATAAGAGATAGACAACATTTGACTACACAAAAAATGTACATTGCGTTATTTACACAATTTATATCATATACATTTTTTTTGTTGGGTGAACCATTTTCATGATATTGCTTGTTATTCCCTTAACTTTTCCAATACTTACTTTTTCTCAAATTCGTTATTCATTTTTTTTGTCCTGGTAATGCAAAGGGAACCGAATACTCCACATAGCAACCAGCTCTTAAAATATTTGACTATCGCTTAAAGCCTACCAATTCCCCTTGCATCTATAAGAAAATTAGCAATAAGATTAACATCTCGATTAACATGAAGCATATGGAGAATAAGTGTTTGTAAAAATAGTTTGTACAAGAGCAGATAAAGTCGTGTGAGTGTAACACATCTCTCATTTCCAACTTCATTCACATGTTTCTGCGCTTCTCAGAGGCGGCTCATGGCTTAAAAATCTAATATCTATAGACTATATGTATCACTGTTCCACAAAATATTCTTAACAAAAGCTTATTAAATTCCCTACTACAGTGCGAGCCAAAAGACTCCGAACCGCTTGCGCGGTGTTTTTCCTGTCCGCGTTCTCGGCGCTCGTTGCCGTCTGCTGAAATCATAGAAGAGCGCGGATGAAACCATACAATATTTTTAAAACTACTTTTAAAGGCTTTACTTACCAACTTTATGAAAGGAAATGCTGAAACTGGCCACCGTCGTTGTCCATACATTTTTGAGACATCTTTAGGAGACTATCCATCATGCGATTTTTGGGGGGAATTTTCCAAACGATGACCGATGTCGTCTAATGTTTCTTCGGTAAGAACCGAACACCGTCTTTTAGATTTGTTAGCCTGAACACTTCCTGTGGCCTGAAATTTACTGTAAACTTCATGGATTGTTTTATACGGCCTGGAACGTTTATACCTGGAAATCTTTCTGCAAATCGTACTTTCACTTGGTGAGTTGACCGAGATAGCATATACGAATCATAAATAAATACACGCTGTGCAGTAGAAAACATATACTGAGTTATAATATACCTTTGACTAAGTACAGGACAAAATTAGAAATAACTCATAATAACTGAACTACATCACATCACCGTCAACTTAAAACTGCACTTCACACTACACAGCAAAACCACAACAGCGTGACATTGTTTATAGCAGCAGTGCGTTATCATGTTTTTATCATATTTCCACACGCCCAGTGGAAAAAACACCGCGCAGCCGGTAATATTGTTCATAAAATACCCATCCAGGGTAACTTAAAGCATAAAGTGTACAGGACAAATCCACACACCCTGAAAGAATTAAAAACAATATCCGCCAGGAAATTTCTCAGCATGAACTACGGCGAGTGATGGATAGTTTCCTAAAGAAGTGCCAAAAATGTATGAACAACGACGGTGGCCAGTTTCAGCATCTCCTTTTGTTGAGTAAAGCTTTTAAAAGTATTTATAAAAATGTATGGTTTCATCCGCACCTTTCTATGATAGCAGCAGACGGCAACGAACGCTGAGAACGCGGACAGGAAAAAACACCGCTCAGGCGGTTCGGAGTCTTTTGGCACACTCTGTATATACCTATAACTGCTAAGGGAATGTATTGTATTCCATCCAAAAATTCGATGTCAAAATTTCACCGGAAATAGATGTTTTGAGGTGTCCTGGTATCCAAAAATACATTTTTTAATTTCTATACCAGAAAAAAGCATTTTTAGAAACATGTACGAATGTTCAGATCTTCTAAAAATGGGGACACGAAGATTTTGAAGAACATCTCCCACATAACTACCCTTTACAAGGAACATTTTTCGAAATTTTTTATTTTTTAAAAAAATGGCTTTAACGATTTTCATTAAAGTACCATATATTAAATCTATTTTCAAGATAAACAAATCTTGAAATTTCTGGGAATAGCCTGTGAAGTCCACTTCATTTAGAAGTAATGTATAATCTTGTATAACTGGTAAATCTTAAGCGATAGACGAAAATGTACTACACAAGAAATGTAGATCTCTTTAAAACGCACAATTTATTTCAAATAAGATTTTTTTGTTTCCGAGATATTCGTTATTAAAAGTTTAAACTATTCATTTCTTGGTCATTCTCTAAGTCCTGTCAACATTCAGTTGTTTCTTGCGTTGTCATGGAAACAGCATGGAATTTTAAGGTCAGCATACAGCGTCCAGTTCTTAAACATTTGACTATCGCTATTCCCTTTGTATCTATAATGAAATGTGTAATGTAGTTATTTCTGCAAAGGTTTATTTGGTTTACAATGAAGTAGACAGAAAAATAAACTTGAGTAAGAATAGTTTGTATACATATTAATAAACTATAGAGAGTAGAGAAATGTGAATGTTTCACAACATATTTTTACTTTCTCTGCTACGTATAGTAAGTAGGGGAAGTATTGTATTCCACCCAAAAATTCGATACCGAGATTTCACTGGAAATATATGTTTTGATACCCCCTGAATCCAAAAAAGCATTTCAGGAAACATGTCCTTGTGTGATATTTTAATCAAAATCGTTAGAGCCATTTTTAGAAAATTAAAATTTTCGAAAAATGTTCCATGTAAAGGGTAATCTGGGGTGGGGGGATTTTCTTTAAAACCTTAGTGTCGCATCTCTGGAAGATATTGAACCTAAATACCAAGTTTGGTGTTTATCCGACTGTTCGTTTCTGAGTTATGCTGTTCACAAACACACACACGGACATGTTTCCAAAAATGCTTTTTTTGGATTCAGAGAGTCTCAAAACATGTATTTACGGTGAAATCTCGGTATCGGATTTTTGTGTGGAATACAATACTTCCCCTACTTACTATACGTAGTAGAGAAAGTAGAAATGTATATGACTTAAATTGTGTGCTTTAACGAGATCTACGTTCTTTGTGGAGTAAAACTTTGGATATCTCTTACGGTTTACCACTTATGTGAAAATCATTCAGAATGAAGAGGACTTTTGGGGGTAAACGTTTATCTCTATTAACATGAAGTAGGTGGAGAATCAGCGTTTGTAAAAATAGTTTGTACAAGAACATATCAGAAGGCCTCAAAGCATGTGTGTGTTGAATTTTTGGATGAAATGCAGTACATTCTCTACCTAGAAGGTATATGTTAGAGAAAGTAGAAATGTAGCGAACGCATCTCAAATGTAACCTTATGCATATGACCTTGTATTATATATGGATTTTAGGGAGTAAATGTTTGTGAACTATTCCTTGAACTGCCTCAGAATACCCGCATCCTGCCCTCTGGTATCTTCTTCTATTTGCAGAATTTTCTGGTATTGATTCCCTGAAGAATAGAGGTCATGAGTTCGATGCAAATAACATCCGATCGAGCAGAGGGCAGTCTTGAGAGACCATCAGCATTTCCAATATATAAATATCGTGGTTCTTTGCTCCTCCTTTTGCCAAGATAAGGACTGGCGTTTGACCCACTACGAATATTGCCACTTGAGAAATCCTGAATAGATGGATTTGTGGCCCCTATATTTCACATACAGACACGTTTCATAAAACTGCATGAATCAAAGAAACAAGCAGAGGAGATAAAAGAGGAGGTATTTGAAGTCAAAAATGTAATTCACATCGTTATAACTTACATAGTAAATTTCTTATACAGAAAAGAGTGTGTAATTAAGCATATATTGCAAATTTTAACTAATCTGGCAGTGACATCAGACAATATTTTTAAAGTAAAATATATACTACCTTAATTTATTCTTTTAAATGCCCTTATGGAGCTGAATTTTTAGTGTAATGCGTCGAATTAGGTGAGCAATCCTTGGTGGAGCCGGTTTCGTGGCGTACGGCAAGCTAGTGAGCGTAGTTGCTGTGTCATTTCTCTGAATTAACTCCCTGCGGTTTTTATCTCTGGAGAGGGCCATTAAAATAGAAAGTTTACAATACAATCCACACATTTTAGATAAACTTCAAAATATTATTCGTCAAGAAATTGCTGCCATTTGTCACTGGGAACTGCAGAGTGTAATGGAAATTTCATAAGTAGGTACCAGAAATGCTTCAACAACGAAGGGAAGTAGCTTCAATATCTCTTTGCTTGAGATAGGTGAGTAATTTACTCTCTACTACGTATAGTAAGTAGGGGAAGTACTGCATTCCACCAAAAAATCCGATACCGAGATTTCACCGGAAATACATGTTTTGAGACCCCCTGAATCCAAAAAAAGCATTTTTGGAAACATGTCCGCGTGTGTGTCTGTGTGTGTGTGTGTGTCTGTGAACAGCATAAATCAGAAACAAACAGTCGGATAAATACCAAAATTGGTATTTAGGTTCAATATCTTCCAAAGATGAGACACGAAGGTTTTCAAGAAAATCCCCTCACCCCAGATTCCCCTATACATTGAAGATTTTTCGAAACTTTTAATTTTTTCAAAAATGGCTCTAACGATTTTGATTAAAATATCATATGTTTTAGATATTTTCATGACACATTAAATGTATATCTCGAATTTTCTGGGAATTTCTCCAAAAGTATTCTTCATTGTGAACAACTTTTGCATAACTGTTAGACCCTAGACAAAATTTTACTACATAAAACATGTAGATCGCGTTAAAATACACAATTTATGTCATATACATTTGTTTTATTGAGTGAATCATTTTCGAGATACTGCTTGTTATACCCTTAAATTTTCCAATACTTATACTTTTTCTCAAACTCGTTATTCATTTATTTTTGTCCTGGACATACAAAGAGAATGGCGTGTTCCACATAGTAACCAGCTCTTAAAACATTTGACTATCACTTAAAGTCTACCAATTCCCCTTGCATCTACAAGAAAATTAGCAATAAGATTAACATCTCGATTAACATGAAACATATGGAGAATAAGCGTTTGTAAAAATAGTTTGTACAAGAGTAGAGAAAGTCATGCGTAACACATTAGATTATTTGCACTAGCACGATCTTATATCAGCAATGATGATGATGATGATGATGATGATAGTAATAATAACAATAATAATGATACGTTGCATAATACCGCCAGACAAGGGGACCGTTCATAAACGATTCATGCACTAGGACAGGTCAGCAAAAAGTAGTTAAAGGGACGATTCATGAATCGTGAACGAATCGTATGAATTGAAGAATCGCTCGACACAACCCAAGTCAGTACCAACATGGAACAGCTCCGCTCCATTATGAGAGACATTTTATGCAGGCGGGTATATGTGGTACAGAAAGCAATAATATCCCCATGTACTACATTCCATCACATATTTAATACGCAGAGCAGTCTTGCTGGAGAAAAGATGCGATCAAATTCTCGCACGCGATTATCGCTGACGTGCCGGAAGGACTGTGTCTGTCTCTGTGGTGATGGATGGAACTATCAGTTCCGTTGCTGCCTGCTTCCGGCGCCAACAAGAGATGCAACACTCTGATTTCCGTTTCTTTATACCAGTCTGATTTAGTTATAATCGCGTTGCGGATGTTTGCAATCAAATTACATCATCCGGGAGTTACTGTTTGATATGCAGTGCTTAGTAAATGAAATTCTATACTCTCTGGCGCATTGCGGCTTCACCGCTCTCTGTGCTTGTTCCTCAGTGCTACCATAACGTTCTTTGTAATTCACATTTTGGTGTATACGTAGTTGATATTATTTGCGTCGTCCTCTGCAGCATAGGGGTACCAAGCTAGCCTCCAGTTCCAGAGATCGCGGGTTCAAACCCGAGGAAGGCGATGGAGTTTTCCGGGCGTAAAAATCCTTAGCATGGCTTCCTTCGGAAGGGAAGTAAAGCCGGTGGTCCCGTGTCGTAGATTTACGGCACCTAAAAATCCTCAAGTCTGCTAAATACGCCTGAATAAAAATTCCAGTCACAATATAGAATGGGACGCATAGAACCATAGCATAAACAGCGTCATTAATACAACTCAGATTCATTTTGGTATTATTTGCCCTGGGTTAATGGTTAATGTATACATAGACTCTGAAAGGCCCCTCCCCCAAAAACTTAAACTATTCACGCAATCATTTTGAAAATTCAGTCAAATATTTTGAGGTTATACTAAGAATACCCACAATTAAAACTATGAAGTTTACATTCACATGACTCTACTCTTGCACAAATTATTTTTACAAACGTTTATTCCCCATATGCTTCATGTTAATCGAGATGTTGATCTTATTGCTAATTTTCTTGTAGATGCAAGTGGAATTGGTAGGCTTTAAGCGATAGTCAAATATTTTAAGAGCTGGTTGCTATGTGGAGTATTCCACCCTCTCTGCATGTCCAGGACGTAAAAAAACGAATAAAGAATTACGATTTGAGAAAAAGTTTAAATATTGGAAAATTGAAACAAATAACAAGAAATATCTCGGAAATGGTTCACTCCAGAAAACAAATGTATATGACATAGTAAGTTGTGTCTTTTAACGATATCTACATATTTTTGTGTAGTAAATTTTGCCTATCTCTAATGGTTTACCAGTTATGCGAAAGTCATTTAGAATGGAGAGGACTTTTGGGGACATTCCCAAAAAATCCAGATATACATTTCATTTGTCATAACAATGTCTTAAACATATGATATTTTAATAAAAATCGTAAGAGCCATTTTTCAGAAAATCAAAACTTTCTAAAAATGTTACATATGGAGGGTAGTCTGAGCTGAGGATTTTCTTGAAAACTTTCCTGTCGCATCCTTGAAGGATGCTAAACTCAAATACCAAGTTTGGTATTCATCCATCTTTTCGTTCTTGAGTTATGCTGTTCACGGATAGACAAACACATAGACAGATAAACGGACGTGTTTCCAAAAATGCTTTATTTGAATTCAGGGCACCTCAAAACATGTATTTCCGGTGAAAACTTGGTATCGAATTTTTGGGTGGAATACAATAGTTCCCTACTTACTACACGTAGTAGAGAAAATAAATCCAAAAAATACTCTGCTGTAACACATTCACATGGCTTGCTCTACCCTCTTCCGCTTATTAGTGGGTATACAAGCTATTTTAAATATGGCTTATTTTTCTATCTACTCCATTGTAATCCAAACAAACCTTCGTAGAAATAGCTACATTACACATTTCGTTATAGATACAAAGAGAACAGCGATAGTCAAATGTTTAAGAACTGGACGCTATATGCTGGCCTTAAAATTCCAAACCATATTCATGCGATCGCGAGAAACAATTAAATTTGACAGGACGTTAAGAGAAAGATCAACTAATGAACAATTCGAACATTTAATAACGGATATCTCAGAAATGGCTTATGCCACAAAAAAAGCTTATTTAAAATAAATTGTGTTTTTTAAAGGGATCTATAATTTTTTGAGTCGTGCGTTTTCGTCTATCGCTTAACGTGTACCAGTAATACAAGATTACAATAAATTCCCTCCGAATGAAGAGGACTTCATAGACTATTCCCAGAAAATTCAAGATATACATTTTATTGTCATGTAAATATATTTATGTATCGTATTTTAATAAAAATCTTTGGGCAATTTTTATAATATAAAAATGTCGAAAAATATTCCGTATAAAGTATAGATTGAGGTGGAGAGAATTTTTAAAATATTTTCCTGTTGCGTTTTTGGAAAATACTAATTTTAAATACCAGTATTGTGTTTATCCGGCTTTTCCTTTTTGAGTTACGCTTCACACACCACACACACGAAAGTTTGTCTAAAAATGCTTTTTTTTATTCAGAGGGTCTCAAAACATGTATTTCCGGCGACATTCCGGTATCGAATTTGGATGGAATGCAATACCTTCTCTGCCTGTTATGTACATGGTAGAAAAACTGATAACATTAATTTAAAATTGGGTTCGTTAGCCAATTACTATATCAAAAAAAATTTATTCTTTAAGGGGAGATTAAACGTCCTATTCCGACAATGTTAAATCTATAGTACTTTTCCTTTACTGTGATTACCTCACGCGTGCCGGCCGCCGCAGTTCGGACTTCCGCCATTGCTTTTTGTAGTATCCGATTACTATGATAATAAGCACATACCTTATCAGATGACACGTTGGAAAGCTTTTCCTTCTCTATCCGAATATTTATGGCATCTTCTGAGGAATTTTTCGTTCTCACTCGAGAATTCAATGTCCGAAATGTTTTCTTTTAGTTCTTACAATGTATGGGGTTTGTTGCAAACAGTTTATTTTTCAGATTAGCCCAATGATAAACCCACATACACTTAAATTATAGGATCCTAAGGCTCATAATCCTTCACCGATTAGCCTATCCTCAAAAATTTCCTGAATTAAATTTAATGATCATCAGCTGTATGCGTGGTAGCAACGTCTTGTTGAAAGATCCATACCAAAATTCAATGTTGGTCAGCTATTCAAAATATGATGTAAGTATTTCTTGTACCTCTCTGCATTTATTGTTGTTCAAAAAATATAGATCCTTTATTCGGTATGCATTTACTGTATTCCGATTTTGCAAGGGAATGTCCTGTGTAAAATCGGGTTTCCCTGTGCTCCAATATGTGTTATTTTGCGCCAAAACATAGCCATATAAATGGAACCATGCTTCGTCAGAGAATAATATTAAGTGTGGGTCAATTACTCTATCATTTCGTAAAATATAATTACAGAAATTTACAAAACTCTAATGATCACATGACAAAATCAGGTGTATGCAACAAATCCCCATACATTCTAAGACTGTAAGAAGTAAAAGAAAGCACAAAGCGAGAAATTCACTCAATTTCACTCTCCAATGTGAATGAAAATTCCCCGAAAAAATTCTGATGTGTTACATTCTCATAACGTTCTCTATCTTTTAGTTTATTCTAGTTCTAGTTTGAAAAGGGGTGGGTTTTATGCCCAAGCACTGCGCCTAAAGATCTATTGCGCATCCCCCCTTTCATCAGTTAAGTAGTCTGTTGCTCGATATGAACTTAACCAGTCTGCTAACAGAGGCTTTCGATAGTTCATCTATCTTTGGAAAGTGATTGCCAAAAATACTTGCTCTTTATTTTCGCAAGAGCAGGGCAATAACATAGTAGATGAGTAACAGTCTCATCTCCTTCTAGACATCTACTACAGATAGGGTTGTTAAACAATCCCATTCTGTATAGATTAAACTTTAGGGCACAGTGTCCTGTAATGAATCCTGTTGCCCATGCAAGTCTTCTTCTACTAAGACCGCGCAAGTATTTTGCCCTGCTGTTATCCAGGTCTGTAATAAACAACTTGGAATGTCTGCAACCCTCAATGGAGTTCCAGTAGTTCTTGTGTTCTGCTTGAGCCCAGCACTTGATAGCCTGTTTCACTGGTCTGTAGGACACTCCCAGTACAGGCTCCGGACCAAAAAATGGGATTTCACTGCCAATCTTGGCTGCTTCATCTGCTTTCTCATTGTCTGGTATACCTATGTGTCCTGGCAACCACATAAGTTGAACCTTATTGTATTCAGCCAGTGTCATTAAGGATTCCCGGCATTCTGAGACGAACTTTGATTTTATTGCTGGTGATTCAAGTGCTTTAAGAGCAGCTTGACTGTCTGAGAGGATAAGAACACTTCTATTCTTATATCTCCTTTTAATGCTTTCCATGACACTGGCTAGGATTGCATAAACCTCAGCCTGGAAAACTGTAGCTAAGGTACCAAGACTATAAGAAATCTTGGTGTCATTACCTTCTAGTTTATTAGTGGGTATACAATTTATTCTTACGAAAGTTTATTCTGATATTTAGTTCATTGTAATCCAGATAAGCCTTTGCAGAAATAGCTACATTGTACATTTCGTTAGGTTACAAAGAGAACAGCGATAGTCAAATGTTTAAGTGAACAATAAATACTGGCCTTATATAGAATTTTTGGGTGGATTGCAATACCTTCTCTGTTTACTATGTACGTGGTAGAGAAAATAATAGTCCAGAAAACAGTATAATCGCTTCATTGAGTGCTTTAAGGTAAACACCTAACACACGTCTGTTGATGTTCTGTGCGCCATTTATCTTAGTTAAATAGGACTGGAATCACGAGCTTGAAATTCCGCAATCTTAGAATTCTGCTGCCTGTGATTGGTTTTCAACTCTTCGTCATCGCCAAAGCGCTTCGAGCCAAGCCGCTTCCTCAGCATGCCACGACGTCTGCTTTGAATGAGCCTTATCAAGTTTGTTAGTGTGTTACAATATCTTACAGCGTTCATTGTGATACTTCACTACAAGAACTCCACTAGCAAGATTCCTCTTCTGTCCCAGAAAACAGTACCTTGAGTTTCCTGCTGGAAAGTGTTTGACGACACTTTGTAGGGTTTTCGATGACCCAGTATGGCTCTACTGCATTGATTGGTGTTTTGTTTGACGAACAGTTGAAAACTAGCGTCATAGGCTGCTCAAACACTTCTGCAATGTCTCAATGTGGCTGGAAACTATGTGGAAAAATAAATTAGAAATTTGAGTGTGTACTTTCAAAGTATTGTAATATAAATTCTGTAACTTCATTCAGATTTTTACTTTATCTAATACGTATAGTAAGTGTATACGTATAGTATATAGTGAGTGTGTGTGTGTCTGCGAACAGCATAACTCAGAAACGAACAGTCAGATAAACACCAAACTTGGTATTTAGGTTCAGTATCTGCCAGAGATGCGACACGAAGGTTTTCAAGAAAATCCCCCATTTCAGATTACCCTTTACATGGAACATTTTTCGAAAATTTTAATTTTCTCAAAATGGCTCTAACGATTCTGATTAAAATATCATATGTTTAAGATATTTTCATGACAAACAAAATGTACATCTTAAATTTTCTGGGAATGTCTCCAAAAGTATTCTTCATTGTGAACGACTTTTGCATAACTGGTAAACCATAAGAGATGGACAAAATTTTGCTACACAGAAATATATATATATATATATATATATATATATATATATATATATATATTGTTTTGTTGAGTGAACCATTTTCGAGATATTGCTTGTTATTCCCTTAAATTTTCCAATACCTATACTTTTTGTCAAATAGGAATTCGTTATTCATTTTTTGTCTTGGATATGCAAAGAATGTTAATCTGTGGCAAAGAGAAAGGTGCTGCACCTAGCAACCAGCTATTAAGAGATATGTCTACGCTTAAAGGTTACTGTATTTCGCTATTGCCCTTGCAAATACAAAACAAGAGGAACATAGTACGCCTTAAGCGATAGTCAAATATTTTTAGAACTGGTTGCTATGTGTAAAATGTAATTCTCTTTGCATGTCAAAAGATCGTTTCTGCAAATGTTTATCTCGATTAATATGAAATAGATGGAGAATACTTTCCTCTATTTAATTATGTGTCGAATGTTTCATTATCTATAGTCGTTCATTAGAAATAAATATGTCAAGTCTGTTCCTTCTTTTTCAATAATCCTGTATATAGAAATAATTTTAATGATATATTTTTATTCTGTAAGTATTCTTCCGTCAAACTTATGTTGAAGTTTAGCATCATCTGGTGCATTAAAAGCATATCTATTCAGTCTGTCGTTTCTGAAATAAGAGTAAAGAAGCGAGCATAAAAGATGAAAAAGAAAAGCTAGAAAGCAAGAAACGAATATGGATATATCAAAGAGGAAAAATAATGAGAGAGTGATCAAAGGTAACACCGGAGAAGCGTATGTAGAGGAAAAGATATATAGAAAGAAGCGAAAACCCAACCTTAAAGAACGAGTGATAGAAGGTCTTTGGGTCATGAGCAACAAATTTTGATAAATTTAAATATATATTTCTCTACTACTAAGTATAAGTGGAGGAAATATGATAAACCACCCGAAACATTTTTAAAGGTTTCAGTATTTACAGAGCAGCGCAACAGCATTAGTATTTAAAGATGCGATACATTCAATGGCTTTCTCTACCTCCATCGTTTATTAGCGAGTATACAAACTATTCTTACTAAAGCTTATTACTTTCTCTACTACGTATAGTAAGTAGGGGAAGTATTGTATTTCACTCAAGAATTCGATACCGTGATTTCACCGGAAATACACGTTTTGAGATCCCCTGAATCCAAAAAAAGCATTTTAGAAACATGTCCGTGTGTGTGTCTGTGTGTCTGTCTGTGAACAGCATAACTCAGAAACGAACAGTTGGATAAACACCAAACTTGGTATTTAGGTTCAGCATCTTCCAGAGATGCGACACGAAGGTTTTCAAGAAAATCCCCCTACCCCAGGATACCCTTTACATGGAAGATTTTTCGAAAATTTTAATTTTCTCAAAAACGGCTCTAACGATGTTGATTAAAATATCATATGTTTAAGATATTTTCATGAAAAATAAAACGTGTATCTTGAATTTTCTGGGAATGTCTCCAAAAGTGCTCTTCATTGTGAACGACTTTTGCATAACCGGTAAACCATAAGGGATAGAGAAAATTTTACTACACAAAAAATGTACATCGGGTTAAAATACTCAATTCATGTCATATACATTTTTTTTTGTTGAGTGAACCATTTTCTAGATAGTGCTTGTTATTCTCTTAAATTTTTCAATACTTATTTTCTAAAATGGGAATTCGTTATTCATTTTTTTGTCTTGGATATGCAAAGAGTTATAATCTGTGGCAAAGAAAATGGTGCTGCACCTAGCAACCAGCTATTAAGAGATATGTATATACTTAAAGGCTACTGTATTTCTATATTGCCCTTGTAAATATATATTCCCCTTAAATCTACAAGAAAATTAGCAATATGATAGACTCTGCAAATGTTTATCTCGATTAACATGAAGCATATGGGGAATAAGCGTTTGTATAAATAGTTTGTACAAGAGTAGAGAAAGTCATGTGAGTATAACACATCAGATTGTTTTTATATCTACTACATTTAATCCAAATAAACAATTGCAGAATCAGCTACGTTACACATTTCGTTATATATTCAAAGAGAACAGCGATAGTCAAATGTTTAAGAACTGGACGCTATATGCTGGTCTTAAAATTCCATACTGTTTCCATGACATCACGAGAAACAACTGAATTATAAAGGACTTTAGAGAATAACCAAGAAATGAACAATTCGAACATTTAATAACGGAATCTCAGAAAACTATTTGAAATAAATCGTGTGCTTTAAACAGATATACAGTTTTGTGTAGTATGTTTCTGTCTATCGCCTATTTAGCAGTTATACAACATTATATAACATTTCTTATAATGAAGTGGACTTTACAGGCTATATCCAGAAAGTTCAAAATATACATTTCGTCATGTAAATATATTTAATGTACGGTATTTTATCAAAATCTTTGGAGCCATTTTTTTATAAAATAAAAACTTTCGAAAAATATTCCATGTAAAGGGTAGATTGAGGTGGGGGATTTCTTGAAAATCTGCGTGTCGTATTCTTTGGAAAGCAGTGAACCTAAATACACAGTTTCGTTTTTGAGTTTTGATGTTCACAGACGCACACATAGACAAGTTTCTAAAAATGCTGAAAGCATATATTTCTTGTGAAACCTCGGTTTCGAATTTTCGTGTGGAATGCAATACCTCCTCTACGTGGTAGAGAAAGTAAAAATTACCTCCTTCCGGCACTACCCTTTACATGGAAAAGTTTTCGTTCTTTTCTATTTTCTGCGAATAGTTTGTGAAGTCTGCTTCATTCAGAGGGAATTTTTTATAATGTTGAATAACTGTGAGAGTGTAACAAATAGACAAAAACACACCACACGCATCATTAATGCCAAGTTATATTTTAATGGTTTTAACTATCTCCGGTAGAATTTTTGCTCTCGGTATGAATTTTCCAACACTTTATATCTTTTGAGTGCTAAATACATACTCTTTTGTTTCTCGTGATATTGTACAAGAAGTATGGAATATTTTGGAAGCGCTCGCCATGCTATGGCTTTTCAGCACTATTCTCTTTACATGGCCGCGAGAAAAAACGAACAGTGATTATCTTCTTGAGAAAAGTATAAGTATTTGAAAATTAAAACCAACAACAAAGAATATCTCGGAAGTTGTGAACGCTACAAAAAAGAAAATGTAGTTGACTAGAAGGTGTGCTTTAACGAGATATACATTTTTTGTGTAGTAACACTTTGCGTGTCAACTTCATTGGTTAATTCCAGAAAATTGAACGTATGGGTTTTGTCATGAAAATGTCTTACATATGTGGTATTTTAATCAAAATTCTTAGAGCCGTATTTGAGAAAATTAAAAATAACGAAACGTTTTCCATGTAAAGTATAGCTTGAGTTAGAGGAATTGTATTCAAAACCTTCGAGTCGCATCTTTGGAAGACAGAATTTATATACCAACTTTGTTTCGGATTTTTACTTTAAATTTTACTTGTTTATTTGCTTGTTTTGTTTGAAGTTTAACGTCCTTTAATTTACGTAAGTAGGTCATATCGGAAGATGAATGTAATAGGTGAAAATAAATTATGCTCAAATGAGCCCAGTGTCCATAGAGCTTAAAGTTGAGCAATGGATGTCTCATCCCTCGCTGTAACAATCTTCCTGCATGGCCGATATATGAAACTCCTAACTGTACATCATGTGCATTACCGGCAAATGCAACTGTTCAATTGCAGTCTACAGTAGGTGCACTATGGAGATAGATTGGTGGCTGAGGACTGACGTCAGCTCACGTGATGGTCTGCGCCAGATCAATCCCGGGCGGCTAATACGCGCGAGAAGAGGAATAAGTTGTATTTCAGCGAACGACGAGGAAGGAACTTTTAGCTCGGGCTATAGGGAAGCGGCTAAGCCCACACCCCATTTCGGCTTTGTCAAAATTTTACCAATCTAATCATTTTACAGTAAGTAAAGTGGATAAATTTTAATTCTCTAGTGCGTGTGGCGTAGCTTACTATTTACGTAATAGAACGAGTTTCAGTAATAGTAAAGAGCAATGTAAAATTAAATTTACGTGTTCAGATTGTGCAAGAGGAACAAAGACAAACTGGTTATACAGAATGTAGTGAACCAAGCATAAAATTTATAAAGTTTATCTGAGAAAGTTAAAGAGAATATATACTTATATAGCTGCAAGATATGTAATGTCTTAATTCCTTAGGGGTGATGTTTCTTGAAGCCTTTTATATATAATGTCTTTCCTTTATTACGAGGGGCGCTATTTATATTTTGAACCTTGGCAACCTTGAATGTTGCAGGCACCATCTGACGTTTCCAATGGAAAGTTTGACATTTTTGACCATAATCTACTTCAAACATTTTGTAAATAGAGCGTCATTTGTTTTGTTTACACTAACTTGAAAATTGTGTGTCAACAAAAACATGGAATTAACTCGTGAAAATGTTGGTGCAATGATTTATTACGACTTTCGACGTGGATTATCAAGACAAGAGTGCATCGATCAGCTAACTTCCACATTTCGCAACGAAGCTCCATCCTTTGCCACTGTGAAACGCTGGTATAACGAATTTAATCGTGGCCACCGTTCGCTCAATGCTGAAGTTCGTGAAGGTCGTCCAAAATCAGTTGCTGTGCCAGAAAACATTGATGCTGTGCAAAACCTAATAAAGAAAGATCGTCAAGTGACATATTGTGAGATTGGGGCAACCCTAGGCATTAGTTCCATCAGCATATATAAAATGTTGCATGATTGTTTAGCCGTGTAAAAGGTTTGCTCTCGTTGGATCCCACATAATTTGACGCAATCTAAAAAGATGCTCGTGTTGAGTGGTGTACAAAAATGCTCAAGAAATACAATGGCGGTACCTCAAAAGACGTATATAAGATTGTAACAGGTGACGAATCATGGATCTATGCGTATGAGCCGGAACGTAAACAGCAGTCGATTGTGTGGGTGTTTCAAGATGAAGCAAATCCAACAAAAGTTGTTCGCACTCGAAGCACTTCGAAGCAAATGATCACCTGGTTTTTCAGCAAAACTGGCCGTGTGGCAACAGTGCCTTTAGAGGAACGTAAAACGGTTAATGCCGAATGGTACACAACCATTTGTTTGCCGGAAGTCTTCGGTGAAGTAAAGAAAACCAACATGAACCGTAGGATCGTTCTTCATCAAGACAATGCGAGCACACACACATCACGTCTAACAGAGTATTTGAAGGCTCAAAAAATCGAATTGATGGGTCATTCGCCATACAGTCCTGATTTGGCATCCAATGACTTCTTTTTGTTTCCGAACATCAAGAATAAGTTGCGTGGACAACGATTTTCGTTGGCAGAAGAAGCCGTTGATGTCTTAAAAAACCATGTTTTGGAGGTGTCTCAAGAAGACTGGAATAAATGCTTTGACAAATGGTTTAAACAGTAGCAAATGTGTATTGATCATAAAGGAGAATATTTTGAAAAACAATAAACCAGTTTTCAATCAGAAATTACTTTGTTTTAATTATTAAGCTCAAAATATATATAGTGCATCTCGTACGACAAAGTAAGAACGGTTTCATCACATATGGAGGTGTTTTCACTTGTTAAATGTTAAATGGATCCAGCACTTAATTAGATTGTAACCGTAAATCACTGGCAGTAACTACTTTATTATTACAGGGGAATTCCATATCTTAACAAATGATTGTAATGGCCACATTACAAAATGCTTTTAAGCAAATTAACATGCCACAAAATGGATACACCATTACAAACTAGTAGCAACGTTACAAAGTTGCACGACATTCGTCATCTCAGGATAAGAGAAAATCCCGGAAAAAAAAACTTATTCGGCAACTTACTCTAACGAAGATAGTAAGTGCATAGTTGCATAGTATTCCACCAAAATATTGAATATAGAGATTTCACCAAACATATATGTTTTGAGGCCCCCTGAGCCCAAAAAAAACATTTTTAGAAAAAGATCCGTGTGTATTTGTGAGTTTGAACAGCGTAGCTCTAAAATGAAAAGTCGAATAAATACCAAACTTACTAATTAAGTTCAGTATCTTCCAAAGATGCGACACGATGATTTTCACTAAGATCCCCCACCCACATACTATCCTTTACATAGATTTTTCAAAATTTTTTGTTTTCATAATAAATGGCTATAACAATTTTGATTAAAATACCATATATTAAATAAATTTTCATGAAAATAAAATGCATATCTTGAATTTTCTGGGAACATTCTGTGAAGTCTCTTACATTCGGAAGGAATTTTGTATAATCTTGTATAATTCTTGAAAGCACAGCTAATGGCATCAGCCGTTTCCGAGATATCTCTTATTAATTGTTCGAATTGTTCATACTTAGCCACTTTTTTAAAGTCCTGTCAATTTTAAGCTGTTTCTCGCGATGTCATGGAAACAGTATGGAATTTTAAGGCCAGCATATAGCATCCAGTTGTTAAACATTTGACTATCGCTGTTCTCTTTGTGTCTATAACAAAATGTGTAATGTAGCTATTTCTGTAAAGTTTTATGGATTAAAATGAAGTAGATAGAAAATAAACCTTTATAAGATTAATTTCTATATCCACTAATACAGTATAGAGGTAGAGGAAGCCATGTGAATATGGCACATCAGAATTTTTAGCAAACGTTCCGGAGTATGTATGTGTCTGTGAACAGCATAACTAATAAGATCTTATGTGACATATTCACTGTCTTACTTTAGCCGCTATTGTTTATTAATGGATATGCAAATTACACATCATTACAGATATATGCTGGCCTTAAAATTCCATACTGTTTTCATGCACTCACGAAAAACAACTCAATGTTGAAAAGACTTTAAGAGTATGACCAATAAATAAACAATTCGAACCTTTAACAACGGATATCTCAGAAACGGCTAATACATGAAAGAAAAAAAATAATTTAAATTGTGCGTTTTAAAGAGATCTACATTTCTTGTGTAGTACGTTTTCGTTTATCGCTTAACGTTTACCAGTTACACAAGATTATACAAAGTTCCTTCCGAATGAAGTGTACTTCACAAGCTAATCTCAAAAAATTCTGGATACACAGTTTATTTGTCATGTAAATATATAAGATATATTTTAATCAAAATTGTAGAGGCATTTTTTTTAAAAAATCAGAATTTTCCAAAATTCTTCCATGTAAAGGGTAGTCTGGGGTGGGGGATTCTCTTGAAAAAATTCGTGTCACACCCTTGGAAGGTAGTGAACTTAAATACCAAGTTTGGTGTTGAACTGAGTTTTCTTTTTTGAGTTATGCTGTTCACAGACACACACACACACCGGAACCTTTTTTAAAAATAATTTTTTGGTATTCAGAACACCTTAAAAAGATGTATTTCCGGTGAAATATCGGTATCGAATTATTGGGTGGAATAAAATACTTTCCCTACTTACTATGCGTAGTAAAGAGAGTAAAAACGAAATCCCCCAAACCCTTTAGAAGGACAATTTTTCAAGGAAAAGAACAATACATCAAAAGATAGGAAAAGAAATTTGTAAACGAAACGTTCCTGCCCAAAATTGGGGTACCTCCTGGTATTCGCTGCTTATGGGGACTGAGAAAGCCTGAAAAACCTGTGAGGGAGGCCGGTCGTGGCGGGATTTGAACCGCGGAACTCCCGTTCACGAGTCCAATTCTTAAAAGATCTCGGCTACGTGTCGGAAATAAATATGATAGCATTTGCACAGTTCCACAAATTTATACGTTTTGATTAAAGCGAGGAAGTGGAACACATTAAGAAGAAGCTGCAAGTGATTCGCTTCTGAGAGAAACGGAAAAATTGGGGTCATCGCTGCAACGGTTCTTTTGATCTACAGCGACGCTCGCCTCGGAAAAACTCATCTCCTGGGATCAACAGCGGCGCGGCGTCGATCCAGGGCTGCTAAAATTGTCTGCTCCTAGCGGGTGTAATTACCGTCGCATAATTTCTCTAGCACGTACATAGTAGGTAGAGAAGCTATTGCATTCCACTCAAAAATTCCATAACGAGATTTCACCCAAAATACATGTTTTGAGGCTCCATAAATAAAAACGTTATAGAAAAATCTGATGTGTTACACTCACATTACTTTCTCTACTCTTGTACAAACTATTTTTACAAACGTTTATTCTCCATATGTTTCATGTTAATCCAGATGTTAATCTTATTGTTAATTTTCTTGTAGATGCAAGGGGAATTGGTAGGTTTTAAGCGATAGTCAAATCTTTTAAGAGCTGGTTGCTATGTGGCGCATTCCATTCTCTTTGTATGTCCAGGACATAAAAAAATGAATAACGAATTTGAGAAAAAGTATAAGTATTGGAAAATTTAAGGGAATAATAAGCAATTACTGGAAAATGGTTCACTCAACAACAAAAAATGTATATGATATAAATTGTGTACTTTCACGCGATCTCCATTTCTTTTTTTGTAAAATTTTGTCTGTCTCTTATGGTTTACCAGTTATGCAAAAGTAGTTCACAATGAAGAATACTTTTGAAGACATTCCCAGAAAATTCGAGATATACATTTCATTTCTCATGACAATATCTTAAACATATGATATTTTAATCAAAATCGTTGTAACCATTTTTGAGAAAATTAAAATTTTCGAAAAATGTTCATGTAAAGGGTAGTCTGGGGTGGGGGGATTTTCTTGAAAACCTTCGTGTCGCATCTCTGGAAGATACTGAACCTAAATACCAAGTTTGGTGTTTATCCGACTGTTCGTTTCCGAGTTATGCTGTTCACAGACACATACACGGACATGTTTCTAAAAATGCTTTTTTTTCGATTCAGGGGGTCTCAAAACATATATTTCCGGTGAAATCTCGGTATCGACTAGTAATAGAAAAAGTAAAAATATCCGAGTCTGTCTGTGAACAGCATAACTCAAAATTGAAAAGTCTGATAAATACCAAACTTGGTATTTAAATTCAGTATCTTCGAGTGTGCGACACGAAAATTTTCAAGAAATTTCCCCAACCCCAAAATGAAACATTTTTCGGAAATTTTGATTGTCTAAAAAATGCTTATGATTTTTATTAAAATATCATATATTAAACATATTTACATGGTAAATAAAATGTATATCTTTCATTTTCTGGGAATAGCCTTTTAAGTCCTCTTCATTTGGAACGAATTTTTGTATAATCTTTTATAACTCGTAAACGTTAAGCGATGAACGTTGATGATGATGAGATGCGGTTTAAGGGCGCTAAACAGCTAAGGTCATCAGCGCCCTTACAAAGCATAAAATTCAAAATCCAAAAATAAAGTACGGGTAAAAAAACGCATAGTCAAAAACACTATAAAACAAGCCATCAAATTTTAAAACCACCACAAAAAAACATGGTAATTAAAACAACACAAGAGCGCCATATCTCAGCCGGGGAGAAGAGTCGCCATAAAGCACACAGTATAAAGTCACAAAACTAAAAGACGCTCAGCGCATCAAATGCGTCGACTAAAACCAATTTCACTTATAAAACGTAAAAGACATTCTAAAGCACGCGCGTCGTCTGCCAAAACGTTGGCGAAACCAACAGGCAGAAACACACGAACACGCAATTGAGCTAAAACCTGACACTCTGTTAAAATGTGACGCACCGTTAAGGGTGACGCACACTGCTCACAGAGTGGTGCGGAGTCACCACTAAGCAAGTGCCTATGCCTAAAAAGGCAATGTCCGATACGAAGTCGTGTTAAAATGACCTCTTCCCGACGAGAAGAGGTGGCCCAGACAACCGCGATAGGCTTAACCTCTCGCAACTTGTTCCCCCTAAGGGCCGTCCACTCGTCGCGCCAAAGCGAGAGGATGCGGTGCCGTAAAATAACATAGAAATCACTGGAGGGAACAACAGAGGTAAACATTCTCGGCGATAAAATAGCCGATTTGGCAGCGGCATCGGCAGACTCGTTCCCAGAGATGCCCACATGACCTGGAATCCACAGAAAGGAGACTCTGATGCCAGAGGCACCAAGCGACTGCAGCAGGTCATGTATGGACTGTACGAAGGGTGGTAATTGTACAGCGCGTTAATACTCTGAAGTCCATACAAACAACACAGTGCCGTAAGTTGTGCCGCTGAATGTATAAAACAGATTGATAAATACTAAAAAGTTCGGCGGTAAAAATCGAACATTGTCCAGCTAAACGAAAGGTAAAGGTATGTTCACCAAAAACAGACTCACCCTACTCCAACAGCAGTCTTAGACCCATCAGTCCTCGAATTGCGCCTGTAGTTCTAAAAACGCTGATCTAAGGACTGAAGAAGGGGGTCTCATTCTTCGGCATCGACGTCAACCCACGGTGACAGTGGGCCTCAGCGATGGACGAAAACATACTACAAAAGAAATGTAGATACCTTTAAAACATATAATTAAAACCAGCAAGTCCTTCTGTGACATAAGCCATTTCTGAGATATTGGTTATTAACGGTACAAACTGTTCATCTTTTTATCATTCTCTTAAAGTTCTTTCAACATTCAGTTGTTTCTCGCGATGTCATGGAAACAGTATGGAATTTTAAGACCAGCCTATATCGTCCAGTTCTTAAACATTTGTACATGTTGCCGAGTTGAGATTTTTGAGATGTGGAAGGTTACAAGACTCTTGGATAAAAAAAGAAACGAATACCTTAAGGAGTTTGCGATTAAGAGTGTAAATGAAGTAATAATTGAATGAGACGTAATTGGCAGGATCATTAAATAGAATGGATAAAGATGGAATACCACAAATTATACTAAAGTATAAACCAATAGGTGGAAGGAATAATGGCAGACCGGAATGAAATGGACAGATCAATTTCCTTGAAGACGTAACATACCACAAGTCTTATGCCGTGATGATGAAGACGATGACGATGATAATGATGAATAACGGATATACGACCCACCTCTTGAGGTGTGGGATCGATATGGTAGGTTGGGCGCTGGCCTTCTGATCTCGAGGTCGCGGGTTAAAACCGGCCCGGACCGATGGTTTTTTAAGTCTTCTTAAAAGTGACAGCCCCCTGGTAGTAAATTTAGTAACATGCAAAACACTCCTTCGAATTCCGGTACACCGGCGGAACTGATATGATCCTGGCAATTGACACCGTCATTAGGAAGAAAAAAAAGAAAGAAAAAAAATGTGGAAGTACCTTGTGGGCCTCAGATTCAAGATAGCCCGAATTCGAATCTTGGTTTGGCTGAGTTACCTTGATAAAGAATTTTTCGTAAATTTTCCCTTATCCTGTGAAAACAAGCTCTAAGCTCTACGGAACCTGGGTCCACGTAAGGATCATTTCAGCTATTTCGTTCATTCAGCTTTCGACAACTTAGTACACTTAAAAGGCGTTAAACTTAAAAACAAAACAAAAGACAGATATCTTGGAAACGAATGATACGCAACGAAGTTATTGGAAATAAACACACTATTTTTAAGAAATCTATATATAGTATGTAGTTTATTTTTGTCTACCTTTTATGGTCCCCTACTTATACAAAATTCCATCTGAATGAGGCCTTCACAGGTTATTCTCAGAAGTTTCAAGATAAACACTTGATTTGTCAAGTAAATATCTTAAATATATAGTATTTTAATCAAATACGTTAGAGATATATTTGAGAAAATAATAATATGCGAAAACTTTTCCATGGAAAATTTGGGGAGGGGAGATGTTTTGAAGACATCTTTATCGTATCATTGGAAAGTGCTGAGCTTAAATACCAAGTTTGGAATGAATTAGACATTTAGTTTTTATTTTTCTCTACTACGTATAGTAAGTAGGGGAAGTATTGTATTCCACCCAAAAATTCGATACCGAGATTTCACCGGAAATACATGTTTTGAGACCCCAGAATCCAGATTTTTTTTTGGAAACATGTCCGTGTATGCGTCTGTGAACAGCATAACTCAGAATCGAACAGTCGGATAAACACCAAACTTGGTATTTAGGTTCAGTATCTTCCGGAGATACGACACGAAAGTTTTCAAGAAAATCCCCCCCCCACCATAAAATACGCTTTACCTGGAAGATTTTTCGAAAAGTTTAATTTCCTCAAAAATGGCTCTAACGATTTTGATTAAAATATATGTGTAAGATATTTTCATGACAAATGAAAAGTATATCTCGAATTTTCTGGGAATGTCTCCAAAAGTATTCTGCATTGTGAACGACTTTTGCATAACTGGTAAACCATAAGAGATAGACAAAATTTTACAACACATAAAATGTAGATCGCGTTAAAATATACAATTTATGTCACATACATTTTTACTTTCTCTACTACGTATAGTAAGTAGGGGAAGTATTGCATTCCACCCAAAAATTCGATACCGAGATTTCACCGGAAATACATGTTTTGAGAATCACTGAATCCAAAAAAAGCATTTTTGGAAACATGTCCGTGTGTGTGTCTGTCTGTGTGTCTGTGTGTCTGTGTGTCTGTCTGTCTGTGTGTCTGTCTGTCTGTGAACAGCATAACTCAAAAACGAACAGTCGGATAAACACCAAACTTGGTATTTAGGTTCAGTATCTTCCAGAGATGCGACACGAAGGTTTTCAAGAAAATCCCCCCACCCCAGACTACCCTTTACATGGAACATTTTTCGAAAATTTTAATTTTCTCAAAAACGGCTCTAACGATTTTGATTAAAATATCATATGTTTAAGATATTGTCATGACAAATAAAATGTATATCTCGAATTTTCTGGGAATGTCTCCAAAAATATTCTTCACTGTGAACGACTTTTGCATAACTGGTAAACCATAAGAGATAGACAAAATTTTACTACACAAAAAATGTAGATCGCGTTAAAATACACAACTTATGTCATATACGTTTCTTTTGTTGAGTGAACCGTTTTCGAGATATTGCTTGTTATTTCCTTAAATTTTCCAATACTTATACGTTTTCTCAAATTCGTTATTCATTTTTTTTATGTCCTGAACATGCAAAGAGAATGGAATTCGCCACATAGCAACCAGCGTTAAAATATTTGACTATCGCTTAAAAGCTACCATATTCCCCTTGCATCTACAAGAAAATTACCAATAAGATTGACATCTCGATATCTCGATTAACATGAAGCATATGGAGAATATGCGTTTGTAAAAATAGATTGTACAAGAGTAGAGAAAGTCATGTGAGTGTAACACATCAGATTTTTTTATTGAGTGAACCATTTTCGAGATATTGTTTTTTATTCCCTTAAACTTTCCAATAATTATACTTTTTCTCAAACGGGAATTCGTTATTCATTTTTTTTGTCCTGGTAATGGAAAGAGAATGGAATACTGCACATGGCAACCAGCTCTTAAAATATTTGACTATCGCTTAAAACCTACCATATCCCCTTGCATCTACAAGAAAATTAGCAATAAGATTAACATGAAGCATATGGAGAATAAGCGTTTGTAAAAATAGTTTGTACAAGAGTAGAGAAAGTCATGTGAGTGTAACACATCAGATTTTTTAGTTATGCTGTTCACACAAACACACACATGGTCCTTTTTCTAAAAATATTCTTACCTATTCAGGGAAGTCAAAATATGTACTTCTGGTGAAATGTTTTTATGGAGTATGTGGCAAAGTAAGTAGAAATATCTCAGGATAGCCTATCTATAAAAAAGTCTGATGTATTACCTTCATGTGACTTTCTCTAATCTCTAATGTTTATTAGTGGGTGTCCAAATTATTCTTACGAAACCTTCTGTTTCTTTCTACTTCAGTTTAATCGAGATAAACCTTTACAGAAATAGCTACGTTACACATTTCGTTATAGATATAAAGAGAACAGCGATAGTCAAATGTTTAAGAACTGGATGCTATATGCTGGGTTAAAATTAAATACTGTTTCCAGGCAATCGCGAGAAATAACTGAAATCAACAGGACTTAATAACAAATTCTCAGAAAAGGCTGATGCCACAAAAAGTTATTGAAATAAATTCTGTGTTTTAAAGAGATCTACGTGTTTTGTGTAGTACGTTTTCGTCTGTCGTTCTTATACAAGATTATATAAAATTCATTCCCTGTGAAGGGGGCATCACGGGTTATTTTCGGTAAATATTTAACATGTTGTACTTTAATCAAGATATTTAGAGCCATTTTTCAGAAAGTTAAAAATTTCTAAAGGTCTTCCATGTAAAGAATAGTTGCAGTGGGGAGTTTTCTTACAAACCTTCGTGTAGGGAGAGAAGATATTGCATTCCACTCAAAAATTTTATATCCAGATTTCACCGGAAACACATTATCAGACCTCAGAATCCAAAAAACAAAAATGAAATTTTCTGAAAAACATCCTTGTGTGTAGCTATGAACAACGCAACTAAAAAACGAAAACTCCGATAAATACCAAACATGGTATTTATGTTCACTATCTTCCAAATTTGCGACACGAAGATTTTGACAAATAATTTTCATCCCCAAACTGTTTCGTAAATATTAGAGGAAATCAAGACATTTAAATTATATTTAATATATTTACATGACACATAAAATGTGTATCTTGAATTTTCTGGAGAAAAGCCTGTGAATTCCTGATGCAAAGGAATTTTGTATGTTTTGTATAACTTGCAAACCATTATGACATAGACATAAACGCACTTTATGAAAAATCTAGATACCAATTTTTGAGGTAATGGCTCTGTGAAATATAGAAATTCCAGAACATGCAAGATGTCTTGTTGAAATTAATGTAGTTATTATACAACTGTAACACATATATTACGAAATTCTAGTTTTCATGATTATTTAAATATTAACTTTAATTCACTAAATTCATTGTTCTAATAAAAATGTTCCACACAATGCATTTTAAGACATTTATTATAAAAATTCAGATTTTACAGTGAGTTAATTTACAAACACCTATCACATTAATTTTTTATATCAACTTCTAGTTACTGTAAAAAATTGTTAGTTACTTATCCCCAATTTTGTGGATTTTTAAAAAAATATTAATTTATTTATAAAACTTCTTCACTGTTAAAAAAAATTATGCTATTATTCCCACGACTGAAAACATTATGGAACTTTAAAAACGGCCTATAGTAACATTTGCTTTCGCTGTTGCCTTTATATCTATAACCAAATTTGTAAATTTCTGCAAAGGTTTATTTGGATTAAAACGTAGTAGGTAGAAAAAAATCTGACTTTCTCTACTCTTGTACAAACTATTTTTACAAACGCTTATTCTCCATATGCTTCATGTTAATCGAGATGTTAATCTTATTGCTAATTTTCTTGTAGATGCAAGGGGAATTGGTAGGTTTTAAGCGATAGTCAAATATTTTAAGAGCTGGTTGCTATGTCGAGTATTCCATTCTCTTTGGATGTCCAGGACAAAAAAAAATGAATAACGTATTCCCATTTAAGAAAAAGTATAAGTATTGGAAAATTTAAGGGAATAACAAGCAATATCTCGAAAATGGTTCACTAAACGAAAAAAAATAAATAAAAATATGATGTGTTACACTCACATGACTTTCTCTACTCTTGTGCAAACTATTTTTACAAACGCTTATTCTCCATCTACTTCATGTTAATCGAGATAAACATTTGCAGACTTTATCTTATTGCTAATTTTCTTGTAGATGTAAGGGGAATATATATTTACAAGGTCAATATAGAAATACAGTAGCCTTTAAGCACATACATATCTCTTAATAGCTGGTTGCTAGGTGCAGCACCATTCCCTTTGCCACAGATTAATACTCTTTGCATATCCAAGACAAAAAAATGAATAACGAACTCCCATTTGAGAAAATAAGTATTGAAAAATTTAAGGGAATAACAAGCAATATCTCGAATATGACATTTTAATCAAACTCGTAGAGCCATTTTTGAGAAAATTAAACTTTTCGAAAAATGTTCCATGTAAACGGTGATTTGGGGTGGGAGGATTCTCTTGAAAACCTTCGTGTCGCATCACTAGAAAATACTGAACCTAAGTACCAAGTTTGGTGTTTATTTGACTGTTCGTTTCTGAGTTATGCTGTTCACACACACACACACACACACACACACACATACACACACACACACACACGCATACGGACATGTTTCCAAAAATAATATTTTTTGATTCAGGGGGTCTCAAAACATGTATTTCCGGTGAAATCTCGGTATTGAATTTTTGGGTGGAATACTTCCCTTACTTACTTATTATACGTAGTAGAGAAAATAAAAATAAGCTTTAGAAAGAATAGTTTGCATAAGCAAATAATAAACGATAGAGGCAAAGAAAGTCATATGAATGTAACACAACTTTTTCCCCTGTTTTTCCTACTAAATTAATATAATGTTTCTTTGAGGATACAATTATTTGGACATCCCTGAAGTAAGATCGAAGTGAAGCAGAAGAAAGGTGCAGATAAGGCGATCTTTACCACCCCATCAGATAGCCCCTATCATCGTCAATAGATTTCTCTAACCGATCCCCGTCACTTCCTTTGGCATGTGCTCGCCCACACAAACAGTTCGTTAAGTGCGGATATTTCCTTCAACAAGAAACCCTAGACTTGCTTTCGGCTCTAATATTCCTTCAACTTGATATTCAGCTCAACAGTTTTACCTTGGCTTCTTTTTTATTTATGATACCATTTCTGATTTCTGCTCGTGGTTTGCTTCCTCCCTGCTTGGACGTGCATAACATTTGAATTAGACGGTAAGTAGTTGAAAAGCACCCCCTGATTTCAGGCTTCTAAAGAGCTTACGAGATATATAATGTAATAGTGATACACGCAGCTACGAAACAGTGTGAGGCTCACTTCAGAGATTCTAATCCACTGCCCATTCTCACCTTGGAGTTTTCGTGGATTTCCCTGATCGGTAGACGAATCCCCGTTTTACTTTCTCTACCACGTACGGTAAGTAGGGGAAGTATTGCATTCCACCCAAAAAATTAATATCGAGATTTCACCGGAAATACATGTTTTGAGGCGCCTGAATACAAAAGAAAGCATTTATAGAAAAAGATCTGTCTGTGAACAGCATAACTCAAAAATGAAAACTCGGATAAATACCAAACTTGGTGTTTAGGTTCGGTATCTTTAACAAATGCGACATGAACATTTTCAAGAAAATTCCACCACCTCAATCAACCCTTTACAGGGAACATTTTTCGAAAATTATGAGTTTCTCATAAATGAAATGTATATCATGAATTTTCTGGGAATATCCCCAAAAGTCCTCTTCATTGTGAGTGACTTGTGCATAAGTGGTAAACCGTAAGAGATAGACAAAGTTTTACTACACGAAAAATGCAGATCGCGTTAAAATACACAATTTATGTCGTATACCATCTATTTGCTTATTTATTTGTTCGAGTGTTGTACTTCTACATTTTCTCAAATGGGAATTCGTTATTCGTTTTTTATGTCCTGTACATACAAAGAGAATGGAATACTCCACATAGCAACCAGCTCTTAAAATATTTGACTATCGCTTAAAGCCTAGCAATTCCCCTTGCATCTACAAGAAAATTAGCAATAAGATAGTTTCTGCAAATGTTTATCTCGATTAACATCTTATTGCTAATTTTCTTGTAGATGCAAGGGGAATTGCTAGGCTTTAAGCGATAGTCAAATATTTTAAGGAGGGCTTTTAGGGACATTTAGGGACATTTACAGAAAATACAAGATACACGTTTTATTTTTCATAAAAATATCTTAAGTGTATAATATTTGGATCGTTAGGAAGTCATTTTTTAGAAAGTCAAAATGTTCCATGTAAAGGATAGACTTAGACGGGTAATTTTGTTGAAAATCTTCGTGTCGCATCATTGATAGATAATGAATCTAAATACCAAGTTTGGTATTTATCCGATTCTGGTGTTTGATTATGCTGTTCACAGACACGCACACACACACACCTTTTTCTAAAAGTGTTTTTTTTACTTTCTCTACTACGTATAGTAAGTAGGGAATGTATTGTATTCCACCCAAAAATTCGATACCGAGATTTCTACGGAAATATATGTTTTGAGACCCCCTGAATCCAAAAAGGCACTTTTGGAAACACGTCCGTGTGTGTGTCTGTGTACAGCATAACTCAGAAACGAACAATCGGATAAACACCAAACTTGGTATTTAGGTTCAGTATCTTCCAGAGATGCGACACGAAGGTTTTCAAGAAAATCCTCCCACCCCAGATTACCCTTTACATGGAACATTTTTCGAAAATTTTAATTTTTTAAAAAATGGCTCCAACGATTTTAATTAAAATATCATATGTTTAAGATATTTTCATGACAAATGAAATGTATGTCTCGAAATGTCTGGGAGTGTCTCCAAAAGTGTTCTTCATTCTGAACGACTTTTGCATAACTGGTAAACCATAAGAGATATACAAGCTTTTACTACACAAAAAAAGTAGATCGCGTTAAAATACACAATTATGTCTTATACATTTTTTTTGTTGGGTGAACCATTTTCGAGATATTGCTTGTTATTCCCATAAATTTTCCAATACTTATACGTTTTCTCAAATGGAAATTCGTTATTCATTTTTTTGTCCTGGCAATGCAAAGAGAATAGAATACTTCACATAGCAACCAGCTCTTAAAGTATTTGACTATCGCTTAAAGTCTGCCAATTCCCCTTGCATCTACAAGAAAATTAGCAATAAGATTAACATCTCGATTAACATGAAGCATATGGAGAATAAGCGTTTGTAAAAATAGTTTGTACAAGAGTAGAGACAGTCATGTGAGTGTAACACAACAGACTTTTTTTGATTGAGAGAGCCTCAAAAATGTATTTCAGGTGAAATCTTGGTATGGAATTTTGGGTGAAAGGCAGAACTACTACTACTTGCTATAAGAAAGTAAAAATGCTACGATATTTTAGGAATAAGCTGCCATGATTTGTTGAAGTATGCATTCCGTACTGTGTTATTGGTCAAAAGTACTATGGCATATTAAGTGTGGAATAGTCTTTATAAGACTTCCAGGATAAGGGGGAGGCAGGGTTCACGCATTCCTTGCTATAATTAAATTGAGGGGAAGAATACCTCAAGATAACTTTTGTTCCCGAACCTTTTAAAGGAAGGCAGCGGCTGTAACAAATGGTCTATGTCCTGCGCTTTCTCATAACTTACCAAAAGTTAACAGGTGCAAGTAGCCAAGTTTTCAGCACGCCCTTTTCAAGTTTTGAAAACAATATTCCTTCACCTCTTCCTAACACATAGGTGTCGTTATCTTTCTTCTTCCCCTTTAACATAGGTTTATCATTTTGTTCCATTCCTATCATTTCTCTATGCTTCAATGATCGGTCTATGCGGCTGCCTGGAAAATATGATTTAATTTTGCTTAAGAGTACACTGCCGGGGAAAAAAAATCTGATGTGCTGTATTAACACAACGTTCTCTTGTAGAAACTATTCTTGCAAAAGTTAACTTTTTTTATCAATACGTATTTAATCCAGATACAACTTTGCAGTTCTGGATACAACGGATATACAAGGGATTGACAAGATAGTTAAAAGTCTGTGTTATATTCACGTAACTTTCTCTAACCCCAATCGTTTATTAGGGGGTACACAAAACATTCTTACGAAAGATAATTGTTTTTATTTACTTCATTTTAATGGAGATAAACCTCTGCAGAAATAGCTAAGTTACACACTTCGTTGCAGTACAAAAGGAACGGCTGTAGTCAAATGTTTAAGAACTGGACGCTATACACTGTCTTAAAATTCCATATTGTTTCCATGCAGTCGCGAGAAACACCTGAAAAGCGAAGGGATTTGAAAATAATGACTTAAATATTGAGCAAATCGAAACATTAATGACGGATATCGCGGTAACGGCGAGGTGTTCACAAGCTATTCCCAGAAAATTCGAGATATATAAAGGTCATTCAAATGAAACTCGGTCACTTGTGTAAAGTAACGGTAACGATTTTATTAACTCAAAAATAGTCGCCAAAACTGTTGGCCCATTTATTCCAATGCGACACTAGCCGGTCGATTCCATCTTTGAAGAAGCTAGTAGGCTGCTGTCGGATCCAGGCCTGGACCCATTCACACACTTCATCGTCCGTTGTGAATCGATGTCCGCGAATAGCTTGTTTTAGAGGTCCATAAACATGAAAGTCACATGGTGAAAGGTCTGGACTGTACGGTGGATGTTCCAGCGTTTCCCATCGAAACTGCTGCAATGTCGTCTTAACCGCATTGGCAGTGTGTGGGCGGGCATTATCATGCAGGAGAATAACGCCATTGGACAACATGCCTGCGAGTTTAGACTTGATGGCTCGTCTAAGGTTCTGTAAAGTGGCTCGATAACGCTGGGCATTGATGGTGGTTCCAGGAACTCGACAAGTAGTGGGCCCTTGTGGTCAAAAAAGGACATCATGACCTTACCAGAACTGGTGTGCACGGTCTTTGATTTCTTTGGAGGTGGTGAAGTCGCATGTTTCCACTACTTGCTCTGACTCACTCCTCGTTGTTCCTGCTTACTCGCCTTCATGTTCAGTAGTGGACGATAACTAGTGTGACCACCTTCTCTTCGGCGTGAAACCACACTGTCGCTAAGCAACGTCAAACGTTGCACACGCTGTAGTCGCTCTACCAATAGATGGTGCCACCATACACGCAGTTACTTGGTGCCACCTTACGTATAGCGCAAAGTTAGACGCACTGACATGGTTTCATTTGAATGTCCCTCATACATTTTGTCATGTAAATATCTTCAATACGTGATATTTTATTCAAAACCGTTAAGACATTTTTTAGAAAATCAATAATTTCGATAAAATTTTCGTTATAAAGGGTATTTTTGATGGGGTGATTTTCTTGAAAATCTTGATGTCTCATCTTTGGAAGGTGCTGAATCTAAATACCAAGTTTGGTGTTTTTTCGAATTTTTTATTTTGAATCATGCTGTTCACAGACACGCACACACACGCGTACATAACTACTATGTGCGTGGTGGAGAAAGTAAGAACTGGGTTGCTATGTAATGGTTTTTAATTCTATACTCTATAACCATGAGAAACACCTGAATGGTGATAGCATTTCAAAAAATGAAAAAAATATGTGTTGCACTCACATGGCTTTCTATACTCTTGTACATACTACAAACGCTTATTCTCCATCTACTTCATGTTAATCCAGATAAACATTTGCAGACACTTTAACTTTTTTATATCCTGGACATGTAAAGAGAATGGAATGCTCCACATAGCAACCAGCTCTTAAAATATTTGACTATCGCTTAAAGCCTACCAATTCCCCTTGCATCTACAAGAAAATTAGCAGTAAGATAGTTTCTGCAAATGTTTATCTCGATTAACATGAAGTAGATGGAGAATAAGCGTTTGTAAAAATAGTTTGTACAAGAGTAGAGAAAGTCATGTGAGTGCAACGCATCAGATTTTTTAACCTGTAAACCACAATAAAAAGGTTTATTACACCAAAACACACACTTTTTTCAAATATCGTCTATGTGGCATCAGACAGTTCGGAGATAACAGTTATAATTGGTTTGAATTTCTCAATATTCCTGATTTTTTAATTGGTTTTGGTATTGAATTGTTTCTCGCGATATCATGGAAACAGTACGGAATTCCAAGATCAGGATATAGCAACTGAGTTTTAAACATCTCAATATCTATTTAGTTTGCCGTATTACCCTTGTACTTGCAACGAAAGGTGTAATGCAACTATTTCTATAAAGATTTATCTCGATTAAGGAGAGTTAAATAGAAAAAAAGTGTATGATGTAATACATTCACATGACCTTCTCTACCCTTTATTATTTGTTAGTGGGCATATTAATTTATCTTAGAAGTTTATTTTCCTATCTGCTTTATTTTTATCGAGATACACACTTCTTTACGGATACAAAAGGATATGTTTAAAAACTGGACGCTATATACTGGCCTTAAAACTCTACTCTTTCCATGACATCGAGAGAAACAGCTGAAAATCGACATGACTTCAAAAAAGATAACTTAAGCGTTGAACTATCTAACCATTTATAACGGATATCTCGGAAATGGCTGATGCCACAAAAAAGGTATTTGAAATAAATTGCATGTTTTAAAGAGATCTATATTTTGTTTAAATAGGGTTTCGTCTATCGCTTAACGTTTACCATTTATACAATATTATACAAAATTCCTTCCGAATGAAGAGGACCTCATAGGCTATTTCCAGGAAATTCAAGATATACATTTTATTTGTCATGTAAATACCTTTTAATATATGGCATTTTAATCATAATCGATAGAGCCAAATTTTTTAGAAAATAAAAAAATTCTAAAAATGGTGTACGTAAAAGTTATTTGGGTAGGAGGATTTTTTTGAAAATCTTCCTGTCGCATCTCTGGCGGATACTGAACCTAAACATCCAGTTTGGTATTTATCTAACATTTCGTTCTTGAATTATGCTGTTCACATACACGGAACGTTTTCTAGAATGCTTTTTTTTATTCAGGGCCTCAAAACATGTATTTCCGGTGAAATCTAGTTATCAAATTTTTTGGTGGAATGCCATACCTTCTCTGCCTAATGTACGTGGTAAAGAAAGTAATAACTGATAATAGTGTGTGGAAGTAATGTAAAATAAACGATACTGTGAAGGGAAAGTCCTGTGAATGTAACACATCTGTATTTTTTCAAGATGAGTTGGTTTCCATAGGGTAGACACACAGTCGGCCCGATAATTCTTGTAGTGAGCTATGGGACCATCTTGCTAGAAGCTTCAGATAGCTTGCTCTTAAATTAACCTGCTACTTCATATTAAGTTAAACGGAAATTTACTGGCATGCGAGTTAGTATGGAACGTGCCTAACGTGATCCTCCAGGATACTAGAGTCGAACCCAGGTTATCAGCATGAGAAATGATTAGCCATCCACTAATTTCACAACTATGTCACGTGTCAAACCCTACGGCACGCCCGTCTCATGTCCCTGGAGGGAGCCGCTGTCGTGTGGTTTAATTAGTGAAGTGACTTTGGCAATGGACCTGGATTTTTGGGAGATATCCGTGCGAACAGAACGTTAATCTAAACTGTTCTCCATAACGAGGTGTAGAGATTTCATTGGATTTCAGCAGCGTGAGTTGTTGCCTAGCAATAAATCAGAGATGGGCTGACACGTGATTCATAAACTTTCTCTATGGGTTATCTTTTCATAGCAATACTAATCGATTATTTTGTTACCTGTGCACAAGTTAATACCAAATCCAACGCTATCAAGAACATTACAGGTATATTTTACATACTCTACTACATATAGTTAAGTAGGGAAAGTATTATATTTCATTAAAATTTTGATGTCGAGATTTCAGAAGAAATATATGTTTTGAGTCCCCAAAAATGCCCCCTCAAAAGCATTTATAGAAAAAGGTCCGTATATGTGCATAACTAAAAAACACAAAATCGGAAAAATGCCAAACTTGGTATTTTGGTATTTAAGTTCAGTATCTTTCAAGGATACTACACGAAGATGTTGAATAATTCCAAGCCCAAATTACCGCTTACATGGAACATTTTCCGAAAAATTTGATTTTTCTCAAAAACGGCTCTTATAATTTTGATTACAACACCATATTTTAAAAATACTTACATAACAAATAAAATGGATATCTTGAATTATCTGAGAATCGCTTGTGAAGTGCTCTTCATCCGGCAGGCATTTTGTATTGTCTTATATAACCGGTAAACATTAAGCGATAAACGAAAACGTACTCCACAGAAAATGTTGATCTCTTAAAACACGCAATTGATTTCAAATAACCTTTTTTGTGGCATCAGCTGTGTCTGAGATATACTTTATTAAAGGTTAGAAATTTTTAATACTTAATCTCTCTTTTAAAGTCCCGTGGATGTTCAGTTGAGTCCCGGGATGTCATGGAAACAGTATGGAATTTTAAGGCCAGCATATAGCGGCTAATTCTTATACATTTGACTATCGCTGTTCCCTTTGCATCTATAACGAAATCTGTAATGTAGCTATTTCTGAAAAGGTTTGTCTCGATTAAAATGAAGTAGATAGCAAAATGTATAGGTGAATGTAACACATCAGATTTTTATTTTCTCTACCACGTACTTGGTAGGCAGAGAAGATATTGCACTTCACCCAAGTCGATACTGAGATTTCACAGGAAGTATATGTTTGGAGACTCCCCAAATATATATATAAAATTTTTAGGAAATGATGCGTGTGTAGTCTGTGTGTGAACAGAATAACTCAAAAGGAAATTCGGATAAACATGAGACTTCGTATTTAGGTTTAGTACTTTGCAAAGATGCCACACAGAAGTTTTCAAGAAAATCCTCCCACCCTAATCTGTATTTACACGTTACATTTTGAAAGTTTTTGATTTTATAAAAAAATTCTGTAACGCTTTTGATTGAAATACCAAATAGTAAACATATTTACATCACAAACAAAAGGTATATCTTGAATTTTCTGGAAATAAACTGCAAAGTTCAGTTCATTAGGAAGGATTTTTCTATAATTACGCGTAACTGGTAAACGTTAAGTGATAATCGAAAATGTACCGCACAAACACTATAAATCTCTTTAAAAACACAACTTATTTCAAATATTTTTTGTGGCAGCTGTCATTTCCGAGATTTACGAGGGCTGATCAACAAAGGCTGACTGATTTTTTCCTGTAGCTTCCGTGATAGTTTCGTATCTGTAACATAAATATTTGAAAAGAGCGGGTATTTATGTATAACGTTGGTAGGCGGCAGCACTCTCGTATTGGTAGGTTGGTAGTAATGCTCTATTTTGTAGACACTACGTGCATTTCGCATACCAGACAATGGAGGTGATGCATTTTTTAAATCGATTATCACCGGTGATGAGTCATGGCTGCATCATTATGATCCTGAAGGAAAACAAGCCAGCACAGTGTGGAAATCGCCAGGTTCTCCAACACCAAAAAAGGCAAAAGTTGTTCCATCTGCAGGGAAAGTGATGGTGATCACATTTTTTTGACTGTAATGGAATGATTTACTAGCATGCAGTTCCCCCTCACACTACTGTTACAGCAGCATACTACACGTCAGTATTGGCTACACTGAGGAAGCACATTGCAAAGAAACGACCAGAGCTTTCTAGGACTGACAATGCACGGTCTCACGTCGCAAATCAAGTCATGCAGTTTCCGGCTCGATTCAACATTACCCGTGTACCACATCCACCTTATAGCCCCGATCTTGCACCCTGTGACTTTTTTTATTCCCATCACTAAAGGCAAAGCTTAGTGGTATTCGATTTTAGAACTCTGAAGCAGTGCTCAAGAAAAGTGAGGCGATTCTCAAGGACCTGACAAAGAATGGTCTGCAGCACGTGTTCAAGGACTGGCAGAGACGCTATAAAAAGTGCATTGAAGTAGGAGGGGACTACTTTGAAAAAGGTCATGTAAACATTGAATTGGAGTAATAAACATCTGTGAAAAGAATCAGCCTCAGTCTTTGTTGATCAGCCCTCGTATTAATGGTTCGAATTGCTCAATGCTTTTGTCATTGTTTTCGAGTACTTTGGATAATTTCTCGGGATTACACACTAAGAACATGGCATTTTATAGTCAGCGTATAGCGTCCAGTTCTATAACATTTTACTATTGCTGTTCCCCTGTATCTATAACGAAATGTTTAACTTGGCTATTTCCGAAAAGGCTTATCTCGAGTAAGAAAATGTATAGGTGAATGTAACATATTTGTATTTACGGTTTCACCTTCTGTTTCGATGTTCTGTTGTTAATCAACTGTCATATTATTGAGAGAAAACCTAAAATTCACATGATTTTCTTCACCTATTCTTCCGCAACTATTCTAGAAACAGTTTCATTGCGCGTTTCGTTGTGGCTGCAAGCGAAACACAGGAGGCTGAAGCGAGAGACTCTTTAAAAACCGAGTACATGATATCGCGAGAAACAAAACGAATACCGACTTAGCACTTCAAAATTTGCAAGGTGTTTGAATATTAAAATCAATATGTAATAAATGTAAGCTTCTGTGGTTATGCACTTCACCTTGACTTTAGAAACAACTATTTCGTTGAATGCTGGCTTTTTTGTTGATTTTTCACTAAGACATACTCCCACATCGAGACTCTGCGAAGGGCTAGAAATTATTCTAAGCAAAGAAAATTTCTTCTGTCCCAGTCGGTATTCCAACTGGAACCTCTGAGCTGCAAAGCCTGATCACCGACTATTCGACCGCAGAGGTATGCATTTTTATATAGTCATTCATTTTGTTTTTTCCTTATGTTGCAGGGCAATGATAGCGACATGAACGAGTATTAACCTTGTTATAAGTGGTATCTATCTGCATTGGAACATTTCTGGTACTCCACGTCGTCTCAAGGGTGTAATTCATAAACAATAGTCACTGTGTAAGGTTTCATTTTAAGAGTTTAGCAGCTGTATGAAGAGTGGGTTTTCAAACACGCACTTGCTGTGCAACACGTCTTAGACACTTCTTTGGAGCGCGTTGGAGTGATATTCCAATTTTGTCATTTTTTCTCTGTTTGAATATTTCTTTTTCGCTTTTTAGGTTTAGAGTTTAGCGATCCCTTTGTCCTAAATTTATTAACCAGACGTCTAACAGTTTATCTGCCTGGAACTGGAATACCAGGAAACTTCTCAAATTGTCTATACACTTGTCTATATGATTCAGTTTTTACTTTCTCTACTACGTATAGTAAGTAGGGGAAGTATTGTATTCCACCCAAAAATTCGATACCGAGATTTCAACGGAAATATATATTTTGAGACCCCCTGAATCCAAAAAAAAACATTTTTGGAAACATGTCCGTATGTGTGTCTGTGAACAGCATAACTCAGAAACGAACAGTCGGATAAACACCAAACTTGGTATTTAGGTTCAGAATCTTCCAGAGATGCGACACGAAGGATTTAAAGAAAATCCCCCCACACCAGATTACCCTTTACATGGAACATTTTTCGAAAATTTTAATTTTCTCAAAAATGGCTATAACGATTTTGATTAAAATATCATATGTTTAAGATATTTTCATGAGAAATGAAATGTATATCTTGAATTTTCTAGGAATGTTTCCGAAAGTATTCTTCATTCTGAACCACTTTTGCATAACTGTTAAACCATGAAAGATAGACAAATGTTTACTGCACAAAAAATGTAGATCGCGTTAAAATACACAATTTATGTCATACATTTTTTTTGTTGAGTGAACCATTTTCGAGATATTGCTAGTTATGCTCTTAAATTTTTCAATACTTATACTTGTTCTCAAATGGGAATTCGTTATTAATTTTTTTGTCCTGGTAATGCAAAGAGAATGGAATACTCCACATAGCAACCAGCTCTTAAAATATTGGCTGTCGCTTAAAGCCTAGCAGTTCCCCTTGCATCTACAAGAAAATTAGCAATAAGATTAACATCTCGATTAACATGAAGCATATGGAGAATAAGCGTTTGTAAAAATAGGTTGTACAAGAGTGGAGAAAGTCATGTGAGTGTAACACATCAGATTTTTAGTATATATCGTTCAAGAGTAGGCATTTCAGTTCACTGATAAGAATCATCTAATGTTATTCACACAACACAGATGTCTTGAATAAACGTTCACTTTTGAGATACACAATGATCAAACTCTATTCTTGACAGCTCGAACCGAAGACAAGAAACTGACACAGTATAACGCAGCTGATAAATGTAGCCTTGAGCGGTCATTCATAGCTAGGTGTTGCAGGAAACATACCAGGTCACTGCAGTGAAAGCGAACTACGCATGGCCCGGCTATAAATGAAACGTATTGCAATGAGGACTTCACAACTATTCCCAGAAACTTCAAAGCACACATTTTATTTGTTATGCATATATCTCAAACGCATGTCATTTTAATCCAAATTGTTAGGGCTACTTTTGAGAAAATCAGAAATTATGAAATCTTTTCTACTTAAATCTCGATTACTGCGCTGCGTAATGACTGCGATGATAATGTTCATAAAACAGGTATACTTATGCAGTAGCTAAATGTCGCACGAAAACCATCATGACCTTCAGACCAGAATAAGCTTACATATTATTCTGGCAACTTTATCGTGACAAATCCCAGAATGTACGGTACATTAAGGTGGTTTTACAGTAGAGTTTATAAAACAGAATGTGAACGTTTGTTGGTAGTCAAATGGGGCACAATAAAAGACACTCTTCCGATCAAGATTGCATCTTACTCTGCCAATTTTATTAGGAAGAATGTCCCAATGCACAAAAAAATAAGATGGTATATAACCCTATGTATAGAACAGATAAACGTTTGTAGAAGTCAAATGGGGCACGAAAAATCTTGTGGCCCGTGAAAGCAACATTGCTACTTCTGAGGTGTTCTCCCTACGACACCTAAGGGAGTGCCCCAAGTGCTCCGGAAGAACTAATTGCGAGGTTTTACGTGACTGTCGTTGTCTTCTGTCAACTCAAGTGCAGTTGTGGCGCAGGCGTGATGCTAGTTTAACCTCATGTTAGGGAATCTTTAACATGTCTTTTAGCATTGGTTTCCTTTCTACTAGAAAATATTACTATTGCGCGTCAGTTCTGAGTCTTAAATCTTACACCTATCAGTATCAAAGGATAATTTCAAGAAACCTAAGATACATTTTTCGAGTCATTCAATTTACTTTCTCTAACTACTAGGTATATAGGTTCTAAAAATTATTCTTGCTAAAGCTTATTTTTCTATCTACTTCACTTTTATCCAAATAAACCTTTGCAGAAATAGCTACATTACACATTTTGTTATAGATACAAAGAGAACAGCGACAGTCAAATGTTTAAGAACTGGACGCTGTATGCTGGCCTTAAAATTCCATATCGTTTCCATGACAATGCGAGAAACAACTGAATGTTGAAAGGACATTAAAGCATGACCAAGAAATGAAGAATTCAACATTTAATAATGGATATCTCGGATATGGTTTATGCCACAAAAACATGTTTTATATAAATTGTGTGTTTTAAAGAGATCTACATTTTTTGTGTAGTACCTTTTCGTCTATCGCTTAACGTTTACGAGTTACATAAGCTTACACAAAATTCCTTCTGAATGAAGAGAACTTCACAGGCTATTACCAGAGAATTCAAGATATACATTTTATTTATCATATAAATACCTTTAATATATGATGTTTAAATCAAAATCATGAGCAATTTTTTAGAAAGTCATAAATTTGGAAAAATGTTCCATGCAAATGTAGTTGGGAGTAGGGGGATTTTCTGAAAATCTTATTGCATCTTTGGAAGATACTGAACCTGAATACCAAGTTGGTATTTATACGACTTTTCGTTTCTGAGCTATGCTGTTCACACACACACGGATTTTTTTTTTCTGAAAAGGCTTATATTATTCATTCAGCGGTCCTCAAAACATGTATTTCCGGTGAAAACCCGGTATCAAAATTTTTGATGGAATGCAATGCCTTCTCTATCCACTATATGTGATAGAGAAGTTAATAGGTCTCTAAATGCTGGCTTTGAAATTCCATGTTGTTTCAATGTGTGGCAGTAATTTGTATCACAATAATGTAAATTGGGAGCATGGACTTATCCTCGGTAAAGGAATCGTAGATCTCGGGTGGTGATATAGGAAGACATAGACGTGCTTTGTTTATGAAAAGATGACACTGCCGTTTCTTTTTATTTGACTAACACACGTAGGATACAAAACTGGTATTGCCGCTGTAAAATACTGTCCACCGCTGTTAAAATGCGGCGCGGATGTGGCACGAAGTATAAATATGCTTATTGTCTCTTTAAGAGTAGCGGATCTTAGGTGTGTTGCTAAAACTATCTTTATTCTCTTTTTGGCGCGATATCACACACATCCTGCAGCATCTTTCCCTGACCACACATACCAAACTGCCAAACTGAAATACTAAACTGCCATGACAACTGTCTTGCTAAAACTGCCCAACTGCAATGCTAAAACTCCATGACAAACTGTCTTGCTAAAACTGCCTTGACAAAACTGTCTTGCTAAAACTGCCTCACTGCAATGCTAAAATTCCATGACAAACTGCCTTGCTAAAACTGCTGACAAACTGCTTTGCTAAAACTGCCCTGCCAAAACTCCATGATAAAACTGTCTTTATTCCCTTTTTGGCGCGATATCTCAAACATCCTGCCGCATCTCTCCCTGACCACACATTACGAAAACTGTCCCGAATTTGCCCAAACAGATCCATTTATAGTCTCAGGCTTCTGAGGCTGCTTCCTTTCCTATTAGTCCCTTTTTAGCGCCACTCGACGCGTCTAACTATTTCGAATAAACTTCCAGAGATCTCATTGGTCCAAGTTTAATATAAATCGCGGCTTTTCCTACATTTACCGTTAGGTTATCTGTCTTGCTCACTTGGTCACGGCGAATTATCCAATAAAGGGACAAAGGCGTTACACCCTCGCTGTAGGAATAATGGCACAGCGACCCAAAGACATGTCATAAACTAGGTTTTCTGCCTTCGAAGGCACTATTCCTGTATCTAAAACATTTCGTCGTGGACAGTATTTTAACATAGCGCTTAAATTATTTACATTAAACCATTTATAACTCTACTAATATTAGTAACCTAGATAGATACATAACGTTAAATCACCCTTCTTAAAATATACAAGCAGTATGAGAAAAAGATATTTACATAGTACGATTTAACAGCAAAAAAAGTTATTTAATAAATTATCTATAATTACAGTTCTCGGGCCTGGCCTAGAGTTGCCGTTTCACATTGATTTGAGATGTTTGTTAATTATAAGCACTGTTAGGAAATAAGTTTTCACGGCCTCACTGAAACTGACAATAGGAGCGGATAACAATGTGCGAGGGGGTGAGTTGAATATTAATTAGAAGAGACAAACAAATGACGTCAAATTGGCGCGCTTTTCTTTGGAAATGGAGGGAATTTCTTCCCTAGAGCATATGTTTTCGTAATTTTGATTGGATATAAAAATAGACGCTAATGTTGGCGCGTTTTATTAATCAATAGCAGCTCGGTTATAATCTTTAGTCACATCGGGGTGTGGGAGTATAAAAAGCTAAAGCCAGAGGCAAGTATTGCCCAGTTCAACAAAATCATCCACGCGTTACACGTCGCTGAGTCCAACGGAATCATTCAGAAGTTAAACGTCGCTCAGTTCATCAGAATCGTTCGTGGATTATACGTCGCGCAATTCTACAGAATCTCTCGCGTCGTAAAGTTAGTTATAAATGTGAAATACGCGAATTAATAATGTGCAGTAAATAAGTGATTATAGTGATATTAGAAAATATAACAGTTTCAGACTGGCGTGTATCAAGAATCAATATGTGAAATTGAATAATATGTGACGACAATAAAAGTGTAAAAACAAATTCTTTTATCAGTGTTATCTGTGAGTAACAAATCCTTTCCGTTTACATACCCTGTTCAAGAGATTTGCTTGACCGAGAAATAATAGCTAGCCGGAGGACAATGAACCCAACATTCAAAGTAGTAAAACAATAACAGGCGCTCAGAAATAAGATAACACGAAGTGACCGCGACAAATTGGCTTCCATACGTCGTGCAGATAAACATGAAGCATCTTCCAACTACCAACTAATAACATCGCGAGAAATAACCGAATGATGACAGCACTTGAAGTAGTGATGGATTCAAAACTAATAAAAACGAATATATAGGAAATGGCTGATAACAGAAAAAGAACTTTTTGAAAAAACTGTATGCTTTAAATAGCTCTACTTTTTTGGTTATTAAGCTTTTGTCTATCTCGATTGATTTACAAGTTATACAAAATGATACAATGATACACCCTGCATTTGTGATGTAAATGCATTAAATATATATTATTTTAATCAAAATCGTTAAGAGGCATTTTTGAGAAAATCTAAAATAGTAAAAGCTTTCCATAAGAAAGTTAAAGCGGTGGGGAGGTTTTCTTAAAAATCTTGGTATCTTGCAACTTTATAATAAATTTTGGTACTTACCTTGTATTTCCTTCTTACTTTCTCTACTATGTGCTTACACCCAAACGTTTGATAGCGAGATTTCACGGATATGCATGTTTTGAGGCCCCAAACTCAAAAACGAATAGTCTGATAAATGCCAAACTTGGTATTTAAGTTTAGTATCTTCCAAAGACGTGACAAAGATTTTCAAGAAAATCCCCACGACCCAAACTACCCTTTACATAGAAAATATTTTGTTATTTTTTATTTTTTCAAAAATAACCTTGCCGATTTTGATTAAATACTTGTTTGAGATATTTTTATGGCTACTAAAACACTCGTTTTAAGGAACTAAACAAATAAATACGAATAAGCTATTATCTTAAAACTAAAACACATAAAAATAAACAAAATTCTTATCTGAGCACCTATAACTGCCCTCATTTTCGGATTATACATGAAATGAAATCCCTATAGTAACATGAACGAGAAGCTACAACATCCTACGCTTCTTGAATTTGAGCCCAGAATCCTGTACAATTTAACAATTCCATCAGGATATCTTATACTCACAGAGGGAATCAAAGTATTTTCAAGTATTACCGTGTATTGCGCACTATTCAGTGTATCGTCAAGCTGCCATTACACACATAAACCGTCCCTTGATAGCCAACAAGATAAAGATATGCGACCATTATGAAATTGTGAAGCCAGTATTTTGCATCGTAGTAACCATTCCGTTATGAACTTTACCAAATGCCGTGCATGAAATGGAGTATATCTAAAATAGTAGTCACTATGTGTTGATTAAACATTATTAACAGAATAAAACAAAGTGTTTGCTACATGCGAGAAGTGAACATGAGATCTTTGCCCCAGCGCTACAGAGAAGACACATGGAAGGTAACATGTTTAATAATGCCGTACAATAACTTGCTGCAGGGACTACACAACAGTATTGCGTATGTTGTAAACAAGGCGCTGTGCCGTGTACGACTTAAAAACATTTGGCGTCTTTTTTTGTCCACGGGTGTACATGGTACAGATATTAAAAAACGAAATGGCTACAGTACTCTTGTTTTTAGACAGCGTGTTTGCAAAAAGAATATTAAAATGATGCTCACGTGTTTATTTATTAATCTCATTGCCGCTGTTTTTACAAACTATACATTTGTGTAACGTTTTCTACGTCAAAATTCTATTATTTAATATCCTGGATTTACTTCATAACACCCATATGCTCCCCGTGTGAACAGTAAGAAGAAACATTAAACTCGTTTTGGAACAGTTTCATTTCGCTTGTCTGTGCGTACAAAAACACAAGAGAGAACCTTGTAATATCCTTCCAAACAAGAAAATTCCCTCCAAAGTGCTCGCTCTTTTCCAAATCTCGTTGTGTCTCTTGTCCCTTTCATAAAACAAATGCAATTACACGCTGTGAGTGAGGGAGATGATGATTTCATGGCCTGCTTCCCATAAAAAGCCTCCTTGAAGTAATAAAAACGAAACAGCCAGAAAGAGAATGATCAACGCAATATAATAAGCGGCGCTGTATGCCATTTTGAGAACAATTAATTGCAATAAACCACCGTGTAGCGCTGCGGAATATTTTCGAGGGAGATTTTGGAATGTGCGAGTCAAATTGTGTGACAGAGAGATTGAGTGGAAATACATATATTGGAACTTTAATAGTGACAACTATGTATTTATTACTATTACAAGAATGATACATGGTTGAAACTATAGCTTATCTCAACCTTAAAATAAAAAATAAATGCATAAAATAAATAAATAGAATATATGTAATACTTAACGCTGATAAGTAACTCCTTAAACCATGGCTCATATTCCAGATCTTTATAATTTATTCACTCTTTACTTTCTCTACTACGTATAGTAAGTAGGGGAAGTATTGTATTCCACCCAAAAAGTCATTTCCGAGATTTCACCGGAAATACATGTTTTGAAACCCCCTGAATCCAAAAAAAGCATTTTTGGAAACATTTCCGTGCGTGTGTCTGTCTGTCTGTCTGTCTGTGTGTGTGTCTGTCTGTTAACAGCATAACTCAGAAACGAACAGTCGGATAAACACCAAACTTGGTATTTAGGTTCTATTCCAGAGATGCGACACGAAGGTCTTCAAGAAAATCCCCCCACCCCAGATTACCCTTTACCCTTTAATTTTCTCAAAAATGACTAACGATTTTTATTAAAATATCATATGTTTAAGATATTTTCATGACAAATAAAATGTATATCTTGAATTTTCTGGGAATGTCTCCAAAAGTATTCTTCATTGTGAACGACTTTTGCATAACTGGTAAACCATAAGAGATAGACAAAATTTTACTACACACAAAATGTAGATCGCGCTATATTACACAATTTATGTCATATAATTTTTTTTGTTAAGGGAACCATTTTCGAGATATTGCTTGTTATTCCCTTAAATTTTTCAATACTTATTTTCTCAAATAGGAATTCATTATTCATTTTTTTGTCTTGGATATGCAAAGAGTTATAATCTGTGGCAAAGCGAATGGTGCTGCACCTAGCAACCAGCTATTAAGATATATGTAGATGCTTAAAGGCTACTGTATTTCTATATTGCCCTTGTAAATATATATTCCCCTTACATCCACAAGAAAATTAGCAATAAGATATAGTTTGCAAATGTTTATCTCGATTAACATGAAGTAGATGGAGAATAAGCGTTTGTAAAAATAGTTTGTACAAGAGTAGAGAAAGTCATGTGAGTGTAACACATCAGATTTTTGTAAATACATTTACATCATAACATTTTACGGATATATGTATATACAATAAAATATATGAATACGAGACATAAATGCACTAAAATTAATTTAAGAAAAAATAACAGAATATAAAATAAAATATAAATAATACAATAAAATACAGTATCAAATGAATAAAATAAACCCATTCAAAGCAACATAAAACAATAAGCACTACATTACCGTAACATTAATTATTATAATTAGGGAAATGGGACCTCGATACCTCCATACTCTCGATACTCAGTGGTGTAGAAGTATGTCTAATACTGCTTCTTCTTTCACTGTTTAACCTCCTCTTATGTAGGACTTACACCCCCAGGACTTACATGCGGGTGCCTGGGGTCAGAGGTCCATCGAGGAGCAGACACTCATGAATCAGACAGAATATCCCGGATGGGTGATCAGCCCGATGCCTGGTATGGGGTGAAGGAAGTAGATGAAGCGAGATGTGGGTGAAATGGATGAAAGGAAAGGTGATGATGGAGCAGTTGGTGGAATGAATGGCGGGGGAAACCGGAGAACCCGGAGAAAACCCGCCCAGACGCCGCTTTGTCCACCACAAATCCCACATGCGGGTCCCTGGGATTGAACCCGGGCCGCCTCTAACGCTCGGTCACGTCGCCGCCGACTTTAATACTTATGAATTTTTAAATTTCGCATTACTAAAAGTACTTATGTTTAACTCAATGCTAAATTGGAATGAAAAGAGTCCAGACTTCAGATTATTGCTTAGCACAAGTTCCCAAAGACTTGCTGGAACTGTAGTTCTTGATAGATCTTGACTGTGTATCTTGTATCTAAATGAAAACGTGCAAAATGGGGGAAGGAATAAAGCTAATTTAGCTGACGCGGTAAATCCGTTTCTGCAATAGCCTGGCCTGGTGACTCACTCTCAGCCATTTCATTTATTTACTCCGGGGACAAAAATCTGTGAATCCAGCAGAAACAAATCAGAACTTAAGACGTGAGATAATACAGCGCATGGAAATATTTGTTCTTTACTTCCATCTGTTAGTTTGTGTTTACACAAATCAAGCTCGCGTCACGAGCGTAGCTTATAGATATACCATTCGACTAATTTCCTTAATACGGATATAAAATACTTTAAAAGAAGATTTTGAGTACAAAATATACTTACATAATAAGGGAAGCAAAAAAGTTATTATTTATATTATTATTACTACTACTACTACAACTATTATTAGCCTTTACTAACAATATCGAATATATAATCTGCGGCATTATCAGATAAAAAAATCTGATGTGTTACACTCACATGACTTTCTCTACTCTTGTACAAAAACTACTTTTACAAACGCTTATTCTCCATATGCTTCATGTTAATCGAGATGTTAATTTTATTGCTAATTTTCTTGTAGATGCAAGGAGAATATGGTAGACTATAAACGATGGTCAAATATTTTAAGAGCTGGCTGCTATGTAGCTCATTCCATTCTCTTTGCATGTCCAGGACATAACAAAAATGAATAACGAATTCCCATTTGAGAAAAACGGGTATAACAAGCAATATCTCGAAAATGGTTCACTCAATAAAAAAATGTATATGACATAAATTGTGTATTTTAACGCGATCTACACTTTTTGTGCAGTAAAATTTTGTCTATCTCTTATGGTTTACCAGTTATACAAAAGTCGTTCACAATGAAGATTACTTTTGGAGACATTCCCAGAAAATTCGAGATGTACATTTTATTTGTCATGAAAATATCAAAACCGTTAGAGCCATTTTTGAGAAAATTAAAATTTTCGAAAAATGTTCCATGTAAAGGGTAATCTGGGGTAGGAGATTTTCTTGAAAACCTTCGTGTCGCATCTCTGGAAGATACCGAACCTAAATACCAAGTTTGGTGTTTATCCGACTGTTCGTTTCTGAATTATGCTGTTCACAGACAGACGGACATGTTTCCAAAAATGATTTTTTTGGATTGAGAGCACCTCAAAACATGTATTTCCGGTGAAATCTCAGTATCGAATTTTTGGGTGGAATACAATACTTCCCCTACTTACTATACGTAGTAGACAAACTAAAAACATAATTCAGTGAACAAGCAATCCCCTCTACATGTTTTATAAAGTGAGTATCGGTGCTCAAAAAGCAGTATAGGTTCAAGTATCAAAAAATAGTCCCATCACTAATTAAAGTATTTAAAACTAAATATACAAACGAAATACAGAATTTATAAATAAAATTAAAATGCATTCACAATTAGAAAATACCTCCTCAGTCAACACAAAACAATTCCCTTTTCAGTATTACTGATCTTATTACCTTCACATGTAACATCCAATTTCAAAATTTATATTTGCTTTGTTTTCAAATTAATTTTAATCGTAGTTAATCGTATATATTGTTATTATATTTATCAATTAACAATATTAATATCCTCAAATACTTTTACATTTAATTCTGTAATTATTTCTTCTATTATACTTTAATGCAGTTTCTACTTTAACTTTTATATATACATATTTTAAGATATAATTTTTATATATTTTTTTACCTTTTGAATTGATTCATTCATTCTTTAAGGCAATACATTAAAAATCATATATTATTGGTAGCCAATAATTACGAATTTAAACCTGTAACTGCCCTCTAAAAAAATAATAAAACAGTTTAAAAGACAGGGTGGAGATAATGGGATTTTCCTGTCTGTATCTATCACATACATATTGCCATTAGGTTCATCCTTTTCTACACTTGCGGCTGAAGGAGAAGTTAGCAGGAGACGAGTTAATAATCAATGTTTTTTTTTTTTTTTGCAAATAAAATGAGTGTTAGTAAGGCAGTAAAAGAAACAGCTAAGGATTCCGGGTGGTCAGAGACAGCAGCGTATAAGATAAGAAAGGAATGATTGAAAAGACCTCTAGGACCCATAAAAAGAAATAAAAAAATCTCATGTGTTACACTCACATGACTTTCTCTACTCTTGTACAAACTATTTATACAAACGCTTATTCTCCATAAGCTTCATGTTAATCGAGATAAACATTTGCAAACTCAATCTTATTGCTAATTTTCTTTTAGATGTAAGAGGAATATATATTTACAAGGGCAATATACAAATACAGTAGCCTTTAAGCACATACATATCTCTTATTAGCTGGTTGCTAGGTGCAGCACCATTCTCTTTGCCACAGATTAATACTCTTTGCATATCGAAGACAAAAAAATCTGATGTGTTACACTCACATGACTTTCTCTACTCTTGTACAATCTATTTTTACAAACGCCTATTCTCCATATGCTTCATATTAATCGAGATATCGAGATGTCAATCTTATTTGTAATTTCCTTGTAGATGCAAGGGGAATATGGTAGCTTTTAAGCGATAGTCAAATATTTTATCGCTGGTTGCTATGTGGCGCATTCCATTCTCTTTGCATGTCCAGGACATAAAAAAATGAATAACGAATTTGAGAAAAAGTATAAGTATTGGAAAATTTAAGGAAATAACAAGCAATATCTCGAAAACGGTTCACTCAACAAAAAAAATGTATACGATATAAGTTGTGTATTTTAACGCGATCTACATTTTTTGTGTAGTAATATTTTGTCTATCTCTTATGGTTTACCAGTTATGCAAAAGTCGTTCATAATGAAGAATACTTTTGGAGACATTCCCAGAAATTTCGAGATATACATTTCATTTCTCATGACATTATCTTAAACATATGATATTTTAATCAAAATCGTTAGAGCCATTTTTGAGAAAATTAAAATTTTCGAAAAATGTTCCATGTAAAGGGTAGTCTGGGGTGGGGGGATTTTCTTGAAAATCTTCGTGTCGCATCTCTGGAAGATACTGAACGTAAATACCAAGTTTGGTGTTTATCCGACTGTTAGTTTTTGAGTTATGCTGTTCACAGACACACAGACACACACACACACAGACACACACACACACAAACACAGACACACACACGGACATGTTTCCAAAAATGCTTTTTTTGGATTCAGGAGGTCTCAAAACATGTATTTCCGGTGAAATCTCGGTATCGAATTTTTGGGTGGAATGCAATACTTCCCCTACTTACTATACGTAGTAGAGAAAGTAAAAATGAATAACGAATTCCCATTTGAGAAAAGTATTGAAAAATTTAAGGGAATAACAAGTAATATCTCGAAAATGGTTCACTCAACAAAAAAAATGTATATGATAAAAATTGTGTATTTTAACGCGTACTACATTTTTGTGTAGTAAAATTTTGTCTATCTCTTATGGTTTACCAGTAATGCAAAAGTCGTTCACAATAAAGAATATTTTGGAGACATTCCCAGGAAATTCAAGATATACATTTTATTTGTCATAAAAATATCTTAAACATATGATATTTTAATCAAAATCGTTAGAACCATTTTTGAGAAAATTAAAATTTTCGAAAAATCTTCCATGTAAAGGGTACTCTGGGGTGGGGTGATTTTCTTGAAAACCTACGTGTCGCATCCTTGGAAGATACTGAACCTAAATACCAAGTTTGGTGTTTATGCGACTGTTCGTTTCTGAGTTATACTGTTCACAGACAGACACACACACACACGGCCATGTTTCCAAAAATGCATTTTTTGGATTCAGGGTGTTTCAAAACATGTATTTCCGGTGAAATCTCGGTATCAAATTTTTGGGTGGAATACAATACTTCCCCTACTTACTATACGTAGTAGAGAAAGTAAAATGGGTGGGAGAAATAAAAACCCGCTAGGTTAACAGTGCAAAGCGGCTTATGACGCATCGTTCATTATTTGCTGTTTGAAAACATTCCATTTATGTATTCTTGTCAGTGATGATACCACACCAAAGTATAGTATCTATCGTTTTACATTTCTATATTTCCTTAATAATATACATTTTGATGTCTGTAAAATTGTATTTTTAAGTACTAAAATATTAACAGGATACATAAGGTGCACGTAAAAGCTAAATGTCATACAAGAGCCTTAAATAGTAGTATAGATACGAGTATTTCACTATTATCTGATGTATCATTCAGAAGAGGACAATAAGTTGATAGATCGACCGCAGATGGGCGCCAAATTTGTGAGCGTATGTATAGTACATGTGGCAACAATGCGCTCCTTTTAATCTGTACTCTATTTGAAGCGTGCGAAGCGATATACAATACTCCATCAGTGTGACCACCAACATTGTCAATAACCGTCGCCAGCGATTTGGATGTCGTAGAATCCCTGTTGCAGCGCCTGTTATGCTGTTTCTAATGGAGCGGTGTAATGACCGCAGAATTTCGGGAACGTTTTGAATCGAATTTTACGAAGTTGTTCCTTCATCTTCGGGATTTGGTCATAATCATAGGGGCTTAGGTCCGGTGAAGTTGGTGGATGGAAAAGCACTTCCCAACCTCAGCAGCGGTATAGATTGTGCCACGTGGGCCCGAGCATTGTCCTGCAAAATTATGGAAGAATCCTGTAAACAACGTCGCCGCTTTCTTCGCAACGCTGGTCTGAATAATGCTCCAAAATGACATAAATGCTGCGCAGTAACATTCTGTCCTTGAGCTACGGCGTGTGTTAGAATAACGCGAATACAATCGTACAAAAGAGGCACCATAAGTTCCACACTTGTAGTGGTGCGCGAAGGTTGGTTTTGCGCAGTGATCCGTAATGACAACACTCGGAATGGGGCTTAAGTTGAGCACCACCTGGCCCATGTCTCATCAAGTGCAATTATAAGGTGCAAGAAAGCGTCTCCCGGACGCTGCTGTGCCTTTGGGCACACAGCAGAAGCTTGCAACGCTGCGCCCATATGCCACTACTGTGGGTCAGGCTCGCTTACGTCAGCCTGCACTCATCACGACCTGAGACGACGCCGACGCTTCTGCGCCACCTGCTCCGGGAACACACACTTTACAGGGCAGGCACACTGCCCCCTGTATCCCCGGAGCAGACAACCTTCAAGACCGAAAACACCAGCAACTACAACGACACCAGCATCATCAACGACGCCAGCACCTACAGTGACACCAGCAACTTCAGACGACCACCTGACGCAGCCCTCAGGGAGGGCTCAGCACCTCACCAGCGGCATCACCGACGAAGAACACCATGGACTTCAACGCCTCCTGACAACCATACAGGCAGGCATACAAGACCTCACCTCACAACTGGCTGATCTGAGCCGTGCAACCTTCACGCGCCTTTCGGCCGTGGAGGCCAAGCAGCGAACTTCGGCCAGGGTGATCACTGCTCTCACCAACAAGATTCAACAGCTACAGGACGAAGATGGGGTTCTCGCGTCGGCCCAGCGCAAGCTGGGAAGAATCGAGTGTCACCTCGTCGAGCCCTACACCGACGGCAACGACGACCGGTCCACGAGACTGGGCGCCCTCGGCGCCTCAGTCGAAGGGATTCGAGAGCTGCATACCAGCACCAGGAACTTCATCACCGAGAACTTCAAGGCGCTCAGCGCCAACTACGACCACCTGCAGGAAGGATACATCCTGATCCGGAACTTCCTTGAATCCCAAGTGATGCCACACCCCTCCCAATCCTCTTCCCAACCTCATCCTCCCCGTAAACCCAAACGCCATTAACACATTATCACCAGGAATACCAAACATCTTCTCCTTCACTTCGCTAGGGGGCAGGCTGGGCCTTAGTCAAGCCTGTCTCCTAGCATACATCCTTACTCCACTGGCGACCGCACTGCGGCCCAGTTCTAACCATCACCTCGGACTGCGCGGGTGCTTTAGGCGGTACCGCAGCAAACCTTTCCTTTCAATCCGGTGGAGGAGTTTTTAGTGGGTATGCCGACGCCTCGGTGAGTCCCACACTCTCAGTCCCGACTCCCATCGGGGCTGGGGTAAGTGATTAAATCATTTTCTCCTCCACTCGAAAAAACGAAAAAAAAAAAAAATCCATCACGACCATAACGGTCCTCCGATTGAGATAATTCAGAGGGAACCCAACGCGATGTTGTTTTCCCTACTCGCAGGCGATTCTTTAGAATATGCAGCACAGTCGTATGCGATAATCCTATCTGTTGGCCTAACTCACGTATAGTCTAACTCGATCGGCGCGGCATCAGTCTGCACTTGCTCTTCACTTACACTTGGGTGACCCGACCGAGCCATGTTTCTTACCCTTTTATGTCCCCCATTAAAAGCTCCAACCTACCTCGCCACTGTTCTGTATGGTAACGTAATTTCCCCACATGTCTCAACGGGACCTACATGTCATTGTCTTGCTGTACGACCAAGAGCACATTTAATCTTCAAACAACTTCGCTGTTCCTGTCTTGTGAACATGGAGAAAACATAACTCACAAAATCCGTTTATACTGCCAAACTGTATGCTATATTTTAAGCCACATTCTTAATCCGCTCCTTTTCTCTACACTCCAGTGCCATTTGTTCTGATTCTCTCAGCTATTCTCTCTATAACCAACACCACCTGTTCAGAAAATTCATGATCGGTTACACTCCATTTGGTTTTCAGTTGGTCTTTCTCTGGGTTCCTGGACATTGTGGTATTGTAGGAAGTGAACAGGCAGATCAGGCAGCGAAGAATGCAATTCTACAACCCGATGAAAGTTCCCTGCTGCCTATATACAAATTTGAAAGGGTATTTTTGTGCAGAAAGATACACCCTCAATCTACCACCGAACCTCGAGAGGTCAATAACGTTTCCCTAGTGTTGTTCTTCCTGTCCATCACGTCTCGAGGAGACCTTGCTTGCTCGGCTAAGTATTGGCCACTGTCAATTTAGTCATGCCTACTCCTTAGGGATGAACTATATCCACTGCAATGTGCCGTTAACGGTGAAGCATTTCCTCACCCAGTGTCGCTACTATTCCGCCCTTCGCGAACGACTTGGACTCTCTCCAAATTTAATTTAAGTTTTAGAGGACGACTGTGTCTCTATCGCTCAGCTTTTCCGGTATATTAAGTTCAGTGGTTCCCTTACCAAAATTTAACTAGTGCAGTTTCTGGTGTGTTATTGACTCTCAAAGTGTGGCAGCATTGTCTTAACTGCTTGTGTTTGCTGAGGATTTCTTATATTTATTGCTTTGTGAGCTTTTTATCGTACAAACTGCGTTATTATGGTTTAGTTTTTCTACGTTGTAATCTTAGTTTGTTAATCCTATAATTGCTTAGTATGTGTTGTTTTTGTAATAGTCATGAATGAATTTATAGTCAGTGTGTGGCTCTGATGAATAAATACTTCCTTTTCGTTTCGTTTCCACAGCAGTGTTCCTAGTATTAAATGTCGAACCCACGTACATTTTCTCTTCCATTTATAAGCCACCTATGACATCAAAGGAATACCAGTGGCTTTGAAACAAATGACTCATCAGCAGTGATTTGTACTTTCTCTACCATTAACGATTAATATCAGAAGCAATATTTTGTTCCAAGGAAAAATTTGTTATTGATATTTCACCAGAGGTACAGTTTTGAGATTTACTGAATAAAAAAGATACATGTTCAAAACATTCTTACCAATCTGCATAAGTAGAATAAGAGTGAAAATCTTCAAAGCCATAACGGGGAATTACACCACTGATCTGCCGATTTCCGCCCGATTGCTCTAACCATCCGAGCTATAGGAGACCTGCACACTCAGCTCACTAAAAAGAAAGATGACTAATACCGCATCTCAGGGCGTTCAACATTCTAACTTGAGTCAGATATATAAGTAGGAAAATCACTAGAAAACATATTTACAAAAGACACTTCTGCTAGTATTATGAATCATTGTTAAATGATATAGGTATACTGCTCTGTAATATTTTTCAGTGCAAACGTTTGGTCATTACCTTCCTTATCAGCCGTAATCCTAAATGTAAATTACTGTGCTGTAATAGTACGAAGAACAATTTATGATTTCAGCATACTTATCTAAACCAAGCGACTCAATTTGTTGATTCTTTTCGACACAGATCTTCCTCTAAAAATAAACCCCCCACACAAACAGACACGCTTGCCCAAAAATTAACAAAAGAAAAATAATCAAATTTCTAGAACTGCAAAGGCGAGACCTAATAATTAATAATAACCTAGAATAATAATAACTAAATGCTGTCATAATTATCCAACTATATAAATGTAATATATTATTATTATATAACACTGGTGTGCAAAACCTAAGGAAGAGGTGGGTAAAGTAACATAACAAATAAACTACTTGGTGGAAGTAGATGAAGCTGGACGTCACATGGCGCGAGTGTAGCGAGCCAATAGTGCCAAATGATTCTGGTCCCGCAACACGGGGCAGTTGACGAAACAGGACAAGACAGTGTGGGCAGTTAGCGAACTGTTACGGCGCACTATAGTGGTATTCTTCATTGCAACATGGTCCGTAGATACCATTTGGATGACTTCACAAAGGGAAGAAACATCAGGAAACTGGAAGAAGTGTGACGAGTATTGCTCAGGAGAGATTAGAATTGCTCACAGTATTATTTCACGTGCATGGAGAACCTTGCAAACCACAGGCACTGCTGTTCCAAGGAAAGGTTGGTGGTCGACCACCCTCATCTACAGCATCAGATGACCGCTACATTGTGCAACAGGCAAGAAGGAATCCACGCCAAACATCGGGTGCAATTGCAACCACATTTAACAGGACAGCTAGGCACGCAATCTCACGATACATAGTGCCACGGCGACTACACAGACGTGGTCTCTTTGCAATGTCTCTTTGCCCGACGGCCAGCACGTTGTTTTCCATTGACATCCGCACATCGGCGGCACCGTTTGCAATGGTCCCAAGAGCATCAAAATTACCAACGGGGCCGCGTGCCCTTCTCGGATGAGAGCAGACCTAGTCTAAGTAGTAATTCTCGACGTACCCTCATCTGGCGAGAGGTGGGAACACATAATGAATCCAGGAACATGTTTAATCATGATCGTTTTGGTGGTCCGGGTGTTACAGTTTGGGAAGGCATAATTTTGCATGGGCGCGCCGACCTCCAAATTTTTGAACACGGTACGCTCACTGGTCTACATTATTGTGATACTATACTCCTTCCCCATGTGCGTCTTTTCAGATGCAGTCAGCCCTGATTTCATTTTTATGGATGGCAATGCGCGACCGCATCGAACTGCGTAGGTAGAGGATCTCTTGGAACGAGAGGATATTCGGCGAATGGACTGCCCTGCCCTTTCCCCCGATTTAAATACCATCGAACACGTGTGGGATGCTTTGGGGAGACGCATTGCAGCACGTCCATATGCGCCAATGATCATCCAACAGTTGTCAATAGCGTTGGTGGAGCAATGGAACGCCCTACCACAAGAACTGCTTACCAATGTTGTGACCAGCATGGGAGCACGATTCAGAGCATGTATTGCTGTCCGTGGTGATCATAAACTCTTTAAGTACCATGTATCTGTTTCTGTAAATCTAGAGAGTCATCATATGTAGTATTGACTTTAGTGTAGCTTATAGTCTATGAACAAAAGTGGCATTTCTGTTCGTCTCATTGCATATTTCGTTTAGATACCTACTGCAGCATACCGTAGCAGTTCCCCTTATGTATGATTAAAGTTTCATCAAGCTCTGTTATTTGGTGGTGTTACAGCATGCGAAGATTACTTTCGTCCCTAGGATTTGCACACCAGTTTATAATTAATATTATAATCAGGACGTCAGTTGGTAACTAAATTGGCGTGCAAATTGCGAATTTAGAACACGGTACCAACGTACCAGATACAATCTTTCCAATACATGTAATAGCTGCGTATTTGCAGAGGAGTTGCTGGTTATGAATGGAACCTAACAACCTGAATCTCACCAGATTCCAGTGGTTTATCTCATAATGGCGAAAAAAATTGTCAAAGTTGCATTTAGTAACCTATGAACGAGATCTACATCATGGCAACATGACGGCACGGTATTAAAATACCTATTGCCGACTTACAATGTGTCGCAGTTCTCAATGGCTTGTGTTATCTTATTTGTTGTGCGCTTATTGTTTAATTAGTTTTAAATTTGGGTTCTTTGTTCTCCGGCTAGCTATTGTAACTCAGTCGAGCAAGTGTCTCTAAACAGGGTGTGTAAACGGAAAGGAGTTGCTACTAAAAGATAACACCGATAAAAAATTTGAATCTAGACCTTTATTTCCGTCACACTTAATTAATAATTGACATGTTTAATGTTTATACACGCCTGTTTGAAACTGTGATATTTCTGAATGTAACTACAGTCGTTTTAGTTGCCGCGCACCAAAATAATTTGCGTACTTTACATTTTTGTAACAAACTCTGCGACGTGTACCTCGTGAGAGATTCTTCAGAGCTGTGCGACGCTTGATTATACTCCTTCACCTCGAATTGCCTAAATATTATAATGTAGCTGCTACTGGTTACCAAATCGCGCCCACTTTAGCGTCTGTTTTGGTCGGCCAATCACTGCTACTAACATATATGCTCTAGGGAAGATATTCCCTCCATTTCTAAAAAAGGCACGCTAAGCTGACGTCATTTATTTATCTCTTCTTAGTGATAAAACAACTCACCCCCTCGGTTTATTGTTACGCACTTCTATTGTCAGTTTCAGTTAGGCCGTGCAAACTTATTTCCTAACAATACTTATGGCTAACAAACATCTAAAGTCCTGTACATACAATAATATTAATTTACACTACAATCACTCTGGTATTCACAGCATGTTATGATATAAAATATTACCTCCAATGTCCCAAGCACTTAAGGCCCAGGCTCCACAGCTAAACCAACTATTAGATCAATCAATGGTAAATGGATGGTTCTTTCACGCAAGTACTGTGTAGAACAAGATTAGAAAGGTAGAATCAAACTGGTTGCATTCGAACTCGGAAGATCTGTGTTTCACATCCGGTTATGGAATTGAATTTTTCAGTCTGATTCACTCTGATTTTCAGTATTTGGGAGTATCATCAATATTCATGTTAAATTGTGTAGCGAATAAATCAAAATCCACTTTAAATCCTTCGGATTGGGAAATCTTTCATCAAACGCACGAGAGAGCAAGTGGAGTTTTTTCTGCACTTCTCACCTCTAGAGAACCAGTATGATGGATGAAAATTTCAAACTTGGGAAAATGACAAGTATGAGGCAATATTTTTAACACTTAAATGTTTTTAGTCAAATTATGTAATAAAAAATCTGATGTGCTACACTCACATGACTCTCTACTCTTGTACAAACTATTTTTACAAACACTTCTTCTCCATATGCTTCATGTTAATCGAGATGTTAATATTATTGCTAATTTTCTTGTAGATGCAAGGGGAATATAGTAGGCTTTAAGCGATAGTCAAATCTTTTAAGAGCTAGTTGCTATGTGGCGCATTCCATTCTCTTTGTATGTCCAGGGCATAAAAAATGTATAACGAATTCCCATTTGAGAAAAAATATTGGAAAATTTAAGGGAATAACAAGCAATATCTCGAAAATGATTCACTCAACAAAACAAATGTAAATGACATAAATTGTGTATTTTAACGCGATCTACATTTTTTGTACAGTAAAATTTTGTCTATCTGTTATGGTTTACCAGTTATGCAAAAGTCCTTCACAATGAAGAATACTTTTGGAGACATTTCCAGAAAATTCGATTTATATAGATTTCATTTCCCATGAAAATATCTTAAGCATATGATATTTTAATCACAATCGTTAGGCCATTTTTGAGAAAATTAAAGTTTTCTAATAATGTTCCATTAAAGGATAATCTGGGGTGGGAATTTTCTTGAAAAACTTCGTGTCGCATCTCTGGAAGATATTGAACCTAAATACCAAGTTTGGTGTTTATCCGACTGTTCGTTTCTAAGTTATGCTGTTCACAGACACACACGCAGACATGTTTCCAAAAATGCTTTTTTGGGGTTCAGGGATCTCAAAACATGTATTTCCGGTGAAATCATGGTATAGAATTTTTGGGTGGAATACAATACTTCCCCTACTTGCTATACGTAGTAGAGAAAGTAAAAAATTATCAATCTCATGAGCTTGGGAATAGCAGTAAATTATTATATGCTTGGTTATTAGAGGGGTGAAGATAAGTGTTACCATGCTAGTTCCAGTTCTCGAGGTCGCGGGTTCAAACCCGGCGGAGGACGATTGATTTTTTTTCGGGCGTAAAAATCCTTCGGAAGTGAAGTAAAGCCAGTGGTCCCGTAGATTTACGGCACGTAAAAGAACCTCAAGCCTGATAAGGTGACCTCTGAGCATAATTACCAATCTTTCACACCCAGTATAGAATGGGACCCTTAAGGATCACAGCAGTTAAAGAGCGTTCATAAATAAAATTTGAGTTAAGATTATTTAATGTAATTTATGCCTTTGTCTCATTTAACTGTGTATCCTAAGCTCTCCACCTCACGCGAGCCTGGTCATAAAACAATGAACACAACTGTATAATGAGTTCCTGTGAAGCCGTAAATACAAAACATAACATAAAATAAACTTTATATATTAACAATTACTATGAATATTAAAAATATACTTAAAACCTGGAGAAATTAACAATTTTGATTAGCGGATAGACAATGAACTTAACAATTCACATAAAATTCTATGCCATATCCGGGATTTTAACCACGGACCTTCCGGTCTCTGTCCGGATGCTCTAACCACAGAGCTATTATGCCAACTTGCCGGTACGGCATTAAATTCTCCAACTGATTCACATTTTTTTACGGTAAACCACATGCCATGGTAGTTCAGTGTTTAAACAACCGGACGGAGATCGGGAGATCCGTGGTTCAAATCCCGGCTATGGCATAGAATTTTTTAATCGTCTGATTCTACCTTTCCAACCTTGTTCAACATATGGCATGTAGGAAGAAAGCTAATTCCAATTCACATAAAGCTTATCAAAATAATAACTTTTTAAAACAATTAAAACTGTCTAAAACTACAAAGGAATTCGCAAACTATACACAATAAACGCAAGTGACCGGGCCAAAAATGTGACACTTATAAAAGCTAAAAATAAATCCGGTCTATGGCTCCGCGAAAGAATTAAATTTTATAGCAAACAGCAGGCTTATGAACAAATAACAATGGACGAACCCATTTGAGAACTCTGGTCAGTAAAACCCTCTAGAAACCTACGAAATGCACGGCTTACTAAACCATTCAGAAACTCACTAAACAGAGATATATCACTTAGCACTGGCAAAAAAAGAACTGTCGACCCTGGTCAGAAGCCACTCGACCCAGGCTGCAAAAACCGACAAGCCAAGTGCGGGGACTAATCGAAATACCAGGAAAAACAATACGTGTGACGGCATATAGTGAAATTATTTGGGGTTCGTGAAAGAATATCTCGAAAACGGTTGTCATAAAAATGTTTGACACACATAGTATGTTTTAGCCGGGTCTACATTTTTTACTTTCCCTGCTACGTATAGTAAGTAGGGGAAGTATTGCATTCCACCCAAAAATTCTATACCGAGATTTCACCGGAAATACACGTTTTGAGGCTCCTGAATACAAAAAATCATTTTTGGAAGCATGTCCATGTGTGTGTGGCTGTGTCTCTTTCTGTCTGTGAACAGCATAACTCAGAAACGAACAGTCGGATAAACACCAAACATGGCATTTAGGTTCAGTACCTTCCAGAGGGACGACAAAACAAACAAAAGTTTTCAAGAAAATCCCCTCACCCCAGATTACCCTTTAGATGGAACATTTTTAGAAAATTCTTATTTTCTCAGAAATGGCTCTAACGATTTGGATTAAAATATCATATATTTAAGATACTTTCATGACAAATAAAATGTATGTCTTGAATATTGTGTGAATGTATCCATAAGAGTTCTTAATTGTGAACGACGTTTGCATAACTGGACTAACCATAAGAGATAGACAAACGTTTATTACACAAAAATTTAGATCACGTTAAAATACACAATTTATGTCATACATTTTTTGTTGTTGAGTGAACCATTTTCGAGATATTGCTTGTTATTCTCTTAAATTTTCTAATACTTGTAGTTTTTTTCAAAGTGGAGTTCGTTATTCTTTTTTTTTTTTTGCTCTGGTAATGCAAAGGGAATGGAATACTCCACATAGCAACCAGCTCTTAAAATATTTGACTATCGCTGAAAACCTACCAATGCTTCTTGCATCTATAAGAAAATTAAAAATAAGATTAACATATCAATATCTCGAATAATATGAAGCATATGGAGAATAAGCGTTTGTAAACATAGTTTGTACAAGAGTAGAGAAAGTCATGTGAGTGTAACACATCAGAATTTTTGTAATAAGTTTTCTTTTATTTTATAGTTTTTCAATTATACAAAAGTAATTTAGAATGAAGATTTCACAGGCTATTCTTAAAAAATTCAAGATGATTTTATTCATCATATAAATATCTTAAATATGGTATTTTAATCAAAATCGTTAAGAGCCATGTTTGAGGAAATGGGATAAAAAGAAAAACGTTTCATGTAAAGGGTAGCTGAGTGGGAAGGATTTTATTTAAAATATTTGTGTCGCATTCTTGGAACATGAACCTAAATAGTAGTTTTTGTATTTGAGTTATGCTGTTCATAGACACACATAAGGTCCTTTTTCTAAAAATGACTTTTTGGGTTAAGGAAGTCTCAAAACGTATATTTCTGGCGAAATCTAAGTACAGCATTTTTGAATACCATTCATACTTCCTCTAACTACTATAGATAAGCAGTAAAGAAACTAAAAATATATTTTCGCATAACATTCTCTACTCATTCTTCTACAAACTATTCTTACAAAATGCATTGTGCTATCTACCGATTGATAATTGATACCGAGATTTCACTGGAAATGCGTATTTTGAGGTCCCCTGAACAAAAAAAGAAAATATTTAGAAAAAGGTCCGTGTTTGTTCTGGGATGTGTGTGTGTGAGACTCTGAACAGCATAACTCAAAAACGAAAAGTCGGATAATTACCAAACTTGGTATACACTTTATATTGAACATTTATCGAAAACTTTGATTTTCTCAAAAATTGCTCTAAAGATTTTGATTAAAATATAATATATAAGTAATTTTCATAACAAATAAAATGTATAGCTTGAATTTTCTGTCACTGTCCCTAAAAGTACTCTTCATTCTGAATTGCTTGTCCATAACGGGAAAACCGTAAGAGTTAAACAAAGTTTTTCTACATGGGAAATGTGGAGCTCGTTAAGACACACAATTTATGTCATATACATGTTTTTGTGGAGTGAACTATTTCAGAGATATTCCTTGATATTTGTTTGAATTTTCCAATACTTATACTTTTTCTCAAAGGGAATTCTTTATTCGTATTTATTTATGTCCTGGACATAAAAAGAGAATGAAATGCTCCACATAGCAACCAGCTCTTAAAAAATTCGACTTAAAGTCTACCATATTCCCCTTGCACCTACAAAGAAGTTAGCAATGAGGTAGTTTCTACAAACGTTTATCTCGATTAACATGAAGTAGATGGAGAATAAGCATTTGTAAAAATAGTTTCTACAAGAGTAGAGAAGGTAATATGAGTGCAGCATATCAGATTTGTTTTAAGTATACGAAAGATACAGATATTAGGCTAAAGTTCGGTGTCGATTTATTGAGTGAAATGCAATACTTCCTCTGCTTACAACAGTTAAGTAGTAGAGAAAGTAAAAGTATACACTGCCAACTTCTTAAAATTTCTAAAATATTCCTTAGTACAACCTCGAGGAGATGTTCTGCACATGCAAGGTGAAATGAGTACTTTAATCACGAATATCCTTTCTACGAGGTGTGTTTTAAGTAAGTACAGTTTTAATATTTTTCCACTGCAACGCTGTAGAGGTGTGATCAAGAAGTTTACGGAATGTCGTCATAAATACTGCACAACAGTTTGTTTTGTCTAATCTGCTCTATCACCCTCGAAGTAGTTTCCTTGGGAGTTGATACACTTGTCCCAGCGCTTCTGCCGCTGCTGGAAGTACCTCTGGAAGTCCTCTTCTTTCAACATGTTCAGAGCCTTCTGCGATTCGCGATGGATGACATCAATGTCCTCAAAACGGTGTCCTCGAAGCCGCATTTTAAGTCGCGGGAAAAGAACAAAGTTTGCTGGTGCCAAATGTGGAGAATAGGTGGGATGGGGAACAGTATTCATCCTATTTTATCCAAAAATTGGCGAACAGAAAGGGCTTTGTGCGTGGGCGCAAGGTCATGATACAGAAACTAGTCACCATTCCTTCATTTCTCCGGACGTTTGAGTCGCACGTTCTCCCTTAATCTCTGCAGCACTTGTTTGTAGAACACTTGATTCACTGCTTGACCCTGTGGCACAAATTCCTTATGTACAATGTCTTTAATGTAAAAAAACACAATCATTATTGACTTCACTTCGGATCGAACTTGTCTGGCCTTTTTCGCGCGTGAAGATGAAGGACTCTTCCATTGTGAGGATTGTTGCTTCGTTTCTGGATCGTACCTATAAATCCATGTTTCATCACCAGTAATAATTTTCTCCATAAACTGTGGGTCATTCTGTAGCTGTTCTTTAAGATCTGTGCAGGCAATCACACGGCTTTCCTTTTGGTTATTTGGTCCATTTGATCATTTGGACTCTTATTGTAATGCGCCTATCATTTAAGACCATTTCCCTCATCTGTATGACATTTTCATCAGTTTTGCTGGAACAGGGTCGCCCCGAACAATCTGCATCTTTAACTGATGTTAAACCACTTTTAAATTTCGAAAACCACTCAAATGCTTGAGTTTTGCCAATAACATCCTCCCCATAAGCTGTTCTTAACATTTCATAGGCTTTCTCTTGCAGTTTTACCGAGTTTAAAGCAAAATTTGATGTTCGTTGTTTGTTCTTCGTAGTCTGAGATTTTTGCTACGCGGAAAAATCGCAGCACATGCAAAACACGTGTTCACTTCAGAGCGTCTACCTCGTCACTGCATGGTCACAGGAAGTCACGTGACCTCTCATTTTTATCGGGAGGGAACGCTGGATAAGAATTAAAGAAATCTCAGCGTCAGCGTTGTTGTGAAGCCTTTCCCGAAACTTTTTGATCACACCTCGAAGTCGCGATTTTGAACATGCCCGATTAATCTAATCATTAAGAGCGACCATCACTTTGTGTTACCTGTTGTTACAGGGTTTCGAAATGCAAAAACAATCGAACGATCCGCCGACTGTGAAGTCAGATCAGTGAGTGTTTTTTGAATGCAAGAAATGTTACGCGAGTAAACATTTATCATCAATTGCCAGAGGCTTATACGAAAACAATAATGAGTGACAATACTCAGCTAATACATCCGACAAACTCAACGTCTAATGGCGTCTTTTGATTGGGAATAATTCGACCACCCTCCTACAGTCCGGATTTGACACCAAGCGACCTTCATCTGAAGAAATTCCTTGGTGGAAAACATTTCAACGATGACGATGTTGTGAAACAAACAGTGCAGACTTGGCTTTCATCACAAGCAGCGTCAGTTTTTGATGAAGGCATACAAAAACTGGTTTCCTGTTACGACAATTGCCTAAATACCGGCGGTGACTATGTGGAGAAGTACCGATCGGGATTGGTCAGGCGGTTACGTCTGTGGCCCGCATTCGGTAGGTCCTAGGATCGATTCCCGGCAACCGCCCACTTTGACACATGGGGTTTTTCGGGGGTTTTCCCAGATCGTCAGGTGAATGCTGGAATTTTCTGTCCATCCATTTGGTCCCACTCTTCATTTCATTCATGTTTCATGCCGTTTATCGGAAGTTTCGGTGATGGTGTTTCGTTGCAGCGCGGTAGGGGAAAAGGGTGCTCTTTGTGACTCCGTCCCTTAGCTTTCGGCTGGCTGTATCGAGGTAGGTCGGTGAGGCCTGGCACGAAGTCGGCGTTCCAAAACATCCCAAAGGTGTTCTTTAGGATTCAAGTCAGGACTCTGTGCAGGTCAGTCCATTACAGGGGCATTGGACCCCCTCTGTGTGGGAAGGAGTCCTCTGTCTGCCTGTTCGTCTGCTGGGAAGTCTCTATTTGGAAACTTAGGAACCATGCCGTCGCTCCTGGTTCCGACGTCTACTCTCGCTTCATCCAAGGGGACGCCACCTTGTGGGGCGTAGGTACAATATCCATTCTGGATTGATGCCGAGTCCCCACCGTTGTCAATCCAATCCAATGTGGAGAAACAGTTTAAGGTGTAATAAATGATAATAAATTATCTAGAAAGTAATGTTCCTTATTTTTTAAAATATTACCGGTACGTACTTTACAAATACGCCTCGTAAAACGAAGAAGTTCCCCCAAAAACGAATGTTTACGAGATTTACATGAGCTTTTTTATCTATTTATGGACGCTATTTAACTGTTTTAGTTCTTAGCGTCCCATTCTACATTGGGTGTAAAGACTGGAAATTTTGCTCTGAGGCCTCTTTAACAGACTTGAGGTTCCTTTACGTGTCGTAAACCTACAACACGGGACCACCGGCTTTACTTCCCTTCCGAAGGAAGCCATGCTAAGGATTATAACATCCGAAAACATTCTTCGCCCTCCGCCGGGTTCAAGATTTACATGAAATTCAAAATGTATATTTCGTAATTTCTGCAAATGGCTGTGAAATCCTCTTCATTCGAAATGACTTTTGTATACCTTATTTTATGCGTCTCAAACCATAAGAAATATACAAAAATCTTGCTGTAGAAGCAAGTACTTGCAATAAATATGCAGAGGAACTATTATATTCCACCAAAAAGTTCTATGCCGAGATTTAACACAAAAAATATATTTTGAGGTTCCTTGAACCCCCAAATAAAGCATTTTTAAAAAAAGGTCAGTGTGTGTCTCAACAACATAACTCGAAAACGAAGCACCAGTTCAATAGCAAACTTGTTATTTAAGTTCAAGACTGTCCAACGAAGATTTTGAAGAAAATCCCTATACCCCGTAGTACTCTCTACATGGAAAACTTTTGATGTTGATTTTCAAAAATGGCTCTAATTGTTTTGATTAAAATGGCGCATATTAAGCATATTTACATAAAAAATGAAGTTTCTGTCTTGAATTTTTATAGGAATAGCCTATGAAGCCTTCGTTCGGAAGGAATTTTTTTTATTATTATTTTGTATAATTGGTAAACGTATGGACGAAAATATACACATAAAATATAGATTCATTTAAAATACACACTATATTCTAGGTAAAGTTTTCTCTGGCATAAGGAACTTCCAAGGTAGCCATTATTAACTGTTCGAATTGTTCAATATTTTCATATTCTTTTGAAGTCGTGTTGATTTTGTGCTGTTTCTCGCGATGTCATGGAAACAGTATGGAATTTTAAGGCCAGCATATAGCGTCCAGTTCTTAAACATTTGAATATCGCTATTCCTTTTTATCTATAGCGAAATGTGTAATGTAGCTATTTTGCAAAGTTTTATTTGGATTAAAATGAAATAGACAGGAAAATTAACTTATGTAAGAATAGTTTGTATCCCCACTAATAAACATAGAGGGCAGAGAAAGTCATTCGAACTAATAGATAAGATTTTTTAAAACAAACAATTTATTTCAAATAACATTTATGTAGCATTAGTCATTCCCGATATATTCCTACTTTTGTCATTTTTATGCAGCAGCACAAAAGTGTATTTCCAACGAAAGCTGGATATTGAATTTTTGGGTGGAATACTGTTATATGCTGGGTAGATGGCCTAAAAGTTCACATGAAAATTAAATTAATTTCTAATACACTGAGGGGACGTATACTCACTTGGCTGGGAGGACCGAAACTTAGTGTGAGGATTAATAGGAAGGCTTGGGTATTTAGTGCACAAAATCCATAACACAAATCTACTCAAACATTTTTAGATTTATTTCCCAAACGTTTGGGGTTCCTACATTACTAAATATGAAAGGTGGGAGATGTCCACCGATCCAAAAGCCGGCTTGCACGCGCGATTCGCTTCTCACGGAATCCTAACTGAGACAGACGCTATATCCCCCACTACTCGTGACTAGCAAAACTACCAGCCGAGAGTGACGTAAACAACAATGCGTCTGGAATTACAATTTAGAACAATAATGTAACCCTCCAAGTTATTAATACGCCACAATGCAATACTTTCTCTGCCAACAATAGGTTAAATGGTAGTTAACTTCGCAGTATTTAGGGGAAGCATTCTGGATGATGGATCATTTGTTACCGTTGACACATTGCGAGTAATTAACAGCTGTAACTTGCAAACTTTGTCACCGTGCTGGGAATAGCCCGCATCACAAAATACATAATCAGTTAATTTAATTGCTTACGGTTCATTGAGCAATGAAGCCTTCTAAACAAACAACGTAAAACGATTGGAGTGAGACTATTTGAATTCGTAATTAGCGACCACGTTTGTACATATGTTTATTTTGTAACGGCGCAGGTATTTCGTGTAGAGAGAACAGAAGGGATATGCTACTGGGGCGCACGAAAAGAGAGGATGATATTTGAAAAAATATACTTGTTAACATAATTTTTCAGGAGGAAAAAAACCAGTCATATTCACATACCCTTCTCTACTCATTCAACAAACTATTCTTACAAAGGTATATTCTTCTATTTCTTAAAAATCGACATAAACATTTGTAAAAATTGTTTAATTTTACATTCCCTTGTGGCGCAACGGGAATGAGGGAATACAGTAGGCAATTTTCCACAACTTTAAAATAATTGGATTAAACACTACACCAATCAAGAGCCCTTAAAGAGTGCAAATACGGTTTAAATTCCATTGATATTGTCCAATAAATAAAGGCGTAATTGCGTGAGAAAGTCTGCAAGATTTAGGCATATGCAGTAGCTTCGCTTCAAAATGTTCATTTTATGCGTGGGGCATAAACATCAACGTTTCTTTGTACTTCGAGGGGATGAACTAAGTTTCAAGAGAAAGTAGACGCTGTAGGCAACGGTCTTTTCTCACCGTTTAAGCTTAGAATTTTCAACCAGGGGGCAAATAAAGATACAGAATGATTGTTAGAGTCAATGAGAAAGGACGCTAAGTTCCAACATTTGCTAAGTGCCGCGCAATTATGTAACTACAAAGTGGTTTCTGTGGAACATTTATCTAATGTGTTAATAGTATTCTCTGAAATAATTTTATCCAAGTTTATAAACGATTTAATATTTGTCAAGTGACTACTTCAAGTACGCGCGAGTTTAAGAACGGTGAAAGAGCACCGAGATGTTGAATAATATAGTTGGAGCAGATTGTAGTGAAACAAGAAATGAACGTGAGAAGACAGCGTTATAGAATCGCACGTGTTAGGGAAAACCAGAGAAGCTTGCAGGATTTCTAGCATAAAAACGCGCCGGAGAGATAAAAGCGAAAACAGTGTTTATTTCTAGACAATATCCTGGTATTACCACTCCCGCATCTAACTCTGACACAATTACCATAAGGAATTTCAGATTGATTCCCCGACAGTTGAATCCAGAGATACGAGAGCGCTTCCTACTGATATCGTTGACATCGATTGCTGAAGACGACCCCTACGACGTAGCGGCGAGAATGACAACGACTCGGTAAGACGACAACGGCCACTTAATTTTCCTTCTTATTCAGCGGGCCTCAAAACGCATATTTTCGGTGAAATCTCGATATCGAATTTTTGGGTGCAATACGATACTTCCCCTGCTGTACTATATTCGTACATAGTAGATAAACTAAAAATCTGGCACATATTTTCTGCTACATTTTTAAATTGTTCAAGAGACATAATTAATTTGACCCCTGAGGATAAATTGTTACAATAATTATATATAAAGGTTTAACAATTTTTTTGTCTCTTTTACGTCGTTTTAACTACGTGGTCATATCGCGACGGGTGTTAGTAGATATTTCGTGGCTCGGTGTATGGCGGACAGTTAGCCTTCTAGATCTCTTCCCTGTACCATATCATCTTGCTTCGTCACGTGTCTACATAGGCTTTGGTGCAAGGCAACTGTATCTGCACTTCTACGCGTGCCGGTCAGATAGTATTAGGGTAGGTTAATTCTACTTGTTTTCATTATCTGTGGATGGATGGTAAAGCATTCGCTGTGTGCAATTATCTGTAATTTTGACTACTGTTTTGGACTTAAGGTGAAACTTTGGGTTTGGTATTAGAGGGAAACCACGTAAAAAATCCCAATCAGATTAGTCGGCCCAACGGATTCGAACCCGAGGTCTCCAGAATGCATACGTTACAGCCAGAGACATCCCGCTCGATTAACTTTTTACTTTCTCTACTACGTACAGTAAGTAGGGGAAGTATTGTTTTCCACCCAAAAATTCGATACCGAGATTTCACCGGAAATACATGTTTTGAGACCCCCTGAATCCAATAAAAGCATTTTTGGAAACATGTCCGTGTGTGTCTGTGTGTGTCTGTGTGTCTGTCTGTGTGTGTGTTTGTCTGTGAACAGAATAACTCAGAAACGAACAGTCGGATAAACACCAAACTTGGTATTTAGGTTCAGTATCTTCCAGAAATGCGACACCAAGGTTTTCAAGAAAATCCCCCAACCCAGATAACCTTTACATGGAACATTTTTCGAAAATTTTAATTTTCTCAAAAATGGCTAACGATTTTGATTAAAATGTCATATGTTTAAGATATTTTCATGACAAATGAAATGTATATCTCGAATTTTCAGGGAATGTCTCCAAAAATGTTCTTCATTGTGAACGACTTTTGCATAACTGGTAAACCATACGAGATAGACAAAATTTTACTACACCAAAAATGTAGATCGCGTTAAAATACACAATTTATGTCATATACATTTTTTTGGTTGAGTGAACCATTTTCGAGATATTGCTTGTTATTCCATTAAATGTTCCAATACTTATACTTTTTCTCAAATTCGCTATATATTTTTTTTGTCCTGGACATGCAAAGAGAATGGAATACTCCACATAGCAACCAGCTCTTAAAATATTTGACTATCGCTTAAAGCCTACCATATTCCCCTTGCATCTACAAGAAAATTAGCAATAAGATTAACATCTCGATTAACATGAAGCATATGGAGAATAAGCGTTTCTAAAATAGTTTGTACAAGAATAGAGAAAGTCATGTGAGTGTAACACATCAGATTTTTTTAAATTACGATTTTTACATCGTATGGAACATCTAATTAACAACAAAAGTAACGTACAGTGTTTTCTAAATAAATAATAAATATGGCAACATTAAATTAAAACATACTTATTACTGTGGCAGTACAGCATGTGAGAAAATTTGAAAACATTTAGATAAATACTGTAAGTTTCAGACCTATAGATATTCTTAATACAATTCACTTTCATGAACACATTGCTGTGCTTAGGTGTTTATTTATTATGCGACGATAATATTCCAGAGTTATGGGAGCCATCAGTGTATTGCGACCCATAAGATGTGAAACAACATTAATGGATACACATATCGCCTAAGGAGAACCACCATCGATACCAGGTGGAGGTCTCTTTTGCGTGGGATCCAACGCCATGAGTCTAGCAGGCTATCCAGGCCTTGGTGTAAATATGCCACCTTCAGGCCTACCCAGCAGCCCTTGTAGTAAAAAGCCTCATTAGTTGATAAAAACGAATCAATCAAGGGCTTGCGGAGCTTCAGAGGAAACAGTGGTTTGTTTTATTAAGACTATATATCATATCTGTGAAAAAGGCTAAAAAAAAATTAAAATTCATAATCATGCATTTTAGTATTATTAAACGCTACAAGCCTTCTATTTCAGTTGTATGTAGCTTCTTTTTTTTACTTTCTCTACTACGTATATTAAGTAGCGGAAGTATTATACTCGACACCAAGATTTCACCGGAAATGCATATTTTCAAGCATCCTGAATCCAAGAAAAGCACTTTAGAAAAAGCTCCGTGTGTGTGTGTGTGTGAGAACTGTATAACTCAAAAATGAAAAGCCGGATAAATATCAAATATGCTATTTAGGTTCAGTACCTTCCAAAGATGCGATACGAAAATGTTCTCTCTCACCATCCACCCTTTATATGGAAGACCTTTCAAAATTTTTGATTTTCTCAAAATTGGCTCTAAGGATTTTGATTAAACTACTATATATGGGAGATATTTATGTGACAAATAACATGTTTATCTCGAATTTTCTGGGAGTGGCCTGTGAAGTCCACTTTAGCTGAAAGAAATTTTGTATAATTCTGTATAACTGGTAAACGTTAAGCAATAGACAAAGGTACTACACAAAAAATTTAGATTTCTTTAAAACACAAAATTTACTTCAGAAACGTTTTTGGTGGCATTAGCCATTTCTGAGATATCCGTTATTAAATTCTCGAATTGTTCATTACTTGCTCTTTCTTTAAGTTCCTTTCAGCATTCAGTTGTTTCTCACGATTGCATGGAAACACTATGGAGTTTTAAGTCCAGCATATAGCGTCCAGTTCTTAAACATTTGACTGTCGTTCCCTTTGGATCTGTAACAAAATGTATAATGTAGCTTTTGCTGGAAAAGTTTATTTGGGTTAAAATGTAGTAGACAGAAAAACTACCTTTAGTACAAATAGTTTGTGTACCCACTAATAAAGGATAGAGGGTAGGGAAAGTCATGTGAAATTATCACATCAGATTATTTTTAAAACAATGCGATCCTTCGGAAGGGAAGTAAAGCCGGTGGTCCCGTGTCGTAGATTTACTACATTTTAATCCAAATAAACCTTTGCAAAAACAGCTATATCACACATTCGTTATAGATACAAAGGGAATAGCGATAGTCAAATTATAAGAACTGAATGCTAGGTACCGGGTTAAAATTCGTTTCCATACAATCGCTAGAAACAACTGAACATGGATAGGACTTCAGGAGAATCGCCAAGTAATGAACAATTCGAACCTTTAATAACGGATATGCCAGAAATGGTTATGGCCACAAAGTGTATTTGAAATAAATTGAGTACTTTAAAGAGATCTAGATTTTTTTGTGCAGTACGTTTTCGTCTATTGCTTAACGCTTATCAGTTGTACAAGATTATACAAAATTCCTTCCGAATAAAGGGGACTTCACAGGGTATTTACAGAAAATTCAAGATATATGTTTTATTTGTCATGTAAACGTCTTTAATATATGCCGTTTTAATCAAAATCGTAGTAGCAAGTTTTTAGAAAATAAAATATTTCGGAAAATTGTTCCATGTAAAAGGTAGTTTGGGTTGGCAGAATTATTCTGAAAATAATCTTCTTTGGAAGGTGCTGAACCTAAATACCAAATATGGTATTTGTCCAACTTTTTGTTTTTGAGCTAAGCTGTTCACAACACACGCGGACATTTTTATTTTTTGGATCAGGGGTCCTCTAAACATGTATTTTCGTTGGAATCTCGGTATCGACTATTTGGGTGGAATGCAATACCTTTAGCTGTTACATACGTTTCGGAGGAAGTAAAAGCATTTTTACCTTCTCTACTACGTATAGTAAGTAGGGGAAGTATTGTATTCCACCCAAATAGTCGATACCAAGATTTCACCGGAAATATATGTTTTGAGACCCCCTGGATCCAAAAAAAGCATTTTTGGAAACATGTCCGTGTGTGTGTCTGTGAACAGCATAAATCAGAAACGAACAGTCGGATAAACACCAAACTTTGTATTTAGGTTCAGTATGTTCCATAGATGCGACACGAATGTTTTCAAGAAAATCCCCCCACCCCAGATTACCCTTTACATGGAACATTTTTCGAAAATGTTAATTTTATCAATAATGGCTCTAACGATTTTGATTAAAACATCATATGTTTAAGATATTTTCACGACAAATAAAATGTATATCTTGAATTTTCTGGGAATGTCTCCAAAAGTATTCTTCATTGTGAACGACTTTTGCATAACTGGTAAACCATAAGGGATAGACAACATTTTAGTTCACAAAAATGTAGATCATGATAAAATACACAATTTATGTCATATACAGTTATTTTGTTGAGTGAACCATTTTCGAGATATTACTTGTTATTCCTTTAAATTTTCCAATACTTATACTTTTTCTCAAATTCGTTCTTCATTTTTTTTGTCCTGGTAATGCAAAGAGAATGAAATACTCCACATAGCAACCAGCTCCTAAAACATATGACTATCGCTTAAAGCCTAGCAATTCCCCTTGCATCTACAAGAAAATTAGCAATAAGATTAACATCTCGATATCTTGATTAACATGAAGCATATGGAGAATAAGCGTTTGTAAAAATAGTTTGTACAAGAGTAGAGAAAGTCATGTGAGTGTAACACATCAGATTTTTTATTCAGGGACACCAAAAGGACTATATCCAATTTCGCAATTGAAGTTTCGGGTTGAATACAATATTACCTCTACTGACTGTAGTTAAGTAAGGAGAGAAAGTAAAAATGTTGCTAGTGAAATATATTGAGTGTCTCCTGCCAATACCAAGTGACAATACCAAGGAAAATAAAAGTTATCCTATGATGGCTTGAGAGATTAACTTTGATGTACGTCTTTAAATGAATGTTTTGACTTTTTACAGTATTGCTAAAGTTGCAGTGGGCCATGTTTCAAAGTGACAAGGAGGTGATTTTGTTTCTTATGCAGCTTCTTGTGGAAGAATATTTGGCGAGTCGCGTCTGGGGAAATCAACAAAGTACCTCTTTCAGACGACGTGGCTGACGACATCAGACAGACTCTCGTCTTAGGGGTCCAACTTCTTTTCTTACAACTTGATAAAAGTGACACGGCGTTAATCTTTATATGTGTGATAAGTACGTATGACGTGTAACAATCACACGGTTTTCTACACCCATTACCATCTAATTTCTTGCTTACTCTATATATTCTTGATATATAATCCTGTTTTTTTAATAAACTTTTCTTAATCACATAGAAGTTCAAAAAACAATTATTTACATAATATAATCAGCTAATACTATGACAAAATAATTTATGTGTAACATTCACATGATTTTCTCTACCTATTTATTTTTATATAGTATCTAAAAGTTGTTCATTTTAACGTTAATTTTGAAGAAAACGTTTCATCACCCATTTCGTGGTAGTTACAATGTACACACAGTAAACCGAAGGGATTTCTTTTTGTTTTTCTGATTATCGGCAGTGCTCCAGTGAGAATATTGGCCCTATGTCCCATAAGGGATTCCCAGGTGAGGAAGGGGGATATGAGAGGAGACACGGGCGGCCGGAACCAGGAGCGACGGCGCAGCAATGACAGGGTCCCTACAGTTTCTAGATTGAGGCGTTTCGACGATCAGACAAGCCGAGGGACGGAGAGAATTCCACACAGAGCATCCTTTTCCTCTGCCACGCAGCACCGAAACACCATCGCCGGCACTTTCAACCCTGAAACAGGCCTAACGGGGTGAAGGATGAATGGAACGAAATAGAGAGACAGGACATTCAGAGGCTGAAAGAAAGCACTTCAGCATTCGCCTGATGACCCTGGAAAACCCCAGAAAAACCCATGGGTCAGAGTAGGTGGTCCCGGGACCTTCCGCTACCGCGGCGCCACCTCGTTTGTTAACCGAAGCGATAGGCAAATTTTTAAAAGTGGGTCGCTATATACTGACGTTTAAATTCCATTTATCCTTAAAATGTTGCTCTGTGTTGTAAGGAAGTTTGGGAAGTTTATATTACTCCACTCCGTGCGTTTTACATTTTTACAGCACATTTTAACAAAATGTATTTAATTCCACCAACTATTTCAGACACGCATTATAATCATATTCGATTATTGAATTTTGCCATTTAAATCTTACAATGTTTACTTCCCTTTATTTGTAAACAATTACTTTCTACTTAATTCCTGCGGCATTAAAATAAACTCTTGTTGACTGGCTTGGTCATCACCTAACAGGCGCAACTAATCGATCACCATTTTGCAGAGACTAGCGGGTCGACCTTGATACTACTTTTGAACAACTCATAGTGATTAATTTTATTCTCGTGTAAGCATTCTATTATTCGCTGTTGTGGAAAAAGAAACAGTATGCAGTACATGTGCGTTTAGTCCTTTGCAGAACCTAGGAACTGAAAATACGAGACGAGGTCTCGTCTCGTATTTTCAGACTTCTTACTCGTTTTGCAAAGATGCACTTACCATATTTATAGCATAATATAGTATTCTCTCTCTCTCAAGTACAGTATACAATTATGAATATTTTTCCTACCCGGGTTCTTTATTGAATAAAGATTGAATAATGATTCCAATTGAATACAGCTAATCTGTATCTATATTATGGATCGTGCCTCATAAGTAATGTCGGATTTTAAGCAAAACTTTAATTGGAACGTATTCTGACAAGAAATTAAACTGCCATTCAAACTAGAGACCATCAGATTGAATGGTCTTTAGCCATCTTTCAGCGTTTATTATCCTGCGACGATACAAGTCTCTGGTTTCTGATGAGAAGAATTCGGCGAGACCCACTTCCACAGTTTCAATGTTTTCGAAATTTATTCTACGCAAGAAATGTGCCATGGATGGAAACGGATGGTAATCTGAAGGCACAAGATCAGGACGGTAAGCTGGGTGTGGTAGCAGCTTGGGTCCTTCCAATTCCTGAATTTTTGTCATGATTGTTCGTGCAGTATGGGGTGTTACATTGTCCTGCTGCAAGAGAACTCTATTTCAGTTAACTAATGCTGGGTGTCTCCGTCTCAAAATTTCATGAACTCGTACAAGTTGTTGAGAATAAAGATCCGTGTTGACTGCACACCCGTTTGGAACAAAACCCTAGTGAATCACTCCTTAAAAACTGATGAAGGTTTGTTGCTGCTATGTATGAAAGGCCATTTGAAGTAGGAGTTGTATTGTAATTCAACTGTTGGGGAGCCGAACTTGAAGTAGTTGCAACCGCACGTATGGTAAAAATTTCCGGTAACCTTCGCCCCAAATGTACTTTTCGGTGGCCTTAGCCCCAAGTTTAAAAATGTTAACTTTGTAATTTCACTGTTTGTTTAAATATTATATATTTATGTTTTCCTCGGCTGCGTCAGTATTATTGTTAGAGACATGAATGTCTTAGAAGGTAGTGGTGCAACTGCAGAATGTAAGCTTACATAGATTATAGTTTTACTTCACTCCTTTTATTAATGCTTGGCAGGATTTAAATAACACTTCACTGATATAGAGAGCTGTGAGATTTTTTTATTAATCACTTGCACTTTTTAACACGTACACTATTTTTGTCTCACACAAAATACGTATTAAATTTCTCGAGGACGCATCTCACATCCGGTTAGGAACACTGTTTATAAGCAGCTGACTTGATTTCTACCGCCTGCTATATTTCAGTTTCTGATTGGCTAATCTTAGTCCAATAGAATACCTTCATTTAACTAAAGATTTTTCTGTTTGTTGATTGGCTATTTTATAAACTTTCCCAAAATTACATTATTGCTTTCAAGAATTACAAGTAGTATTGTTAAACTTTCAAATTCATTATTGCCTCAAGGTTACCTTATTATTACCTCACTGTTAGCAACTTTTGACCTATTCTCGCAGCTCCTACGTTATTAAATTACGTAATACATTCACATAATATTATTAAACATGTATACAATAATATAAACATATACAATGACTGTAATATACACTTTTTATATATTGTTACATACACATATTGCTTTAAGGCGGGTTGTTATTGACTTTATATATTACATAATTAGACTGAAATCTTTTGTGGTAAAAATATTGCCTCAAAACTCCACCACACACAAAATTACTTTGGGGCCGAACTGTTTTTTTAACGATGACTTTGGCAGGTTTACGGGAACTGAGCCACTGGCTTCGATGCGTCAGGGTTGCGGTAATAGACCCGTTTTTCATTACATGTGACAATTCTTCTGATAAATCTATCATCCATAGGATTACTGATAAACTCACGACAAATATCTACCCTCTACAGACTTTCTCTACCCTCTGTCTTTATTAGTATGTATACAAAGTAGTCTTCCTAAAGCTTATTTTTCTACCTACTATATTTAATCTAAATAAACCTTTGAAAAAATAGCTACATTACACATTTCGTTATAGATACAAAGAGAACAGCGATGCTGAAGAACTGGACGATATATGCTGGTCTTAAATTTCCATACTGTTTCAATGCAATCGCGAGAAACAACTGAAAATCCATGGGACTTAAAAAGAACGACAAGTATTAAACAATTTGAACCTTTAATAAGGGATATCACACAAACGGCTTATGCCAGAAAAGAAACTTATTTTAAGTAAATTGTGTGTTTTAAAGAGATCTACATTGTTTGTTTGGTATATGTTCGTCTATCGCTTAACGTTTACGGGTTATACAAGATTATACGACATTCCTTCCGAATGAAGAGGGCTTCCTAGGCTATTCCTAGAAAATTCAAGATATGCATTTCATATAGGGTATTTTACTCAAAATTGTTGGAACCATTTTTTAGAAAATCAAAATTTTCGAAAAATGTTCCATATAAAGGATAGTTGGGGATAGTTCCTTAAAATCTTCATGTAGTATCCACTAAACTCAATCACCTAGTTTGGTATTCATCCGACTTTTCGTTTTTGAGTTATACTATTCACAGACACATAGACACAGACATACACATGTTTCCAAAAATAACTTATTTGGACTGAGCGCTCTTCAAAACATGTATTTCCGCTGAAATATCGACATCGAATTTTTGCTTGGAATGCAATACTTTCCTTATTTACTATAGGTAATAGGAACATTTAATACTAACAAAATAAAAAAAGTTATTACAACAAATCATAAACTATAATCTATGGTGAAGCTTCTTTTGTAATAATTATAAAATATAATTATTATATTGAAGTATATGAATGTTATGCATTTATATCTTCAGTTGTAGATTTTAGGAAAGGAAGTATGGCTTTAGTGAATTTAAATGATGTTCCTCTCGCATAAAAAATTAGAGGACTTATTTTCTATGTATTAATTTCAATTTGTATCTCTCATTTAAGTATAGAATGAAGGAACTGTAAATGGACCTCTTTTCATCATAGAGGAGGTGGGAATTCCACCTCGGAGTGCATGCGTTTCCGACTTCGTAAACAGGTTGATGTACTGCGGCGGTGCAGAACTGTTTTACACTAGTACATTTTGTGTGTTCTTTGCACGCGAGATGGAGGTGACCACCGACCACAGAATTTGCATTGTTGAGTGCTACTTCCGAACTGGAAGGATACGAGAGGAAGTTTATCGTTATGATACTGGCTACTGTGTGATGCTTTTCTCCGTTCTTGCCTAGAATTTCATCAAGTCCCGAGACAAAACATGATAAAATTTCATTTACTTCTGTAATGAGTATGAGTAAGCTTTATGCAATGGAAAAAATGTGCCATTAAACCCGAGACACTACGCTAGAAAGTCCGTCACATTATTTGTGTTACCTATCAGCACACACGCTAAAATTGCTAGTTTACGAGACGTAAGCGAAAGAAGTTCCAAATGTAAATACTGGAAAGGTACGATACAAGTTTCATTTCACTAAGGTGACATCGAAACTGTTGACATCCACCCCTTCCACTCAAAGTACTCAGATCACGCTCAGACAAAGGCAAAGGCCGAATATCTGCAGTTCTAATTCGGTAGTCTTCATCTTGAGGCAGTATTTTTAGCACTTAAATAATTTCAGTCTAATTATATAATATGTAAATTCAATATACCCCTCCTTAAAGCAGTGTGTGTGTGTGTGGTACAGTATGTGAAATGCATGTAACAGTCATTGTATTAATATTTATATTATTATGTACATGTTCAATAATGTTATGTGAATATATTACGTAATTTAATAATGTAGAAGCTGTGAGAATAATAGGTTAAAAGTTGCTAACAATGAGGTAACGTTGAGGCAATAATGAGTAAGACATTATAATAATGCTACTAGTCATTATTGGAGCAACAATAATGTAAATTTTGAGACAGTTTATAAATAGCCAATCAACAGCCAGAAAGAAAGCTTAAGTTAAATGAAAGTATTCTATTGGAGTAGGATTAGCCAATCAGAAACTGAAATATAGCAAAATTTAAAAATTCAGAGTTCAGGTGCTTGTAGACAGTGTTTCTAACCGGGCGAGAAATGTGTCCTCGAGATGTTTAATATGTATTCATTGTGAGACGAAAATAGTTTACGTGTTTAAAAAGTGCAAGTATTTAATAAAAGAATCTTACAGCTCTCTATATCAGTGAAGTGTTATTTAAATCGTGTCAAGAATTAATAAAAAGGAGTGAATTAAAAGTTATAATCTGTGTAAGCCTACTTTCTTCAGCCACACTACGCCTTGTAAAGACATGCATGTCTCTAAACAAAATATAAATACTGACGCAGCCGAGGCATAAGAACTACAATACAACTCCTACTTCAAATTGGCTTTCCATACGTGAAGCAACAACCAACTTTAATCTAAACAATAGACCTCTTCATAAACCTCCCATTTCAAGTTTGGGAGACTATTAGCAATGAAAACTTCTAACTTCTGTGACCTTTTGTTCCTAACCACAAAATCCTTATTTTGGTACTGCCTCTCTACTTTACAATTTTGTGCACAGTGTTTTTCCGCACCCAGTAGGCATAGGAGTAAAACTCGATAGCTATGAATATTGTGTGTGGCTGTATGTAAGAGAATTGCAATGGAAAGCAATGAAATAAATTCGACATGGAATATTGTTTAGTTAAGGCCCAGCATTTACCTCAAGGGTTCCCAAGTGGCTTGGACTGCATTTCATAGAATGGGGTTCAAAGGACATACCTGGTGCACAGATGGTGCCCGCGTCCATATCGAGAACGGCGAGACATTACAGCAAATGTAGTGAGCTGAATCCCATTTCCTTCCCTTTATCAGCGTGGCAAGTTCTGTAGACTCGCTTCCAACTTCGAAGTTACACCGGCCGTTCAACTCCTACACGAGTTAGTTTCACATCGATAAACCGTCGTCAAAACTAACTCTCTGCAAGAAAAGCAAACATGCAAATGTAAATCAGATGTGTTACATTCACATGACTTTCTCGACCCATTCTTCAAAAAACTATTCTTACAAAAGTTTATTATTCTGTCTACTTCATGTTAATCGAGATAAACTTTTGTAGAAATCATTTCATTACATATTTCCTGGTACAAACAAAGGGAGTGAGGGAATATAGTAGGCTTTAAGCGACAGTAAAATATTTGAAATTCCATTCTTTTTGCATGGCCAAGAGAAAAAATCTGGTGTGTTACTTTCACATGACTTCTCTGCCGTTTATCGCTTATTAGTGGGTATACAAACTAAGCTTATTTTTCTATCTACTTCAATTTAATCCAAATAGACCTTTGCAGAAGTAGCTACATTACACATTTTACTATAGATACAAAGAGAACAGCGATAGTCAAATGTTTAAGAACTGGACGCTATACGCTGGCCTTAAAATTCCATAGTGTTTCCATGACATCGCGAGAAACAACTGAAACTTTGATGCCAGAAAACAAAACTGTTTGAAATAAATTGTGTGTTTTATGGAGATCTACATTTCTTGTGCAATACGTTTTGTTCCACGGTTTAACGTTTACTAGTTATATAAAATTATACAAAATTCCTTCCGACTGAAGAGGACTTCACAGGCTATTATTCCCAGAAAATTCAAGATATACATTTTATTTGTCATGTAAGCATCATTAATATATGGTATATTAAACAAAATCGTTAGAAATTTTTAGAAAGTCAAAAATTTCGAAATACTTTCCATGTAAAGGGTAGTTTGGGATGGGGGATTTTCTTCATCTTCGTGTCGTATCTCCAGAAGGGCTGAATCCAAATACCAACTTTGGTTTTTATCCGACGTTTTGTTTTTGAGTTACGTTTTTCAGTCACACACAAACGGATCTTTTTATAAGAATCCTTTTCTTGGATTCTGGGGACCTCAAAACATGCATTTTCTGTTAAATCGCTGTATCGAATTTTTGGGTGGAATACAATACTTCCTCTACTTACTGTACGTAGTAGAGAAAGTAAAAATAAATAACGACATAGCAGTTTAAATACGTATGAAGTACGGAGAGTTGTTCACGAACTGTGGTAACAACACCAGACGATCACAATAGCTCCGCGCTGAAACACGTAGAACCGAATGAAAGTTCAGCAGTATGAGTGTATCACTGTGTTTGCTCAGTTGTGTGCTCTTGTTTTTGATGCATCAAATGACATCAAAAATGAAATCACTCTGGTAAGGGTACATTACTGCCATTTCCGAAGTAAAATACTTGTATTCTAAGATTATTAAGCAGTGCAAGAGGCGTGGTTTTACTATAACCAAGAAAGACATCTGATGTGCACTCAAAAAAGCGAAGGCCACATTAAGACGTTTCAAAGGGCAAGAAACAGAGAAATCCACGACCGGCCACCAGTCGCACCCTGGAGATAATTTGGACGGTAAAGGCATATGAGTCTGGACCAAATCCTGCAACTCAGAGGGATATTGCACGGTGATTAGGGATCTCTGTTACTACTTTGAACACCATAATCAACCAGGAATTGAATCTAGAAAACTGCCATAGGAGCCGGGGATATAAGCTATCGCCTAAACACATTGCAGAGCATGCCACTAACAACAGAAAGCTGCATGAACGATACCTAGCTGCTGAAAGGTAGAGGTTTGCTGTATTTTTGGATGAGGCGTATGTTTATCTAAGTGACTGCAACAAACCCTGGGCTATATATTACCGACAAAGGGGAGAAAACAGTTTTGAAAGTTAGTATAAGGAAGATAACGAAAATTTCCCCAATGGTTTCATGGTAACAACAAGGTACAGTTACAGTGGCAATTAACCATTCGTCGTGTACATAGAAATATGAAGATCAACTCGGCATATTATTAGACTAACGTCCTGATACCAATTGTCCCTACAGAAATCCCTGCTCTCTATGGTGCAGATGTAAATAAAGTCTGGTTGCATCAGGATAAGGCATCAAGCCACACGTCTCCTTCATGCTACATGTTTTTGGAGAACATACAGAGAGAAATGGGAACACATTCCATTACCCATACACATACGTGTTAAGTCATCTGATACATCACTGATCTAGTTTTGTGCGTTTGGGTTACTGAAAAGAGCCCTTGGAATCTGGAATGGAATAAACTGGACATCCCTGTATTTCGTAGCAGTTTACTCCAGTGGAAGCTGTGCAGCAGATTGAGAGCTCAAATTAAAGCTTGCCAGACAGAACAATACTGCTGGAGAGGCGTAGTTTTTCAGAAGGTAAGGGGTCTGAAGCTTTTTTTTTTACCGTTGATTGCGAAGAACCCTCTGTATTTGGCAATTAAACCAATAATAACGAATATTTTGCAAGTGCTAAATACCATAAAAATCTATTCGACATATATTGCGTGTTTTAACGAGATCCACATATTTTATGTAGTAAGATTTTGTCTGTATTTTGTGGTTTATAAGTTATACCTGCAAAATTAATAAAAAAATGAAGTGTTTCGCAGGCTATTTATAGAAAATTGAAGATTATATTTATCATACACATATCTTAAAAATATCAAATTTTAATCAAAATCGTTAGAGGTTTTAGTAAAATAAAAATAATGCATAATATTCCATGTGAAGGGTAGTTTGATGTAGAGGGGCTTTCTTAAAAGTCTTGGGAGATGCTGAACTCAAAATACCAAGTTTGATGTTTAACCCACTTTTCGTTTTTGAATTACGCTGCTTACACACACACACACAGGCACACACGAACGTTTTTCTAAAAGTGCTTCTTTTTTAGATTGAGGAAGACTCAAAACGTGCATTCCTTGTTAAATTCCACCTAATTTTAGGTGGAAGTGAACACTTCCTCTATTACTATAGGTAAGTAATAGGGAAAATAATGTCGTCCTCCGTGGTCAAGTGGTACCATGTTCCTGATGTCGCGGGTTCAAACCCGGCGGAGGGCGATGGATTTTTTCGGGCGTTAAACCTTTAAGATTAGTTGAAAGATTTATACGGAGAAAAAGGTAAGGAAAACATTAGCTTAAACAGTTAGGTTTGAGGTTGGGCAATTGCAGGAAAGAACTCTCTAAAGTACAGAGGCTCGCCTGCATTAGTAAAACCATACTTAAGACTACTCCTACTGCTACTATTGAGGTTTTGTTGGACCTGCTACCTCGTCACCTTTGGATAGAAGAAGCGAGGATCTCCCTCAGCCTCGGACGATATGCAACTGTCTTTCAGGCGGAAGTTGAGATAATGTAATGTCTTTACGTTATTTGCACCACGCTTTGGGCGTCAATTTGAAGTAGCTTGTATTGCTGCTACGTACGGAAAGTCAGTTGGAAGAAGATGTATTATATTTCAACTGTTGGGAGCCGAACTTGAAGTTCGTTGCAACCGCACGTATAGTACACGGTTTCCGGTAGCCTTCGCCTAAACGTACTTTCCGGTGGCCTTTGCCCCGCAGAAAAATGTTTAAAAATGGTTAACTTTGTACTTTGACTGTTTCTTTAAATATTATATATTTATGTTTGCCTCGCCTGCATCAGTATTATTGTTAGAGACATGTCTCTCTTTGCAGGGTTGTGGCACGACTAAGAATGTAGGCTTATACAGATTATAATTTGACTGCACTCCATTTATTAATGCTTGACACGATTTTAAATAACACTTCACTGATATATATATATATATATATATATATATATATATACAGAGAGAGAGAGAGCTGTGAGACTTTATTAATTACTTGCACTTTTTAACACGTAATCTATTTTCGGCTCACACGAATACGTATTAAATTTCTCGAGAACATGTCTCGCGTCCGATTAGAAACACTGTCTGCAAGCAACGCGTCCAGTTATGAGCGCTGTCTACAAGCAACTGAATTGATTTCTACCGCCTACATTTGTAAATTTCTGTATTTCAAGTCTCTGATTGGATAATCCTACTCCAATAGAATACCTTCATTTAACTAAAGTTTTTTCTGGTTGTTGATTGGCTATTTTTATAAACTGTCACAAAATTTACATTATTGTTGCTCCAATAATGGCTAGTAGCATTTAAACTTTCAAATTCATTATTGCCTCAAGGTTACCTCATTGTTAGCAACTTTTAACCATTTATTCTCACAGCTCCTACATTATTAAATTACGTAATACATTCACATAACATTATTGAACCTGTACATAGTAATATAAACATATACAATGACTGTAACATACACTTTTTATATTGTTAATACACATATTGCTTCAAGGCGGGCTGTTATGGAATTATATATTATATAATTTGACTGAAATCATTTAAGTGTCAAAAATACTGCCTCAAAGTGTATGTCATATTGGCATATGCATGGGACAGTCTAAAGACTATAAAAATAAACATATTACCATTCTTTCTGACTGTCAAGCAGCCTTAAAAGATCTAGGAAGTGGACTAAGTATAAACTGGTCTGGAAATACCTGGAAACTTTAAAGATATTGACCCTACGCAATTCGGTGGAACTGTTGTGGGTGCCGGGACAAATGGGAATCCATGGCAATGAAAGAGCAAACAATTTAGCAAAGGAAGGGGCAAATAGCCCTTTTATAGGACCTGAACCCAGACTTTGATTGTTTTATGGTCTTGTTTGCGGAGCAATCAGGGAAAAACATAATAGATATTGGAAGTTCTTAACAGGACACAAGTATTCCAAAACTCTTACTCAAGAGATTAAAACAAGGACACAGGTACTGCTTAAAATGAATGGAGGTATACTCTATTAGACAGTGTGGATGATCACTGGACACTGTCAATTACGAGGATATCTCTATAAAATTGGTAGAACGATTAATCCAAAATGTCAAAGATGTAGGGAAGAATGAAACTGCGTCCCATTTGATGTGTAACTGTGAAGTTTTAACAGCTTTTAGGGTTTAATTGCATGGGTTTCAAAATATAGTGACCAAGAGCCTTGCAGACCTTATTAAGGAGGCAAGAGATTTAGAAGCCTAAATTAGGGGAAGCACAATAGATCAGCAATGGTCGAGTGCTTAAGGTCATTATTGCTCTCCCCATTCCTTAATCTAATCTAGGTTTGAGGTTCAGCACGTTTGCTAAATCACGTAGGCATAACTTCTGTAACTTAGAAAGGGAATGGAATTCTGAGATTCGAGGAGATAACGCATAGCAACATCTACAGATACGCATACGTGGAGTTTTGGAATTGGACCACCTATGAAGGAGCGTTGTTAGGGGTACTGATACGTGAGCGGAGCTAAATTTAAGAAAACTTCGTGCATTCAAATCAGAGACACCTTCTTACATTCGTGCATACATTGGTGCACGCATTCGTGACATATTCGTGACTCCCCGAGATCCTCGACTCTCGTGTGTAATTCCTAAGTTGTGTAGCGCATATGAACGCGTCGGCGTTAAAAAGATTTAGCGGATTTTGTGAGGGACCTTTCATAGCAACATTTCTGTGACTTACGGCAACTGACGCTCCGCTAAATTATTGTTATAGAAGTAATTGGTTCGTTGGTGACTCTTCTCAAACTGAACATTTTAGCCAACATTAAAATTTAGTAGCCAGCTAAACTTATGTTATCCTTTCAAAATACACTTAGGCATACCCTGAGATAAAGAACTCATAGCTATACCACTATAGCAGCTGGCGTATGGGATAACGCAGAACGGGCTACGGGATGACATTCTAAAAATTACCAACAAAGCAGGTAATATTAAATGTTCAATTCTAAACAATGACGGATATTTCGGAAATTGCTGATGGTACCAAAAAGTTATTTTAAATAACTGCTGTGTTTAAAAAATATCTACGTTTCTTGTATAGTATGTTTTCGTATATCGCTTAGCACTTTTCAGTTGTGTAAGATTATACAAAACTCCTTCCATGAAGAGGACTTAACAGGCCATTCCCAGAACATTCAAGATATAAATTTTATTTGTAATGTAAATATCTTTAATACAATGTGGTATTTTAATAAAATTCGTGAGAGCCAGTTTTTACAAAATTAAAGGTTTCAAAAATGCTCCATGTAAAGGGTAGGTGAGAATTTTATTGATAACCTTCATGTCCTTAGAAGATATTCAACATAAATACCAAGTTTGGTATTGCTGGAGTTATGCTATTCACACACACACACACACACACACACACACACACACACACACACACACCTTTTCTTTTTCTAAAAATGGTTATGTTTTATTCATAGAGACTCAAAACATGCATTTTGGGTAAAATCTCGACATCGAATTTTGGATGGAATACAATACCTCCTCTACTAATTGCGTAGTACAGAAAGTATAAAAAAAAGACTCATTTTATACACTGGACTTTCTCTACCATCTAGCCTTATTGTAGTACGTATACAGACTACTGTTACTAAAGCTTGTTTTTCTGTCTACTACATTTTAATGCAAATAAACCTTTGCAGTAATAGCTACATTACACATTTCGTTATAGATACAAAGAGAATAGTGATAGTCAAATGTTTAAGAACTGGACGCTATATGTTGACCTTAAAATTCCATACTGTTTCCATGACATCGCGAGAAACAACTGAAAATCCAAGAGACTAAAAGAATGCCAAAGGTATTGAAAACCTTTAATAACGAATATCTTAGAAACGGCTTAGCCACAAAAAAACTTATTTGAAATAAATTATGTGTTTTAAAGAGATCTATATTTTTTGTGCGGTACGTTTTCGTCTATCGCTTAACGTTTAGCAGTTATACAAGATTATACAAACATCCTTCCTAAAGAAGCGGACTTCAGAGACTATTCCTAGAAAATTCAAGACATACATTTTATTTATCATGTAGATATGTTTAGTATAGGATATCTTAAACAAAATCGTTAATAGCCATTTTTATAAAATCAAAGATTTCGAAAAATATTTCACGTAGGGGTAGTCTGGGGGTGGAAGAATTTTCTTGAAAATATCCGTGTCGCATCTTTGGAAGATACTGAACTTAAGTTACAGATTTGGTATTTATCCGACTTTTCGTTTTTAAGTTATGCTGTTCACAGACAGACACACACGCGCACCTTTTTCTAAAACTGTTGTGTTTTTGGATTCAGGGGGTCTCAACATATGCATTTCTGGTGAAATATCGGTATCAAATTTTTGGTTGGAATGCAATACCTTCTCTACCTATATGTACGTGATACAGAAGGTAATACACTGTTTAGGCGAATCTGTCATTTAATCTTTGCATAAAGAAACTATTTAGAGAATGATACACTTGCGAAATAAATCTGATGGAAGCGCTCTTAATGGCCCATCCTACTACTGACCACATACAAAGCTGCTTAATGTTGATAGTGGTTACGAAACCGCTATCAGTACTCGATGTAGCTTTGGTGATGAGAGCAAAACGTCCCCATGGAGTTGGAGAGAAGAATTTCCAGAGACAATATAGCTAATGGTATCCATTAGAGATTGGTACCTCCCCCCTATACCCCGGGGCAGTAGAGCGGGGATTGTTATGCTGAATCAACTCTCATACATTCCGGAAAACGTTACGCTGTATCTGATGCCAGATGTAGTCATGGCAACCAGCTCCACTACTGATTCAAGAAACAAAATCGTATCTGGTCGCCGACAAACGAATGCATCGGATAATAAAACCCATAAAAAAACCTAATGCGTTACACTTACATGACTTTCTCTACTGTTGAACAAACTATTTTTACAAACGCTTATTCTCCATATGCTTCATGTTAATCGAGATGTTAATCTTATTGCTAATTTTCTTAGATGCAAAGGGAATTGGTAGGTTTAAGCGATAGTCAAATATTTTAAGAGCTGGTTGATATGTGAAGCATTCCATTCTGTTTGCACGTCCAGGACATAAAAAAAATGAATAATGAATTTGAGAAAAAGTATAAGAATTGAAAATTTAAGCAATAACAAGCAATATCTCGAAAATGGTTCACTCAACAAACAAAATGTATATGACATAAATTGTGTATTTTAATACGATCTACATTTTTGTGTAGTACAATTTTGTCTATCTCTTATGGTTTACCAGTTATACAAAAGTAGTTTACAATGATGAATACTTTTGGAGACATTCCCAGAAAATTCGAGATATACATTTCATTTGTCATGAAAATATCTTAAACATATGATATTTAAATCAAAATCGTTGGAGCCATTTTTGAGAAAATTAAAATTTTCGAAAAATGTTCCATGTAAAGGGTAATCTGGGGTGGGGGGATTTTCTTGAAAACCTTTGTGTCGCATCTCTGGAAGATACTGAACCTAAATACCAAGTTTGGTGTTTATCCGACTGTTCGTTTCTGAGTTATGCTGTTCACGCACACACAAACACACACGCATACATACATACAGACACACACACACACGGACATGTTTCCAAAAATGCTCTTTTTGGATTCAGGGGGCCTCAAAACATGTATTTCCGGTGAAATCTCGGTATGGAATTTTTGGGTGGAATACAATAATTCCCCTAGTAGAGAAAGTAAAGATCTGATGCGTTACTTTCACTTGACTTTCTCTATCCCGTGTCGCTTATTAGCGAGTATAAAAATTTAAACTCATGAACGTTTATTTCATATCTATTTCATTTTAATCGAGATATGCTTTTCCGAAAATAGCTGCATTTCATGTTGTCACGATATGTATGCAAGGATCTTATGGTTATTATATATTAATTTATATCGCTTCTTGAACCTGTCACAATTTTCTAATTTTATACAAAATTGTATTTCATTATTTTCTGACTTGACTGAAACTTTAAGATGTGTACGTGATAGGATACGAAGGGCACTATTTATATTTTGAGCCTTGGCAACCCAGAATGTTGTAGGTGCCATCTGACGTTTCCAATGGGAAGTTTGACATTTTTTTACGATAATCTACTTCACACATTTTGTCAATAGAGCGTCATTTGTTTTGTTTACACTAACTTGAAAATTGTGTGTCAACAAAAACATGGAATTAACTCGTGAAAATGTTCGTGCAATGATTTATTACGACTTTCGACGTGGATTATCTAGACAAGAGAGCATCGATCAACTCTTCTACATTTGGTGACGAAGCTCCATCCTTTGCCACTGTGAAACGCTGGTATAACGAATTTAATCGTGGCCGCCGTTCGCTCAATGATGAAGTTCGTGAAGGTCGTTCAAAATCAGTTGTTGTGCCAGAAAACATTGATGCTGTGCAAAAGCTAATAATGAAAGATCGTCATGCGATATATTGTGAGATTGAGGCAACCCTAGGCATTAGTTCCACCAGCATATATAAAATATTGCATGATTATTTAGCCGTGACGAAGGTTTGCTCTCGTTGGATCCCACATGATTTGACGCAATCTCAAAAAAATGTTCGTGTCGATTGGTGTACATAAATGCTCAAGAAATACTATGGCGGTGCCTCAAAAGACGCATATAGGATTGAAACAGGTGACGAATCATGGATCTATGCGTATGAGCCGGAACGTAAACAGCAGTCGACTGTATGGGTGTTTCAAGATGAAGCAAATCCAACAAAAGTTGTTCGCACTCGAAGCACTTCGAAGCAAATGGTCGCTGCTTTTTCAGTAAAACTGGCCATGTAGCAACAGTGCCTTTAGAGGAACGTAAAACGGTCAATGCCGAATAGTAAACAACCATTTTTTTCCAGGAGTCTTCGGTGAAGTAAGGAAAACCAACAAGAATCGTAGGATCGTTCTTCATCAAGACAATGTGAGCGCACACACATCTCGTCTAACAACAGAGTATTTGAAGGTTCAAAAAATCGAATTGATGAGTCACCCGCCATACAGTCCTGATTTGGCAACCAATGACTTCTTTTTGTTCCCAAACATCAAGAATAAATTGCGTGGACAACGATTTTCGTTGGCAGAAGAAGCGTTGATGCCTTCAAAAACCATGTTTTGGAGGTGTCTCAAGAAGACTGGAATAAATGCTTTGACAAATGGTTCAAACGGATGCAAAGTGTATTGATCAATAAGGAGAATATTTTTAAAAACAATAAAGCAGTTTTCAATCAGAAATTACTTTGTTTTAATTATTAGGCTCAAAATATAAATATTGCCCCTTGTATAAGTGGGTTACCTCATCCTATTGTAGTCCCAGTGGACTTTATCGTGACATCACGTCCCGGCTAGAAACTTATAGAAAAATATTTCATAATATTGCATGATGCAAATTCTAAGATGTCACGCGTCTCTAGGAAAAGCCTAGAAATCCAAATAAATCCTGGGTGGTGGCACACCATATATGGTAATTGCTGCCGTCAAAATTCGGAGACCCCGGTAGGAAACTAGAGCAGATATAAGCGAGCGCTCCGAGCTCCCCCCGGTCGCTTTTGCATTGGTTGCTCATCGAGAGACGCCTGTAACTTTGGTCCGCTTACTGCAGGACCCAGCTCCTCTGAGACGGTATCTGATACTTCCTTAAGGTAAGCCCAGATGGGGAATATTCTAAGATATCTTCCTTATTGTAAATATAAATAAGCACCTCATACACATTCGGCTAATCAGTAAAACATGATATGATGAGATACGTATTTGCTGTTGATACATCTCATATCCCTGCGTTACCTGCTTTTACTACACCCCCAAGTTACATCCAGGAAGGCTGTGACAATATTTCGTTATAGATACACACAGAACAGCGATAGTCACTGTTTTAGAACTGGACGCTATATGCTTGCCTTAAAATTCCATGGCATCACGACAAACAACTAAAAATAGACAGGACTTTAAAAGAATGGCTGAGTGTTGAACAATTCGAACCAGTAATAACGGGTATCTCTGAAGCGACTGTTACTACAAAAAAACATATTAGAAATAAATTGTGTGTTTTAAAGAGATCTACATTTTTTATGTACTACGTTTTCGTCTGTCGCTTAACGTTTACCAGTTATACAAGATTATACAAAATTTCTTCCTAACGTGGACTTCAGAGGCTGTTCCCAGAAGATTCAAGCTATTCATTTTTTATTTTTTATGTAACTATATTTAATCTATGGTATTTTAAACCAAATCGTCACAGACATTTTTCAGAAAATAAAAATATTCGACAAAATTTTCCGTAAGGGAACATGTAGCTGGGGAGGTGGATTTCTTCAAAATCTTTGTATCGCATTTTTGGGATATATGAGACTTAAATAGCAAGTTTGGTATTTACCTTACTTTTCGTTTTTGAGTTATGATGCTCAGTCACACACACGGTACTTTTTACTAAAAATGCTTCTTTTGGTTTCACGGTACCTCCGGTATTTCCGGTGAAATCTCGGTAACGAAATTCTCGGTGGAGTGCACTAAATACCTTCCCTACCTACTAGGTACTTGGTAGATATAATAAAAATCTGATAGGTTGAACTCACGACTTTCTCTACTTCATGTTAATCGAGATAAACCTTCGCAGAAATTAACTACTATGTTACATATTTATCCCTAGGTACAATAGGATTAGGAAAATAGGCTTAAGCGATAGTCAAATATTTTAAAAGCAGGTCGCTATGTAATGACGGAAATTCCGTTCTCCTTGCATGACCAAGAGAAAAAAACCTGATGTGTTACACTCACATGACTTTCTCTACTCTTGTACAAACTATTTTTACAAACGCTTAATTTCCATATGCTTCATGTTAATCGAGATATCGAGGTGTTAATCTTATTGTTAATATTCTTATGCAATGGGAATTGGTAGGCTTTAAGCTACAGTCAAATATTTTAAGAGCTGGTTGCTATGTGGAGTGTTCCATTCTCATTGCATTACCAGGACAAAAAAAATGAATAACGAATTTGAGAAAAAGTATAAGTATTGGAAAATATAAGGGAATAACAAGCAATATCTCGAAAATGGTTCACTCAACAACAAAAAATGTATATAACATAAATTATGTATTTTAACGCGATCTACATTCTTTGTGTAGTAAAATTTTGCCTATCTCTTATGGTTTACCACTTATGCAAAAGTCGTTCACAATGAAGAATACTTTTGGAGACATTCCCAGAAAATTCGAGATATACATTTCATCTGCCATGAAAATATTTTAAACATATGATATTTCAATCAAAGTTGTTATAGCCATTTTTGAGAAAATTAAACTTCTTCGAAAAATGTTCCATGTAAAGGGTAATCTGCGGTGGGGGATTTTCTTGAAAACCTTCCGAGTCGCATCTCTGGAGGATACTGAACCTAAACACCAAGTTTGATGTTTATCTGACTGTTCGTTTCTGAGTTATGCTGTTCACAGACACACACACACGGACATGTTTCCAAAAATGCTTTTTTTGGATTCAGGGGGTCTCAAAACATATATTTCCGGTGAAATCTCGGTATCAAATTTTTGGGTGGAATACAATACTTCCCCTATTTACTATACGTAGTTTTTTTTTTAAAAAAAAAGCATTAGTAATTAAAAACGATTAATTCCTAATAGTATTAGTACACAATGGAATATTTGTAATCCAAAAACCTGATGCGATACATTCACATGACCTTCTCTACCCTCAATATGTATTCGTGTGTATACAAAGTCTTTGCATAAATAGCTACATTACACATTTCGTTATAGATACAAAGAGAACAGCGATAGTCAAATGTTTAAGAACTGGACTCTATATGCTGGCGTTAAAATTCCATACTGTTTCCATGACATCGCAAGAAACAACTGAAAATCGATGAGCCTTTAAAAGAATAATAAGTATTGAAATTTTTGAACATTTAATAACGGATATATCAGAAACGTCTTATGCTACAGAAAATTGTGTTTTTTAAAGAGATGTAGATTTTTTGTATAGTACGTTTTCGTCTATCGCTAACGTTTACCAGTTATAGAAGATTATACAAAATTCTTTCCGAATGAAGAGGACTTCCTAGGCTATTGCCAAAAAATTCAAGATATATATTTTATTTGTTATGTAAATATCTTTAATATATGATATTTTAATTAAAATGATTATAGCTCCTTTTTAAGAAATCAAAGTTTTCGAAAAATGTCCCGTGTAAAGGGTAGTTGAGGCAGGGGGATTTTCTTTAAAATCATCGTGTCGCATTTTTAGAGGGTATTGAACGTAAGTACCAAGTGTGGTATTTATCCAGCTTTTTGTTTTTGAGTGATACTGTTCAAAGTCACACACACACACACATTGGCATTTTTTAAAAATCTGATATATTGAACTCACACGATCTTCTCTACTCTTGTACAAACTATTTTCCCAAACGCTTATTCTCCATCTGCTTCATGTTAATTGAGATATACATTTGCAGAAACTACCTAATTTTCTTGTAGGTGCAAGGGGAATATGGTAGTACTCGTATTTAAGCGATAGTCAAATATTTGAAGAGCTGGTTGCTATGTGGAGCATTCCATTCTCTTTGCATTACCAGGACATAAAAAATGAATAACGAACTCCTAATTCAGAAAAACTATGGATATTGGAAAATTCAAATAAATAACAAGGAATATCTCGGAAATGGCTTATTCCGCAAAAAATGTGTATAACATACATTATGTGCTTTAACGAGATCTACATTTTTTGTAGTAAGATTTCGTCTGTCTCTTACGGTTTATCGGTTATGCGAAAGTCGTTCAGATTGAAGAGGACTTTTAGGGACATTCCCAGAAAACTGAAGATATACATTTCGTTTGCCATGAGAATATCTCAAACATATGATATTTTAATCAATATCGTTCGAGCCATTTTTGACAAAACCAACAATTTCCAAAAATTTTCCATGTAAAGCGTAATCTGGGGTGGGGAATTATTTTTGAAAATGTTCATGTCGCATACCTGGAAGACACTAAACTCAAATACTAAATTTGGTATTTATCCGACTTTTTGTTTTAAGCTGTTCATAGTCAGGCACACAGATAGGGAAACTTTTCCAGAAGTGCTTTATTTGGATCCAGAGCTCCTCAAAACGTGTATTTACGGTAAAATATCGCTATCGAATTTTTGGGTGGAATGCAATACTTAGCCTGCTTGCTCTACATAGTAAAGATCATGAAAATGCCAATATCTTCCCCCATTAAACCGGGTTTCGGTTAAGCGATGCTTAAGCTGGGTTTAACTATACTATATTTTTAATATTAGTAATACATAAAAATACTTATCAGCCGCTATTTCAGTTAGTGTTTTCTTTCGTATGCTATGAACAGAACCTAAGAAGGTTTCGCTGTATTTGATTCACTCCCTTTTGTGTTTTAACCTCGTTTTACAATATCTTGTTCCACCTTCAAAAGAGGACATTAAGTAGGCCCATAAAGACCGTAGTGTTGGTACTCTCACGGTTTATTGACACATCGTAAACAAGTGAAGGCTCGTTTAAGTCATGCAGGACAACACTTCAACAAGAAAGAGGCCGTTAACGTGATCCACCATTTTCATTTCCGAAAGATGAGATGCTGAAACGCTACTAAAATGTCTCACGCGGAGATTTATTGCTTACATCTTCATTTCACTGCATCCAAGGCAATACATAGACTGGTGTCTTGTATGACTTTCTCCATGCAGTATCGTTTGTTCCCATATATTAACATTTCCTGTACGCAGCGAAATTTCTATAAATAACAAAATTTTAGAAATATTAATGACTTTAATTACCTTGATGTTAAACCTTCCTTTTTACTTCATAGATGCATCACAAAAATCGTTAAACTGGTATTATCAATAGTACAGGGTGATTTATGAAGAACTGACACATTTCTTTCTTTAATTCTTCTGTTCAAAATTCACTCAGTGCCGCAATTTTAGCACCAAATTAAGGAGAATGTTCTGGAGTTTCGATTTCCTGACACTAGATGCGCAGATGTTCATGTTTTATTCGTAATTAGTTACTTTTATTGTCGGCAACTGTTAATGAGATTTTGTTCTAGTCAACGTGAAAATGGATTACACATTAAACGAACGACTCTTCCTTGTAAAGCAATACTGGATTATGAATTCAATTACAGCTACTCAAAGGGCATACCAGAGAGAATTTGGTGTTCGGAATCCTCCCCAAAGAAACACAACACTGGGACTGGTGAATAAATTGGTAACAACTGGATCTCTGGTGAGTAAAAAAGGACAAAAATAGTTCATTTAGGCTTCTCATGGTTGTTGTTGACGTAAGAGCACGACTGGATCAGTCACCCAAAAAATCATTAAGAACGTTTGTCGCAGGAGACAGGGTATAACTACTCAATGTGTCAGAGAGCTGTGAAAAGTGCAAGCCTAAAGCCGTATAGGATTACGGTTGTCCATCAGATACAGGAACCAGATAAGGATAGACGACTAAATTATTGTCGTTGGTTTCAGGCGTTCATTGTGCAAAATCTTGCCATATTGTCCATCACATGGTTCACAGATGAAGCATGGTTCCATTTATCCGGCTATGTGAACTCAAATAACTCACGCTATTGAGCCAGCGAAAGTCCACACGTTATTCATGAAGCACCTATGCACCCGGTTAATATCGGAGTTTGGTGGGACCAATTTTTTTTTGAAAACAATGTGAACACTGCAGACTACTGACGGATTTTCATGGAGTTTTCTGAGCAACTAGACGATGTAGACCTGAGTCAAGGATATTTTCAGGAGGACGGTGCTACATACCATACATCAAATGAATCCATGGCACTAATTGCAAGTTTCTTTGACGACCGCATAATTTCCAAGAACCTGTGGCCACCAAGATCTCTGGATTTGACATCGTCGGACTTCTTTCTATGGGGTTACTTAAAAGACAGGGTTTATGTCGCACATCCTCAGATATTAGACGATCTGAAGCACAACATTACACAGGAGATTCAAACTATTGACAACAGAGTCCTCCAACGAGTGGTCAGTAACATGGAACGACGTGTTGAGTTGTGCCTTATACAGGAGGAGGACATTTTCAACATTTGCTATAGAGGTAAATAATCTCCTAAGATTCCTCTGCATTTCAGGTATAATGAGTTATCGCTAGCATAACTCGCTTTGAAACAATTAGAGAAAGAAATGCGTCAGTTCCTCATAAATCACCTTGTATAATGAAACGTTCCTTAGAGCCGGTTCTATAAATGTCACGTTAAGATTGCCTCCAAATAAACCTATCTGGCCGATAAACCACCCTGTCATTCTAGTCACACATCCCCTGGATAAAAATTCTGTAAGATAGCCTGTAATGTGTTAAGTTTGCCATTCTGAATTCGTCGGAATCGCCATCATTGGGAAAATCGTAAACTAGAAAACAAACGAGAAGTGCCTTGCGATCCAGACAACAACAAACAAAATGAGTTAAGTTTTTATAACGTGGTTTCTTTTGCCATCGTTTTAGAATAACATGGAAGTAACGAGGTGCAGCAGGGCTCAAAACTTCACTCATGACGACTGCAAAAGACTGTTAAACGTCGTATAAACATACAAGATTACACGAGAATAAAATGTCTGATGTGGTAACCTGGAGGGGGGAAAATATTGGGAGACAGTCGCGTCAGAGTTCAGATAACCTTTTTTCTGTGTTAGTGGTTATTTGCTATTGTATTTCTCGTTTCCTTATGCGCCATCTGCTAAGCAGAAATCTGTACCAAGTAACATTATAAAGGGAGAAAGTTAGTATGTACGAGGAGTGATCAGGAACTAAGATTACAAAGCCTGCAGTGAAATGTGTACTTTTTATTTCATAAAGCTGATAACACTTAGGAACAAAAACAAATTTTTCGTGTTCCTTTGAATTTTCCACCTGATTCTGGGTATTTTCATGCTACTGATTCCGAAAATGTCTTTCATTTCATTGTACCAACTGTAGTGTATGAGATAATGGTATCTTCATAAATTTTCATGCAGTAATTTCTATCACAAATTATTTAAATGTAAAGAATGATTACAGTATGAATATGCATTTTTATGTGACATTGATTTGAGATGTTTGTTGATTGTAATTATTGTTGGGAAGTAAGTTTATACTGCCTTACTGAAACTGACAATAATAGCGTGCAATAATGCAGCGAGGGGGTGAGCTGTTTATCATTATTGGAAACGAGGAAGTTACGTAATGTTGGCGCGTTTTTCTGTAGAATTTGCTGGAACATTGTCCCTAGAGCGTATGTATTCATAATTTTCATTGGATATAAAAATAGACGCTAATGTTGGCGCGTTTTATTAGCCAATTGCAGCTCAGTTATAATCTTTAGGCATATCGGGGTGTAGGAGTATAAAAAGGGCTAGGTTAGAGATAGACCCCGTCAGTTCACCGAAAATACTTGTATGCTACACATCGCCTTCAGTCCGTCAGTTCACCGAAAATATGTGTATGCTACACGTCGCCCTCAGTCCAGCAGAAATATTTGTAAAGTATACGTCGGCTATCGCTTCGCAAGTTACGCGTAGCAGAGTTAGGAAAATGCTCAAGTGTTGTACAGTTAATTATACAAAAGGTTGAAGTACGTGAATTAAAAGTGATCAGTAAGAAGTTATTATAACAGTTTCAGTTTGGCGAGTGTCAAGATCAATGTGTAAATGTGATAGTGAATGTGTTCGACAGTAAAAAGTGTAAAACAAATTCTTTCATCAGTGTTATCTTTGGATAAAAGATTCCTTTCCGTTTACACAACCTGTATAAAGAGATGTGCTCGACCAAAAAGATCATAGCTAGCCGGAGGACAGTAAACCAAAATTAAATAAAATAACAGTAGCATTCTTTAAAACAAACACTAATACTGCCGCAAATTGCTAACACCAGATGGAGCTAACAAACCTAACAAAGAATCACGTCACAAAATGGCTTCACCACGTGGAGTAAACACAAATACACAAACAACATTAATAATACCGTCGCAAATTTGGCTCCCAAACGTGGGGCTTAACAAATTAAAAAATAACATTACAAAGTATACCACTTCAATTTCTCTTATGACTAAGTACTTTGTTTTACAGCACCATTTGTAACTTGATTATATTATTTGCATTATACTAATTTATTTTATCCAGGCCTATCCATGTTGTTTGCAGATGTACTAACTATTCTGACATTTATGTCTCCTTTTCATAGGCACTGACGTGGCTTCATCACGAAGAAAATGTGTGAATAATGTGTTTTGTTTTATCTGTGGGGAACACACATTCATCCAGCAAAGAAAACCCATAACCGATTTTGTAAAAAGAGCTTAATTGGTCTATTTCAAAGTAAAACTTGGAGACCAAGATAAGTATTGGGCACCTCACATTGTATGTAAAACTTGCACACAGCATCTGCGACACTGAAAAAATGAGAAGCGGAAGTGCTTGAAATTTGGGGAACCAATGATATGGCGAGAAGCAATAAATCAAATTTGTTCAGTAAATGTAAAGGGCATCAATAGTAAAAACTGGAATACGTAGAAATATCCCGATCTACGTTCTGCAAGACGTCCCATTCCACATTCAGAGGAGATACCTGTTCCAGTATGTATCAGTCTTTTAGAGTCATCAGAAGAAGTGGATGAATGAGATGAAAGCTATACTGAGCCAACTGACAGTGATTTCGCCAGAATTGTTAGCTGCTAGGCTGGCAGAGAAACAACGTATGTTACTGGGAACAAAAGTGACGGTCTATCACAAAAGAGAGCAAGATTTCCTGCCGTTCTTCACAACAGAAAACCAATTTGTTTTTTGCATCAATGTTGAAGGACTGTTAATGAAACCGGCTATAAGAAAATACACACCAACAGAGTGGCAGTTATTTATTGATGGCTCTAAACGCAGCTTAATGTGTGCTCTTTTGCATAATGGGAACAAATACAGATCAATACCAATTGGCCACTCAATTATTATGCATGAAAATCAAGCTACAATAGCTACAGTTCTAGAGAAGATCTCATACCGTGATCACCAATGGGTTATCTGTGTCGACATAAAGATGATGAATTTTCTTCTAGGACAACAAGGTGTGTACACCAAATACCCATGCTTTATATGCCTATGGAACTCTAGAGCTAAAGATCAACATTGGGTGAGACAGTGGCCCCTTAGAGAAAGCATGATCGTTGGAAGAAAAAACATCACAGAACCTTTGGTTGACAGAAACAAGAAGGAAATCACATTAACGAGAATTCAGCGCCCTGATAGAAGAAGATCAATGAACCTAATGTGACTAGTGTATAAATAAATTATGGTAGTTGATAGAAAGTTGCTTCATGAATAAGAATGTGCTTGATCCATCCAAATGTATTCAGTAATTAATTGTGTGCAAGTCATATTGTTGTATATGCGGACCAGAAGCTGTATCTAAAAAATTAGAGCTGATAGGGCAAAACAGAGCATCTTTGGAATCGGTGACCCAAATATAGTCAGAATTGTAGTGCACCAAAATCACTGTTCCCCAGTGTAATACATCCATTACGTTATTTTTCGATAGAGTCTCCATATAGGCACTTGTTGCTTCGTGGAATGAGTTTGAATATTCCCTCCTGGTAAAACTCCTGTCCTTGTGTGTTCAGACACGTTGTCACGAAGTGTTTCACCTCTTTGTCTGAAGCGAATCGTCGGCCTCCTAGGTACTCTTTCAATTAAGGAAGAAGGTGAAAGTCGGTTGGAACGAGCTCCGGGCTGTAGGATGGGTGGTCGATGATGTCTCAGTAAAACTGCCTCAGCGGTGTGGTGGTCTTCTGGTCTGTGTAAGGTTGCGGAATGTCGTAAAGAAAGATGATGCCCGGTGAGAAGTGCAGGTCGTTTCCTCCTGATTGCAATGCGTCAAGGCATCGCAGTATCGGTCAGCAGTCACTGTGTGCCCTCTTTCCAAAAACCCCCAAGAGTATGACACCCGCGCTGATCTTCCCGGCTGATAGCATTCACCTTAAACTTGTCTTTGGAGGAGGGGCGCTTCCACACAATTGACGACCACTTACTCTTGGGCGTATAGAGGTGGGTCCATGTTTCGTCACTCGTGGCAATCTGCTGAAGAAAACTGTTCTTTTCCGTGAAGAACCGTTGCAAAAGTTGCACGCTTGCTCCTATACGCTTCTCCTTGTGTTAGCTGGACAGATTTCGTGAAACCCATCGGGAACAAACTTTCCGGTACTGCAGAATATTGTGAACAATGTGACGAACGCTTCCGAATGACACTCCCAATTCTACAGTCCTATGCCGTAATGTGATCCTCCTGTTGTCCTGAATCAACTCCTCCACGCGAACTGGGTCGTCCACTGCGAATCTCGTCGGTGATGTTTTCTCTACCGGCAGCAAACTTTCGACACCATTCTGCGACATACTGATGAGACATTAGTCTCTCCATAAACTTCTACAAGCTGGCGCTGAATTTGAGCCGCGGTTACATGTTTCGTCCACAGAAATCGAATAACGGAGCGGATTTCTTCGGGAGACTAGTTTTCCAAACGTGTCGCCACTTGTGTTTACGTACAACGTAGGTGGCGGGTGGTTGAAACTCTACGCAGTTGCCTACGTATGTATTAGAATCACCGCACACTATTAATTTGTCTATAACGGACGAAACTGCAGGAATATCGACCTTGTAACGTTGGTTTCTAATCATCCCTCATATGTGTATGTGGATTAATCTTAAAAAAATCTGATGCGTTACACTCACATGACTTTCTCTTCTCTTGTACAAACTATTTTTACAAACGCTTATTCTCCATATGCTTCATGTTAATCGAGATGTTAATATTATTGCTAATTTTCTTGTAGATCCAAGGGGAGTATGTTAGACTTTAAGCGATAGTCAAATATTTTAAGAGCTGGTTGCTATGTGGAATATTCCAGGGAATAACAAGCAATATCTCGAAAATAGTTCACTCAACAAAAAAAAATGTATATGAAATAAATTGTGTATTTTAACACGATCTACATTTTTTGTGCAGTAAAATTTTGTCTATTCTTATGGTTTACCAGTTATGCAAAAGTCGTTCACAATGAAGAATACTTTTAGAGACATTCCCAGAAAATTCGAGATATGCATTTCATTTATCGTGAAAATATCTTAAACATATGATATTTTAATCAAAATCGTTAGAGCCATTTTTGAGAAAATTAAAATTTTCGAAAAATGTTACATGTAAACGGTAATCAGGGGAGAAGGGATTTTCTTGAAAACCTTTGTGTTGCATCTGTAGAAGATACTGAACCTAAATACCAAGTTTGGTGTTTATCCGACTGTTCGTTTCTGAGTTATGCTGTTTACAGACACACACACACACACACACGGACATGTTTCTAAAAATGCTGTTTTTGGATTCAGGGGGTCTCAAAACGTATATTTCCGGTGAAATCTCGGTAACGATTTTTGGGTGGAATACAATACTTCCCCTACTTACTATACGTAGTAGAGAAAGTAAAATACAGTGAACTGATTTTGATAATTCTTTCAGCATTGAAAAGTCTGTCTTTGTGACAGATGTGGACTATAAAACACCTTATAATTTCAATTCATAAATTACTGAAATACTAATAAGGGTTCGTAATGCCTCTGTATCAGAATACGAATACATTGAAGTTATAAAAAGAATACATTTATGAAGACTGTAGGGGGAGAGGTTAAGTCAGACTTTCCTCCTGAGTGAATATCGGGATTTTTCATCCATTATTAGGAATAGTGAGGGCTGTACAAAATTACAATTATAAGAGGTAATGGGGAAGATTAACCATAAAATCCTCTAGATGATTGTATAATTATTTAATAAAGAACGGAGGGAGGTATATAAAATGAATTACAGCGCCACTCAAGTTTAACACTTACGGCAGTATTTTTTAACACAAATGATTTCAGTCTAAGTATATAATATATAAATTGAATAACAGCCCGCCTTAAACCAATGTGTATATAACAATATATAAAAATGCATGTAACACTCATTGTATTAATGTTTATATTATTATGTACATGTTCAATATTGTTATGTGAATGTGTTACGTCATTTAATAATGTAGGAGCTGTGAGAATAATAGGTTAAAAGTTACTAACAATGAGGTAACAATGAGGTAGCCTTGAGGCAAGAAGGTTTAATAATGTCATTAGTCATTCTTGGAGCAACAATAATGTAATTTTTGTGACAGTTCATAAAATAGCCAATCAACAACTAGAAAAAGCTTTAATTAAATGAAGGTATTCTATTGGACTAGGATTAGCCAATCAGAAACTAAAATAAAGCAAAATTTACAAATTCAGAGTTCAGTTGCTTGTAGACAGCGCTCATAACTGGACACGTTGCTTGTAGACAGTGTTCCTAATCGGACGCGAGATGTGTCCTCGAGAAATTTAATAGGTATTCAGTGTGAGACGAAAATAGTTTATGTGTTAAAACGTGTAAGTAATTAACGAAATAATCTCACAGCTCTCTCTATATCAGTGAAGTGTTATTTAAATCGTGTCAAGCATTAATAAAAGGAGTGAAGTAAAATTATAATCTGTGTAAGCCTACATTCTTCCCTGCTAAGACATTCATGTCTCTAAAAAAATATAAATACTGTCGCAGCCGAGGCAAATATAAATATATAATATTTTAAAAAAAGTAAAATTACAAAGTTAATACTTTTTAAATTATGGGGCGAAGGCTACCGGGTGACATACGTGCGGTTGCAACTACTTGAAGTTCGGTTCCCCAACAGTGAAAATACAATACATCAATTTCACACTAGAACGCCCAGAGGGGTCAAAATGACCCCTTTTTGTTTTTAAGTGATAGCTATGTTTCATATAATGATTAGAGTAACTTCATTTCAGGAGTTTTAGTCATTTAGAATGCATTTTCATTATACTGGAAAACAGCACATTTTTCACCACTGATTATGAATTTATGCATGATTTACCTTTAACGCCCAGAGCGATCATATTGATCCCTTTACGATAATGCTACAATTTTGTTTATTCATATACCTTACGTTTATTTTAAGCGCTGCCATACTTCAGTATTTTACTTTATGATGTAATAATCAACCTTTGTTGATATCATCGTGGTATTAATGGACAACAATGGACTCGATGCGATTTACCTTCGTCATTCTCTTGCAAAAATCAGTTTATTTCATGCACTCCCTTATTGAAGTCATAATTAACTTTTATTCATATTATTGCGATATGAACTAACAACAATGCACCTATACGACGTGCTTTTGTTTGTCATTCCCTTGCAAGAATAAGTGTTACAAATGTGATAGTAAGGTAAAGGTTGAAATGCATCAGAAACGTTATTTACCTGAAGATGAGCTAATTTCAGAGTTCAGAATGATTCAGGTAGTAGTGAGCTTTTTTCTGACGACTCAGAAGAAGAGTTTGTACCGCAGACAACTAGAGAAGATGAATCATCTGATATAATCATACCGATTCTCAGCAACTTGCAGAGGAATTACGCTCTATGTGAAGAGTCGTTCACTTCGTAGCAGCACAGATGATTATGAAAACGAAGGCAAAATAGCACAGAAACATGTAAATGTCGTGTTCTTATATTTTTCAAGTGTTATAAACTACTTCCAAGTGCACTGTTTGTAAGAAGATGCTTTGTGAAAATTAACAAAGAAAACTTCAGTACAAATGTGTCAGTTGTGGAGAGCATGAACTAGCTAAATTGTTGTTAATATGAATAATTAAATTTTTCTAAGAATTTAAAACTAAGAAAATCCGCTCACTTGCTTATTCTTGTTTGATTTTAGGGTTTCAGTGTAATTTGTTTATTTCTTAATAATTAATGTCCTTGTGTTTTATTGCAAATTTATTCATCTTTCTGTACCTTAACTGGCATATAAATCAAGTAAGAACATTAAAATATAATAACTGAATACAAATACAATTTTGAAATAATAATGTAGAACATTAATGTTAATGTTCTATAGCAGGGAACAAAATGACCCCTCTAAGGGTAGGGAAAGGCTGGGCATCCTAGTGTTAAAAGCTACCCATGAAACATCAGCTAGTGTTTTATAAAAGCAAGCTCATAAATTACGTCTTCGTCCAGTTTTGAAAATACCTTTGTCTCTCCCTATTGAACTTTCGTCCGATAAATATAACTATTGCTAGTTAATGCTATCCAGAGATCGTAGAACGCCAATCACTAAGAAATCCGGTAAATAGCTTTATCAGCAGATTGTAGAACCGGCCCCAATCTAAAAAATCTGATGTGTTACACTCACATGACTTTCTCTACTCTTGTACAAACTATTTTTACAAACGCTTATTCTCCATCTACTTCATGTTAATCGAGATAAACATTTGCAGACTCTATCTTATTGCTAATTTTCTTGTAGATGTAAGGAAACTATATATTTACAAGAACAATATAGAAATACAGTAGCCTTTAAGCATAGACATTACTCTTAATAGCTGGTTCCTAGGTGCAGCACCATTCTCTTTGCCACAGATTAATACTCTTTGCATATCCAAGACAAAAAAATGAATAACGAACTCCCATTTGAGAAAATAAGTATTGAAAAATTTAAGGGAATAACAAGCAATATCTCGAAAATGGTTCACTCAACAACAAACATTTATATGACATAAATTGCTTATTTTAACGCGATCTACATTGTTTTGTGTAGTAAAATTTTGTCTATCTCTTATGGTTTACCAGTTATGCAAAAGTCGTTCACAATGAAGAATACTTTTGGAGACATTCCCAAAAAATTCGAGACATACATTTCATTTGTCATGAAAATATATTTAATATATATTTTAATCAAAATCGTTAGAGCCATTTTTGAGAAAATTAAAATTTTCGAAAAATGTTCCATGTAAAGCATAATCTGGGGTGGGGGATTTTCTTGAAAACCTTCGTGTCGCATCTCTGGAAGATACTGAACCTAAATACCAAGTTTGGTGTTTATACGACTGTTCATTTCTGAGTTATGCTGTTCACAGATACACACACACGGACATGTTTCCAAAAATGCTTTTTTTGGATTCAGGAGGCCTCAAAACATATATTTCCGGTGAAATCTCGGTATTGAATTTTTGGGTGGAATACAATACTTCCCCTACTTACTATACGTAGTAGAGAAAGTAAAAACATACCTGCAGTCGTCTGTATAGGACCTTGGCAAAACCTGTCCTGTGTTATAGCAGCGAAACTTGGACTTCAGGAAAGTGCAATGAAGATAGAACTACTGCCAATGAGATGGAGTTTATGCGCCGAACAGCAGGCTACACCATATGGGACCTTAAAGGAAATGAAGGCAGCATACTAGAACTGGGAATGGAACCTACCGTACAGAATATTCATCAATATCAATGAAATTGGTTGTAGTACGTCAAGCATACACCCAGAAGCAGGATCAGTCCAGTAATATTGAAATGCTGACCTTCAGGCAAATGATCCCTGGTTCGCCCTGTGAAGAGATTGCGGGAGAATTTTACGAGGATCATTTCAAAAGTTCAAAATAATTTATTTTACAAAATATCCTTACAGGTCTCAATATAATCTCCATTGTTGCTTATGACAGCTTCCCAAAGGTTTTGCAAATTCTGTATTCTGGATAAAGCACTTTCATTGTTGAACTGTGATGATTACTCTGGTCACCTAACTGGAAGCTTCATTAATTGTATCAAAACTTTTCTACGGAGTGGTTCTTTCAATATGCAAAACAAATCAAAGTCTAGTAGGCTCATATCAAGACTGAATGGTAGGTGGGAAGGTATTTTCCATTCATATTTTTGGAGTATTTCTCTCACTGATAGGACAATATGCGGTCTTTCATTATCGTGCAAAATGAGGACACCAGCTTTAAGCATCTCAGGCTTTCTTTGATGAATTTTCGGGTGTAAAACATTCTTCAGAAATAGCTTGTAGTACGCACCTGTTGCAGACGTCCCCTGGGGCACTTTATTTGTGATTATGACTCCATACTAATACGCTAAGATTATCATCAGTTTCACCTTTGATTGTTGCCGGCGGACTGTTTTCGGGCGTGGAGAGTCGGAACTTTTTCATTGTGACGACTGAGACTTCATTTCTGGTTCAAAATCTCGTAATCAGGTTACATCAAGTGCAAAAATTATTTTCAGAAACTGTTCTCCTTCGGTTCGATAACGTTGAAACAATTATTCTGCGATGCCTTTACGACCTGCTTTCTGCTCTTCACTCAGATCATGCGGCACCACTCTGGCAGCAACTTTTCTCATCATTAACTTTTCAGTAATGATTCTGTAAACTGAAGGGCAGATATTCTGGCCTCATATGCAATTTTCTCACATGTTTCTCATCGACCCTCTCTCAAAATGTCCTTAAAAATAATCTGAGGGGTGTAGTCTGTTGCAGCTGATGGACTTCCACTTCTTGGGTTGTCCTCAATGCTTACCCAACCATCACGGAAACGAGTAAACCATTGTGATACTGTGCTATGATCCACTACACATTTCCCACACACCTTTCTTAAGCGTTGTAAATTTCAGTTGGGTTCTTTCCACGTAGGGATTTGATTTTGATGTAGGAAAGTTGGGCACTCTGTCAAGTCTAAAGTCTGACTCACAACTGACATAAATTTCAACGTGATCACGCCACCGTAACGGTCGCGCATGCGCCGTGTGCAGGACTTTTGAAATGACCCTCGTGTATAGACTGGAATAGTCCTTCTAGGACTATCACCTGTTAGAAACATGATGATGATGAAAATACTATCACTCTCTCTAGTAGGAAGGGAAGGTACTTCATTCCACACAATAATTCCATATCAACATTTTATCGGAAATACATGTTTTCAGTCCCCCTGAATTCAAATAAGAATTTTAGAGAACAGTCTGGGTACGTGTGTGTAGGATTAATACCAAACTTGGTATTTAAGGTCAGTATCTTCCAAAGGTACGACATGAAGATTTTTCAGAAAATACCCTCCCGAACCACTATCCATGGCATACAAAGCTTTTATTTCTTTTTATTTACATTAATGCGCTGATAATTACATTATTGCATCAGTACTTCCGCTACATATTCATTCAACGTTTCAGGAATTACATCTGGTAATAGCTCTTTTACTTTCTCTACTACGTATAGTAAGTAGGGGAAGTATTGCATTCCACCCAAAAATTCTATACCGAGATTTCACCGGAAATACATGTTTTGAGGCCTCCTGAATCCAAAAATGTATTTTTGGAAACATGTCCGTGTGTATGTGTGTCTGAACAGCATAACTCAGAAACGAACAGTCAGATAAACACCAAACTTGGTATTTAGGTTCAGTATCTTCCAGTGATGCGACACGAAGGTTTTCAAGAAAATCCATCCAGCCCGGATTACCCTTTACATGGAACATTTTTCGAAAATTTTAATTTTCTCAAAAATGGCCATAACGATTTTGATTAAAATATCATATGTTTAAGATATTTTCATGACAAATGAAGTGTATATCTGGAATTTTCTGGGAATGTCTCCAAAAGTATTCTTCATTGTGAACGACTTTTGTATAACTGGTAAACCATAAGAGATAGACAAAGTTTTACTACACAAAAAATGTAGATCGCGTAAAAATACACAATTTATGTCGTACATTTTTGTTTTTTGTTGAGTGAACAATTTTCGAGATATTGCTTGTTATTCCCTTAAATTTTCCAATACTTATACTTTTTCTCAAATTCGTTATGCATTTTTTTGTCCTGGCAATACAAAGACAATGGAATGCTCCACATAGCAACCAGCTCTTAAAATATTTGACTATCGCTTAAAGCCTACCAATTCCCCTTGCATCTACAAGAAAATTAGCAATAAGTTTAACATTTCGATTAACATGAAGCATATGGAGAATAAGCGTTTGTAAAAATAGTTTGTACAGGAATAGTGAAAGTCACGGGAGTGTAACACATCAGATTTTTTCCCATCAAGTAATGATTTTGGTTCGTACGTATAGGGCTAAGTCTGAATGGCTTGTAGTTATCTCTGTATTAAATGTTGGTGTTTGGATGGTCGCTTTAGCTGCTTTGTCCGCTCTCTCATTACCTCGTGTTTGTTGGTGCGATGTTTTTCTTGTTCCATTGTATGGTTATACGACATCTGTATTTCTTGGATAAGTTTGTTTTCTGTATGTATATTTTGAGTGGCTAAGATAGCACTTTTTGAATTAGGAAAAAAGTATGTATAGTTGTTCATGGGATTCTGTAATGTATGAAAATGCTTCTTTCAGAACGTATAACTTACTAGAATACATTTTTTTTTAAAAAAAATTCTTTGTTGTCGTTTTAACCTCTCTAGGTTTTATCACGACCTTTCATGTACAGTTGTTTACATTATTGGATTACAGTATAATACTTACACATTATGTAAACATACAGTTTACAATTTGGTTAAATGTATTGATGGATATTAATTAACTAAAGAAAAATAATTACTTTCTGGATGAAAGTTGCATCATTGAATGCTGCAGAAATATTTCTGGGCATACCCACCTGACTACGTTGATTTTCAAATTTTGAACATGTTAGTATAATATGTACTACTGTTAATACTGTTTTACATGTTTCACAAATTGGTGTAGAGCTTCTATTTAACAAATAGGAGTGTGTCAGTTTGGGATGCCCAATTCGTAATAGGGATATTGATGTAGTTGGTGCTACCCCACGTATGGGAGCCAAGGTTGAAGTTGTTTATTACTGCCTTCGCCCCTAAATTTACTTTTCCGGTGGCATTCGCCCCCAAGTTTAAAAATCAACTTTGTATTTCAATGTTTATTTGAATATTATATATGTATGCCTCGCCTGCGTCAGTGGCAATTTGCAGAAACACGTATCTCTTAGCAAGGGTAGTACGGCTAAAGAATGACTGCTTACACAAACTATAATGTTTTTTCTTACTTCACTCCTTCTATTAATCCTTCCTACGATTAAATAACACTTCACTGATATATCGTACTATAGAGCTATGAGATTGTTATTTACACTTTTTAACTTTTTTAACTTTATACCTTATATTATTCTAGCTGTAATGAAATTTTATGTCTAACATTGAATACGTATAAAATCTAACTGCTCGGGAACGCTTCCTTGTTGCGTCTACGGTCTAAATTCGTATATTTCCACTATTTCAATTTCTGATTTGCTAATCCTACTCCAATAGAATACTTTTATTTAACTTTTAGCCTTTCTAGTTGTTGATTGGCTATTTACAATCTGTTTTAAATATTACATTACTATTGTTCCAAGAATTATTAGTAGCATTACTAAACCTTCTAATGTATTATTGTCTCAAGGTTGCCTCATTGTTAACAACTTTCAGCTTCTATTCTCACAACTCCTACATTGTTAAATTACTTAATACATTCACATAACATTATTATATACGTACATAATAATATAAACATAACACAATGACTGTTACATACACTTTATATATTATATTATACACATATTGCTTTAAGACGGGCGGTTATTAAATTTAAATTATATAATTAGACTAATATTATTTAACTGATAATAATACTGCCTCAATATTACAATTTTGTTTCGCCGCTGTAGCTGACTTATTGGATATTCTTGAGTTGAGTTCCACGTACATCATGAAGTTTACTTGTAGAACTGTTCATCCAGCTGGTCAGCCATTCTTTGTGTATTTTCTTCTTAAAGTGTGTGACTGCATCTTGGAGAGGTATCTTGATATCTGTATCTCGTGTAGCTTGTTTTGCTGCAGTATCGGCTCTTTCATTACCGTTACATCTGTTTGAACACTTAAGCTAAAAGCTTACAAACTTCATTCCTACCATAAGAAGGCTTCAGAAACTTTTACTGATATATTATGAAAGCAGAGGAACCAAAATCTTCTCTTGCACAAAGTTTGGGGAAATCACGACGAGAAAGTCATTCATTCACATTTTTGCTTAAGGAAGTCCGCTACAAACGAGATTTTAACATTTGCTGCTAGTGCTCTACTGAATATAAAGTGTTGTCTGCAGACCACATAAAAAGACGGTCGAAACCGCGGCCAGAAGACGTTTCCTTAATAACGACCAAGATTACGCTGCAGCGTATAAAAAAGTGAATAACGAGGGCAGAAACTTGCTCAGCATCCCAAAAAAGATTGACATCTCTACTACTTTTGAAGGCGCGTTCGTTACCAAAGCGTTACTTTCCCTACAGGCGACGCAGCATAACGCAGGTTACTAAAAACAAAGACGGCTGATGCTGCATGTCATGGCGGTCAACCTTCTAACAAGATATATAAACAGAGAAATAACCAGACAAGCTATTTAAAAAATCTGATGTGTTACACTCGCATGACTTTCTCTACTCTTGTATAAACTATCTTTACAAACGCTTATTCTCCATCTATTTCATGTTAATCGTGATAAACATTTGCAAAATCTCTCTTATTGCTAATTTCCTTGTAGGTGCAACCGGAAATTGGTAGGCTTTTAGCGACAGTCGAATCTTTTAAGAGCTGGTTGCTATGTGGCGCATTCCATTCTCCATGCATGTCCAGGACATAATAAAAAAAATCTGATGTGTTACACTCACATGACTTTCTCTACTCTTGTACAAACTATTTTTACAAACGCTTATTCTCCATATGCTTCATGTTAATCGAGATATCAAGGTGTCAATCTTATTGCTAATTTTCATGTAGATGAAAGGGGAATATGGTTGGTTTTAAGCGATAGTCAAATATTTTAACGCTGGTTGCTATGTGGCGCATTCCATTCTCTTTGCACGTCCAGGACATAAAAAAATGAATAACGAATTTGAGAAAAAGTAAAAGTATTGGAAAATTTAAGGGAAGAACAAGCAATATCTCGAAAAAGGTTCACTCAACAACAAAAATGTATATGACATAAATTGTGCATTTTAACCCGTTCTACATTTTTTGTGTAGTAAACGTTTGTCTATCTCTTATGGTTTACCAGTTATGCAAAAGTCGTTCACAATGAAGAATACTTTTGGAGACATTCCCAGAAAATTCGAGATATACATTTCATTGGTCATGACAATATCTTAAACATAGGACATTTTAACCAAAATCGTTAGAGCCATTTTTGAGAAAATCAAAATTTTCTAAGAATGTTCCAAGTAAAGGGTAGTCTGGTATGGGAGGATTTTCTTGAAAATCTTCGTGTCGCATTTTTGAAAGATACTGAACCTACGAGGGCTGATCAACAAAGACTGAGACTGATTTTTTCCTGTAGCTTCCGTGATAGTTTCGTATCTGTAAAATAAATATTTGAAAAAATCGGATTTTTATGTATAATGTTGGTAGGCGGCAGCACTTTCGTATTGGTAGGTTGGTAGTAATGCTCTATTTTGTAGACCCTACGTGCATTTCGCATACCAGACAATGGAGGTGAGAGAGAGGTGACGCGAGAGGAGCAGTACAGCGCAATCAAATTCTGTTTTCGTTTAAACGATGCAGCCACCGAAACTTATGAAAAGCTGAAGCAAGCGTACAATGAAGATGCACTACCTCGTGCAACAGTGTTTAGGTGGTTCAAAGACTTCAAAGAAGGCCGAATTGTCAGTGTTAAGCAAAGTGATGAGTCCTGGCTGCATCATTATGATCCTGAAGGAAAACAAGCCAGCACAGTGTGGAAATCGCCAGGTTCTCCAACACTAAAAAAGGCAAAAGTTGTTCCATCTGCAGGGAAAGTGATGGTGATCACATTTTTTTACTGTAATGGAATGATTTAACAGCTTGCAGTTCCCCCTCACACTACTGTTACAGCAGCATACTACACGTCAGTATTGGCTACACTGAGGAAGCACATTGCAAAGAAACGACCAGAGCTTTCTTGGACTGACAATGCACGGCCTCACGTCGCATATCAAGTCATGCAGTTTCTGGCTCGATTCAACATTACCTGTGTACCACATCCACCTTATAGCCCCGATATTGCACCCTGTGACTTTTTTTATTCCCATCACTAAAGGCAAAGCTTAGGGATATTCGATTTTAGAACTCTGAAGCAGTGCTCAAGAAAAGTGAGGCGATTCTCAAGGACCTGACAAAGAATGGTCTGCATCACGTGCTCAAGGATTGGCAGAGACGCTATAAAAAGTTCATTGAAGTAGGAGGGGACTACTTTGAAAAAGATCATGTAAACATTGAATTGGAGTAATAAACATCTGTGAAAAAAAAATCAGTCTCAGTCTTTGTTGATCAGCCCTCGTAAATACCAAGTTTGGTGTTTATCCGTCTGTTCATTTTGAAGTTATGCTGTTCACAGACACATATTCACACAGACACACACAAGATATTTACATGACAAGTAAGATGTGTATCTTAGATTTTCGGTAATACCCTGTGAAGCGCTCTTCATGTGGAAGAAATTTTGTATAATCTTGTATAACTAGTAAGCGTTAAAGGATAGAGATAATGTGCCATACAAAAAATGTAAACCTCTTTAAAATACAGCATTTACTTCAAAGAAGTTTTTTGTGGTGTTATCCTTTATTAAAGCTTCGAATTGTTCATTACTCTTCATTCCTTTAGTCCTACCGAATTTGTTTCTCGGATTTCATGATAACAGTATGGAATATAAGACCAGCATATAGCGTCCAGTTCTTAAACAATTGACTATCGCTGTTCTCTTTTTACGTGTAACAAAATGTGTACTGTAGCTATTTCTGCAAATATTTGTTTGAGTTAAAATATAGTAGACAGAAAAATAAAATTTAGTTAGAATAGTTTGCATACCCACTAATAAAGATGGAGGGTAGAGAAAGTCACATGAATATAACACATCAGTCTTTTACTTTATCTACTACGTATAGTAAGTAGGGGAAGTATTGTATTCCACCCAAAAATTCCATACCAATATTTCACCGTTTTGAAGTCCCCTGAATCCAAAAAACATTTTTTTTGGAAAAATGTCCGTGTGTGTGTGTGTGTCTGTCTGTGAACAGCATAACTCAGAAACGAACAGACGGATATACACTAAACTTGGTATTTAGGTTCAGTATCTTCCAGAGATGCGACAAAAAGGTTTTAAAGAAAATCCCTCCATCCCAGATTACCCTTTACATGGAAACGTTTTCGAAAATTTTAATTTTCTCAAAAACACCTCTAACGATTTTGATTAAAATATCATAGGTTTAAGATATTTTATTGACAAATGAAATGCATATCTCGAATTTCTCCAAACGTATTCTTCATTGTGAACGACTTTTGCATAACTGGTAAGCCAGAATAGATAGACAAAATTTTACTACACAAAATATGTAGATCGCGTTAAAATACAGAATTTATATCATATGAATTTTTGTTGTTGAGTGAACCATTTTCGAGATATTGCTTGTTATTCCCTTAAATTTTCCAATACTTATTACTTTTTCTCAAATGGGAATTCGTTATTCTTTTTTTATGTCCTAGACATACAAAGAGAATGGAATACTGCACATAGCAACCAGCGCTTAAAAGATTTGACTATAGCTTAAAGACTACCAATTCCCCTTGCATCTACAAGAAAATTAGCAATAAGATTAACATCTCGATTAACATGAAGCATATGGAGAATAAGCGTTTGTAAAAATAGTTTGTACAAGAGTAGGGAAAGTCATGTGAGTGCAACACATCAGATTTCTTTGTCTTGGATATGCAAAGAATATTAATCTGTAGCAAAGTGTATGGTGCTGCACATAGCAACGAGCTATTAAGATATACGTCCATGTTTAAAGGCTACTGTATTTCTATATTGCCCTTGCAATTACAAAACAAGGGGAACATTGTACGCCTTAAGCGATAGTCAAATATTTTTAGAACTGGTCGCTATTTGTAAAATTTAATTGTCTTTGCATGTCAAAACATCGTTTCTGCAAATATTTATCTCGATTAATATGAAATCGATGGAGAATAAGAGTTTGTAAAAATAGTTTGTACGAGATTAGAGAAATTCATGTGAGTGTAACACATCAAAATTTTTTCTCAGAGTCTGCGAAGAGCATGGCATTTCGAAGCCATCTCATAGCTACTCGCTTTAGCCTACTATATCCTCCTTATATTTACAACGGGTTGCGTAAATTTTGAAATGACGTTCTACCTCAAATAATAAGTGGATGCATGAATAAGCATTTTAAAATACTTTGTAGAAGTGAGGGTAGAGAAAGTCATATAAATGCACCACATCAGATCTTTTTGCAAACGTTTTGTTTCCATTACTCGAGGATTATGGATAATCTGGAGTGCTGGGATCCTAGAGAGTGCATTAGCGTCCTGGAATCTCTTCCGGAAATCCCCTGATTGGAGAGGGAAGTATAACAACACGATAATGAAAAGCTGAAAAATACTCCCAGTCCCCAGAATGAATATTGCTGATATATTTAGTTGGGAAGTTACAACAACCAGCTATAGCTTGTACTAGACGAAACATTCACACTGTTACTCCACCAATTATTGTTTATTACTTTTTCCATTACTTACTTCTCATAACAAGTAGAGTAAATATTTAACCAGGATTTTGATATACTGTTTTCATCGGAGATATATCGACATCCCCAGAGCAAACAAATCGTTTATTAGTCCCTGAACAAATTATTCTTATACAAGCTCATTTTCCCTCTACTACATTTTAATCCAATTAAACATTTGCAGAAATAGCTACATTACACATTTCGTTAGAGATACAAATAGAACAGCGATAGTCAAATGTTTAAGAACTGGACGCTATATGCTGGCTTTAAAATTCCATACTGTTTCCATGACATCGCGAGAAACAGCTGAATGTTGAAAGGACTTTAAGAGAATGAACAATTCGAAATTTAATAACGATATCTCAGAAACGGCTTATACCACTAAAACGTATTCTAAGTAAAAGGTGTGTTTTAAGATATTTACATTTTTTATGTAGTACGTTTTCGTCTATCGCTTTACGTTTACCAGTTATACAAGATTATACAAAATACCTTCCGAATGAAGAGGACTTTATAGGTTATTCCCAGAAAATTAAAGATATATATTTTATTTCTCCTGTAAATATCGTTCATATATGGTATTTTAATCCAAACCTTATCCACTTTTTAGGAAATAAAAACTTTTGAAAAATGTTCCATGTAAAAGGTAGTTTGGGGTGGGAGCATTTTGTTGAGAATCTTCGTATCACATCTTTGAAAGATATTGAACATAAGTACCAAGTTTAGTGTTTATGCAACTTTTCGTTTTTTAGTTATGGTGTTCACACACACATGGGCATGGTTCCAAAAATTACTTATTTGGATTCAGGGGTCTCAAAACATGTATTTCCGATGAAATCTTGGTATCGAATTTTTGGTTGGAATTCAATACTTCCTCTACTTACTAAATGTAGTAGAGAAAGTAAAAATGAAAATCTTTATACACAACTTATTTTAAACAACCTTTTTATGCCACCGACCATAACGATACCAATGTGGTTCGAACTGAAGAATAATTCATCAATTAGGAAAATAAACTTTGGTAAGAATAATTTCTATACCCACTAATTAGCGATAGATCAAACCCAGCGGAGGTTGATGGATTTTTTCGGGCGTAAAAATCCTAGCATGGCTTCCTTCGGAAGGGAAGTAAGGCCGGTGGTCCAGTGTCGTAGATTTACGGCACGTAAAAGAACCTCCAGCCTGATAAAGAGATTCACTGTTTCTGATGTGATAGTGAAGTGGAAACGTGAAGGGACATGTACAGCACAAAAGCGTACAGGCCGACCTCGTCTGTTGACTGACAGAGACCGCCGACATTTGAAGAGGGTCGTAAAGAGTAATAGGCAGACATCTATCCAGACCAGCACTCATGAATTCCAAACTGCATCAGGATCCACTCCAAGTACTATGAAGTTAGGCGTGAGATGATAAACCTTGGATTCCATGGTTGAGCGGCTGCTCATAAGCCACACATCACGCAGGAAAATTCCAAACGACGCCTCGCTTGGTGTAAGGAGCGTCAACATTACACCATTTAACAGTTTCAAAACGTTGTGTGGAGTGACAAATCACGGTACACAATGTGGCGATCCGATGGCAGGGTATGGGTATGGCGAATGCCCGGTGAACGTCACCTGTCAGGGTGTGCAGTGCCAATAGTGAAATTCGGAGGTGGTGGTGTTAATGTGTGGTCGTGTTTTTCCTGAAGGGAGCCTTTACCCCTTGTTGTTTTGCATGGCACGATCACAGCGCAGACCTACATTGATATTTTAAGCACCTTCTTGCTTCCCACTGTTGAAGAGCAATTCGGGGTTGGCGATTGCATCTTTCAACACGATCGAGCACCTGTTCATACTGCACGGGCTGTGGTGGTGTGGTTACACGACAATAACTCCTTGTAATGGACTGGCCTGCAGAGTCCTGACTTAAATCCTATAGAACACCTTTGGGATGTTTTGGAACGTCGACTTCGTGCCAGGCCTCACCGACCTACATCGATACCTCACCTCAGTTCCGCACTCCGTGAAGAATGGGCTGCCATTCCACAAGAAACCTTCCAGTACCTGATTGAAATTATGCCTGCGAGAGTGAGCGCTGTCATCAAGGCTAAGGGTGGGTCAACACCATATTGACTTCCAGCATTACCGATGGAGGGCGCCAGGAACTTGTACGTCATTTTCAGTCAGATGTCCGGATACTTTTGATCACGTAGTGTATGAAATTTTAATCAGAATGGTTTCAGACTTTTTTGAGATAAAGGTAACAAGAAACAATTTTGCATGTAAAGGTAGTTTTTCTCGGGAGATTCTCTTGAAAATATTTGTGCTGCACTCGCCCACACACAGGTAAAAATGTTTCTTTCTGCTTTATTTTATTCAGGAACCTCAAAACGGGTATTTGTGGCGAAATCAAATACTTCCTCTACTTACTATAGATAAATAGCACCGAGCGTTATGGTTCAGGCGTTAACGTTTGAGGTCGTGGGTTCGATTCCGGTGACCGATCTTCCTGATCTTCCCGGGTCGCTAGGCGAATGCTGGGAAGGACGACTACATCCCCGAATTTCCTGTCCCCCCATTTCACTTCAATTCTCATTTCACTTCACCTTTCATTTGGCTTTTCTGTTTCAGGGTTGCAAGTGTCGGCGGGAGGTCTCGGCGTTGCATGGTAGGAGAAAAGGATGCCGTGTGTAAACCTTCGTCCCCGGATTACAAACGTTCTCTAGGTTCCGGTCTCCCATGGGGTGGTTTAAACCCACAGGGGCCTTCTGGCCCTGTCACCCTGTCTCCTCCCTGGTGGCGCCCCGTCATCGGCTTAGTAGATCGAAGTGCTAAGTTCCCCTACCCTTCCAGTCCTATCCTATACGTAAGTAGTAGACTTGAAAAGTTTCTATAAGAATAGTTTGTAGAAGAATGACGGCGAAGTCATGTGAATGTAACGCTTAAGACCTTATTTTAATAACCTTCTTACAAGCTATTCTTGCAGAAGTTTATTAATTTGCCTACTACGTAGAGTAAGTGGGGAAAGTATTGCATTCCACCCAAAAATTCGATAGTATACTTCACTGGAAATACATGTTTTGAGGTTCCCCGAATCCAAATAAAGCATTTTTGGAAACATGTCCGTGTGTTTGTGAATAACATAACGCAAAAACGGAAAGTTGGATAAATACCAACATTTATATTTGATTTTATTATGTTCCAAGGATTCGACACGAAAAGTTTAAAGAAAATCCCCCTCCCCAGACTACCCTTTAGATGGAACATTTTTCCAAATTTTGATTTTCTCAAAAATGGCTCTAACGATTTGGATTAAATCATCATATGTTTAAGATATTTTTATGGCAAATGAAATCTATGTCCCTAAAAGTCCTCTTCATTCTGAATAACTTTTGCATAAGTGGTTAACCGTAAGAGATAGAGAACAATTTGTAACACAAAAAATGTAGATCTCGTGATAACACGCAATTTATGTCATATACAATTTTTTTTTCTCTAGTGAATCATTTCCGAAATATTCCTTGTTATTTGTTTGAATTTTCCATGCTTATAGTTTTCTTCAAGTGTGAATTTGTTGTTCCTTTTTACTTCCCCTACTACGTATAGTAAGTAGGGGAAGTATTGCATTCCACCCAAAAATTCGATACCGAGATTTCACCGGAAATATATGTTTTGAGACTCCCTGAATGCAAAAAATGTATTTTTGGAAACATGTTGGTGTGTTTGTCTGTGTGTGTGTGTGTGTGTGTGTGTGTGTGTGAACAGCATAAGTCAGAAACGAACAGTCGGATGAACACCAAACTTGGTATTCAGTTTCAGTTTTTTCCAGAGATGCGACACGGAGGTTTTCAAGAAAATCTCCCAGCCCAGATTACCCTTTACATGGAACATTTTTCGAAAATTTTAATTTTCTCAAAAAGTGGTTCTAACGCTTTTGATTAAAATATCATATGTTTAAGATATTTTCATGACAAATGAAATGTATATCTCGAATTTTCTGGGAATGCCTGCAAAAGTATTCTCCATTGTGAACGACTTTTGCATAACTGGTAAACCATAAGAGATAGACAAAATTTTACTACACAAAAAATGTAGATCGCGTTAAAAAACACAATTTATGTCACATATATCTTTTTTGTTGAGTGAACCATATTCGACATATTGCTTGTTATTCCCTTATGTAAAGGGTATGAAATAATCCACATAGCAACCAGCTCTTAAAATATTTGACTATCGCTTTAAGCCTACCAATTCCCCTTGCATCTACAAGAAAATTACCAATAAGATAGTTTCTGCAAATGTATCTCGAATAACATTAAGTGGATAGAGAATAAGTGTTTGTAAGAATAGTTTGTATAAGAGTAGAGAAAACCATGTGAGTGCAACATATCAAATTATTTTTTATCAACGTATTTAAACCACCCAGTTAATGAGGTACAGGGGTAGTGCTGTTAAAATTGTAACTTCTTTCTAAATCAAATATTACAGCGCTATTAATTTAATTCATTTGTCATACACCACAAGAGATTAAAATTCCCAAAGGTGTAAACCGTAATAACAGGGTTTTCCGTATACTCGTAGTTACGCTATGAAGTACGTGCAGGAGCTTGTGTCTGTGTTGCAAATCTCTGTTTCAGGGAATTTAATATTCCACAGGTGGGACTATGGGCTAGCTCATACCACCCCGTGGCGTTGGATTTTAATGCAGTAAACAAAACACATGCAACAACAGTCCGTAACCTTAGGGAAATACCGTGGCCTTTATGAATCATTCATACAGATTATCTAAGTGAAAACGTCTCCACAGGCTTCTAGGTAATTTCCAGAAAATGTTAACACTTTCTGTTTGCTAAAACAGAGGGAATAATTAATATAATAGCAATAATAATAATAATAATAATAATAATAATAATAATAATACAACGCATAAATACTTTATTTAGCATTACCGTTTATGTTTATATAGCTTCCATAAGCTATTATTAAGAAATCCTACATTTTAGGTACTCGTACTTCATGTTAATCGAGATAAACGCTTGCAGAAATAGCTTCATTACAGATTTCGTTGTAGGTACACTCGTTTCCATTTCTACCGTCACCGTACTTTTGGGAGACATGAAGCAACATACAGTACTAGTATTAGTATGGTATTTATTGTGCTAAGAGTTTTACAAATTAGATTGTCTACTGAATTTTGACCCTGGTCACTTATTCAGTAGACAATCACTACAGTTTATTTACATTTTACAATCTCTTGTCACTAAATTAACACTTTCACTATAGTTTTCCATTCAAAGTAAGATGCACTACCTCTTACTTTTCTCTTTCCACTGTCCAAAGCCATTTATTTTTTACTTTACACAGAAACTGCCCAATGCTTCTAGCGTCCTTGCATATCATTTCAATTATAAGTGTATTTCTATCCCCCTTCAACCACTTCTTATTAAAAAATTCTTTTCTCCAATTTTCTGTTCCTTGGCACTTATATACTATGTGTTCAATGTCTTCATTACCAGCACATATCGGACATTGGTTCTGAGGAATACCCTGTCTTTGCCCTTTTAGCCTCCATGCTCTGGTTCTTAACCATGCAATAGATTCACTCTCTTCTTTATTTACTATGTCTATATATTTTTCCCTACCCCATGTATTTTTCATTGGCCTATAATAAACTAATGAGCTCTTTTCGGCAATCTCACTGAACATGATTTGTATTTCTATATCTTCCAGTCTTTTCCTTGCCTTTTTCCAAAAATGTTTTACGTTATTTTCTCTCCTTCTCCATATATCTCCTAACCCATTTTTCTCCAAAATATTCCGTAATTTACTTACCCATCCATCATTCATTAAGCTCTTCTCTTGGTATTCAATACATTGTCTTAACACATTACTTTTTCCTAGATTTAAACTTCTGAACCAAAATTTCAAAGCTCTTTCCATTATCTTCTCCTTAGTTGGGTACTAACCACGAACAAATTAATACAATAACAATAATTACAATAATTAATGTAATAAGATAACTAATTCACATCAACACATTAATAATTTCTTTCTTTAACATGTTTTGTTCTAAGTATTCTCTTTGCTAATTAAGATGTTAAAGCACACATATTCATTACGTATTATGTACATATGGTATAGAATAAGTATATAAAGTATATTATAAAATATAATATGAGGGGGAAAGACCATTGTTAGCTATATAACCAGTAATATAAAATTACGAGAAATACAGTAGCATGTAACGAACTTTGGATCCATAATTAAGAAGTCGGAAGTCTGTAAACATATACATGTAACATAAACTGTTATTGGATGTTATTGGACAGTAGCACCAATCAGGTACATTGAAACATACCTATAATTCAAATACGTACGTACTCTCAACTAACCCATTCTCATACATTAGTAAATACATATTTAATACAAAGGTACAATTAAAAATTTAAAGAAAAAATAAAGTAATTATTATATGAAATGCAAAGATATAAAGGAATGAAAGATGTTTAAGAACACGAGTATTCTTGAAAGAAAAAAATATTTCCGTAAGCTGTATTAAGTTCTGATTTGTTTCTGCTGGATTCTCAGAGTTTGGTCGCCGGAGTAATGTTGAGAGTGACTCACCAAACCAGGCTATTGCAGAAACGTGATTTAGTGCGTTAGCTAAGTCAGCTTCATTCACAACTCAGTTAACGCTACATGTACACGAGTATACTCCTTCCTCCATTGTTTTGCATGCTTTCAATTGGACACAACAGTCTATGGAATGTTCCATTCACCGCGGTCAACGTCTGTCAAGAACTATAGTCCAGCAACTCTTTGGGTGCACGTGTGAGGCGATAACATGAAGTCTCGACTCCTTTCATTCCTTATCTAGTTAAACATAATAACTTTCAATAAGAAAATTTAAAAATTAAAAAGTGTCTAAGGTGCATCTCAAAGTATTATATCTATTTAGATACCTCCAAGTATCGAAGTCCCATCCCTAGAACTTTTAAATGTTTATACCTTTCTCAAGCGGTAAATCGTTATTTGTTTTCTCTCGTGATCAAACAAACAGCATGGAATTTAAAATCCATCACATACAGCAGTGCTCAAATGTATTAGCATTAGTTACAAATACATAAAAGGTATTTTAAAGAAAAAATCTAATGTGTTACACTCGCATGACTTTCTCTACTCTAGTACACACTATTTTTACAAACTATTATTCTCCATCTATTTCATATTAATCGAGATAAACATTTGCAGAAACGATCTTTTGATATGCAAAGAGAATTACATTTTACACATAGCGACCAGTTCTAAAAATATTTGATTATCGCGTAAGGCGTACTATGTTCCCCTTGTTTTGTAATTGCAAGGGTAATATAGAAATACAATTGCCTTTAAGCATAGACGTATCTCTTAATAGCTGGTTGCTAGGTGCAGCACATTCTCTTTACCACAGATTAATACTCTTACAAAAAAAATGAATAACGAATTCCCATTTGAGAAAATAAGCATTGAAAACTTAAGGGAAAAACAAGCAATATCTTGAAAATGGTTCACTCAACAAAAAATGTATATGACATAAATTGTGTATTTTAACGCAATCTACATTTTTGTGTAGTAAAATTTTGTCTATCTCTTATGGTTTACCAGTTATGGAAAAGTCGTTCACAATGAAGAATACTTTTGGAGACATTCCCAGAAAATTCGAAATATAGATTTCATTTGTCATGAAAATATCTTAAACATATGATATTTTAATCAAAATCGTTAGTCATTTTTGAGAAAATTAAAATTTTCGAAAAATGTTCCATGTAAATGATAATCTGGGGTGGGGTTTTTTCTTGAAAACCTTCGTGTTGCGTCTCTGGAAGATACTGAACCTAAATACCAAGTTTGGTGTTTTTCCGACTGTTCGTTTCTGAGTTATGCTATTCACACACACACACACACACACACACACACACGGACGGACATGTTTCCAAAAATGCTTTTTTTGGATTCGGAGGGTCTCAAAATATATATTAACGGTGTAATCTCGGTATCGAATTTTTGGGTTCTTCTCCTACTTACTATACGTAGAAGAGAAAGTAAAAAATGCCAGTGGGTAGTTGAAAAGCATGTAATAATAATCAATTCAGTGCAAAAATACATTTAGTTTAAACAAAGTTGTTTTACATAAAAAATAAATATTCTTCTGGCTCAAAACTAATTTGTAGGTCCAAGTATGTAAGAATAAAACAAAAATCAGTATTTCGTTGCATACTAATGAGCTTTGATCCCAGCTGCACATCTATTTGGCATTGAATCCACAAGCTTTTGTAATCGATCGAGTGGGAGTTTTGACTATTCGTCCAATAAGGCAGCAGCAAATTGATCCTTGATTGAGTAGCTTCTACGACGAACACGTCGATCCAATTCATCCTGGAGGTGTTTTATTGATTTAGATCCGGGCTCTGCCTTGGCCACTACAAAAGTTTAATTTTTTTATCTGAAAAGACCTTTTGAAACGGCCGGAGGTGTTTTGGACATTGTCTTACTAAAAAATCCAATTACGTGGCACATGCTTTCTCCTATGTGGAACCATATTCTTTTCTACGAGGGCTGATCAATAAAGAGTGAGATTGATTTTTTCCTGTAGCTTTCTTGAGAGTTTCCTGTCTCTACCATAAATATTTTCAAAGAGCGCGGTTCATGTATAATGTCCATAGGCGGCAGCACTCTCGTATCGGTAGGTTGGTAGTAATGCTGTATATTGTTGACCCTAGTTGAATTTCGCATACCACAAAATGAAGGTGACACGAGAGGAGCAATAAAATTTTGTTTTCGTTTAAATCATACAGCCTCTGAAACTTTGGAAAAGCCGAAGCAATCATACGGTGAAGATGCACTACCTCGTGCAACAGTGTTTAGGTGGTTCAAAGACTTCAAAGTAGAGCGAGTCCTCTGTGCTAAGCAAGGTAGGCCTGGTGCTTCGGCTTCTGCTATGACTGAAGTCAACATCAACACGGCTGCTGTGATTGTTGTTCCCACTCACACCACTGTTACAGCAGCATACTACACGTCAGTATTGGCTACACCGAGGAAGCACATTGCAAGGAAACATCCAGAACTATCACAACAACGTGCGGCCTCACGTTGCAAATCAAGTCAAGGAATTTTTGGCTAAATTCAACATTACCTGTGTGCCGCATCTGCCTTATAGCCCCAATCTTGTCCCCTGTGATTTCTTTTTATTTCTATCACTAAAGGCAAAGCTCCGGGGCATTCGATTTGAGAGCACTGAAGCAGTGCTGAAGAAAATTGAGGCGATTCTCAAAGACGAATGGCCTGTACCATGTGTTCGAAGACTGGCAGAGACGGTATAAAAAGTGCATTCAAGTAGGAGAGGACTACTTTGAAAAAAACATGTCAACATTGAAATGGAGTAATAAATATCTGTGAAAAGCAATTAGTCTCAGCCTTTATTGATCAGCCCTCGTAAAATGTCACTGTACAGGAAATGATTCTACTGCCTTCTATTTGGACTAGAGGACCAACCCCACTTCTAGAAACACATTCCAATACCATGATCTGCAACCATCGTGCTTAAGGGTCGGTACCTGGTACTTTTTGTTGTCCCTTTGGTTTTGTAGTCGACGTATGTACTGCACACCATCAGAAGAAAATAAATTTAATTTACTCTCATCAGTCCATAAAACCTTAGACCAATCTGTAGACTTCCAAGTTTGATGTTTTTTTTTTTTTGCAAACTCTAACCTGCCTTCCTGTTTTTTGAATTTATGAGTGGTTTACGTGATGGTCGTCTACCATTTGAATCACCTGCTACTAGGCGACGTTTTACAGCAGAAGGTTTAGTTCACGATGCTGCTCCAGATCATCCCTTACTTGTCAAGCCGATTCTATTAGATCAGCAACTGTCTGGTTACAAATCATTCTGTTCTCTCTCATTGCTGTTTTTCGAATACGACCAGACCTTTGCTTATTGGCTACAGTTCCTTCCTGTATTTGCCTCGACTCCACACACTTATTAGTTGTTCTGATATGCTAAAGTCTCTAGCAGAGCTAGACTGCTACTTTCCCTTCTTCAAAGCATTCAACAACAGCTTGTCTCACATCAACTGAGCATTCTTTCTGTTTTGGTATGCTTCTATTTCCCCTAAAAGTAAATAACACAGCCTGAATGCCGAAGTAACAATATTTAATCAATACCATCAAATCACATTACAAAATACGTAAGAGCTAAGGAGATATATACTTACATTGTTATTGCACGAGCTCGCTTGTTTACTAAACTATATTCACTCTTAGGTTGATCCGCGACAAAACAAACCCACGTGGTTAGTGCCCGTGGTGCAACACGGTAGCAATACGCCCAGGAAAGTAGTACCATGCTAATCTCTAAATTTTAGAATGAATTTATCCTTCAATAGTATAATATTCTATACAAATACCTAAAGTTTTATTTAACGCTGATTTATAACGTAAAACAGAGCTACAAGTCCCATGATGCAATTCGTATGAGTCACCTGACATCCGGGTAGGCGCAGAATATTGTTTACAACCAGAAACCAGCAGTTGTGTTTAGTATCATGGAGGACAGTTAATTTACTCTTGTGTTTTCGTCGAATTACGTAGAACATTAGCTGCGCAAACCATTGACTAGCGGTGAAAAAACAATAGTGTTGATTCTTTATTATAAGTTATGTGAGAAATACACAACACTTTCCGGAAAGAAATGGTGAAATTAACTTCCGAGTTCACCGGTGTTTCGAGTGCTTGTGCAGAAAAATATGAAACGAGAAAAGTGGTTACACCCGGAATAAAAAAGAAAAATAAAGCATATGAAATACCCGATGCAAGAATGTAGTGATCTTGAGAAGAGTGCGATTCGCGTAACAGTGCACAATTTCTTTTAAAACGAGCCGCCAACAGTTAATAAAGTGGCGCTTCCAGAGAGCGAATAAATTAGGTTATCGCATATCTGTTACTTTATTTTTCGCTCATTTATTTTAGAATTAACTATTATTATATGTGCAAATGTTTATTTTGTTACAACTATCAATCTTATCATCTTTTACCCTAAACAGAATATGCTAGTCACCGCACATGGTCTGAAGGTGTGACAGTATTTCTAGTGCGAATGGCGGAAGGATACATTATAACGGTGCACTGGTCACCTGGGGTTTGTTTTGACGCCGATCAACCTAAGAGTGAATACAGTTTAGATACGAGACCGCGGCAACGCGAAGCTATTCATGGAGCGACACAGTTAAATACGTTGCCCTGTTGTGACTGCATGCAAACAGTACTGACAGCATAAAACCTCAACTGAGCGCTACTGTAGATAAAATCTGACTATGCTTTACCTACTGTAGTTATCCTGCACCCAAATAAAACCGGAGTTTGGTGCCCAATAACCGCACAGAGAATAGTGGGACCAATTTTTTTTAAACCAATGTGATCACTGCAGAGTACCGATGAATTTTCATGGAGTTTGCTGAGCCACTAGACGATGTACCGTGTCAAGCATGTTTTCAGCAGGACGGCGCTACATGCCATACATCAAATGAATCCATGGCACTACTTGCAAGTTTCTTTTGACGACCGGATAATTTCCAAGAACCTGTGGCCACCGAGATCTCCGGATTTGACATCGGACCTCTTTCTATGGGTTTACTTAAAATACAGGATTTATGCCACACGTCCCCAAACATTGGACGATCTGAAGCACAACATTACACATGAGATTTAAACTATTGGCAACAGAGTCCTCCACGAGTGGCCAGTAACATGGAACGACGTGTTAAGTTGTGCCTTATGCAGGTTGGAGGACATTGTCAACATTTGCTATAGAAGTAAATAATCTCCCAAAATTCCTCTGCATTTCAGATCTAATAATTTGTCGCCAGCATAACTAGTTTTGAAACAGTTAAAGAAATAAATGTGTCATTTCCTCATAAATCATCCTGTGTAACGAATTGTGTAAATGAGCAATGAAATTTATCCCTCGATTAACAAGAAGTGGATAATAGAACAGCTTTCGCAACAATACTTAGCAGAAGAGTATCTGGGGAATGTCATGTGAATGCAACACATCATATATTTCTCGGAGTACCCTTAAGGATGTGAATACTAAAACTTCCGAGATAAGTGGGGACACATGGCAACTCTTTAAAGTGTTTTTAATATCACTAAAAACTACTCTCGCATATTCTTCGCCACGAGCGAACATTTTACGTGAGTTTGCACTTAGCGAACGAGTTCCCGGCACTTTTAACGGGAATTTGCGCTGAGTGAACTTCCTTTCATTCGCCTACATTCGGTTATTAGAGCGAGTGCTCGCTTTCAATTTGAAACACTTGTGTATCCTATCGCATTCAATATGGGAAAACTTGAAGAATGTCGACATAAATGCAACACAGGAAGGGGAGTAAAAAGAATTCAGGTGGAAAAAGGAGACAATGTAAAAACAGAACAATAGATCTGGTAGCTAGGTATATAATTTCCGAGAGAGAAAGTGCGGAAAGAAAGTGACAATGCCAGTAAACAAAACATATGCCTAAATGCTATATTTAAAAAGTTTCCTTTTATCTGCAGCACCAATCGTAATATGTACACTCGCGTTCATTGGTATTCGAACTCTAAGGTGAAGAAGTTGGTTTGTTACGTTATTCGTTGTAGGAGTTGTATTATATTTCGACTGTTCGAGAGCCGAACATGAAGTAGTTGCAACCGCACATATAGTACCAGGTAGGCTTCGCCCCAAATGTAATTTCCGGTGTCCTTTGCCCCAAATGTTTAAAAATATATTAACTTTGTAATTTGACCATTTCTTTAAATATTATATATTTATGTTTCCCTCGGCTGCGTCAGTATTTATTTTAGAGACACGTTTCTCTTGGTAGGGTTGTGATGCGACAAGAGGCTTACACAGATTATAATTTTACTTCACTCCTTTTATTAATGCTTGATACAATTTATATAACACTTCGCTGATACAACTGCGAGATTCTTTAATTAATTAAATACACTTTTTAATGCGTAAAACTTATTTTTCGTCTTACACGAAAACTTATTAAATCTCTCGAGGACGTTTTTTGTGTCTGGTTAGTAACGCTGTCTGCAGACAACTGACTTCTGAATTTGTAAATGTTTATCCTTTTTAGTTTCTGATTGGCTAATCCTAATCCAATAGAATACCTTCATTTTACTAAAACTTTTTCTGGTTGTTGATTGGCTATTTTATAAAATGTCACTAAAATTACATTATTGCTTCCAAGAATCACAAGTAGTATTGTTAAACTCTCAAACTCATTATTGGCTCAAGGCTACTTCATTGTTACCTCATTGTTAGCAACGTTTAACTTATTATTCTCACACCTCCTACATTATTAAATTACGTAATACATTCGCATAACATTATTACACATGGATACAATAATATAAACATATGAAATGACTGTTACATACATTTTACATATTATTACATACCATATTGCTTCAAGGCGGGCTGAAATCTTTTAAGTATTAAAAATACTGCCTCATAGGGAATATCGAACTTATATTCTTGTGATATGTAACAAAACATACGACTTTTATATCAGGCGCCTTTCTTTTATACTGTGGCCATCACATAGAGCTCGATCTACCGCAGAAACAGTTAAAATATCACCGCAACTACTTCATATTCTCGTAGTTGTAGTTATAACGATAAGTGCATAGTAAGATACAGAATGTAAAATGTACGGCACAATTGCAGGACACATTCCTCACCCGTAGACGAAGAAATTATGTTATATGAACATGAGCCTGGAAACACTTTGTTACCATGTTACAGCTCGTTTTCTCCAAGTCATTAATCATGGGGAACATGCGCTCTTGGTTACGTCTGGTTACGTTGCCATTATCGTAGGTACACCGCCAGTGTTTTGTTTTACATGTCCTGTTGTATGCGACTTAGTCATTGTTTGTTTACAGGTAACATCAACTATTCCAGTGAGCACTACGACCTTGGCAAGCACACGGGCTACTACGTACTAGTAGAGTTGATCACAGACTTGGCTCAGCAATGGCAGTGTACACAAATGCAGAGCTGGCAGATGCCCATTTGATGTATGGATTAGCAGACGGCAATGGCGCTTGCGCTCAACGTTTGTACCGGAAGAGATTTCCAAGACAAAAGTGCTCCGACAGGAAAACGTTTGAAGCCATTGATCGTCGTCTTAGGGAACATAGGGCATTTCAGCCTGATACTCGCGACCGGGGGAGGCCTAGAAGGACGAGGACACCGCAACGGGAGGCGGAAATTCTTCAGGCAGTTGAAGACGACCCTAATGTCAGTACAACACAAGTCTCTGCAACAATGAATGTTGACCACATGACTGTCTGGCGAGTATTACACGAGGTCCGGCTGTATCCATACCATTTACAGCGTGTGCAGGCAGTATCAGCAGATGATTTTCCTGTACGGGTAGACTTCTTCGAATGGTTTATGCAACAAAGTGTCAACCCTAATTTTTGTGCAACGGTGATGAGGCGTCGCTTCAACGAGATCAGCTTGTAAATTATCACAATCGGCATGTATGGGTTGACGTCAATCCTCACGCAACTGTTAAAGCAAGTCATCAACAAAGATTTTCTGTCAATTTTTGGGCTGGTATTGTTGGTGACTGTGTGGTAGGCCTCACGTTCTTCCACCCAGGCTCAACGGACAAAGCTACCATAATTTCGTAGAGAATGTTCTACCTGATTTGTTAGCAGCTGTGTCTTTAGCTGTGCGACAAAACATGTACTTCATGCACGATGGAGCACCTCCTGATTTTAGTGTTAATGTCCGTCGGCTTCTTAATAACAGATTTGGTGACAAATGGATAGGTAGAGGTGGACCAATTGCCTGGCCTCCACGCTCCTCGGACCTAAAGCCACTGGACATTTATGTGTGGGGACATTTGAAAGCTCTTGTGTATCGAACCCCATGTCCAGAGTCTCCGTGCCCGTATTATGGAAGGCTCCGAAACCATACGCGCATGCATCAGCGCATACGGGATTTACTACGACGGCGGGTTGATACATGTATTAATGATCACGAAGACATATTGAGCATCTCCTGTAAGAAAGAGTTTCATGTGGTATGCTGTTACGTTCTATTCTTGTGTTTCCCATGATAAAGGAGTTGGAGAAAATGAACTTTAACATGGTAACAAAGCATTTCTAAACCCATGTTCATATAACATAATTTCTTCGTCTATGTGTGAGGGATGTGTCCTGCAATTTGTGCTGTAAATGTTTGTTGCACCCTCATATTAGATATGTTGTCTTCTATCGAAAAACTTCTGAAGGCTTCTCAGAAAATTTTCATTCACAATGGAGGTTTCATATCCCAAAATTGAGTGAATTTCTTTTCTTTTAGTTCTTACAATACATGGGATTTGAGCATACAGTTTATTTTTTATGCGATCACCAGCGTTGGGTAAATTTCTGTAGCTCCATTTTGAGAAATGTCAATGATAGGGTAATTTGTCCACTCTTAATATTATTCTCTGACGAAGTATGGTTCATTTAGATAGCTATGTTTCGTCGTGAAATACCTGATATTGGAGTACAGAGAAACCCGGTTTTACACACGAGATTCCCTTGCTTGAAGGTGTACAGTAAATGCAGAGAGAATAATACGAGGGCGGGTTGATAAGTCAGTGACTCTTTAATGAAAATAGCAATTTTTTTTTCAAAAAATCAATTTTATTTCTCAACATAGTCTCCTTTCAATTCAACACAGGTTGTCCAACGTTTCTTCAACTTTTTTAAGCCTTCCAAAAATGTAATTTTTCGAAGTCTACAAAATATGAGGCATTTTCGCCATGGTGTGTTCACTGGACGTGAATTTCTTCCCAGCGAGCCAATTTTTCAGGTCTCTCGGAGCCAAATCTGGAGAATATGATGGGTCAGGTAGCGGTTCGTAGCCCAATTCCACAAATTTCGCAATGACAATAGTTGACTTGTGTGCGGGTGCATTATCCCGGTGAAAGAGAACCTTTCTTATACTCAAAAATTCGTGCAGAATGTTATACACCGGTCTACTCGAGATGTTTACAGTCTTGGCTATCTCAAGGAGTTTCACTCGACGGTCTTCCAACACCACAATATCGTGAACTTTGTTCACTATTTCTTCTGTTGTGACTTCAACCGGCCGTCCTGTGCGCACGGTATCTCTTGCGTTGGAACGGTCACATCGCAATTCTGTGAACCACTTGTGAACTATGCCTTGTGATGGAGCAGTGTTTCCATAATACTTGTTCAGATTTTCTTTCGTTTCCATCACCGTGTTACAACACAAAAAGTAGTGCTTTATCAGAACACGTAATTCACTTTTCTCCATTTTCTACGAAACAACACACATCTGCTTATTTTAGACGCTCTCAACAATGTTCTAAGAGACAAATGACGACAAATTCGCGATTACTACGAATACCTCGTACACCTGTATTTTTTGAACAAACAAATACATACAAGAATCACTCACACCATTTTTTTGAACAGCTGACCAATATTGAATATTAGTCTGCACTCTTCCAACGAGCATAATAATGGATCATTAATTTTAATTCAGGAAATATTTGTAAATAGGGTAATTAGTCAACAATTGTGACCCTCACCATACCCTGAATTAAATGTATGTGATTTTTATTCAAGGGGTAAGTTGAAAAAAACTCTTATGTGATAACATTCATACGACTTTTTCTACCCTCTATCGTTTAAGAGTGAGTATACAAATTATTCTTATAAACCGTATTTTTCTATCTCCCTCATTTTAATCCAAATAAGCCTTTTAAGCAATAGCTACATTACACGTTTCATTACATATACAAAGAGAACAGCAACAATCAAATGTTTAAGAACTGGACACTATATTCTGGCCTTAAAAATTCCATACTGTGTCCATGACATCGCGAGTAACAACTGAATGTTGAAAGGAATTTAAGACTATGACCCAGAACTGAACAATTCAAACCTATAATAACAGATATCTCAGAAACGGGTTGTGCCACAAAAGACTTATTTTAAATAAATTGTGTGTTTCAAAGACATCTGCATTTCTTTGTGTGGTACGTTTTCGTCCATTGCTTAACGTTTACCAGTTATACAAGATTATACAAAATTCCTTCCGAATGAAGAGGACTTCATAGGCTATTCACTAAAAATTCAAGATGCAGATTTTATTTGCATTGTAAATAGCTTTAATATGTGGTTTTTTAATCAAAATCGTTATAGCCATTATTTATAAAATAAATATTTCGAAAAAGCTCCATGAAAATGATAAGTTGTGGTGGAGCGATTTTCTTGAAAATCGTTTTGTCTCATCTTTGTAAGATATTGAATCCAACTTTTCGTTGTTGAGTAATAGTGTTCACACACACACACACACACACACGCACGGTTATGTTTCCAAAAATGTTTTATTTGGATTCAGGGGCCTCAAAACACGCATTTCCGGTGAAATCTCAGGGTCGAATTTTGGGTGGAATGAAATACTTCCCCTGCTTACTATACGTTGTAGAGAAAGTATTATGGTGTGTGCAACAAACCCCATACCATGCAACTAAAAGAAAGCATCAGACAAGGAAGTCACTGAATTTAGGATACCGAGCTCATCAGTGTGAATGAAAATTTCCTGAGAAGATGTTAAAAATATGCTGATAGAGGGGAACATTTCCAACATCTCTTATGATAAGGTATACGAGGTGTGGCAATAAAGAAACCGGACTGACGCTCTAACTCCTTATTGAAAATACTTACACAACTGAAATGTGGTCCCCTTCAATGTAATCCCTTCCTCGGAGCGAGTTTTCTACTGTTGGTAGCAGTGCTGCAAGTCTTTTTCTGTTATGCTGTTGAGGAGTCTCGTCGCTTTTTCCTTCACTGCATCCACGGACTCGAACGTGGTTCCTTTGAACATAGACTTCACTTTTGGGACGAGATAAAATCCGCATGGTGCTAGGTCAGGTGAATACGGTGGATGTTCCATCACTGAAATGTTGTTTTTCGCCAAAAACCTCTTATAGACATCGCCTTATGGACCAGCGTGTTATGCTGATGAAGAATCCAAGAGCGATTCTACCACAGATCTGGTCTCCTTCGTCGCACACGTTCATGGAGGGTCTTCAGAACAGTTGTGTAATAAACTTGATTGACAGTCTGACCTTCAGGCGGTCTTCTCGAACAATTCTAGCAACCTTCTCCACATTCTCTTTGGTTTTCGAAGTGGAAGGATGGTCTTCGACATCTTCCCTGCCGTCTTGAAGCCTCTTAACCCACTCGAAAACTTGCGTACGAGATAGACACTGATCACCATAAACTTTTTTCAACAAATCACAAGTTTCTGTGGCGAGTTTTCCAAGTTTTGTGAGGAACTTGATGTTAACACGTTGTTCTACTTTAGAGCGTGGCATAATTTCGACGGAGCTCAGATACATGACCCGTTTCTAAGGAGGCTCACAGCCAGACTAACGGCCGGTTTCACCAAACGCATTTAAAGTCTACAATAGTAACTCCAGAGTAATACTAACCCGGTGATTGTTACTCCCGAGTGGTATGTATTCGTTTCACCATGCTTGTGTGGAGGTTAAAGTACTCTCGAGTTAGCACTCCAATAATTATACCAGAAAAGTGCCGATCGAGTAGTTTCTCATAGTTTGTGAGCAATGTTTAAAGCTTTTTATTCGCCATTTTAAGGAATTTAGTGCCAGTAAACGAAAGTTTTTAGAGGTTTAAGCTACGGAGAAATAAGTGAAGAAATCACTGGTAAGTAGAAATACATGGTAATAGCTAATATTTTCGAAAAAAGTAACTTAAACTTTCGTTGTAATGAAATTATCCTGTTAACTTATACTTTTTGTGTGTTAAATTTACAGAATCATGTCAGACGAAGGAAAGCGAAACAGAAGTCCAAATTGTATTCTTCTGAAAAACTCCTACTGCTTTCTGTGTTAGAAGAATTTATAAGAGCACATGGTTCAACTATGCGCCAGAAGAAGGATACATGGGAGAAGGCTGCAGAAAAATATAATGCTGGCACCACTATGGGACACAGAACTGCAGCTAATATAAAGACAGAGTGGGAGGTGCTAAAAAAAGCTGCACAGAAGGATTTAGCTAATAAAAGAATAGCTGCAAATATGATATTTGTTCTCTGTTTAATATGCAACATGAATATGTAGTGTAAGCGTTTGTTCTATTTTTTCCTTCTAATTTGTAGGTGGTGGACCTCTAAGGCCAGATCATAGTGATGATCCGGTATTCACCAAAGTCTCATTGGTAAAAATCCTCATCTTCATCGCTAGAACTGTCCTCAAAAACCATTCTCATCAATCGTGCAGCGGTGCAGCCATTGTAAAATGCTAGCTAGCAGTTACTCTGTACTTTATTCCACAATATTCTTGTAGATGCAAGGGGAATTGGTAGGTCTTAAGCGATGGTGAAATATTTTAAGAGGTGGTTGTTATGGGAAGTATTCCATTTGCTTTGCATGTCCAGGACAAAAAAAAATGAATAACGAATTCGAGAAAAAGTATAAGTATTGGAAAATTTAAGGAAATAACAAGCAACATCTCGAAAATGGTTCAGTCAAAAAAAAATGTATATGACATAAATTGTGTATTTTAACGCGATTTACATTTTTGTGTAGTCAAACTTTATCTATCTCTTATGGTTTACCAGTTATGCAAAAGTCATTCACAATGAAGAATACTTTTGGAGACATTCCCAGAAAATTCAAGATATACATTTTATTTGTCATGAAAATATCTTAAACATATATTTTAATCAAAATCGTTACAGCCATCTTTGAGAAAATTAAAATTTTTGAAAAATGCTCCATGTAAAGGGTAATCTGGGGTGGGAGGATTTTCTTGAAAACCTTCGTGTCGCATCTCTGAAAGATACTGAACCTAAATATCAAGTTTGGTGTTTATCTGACTGTTCGTTTCTGACTTATGCTGTTCACAGACACACACAACACACACGGACATATTTCAAAAATCCTTTTTTTGGATTCAGGGGGTCTCAAAACATGTATTTCCGGTGAAATCTCGGTATCGAATTTTTGGGTGGAATACAATACTTCCCCTACTTACTATGCGTAGTAGAGAAAGTAAAAAATCATTGTAAAACTACTGACATTTTAGCCTAAGTTAAATAAAGAAGCTTCCCTTGGCTTGTGAACTTTTTCGTCTCCAGCTGGTAAGATTCCACGGCCATATAAACTCAGCCGCCAGCTATGATAACACACCTTTTTTGTTTCGCTGTTGTTTTGTTTTGAGAGGGATCATGTCTTACAAATTAGGTTGCCTTGGGATAAGCTGCAATACCATTTTGTGACGAGGGCTTTCACGCTGAAAGCTTTGGGATCGAGATATTGGATCGAGTCTATGAGATAACATCTCAAGTGGAGTCTGGATCTGTTATACAGTGCTGCCAACATGTACTGTATGTACTTGTGATACACACTGCCAGAAAGCGAATAATATTACGGCCAGAAAATAACCAGAGGCCAAGGAAACAGCTGAAGTACGGGGTTGGGTGTGAATAACAGAAGAAGAGCGGGGAGCCAAGCGTGGTGGTTATGTATTTCTTGCATGAAACTCCATTGAATATGAAACAATTTAACGTGTAAATGACACACGACCTTCTCTACCCATTTACAACTTCACAGGCACACCTGATATACCCTTCTATACATTTAAAAAGAGGCACTTTTATTCACTTTACGATAATCATAGTAACCCTCTGCCTAGAAATTCTCAATCCAACATAATTTAGTTTCATAATTTTCTACAAACTACTTTTACAAGGCTTATTACTTTCTGTAACATTTACCTGTAGTAACTATAGAAAGTATTGTATTTCAACCAAAAAGACTACGTTTAAGACTACGAGATGAAATAAAAGTGTCCACTTACATGACTTTCTCTCTATTGTACAAACTATTTTTACAAACGCTTATTCTCCATCTACTTCATGTTAATCGAGATAAACATTTGCAGGAACTATCTTATTGCTAATTTTCTTGTAAGTGCAAGGGAAATTGTTTGGCTTTAATCGATAGTCAAATATTTTAAGAGCTGGATTCTATGTGGAACATTCCTTTCTCTTTGCATTCCAGGACATAAAAAAGCGAATAACGAATTCCCATTTGAGAGAAGGTATATGTATTGGAAAGCTCTAACAAATAAGGAATTCATCGGAAATGTTTTACTCAAAAAAAAAAAAAAAAATTGTGTGTTTTATCGAGTTCTACATTTTCTATGTAGTAAAATTTTGTCTGTCTCTTACGGTTACCAGTTATGCAAACATTATTTAAAATGAAGAGGACTTTTGGGGATATTCCCAAGAAATTCAAGATATACATTTCATTTGTTATAAAATATCTTAAATATATGACATTTTGATCAAAATCGTTAGTCATTTTTGATAAAATCAAAATTTTTGAAAAAGTTCCCACGTACTACTACCATTACTAATTACCGCATACGATTATATCACAACATTAATAATTACATATTCAGAAACAAAATTTTATAATTAACAAATTCTAAATTCAGATAATCCTCTGATAATAAATCATTATAAATATACTTTAAAAATATTTTCGCCATTAAAAGGATAGTCTGGAATGGGAAATTTTCTTGAAAATCTTGGTGTCGCAACTTTGAAAGATACTGAATCTTAATACCAAGTTTGGTATTTATCCAACTTTTGGTTTTTGAGTTATGGTCTTTACAGATACACAGAGAAATACATACACACGGACCTTTTCTAAAAGTGCTTTTTTCTGGATTCAGGGCACCTCAATACATGTATTTCCGGTGAAATCTCGGTATCGAATTTTTGGGTGCGATGCAATATCTCCCCTACTTTGCGGTGGTATGTCGATTCTGGCCACACGTTAGGCAGCCAATTTGTAGGAATGGTCCCGGGTCATGGAACTTGTATCTCGGGTTAGTGATGAATACGACTGTTTGTTTTCCTGCTCGTTTATGTTCCGTCACCGTTTTAATATTTTATTCCTGCTATTACTTCGACACGCGCGCGCGCGGTTTCTTATTTTTTACACTTCATATCATTGCGCCTATCCGCTGTCTTCTAAACTTTTCTGCCAACCATCTCTAAGGAATTACCACGACCAAGTATGTAATCTAAGCTTTACTACACATTTTCGTAACAAACATCTCCAAAGAGCTACAACGGCCAAATGTGTATTCTAAAAATGTCCTGTTTCTCTATTTCAAACGTTCAATATCTCCCCATTCCACTATCACCTGATTTTTAACTTCTTTCATTGGAGGCCTAAGGCTATCTGGCTTTTGGCGAACATTGGCCCTTTTCTACACCTCTGCGTTCCAGCAACCTAACGGGACACTTAACAATAGAGGGAAAAACCACCCGGCTGCTGATGGCACTATCCAACCCTGCTCATTTGGTAACATTCGCTTCCCAGTCTTTTTCAATACAGTTCCTAGTGTTATTGATATTTATTTTACCTATGATTATAATTTTATTTTACTACTCAAAACATACTGCTTCAACTTACTATAGTAATAGGGAAAGTAAAAAGCGTTTTTAGATAAATATATGGATTTGCGAGTCTGTGAACAGTATTAACTAAAAAACTAAAACTCGGTTTAAATTCCAAACTTGGTATTTATGCTCAGCATCTTCCGAGGATCCGACACGAAAGTTTGTAAGAAAATCCCCCCACCTCAAGACAAGCTTTACATGGAAAATTTTTCGAAAAATTTGATCTTCTCAAAAAACTCTTTAAATATTTTATTTAAAATACCAGTTGTTCAAGGCATTTTAATGTAAAATTAAATATATAACTTGAATTTTCTGGCAATAGCCTCTGAAGTCCTCTATATTCTGGATTGCTTTTGCATAACTAGTAAACCGAGAGAAAGAGAGAGAGAGAGAGAGAGAGACAGAGAAAATCTTACTACACAAAAATATAGTTCTCGATAAAGCACACAATTTATGTCATATATTTTTTGTAGAGTTAACCATTTCCGAAATAATCCTTCTTATTGGTTTATATTTTCAAATACTTATACTTTTCTCAGATAGGAAATCGTTATTGTATTTTTTTGTTTTTGCTCGCATAGTCATGCAAGGAGAAAGGATTTCAAAGCCATCACATAGCGACTTAAAAAATATGACTATCGTTTAAGTCCATTATTATCCCCCATATTCGCATTCTACCTACAAGGAAATATTTAATAAAATCATTTTACAAATGGTAATTGTTATTTCACTCAAGCTGTGGGTAGGAATGTTGGAAAAATACAATCACACTGAAAATTTCAGATATTAATAATAGTCTAACTATGAACCCGGGGCCTAAAGATCTTACGACGTTAGTAAGTTGCCATTAAGTTACGTCATCCTGAAATAAATTTGAGTCTCCTTGTGATTTACCGGAAAAATACGAATTTAATGTCGTACCGGCATGTTGTCCATGATAACGAATATTTGTGGTTCAAATCTCGGCTACAAATTGAATTTTTCAGTTTGATTCGACCTTTCCCGCCTCGTGTGAAAGAAAAATATATTACCATTTTATAACACATTTAGTAAATTATAGGTACAGACATTCATAGATTGTAACACATCAATTGTTTACCGCCGCTTTAATGTAAACTAAAATTTCCTGTAATATTGGAAATAAGTCAAACATACGAGGGCAGCAGTTCATGACTATGACGAGAGATAGCGTTCTAATCACAGGTTTCTTGTTTGTACCCAAGTCTTACATCTATTCTGGTATAATCACAGACATTTGTCGTTATTTGTTTTTTTGAACATTGTTGAGAGCGTCTAAAATAAGCAGATGTGTGTTGCTTCGTAGAAAATGGAGAAAAGTGAATTTCTGTTATGATAAAACACTACTTTTTGCGTGGTAAGACGGCGAAGGAAACCAAGAAAAGCTGAACAAGTATTATGGGGACTCTGCTCCATCACATGGCATGGTTCACAAGTGGTTCACAGAATTTCGATGTGGCCATTGTCGAGCACAGGAGATGCCGTGCACGCAGGACGGCCGGTTGAGGTCACAACAGAATAAATGGTGAACAAAGTTCACGATATTGTGTTGGAAGACCGCCGGGTGAAAATCCGTGAAGCAGCCAAGACAGTAAACATCTCAAGTGAACGGGTGTATAACATTCTGCACGAATTTTGAGTATAAGAAAGTTGTTAGCAAGATGGGTACCGCGACTGCTCACAGCTGAGAACAAGCAGAATCGTGTGACCACTTCACAGGGATGTTTGAACATGTTCCAGTGCAACCCAAATGCGTTTTTGCGGAGTTATATCACGGTTGATGAAACGTGGAGCCATTACTATCCACCTGAAAGCAAACCACAATCAAAGCAGTGGATTTCCTTCTGCGAACCGGCTCCAAAGAAAGCCAAAACCATTCCGTCGGCAGCAAAAATCATGGCAGCTGTCTTTTGGAATTCACAAGGGGTGATAGACATCCACTACCTAGAAAAGGGTAAAAACATCACAGGTTCATATTATGCCACAATGCTGAATCAGTTTTAGAAGGAATTGTTAAAGAAACGACCGGCATTTAGTGAAGAAAAGGTCTCTTTCACCAGGATAATGCACCCACACACAAGTCAGCCATTGCCATCGCAAAATTTGTGGAATTGGGCTACGAACTGCTACCTCACCCACCATATTCTCCAGATTTGGCTCCGAGTGACTTCGTCCTCTTTGCAAACCTAAAAAGTTGGTTTTCTGGGAAGAAATTCACGTCCAGTGAACACATCATGGCAGAAACAATCTCATACTTTGCAGACTTCGAAAAACCATATTTTAGGTAAGGGTTAAAAAAATAAAGAAACGTTGGACAACGTGTATTGAATTGAAAGGAGACTATGTTGAGAAATAACATTTATTTATGGGAAAAAATTCTTAATTTTCTTTAAAAAGTCACTGATATAAATCCGCCCTCGTACTTGGCAGAGATTTTAAGCAGTTTGTGGATCCAATGATGCATCTATGTTGCGTTATTAAATATTGTTACAGAGGCAGAGATGAAACGGGTTGCCAGGAACACTTAATGTTGCCCTGAACCTACAATGAATTGGCAGCTGTAACCGTCTGTGCACTATTTGTAACATAAAGCGATAATGGCTCATAACAAAATTACACGTGAAGGGAAAATATTGACCTGATTAGTGTTGCTGCAAGCGGTAAAATACATACCCTAGGAGAGCCAAATAACTGTGTGTTCTGTAACAAATATTACCATAAAGAGCTGTGCAATGCAAAACGATAAAGTGAAATGTGACACAAATACAAAACTTGATCATTGGGAATCTACAGACTTTTTATTTATAAAAATCTGATCTGATGCATTCATGTGCATCTCTCTACCCACTATCTTTTATTAACGGAAATACAAGCTATTCTTACCAGCGATTATTTTTCTGTCTACTACATTTAATCCAAAGAAACATTTGCAGAAGTAGCTACATTACACATTTCGTTGTAGATGCCAAGAGAACGGCGATAGTCAAATGTTTAAGAACTAGACGCTATATCTGTACTTAAAATTCCACTCTCTTTCCATCACATCTCAAGAAACAACCAATTATTGAACAATTCGAAGCATTAATAACGGATATCTTGTAAATGATGTATGCCACAAAAAACTTTGTTTGGAATAAATTGTGTTTTAAAGATATCTACATTTTCTTTGTAGTACGTTTTTATCTATCGCTTAACGTTTACCAGTTATAGAAGATTATACAGAATTCCTTCAGAATGAAGACGACTTCAAGGACTAATCCCAGAAAATTCAAGATATACATTTATTTATCATATACATATCTTTTATATATGGTATTTTAACCAAAACAGTCAGCCGTTTTTAAAAAAATTAAAAAATTCGAAAAATGTTCCATGTAAAGGGTAGTTTGTAGTGGGGGACATTCTTAAAACTTTTGAAGTCGCATCTTTGGAAGATACTGAATCTGAGTACCAAGTCTGATATTTATCCCACTTTTAGTTTTGGAGTTATGCTCTTCTCTATAAATATTTACATCAATCCTAAGTATATATCTACCTTAAAATGCTAATAAGAAGCAACAAAATATAGGTTAAGCACAATAGTTACTAATAGAAATGTGTATAATTATATACTTATACATGCATGATTTAAATATATGTTCAAGGTACACAGCCATTGCCTCAGATCCAACGACTCGCGCACAAGTGCCTGCTTGTGACGGCCAACACCTCTAATATCATAGGACGTAGCGCCATGACGCCATCAAGAATACACCAAAATTGAACACCCAATATTTTGCCAGGGCGCAACCAGGGCTGCGGTCATGGTTACGTCCGGCCTCCTTTCCACACCTTGGCCTTAGTCTATGGCTGGCCAACATTTCCTCTCCTTTGAATCCGCAGGTGCAAGAGCGGTACTGCCTCACCTTACCATGAATTCTCTCCGGTGGAGGTTTTTTTAGTGGGTATGGCCGCGGCTCAACACCGCGGCGGAGTCCCACACTCCCATATTAGATGGGGTTAGTACGTAAAAGTATTTTTCCTCTACTCGAAAATCTCTCTCTCTCTCTCTTTCTCTCTCTGTCGTCTGTCTGTCTCACCACAGGAACTTTTTCTATTCTTTTTATTTAGGTCTCATGTCATATATTTCGGTAAAATCTCGTATCGCATTTTTTAGTGGAATGTAATACCTTCTCTACCTATTATACGGGGTAGAGAAAGTAAAAATCTGATGTGTTACACTCACATGACTTTCTCTACTCTTGTACAAACTATTTATACATCTACTTCGTGTTAATCGAGATAAACATTTGCAGAGTATCTTATTGCTAATTTTCTTGTAGATGTAAGGGGAATATATATTTACAAGGGTAATTTGGAAATACAGTAGCCTTTAAGCACATACATATCTCTTAATAGCTGGTTGCTAGGTCCAGCATCATTCCCTTTCCCACAGATTAATACTCTTTGCATATCCAAGACAAAAAAATGAATAACGAATTCCCATTTGTGAAAATAAGTATTGAAAAATTTAAGGGAATAACAAGTAATATCTCCAAAATGGTTCACTGAACAAAAAAAATGTATATGACATAAATTGTGTATTTTAACGCGATCTACATTTTTTGTGTAGTAAAATTTTGTCTATCTCTTATGGTTTACCAGTTATGCAAAAGTCGTTCACAATGAAGAATACTTTTGGAGACATTCCCAGGAAATTCAAGATATACATTTTATTTGTCATAAAAATATCTTAAACATATGACATTTTAATCAAAATCGTTAGAGCCATTTTTGAGAAAATTAAAATTTTCGAAAAATCTTCCATGTAAAGGGTAATCTGGGGTGGGGGGATTTTCTTGAAAATCTTCGTGTCGCATCCTTGGAAGATACGGAACCTAAATACCAAGTTTGGTGTTTATCCGACTGTTCGTTTCCGAGTTATGCTGTTCACAGACAGACACACACACACAGACACACACGGACATGTTTCCATAAATGCTTTTTTTGGATTCAGGGGGTCTCAAAACATGTATTTCCGGTGAAATCTCGGTATGGAATTTTTGGGTGGAATACAATACTTCCCCTATTTACTATACGTAGTAGAGAAAGTAAAAAGAGTAGTCTCTTTTCAGAAGCCTGCTTGTAGGCTGGTAGAGCCTTTTTGCGTCTTAATCTAGGCTTTCAATGAAATACTCCCAATAAATCTGATCACATTTTTGACAGTTTTCAATCCTGTATCTTCGGATTTCAAGACAAAGTAGCCTAAGTATATTCAGCTTCGGGCAGCAACGTGCTCACAGCGATTGGTTAGTGGGGAAGAGGGAGTGAGACATTCTCCACGATGTAAGTGCTGCGAGAGCGCCTTGGAGACGCGTCCAGATAGTTCAGAACGCTCTCTTACCCCGCCACTCACGAAAATTTTGTGTACAAGCTAGCGTGCTCATGAAGCATTGAGTAAATTAATGAGTTTGTGCTGTTGATGCGACATAAACTGCGGTTTTGAGCTATGGCGCACTTTGAGTGCCGCTCGGAGTGTGATTAGTAAAGTGTTTGATTCTCCATTCGGTGAAGCGGAAGAAAAAGGAGGTTGCTTCGCGAGTGATCCGTTACTTTGCTACGCGTAAAATTGTGAGGTAACATAAACTGAACTAAGTCTCACTAGTAAGGTGAAATGATACTGAAATGCTGAATAAATTACAGTATTAATGTATGGCAAAGCCTTCGTTCTCGCATGTTGGGAGGTTTCATATGAGTACTTCCTTCAAGTTTCCTGAATAAAGGGTCCTGTATACGAGTAAGACCGTAAGGTAGCCAACAATACTCTTTGTTTAGATCCAGTAAGCTTATAAGAATCTTGCTTTGCTTACCGCCTAGATCCCGAAATTAATTCATGTGTTTATCCGGCTGTAGTTCGTTTATTCCAATATAAATGATTAGCACTGCTCGTTAGTTGGGTTATTTTATACAATACTACTGGAAGACACGCTTCAAAAGGGCTCGGATCCTATGAAATTAAGACCCTAGCCCGTGTTTGCGAGCATGTCCGTCATCTCATTACCCCTAATACCTGCATGCCCGTAGACCCGAACAAGGATGACAGCTGACAAGAGTCTACCCCACATACTATGGTATTGCAATTTGGGTGTGGTAATTAATTGTTCTCCCACATAACCCATGTGTAGGACAAGTTTGGAAAGGTAGAGTCAGACTAAAACATTCAATGCCATATGGCAATAAACCAGTACGACTTTAAATTCCCGAACTGACTCGTTTTCCCCGGTAAACCATAAGAACATCTCTAATTATTTTCAGATGACATACCCCAATGGCCACTTACAATGCTGTAAGTAATGGGTGAAGTTATAGTATACAAACTAATTTGGAAAATAGTAGTTGCGGTGGTCTTTAATGTTATATTTAATTTGTTTATTGAGCCCCACGTTTGGGAGCCAATTTGCGATGGTAAATTTATAATATTATTTGTGTATGTGTGTTTACTTCACACGGTGAAGTCATTTTGTGACGTGATTCTTTGTTAGGTTTGTAGCTCCATCTGGTGTTAGCTATTTGCGGTAGTATTAGTGTTCGTTTGAAAGAATGCTACTGTTATTTTATTTAATTTTTGTTCACTGTCCTCCGGCTAGCTATGATCTTTTGGTCAAGCACTTCTCTTTATACAGATTGTGTAAACGGAAGGGAGTCTCTTATCCAAAGATAACACTGATGAAAAAATTTGTTTTACACTTTTATTGTCGAACACATTTACTATCACATTTACACATTGATCTTGACACTCGCCAAACTGAAACTGTTATAATAACTTCATTACTGATCACTCTTAATTCGCGTACTTCAACTTTTTGTATAATTAACTTTACAACACTTTAGATTTTTCATAATTCTGCTACGCGTAACTTGTGAATCGATAGCCGACGTGTAATATTTCTGCTGGACTGAAGGCGACGTGTATCATACAAATATTTTCGACGAACTGAAGGACTGAAAAAGACGTGTAGTGTACAAAAATTTTTGATGAACTGACGGGGTCTTTACCTCTAACCTACCTTTTATACACCTACACACCGATATGCCTAAAGATTATAACTGAGCTGCAATTGGCTAATAACACGCGCCAACATTAGCGTCTATTTTTATATCCAATGAAAATTATGAATACATATGCTCTAGGGAAATGTTCCAGAAGATTCTAAAGGAAAACGCGACAACATTACGTAACTTCCTCGTTTCCAATAATGATAAGCAGCTCACCCCCTCGCTGCATTATTGCACGCTATTATTGTCAGTTTCAGTAAGGCAGTATAAACTTACTTCCCAACAATAATTACAATCAACAAACATCTCAAATCACTGTCACATAATAATGCATATTCATACTATAATCACTCTTTACATTTAAATAATTTATGATACAAATTACTGCATCATAGTCTGGGAAAAATATGGTTGGCAACTGTGTAGAGTTTCAGCCACAAGCTACCTACAACGCTACATACAAATGGTTAATGGTTTGGAAAACGGTCTCGCGAAGAAATCAATTCCGTTATTCGATTTCTGTTGGCGAAACATATAACCGCCACAGCTGGTACAGGTTTACAGAGAAACTGTAATGTCTCGTCAGCATGTCGCAGAATGGTGTCGAAAGTTTGCGGCCGGTACAGAAAACGTCACCGACGAGGATCGCAGCGGCCGACCCAGCACGGCATGAAAAGATTTGAACCCAACTCGCGTGGAGGAGCTGATTCAGGACAAGAGGAGGATCACGTTACGGCATGTGACGGTAGAATTGGGAATGCAGTTCCGAAGTTTTGTCACATTGTTCAAGATATTCTGATGTGCCGGAAACCTCTCCAACCAACACAAGGAGAAGTGCATGTGGGCAAGTATGCAACTTTTGCAATAGTTTTCCACCAAAGGAAACAGCTTTCTTCACCGCATTGTCACGGGTGATGAAACACGGATCCACCACTACATCCCCAGCAGTAAGTGGTCGTCAATGGTGTGCAAACACCCCTCCTCTCCAAATACAAAGAAGTTTAAAATGACCGGGAAGGTGATGGTCACAGAGTTTTGGTACGGCGCGGGTGTCATACTTGTAGAGGTTTTAGAAAGAGGACACACAGTAACCGCTGACCGATACTGCGAGACGTTGGCACGATTGCGCGAAGCAATCAGGAGGAAACAGCCTGGGATTCTCACCGAGGGCGTCATCTTTCTTCACGACAACGCGTACCTCATACAGCCAAGAATACCACCACGCTGTTGCTACAATTTCGCTGGGACATCTCGACCACCCTCCCTACAGCCCGGATCTCGCTCCAAGCGACTTTTACCTTTTTCCTCACTTGAAGGAGCACCTAGGAGGTCGAGGAGCTGAAACACTTTACGACAATGTGGCTGAACACGCAAGGATAGGATTTTTACCAGCAGAGAATATTCAAAATCATCCCACAAAGCGACTAGTGCCTAAATGGATATGGAGACTATATCGAAAGATAACCTAATATATGTGCTATCAGTCGGCCTATTGGTGGTATGAAATAAACTGTACACGCTTCACTGTAGGCTTTGTAACCTTAGTTTCTGATCAGCTCTTGCTTTGGCTATATAATACACCTTCACTTAACTTTGAAAATGTAGGAGGTGTAGCTATCAATACAACAAATATAAAATAAGCACTACCTACTGCCGATTCCAAACCAGAGTGCCTCTTACAATAAACAACCTCTTTGTATTATCCTCGTGAAAGTAATTCGCAACCCCTGCCCCTAACGGCTGCTTCTTCCTCTCGCACGTGCCTACGTGCTTATTACTTACAGCTGAAATGTACAAAAAGTTGGCCTGTGTGAAAATCATAGTTCAAAATGCAACGTGAAGTAACAATCGCTATTATAAGCATGCGTAAATGAACATTTTGCTTACGTTAATCGCAATCCTCAACCAAAGGTGCAACACCCAAATCTGAATCCTCCAAGTTAATGAAAAGCTTATCCATAAAATCCAGTTCCCGGTTTATTCCCCTCTTCTATTATGCTGTCTTATGTCCGTTCATGAAGATATTGTAGCTCCACTGTTGGGGAGCCAAACGTGAAGTTGTTTTAGACCACGCACGTACGATACAAAGCTTGCGGTAGCCTTCGCCTCAATTTTACTTTCCGGTGGCCTTCACCCCAACGTTTAAAAAATCAACGTTGTATTTTAATGTTTCTTCAAATATTACATATTTATGTTTGCCTCGGCTGCGTCAGTATTTTTTCAGAAACACGTATCTCTTAGCAGGGGGTGGTGTGGCTAAAGTATAAGGCTTACGTATATTATAATTGTTTATTTCACTCTTTTTACTTTCTCTACTACGTATAGTAAGTAGGGGAAGTATTGTATTCCACCCGAAATTTCGATACCGAGATTTCACCGGAAATACATGTTTTGAGACTCACTGAATCCAAAAAAAGCATTTTTGGAAACATGTCCGTGTGTGTGTGTCTGTGTGTCTGTGTGTCTGTGAACAGCATAACTCAAAAACGAAGAGTCGGATAAACACCAAACTTGGTATTTAGGTTCAGTATCTTTCAGAGATGCGACACGAAGGTTTTCAAGAAAATCCCCCCACCCCAGACTACCCTTTACATGGAACATTTTTCGAAAATTTTAATTTTCTCAAAAACGGCTCTAACGATTTTGATTAAAAAATCATATGTTTAAGATATTGTCATGACAAATAAAATGTATATCTCGAATTTTCTGGGAATGTCTCCAAAAGTATTCTTCATTATGAACGACTTTTTCATAACTGGTAAACCATAAGAGATAGACAAAATTTTACTACACGAAAAATGTAGATCGCGTTAAAATACACATTTTATGTCATATACATTTCTTTTGTTGAGTGAACCGTTTGCGAGATATTGCTTGTTATTACCTTAAATTTTCCAATACTTATACTTTTTCTCAAATTCGTTATTCATTTTTTTATGTCCTGGACATGCAAAGAGAATGGAATGCGCCACATAGCAACCAGCGTTAAAATATTTGACTATCGCTTAAAACCTACCATATTCCCCTTGCATCTACAAGAAAATTATCAATAAGATTGACATCTTGATATCTCCATTAACATGAAGCATATGGAGAATAAGCGTTTGTAAAAATAGTTTGTACAAGAGTAGAGAAAGTCATGTGAGTGCAACACATCAGATTTTTATTAATCTTTCACAGATTAAATAACACTTCACTAATCTATCCTGCTGTAGAGCTGTGAGCTTATTTAATAATTGCACTTTTTAACACGTAGATTTTACACTTTACACTTACACGTGAAGTTTTGTCTCACACTTAACCTATACCGTATCAGAGTGCTCGGGGACGCTGCTTAGCAGCGACCGGTTGGATACGATGTCTTCTATGGTATATCGCTTGAATTTTCACTTTTCCCCTATTTTAGGTCTCTGATTGGCTAAGCCTACTGCAATAGAATAGTTTAATTTAACTTAAGCTTTTTCTAGTTGTTGATTGGCTATTCATAAATTGTTTTTAATATTACATTATTATTGCTCCAAGAATTATTAGTTGCATTATTAAGCTTTCAAATTCATTATTTCCTTAAGGTTACCTCATTGTTAGCAACCTTCAGCTTCTATTCTCACAGCTCCTATATTGTTTAATTACATAATACATTCACATAACATTATTATACGACATGAACACAATAATATAAACATTAACACAATGACTGTTATATACACTCTATATATCATTACACACATATTGCTTTAAGGCGGGCTGTTATTATATTTTATATTATATAATTAGACTGATATCATTTGAGTAATAAAAATCTGACGTGTTACACTCACATGACTTTCTCTACTCTTGTACAAACTACTTTTACAAACTCTTACTCTCCATCTATTTCATATTAATCGAGATAAACATTTGCAGAAACGATCTTTTGACATGCAAAGAGAATTACATTTTACACATAGCAACCAGTTCTAAAAATATTTGACTATCGCTTAAGGCGTACTATGTTCCCATTGCTTTATAATTGCAAGGACAATATAGAAATCAGTAGCCTTTAAGCATCGACACATATCATAATAGCTGGTTGCTAGGTGCAGCACCATTCTGTTTGCCACAGATTAATACTCTTTGCAAATCCAAGACAAAAAACTGAATAACGAATTCCCATTTCAGAAAATAGTATTGAACAATTTAAGGGAATAACAAGCAATATCGCGAAAATGGTTCACTCAACAACAAAAATGTGTATGACATAAATAGTGTATTTTAACGCGATCTACATTTTTGTGTAGTAAAAGTTTGTCTATCTCTTATGGTTTACCAGTTATGCAAACGTTGTTCACAATGAAGAATACTTTTGGAGACACTCCCAGAAAAGTCGAGATATGCATTTCATTTGTCATGAAAATATCTTAAACATATGATTTTTTAATCAAAATGGTTAGTGCCATTTTTGAGAAAATCAAAGTTTTCGAAAAGTCTTCCATGTAAAGGGTAATCTGGGGTGAGGGAATTTTCTTGAAAACCTTCGTGTCGCATCTCTGGAAGATACTGAACCTAAATACCAAGTTTGGTGTTTATCCGACTGTTCGTTTCTGAGTTATGCTGTTCAGAGACACACACACGGAAATGTTTCCACTTTTTTTATTCATGGGGTCTCAAAACATGTATTTCCGGTGAAATCTCGGTATCGAATTTTTGGGTGGAATACAATACTTCCCCTACTTCCTGTACGTCGTAGGCAAAGAAAAATACTGCCTCACAGTTTATATTCCCTGCACGGTTTGGTTACGCTTTTCACCGAAACGCCTAAACTTGGAAGTTATCGACACTAATGGAAGTTATGGGTTTTTTTGTAATCGCGAGTTGTGCTTTTTATTTGTTTTTCATCACTTTTTAACGATTTTCCGTTATTGTGTTGGAATAGTTTATTCACACTACATGCACCTTCCTCTGTCATGTGAACTCAAATACTAACTGATTAAATCACAAGATTTGACCTGAGCTAAGCATACATGTGCTACCGTATCATGAATAACTGTTTGCTTATGTTTCGTGTGTTTATTCGGTATTCAGATAGGACCTCTGGGAATTCATTGTTGCATTTCTCGTATATGCAGGACAATGGTAGTCATGCACACAGTTGGTAAATAACAAGCAAGGTACTCTCAGCGTTAGCGCAGTATCAGACGGCAATAAGAAAATCATATTTTGTAACCTCTTAACAAATTTATGTATATCCATTTCCTTTTGAGGCAGTACTTTTTAACACTTGAATAATTTCAGTCTGGTTATATAATATGTAAATTCAATAACAGTCCGCCCTGAAGTAATATGTGTATGTAATAATATATAAAAACTGTATACTACAGTCATTGTATATGTTTATATTATATGTACATGTTCAATAATGTTATGTGAATGCATTACGTAATCTAATAATGTAGGAGCTGTGAGAATAATAGGTTAAAATTTTATAACAATGAGGTGACAATTAGGTAACCTAGAGGCAATAATAAATTTGAAGTTTAATAATATTATTTGTAATTCTTGGAAGCAATAATGTAATTTTTGCGACAGTTTATAAAATAGCCAATCAACAACCAGAAAGGTATCCTATTGGACCAGCATTAGCCAATCAGAAACTGAAATATAGCAAAATTTTCAAATAGAGTTCAGTTGCTTGTAGACAGTGCTCATAACTGGACGCGTTGGTTGAAGACAGTGTTCCTGACGCGAGATGTGTCCTCGAGAAATTTAATATGTATTTTGTGTGAAACAAAAATAGTTTACGTTTTAAAAAGTGCAAGTAATTAATAAATGACTCTCATAGCTCTCTATATCAGTGAAGTGTTATTTAAATCGTGTCAAGAATTAATAAAAAAGGAGTGAATTAAAAAATTATAATCTGTGAAAGCCTACATTCTTCAGCCGCATCACGCTCTGTTAAGAAATTCATGTCTCTATTACTAACGCAGCCGAGGCAAACATAAATATATAATATTTAAAGAAAGAGCAAAAAATTACAAAGTTAATATTTTTTTAAACATTTTTGGGGCAAAGGCCACCGAAAAGTACATTTAGGGCGAAGGCTACCGGAAACTTTTTACCATACGTGCGGTTGCAACTACTTCAAGTTCGGCTCCCCAACAGTTGAACTACAATACAACTCATACTTCAAATTGGCCTTCCATACGTGAAGCAAAACAACGTCTTCACTTTAGCAATGAGTTATGATAACCGGAATAAATAGTGCATTTTTATACCTTTCCTACCGCAATATTTCACGATACAATAAATTTATTAAGGAATTTGTACAGCGTAACAGTATGTGCTTAGGTTCGTGATAAGCAGAAGCGCGTGCTTTTCTTTACATCCGGAAGGGATACTGGTTTGGAACGCACAGTAGGTACTGATAGTCGTGTGGCCCCCCAAAAGTGCCGATGTGAGGAAAAGCGGTTTAAGTCGGTAATAAATAATTAACACAATCTGCTGTACCCACTTCCATCCCTCATTCGGTTACATTGGTTCGAACCAATAAGAACCGGACTCATTCTGGGGCTAGTATAAATAGCCTCTGAGGGGCATATTGTTTCAACCATTCATGTGAGATATACTGATTCTCCATCCCTTTCATCACCCAATTAGGCCTGATTTTTCTTAATAGGTTTATTCTAGCGTATCGGACTTCAACTAAAACCAATTAGAGGATGACTCACCTAAGGAGGGCGTGGAGCACAAATGTTGAGGAAATTCTGCCAACACTCAAGAATAGAAAACACTAAAAGTAATCAAAGCATCGGCACTTTTTTTTCTGCACTCGACTATGTGTTGTCCGCTGTAAGCGCGCTTTCGCTGTGTAAGGTGAGGCAGTATTTTTAACACTTAAATGATTTTCAGTCAAATTATATAATATATAAATTCAATGACAGCCCGCCTTAAAGCAATATGTGTATGTAACAATATATAAAAAGTGCATATTGTGACATATGCAAGCATTGTTAAGTGTGTATGTGACCTTGGCCGCCTGATCGGGGATTACGTAAGAGTGGTGGGGGTAGCAAGCTTAGATAGCGTCCCACGCTGAAGTAGCGTGGCTTGGCAGTCAGTCAGTGAGTAGAGTCGCACCAGGCAGGTTGTGTTGTTACGCACTCCCCATACACGAAGATGTATGGCGTCCTCGACGAGTGGACATGAAGTCAAGGAGATAATGTAACCACTTTTGCAATATAACATCTTACCATCCAAGTCTTCCCTGTTTAATTTACCATAGTATAAAGCTCCTTTCTTCCATTCTGAACCATGTAGGAATCCTTTTATCAGATATTCTATAACATTTTTCGTTTTCATTTAGCTGCGTCGCTTGTCGTGGCCTCGCCTTGTTTAAGTTGTTTAACCTCCTGGTACCTTATTAGCGAGTCGCCTACCTCCCATTGAGCATTTGTTTAGAGGTCACGACAATATTACAGTCATTGTATATGTTTATATTATTGTATACATGTATAATAATGTTATGTGAATGTGTTACGTAATTTAATAATGTAGGAGCTGTGAGAATAATAGGTTAAAAGTTGCTAACAATGAGGTAACCTTGAGGCGATAATGAGCAAGAAAGTTTAATAATGCTACTAGTCATTATTGGAGCAAAAATAATGTAAATTTTGAGACAGTTTATAAAATAGCCAATCAACAACCAGAAAAGCTTTAGTTAAATAAGAGTATTCTATTGGATTAGGAATAGCCAATCAGAGACTTGAAATACAGAAATTTACAAATGTGGTGGTAGAAATCAAGTCAGTTGCTTGTAGACAGTGCTCATAACCGGACGCGAGACCCGTCGTCGAGAAATTTAATACGTATTCGTGTGAACGAAAATAATTTTACGTGTTAAAAAGTGCAAGTAATTAATAATGCATTGAATGCATTGACAGCAGCGCTGCTGTCGGCAGCAGCTGAAAGCTCTATGAGGACCGTCCCACGGAAAGTCCACTACTTCGAATGTATATGTTGGTTTTTGTTATACATTCGTAATTTGGCCGAAAAAATAGGGGCAAATACTTTTTGATTTACCCTCGTATAATAACTATTAATTGTACGTAATACGTATCTAGAAACGGTCGTCTCACTTATTTTAGGAGCACGCTAAGTCGTTCTTCGCTTAATTGAAAGTGGTTCATTGTAAAGGAGCATATTCTCCACGTTCTGCTCGAAGAATTTCCCAAGATAAAAAACAAACTCTCTAGCTTGGCTGTGCAATCTAACATCATGGCCGAAAGCTGATCTTTCGCTTGGGCCATGAATCCTCGACCTACCTCTAACTTTATCTCCACCAAGTCTTGCTTCCATAAGTACATATTTTATAAGAATTTTAACAAAGTAGTCTAACAACACCAGAATGTACTGAACACCCAAGCAAACTCAGTTTATAGCGACAACTGAAGAAGGTTTGTTACTGCTACGTATGGAAAGTCAGTTTGAAGATGATGTATTATAATTCGACTGTTGGGGAGCCGAAGTTGTAGTAGTTGCAACCGCACGTGTGGTAAAAAGTGTACTTTCCGGTGGCCTTTGCCCCGAGTTTTACAAATCTGATATTTTTATTCGACTGTTTCTTTAAATATTATATATTTATGTTTGCCTCGGCTGCGTCAGTAGTATTGTTAGAAACACGTTTCTCTTTGCAGGGTTGTAGTGCGACTGAAGAATGTAGGCTTACACAGATTATAATTTTACTTCACTACATTTATTAATGCTTGACACGATTTAAATAACACTTCACTGACATAGACTGAGGTGTGAGAATATTTTAGTTAATTACTTGCAATTTTTAACACGTAAACTATTTTTGTCTAACACGAATACGTATTAAATTTCTCGAGGACGTGTCTCGCGTCCGGTTAGAAACACTGTCTACAACCAACGCGTCCAGTTATGATCGCTGTCTACAAGCAACTGACTTGAATTTCTACCGCCTAAATTTGTAAATTTCTGTATTCAAAGTCTCTGATTGTCTATTCCTAATCCAATAGAATAACTTTACTTAAGTTAAGCTTTTTTTTTTTGGTTCTTGATTGGCTATTTTGTAAACTGTCTCAAAATTTACATTATTGTTGCTCCAATAATGACTAGTAGCATTATTAAACATTCTTACTCATTATTGCCTCAAAGTTTACTCATTGTTAGCAACTTTTAACCTATTATTCTCACAGCTCCTACATTATTAAATTACGTAATACATTTACTTAGCAATATTACATGTATACAATAATATAAACATTTACAATGACTGTAATATACACTTTTTATATATTGTAACATACACATATTGCTTTAAGGCGGGCTGTTATTGAATTTATATTATATAATTTGATGAAATCATTTAAGTGTTAAAAATACTGCCTACAACTGAACCAAGGAGTAAATAATTCACCAATGTAACCAATGTGGCAATATTTGTTTACGTTTTCATAACAATGTCCTTCCCCTCTTAAGCTTCACCAATCCTTGATTGATATCTGTCATGTTTCTTTTTTTAAAAAAAAAGCAATTGACAGCGTTGTTAACAAACAAAAAATATATTTATTTATTTTACTTCCGGCCATCTGTGCCTGACTTGTTTATGTTATGCAACGTACAGGCTAGGATTGTATATATCTCAGCCTGGAAAACAGTGGTATACCTTCTCAGGGGAATGGCAAGCCTGGTTCTAGGGCCCTAATTGGTTAATTTAGTATTGTGCCACCGAGCAGGATGATTCAGGTGGTTGCGCCTGTGTCCCGCATTTAGGAGGTCGTGAGTTCGATTCCCGTGGCTGACCTTCCTGACCCATATTGTTTTCGGGGTTCTCCCGGGTCGCCAGGCGAATACTGGGATGGATCATTACATCCCCCGAACTTTCTGTCTCTCCAGTTCATATTTATTCTCATTTCACTTCACCCTTCGTCTGCTTGGTCTCATTCAGGGTTGCAAATGTCGGGAAGATCTCGGCTGGGCAGAGGCCTCCCGGCCCCGGATCCTCAGAGGATGTGTAAGCCTAAGGCGGGAGGGGCCCGGCTGCACCAGCTAGCACCAGGGGAGTTCAACTCTGCTAATGTTAGGGACCCTGTCATGCCTCCTGATCCGCCAACCTCTGTCTCCTCTCGCCTCATCCCTCCCTTCCGGGGGCGTCCCGTCAGGGGCATAGACACAAAAGATCTGCGTAGATTAATATGCTAATACACCTCCGTTCTTAGTCTTATCCTATTCTACTGTAATTCCAGCATGTTTCCATGATTAATTAGAGCAACCTGGCGGAAACTGAAAGATTGTGGTTCACATCCCAGGTATGGCATTGACCTTCCCAACTTTGTCCTACACACGACTTGCGTGAAAGAAGAATTAATTACCAAGTGTTTGCTAAATCATTGGGGCCTACATTTTCTGCTCACAAGTGAAACAGACAGGTCTCTACAAATCAGAACGAGGTGTGGTATATAAAACCTGACAGGAAACAACGGAAATACAAACCCCAGGATCATGTATGCAAGCGGCTTAGATCCGATAAGCTGAAATGTTGCATTTATGGCTCGTTATTCCGGACTCGTTACAGGGATTATGGGCGTATGATGACGCGATATCACCATCCAATTTGTGTCCTATCAAAGAGAGAAAATAATGAACAGGAAGGCAGAGGCTATCTTCCATCATTGTCACCCTTCACAGAAAAAAATAAAAAAATCTGTCGTCTAGCTGTCCTGTGGCGTTGTGCATCCATTATCATTACACTGGGATTTGTGTGGATGATTTACCTATACAAAAGGCTTACTCTTATATTAACTTTAAGACCTAATTATCAGGTAGATAGCCAGAGCACATATTAAATCATGATCTCCTTTGACATTACCTTCTCTACTCACTCTTCTACAAACTAAGTAAGACAACTGCCTTTCAAGAAAAACTGATTTGTTACATTCGCATTACTTTTTCTAACCTCTATCGCTTCCGGCGATATTTATTGTGTCTACGTACTTTTTTGTACTTTGATGTCTACATAAGTACTTTAATTTGTTATTATTGTGTAGCGGGAATCTATGATCCTTGGATCGTTGTTGCCTGTTGTAGTGTTCCTCTTCCTCGGCTATTGGTGCTCGTCGGTCGTTGCGGATTCATTCCTAGCTATATTTAATAATTAACTCTCAGGTTCTAGTGGGTGAGGCAAGTTAAAAATACACTGCGAGTTTCCCTTAATCAATGAAGTTTTATTTCATACTTTGAATAGTTATGGGCGGCTAGCTTTTCCCATTATAGTTATAATCCCACCACTTTAAGCTAGTCAGGAACCTAGCTATATTCACACGCACCCCACCCTTGTGCAACCACGTGCATCTGTAGCACCTCGTGTTGACGTGACTTCTCGATGAGTTAGATTTAGAATAAGTGCGGGCTCTGAGGCTTTGTCTGCCCTTATATACGGGAGCCTAGTGACGCTCACCTCCGCGTTTGAAAATGTAACAACGTTTCCTATTCGCCCTCAGGCCGCGTTACCTTGAAATGTATGAGAATGTGTGGTATCAGATCCGTGCGCTCAGGCGCTATCATGTAGGGTTGTACCGCTCGGTGCCAGGTACGGTCTTTATGATTTCTTGGAATTCTTGCTAGCTCGCCCATGTCTTACAATCAGCCTGTACAAATGTTAGATGTTGAATATTTTAACATGTTAGTGAATTAAATTATTACTGTACAATTCTTATATGTATGGTTCCCCTTTCATATGTACAATTCTTCTATATATGTATAACATATCCCATTTCAATTGGCCGCCACTGTTATTACCATTATAAACAGAAAGTAAGAGATTGCACTTGTAATTTTTTTGTAGTGACGAGATTAGGAAGGTGAGAGTTAAGCAGAGGAATTATAAGGGAGAAGTGAGGATAGCTGTTGGGGTTCCGCCTATGCACCCCCGTTAAGGCGGAAGGATAACTGCCAGCATAATTGCGCTGGCAGAGGATGAAGGAAGGTGTCCGGGTGACAGCTATGACCAAGGGGCCTGGTTGCTACACATGGGAAGTTAAGGGAAAGTGGTTAGGAGTAACGGATTTTCTTTATTTATTTACTTATTTTTTAATAATGAAGAGGAGTTTGGATCTGTGCACGTGTGTGTTTAGTGGCAGCCTCTACAAAGGAGCTACTGAGGTTGTTGATGGGCTTGATGTTAGGTTGGCTGGTCTGTAACCGGTGTAGGTACGATGGGACGAGCTGCGGAGACGTGAGCTGCCGTAGCCCTTGAATGGTGTTGTAGTGCTGGTGTTGTGGTTGTCTATGCTTGAGCTGTAGTAGATCTGTAGCTTTCGTGCAAGTTTCCGTTGGATGGTTTGGATAGCTTCCTCGTTGCCCTGTGAGATATGTTGCTATAGTAGGTCGATGCGATTTTCTAGTGGCTATATGTGTGTGATGAACTTGTTGGATTTGTAGGCGTAGGTAGTGGTACGAGCACGTAGCTCCAGAACTGTGCCTTCTATTTGACTGAGGCGAGTGTCTAGTTGCGAAGTGATGTGTGCGACCGGAATATGGTGTCAAGTGCTTCCAGTTGAAGCTTCAAATAAGCAGTGAACCGTTGAAGGGAGGTTGTGTAGGGTGCGGTGAGCTCGTGTAGGTCCTGGAGAACGCTTCAAGGTTGCTCGAACTGCGGAGATTCATTTGTGTGGTAGGAGCGGCGTTTGAAGTTATCGCCTCTTCGACAGTGAGCTGGTGCTGTAATCGTCTATTCTCCCCGTAAGGGGTGGGTTCCGACCACTTCAGCTGCCGTGGTGTGGGCGCTGCGGACCCTGAGCACTCGTGGTACTTTTGACGTTACTAGAAGTACGCCGGCCCAAACGTCCAAGCCCCACTCGAAGGTGTGTCGTTTGGATTGGGTTGGACAAGACAGGGCAGCGGTTCCCGAGTCCCGTGGTAGATTCGATACGTCTGTGCGGTTTTCCGTACAAGCGGGGTTGTGAGATGCCTCAATGTCCCCGGTGCCACCCTGGGTAGCGGGTAGACAGTATGCTAGGTTGCTGTCGTCCCTAACGAGATTTTCGGTAGTCATCCCCCCTGGGATGATGCGCGCAAGCGGGACCGTTTTAGACTCTAGGTATTATGAGGCAGTATTTTTAACACTTAATGATTTCGGTCAAATTATATAATATATACATTCACTAACAGCCCGCCTTGAAGCAATATGTGTATGTAATAATTTATAAAATGTATGTAACAGTCATTGCATATGCTTATATTATTATAAACATTTCAATAATGTTATGTGAATGCATTACGTAATTTAATAATGCAGGAGCTGTGATAATAACAGGTTAAAAGTTGCTAACAATGAGGTAACAATGAGGTAACCTTGAGGCAATAATGAGTTTGAGAGTTTAATAATACTACCTTTGATTATTGGAGTAACAATAATGTAATTTTAGTGACAGTGTAGCCCTCTTTCCTTTGAGCAAACACCACCATCTGTCCGGTACCACCATACGCTACGAAACTTAGAAAGATAAAGAAATGGAACAGAATGGGAAGGGAATCCTGGTAGATGAGAATTTGACTACCGACCAGGGAAAACTACGAGAAACCCATGTCAAAGTGGCAATGGATCTCGCACGTTACCACGGAGCCCTCCCGCTTGGTTTCAATATAGGTATGTATTACTTCATTGCTTCTAGACAATGGCACGTGTGGAATTAAATGGACAATTAACACACAATTATGACCATGATAACTAGAGTGATATGGTCCGTGGTTTCAAGTTACCGGTGAAGAGAGCATAATATCTTGATGCGTGACGGTGGGTAAAGAAATATACCGTAGTGGCCTTGATTGTCCTCTTCACAAACAGAGTAAAAAATATATCAGACAGTGATATAAGTGTATTAATCGTATGCAACTTGAGGCAGTATTTTTAACATTTGAATAATTTCAATTAAATTATGTAATATATAAATTCAATTACAACCCGCCTTAAAGCAATATGCATGTAATAATTTGTAAAATGCATGTAACAGTCATTGCATATGCTTATATTATTGTAAACATGTTCAATAATGTTATGTGAATGCATTACGTAATTTAATAATGTAGGAGCAGTAAGAAAAAATAAGTTTAAAGTTGCTAAAAATGAGGTAACTTTGAGGCAATAATGAGTTTGATTGCTACTAGTCATGATTAAGGCAGCAATAATGTAAATTTCGTGACGGTTTAAAAATAGCCAATCAACAGCCAGAAAAAGCTTTAGTAAAATGCAGGTATTCTATTGGACTAGGATTAGCCAATCAGAGACTGTAAATACAGACGTTTACGGGTTTGAACGGTTTAAATATGTTCAGTTGCCTGCAGACCTTGATAGTAGATGAGGTAACCTGGAGGCAAAAATGAGTTTGAGAGTTTAATAATACTACTTCTGATTATTGGAGTAACAATAATGTAATTTTAGTGACAGTTTATAAAATAGCCAACCAACAATCAGAAAAAGCTTTAGTAAAATGCAGGTATTCTATTGGACCCGCTTTAGCCAATCAGAGACTGTAAATACAGAAGTTTACGGGATTGGGCGGTTTAAATATGTTCAGTTGCCTGCAGACCTTGATAGTAGATGCGTTCTCTAGAGAAATATATTACGTATTCGTGTGAGACGTAAAATAAGTTTACGCATTATTAAATGTTCAAGTATTAAATAAAAGAATCTCACAGCTCTTGATATCGGTGTAGTGCTAACTAATTTGTGTTAAGGATTAATAAAAAAGAAGTGAATTAAAACTTAAAATCTGTGTAAGCCTACATTCTTGTCGCACCACGCTCTGATAAAGAGAAACGTTTCTCTAAAGTAATACTGACGCAGCCGAGGCAAACATAAACACAAATAATATCTATAGAAGCGGTTTAATAACAAAGTTAATATTTTTTTCAAACCCAGAGCGTAACAACAAAAATACATCTCCAAATCGGCTTTTCAGACGTAGCAGCATATTACGTAACAACAAACAACGTAATTAACAATCTTCTTCAAATTGACACCCAAAGCGTGGTAAAAAATAAACAACTCATTCAACATGAAAACATAAACAAAAATACCATCTTCAAATTGGCTCCCATACGTGGGGCAGAAATAATAATTCTTCAAAATGGCTTCCCATACGTGGGGCAGTTAAACTCCTGCAAGAAATACTACCTCAACCTATTACCTCTTGTGATGTCGAAAGGGGTTTCTCACGATATAGATTTTGTTTAAGTGAGAAACGGAGAACCTTCACTTTCGACAATCTGCGCATGTACATCATTGTCGACTGTAATACATAGACAATTTAGTATTCCTTTATATATATATATATATATATATATATATATATATATATATATATATAATGTAATGGTCTATAACGGAATAAAAATTAACGGTCATAATGTACAGCATTGTAAACGCATTATTTTTATACAGCTGTACGAACACTGCAGAATTGCGCCCGTTGTTTACATCTGGACTCATCCTCTCTCCTTCAACATAAACAGACTACAGTACAATGTAAGTTAACTTGATAAAAACGTTCACTTTGATGCGCCCCTTAATCATAACAATCAGGGCTATCCTGTAAGATTTTGTTAAGGCCTAAAAAATTGTTAAAGCCACTAAGCAATTGATAGGCATTCTCAATTTTTTTTTGTTAAGAGTAAAGATTTGTGTGTTGAACGCAACAAACCCCGAGACGCTCAGGCTAGCCCGTTTGTTACATATCAGATTCTCAAAGACGTCGTTTTGATGTAATGTAATAGAAGTTTGCCATTTTAGTTATAAATGTTTACTTATTTGTACATTTGAGTAAGTAATGTTCCGATTGGTAACATTGGTAAATGATGCTAAAAACATAACCTTTTAGAAACGAATTTTAATACGAAAATAAGTGTCGTGTAATCTCGTATCGTAACAAAAAGTAACAGTTATTGACTTAAGAATTTTAGGTTCAAGTATCGATAAATATTGTATTTATTTGCAAGATTCAGGAATTCATTTGCCTCGTTTTAGGTTAAATTAGGAACTGAGTTCTTCTGAGAGCTGTAGGATATTACAGGGATATGTTTTTGTTCCTAGAATTATTTTAAGATAATTTCCAATTTGCCAAAACAATCGACTAGCAGAAAACTATTTACCAGCTTCTCGTAACCATAGAAATTGTATTTATACTGATGCTGCTGGAAGAGGAAGAACATAACAATCAGTTGGGTTAGAAAACGATAATTTATACTTAATAAATTTTCATTGAAAAGTAAAGCGAAATAAAATACGTGTAGCTGTAACATTACCCTAGCTAACACAACTAGTGAAAGTTACTTTTGTTTTGATTGCAACCTTCCATTTAACGAATACCTAAGATATGAGGTAGTATTTTTAACACTTGGATAATTTCAATTAAATTATATAATATGTAAATTCAATAACAGGCCGCCTTGAAGCAATATGTATGTAATAATTTGTAAAATGTATGTACGAGGGCTGATCAACAAAGACTGAGACCGATTTTTTTTTCACAGATGTTAATTACTCCAATTCTATGTTTACATGTTCTTTTTCAAAGTAGTCCCCTCCTACTTCAATGCACTTTTTATAGAGTCTCTGCCAGTCCTTGAACACGTGCTGCAGACCATTCTTTGTCATGTCCCTGAGAATCGCCTCACTTTTCTTGTGCACTGGGTGCAACATCGGGGCTATAAGGTGGATGTGGTACATAGGTAATGTTGATTCGAGCCAGAAACTGCATGACTTGATTTGCGATGTGAGGCCTTGCATTGTCATGATGAAGTCGCCACCCAGTTCGAGAAAGCTCTGGTCGTTTCTTTGCAATGTGCTTCCTCAGTGTATCCAATACTGACGTGTAGTATGCTGCTGAAATAGTAGTGTGAGGGGGAACTGCATGCTGGTAAGTCATTCCATTACAGTCAAAAAATATGATCACCATCACTTTCCCTGCATATGAAACAACTTTTGCCTTTTTTGGTGTTGGAGAACCTGGCGATTTCCACACTTTGCTGGCTTGTTTTCCTTCAGGATCATAATGATGCAGCCATGACTCATCACCGGTGATAATCGATTTAAAAAATGCATCACCTCCATTGTCTGGTATGCGAAATGCACGTAGGGTCTACAAAATAGAGCATTACTACCAACCTACCAATACGAGAGTGCTGCCGCCTACCAACATTATACATATAAACCAGCTCTTTTCAAATATTTATGTTACTGATACGAAACTATCACGGAAGCTACAGGAAAAAATCAATCTCAGTCTTTGTTGATCAGCCCTCGTATCAGTCATTGCATATGCTTATATTATTGTAAACATGTCCAATAATGTTATGTGAATGCATTACGTAATTTAATAATGTAAGAGCTGTGAGAATAATGAGTTTAAAGTTGCTAACAATGAGGTAACAATGAGGTAACCTTGAGACAATAATGAGTTTGAGAGTTTAAATACTACTAGTCATGATTAGAGCAACGATAATGTAAATTTTGTAACAGTTTAAAATTAGCCAATCAACAGCCAGAAAAAAGCTTTAGTAAAATGCAGGTATTCCATTGGACTAGGATTAGCCAATCAGAGACTTGAAATACAGAAGTTTAGGTTTGGACGGTTGAAATATGTTGAGTTACCTGCAGACCAGGTTAGTAACCGGATGGAAGATGCGTCTCTAGAAAAATATTACGTATTCGTGTGAAACGAAAATTAAGTATACGCGTTAACAAAAATGCAAGTATTAAATAAAATAATCTTACAGATCTTAATATCGTGAAGTGCTAATTAATTTGTGTCAAGGATTAATAAAAAGTAGTAAATTAAAACTTAAAATCTGTGTAAGCCGACATTCTTGTCGTACCACGCCCTGATTAAGAGAAACGTGTCTCTAAAACAATACTGACGCAGCCGAGGCAAACATAAACATAAATATTATCTATAGAACCAGTTTAATAACAAAGTTAAATATTTTTTTTAAACTTGGATCGTAACAACAAAAATGCATCTTCAAATCAGCTTTTCATAAGTAGCTGCATATTACGTAATCAACAAACAATCTACTTCAAATTAACGCCCAAAGCGTGGTGCAAAACTCCAACAACATAAAGAACAATACTACTTCAGATAATATGGATATTATCAGATATCAATAATCATCCATAGAACTGAACAAATGCTAAACATTGCCAAATCATGAATAAAAGAATAAGTACCTACTTCTGCTTTATGGTATACATTTTAATTTCATAAAAATCTGCATGACAACTGGTATCCTTAAAACGAATAGTTAAGAACAAAAAAACAAAGAAAATTAGGCAATAATTGCAGGTTGATACGAATTAGTGAAACTTGCATAAAAAACATATGAAACTGCTTTGCTCATTATTTTGTCTGCCTTTTCTAAAGTAAACTTAAACTCATTTCACAAGGCCACTGCCACAGCTGTTCAACAGAATGGCGAGTTTTCCACATAAAAAAATCTGATGTGTTACCCTCACATGACTTTCTCTACTCTTATACAAACTATTTTTACAAACGCTCATTCTCCATATGCTTCATGTTAATCGAGATATCGAAATGTCAATCTTATTGGTAATTTTCTTGTAGATGCAAGGGGAATTGGTAGGTTTTAAGCGATAGTCAAATATTTTAACGCTGGTTGCTATGTGGCGCATTACATTCTCTTTGCATGTCCAGGACATAAAAAATAAATAACGAATTTGAGAAAAGGTATAAGTATTGGAAAATTTAAGGGAATAACAAGCAATATCTGGAAAACGGTTCACTCAACAAAATAAATGTATATGACAAATTGTGTATTTTAACCCGATCTACATTGTTTGTGTAGTAAAAGTTTGTCTATCTCTTATGATTTACCAGTTATGCAAAAGGGGTTCACAATGAATACTTTCGGAGACATTCCCAGAAAATTCGAGATGTACATTTCATTTGTCATGAAAATATCTTAAACATAAAATATTTTAATCAAAATCGTTAGAGCCATTTATGAGAAAATAAAATTTTTGAAAAATGTTCCATGTAAAGGGAAATCAGGGGTGGGGGGATTTTCTTGAAAACCTTCGTGTCGTATCTCTGGAAGATACTGAACCTAAATACCAAGTTTGGTGTTTATCCCACCGTTCGTTGGGAGATTGTTAGATTAAATACTTCTTCAATTGTTATAACAATATTGTTTGATTGAATATCTTTAATATTTATAAGTTTTGTTTTATTAATTTCATCTTTAGTGATTATATATAGAAAAGATTATATAGTTGGGGATTTATCATTAAATCGATTTATTTGAGTTATGCTGTTCACAGACACACACACACACACACACACACACACATACACACACGGACATGTTTCCAAAAATGTTTTTTTTGGATTCAGACGGTCTCAAAACATGTATTTCCGGTGAAATCTCGGTACCGAAATTTTGTGTGGAATACAGTACTTCCCCTACTTACTATACGTAGTAGAGAAAGTAAAAATCTGATTATTTGGTTTCACAAGAAGATGCAAATCTTGGTATCCTAAGTAATGGGTGCGAACTTTAACAATTCACTTATGTTTTATATTTTTCGCGTGACGTTTTCACAGCACGCTTTGTCTCCATCTTGACAAGGAAAATTAACGAAAACACTAGGTAGTCTGTATTCCGGCGCTAATGGTTGTGTGAAAACAAAACCTATCGCAGTGTGCATGGATTTTCCATTGAGCTAACAAATCGCAATAACAAGCAAGTTACAGCATGCCATCTAGCGGTATTTAAGAACGGTTTTAAGCTTAACAAATAAATAATCGCCTTGTTAACGGAGTTACACAATAGTCCTGAATATGTCTATACGTTGTATGAATACATTTGCATTGTTCGTTTCAAGTTTGTACAAATGAAGTTTGGGCATCCCTGAAATCTCGTCACTTTTATCCCTGGGGTTTCTTTTGGAATTGTCTTTATCTCGTCAAGTTTACGAGGGGACTGGAAGAAAGTTAAGGATTCGAACCAGGACTTAAGCAAAGCAATTAAACGAATGGCGTCTTCTCCCGTCTAGTGGGACGATCGAACTGGCAGACGTGACGTGGTAGCCAATCAGCAGTAGCAGCGGGACATTTACATCTTCACTTTGGGGAATTTGCATTTAGAACGGCAGCATTAACAACTTTCACTTTGGTACCGTTCAACTTCCTTCAGTGTTGCCACCTGGAACATTTCGGGCGTCGAACTAGTACTGACACCTGTTGCTTTTTAACATTTCCAACTTTTTGAATTAAGTAATAAAATTAACTTAAGCAATCAAAAGCTTAAAGCTAAAAAAATATTTGCTTTGGTTTCACATGACTTTTGGAACTCACTTTTCTACAAAATATGCTTACAAAACTAATTACTTCCTCTAGTTCGTATAGTAAGTAGGGGAAGTATTACCTTCCACTCAAAACTCCGGTACAGACATTTCACTGCAAATACAGTTTTGTGGCCTCCTGAATCAAAAAAAAATTCTGATGTGTTACACTCACATGACTTTCTCTACTCTTGTACAAACTATTTTTACAAACTCTTATTCTCCATCTATTTCATATTATTCGCGTTAAACATTTGCAGAAACGATCTTTTGACATGCAAAGAGAATTGCATTATACACATAGCGACCAGTTCTAAAAATATTTGACTATCGATGAAGGCGTACTATGCCCCACTTGTTTTGTATTTGCAAGGGCAATATAGAAATATAGTAGCCTTTAAGCATAGACATATCTCTTAATAGCTGGTTGCTAGGTGCAGCACCATTCTCTTTGCCACAGATTAATACTCTTTGCATATCCAAGAGAAAAAAATGAATAACGAATTCCCATTTGAGAAAAAGTATGGGGAAATTTAAGGGAATAAATGGTTCACTCAACAAAAAAAATGTATATGACATAAATTGTGTATTTTAACGCAATCTACATTTTTGTGCAGTAAAATTTTGTCTATCTCTTATGGTTTACCAGTTATGCAAAAGTCGTTCATAATGAAGAATACTTTTGGAGACATTCCCAGAAAATTCGAGATATACATTTTATTTGTCATGAAAATATCTTAAACATATGATATTTTATTCGAAATCGTTAGAGCAATTTTTGAGAAAATTAAAAGTTTGAAAAATGTTCCATGTAAAGGGTAATCTGGGTGGGGGGATTTTCTTGAAAACCTTCGTGTCGCATCTCTAAGATATTGAACCTAAATACCAAGTTTGGTGTTTATCCGACTGTTCGTTTCTGAGTTATGCTGTTCACAGACACACACATGGACATGTTTCCGAAAATGCTTTTTTTTGGATTCAGAAAAACATGTATTTCCTGTGAAATCTTGATATCGAATTTTTGGGTGGAATACAATACTTCCCCTACTTTCTATACGTAGTAGTGAAAGTAAAAATGCATATGACACAAATTGTGTGTTTAATGAGAGCTGTATTTTTGTGTAGCATAGTTTTGTCTCTCTTACGGTTTACCAGTTATGCAACAGTCATTCAGAATGTAGAGGCCTTTTGGGTACATTCCCAAAGAATTCAAAATAGACATTTCATGTGCCATAAAATATCTTAAACATGATATTTTAATCAAAATCGTTGGAGTCTTTTTTGGGAAAATCAATATTTTCGAAAAATGTTCCATGCAAAGGATAGTCTGGAGTGGGCGGATTTTCTTAAAAATCTTCGTGTCGCATCCCTGGAAGATACTAAACACAAATGGTAAGTTTGATATTTATCCGAATTTTTGTTTCCGGTTATGCTGTTCACAGACAGACACACACGGAGATGTTTCCAAAAATGCTTTATTTGGATTTAGGCACCTGCCCCCTGAATCCAAAAGAACAGCATTTTAGAAAAAGGTCCCAATGCGTGTGTGCCTGTGTACTCAAAAACGAAATATCCGATAAATGCCAAACTTGGTATTTAGATTCGGTATCTTTCAAAGATGCGACAGAAGATTTTCAAGAAAATCCTTCACCCCAGGTTACCCTTTACATGGAGCATATTTCGAAAATTTTGATTTTCTCAAAAATTACTCCAACGATTTTGATTAAAATATCATGTTTAAGATATGTTCATGACAAATGAAATTTATATCTTGAGCTTTCCGGGAATGTACACAAAAGGCCTCTTCATTCGGAATGGCTTTTGCGTAACTGGTAAACCGTAAGAGAGATGGATCTCGTTAAAACACACAATTCATATCGTATGTATATATTGGAACCATTTCAGAGATATTCCTTGTTATTTGAATTATCCAACACTTATGCCTTTCCTCAAATGGTAATTCGTTATTCGTTTCTTCATGTTTTGGACATGCAAATGTTTATTTCGATTAATATGGAGTAGATGGAGAATAAGTGTTTGTAAAAATAGGCTGTACAAGAGTTAAGTCATATGAATACAACAATCTGATTTTTTGGAAAAATGTCCACGTATGTGTTTGTGTGTCTATGAACACGATAAATCCAAAACCAAAAGTCGGATATATAGCAAACTTGGTATTTAGGTTTAATATTTTCCAAAGATACGACACAAAGATTTTCAACAAAATCCTCCCACCTTAAACTGCCCTTTACATGGAAAAATTTTTGAAATTCCTTATTCTCTGAAAAATAGCTCTAATGATTTTGATTAAGATACCATATATGCAATATCTATATCTTGAATATTCGGGGAACAGCCACTAAAGCATTCGAAAATAATTGTATATAATCTTGTATAATTTGTAGAGGTTAAGCAATAGACGAACACGTACTAGACAAAAAATTTAGATCTTTAAAACGCGCAGCTTTTTACCAATAAGTTTCTTTGTGGCATAAGCCTTTCTGAAATATTCGTTATTAAAGGTTCGAATTGTTCATTTCTTGGTCATTAAGTTCTTTCAACATTGTGTTGTTCTCGCGATTGCATGGAAACAGTATGGAATTTTAACGCCGGCATATAGTGCCCAGTTGTTAAACATTTGACTGTCGCTTTTCATTTGTATATATAATGAAATGTGTAATTTAGCTATATTGCAAAGGTTTATTTGGATTAAAATGTAGTAGATAAGGAATCTGATGTTTTTCAATCACATGCCTTTCTCTACTCTTGTACAAACTATTTTTACAAACGCGTATATTCCATATGCTTCGTGTTAATCGAAACATTAATCTTATTGCTAATTTTCTTGTAGATGCAAGGGGAATTGGTAGGTTATAAGTGATAGTCAAATATTTTAAGAGCTGGTTACTATGTGGAGTGTTCCATTCTCTTTGCATGTCCAGGATATAAAAAAATGAATAACGAATTCCCATTTGAGAAAAAGCATTGGAAAGTTTAAGGGAATAACAAGCAATATCTCAAAAAGGGTTCACTCAACAACAAAAAATGTATATGACATAAATTGTGTATTTTAACGCGATCTACATTTTTTGTGTAGTAAAACTTTGTCTATCTCTTATGGTTTACGAGTTATGCAAAAGTCGTTCACACTGAAAAATACTTTTGGAGACATTCTCAGAAAATTCAAGATATACATTTTATTTGTCATAAAAGTATCTTAAATATATGATATGTTAATCAAAATCGTTAAAGCCGTTTTTGAAAAAATTGAGATTTTCAAAAACGTCCATGTAAAGGGTAATCTGGGGTGGGGGAATTTTCTTGAATACCTTCGTGTCGTATCTCTGGAAGATACTGAACCTAAATACCAAGTTTGGTGCTTATCCGACTGTTCGTTTCTGAGTTATGCTGTTCACAGACAGACACACGGACATGTTTTCAAAAATGCTTTTTGTGGATTCAGGGGGCCTCAAAACATATATTTCCGGCGACATCTCGGTATCAAAATTTTGGGTGGAATACAATACTTCTACTTACTATACGTAGTAGAGAAAGTAATAAGCTTTAATAAGAATAATTTGTATACCCATTAGCAAACGATAGAAGGCAGAGAAATTCACGTGAATGTAACGCATCAGTCTTTTTCATGCAGTAGTGAAAGGTAAAGTATTGATATCATGGGATTTATTTTATTCAGAGTTCGTAATATTTTGCGCGTAGGAATCAGACTTTCTGGGAAAAAGACTGGTTTATTTAACGCTTTAGCAGGTGGATTCATTTGTTTTGCAGAAAGAGAAACAGAATATATGCTCCCTCTAGGGCTCTTTGTCATCCTTTGGTATTGGTCGGTGATTGCAGTACGACAGAAATCCCTTTCAAATGGTGTATTTCCCATTCTTTTGCGACTCTCATTCCTGGCCCCCTTGATTAACTGTTGATACGCACACATTTGCAAGATTTTTCTACGCTTTCTGTGTTGCTTCGCAAATGTATTTCGAACAGGTTTTTTCATTGATATTCGTGTTTATACAGGGTGAATAACCTAAAACTTGTACCGCAAATATTTCGGAAATGGTAAGTGCTATTGATGTGCAGTTTTCACCGCATTGATTGGTAGTCACGGGTTCGCATATTTAGCCTATATTCAAATTTTAATAGTACTGAGAAAGTGTATTTTTTGAGCAAACATACAATTTTTTAAATGGAATAATGCCCAGTTACATCAACAGAATAAAGGTTGGGTAAATTAGAATGACAGTGGCGTTTGTTGCAAGATTCTAGTGCAAGTGGTTTACGAGAAATCTTATTTTGAAACATTTACGCACCGACACTTGTACTACAACCTGTGGTAGCACACACTAAAGAAAAACAAAAGGGAATTACAATACTTTTATGGAGTTTTACAAGTAAAGAGAACATAGCCCTTCAAAGGTTGTGTTCAAAATGACCACCGGCAGCTTCAATACACGTTTCCAGTCGGCTATGGAAAGTCTGCTGCACACGTTCTAGCATTTCAGCGGAAATTTCAGAGCAGGCAGCAGTAATACGTCGTTTCATATCGTCTGGTGTAGTTGGTACATCCTTGTAGACAGTGTCTTTCAGCCTTCTCCACAGAAAAAAGTCTATAAGGGTCAGATCCAGTGAACGGGCCGGCCAAGGTGCAGGTCCTCTTCGTCCAATCCAACGATTTGGAAACATTCCGTTGAGACAAGCTGTAGTACTACGTGTACTATTGGCTGGACAGCCATCATGTTGGTACCACAGGTTCTTCCTAGTCTGCAAAGGATCGCCTTATAGCGTCTGTGGCAGATGGTCTGTCAGGAGGCTGCGATACTTGTGCGAGTTCATTGTTTCTTCTATGAACAAAGGACCTATGAGCTGATGGTTTACTATCCCACACCACACGTTTAAACTCCATGGACGCTGACGTTCCACCTGACGAAGCCAACGGGGATTGTCAACAGACCAATAGTGCATGTTTCTGCGGTTTACCTGGCCATGATTAGTAAATGTTGTCTCATCACTAAACAAGATACATGTTGAATCTGGAGTATCATGTCTTAATGCCCATGTACAAAAGTTAACACGATTCCAAAATCGTTTCCATTCAGCTCTTGAAGGAGGGAGATGTGATAGGGATGGAACCTATGTTGATGGAGAATGCGCAGTACACTTGCCTGACGTATGCCACTTCCACGTGCGATTGTGCGGGAACTAATTTACGGATCGACTGCAACGGCAAACAAAACATTAATTTCTGCCTCTTCTCCAGTCACTTGTTTGTTTCTGTTACGTTTTCTAGGTGTTACAATACCACTTTCACCTATTTGGTTGAAGAGGTTGATAAATAATTGCCGAGATGGTTGACGTCTATTGGGATACATTTCCGCATACACCGTACAGGAACGAACTGCATTCTTCCTACACTCTCCATACACCATGAGCATGTCGGCATTTTGTGCATTAGTAAACCCCATCTTCCACTCACGACTTACTGCTTGAACTGTCACAAACTAACTGACCAGTAAGTCGCACCGCAATCAATGAACAGAAAACACAATGGAACCAAACATAACAACATCGTACCTAGTAATTAATCAGGTTGAATGGGACAAACAATTGTCGGGTTGGAAACTTTTCAAAATACGATTTCTCGTAAACCACTTGCACTAGAATCCTCCAACACAGACCATTGACATTCCAATTTACCCTACCTTTATTCTGTTGATGTAACTAGGCATTGTTCCATTTAAAAAAATTCTGATGTGTTACACTCACATGATTTTCTCTACTCTTGTAGAATCTAATTTTACAAACGCCTATTCTCCATATGCTTCATGTTAATCGAGATATCGAGATTGGTAATTTTCTTGTAGATGCAAGGAAAATATGGTAGCTTTTAAGCGATAGTCAAATATTTTAACGTTGGTTGCTATGTGGCGCATTCGATTCTCTTTGCATGTCCAGGACATAAAAAAAATGAATAACGAATTTGAGAAAAAGTATAAGTATTGGAAAATTTAAGGAAATAACAAGCAATATCTCGAAAACGGTTCACTTAACAAAAGAAATGTATATGACATAAGTTGTGTATTTTAACGCGATCTACATTTTTTGTGTAGTAAAATTTTGTCTATCTCTTATGGTTTACCAGTTATGCAAAAGTCGTTCACAATGAAGAATACGTTTGGAGAGATTCCCAGAAAATTCGAGATATACATTTCATTTCTCATGACATTATCTTAAACATATGATATTTTCATCAAAATCGTTAGAGACATTTTTGAGAAAATTAAAATTTTCGAAAAATCTTCCATGTAAAGGGTAGGCTGGAGTGGGGGGATTTTCTTGAAAACCTTCGTGTCGCATCTCTGGAAGATACTAAACCTAAATACCAAGTTTGGTGCTTATCCGACTGTTCGTTTTTGAGTTATGCTGTTCACAGACACACAGACAGACACACAGATAGACACACAGACAGACACACACACGGACATGTTTCCAAAAATGCTTTTTTTGGATTCAGGAGGTCTCAAAACATGTATTTCCGGTGAAATCTCGGTATCGAATTTTTGGGTGGAATGCAATACTTCCCCTACTTCCTATACGTCGTAGAGAAAGTAAAAATTGTATGTTTGCTCAAAAAATACACTTTCTCGGTATTATTAATATCTGTTTATAGGCTAAATGTACGAACCCGTGACTACCAATCAATGCTGTGAAAGCTGCACTTCAGTAGCACTTTCCATTTCCGAAGTATTTGCGATGCAAATTTTAGGCGATTCACCCTGTATATGCGTTTTACCAGCCTTTGGTGGTGGCTACATGTCAGCTCAGAGGATTTAAACCACTATCATATTATCAGTAGCGTATGGTGTATTCCACATTGCTCTGTTTAATTAGTTTTGAGCTGTCTTTTTTCAACTCTATAATTCACAATTCACATTATGTATTAGCAACATTAAATTCATAATTCAAGACACAATAAAATGTTTGTATGATAATTTAGTAAATCTACCGTTCCTGTATTGTGTAATGTTAACATTTATTGCAAATCTAAACTTTTAATAAAGTGGAAATCATTTTCGATACATAACATCTAACGTTTAGTTCTTGGAAATTTAGTTCTTGGAAACAGTTTTTATTAATGGATAAGACTGAGTCTTTAGTGCCTAGTTAGTAATCTGAGAGCCTATTTAGGTGCCCAAGAATCACACAGTGACACGCTGTTAAAAACCAATTCGATTTGTGAAAAACTATTATTACGTTATTTGCACCTTATGTGGAAAGTTTATTTGAATTAGTTTGTATTGTAGTTCAACTGTTCGGGAGCCAAACTTTATGTAGTAACTGTCCCACGTGTGCTACAAAGTTTCAGGTGGTCTTCGCCCCAACTTTACTTTCCGGTGGCCTTCGCCCCAAGTTTACTTTCCGGTGGGCTTCGCACCAAGTTTACTTTCCGGTGGGCTTCGCACCAAGTTTACTTTCCGGTGGACTTCGCCCCAAGTTTACTTTCAACGTTGTATTATAATGTTTCTTTAAATATTATATATATTTATGTTTGCCTCGGCTGCGTCAGTATTAATTTGTAGAAACTTGTTTCTCTTAATAGAGTGTGTTACGGCTAAAGAATGTAGGCTTATACAGATTATAACTTTTACTTCACTCCTTTTATTAATCTTTGACACGATTAAATAACACTTCACTAATATAGAAAGCTGTGAGATTAGTTATGAATTATTTGCACTTTTTAACACGTAAACTTTATAATATTCTCGCCGTAATGAATTTTCATCTCACACTGGATACGTATTTAAATGCTCGGGAACGCGTCTCGCGTCCGGTTAGGAACTCTGTCTACAAGTAAATGGCGCCTGAATTTGTACAATTTGCTCTATTTCAGTATCTGATTGGTTAATCCTACTCCAATAGAATAGCTTATTTAACTTAAGGTTTTTCTGGTTGTTGATTGGTTACTTATAAACTGTCTCAAAAATTGCTTATCGTTTTCAAGAATTACTATCAGCATTATTAAACTGTCCAATTCATTATTGCCTCAAGGCTACCTCATTGTTAGCAACTTTTGACCTATATTCTCACAACTTCTACATTATTAAATTACTTAATACATTCACTTAAGATTATTATGCATGTACATAATAATATAAGCATTAATACAATGACTGTTATATACACTTTATATGTTGTTTATACACATATTGCTTTAAGGCGGGCTGTTATATCTTATATCATATAATTAGACTGAAATCATATAAGTGTTAAAAATCCTACCTCATGTGACACATTCACATGACGTTTCTATCCTTATTATGGGTATACAAACTATCCTTACTGAAGCTTACTTTCTATGTACTACATTTTAATCCAAATAAACCTTTATAGAAATAGCTACGTTTCACATTTCGTTATAGACACAAAGAGAACAGCGATAGTCAAATGTTTAACAACTGGACGCCATATGCTGGTCTTAAAATTCCATACTGTTTCCATGACATCGCGAGAAACAACTGAATGTTGAAAGCACTTAATGATCAAGAAATAAACAATTCGAAACCATTAATAACGGATATCTCAGAAACGGCTTATGCCACAAAGAAACTTATTTGTACTAAAATATGTGTTTTAAACAGATCTACATTTTTTGTCTAGTCCTATAAGCTATCGCTTAACCTTTATTGGTTATACAAGACTATACAAAATTATTTCCGAATGCTTCAGACACTATTCCCCGAAAATTCAAGATATAGATTTTAATTGCCATGTAAATATATTTCATATATGGTATTTTAATCAAAATCGTTATAGTCATTTTTTAGAAAATATTTTTTTTGATAATTTTGTATATAAAGCATAGTTTTGGGTGGGAAGATTTTGTTGGAAATTTTTGTGCCACATATTTGGAAGATATTGAACCTAAATACCAAGTTTGGTATTTTTTCGATTTTACGTTTCAGTGGCTATTTACAGACAGACAGAAACACGAACATGTTTCCAAATTTTTTTTGTATTCAGAGTTCCTCAAAACACGTATTTCGGGCGAAATCTCGGTATCGAATTTTTGGTTGAAATGCAATACTTGCCCTACTTACTACACTAGTAGAGAAAGTAAAAAGATTAATTAAACAGCACAAGTGGTAAAATAGGCACTTTTAGACTCTAAAACCTTAAAACACGTTTAGTCAGTGGTCAACACGGTATTTTAGGCACTACAAAGACCATTCCATGTCTTTATATTTTATATGAAACGTGAAGATATTTAATTAGCTTTAGTTTATATGTACACAGAAAAAAATAATAGGTATTTAGCTTAAAATCCCGGGTCTAATGATGACTTTGAAATTACATGCTTTTTGCATAACCATGAGGGGAAGAAAAAGGAATAAGAATTTCGGAGCTGAGAAAAGTATATGTAGCTAAACATTCAAACATATAACAAAGAATATCTCGGAAATAACTCCACAAAAACTTTTATACATATAAATTGTGTCCTTCACACAGATCTACATTTCCTGTGTAGTAAGATTTTGTCTCTTTCTCTTACAGATAATGAATTATGGTGTAACAACTTAGTAAAATCCCTCTGCACGAGTATTCAGGGGGGATAAATCGCCCCCACTCTACTTGTCCTTTCCTTTAGCTACGGAGCTATGCACTGAGGTGTCTTAAAGAGGAAGTGGGCTGACACGCGGGAAACAAGTGTCACGTCAGTGTTTTGAACACAGCAACTTTATAGTGTATAAAATTTTTAGGATCTTGTTTACATCTTGATAACTCAAAAACTACAGTTTTTATTCCAGTTTTGTAAGAGAGATGTTAAAGAGCACAGTTTCGATATCATGATGATGATGACGACGATGCACGATTGGTCTTCGTGCACAACCATTTAAAGCCGCTAATTTTCTTTGTAAAACTTAAATTGAAATCATTTGTATTATGACAATCAATCAGCGAGGAACTTTTTTCCATGAAGAGATAGATGGAGTGAAGGCAACGAAATACCCTAAAAAGTGTGAATTAACTTTTGGAAGATCTCCCATGATAACACAGTATTTATATGAAATGCTATCGCTAGTTATATGCAAACATTTGTTTTCACACCCACTGCACCTTGCTCTTTGCGTGGCCTGTCACCGCAATCTACAAACACAATGCTCTTGTGTCTTTAGTCCTGCCTCTATAGTTGGATAGTTACAACAGTGGTGTTATAAAAGATTTTGTGAGAATAAAATAAAATAAAACACGGACTAGGCGAAATTATGGCGTGTGCTGCTTAAGCAGCGACTCAGAGGCATTCCCGGCTAAGGCGGCTAGACAGGAGAAATACATGACCAACTGAGTTACCCCTCCCAAGGGTTTTTTCTAAGCTGCTGAACTATAATTTCAGGTATACATTTGAAATATCATGAACATATCTTAAACGTATCGCATTTTAACCAAAATCATTAGTGCCATTTTTTGAGAAAATAAAAATTTCCTAAAAGTACTCCGTGCATATGGTAGTCTGCAGTGGGAGGAATTTTCTTCAAAATATTTGCGTTGCATCCTTGGAAAATGCTGAATTTAAATAACAATTTTGGTATTTAATTTAGTTTTCATTTTTGAGTTATGCTGTTCACAGACACTCATTCACGAACATTTTTCTATAAATCTGATGTGAAACATTGGCATGACTTTCTCCAACCCTCGTCGTCTATTAATGGGTAAACAAAAGTATTCTTACAAATCCAGGCTTTGGCATTGAATTTTTCAGCTTGATTCTATCTTTCAAACCTTTTCTTCACACGGCTTGTGTGAAGGAACAATTAAGTTGTATAGCCTCTTTATTTTAATCCAAATAAGCCTTTGCAGAAGTAGCTACATTACACATTTCGTTATAGATACAAAGAGAAAGCGATAGTCAAATGTTTAAGAACTGGACGCTATATGCTGGCCTTAAAATTCCATACTGTTTCCATAACATCGCGAGAGAACCTGAAAATCGATGGGTTTAAAAGAATGGCAAGTTATTAAACAAATAGAAACATTAATAACGGATATCTCGGAAATGGTTTGTGGTACAAAAGAAGTTATTTTACATAAATGTTTTTTTAAACGAATCTAAACTTTTTTGTGTAGCAAGTTTTCGTTTATCGCTTAACGTTTAACAGCGATACAAGATTATATAAAATTCTTTCCAAATGATGACGAAAATTCCCAGAAAATTCAAGATACTCTTTTGGTCATGTAACTATTTTTAATGTATGGTATTATAATAAAAATGTTTTTTAAGAATAAAAAACTTCGAAAAATGCTCCTGTAAAGAGAAGTCGGGGTGGGGGGATTTTCTTAAAATCTTCGTGTCGCATTTTTTTGAAGATACTGAAGTTAAATTCAAAGCTTCGTTTCTATGCAAATTTTCGGTTTTGAATTATGCTGTTCAAAGACACATACACACATGAACATTTTCTGAAAATGCTTATTGGTCTCAAAGCATATATTTCCGGTGATAGCTCGGTATCAATTTTTGAGTGTATGTAGTACCTGCTCTACTTATTATAGGTAAGCAGTAGAGAAAGTAATGTTTGGTGTTACATTCAGATGATATTCTCTATCCACTCTTTTACGAAGTCTATTTTTGTTTACATGTTAAAGGTTTGCAGAAATGATTTCATTGCATACGAGGGTATTCCAGGAAGCAAGACAGTTTGTGCATTCCGGCTGCGCAGATTCCTATTGGGCTTCTATATAAGGTCGAAAGCTTTCCTCAACAATTTTGTACGAGTGCCAGTCGAAACAATTGTTATTGTGCATTCTGTGATTGTTCAAAGCAGTCTGTGTTACTGTGGCAAATGCATTATTTCACATCAATTATAGCGGTGTGTTTTTGCAGTAACATTGACACAAGAGGTAGAAGTAAGTTAGGTAATAAAGAATAATATATAGTTTTAGAAGCTGTGGGAGTAGTTATGAAAGCATTAGTAAGATATACAAATTGTATAGGGTCATTCGAATGGGTTACGCGGTATTATCTGTGGTAGCAGGGGTGGGGTAGGACCTTTGAGAGAAAGAACACTCCCGTTAGCAAGCAGGTAGTTGTGAGAAAGGGAAGGCACAACAAATGACGGCTACACTCTCCGGTAGTTAATTCAATTACGCTTTAATCTATATTTTGAGGCAGGTACATAAATTGTATTAAATTCAAATATTTGGTTTGTGAATAACATATAGTTAAATCATATGTCAATTCTGAGTGTTTTCTTCGGCGAACCCTGATACCATGTAGATACTTCGTTCATATTTTCTCTACATTTGAGCCATGTCCCTTGTCATACCCACGAGGATGGGTGAAATGAAGGTGAAACTATTAAAAAGTATAGTGGGTATAATGACAATACAAAGTGAACAGCGCTTGCGCATTGAGGCCAGCAGAAGTGAATGACCGGTGCTATGCCGACACTTCTGTAGCTTCGCCGACCCCTGCTCCACTAGTGTGGGGCCGCCGTCTCCGATTCTGTACCACTTGAGACGGAAGGTCACACCTCACCGAACAGGCCCAGTGACCCTTGCATCAACTGAGTGGGCACATAGACACAGATGCTGCAGCCTGCTCACGAGCCAGCCAGCCACCCACCTAGAAGACATAGCCACTATGCACGATACACTCCGGGAGCTGCTCCTGACCCCGGCCTCCATAACGCTGCAAGTAGCCACATTGAGTCAGCGGCTGGAGGCACACCGATTCATGACCAACAGGCGCCTCGCCTGAATCGAGACAAAACAGCGATCAATGAACAGAAATTTCGCCGCACTACTGAAAGTACTATCCAAGATGCACCCCATCGTGCAGGAAACAGCCGCCGAAGAGGACGCTGAGATCATGGTCTTGATACACCGCAAGCTGTATCGTATAGAAGGTTACCGTGACTACGACGTCGAATCCAATGATTATCTCAGGAAGTCAACCACTTTGAAACCCAAATAGTTTCCTTAAGGAGTCCTTCACAGTCATCACCATCATGCTTTAAGAACTTCAAACACATCAAATATTCTTTGACATAGGCTACACGCTAATAAGAAACTTCATAAGGCAGTTCGTACTGTATAACCCACAGCTACCAACGCAGACAAAAAAAACATCCACCACTAAGCAGCATAGTGATCACTTCAACTGATCTGATCACAGCAGGTTAATACCAGGGTGTCTACCATGACCTACCTCTGCATACGGCTTTAGCCGTAAATTTACAATTACCACTCATGTTTCTGGTGCTTCATGCAGTACCGGACACAACCCCCTCCCAATACCTACAATAAATAGCACCATCAGAGAACAAGAATCTTCCCAACCTCAACTCTCCTCATTCTTACCCAAACCCCACTGCTGTGTTTCTTAAACCCTTTTCCTGCCCCTCCCTGCAAATAAATACAGAACCTAGTCCTTCTCCGCCAATAACACCAGGTAGTGCATCAGCCATCCTTCAACAACAACCAGCTAATCTTCTACAGTTATCGGTTAGTAATGCAATAAACAGTCAGAAGTTTACAACAGCATTATGTAGCCAGCAGTTCCCCCAACAGTACGTCTAGCCTCCAGAAAGAGATCTATATTTCGTCAGCAGCACGACTTCAAAATCAACGCAAGGCTTTACTAGCAAGCTAGCAGGCCACGGAGATGCACACCGCAGCGAATAAACAACGTCAAGTAGTTCAACAAGGCAAACGGTACCCTTAAAGACACTATTACAAGAAACAGATGGCATGGCAGATGCACTAGTAGCAAGAGCATTAGTTTCAAGATCAGGAGCAAAGGGAAAGGGGGCAAATATTAAGTAGAAGATTAGAACTAGGTATGGGGTGATAACTGGGCAGAGACGTTTAGTATTTCCTTACCAACATAAACTACTGCACATTATATCGGCAGGATTCCTTGCACTCGTCTATACATATCTCTCGTCACATAACGTTCGAAGTGGAGTTTATAACATTTAAACTTCAGTTACTTCATAGCTTCCGATTTAAAACTGATGTTAGTGGAAGTCGCCAAAGTGAAAGTTTTGCTACTGATCTAAACGCTGAAACCGTAATTATTGACGGGAAGATATAAATAATTAAATAAAGAAATGATAGCAAGATCAAAATAATTGCAATAAATCATTTATGTATATTATATCATTGTATAGTGTAATAAACCTGAGTTGAAAAGATTTGTCTAGAGGAAAATGTAATTTGCGAGTCATGTTAAGCAGTCATAAGCAACAGCCGAAGTAGCGAGCTCGTTAGTATGAAAGTTTTTTAAATGCAGTTAAGGGGTGAATTCTGTACTTTTGTATAGTCACGTAGGCCACAACAGGAAGGTACTCCATAGCAACAAGGTAACAGAAGCACGTGTTAAGAAAGTTTTGAGATTGGCTCAGCGCGAGAAGTAGTATTGGTGAGGTAGTTCTAAAGGAGGCGGAGCTTAAGTTGATAAGCTCCGTTTGTTCATGCACACTCTTTTCGGGCATACAATCGTCACTCTGAATACTTGTGACGACTCGTGTTATTTTAAGCGCTCAGTGTCACGCTAGCGTTAGTAAGATTTAGCGGCAATCGCGAGGGGTTTTGCCGGTGGGCATTTTAACGACTCACGGCTAGTTACACTTCTGGGTTCTTTTATTATGAAAACCGTTATTTCAAACAGTAAAATTGATGCTGCAGAAGTTAACACGCATAATAAGTCAGTTGTTTATACTTTCGAGTGCTAGGATTGATAATCAGATTCATTCTTTATCTTTAAACGGTCGATAACTCGGTTCAATAGCTCACGTATTCGATCACATTAAATTTCTCAGTCAATTTAAACTGGTGTTATCCTTTCACACACGTCCACGCTACTGTGAGAGAAACATCTCATAGCCAACCAATGTAGCAGCCGGCAGCACAATCAACAGCAGATATCGAAACAAAGCGTACGGCTAAAAGTGAGGCAATATTTTATATCATAACATGCTGTGAATGCCAGAGTGATTATAGTGTAAATTAATATTATTGTATGACAGTGATTTTAGATGTTTGTTAGCCATAAGTATTGTTAGAAAATAAGTTTGCACGGCTTAACTGGAACTGACAATAGAAGTGGGTAACAATAAACCGAGGGGGCTAGTTGTTTATCACTAAGAAGAGATAAACAAATGACGTCAGGGTAGCGTGCCCTTTTTTAGAAATGGAGGGAATATCTTCCCTAGAGCATATATATTAGTAGTAGTGATTGGCTGACCAAAGCAGACCTAAAGTGGGCGCGATTTGGTAACCAATAGCAGCTCTATCATAATGTTTAGGCAGTTCGAGGTGAAGGAGTATATATTCTCGAGCCATAAGCAAGTTTCGCACAGTTCTGAAGAATCTCTCACGAGGTGCACGACGCATAGTTAAAAAAATGTGAAGTACGCGAAGTAATTGGTACGCGGCAATTAAAACGACTGTAGTTACATTCGGAAATATCACAGTTTCAGTCAGGCGTGTATTAAGATTAAATATGTCAATTATTAATTAAGTGTGACCGCAATAAAAGTGTAGATTAAGATTTTTTTAGCAGTGTTATCTTTTAGCAACAACTCCTTTCCGTTTACACACTCTGCTTAGAGACACGCGCTCGACTGAGTTATAATAGCTAGCCGGAGGACAAAGAACCCCAAATTTAAAATAATAAAACAAGAGGCGCTCAACAAATAAGATAACACAAGCCATCGAGAACTACGACAAAAGTGACGACCATTGCCCGACTTCAACGTTCACAAAGTCAAGGGTAAATTTCACCAAAGGTTTATTTGGAGCTTCCATTTTCATATTTAACGGTTAGTTCCACTCTGCATTTACCTCTCTTGAGAGATATATTAATTAACCACCCACGATTGAACGTCACTTCAAGCGTGTATTTCCACACATCTCCCTTTAAACGGATGAAATATCTTTCAAAGTGAAGTTTTGGGTGAGAAAGTACAAAAGAGCTTACCGGTAGGAGTTCCAGCCCTGCCAACTTTGTGTTACGCGTAAATGCACTCGATTCAAAGCGAGTTAAGAAGTTGAATGGTCTAACTCCACCACGCACCGGATGCTGCTTTCTCATGAGGGTCTCCTTTAGGCGCGTTCGTGCACAAAGTTTACTGTAAAGGAAAATACAGACATGTGGCTATTTGTAAGAGCTTTATTCCTACTGCCCTATTGCCAAAGTTAAAGTTAGAATTTTAATGTGAATTTTCTCATTATCTGTTGGTCACAGCTTCTTCTTCTTCTTCTTCTTCTTCTACCTCACGGTTTTGGACCGCTTTTAGCCTGTTCCGGCTTGTTGTGTCCATCTTTTTACTTTCTCTACTACGTAAAGTAGGGGAAGTATTGTAATCCACCCAAAAATTCGAAACCGAGATTTCACCGGAAATACATGTTTTGAGACCCCCTGAATCCAAAAAAAAGCATTTCTGGAAACATGTCCGTGTGTGTGTCTGTCTGTGTCTGTTTCTGTGTGTGTCTGTGAACAGCATAACTCAGAAACGAACAGTCGGATAAACACCAAACTTGGTATTTAGGTTCAGTATCTTCCAAGGATGCGACACGAAGGTTTTCAAGAAAATCCCCCCAACCCAGATTACCGTTTATATGGAAGATTATTCGAAAATTTTAATTTTTTCAAAAATGGCTCTAACGATTTTGATTAAAATATCATATGTTTAAGATATTTTTATGACAAATAAAATGTATAACTTGAATTTCCTAGGAATGTCTCCAAAAGTATTCATTGTGAACGACTTTTGCATAACTGGTAAACCATAAGAGATAGACAAATTTTACTACACCCAAAATGTAGATCGCGCTAAAATACACAATTTATGTCACATACATTTTTTTGTTGAGTGAACCATTTTCGAGATATTACTTGTTATTCCCTTAAATTTTTCAATACTTATTTTCTCAAATGGGAATTCGTTATTCATTTTTTTTGTCTTGGATATGCAAAGAGTATTAATCTGTGGGAAAGGGAATGGTGCTGCACCTAGCAACCAGTATTAACAGATATGTATGTGCTTAAAGGCTACTGTATTTCCAAATTGCCCTTGTAAATATATATTCCCCTTACATCTACAAGAAAATTAGCAATAAGATAGACTCTGCAAATGTTTATCTCGATTAACATGAAGTAGATGGAGAATAAGCGTTTGTATAAATAGTTTGTACAAGAGTAGAGAAAGTCATGTGAGTGTAACACATCAGAAATTTTTTTGTCGTCCTGGGTTTCTGTAACCTTGGGGTCTGTAGTTATATTTGGCTATGGGTATCCTATTTAATGACATTCTTTCTAAGTGTTGTTTCAGGTTAGTTCTATATTCTATTATTTCTTTATTTAACTTTCTATTTTTAACTTTTGCCTTATTTTCTTGTTTGGTTTTTTATACAGTCTTGTGTACCTCTGCTATAGCTCTGAGAATTTACATTTCAGCTGTCTGTATCCTTATTTTATTTTCTGCTGTCACTGTCCATGTTTCAGACCCATAAGTAGCTGTGGTGATGGCCATTGCTTTATACAGTTTTTTATTGAGCCTTTTCTAATTTCATTTTTAGTTCTCTTTATAGTAACCGTTATGTAATTAAACTTATTTAATTTTTTATTAATGTCTATTTCAGACCCATATGTTATTTCACATCCTATAAAATTAAATATTGACACTTGCTCTATGCTTTTATTTTCTATAATTATTTTAGACTGGACCGAGTGTGTACCTTTAATTGTTTCAGTTAAAATGTCCATGCTGTATGTTTTTTATATTAAATTTAGTTTGTATGTCATCCTTTGAAGTTCCTCTTCACTTTTCACTATTAATATCTGGTCATCTGAGAAGACCATTGGCTATGCTGTCCTTGGCCCAAATTAATCCCACCTACTGTTTGTTGCTTCCATGATCTAATCATGTCGTCAAAATATAGATTAAAAAGAGTGGTTGACATTGGGCAACCTTGTCTAACACTTTTATAATTATTATGGGTTCTCGATTATCTATTACCACTTCAGTTTTCACATATAAATTTATAATTACATTTATTAAGTGTATTTGTACTCCTTTATTTGCTAATATTTCCCATAATTTTTTCTGCATACCTTGTCAAAGGCTCTCTTATAATCTATAAAGAGAATATCTGTTTCTAAGTTTACCTCTCTACGATTTTCGATTATTTGCTTAAGAGAGAAGACGTTATCTATACAACTTCTACCTTTCCTGAAGCCTGTCAGTTCTTCTGTTAATAATACATCTGTTATTTTTGATAATCTATTGTTTATTATTTTCGTATAAATGGTAGAGCTCAGTAATGTAATACCGCTATAATTTTCTGGACTTGTTCTGTTACCTTTTTTAAATATTGAAGTGATCCTTCCTATTTTCTATTCTTCAGGAATTGTTGCTTGTATGCAACATTTATTATAAAAATACAGTAATCTTTTTCTAAAGTTCTCTGGAGTGTTAATAGTTCTGTGTTGATTTTATCAATGGCACATACTTTGTTATTTCTGCTATGTTCGAAGGCATCTTCTAGTTCTTCTAATTGGAAATTATCTATCACTGTATTAGGTTCTATTGTTGTTTCTATTTGTTGTTCCTCCGTCCATAAATATTTATAATGTTGTTCTAAAACTTGATCATTTATGACTTCTAAGCTTATTGAAGCTCGAAACCTAGTGGTAATGAAATCACAATAAAGAAGTAGAGGCATAAACTGTATTAAGTTGTGCTAGTTTGTTTACCCGACGTTACACCTGCAGCTGCTGGACTAACGATACAATTAATTTAATTTACTTCCCCTCGTCGTTCTCTATGAAACTACAAGACACTTAAACAAAGAGTTAATTAGAACCCCCAGGACACTATGAGGAACAAAATAAAAACATCGACAAAACACTACACAAAAGTACTGTTGAACAATCACAAATACCACAGTTCGTAATGATGATTTCTCGTGAATGCAGCTGAGAGACTTCTACGTTGTCACATTCCTGTCTCGTCTTTATTTGTGGAGAAAATCTAATTTATTTATGGACGCTCTTTAACTGCTGTGGTCCTTCGCGTTCCATTCTATACTGGGCGTGAAAGATCGGTAATTTTGCTCAGAGGCCTCTTTATCAGGTTTGAGGCAGTATTTTAACACTTAAATGACTTCAGTCTAATTATATAATATAAAATTCAATAACAACCCACCTTAAAACAATATGTGTATAAAATAACATATACAAATGTATGTAACAGTCATTGTATTCATGTTTATATTATTAAGCACATGTTCAATAATGTTATGTTAATGTATTACGTAATTAAATAATGTAGGAGCTGTGAGAATATAGGTCAAAAGATGCTAATAATAAGATAACAATGAGGTAACCTTGAGGCGATAATGAATTGGAAAGTTTAGTAATGATACTACTAATTCTTGGAAACAATAATGTAATTTTTGAGACAGTTTATAAATAGTCAATCAACAACCAGAAAAAGCTTAAGTTAAATAAAAGTATTTTATTGGAGTAGCATTAGCCAATCAGAGATTTGAAATACAGAAATTTACAAATTCAGGCGGTAGAGTTCAGTTGCTTGTAGACAGCGTTCCTAACCGGACGCTAGACGCGTACGTATCCATGTGAGACAAATAATTCAATACGGCGAGAATATTATAAAGAGTACGTGATTAAAAGTGCAATAATCTCACAGCTCTCTATATAATTGAAGTATTATTTAATAGTGTGAAGGATTAATAAATGGAGCCGTATCGCCATGTTTCTACAAAATTAATACTGTCACAGCCGAGGCAAACATAAATATATATCATATTTAAAGAAACATTAAAATACAAATTTAATTTTTTAAACTTGGGGCGAAGGCCACCGGAAAGTGAACATTGGGGCGAAGATCACCGGAAACTTTGTTCCATACGTGGACAATAAAAACAACTTCAGGTTTGAGGTTCTTTTACGTGCCGTAAATCTACGACACGGGACCACCGGCTTTACTTCCCTTCCGAAGGAAGCCATGCTAAGGATTTTTACGCCCGAAGAGATCCATTGCCCTCCGCCGGGTCAGAACCCGCGACCTCGGGAACTAGAGGCTAGCATGGTAACCACTACACCACGGAGGACGTCTACGGGTGCCTGGTGTCAAGAGGTCTGTCGAGGAGCAAACACTTTGGATCAGATATAATATCCAGGATGGGTGATCAGCCCGATACCTGATGGAGCAGTTGGTGAAATGAATTGCGGAGGAAACCGGAGCACCCGAAGAAAACCCACTCAGGCGCGCACTTTCCACGATAACTCCTACATGCGAGTCCCTGGGATCAAACCTGGACCGCTTTGGTGAGAGATAAGCTGTCTAACCGCCCATTCACAGTAAACAACACACATAAAACCCTTAAGAAAACACAAGAAAGACAAAACAAAATAAGGTCAAAGTTAACATACGAAGGGTAAGAAGAAGAGGAAAAAAAGGAAGAATGAAATACTACAAATTATAATAAGTGAATATACGAACTTCAGAATATATGGATATTAACCTTGACTTATTTATTACTCATGTCAGCAATTTCCGGGGTCTCCAGTTTCCCCGCCATTCATTCCATCATCATCTTTCCTTTCATCCATTTCGCCTTCATTTCATATATTCTTCCCTCATTCTCATACCCAGGTATTGGCCGATCTCCCGTTCCGAGTTCTTCATTCTCTGATTCACTGTTCGTCTGCTCCTCTACAGGCCTCGGCCCTAGGCACGGGTGTAAGCCCCACATATGGGGAGACCAAGCAAGCAAAGCTTTATCGAAAGAGAACCAAGTTTGCCAATTGTATGAAGTATCGTATGAAGTATTCAAGAACATGTTTTATAATGATTCGTTGTCCAAATAAAAAAAAGCAAACCTCAAGGAGTATTCCATGAGACTAGATTTGCCACAGATTCAAAGAAGATCTTGTACAAAAACGTTTTGAGGTAGATGGTGTCAATTTGACCTATAGCAGCCTTTTAAGAATGAAATTAAAATAAGTAAAAGCTGGACGCTCAAAGACAGACACGTGCTGATACCTGCAAATTTTAAGTTCATCAAGAAAGAGTTTTTGGACAATGGATTCTGGAAAAATCAGAAAATTCGTTGAAAATGGATTACGTGTATTTAAAAGTCAGGTTTGCATGTGCTCTGTATGTTTAAAGATGACAAATTCATATTCATGATGATTAGCTGAACTATTTTGATCAGTACAGCTTATTTGTAAGAATCTCAACTCTGTCCTAAATGAGATCAAAACTCTATAGACAATAACCGATTTGTTGAGTGGGTTGTAAACTCTTTCAGAGATTCCTGGATACTTAACCTTTATGGGGAATAGAGAAAATTATTTTTAAACACTGTTTCTTTTTAATTATTTTTTTGGGAGCTGAAATGACCGATCTATATGAAAATGGCACATATACATTTTATTTGCTGTGCAAACGTCTTGAACATAGTGGTACTTTAATTAAAATCGTTAGAGCCATTTTGTGGAAAATAAAAAAATATGAAAATGTTTTCACTTAAAGGATAGTTTGAGCTTTTTTTAACATTTTCGTGCCACATCCTTGAAATACGCTGAAATTAAATACTACGTTTGGTATTTAACCGAATTTTGTTTTTCAGTTATATTGCTCAAATACACATACCCGGACTTTGCGTAAAAGTTTTTTTTCGGAGTCAGGTAGCTTCAAAACCTGTATTTTCAGTGGATTACCGATATCGAAATTTTAGGTGGAACGACATATTTCTTCTACTTAGGTACTATGTATGTGTAAGTGTCAAAGAGAGTAAAAATAGAGTAAAAATCTCATGTGTTACATTCACATGACTTTCTCTACCCTCTATCGTTTATTATTGTTAGTGGATATACAAACTATTCATACTAAAGTTTATTTTTATACGTACTGAAGTTTACTCCAAATAAACGTTTGCCGAAATAGTTACATTATACAACTCGTTATAGATACAAAGGGAGAAGCGATAGTCAGATGTTTAACAGCTGGACCCTATATGCTGGCCTTAAAATTCCATACGGTTTCCATGACATCGCGAGAAACAACTGAATGTTGACAGGAGTTTAAAATAATTACTAAGTATTGAACAACTGAAATGTCTGATCCCACCAAAACGCTGTGTGAAATAAATTGTATTTTTAAAGATATCTACATTTCTTGTGCGGTACGTTTTCGTCTATCACTTAACGCTTACCAGTTATACAAGATTATACAAAATTCCTTGAATTTAGAGGACTTCAAGGGCTATTCATAGGAAATTCAAGATATACTTTTTATTTTTCACACAAATATATTTAATATACGGTATTTTAATCAAAATCGTTTGAGCCATTTTTTAGAAAATCAAAAATTTTGAAAAATATTTCACGTAAAGGGTAGTTTTGGGTATGAAGATTTTCTTGAAAATCTTCCTGTCGTATCTTTGGAAAGTACTTATCTTAAATACCAAGTTTGGTCTCCATCGGGGTTTTCGTTTTCAAGTTATGCTGTTCACAGACACACACAGAGACATGTTTCTAAAAATGTTTTATAATCAGGGGGCCTCAAAACATGTATTTCCGGTGAAATCTCTGTCGAATTTTTGGATGGAATGCAATACCTTCTCTACCTACTAGGTACGCGGTAGCTTAACTAAAACTGAGCTAATTTTAGTGGATTATTTTATTTTGTTCTTTTTGTTTAATTTATATGATCTAAGGTCATATAGACATCTTTGTCTTTGGAACAATTGTTCATCGGCAAAAATGTTCGCTCGTTTCACTATTATGCAACTTTGGGTTTTATTACGTTGGGTTTTCTTTATAAACCTTAAATTCACATACACACTCACACACACACCTACTCATGCTTCTAGAACCTAGGGAGAGTGGGGAATACTCCTGGCTAGAGGAAAAAAATTCGTCCTTCATGCGGGAATCAAACCCGGAACCTCTTTGGATTAGGAAGTTTGTAGTGAAATTGCGTTATCGAATCTTTGAGTAGATTGGAAGACTATATCCTAGGTAAAGGGTAAAGGTAGCAAAAAGGGGTGAAGAAGTGAACAGAAAGGAGGGTTGGAAGCAGAAAGAAAGTTAAAGAGGAGAAGCACGCTGCCACTGAGGTTTTATTCGACGAGCGTACAAGGCTATCGAGTTAGGTTTTTGTTCCTCTCCCATCGAACCCTACTAACTACGGACTTCAAAGGACCCCGGGACTATTTATCCCGAAGGAAAGTTTTGACCGAAAAAGCAGGAAGGCTGTTAAGTGCGGGAAAAGAAATTGAAAGGAATTTATGCGGAGAAAGGGCTAATGGACTGAAGATGGATTGCACTTCGATTGCATTATATGTTAAGACGGTACCAGGACCTGCTGATGGAATGTTCCGTGTGACAGCGCCAACTTCTTCTCCATTCGTCACCCGCAGCCTGACCCCGAGGTCTTCTCAAGTCTCCGTAAATCTTACGTCAGCCTTCTTGTCAAATATACCACCGTCGCCTTGCCTTCAATGAAACGCGTCGAGCGTTCTTTGACGATAGTGCTAGTGAGAACGCTATATCATAATACAATATTATGCAACAAGACTAATTACCATTATGGACAAGTTGCATATACTGTTTCTGGTCCACCATACTATAATTTAAAAAGTTTGAGTTTTATAAAAAGATGTTACTATGCTAATTACGTACAATTAAATGTTGATCGGATGACAGGACCTTGAGCATGTTTACGATTAGTTGCAACAGATGGCAGTGCCGCTGAATCCACGCCGTATTTATTGATTTTTCGCAGGTAACGGGAAAGCAACACATATTGAAGCAAAGGAAATGAACTCAATTTGTTAGAACTTAATACTTCAACGAATCTATTTAATTTTAAATACACAAATTTAATTTTGTATCTGGGAAATGGATTCCAGTGGACTACTCTTTGAAGGTATTGATAGGTATGGGTGATAGGGGAGCTGCGCGCGCCGACGAGTAAGATCATGAGTCGCTGAAGTATTATGGATGTCATGTAAACAGCCTATTAAAGTGTGGTCGACCAAAAGGCCTTCATTATAAGAGACGCAGCCTAACTGAGATTATTAAAAAGCTAAGGCATGTCGGAGCGGTCAACTTTCTGACTTGAGTCTCTAGATATACAGGATGTTCGGAAGTTCCTCTTACAAGGGCTTGTAGAGGGGACTGTATAGATCATGTTTTGAATAGGAACCCATGTCCGGAAACGTACCGTTTCTGTGCTACAACCATTTGAAAAGAGGTGTTCAATGTAACCAGGTTTGCTTAACTGCTTTACTTAGGCGTGACTCAGTTCATCACTTTTCTTACAATCCAACTCATTAGGTAATACTTCTAAATATATAAATAGGAAACTTAATCAGAAACACTTGTTTACCGTTAAACTGGACAATATGTGTTTCTCTTCGTCACGGGTTGGTTGGCATTCTGATCCGCTAAACTCCAGTTCGATGTGACCAACACTTAAGTTGTTGCACACATTGTACTTAATAATGATGTTCTCGTAAAGTCTCTCCATCATTCCTGGCATCTCTGCCATTTGTTGTGCAGAAACCACAACTCGTGCCAATTTTGTTTTCTCTGACTCTACAGGACTCAAACCAGGGTACAGAGCTAAGGGGTAGGTCAAATGAAACGAGCTGCTCGTCGTGACTCGCCGGTTGTATACCAGACAAATCCACTTGAAAGCACAAAAGTGGCACGATTACGGACATGGGTTCCTATTCAGTCCCCTTCACAAATCCTAAATGTTTGTAAGGGGAGTTTCCTAACACCCACATTATGATGTTTTAAAATAAATATATATAATAATTAATAGTTATTTACACAGATAACGTTACTCGAAAGCTGCCGTGATTCACCAAAATTCATCCTTACTCGTAAGGGAAAATAGGGGCATTCAGTGCTGCAACAAAAATTTGGCTAAGTCCGTGTGCATCTATTTTCAAAAACATACTGCACTATAATCAGTTGCTAAGAGATTGTGTAAAACCCACAAATGGAACAAATTTCTGATATCTCTGCAATTTATTGTGCAACGACCACAACTCGTGCCAAAATTTCTTCCTCTGATTCTACAGGCCTCAAACCAAGGTAGATGTTAAATGACATCAACTGCTCGTCTGACGTAGACACCGCTCGTCTTGACCAGCCGATTACATACCAGACAAACCGACTTCAGATTGTTATAGCACAGAAGTGGTACGTTTCCAGATTGGATGATTAAGTTTCCTATTTATATATTTAGAAGTATTACCTAATGAGTTGGATTGTAAGAAAAGTGGTGTACTGAGTCACGCCTAAGTAAAGCAGTTAAGCAAACGTGGTTACATTGAACACCTCTTTTCAAATGGTTGTAGCACAGAAACGGTACGTTTCCATGCATGGGTTCCTATTCAAAACATGATCTATTCAGTCCCCTCTACAAGTCCTAAAATTTGTAAGGGGAATTTCCTAACACACTATATAACCCAAGAAATCACAGCCTATTTACATGTGATCATCAGATTCGGGTAAATTTCTGTAAGTGAGTTTTGCGAAATGTCACTTGTAGAGCATCTGACCCACGCTTAATACTCTCTGACGAAGCATGGTTTCGTTTAAAAGCTTATCTTCCGTCGTAATATAACAGAAACTGAAGCACAGAGAAACCCGGTTTTATACGCGATATTCCCATGCACGACGCAAAAATTGGTGTGAGGTGAGCAGTAAATGCATATAGAATAACAGAACTTGTGTTTTCTGTACAAAGAATAATGCAGAGACATACAGCAATTACTTGCACCATTTGTTCAACAGCTTTGGACATTGAATGTCTGTTTTTTTTTCAACAAGACTGCTGCTACGCATACAGTTGATGAATTTTTTTGAAAATACGGTAATCAGTAAAGGATTATGGCCTTCACGATCCCCTGATTTAAATATAGGGTGAGCAGTACGTTCCGAGTAGTTAAATATAAAATTATAACCATAGGTAAAATAAATATTAATAACAGTAGGACTAGACTGGGAAGTGAATATGAGTTGAAAAGACAATACCAGCTGTGGGCCGGAAATGGAGTGATTTTTCCCTTATTGTAACCAAATGAGAAGAGAATACGCTTTGTTAGTGTACCGTTAGGTCGCCTGAAAATCACATGTGTAGAAAACGGTCAATGCTTCCCGATCCAATAACAAAGAAGGCAAAAATCATGTGATAGTGAAATGGGGAGATGGGAATTTTGAAATAAGGAAACAGAAGAGTTTAGAAGACGAACTTCTTCGTGGTAGTTCCTTGGAGGTTGTTAGGAAAACAAATGTGTCGGCGAATGGGGGCGATGATATGAAGCACAGCAGAAAAGAAATGCGCGCCCGGGCGTGTGTGTGTGTGTGTGTGTGTGTGTGTGTGTGTGTGTGTGTGTGTGTGTGTGTGTGTGTGTGTGTGTGTGTGTGTGGCGAGGTAATATCAGGAGTCAGATTTTAAAACGGTGACGGGAAATAAACGGGCAGGAAAATGAATCAGTCGTATTAACCAAACCCTAGGTCCAAGATCCATACAAATGCCTGAGCTAGCATCGAACCCGGGAACATTCCTGCATATCCCGTGCCGCAAAATTGGCGCTCAAGACCCAGTAACGCCGAAAATTGGCGCCCAATGTGGTACCGTCGCAAGGTATGCGGTCATCAGTGGTAGAACTTGAAAAATAAAGTGTATACAAAACAAAACTGTACATTTAAGAACCAAAAATTCTCCCAGTTTCAGTATTGAACCTGTGAAGATGTCATAAATGTGTGTGTTGACAAGGACAATGTTTCCAACATATCTTGTGATAAGCAATGTGTAATAATTGTAACTGCAACTATGAGAACGTGAGGTGGTTGCGGGGATATTATAAACATTTCGGCGGGAGTCTGCGCTGTAGTGGCTGGCGCGCCAGTGGCCGTGAGTTGGCCACAGTGTGAAAGAAAAGCACTGCACGTTTGTTAAATAGAATCTCATTAAGTAATTTAGTTGAGACAAACATTTGCAAAAATAGCTACATTATACATTTCGTTATAGATACTACGAGAACACCGATAGACAAATTTGTAAGAACTGGACGCTATATACTGGCCGTAAAATTCCATACTTTTTCCACGACATCACGAGAAACAACTGAAAATCAAAAGGACTTTTAAAAATTATCAAGTAATGAACAATTCGTTAATAACGGTTAACTCGGAAGTGACTTATGTCATAAAAAGGACAATTTGAAGTAAATTTTATGTTTTAAACAGATCTACGTTTTGTATGTGTTACGTTTTCATCTTCGCTTAACGTTTACCAGTTATACAAGATTATACAAAATTCTTTCTGGGTGAAGAGGACTTCATAGCTATACTCAGAACAACATTTTATTTTTAATTTAAGATCTTTAATATTTTAATTTGAAATATTTATGCTTTTTTCAAATAGTAAGTCACCATTTGTGTTTTCTCGTGGTCATGCAAAGTGCATGGAATTTCAAAGTCATCACATAGCGAAACCCTCTCTAAAAATCTGATAACGCCTTAGCCCACTGTGTCATTCTTATACCTACAACAAAATGCTTAACTACATAATGAAAGTTTATCTCAATTAACAGGTGAAAGATAAAAGCAAGTGCTATTGTATTAAAATGGCAGAGTGAGTAGAGAAATTCAGTAAATTTAACACATCAGATTTTTATTGCATTCATTTGATATGAAAAAATGAAGCCAATAGCTTCTTCAATTAACCAATTTGTATGATATAGTTGACTGAACATATATTTACAAAATACAATTTATAATTAAGGCAATTTTAATTGGAAGCTTTGTGAAAACAGATAATAATATGGTTTATTATAACCTAAAGCCTTTCCAATATATTGACGCACTTCAAATCCAGTTACAACGTAATCTGCTAATCAAATTCAGTGATTCAATTTTTTCCGAAGCGATCTCCATGGCAACCGAGGTACTCATCCGTAAAAAATTGAAAGCAGTTCATTTCGCATATAACCTCTTTATTCGTTCACTGTTAGATAGCATCTCTATGACAGGGGAGTGGTAAGCAGACAACGTTTATGAAAAATGACTTCAACTTGAAGCTTGTTTGTTCACTGTGTGTAATGGACTTGAGAAGAGGAAAATAATTAACCGATATTTCCTTTTTATTTTATCACAATGTAATGAGAAAGTATAATTAAGCGCACAGTCGAAACTAAAAACAGAATGGGGTATAAAACAATATATTTTCTCCAGGAATAGAGTCAGCAAACAAGGGCTTGCTTGGTTCAAACTGGGATCATAGCGAGCAAACAAATGTATTAAAGAAGAAGGCATAAGAATCTGCCTTTGGTGTAGAGACGCGCATTGTACCAAGACAGAACAGTTGAGGAGAATGTAGTTGAGAATGTATCTGCCAGGTTCCTTTGTTAACTAAAGGAGAGGGTTACAAGCTTGTTGGATCTTACTGGCAGAGAGGGGGGGATAGGAAGCAATTAGTACATTTTTATAACAGGTTATGCAGCTCAGATCGGAGTGTAAGGAAGAGGGTCAAGGGTGGGAGGGGGAGGGGGAGGGGGAGGGGGAGCGTTAGTGGGCTTAGGGACAGGAATTTATAAAAATCTGATGTGTTACACTCACATGACTCTCTCTACTCTTGTACAAACTATTTTTACAAACGCTTATTCTCCATATGCTTCATGTTAATCGAGGTATCGAGATGTCAATCTTATTGCTAATTTACTTGTAGATGCAAGTGGAATATGGTAGGTTATAAGCGATAGTCAAATCTTTTAAGCGCTGGTTTCTATGTGGCGCATTCCATTCTCTTTGCATGTCCGGGACAAAAAAAATTAATAACGAATTTGAGAAAAAGTATAAGTATTGGAAAATATAAGGGAATAACAAGCAATATCTCGAAAATGGTTCACTCAACAAAAAAATGTATATGACATAAATTGTGTATTTTAACGCAATCTACATTTTTGTGTGGTAAACTTTTGTCTATCTCTTATGGTTTACCAGTTATGCAAAAGTCGTTCACAATGAAGAACACTTTTGGTGACATTCCCAGAAAATTCGAGGTATACTTTTCAATTGTCATGAAAGTATCTTAAACATATATTTTAATCAAAATCGTAAGAGCCATTTTTGAGAAAATTACAATTTTCGAAAAATGTTCCATGTAAAGGGTACTCTGGGGTGGGGGACTTTCTTGAAAACCTTCGTGTTGCATCTCTGGAAAATACTGAACCTAAATACCAAGTTTGGTGTTTATCTGACTGTTCGTTTCCGAGTTATGCTGTTCACAGACACACACACACACACACACGGACATGATTCCAAAAATGCTGTTCTTGGATTCAGGGGGCCTCAAAACATATATTTCCGTTGAAATCGTGGTATCGAATTTTTGGGTAGAATACAATGCTTCCCCTACTTACTATACATAGTAGAGAAAGTAAAAAAGAAAAGGTCATAGAACGCACGAGGAAATCGAGACATCAACCCTTAACGAAAATTAAATAATACTGCAAGCTATATCGCTGTAGCATTTATGTTTTTATATTAGCAGTAAAATTTTCATCTTCAAAAGCCCTTAGTTCTTGTCATTACGGGGCTATATAATTCAGCAGTACCCTCGAAAGGAAGACACCGAATTGAAAGCAGGGTAGGTACTTGAGAATATGAGAATTTTCACTCATTTGCCAGAGATGAACAAGATTTCTCTGTGAGAAGGCGCCATTTACCTTCTCTTATCTTTGATTCAGTTGCCTCTCTTTCCACTCGAGAGAGGAAGCGATTGCTTTCGGGACGGGAAGCTTATTGTTGTATAGATCTCTGGAGACAATTAATATTCAAGAGCTGCTCTTATAGCGCTCGGGACTGACGCCAGGAATCTCAATTGTTCATTAAAGATCCAGCAGGCGGACTATCGCTGCCAAAGATACGCGTTTTTTCCTTTTAAGAGTCAAGTCTTTCACTTTACAAATGGATAGGAACTCAAAGTACTGAACAACATGGCTTAGTTCGTAGGGTATTAGACTAGCATCCGGTAGGTCGCGGGTTCACATCCAGTCGGACCGTGTTTTATTCTCTGGTGCCTACATGTAGGTACATAACATACACCTAATTTTTCAAGTTCCCCCATAGATAAGAGTTGTGGCAGTAATTTGTATCACAATAATGTAAATGCCAGAGTGATTGTAGTATAAATTTACATTATTGTATGACAATGATTTGAGATGTTTGTTAATTATAAGATTGTTAGGAAATAAGTTTACACGGCCTCACTAAAACTGACAATAGGAGCGGATAACAATGAGCAAGGGGGTGAGTTGAATATTAATTTGAAGAGGCAAAGGACGTCATATTGACGCGCTTTTCTGTAGAAATGGAGGGAATATCTTGCTTAGAGCATATGTTTTTGTAATTTTGATAGGATATAAAAATAGACGCTAATGTTGGCGCGTTTTATTAACCAATAACAGCTCGGTTATAATCTTTAGGCATATCGTGGTGTGGGAGTATAAAAAGCGAAAGTCAAAGGCAGATTTCGTCAGTCCAACAGAAGCATTTGCGTGTAATACGTCGATCAGTTCAACATAAGTATTCGTGAGTTATACGTCGCGGAAGCATACATAAAGTACACGTTACGCAATTCTACAGAATCTCTCGCGTCTTAAAGTTTGTTATAAATGTGAAACACGCGAATTAATAATGTGCAGTAAATAAGTGACTATAGTGATATTAGAAAATATAACAGTTTCAGTCTGGCATGTATCAAGAGTCAATATGTGAACTTAATTAATTGTGACGGTAATAAAAGTGTAAAAACAAATTCTTTTATCAGTGTTATCTGTGAGTAACAAATTCTTTCAGTTTACACACCCTGTTCAAGAGATTTGCTTGACCGAGAAATAATAGCTAGCCGGAGGACAATGAACCCAACATTCAAAGTAGTAATACAATAACAGGCGCCCAGCAAAAGATAACACAAAGTGACCGCGACAAATTGGCTTCCATACGTGGTGCAGATAAACATGAAGCATCTTCCAACTACCAACCAATAACAAATATTCCATTGCAGAGTAATATTCAGTTAAGTCAGAGGATCGTGAAGGCCATAATGCTTTACTAATTATAAGCTTCGGACTAATTATAAGCTAGGTTAAGTTAACTTCTATTATACTGGTACTTTGTTTACAAGCGAGCGGAGAGGAGAGAGGCAGTAGTCTCGTGCGCTGCTTAGTTTGTGTTGTGCTGAGTATTGTGTACGCTATAGTTATAGGTGGACACAGAAGTAAGTACACAGTTCTGTAGTAAACTTAAGCTTTTATTACAAAGTATGAATCAGATGAGCAAAATAATAAATCTGAACTGTCGCAGATGAAATAACCAGTTTCATGTGTGATTTACGTGCCTGGACAAATATTACAATGGATTACAATACATTTTCTGAATGTATCAAAAGCAAAACATCTTCTTAAACTCTAAAAAATTTATATCTTGAAAAGCTCCGTTCCACATCACACGCCTTTAGAAAACAAATGCCTTTTGATTATTTAGAATAATGTTATTCTTAACGATAATATTAATGCCTAATACGGCATATAATTGCTTATCCTGGGATTTTATCTAAAACACGCTTCTGTTTCTGTGTACTATTTCAGCAGCAGAACATTCGTCTACTTCCGTAAAGAGTTGCGTCAAATTATCGACAAGTTTTAAGAACTCTGGTATTGCCATCTATGACGAAGACAAATAAAATTTGTGAAGTAGACTCACAAGGAAATTTCATAGCTGTACATTTCTCCAGAAACGTGTTTTAAAAGCAGAATTTTGCAGCTTATTAAATGGAATGTTTGTGCTTACCATCATGCCAGACGAATACTTGTTAGTTTCGTTTTGGCTACATGAGTTCAAAGTCATTTCTGTACCTGCAGTTATTATTATTTACTTTCTCTACTACGTATAGTAAGTAGGGGAAGTATTGTATTCCACCCAAAAATTCGATACTGAGAGATTCCACCAGAAATACATGTTTTGAGACCCCTGAATCTGTGTGTGAACAGCATAACTCGGAAACGAACACTCGGATAAACACCAAACTTGGTATTTAGGTTCAGTATCTTCCAGAGATGCGACACGAAGGTTTTCAAGAAAATCCCTCACCCAAGATTACCCTTTACATGGAACATTTTTCGAAAATTTTAATTTTCTCTGAAATGGCTCTAACGATTTTGATTAAAATATCATATGTTTAAGATATTTTCATGACAAATGAAATGTATATCTTGAATTTTCTGGGAATGTCTCCAAAAGTATTCTTCATTGTGAACGACTTTTGCATAACTGGTAAACCATAAGAGATAGACAAAATTTCACTACACAAAAAATGTAGATCGCGTTAAAATACACAATTTATGTCATATACATATTTTTTGTTGAGTGAACCATTTTCGAAATCTTGCTTGTTATTCCCTTAAATTTTCAATACTTAATAAGATTAACATCTCGATATCTCGATTAACATGAAGCATATGGAGAATAAGCGTTTGTAAAAATACTTTGTACAAGAGTAGAGAAAGTCATGTGAGTATAACATAGCAGATTTTTTCTTTTACTTAAAATACAAACCATATTATTCTGTATGAATTTACTCTACTCCAATTTTACTCCAGGTAAGGGAATCTCGTGTGTTAAAGTGGGTTTCTCTATGCTTAAAAAACTTCAGTTATTCACACTCGAGAGTTCAGTAACCAAAATTGAGTGAACTTCTCACCTGGTGTTATCTTACAATGTTGCATACATCTTATTAGTTACTCTGCCATGTACATAGTACGTAGAGAAATTACTGCATTTCAACCAAAAATTTAATACCGAGATTTCACCGGAAATACATATCTTGAGGCCCCTTGAACCCCCCCCCCTCCAAAAGCAGCGCTCTGTGTGAGACTGTGAACAGCATAACTCAAAAATAAAACGTGTGATAAATACCCAGGTTGGTCTTTAGGTTTAGTACCTTCTAAAGACGCGACACGCATATTTTCAAGAAAGTTCTCCCACCCCAAACTACCCTTTACATGAAAAAGTTTTCGAAATACAAATACTGTATATCTTGAATTTTATCGTAATAGCCTATGAAATTCCCTTCATTCGGAAGGAATTTTATACAATCTTGTATAACTGGTTAACATTAAGCGATTGACGAAAACACTAGACAAAAAAAGTAGAACTCTTCAAAACACACGATTTACAAATAACGTTTCTGTGGTATAAGCCATTTCTGAGATATCCTTGTTGATGGTTCGAACTGTTCATTTCTTGGTCATTTAAGTCCTTTCAACATTTAGTTGTTTCTCGCGATGTCATGGAAACAGTATGGAATTTTAAGGCCAGCATATAGCGTCCAGTTGTTAAACATTTGACTATCGCTGTTCTCTTTGTATCTATAACGAAATGTGTAATGTAGCTATTTCTGCAAGGGTTTATTTGGATAAAAATGTTGTAGATAGAAAAATCAGCTGTAGTAAGAATAGTTTGCATACCCACTAATAAACAATAGAGGTAGACAAACTCACGTGAATATATCACATCAGATTCCTTTAGAATTGGACGGCATATGCTGGTATTAAAATTGCATACTGATTCTATGACATCTCGAGAAACAACAGAAAATCGACAGAACTTGAAAAGAAATGACAAATACATTGAAAGATGTTAATAGTCTACAATAAGTATTGAAAAGCACTTTTCTATGTGCTTTTTAAACTCCTAAGAATTCCCAAAAAGGCTTAAATAATATTTAATGCAGTTTAAAGTTAGATATTAGTTAAAGTGATTTACAGCTTATTCTCAATTTCTTTATGTAGTGACTGTTCCATATATACTTTCCTAATTAAATGGGGGAAGATGATTTAAATAATGAAATTGCTTACGCGAGAATTAAAGAGGGGATATGAACACTTTGAAAGCCTATAACCAACACGCAACAACACACACGCACGCACGCACAGGTTCATGCACGCTCCCTTTTTGACACTTTCTCTTATTTTACGAAGTTCATTGCTAAATATCAACAAAATACTTTATTTTGTTAACACTGTTCATGCCTAGAAGGTGCCAACCTAAGTGTACTAGCACAGTCCGCGAAAATAGCGATATTTGAAACCAATTTAACTACACACACACACTACTATTAAACTAAATTCAGCAAATCTCGAAACCAGAGGCCCTGTCGATTTACTGCGGCTTCTAATGGCCTCTGCTCGCTTAATATTGTTATTTGTTCGTTTTTCCCCCTCGCGTCTCTTCCATATGAACAGCACAGCCACAAAGTGCCTAAACTACTACCGGCCAAAGCGTTAACTAATTATGGAAGGTAGATTTGGAACAAAGCCCCAATATGTTTTCATTACGCATGAGAGGATAGTATAAAAGCTGATGTTTAAAAACTGTATCTCTAATGGTTCTTGTATTTTGCACTAAATAAACAACGAATAAATAAACTTTACTGATGGGATAGATGCATGTTGAACGCGTTTTCATGGTATGTGTTGGTATTATTACTTTCTCTATAACATACCTAGGAAGTAGAAAAGATATTGCATTTCATCTAAAACTTAGATATTAACTTTTAAACCGGAAACGCATGTTTTGAGGTCCCCCAAATAAAAACATTTTTAGAAAAGTGTTTGTGTGTGTAAACAGTGTAACTCAAAAACAAAAAGTCGTATAGATACCAAACTTTGTATTTAGGTTCAGTACCTTCCAAAGACGCGATACAATTTTCAGGAAAATGCCCCATCCTAAACTACCCTTTACAGGGAAGATTTTTCGAAATTTTTTATTTACTAAAATAGCTTACGATACTGATTAGAATACCATATATTAAAGACATTTATATGACAAATAAAATGTATATCTTGAATTTTAGGGTAATAGCTTATTAAGTCTTCTTTATTCGGAAGTAATTTTGAATAATGTTGTATAACTGGTAAACGTAGATTTCTTTAAAACACACAATTTATTTCAAATAAATTTTCTTGTGGCATAAGCTATTTCTAAGATAACTGTTATTAATAATTCGATTTTTTCATTACTTAGTCGTGTGTTGAAGTTCTATCAACATTCAGTTGTTTCTCGCGATGTCATGGAAACAGTATGGAATTTTAGGTCCAGCATATACCGTCCAGTTGTTAAACATTTGATTATCGCTATTCTCTTTGTATCTAGAATGAAATGTGTAATTTAGCTATTTCTGCAAACGTTTATCTCAATTAAAATGAAGTAGGCAGGAAAATATGCTTTAATAAGAATAGTTTCTACATCCAACAATAAATATAGAGGGCGGAGCACGGCATGTGAATGTATACATCAGATTATTATTATTATTATTATTATTATTATTATTATTATTGACTATTATCTAGGCGTTGAATATCAGGATGAACCATTTAAGTTGAGACTGTAAAATATCTCCAAAACTAAGCGTTGTAGAAAGAAATGTATTGAATAAAACTTGCTTGATGTTATGGGGAAAAATAAATGCCATAGTCATGTTGTATTTGGAGGACGTTGTAATCGTCATTTTAGGGTCAATTAATTTTTTTAAATGGGAACCTACCTTTATGTTGTTTTCTCACTTCGCATAAAAAAGCTAAACATTTGTATAAAGCACTTTCAATTCTAACACCAACGTAAACAACAAAGAAAATTCTAAATGACTGTGTACGAAGAGCGCAATGACTGGTTGAACCATCCATGGTTGGTCATTTGAGGGTCAAGTTACGTTTCGTAATTGGGAACCAACATTTTTTATTGTGTTTCCTTATTCCTCATCACAGATAAACATTTTCTAATGAGAAACTAATATAAAAAATTCTAAAATGACCACCATAACGTCTTCCAAACAAAACACGACTAATGGAACCTACTTTCCCCATAATATCAATCAACTTTTATTAAAGACATTTCTTTCTACAACGCTTAGTTTTGGAGATATTGTATATTCCCACCTTAAATGGTCCACCCTGTATATTTGCGTATTATAATTATTTTCAGATAGTGTTTTCCATAATTTCAAATTTGCTAACAGTTATTATTTATAATTTTAATTATGTACATATATATTTTAAATATTTGGTATGTTTTAGGGGGAAGCTGAATTAGTAAATACAAGGGACTTAAAGCATGGACAATGGCTTTTTAAATCCTGAGTACCATTCAATTTTCACTGAGGCCTTCGGCGTAAATATCCAGAGTTGGCCAAATGGCGCAGGTTTGTATGTAGGGAAGATACAAATCTGAGAATGGAAAGCATATGTAAACGTGCAAACGTGTATTCTATTTAGCCATTTTGTGCAATTTTATATACGAGGGTAGGAAAATAAAGGGAAGTGTAGCTTTTAAAAGAATATCGTGTTGCATGCATATGGTTTCTCTACTCACTCTTCTACAAACCATTTTTATGGAAGCCTATCTGTCTATCTACTTCTTGTTAATCGGGATCAACTTTCATTATGCATTTACACATTTCGGTTTAGGTATAAAAAATCTGCTATGTTACATTCACATGACCTTCTCTACCTTCTAACTTTATTAGTGGGTATACAAACTATTCTTACTGAATCATATGACTTCTTTTTATATCTACTACATTTTAATCCAAATAAATCTTTGCAGAAGCTGCATTGCACATTTCGTTATAGACACAAAGAGAACAGCGATAGTCAAATGTTTACGAACTGGACGCCATATGCTGGCCTTAAAGTTCCCTACTGTTTCCATGACATCCCGAGAAACAACTTAGTGTTAACAGGACTTTTAAGAGAATTACCAAGAACTGAACAATTCGAACCATTAGTAACGAATATCTCGGAAATGGCTTGTACGACAAAAAACATATTTAACATAAATTTTGTGTTTTAAAGAGATGTACGTTTTTGTGTAGTACGTTTTCGTCTATCGCTTAACGCAGTTATACAAGATTATACAAAATTTTGTTCGAATGAAGTGGACTTCATAGGATATTCCCCAAAAATTCAGAATACACATTTTATTTGTCATGTAAATGTCTTTAATATATGACATTTTAATCAAAATCGTTAGCCATTTTTAGTAAATGAAAAATATCGAAAAATCTTCCATGTAAAGGGTAGTCTGGTGTGGGGGCATTTTCTTGAAAATCTACATGTTGCATTTTTGTAGGGTACTGAACCTAAATACCAAGTTTGGTATTTATCCGACTTTTCGTTTTTGAGTTATGCTGTTCACAAATGCACACACAGACCCTTTTCTAAAATGCTTTTTTTTTGGATTTAGGTGGCCTCAAAACGTGTATTTCCGGTGAAATCTCGATATCAAGTATTTCGGTGGAATACAATACTTCCCCTACTTCCTATACGTAGTAGAGAAAGTAAAAACGCCATCATCGCCATTTACAACTTCTATCGCCTCGATTAGGTTGTCTATTACATTCTATTTTATATTTATAATTCATCACTACTATATCACCCCTTTTTCTTACACTATTTATGTTCAATAACATACCTAAACACTTACGTCCGCATGTCGATCGTTAGTTTCGGTAATATCTTTTGAACTGTAGACCTCGGAGATGTCAATTTAACAATATACGTTTTGACCATCACTTCAAAATTTAATATTACTTTTTCACTTAGCACACTTGTAATAGATATCAGATCCACAAAGTAAAACTTTATAGCTTATATCCACTATCTTCTTACACTTTAAAACTACATACGCGTGCTGTGTTAACCCCATCGGACTTACTGACTTGTTCCAGATGTTTTGCTGTCAAGCAGAGTGCAAGACAAAACACGATCGTCAGCCTCGGATGCCATCTACCACGAGTTAGTATATTTACAATATCTTTGCTTACCTTCTTTACTACCTACCTATAGTAGGTGACAGGAAGACGAATTAATGGAGATAACATTCTCATAAAAATTCGATACCGAGTTTTCACCGGAAATACATGTTTTGAGGTGTCTTGAATCCAAATAAAGCATTTCTGCAAACATGTCCGAGTGTCTGTCTGCTTGTCTATCCGTCTATGAACAGCATAACTCCAAAACGAAAAGTCGGACAAATACCAAATCTGGTATGTAGGATACAATACCTTTCAAAGATGCAACACAAAGATTTTCAAGAAAATCCCCCCACTCCAGACTACCCTTTACATGGAGCATTTTTTGAAAATTGTTATTTTCTCTAGAATGGCTTGATTAAAATATCATATATTTAAGATAGGGCGGCGCCGTGGCCGAGTGGTTAGACCGCTCGCCTTCCACCGAGGCGGCCCGGGTTCAATCTCAGGGACCTGCATGTGGGATTTGTGGTGGACGAAGCGGCGTCTGGGCGGGTTTTCTCCGGGTTCTCCGGTTTCCCCCGCCATTCATTCCACCAACTGCTCCATCATCACCTTTCCTTTCATCCATTTCACCAACATTTCCTTTCATCTACTTCCTTCATCCCTGTAAGTCCTGGGGGTGTAAGTCCTAACATAAGAGGATGGTAAACAGATAATGAATGAATGAATATATTTAAGATATTTTCATGACAAACAAAATGTATATTTTGAACTTTCTAGGAATGTCACCAAAAGTCCTCTTCTTTCTGAATGACTTTTGCATAAGTGGTAAACCGTAAGAGATAGACAAACTTTTTTCTACACAGGAGGTGTAGATAATATCGTTAAAACACACAGTTTATGTCATATTGGTTTTTTTTGTGGAGTGAATCATTTCCGATATATTCCTTGTTATTTGACTGTTCCAATGAATAGCGTTTCTCCAATGGGAATTTGTTATTCGTTTTCTTTTTTTATGTCCTGGACATACAAAGAGAATGGAATACTCTACATAGCAACCATCTCTTAAAATATTTGACTGTCGCTTAAAGCCTACCATATTCCCCTTGCATCTACAAGAAAATTAGCAATAAGATTAACATCCCGATTAACATGAAGTAAATGCAGAATATGCGTTTGTAAAAATAGTTTGTGCAACACATCAGATTTTTTTAAACTGAAGTCTATTCAGGTGTTTCTGGAGCTGTCATGGAAAGAGCATGGAATTTCAGGGCGAGTATGTAACTAAGAGTGTTTAAAGACTTGACTATTGCTATTCGCTTTGTATTTATAGGGATATATGTAAAGAATGTTTACTCAATCGTTTATCTCCTACTTGCTTATTCTCCGCGGAGCACATGTTGGCAAACTGTGTTCTCCTGAGGCGGACGATCTTCATTTCACACTGACTATACAAAAGGCCTTATACACAAGAGTATTGTCCAGTGCCTTTAGAGATGTTGGTCCAGGAACACGCCGTGACATTTTGTAGCACAAGAAGAGATTTAGGACGCACTGGGATAATAAATGGTTCTGTCCAGTGAAGCGACAACCTCCCATCATGGGAAAATGGAGAAAGGCTTTGGTGTGCGAGGTGATGGCCAGCTACTTCGGTAAGAACCACCTCTCCACTACATGCATTTTATCTTGCAGCGTTCACCAATACAGACTGCCTTTAAAGGTTTGCCAAGATTGTTCAATAAAACGTGCTTACCTACTGCTTAGGTAGAGAAAGTATTTTATTCTATTCATAAACAAGATATCGAGAATTAAATATCAAAGAAATATACGTTTTGAGGTCTCCTAAATACAAAAAAGAAAAAACATTCTGATGTGTTACACTCACATGAATTTCTCTACTGTTGTACAAACTATGTTTACAAACGCTTATACTCCATATGCTTCATGTTAATCAAGATATCGAGATGCTTGTAGATGCAAGGGGAATTGCTAGGCTTTAAGCGATAGTCAAATATTTTAAGTATTCCATTCTCTTTGCACTACCAGGACAAAACAAATTGAATAACTAATTTGAGAAAAAGTAAAAGTATCGGAAAATTTAAGGGAATAACAAGCAATATCTCGAAAATGGTTCACTCAAGAAAAAAAAATGTATATGACATAAATTGCGTATTTTAACGCAATCTACATTTTTTGTGTAGTAAAATTTTGTCTATCTCTTATGGTTTACCAGTTATGCAAAACTCGTTCACAATGAAGAATACTTTTGGAGACATTACCAGAAAATTCGAGATATACATTTTTTTTGTCATGAAAATATCTTAAACATATAGTATTTTAATCAAAAACGTTAGAGCCATTTTTGATAAAATTAAAATTTTCGAAAAATGTTCCATGTAAAGTGTAATTTGGGGTTGGGAATTTTCTTGAAAACCTTTGTGTCGTATCCTTGGAAGATACTGAACCTAAATACCAAGTTTGGTATTTATCCGACTGTTCGTTTTTGAGTTATGCTGTTCACAGACAGATACACACAGACACACAGATACACACGGACATGTTTCCAAAAATGCTCTTTTTGGATTCAGGGGGTCTCAAAACATGTATTTCCGGTGAAATCTCGGTATCGAATTTTTGGGTGCAATAGAATACTTCCCCTACTTACTATACGTAGTAGAGAAAGTAAAAACCTGTCCCAATGTGTATAAACAGTATAACTCAAAACCGAAAATTCGGTTAAACGTCTTCAAAGGATGCAACACGAGGATTTTAAATAAAAAGGTGCCCCCAGTAAACTATTCTTACATGGAAAATTGTCGTTATTTTTTATTTTATCAAAATGGTTGAAATAAGTTTAATTAAAATACCATGTTTTTTTAAGTTATTTGAATGACAAATAAAATGCAGGAATATCCGCAATTATTTGCGCATAGCCTCTGACGTCCTCTTCATTCTGAATGATATTCTTGTAATTGATAAATGTAGAAGACAGGCAATGTAGATCTGAAAACACACAATTTATATAAATACAATGTGTGTGGTGTTTGGCATTTCCGAGGTATTCTTTGTTATTGTTCTGAATTTTCAAATACTTATACGTTTTTCAAGTGGTAACTCGCTATTCGTTTTTTCCTCGTGGCCATGCAATAAACGTGGAATTAAACGCCTTGATGAAGGGGACATATAGCCCCTTGACCCCCAAAGGATCTTTTGTGCATACACCCCCAGGAGGTACGGATGGGGTGAGGTAACTCTGAAGACTTATGGGTTATATAGCAAGCCGACAGAGACGCGCAGAGTTACCTAACAGTTACAGGCTTGACCCGGCCATAGGAGACGTCCCTCTAGTAGGACCAGGTAAACACCACACAGTAGTGGAGGCTCTACAGGCTTTAGGAGAGCTGAGAGCTTCGTCATCTGACCGACACCAACCGAACCACAGCCCCGGAGTCAACCTGAAACATGAAAGGGAAATCAAATAAGAGGAAATCCGTAGTATTACACACCATTCTAGCATTTCCTATGCCAACCAGGGAAATCCACGAAAAAAAACATGATCAGAGAGGCGACCAACGGAAATCGAACCTGGGATCTTGCGAATGCGAGACTACCACGTTATCGTGGAACTATCTCGCTTGGTTAGCCATCACATACCCACCCCCTTTTTACTTTCTCTACTGCGTATAGTAAGTAGGGGAAGTATTGTATTCCAACCAAAACTTCGATACCGAGATTTCACCGGAAATACATGTTTTGAGACCCCCTGAATAAAAAAAAAAGCATTTTTGGAAACATGTCCGTGTGTGTGTCTGTGAACAGCATAACTCAGAAACGAGCAGTCGGAAAAACACCAAACTTGGTATTTAGGTTCAGTATCTTCCAGAGATACGACACGAAGGTTTTCAAGAAAATCCCCCCACCCCAGATTACCATTTACATGGAACATTTTCGAAAATTTTAATTTTCTCAAAAACGGCTCTAACGCTTTTGATTAAAATATCATATGTTTAAGATATTTTCATGGCAAATAAAATGTATATCTTGAATTTTCTGGGAATGTCTCCAAAAGTGTTCTTCATTGTGAATGACTTTTGCATAACCGGTAAACCATAAGAGATAGAGAAAATTTTACTACACAAAAATGTACATCGCGTTAAAATACACATTTTTTTGTTGATTGAACCATTTTCGAGATATTGCTTGTTATTCTCTTAAATTTTTCAATACTTATTTTCTTAAAAGGGAATTCGTTATTCATTTTTTTGTCTTGGATATGCAAAGAGTATTAATCTGTGGGAAAGTGAATGGTGCTGCACCTAGCAACCAGCTATTAAGAGATATGTATGTGCTTAAAGGCTACTGTATTTCTATATTGCCCTTGTAAATATATATTCCCCTTACATCTACAAGAAAATTAGCAATAAGATAGAGTCTACAAATGTTTATCTCGATTAATATGAAGCAGATGGATAATAAGCGTTTGTAAAAATAGTTTGTACAAGAGTGGAGAAAGTCATGTGAGTGCAACATATCAGACATTTTTTTAATAGATTCAACTGAAAAATTCAATGTCACAGCCGGGATTTGAACACTGTTTTCCCCTCTCCGTGCGGTTGCTCTAACCCTTGAGCTACTGTGACAACATGCCGGTGGGACAGACCACCAAGACATCTCACTTGAGATTAATAGTAATAATAATTGTGGTGAACTATCTGGGAACCAAGCTTCAGTCAGTTGTGGAATTCAATGTCCCACAGACATGTTGTCACGGAAGCTCAATGGTTAGAGCAACCGCACGGAGAACGGCAGAATCGTGTTCAAATCCCGGCTGCGACATTGAAACACAGTTGTGACAACACTTCCTCGACAATCTCATTCAAACATGACAAAGAGCTTCTCCCCACTAAATACCCAACATTAATATTTTTCTTCTTCTTCTTCCTGTTGTTTCAAACCAGCCCATTGCAGTGCCCTCAAGTCCTCAGTATCTGCTGAGGCGGACCGGGAGAAAGGGCCTCCAAACGTGATGGACGTGGGCAGCAAATTTCGGGCCCCTGCCGATCACACAGACGACATTGGCAGCCTTCACGGACAACGAGATTGACGACGCCAGAGAGCTACGGACGAGCTACTAAGACCGGCACAGAAAGCAACACTCTAACACATAAAATCCAATAACATTAACGCTATTATCACAGGGAACTTAAGTCTAATACTAATACAATATTAACTTAACTTAAACTAATAATCATGACAAGCAGGCACTCCCTGCACACACACTCACAACATTAAAATGCAAGCATTTACACAATCACATAACGCATGAATTACCACTGGTATTTCTCAGGTTTCATGGACAATCCCAGTAATTAACAATTGACGTGCTCGCATGCAACGCATGCCATCAACTTAGCTATTCACTTACTAACCGGGGTGCTATGCGGAACCCGACCATGCATGAATTGAACGTTAAGCACAGCAAATTATGATTAACACGTGGAGGGGGTTTTAGTGGGTGTTTCGCGACTGAGGGGTGAGCCCCACATATCCACCCAGCCATTGCACATCGGCTGGAGGTTGAATGCAGCAATGCATATTTCCCCTCCACGGTCAATAAATAAATAAATAAATACATTTCAGTTGACTGTATTAAAAACTTGCCAAGATCGGCTAAGGTCTGTAAAAGTATAATTAATTTATATTAATTATATAGGAATAATAAAGTAAAATCGGTAGCAAATGTTTAAAAATCTGATATGCTGCACTCACATGATCTTCTCTAATCTTTACAAACGCTTATTCTCCGTCTACTTCATGTTAATCGAGATAAACATTTGCATCACTGAATCTAAATCTAGACCTCCCAAATGCAAGCCTCACACGTTACTGCGGATCTACCTCGCTCCATGAGAGATGAGAAGGGAAGCAGGCAAAAAGAAACTGTGTAGGAAAATATTGCCTATGATCTAGTAACAGTACCTTCCACAAGAGTCTCAAGCTTACCGGTGGCCGTTTATTGTGCTTGTGTGATTGGACCAGACTAGGTTCAGTGTGTAAAATGTCTTTTTACATTCTTCGTCACCTACTTATAGCCGGTAACAGGAAGTATAGAAGTATTTTATACCATCCACAACTTGATATCGAAATTTCACCGGATATACATGTATTGAGGTTCCCTGAATACAAAAAATAATTTTTAGAAAAATTTCCCTACTCGAATATGTCTTATCTGGATCTTGAACAGCATAACTGAACACCCAACTCGGTATTAAATTCAAATTATTCCAAGGATGCAAGGCAAACATTTCATTATTTTATTATACTTGTTTTATCTTATTGCTAATTTTCTTGTTGGTGCAAGGGGAATATGGTAGGCTTTAAGTGATAGTCAAATATTTTAAGAGCTGGTTACTATGTGGAGCATTCATTTGTCTTTGCATGTCCAGGACATAAAAAAATCGAATAGCGAATTCCCATTTGAGAAAAATTCAAACAAATAATAAAGAGTATCTCGGATGGTTCACTCCACAAGAAATGTATGTGACATAAATTGTGTGTTTTAACGAGATCTACATTTTTTGTGTAGTAAATTTTGTCTATCAGTTATGCGAAAGTCATTCAAAATTAAGAAGACTTTTGGAGACATTCCCAGAAAATTCAAGATATACTTTTCATTTGTCATGAAAATATCCTAAACATATTTTAATAAAAATCACTAAAGCCATTTTTGGTATTTACTCCAAATAATACTCCAAAAGTATTTTTGGAAACATGTCCGTGCATGTGTCTGTGTGTCTGTGTCTGTGAACAGCATAACTCAGAAACGAACAGTCGGATAAACACCAAACTTGGTATTTAGTTTCAGTATCTTCCAGAGATGCGAAACGAAGATTTTCAAGAAAATCCCCCCACCCCAGATTACCCTTTACATGGAAATTTTTTCGAAAATTTTAATTTTCTCAAAATTGGCTCTAACGATTTTGATTAAAATATCATATGTTTCAGATATTTTCATGACAAATAAAATGCATATCTCGAATTTTCTGGGAATGTCTCCAAAAGTATTCTTCATTGTGAACGACTTTTGCATAACTGGTAAACCATAAGAGATAGGCTAAATTTTACTACACAAAAAATGTAGATCGCGTTAAAATACACAATTTATGTCATATGCATTTTTTTTTGTTGAGTGAACCATTTTTTGAGATATTGCTTGTTATTCACTTAAATTTTTCAATACTTATAGTTTTTCTCAAATTCGTTATTCATTTTTTTTATGTCCTGTACATGCAAAGAGAATGAAATGCGCCACATAGCAACCAGCGTTAAAATATTTGACTATCTCTTAAAGCCTACCATATTTCCCTTGCATCTACAAGAAAATTAGGAATAAGGTTGATATCTCGATTAACATGAAGCATATGGAGAATAAGCGTTTGTAAAAATAGTTTGTACAAGAGTAGAGAGTGTCATGGGAGTGTAACACATCAGATTTTTTTAAAAAATACTGCGTTTTAAACAAATCTATATTTTTTTTGTGGAACATTTTGTCTATTTGGAAATTATATAAAAGAAATACCGAGTGAAGGACACTTCACAGTTTTCCCAAAAAACGCAATATTTATCAGTGATGTAAATTTTTTCGACCTTGGTATTTTTGATCCAATTCAGGTTCATGCTATTGTGATTATAAAGTTTAATTTACTGCATTCAGTGATAGTAACCTAACCTATCTGCGTGTTTTACCTACTTTACTGTATGTATATGTATGAACTATATTAAATCCTCTAAGTTTTGGTATGTATGTTATTGCGGATATAATACGAGGGTCGTCCAATAAGCAAGTTTCCGTATTTTATAGAAAAACATTACACACAATTGATCATGCTGAATTAATGTTATTTATGTAGTACAATCCTTCCGTTACTTTTCTACATAGTCAACATGTTTTTCCAAGCATTTTTGGAAACGTGACACAAGTTTTTCCAAGCCAGTGTTGTATCAGGTCGGTTCCTGAGCTCGCCATAAGCTGTTCACTGATTTGACTTCATCATCGGTGTTAAAAGTGCTTACCTTTGAGTTGGAGGAACATGTGAAAATAACTTCGGGCAAGCTCCGGTGAATACGGAGGATACGAGAAAACTTCCAAGTTGAATCTTGACCCAGGCGGAACTCAGAAGATTCAACTGGGAAGTTTTCTCGCATCCTCCATATTCAGCAGATCTTTTCTCAAGTGATTTTCACATGTTCCCTGACTCAAAGGTCATCTTGGAGGTAAGCACTTTAACACCGTGGCGAAGAAGAATCAGAAGTGAACAGCTGGTTGCGAGCACAGGACCCGACCTGGCACATCACTTGCTTGGAAAAACTTGTGTCACGTCCCCAAAAAGTTTGGAAAAGCATGTTGACTATGTAGAAAAGTAACAGAATATAAATAACACTAATTCAACATGATCAATTGTGTGTAATGTTCTTTTTATAAAATAGGGAAACGACCCTCGTATATTGGACATGGAATAAATTAAATCTAAATTAAATTCAAATGGTAAGATTCAGTAATTAAATATGATTGTACTCCATGTCCGCAATAACAGACATTTCAAAAACTCCCAGGTTTAATATAGTTCATATACGTACAGTAAAGTGGTATACCATATAGGTAGGTTAGTTACCAGCACTGAATGAACAAAATTCAACTTTCCACCATGACAGCATGAACGGGAAGTAGATAAAAACACTTTAGTCGAAAAAAGTTTTAAAACAAAGGGAGTGAAGCAAATAATGAAGGTTAAAAACGAAAAGAATGTAACATAACCATCAAATATTTCAACCAAATCCGTTAGTCATGTGTTTAAAACACGAGCGAGTCCGCATTAAACAATGTAGGTGTTGAAACATTCACTTTAACTCCGTCAAGCGCTGGTCGCAGTTTCCATAGCAACGACAAAAATCATCAACAGGGCAATCTATCCATGGCTAATTGCAGAGTCTGATATTCAATAATTTTCACCCGGGAGCGAAGTTAATAGCCAAAACAAGAGTGTACAAAATATAGTATAAAGTCTATACGCTATGCAATTTTATAGGTTTTAATTTATATACCACTTACTTATGGCAGGTAAAAAAAAACAGTAAAATAAATGTAACATTTATGTGAAAAGTGTGACATAGAGGTTCACTAGAAACATCTAAGATGCTCTAAACCCAGAAATATTCGTGTGCGCGCGCGCGTGTATGTAAGGATACGACGCGGGAATGGCGTCCTTAGGTACGTGATAGAGAAGGTATTAAATTTCATCTAAATATCCGTACGGATATTTCAGCGGAAATGCATGCTTTTAGGCTCCTTGTAACCAAGAAAGCATTTTTTGAAAAGCATCCGAGTGTGTGTGTGTGTGTGTGTGTGTGTGTGTGTGTGTGTCTGTTAACGTAATAACTCAAAAAAGAAAAGTAGAGTAAATGCCAAATGTCGTATTTAGATTCAGTATCATCCTAAGATACAACACAAATATTTTCAATAAAACACCCCAAACTACCCTTTACATGGTACCCTTTTCGAAACTTTTTATTTTCTAGAAAATGACATAATTTTGATTAAATACTGGTTGCAGACAACCCTTCCCCAGCCGGTTACAAAGCAAACGGAACGCTTTGAAGCCTGATCACAAGCCCATCTGTAAAGGAATAGAAGGATCTTCCCATCCCCCAAATACAGTACTTGATCCTGTCACTAGCTCCACCAAAGTAAAGCTTTGTTGCTATATAATTTATGTTGTTTCTTCGATTTCAGTACGTTTTAGCAGGCTATGTCCACGTACTTTTCCTCCGTCTTTTAGTTAAACTTGTATCCATATCTTCAGAAAACTTATATAATGTTTTACATAGTGCAGTTTTGTAAATATAGTTTAATTAAGATTTGGGTGCCTTGGGAAATGAACCAAGTGGCTGCCCCTCCGGCCGCACCACCAAATGACCGTCTACCAAGTACCAATAGTGCCAACACCACGAGGAAAAGAGATAAAAAACCTTGAATAAGCAAAGCCAGATTTTTGTATGTAATGTTCACAATATGTAGAAAAGAGCCCTTTATAGGAAAAATGCTCGTTATTGTTTTGAACTTCTCAAAAACAGCTTTAACGATTTTTAGTAAAATACCATATGTTTAAGATATTTGCATGAAAAATAAAATCTGTATCTTGAATTTTATTTTCTGAGAATAGCCTGTTAACTCTTCCTTATTCTCAACTTTTTGTATAACTGTTAAACCGTAAAATTTTACTGTGTAAAATGCACTCTCGTTAAAGGACACAATTAAGGTCTAATTGTGTTAGAAACTTTTTGTTGTTGGTTTGAATTTTGAAATACTTGTACCTTTTACAAGCGGTAAGCCCTATTTGTATTTTCCTCGTGATCATGCTAAGAGCATGGAATTTCAAAGCCATATAGTAATCTGGTTTTTGAAAATCTGACTATCGCTTTAGCCTATGTATCCTCATAATTACAAGGATATTTACAATGAAAGTTTATTTTGTTTAAGCAGAAGTAGATAGAATGTTTTGTAAAAATAGTTTATGGAAGAGTGAGTGGAGATAATTATGTGAATATAACAAATAAGATTTTTTTACTTTCCTTCTTTTTGTCTTCTGTATTTTTGCTTGTCCTGCATTATAATAAAAGCAATTCATTTATGTAAACAGAATTTACCCTGCTTATAAATCTTACACACCTTAAACAATACACAATTTCTTCTTATATTAATAAAAACATTATTGTGAAGCAAATTTATTATATTTTCAAAACTACGAAAAAAGCATCTATCTCCCAAAACTAGCACAAAAATTTGCGTTCGGTTTACTTCTTTCATCTATTTCTGTTTTTTTTAACTTTTACATATTTATTGTTTTTGTTTACATCTTCTGGAACTTGATTTTTCTACCTTCTGTGGTTGCAGGACAAACAAAATAAAGAATACTTTCACCATAGCTCAGGCGGTAAAGTCTGTGGCCCGCATTTGGGAGGTCCCGGGTTCAAATTACGTGGGCCGACCAATCTGTCTGAGGTTTTTTCGTGGTTTTCCTCAGTCGCCAATGTAAATACCGAATTGGATATTTATTACCACGACCCAAAGTTCCACCTTAAGTCTAAAAACAAAAGTAAAATGAACATTGATTGTAATTATTAAAATTTATTGTAGTCGCGTTATGACCTTAATGTTAAGGCGACAATAATAAATTAATAAAAAAATAGTAAAATGAAAAATAAGTGGTAATAGCGAATGCTATGCCATCCATCTACAGACAATGTAAGCAGTTAGACTGGACGGCACCCTAACGCCATCTGCACGGCACGAAACAGAAGATCCGCCTGCCATGCGCTGGGGGTCTCTGTGGGCATGTGACGAAGCAAGATGGCATTTCCAGGGATGAGACCTAGAAGGCTAACTGTCCACCTTTCTGTGTGGGGGCGGCGGTTGGACATGGACAGCACCCTAATGCCGTCTGCATGGCACGAAAGCAGAAGATTTGGTATCTGTGCGCTAGGGTCTGTGTGACACGTGACAGAGATGTTACAGGGATGAGACCTAGAAGGCTAACTGTCCATCACATATCGTTCTAAGAGTTATCCACCAACAGATCCGTCGCGATATGACCAAGGATTTAAACCGAAGTAAAATAAAATAATAAATAACATTCCTTTCAAAATAAATTCATATTAATGTATTTTAATGATTTAATGATAGCCCAACAATGTATAGTTTATTCGGGACATGTTTCTAAGTTTCTCTCCGATATGTTAACATGTATTTCAATTCTTGTAGCGTAGTATATTAGTTCAGTTCTTCCTCAGTTATATTTTAAAGCGTTTGTAACATAAATGTAACTGCTTTGCGATGCATAGTTATTTACTGCACTTGTGTGTAAATCAACTACAAAGTTTTGCTTTTAAATACTATTTTAAACTTTGGCAACAACGCGCAAGTACACATGGATGACACTAAGATGTTTATGGTGGTTGCGTTTACGGGAGGGAATCTTTAGCTTGCGATCTCTATAAAATATTGTATAGCTGATAAATGTCAAGCGGTAGACGAAAACGTACGTCACAAAAATGTAGATCTCTTTAAAATACCCAATTTATTTCAAATAATTTTTATTGACATTACCCAATTCTGTAATATCCGTTATTAATGTTTCGAATTGTTCAATATTAGTTAATGCTTTAAAATCCATAGATTTTCAGTTGTTTCTCCAGATGTCATGGAAACACTATGGAATTTTAAGGCCAGCGTATAGCGTACAGTTCTTAAACATTTGACTATTGCTGTTCTCTTTGTATCTATAACGAAATGTGTAATGTAGCTATTTCTGGAAATATTAATTACGATTAAAATGAAGTAGATAGGAAAAAAATCTCATATGTTACAATCACATGACTTTCTCTACTCTTTTACAAACGCTTATTCTCCATATGCTTCCTGTTAATCGAGATGTTAATCTTATTGCTAATTTTCTTTTAGATGCAAGGGGAATATAGTAGCCTTTAAGCGATAGTCAAATCTTTTAAGAGCTGGTTGCTATGTAGCGTATTCCATTCTCTTTGTATGTCCAGGACATAAAAAATGAATAACGATTTCCCATTTGAGAAAAAGTATTGGAAAATTTAAGAGAGTAACAAGCAATATTTCGAAATGGTTCACTTAATAAAAAAAATGTAAATGACATAAATTGTGTATTTTATCGCGATCTACATTTTTGGTGCAGTAAAATTTTGTCTATCTCTTTTGGTTTACCAGTTATGCAAAAGTCGTTCACTATGAAGAATACTTTTGGAGACATGCCAGAAAATTCGAGATATACAATATATTAAACGTATGGTATTTTAATCAAAATCATTAGAGCCAGTTTTCAGTAAATTAAAATGTTCGTAAAATGTTGCATGTAAGGGTAATCTGGTGTGGGGAGATTTTCTTGAAAACCTTCGTGTCGCATATCTGGAAGATACTAAACCTAAGTACGAAGTTTGGTGTTTATTCGACTGTTCGTTTCTGAGTTATGGTGTTCACAGACACACACACGGACATGTTTCCAAAAATGCTTTTTTTTAAATTCAGGGGGTCTCAGAACATGTATTTCCGGTGAATGTCATGTGAATGTAATACATAAGATATTTTGGATTCAGAGATCCTCAGAATATTTACTTCCGGCCACACCTCGGTATCGGAGTTTAAGGTAGAATGCAACACTTCCGTTGGAGAAGATACCAAATCTAGTTTGCATAGGACAACTCCGTAATAATCTCTCGCCTTCAAAACTTACGGTCAGTGTTTCTCAACAGTGCAGACTGAGTGGGTCGATTGTGGACAATGCAGTCCCAGACTGTTACGGTATTGACTTTACAGTATCCTCAGGCGAGAACCGTTTCATGTGGGGACTGATGAACGATCCCTTCTGATCTAATATGCTCATAATTTACCGATCAAATCGCTTTGTGACTATTGCTGTGTGCCTATCTTTTGAACCGTGGGAATTAGCTTGCATTACTAACTGTACTCTTGGGTTCACTATTGCCTAATTAGATGTTGCGGTGAACACCAATTCGATGGGACATGGCGGTATGAACAAAACGCAATCGCTCATATCCGGTATACGTCAAAGTGGCCAGAGAATTGAAAACTTTAAAGGGGAAAGAACACACGGAATATTTACCAGTGTATCTAAACAGTAGGTCAAGGTTAAATTGAATTGTTTAAAAGTCTCTACCTGGATCACTTATTTATGTGTATACATTTTATTCTTATATCTTCGATGCAATGAAACAACTGAAAGGCAACAGGACTTTAAAAGAATGACCATTAATAATGGATATCTCGGAAAAGGCTGATGCTACAAAAAATTTATTTGAAATAAATTCTGTGTTTTAAAGATATCTATACATTTTGTGTATTAGGTTTTCGTCTATCACTTAACGTTTACCAGTTATGCAAATTAATACAAAATGCCTTCCGAATGAATAGGACTTCATAGGTTATTTCCAAAATTCTGGATGTATTTTATTTGTTGTTCAATATATTTAAGATGCACCGAGCGGGATGGCTCAGGCGGTTTCGTCTGTGGCATTTGGTAGGTCGGGGGTTCCATTCCTGATCCATGGGTTTTTTCTAGGAAGTTTCCAGGGTCGCCAGGCAAATGCTGGGTAGGATTCTTACATCCTCCGAATTACCTGTCCTTCCATTTCATCTCAATTCTCATTTCATTTCATCTTTCATCTGTTGGTCTCTTTCAGGGTTGGATATGTCGGCGATGGTGTTTCGGTGCAGTGTGGCAGGGGAAAAGGAAGCTCTTTGTGACTCTCTCGGTCCCTCGGCTTTTGACTAGCTGCCGGGTGTATCTGGACCCCCTCTGTGCGGTGTAGGGTCCTCGGTCTACCTGCCCGTCTGCCGGAGAGTCTCTATGAGGAAACTTAGGGAACCTGCCGTTCCTGTGCCGTCACTCCTGGTTCCGGCCGCCCGGTGTTTCTCTAGCCTCATCCTTCCTCCCGGGGACGCCAATCCAATAATCAAAATCGTTTGAGACATTTCTGAGAAAATCAAAACTAATGGAAAATATTGCGTGTAAAGGATAGCTTTGCCTGGAAGCATTTTCTTGAAAATATAATTTTACAGTTAGGATTAGTGTTGTAGGACAACAATAAATAAGAAATAATACAGTACATTGAAGGAAATTAGGAAACAAGTCAACGAAAAATTGTGTGTTATAATTTGATGCAGTAATTTGTATCATAAATTATTTAAATGTAAAGAATGATTATATTATGAATATGCATTTTTGTGTGACATTGATTTGAGATGTTTATTGCTTGTAATTATTGTTGAGAAGTAAGTTTTTAATGCCTTACTGAAACTGGCAATAATAGCGTGCAATAATGCAGCGAGGGGGTGAGCTGTTTATTATTATTAGAGACGAGGAAGTTACGTAATGTTGGCGCGTTTTTCTGTAGAATTTGCTGGAACATTGTCCCTAGAGCATATGTATTCATAATTTTCATTGGATATAAAAATAGACGCTAATGTTGGCGCGTTTTATTAGCCAATAGCAGCTCAGTTATAATCTTTAGGCATATCGGGGTGTAGGAGTATAAAAAGGGCTAGGATAGAGATACACCCCGTCAGTTCGTCGAAAATATTTGTATGCTCCACGTCGCCCTCAGTCCAGCAGAAATATTTGTAAAGTATACGTCGGCTATCGATTCGCAAGTTACGCGTAGCAGAGTTAGGAAAATTCTCAAGTGTTGTAAAGTTAATTATACAAAAGGTTGAAGTACGTGAATTAAAAGTGATCAGTAAGAAGTTGTTATAACAGTTTCAGTTTGGCGAGTGTCTAGATCAATGTGTAAATGTGATAGTGAATGTGTTCGACAATAAAAGTGTAAAACAAATTCTTTCATCAGTGTTATCTTTGGATAAAAGACTCCTTTCCGTTTACACAACCTGTATAAAGAGATGTGCTCGACCAAAAAGATCATAGCTAGCCGGAGGACAGTAAACAAAAATTAAATAAAATAACAGTCGCATTCTTTCAAACAAACACTAATACTACCGCAAATTGCTAACACCAAATGGAGCTACAAACCTAACAAAGAATCACATCACAAAATGGCTTCACCACGTGAAGTAAACACACATACACAAACATTATAAGTATACCGCCGCAAATTGGCTCCCAAACGTGGGGCTCAACAAATTAAATAATATTACAAGTATACCACTTCAAATTACATGACATTTTCTATCTTCATTCGTTTAATAGATATACAAATTATTCTTACGAAAGTTTATTTTCCTATCTACTTCACTTTAATCGAGATAAACGTTCCGGAAATAGCTACATTACACATTCCGTTATAGATACAAAGAGAACAGCGATAATCAAATGTTTAACAACTGGACGCTATATGCTGGCATTAAAATTCCATACTGTTTCCATGACATCGCGAGAAACAACTGAAAATCTATGGATTTTAAAAGATTAACCAATATTGAACAATTTGAACCATTAATAACGGATATCTCGGAAATGACTGATGCCACAAAAAAGTATTTGAAATAAATGGTGTGTTTTAAACAGATGTATATTTTTTGTGTACTGCGTACGTTACGGTCTATCGTTTATACAAAATTATACAAAATTTCTGCGCAATGAAGAGGACTTCACAATATACGTTTTATTTGTCATCTAAACATTATTCAATGTAAGGTATATTAATCAAAATAATTGGAGCCATTTCTTAGAAAATAAATCATTTCGAAAAATGTTTCAAGTAAAGGATAGTACCTAAATGCCAAGTTTAGTATTTACCCGAGATTTCGACGTAGAGACCTATACATTATGTACCTTATTCTAAAAATGTGTTTTTATTGACTTCAAAGTGCCTCAAAACATGTATTTCCGGTATGTATTTTGGATCGAATGTAATACCTTCTCTATGTACTATGTACGTGGTAGAGAAAGTAAAAATGCCAGTGTTTTGTTTTGCTAAACTAAATGCATCACTCTCTCTCTTATCGGATTATACTTTACGACCATGTTTGTCCTCTCTCCGCCTATAAATATGTATGTACATAATACCGTTACAATATATTGAGCCACAATTTTGTTACACTACCGGGAGTTTATTGAAATCGCCACTAGACCGTGGTTCACTGTTCCGGTCCGCTTAGGGGAAACAAACCTGAATGAAGTCCTTCGAGCTTGCGATTCTAATACAAATATTTCCAAGTATATTCCCTTGTGACAGTGATGACAACAGGGAAATAAATCTTATGTGTTACATTCACACGAATTTCTCTACCCTCTATCGTTTATTAGTGGATATACAAATTATCCTTACGAAAATTTTAATAATTCATTTTAATTGAGATAAATCACTGAAAATCAACAGAAGTTTAAAAGAATGACTAAGTATTGAATAATTCGAACCTTAATAACGGATATTTCGGAAATGACTGTTGCCACAAAAAAATCTGATGTGTTACACTCGCATGACTTTCTCTACTCTTGTGCAAACTATTTTTACAAACGCTTAATCTCTATATGCTTCATGTTAATCGAGATATCGAGATGTCAATCTTATTGGTAATTTTCTAGTAGATACAAGGGGAATATGCTAGGTTTTAAGCGATAGTCAAATATTTTAACGCTGGTTGCTATGTGGCGCATTCCATTCTCTTTGCATGTCCAGGACATAAAAAAAATGAATAACGAATTTGAGAAAAAGTATAAGTTAAGGGAATAACAAGCAATATCTCGAAAACGGTTCAAATAACAAAAGAAATGTGTATGACATAAATTGTGTATTTTAACGCGATCTACATTTTTTGTGTAGTAAAATTTTGTCTATCTCTTATGGTTTATCAGTTATGCAAAAGTCGTTCACAATGAAGAATACTTTTGGAGACATTCCCAGAAAATTCGAGATATACATTTCATTTGTCATGACAATATCTTAAACATATGATATTTTAATCAAAATCGTTAGAGCCATTTTTGAGAAAATTAAAATTTTCGAAAAATGTTCCATGTAAAGGGTAGTCTGGGGTGGGGGGATTTTCTTGAAAACCTTCGTGTCGCATCTCCGGAAGATACTGAACCTAAATACCAAGTTTAGTGTTTATACGACTGTTCGTTTTTGAGTTATGCTGTTCACAGACACACAGACACACAGACACACAGACAGACACACACACGGACATGTTTCCAAAAATGCTTTTTTTGGATTCAAAGAGTCTCAAAACATGTATTTCCGGTGAAATCTCGGTATCGAATTTTTGGGTGAAATACAATACTTCCCCTACTTACTATCCGTAGTAGAGAAAGTAAAATTATTCGAAATACATTGTATGTTTTAAAGAGAAATACATTTTTACTTTTTCTACTACGTATAGTAAGTAAGGGAAGTATTGCATTTCACCCAAAAATTCGATACCAGAAATAGAACTTTTGAGGTGCACTGAATCCAAATAAAGCATTTTTGGAAACATGTCGGTTTGTGGGTGTCTGTCTGTGTCTGTGAACAGCATAAGCGAAAAGTCTGATACATAACAAACTTGGTATTGTAGTTTAGTATCTTCCAAGGACGCAACAAGAAGATCTTCAAGAAAATCCCTCCACCCCAGACTACCCTTTACATGGAACATTGTTCGAACATTTTGATTTCCTCAAAAATGGCTCTAACAATTTTGATTTAAGTATCATATGTCTAAGATATTTTTTTCGCAAATGAAATGCATAGCTTGAATTTGCTGGGAATGTCTCGAAAAGTATTCTTCACTCTGAATGACTTTCGCATAACTGTAAACCATAAGAGATAGACAAGATATTACTACACAAACAATGTAGATTCGTTAAAGCACAAAATTTATATCATACCCTTTTTTGTTTTGTTCAGTCAACCGTTTCCAAGATATTTCCTGTTATTTGTTTGAATTTTCCAATACTTATATTTTTTCTCAAATGGGAGTTCGTTATTCGTTTTTTTATTCCTGGACATACAAAGAGAATGGAATACTCCACATAGCAACCAGCTCTTAAAATATTTGACTATCGCTTAAAGCCTACCAATTCCCCTTGCATCTACAAGAAAATTAGCAATAAGTTTAACATCTCGATTAACATGAGGCATATGGAGAATAAGCGTTTGTAAAAATAATTTGTACAAGAGTAGTGAAAGTCATGTGAGTGTAACACATCAGATATTTTATGTAATTGTGACTATGAGAACCTGAGGCGATTGCGGGAATACTATAACTGCTTCGGCAGGAGTCCGAGCAGCGGCGGTCGGCACAGTGAAGGAAAACACTGTACTTTGTTCATGCGGTAAGTTGCTATTCGTTTTCTCTCATGCTCATGCAAATTTCAAAGCCATAACATAGCGACCCGCTCTTTAAAAATGTGACTATCGCTTTAACTTACCGTAACCTTCTTATACCTAAAACGAAATGTGTAATGAAGAAGTATATAGAAGAATCAGCTTTTCTGAGAACAGTTTGTAAAACACTGAGCAGATTTTTAAAGTGGAGGTGAATACTGTGACACAACGACTATACCTCAAGCTTATGTGGAGTTTGGCGCTGACTGAACGGGCAGTGGGAGAGATTAATAGCGTTCTTGCCCGGCGTAAGCGGCAGAAGCACTATCACAGATAACTAGGATCTTCTGGAGTTTCCGTTCTTCCCGACTCTCCAACGTTCTGGAACTCTGGGGAAAATTCCATTGACTACATAAGCGGATGTTTCCGGTGCGACAAATAGTGCTGTTCTCCGAGCGAGTTTTTGACGTGCAGTGAGTGCTGCTACTTGGGACGGTACATATTATGTACATAGTCAGTGGTTAGGAGATAATGTAATTTATATGTGTTTTACTCTGTAAATGTTTTAGTAATAATAAATTATTGAATGCAAATGTGAAATTAAAATTCCTAGCCAGCCTCTCTCTTTCAACGAGTACACGAGGGTGAAATAAGCAACTAGGGGATAGTGACACATTTTCCAGATGAATCGGGAATCCGTTGTGGTAGGGTGTGAGATTTGCCGCGGTAATCGGCTCGTGTTATCTTATTTGCTGGGCGCCTGTTATTGTTTTATTATTTTAAAATTTGGGTTCTTTGTCTTCCGGCTAGCTATTATTATTCAGTTAAGCAAGTATCTCTGAGCAGGGCGTGTAAACGGAAAAGAGTTGTTACTAAAACATAACACTGATAAAAGAATTTGTTTTCACACTTTTATTGCCGTCACACTTAAGTAAAAATTCACATATTTAATCTTTATACACGCCTGACTAAAACTGTAGTATTTACGAATGTAATTACTGTCGTATTAGTTGCCGCGTACTTCACATTTTGTAACTAACTTTACGACGTGTACCTCGCGAGAGATTCTTCCAAACTGTATGACGTGCACCTCACGAGAGATTCCTCAGAACTGCGCGACACATGCTTATGACTCGAGAATATACACTCCTTCACCTCGAATTGCCTAAACATTATAATAGAGTTGCAATTTGTTACCAAATCGCGCTAACATTAGCGTCTGTTTTGTCAGCCAATCACAATTAGTAACACATATGCTCTAGGGAAGATATTCTCTCCATTTCTAGAGAAAGGCACGCTACCCTGACGTCATTTGTTTGTCACTTCTTAGTGATAAACAACTCACCCTCTCGGTTCATTGTTACCCACTTCTATTGTCAGTTTCAGTGAGTCCGTGTAAACTTATTTCTTAACAATACTTATGGCTAACATACATCTAAAATCATTGTCATTCAATAATGTTAATTTACACTACAATCACTCTGGCATTCACAGTGTTGTGATATAAAATATTGCCTCAGATTCCGTGGTTTTCCAAAGATGTTTGCTGACGTGAGCCAATAAGGGTAGATGAAACAAATTTAAAATATATGAATAAGTGAGTGAGGTTTAATTTAGCTAAAGCGCCTGTGAACATCATAGCTAATGTTCTATAAAAGGGAATGTGAGACTTGAACACGGGCCATTATCAATATTAACACTCTTCTTGTTTCGTGCTGTCATCTGCATATGACGCATGTTAAGGGGTTGAAGACTGGCAATTACGTTAAGTGTCGATTATTAATAAAGCCAAGAGTCAACTATCAGCATTACCTGCACGACTACACCTGAGATAAGAGTGAATGAGCAGGCTAACCGAGTGAACATTTTGGTAACGAATAACCCACCCATACATACATATACAAACCCAACAACCCATTCGCTACATACTGCAGGAGAGATTTGAGAAGTCTTGTGTTAGACTCCCCAGCAAGTGAAATATCCAGAAGAAATGGCAAAAGAGAACTTAATAAGGGAAGTTGAAAACTCAACAAAGATGAAGACAAAGGTAAGAACTAACGGAGGGGACCCCCAAAACTGGAGCAGAGCACCGCACGTAGGCCAGTCGCCCGCTTGTGCTTCTACCGAGACCCTGGGAGGGAGGGAGATACCGTAATTATTGACGGGAATATAAAAAACAATTAAAAAGAAATCATAGTAAAATATACGGATAATAAATAATGTCTGTATATTAAATCAATGTATGATGTAATATGGATGAGTTGAAAAGATCTGCCACGAGAAGAAGGTAGTTAGCGAGCCATGTAACAGAAGACATTAGTATCAGCCCTTTAGAAAGCACATTAGCTTAAGGATTTCTGAGAACGCACTTAGGTTATAAGTTCAGTACGCCTATACAGTCACGTAGGCAGAAATTCTGAAAACAGAAGTGAAAGGTATTTTAGCCAGGCCCCCTAGGAATCAAAGCCAGAGACACGTATGAAGAGAGATGAAAGTTAGGCCAGTCGAGAAATAAGTTTGGTGGGGGAAATTCTAATGTAGGCGTGGTTTAAGTTGCATAGAGTCGGGCATGTAAATCAGAGACTTACTCTCTCGCTGGTACCGCCAGCGGTATTTGTGTGTGTAATATTAAGCGCCTAGTGACGTGCTTGTGAGATTAAGATTACGCGGCTATCGCGAGGGATCTTTTCGAGCAACATTTTAGCGAGTAACGGCAGGTTATGCTTCTAGTTTCTTTTCTTCTTTTAATGATACTGTACACGTTAGCAGATATAATAACTCAGTTGTCACAGTTTCGAGTGCTACAATTCAGACCGTCTACTTCTTCATTTTAAACGGCGGCAACTCAATTCAAACAGTCAAATATTAGTTCACAATAAATTTCTCAGTCAGTTTAAACTGGTGTTATCCTTCACATACTCTCAGGGAAAGTTCTCATAGCACTACCACTGGAGCAGCCGGCAGCAGAATCAACAGCAAATATTGGAGACAACGAGAAAAGGTGGCAGTTACATTCGTTGATCAAACTGGCGCACCATCATCGCAGCATTTTTGATACCGCTTCAAGGGTGAGGGGAGAGACCCGAAGGGCCATTAGATCCGAGTAACGAAGGCCTCAATCACAGACGGGGTCCCTAATGTTTCTATATTGAACTCCTCCAACGCGGCCGAGCCTACTCTATAAAGCCCCGAGCTTCTGGGGTTTCCCGAAGGAGCTCCCGGCGGGCTGCAGCCGAACAGTCCCTGGACAACGTTAGGATGCAACTTCCAACCGTCCAGCCGCAACCCGCCGAATACCGTCGCCTGGTCCTATAATCCTGAAATAGATATAAAGGAAAGTGATGGGCACTGGAATTAGTGGGGCAGAAGAGACTTAGTAGGAAAACAAATGTATCCGATGGGCAATCACCGGGGGAATCTCGAATCCGAGTCGCACACGTTACCACGGCGCCACCTGGCTCGGTGAAAACTGGACAAAACACACTGTACTTTCCTGAATTAAAATAAATGAAAGTTATAGTCAAGAGGATTTGTTTGTACTGAATAAAAATACACACTTGCACCAACTCTGACGATATTTGGCACCAAACGAAAAAGATAACTATTATAATCTATCATTGGCTAATTACCGTGTTTGTTTTTAACGGCTAACGAAACTGTTGCTTCATTTACTAAAGGGAAGCTGCGATAAAATCAAAATGACAATCACCCAACCAATTTCCTCAACCAATAAATACTCTAACACAATGACAACAGGAAAACAATTAATTGAATAATAAATTATCACCCATAAGATAAGCATTCATATTGACATTCGGAAATTGCTATTCCGTGTAGCACAGTGTTCTAATAAACAATTGATTAGTGAGGTTTCCTGAGCACAATTGTCACTAAGATGTCTTGAAACGGCAACTTTAGGCCGAGCCCGAGAACCATAATTATAGATAATTGATTAATTAACTTTTATTGATATTAAATCGTACTATGTAAATATCTTTTTCTCAATACTGCTTGTATATTTTAAGAAGGGTGATTTAACATTATGTATCTATCTAGGTTACTAATATTAGTAGAGTTATAAATGGTTTAATGTAAATAATTTAAGCGCTATGTTAAAATACTGTCCACGGTGGAATGTTTTAGCTACAGGAATAGTGCTTTCGAAGGCAGAAAACCTAGTTTTATTACCTCTCTCCGGTCGCAGTGCTATTATTCCTACAGCGAGGGTGTAGAGCCTTTGTCCCATTATTTGATAATTCGCCGTGACCAAGTGAGTGAGAAGGACAATCTAACGGTACATGTAGGAAAAGCCGCGATTTATATTAAAATTGGACCAATGAAATCCCTGGAAGTTTATTCGAAATAGTTAGACGCGTCGAGTCGCGCTAAAAATGTACCAATAGGAAAGGAAGCAGCCTCAGAAGCCTGAGACTATAAATGGATATGTTTGGGGAAAATTCGGGTCAGTTCATGTCATGTGTGGTCAGGGAGAGATGCTGCAGGATGCGTGAGATATCGCGCCAAGAAGGGAATCAAGTCAGCTTTGTAATGTCAGCTTAGTATTGCATTTTATTCGACAGTTTATGTCATGTGTGGTCAGGGAGAGATGCTGCAGGATGTGTGAGATATCGCGCCAAAAAGGGAATCAAGTCAAATTTGTCATGTCAGCTTAGTATTGCATTTTATTCGAGAGTTTTCGTAATGTGTGGTCAGGGAGAGATGCTGCAGGATGTGTGAGATATCGCGCCAAAACAGGGAATCAAAATAGTTTTAGCAACACACCTAAGATCCGCTACTCTGAAAGCGACAATAAGAATAGTTATATTTCGTGCCATATCCACGCCATAGTTTAACAGCGGTGGACAGTATTTTACAGCGGCAATACCAGTTTTGTATACTACGAGTGTTAATTAAATAAAAAGAAACGGCAGTGTCATCTTTTCATAAACAAAGCAAGTCTATGTCTTCCTATATCACCACCCGAGATCTACGTTTTCCTTTACCGAGGATAAGTCCATGCTCCCATATAATTTAAGGAAAATTACTGCAGCTAGCCGAGGATAAATTGAAGAACCAACACGCTGAGAACTTCTGGAAGCAACGGATGCGGAGGTGATCGCCCCAAACTGGCGCCATAACGTGGAGCTCGAAGGGAAGACCAGCTCGAAGGGAAGACCAGCTCGAAGGGAAGACCAACATAAACGGAGGACTAGAAAACAACGAACAGACGAAGAATCTTCAGCGGAAAGGGGCACAGCAGAACAAAATTACAACGCGAACTTCTAGTCTACCTACGTGGGACAACAAAACAGCTGAGAACATCGCTTCTAGAACTTCACCAGGATTCGAACCCGGAACGCATCAGTTAACATTGAAAAAATACAGGTTAGAACATTTATTCAAAAACAAACAAAAAGGCATGCAGAGTAGTGATTCAGTTTTGTGAACACATGTTATTGAGAGGGGGTAAAGTCATTACTAGAGAGGTAGAACTTGCTAACGGAACCATGAGTAGGTCAAGGGAAGATTTGAAAGAACTGGATGGGGAGGCTATTGTCGGAATAACAACAGATGGAGAAAATATGAGTAAGGCAGAGGGAGAAGTTAGGCTGGAAAGGCAATCACCGATTGAGCAGGTCATTGACGCAGGTCAAAACCAGCTGCTAATATTGCTTCAACATTTGAGCACAAAGATAGACGAACAAAGTAAGAATTTAGAGGGGAAATTAGGTGAGCAATTAAGTGAACAAAGTAAGAATTTAGAGGGGAAATTAGGTAAGATCTTAAGTGAACATAGTAAGAACTTAGAAAGAATCATAGATGAGCGGGGTAAAAACTTAGAAAGCATATTAAATGAACGGGGTAAGATTTTAGGTGAACATAGTAAGAACTTAGAAAGCATAGTAGAGGAGCGGGGTAAAAAGTTAGAAAGCAGAGTAAATGAGCAGAGGAAGGACTTAAGTCAACAAGATAAGAATTTAGAAGGTAAATCAAATGAGCATAATATGGACGTAGAAAGAATCGTAAGTAAGCAGAGTAAGGACGTAGAAAGAATCGTAAGGGAACAAGATATGAATTTAGAAGGGGAATCAAATGAGAATAATAATGACTTAGAAAGAATCGTAAGTGAACTAGATAAGAATTTAGAAGGGGAATCAAATGAGAATAATGAATACTTAGAAAGAATCGTAAGTAAGCAGAGTAAGGGCTTAGAAAGAATCGTAAGTGAACAAGATAAGAATTTAGAAGGGGAATCAAATGAGCATAATGAGGACTTAGAAAGAATCGTAAGTAAGCAGAGTAAAGACTTAGAAAGTATCGTAAGGGAACAAGATAAGAATTTAGAAGGGAAATCAAATAAGCAGAATAAAGACTTAGAAAGAATCGTAAATAAGCAGAGTAAAGACTTAGAAAGAATCGTAAGGGAACAAGATAAGAATTTAGAAGGGAAATCAAACGAGCAGAGTAAGGACTTAGAAAGAATCGTAAATGAGCAGAGTAAGGACTTAGAAAGAAAATTGAGTGAACAGAAAAAGGATTTCGAAGGGAAATTAAATGAGCAGAGTAAGGACTTAGAAAGAAACTTAAGTGAACAAAATAAGAGTTTAGAGGGGAAATTAGTTGAGCTGATGAAGGGGAAGTTAATAGAAACACTTGAAGGGAAATTACCACCGACACTAGGAACTAAAGATTCGAAAACACTAACGGGAGAAGAGACGTTAAAGAAAGCTTTTGAAAGAATGTTAAAAAGGGCGCAGAAAAGAAAGCAGGAATTTAAAACAAGGAAGCGAAAGAAAGGGTTGATCGAACTTGTAGAATTAGTATGGATATAAAAAAAAAAATCCAGCATTCAAATTAAAAAAAAAAAAAGACATAATATCATTGATCCTGACTCTACAGTGCCTGGAAAGGAGAGCTTTCACATGTGAATTAATGAATTATCTTAAGCAGTTGTGCAGAACATTTTTTTTCATTACTAAAGAGACCTGAGTATTAAATGCTCATTAGTGATAGTGAAGAAGAACAAGAAACACCTTTGCCATTAATATGTTTCAGTTTCTTTCTGCTTGAATAAGTTTGTCTTAAGGTTGAAACAGCTTTTATCGTCAGAATAGTTATTATTTTTTTGATATTTAGCAATATTTGTAAATTATTAATTGGTTGGTATGCTAGCAATATGCTGACAGTTTTCTTTAAACATATAAATTAGTTTTATTAATTATAAAAAAAAAGAGGTATCATAGAATGGAAAATTTATTTAAAGGTCCATACAGGGTGATTAACATTTTTGGCTCGGATACATATGAGTTACAAGAAATAAAGAATTCCAAGATCGTAGGGAGATATCATAAACAGTTGCTCAAACCATACAAATGTTTAGAGAATGAGAAGGGTGAAGAACGTAATGAAAATAATCAGGTTAGTTTTACTCGAAATGAGGTAGCAACTCTATGAACAAATAGTAAAGGTAATACACCCGATAAATAAGGACATAAGGAAATAAATGAATGCATAATAATTATTATGTACCAACATGTATGTAAATAGATTTAATTTTAGAACTTAAATTGGGTATTAGAGTATTTGTTTGCGTCACAAGTTATTCGGTTGCGGGAAATGTATTGTGTATAAGAATGTCTCTCGGAAACCTGTTTTTAAAAGGGAGAGTGTAGAGTGAATGACCCAAATGTAAACACCACTGGTTTGGCAGAAACCTTGTGAAGGAACCGGTATAGCGAAGGGTCTATGTCAACAAAACAAACGAACAAAGGCCATAATCAGAGGAATTATTCTGGAAAAGAAAATTGTATCAAGTGCTGAAAAATTTATTCTTTTCCAGAACAGGGCAATTTGAAACGGCAACTTTAGGCCGAGCCCGAGAACCATAATTATAGATAATTGATTAATTAACTTTTATTGATATTAAATCGTACTATGTAAATATCTTTTTCTCAATACTGCTTGTATATTTTAAGAAGGGTGATTTAACATTATGTATCTATCTAGGTTACTAATATTAGTAGAGTTATAAATGGTTTAATGTAAATAATTTAAGCGCTATGTTAAAATACTGTCCACGGTGGAATGTTTTAGCTACAGGAATAGTGCTTTCGAAGGCAGAAAACCTAGTTTTATTACCTCTCTCCGGTCGCAGTGCTATTATTCCTACAGCGAGGGTGTAGAGCCTTTGTCCCATTATTTGATAATTCGCCGTGACCAAGTGAGTGAGAAGGACAATCTAACGGTACATGTAGGAAAAGCCGCGATTTATATTAAAATTGGACCAATGAAATCCCTGGAAGTTTATTCGAAATAGTTAGACGCGTCGAGTCGCGCTAAAAATGTACCAATAGGAAAGGAAGCAGCCTCAGAAGCCTGAGACTATAAATGGATATGTTTGGGGAAAATTCGGGTCAGTTCATGTCATGTGTGGTCAGGGAGAGATGCTGCAGGATGCGTGAGATATCGCGCCAAGAAGGGAATCAAGTCAGCTTTGTAATGTCAGCTTAGTATTGCATTTTATTCGACAGTTTATGTCATGTGTGGTCAGGGAGAGATGCTGCAGGATGTGTGAGATATCGCGCCAAAAAGGGAATCAAGTCAAATTTGTCATGTCAGCTTAGTATTGCATTTTATTCGAGAGTTTTCGTAATGTGTGGTCAGGGAGAGATGCTGCAGGATGTGTGAGATATCGCGCCAAAACAGGGAATCAAAATAGTTTTAGCAACACACCTAAGATCCGCTACTCTGAAAGCGACAATAAGAATAGTTATATTTCGTGCCATATCCACGCCATAGTTTAACAGCGGTGGACAGTATTTTACAGCGGCAATACCAGTTTTGTATACTACGAGTGTTAATTAAATAAAAAGAAACGGCAGTGTCATCTTTTCATAAACAAAGCAAGTCTATGTCTTCCTATATCACCACCCGAGATCTACGTTTTCCTTTACCGAGGATAAGTCCATGCTCCCATATAATTTAAGGAAAATTACTGCAGCTAGCCGAGGATAAATTGAAGAACCAACACGCTGAGAACTTCTGGAAGCAACGGATGCGGAGGTGATCGCCCCAGTCTGAAACAAATTCAGGTACTTAATGAACTGTTGTTACAAAATTTTGGAACTTTAGAAGGACGTAAAATGTACAGAAAGAATATTCAAAGCCTTTTTAGAGCATATGCGTCCAGTTTTACTTCCTGTACAACGTACATAGTAGGTAGAGGAGATATTACACTCCAACCAATAATTGGATACCGATATTTCACCAGAAATACATGTTTTGAGGACCCCCGAAACCAAATGAAAGATGTGCGCGTTGTTTCTGCGTGTGTGTTTGTTTCTATGTCTGTAAATAGTTGAACTCAAAAACGAAATAATGTCGGATAAATACCAAACTTGTAGTTAAGCTTAGAACCGTCCAAGGATGTGACAGGGCGATTTTGACGAAGGTCCGTCTACCGCAAACTATCCTTTACGTGGAACATCTTACAAAATTTTTATTTTCTAAAAATGGTTATAAATATTGAAGAAGATTTGTTGCTGCTACGTATGGAAAGCCAGTTTGAAGAAGATGTATTATATTTCGACTGTTGGGGAGCCGAACGTTGCCGCACGTATGGTTAAAAGTTTTCGGTAGCCTTCGCCCCAAATGTACTTTCCGGTGGTCTTTGTACACCAAAAAATGTTTAAAAAATATTAACTTTGTAATTTTGGCTGTTTCTTTAAATATTATATATTTATGTTTGCCTCGGCTGCGTCAGCATTTATATTTTTTTAGAGACATGGATGTCTTAGCAGGGAGTGGTGCGACTGAAGAATGTAGGCTTACACAGATTCTAATTTTACTTCACTATATTTATTAATGCTTGACACGATTTAAATAATACTTCACTGATATAGAGCGAGAGCTGTGAGATGCTTTTATTAAATACTTGCACTTTTTAACACGTAAACTATTTTTGTCTCACACAAAATAGTATAAAATATCTCGAGGATGCATCACGCATCCGGTTACAAACACTGTCTGCAGGCAACTAACTTCTGAATTTGTAAACTTTTCTCCTTTTCAGTTTCTGATTGGCTAATCATACTTCAATTAACTAAAGCTTTTTTCTGGTTGTTGATTGGCTATTTTTATAAACTGTCACTAAAATTACATTCTTGCTTCCAAGAATCACAAGTAACATTATTAAACTCTCAAACTCATTACTGCCTCAAGGTTACCTCATTGTTACCTCATTGTTAGCAACTTTTAATCTATTATTCTCATAGATCCTACATTATTAAATTACGTAATACATTCACGTAACATTATTGAACATGTGACAATAATATTAACTTATACAATGACTGCAATACACACTTTTTATATATTGTTACATACACATATTGCTTTAAGACGGGCTGTTACTGAATTTATATATTATATAATTAGACTGAAATCATTTAAGTGTTAAAAATACTGCCTCACCATTTAAATTAAAATACCCCATATTAAATATATATACGTGAAAAATAAGATGTATATCTTGAATTTTCTGGGAATAGTTAATGAAGTCCTCTTCATTCGGAAAGAATTTTGTATAATCTTGTATAACCGATAAATTTTAATCGATAAACGAAAACGTACTACACAAAAGTGTAAATCTCTTTTTAAATACACATAATTTATTTCAAACAGCGTTTTCTGTGGCGTCAGTCACTTCTGAGTTACCTATCATTAATGGTTCGAGCTGTTCTTTTGAAGTCCTGTCGATGTTTAGTTGTTTCTCGCGATTGCATGGAAACAGTACGAAATTTTAAGGCCAGCATATAGCGTCCAGTTCTTAAACACTTGACTATCGCTGTTCCCTTTGAGTTGTGACGCAGCGGCTCTGGACCCAGGTCATTGGGAGGTCGGCGCCGGCCGATAACGTCGCTTGCCAGCGTAAACACCAGGCGGGCAGCTAGAACCTTCTGAAAGGTTTATGTCTCCCCCCTTCTCTAGAAAGCGTGTCGAAATAGTTCTAGAACGTTCCAGAACTTGTAGAACGATTCCACCAACTATATAAGCGAGCGTTCTCGCGAGGGCAGTCAGAGTTGTTGATTCCTTGTGCCAGTCAGTTGGTGCGACATCAAGAGCGATTTTCCGAGCGAGTTGTCGACTGTTGTGACGAGCAACGAATGCTACTGCGGAACAACAGGTTGTGGAAGTCTTGTGTCCGACTCCCGAGTGAAGTGCACCGACCGGTGTGAAGAGCCTACGTCACGAAGGAAGTGAAGTGAAAGAGAATTGAACTAGTTCACCTTAGTGAAGTGAACTACATCAAACAAAACAGTGGCAATTAAAAGAAAAACTGGACAAAGTTTTACTGGTGTCAGGAGTGGGATTAAAAGCCAAGATAGAGGAAATATTTTTAAAATTATTGACCGGAACGGAGGAGATGAGAAGTGAAATGGAGAAGAGGGAGACAGAAATGCAATCCGGAATGTATAAGATGGCAACGTAAATGAACAGTGTTAAAGAAGGAATGGAGAAAATGAGATCCGAACTTGACCTTATCATAGACACCGAAAGATCTGAGATAAAGGCAAAGTTGAAAGCCCTGAAGGACGACATTATAAAGGAGTTAAAAGACACTAAATTTGACATGGAAGATGATATTAATGCGGTGGAGGAGCGCCTAGGTGAGTAAGAAAAACGGTTAGATGGGCAGACGAAAGATTTTAGAGGCAATGACGAGCGTCTGGACCAGCAGATGACCGAGGGCACTACAGTCCTACACCCTGTCGTGGTGCAACCTGCGGTTGGTTGAGGCGAGGAGACCTCGGGGAGGAGCAGCAGGAGGATCGAGATATAGAGCCGACTCTGAAGGTTAAAGAATTTGGCGTACGACCCGCGAGGTGGATGTTTCTCCGGGAGGCCCGACTTATGAGAGCTGTTGGATGCGGTGGGACTTCCTGGTGATCAGGAACGGTGTACCGAAGAGAGTATGACAACTTTGCACACATTAATATGAAACTAAAAAAACATTAAAAATCTAGAACTTTAATAAAACACCTTTGGGTAAAATATGCCACAGTAGGCACTATAGAACAGTAAACTTCATTATCTTTATTTTTTGTTTACACCCCAAAAATTTCCAGAATCTTGAATATAATCTGGTTCATATTAACCAGCTCTGCTAATTAATGCTAAGCAAGCATAGCTCCAGAAGGACTATGGTGGAACAATTGGTGCTCCCGAGGAAAAGGTGAAGGAAGTCCTCGAGGAAACCCATACCAGGAAAACCGGCGGACGCCTGAATGCGAACGAGACTCCGAAGAAGCTACGTTACCGATACTCTTGGTGCATCTTCGATGTGAAGAGATGCTACCCTCTATGCGATAACCGTGCCTCAGGTCCTGGACCCACGTCAAGCATTCGGTGTCAACCCCGAAACAGGCCAATAGTAGTCCATTTGGTCGCCCTGTTGCAGATCGTGGAGCTGTCCGAGACCACCAGCTCTGAGGAGGGAGTTGTGTGAACGCAGCCGCTATGGCCCAAGGTTATCGGTAGGTTGGCGCCGAGCGGTTCGAGTAAACAATGCTTATCAGCATAAACGCTCGGCGCGCTATCGGGAGATAACTACAACCTTCTGGAAGCTTTATCTGACCCTTCTTCAGAAATGTGTTGAAATAGTTCTAGAACGTACGGGAAACTTGTGGAACGATTCCGCTGAATATACAAGCGAGTGTTCTCGCGAAAGCAGTCAGAGTTGTTGAGCCAGTGTACGAGGGAGTTTCTGTGACATCAGGAGCGATTTTCCGAGCAAGTTGTTGACGAATGTTGTGACGTACGAGTGCTACTGCGGAGCGACAGGTTGTGAAGGTCTTGTGCTCGACTCCCGAGTGAAGTGAATTGAACTAGTTCACTTTAATTAAGTGACATTGGTGAAAGCATGAAAACGAAATAGTAACATATAAAAAAATCTAATGTGTTACACTCACATGACTTTCTCTACTCTTGTACAAACTATTTTTACAAACGCTTATTCTCCATTTGCTTCATATTAATCGAGATATCGAGATGGCTATCTTATTGCTAATTTTCTTGCAGATGCATGGGGAATATGGTAGGTTTTAAGCGATAGTCAAATCTTTTAAGCACTGGTTGCTATGTGGCGCATTCCGTTCTCTTTGCATGCCAAGGACATAAAAAATGTGATTTGTTACACTCACATGACTTTCTCTACTCTTGTAAAAACTATTTATATAAACGCTTATTCTCCATCTACTTCATGTTAATCGAGATAAACACTTGCAGACTATCTTATTGCTAATTTTCTTGTAGATGTAAGGGGAAAATATATTTACCAGGGCAATGTAGAAAAACAGTAGCCTTTAAGCACATACATATCTCTTAATAGCTGGTTGCTAGGTGCAGCACCATTCCCTTTCCCACAGATTAATGCTCTTTGCATATCCAAGACAAAAAAAATCTGATGTGTTACACTCACATGACTTTCTCTACTCTTGTACAAAGTATTTTACAAACGCTTATTCTCCATCTAGTTCATGTTAATCGAGATAAACATTTGCAAACTCTTATCTTATTGCTAATTTTCTTGTACATGTAGGGGAAAATATATTTACAAGGGCAATATAGAAAAACAGTAGCCTTTAAGCACATACATATCTCTTAATAGCTGGTTGCTATGTGCAGCACCATTCCCTTTGCCACAGATTATAACTCTTTGCATATCCAAGACAAAAAAATGAATAACGAATTCCCATTTGAGAAAATAAGTATTGAAAAATGTAAGGGAATAACAAGCAATATCTCGAAAATGATTCACTCAACAAAAAAAATGTATATGACCTAAATTGTGTATTTTAACGCGCTCTACATATTTGTGTAGTAAAATTTTGTCTATCTCTTATGGTTTACCAATTATGCAAAAGTCGTTCACAATAAAGAATACTTTTGGAGACATTCCCAGGAAATTCAAGATATACCTTTTATTTGTCATAAAAATATCTTAAACATATGATATTTTAATCAAAATCGTTAAAGCCATTTTTGAGAAAATTAAAATTTTCGAAAAATCTTCCATGTAAAGGGTAATCTGGGGTGCGGGGATTTTCTTGAAAACCTTCCTGTCGCATCCTTGGAAGATACTGAACCTAAATATCAAGTTTGGTGTTTATCCGACTGTTCGTTTCTGAGTTATGCTGTTCAAAGACACACACACACACAGACAGACACACAGACACACACCGGACATGTTTCCAAAAATGCTTTTTTTGGATTCAGGGGGTCTCAAAACATATATTTCCGGTGAAATCTCGGTATCGAAATTTTGGGTGGAATACAATACTTCCCCTACTTACTATACGTAGTAGAGAAAGTAAAAATGAATAACGAATTTGAGAAAAAGTATAAATACTGGAAAATTTAAGGGAATAACAAGCAATATCTCGAAAATGGTTCACTCAACAACAAAAGAATGTATATGACATAAATTTTGTATTTTAACGCGCTCTCCATTTTTTTTTTGTAGTAAAATTTTGTCTATCTCTTATGGTTTACCAGTTATGCAAAAGGCGTTTACAATGAAGAAAACTTTTGGTGACATTCCCAGAAAATTCGAGATATACATTTCATTTGTCATGAAAATATGTTAAACATATATCATTTTAATCAAAATCGTTAGAGCCATTTTTGAAAATTTAAAATTTTCGAAAAATGTTCCATGTGAAGGGTAATCTAGGGTGGGGAATTTTCTTGAAAACCTTCGTGTCGCATCTCTGGAAGATACTGAACCTAAATACCAAGTTTGGTGTTTATCCGACTGTTCGTTTCTGAGTTATGCTGTTCACAGACACACACACACACACACACACACACACACATGGACATGTTTCTAAAAATGCTTTTTTTGGATTCAGGGGGTATCAAAGATGTATTTCCGGTGAAATCTCGGTATGAAATTTTTGGGTGGAATACAATTCTTCCCCTACTTACTATACGTAGTAGAGAAAGTAACAAAACAGTGATAGTTAAACTGGGCAAATACACGTATCTGTAACGAAATGTGCAATGCAGTTATTTTCATAAAGGTTCATCTTGATAAACTTTCATAAGAATAATTTGTATACCCTCTAATAAGCGGTAGAGAGTAGATAAGGTCATGTGAATATAACACATCACATTTTTCCCACTTATTCGCTTCCATTTCTATCGCAGTAATAACCATTTCTGTAAAGTAGACTTGCAAACCTTACCGTCCGTGAAAGACTACCTTGTGGTGATGAACTCTAGTGATAATCTATAATGTGGTAACAGCTGCAGAAAATATTGCACGACCAAAACAGATTGTATTCCAAATTGCACCGTAGTCTGCTGTTTAAAAGTACGTAATGGTTAACTGTCGCATAATTTTCTCTCCCCATTACCATTACATAGCTAATGCACACTCCACTCGTTCTGACAACCGTAAACAGAAATAATTTCATTCAGGTGTTTTAAACAGTGTTGCCCCAACAGTGTATGAGAGTATTTATGAAAAGTATAGGATAGGATAGGGCTAGAAGCGGAGAGGGATTTCGCACATCGACCCACGCAGATCTTTTGGTGGCACCAGGAGGCACCACAGGCAGAGGACAGGTTTGTACCATTTAAAAATTTGGATTCCCCGGCTAGTGGCTAATTCAGCCGGCTCCCCTCACCCCCTGTAGGCTTACATACCCCCTGCGGAGGCCCGTAACCCGGAGATCGCCCGAAGGTTTCCTCATGCACACACCAAGACCTCCCGCCGACACTTGCAACCCTGATGAAAGGTGAAGTTAAATGAGAATGGAGATGAAATGGAGGGACAGGAAATTCGGGGGTGTAATGATCCTTCCCAGCATTTGACTGGCGACCCGCGGAAAGTACCCATACGTTCTGTTCCAAGGTTTAGAAAAGTCGGGCACGGGAATCGACTCCTACGACCTCCCGAATGTTGGTCACAGACACTACCGCCTGAACTATGCCGCTCGGTTAATCTAAGTAAATATCAATCTTCGTATTTAAGTTTAGAAGCTTCCAAAATTACTACATATGGATTTTCAAGTAAATTCTCTATCTCCCTTTACATAAAAGATGTTTCGCTATTCTCTACAGTGCTTTTCCTTTGCACTGCGTCCATAGAACGGCTGCTCGCGCCCCGGGCGCCGCAGCTCGGACTCCCGCCGAAAAGTTCACATTCTCATAGTTACAATTACAATGATAATAATCACATATCTTATCACAAGAGAGCTTGGAAATTCTGTCCTTTTATATCAAATATGTATGGCGTTTTCTCAGGAAATTTTCATTCACATTCGACAGTTCATTATGCGAAATTTAGTGAATTTCTCGCCCGCTGTTTTCTTTTAGTTCTTCCAATGTATGGGGTTTGTTGCACACAGTTTATTACTTTCTCTACTACGTATAGTAAGCAGGGGAAAATTGTATTCCACTCAAAAATTCGATACCGAGATTTCACCGGAAATATATGTTTTGAGACGCCCTGAATCCAAAGAAAAAGCATTTTTGGAAACACGTCCGTGTGTGTCTGTGAACAGCATAACTCAGAAACGAACAGTCGGATAAACACCAAACTTGGTACTTTGGTCCAGTATCTTCCAGAGATGCGACACAAAGGTTTCCAACAAAATCCCCCCACCACAGATTACCCTTTGCATGGAACATTTTTAGACAATTTTAATTTTATAAAATATGACTAGCGATTTTGATTAAAATAGTATATGCTTAAGATGTTTTCATAACAATTGAAATGTGTATCTCGAATTCTCTGGGAATGTCTCCAAAAGTATTCTTCATTGTTAACAACTTTTCATAACTGGTAAACCATAAGAGATAGACAAACGTTTACTACACAAAAATTGTAGATCGCGTTAAAATACACAATTTATGTCGTATACATTTTTTTTGTTGAGAGCACCATTTTCAGATATGGCTTCTTATTCCCTTAAATTTTTCAATACTTCTACTTTTTCACAAATGGAAATTCGTTATTAATATTTTTGTCCTGGTAAACCAAAGACAATGGAATACTTCACATAGCAATCAGCTTTTAAAATATTTGACTATCGCTTAAAGCCTACAATTCCCCTTGCACCTACAAGAAAATTAGCAATAAGATTAACATCTCGTTTAACCTGAAGCATATGGAGAACAAGCGTTTGTAAAAATAGTTTGTACAAGAGTAGAGAAAGTCATATGAGTGTAACACATCAGATTTTTTTCATGTGATCATCACAGTGGAGCTAACTTCTGTAATTGGATTTTGCGAAATGATAGAGTAATTTACCCACTCCTTCTCTGACGATGTAAGGTTCCATTTATACGGCTTTGTTTCACCAATAGCATATATTGGAGTACAGAGAAACCCGATTTTACACACAAGATTTCTTTGCATGATGCGAATATTGGTGTGCAGTTAATGCATTGAGAATAAGAGGACCTATATATTTTGAACATGACTTTTTCAATATTTATTTATTTATTTGTGTTAAGCTAATACATACTAGAGTATGACAGGGCAGTCAGCCCATGCTCTTTGCCGGGCATATCCACCCAACATAATTACGTCTACACACATTTTATAATTGTCTATAGCTATCAAAAACACATTAATAGCTAACAAAAAGTTATAACTAGTATAACCTCTTAAAAGACAAGTGTAATTTTTGCTTTCTCTACGACGTATAGTGAGTAGGGGAAGAATTGCAATCCATCCAAAAATTCGATATTGAGATTTCACGGGAAATACATGTTTTGAGATGCCTGAATCCAAATAAAGCATTTTTGGAAACATGTCCGTGTGTGTGTGTGTGTGTGTCTATATGTCTTGGTATTTTAGTTTAATATCTTCCAAGATTCAGCACGAGAATTTTAAACAAAATCTTCGCGCCCTAGACTACCCCTTACATGGAATATTTTTCGAAGATTTTGATTTTCTCAAAAATTAGTGCTAACGATTTTCTTTAAAATATCATATATATAAGATATTTTCATGATAAATGAAATGTATATCTTGAATTTCCTGGGAATGTCCCCAAAAACCATAAGAGACAGACAAAATTTTACTACACAAGCGACTTTTCGTAATTTTTTTTTTTTTAGTTATTCTGTTCACAGACTTGCACACACGTGCACACACATACACAGATTTTTCTATAAACTTATTTCTGGTGATATTTCAGTATCGAATTTTTGGGTGAAATACAATACATTTTCCGCCTACTATGTACATACGTGTTAGAGAAAATAAGAATAGCTAGCCAGGAGACACTATTAGAATAAACGGCTAGCTGTAGAACACGAGGAATAGCTTAAGGTTGAAAATACAGTCTCCTGCCTTACCGCTGCGCATGCCCAGAAGAGTTTTTCATCCCCGCCCACTGACCGCTATTGCCCCATGATTTGCAAAACAAATGCAGAACCTCGGAACTTCCGGAGTTTGAGTAACGTACCTCTGAACTATTGCATTTACATGGAGAGCAAACAGCAAAATCAGCACATAATACAATTCTGCAGCTTCAGTAACTCCCAAGGGGATTTCTGCAACCGTTGCAGGTTGCAGTTTTTTGTCTTCTTTGCCATTTACTGCACGTGTGCGTTTAGTTACGTGCATAAACCTTAAGCAAACAATGTAACAGCGTTCAGTAAAGGTCAATAACCTCGTGTGAAAATTCAAATTCTCAAATCCTCCATACAAAATATTCATTTGTTTACCTTTGGTTTTCCACTCAAAAATTACATTTCACTCGAAACACATACTTTGAAACTGCTCTGAAGAAAGAAGGAATAAAAAACTCTACTGGGGTGTTACTTTCACATGACTTTCTCTACCCACTCTTCTACTAACAAATCTTACAGGGTGTACAAGGGAGGGGGCCCTTTGCGCTCTGCGCCCTGCAGGAGATCTGTTGCGACTACCACCATCTAGGAACCGAGTAAGATGACTCAGGTGGTTACGTCTGTGGCCCGCATTCTGGAGGTCGTGGGTACGATTCCCGTGGCCGAACTTCCTGACCCATGGCTTTTTCTGTGGTTTTCCTGGGTCGCCAGCGATTGCTGGGATGGATTCACATATCCCCCGAATTTCCTGTCCCTCCATTTCATCACCATTCTCATTTCACTTCAACTTTCATCCGTTGGTGTGTTTCAGGGTTGGAAGTGACAGCGATAGTGTTTCGGTGCAGTGTGGGAGGGGGAAAATGTTCCTTTCTGTGATTCTTTCTGAACCCCTTTGAGGGACATTGTATCCCTCTGTGATGGCGGGATCCCCGGTCTGCTTGTCCGTATGCCGGATAGTCTCTATCTGAAAACTTAGGGGCCATGACACTCCTAGTTCCAGCCCGGTGTCTCTTCTCACCTCCTTCCTCACTGGGACGCCCCCTTGTGGTGGGGCTTAGGTATAATATCCCCTTTGTGGATCAGTGCCGAGTTTCCCCCGTAGCCAATCCAATTCAGCCACCTAGGAGGAAGGCATGAAGTGAAGGAACCACAGGAGGCTACAGGCCCCGAGCTGACAGACCACAGAGACGAGTGGAAGTCCGCAACAATTCAGGCTCGAAGACCAATCCCACTGCTGGAGCTGCCTAGAGAGGGCGATAATATACCCGTCGATTCTTTCCTTTTAAAAAGCATCCGCGCCATCTGTCCGGCACCGGCATACGCCACATAACCTAGAAGCACACCTGAAAGATCAGAGGGAAACTATGAAAGAGAAACGATGCAAAGAAAATTGTGGTACAACCTCAGCATTTGTCTAAAGACCAGGGAAAGCTACGAAAAACTCAAGGTTGGAGTGGGCGGTCGACGGGAATCGAATCCACGACCTCCCGAATGCGATACTCTCATGTTACCGCGGACCTGTGTCACTCGCTAACTAATATTACACTGCCGTTTGTGAAAATTGCAACACCAAGAAGGAAACGCACGAATTCAATGAATTTAATACCACAGGTTAGGTACATGACAAGTAACAAATGATAAACATTTCAAATGTATACATGACCTTTGAGCCTTAATATTCACTATTTGGTGTGGCCTCCATGAGCTGCAATTAGAACTGCTATACGCATTGAATCAAAAAGGATCTGAATAAGATCCTGAGGGATTTCCTTCCACGCAGTTTGTACTCGAGCCCACAATCACGTGACACTGGTTACTGGAGGACTGTGACCCACCAGGTGCTGCCCAACCATATCCCAGATATGTTCGATGGACGACATTCAGACGAACGTGCAGGCCAGGGTAGCAATGGTACCCGTCGCTCTTCGAAGGCGGCTTGTACATTCCTCGCAATATGTGTTCGGATATTGTCCTGTGAAATGCGGCCTGTGGATATGCCTGAAGCAGGGGGAGTACAACCTCCGTTAGGTACCGGTTGCTGTTCAAAGTGCCCTCAATTCGTAGGAGGCGAGATCGGTTGTTGTAACCAATGGCGCCCCAAACCATCACATCTGGAGTTTGTCCGCTATGCCACTCAACAATGCAGCCCTCCAGGTACCGCCGGACAGGTATGCGGTCATTACTGTAGGACACCTTGCAGCGTGGCTCGTCCGAAAAGACTATATTTTGCCACTCAGCACCCCAGTGACGGTGTTCACGTGCCCATTGCCGTCGGAGGAGCTTGTGGTTTCTGGACAATGGAAGCCGACGTAATGACATGCATGCAACCAGTCTAACCTGCAGCAGACGGCGACGAACCGTTGATGCAGACAAGTTCACATCTGTTGCAGTGCTCCAGCGTCGAGCCAACACTGTGGATGAAGCTGTAGGGTCCGTTATGGCCATGCGGACAAGATGACGGTCAAGCCGTGCTGTGGTCATGTTCCGTGGTCCAGTACCCGCTTCCCGCAGACCGACCATTCTTCCCCGTCCGAACTCGCTCACATGCCGATATAGCTCCCTTTGACGTCGGAAAGGCATACTGGCACTTACTTTATTGTTTGACAGCTCTGCGCTGACTATACTGAGCGCAACACTGACCTTGTCGGACCGATATGAGAGAGCTCTGCTTGGCCTACGTGTACTCCATCTCTCTGCAAACCTAACCACTTATTGCTTCCACACTCTTCTATACTTCCATCAAGTTTGGAGTTATTCGAGAAATTCTTTCTTGGTATTGTAATTTTCACAAACGGCAGTGTATAAAAGCTTATTCTTCTATCTAGTTCATGTTAATCCAGATAAGCATATGCAGGAATGTTTATAAAGAATCGGGCAGATGAAAGTGCGTTTATGTGTGCTCTCTTGTAGCTCAATGAGTAAAATAAAAACTGCATTCGCATTCTATTACTATAACAATGCCATTCAATAAACATGGATCAGAGTACAGTCGAATACGTCTTTGCAGTGAACATTGTTTTATAAAAGCAACGTTAGTTATGAGGCCGCTAGACGCCAATTTTATTGCCATTTTGGTTTAGAACGCCTTGGTCCCATCCCATCTGCCAAATTCATAAAAATTGGCTTAAAATTTTTAAGGAAACTGGTTCTACACTAAAGAAGAAAGGTAGCAGAAGGACCAAGCGCACATCAGCAAATATTGACGCGCTAAGGATTGCTGTGAACAGAAGTCCAATGCACTCGGCGGTGAAGCATTCTGCTGTAATGAACTTAACGGAGAAGACTACAAAAATAATATTGCACTTAGATCTTCAGTTTCATCCCTACAAGCTTCACGTACTGCAAAAACTAAAGCCTTGTGATTTTCTCTCGTGAATAACATTTTATGAAGAGATACTAAATCATATGAATGAAGGTGAAGAATTTATTGACAAATTATGGACGTCTGACTAATCACATTTTTATCTGTCTGGCTTTGTACCAAGTAACCGTTTACTTGTGCCATGTCGTGTTTCTTCTTTTTTGAGGAATGATGAGGGAAAAGCAACGATCGTGACATCAGCGAGGTACGTGAACATGATTGAAACCTTATTAATAATGATATTTCACGGTTTCCTTATACTACGTAGTTTCAACAAGATGGAACCACTACTCACACTGCGGGGGCCTCCATGAAACTTTTTCCAAATCAAATCCTCTCCAGCAGAGATGACAACACATGACCAGCAAGATTCCCAGATTTGAGCGTGTGCAATTTATTCCTATGGGGGTACTTGAAGAGTGTTGTGTTTAAAGATAGCCCACAAAATACTGAAACACTGAGGGCCAATATTTGTTTTGAAATCCCCTATGTTCCACTGAACGTGTTGCGTCGCTGTATACACAACTTGCGGCCAAGGTTTGAAGAGCGTCCGTGAGTGTATGATCGTCATTTGAAAGATTTTATTGTCAAGAAATAAATGGCATATTACATTGGTTAAGAACTCTTCTAAAACTATTTTCACAAAAGTTGAATATTCTATCAACATATTGTTAATCCAAATACACCTTGAATTCCCGTTTAAGTATTTCATTGTACGAATACAGCAGATAAAGAAATTGTCAGATTTTTCTATGTGATGGCTCTGAAATTCCGAGAGAAAAACGAATAATGACTTCCCGTTGAGGAAAATCTAAATATTTACAAATTCAAATGGTTAACTAGGAAATGGTTAACTCCACAAAAAGAGTTATTTGATATAAATTATGCGCTTAAACGAGATCTACATTCTTGGTGAGGCAAGATTTTGTCTATCTCTTAGGATTTATCAGCTATACAATAGTCATTCATAACCAAGAGTATCTCACAGGCTATTCCGAGAAAATTCAAGATGTCATGAAAATATCTTAAACATATAGTATTATTTAAATCAAAATCGTTAGAGCCATTTTTGAGAAGATAACAATTTAATAACAATTATCCATTGAAGAAGTAGTATTGTCTTTACGTTATTATTTTGCCCCACGTATGGAAAGCCAGTTTGAAAGAGATGATCTTTAAATTATTAGTCCCACATTTAGGTCCAATTTGGTAGGGGTTGTATTGTTTGTCTTTATGTTATATGCACCACGCTTTGGACACAATTTTGAAGCTGGTTGTATTATAGTTCCACTGTTGGAGAGCCAAACTTGATGAAGTAACTGCCCCACATATAGTACAAAGTTTCCGGTGGCCTTCGCCCAAATGTTTAGGAATCAACTTTGTATTTTAATGTTTCTTTAAATATTATATATATTTATGTTTGCTTCGGCTGCGGTCAGTATTAATTTGTAGAAACACGTATCTCTTTGCAGGGGGTGATGCGGCTAAAGAATGTAGGCTTATACAAATTATAACTTTTATTTCACTCCTTTTATTAATCCTTCACACGATTAAATAACACTTCACTTATATAGAGAGCTGTGCGATTATTTATTAATTACTTGCACTTTTTAACACGTAAACTTTATAACATACTCGCCGTAATTAATTTTATATGTCTCACACTGAATACGTATCAAGCGAATGAACTGCTCAGGTACGCTGCCGTCTAGCGTCCGGTTGGAAACACTGTCTACTAGCAACTGGCGTTTACCGCTTAAATTTGTACATTTCTCTATTTCAAGTCCCTGAATGCCTAATTTTACTCCAATGGAATACTTTTATTTAACTTTCAGTTTTTCTAGTTTTTGATTGGCTATTTATAAACTGTTTTAAATATTACATTATTGTTCCAAAAATTACTAGTAGCATTATTAAACTTTCTAATTCATTATTGACTCAAAGTTACTTCATTGTTACCATATTGTTAGCAACTTTAGGCCTCTATTTTCACAGCTCCTACATTATTAAATTACATATGATGCAGTAATTTGTATCACAATTTACTTAAATGTAAATAATGATTGTAATATGAATATGCATTTTTATGTGACATTGATTTCAGATGTTTATTAATTGTAAATATTGTTGGGAAGTAAGTTTATACGGCCTTACTGAAACTGTCAATAATAGCGCGCAATAATGCAGAGAGGGGGGTGAGCTGTTTATCATTATTGGAAACGAGGAAGTTACGTAATGTTGGCGCGTTTATTTCGTTGAGAACCTTCTGGAATGTTTCCCTAGAGCATATGTATTCATAATTTTCATTGGATATTAAAATAGACGCTAATGTTGGCGCGTTTTATTAGCCAACAGTAACTCAGTTATAATCTTTAGGCATATCGGGGAGTGGGTGTATAAAAAGCCAAGTCAGAGGTAGATCGCGTTCAGTTCATCGAAAATCTCAATACATTACACGTCGCCTTCAGTCGGCCAGTTCATCAAAAATCTGTGTACACTACACGTCGTCTTCAGTCAGCCAATTCGTCGAAAGTATTTGTACGGCAAACGTCGGGTATCGATTCACAAGTTACGCGCAGCAGAATTATGAATAATCTAAAGTGTTGTAAGGTTAATTATGCAAAAAGTTGAAGTACGTGGATTAAAAGTGATCAGTAAGAAGTTATTATAACAGTTTCAGTTTGGCGAGTGTTAAGATCAATGTATAAATGTGATAGTTAACGTGTTTGACAATAAATGTGTAAAACAAATTTCTTCATCAGTGTTATATTTGGATAAAAGATTCCTTTCCGTTTACACACTCTGATTCAAGAGACATGTTCGACTGAGAAATAATAGCTAGCCGGAGGACAGTAAACAAAACTTATAATTCTTTCAAACACTAATACTACCACAAATTGCTAACACTAGATGGAGCTACAAACCGAACAAATGAATGACGTCACAAGATGGCTTCCACGCGTGAAGTAAACACAAACAAACATTATAAGTAATACCGTTACAAATTGGCTACCACAACGTGGGGCTACAATAATATTAAATATAAAGAATACCACCACAAATTGGCTCCCAAACGTGGGGCTCAAAACATATACAAATAATGATATTACAAAGTGGCACCCAGAACGTGGGGCAGAGTGACCAGGAAAGGAACACGATGACCAGGAAAGGATCAGAATAACCAGGAAGGGGCAAAATAACCAGGAAGAAGTGAGATGACCAGGAAGGGGCGAATGGAGAAGTGAACTGAACTACAAGACGCAGATTCCAGAAACAACAAAAGGGACGACAGACTACGCGGATGATTGGACATCGTAATTCCGAGATTAAAAGGCAACAGGGGAATTCAACTATAAAACGACGTAGATTCATCGTAATACAACGCAGAAGCGACATACAAACCTAGGAGAGAGGAGCAGAAAGCTGGACATCAAAGCAACATCAGCAGATACCATCAGAAAGGTTAGAAACGTGTGATTTTTATTCTAAAAAAAAAGGGTAAAAAAAATTTTTTAATGTACCTTAGGAGCGGTAGGATAAAGAAAACAATGTCCACTAATAATACAGAAGAAATAATTATGGAGGGGGATAGTGTAACAGTTAGCTGTAATTCAATACAGGATACAGAAAATAGCTTAAACAATGTAGTATTTGATGGAGGAAATGTTAGTGCAGAAAGTCAGAATAGAATAGTAGGAAATGTTAATTTTGATGCTAGTATCATGATGGAAATGCTGAGAAATATGAATGATAATTCGCAAAAGAATATTGAGAAATGAGAACAAAAACTAACTCAGAATATGGAAAAGAATAATGAGAAATTAGAAAAGAAAATAGATCAAAACAGGGAAGATATGCAAAAGAAAAATGAGAAATTAGAAAAACTAACTCAGGATATGCAAAAGAATAATAGGAAATTAAGAGAAGATATTGATAGGAGTTTAGAACAAAAAGTAGATCAGAGTTTTGAGGAATTGAGAGAAGCTATAAAAAAAGATCATAGGAAATCAATTGAAGATATTGGTAGGAGTAATGAGATATTAGAGCAAAAAGTAGATAAAAGCAAGGAAGAAATTGAAAAGAAAGTTATGAAGCTAGATAGTAGTATGCCAAAAATGAGTGATGAAAAGGAAATAATAGCAAGTGAGATAAGAGAAGTTTCAAAGAAAATGTTAGACATGAGCAGGGAAATAGGTAACAAAGAAAGTGAGGTTAATACTAAAAGTGAACATGTTGATGTAGAATGTACAGGGTCAGGTAGTCGAGTGAGTAGTATTTCAAGTGAGCTAAGAGAGATGAAAGAGGTAATGAATGTAGATGTAAATCAGGCGCAAGTTAATTTCAGAGGGGAAATATCAGAAATACAGAATGAGTCAGAAATGCAAAGAAATAAATTGTACGAAGAAGTTAAAGTTTTGCCTGTAAATAATCGAAAGCTAACTTCTGAAATTAACAAGTACCAAGATGTTCAAATTGAAAACTCCAGTACAGTACAGTTTAGTACAGATTTGTCAAAGTACTCTCAAATTAAAGAGATAGTAGAAGAATTGAAAATGACAGTTGTTAAAAGATTTGTTGCTCAAGAAACTTTAGATTGTTTTCAAATGGTATCCGGGGGTGAAATTTCATATGAATCCTTTAAGAGGTTATTCATGAACAAAATTTTGAAGGTTAGGATACAGCTACGAGTAATGTTTAGCCACACACAATTTGATCCAGGAGGATAAATAGCAATGAGATGTAAAGTAAATGCTGGATAGTTAAAGATGACTTGCAGAGAAATGTATTGGAACGTAAGAGGGTTAACTATTTATATATGTCATGTGAAAAGAGAAATAAGTTATAAAAAAAAGAGAAATGTCTTTTTTAAAAAAAAATTAAATTTTTAGTAACTGTAACAACATTTGAAAATTAAGAATGCAAAGATTGAAACTTAATTTAAGAGATGAAAATATATTTGTATAAAGGGTGAATATTTTGGTAAATATGTGTAATAATTAAAAAATTCTTAAATGCACAAATTTTTGTTAACAACTTAAGAAAGTAAGCAATTTTGTAACAGTAAATAAATAATTCATGGTACAGTATTTGCTATATATAAAAAAAAATTGTAATGTCAGATTAAAGTCTAAACACATTAAACCAGAGCCAGTAAGTAGTGGCGAGATAAAAAAAAAAAGACATATGTCGTGTGTTAAATGCGTGTGAAGTGTTAAGTGAAAGTGATAGCGTGTGTTCCAAGATTTAGGAGACTAAAAACCCAATTATAAAATTTCCAAACAAGTTGTAAATATTTATAATTATGTTTCTAGTGGGGCATATGATGCAGTAATTTGTATTACAAATTACTTAAATGTAAATAATGATTGTAATATGAATATGCATTTTTATGTGACATTGATTTCAGATGTTTATTAATTGTAAATATTGTTGGGAAGTAAGTTTATACGGCCTTACTGAAACTGTCAATAATAGCGCGCAATAATGCAGAGAGGGGGGTGAGCTGTTTATCATTATTGGAAACGAGGAAGTTACGTAATGTTGGCGCGTTTATTTCGTTGAGAACCTTCTGGAATGTTTCCCTAGAGCATATGTATTCATAATTTTCATTGGATATTAAAATAGACGCTAATGTTGGCGCGTTTTATTAGCCAATAGTAACTCAGTTATAATCTTTAGGCATATCGGGGAGTGGGTGTATAAAAAGCCAAGTCAGAGGTAGATCGCGTTCAGTTCATCGAAAATCTCAATACATTACACGTCGCCTTCAGTCGGCCAGTTCATCAAAAATCTGTGTACACTACACGTCGTCTTCAGTCAGCCAATTCGTCGAAAGTATTTGTACGGCAAACGTCGGGTATCGATTCACAAGTTACGCGCAGCAGAATTATGAATAATCTAAAGTGTTGTAAGGTTAATTATACAAAAAGTTGAAGTACGTGGATTAAAAGTGATCAGTAAGAAGTTATTATAACAGTTTCAGTTTGGCGAGTGTTAAGATCAATGTATAAATGTGATAGTTAACGTGTTTGACAATAAATGTGTAAAACAAATTTCTTCATCAGTGTTATATTTGGATAAAAGATTCCTTTCCGTTTACACACTCTGATTCAAGAGACATGTTCGACTGAGAAATAATAGCTAGCCGGAGGACAGTAAACAAAACTTATAATTCTTTCAAACACTAATACTACCACAAATTGCTAACACTAGATGGAGCTACAAACCGAACAAATGAATAACGTCACAAGATGGCTTCCACGCGTGAAGTAAACACAAACAAACATTATAAGTAATACCGTTACAAATTGGCTACCACAACGTGGGGCTACAATAATATTAAATATAAAGAATACCACCACAAATTGGCTCCCAAACGTGGGGCTCAAAACATATACAAATAATGATATTACACATAATACATTCATATAACATTATTATACACGTACATAATAAAAGAAATATAATACAATGACTGTTACATACATTTTGTATATTATTTATACACACATTGCTTTAAGGCGGGATGTTATTGAATTTATATATTATATAATTACACTGAAATCATTTTAGTGTTAAAAATGCTGCCTCGCCATTTAATGGGTAGTTTACGAGGGGGATGATGGCTCAGGCGGTTACGTCTGTAGCCCGCATTCGGGATGTCGTGGGTTCGATTCTCGCAGTCGACCTTCCTCACCCATGGGTCTTTTCGGGGGTTTCCTTGGTTCGCTAGGTAAATGCTGGGAAGTACCATTATATTCCCGAATATCCTGTCCTCCCATTTCACCTCCATTCTCTTTTCACTTCACCTTTCATCTGCTTGGTCTCTTCCCTCCTAGGTGAGGGACCTTTAAGGTACAAAAGATCGTAGAGTTAAGTCCCCTCTCGCTCCTAATCGTATCCTATCATATGGGTAGTTAAGAGTGAAGAGATTATCTTGAAAATCTTCGTGTCGTATCCTTAGAAGATGCTGAACCTAGTCATTTAATGGCATTTTCGTTTCCGAATTAGCTGTTCAGAAATATGCACACACCGACGGACCTTTTTCTAAAAATACTTTTGTTTTTTATTTGAGGGAGTGTCAATAGTCGTATTTCCAGTGAAATCTCAGTATCGAATTTTTGGGTGAAAAGCATGATAATTTAAAATAAACTTCGGAGGAAAAAAACTTATAACGAACGAAGAAATAAAGCTAGAATAGTAGCGGAGGGCACTTAGAACCTCGATCTACACAGATCTTTGTACTTAGGCCCCTAACGGGGCACCCCGGGAGGGAAGGTTGAAGTGAGAGGAGACAGATGGCGGTCGGACCAGGAAGCACGACAGGCAAAAGGCAGGGTCCCCCTGTTGGCAGCTGGTGCAGTCAGTTCTCCTCCCCTCTGTAGGCTTACACATCCCTGGGGGGCCGGGAATCTGAGATGGCCCCCATTCCAGGGTACGAAGGTTTACTCAGAGCATCCTTTTCCCTGTCATGTACACGCCCAGACCTCCCGTCGACACTTACAACCCTGAAAGAAAGCAAGCAGATGAAGAATGTGGTGAAATGAGAATGGAGATGAAATGGAGGGACAGGAAATTCGGAGGATGTAAGGATCCTTCCCAGCATTTGCCTAATAACCCGGAAAAACTCCCAAAAGTCCGGGTCAGGAAGCTCGGCTGCGGGAATCCAACCCACGACATCCTGGATGCGGGCCACGGACGTTACTGCCTTCGCCATCCCGCTCTGTAGAAATACAGAAAACTTTTCAGTTTCAAAACAACAAAAGTAAACAAGGAATACATTACAATAAAAAACTTATACTATATATTACGTTCTTAGCCAAAACATCTGCATTACTAAAGTAAAAGTAGCTTTAATGCAACAATTTATAATGTAACTTTGATAAAATTGTCGCTAAATTGGAATTTTGTGTTCTGTATTTCTTACAGGGCTATCAAAGTTCCCTGGAGTTCAGCCAACTTGGTAGAAACACTTTTAAACAACGACGCAACGCAGTTTGGAACTATATTCTCGCTGCAACCTATCAGAATGACTCTGTTATATCGTATGATATTCATCTTAGTGAGTTGCTTCAGGGTTTGGAAAATACTACTGTGTGTTGAAATATGTATATCGTGCATTCCTTATATTTAACACTTAAATGATATCAGCCCGCCTTATGTGTATAACATAATATGTAAAATGAATGTAACAGTCATTGTATTATGTTTATATGTACATGTATAATAATGTTATGTGTATGTATTACGTAGTATAACAATGTAGGAGCTGTGAGAATAGAAGCTGAAAGTTGCTAACAATGAGGTAACCTTGAGACAACAATAAATCAGAAGGTTTAATAACGCTGCTAATAATTCTTGGAACAGTAGTGTAATATTTAAAACAGCTTATAAATAGCCAATCAACAACTAGAAACGCTAAAAGTTAAATAAACGTATTCTATTGGAGTAGGATTAGCCAATCAGAAATTGAAATAGTGGAAATATACGAATTTAGGCGGTAGATGCCAGACGCTAGAAGACAGCGTTCCCAAGCAGTTCGATACGTATTAGGTGTGAGACATGAAAATTCATTACGGCGAGAATAATATAAAGTTTACCTGTTAAAAAGTGCATTTAACAATAATCTCACAGCTCTACAGTAGGATACATCAGTGAAGTGTTATTTAATCGTGTGAAGGATTAATAAACAAATACAATACAATTATAATTTGTTTTTAAGCCTTCATTCTTTAGCCACACCACCCCTGCTAAGAGATACGTGTTTCTGCAAATTACTACTGACGCAGACGAGGCATACAAATATGATATTTAAATAAACATTAAAATACAAAGTTTATTTTTTAAACGTGGGGACGAAGGCCACCGGAAAAGTGAACGTTGGGGCAAAGGCCACGGGAAACTTTATACCGTACCCTAGGCATCAGCCTTCTTCAACATACACTATAATGGCACTAATCTTATTATTCGTGATGTCATCTGCATTGAGAATCTCCTGGCATTCCTCGTCATTACGAGTAATTCATGAACAATACTCACTTCATACGGTTTCAGTTTTAAAAGTTTAGCAGCTGCAAGAACAGAGGTGTTTTGAAATAACCACCTGCTGTGCAACACCTCTTTAGAGAGCGTTCGAATGATGTACCAATTTCGTCAATTTTTTTCTCTGTAAAAACATTTCTTTTTCGCTTCTTAGGTTTAGCGTGTGCGATGCCGTTGACCTAAACCTATTAACCAAAAATCTAACAGTTTCTCCACTTAGATCTGGAATACCACGAAATTTCTCCTAAAATTGTCTACATTATTCGGTTTTTTCATATGTATCGTACATAAAATTTGGTTCTTCAAGTGTGAATTTCTCCGCAAGCATTTCAGTGGACTAATAAGGTAATCTAACTAATTCATACCAACACACATGCCTTGAATAAAGTTTCACTTTTGAAATGCACAATGAACAAAACCTAGTCTTTACAGCTCGAATTGAAGGCAACAACTAACACAGTATAACACAGCTGATAAACGTAGCCTTGAGCGAGTCATTCACCACTACTGCGCAGTAAAAAAATACCGAGTTCATTGCAGGAAAAGCGAACTCCACATACCCACAATCAATAGCCGTTTTATGGCATTTGTGATGTTAAAGAATAGGACGCAATGAACGTTTTTGTTCTAAAGTAACGCTGCAGAAAAAAACAATGATGTAGGCCTCTATCATTTCTAAAAATTGTCGTACAAAGGCTTAGTTTTCTATCTGCTTCATGTTAATTGAGATAAACTTTCACAGAAATAGTTTCATTATCAAACATAGGAATTCTTAAGCAGTTGGCTTCAAGAAACCTTCTTCTTTCTCTGTTTAACCTCCTCTCATGTAGGACTTACACCCCCCAGGACTTACAGGCGGGTGCCTGGGGTCAGAGGCCCGTCGAGGAACAGACACTCATGGATCAGACAGAATATCCAGGATGGGGGATGAGCCCGATGCCTGGTATGGGAGGAAGGAAGTAGATGAAACGAAATGTTGGTGAAATGGATGAAAGGAAATGTGATGATGGAGCAGTTGGTGGAATGAATGGCGGGTGAACCCGGGGAAAATCCGCCCAGACGCCGCTTTGTCCACCACAAATCCCATATGCAGGTCCCTGGGATTGAACCCGGGCCGCCCTTCAAGAAACCAAAGACTGTAAAACAACAGAGGACAAGGGTCACTGGCAGCCAGGTAAAAACCGGCCCAAGGGTTGTCTGCAATCGCCAGCGACAGCGTCGGAAATTGCACACCAAAAATTTCTACCTGGCTTCTAGTCATATGGAAATTGCACACCATTTTCTGCCTCGATTATGATCGTACGGAAAATGCAAACCTGTCGCCCGAGGTGAAGCGCAGGCACTACAGCTTCAGTAGTTCCGTTGTACGATAGTTTTCTTTGTGGACGACATTGACAGTGAAAGTGAACGGGGCAATTTTGTGTTGGTATATGAGAACTGCAAACTATATAAACGCAGGGAACTGAAAACCCACGAAGCAGTATGAAGAATTTTTAAAAAAAGAACTTTTAAACAGATTTACTAGCATTATTATGTTCAACTGCATTCTAACGTGGGCGACTACATTCGCTTCTCATAGTTTACAGCTGTACTGCAAAGTACAATCAGTCAGTCAGTCAGAACGAAGATCTACCTGGGGCAAGAGACAAGTCCAAGCCGCCATTCTAATCCCAGGACCGTTGCGCCAACTGAGTGGCTCTTCACCACCGAGGGTTTCCCATGAGGCCAATACCTAACAATTTAAAAAGCCCCCCCCCCCCGCTTACTGAGGATGGAAGCGGATACGCCACTTACTTGCGTCATCCCGAAAGGGCGCATACCGAAAACCTCGGTAGGGCCGACAGCAATTGAAGTAGTAAAATTATTTTTACGTATTTTTAGCACTACGTTTTGGGCGTCAATTTGAAGAAATGTAGTTTTTTATATGAGTTGTATCGTATTTCAACTGTTGGGGAGCCGAACTTGTAGTAGTTGCAACCGCACGTATAGTAAACAGTTTCCGGTAGCCTTCGCCCCAAATGAATTTTTAGGTGGTCTTTGCCGCAAGTTTAAAAAATATTAACTTTGTAATTTGATTGTTACTTTAAGTATTAAATATTTATGTTTGCCTCGGCTGCTTATGTTTGCTAGAGACATGGAAGTCTCGACAGGGCGTGATGCGACAAGAATGTAGGCTTACACAGATTTTAAGTTTTAATTCACTCCTTTTTATTAATCCTTGACACAAATTAAATAGCACTTCACTGATATAGAGAGCTGTGAGATTCTTTTATTTAATACTTGCACTTTTTAACAAGTATACTATTTTTCGTCTCACACGAATACGTAATTAATTTCTCGAGGACGCATCACGCATCCAGTTACAAACACTGTCCGCAGGCAACTGACTAGATTTCAACCGTCTAAACTTGGAAATTTCTGTATTTAAAGTCTCTGATTGGCTATTTTTACTCCAATAGAATACCTGCATTTAGCTAAAACTTTTTCTGGTTGTTGATTGGCTATTTTTTATAAACTGTCACTAAAATTAAATTAATGCTTCCAAGAATCACAAATAACATTTAAACTCTCAAACTCATTATTGTCTCATTGCTACCTCATTGTTAGCAACGTTTAACTTGTTATTCTCACAGCTCCTACATTATTAAATTACGTAATATATTCACATAACATTATTACACATGGATAAAATAATATAAGCGTATGAAATGACTGTTACATAGATTTTACGAATTATTAAATACACATATTGCTTCAAGGCGGACTGTTATTTAATTTACATATTATATAATTAGACTGAAATTATTTAAGTGTTAAAAATACTGCCTCACGATCTGGCATGCTGTCTACCGCTCTCCAGGGCGATACCGGAGGACTGGAGGCGTCTCACAACCCCGCCGGTATGGAAAACCATACAGACGTACACAATCTCCCATGGGTCTCGGGAACCACTGGCCCGCCGAGTCCAACCCAATCCGAACGAATCACCAACGGAAGGGGCTCGAATGTTCGGCCCAACGTACTTCTCGTAACGTCAGAATTACCACGAGTGCTCTGGGTACGCAGCGCCCGCACCACGGCAGCTGAAGTAGTCGGAACCCCCCCCCCTACGGGAAACTGCAAAGTACACCAAGGAAGAAAATGGTGATTTATTTTTTGCCAACAAAGTACATGGCAGTGCTTAGCAACCACTCCGGTCACACAAAATTCCAGAATCACTACACACCATTTGTGTGTAGAAATTTTAGCTTAAGCAATGTAAATCCTACATTTTTATCCCGCAGTTTTGAGTAGGACCAGCCCTTCTGAATCAGTGTGTAGTATCTGAGTAGGATTAGTGGGACCCTCAAAAACGATGTGCAGTTTTCGCGCACCCGACAAAAGACTATGAGGGAGGGATGCCTTTTATCTGCGACCTCCCTGCTTAAGGTCTATAGACAGTTCAACATTACCACCTTCCATCCTGGCTTTAGTGCTTTGAAATTATAAACGATCCTTTAAATGCGGGTAGGTATACGCTTGCTTTGAAATTCCATTCTCTTTCAATGAAATCGCGAGAGCTAAATTAACACAAACTTGGACCTTCAAAATATGTGAAGTGACGGAAAAGATAGAAGCGTTTATAAGAAAGAATAGTTTGCGCAAAAGTGAGTAGACTTAGTCACGTGAATGAAAAACATTAAGAAGGACCTGTATTATCCTTACGGTCCTGACGATATGAGGCATCTAATGCTCTCGCCTCCCTTTCCTTTGCTGTATATTTCTCTTTATTTCGCAGCGAAAATGTTTAATAATATACTCAGGGGCATAACAAAGTAACAGAAATTGAAAACCAGTTTCATTTCAGTATTGCAAATGATGGCCATAAAATGTCATAAAGAAGAATCTCGTTTCTACGGCTGGAGAAGAGACAGAAATTGAAGATAATTTTTATTGTCCGTTATTAGGTTAGGTTGTTATTGGAACACTGTATGTGTATTCGATATAGCATTTCCAATGGATTATCATGAATTGAAATCGGTTTTCAAACCCCGGAGGTATTCAGTTACATTTTCGTTTTTCCAATATGAAAATGTAAAACTCTTTTCCTCTTTGCGAGTTAGTGAATATGTTATTTCAGTTTCAGAAGAATTAATTTGTTGTTATAGAATTTAACTTCCTTGTACCGGATGGTTTAAATTAAAGTGACGGTGTTCAGCGTGGCCCAGCACGGACTGTAATAATCTTGGAGTCTAGAATTTCGTAGATAAGCTAACTAATGCGCTAGAGAGTTATGCCAAACAATTACTTTTAAATCTTGCCACCAGTGAAAACATTGTGATTGTTGTATTTCTACTTTATAAGGCTAGGATGTCCATAACGAAATTTGTTTAGGAGGAACGATGAGATTGGCTCTATAAATTCTGGCAAGTCATTTCCCGGATGCTTATGTAAGCAAAGAAGTATCGCGTGATCTTAAGGGGAACGTTTTCCGAACATACTCTTGGGTGGATTATAAAAATTATGCTGCCACTGCTTACGTCAGTGCTGTATGAAGCATTAGATCAGCGTGTTTTTTGCTTTGTAGGGTTTTTGATGGCTCTCTCTCTCTCTCTGCCTATCACATACCTAACAGGACTAAACAGTCACATCCTACAATTTCTGTAACTGGTAAAGGTAACTGGAACCGGGGCAGGGAACCGCAAGTAGCTGTAATGGCCCTTTTGCTTCCAACTCACCCTTGAGAGGTAGGGATAAGAGGAGAGACCAGAAGGGTATTAAATGGGATACATTATACATATATAGGAACTGTACATATGAAAGGGGAACCATAAATATAAGAATTGTACAGTAATAATTTAAGTCACTAACATGTTAACATATTCAACATCTAATATTTGTACAGAGCTGGTTGTAAGAAACGGTCGAGCTAGCAAAATTCCAGGAAAACATGAAGAGCGTACCTTTCACCAAGCCAACAGACAGGGAACCGGTAACGGTACGGAGAAATAGAAAGAGACAGATAGAGAAAAGAAAGAGACGGAGATATGGAACTAGCTTCACAACGCTCCAAGATGGCCCTTAAGCGCACGGATCTGAAGCCACACATTCTCATACATGTTAAGGAAACGCGGTCTGAGGGCCAATAGGAAACGTCGTCACATTTTAAACGCAGAGGTGAGCGTCACTAGGCTCCCGTATATAAGGGCAGGCAAGGCCTCAGAGCCCACTCTCTCTCTCTCTCTCTCTCTCTCTCTCTCTCTCTAACTGATCTTCAAGAATTCACGTCGACACGAGATGCTACAGATGCACGTGGGTGCACAAGGGTGGGAGTGCGTGTGCAGTTAGCTAGGCTCCTGACTAATTTAAAGTGGTGGGATTATAGTAATGGGAAACGCTAGCCGCCCATAATTATTTCAATAGTGAATAAACTTCATTTATTAAGGGAAAATTGCAGTGTATTTTTTAACTTGCCTCACCCACTATAACCTGAAAATTAATAATTAGATATAGTTAGGAATGGAATACGCAACAACCGACGAGCATCAATAGCCGAGGAAGAACACTGCCGAAGACCACATCAACCCAAGGATCGACGATTTCCCGCTACAAATGTCGCCCAACGACGATTTCCCGCTACAGTGACCAGATCCAGATGCCAATGGGCGCAACCATGGACGTTTCCAACCTCAACACATCCAGCGCCGGTAAGTTCTACCCACAAGCAGCCACCTCTGACAGCATCCAATCGGGTGGAGTCCATTCGGGGGAGAGACACAATTAAGAGTCCCCGAGTGACGCCAGGGAAGAAACCTCTAAGAGCGCAAGCTACCGTCCAGCCGCAATACCGTCGCCTGGTCCTACAACCCTGTAACAGATAAGGAAGATAATGGGAACAGTAAATGAATGGCAGGAAAGTCGTGTTAGAGGATGAATCACCACAATATTCGCCTGCCCATCCGGGGAAATCACGAAAAACACACGGGCCAGAGTGAGCGGTCGAAGTGAGCGAAACCGGGACCTACCGAATGCGGGTCACAGACGTTATCTCCTGAGCCACCTCGCTTGGAAGTAAGAATAAGTTGTAGAAAACGGAGTAGAGCAAGTGATGTGGACGTAACACATAAGATTATTTTCATACCGACATTTTACTGGAAATTCACGCTTTTAGGTCTCCGTGATCAGTTATTTTCAAATTCAGAAAACCTGATATGAGGAGTTGCTTATTTTTAGTGTGTGGCTCGATTTTCATGAGTTAGCGAATGCTAAGAGTTCCTATTTTACCACGAATTTCCTGACCATCGTGTCCTATTATCAGATTCAGGATTGAAGGGCCAGGCGACGGCATTCGGTGCGTTGCGGCTGGGCGGTGGAGATGCGCTTTGGAAAGGTTTCTATCTGGGGTCCATTGCACTGCTGACGCACCTCGGCATAGGATGCGTTCAATCTAAAATCATTAGGTTGCCTGCCCATGCTTGCGTACATCGTCGTATGGATCTCGTCGCCCTTTGGGTCCCTCAGGGGCTTTATTAGAGGTACAAAGGGCCACAGTGGTGCTGTGTCCCAGTTTCGGGGGTTCCTACATGATATATACCGCTACTCGTACTCCTACTTTATTTTAACGTTGCTTAAACTTCTTCTTGGCCATATCGCGATGGTTAGTCTAAATTCGTTGGTTCACTCAAGTCACATGGTAGGGATGTGACAAACAGTTATTTTCGAGTAATGGTTATAACTGTTGCAGTTACAGTGTGTTAACGGTTACATGCAACGGTTATCAGTAACGACTATGGTACGAGGCGTGCTTTTAAATTAAGTACTGAGGCAGTATTTTTAACACTAAAATGATTTCAGTCAAATTATATAATATAAAATGTAATAACAGCCCGCCTTAAAAGCAACATGTGTATAAAATGACATAAAAATTATGTAACTGTCATTGTAGTAATGTTTATATTATTGTGTACATGTTTAATAATGTTATGTGAATGTATTACGTAACTTAATAATGTAGGAGCTGTGAGAATAATAGGTCAAAAGTTGCTAACAATGAGGTAACCTTGAGGCAATAGTGAATTAGAAAGTTTAATAATACTACTGGTAATTCTTGGAAGCAATAATGTAATTTTAGAGACAGTTTAGCCAATCAACAACCAGAAAAAAGCTTAAGTTAAATAGAAGCATTCTATTGGATTAGGAATAGCCAATAAGATACTTGAAATACAGAAAGTACAGTTGTTTGTAGACACTGTTCCTAACCGGACGCGAGACGCGTCCTCGAGAAGTTTAATACGTATTCAGTGTGAGACAAAAATAGTTTACGTGTTAAAAAGTGCAAGCAATTAATAAATAATCTCACAGCTATCTATATCAGTGAAGTTTTATTTTAGTAGTGTCAAGCAGTAATAAAATGTAGTGAAGTAAAATTATAATCTGTGTAAACCAACGCACCCTGGACAGATGCAGTTAGTTACGATCCGATAAGTTACCCCACAGTACTATAGGTTTTTGTTATTTTAATTTCGGTATTTATATGGTAACTGAAGGAAACCACGAAATAGGCCGGTACACGGGATTTGAAACCCCGACCCACAAACGCCTCCTCCTGAGCCATCTGGCTATGTACCGTAGAAGTTAAAGGGTGCTATACAAGGGGAAAGAAATCCAACAGTAAGTGACAGAAAAGGTAAACATAACCTTTTGCAAGAATAAATAAATAAATGTTGTTTTATCACATTTGTCTATTGACTGTATCCTGAACCCTGTGCTTCTCATTGAATCACGATATCGAATTTTTGGTTCATCAATAATTTCATTACATTAGGTGGAGAGAGTGGGGAGATGGAGAGGGAAAAGAGATGGAGAACGGGAGGGGCTTAAATAACTTATTTTCAGATGAGTTGAAGTTCAACAACCATTGATGTAGGCTAAAACGCTCCTCTAGAAAGAGGCAGATGCACGTTTTAAAAGGTTTATTTTTGTCTTCTGTGTTTAAATCAAGAAGAAGAGAACAATTGGAAAGCAGTTTTGCCGGAAGAGAGAATGTAATTTGGGATTGGGCCGACCGACCGACCGACCGACCGGCACTTTGTAGCAGTGAACATCCTGCCTCAGGCCACAGTGTTCTTTTTTCTCCTCAGGTTTCCTTGGCAACAGTTGAAGCATCCTGCAGTCGAAAACACAATACCCAGTACTTAATGCTACAATCTAAGGTCTTCCAATGGTTGAGAAATATTAAAATACAGCACTCATAAGAAAAAACTCATCTGCTGTGTTCCATTCACATGACGTTCTCATCGTTTATTAGTAGCTATACAAAATATTATTACTAAAGCTTATTTTTCTACTTCAATTTAATCCAAATAAATATTTGCATAAATAGCTACATTACACATTTCGTTATAGATACAAAGAGAACAGTGATAGTCAAATGTTTAAGAACTGGATGCTATATGCTGGCCTTAAAATTCCATACTGTTTCCATGACATCTTGAGAAACAACTGAATGTTGACAGGACTTTAACAGAATGTGAAAGTATTGAACAATTCCAAACATTAATAAAGAATATTTCGGAAATGCCACATAAAAGGTTATTTGAAATAAATCGTGTGTTTTAAATCGATGTACATTAGTTCGTTTTCGTGTATTGCTTAGCTTTTACTAGTTATACAGTGTTATATAAAATTTCTTCCTAATGAATCGGACTTTACAGGATATTCTCAGAAGATTCAAGATATACGTTTTATTTGCCATTTAAATATGCTTAGTACGTGGTATTTTATGGTTAGAGTCATTTTTTACAAAATATAAAATTTAGAAAAATGTGCAACGTAAAGTGTGGTTTGAGGGGTGGATATTCTTGAAAATCTTTATGTCGCATCTTTACAAGGTACTAAATCTAAATGCCAAGTTTTGTGTTTATCAAAATTTTAGTTTTTGAGTTATGCTGCTTAGAGATACACGCAGACACATCTAAATTTTTGTTTTATTCAGGGGGCCTCAAAGCTTTATTTCCGGGACATCTCGATACCAAGTTTATGGCTGGAATGATATAGAAAGTAACAGCATGTATCATGGGTCCCCCGGAACTGGTACAGAGTACCGCGCGCAGGCCAGTCGGCCCATTGTGCCTCCAACGTGACTCCTGGGAGAGAATGATGAGGGGAGAGGCCTAAATGGCGACCAGATCCGGAAATCTACGGGCGCATGCATGGATGGGATCCCTAACGTTTCCAGATAGAACGCATCCGAAGCCGCACGGTTCCTGCCCACAAGCCACCAACCTACAGGATCCCCCGGAGCGTAGTCTCACGCTGAGAGAGACCTAACTGAGCGGTACCGCAGTGAGGCTACGGAAAAAACCTTTATAGAGCGAATCCGCCGAACACCATCGCCTGGTCCTACAACACTGAAACAAATGACAAGGAAGATGATGGATACAGGATGCGAGAGGAACGAGAGTCATAGCAGAAGATGAACCACCCCAACATTCGCCTGAAGACACGGGGCAACCACGAAAAACAGAGTGGGCGGTCGGCGGGGATAGATCCCGGGACCTCAGACGTAATCGACTGAGCCATCCAGTTCGGTGCTTGAATTATATACTCCAACTACTATAAGCAGATGCTAGAGAAAAAATTAAATGTATGGTGTCTGACCAAACCTTAAAGCTCAAATTGTTTCGAATCCCTCGGAAACAAATGACGGATACTATTCACCGTAGAAGTTATGTTTTAACACAAAAATTTCTGATGTGTTACACTCACATGACTTTCTCTACTCTTGTACAAACTATTTTTACAAACTCTCATTCTCCATCTATTTCATATTAATCGAGTTAAATATTTGCAGAAACGATCTTTTCACATGCAAAGAGAATTGCATTTTACACATAGCGACCAGTTCTAAAAATATTTTCTATCGCTTAAGACGTACTATGTTCCCTGTGTTTTGTATATGCAAGGGCAATATAGAAATACAGTAGTCTTTAAACATAGATATATCTCTTAATAGCTGGTTGCTAGGTGCAGCACCATTCCCTTTGCCACAGATTAATACTCTTTGCATATCCAAGACAAAAAAAAATGAATAACGAATTCCCATTTGAGAAAATAAGTATTGAAAAATTTAAGGGAATAACAAGCAATATCTCGAAAATGGTTCACGCAACAAAAAAATGTATATAACATAAATTGTGTACTTTAACCAATCTACATTTTTTGTGTAGTAAAATGTTGTCTATCTCTTAAGGTTTACCAGTTATGCAAAAGTCGTTCACAATGAAGAATACTTTTGGAGACATTCCCAGAAAATTCAAGATATACATTTTATTTGTCATGAGAATATCTTAAATATATGATATTTTAATCAAAATCGTTAGATTCATTTTTGAGAAAATTAAACTTTTCGAAAAATGTTCCATGTAAAGGGTAATCTGGGGTGGGGGGATTTTCTTGAAAACCTTCGTGTCGCATCGTTGGAACATACTGAACCTAAATACCAAGTTTGGTGTTTATGCGACGTTCGTTTCTGAGTTATGCTGTTCACAGACACACACCGGACATGTTTCCAAAAATGCCTTTTTTGGACTCAGGGGGTCTCAAAACATACATTTCCGATGAAATCTCGATATCGAATTTTTGAGTGGAATACAATACTTCCCCTACTTAGTGTACGTAGTAGAGATAGTAATAAGCATAACAGTTGGATGCTTAGATGTGATAACTACCCTCTAATCAAGCTGCGATTGGTTAATATCCAAAGCAAGCAGCAGGACCGTTATTACGCTAAATGGACAATGAAGGGTTTGTATTCCAACATGTTACTATGCACAGTGAACAAAAGCATACACGTGTCTCCTGCAGAACAAATAACGGCCCACACAGTGGTTTTGTTCTGTAAGATACCTGCGTGACAGTCAAGGACTTGTGAAGGCGTTCTGTATAAAAGAAATCAATAAGAACGGAGGAAAGTTTGTACATTAATATAACCAGCTATTTGTCGTTGACTTTCAAAATACAGTTAATGAGCTATTTATACTTTCTCTGAGAGCTACCAAAATGTCAATATCGTAAATAGGCTTTAGAGGCATCTTGAAACAGAAAACAATCTCAGCTGATACACTCACATGATCTTCACTACCCTATATCATTATTAATGGGTACACGAGCTAGTTTTACTAAGCCTTATTTTTACTTTCTCTACTACGTTTAGTAAGTAGGGGAAGTATTGTATTCCACCCAAGAATTCGATACCGAGATTTCACCGGAAATATATGTTTTGAGACCCCCTGAATAAAAAATCACTTTTGGAAACATGTCCGTTGGTGTCTGTGTGTGTCTTGAACAGCATAACTCAGAAACGAACAGACAGATAAACACCAAACTTGGTATTTAGCTTCAGTATCTTCCAGAGATGCGACACGAAGGTTTTCTAGAAAATCCCCCCACCCCAGGTTACCCTAAACATGGAACATTTTTCGAAAATTTTAATTTTTTCAGAAATGGCTCTTAACGATTTTGTTTAAAATATCATATATTTAAGATACTTAATGACAAATAAAATGTATATCTTGAATTTTCTGGGAATGTCTCGAAAAGTATTCTCATTGTGAACGACTTTTGCATAACTGCTAAACCATAAGAGATAGACAAAATTTTACTGCACAAGGAATGTAGATTGCGTTAAAATACACAATTTATGTCATATACATTTTTTTTTGTTGGGTGAACTATTTTCGAGATATTGCGTGTTATTCCCTTAAATTTTTCAATACTTATTTTCTCAAATGGGAATTCGTTATTAATTTTTGTTTGTCTTGGATATGCAAAGAGTATTAATCTGTGGCCAAGAGAATGGTGCTGCATCTAGCAACCAGCTATTAAGAGATATGTATGTGCTTAAAGGCTACTGTATTTCTATATTGCCCTTGGAAATACAAAACAAGGGGAACATAGTTGGCCTTAAGCGATAGTCAAATATTTTTAGAACTGATCGCTATGTGTAAAATGTAATTCTCTTTGCATGTAAAGAGATAGTTTCTGCAAATCATTATCTCGATTAATATGAAATAGATGGAGAATAAGAGTTTGTAAAAATAGTTTGTACAAGAGTAGAGAAAGTCATGTGAGTGCAACACATCAGATTTTTGCCTTTACACACTCCTCTACTTCCTGTAGGGGAGTGGTTTGGTCCCCTTCAGTTGCCGTGGTGTGAGCGCTGCGTACCCGAGCACTCGTAGTACTGTTGACGTTACCAGATGTACGTCGGGACGAACGTCTGAGCCCCTCCCGAAGGGAGACCGTTCAGATTGTGTTGGTCTCGACGGGACGGTGGTTCCCGAAACTCATGAGAGTTTACGTACGTCTAGGCGGTGATGCCCAGGTGGAGATGTGAGACATCTCAGTGTGCTCTGGAACCAGCCTGGAGAGCTGGGAGACGATGTGCTAGTTCATTGTCGGCCCAGTGAGGTTTTTCGGTAGTCTTACCCTCTGAGGTTGACGCGCAGTTGGCATATCCACTTCCGTTCCTGAGAAACCTAGGAGGAGACATTTATAAGAAACCAGGTATTGGCCTATTGGAGTGCCACTCGGTTTTGGCGAAAAGAAGCAGACTACGACTTAAATGAAGACCAGATGGAAAAGATACAAATACTACAAATAAGAGCAGAAGAGGCGAGGAGAAGAGGAGGGAGAAATCAACTCCAAAAACCGCAATGCCGCAGGAGTATAAACCAAGATTGATGACAGCGTCGGAGAGCGATAAAGATGGATGAAGTCAGGAACGAGGCAGAGAAGCAGTGAATCCAGAACGGGGAGATAGAGAGGGTTGCAGCCACATGAACTGTAGTGTTAACGAACGGGTTAAATTTCGATTAATTGATACATGAAGTGAATTGTAGTGAAAAGCAGAAGTAGAGGCAATATTTTGTCATAACATGCTGTGAATGTAGTGTAAATTAATATTATTGTATGTACAGGATTTTAGATGTTTGTTAGCCAGAAGCATTGTTAGGAAATAAGTTTACACGGCCTAACTGAAACTGACAATAGAAGTGGGTAACAATAACCGAGGGGGTGAGTTGTTTATCACTAAGAAGAGATAAACAAATGACGTCAGGGTAGCGTGCCTTTCTTTAGAAATGGAGGGAATATCTTCCCTAGAGAATATATGTTAGTAGTAGTGATTGGCTGACAAAACAGACGCTAAAGTGGGCGCGATTTGGTAACCAGTCGTAGCTCTATTATAATGTTTAGGCAATTCGAGGAGAGGGAGTATATATTCTCGAGCCATAAGCATGTTTCACGCAGTTCTAAGGAATCTCTCGTGAGGTGCACGTCATACAGTTAGTTACCAAATGTGTAGTACGCGGCAACTAATACGACAGTAATTACATTCGGAAATACCACAGTTTCAGTCAGGCGTGTATAAAGATTAAAGATGTGAATTATTAATTAAGTGTGACGGCAATAAAGGTGTGAAAACAAATTCTTTTATCAGTGTTATCTTTTAGTAACATCTACTTTCCGTTTACACGCCCTGCTCAGAGATACTTGCTTAACTGTGTAATAATAGCTAGCCGGAGGACAAAGAACCCAAATTTTAAAATAATAAAACAATAACAGGCGACCAGCAAATAAGATAACACGAGCCAGATTACTGCGACAAAGTCAAGTTTATTCTTCATTTCAGTGAAGTGAAGAAGCATTAAGCAAAACAGAAGTGATAAGTTTGGAAGATTATTAAAGATTTAAGGAAGTTACAAGAAAGGTATTGGTAAGATTTTTAAATAAGAAAAAAACGATTATAGATAACTTATAATGCAATATATAAAATAAAATAATTTTAAATGAAAACATACCTGAGTAATGAGTAATACAATAAAGCAAAAAGGTAATACTACACAAAAAATCTGATGTGTTGCACTCTTATTGCTAATTTTCTTGTAGTTGCAAGGGGAATTGGTAGGCTTTAAGCGATAGTCAAATATTTTAAGAGCTGGTTGCTATGCGGAGTATTCCATTCTCTTTGTATGTCCAGGACAGAAAAAGCAAACGAATAACGAATTCCCATTTGAGGAAAAGTATAAGTATTGGAAAATAGAAACAAGTAACCAAGAATATCTCGGAAATTGTTCACTCGGCAAAAAAAATTAATATGATATAAATTATGTGTTTTAACGAAATCTACATTTTTTGTGGAGTAAACTTTTGTCTATCTCTTACGATTTTCCAGTTATGCAAAAGTCATTCAGAATAAAGAGGATTTTTGGGAACATTCCCAGAATATTTATGATATACATTTTATTTGCCATAAAAGTATGTTAATCATATTATATTTTAATTGAAATCGTTAGCCATTTTTAGAAAGTCGAAATTTTAGAAATATGTTCCATGTAAAGGGTAGTCTGGGGTGGGAAGATTTTCTTGAAAATCTTCGTGTCGTATCTTTAAAATATACTGAACCGAACCTAAATATCAAGTTTGGTATTTATCGCACTTTTTGTTTTTGACTTTTGTTACTTACACACACACACGAAGATTTTTTCTAAAACTGTTGTTTATTCAGAGGGCCTCAAAACATGTATTTTCTGTGAAATCTCGATATTTTTGGGTGGAATGCAATATTTCCCCTACTAACTTATACGTAGTAGAGAAAGTAAAAAGTGAGAAAGGAAAAATTTCAGTTACCTAAAAATGTATGTATGCCACAAATGTATAACAATATGATAAATTGTGGTTATTATTCTATGCATTGTTTGTAAAGTATTTTGAAGTACTCTTAATGTATAGGGTTTTACCAGAGGAAATGAGCTGGAATAAATTTGATTAATTCCATCCCCTGGAGGGTTGTCTTGGCGCATATCCATAAGGTAAATGAAAGGAGGGAGGAAGATATTGTCTGCGGAATGAGAGAAGAGTTGAAATGCGCTAGCGATGATATGAAAGTTTCCCTTGGAGAGAATATTGATGATGCGAGGAATCCATATAGAACAGAAGATGGGAGAAGAGATGAGAGTAGTGGATAATATATCACAGCAAATAATACTTTCTGGTTTGAGTTCTTAATGGTATACTCTAACTTTTGTATCTAAACTGTAAGGCAGTTGTCAAGAAATTTATTTCTAGCTTTATATCACCTTTTTCCTCATTTTCTGTTGTTGGTATACACCGGTCGTTCATTTAAAGTGTGTCATGTTTAAGTAAATTTTTGAAGCGTCAGCTCTAAGAGGAAGGACATAACATGGTACAGCTGTGGAGGTAGAAGTTGCCTAGCAAGCACAGCGTTCATTCCGAGGGGTACTAATATTGTAAGGACGTTAAGCATAAAACGTAGACCAAATAATGTGTTTCGTAATGTCTCCGCTAAAAGTAAAATATAAAATTAATAACGTCCATTCATTGCGCACATATCCTAATGTTTCTATTACTTTCCCTACAACGTATTTACAGTAAGTAGTAGAATTATATTCCACTAAAAATTCGACGTTGAAATTTTACCTTAAATACAAGTTTTGAGGCCCCTGAATTCAAACAAGGCAACTTTAAAAAAAATGATGTTTTGCACTCACAGGACTTTCTCTACTCTTGTACAAAGTATTTTCTCAAATGATTCTTCTCCAACTACTTCATGTTAATCGAGATAAACATCTTATTGCTAATTTTCTTGTAGTTGTAAGGGTAATGTGGTAGGCTTTAAGCGATAGTCAAATCATTTAAGAGTTGGTTGCTATGTGGAGCATTCCATTCTCTTTGCATGTCCAGGGCATAAACAAATCTGATGTGTTATACTCACATGACTTTCTCTACTCTTGTACAAACTATTTTTACAAGCTCTTATTCTCCATCTATTTCATATTAATCGAGATAAACATTTGCAGAAACGATCTTTTGACATAGCGACCAGTTCTAAAAATATTTGACTATCGCTTAAGGCTAGTATGTACGCCTTGTTTTGTATTTGCAAGGGCAATATAGAAATACAGTATCTTTAAGGATAGACATATCTCCTATTAGCCATATCTCTTATGGTTTACCAGTTATGCAAAAGTCGTTCACAATGGACACTTTTGGAGACATTCCCAGAAAATTCAAGATATACATTTTATTTGTTATGAAAATATGTTAAACGTATGATATTTTAATCAAAATCGTTAAAGCCGTTTCTGAGAAAAGTTAAAATTTTCGAAAAATCTTCCATGTAAAGGGCAATCTGGGTTGACCTATAAAAAGGAATGCCTCGGAAATGGTTAACTGGACAAAACAAAAAACGTATATAATATAAATTCTGTGTTTTAACAAGTACATTTTTTGTGTAGTAAATTTTTTGACTATCTTTTACGGTTTACCAGTTATGAGAATGTCTTACAGAATGAAGAGGACTTTTGGGGACATTTCCAGAAAATTCAAGGTATTAATTTAATTTACCACGAAAATATCCTAAACATATATGTTAATTAAAATGTTAGGGGTAGTCTGTGGTGGGGGATTTTCTTTAAAATATTTGTGTTGTAATTCTTGGAAGATACTAGACTCAAACATCAGATTTGGTACTTATCCGACTTTTGGTTTTTGAGTTATGCCCACATAGACAGACATACACACACACACACATCCGGGCATGTTTCCAAAATGATTTATTTGTATTCAGGGCACCTCAAAACGTGCATTTACGGTGAAATCTCGGTATCGAATTTTTGGGTGGAATGCAGTACTTCCTCTACTTACTATACGTAGTAGAGAAAGTAAAAAGTGTGTAGCAACAGTTAAACGTAAAAACGAAATGTGGGATTAATACTAAAGGTGGTATTAAGATTCAGCATGTTCCAAAGATGAGATATGAAGTTTTTCAAGAAAATTTATGCACCCAAATCTATCTTTACAGGGAAAACTTTGCGATATTTTCGGTTTTCTCAAAATTGACTACAACAATTTTTATTAAAATACTGTATATTAGATATTCTTCTTCTTTCTCTGTTTAACCTCCTCTTAGGTAGGACTTACACCCCCAGGACTTACAGGCTGGCGCCTGCAGTCAGAGGCCCGTCGAGGAGCAGACACTCATAGATCAGACAGAATAACCAGGATGGGTGATCAGCCCGATGCCTGGTATGTTAGGAAGGAAGTAGATGAAACGAAATGATGGTGAAATGGATGAAAGGAAAGGTGATGATGGAGCAGTTGGTGGAATGAATGGCGGGGGAAACCGGGGAACCCGGAGAAAACCCGCCCAGACCACAAATCCCACATGGGGGTCCCTGGGATTGAACCCGGGCCGGCTCGGTGAGAGGCCTAACCACTCGGCCGCCTATACTAGATATTGACATGTAAAATAAAATGTAAATCATGAACTTAAAAGTCTTTTTCATTAGAAAGGAATTTTGTTTTCTCTTGTTAAACTGGTGGACCATAATAGACTGACAAAAACCTACTGCTAAAAACGTAGAACGTTTTTAAAACACACAATCTATTTCAAATTGGTTCTTTTTGTGGCATAAGCCGTTTCTGAGATATCCGTTATTATTGCTAATTTCGTGGTCATTATCTTCAATTCCTGTCAACATTCAGTTGTTTTTTACGATGTCATGGAAACAGTATGGAATTTTAGGGCTAGCATTTAACGTCCACTTCTTAAACATTTGATTATCGCTGTTCTCTTTGCATCTATAACGAAATGTTTAATGTAGCTCTTTCTGCAAAGGCTTATTTGGATTAAAACGTACTAGATAGAAAAATAAGCTTTAGTAAGAATAGTCCGTGTATTCATTAATGAAAATAGAAGGCAGAAAAGGTCATGTGATTGTATCACATCACACTTTTTACTTTCTCTACTACGTATAGTAATTCCACCCAAAAATTCGATACCGAGATTTCACCGGAAATACATGTTTTGAGACACCCTGAATCTAAAAAAAGCATTTTTGGAAACATGTCCGTGTGTGTGTCTGTGTGTGTCTGTGAACAGCATAACTCAGAAACGAACACTCGGATAAACACCAAGCTTGGTATTTAGGTTCAGTATCCTCCAGTGATGCGACACGAAGGTTTTCAACAAAATCCCCCCACCCCAGACTACCCTTTACATGAAACATTTTTCGAAAATTTTAATTTTCTCAAAAATGGCTATAACTATTTTGATTAAAGTGCCATATGTTGAAGATATTGACATGAAAACTGAAATGTATATCTCGAATTTTCTGGGAATGTCTCCAAAAGTATTCTTCATTGTGAACGACTTTTGCATAACTGGTAAACCATATAAGATAGACAAAATTTTACTACACAAAAAATGTAGATCGCGTTAAAAGACACAATTTATGTCATATACATTTCTTTTGTTGAGTGAACCGTTTTCGAGATATTGCTTGTTATTCCCTTAAACTTTCCCATACTTATACTTTTTCTCAAATTCGTTATTCATTTTTTTTATGTCCTGGACATGCAAAGGGAATGGAATGCGCCACATAGCAACCAGCGTTAAAATATTTGACTATCGCTTAAAAGCTACCATATTCCCCTTGCATCTACAAGAAAATTACCAATACGATTGACATCTCGATATCTCGATTAACACGAAGCATATGGAGAATAAGCGATTGTAAAAATAGTTTGTACTAGAGTAGAGAAAGTCATGTGAGTGTAAATCATCAGATTTTTTTAAAAAACCCTTTATTTCCATGAAATCTGAATATTATAGTTCGCGATTTCTATGTAACCGTATTGAAGTATACATGTTTTTACAAAAACATATTATTTGCTACGGAGATATTGACTTTATATCCGTCAGTAAGTGAAGTCTCATATTCAAAGAACTACTCTGTCCTCTTGCACTCGCTATGCGAGAAATATGAAGCTAAGATGATTTTAATAAACTCGCAATTTTAATGAGAAGCGAAAATGAAGTGCAATATAAGCGTGAGAGGAAAAAAATAAAGGCAAGGAAAGAAAGCAAGGCAAGTCCTTTTGCCTCGACCTTAATTTGCATGCCAATGATAGAGCGCATTGTACATAGAGGGGGGAATAGAGATGCGCACACAAAATTAGATAGACGGAAATAAGGAAAGGAGAGAACAGCATCAGAAAAGTGGAGAAAAAAATTAACACGAGGTAGAAGAAAAAGTGACAAGACCATCGGGGCTTGTCTATGAAAGGAATATGCAAACAGGATGTTCCGAAAGGCTTGATCAAGAGATTATCATTGTTAACCTGCAGTTTCTGTGACGTAAAATAGTATCACCATAAATACTGTTACAACATTGAAGCTGTGCCATTTGCACAGTTTTAAACACAATTTAATATTGTTTTAATAATGGCTGGTTACGAGCACACGACCCGACTTCTGTTCACGAGTTCATCTTCGTCACGGTGTTAAAGTGCTTACCTCCATGATGACCTTGGAGTCAGGGGAACATGTGGGAAAAGATCTGGTGAATATGGAGGATGCGAGAAAACTTCCCAGTTGAATCTTCTGAGCTCCGCCTGGGTCAAGATTCAACTTGGAAGTTTTCTCGTATCCTCCGTATGCACCGGAGCTTGCCCCAAGTGATTTTCACATGTTCCTCCAACTCAAAGGTAAGCTCTTTTAACACCGATGATGAACTCAAATCAGTGGACAGCTTGTTGCGAGCACAGGACCCAACCTGGTGCAACACTGGCTTGGAAAAACTTGTGTCACGTCCCCAAAAATGCTTGGAAACAAATGGTGAATATGTAGAAAAGTAACAGAAGGATTGTGCAATGTAAATAAAATTAATTTAACATGACCAATTGTGTGTAATGGTTTTTATAAAATAGGTAAACTTACCTATTGGATGCCCCACGTACAAAAGTTATTGAAAATAAATTATGTTCTTTAAAAAGATCTATAATTCTTCTTAGGTATGTTTTTGTTTATCTCTTAAGGTTTAGCTGTTCCTTCCAAATGAAGGGGACTCAGACCATTCTGAGAAGATTAAAGATATACATTTTGAAATTTAAGTATTTTAAATACGCATATGGTATGAATGAATGAAGTCTGTTGTGTCCCCTTAAGGGTAATGGCCTCCCTGTAGAGGGGTAAAGCTGTTTTAAATATCTCTCACGCTGAGCTACTCCGTGAGAAGTAATCAAGAATCATGGAACATTTGTCTGTTACACTGATATCTGTTTGTTGCGCTGACTGCTTTGTAGATGTAGTAGACTGTTGCATTGTGAGAAAGTAATTTCAGCCCCACGTATGGAAAGCCAGTTTGGAGAAGTTATTTTGTTGTATTATATTTCAACTGTTGGGGAGCCGAACTTGTAGTAGTTGCAACCACACGTATAGTAAATAGTTTCCGGTAGCCTTCGCCCCAAATATACTTTCAGGTGGCCTTTGCCCCAAGTTTAAAAAATATTAACTTTGTAATTTGACTGTTTCTTTAAATATTATATATTTATGTTTGCCTCGGCTGCATTAGTATTTATTTTTAGAGACATGGATGTCTTAGCAGGGCGTGGTGCGACTGAAGAATCTAGACTTACACAGATTATAATTTTATTTTCACTCCTTTTATTAATGCTTGGCACGATTTAAATAACACTTCACTGATATAGAGAGCTGCGAAATGGTTTTATTAAAGACTTGCACTTTTTAATACGTAAACTATTTTCATCTCACACGAATACGTATTATACTTCTCGAGAATGTGCCTTGCGTCCGGTTAGGAACATTGTCTACAACCAACTGAATTGATTTCTACTGCCTAAAATTTGTAAATTTCTGTATTTCAAGTCTGTGATTGGCTAATCCTACCCCAATAGAATACCTTCATTTAACTAAAGCGTTTTCTGGTTGTTGATTGGTTATTTTATAAACTGTCACTAAAATTACATTATTGCTTCCAAGAATCATAAGTAGTATTGTTAAACTTTAAAATTCATTATTCCTTCAAGGTTAGCTCATTGTTACCTTATTGTTAGCAACTTTTAACCTATTATTCTCACAGCTCCTACATTATTAAATTACGCAATACATTCATATAACCTTATTGATCATGTATACAATAGTATACAATAATATAATGACTGTTACATACATTTTATATAGTGTTACATACACATATTGCTTTAAGCCGGGCTGTTATTGAATTATATTATATAATTAGACTAAAGTCATTTTAGTGTTAAAAATACTGCCTCAATTGTCTGATATCTGCCGTTACACTGGCTGTTTTGTGTTTATGTAGTGCACAGTTGACCCTGCAGCTCTCTCCAACTCTTCCTGCATTTGGCGAATTTGTACCACTGTGTCCCTGCTCTTTCTTTGAAGAGGTGCGCTCATCTGCATCTTGGACTTCCACGGGGGCTTTTGCATGTGTATGGGTTCCACATGGTTGCTTTTATCATCCACCTATTTAGTTGAAATACTTGTAGATATTTTTGAGAATTTCAAACACTACAAAAAATATTTCATGTAAAGGCTAGTTTGGGGTGGGTGGATTTACTTGAAAAATCTTCTTGTCACATCTTTGGTATATGTTGAACTTAAATATAAAGTTCAGTATTTAATGGAGCTTTTGTTTTTGAATTATGCCATTCACACACACAGGGATCTTTATCTAAAAGCATTGTTTATTCACCTCTTCTTCCTTCAAGGATTAGGCAATCCAACTGTTTCATCTTCGCATTCTTCACTTTACTCCCATCTGTTTCTGGGGCGTCCGATGTCTCCTTTTTTCTAAAGGTATATACAGTACGGTCATTTTAAAGTGAGGCCACAGACAGATTATATGCGTAGCATACTGTTCTGCAGTGACCTTGTACTTTTCGGATGCGCAACTGGCTGTGCATGACGCGTTCAAGGTTATCTTTATCAGATGTGTTTCAATCGCTGTTTTGTGTTCGTGCTGTAAAGAAAGTTGACTTTGTATATCACGAAGGTGAACATTTATTCAAGTCATCTGTGTTGTGTGTGACTGGCTTAAGAGTGTCACTGTCTTGTTATAAGCCCATTGCAATGCCTGCCAACAAATTCACGCTTGAGCAAGGATATTTTATGTACTATCATATAGACAATTTCAAGGGAAATTCCCTGGTATTCCAGTTCCAGGTAGAGAAACTCTTAGATGTCTGCTTAATAAGTTTAGAAACAACAAGATCTCTAAACGCGACCTAAGAAGCGCAAACGAGATGATGTGACGTATTAATAATTTAGGGGCTTTCATTGTCATTACCAGACATATTGTTGTTTTCCTTTTATGTTGACTGGGATGATGTCACTCCTGGCTGGTCACTGTGCTAACCATGAGTGGTGGGGATAGCGTCTGTCTTAGGATTCCGTGCGAAGCGGATCGCGTGTGCAAGCCGGTTTTTGGATCGGTGGACATCTCCTCTCACCTTTCATATTTAATAATGTAGATACGGTTTGGAAATAAATCTAGGAATATGTAAGTAGATTTGTGTTATGGATTTTGTACAGTGAAAAGGCTACACATTCCTCTTAACCTCCACAACACGTTTCGGTCCTCCATAGCCAAGTGGTTACCCCGCAGTAGTTGGTTACACTAGGGCGGGGTGATAACTCAGAGGTAGGGGATGCGTCGGTACTGGGGTGGTAGGTAGGACATCATGGCGTTCCAGGATGGGGGTATTTAAATAATGCACAGGGGATGCATTGAGCCAATAAATTGTATTATTGCGTTAGTGTGAGTGCATTACGGCCCATAGTGGGCCACTCAGATTGGGGTGAAGTCCGGCAAGCAAGCAGAACTTAGAGGAGATACATCCTTACCTGTTCACCTGGTGTTGTGCTGGCGACTCGTGTATGGTGAGCGGACCTGAGGTCGTCGATGATACAACTCACCCTCCAATTGATTACTACGCCGCTCCCACAATGATTCAATCATTCAGACAATGATCCCGACAATCAATTCCGACAATTGATTCTCTCAATCGTCCTCCCTATCGTTCTCCCTCGCGAGTCAGACTCCCGTAGTATAAATACATACAGAAGAGCTGACTCCGCATTTCTTAGCGCGGTCGTGTTGAGGTAACCTCGATTCGACACTTTCTGCCTGGTTACCTCATCTGATGTAATCCTCGACGCTCAACCTGGTCCGCTACAATATGTCCTCTCATTGTATGTGCTGGGTACTAAAAATTAATTAAATTTTTCATGTGAACCTTTAGGGCGCTAGCCAGCATATAAAAATATTCTAACGCAGAAACAATTTACGAAACTGCTGTATCTAGTTGTGTGAAACCCTAAAAAATAAACTTTATATGCACAATCTCCACACCATAGATGAAATTAAGAGCATTACACAAGAAGAACGTATGCGTGTGAATGTAAATTTCATCCGAAGATACCAGGAATGCCTTCACGCAGATGGACATAGAGGCAGTATTTTATATCACAACACTGTAAATGCCAGAGTGATTGTAGTGTAAATTAACATTATTGTATGACAATGATTTGAGATGTTTGTTAATTATAAGCATTGTTAGGAAATAAGTTTACACGGCCTCACTGAAACTGACAATAGGAGCGGGTAACAATGAAGCGAGGGGGTGAGTTGTTTATCAATTAGATGTGACAAAAAATGACGTCAGAGTAGCGTGCCTTTCTTTGAAATGGAGGGAATATCTTCCCTAGAGCATATGTGTTCGTAATTTTGATTGGATAAAAAAACAGACGCTAATGTTGGCGCGCATTATTAACCAATAGCAGTTCTGTTATAATGTTTAGGCATATCGGGGTGAGGGAGTATAAATTCTAGAGCCAAAGACACGTATCGCGCAGTTCAACAGAATCATTCACGAGTTACACGTCGCACAGTTCAACAGAATCATTCACGAGTTACACGTCGCACAGTTCAACAGAATCATTCACGTTACGCAATTCTACAGAATCTCTCGCGTTGTAAAGTTAGTTACAAAATGTGAAATACGCGAATTAATAATGCGCGGAAAATAAGTGATTATAGTTACATTCGAAAATATAACAGTTTCCATCAGGCGTGTATCAAGAGTAATTATGTGAAATTAATAAAGTGTGACGCCAATAAAAGTGTAAAAACAAATTCTTTTATCAGTGTTATCTTTTAGTAACAACTCCTTTCCGTTTACACACGATGTTTAAGAGATTTGCTCGACTGATTAATAATAGCTAGCCGGAGGACAAAGAACCCAAAATTCAAAATAGTAAAACAATAACAGGCGCTCAGCAAATAAGATAACACGAAAATTTACCGCGACAACATCACTTCCAACACCACTTATGACAAGGTTAGTCACGTATTACAGTGCATCTTAATATCACTCGTGAGTAAGTAACGCGGGAGTTATGAAACGAAAAACCTCTAGAGCAATAACGTGTGCGGAGCATACATACGCTCGATCCGTAGCCTTATCATAAAAGGACCGCACTGTATAACTTAAACCTATTCAGGCAAAAGTAAAACTGTACATATATACCACACTTTCCCCTAGCATTCCCTCGTAGATTTCAGCGGAATTTGTAAGCTAAAAATATAGATAAAAAAATCTGATGTGTTACACTCACATGACTTTCTCTACTCTTGTACGAACTATTTTTACAAACGCTTATTCTCCATATGCTTCATGTTAATCGAGATGTTAATCTTATTGCTAATTTTCTTGTAAATGCAAGGGGAATTGCTAGGCTTTAAGCGATAGTCAAATATTTTAATAGGTGGTTGCTATGTGGAGTATTCCATTCTCTTAGCATCACCAGGACAAAAAAAAATGAATAACGAATTTCCATTTGAGAAAAAGTATAAGTATTGGAAAATTTAAGGGAATAACAAACAATATCTCGAAAATAGTTCACTCAACAAAAAAAAATGTATATGGCATAAATTGTGTATTTTAACGCGATCTACATTTTTTGTGTAGTAAAATTTTGTCTATCTCTTATGGTTCACCAATTATGCAAAAGTCGTTCACAATGAAGAATGCTTTTGGAGACATTCCCAGAAAATTCGAATATACATTTTATTTGTCATGAAAATATCTTAAACATATGATATTTTAATCAAAATCGTTAAAGCCATTTTTGGGAAAATTAAAATTTTCGAAAAATGTTCCATGTAAAGGGTAATCTGGGGTGGGGGGATTTTCTTGAAAAGCTTCGTGTCGCATCTCTGGAAGATACTGTACCTAAATACCAAATTTGGTGTTTATCAGATTGTTCGTTTCTGAGTTATGCTGTTCACAGACACACACACAGACAGTTTTCAAAATAAAATTTTTTGGATTCAGGGGGTCTCAAAATATATATTTCCGGTGAAATCTCGACATCGAAGTTTTAGGTGGAATACAATACTTCCCCTACTTAATATACGTAGTAGAGAAAGTAAAAAAATAGTGCAGCAACAGAAGGTGAAGAAGTGCAAAAAAGAAGCATTATAAAAACGTAAACAAACAAAAAATGCCGCAGGAAAACTGTAAACATTGAGAAACAAAGAAAAAAAGATTATTTAAACCCGCGTTTGTGGAAAGAGATTATAAAAAAGAGAAAGGGACAGTTAAAACTGCAGGAAGACAATCGCCAGTGTATGTAATGAAATTACTCCATCCTTTTATACCACCACTAGCCTGAGGTATGATATTTATTTGACTTTGAAACAAGGAAATTAAATTCGTTAAGCTAAATATGCAATTGCCAGAAGAAAACAGCAATTAACGAAGAGAATCGTCTCCAAAGAGATGACGTTTTTATCGCAATGAGCTGGAATGAATTTAATCTAAAAGCATCAGATACGGTTTTCTTCAAGTCTTTGTGCAGACGTCCGAAGAAACAAACTTAAAAAGGAACAAAATAGAATTGATGTGTTTTCCTATTTACATATCTAACTCTTGCAACTACGAAAAGCCGAAAGCGTTTAGTAGCTTTAAACTGCAAGCCTAAAATAACAACATTGCTTTTTACTTTCTCTACTACGTATAGTAAGTAGGGGAAATATTGTATTCCACCAAAAATTCGATACCGAGATTTCACCGGAAATACATGTTTTGAGACCCCCTGAATAAAAAAAACATTTTTGGAAACATGTCCGTGTTTGTGTTTTTCTGAGTGTGTGTGAACAGCATAACTCAGAAGCGAACAGTCGGATAAACACCAAACTTGGTATTTAGGTTCAGTATCTTCCAGAGATGCAACACGAAGGTTTTCAAGAAAATCCCCCAACTCCAGATTACCCTTTACGTGGGAAAATAATTTACTCACCTTTTATTAAGAACATGGTTTCTTGAATGAATTAAGACATATATGTTTTGAGACCCCCTGAATCCAAAAAAAAAGCATTTTTGGAAACATGTCCGTGTGTGTGTCTCTGCGAACAGCATAACTCAGAAACGAACAGTCGGATAAACACCAAACTTGTTATTTATGTTCAGTATCTTCCAGAGATGCGACACGAAGGTTTTCAAGAAAATTATAATTTTCTCAAAAAATAGATCTAACGATTTTGATTAAAATATCATATGTTTAAGATATTTTTATGACAAATGAAATGTATATCTCGAATTTTCTGGGAATGTCTTCAAAAGTATTCTTCATTGTGAACGACTTTTGCATAACTGGTAAACCATAAGAGATAGACAAAATTTTGCTTCACAAAAAATGTAGATCGCGTTAAAATACACAATTTATGTCATATACATTTTTTGTTGAGCGAACCATTTTCGAAATATTGCTTGTTATTCCCTTAAATTTTTCAATACTTATTTTCTCAAATGGGAATTCGTTATTCATTTTTGTCTTGTATATGCAAAGAGTATTAATCTGTGGCAAAGGAAATGGTGCTGCACATAGCAACCAGCTATTAAGAGATATGTATATGCTTAAGGGCTATTGTATTTCTATATTGCCCTTGTAAATATATATTCCCCTTACATCTACAATAAAATTAGCAATAAGATGGAATCTGCAAATGATTATCGCGATTAACATGAAGTAGATGGAGAATAGGCGTTTTTTCAAATAGTTTGTACAAGAGTAGAGAAAGTCATGAGAGTGTAACACATCAGATTTTTTTTGGTCCTGGACAAGCAAAGAGAATGGAATGCGCCACATAGCAACCAGCTCTTAAAAGATTTTGACTATCGCTTAAATACTACCATATTTCTCTTGCATCTGAAAGAAAATTAGCAATAAGATTAACATCTCGATTAACATGAAACATATGGAGAATAAGCGTTTGTAAAAATAGTTTGTACAAGAGTAGGGAAAGTCATGTGAGTGTAATACATCAGATTTTTACTTTTTATACTATTTTCTACTAATTTACTCGCAGAAAATTATATTGCCGTATATTTTATTTGTTTACTTTATTTTGTACTCGATTTATTTTATTTCGCTTTAACTACGTGGTCATATCTCGAATGATCTGTTAGGACAGAACTCATAGCTCGGTGTGTGGTGGACAGTTAACCTTCTAATACGCATCTCTGTACCATACCAACATCGCTCGTCAGGCTCCATAGAGATCTTGCTGCTAGGCATCTGTATCTCTGCTTGTATAAGTGATTGACAGATGGCAGCATCGACACCCGTCTACAGAGACCTTAGTGCTAAGCGACTGTACCTCTGCTTCTGTGACGGGCAGATGTAACCTTCGAAAGGTATTCACAGAGGCCTTACTACTAGGCAACTGTACCGCTACTTCTGTGACAGTCAGCTTCGACATGTATTCACAGAGACCTTAGAGCTAGGCAATTGTACCTTAATTCTGTGACAGGCAGATGGAAGCTTCGACAGAGACTTAGTGCTAAGCAGCTATACCTCTACTTCCGTGATGGACAGATGGCAGCTTCGTCACTGACCACGTAGACCTCAGTGCTAGGTAACTGTACTGTGCTTCTGTGACGGGCACATGGCAGCATTGACGCGTGTCCACAGAGACTTCAGTGCTAGGTAAGTGTACCTCTGCTTTGTTGACGGGCAGATGGAAGCTTCGACATGTATTCACAGAGACCTTAGAGCTAGGCAATTGTACCTTAATTCTGTGACAGGCAGATGGAAGCTTCGACAGAGACTTAGTGCTAAGCAACTATACCTCTACTTCCGTGATGGACAGATGGCAGCTTCGTCACTGACGACGTAGACCTCAGTGCTAGGTAACCGTGATTGGCAGATGGCAGCTTCGACTCATGATACAGAGACCTTAGTGTTAGGTAACTTACCTCTATTACTGTGACAGGTAGATGGAAGCTTCGACAATTATCCACAGAGGTCCGAGTGCTAGGTAACTGTACTTGCGCTTCTGTGACGGGCAAATGGCAGCTTCTCACATGTCTGACAGCTCAGGCCATCCCGGGCCCAGCTGCCGCTGTTTCGCTGGCCGCTCACCAGGTATTCGCCGAGAATGCAGCCTCTCCGCCGTCGGTGACCTGACATTTATTCGCCACAGTCACTGCTTCGCCCGGGCACAAGCAGTCTCAGTCATTTTGCCAAGTCAGTACCATACTTCACCTTCAGCCGCAGTCGCCAACACTGCCAGCTGCTGCATCATCTACACACATTGTCAACCCACACCACACGTCACGCAGCATCACAGCCTGCTACGCCACCGCCGCTGTTATATCGATGCAGAGCAGTGATTGTCGGAGTTCCCCGTGAACTACCAACGCGGTACATTCTCTCTGCCGCACAACTCCAGAGGCCTTCAGCCATGAAGGCCACCCGAATCATCGCGTTCCGGGTACCAATCAGGCTCGTCAGCCTGGCATTCGCTGATCCGACCCACCGCCAGGCAGCCTTGAGTTCGGGACTGCCCTTATTAGGGCAGGTTTTAAGGATTGAGGCTAGCCAGCGAAAAGCCAACAGCCATACTACTGCTATGGCCACGAGGAAACATGCTGCGCTGCATCTCCTATGTGCCACTACTGCGCGCTTGTCGAGCTTGACAGGACAGTGAACCAGCCATGACCTGCGCCACCGCCGTCGGTACTGCGCCAACTGCAACGGCCATGGCCACTTTACCGCACAGGCGCAGTGCCTCCTCTATCCTCGAAGTAGACGTCAGACTCCAGCCAGAACTGCGACTCCAGCTACTTCGGTACCAATTCCACCACCACCACCACCACCACCGGCCTCCACGAAAAACACCCTCCGAGATGCGGTCCAGGACCTCCTCATGGAAGTCCTGCACACCAGTTCCCGTATCTCACTCCAGAAAGAAAGCTAAACGCTCACCACCACCGTCAACTCAGCCAACCGCGATCATCTCCGCCGACTTGCTACCATCGAAGCAGGATTTCAGGATCTCCACGCTATCATCGCCGCCTTTCAACTGCCTTCCAGAACTTCATCACCAGCTGCTTCCAACGACTTGACACCGCAGACACCTCCATCCGGTGAAGCAATCACCTGCCTGCTACAACATTCACCACCGCCAGCTCCAACAGGCTCCCTGGAAGAGATTAAGTACACACTGACTGGCCTTTCCGACTTAGTCAAAGGCCATCGTGACTACGATGACGAAGGAACTACGACCCTGGCCGACCTGAAGGTTGAACAGGAAATATTTCGAAATCGCATGCCCACAAAAGGCTGCCCTTGGACTTATGCCCACAGATACCAGCGTCAAAACCAAGGCGCTGACAAGGTGCTCAACAAAAACTTGTTTAAGACAATAAAGAAACACTCCAAAATCTTACCCATCCTCGATCCACTCCCGCTGTGGCAGCCCTCACAAGCTCAAACACCTCTCTTCTTTCATGCAATGATTCGGCAGCCGTATGTGCTGAGGTGTTTCACGACAGAATAATTAGTGTTGATTTGTGGCCCCCTCGTTATCCTGACCTAACGAGTTGTGATTTTTATTTATGGGGTTCTTTAAAAGACAAGGTGTATTGTTCCAATCCTCGCACACTACAGGAACCTAGAGAAAATGTTGTGCAAGATATCACAGCATCTATTATAAGGTAAGGATTTTAGTCCGCCTTTGTTGACGTACTTTCCCCGGCGACTGCCGGCTGTCTCGCGCAGTAGAGAGAGGCCGCGAGTGGGTTCGAATATAATTTAACTACCCTATATTTTGGCGGGAGACCGAGCTGCGGCGGCCGCAATGTGAAGGAATGGTTACTTATAATGAGTAAAGGAAGTATCGCATTTCAGCCAAAAATTCGACATAAAAATTTCACCAGAAGTACATGTTTTGAGGCCACTGAATAAAAAAGACGTTTTTATAAAAACGTCCGCACACGCGCATGTCTATGAACAGCGTAATCAAAAAAAAAAACTAAAGTCGCATAAACACTAAATTTTTAGGCTCAGTGCATTCTAAATATGCGACACGAATTTTCAAATAAGTCCCCCACACCAAACAACGCTTCACATGGCAGCTTTTTAGAACGTTTTTCTTTTCTAAAAAATGACCTATGATTTTGATTAATCTAGTATATACGAATGATATTTACATAACAAATAAAATTTTTATTTTGAGTTTTCTGGGAATAACCTGTGAAGTCCTCTTCATTCGGAAGGAATTTTTTATAGTCTTGCATAACCATATTTCTCGCGATGTCAGTAAGGAAACAGTATGGAATTTTAACGCCAGCATAGAGCGTCCAGTTCTTAAACGTTTGACTATCGCTGTTCCCTTTGTATCTATAACGAAATGTGTAATGTAGCTATTTCTGCAAAGCTTTATTTGGATTAAATGTAGTAGACATAAAAATAGATAAACGACAGGATAAAGAAAGGCATGTTAATGTATCACATCAGATTTATATTAAAAATACTTTTTTGACTGCTTTCAGGACGTTCAATTTCAGATTATTTCCAGATATGGTGTATTTTTACTGCCTTAGATAACCAGTAACATCTACTAAATTCACCTTGGGTGTTCTTCTCGCGATATCCAAATTGCTTTTTCCAGGAACCGTAAAGCCTTCTAAAGCGGATATACTGCCTTTTAGAAGGCCAAATGCACTCGTGTCTCTGTTACAAATGTGCTAGGCAAATAATCGGAAGCGAGCAGAAACATAAAACAGGATGCAAATTACCACCTAGGTATCTAAGTTTGCTGGAAGACAAATTGGAGCGCTAAAGTAACGCGGGCGGGAAGTGAGTTATAACGTCACTTACCACAAGAAGCATTTTATGAGGCGTACTTCGTCACTGCTTCTAATTCCCGTCCCGCCAACTTACGAGAGTGGCGCTCCATGTACTGCAAACAAATGAACAACGGAATGTGACTACTGAATAACAGATGTGAATGTTTCCAAAGAAAATAACACATCATGGGACTGTCTCTATTGTCGAGTGGTCTGGGGAGAGGAAATTCATCATTAATTAGAATCATTGTCTACGATAACAGTGTCTGAAAGTATGAATAAGACACTGTTTTATTGCAAAACTGCATAAAATCAATGTAATTGGGTAATAATAATAATAATAATAATAATAATACAGCAAAGTCTGGCCAAATCAGAAACCAAATTAGTATTAGTGGGCAAATAAAATTATTCTTAAGAAAGTTTATTTCTCTATCTACTTCATTTTAATCGAAATAAACGTTTGTAGAAATAGCTACATTATACATTTTGCTATAGATACAAAGAGAACAGCGATAGACAAATATTTAAGAACTAGGCGCTATATCCTAGGCTTAAAATTCCACACTCTTTTCATGCAATCGCGTGAAAACCACTGAAAATAGTCAGGACCTTAAAACAATGACGAAATAAATATTGAACAATTCAAAGCATTAATAATGGATATCTAAATGACTGATGCAGCAAAATTTTATTTGAAACAAATTGTGTATTTTAAACAGATCTGCTTTTTTGTGTAGTACGTTTTCGTCTATCGCTTAACGTTTAGTAGTGGTTACCATGCTAGCCTTTAGTTCCCGAGGTCGCGGGTTCAAACCCGGCAGAGGGCGATAGATATTTTCGGGCGTAAAAATCCTTAGCATAGCTTCCTTCGGAAGGGAAGTAAAGCCGGTGATCCCGTGTCGTAGATTTACGGCGCGTAAAAGAACCTCAAGCCTGATAAAGAGGCCTCTAGCAAAATTACCGCTCTTTCACTCCCAATATAGAATGGGACGTTAAGGATCACAGCAGTTTAAAGAGCGTTCATAAATAAAACTCAATTTAATTTAATTTAACGTTTACAATATTACACAAAATTCCTTCCAAATTAATAGAACTTTACAGGCGATACCCATAAAATTTAAGATATACATTTTGAATGTAAATATTTTTAATGTATGGTAGTTTAATTCAAATCGTCAGCTATCTTTTTAGAAAGTAAAAAATTTACAAAAAAAAACGTTCTATGTAAATGTTCTATGAATTCTCTGAAAAAATTTTGTGTCGCATCTACAGAAGGTATTAAACTTATATACCAAGTTTTGTGTTTATTCGACTTTTAGTTTTTGAGTAATGTTGTTCACAGACGCAGATAAGCACGCAGAGACATTTTTTAAAAATGCTAAGAATTTCCGGTGAAATTTCGATATTGATTTTTTCGGTGGGGTGCAACATCTTCTCTACCTACTAAGTACGTGGTACTTCGGTCCCGATAGAAATCCTATACTTTATGTGATTTTTCGTGAATAACCGAAAAGTCACAAACGTGGTTAAGCGAAATTATCTGCAACTGCTTAAAACGGGAATTTAAATTTAAAAAATCCACAATTTCAAGTAGATTATTTTGAAATTTTAATATCTCAATTAGGGTTTAATATATAATACAGGGTTAATCAAAAAGAAGGAACCGATTTTAAACATTCATCTTTTATGAACGACAAGAGATAGTAACACATACGACACATCATTGAATAGAGGAAAGTTCAAAGTTTTAAGCCCCATCTATTAGTTTCATTCAGTGCCTACAGCGGCGCTGTGTTTGTTTACGAGAAAATGGCGACGCCACAAGAAAAGTTATTTTGTGTGCTGCATTATGCAAAGAGTGAATCCATTGCTTTATTGCAGCGTGAATTTCGTAGTAACTTCAACAACGAGCCGCCTCGTCATAAAAAATGTACAATTGATACAATAAATTCGTAGAAGATGGTTGCATATGCAAACGGAAAAACACTGGTCGTATTCGCATAACAAATGGTGCTCACTTTGAACCCATAAAATAAAATTTTGAACTTTTCTCTATTCAGTGATGTATCGCATGTGTTGTCATCTATTGTCGTTCATTAGAAATAAATATTTAAAATCTGTTCCTTCTTTTTGAATAGCCCTGCATGTAGTCCAAACCTCATGCATGTTTTAAGTTAGTTCCAGATACGTTCAGCTTTTTTATTATTTTTTTTACGAATGAGATGGCTCATGAGGCTCGCGTTCCATAGGTCTCGGGTTCGATTTCCAGTGACCGCCCACTCTCAGCTTGGTGGGCGAACGCTGGGGTCGTCTACCATGATCTCTTTTCCCTCATTTACACTTTTACAGTTTAGCGTTTGTACAAAGGTCATTCAGATTAAAGGGATTTTCACAGGTTATTGCCAGAAAAAATGTAAGAAACAAGTGATAATTTAAAATAATAATAATAATAATAATAATAATAATAATAATAACAATAATAATAATAGATGGAATCGTGATACCGTCGATACATCGATACTCGTTGGTATCTAAGTACTTTTGAGAAGATAGTTTGTTACGTTATTTGCACCACGCTTTGGGCGTCAATTTGAAGTAGGTTGTATTGAAGGAGTGTATTACATTTCGACTGTTGGGGAGCCGAACTTGAAATTCGTTGCAACCACACGTATAGTACCCGCTTTCTGGTAGCCTTCGCCCCAAGTTTAAAAATATTAACTTTGTAATTTGACTGTTTCTTTAAATATTATTTATGTTTGCCTCGGCTGCATCAGTATATATTTTAGACATGGATGTCTTAGCAGGGTTGTGGTGCAACTAAGAATGTAGGCTTACACAGATTATTAATTATTTTATTAATGTTTGACACGATTTAAATAACACTTCACTGGTATAGAGGGCTGTGAGATTCTTTTTATTAATGAATTACACTTTTTAACACGTAAACTTATTTTTCGTCTCACACGAATACATATTATATTTCTTGAGGACACTTTTTGCGTCTGGTTAGTAACGCTATCTGCAGGCAACTGAACTCTAAATTTGTAAATTTTGCTATATTTCAGTTTCTGATTAACTAATTCTAATCCAATAGAATACCTTCATTTAACTAAAGCTTTGTTGATTGTCTATTTTCTTTAAACTCTCACAAAAATTACATTATTGTTGCTCCAATAATGACTACTAGCATTATTAAACTCTCTTACTCATTATTGTCTCAAGGTTACCTCATTGTTAGCAACTTTTAACCTATTATTCTCACAGCTCCTACATTATTAAATTACGTAATATATTCATATAACATTATTACACATGGATACAATAATATAAACATATACAATGACTGTAATATACAGCTCTTATATATTGTTACATACACATATTGCTTCAAGGCGTGCTGTTATTGAATTTATATATTATATAATTAGACTGAAATCATTTAAGTGTTAAAAGTACTGTCGCACTTTCGAGATAAACCTTCGATAATTTTATCTGCTCTCGCGCAGGTAAAAATGGATTGATTTAAGTTTTAAAAAGGCGATAGTTAAAATTTTACCTTTCCAAGGATGCGAGAGGAATTTAATGTCATTAAAACGTTATCTTAGGAACATCAATTCAAGTTGCACTCATTTTACGCTTTCACGGAGACTCCTTCAGATTCTGTGCCGTGCTTCAGAAAACGCAGACATGAAAGCACCTGTTGAAACTCTCTACAAGTCTGTCTAGATTCGAGCACTGTAAAGTTTTCTCGCAAAGGCCAAGTTATTGACAAAAGTTTCCTACTTCTGCTGCCTGTCAAAACTCTGGAACCATCTTTCGCCATCAGTGAAGTCAAGTGATTCTGTAAACGGCCCAACTGAGAAGAGAAGAGAGACATCTCAAGTCTACCTTCTTCCACCAAAACAGTTGGAAGCTTTGGCAAATAAAGAAACACATTTTGGTTGTTTGGTTGTATATGTGCTTTTACACAGAGCTGTCTCAGAAAATATATAAAAAAATCTGATGTGTTACACTCACATGACTTTCTCTACTCTTGTACAAACTATTTTTGCAAACGCTTATTCTCCATATGCTTCATGTTAATCGATATGTTAATTTTATTGCTAATTTTCTTGTAGATGCAAGGGGAATTGCTAGGCTTTAAGCGATAGTCAAATATTTTAAGAGCTGGTTGGTATGTGGAGTATTCCATTCTCTTTGCATTACCAGGACAAAAAAATGAATATCGAATTTGAGAAAAAGTATAAGTATTGCAAAATTTAAGGGAATAACAAGCAATATCTTGAAAATGATTCACTCAACAAAAAAAATATATGACATAAGTTGTGTATTTTAGCGATCTACATTTTCTGTGTAGTAAAATTTTGTCTATCTCTTATAGTTTACCAGTTATGCAAAAGTCGTTCACAATGAAGAATACGTTTGGAGACATTCCTAGAAAATTCGAGATATACAATTCATTTGCCATAAAAAGTCTTAAACTTATAGTATTTTATTCAAAATCGTTAGCCATTTTGAGAAAATTAAAATTTTCGTAAAATGTTCCATGTAAAGGGTAATCTGGGGTGGGGGGATTTTCCTGAAAACCTCCGAGTCGCATCTCTGGAAGATACTGAACCTAAATACCCAGTTTGGTGTTTATCCGACTCTTCGTTTCTGAGTTATGCTGTTCACAGACAGACAGACACACACACAGACACACACACCGACATGTTTCCAAAAATGCTTTATATGCATTCAGTGCACCTCAAATCATGTATTTTCTGTGAAATCTCGGTATCGAATTTTTGGGTGGAATGCAATACTTCACCTACTTACTATACGTAGTAGAGAAAGTAAAAACATGATGTGATACATCATACATGAGGGTATACAAATTCTTCTTGGAACTCAGTTTAAGGGTATGCCAAAAACTGGTTCAAGTCCTGTAAACGTTTGAGCAGATACGATTTTTGCCAGGATATCTGCTTTTCCATTACCTAAAATTCCAGGCATCCACTCAAGATTAACCTTGTTGTATTTTCTAGTTGCATAAGGCCTGCTAAATTAGATAACATCTGTAGCTTGCAATTGTTTTTAACGCAGCCTGATTTGAAATAAAATCCTTTATAGGCCCTTTTTAGATTCTTTTTGACGCAGGTTTCAATTGCATAAACCTGAAGGATGATAAGGAATCGAAACGAAAGGAAAATTATGAAAAGGAAGTCGTGGTAAATGAGAAATAACCGCTGCAATCACCTATCATCAGGAAAAACCAGAAAACTCAAGGTCAGAGTGGGCTGTCACCGGGAATGGAACTCGGGACCTCGAGAATGTGAGCCTCCCTGTGGTTCCATCGTTCGGTCTTTCTCTAGCGGGTAGATAAATTAAAAGTGGACTTGCGGTTTAGTAAAGAACCTAGATTTTATTTTATAATCAGCAGACAAACAGTTTAACATACGTGACATTGGCAATGCTTTTAGAAGGTTAGTGAAAAACGTGAACGGTGTTAATTTTATCGGGAAAAGGTCGCACGCATTCAATCACTGTTACCTTTACAGTTAAGGGCATTAAAAAGAGCCATAAAAGGGAAATTTCACCGTCCGCAATAAACGCTGCTAGACCCTTGTGTACATATTCAGCTGGAATCAATAAATACGAGAGCGAGCGAACAGACGTGTAGCAAAGGCAATAAAAACCTTCACTCAAGGGTTTGCTTGCAGCTTCATAGCACACCTTTAGCGGCGCAACGGTCGCGTAAACATTTGCTCAGCATTTATTGTCTCGCAAATGGGCCATGGTGTGCATCACAAGTGTACGGTGTTGCATTCACATGTCTTTCCCTACCCTCTCTCGTTCATTAGCGGGTATGTAAACTATTCTTACTAAAGCTAATTTTCCTACCTACTTCATTTTAATCGAGATAAACCTTTGCAGAAATATCTACATTAAACATTTCGTTATAGCTACAAAGAGAACAGCGACTGGCCACGTTATATAGGCTGGACCATTTAAGTTGAGACTGTACAATATCTCCAAAACTAAGCATTGTAGAAATAAATGTCTTTGATAAAAGTTGCTTGTTATAATGGGGAAAAGTAAATGCCATTAGTCGTGTTTTGTTTGGAGGACGTTATGGTGGTCATTTTCATTTTTTCAGATGAAACCCTTTGTTTTGCATGTTGTTTTCTCGAGAATAGTTTAATAAAAAGCTGTTTATTTTGTGATGAGGAATAAGGAAACAAAATAGAGACAGTTGGTTCCTAATTACGAAACGTAACTTGACTCTCAAATGACCATCCATGGATGGTCCAACTATTCATTGCGCTCTTCGTACACAACCATTCAGAATTTTCGTTGTTATTTACGTTTATGTAAGAACAATTGCAAAACGAATTGTTTAATTTTGTTTACTTTTCTCAGGAGTGAGAAAAAAACAAAAAAGGTGGGCTTCCATTTAAAAAAACTAAACTGACTTTAAAATGACCATCACAACATCCTCCAAATAAAGCACGACTAATGGCATTTACTTTCCCCCATAATTTCAAGCAACCGTTATTAAAGACATTTCTTTCTACAACGCTTAGTTTTGGAGTTATTGCACAGTCTCAGCTTAAATGGTCCAACCTGTATACTGGCCTTAAAATTCCATCCTCAATCGTGAGAAGCAACTAAACATCAACGGGACTTAAAAAGAATGACAAAATATTGAACAATTAGAACCAAAGGAGTTGAATAGCTCAAGCGGTAACGTTAAGACCCACATAAGGGAGGTCCCGGATTCAAATTCCGTAAGTCGACTGTTATCGTAATTACTGATGGGAAGATATAGATAATTAAATAAAGAAACAATGATAAGATAGAGCAATGAAAATTTCTGTAAATAATTTCTGATATTAAATCAATATATAGTTAATAAGCGTGAGTAAAAATATTTGTCTGGAAAGAGGGTCATTAGCGGACCATATTAAGCAAATTCATTAGTAACAGCCGAGTAGCGAACGATTTCCTGGAGTACGGTTAGAGTTGAGTTCAGTACGTTTGAAATGTCAGGAAATCTGTAAATTAGAAACGGAATTAAATTCTTAAATTTGAGCAAAACTCCGCATAGAAACAGTGTCAGATACGCCTACGTAGAGCTTTAAGATTAGACCGCTTGAGTAGGAACGTTGGTAGGAGTAGTGACAAGCAGGCGGAGCTTAATTTAAGAAAAGAGTATACATTCAAAGTCAGACTTGCTTAATTACTTACTAAAACGTGTGCCTTGTATGGCGGTGTATGTGTTTACTCTTAACCCATGAATGCGCCAGTGTGAGAAAGATTTAGCGGCAATTGTGTAGGATATCTCCGAGTATAATTTCTGCGACTTACCGCAACTGAAGATTCGCATAATTATTAGTCTAGAAATAAGTTAATTCCTTAATTTAACAGTCGGCAACTCTTTTCAAACAGAAATTTTAGTCAACATTAAACTTTATCAGCTAACTAAACTGGTGTTATCCTTTCACACTACACTCACGCATACCCAGAGACAAACACTCATAGCTATACCACTGTAGCAGGCCGCAGACTAGACAACATAGAACGAGCTAGGAGATGACTTCAATTATGTAAGTAGGCGCAGGGGCAATAAAGATGGCATGACAGATCTTAATTTTAATGGGATTATAGTATTCAGTGATAAAGACAAAGCGAATATACTAAATTTACATTTTGTATCTGTTTTTCATAAACTGGAGGATAATTATGAGCAGGAAATTTGGGCTAATGCAAAATCTCTTTTTCAGATAACGGTTTCCAAATTGCGCAAAAGTTTCAAGATGTTGCAAAATCGAAAATCGAGGGGGCCCGATAACATACCTAACGAAATATTGAAGATTGGGGGAGAAGCCATCATTCTCTACCTAAGGGTTTTATTTAACATGTCAATTTACAACAGTGCCTTACCAGAAGATCAGGAAAACTGCTATTGTAGTTCCGATTTATAAAGGAGGCAAATAATTATTGACCAGTTAGTCTAGCTTCAGTAGTGTGTGAACTGGTGGAGAATTTGACTACAGAATATATACGAGAGGAATTAGAAAACAAAAAGTAGATACAGGAAACGCAATATGGGTCTAGATTTGGGTGCTCGTGCGAAAGAAAATTAACTTCATTAGTTCAAGACTTAGCAGATGAAGGAGGAAGAACTGATGCAGTGGTGATAGATTCTTGTAAAGCTTTTGATGTAGTGCCGCATAATTTACTTATCCGGAAAGTAGCTAGTACAGGAATTGATAAACGCGTAGTTTTATGCGTTAAAAAATGTTGGACAGAAAAACATAAAGGATAAAAGTAGGTAAAGAACTGCCCGAAAGGGGCACCGCGGGCTCAGGTGTACCCCAAAGCTCAATGTTGGGTCCACTACTTTTTCTTTGAAGCAGTATTTTTAAAACTTAAATAATTTCATTCTAATTATATAATATGTAAATTCTATAACAGCCCGCCTTAAAGCAATATGTGTATGTAACAATATATAAAAAGTGTATATTACAGACATTGTATATGTTTGTATTATTGTATACCTGTATAATAATATTATGTGAATGTATTACGTAATTTAATAATGTAGGACCTGTGAGAATTAGGTCAAAAGTTGTTAACAATGAGGTAACAATGGGGTAACCTTGAGGCAATAATGAATTAGAAAGTAATAATACTACTGGTGATTCTTGGAAGCAATAATGTAATTTTTGTGACAGTTCATAAAGTATCCAATCAACAACCAGAAAACGCTTAAGTTAAATAAATGTATTCTATTGGATTAGGAATACCCAATCAGAGACTTGAAATACAGAAATTTACAAATTTAGGCGGTAGAAATCAAGTCAGTTGATTGTAGACAGCGCTCATAACTGGACGCGAGACACAACCTCGAGAAATTTAATACGTATTCGTGTGAGACGAAAATAGTTTTACGTGTTAAAAAGTGCAAGTAATTAATAAAAAAAATCATCTCACAGCGCTCTCTCTCTCTCTATCTCTCTCTCTCCCTCTCTCTCTCTCTCTCTCTCTCTCTCTATATATATATATATATATATATATATATATCAGTGAAGTGCAAGCATTAATAAAAGGAGTGAAGTGAAATTATAATCTGTGCAAGCCTACATTCTTCAGTCGCACCACACCCTGCTAAGACGTTCATGTCTGTAAAAAAAATAAATAAATACTGACGCAGCCGAGGCAAACATAAAAATATAATATTTAAATAAACAGTAAAATTACAAAGTTAATATTTTTAAACATGGGGCAAAGACCAACGGAAAGTACATTTGGGGCGAAGGCTACCGGAAACTTTTTACCATACGTGCGGTTGCAACTACTTCAAGTTCGGCTCCCCAACAGTCGAAATATAATACATCTTCTTCAAACTGACTTTCCATACGTAGCAGCAACAAACCTACTTCAAATTGGCTCCCAAAACCTGAGAAAAGTAACAACACAACAAAAAAACTACTTCATCTTCTTTTTGTTAATGATATACAGGGTTATTCAAAAAGGGACAGACTTTAAATATTTATTTCTAATGAACGACAATAGATGGCGACACATGCGATACATCACTGAATAGAGGAAGGTTAAAAATTTTATTATGTGTTCAAAACGAACAGCATTTGTTATGCAAGGACGACCAGTGCTTTTCCGTTTGCATATGCAACCATCTTCTACGGATTTATTGTATCAATTGTAAATGTTTTTTGGTCGAGGCGGCTCGTTTTTGAACTTACAATGAAACAATGGCTTCACTCTTTCCATACTGCAGCACACAAAACGACTTTTCCTGTGGAGTCGCCATTTTCTCGTAAACAAACACAGCGCCGCTGTAGCACTGAATGGAACCAATAGGTGGGGCTTAACATGTTGAACCTTCCTCTATTAAATGATGTGTTGTATATGTCGTTATCTATTGTCGTTCATTGAAAATGAATATTTAAAATTGAAGTAAAATTACTTATGTAAATATGTTTTACGTAATGTTGTTAAAACTTGAAGATCTTATGTTGTGTTTACTTCATGTGAGTGGAAGCCATCTTATGACGTCATTCATTTGTTTGGTTTGTAGCTCCATCTGGCGTTAGCAATTTGCGTTTCCTAGTATCAGCTTTTTGAAATAATTCATTTCAAAATGACCTCCGGCTAGCTATTATCCTGTTGGCCTGGGGTCGAACATGTGTCTCAATACAGGTTGTGAAGCGGAAAGGAATCTTTTATTCAAAAAATTACACTGATGAAGAAATTTGTTTTTATAATTTTTATTGTCGAACACGTTCACTATCACTTTTACATATTGATTTAGATACTCGCCAAACTGAAACTGTTATAATAACTTCTTACTTATCACTTTTAACTCACGTACTTCAACTTTGTGTATAATTAACTTTACCATATTTTAGATCTTTCATAATTCTGCTGCGCGTAACTTGACGAACTAATACTTTCGACGAACTGACTGAAGACGACGTGTAATGTGCTAGGAATTTTGATGAACTGACCGCGATCTACCTCGGACTTGGCTTTATATACTCCCACTCCTCGACATGCCTAAAGATTATATCTGAACTGCTATTGGCTAATAAAACGCGCCAACATTAGCGGCTGTCTTAATATCCAATGAAAACCACGAATACATATTGCTTTAGGGAGAACACATTCCAGAAGTTTCTACCGAAAACGCGCCAACATTACGTAACTTCCTCGTTTCCAATAATGATAAACAGCTCACCCCCTCGCTGCACTATTGCGCTATTATTGACAGTTTCAGTAAAGCCTTATAAATTTACTTTCCAACAATATTTACAATCAATAAACATCTGAAATCAATGTCACATAAAAATGCATATTCATATTACAATCATTATTTACATTTAAGTAATTTGTGATACAAATTACCGCATCAAAATATGTTCCTTATTTTTGAATAACTCTGTATATCTATAAATATTAAATGCTAGGTAAGATTATTTGTGGATGATTGCATTATTTACAATAAAATTACGGATATTGTAGATGAACCTGGGCTTCAGAGTGATTCAAATGAAATAAGTAACTGGGCTGCTACAAAGTAAATGACAATTAATGCTGAGAAAAGTAAGTACATTACATTTAGCAGATCTAAGGGGGAAATCCTACATAATTATCATAATTTCGCACGTGGACAGCTGCAAATATTTGAGCGTGTTCCTGGAGAGTAACGCTGGATAGGACGAGCAGATAAATTCTGCATGTAGGAAAGTGTGGAAAACATTACATTTCATAATGACGATACTGAAAAAGGGCAGCACAAAGTCCAGGAAAGTGAGGCAGTGTTTTTAACACTTAAATGATTTCAGTCTAATTATATAATATATAAAGTCAATAACAACCCGCCTTAAAGCAATATGTGCATGTAACAATATATAAAAAGTGTATATTAAGTCATTATATATGTTTATATTATTGTATACATGTGTAACAATGTTATGTGAATATATTACGTAATTTAATAATGTAGGAGCTGTGATAATAATAGGTTAAAAGTTGCTAACAATGAGGTAACCTTGAGGCAGTGGTGAGTTTGAAAGTTTAACGGTGCTACTTGAAATTCTTGGAAGCAATAATGTAATTTTTGTGACAGTATATAAAATAGCCAATCAACAACCAGAAAAAGCTTTAGTTAAATCAAGGTATTCTATTGGAGTACGATTAGCCAATCAGAAACTAAAATGGAGCATAATTTACAAATTCAGAAGTCAGTTACTGCTTGTAGGCAGTGTTCCTAACCGGACGCGAGATGCGTCCTCGAGAAATTTAATACGTATTCGTGTGAGACGAACAGAGTTTTACGTGTTAAAAGGTGCAAGTAATTAATAAAAAAATCTGATGTGTTACACTCACATGACTTTCTCTACTCTTGTACAAACTATTTTTACAAACGCTTATTCTCCATATGCTTCATGTTAATCGAGATATCGAGATGTCAATCTTATTGCTAATTTTCTTGTAGATGCAAGGGGAATTGGTAGGCTTTAAGCGAGTCAAATATTTTAACGCTGGTTGCTATGTGGCGGATTCCATTCTCTGCATGTCCAGGACATAAAAAAATGAATAACGAATTTGAGAAAAAGTATAAGTATTGGAAAAATTTAAGGGAATGACAAGCAATATCTCGAAAACGCTTCACTCAGCAAAAGAAATGTATATGACATAAATTGTGTATTTTAACACGATCTACATTTTTTGTGTAGTAACATTTTGTCTATCTCTTATGGTTTACCAGTTATGCAAAAGTCGTTCACAATGAAGAATACTTTTGGAGACATTCCCAGAAAATTCGAGATATACATTTCATTTCTCATGACAATATCTTAAACATACGATATTTTAATCAAACTCGTTAGAGCCATTTTTGAGAAAATTAAAATTTTCGCAAAATGTTCCATGTAAAGGGTAGTCTGGAGTGGGGGGATTTTCTTGAAAACCCTTCGTGTCGCATTTCTGGAAGATACTGAACCTAAATACCAAGTTTGGTGTTTATCCGACAGTTCGTTTGTGAGTTATGCTGTTCACAGTTACACAGACACACAGACACACACACGGACATGTTTCCAAAAATGCTTTTTTTGGATTCAGGGGGTCTCAAAACATGTATTTCCGGTGAAATCTCGGTATCGAATTTTTGGGTGGAATACAATACTTCCCCTACTTACTAAACGTAGTAGAGAAAGAAAAATCTCTCAACTCTCTCTCTATATATCAGTGAAGTGTTATTTAAATCATGTCAAGCATTAATAAAAGGAGTGAAGTAACATTATAATCTGTGTAAGCCTACATTCTATAAGTCTTTAGTGCGTCCGGTTATGGAATATGGATCAGCATGTTGGGACCGTATAGAATTAATCAAATTGATTCCTTGGAAAAGATACAGGGAGGGCTATAAAATTCATAAAAAGAGTTAAACATTTTGAGCCTGCAAATTGGGCAAGAGATTAAATGGGAGCCTAAATTTTCGGCATAGGAGGCAACGGTTATGTACATTATTTAAAGCTTACGCTGGTTTAAATGCATGGGTGGGCGTTGGTGAACGTTTGGAGAACCCGACATATTACGGAAGAAACAGTCATTTGTCTACAATTAAGGGAAGAAGGCATAGGAACGATGTAGAAATATTCTCCTTTGTTAGTACAATAATTGAGGAATGAAACGAATTGCCTGTAACAGCCTTCCAGGCCTAACCTCTATCAGTGAGGAAATTTTGGAAAAATCTGTGTTGGATAATTAGTTATAAACATTACTTGGATGTGTACCTGAAATTTGATAAACTTTTTGTGCACACTAATGGTAAACTTAATGGCTATACTGACTGGATAGGTAATTAGTGAATGTAAACAGTAAAGCAATTAACAATTTCAAAACTTTTAGCTGTTATGCTAGACTGGTAGCTACAATAATATGATAGAAAGTTATTCATATTGTCGCGTACCTCAATAATTTGTAATTTATTATTTAACTTTCAGAGGAGCGCTACTCGCTGTGAGAGGGATCGTTATTCAAACTAAGGAAACTTTACTTTAAGAGGCACCGACACAAAGGGACGCAGCTAAAGTTAAATTCACAAATATTCTTACACTCACATAATTCCTGGCTGAAGGGAGAGGCAAGGATCCTATACTACCATAATTAAAAAGTCAAGGAAGAAGCATAAGTAGAAGATTTATTAAATATGCTTACCCATGTGTCTGCCGGGACGAGGACGCCCTATCATTGCACAGCTATCCGTACATCTCAACACCGCGAAGACTAGACACTGACTCTTGAAAAACTCGTTAAGCGTGGCGTCCTAACGCCATATCCCCTCCAATGAGACTATTTCCCCTCAAACGCCCCTCCTTGGATAAACTGCCAACCTTCACCTTGGGTAACCAGAGGGCACAGCTATTACTACAATCTGTGCACATGCCACATCTCCCCCTGGCCACCCAAGTCGACGTCCTCGTCGACAGAAAGGACATAAGTACAAAATACAGGAAAAACAAAAGAAAGACATACCAAAAAAAATGACATAGAAATGTGTGATGTAAAATAAAAGAGCAATACATATGTGTGGTTGCACCCAGCCGACGACAATGGTGCTGGGCGATAACGAGAAGCGAGAGCGATGTAAGTGCAGTCGACGTAATATTGTTAATGCACTAGCTTTGGCATCCCGCACACGCACACACCACGCTGCCTTAGTTCACAGGCACACTACACTGCGCAAAAGGGTGATGAACTGCCGTAACTGTTTGTGGGTGGTTTAGACAGTGCCCACAACGACGATTTGTCCTGGTGTAGGATTAGCACCGCAGGTCTCTGGTGATGACAACAGGGTGGGCAGTCGCTGGCTTGGACTGCCCCCCGACATGGTGGCTCCTTATGCCACGGCAGTGTAGTGGCTGCCCGACAGCTTCCCGTGGTGTTTCTTGACTTCTGGTGTGCCCCGGGGATGCTCTTGGATTTTCTCGCTCTCTGCCACAGCACAATTCTAAAACAAAACCACGACACAATAAACAGGATGCTGCCACAAAGAATCACACAGAAAAGAAGGGTATGTCCTTTACAAATAAAGATTTTAAAGTATGAAAAGTGTACACTAAAAATTCTTTTGACATGGGCAAGTAAAGAGAAAGGAAAATTAGAACAAATTGGCATAAGAAAGAAATTTTACATAGTTGCCATCCAAAATTGAACTTACAATGCTTCATAATCCAAATAACAGTAAAACAGACTCAAAGCACATAAACATGACAGAAATGAAACATAACCTTATCTTGGGATCCCAATATTACATCTCAATAACCAGCTGGTATCACTAACAAAAGAAAGTAAGTGCACTTACAAGACAATCACACATGACGATGAAATGAACTCATTCACACTGACCATGGCCCCAAATTACACACAACACTAACTTAACTATCTACTCAAACTAGTGTATACATCACTACAAGCTACATCCACAATACATTTCTAAACTACGCCACGTGACATGCTTTCAACTACTAGTGTCCTACTCTTGTCATCAATATAACTTCTTATTCACATCACTATCTTTCTCGTCGCAGTTTAACCATCATCTTTCATAATCATCATCATCATTAGCAGTAGCAGTAATAGTGCAATCTCGATCATTACTTCAAGCATCATCATCTTTCAATTTTCTCTCCAAAACAAAACATCTGCACTTACGTGTCTCATTTAACATGCTGTAAATTCCAAAACATTTGACATAGGCATAACCTTCAAGAAATCACATTAATTCAGGAATTACACAAATAACATGACATTATAATGTTGCATCTACATCCTCAAAATCAAGAAATAAGCTGGAAAAACAGGTGTTATTAACATTTGCTATCTAAGATGGTAATAAACTTGTTGCATAAACAGAGAGAAAAAAAATTATTTTCATTACATTCACTTCCATCTATTTAATCTCTCGTGTGAATTCATCACACACGCTATACTGGGCACGTTACAGCAACACCAATAAGCAAAATCAGTACAATCATCACATCAACTTTCCAGGTACATGTAGCCCTCCTGAAAAATAGACACATTCATACACTTCAACTATCGGGGTTACACTGTGGCACCTCCACCGAAGCTGACATCATCTCATCTCTTCTCATCTCTCCTCATCAACACCGTCGGGGTTACTCTTACGCACATCCACCGAGGCAAATCTCACCTATATCACATAACCTCAAATACACACATACATACAAACACTATTCATGAAACAAATTTTCTGCAAATAAAGATCACAGCATCATCATGAAAATCAAATAGAGTCAAAATCAAATCATATCAAATCAAATCGAATGCAACAAAACAACATCACATCATTATTCAAAACAATATTGTCACATAACATTCCTGAAAATGAAAGCTCAATTAAGCACATTGTACACCTAAAACACATTCCTGCAGTATAACACAACAACAAAACAAATGATTTGCAGTTACCAAAACATAATTCAAAATTTAGATTACACCCACAATAATAATACACTTGTAATTTAGCAGAGACATTCATATCACATATTCCTGAAAAACAAAGCTTAATTAAGCATCAGTCACTGAAACAATAAATTTAGCATACCTGTGTGAGTCGTAAAACTGTTTCATTCGTCCAAACTTTAGCACTCACAATGATTACATACTTACAGGTGATTCTTTTCTTTTCTCTTACTCGTTTACCACAAAATTCCCGTGCAAATTGTCCAAAATCTGGTAACACACGTACATCTGGTTCATCAGCATCCACATCGTACTGGTCCATATTAGAAGCACATCAAACCTAATTAGGTGTAGATACTGGCAAGGTTGGTAGCCCCTGAAACGTTTACTTACATGAGTAACTGCGAAAAATCTTCCCTTAAAAATATACATTACGGAATTAAACCAAACTTGGCAACGGTAAAGCAAAATTATCATCATTCTCAGAGCGGCCAATAGCAGTAGTAGCCAACATTGCAACATTCTAAAATAACTCATACGGCGACAACTCGTTGGAATGCTCCATGTGAGAGGGGTCAATGACCGGCGGCAGCCAGCTGATAACTGAGTAACAGTCGTACCAACACTGGACAGATTCCACCACACTGTGCTCGCCAACTGGAGCAATTACTATATCAACTTTCTGTGCAGGACGTCGCTTATGCATGATTGCAGCACAAAAGATAACACAACCAATAAACAAACCGTAGGACCAAGCAATTCAGATTACACCACACTAAACACTTATAGCAACACATGAATGTAAGTAGCAAGAGTAGAACATAACCAAATAAAACAGTTGCAGAAAGAACACAATTAAGCGCCCGCGGCGAAATATCAGAAAATTATACTAACACACGGCTACACAAGCCACTTGGACACAATACCAAGATTTTTAAGCAGAATGGACATATGGAAGATAACAAAATGATAGCTGCAGTGAGAAACCTCGAACTGGAACTTAAAAAACTACGTCACACTTACTGTGACCACCGCGAAGATTCTCAAAAGGAGCAGAATACAAACTTGTAATTTAAACTTGCACACAAAACTTCTCGTTTTTTCCTTAAATCAAATGTATATAATCTGATATGCACACGCAAAGAAACGCGCCAAAACACGTGCTGAAGAAGACTGGTTTCACAAGCTAAAAATTGTTGTTGAAATGCACGACCACGCGGGAATTACACAACACACGTGCGTACATAAAAGTTACACGAAAAATAACTCAGAAAAGTGCAGTAAATAGCTAGAAATCACAATCACTGGAATATAAAGTTATACATTTCCAAACCACTGCTAATAAGCACAGAAAAGAAGATTTGCAACCGAATAGCCAACACGTGACGAGCACATTTTGAAACAACTATATCGCTCGTTTCTTCTCAAATTTCACAAAAACATTTTTTTTTTAAATAACCAGCACAAAGAACGGAACACAGTGATATAATTTAAAGTAAATGAAGCCAAAACAAGGGGAAAATGGAGTCAGAAGTTTTAGCGTCACCCGGCAGACAATGGGAAAATATGCAAAAATGAACTCAAAATTGAAATTTAGAAACCAAACTTTCAGAAATGATGGAAACAAAATTTAGAAGAAGAGATCCACAAATAAAAGTATAAAAATCCTTACCCTTTAGCCAGAAAGAACTTTACATTTTTCACGACCACGTGGAACATAAACCGTTAAATTTGGAGGGAAAAAAAATTTTGCACTTAAAATCTCAAAACAAATCAAACTAATTGCTCGGCACCTCCGCCAATTTGTCGCGTACCTCAATAATTTGTAATTTATTATTTAACTTTCAGAGGAGAGCTACTCGCTGTGAGAGGGATCGTTATTCAAACTAAGGAAACTTTACTTTAAGAGGCACCGACACAAAGGGACGCAGCTAAAGTTAAATTCACAAATATTCTTACACTCACATAATTCCTGGCTGAAGGGAGAGGCAAGGATCCTATACTACCATAATTAAAAAGTCAAGGAAGAAGCATAAGTAGAAGATTTATTAAATATGCTTACCCATGTGTCTGCCGGGACGAGGACGCCCTATCATTGCACAGCTATCCGTACATCTCAACACCGCGAAGACTAGACACTGACTCTTGAAAAACTCGTTAAGCGTGGCGTCCTAACGCCATATCCCCTCCAATGAGACTATTTCCCCTCAAACGCCCCTCCTTGGATAAACTGCCAACCTTCACCTTGGGTAACCAGAGGGCACAGCTATTACTACAATCTGTGCACATGCCACAATATTATCGTTTATTGTTCATTGTGTTATTATTGTTTGTGCCCTTATTTTTGTAATATTATTTTGTGTATTTAACTTTGCCACCGGGTAATATCGATTTGCAGTGATAAATACACACACCTTGTAGAACCCCGTAACAAAGCAGGTAGAAATAAAAGTTATCCTCTTTGAGAGGGTTGTTGCCCCACGTGTAGTACAAAGTTGAAGACATGATTTAGAATATCTTTACGTTATTAGCACCACGTGTTGGGCATAAATCTTGAAGTATTTCCTGGAGTGTTCGCCCACGTACGATACAAAGTTTCCGTGGCCGTCGCCCCACGTTTTACTTTTTTCAGTGGCCTTTGCCCCACGTTCACAAACAAGTTTTTTATTTTAAATATATATTTAAATATTATACGAGGGGCACTTTTTATATTTTGAGCCTTGGTAATCCTGAATGTTGTAGGTGTTATCTGACGTTTCCAATGAAAAGTTTAAAAATTTTTACCATAATATACTTCAAACAGTAGAGCGTCATTTGTTTTGTTTACATTAACTTGAAAATTGTGTGTCAACAACAACATGAAATTAACTCGTGAAAATGTTCGTGCAATAATTTATTACGACTTTCGACGAGGATTATCAAGACAAGAGTGCATCGATCAACTAATTTCTACATTTGGTGACGAAGCTCCATCCTTTGCCATTGTGAAACGTTGGTATAACGAATTTAATCGTGGCCGCCGTTCGCTCAATGATGAAGTTCGTCCTAAATCAGTTGTTGTGCCAGAAAACATTGATGCTGTGCAAAAGCTAATAATAAAAGATCGTCATGCGACTTATTGTGAGATTGAGGCAACCCTAGGCATTAGTTCCACCAGCATATATATATTGTTGCATGATTATTTAGCCATGAAAAAGGTTTGCTCTCGTTGGATCCCACATAATTTTACGCAATCTCAAAAAGATGCTCGTGTCGATTTTTGTACAAAAATGCCAAAGAAATACAATGGCGGTGCCTCAAAAGACGTATATAAGATTGTAACAGGTGACGAATCATGGATCTATGCGTATGAGCCGGAACATAAACAGCAGTCGACTGTATGGGTGTTTCAAATGAAGCAAGTTTAACAAAAGTTGTTCGCACTCGAAGCACTTCGAAGCAAGTGGTCGCCTGCATTTTCAGCAAAACTGGCCATGTGGCCACAGTGCCTTTAGAGGAACGTAAAACGGTCAATGCCGAATGGTATACAACCATTTGTTTGCCGGAAGTCTTCGGTGAAGTAAGGAAAACCAACAAGAACCGTAGGATCGTTCATCATCAAGACAATGCGAGCGCACACACATCTCGTCTAACAACAGAGTATTTGAAGGCTCAAAAAATCCAATTGATGGGTCATCTGCCATACAGTCCTGATTTGACACCCAATGACTTCTTTTTGTTGCCGAACATGAAGAATAAATTCCGTGGACAACGATTATCGTTGGCAGAAGAAGCCGTTGATGCCTTCAAAAACCATGTTTTGAAGGTGTCTCAATAAGGCTGGAATAAGTGCTTTGACAAATGGTTCAAATGGATGCAAAAGTGTATTGATCATAAAGGAGAATATGTTGAAAGGACTTGAACTGAATGGAAGTATTGAAAAATTGGAACCACTAATGAAGGATATCTTGGAAATGGTTAATGCCATAAAAAAATGATTGTATGTTTTAAATTGTATTGTATTGTATTTTTTGTAGTACGTTTTTGTCTATCGCTTAACGTTTACCAGTGATATAAGATTATACAAAATTCCTTTCGAATGAAGAGGACTTCAAAGGCTACTCCCAAAATTTCATGATATACGTTTTATTTATCGTGTAAATATATTTAATATATGGTATTTTAATCAATATTGTTCCAGCCATTTTTTAGAAAATAAAAAGGTTCGAAAAACGTTCCATGTAAAGAATAGTTTAGTATAGGGGGATTTTCTTAAAAATCTTCGCGTCTCAACTTTGGAAGGAACTGAACTTAAATACAAAGTTTGGTGTTGATCCGACTTTTCAATTTTGAGTTATGCTGTTCACAGACACGCCGATGATTGTTCCACCGCCAAAGGCTACTTATAGGTAATGCAGCATTTTCAAAGCTTGGAAGGCGAGGGCAGGGGGATTAACGAAGTTAGACGTTCCGCCGATGTTTCATATCCTTTTCTGCGATTAAGGGGGGAGGGTGTTTCATCCGTCATTAGGGATATCAAGGTCTGTACGAAATTACAATTATAAGGGATAGTGGGGAGAACTCGCCATTTAACTTCTAGATCATTGTACAATAATTTCATATAGAATGCTGGGCAAATTGTAATACATTATGATACAAGTGGTAAAAGTAAGGTATTATTTTGCGAGTAGAAATGTTTGCAGGTCTTCGTTTCGCAATTCCGCGAGAAAAATAAAACCCCTTTTATCACGTGTGGCATATACTACTTTTTAGACAGCCTTTGAATTTATAAAATATCAATAATATTATATTGATTCTTGAAAGTAACAAAGATCGCGTTTAGAACGTGTTCTTGAAACAAGAGAAATGACATTAAAAAACGAGATGTCAGATATTTTGATGTTTTTGCTGATTCGCTAGCAGTCGTTTTCAGTGAAATTATTTTCCCCATGTTTTGCCTTACACTAGGCAATGAAGCGATTAAATACTATATCACATTGCTTTCCGGATTTGTTGGACAAGTACTTCTAGTGTTATTCTGTCTGCTGCTTCTGTAATTTCACTTCCATTTCAGTTTCTTCTGAACTCATAATTTCCGTCATTTAATCTTTATGTAGATTATACTAGATAAAAGAGTAACGTTTTAGATCAAAGAAAGCACAAGGCTGGGAATATAGCGTATAGGTAACTCTACACGAATTGAGATAAATTGAAGTATGGCGATTTGTATTGTGAACAGATAAAGCGAGCGACATGAGAAATTAATCCTGTAAAAGACATAATGAAAAGTAAAATCTAATCAAACCAAGTCGAGTTATTAAACATGTGCAAATACAAAAGGGTAATTGCTATGTGATTGGACTTGAAACCAAAGTTGATCACAATGAAATTATTGCAGTATGCGATAATCTAAAGCTTTTAGCTCGTGTGTAGTGTATTTAATGATTCTACTTTTAGGCCGTACTGTCTAAAAACATTAATTATTTCGTTATTCGAGTTTAAAAAGCTACTCGTACAGGCAACCAGTTAGTATTTCGCAAGGCAGCTTCAAAAGCAATGCTCCCAGGTTGTTACTCAGATAGCCAGTGGCATGAATATTGAACCACCTGGTGGAGATTTCTCGAAACCAATTGGTGCGTAACACAGCCCTTGTTGGAACAGCTGTAGGCAGTTGCAACTTCTACTTCGGTAAACCACTTCCGTTTCACAAACAGTCCTATGTTCACTTTTTAAGCTACAGCATCTATGCAAGCATTTGTAGTGAAGTGAACAACAGTGTATGAGATAAAATAACACACGCTTAGATGCAATCACTACGTTAGACTACCTTTGCTATATTGGAAGAAAATATATCTGCTGTGTTACATTCACACGATTTTCTCTAGTCACTGTCTTCATATACCAGCTTAAATAAACCAAACTTGCGGGGTCGGTTCCCGTCGACAATCTCTGATCTTGTGTTTTTCTTGGTTTTCCTGGATCGGTAGGCAAACTCTGAGGTATCTTCCCTTCCACCACGAATTTTCTGTCCATCATTTCATCTGTTTCAGGATGTAAGACCGGACAACGGCGGCTGGTGCGTTACATCAGCACGGTGGAATTTGTGCTCGAGAAGGATATTTCCCTGTTGTTTTGTGAGACTGCTGGGATTTCCGCTTTGGGGGCTGTTCCGTCTGCTACGGCAGAGCTAGCCGGCGTCAGGATTGCCATCATAGGGACTCCGTCCTTGTTAGTGCAAATCCTCGTGCGAATCTGGTCGCCCTTCGGGTCTTTCCTTAATCCCAGGTCTCACGTTGCAAGCAAAATAGGCCCATTAGGCCTACTTGCGATGCTATGCTTGAGTTACTGGAATCTCCGCCGTCTGCCTGCACTCCATACTCTTTCCACGACATCCGTAGAGATAACTGAATGGTGACAGCACTTCGAAAACTAATAAAAAATAGAAAACTTCAAACCAAAACGGCGAATAACTTCGAAACGGTTAACGCCACGAACAGTTTATTTGACGTAAACTGTGTGTTCCAACGAGATTTGGGAGGTAAGATTTTATCTATCTCCTAGGATTGACTAGTTATATCTGTTTATATAAAATTCATTCATGGAGAATGTAGCGGCACCCCGCCACAAAGATAGACAGGTTCAGCACAGACTCGATGCGTGCCACATAAGCACCAGTATACTGATAATATCAAATTATATGTACATTAAGCCAAGCTCAATAAACTAAATAGCAACACGGGTAAGGCAGGAGTTACGATCTAATAACCACGGTTCTGTGATGAATAGACCGAGAGATCTTAACTGATCCTCGCTACCTATCAAAGCGACGTCCTTTAAACCGAAAGGATAGCTACTCATTCGTCAGTGGGGAATATCCTATGCTCTATCTCCCGTCTCCTCTTATCCGTGGGGACCTCGTAGCGGCGACTTGACGATTCTGGACAGTGTTTGAACTCAGTGGTCTTACCACTTGTGTGCCTCTCATCGCCAAGAGCAGCTTTGTCCGCCCTACCGCGACCACATTCAGCCCAGCTGCGATGACAAACCCGGCTTGATCGCCTAGAGCCAGGGACCAAGCAGGCGGTGTCTACTCCAGTCGGCTTAACAAATATCCTCAGACCTCGAACCTTTTATAGGCAACAATGGACGTATCACAATCCACAACAGTGAAAAATATTTCATTAGCTATTTACATAAACCTCAAGATATATATTTTATTATCATGCAGACATTTTAATATGGTAGTATAATTAAAATCGTTACAGCCATTTTTGAGAAAATGAAAAGTATCAACATTGTTGCATATCAAGTGTTTGGGGTGGGGGATTATCTTGAAAATCTTCGTGTCGCATACTTGAAAGCTGCTGAAGTGAAGGTTCAATTTTGGTACATCTTTGATTTTTAATTATGCTGTACATACACACACACATGCACACATACGGATCTTTTTTACTTTCTCTACTACATGTGGAGAGTAGGGAAAGTATTATATTCCACCCAAAAATTAGACACTGAGATTTCATCGGAAATACATGCTTTGAGGCCCTCTGAGTTCAAAAAAATTTTTAGAAAAAGGTTCGCGTGTGTGTGTGTCTGTGAACAGCATAACTCAAAAACGAAAAGTCGGATAACTGTCAAAGTTCTTATTTAAGTTGAGGTAGTATTTTTAACACTTAAATGATTTCAGTCTAATTATATAATATATATATATATAATTCAATAACAGCCCGCCTTAAAGTAATATGTGTATAAAATAATATATAAAAATGTATGTAACAGTCATTGTATATGTTTATATTATTGCATTAATAATGTTGCATGTTTAATAATGTTATGTGGATGTATTACGTAATTTAATAATGTAGGAGCTTTGAGAATAATAGGTTAAAAGTTTCTAACAATGAAGTAACAATGAAGTTACCTTGAGGCAATAATGAATTAGAAAGTCTAAGTGCTACTGGTAATTCTTGGAAGCAATAATGTAATTTTTGTGACAGTTCATAAAATAGCCAATCAACAACCAGAAAAAGCTTTAGTTAAATGAAGGTATTCTATTGGACTAGGATTAGCCAATCAGAAACTAAAATGGAGCAAAATTTACAAATTCAGAAGTCAGTTGGTTGTAGACAGTGTTCCTAACCGGACGCGAGATGCGTCCTCGAGAAATGTAATACGTATTTTGTGTGAGACAAAAATAGTTTACGTGTTAAAAAGGTGCAAGTAATTAATAAAACAAATCTCACAGCTCTCTCTATATCAGTGAAGTGTTATTTAAATCGTGTCAAGCATTAATAAAAGGAGTGAAGTTAAATTATAATCTGTGTAAGCCTACATTCTTCAGTCGCACCACTCCCTGCTAACACATTCATGTTTCTAAAAATAAATACTGACGCAGCCGAGGCAAACATAAATATATAATATTTAAAGAAACAGTAAAAATTACAAAGTTAATATTTTTTAAACTTGGGGCAAAGGCCACCGGAAAGTACATTTGGGGCGGTTGCTACTACTTCAAGTTCGGCTCCGCAACAGTCGAAATATAATACAACTTCTTCAAATTGGCTTTCATACGTGGGACAGAAACTAACTTCTTCAATATTTAGTGTCTTCCATAGATGCGACACGAAGATTTTCAAGAAAATCCACCCACCCAGGCTATTCTTTACACGGAAGATTGTTCGAAATTTCTCATTCCCTAAAAAAAGGTTTTAACGATTTTCATTAAAATACCATATATTAAGGAAATGGAAATGCTGAAAACTGAAATCTCATCTGAAGGGGCGAAGATTTTGGAACGCTGAAGAAATTACTGCAACTACGATAACAGCACTGCGACAGGTATCTGAAACTGGCATCCTGGAGTGCTTCCAGTCTCTCTACACGCGGTGGCAGAAGTGTGCCCTGCGGAAAGAACTATTTTGAAGGAAATTTTGCGTAAATTGCTTTAAAGTAACTTGTTTCTGTGTTATTGAGAAATCCCGGGAAGTTTTTGAATCTAGTATGTAGATACATACGTGTACTTTAATTGTTTTTGAATGGCCTGTGAAATCCTCTTCATTCTGAATGAATTTTATATAACTAACGACCTTACTACACAAATATGAGGATCTCGTTACGACAAATTCATACAAACTAAATTTCTTGTAACATTATCTATTTTTGAGATATTTGGTTTAAATGTTCAAATTATTTAATCGCGACTTTCTCTCTTTCTCCTGGTCATGCAGAGAGAATGGAATTTCAAAGCCATCACATAGCGACCCGGCATTGGAAGATTTAACTATTCCTTAGACATACTGTACTCCTCTTGTATCTCCAACGAAATCGATAATAAAACTATTTCTGCAATTTTTTCTCCATTAAGAGGAAGTAGATAGAAGAATAAGCTTTTGTAGAGCAGAGTAGAGTAGAGTGGTGTATTTATTGGTCTTAAACATTTTACATGTTGAAACTCATACATCACACAGCTCAGATAGACCGTACGTGCTTACATAATACACTGTAGTTCATATTTTTGAGACTATATTTATCACAGTGAACTCTAATGTTAATATTTACAAGAAATTAAAAAAAGAAAAAATAACAAATAAACTAACAACAAAAAGCACACAAACAAAGCAAAAGAAGAAAATACTTGTTCACAAGCATACGCTATTGTTTACAAAACAATCAAATACCTGGCCCTAAGCCACTAACCCTCCCCCTCCCACCCTTGATCCTCTTCCTTACACTCCTATTTGAGCTGCATAACCTTTTGTAAAAATATACCAATTGCTTCCCTCTCCGCCCTCCAAACCAGTAAGGTTTAAGTTTATAACGCTCTTCTTGAGTCAACAAAGGAACCTGGCAGATACTTTCTTCTCAACTGTTCTGTCTTAGTGCAATGCGCCATAATATGAACCAAGTTTCTTCCTCTCTACACGAGGGGCATCTTATGCCTTCTTCGTTAATGAATTTAATCGCTCGCCATGATCGCAGTCTGAGCTAAGCAAGCCCTTGCTTGATGGTTCTATTTCTGGACAAAATATGTTGTTCTATATCTCATTCTGATTTTAGTTTAGACTGTAACTCCCTTAAGTAGTGGCGTGAATTTTTTTAACATAAACAGTCGCGTGGGGTCACTATGGATCCCATGTATTTATTAGTAATATCTATAAATATTTTGTCCAGGTATTCAGACGTACTTACATTATTACATAATTGTTAAATAAAATTCAGGAAGCAATCTTAATTCTGTGAGTAATAAATATAATTTACACCCGAAATAAGTTACATAACAAATTTTATGCGAATGGCATACATACTAACAGATACATGGGTACTGCTTCTAAAATAAACATAAAATATAAGAATAAAACGGAATTTATTTTAATACTGAAGTTCTAAACTTCATTCATGTTATGATTTTGATATTTATCATTATTTATAATTCAAAAGATAAAAAAGTCCCAGGATCAGATGCAATAAATACAGAATTATTGAATTACTTACCTAAGGGAATGAAATATAGATTAGTAAATATTTTAAATCAATGCTGGTAACAAAAGAAAATACCAGAAGAATGGAAAATTTCATTAAATGTGCCCATATTTAAAAAAGGGAAAAAACCAAGCCGGAAAACTATAGAGGAATTAGCTTGTTAAACAGCGCTTACAAATTATATGCCAACATTTTAAATCAAAGGCTTAGTAACATCATTGAAACAATACTTTTAGAAGAAGAGACAGGATTTAGTTTAGGAAGGTCATGCACACATAATATTTGTATAATTAAACAAATAATGGAAAAGAAGAGAGGGTTTAATTTCCCAACGTATATATATTATAAAGGCATTTGATAGAGTAAAAATAAGAAAATCATGGGGGATAATAGCTAATAAAGAATTACCAAATCATATTGTGGAGATATTTAAAGAAATATATAAGGGTTGAAAGATAGGTATTAAACAAAACATGGGAATTTTAAGACAGCGGCTATTAATTTCGGTGTAAGACAAGGGTGTAGTGCATCACCCCCTTTATTTAATTTATATTTAGACAACGCAATCCGTGAATGGAAACAGCGGCTAAATATTTTAAACATAACTTCTGATTATCATGGGAAAACATTTTAATGACGCTGCTATATGATGATGACCAAGTAATCATTTCTGATAATGAAGATACGCTACAAGGAGCACTATTTGAGCTAAATAAAATAGTTTGTAATTTAATTTACAGATATAAAAAATACAACTAAACCAATGGTTTTTTATGGAACCCATACGTTGATATGTAAACTTGTATTAAACAATAATATAATTGGACAAGTTAACACATTTACATTTTTAGAATCTTCAGTATCATATATTAGAGAAGCAAATATGGAACTAAAATAGAAAGTTTTTCAAAATATGTGGAACAATTAAAAGAAATTTGAAAAATAAAGTCAGAAAAGCTACGACGATGAAGTTTTATAAAACCATGGCAGTTCTAGTTCCTCTATACAGTAGTGAAACTTGGACAATGACAAATAGAGATAAAAGCAGATTACAGGCAGCGGAAACGAGATTTTAAGAACAGTATTAGGAATCACTAGAAGATATAGAATGAAGAATGATGACATCAGATAACAATTAAAGATTTTTAACCTAAATGAAGAAATAGAACAGAACAGACAAAAGTGCTGGAACACGTAGAGAGAATGAATGAGGAATGTTAACCAAAGAAAATATTTTCTAGTTTCTAGTTTGAGAAGGGGTGGGTTTTATGCCCAAGCACTGCGACCTTAAGATCTATTGCGCATCCCCCCTTTCATCAGTTAAGTAGTCTGTTGCTCGATATGAACTTAACCAGACTGCTAACTGAGGCTTTCGATAGTTCATCTATCTTTGGAAAGTGATTGCCAAAAATACTTGCTCTTTGATTCGCAAGAGCAGGGCAATCACATAGTAACAGTCTCATCTCTTACTAGGCATCTACTACAGATAGGGTTGTTAAACAATCCCATTCTGTATAGATTAAACTTAAGGGTACAGTGTCCTGTAATGAACCCTGTTGCCCATGCAAGCCTTCTTCTACTCGCGCAAGTATTTTGCCCGGCTGTTATCCAGGTCTGTAATGAACAACTTGGAATGTCTGCAACCCTGAATGGAGTTCCAGTAGTTCTTGTGTTCTGCTTGAGCCCAGCACTTAATAGGCTGTTTCACTGGTCTGTAGGACACTCCCAGTACAGGCTCCGGACCAAAAACTGGGATTTCACTGTTAATCTTGGCTGCTTCATCTGCTTTCTCATTGCCTGGTATACCTATGTGTCCTGGCACCCACATAAGTTGAACCTTATTGTGTTCAGCCAGTGTCATTAAGGATTCCCGGCATTCTGAGACGAGCTTTGATTTTATTGATGGTGATTCAAGTGCTTTAAGAGCAGCTTGACTGTCTGAGAGGATAAGAACACTTCCATTCTTATATCTCCGTTTAATGCTTTCCATGACACTGGCTAGGATTGCATAAACCTCAGCCTGGAAAACTGTAGCTAAGGTACCAAGACTATAAGAAATCTTGGTGCCATTACCGTAAAGCCCAGCCCCCGTTCCCGATTTGGTTCTAGAACCATCAGTATACCAGATTGGGCCTTTGTTATTATGAGGTTTTACCAGTCTTTCCCATTCACTCCGCTGTGGATAGGAGACCGTAAATTTCAAATCAAACTTGAATCTTGTTTCAAGAATGTCAGTCCCCATGTTGAGTATCTGTTGTACATTCTTATCCCAAGGAAGCTTGAGATGATTAATATGTCCAGTATTAGACACTTTGGTTTGGCGACAAATACGGTGATACGCGATCATGGCTTCTGCCTTCATCCATATGTGGAGAGATGTGAGCCCAATCAGCATCTCCAAGAGAAAATATGTTAGTACATACCTAAAGGAAAACGAAATGTCGGAAGGCCCAGGAAACGATGGATAAATTAATAAATTAAACATTTGGAGCACGCAACGAGCCTTAGGAAAGGTTTAATGCTTGGTGAAGGAGAAGAAGACATTTTTCATTTCTTCAATGCAGTAGTTCTTCAAACCACTTTACACGGTGGTTTTTAATTTACCTTATTAGTCGTGCGGGGTACAAATTGATCCCGAGACAAGCAAACACGTCTGTATTGAAGCAGTACGTTTTAAGTAGCTAAATAAAATTATAACCATAGGTAAAATAAATATTAATAACAGTAGGAGTAGTATTATTAAATAAGGATTGGAAGCGAGTGTTACCGCAAATGTGAATAAGGGTTGAGTAGACAGTGCCGCCGGAAACGGGTGGATATTCCCTCAATTGTTAAGTGTCCCGTTAGGTCGCCTGAAAAGCAGATGTGTAGAAAAAGGGTCAATGTTCTCAAAACCCAGATAGCTCCAGGCATCCAATGAAAGAAGGTAGAAATCAGGTGATAGTGAAATGGGGAGATAGGAAATTTGAAATAGAGAAGCAGGAGAGTTTAGAAGACACACTTGGTAGTGATACTTCCTCGGATATGGTTCTTAGACAATGTGTCGGCGGATAGATGCGGTGATATGAAGCGCAGCAATAAGAAAATGCGCACGTGTGTATCGAAGTTATAAACGGTGACGGTAAATAAACGAGCAGGAAAATAAAACAGTCGTATTCACCACTAACCCGAGATCCAAGATCCATGCAAATCCCTGAGCTAGCAGCGAACCCGGAACCATTCCTGAAAATCCCGTGCCGCCGCAAATTGCCGCCCAGCGTGGGTGCCAAATAAAAACGACCGTACGAGACAGCAACTACCACAGCAAATTGGCGCCCAACGTGGGGCCCAAATAAAATCGACCGTACGAGACAGCAACTACCACCACAGTATTCGGAAATGAGAGCAGCCACATTGTCAGCAATAATTGCAGCAGGACCACAATACAATTCAGGGAAGGTATTGGGTCAGGGAACAGTGTGACCAACAGCATTACATAAATATCACTAGAAATATTAACAAGGGAGTCATTTTGACCCCCACGCGACTACTTAAGGGTTAATGATACTTTATTGTTACACTGTAACAGCGTCTGCTGTCGATCTGTATAAATCTTTTGTAAGAATAATTGGTATAAGACGGGATAGAGTAAGTCATGTGAATGTATCAAATATTTTTTTTACTGAATAGCACTTACTTATATCCTATAAAATAATACCACCTATTAAAGTTATGGTTCAAGGATTTCAAAATCAACATCTGTGTGTCTGAAATACGTATAATTAATATTAATGTCTGTGTTCAACAACCACGTATGTTAGCTGTTACGAAACAGGGGAAAACAATTTTCCATCAACAATGACGCGCACGCCTGATTTATTACATTGTGATGTTTAACAGTTCTGCCAATGTTAACAATTAACGGACATCGCTATGCATGCATCCGGACGCCCCATCATTGTTATGCTAACTGAATAATACGGTCGCATTATTGCAGTGAAATATGTTTCATTAGCAAAGAGGGCTAGTTTTGAATAGTAATGAAAGCAGTTTTTGGCTATTTCTATGGGAAACGTAATGTAACTGTTTGCAGTTTGGAAGCGAAGTATTGCAATTTTAATTAAAAATTTGCAATCGGTATCGACAGTTGAAAGTTATTTTAGCGTTGTCATGTTGTCAAACTTGGTTGCGCGCTGAGCTTTGTGGTGAATGGTAATCATAATTCAATCCTCGGTCACATAGTTATATGAACTTTGAATTTAAAAATTAATATGAAACTGTTGAGAGTAAAACTATTACTTATTTTATTTTTGCTGACCTACAACACCTTTTACAGCATTTATACACAATTTAAGCTATTTAGCAGCCAATATTAAACCTATTAAATTAATGACCAATTATCTCAGCAACCATTTAGGACATCAGATTGAAGTTAACGAGAAATTCTGATCTGATAAATTCACCTGACTTTCCCTACCCTATATCCTTATATAGGGTGTACAAACTATTCCTACTAAATGTTATTAATTTCCCTACCACGTACATAGTAGGTAGAGAAGGTATTACATTCCACCCAAAAATTAAATACTAAACTTGGCATTTAATTTGAGGCAGTATTTTTATCACTTAAATGATATCAGTCAAATTATATAATATAAAAATATAATAACAGCCCACCTTAAAGCAATACGTGTAAAAATATATGAAGTGTATGTTACAGTCATTGTATTATGTTTATATTAATATGTACATGTATAATAATGTTATGTGAATGTATTATGTAGTTTAACAATGTAAGAGCTGTGAGAATAGAAGCAAGCTGCTTTCCGTAGCAAACAGAATTATAAAGTAGAAGACGAAAGTTGCCAACAATGAATTAACAATTAGATAACCTTGAGACAACAAATTAGAAAGTTTAATAATTCTTGGAACAATAATGTAATATTTAAAATAGTTTATGAATAGCCAATCAAAAACTAGAAAAAAGTTTAAGTCAAATAAAGGTATTCTATTGGAGTAGGCTTAGCCAATCAGAGACTTGAAATAAAGAATATTTCCAAATTCAGGCGGCGGACGCTACCAAATAGCGTACCCAGTCGGTTAGATTTGGCACGTGTTCAGTGAGAGACATGACAATTCATTGCGGGGTGAAGAATATAAGTTTTACGTGTTAATAAAGTATAATTAACAATAATCCTACAGCTCTACAGTAGGATACATCAGCGAAATGTTTAATCTTGTGAAGGATAAATAAACAAAGAACAATACAATTATAATTTATATAAGCCTTCATTCTTTAGCCACACCAACCCTGCTAAGAGATACGTGTTCTGAAAATTACTACTGACGCAGCCAAGGTATACATATGTAATAAATAAATAAACATATAAATACAAAGCTGTTTTAAACGTGGGGGCAAAGGCCACCGGAAAAGTGAACGTGGGGCGAAGGCCACCGGAAAGTTTGTACCGTCCGTGGCGCGAACACTCTTAGAAACAACCTCCCGCAAGTTTGGCATCCATTACGTGCGCGGTCTAAAAGTTGCTTCAAGGTTCAGTACCTTCCAAATATGCGAAACATTGTGAAGTAACTCTTCCCACCCTAACTATGCTTTACATGGAAAATTTTTCGAACATTTTGATTTCTTTTGTAAAAATGGCTGTAATGATTTTGATTAAAACACCATATATGAAACATATTTACAAGAAAAACAAAATGTGTATCTTGATTTTTCTGGGAATAGCTTATGAAGTTCCCTTTATTCGGAAGAAATTTTGTATAATCTTGTATAACTGGTAAATGGTAAACGACAGACGATAACGTGAAATAGAAAAAATGCAGATTCCTTTAAAACATAAATATATGTAAAAGAAGATTTTTTGCTGCATAAGTCGTTTCTGAGATATCCGTTAATAAAGGTTCGAACTGTTCAATGCTAATTCTTTTTTAAGTCCCATCGATTTTCAATTGTTTCTCGTGATTGCATGGAAACCGTGGAAACGTGTTGCAGATGGAATTTTAAGCTTAACATACAGCGTACACAATCTATGCCTAATAAAGTTTATTTTTCTATCTGCTACATTTTAATTCAAATAAACCCTTGCGGAAATAGCTACTCTACACATTTCGTGTTGTGAGGCAGATGTGCTTGATATTGTAGGTCATGCAGAGTGAGGGGTTATTTTATAGGGAGATAGAAGAAGATTGGAATTATAACTGGCGCAACGGTTCTAGACACGTGAAAATCTTAATGACAGCTATGAAGCGAGTTACATACCAGATCAAGAGGTGACCGGTCGTCTGCATGCTGCAGGAGTGCGTGGGACAGTCATTGTCAAATATTCGCACACCGGTTATGCACTGCACTACACGATAAATTTATAGTTATATACAGTATATTTAAATCCACCGCTGTAAAATGCCCTTAATATAAAAACACTGTCAACCATCTGCCTCCAGTTCTTCCACACCTGAGAGCCCTTCCTCTTCTGCGGAATCACTCACGTCATTGCCGCCATCACTGCTGTCGCTACTTTCTGCACCATTATCCTGGATGAGAATTTTTTCTAATTGATTTTCTGCAATTCCGTATTTTTTGAAATAATGATTCTCAATTTATTCAACATGTCGATATACATTTTCCCATTCTGGCCTTCCAATTTCTGCAAATCGCTGGTTAAATAACTGCTCCACATCTTTTAGTTTAAAAGTGATATTTCTGCAGGCCACCCAGTTTTTGACATCAGCCCAGATTAATTCGATTGGGTTTAGATCTGGGTGATACGGTGGCAGTCTAAGTACATTATGGCGATGTATTAATATCTGACCAAGTATTATGAGTTATGACTTCTGAAGGGATTTCTTGGCTTTAACTAAGTTATATTTGTTTTACTCATGCTTTCATCAGAAGTTATATTATGCCTAAGCAACCAGGTTTTTATTTCTTCTTTCAAGGAATTTGAGGTAGGTTGTTTGTCAATTTGAGTGCTACCACATTGTGAAGCATTGTCGATAACCAGAATAGACCCAGCAGGCATATTAGGTATCAACATGGTGTTGATCCACTTCATGTAATTTTCTGTATTCATTTCTTGATGAAAATCTCCTGTTTTTTGTTGCGACTTGTAAAAGAAGGGCATTTGGAACAAACAGCTTGAACGATAATAAGTATTTGCCCTTTGGCAACAGGTGCCTGAAAACCTAATTCGCTATCGTCACTTCAACGTTTAGATGTATGACTGCTGTGTATGTACGACTCATCTTCATACACTATAGTTTGACCCTCTAATTTGTACCTCTGAGTAAGGTACTCTTCCAGCTGAGATCGTATGTCGTGCTTTTCTATTAGAACTCTATTTGGTTTCGTTTTCTTCCACTTAAACCCTAAATTTTTTATAATTTTTCTGAGATTTGTAGCAGCATCTTGAAAATGTATACTGATATAAGTACATATAAAATTATAGTCATTTGGAAAGTTAGTATCAGACTGCAAAATCCAGTGCCATAGGCGGGATTTGAGACTTGTGGTACCACCTTGAACATTTATGACATCTTTCAGATTGATGAGCAATCTGCTTATTGTTGGCACAGTTTTTTCTTCCACATAGAAATTGTGAATCGTGCACCGAATGACGCATTTGTCCAAATCTTCTATTTCTGTAATACGTTTAGGGACCTTATGTTACTTCACAGGTGTGTCAAATGGTACTCTTTCATCCATATGGTTTTTCTTGTCTTTGAGAAATCTGGAAACGGAACTCAGTGAAACAACAGTTGCTTTGGCTACTCTTTCTTTCACTCTCTTAAGGCTTTTGTGGAACTCGGGTAAACATATATTTTCTTCCTTGATCTCTGCTTCTTGCTTCATGAAGTCGAGGACATTGGCAATTATTTCCCTGCTTTTAATACGCAATACCTTACCATTTAACTTTGAAAAGGTAGGAGCCATGGTTATAAATATCACAAATATAAAATAAGCACTATTTACGTACTGATCTCTTTGAAATTACAAGATGCGGACACTTTCTATGCAGACTGTATGTGTTACGCACTGTGAGTAAGCAAAGGTATCATATCGCTTTCGTTGATTAAGCTAAACATAAACCATTCCTAGGCTCGGCATCTGGGGTGGCAATCAAGGTCACGATTCCAGAAGTTTTGCGCCAGTAATAAAAGAATGGCTTATTTCGCCAGGGTAGGAATAACTGGGGAGGGTGTATTGTACTTTATTTGTTTCTTATTATTGTTTGTGGTATTAATGGTGAAAAGTTGTGCAGTTTCGCGTGAGCACCTATGTCACTTTCGCAATTTTGAATGCTGCCCGTGGAAGGGAGCGGCTAGAGTGTCAGTACTGACCGTGACCCTGTTGCCGCCCTGAGAAGTTACGTTGAATCATGTAGACGTTGAAGTTGAAGACAAGTGTGCGAGGGCCCTTCTTGTTGCTATAGAAGGGATAGCTGGTTCATTAATGAGTCTGTCTGTCTGTTTCCTGTTGTGGTGCGTTGTTTCGTCCAGGATAAAGGATAAAGATGCTGTGGTGTGGAGGTCTTGGACTACTTCTGCGATGGATGCTAGTTGTTCGGATGGTAGTGGTCTTGTCATCGCCCTTGGAGCAGCTCCTCCAGGGCCGAGAACCAGTCGATATGTTCAAGACTTCAGAGTTGAGGTTCTAAATTACCTGTCGGAGTGCCTGGAGGTCACTGGTGTTGGTAGTGGTGCCCTGTGGCGCTGTGTTCGGCCGCGATGTACTCTCTGCTTGTGTTAGCTGCGGCATCTGTTATTGGCGCAAATACGTGGACACTGCAATTGTCCGGTAAAGTGGCGGTTGTCACCACAGGATGTGCAATATCGCGGACGGTTGCTGAGGTCATGCCAGGTGCAGGCGGCAGTTAGGCATTCGGCGCTACAATAGTGGCACCGGTGTGGTTCGGCTCAGTAGCTGTCTTTGTGCACGAAGACGCAACACCGGCGACATGGAGGTACTGGCGGATGGCCTCGATACGTAGCGGCCGCCTTAATAAAAGAATGCTGGCTCTAAAGCCACTTCCCTTGGCTGGCAAGCTCCAGCCTGATGGGGGGCGTGGGTCGCCGAGGAGAGGTGATGCGTGTAACCCTCAGGGTAGAGGGTCACTTCATCTACGCTAATGCCTGCACGAATCGTGCTGCGGTGCGCTTTCAGGAGAAGTCGGCGGTACTTGTAGAGGTGTGGCGGCAGCTGGCAGGTGTGTAGTACTGGCTGGGCAAGCTGACTGAGGCTGCTGGTATCTGAGCGAAGCAGCGACCGTTGCAAAGAAAGGCCCAGAGCGGTCGGCGGTTGTGCGTCGATCTTCCAGGCGTGAGCCGGGGATCAGTGACGATTTTTCTTGCACAGTGACTCGGTGTGATTTCTTCTTACCCATCTCGAAGATCTCAGTGAGGGTCTTGCTCCCACTACATAATACAAGGCTGTTTTGAACCGCACCTAAAACACGCTCTGCTACAGTAGAGAAAATTTGTGTTTGGATTGGAAACAATCCGAATAAATAGATAGGTACAAAGATAACAGAGTTACGAAATCAATGGAATTATTCGATATTGAGCCACCGGAGACCATGGTTTCCTTATATCAAAAGACATCCCCGAACAACTTGTGAAACTTTGTCGGTAGAGTTCGGATTCACCCTGTATATCCTAACTAGAATGTCATTAGATTTAAGGCGTCTTCTGCAGGAACCTGGATATCTCTATAAGAACTTCGAAACTCTGTCCCTGTAATGATATCTCTGTTTAATTCCTTTTCAAATGCAAACGTCAGCATAAAACAGTGTTCGTGGTGATTCATTAGAAATGTCTTCTCGTCTGTGAATAACACTTCTTTGGTGGACCTCTTGCTTTTCGCAGGTGAGCTTATTCAGTGAAGTTACTTTACTTTACTAAGGGAATTCTGTGGTAAATCCAACTTCGACAGAACTGCAATTAGTTTCTCGAAAACCCTCTTGACTGCACACCAAGTCATGTATTTCATCTACTTATAACTTCATAACTTCTATCCCAACAGGAATCATATTACCAGAAATCCCCTTATAGAATAACTAGGGGCGATAGTTCTAGTTCCAGGAAATACTACGTTGCAAATAACATTCTGAAAGCATACCCTTGCTCAGAGACTGGGTTTTTTTTTCATTTTTAGGTTATGATTTTTTCGATCCGATATAGAGGACGATACAAAAATATTACGTGTTACACACACGTAACTTTCTCTATACAGTTTTTTACAGTTTTATAGCTTCTACTGTCCATTCCAAACCAGGGTTCCCTCTGCTCCACGTGCTTCTGCTTGTCACGAACCCAAGAACACACTCTTACGCCAAAGTAAATAGTTTCTTAATGCATGTATTCTATTATGAAATATTAGAGCAGGAAAGGTATAGAACTGCACATTTTATTGCGGTTATCATAGGAACTCATTGTTAAGAGTAATGGATATACTCGTATACTAGCAGTTAAGAGATTACAAAATATGATTTTCGCCTACTATTGCGCTAACGCCGAGAGCATCTTGCTTGTTAATACCAACTGTATGCATGACCGTCACTCTCTTAATATACAAGAAATGCGGCAATGAATTCCAAAAGATGCTATCCGAGCACGGAATAAACACTTTGCGTAACACAGGAAATATGATAAGCGAACAGTCAATCATAATAAGGTAACACACATATGCTTAGGTCAGATCTTGTTATTTAGCAGTTGGTATTTCAGTTCACATGGCACAGGAAAGTGCTTGTAGTGCGAATAAACTGTTCAAACACAAAAGTGGGAAACAGTTAAACAGTGGCGAAGCACAAACAATACTTCATATGTCTAACTCACTATTAGAAAAATACCTGACATTTGCATTAGTGCAATATTACGAAACTAATATTGGATTTTACAGGCGTTTCTGAGAGAAGTGTAACCAAAGCGAGCAGGGAATATAAACAGACACAATAGAACATAGAAGAGGATAAAATATAGGAATTTGTTTTAAGTGCGACAGTGATGTTGAATTGTGGATAAGCTTGTCATTACTTTAGAGAGTAGTTCTGATTCCAATATGGCATCTGAGTCATCTTCGGATTTGGGTGTTGCACTTTTTCCTTAGGATTATAATTAACGTAAGTAAAATGTTCATTTCCGCATACTTATGAAATCAATTGTTACCTCAGGTTGCATTTTGAACTATGATTCTCACGCAGGCGCGTTTTTTTTTTAGATTTAAACAGTGTTCAACAGGCACGTGAGAGGGGAGGAACAGCCATTAGGGGCGGGGATTGCGAACTACTTTCGCGCGGATAATACAAAGTGTTTGTTTTCAGTGAAAGGCACTCTGATTTGGAATGGACAGTACAAACTTTTGTTACAAGACGTTTTTGGAAACATGTCCATGTGTGGCTGTAAATAGCATAACTCAAAAACGAATAGGCTGGTAAGCAGCAAACTTCGTATGTAAGTTCAGTATCTTCCAAGGATGAAAAAAGAAGATTTTCAGGAATATACCCTCATCCCCAACTACCCTTTACTTGGAACATTTTTCGAAATTTCCGATTATCTAAAAAATGGATTTAATGATTTTGATTAAACTACCATATATTTCTAGATATTTACATGACAAAATTTTTATCTAGAATTTTCTGTGAGTAGATTTTGAAGTCCTTTTCATTCGGAAGGAATTTTGTATAATCTTGTATAACTTGTAAATGTTAAGCGATAAACATACTACACCAAAAATCTGATGTGTTACACTCACATGACATTCTCTACTCTTGTACAAACTATTTTTACAAACGCCTATTCTCCATATGCTTCATGTTAATCTTATTGCTAATTTTCTTGTAGATGCAAGGGGAATTGGTAGGCTTTAAGCGATAGTCAAATCTCTTAAGAGCTGGTTGCTATGTGGAGTATTCCATTCTCTTTGTATGTCCAGGACATAAAATTAATAACGAATTCCCATTTGATAAAAAGTATAAGTATTGGAAAAGTTAAGGGAATAACAAGCAACATCTCGAAAATGGTTCACTCAACAAAAAAAACTGCATATGACATAAATTGGTATTTTGTGTAGTAAAATCTTGTCTATCTCTTATGGCTTACCAGTTATGTAAAAGTCGTTCACAATAAAGAATACTTTTGGAAACATTCCCAGAAAATTCGAGATATACATTTCATTTGTCATGAAAATATCTTAAACATATGATACTATAATCAAAATCGTTAGAGCCATTTTTGAGAAAATTAAAATTTTCGAAAAATGTTTTATATAAAAGGGTAATCTGGGGTGGGGGATTTTCTTAAAAACCTTCGCGTCGCATCTCTGGAAGATACGGAACCTAAATACCAAGTTTGGTGTTTATCGGACTGTTCGTTTCTGAGTTATGCTGTTCAGGGTGTCTCAAAACATGTATTTCCGGTGAAATCTCGGTATCGAATTTTTGGGTGGAATACAATACTTCCCCTACTTACTATACTCTCTTTAAAGCACACAATTGATTTGAAAAAAGTTTTTTTTTGTGTCGTAACCCATTTCTGAGATATCCATCATTAATGGTCCGGATTGTTCATTTCATGCCATTGTTTGAAGTCCTTTCAACCTTCAGTTGTTTCTTTATATTGCATGGATACAGTATGGAAGTTTAAGGCCAGCATATAGCGCCCAGCTCTTAAACATTTGACTGTCACTGTTTCCTTTGTATCTACAGAGTGAGTTTTAAGTTCACAGACAAACTTCAGGGGGTGATTCCTGACTGGAAATGGAGTACAAAAGTTCATATCACCTAGTGTCCGTAAATTCATCGTTTCCACGGTAGATGGCACTGACGACATTCTCTCATACTTTGCAGTGTGTGTTTTGTGTGTTGCGGATAGTGTGATTTAAGCAACGTAGAAGTACAATGGTCCAGTATTCATTCCAGGAACAAGCCGAGACGGTGTTACTGTATGAACAAACGGTCGACAGCACCACCCACATCATCCAATATTCGGAGTCATTTTTTGGATTTTATGTGAGGATGGGTCCTTTGAGCAGACGAACGTTCAGGGCGACCGTGGACCGTACGTACACCTGATGTGGAGGAAAATGTTCTCAGTGGTAGTGAGGACATCCCTGGTACAAGCTCCAGACACTTGGCCCGCCACCATGGTGTAAGCCAAAGGACGATTACCTGTATCCTACATGACCTATCACCTCCAAAGTGTGCAGGGATTATCACCGGTAGATTTTGCTCCAAGGGAAAGATTCTGTCGCTGCTTTGTGCAACAGGCCAACACCATTATAGGATTTCTGTCTTCAGTCCTCTTCACCAATGAAGTGAACTTTGGTAGAGATGGCATGATTAACCTGCAAAATCGTCATCTGTGGACTACAGAAAATCCTCACAGAATGACTGAAGCATCTCATCAGCATCAATATTTGGGCAGGGATTATTGGAGAGCCCCTGCTTGGACTAATTCTTCTTCCACAACGCCTGAACGGAGAAACGTACCGGTAATTTCTGCAAGACACTCTTGACTCCAGGCAATCTGGCTGCAGCCGGATGGAGTGTCAGCCCTTTTCTACAATAATTATAGTCTCCACCCCAATATCATCTTCCCCAGACGTTGGATAAGACGTGGAGGCCCTGTTGCACGACCTGCTCGATCACCGAACTTAACCCCCCTGGATTTTTACTTGTGGTGGCATCTGAAAAGCACTGTGTACGGTGAGCCTGTTCCTGATGCTCAAACCCTTCAAAAGTGCGTCCACGTAGGCTATAACGATATTCGAACAAGCTCGGATCATTCGAACCAGTGAGGCAATCCACGCGTACATTGCATCTTTGGAAGCCACTTTGAACTTCTGTTGTGACATGGATGGGATTCAGACCAAGTATTGTGTGTCAGGACTCTTTGTTTGATGTCGTTATTCAGTGCCATCTACCGTGGAAACTATGCATTTCCGGACACAAGGTAATATGAAGTTTTGTGCTCCATTACCGGTCAGGAAACACCTCATGAAGTTTTGTCGTTGAACTTCAAATACACCCGGTATAATTAAATGTATAATGTAGCCATTCCTGAAAATGTGTATTTGGATTAAAATGTAGTAGATAGAAATAAATTCTGATGTGGTACACTCACATGACTTTCTCTACTCTTGAACACACTATTTTTACAAACGCTTATTCTCCATATGCTTCATGTTAATCGAGATGTTAATCTTATTGCTAATTTTCTTGTAGGTGCAAGGGGAATTGGTAGGCTTTAAGCGTTAGTCAAATATTTTAAGAGCTGGTTGCTATGTCGAGTATTCCATTCTCTTGGCATTACCAGGACAAAACAAATTGAATAACGAATTTGAGAAAAAGTATAAGTATTGGAAAATTTAAGGGAATAACAAGCAATATCTTGAAAATGGTTCACTCAACAAAAAAAAATGTATATGATATAAATTGTGTATTTTAACGCGATCTACAGTTTTTGTGTAATAAAATTTTGTCTATCTCTTATGGTTCACCAGTTATGCAAAAGTCGTTCACAATGAAGAATACTTTTGGAGACATTCCCAGAAAATTCAAGATATACATTTCATTTGTCATGAAAATATCTTAAACATATGATATTTTAATCAAAACCGTTAGAGCAATTTTTGAGAAAATTAAAATTTTCGAAAAATGATCCATGTAAAGGGTAATCTGATGTGGGGGAATTTTCTTGAAAACCTTCGTGTCGCATCTCTGGAAGATACTGAACCTAAATATCAAGTTTGGTGTTTATCCGACTGTTCATTTCTGAGTTATGCTTTTCACAGACATACACACAGACACACACGCGGACGTGTTTCCAAAAATGCTTTTTTTATTCAGGGGGTCTCAAAACATGTATTTCCGGTGAAATCCCGGTATCGAATTTTTGGTTGGAATACAATACTTCCTCTAGTTACTATACGTAGTAGAGAAAGTAATAAGCTTGAGTAAAAATAGTTTGTATATCCACTAATAAACCATAGAAGGTATAGGGCATGTGAGTGTAACACAGACATTTTTACTGTAAAGGTAGTAGATGAACATCCACAGCGCTCATTTGAGCAAGTACAGAGAAGAGCGTGTATACTTACATTTACAGTTTTCCCAGGACCTGTAATTACTTTCCTCTGGTGCGGTAAAGGTACAAAAAAGTAATTTGGTGGCAGTTCTGCTATTTTTGCCAGACCACCCAACAGATTGCCGTAGTGCAAATGTTTACAGAAAGTTGGAAGCGGCTGTTTGTGACCCGCGCGCGCACATGTATGTGTATGTGTGTGCTACTTTTACGGTGTTCAGTGCCTGCTTTATTTGAACTTTTTTCTGTTAGACTACGTAAAATACTAAAAAGAGAATTAAGTTGTCTTTTGCAAGCGGATTTTTTATCTCTAAAAGGATGACCATTACGTAGAAAATCTAAAAGCTGTTTGAAATACAGTAAGGCTAGAGTTCCTATACAGGGTGGATCATTGAGACCGTATAATATCTCCAAAAGAAATGTCTTGAATAAAAGTTGCTTGATATTATGGGGGAAAGTAAATGCCATTAGTCGTGTTATGTTCAGAGGACGTTATGATATTCATTTTAGCATCAATTTAAAATAACCTAAAATGACCATTATCTCGTCCTTTATATAAACCACCACTAATGGCATTTACTTCTATTGTGGGCATTTCATTATACAAAGCCAGTATTGGAGATATTGTACAGTCTCAAATGGTCCATCCTGTATATATGATTGTAATTTATACTAATATTATAAACAGAAAAATTCTATGTGTTGCATTCACATGGCTTTCTCTATACTCTATCGCTTATTAGTGGGTGTACAAATTATTCATACCAAAGCTTATTTGAAATAGCTACATTACACATTTCATTATAGATACAAAGAGAACAGCGACAGTCAAATGTTTAAGAGCTGCCGCTATATGCTGGCCTTAAAATTCCATACTGTTTCCATGACATCGCAACAAAGAAGTGAAAATTTACAGGACTTTAAAATAATGGTTATTGAACAAGCTTAACCATTAATAACCATATCTCAGAAATAGCTTATGTCACAAAAATGTTATTGGAAATAAATTGTGTTTTTTTAAAAAATCTACGTTTTTTGTATAGTACGTTTTCGTCTATCACTTAACGTTTACTAGTTATACAAAATTCCTTCTGAATGAAGAGGACTTCATAGGCTATTCCCAGAAAATTCAAGATATACAATTTACTTGTCAGGTAAAGGTTTGTCATTTGTCAAGTATGTTTGTCGGAACGTTATCCATACAAAGGGTAGTTGGGATGGAGGGATTTTCATAAATATCTTTGTATCACATCTTAAGAGGTTACTGAGCTTAAATACTAAGTTGGGTATTTAATTGACTTTTCGTTTTTGAGTTATGCTGTTCACACAGACACACACACACACACAGAGATCCTTTTTCTAATAATGCTCTTTTTGAACTCAAGGTGCCTCAAAACATGTATTTTTGGTGAAATTTCGGTATCTGATTTTTGGGTGGAAAGCAGAGAAAGTAAAGAACACCGCCTGTGTGTGTGTGTGTGTGTGTGTGTGTGTGTGTGTGTGTGTGAATTTACACGATAATCTCTGGAATACTAATTAAGACAGCTTTTAATTTCAGCTTTTATATGACTGAAAATTGAACCATTGCATTCACAGAACTTTCTGTATTCGCTCAACCAAACCATTCAAATAAAAGAAGATTCGCTATCTCTACTACGGATATAGTAGGTAGAGAAGATATCGCATTCCACCCAAAATTCGATATCGAGATTTCACCGGAAATGCGTGTTCTGAGGCCTCTTGAATCCAAAAAGAATAATTTTTAGAAAAATTTCCCTGTGTGTGTGTTAAAACGCTTATTCCCCGTTTGCTTTATGTTGATCGAGATGATAATCTTGTTGCTAATTTTGTTGTAGGTGCAGGGGAATTGGTAGGCTTTAAGTGATAGTCAAATATTTTAAGAGCTGGTTGCTATGTGGCGTATTCCATTCTCTTTGTATTACCAGGACAAAAAAAATTAATAACGAATTTGAGAAAAGGTATAAGTATTGGAAAATTTAAGGGAATAACAAGCAATATCTCGAAAATGGTTCACTCAACAAAAAAATGTGTAGGACATAAATTGTGTATTTTAAGGCGATCTACATTTTTTGTGTAGTAAACTTTTGTCTATCTCTTATAGTTTACCAGTTATGCAAACGTCGTTCACAATGAAGAATGCTTTTGGAGACATTCCCAGAAAAATTCAGATATACATTTTATTTGTCATGAAAATATCTTAAACATATGATAGTTTAACAAAAGTCGTTTGAGCCATTTTAGAGAAAATTAAAATTTTCGAAAAATGTTCCATGTAAAGGGTAATCTGGGGTGGGGGGATTTTCTTCAAAACCTTCGTGTCGCATCTCTGGAAGATACTTAACCTAACTACCAAGTTTGGTGTTTATCCGACTGTTTGTTTCTGAGTTATGTTGTTCACAGAGACACACGGACATGTTTCCAAAAATGCTTATTTTTGGATTCAGGGGGTCCCAAAACATGTATTTCCGGTGAAATCTCGATGTTGAATTTTTGGGTGGCATACAATACTTCCCCTACTTACTATACGTAGTAGAGAAAGTAAAAAACGAAAAGTAGGATACATATCAAACTTGGTTTTTAAGTCCAAGCATGTAACACGAAGATTTTCGAGGAACCCCCACCCTAAACTATACTTTACGTGGAATAATTTTTGAGTTTATACATTTTCTGAAAAATGGCATCAAGGATTTTGATTAAAATACCATATATTATAGATATTTACACCACAAATAAAAATGTATATCTTGATGTTTCTGGGAGTTTATGAAGTCCTCTTCATTCGGAATGAAACCCATACTTGTCATAACTGGTAGGAGGTAATTACTGGAGGAGGACACTTCGCCACTCTGACCGACCAACTAGCTCTATTGTGGATACATCCCTCGGAGGCAGGGATGAAGTGAAGGAGCCGCATGCAGACGGGATCAGAGACACAGCGAAGTCCCGCTCTCGCCAGTAGACGTGGAGTCCCGCGAGAGGGCGACGAAGCGGCCCTGGTAGACAGGCCATTGTCGTGGTGAAACCTTTCCAAAGCGCAGCAACTATGCCATCTGTCCATCACCAGACGCACTACGGAACTGGAGGCACTGCTTGAAAGATGAAATGACAGGAAATGGGGGAAAGGAGAAATCTCAGCATTCGCCAAGAGGAAAACCACGATGTACCGCATTGTCAGATGGGCGGCTACCGGGAATCAAACCTGGATCATCCAGTATGCGGGCCACAGACGTTGCCGTCTGAGACATCCCGCTCGGTTTCATAACTGGTAAATGTTAAGCTATAGAGAAAAACGTAGTACACACAAAATGTATATATCTTTAAAACACACAATTTACTTCAAATAAGGTTTTTGTGGCATAAGCCTCTTCTAAGATATACGTTATTAAAGGTTCGAATTTCTCATTTCTTGGTCATCCTCTTGAGGTGCTGTCAACATTCAGTTGTTTCTCGCGATGTCATGGAAACAGTATGGAATTTTAAGGCCAGCGTATAGCGTCCAGTTCTTAAACATTTGACTATCGCTATTCCCTTTGTATCTACAACGAATGTGTAATATAACTATTTCTGCAAAGGTTTATCTTGATTACAATGAAGTGCTGGGGGTAATAAATTTTCGTAACTATAGTTTGTATATTCACTAATAAGCGATATGGGGTAGAGAAACAATAGTCACATTTTCTAAACAACGGATCGCTATATAAAACTTTTGAAATTCCACGTTCTTTGAGTGAATACACGAGAAAAACCGAATAGCGACTTATCACTTGAATACATATAAGCATTTGAAAAAACAAACTAATAAAAGAATATCTTGGAAATGGTTAATGCTACGGAAGAATATTATTCGACATAAATTGCATGATTTGAGGAGATCCTTTTTTTTTGTGTAGTAAGATTTTGTCCATTCTTAGGTCAACCAATTAAACGAAGTCCTTAAGAGGATTTTACAGGCTATTACCAGAAAATTCAACATATATATTTTACACGTAATGTAAATATCTTGAATATATAGTCTTTTAATCAAAATCGTTGAGACACACACACACACACCGAGATTGAGGTACAGTCGAGGTCGTTAAGGCTCGAACTCGTGAACGGGAAGGAGGGAATCCCACCAGGACCGTCCTCTCGACTGACGTTTTTTTCAGGGTTTCCTCAGTCCTTATAACTGGGAAATACCGGGTGGTACCCTAGGTTAGGCCTGGAACGTTTTCTTCCTTAATTTTGTTTCCTATTTATCATTTCATGCACTACCCGTGTCACCGCCGTATGAAGAAACTGCGCTATCAAACATCATTAAAAACAAACATACACACAGATAGATATTTTCCTAAAAAGACATTTTTTTATTGAGTAAGCCTCTAAACGGTATTTCCGTAAAATACCGACATGAATTTTTGCAGTACTTCTACTTAGGATTAGGATTACGCTACGTAAGAGACACCTAGCATCTCTACTCACACAGGGATCTTTTGTATATCCCCAGCAGATACAGATGAGATAAAGGAACTGCAGGTGACGTATGGGCTGTAGGACCAGCCGACGCAGACGGCCGAGACGTGCAGAGGTCCCCAAAAGTTACAAGCTTGACAACCCAGCTGGAGAGCGCTCAAGGCAGCCCCCCAAAGCCACCGGAGGGTGGCTCACAGGCTCCCATCCAGCGGAGACTGGGTAAAGCTCGACCCAGCAGCGGAGTCTCGAGCCTCTATCTGACGGGGCCGAGAAGAGTCATCTAAGCTATCTGTGCGCAGTAATCCGACACACAACACCGGAGTGAACCTGTAATGTCAAAGAGGAAGATGAAATGAGAGGGAATGAGGGAAGACAAATTCTGGGGAGACAATGAGCCTTCCCAGCACTCACCTAGTGACTCGGGTAACCCCGAAAAAACTCATGGGTTAGGAACGTCGGTTGCGGGTACCGAACCCACGACCTCTCGAATGCGGGCCACGCAACCTCATGAGCCATCCTGCTCGGTTACTTCCTCTACTTAATAGGTGTGTGTTACAGAAAGTAAAAAGGTGATTTTGATAGGGTAAAACATTATCTACACAATTTTCACAAGTTTGAGGTAAAAACTGTTGTGATCTGTAAGATTTGATAATTTTTATAGGACTGTACAGAGCCATATCACCCGCTAAATACTATCAACGCAATTTTCACAAGTGTAAGGAGAATTGTTGTAACGACTGCAAAGTTTTTTGTATGCGACTGTACATAGGCATTTCGCCTCAAAATGTTATAAAATAATTTTCACAAACATAAGAAGAAAACTGTTGCAATCTGTAAAGACTGGACATTTTTTGTATGTCACTGTACATAGACGTACGACCCGCAAAATATTTTCTATGCAGTTTCCGCAAGTATAAGGAGAAAACTGTTGCGATCTGTAACCAGTGGCAAGTTTTTTGTATGTGACTGTACATAGATATACCGCCGCAAAATATTATCAAGTAATTTTCACAAGCATAAGCAGAAAACGTCTGCAATCTGTAAGGACTAACAAGTTTTTTGTATGTGAATATACATAGACTGCCTCTTGAAGCAGTGTTTTTAACACTTAAATGATTTCAGTCAAATTATATAATATGTAAATTCAATAACAGCCCGCCTTGAAGCAATATGTGTATGTAATAATTTGTAAAATGTATGCAACAGTCATTGCATATGTTTATATTATTGTATACATGTTGAATAATGTTATATGAATGTATTACGTAATTTAATAATGTAGGAGCTGTGAGAATAATAAGTTAAAAGTTGCTACCAATGAGGTAACAATGAGGTAGCCTTGAGGCAATAATGAGTTTGAGAGTTTTAATGTTATTTGTGATACTTGGAAGCATTAATGTAATTTTAGTGACAGTTTATAAAAAATAGCCAATCAACAACCAGAAAAAGCTTTAGTTAAATGAAGGTATTCTATTGGAGTAGCATTAACCAATCAGAGACTTGAAATACAGAAATTTATAAGTTTAGACGGTTGAAATCTAGTCAGTTGCCTGCAGACAGTGATTGTAGCCGGATGCGTGATGCGTCCTCGAGAGATTTTATACGTATTCCTGTGAGAGGAAAAATAAGTTTACGTGTTAAAAAGTGTAATTAATTAATTAAAGAATCTCTATGTCAGTGAAGTGCTATTTAATTTGTGTCAAGGATTAATAAACAGGAGTGAATTAAAACTTAAAATCTGCGTAGGCCTATATTCTTGTCGCATCACACCCTGCCAAGATATTCATGTCTCTAAAATAATACTGACGCAGACGAGGCAAACATAAATATTAAATATTTAAAGAAACAGTTTAATTACAAAGTTAATATTTTTTAAACTTGGGGCAAAGTCCACCTGAAAATACATTTGGGGCGAAGGCTACCGGAAACTGTTTACTATACGTGCGGTTACAACTACTACATGTTCGGCTCCCCAACAGTTGAACTACAATACATCCTACTGCAAATTGACGCCCAAATCAATTTCTTCAAATTGGCGTCCATACGTGGAGCTAAATAAATAAACAACTCCACCGTAACAAACCATTTTTTCTCAAATTGGTGCCCAAACGTGGAGCTAATAAAAACTCTTTCTAAAATACTATCCACTTCTCGCTCTAGTGTGGTAACCGATAACCTGATGCAACTTGAGCAAAAACCTATTTACTTCACGGACGTTCTTTCATAAAGTTACAGCTTTTCCAGAAAATGAGACACTTTCACGGCAGCTTATATTTGCTACAAGCCTGACGTCACCAGAAGCTGTTTATGCAGATACTGTGACGTCAACCCACATTAAAATAAAAATATCTGCGTCTGTTTGAGGGAGTTGTTTACAGCAGCAATCTTACACTGGTGTTCCATCCACTCAATTATTCAAATTTTAATTTCAGGAATGTTCACCAGATAATTCTTCGATCCAACTACACACAGCGGTAAAAATAGCATACCGACGCAGACATGATAGAATAGTTGAATTCTAGAACATGACGTCTGATACTGCATTGCAATTTGCCGTAACTTTGAAACTGCCTACGAATAATGCAGCTAAAGCCTTCATAATTATTTTAAAGAGATGCTGCAGGAGAAAGCTCTGGCGCACTGGAGAGGTCCATATAATTCTGATTAAATAACGTAGGAGTGTGACGCAGCTATGCGCCGAGCTTATCAAGTAGATGGCGTCGAGCGACTGGCCGGTTGGTAAGAGGGAGAGATAAGGAGGAGCGCTCACCCACCGACGTAATTCAAGAAGCGCGCACGGTGAAGCGAGATAATTCTGGAGGCTTCAAGAAAGTCTTGCCATGATAGCCATAAGTAGAGACAGACAAACTATGGAACTTTATACTCTAAAGCATGTCTTCTATCATTATGGCAATTATTTTTATGTTTTTCAGAACGTAGAACATGTGACAAAAATCGTCATCTTAGGAAAATCTTAATATTTCTTCACATCTTGCAAGATTTACAATTTTTCACATTAGCATGAGACTTATATTATGCTATCTTTTATACCACTTGTTTTATAGTGCTTGACCCTATAATTCCATTTCTCCCACAGGACGTGGAATTGGGTGTAACATTCTTACAAAGCCGGTTTAAATATAGTCAATGGGTAGAATACCACAAATTATTCATTAGAAAAAATTAATTATAAAGGTTAAATGCCGCGCCCATTTTAGAATTCATTGAAATAAAGCAATAATAATCTTTGTACTACATATCAAGTTAAGGGAAAAAATGAGGTAAGGATTAAATACAGCTCTAAATGAAATTAATGATCCTTGCAACCCCCAAAGCACTGAATATGTTCACATTCAAATCCAGAAATACTACTAAATTGCAACCGAAATACATAACATTTTTATTTGTCCTTCTCACACAAATATTTGCCACTTTAAATAGAACTTTGCACGTGGTGATATTCCGATATGAACTCGTTTCGATATCTTAAGTACCGCCCCACGCACTAGAAAGAATTTAGAAGTTTACTTACGCCAAAAAATATGTGTATCAATTTAGACAAGGCCGAAAAGTGTGGAGACGGCCGCTCAAATAAGTCCTTTTTCGCCGATCGTTGAGAACTAAGTCTGTTATAATTCACGCAGTAGTTCTAGACATGTGAAAATCTTAATGACAGCTTTAAAGCGAGTAACCTACCAGATCAGGAGGTGACCGTCGTCTGCATGCTGCAAGAGTACGTGGGACAGTTATTGTCAAATATCCGCACACCGGTTATGCACTGCACTGTACTACACTGATAAACTTATAGTTATATACAGTATATTTAAATCCACCATTGTAAGAAGCGCTTAATATAAAAACCTGTCAATATCTGCCTCCAATTCTTCCACACCTGACAGCCCTTCCTCTTCGACGGAAATACTCACATCATCGCTGTCATCACTGTTTTGGTTCTTTCTGCCCCATTATCCTGGATGATAATTATATTTGATTTTCTGTAGTTCCATGTTTTCCAAAATAATGATTCTCGATTTATTTAACATGTCGACATACATTTTCCCATTCTGGCCTTCCAATTTCTGCAAATCGCTGGCGACATAACTGCTATCTTTTAATTTAAAAGTGATATTTCTGCAGGCCACCTATTTTTGGACATTGGGCGAGATTAATTCGATTTGGTTTAGATCTGGGTTTTACGGTGGCAGTCTTAAGTGCATTATGGCCATATCTGGCCAAATATGTATAACTTCAAGCGGTTTGTTGGCTTTAATTAAGTTATATAGTTTAGGCTTACTCATGCTTTCATGTAAAGCTATATTACGCCTAAGTAACCAAGCCCTTATTTCTTCTTTCAAGGAATTTGAAAGGTGCTGCTCTCTTTGAAATTACAACCAGATGCAGACACTTTCTATGCAGACTGTATGTGTTAGGCACTGTGAGTAAGCAAAGGTATTATATCGCTTTCGTTGAGTAAGCTAAACATAAACCATTCCTAGGCTCGGCAGCTGGGATGGCAATCAAGGTCACGTTTCCAGAAGTTTTGCGCCAACTATATACACTATTTTCTTCCTGGGAGCGTATCGCTCGTGGGGCACCGGAAAGATCAGGTGATGATGACGTGGAGGCTGCATAAGCGCTATCTATACTGGCGGAGAGCGCGCAACCTGGCGAGCGCTGTTGGTATCTGGTGCAACCGGTTACTGACTGTTAATCGTGCTGCCGATGTAGTTACGAGCAGGGGCTGAAAATTGTAGTTCATCATTCCAGAGGTGTTAAGCTACTGCAACCATCTCTACTAAAACGTCTACTCCTTGAAAGAAGAGCCATAATTGGGTCGCGGGGATAACTTAAGGTCTGTTTTGCGAGAAGGAAAATCCAGTACAATTACCAACCAGATATCACTATAACATTCATATTTAGAGTTTACTTGTAATGACTTTACAATAAAATAGTACAAGTCCAAATTCTTTCTGCAAGTTTACTTTGAACAAGAATTTTGCATAGTAAAAGCGTGTAACTTTTCTGTCTCGCCAATAACTGCCACGAATCATTGAATATTTCTAATTAGCCAAAACCTACGCGCATTCCTTTACCGAGCAAACAAAGTACTCTCAGCTGGCACCAGGCAAAATTTAGAAGATTACTCACCCAAAAGTATTATATTAAATTTTGATAACGCCGAAAAGTGTGCCAGTGTTTCGCTTACGTCGCCTGGACTGCGAAGAGCTGTTAGCCACCAAAGAGAGGCTGCCCCGCTGGATATTAGGTGTGCATTAACGAGTCTTGTTTTCGCGGGAGACCTCTAGGAGAAGCGCTCCATAAGGCAGGTAATCAAAACTGCTGGAACATGATGTCGTGCTTCATGAAGTGACCAATAGTCCTGGCGTCATGGTTAAGACGTAGCCCAGCATGTCATAACCATTAACGTTGTTATTGCGTAGCTGTAAGATGTCTTCTCGTGGTAAATAAGAAGGAAGAGGTGTACCAAACGGTGCAAGCAATGAACCGGGATTTTAATATATTCGTACAACTATTTTGTGGAACACATTTAGAAAACTCAAGCAACTTTTTTCAAGCGACACCTCTAGAAAATTCCGCACCACCCTTTCCAACACATCAGATACAGTTGAGAAAGTGTAGCATTTCCTACATATGACGTCACGTTCGTATATAAACGCCCTCTATTCCAGAAGAGTTTTTATTTTCACAAGCCGGGCCTTTAGGTATCAAAATTTCACACTTTTTTCTGTTTATCATTTTCTAACAATTAGAGCCTATAGCAACATATTATGCCGTATTGTTTTTCATTTACGGCCTTAATGGAGCATCTCGTGAGCTCACATCAAAACCAGAAACAAAATTGTTACATGTGATTGTTACTTTATCTACTACGTATAGTAAGTAGGGGAAGTATTGTATTCCACCCAAAAATTCGATACCAAGATTTCACCGGAAATACATGTTTTGGACCCCCTGAATCCAAAAAAAGCATTTTTGGAAACATGTCCGTGTGTGTGTCTGAGAACATCATAACTCAGAAACGAACAGTCGGATAATCACCAAACTTGGTATTTAGGTTCAGTATCTTCCAGAAATGCGACCGAATGTTTTCAAGAAAATCCCCCACAACATATTACCCTTTACATGGAACATTTTTCGAAAATTTTAATTTTCTCAAAAATGGCTCTAACGATTTTGATTAAAATATCATATGTTTAAGATACTTTCATGACAAATGAAATGTATATCTCAAAATTTCTGGGAATGTCTACAAAAGTATTCTTCATTGTGAACGACTTTTGCACAACTGGTAAACCACCAAAGATAGACAAAATTTTACTACACAGAAATGTAGATCGCGTTAAAATACACAATTTATGTCATATACATTTTTTTTGTTGAGTGAACCATTTTCAAAATATTGCTTGTTATTTTCTTAAATTTTCCAATACTTATACTTTTTCTGAAATTCGTTATTCATTTTTTTGTCCTGGTAATGCAAAGAGAATGGAATACTCCACATAGCAACCAGCGTTAAAATATTTGACTATCGCTTAAAGCCTAGCATATTCCCCTTGCACCTACAAGAAAATTAGCAATAAGATTAACATCTCGATTAACATGAACCATATGGAGAGTAAGCGTTTGTAAAAATAGTTTGTACAAGAGTAAAGAAAGTCATGTGAGTGTAACACATCAGATTTTTTAATTTAATTTTCTAAGAAGCAAAAAATGTCCACATTTTTCAGTACATAAAATGTCTCTCATGATGCAACTTTTCACCAATGTTTCTAAAATCTGCAAGTTAGGTATAGAAAATATAGACAATGACCTCCAGAAAGTTATTTTTAGAAGTGTCTGAATCGTTCCCTGACAATATTGTATAAATTGTGAAATTTTGGGGGATGTTTGTGAAGAACAGAGGAAAAATTAATCAAATATGGAAAAAACCGGGTTGAGTGTCTTAGTAATATTTAATAGTATTTACGTAACGTCAGGACAAATTTTATTGTACCAGCTTCAATAAATTGAGGTGTAGGGCATTTTTATAAGTAACAGTATTTATACAAACAATAATGAATGCCTGTTTAAGTATTTGCACAGCTGCGGAAACGTTGTGCTCAGTTATAAGATAATCTTGCAAGCATATTTCAAAACAAATTGTTAGAAATTACAGATTTGTGAAATTTCACCATAGGACTGTTTTAAAATCCATAAATTCTATTAAATTTGTCGTATTTCATTTTATGTTTTATTATTAAATATGAACAAAAACATTAAACGCTATTTATTATGATGGGAACATGCTCTAAAATCTTAAAGTATAAGATGTTTTCTTTCTAAAATATATATTTCATAACATTTTATGATTTTGCTTATATTTTCGTACTTTGACAACTATTTCTTTTATTTTGCCTGTGTCTATATAATGTGTAAGAAAGCGTGCTAGCGAGTCAGTCAGTGAGTTGTTGGGTGCGTTTCTGATGCGACATAAAGTGCTGCTAATGGTGCGTTCTACGAGTGAGGTTATAATGTACATTGAGTGCGTTTCTGATGCAATATAAACTGTGTGTTAACGGTACGTTCTACGGGTGAGCTTATGGCATACGGTGAGTACGTTTTTGATGCAACAAAGTGAGCTAACGGTTCATTCTGCGAGTTAGGTTATGACGTAAAGAGAGTGAGTTTCTGGTTCGACATAAAGTTTTGCTAACGCTGCGTTCTACGAGAGAGAATGTGACGTACTGTGAGTGTTGGTGGTGCTGGTTAGATAGCGTGGTTGCATGCGTGTTGGAAAGATTTTCTCCCACGAACGCCAGAGTGCGCTGTCCCGCCCGTTAGGATTGCTGCGTCGCCCTTTTGCGATTCCTCGCCACTCACTGGTGCGTGTATGTTCAAACTGGAAGTGATAGCTCTGTAGCTCTGTAGGCCTATCTGCCTGCAGATCTGGGACCTCCTACTGCTCATTCACCGCATCCCTGCCTCCCGGGGCGGTGTAGCCAGAATAGATTAACCTGGTCGCAGTGTGCGAGGTGTCGCTCTCCGATAATCACATCCTACCAACCCTAGGACGAGGTGAAGGAACCACGGAAGGCTACTGGCCGTAGGTAGACAGGGCACAAAGATGCGCGAAAGTCCTAACAGTTCCAAGCTCTCACAGAACCGTCGTACAGCTGGAGCCCTGAGAGAGGGCGATGAACGATCCATCAATCGAGCAGCCCTCTGATATCCACGAGGAGTATTCTTTCCAGTGAGCATGCATCCGTGACATTTGTCCGGCACCGCCAAACACCACAGATCTAGAAGTACAATGTTGCCGAAGGTCTACCAGGGTAAGAGCCATAGCCCTTTCCCCCGTAAAAGAATCCGGGGACAGCAAAAACCATCCTGGGGGGTTTCCCATGAGGCCAACACCTTGAAGCTGAAAAGGCCCCCCTGCAGTGCATGTGATGGAAATGGATACGCCGCTTACGCGCGTCACCCCGAAGGGCAACTACCGAAAACCTCGGTGGGGCCGACAGCAATCTAGCATGCCGTCTACCGGCTCTCCAGGGCGGTACCGCAGATCAATTAGGCGTCTCACAACCCCGTCAGCATGGAAAACCATGCAGACGTACCCAAGACCCATTGGTTTCGGGAACCACTGCCCCGCCGAGTCCAACCCAATCCGAACAACTCCCCAGTGGAGAGGGGCTCGGTTCGTTCGGCCCAGCGTACTTCTCGTAACATCAGAAGTACCACGAGTGATATGGGTCCGCAGCGCCCGCACCACGGCAGCTGAAGGATCGGAACCCCTCCCCCACGGGGAAATCTAGAAGTACACCTGAAAGATGAGTAGGTAATGGAATGAAAAGGAAACTATGGAAAGGAAATCGTGGTAGAGAAGTAATCACCCCGACATTCACCAGCCGACCCCGGGGAAACTACGAAAGGCCCATGGTCAGAGTGAACTCTCGCCGGTTTCGCACCCGGGACCTACCGAAAGCAAGTCGCACTACTGTGGCGCCACCTTCGTCGATGGACTTCTTTTTTACTTTCTCTACTACGTATAGTAAGTAGGGGAAGTATTGTATTCCACCCAAAAATTCGATACCGAGATTTCACCGGAAATACATGTTTTGAGACCCCCTGAATCCAAAAAAAGCATTTTTGGAAACACGTCCATGTGTGATTCTGTGTGTATGACTGTGAACAGCATAACTCAGAAACGAACAGTCGGATAAACACCAAACTTGGTATTTAGGTTCAGTGTCTTCCAGAGATGCGACACGAAGGTTTTCAAGAAAATCCCCCCACCCCAGAGTACCCTTTACATGGAACATTTTTCGAAAATTTTAATTTTCTCAAAAATGGCTCTAACGATTTTGATTAAAATATCATATCTTTAAGATATTTTCATGACAAATAAAATGTATATCTTGAATTTTCTGGGAATGTCTCCAAAAGTATTCTTCATTGTGAACGACTTTTGGTAAACTGGTAAACCATAACAGATAGACAAAATTTTACTACACAAAAGATTTAGATCGCGTTAAAATACACAATTTGTGTTATATACGTTTTTGTTGTTGAGTGAACCATTTTCGAGATTTGCTTGTTATTCCCTTAAATTTTTCTATACTTATTTTCTCAAATGGGAATTCATTATTCATTTTTTGTCTTGGATATGCAAAGAGTATTAATCTGTGGCAAAGGGAATAGTGCTGCACCTAGCAACCAGTTATTAAGAGATATGTATGTGCTTAAAGGCTACTGTATTTGTAAATATATACTCCGCTTACATCTACAAGAAAATTAGCAATAAGATAGAGTCTGCAAATGTTTATCTCGATTAACATCAAGCAGATGGAGAATAAGCATTTGTAAAAATAGTTTGTACAAGAGTAGAGAAAGTCATGTGAGTGTAACACATCAGATTTGTTTATAGAAATGCTCTTTTTTAGATTCAGGGAATCTTAAAACGTGTATTTCTGATGAAATCTCTAAATCAAAATTTTGGGATTTATAATCTTAGTTTACAAACCCATTATTATTATTATTATTATTATTATTATTATTATTATTGTTATTGTTACTATTATAATTATACACAATTATTCAAAGTAAGTGTGGGTTCTGATATTTACATTATATGACCTAATTTTAGCAACTAAAGTGATGTTCAAGGTAGAAATTCTCGTAGAAATGTTTGGAATTTTGTCTGCCTGCATGTAAAGGAAACAAAACAAGCATTAACACAGGATTTGTTGAGGATTTCTATCGAAAGGTACGGACAATGGAGTTGTAGATAAACACGAGAAGATTTATTTATACACCCAACCACGCCCATCTCGTGCCAAGTGTTCCAACATGTGCTGTCGGTTCATTGTCCAAAACCATCGACTGTAAACATTTAAGTCCTTTTTTCTCAATGTCATTGGAATGTCATCACTTCGCCAAACAGAACTAACACTGGCCTCCTGTTACAGCCGCCTGAGACATTCTTTTCGTTTTATGCTCGGTTTGACCTAGACATATCCTGAATGGTACAGTGCGTTCTTAAAGTCCTTCCGCAGTGGTGGAGTGTGGGAATGTGGTGACTCCACGCATTTATGAATGAATTTAGCTGACTTTCTCTATTCCCTCTATTACATACTATTCTTGCAAAATGTTATTATTTTAGCTACTTCTTCTTAATCCAGATAATTGTAGGATACTTAGGTAAAGCGATAGTCAGATTTTTAAAACACCGTATGTTAAAGATATTTGCATGCGAAGTGAAATGTATATCTTGCATTTTCTGAAATAACCTTTAAATTCTGTTCGTTATGAATGATGAGGTCACAATGTGCATGTTCCGCCTACACTGCAGTGACCTTGATATTTTTCCGTTGTGAATGGTGAATGACCCGCTCAAGACTACGTTTATCAGCTGTGTTATGCTCGTAATGAGTCAGTTGCTACCCTCTGTTTGTGCGGTAAGCACTAGTATTTGTGCATTGTGCATCTCAAGGGTGAAAGTTTCTTCAAGACATCCGTGTCGTCTGTGATTTGCTTAAGAGTGTTCTTATTACTGTTGCAGTTATTGTCTTGTTATTAGTCGACTGAAACGCCTAACTAAAAATTATGGCTTGAACAACGAATTTTTATGTGCGATGCATACGTAAAAACTGAATATTAGGAGAAATTTCCTTGTATTCCAGGTACAGAAACTGTTTGAGGCTTGACTAATAAGTTTAGAACAACGGGAACCATAAACGCTAAACCTAAGTAGTGAAAACGAAATGTTCTAACGGAGAAAAAAAATTTACGAAATTGATTAACCATTCGAAGTTTATAGGAACAATCCCCCCACACCACAGATGAACTTAGGGATAATATAGGGTGAATCACCTAAAACTTATACCACAAATATTTCGGAAATGGAAAGTGCAATTGATGCGTAGTTTTCACAGCATTGATTGGTAGTCAGGGGCTCGTACATTTAGCCTATAAACAGATTTTAATAATACTGATAAGTGTATTTTTTGAGCAAACACACAATTTTTAAACGGAACAATGCCTAGTTACATCAACAGAATAAAGGTAGGGTAAATTCGAATGTCAGTGGCGTTTGTTGCAGGATTCTAGTGCAAGTGGTTTACGAGAAATCTTATTTTGAAACTTTTACGTACCGACACTTGTACAACGTGTGGTAGCACAAACTAAAGAAAAACAAAAGGGAATTACAATACTTCTGTGGATTCTTACAAGTAAAGAGAACATAGCCCTTCAAAGGTTGTCTTCAAAATGACCACTGGTAGCTTCAAATCACGCTTCCAGTCTGCTATGGAAAGACTGCTGCACAGTTCTAGAATTTCAGCGGCAATTTCAGAGCAGGCAGCAGTAATACGTTGCTTCATATCGTCTGGTATAAAGGGTACATCCTTGTAGACAGTGTCTTTCAGACTTCCCCACAGAAAAAAGTCTAAAGGGGTCAGATCCGGTGAACGGGCCGGCCAAGGAACAGGTCCTCTTCGTCCAATCCAACGATTTGGAAACTATCCTTAAGACAAGCTGTAGTACTTAGTGCACTATGGGCTGGACAGCCGTCATGTTGGTACTACATGTTCCTCCTAGTCTGCAAAGGAACGTCTTTTAGCATCCGTTGCAGATAATTTGTCAGGAGGCTGCGATACTTGTGCGAGTTCATTGTTCCTTCTATGAACAAAACGCCTATGAGCTGATGGTTCACTATCCCACACCACACGTTTAAACTCCATGGACGCTGACGTTCCGCCTGACGAAGCCAACGGGGATTGTCAACAGACCAATAGTGCATGTTTCTGCGGTTTACCTGGCCATGATTAGTAATGTTGCCTCATCATTAAACAAGATACATGATGAATCTGGAGTATCATGTCTTAATGCCCATGTACAAAAGCTAACACGATTCTCAATATCGTTTCCATGCAGCTCTTGATGGAGAGAGATGTGATAGGGATGGAACCTATGTCGATGGAGAATGCGCAGTACACTTGCCTGACTTATGCCACTTCCACGTGCGATTGTGCAGGAACTAATTTGCGGATCTACTACAACGGCAGCCAAAACTTTAATTTCTGCCTCTTCTCCAGTCACTTGTTTGCTTCTGAAACGTTTTCTAGTTGTTACAGTACCACTTTCAAGTCATTGGTTGAAGAGGTTGATAAATAATTGCCGAAATGTTTGACGTCTATTGGGATACGTTTCCGCATACACCGTACAGGAACGAACTGCATTCTTCCTACACTCTCCTTACACCACGAGCATGTCGGATTTTTCTGCATTAGTAAACCCCATCTTCCACTCATGACTTACTGCCACAAACCAATTGACCACAAAGTCGCAATGCAATCAATAAACAGAGAACACAATGCAAACAAACATAACAACAACATCGTACCTAGCAACTAAGCAGGTTGAATGGGACAAATAATTGTCGGGGTGGATGCTAGAATCCTGCAATAAAGACAATTAACATTCTAATTTACCCTTCCTTTATTCTATGAGGCAGTATTTTTAACACTTAAATGATTTCAGTCAAACTATATAATATGTAAATTCAATAACAGCCCGCCTTGAAGCAATATGTGTATGTAACTATATATAAAAAGTGTATATTACAGTCATTGTAAATATTTATATTATCGTATCCATGTTATATGAATATATTACCTAATTTAATAATGTAAGAGCTGTGAGAATAATAGGTTAATTGTTGCTAACAATGAGGTAACAATAAGGTAACCTTGAGACAATAATGAGTTTGAGAGTTTAATAATGTTACTTGTGATTATTGGAGCAACAATAATGTAAATTTTGAGACAGTTTAAAAATAGCCAATCAACAACCAGAAAAAGCTTTAGTTATATGAAGGTATTCTATTGGATTAGGAATAGCCAATCAGAGACTTGAAATACAGAAATTTACAAGTTTAGGCGGTTGAAATCAATTCAGTTGCCTGCAAACAGTGTTCCTAACTGGACGCGAGACACGTCCTCGAGAAGTATAATACGTATTCGTGTGAGACCAAAATGGTTTACGTGTTAAAAAGTGCAAGTAATTAATTAAATAATCTCACAGCTCTCTATATCAGTGAAATGTTATTTAAATCGATCAAGCATTAATAAAAGGAGTGAAGTAAAATTATAATCTGTGTGAGCCTACGTTCTTAAGTCGCACTACTCCCTGCCAAGACATCCATGTTTCTAACTAAAATACTGACGCAGCCGAGGCAAACATAAATATATAATATTTAAAGAAACAGTAAAATTACAAAGTTAATATTTTTTTTAAACTTGGGGCAAAGGCAACCTGAAAGTGCATTTGGGGTGAAGGCTACCGGATACTGTTTACTATACGTGCGGTTGCTCCCCAACAGTTGAAATATAATACAACTCCTTCAATACCACCTACTTCAAGTTGACGCCCAAAGCGTGGTGCAAATAACGTAAAGATAATATCTACTTCATCTGTTGATGCAACTAGGCATTGTTCCACTTAAAAAAATTGTATGTTTGCTCAAACACTACACTTTCTCCGTATTATTAATATCTGTTTATAGGCTAAATGTACGATTCCCTGACTACCAATCAATGCTGTGAAAACTGCACATAAATAGCAATTTCCATTTCCGAAATATTTGCAGTGCAAGTTTTAGGTGATTCACCCTAGAGAACTTATGGCAATTACGCAAGCAGATCTTGTGCTTGTGGATGAAACTTCATCCGAAGATGACAGGAATGTCTTCACGCAGATGGACACCACTTCCAACACCCCTTATAACAAGCTTAGTGCTCATTACAATCACAGTGTAATAGACAGTGCACGGAACACGTATTTGCGCGATCCGCGGCCCCGCAATATAGTGAACGTTCTGTATAATTTCTAAAGCATAAGATAAAATCTTACTACACACGTACATCTCGTTAAAGGGTTCAATTTATATAAACGATTCTGATGTGTTATACTCACATAACTTTCTCTACTCTCTGTTATATATTAAAAGGTATATACATTTTTGTTACAAAAGCTTACTTTTCTACTTCACTTTAATCCAGATAAGCATTTGCAAAAATAATTACATTACACTTTCCTTATAGATACAAAGAGAACAGCGACAGTCAAATGTTTAATAACTGGATGCTATATGCTGGCCGTAAAATTCCATACTGTCTCCATGACATCGCGAGAAACAACTGAAAATCATGGAACTTAAAAAGAATTACAAAGTATTGAACAAATCGAACCATTAATAACGGATAATTCGGAAATGGCCTATGCTACGATAAATTATTTGATATAAATTGCGTGTTTTAGAGAGATATAAATTTTTTGTACAGTACGTTTTTGTCTATCGCTTAACGTTTACGGGCTATACAAGATTATACAAAATTCCTTCCTAATGAAGAGGACTTACAGGCTATTCCGAGAAAATTCAAGATATATATTTTATTTTTCATGGAACGATCTTTAATATATGATAGTTTGATCAAAGTAATTACACCAAGTTTTTACAAAATCAAAATTTTCCAAAACGTTTTCATGTAAAGGGTAGTTTGGAACGTAAATATTTTCTTGAAGATCATTGTGTCGCATCTTTGGAAGGTGCTGAACCTAAATACCAAGTTTTGTACTAATCCGGCATATCTTTTTTGAGTTATGCTGTTCAGAGACACTGACATATACAGATGGACCTTTTTCTAAAAACGCTTTTTGTACTCATGGGTACTCAAAACATGTATTTCTGGTGAAATCTGGGTATCGATTTTTGGTTGGAATGCAATACCTTCTCTATCTGCTATGTACGTTGTAGAGGAAGTAATAAAAACCTTGATATGCTGCACTCACATGACTTTCTCTACTCTTGTACAAATTATTTTTACAAACGCTTATTCTCCATATGTTTCATGTTAATCCAGATAAACATTTGCACAAGCGGGTTGCTATGTGGAGCATTCCATTCTCTTTGTATGTCTGCGACATAAAAATCACGAATAACGAATTCGCATTTGAGAAAAAAGTGTTAAGTATTGGGAAAATTCAAACAAATAACAAGGAATATCTCGGAAATGGTTCACCGCACAAAAAATGCGTGCAAAATAAATTGTGTTTTTTAAAGAGATCTACATTTTTGTGTAGTAAAACTTTGTGTATCTTTTACGGTTTACTAGTAATGCAAAAGCCGCTCACAATGAAGAGGACTTTTGAGGACATTCCCAGAAAATTCAAGATATACACTTAATTTGCCGTGAAAATATCTTAAACATACGTATTTTAATTCAAATAGAGCCATTTTTGAGAAAATCAAAATGTTCGAAAAATGATCCATGTAAAGGGTAATTTGGAGTGTTGAAATTTTCTTGAAAATCTTCGTGTCGCATCCTTGGAAGGTACTGAACATAAATACCAAGTTTGTTATTTATCCAACTTTTCGTTTTTGAGTTACGCTGTACACAGACGCATAGACAGACACACAACATTTTTCTAAAACTGTTTTATTAATTCAGTGGGCCTCAAAACATGTATTTCTGGTGAAATCTCGGTATTGAAATTTTAGGTGGAATACAATACTTTCCTTACTTACTGTACGCAGTAGAAAAAGTAGACAGAATATAATACTACAGAAATGGAACAATTTACCAATTGAGCTAAAAGTTATAAAAATTTTGTAATTCAAGATCAAATGAATATATGGAGAAAGCAGGAAAACATTTACAAAAATTAGGTTTAAAATGGTTAAAGTAGTGTGAAGTAAATTAAAGAAAATACGGAAAAAAGGGTAAGAAGGTATATGAGTAAATAGCCAGTACATTATACTTCCCCATTTTACAGGATCGACCATTTAAGTTGAGACTGTACAATTGAAAATGTTGTGTTCTTTTCTTTAGTGATGTATTTAGCCTCACGCTTGGGAACCCAACTTGAAAAAGTGGATAGATGTTTTTAGTTTATTGTTGAAATTTTTCGTTGATGTTAGCTCCACGTATGGACGTCAATTTAAGTTACGTAGTATGGTGCTACGTATGAGAAGCCGATTTGAAGATGTATTTTTGTTGTTATGCTCCAACATTAAAAAATATATTTTAACTTTGTTATTAAAATGCTTCTATAGAGAGTATTTATGTTTGTTTTTGCCTCGGCTGCTTCAGTATTACTTTAGAAACAAGTTTGTCTTAATCAGGGTGTGGTGCGACAAGAATGTAGGCTTACACAGATTTTAAGTTTTAAATTCACTTCTTCTTATTAATTCTTGACACAAATTAAATAGCACTACACTGATATTAAGAGCTGCGAGGTTGTTTAATTTAATACTTGTACTTTGTTATCGCGTATACATAATTTTCGTTTAACATGAAGACGTAATATTTATTTAGAGAACACATCTTCCATCCGGTCACTACCAAGGTCTGCAGGCAACTGAACATATTTCAACTGTCCAAATCCGTAAATTTCTGTATTTCAAGTCTCTGATTGGCTAATCCAGGTCCAATAGAATACCTGCATTTTACTAAAGCTTTTTCTGGCTGTTGATTGGCTATTTTCAAACTGTCACAAAATTTACATTATTGCTACCCTAATCATGACTAGTAGCATTCAAACTCTCAAACTCATTATTGCCTCAAGGTTACCTCATTGTTACCAACGTTAAACATATTATTCCTACATTATTAAACTACGCACTGCATTCACATAACATTATTAAACTTGTTTACAATAATATAAGCATATGCAATGATTGTTACATACATTTTGTTACAAATTATTACATATATATTGCTTCAAGGCGTTATTGAAATTACATATTATATAATTTAATTGAAATTACTCAAGTGTTAAAAATACTGCCTCACAATATATCCAAAACTAAGCGTTGTAGAAAGAAATGCCCATAATAAAAGCTGCTTGATATTATGAGGTAAAGTAAATGTCATTGGTCGTGCTTTGTTTAAAGTACGTTGTGATGGTAGCTTTAGGGTCAATTTAATTTGATTCCTAATCGTAGGTTCCCATAGCTATATTTCATACCGTTACAAACATGGCTAAACTAAAGAAAAAGCTGGATTCCTGGCATCCTAACCTTTACTACAATCTTACCAAAAATTAAACGTGCTTTGCAATTTCATCTGCCCTGCTCTGGTTTATCAATTTCAGACAACAGTCGTTAATAAAACACCATCTAAATTTCTTTCTGATGCTGACAAACTAATTAAATCAACACTAAAACAAATATTATAATTTCCGACTGATATACCTGATTCTACAGAGTGAGCCAAAAGACTCCGAACCGCCTGCGCAGTGTTTTTCCTGTTCGCGTCCTCGGCGCTCGTTGCCGTCTGCTGCTATCATAACATGGATGAAACCATACAAGATTTTAAAACTACTTTTAAAGGCTTTACTTACCAACTTTATGAAAGTAAATGCTGAAACTGGCCACCGTCGTTGTCCATACATTTTTGGCACCTCTTTAGGAAACTATCCATCATGGAATTTTTACAGGGAATTTTCCAAACGATGACCGATGTCGTTTAATGTTTCTTCGGTAAGAACCGAACGCCGTCTTTTAGATTTCTTAGCCTGAACACTTCCTGTGGCGTGAAATTTACTGTAAAGTTCATGGATTGTTGTACGGCCTGTAACTTTTACACCTCGAAATCTTTCTGCAAATCGTACTTTCACTTAGCGAGCTGACCGAGTTAACACATACGAATCATAAATAAATAGACGCTGTGCGGTAGAAAAATATACTAAGCCATGATATACTTTGTGACTAAGTACAGGACAAAATAATAAATAACTCGTAATAACTGAACCACATCACTTCACCGTCAACTCAAAACTGCACTTCACACTGCAGACCAAAATCACGTCAACAGCGTGATTTTGTTTATTGCAGCAGTGCGTTATCATGTTTTTATCATATTCTCACACGCCCAGTGGAAAAAACACCGCGCAGCCGGTAATATTGTTCATAAAATACCGCTCCAGGGTAACATAAAACAAAGTGTACAAGACAAACCCACACATCCTGGAAGAATTAAAACAAAATATCCACCAAGATATTTCTCAACGTGAACTGTGGCGAGTGATGGTTAGTTTCCTAAAGAGGTGCCAAAAACGTATGGACGATGGGCGCCAGTTTCAGCATCTCCTTTCGTAAAGTTGGTAAGTAAAACCTTCAAAAGTAGTTTTAAAAATGTTGTATGATTTCATCCGCGCCTTTCTATGATAGCGGCAGACGGCAACGAGCGCCGAGGACGCGGACAGGAAAAACACCGCGCAGGCGGTTCGGATTCTTTTGGCTAACGCTGTATGTTGTACACAGATAAAACGTATAAAGGACTAGGGCTTTTCAAGTCTGGCTGGGAAGCCTATTTACAACATATTAATGCCTGTCTCAAATTACAGAGATCACACATCACCATTATCAATACCTGTCGTGACTTACCGGACGAGATACATAAAAGCGTGCCTGCAGAAACTCGAACTTGAGAATATTCCCAATGAGAGTTAAGTTGCTTAGAAAAGGCCTGAGGGAGCGTGAATTTCAATCCTGATGTACCCTCTCTCAAAAAGGTAAAGGAGTTGTACTATACAAGCAGTACACTCCAGCTAATAAATGGATTCGACAACCTGACCAGCCTAGTGAATGGAAAACAGCATTAAAAACACTGCCAATGTTTGTCCGCTGCGTGCTACACCAGAAGGTCCCGAGACGGTAACCACTGTCACCACTACTATAGTGAGATGCAAATCCTTGGTCACGTTTTGGGCGCCTGTCCTTTCGGAGAGACACTGCAGAATTGTCGACATCATAAAATAGGATCCACTATTGCTGAAGCCTTAAAACTAAAAGGTCATACAGTATTTCAGCAAGTGCATGGACTCTCTCAAGACGGCTTCTCTCGTCGGTTTGACATACTACCATCCCAAAAGGTTCATCATCCGGATATATCATCAATCCAACAGTGAGAATGGAACAGAATGAACAACAACCAGCTGAAATACGCACTGAAAAGTGTCGAATCTACGAGCCTACCATCCCCTACTACCTTGAGAAGTACAATTTATCATCCATTGAAAGTATTGGAGTGATGGTTGGGGCAAAAGGAACCATACCTAGACACTTTGCTGAGTTTTGCAAAAAGTTCAGTCTCAAGGCCAATTTCATGTACAACATTGCTGTTCTTGCTCTTAAAGGTTCAATCAAAATTCTCCAAACCGTTAAGTTTGTGCCAGGTTCAAATACCGTGGGCCGATCAATCTGTCTGAGGATTTTTCGTAGTTTTCCTCAGTCGCCAAGGTAAATGCCGGATTGGATATTTAATATCCCGACCCAAATTTCCACTTTAAGTCTAAAACAATAGTAAAATGAAAGATAAATGTAAATAGCAAATGCTTGCCTCTATCAACAGACAATATAACCAGTTAGACTGGACGTCACCCTAACACCATCTTCATGGCACGAAGCAGAAGATCCGGCTGCCATGCGCTGGGGGTCTCTGTAGGCACGTGACAAAGCAAGATTGCATTTCAAAGGATGAGACTCAGAAGGTTAACTGTCCGCCTTTCTGTTTGAGGGCGGCGGTTGGACTGGACGGCACCCTAATGTCATCTGCACGGCATGAAGCGGGTGATTACATGGATGAGACTCAGAAGGTGAACTGTCCGCCTTTCTGTTTGAGGGCGGCGGTTGGACTGGACGGCACCTTAATGCCATCTGCACGGCATGAAGCGGGTGATTACATGGATGAGACCTAGAAGGTTAACTGTCCGCCTTTCTGTTTGAGGGCGGCGGTTGGACTGGACGGCACCCTAATGTCATCTGCACGGCATGAAGCGGGTGGTTACAGGGATAAGACCTAGAAGGTTAACTGTCCGCCTTTCTGTTTGAGGGCGGCGGTTGGACTGGACGGCACCCTAATGTCATCTGCACGGCATGAAGCGGGTGGTTACAGGGATGAAACCTAGAAGGTTAACTGTCCGCCTTTCTGTTTGAGGGCGACGGTTAGACTGGACGGCACCCTAATGCCATCTGCACGGCATGAAGCGGGTGATTACATGGATGAGACCTAGAAGGTTAACTGTCCGCCTTTCTGTTTGAGGGCGACGGTTAGACTGGACGGCACCCTAATGCCATCTGCACGGCATGAAGCGGGTGGTTACATGGATGAGACCTAGAAGGTTAACTGTCCGCCTTTCTGTTTGAGGGCGACGGTTAGACTGGACGGCACCCTAATGCCATCTGCACGGCATGAAGCGGGTGGTTACATGGATGAGACCTTGAAGGTTAACTGTCCGCCTTTCTGTTTGAGGGCGACGGTTAGACTGGACGGCACCCTAATGTCATCTGCACGGCATGAAGCGGGTGATTACATGGATGAGACCTAGAAGGCTAGCCACCTTTCTGTTTGAGGGCGACGGTTAGACTGGACGGCACCCTAATGTCATCTGCACGGCATGAAGCGGGTGATTACATGGATGAGACCTAGAAGGTTAACTGTCCGCCTTTCTGTTTGAGGGCGACGGTTAGACTGGACGGCACCCTAATGTCATCTGCACGGCATGAAGCGGGTGGTTACAGGGATGAGACCTAGAAGGCTAGTTGTCCGCCTTTCTGTGTGAGGGCGGCGGTTGGACTAGACGGCATCCTAATGCCACCTACACGGCATGAAGCGGGTAGTTACAGGGATGAGACCTATAAGGCTAGTTGTCCGCCTTTCTGTGTGAGGGCGGCGGTTGGACTAGACGGCACCCTAATGCCATCTGCACGGCATGAAGCGGGTGGTTACAGGGATGAGACCTAGAAGGCTAACTGTCCGCCTTTATATGGGGGCGGTTGGAATGGACGGCACCTTAATGCCGTCTACACGGCATGAAGCAGAAGATTCGGTAGCTATGCGCTAGGGTCTCTGTGACACGTGACGGAGCGGGTGGTTACGGGGATGAGACCTAGAACTCTAACTGTCCATCACATATCGTCCTAAGAGTTATACACCAAAAGATCCGTTGCGATATGACCAATGAATTAATGCTACGTAAAATAAAATAGAGTAAAAAAATAGAATAAAACAGAATCTTCTATATAAACAGAATGCTAAATAAAAGGGAAGAAATAAAAATGAGCAACTCCAAGAGGGAATAACACATTGCATGAATAGCATGTAAAGTTTAAAGCAGTTAATAAACCCTTACTTCAACTGTGAATTGAAGGTTTATCTTGAGTAGAGAAAGGCACCTTACTCCAGACAATCACAACGTAAATAAAAATGTTCTTGGGTCAATAATTGTAAGTGTGTAAGAAGTTTGAGTTAGCAAAGAGAATACGTTTGACATCCTCCTCTGTGAGTTATATATTGAGTTACTATACAGAAGAGCCCTCGGGGCCCTTGTGATATTTGGTTTCTATCTCCCCTGTCCTGGGACCTCAACATTATAAATCTCTATCCAAACTCCAAGTCTCTCCGGTTTTATTGTTCTGCCGCCTTCCAGATATATTTCTCTTCTTATTTCTACTTTTCCTGTTTGTCTAAAGAATATTGAATTAAAACACGACAAGGGCTGCACTCTGTCGTCGGTTTCCAGAACTTAGTTCTCTTACAACAGTATACGTTTTGTTTTCTCTACCGCGTACCTAGTAGGTAGAGAAAATGCTACACTCCACCCAAGAATTCAATACCGATATTTCACCGTAAATACATGTTTTGAGGTCCCATGAATTCAAATAAAGCACTTTTGGAGACGTCCGTGTGTGTGTGTCTGTCTGTGAACAGCATAACTCAAAAACGAAAAGTTGGATAAGTACCAAACTTAATGTTTAAGTTCACTGTCTTCCAAAATTGTGACTGGAAAATTTTCAAGAAAATCCCCCCACCCCCAACTACCCTTCACAGGGAACGTTCTTCGAACATTTTTATTTTCTAAAAAATGACTAACGATTTTGATTAAAATACCATATACTAAAGATATTTACGTGCCAAATCAAATGTATATCTTCAATTTTCCGAGAATATTCTTTTAAGTCCTCTTCATACGGAAGGAATTTAGTATAATCTTACATAACTGGTAAACGTTAAGCAATAGACGAAAACGCATTAAGCAAAAAATGTAGATCTCTTTAAAGCACAAAATGTATTTCAAATAACATTTTTTGTGAAATAAGCTATTTCTTAGATATCCGTTATTAATCGTTCATTTTGATTTAATCGTCCTGGAGTATTTTACGGCCAATGTTCAGAAATTTGTGGGGCAAATCACAGATTTATACCTATTGTGATTGAAAGAACTTTAATCAATAACTTTCTTAATTGAATTTCAAATTATATTGAATCATTAGATGGCTGAAAATAAGTAATGGTCTCTTAAACCATATCATAGTAACATAATAATTACTTCTAGTGATTAATTAAAATTATTCATTACTTGGTGATTATCTTAAAGTCATCTCAACATTCAGTTGTTTCTCGCGATTGCATGGAAGTAGTATGGAATTTTCAGGCCAGCATAAAGCGTCCAGTTGTTAAACATTTGACTATCGCTGTTCTCTTTGTATCTATAACGAAATGTGAGATGTAGCTATTTCTACAAAGGTTTATTTGGATTAAAATGTAGTAGATAGAAAAATAAGCTTTCGTAAGAGTAATTTGTATACTCACTAATAAACGATAGAAGGTAGAGAATGTAATGTGAATGTATCACATTCTATTTTTAGAAAAGGGTCCGTGTGTGTATGTCGTGAACAGCACAATTCAAAAACTAAAAATGGATAAATACCAAACTAAGTATTTAGGTTCAGTGCCTCCAAAGACGTAACACGAAAACTTTCAATAGAATCCCCCACACCAAACTATCCTTCATATGGAACACTTTTCGAAATGTTTGATTTTATAAACAATTGCTCCAACGATTTTTATTAAAATTCCATATATTAAAGATATTTACAGGACAAATAAAGTGTATATCTTGAATTTTCTGGGAATTGGCTTTCAACTCCGCTTCATTCAGAAGGAATTTTCTATAATCTCGTGTAACTGGTAACAGTTAAGTCATGGACGAAAACGTACTACACAAATAAATATAGATCTCTTTAAAAGACACAATGTATAGCTTTAATAAGAATAGTTTGTATACCAACTAACAAAGATAGAGGGTAGAGAACGTCATGCCTACTAAAAAATTCGTCAAAGGCCTGTGTGTGTCTATCTGTGAACAGCATAACTCAAAAACGTCGGAAAAATACCAAACTTGGTATTTAACTTTAATTCTTTTCAAAGATGCAATAAGATTTTCAAGAAAATCACCACCCTAAACTACCCCTAAACATTGAACATTTTTTGAAATTTTTTATTTTCTCGTAAAGGCTCTAATATTTCGACTATAATAATATATGTATTATATATATATTTACATAACAAACAAAGTTTCTCTCTTAAATTTTCTGGGAATAGCTTGTAAAGGCCTCTTCATTTGGAAGGAAATTCATATAATCTTGCATAACTAGTAAATATTAAGCAATAAACGTAAACATACTACCAAAAGAATATTCTATTTAAAATATCAAATTTACTTTAAATAACTTTTTAGTGGCATAAGCCGTTTTCAACGTATGCGCCATTAATGGTTCGAATTTTTTAAGTTATTCCTTTAAAGTCCTGTCCATTTTCAGTTATTTTCCCGCGAAGTCATGAAGAGTAGGGAATTTTAAAGCGCACATATGGCGTCCAGTTCTCGAACATTTGACTGTCGCTAATCTCTTTTTATGTATAACGAAATGTCTAATGTAGCTATTTCTGTAAAAACTTATCTGGAATAGAATGAAGTAGACAGAAAAACGAATCTGATGTGTTAAATTCACATGAATTTCTCTACCCTCTATCGTTTATTAGTGGGTACAAACAATTGCTACTAACGCTTATTTTCCTATCTACTTAATTTTATTTGAAATAAAGCTTTGCAGAAATAGCTACATTACACATTTCATTCTAGATACAAAGAGAACAGTGATAGACAAATGTTTAAGAACTGGATGCTATATGCTGGCCTTAAAATTCCATACTGTTTCAATGACATCGGGAGAAACAACTGAATGTTGACAGGACTTTGAAAGAATCGTAAAGTAATTGAAGAATTCGAACCATTAATAAGAGATATATCGGAAACCGCTAATGCCACATAATGTTAAATTAAATAAATTGTGTGTTTTTAAGTGGTCTACATTTTTGTGCAATGCGTTTTCGTTTACCAGTTCTACATGATTATATAAAATTTCTTCGAAATGAAGCCGAATGAAGTTGTTACCAGAAAATTCAAAATTTACACTTTATTTGCCATATAATGAGATAAGGTGAATTAGCCCCACGTTTTGGCGCCAATTTGAGATAGGTGTTGTTTCACGCATGGAAAAGCCGACTTGAAGTGTGTTTGCAACCGCACGTATGGTACCCAGTTTCCGGTAGGCTTCACCCCAAATGTACATTAACTTTGTAATTAAACTGTTTCTTTAAATATTATGTATTTATGTTTGCCTCGGCTGCGTCAGTATTATTTTAGAGACATGGAAGTCTTGGCAGGGCGAGATGCGACAAGAGTGTAGGCTTACATAGATTTTTAGTTTTAATTCACTCCTTTTTATTAATCCTTGACACAAATTAAATAGCACTTCACTGATAGCAAGAGCAAGAGCTATTATTAATTACACTTTTTAACACGAAAAACTATTTTCGTCTCACAAGAATACATATTAAATTTCCTGAGAACACTTTTTGCGTCTGGTTACAATCACTGTTTGCAGGCAACTGACAAGGTTTCTAGCGCCTAAATTTGTAGATTTCTGTATTTTAAGTCTCTGATTGCCTATTTTTACTCCAATAGAAATCCTGCATTTAACTAAAGCTTTTTCTTGTTGTTGATTGGCTATTCTTATAAACTGTCACTAAAATTACATTATTGTTACTCCAAGAATCACAAGTAGTACTGTTAAACTCTCAAACTCATTATTGCCTCAAGACTACCTCATTGTTACCTCATTGTTAGCAACTTTTAACTTATTATTCTCACAGCTCCTACATTATTAAACTACGTAATACATTCACATGACATTATTGAACATGTTTACAGTAATATAAGCATATACAGTGACTGTAATATACACTTTTTATATATTATTACATACAAATATCGGTTTAAGGCGGGCTGTTATTGAACTTATATATTATATAATTTTACTGAAATCACTTAAGTGTTAAAAATACCGCCTCAATAAATATCATTATATGCGGTATTTTAACCAAAATCGGTAGAAACATTTTTTAGAAAATCTAAAATTTCGAAAAATAGTCCGTGTAAAGGGTAGTGTTGGTGGAGGATTTTCTTCAAAATCTTAGTGTTACATCTTTGGAAGGTACTGAACTTAAATACGAAGGTAGGTATTCATCCGACTTTTCATTTTTGAGTTATGCTGTTCACAGGCACACACAGATAGCAGACATACTGATAGACACACAAATATAAACATTGACCTTTTTATAGGAAAGTTTTACTTTATTCGGGGGTTTAAAACATATATTTGGTAAAATTTGATGTAAAATTTTTGGCAGAACACAATACCTTATCTACTTACTGTAAGTAGTATAGAAGGTAATAAACTTTCGTAGGAATAATTTGTATACCCACTATTAAACGATAGTGGGTAGAAACGACCACGTGAATGTAACACATCAGAATTTTTAAAATAAAAATTAGAACATAGGAAAAGTTTAATGTAACCGTCACTTCGTGTAGTTTAAAGCAAGTCCAACGTTTAAATTCCTTCATAAATATTTAATTATTCAAACTTTGAGCTTAAACAAATCTTAAAGAATAACAGTCCCGAGCAAATGGTATTCACAATGCACTCTTTTGCTTCCACGTGTAAGCGGGGAGAATGTAAGTCCCCTGTAATCTAAAATAACAGTGAGCCTACAGCTTACTTCGCCTTGTGATTTGAAAATTACCTTCTCTGCATCGTCTTTGTGTTATGACAAGGAAATTTGAATCTCGTTTCCTGTTCGCCCCACTTTATCAGCTCAAACAGCAGTTACATTGGTATTAAACCCGAGCTCTGTAGCCAAATTAACTTCTCGGCGATGCTCTTTCCGAAGTTGGTACCATCAATCTCGATTAATTCAACATCGTTCTTAATGCGCTAGCAAGGATCGATATTCGCATTAATATGTAATTACAAAAGGAATCAGAGGATATAATTAAGAATTCAACACACCTAAAGGTTGTGTTTTAGTTTTCCAGCATGTCTGAGTGAATACTTTCAGAATACAAACAACAAAAATATGTGTTACATTCACATGACTTTCCCCACTCTCTATCATTTATTAGTGGCCATACAAATTATTCTTTCGAAAGTTTATTTTCCTATCTATTTCACTTTAACCGAGATAAACCTTTTCAGAAATAGCTGCATTGCATAATTCATTAGAAACAGCGATAACCAAATGTTAGGAACTGCACGCTATACGCTGAGCTTAAAATTCTATGGTCTTTCCATGACATCCCGAGAAGTAACTGAAAATCCACGGGACTTAAAAAGAATTATAAAACTATTGAACAGATGAAACCATTAAAAAGAGATATCTCAGAAGTGGCTTATGCCATAAAAAGGTATTTGACATAACTGTGTGTCTACATTATTTGTGTAGTATGTTTTCGTTTATCGCTTAACGTTTACCAATTATACAACATACAAAATTTCCTCCAAATGAAGTGGATATCACAGGTAATTCCCAGAAAATTAAAAATATACATTTTATTTGTATGTCAATATCTTTCATGTATGATATTTTAACCAAAATCGTTGGTGCCATTTTTCAAAAAATACATTTTTTCAAAAAGTGTTCCATATAAAGGGTAGTTGGATGGGGAATTTTCTTTAAAAATCTTGCTTTGATTATACTAAACCCAAATACCAAGTTTGGTATTCATCCGACTTTTCGTTTTGAGTTATCTGTTCACAGACAAACAGACACACACATACACGCGGACCTTTTTCTAAAAATGTCTTTTATGGATTTAGGGGGTTTCAAAACGCGTATTTCCGGTGAAATCTTGATATAGAATTTTTGGGTGGAATAGAATACTCTCTCTACCTATTATATACATGGTAGAGAAAGTAAAAATCTGATTGTTATACTCACATGACTTTCTCTACTCTTGTACAAACTATTTTTACAAACGCTTATTCTCCATCCACTTCATATCAATCCAGATAAACATTTGCAGAAACTATCTTATAGCTAATTTTCTTGTAGGTAAAAGGGGAATAGGCTTTAAGCGATAGTCAAATCTTTTAAGCGCTGGTTGCTATGTGCAGCATTCCATTATCTTTGCATGTCCAGGACATAAAAAGATGAATAACGAATTCCCATTTGAGAAAAAGTATAAGTATTGGAAAGTTGAAGCTAATAGCAGGAAATATGTAGAAAATGGTTTACTCGAAAAAAATGTATATGACAAATTGGATTTTTTAACGAGATCTACATTTTTGTGTAGCAAAATGTTGTGTATCTTTTACGGTTTACCAGTTATGCAAAATACGTTCAGAATGAAGGCAACTTTGGAGAAATTCCCAGAAAATTCAAGATATACATTTCATTCGTTATGAAAGTATCTTAAACGTATGGTATTTTAATCAAAATCGTTAGAGCCATTTTTGAGAAAACGAAACTTTTAGAAAAATATTCCAGGTATAGGTAGTCTGAGTTAGTGGAGATTTTCTTGAAAATGTTCGTGTCACATCTTTAAAAGATACTGAAACTAAATACGAAGTTTGGTATTGATCTGAGTTTTCGTTTTTAAGTTATGCTGTTCACATCCACACAGATACACACGAACCGTTTTCTAAAAATGCTTTTTTTAGATTCAGGGAACCTCAAAACGTGCATTTACGGTGAAATCTTGATATATAATTTTTGGGTAGAATGCGTAGTTGCGGAAGGGAAAAAATAGCAGATTTTAATGTAGGGCTGGATGTAATTTTAGTACTAGGTGAAATTGTCAAACTGCATTGACAGTGTTCAGTGCAAGATACGGGTTGAAAATGTCACATATGAAATTCAAACGACTGGAAACACGACTACGTAAGCATGGAAGTGTAAAGAACAAAAACCGCTTGAAGTGAATGATGAAAATACCTCCAATATTCTTGCTGTTGTAGAAGTGAATCCACACCCTCGGACTACTTTTTATGGGGATACACAATACAGAAAGTCAAGTTTAAAGCACCTAAAACCAAAGAGAATATTGTGGCGTATTGTCATTGTTCTGGCTGGCAGTTTTATAGACACTAGTGGTGGGGATAGCGTCGGTCTTACTGAGTATTCCGTGAGAAGTGGATCTGCGTGCAAGCCGGCCTTTGGCTCGGTGAACAACTCCCCTCACCTTTCATGTTTAATTATGTAGGAACCCCAAACAGTTGAGAAATATATCTAGGAATGTGTAAGTAGATTTGTGTTATGGATTTTGTACAGCGAAAGCCCACGCCTTCCTCTTAACCTCCACACCACGTTTCGGTTCTCATCGACCAAGTGAGTATACGTCCTTCAATGTACGTTCTGGGTACTAGAAACTAATTTAATTTTTCAAGTAAACTTTTAGGCCTCTACCCAGCATGTAACAATATGAGATTTCGAATACGTGAAGTTTGTCTCATTATTAGCCGGTGTATGTTGTTAACAGTTAGAGAAAACCTTTCCAAAATAATTAAGTGTTTAAATCTTAATGAAGGATATTCTAAGCGTTTAATAAAGTAATTTAGAGTAATCACCTGGGTATTTATGACTTACTTATTCGTTTAGTAATATTTTCTAATATTGTTATACTTCAGTAAATACCCTTTAAGAGCTCAACAATTCATTTAAGAAAAAAACGTTTTAATAAAAGTTGCTTAGGTTATTGAGGGAAACCAGAATATAAAAACAGATTATTATTGCTTCATTGTAATAATAGTGAGTCGTACATTTAATTTACGTCCCATCTGTACTAGGTGTTATCTAATAAGCGCTTTCGGGAGACGTGTTTCTCCCATCTTCAGCTTAACTCAACTAGCTTTTCATTCACTCCCCTGTTCCCCAGGTGTTGAATACACCTTTGAACAATGCAACAAATTATTTTAAAAAATCAGGTATTTATCAATTCCATGTCAAGATTGCCAAAATATATTGGTAGAAGAAAAAGAAATTTAAAAAATCGTTTAGGTGAACATCAGAGAAATATAAAATTAAAACAATTAGATAAATCAGCAGTGGCCAACCATTTTTGGATTTGTAACCATGAAGTAGGACAAGAGATAAAATTATTAAAACCTATAGAGATTTCTTCAAAACTGGAAATTTGGGGAAAAAATGTTCATTCATCTCAACATCAAGAATATTTTAAATTTTGAAATACCGTCTACAGACTACTTGATACAGCTTATCCAATCAAATTGCAAGAGACAAGAAAGAAGACAGATGAGTTCCCAATCTTCATCACAGATGGTAGTAAGTTCAAGACAACCAGATCACAATTTTCCCAACAGAGGACAGAACAATCATCTACTGAAGTATTTCTTGGGGGTCAGGGGAGTGAATGAGAAGTCAGTCTACTTAAGCTGAAGATGGAAGAAACACGTCTCCTGAAGGCGCTTCTTAAACAACACCTAGCGCAACCGTAATGGAAATTAAAATGTAACGACTCACTATAATTATAATATGATAACATTACAATCAACAATACATCTCTTCAATTATAATCTATCATGGTTTCATTTAAAATTCTGAGGTTCGGCCCCGTGTGCCCCATAAGGGCACCATGGAAATATTTTTCAAATCACAATTTCAGGTCCCCTTGTTCCTATAAGATTTGCAATTCTTTGTATTGGTTTTTCTATTCGTTTAAGAGATATTCACTTGTAACACTTTATGGGGGCCAACCTGTATCTAGTTAGAACGTTGATCGCCCTGACATAGGTGCCGGCCATCTTTGCTTTTTAGTAGCTTGAGTTAGGCTGCGTCCACCGAGCGAGGTGTGCGACTCCCGTTCGCGAGATACCTGGCTCGATCCCATGTGACCGCCCACAAGACCCAAGTGTTTTTCGTGGCTTCCCGGTTCGGCAGCCGAATGCTGGGGTGGTACATTTTCTATCACGGTTCTCCTGCTGTTCACTTCCTATACCCTTCATCTTCCTTGTCATCTGTTTCAGTGTTGAGGACCAGGCGACGGTGTTCGGCGGGTTGCGGCTGGGCAAAGACTGTGGAGGCTTCTTCCTGATGTTTCAGGAACCGCTTGGTTAGGACCGCCTATGGGTGCTTTAGGAAAGGCGCTCCTTCTGGGACCCCAACGGATGCTCGGGCCTAGGGATGGGCCCGGGTGGCGTTGTAGGCGTTATATCTGAAAACATTAGGGACTCCGTCCCTAGGGGATGGCATACGTGCGGTGCTTTGCTTCGGGTTCGGGGACCCCTCCGTTTGTCAGTATCCTTTACCTTTTAAGCTGCATACCTTATATGAGTGGCGATATGTTTTATCAAGGATATACGAGGGCTGTCCCAGAAGAACCCGACCTAACAAAGAAAACACACAAATTTTGGGTAAAAACATCTTTATTACTCTACATTGTCTCCTCTCACCTCGATACACTTTTCCCAGTGATGTTCAATAGCCTCGATACCCTGTTTATAGTGAGAACCGTCGAGTTCTGCAAAATAGCCATCAACTGCACCCCTTTCAATCCACTGTTTTGACTGTTCCTTCAAACCAGGTGTGAAGTGATGGACCCATGTTTTATCCATGGTTATGAATCGACACAAAAACTCGGCTTTATTGCAGCGAAACAACGCCAAACACTCGACTGAAACATCCTCACGACGCTGCTTTTGTTCCATTGTGAGTAAACGTGGCACCCATCTTGCGCATAGCTTTCTCATGTCTAAATTTACAGTTAGTGTGCGATGTACAACACTTTTTGAAATGCCTGCGATGTCTGCTAGCTCGCGCATTTTCAGTCGACGGTCATCCAACACCATATTGTGGATTTACTTCACAATTTCTGGCGTGGTCGCCTCATTTGGTCGACCACTGCGATGTTCGTCTTGGCAGCTCGTACGGCCTCGCTTAAACTCTGCCACCCAATATTTTACTGTTGTAAACGAAGGAGCAGACTCCCCCAGAGTAGAATCTAGCTCAGCTTTAATATTAGTTGGACTAAGAGCTTTCAAATGAAAGTATTGTATCACATAACGATGACCAGTTTTATCCATGTTTACAAATTTGCTGAGAGAGTTCACTATTAATAGCTGCCAAACAGTTACTAAACAACTTAGCATCGTCAAACTTCAAAATTAAGCTTTATAAGGGTGGTACTTTCTACCATAGTCGTTTGTTTGCAACAACCACCACTATATACACGTCAGGTCGGGTACTTCTGGGACTGCCCTCGTACAACAAAGCTTAATGACATAAGGAAAGATGTTAAGATGCTTTGGTAGCCATATCTGGCAGCAATATATCTTGAACCTTCTATGAGCAAGTGATATAGAAAACAAATCATTTGAACGAATGCAGACATGTGTCTCTTTCTCCAGTCCGAATTACAATATAACATCGAAACTTTTATACACGGCTTGAAGTTATTAGTGCTACTACTCTGCTATCAACTGTCTGGCCATAAACAACTGATTTACAGCTTCAGTAATGCCTTAGTTGAGAACATCTCAAACTGACATAAAATTTGTCAAAAAAAAAGTACGAATGTCCATTTCCGGGGGGATTTATTTTCTCAAACATCAATATAAACCTTTACTATTACTGCAGAGAATCGTTTGAATACATAACAAACGCGGAAGTCACTCACAGTTCCCATATATAGTGTCGAGGAACACAAAGAAGGAATTCAAATTACTTTCTCTACTAACTATTCTACGAATTATTCTTAACGACTTATCACTGGAAGAGAGTATAACACTTTCAAAATTAAAATAATAAGAAAGATTATGAAGTCGTAACCACGTAAGACACAAAGTTTCCGGTAGCCTTCGCCTGAAGTTTACTTTCCGGTGGCCTTCGCCTCAAGTTTACTTTCCGGTGGCCTTCACCCGAAGCTTACTTTCCGGTGGCCCTTCGCCTCAAGTTTACTTTCCGGTGGCCTTCGCCTCAAGTTTACTTTCCGGTAGCCTTCGCCCCAACGTTACTTTCCGGTGGCCTTCGCCTCAAGTTTACTTTCCGGTGGCCTTCACCTCAAGTTTACTTTCCGGTGGCCTTCACCTCAAGTTTACTTTCCGATAGCCCTCGCCTCAAGTTTACTTTCAAGTGGTCTTCGCCTCAAGTTTACTTTCCGGTTGCCTTTGCCCCAAGTTTTCTTTCAACTTTATATTTTAATGTTTCTTTAATATTATATATTTAGGTTTGACTCGGCTGCGTCAGTATTAATTTGTAGAAACATGTATCTCTGAACAAGGTGTGGTGCGGCTGAAGAATGTAGGCTTACACAAATTGTAATTTTTACTTCACTCCTCTTTATTAATTCTTGACACGACTAAATACATTCACTGATATATAGAGGTCTGTGAGATTATTTATTAATTACTTGCACTTTTTAACACGTAAACTTTATAATATCCTCGCCGTAATGAATTTTTGTCTCACACTGAATACATACTAAACTTCTCGAGGACGCGTCACGCGTCCGGTTACGAGCGCTGTCTACAAGCAACTGAACTGATTTCTACCGCCTGAATTTGCAAATTTCATCTATTTCATGTCTCTGATTGGCTATTCCTATCCAATAGAATACCTTTATTTAACTTTCTGCTTGTTGATTGGCTATTTATAAACTGTCTCAAAAATTACATTATTGTTGCTCCAAGAATTACTAGCAGTATTATTAAACTTTCCAATTCTTTATTGCCTCAAGGTTACCTCATTGTTAGCAACTTTTGACCTATATTCTCACAGCTCCTACTTTATTAAATTACGTAATACATTCACATAACATTATTAAACATGTACATTATAATATAAACATTAATACAATGACTGTTACATACACTTTTTATATTCTTATTTATACACATATTGCTTTAAGGCGGGCTGTTAGGGAATTTATACATTATATAATTAGACTGAAATCATATAAGTGTTAAAAATACTGCCTCAAAGAATATCCTGGAATTTAATAACATCATAACAACATCATTTGATATAAACTGCGTGCTTTAAGGAGAAACTAGCGATTAAATTTCCAAAATATATTTCTAGTCTCTATGCAGTCTAATTAATTAGAATTTCTTATTTAATTTGTTTTATATTATATTATATATATTTAAAAATCTGATATGTTAAAGTCACATAACCTTCTCTACTCTCGACCGCTTATTAGTGGATACATAAATTAATCCTACGAAATTTATTTTATTATCTACATCATTTTAATCAAGATAAACCTCTTGGACGCTATACGCTGGCCTTAAAATTCCATACTATTTCCATAGCGAGAAATAACTGAAAACCAACAGGACATGAAAAGAATGAATAAGTATTAAACACTTCGAAACATTAATGACGGATATCTCGGAAATGGCTGATGCCACAAAAAAGTTATTTGGAATAAATTCTGTGTTTCAAACAGATCTACTTTTTTGTGTAGTACGTTTTAGTCCATGGCTTAACGTTTATAAAAATTTCCTTCCAGATGACTGCAAACTATTTCCAGAAAACTTGAGATACACATTTTGTTTGTGATGTAAATATCTGTAATATATGGTATTTTAATCAAAATCGTTAGAGCTACTATTCAGAAAATTAAAAAATTCTTAAAACATTCCATTTGGGGTGTAGTTTCGGGTGGGGCATTTTATAAAAAAATCTTCGTGTCGCGTCTTTGAAATATATTGAAACTTGAACACCAAGTTTGGCATTAATCCAACATTTAAAATTTCTTTTAAAATCGCCTTTTTTGGATTCATGGGCTCAAAACATATATTTCGGTAACGATTTTTTGGGTGCAATGCAATACTTTCTCTATCTATATGTACGTGGTGGAGAAAGTAAAAACGAATGGTGACGTAACACTGGAAAAGAGTATAAATATTTGAAAATTCAAACCTAGAACAAAAAATATCTTGGCAATGGGTAACGTTATAAAAAGTCATTTGACATAAACTATGTAGATTAAGAGGAAACCAAATGCTGAGAATAGTCAAAATATGACATCTCTGAACTGGGCTAGTGAACGGATGAGACACCTAGCACTGCGGTCCTCAAGGAACCTATTGTACATGCACCACCCGAGATGAACCGATGAGATGAGGGAACAGCAGGAGACGCGCAGTGTTCCCTAACAGTTCCAGCCCAGTCTACGCGGCCACGGAAGTGCCGCTTGGAGACACCCTCCGGTGTGAGAAGTTGTTTTTGTTGTTATTGTTATAGTTGTCCCCCCCCCTTTGCGCAAATTTGAAGTAGTTAGTTGCTGCTACGTATTGAAAGTTAAAATGTTGTAGGAGTTGTATTTAGCCCCAAGTTTAAAAAAATATATTAACTTTGTAATTAAACTGTTTCTTTAAGTATTTAATATTTTTGTTTGCATCGGCTGCGTCAGTATTTATTTTTAGAGCAATGGTTGTCTTGGCAGGGTGTGATGCGACAAGAATGTAGGCTTACACAGATTTTAAGTTTTAATTCACTTCTTTTTATTAATCCTTGACACAAATTAAATAGCACTTCACTGATATCAAGAGCTCTCAAATTCTTTTATTTAATACTTGTTTTAACACGTATACTACTTTCGTCTCACACGAATACCTATTAAATCTCTCAAGAAAGCACAAGCAACGCATCCAGTTATGAGCACTGTTTGGAGCCAACTGAACTGATTTCAAGCGCCTAAACGTGTAAATTTCTGTATTTCAAGTTTCTGATTGGCTATTTTTTATTTCAATAGAATACCTGCATTTAACTAAAGCTCTTTCTGGTTGTTGATTGGCTATTTTTATAAACTGTCACTAAAATCACACTAATGCTTCCAGAATCACAAGTAACATTTAAACTCTCAAACTCATTATTAACTCAATGTTACCTCATTGTTACCTCATTGTTAGCAACTTCTAACCTATTATTCTCACAGTTTCTGCATTATTAAATTACGTAATGCATTCACATAATAACATTATTGAGCATGTATATAATAATATAAGCATATGCAATGACTGTTACATACATGTTATAAATTAGTACATACGCATATTTCTTCAAGGCGGGCTGTTATTCAAATATATATTTATATAGTTTGATTAAAATCTTTAAGTGTTAAAAATACTGCCTCAAGTGGGACCGGGGAAACATTTCCAAATCGCAAGCATCTGCACCATCTGTCCGACACCGACCGAATCACAGCCCCGGAGTCAACCTGAAACATGAAAGGGAAAAGAAATGGGGGAGAGAGGAAATACATGGTAGAATACATCACTCCAGCACTTGCCTGTTCACCAGGGAAAACCACGAAAACCCATGGTTAGAGTGGGCGGCAACGCGGAATCCAACCCGGGACCTTCCTAATGCCAGCCTCATACGTTACTTCAGAGCCATATCTCTCGGTATATTACATTTCTAGTTTTTGTGAAGTCTAGTTAATTCGAATTTTCTCTTTAATTTCATATATATTTTATTAATATAGGCACAATACTTGTATTTAAAATACCGTTTTTAAATATCTGATGTGTTACATTCACATGACTTTGTCTACTCTATTGCTTATTGTTTATTTCCCTATCTACTTTATTTTAATCGAGATAAACCTTTAAAGAAATAGCTACATTACACATTTCGTTATTTATACAAAGAGCACAGCGACAGTCAAATGTTTAAGAACTGGACGCTGTATGCTGGCCTTAAAATTCCATACTGTTTCCATGACATCGCGAGAAACAACTGAAAATCCATGGGACTTGAAAACAATCACAAGTATTGAACAATTCGAAACACTAAGAACGGATCTCTTGGAAATAGCTGATACCACAAAAAACTGATGTGTTACACTCACATGACTTTCTCTAATCTTGTACAAACTATTTTTACAAACGCTTATTCTCCATATGCTTCATTCAATCGAGATAAACATTTGCAGACTCTATCTTATTGCAAATTTTCTTGGAGATGTAAGGGAATATATATTTACAAGGGCAATATAGCAATACAGTAGCCTTTAAGCACATACATATCTCTTAATAGCTGGTTGCTAGGTGCAACACCATTATATTTGCTACAGATTAATACTCTTTGCATAACCAAGACAAAAAAATTAATACCGAATTCCCATTTGAGAAAATAAGTACTTAAAAATTAAAGAGAATAACAAGAAATATCTCGAAAATGGTTCACTCAACAACAAAAATGTATATGACATAAATTGTGCATTTCAACGCGATCTACATTTTTTGTGTAGTAAAATTTTGTCTATCTCTTAAGGTTTACCAGTTATGCAAAAGCCGTTCACAATGAAGAATACTTTTGGAGACATTTCTAGAAAATTCAAGATATACATTTTATTTGTCATGAAAATATCTTAGACACATGATATTTTAATCCAAATCGTTAGAGCTATTTTTGAGAAAATTGAAATTTTCGAAAACTCTTCCATGTAAAGGGTAATCTAGGGTGGGGGATTTTCTTGAAAACCTTCGTGTCGCATCTCTGGAAGATGCTGAACCTAAATACCACGTTTGGTGTTTATCCGACTGTTCGTTTCTGAGTTATGCTGTTCACAGACAGACACGGACATGTTTCCAAAAATGCTTTTTTTGGAATCAGGGTGTGTCAAAACATGTATTTCCGGTGAAATCTCGGTATCGAATTCTTGGGTGAAATACAATACTTCCCCTACTTACTGTAGGTAGTAGAGAAAGTAAAAAAGAAAGTCAGATAAATACCAATCTTGCTATTTCAGTTTACTATCTTCCAAGGATGCGACACGAAGATTTTGAAGAAACTCCCCCACCCCAAAGTACACTTTACATGGAACATTTGTTTAAAATTTTAATTTTCTCAAAAATGGCTCTGAAGATTTTCATTAAAACACCATATATTTAAGATATTTTATGGAAAATAAAATGTATATCATTAATTTCCTAGAAATGTCCCTAAAAGTCCTCTTCATTCTGAATGAGTTTTGCATAACTGGAACACGTAAGAGATACACAAAGTTTTACTACACACAAAATTTAGAGCTCCTTAAAACTTACAACTTATGTCATATATATTTTTATTCCTGGTTGTTTGTTTGAATTTTTCAATACTTGTACCTTTTCTCAAACGGGAATTCATTCTTGTTCTTCTTTCTCTGTTTAACCTTCTCTTATGTAGGACTTACACCTCCCAGGACTTACAGGCGGGTGCCTGCGGTCAGAGGCCCGTCGAGGAGCAGACACTCATCAGACAGAACATCCAGGATGGGGTGATCAGCCCGATGCCTGGTATGGGAGGAAGGAAGTAGATGAAACGAAATTAGGGTGAAATGGTTGAAAGGAAAGGTGATGATGGAGCAGTTGCTGGAATGAATGGCGGGGGAAACCGGAGAACCCGGAGAAAACCCGCCCAGACACCGCTTTGTCCACCACAAATCCCACTGGGATTGAACCTGGGCCACCTCGGTGAGAGGCGAGCGATCTAACCACTCGGCCACGGCGCCGGGAATTCATTATTCATTTTTATTTATGTCCTGGTAATGCAAAGAGGACGGAATGCTCCACACAGCAACCAGCTTTTAAAACATTTGACTATCACTTAAAACCTACCAATTCCCCTTGCACCTACAAGAAAATTAGCAATAACATAGTTTCTACAAAAGTTTATCTGGATTAACATGAAGCATATGGAGAATAAGTGGTGGTAAAAATAGTTTGTACAAGAGTAGAGAAAGTCATGTGAGTGTAACACACCAGGTTGTTTATGTCAGGGTGAACAACACAATTACTTGAGCACGAGAATGCATCCTTGAGCATGCACTGAAGCTCTTATTTACAAGGTTACATCTACCTAGGTTGGCTTCAAAATAACGCTTCAAGCATGTCTCTTTAGAAAATTCTGTACTCTAATACTATGATCTTGTATCCTCGTTCTGGAAACAAATCTGTATGCAAACTTTGGTTCCTTACAACACCTTTGTAAAGTTACAAGACATATATTTTATTTATAATTAAAATATACAGTGTGAATCAGAAATCCAGCGATAAACTTTCAGAGGTGTTCAGTGATAGCTTCCGAGTATTTTGGTATAAGAGACCCACGGTCTCCGGCGGATCTTTACAGAGTAATTATATTTCGTTTGGCTTCTTGCCCCAATTAACTTTGTATCTGTATTGCACTGAAAACACTGTACTACAATATAAATGTCAACGGTATGCGCTGTATCTTGTCTGTAAACAAATTATTTGCATTCGCTCACGGTACCTGTTGTTGACAATAGTAATGTTCTGTTTAACTCTTTACCCTCAAGACTGCATTCATTACCGCTCGGTTCTGTCTAGGGTTTTGTTTTTCCGACAATGTTAGTTGTATGTACAGTGATACACAACATTATGGATAGGTTTATTGATGAAGAGTTGGACGATATGCACCTTGTGTATGGGTTCGCTGAGTGCAAAACGGCGCTTTGCTGTGTTCCCGTACCGACGGTAACCACATCACAGTACTTTTGCATCTGTACATACACTACGTGATCAAAAGTATCCGGACACCTGGCTGAAAATGACGTACAAGTTCGTGGCGCCGTCCATCGGTAATGCTGGATGTCAATATGATGTTGACCCACCCTTAGCCTTGATGACAGCGTTCACTCTCGCAGGCATACTTTCAATCAAGTGCTGGAAGTTTTCTTGGGGAATGGCAGCCCATTCTTTACGGAGTGCGGAACTGAGGAGAGGTATCGATGTAGGTCGGTGAAGCCTGGCACGAAGTCGGCGTTCCAAAACATCCCAAAGGTGTTCTATAGGATTCAAGTCAGGACTCTGTGCAGGCCAGTCAATTACAGGGATGTTATTGTCGTGTAACCACTCCGCCACAGTCCGTGCAGTATGAACAGGTGCTCGATCATGTTGAAAGATGCAATCGGCATCCCCGAATTACTCTTCAACAGTGGGAAACAAGAAAGTGCTTAAAATATTAATGTAGGTCTGCGTTGTGATCGTGCCACGCAAAACAACAAGGGCTGCAAGCCCCCTGCAGGAAAAACACGACCACACCACCACTTCCGAATTTCACTGTTGGCACTACACACCCTGGCAGATGACGTTCACCGGGAATTCGCCATACCCACACCCTGCCATCAGATCACCACATTATGTACCGTGATTCGTCACTCCACACAACGTTTTGCCACTGTTCAATCGTGTAATGTTGACGCTCCTTACACCAAGCGAGGCGTCGTTTGGCATTTTCCTGCGTGATGTGTGGCTTATGAGCAGCCGCTCGACCATGGAATCCAAGGTTTCTCACCTCACGCCTAACTGTCATAGTACTTGGAGTGGATCCTCATGCAGTTTGGAATTCCTGTGTGATGTTTGCTTATTACTCTTTACGACCCTCTTCAAATGTCGGCGGTCTCTGTCAGTCAACAGACGAGGTCGGCTTGTATGCTTTTGTGCTGTACATGTCCCTTCACGTTTCCCCTTCACTTTCACATCAGAAACAATGGACCTAGGGATGTTTAGGAGTGTGGAAATCTCGCGTACAGACTTCTGACACAAGTGACACCCAATCACCTGACCACGTTCGAAGTCCGTGAGTTCCACGGAGCGTCTCATTCTGCTGTTTCACGATGTCTAATGACTACTGAGGTTGCGGATAATGAGTACCATGCAGTAGGTGGCAGCAAAATGCACCTGAAATGAAAAACGTATGTTTGTGGGGGTGTTTGGATACTTTTGATCACATAGTGTAAGTGCCTATGGGAAACTGGATCCTTCCATGTTAGAATGGAAGACACTGGCCGTGCGAGGTATGCCAGAACACCCGATCTGGAAGAGAATGTGTTACACGCGATTGGCGACAACCCTGCCGCTAGTAGTCGGAGCGTTGCACAGCAACCAGCGGAATTCCCATTTCGAGTAAAGTTTGCAAATTGCTTCCTACAACAATGTGCAGAAAACCACAATTTTCCTGCTTTGGCGTTGATTACAGACGAGGCCAAGTTCACAGGAGAGGATATGTTCAACATTAGGAATATGGGATTACAAATTTCACACGCACTGGTGTGCCAATTCTATCAGCAGCTTGCTGTGAATGTACGGCTGGTATTGTTAACCTGATTGGACCTTACGTACTTCCTGATACACTGAACGGAGTCGCGTACAAAACGTTGCTTCAACATGGCCTTCCACAGTTCTTAGAAGACGTGCCGCTGAAAATTCCTCAGCTTATGTGGGCATACCTTACACTCGATGTTAGGAATACATCGGTGCACAGTTTGGACGACATTGGATTAGTCGCGGTGGTCCTGTCCAATGGCCAGCTCGGTCACCAAACATGGACTACTTCTTCTGGGGTTACGTGAAGAGCCTAGCTTACCAGACTACGGTCGATGCTCGCATGGACCTGATTGCTAGGATTATCGCAGCCGCGGAAGCATTACGCCAAACTGCTGGAAGGTTTGAGCGTGTAAGACAGTCAATGGTGCGTCGCTGTACACTCTGCCGTGATCATGGTGGTCGACATTTTCAATATCTGTAACAGTTCTACGTTTGTTACGTATTGTACTGTACACTGACAGATCAGACTTAACACACTGTGATAAAAGTGTACGTGTTTCGTCTGCGGGAAGTTGGTTTACTCTGTGTTCTGTGTTTAACGTTTTGGATATTGCGCATTATACAGGCTTCTTCACTATTGTGATTTTCACACAAACCAGGATAATTGGGGTACCAAACTGAATAAATCATAATTACATTATTATCTGTAACGAGCCGCCGGTGACCATGGGTTCCTTATATCAAAATACTCGTAAGGAATCCTTGAACAATCTCTGAAACTTTGTCGGTGGAGCTCCAGTTCAACCTATATGCTTAAATAACATAGTATTATACCTTCTTAGTTATTAATACGGCTATTGTTGATTGCTATAACCATATATTCAACAAAAATAATGCCACAACCCACCTTATTCCCTTAATTCTTTTGTACCTACAAGGAAATGTGGAATAAGTCAACTTCTGCAAGTATTTATCTAAATTAACATAAATAGAAAAATCTGATGTGTTACACTACCATGACTTTCTCTACTCGTGCACAAACTATCTTTACAAACGCTTATTCTCCATATGCCTCATGTTAATCGAGATGTTAATCTTATTGCTAATTTTCTTGTAGATGCAAGGGGAATTGGTAGGCTTTAAGCGATAGTCAAATATCTTAAGAGCTGGTTGCTATGTGGCGCATTACATTCTCTTTGTATGTCCAGGACAAAAAAATGAATAACGAATTTGAGAAACAGTATAAGTATTGGAAAATGTAAGGAAATAACAAGCAATATCTCGAAAATAGTTCACCCCAAAAAATGTATATGATATAAATTGTGTATGTTAAGCGATCTACAGTTTTTGTGTAGTAAAATTTTGTCTATCTCTTATGGTTTACCAGTTATGCAAAAGTCATTCACAATGAAGAATACTTTTGGAGACATTCCCAGAAAATTCAAGATATACATTTTATTTGTCATGAAAATATCTTAAACATATGATATTTTAATCAAAATGGTTAGAGCCGTATCTCTGGAAGATACTGAACGTAAATACCAACTTTGGTGTTTATCCGACGCTCGTTTATGAGTTATGCTCTTCACAGACACACACACACGGACATGTTTCCAAAAACCTTTTTTTTATGATTCAGGGGGTTTCAAAACATGTATTTCCGGTGAAATCTCGGTATCGAATTTATGGGTGGAATACAATACTTCTGCTACTTACTATACATAGTAGAGAAAGTAAAATTAAGAATTTGTGGGAATACTTTGTACAAGAGTGAGCAGAGAAAGTCATATGAGTACAACACATCAGGTTAAACTCGGAGTATAATCACAACGTAATGTGACTAAAACGCACACCGCCTGGCTCACTGTTGCTAACTAGAAGCGAGAATGTGGTTGGAAGTAAACATTCAGTTCGTGATGGCATTGTCTACTAAACCATTGTTTTCCAGAAAACGGAAATTACGTGCTTAATGGGAGGAAGAGTTTCTTATTTTCTCTACTACGTATAGAATACGCATATTATTTCACCCAAAAATTCCATATTCTGTTCTGAGGCCTCCTGAATCCAGGTAAAACATTTTTACTTTCTCTACTACTTATACTAAGTAGGGGAAGTCTTGTATTCCACCCAAAAATTCGATACCGAGATTTCACCGGAAATATATGTTTTGAGACCCCCTGAATCCAAAAATAAGCATTTTTTGAAACATGTGCGTGTGTATGTCTGTCTGTGAACAGCATAACTCAGAAACGAACAGTCGGATAAACACCAAACTTGGTATTTACGTTCAGTATCTTCCAGAGATACGACACGAAGGTTTTCAAGAAAACCCCCCTTACCCCATATTACCCTTTACATGGAGCATTTTTTTCGAGAATTTTAATTTTTCTCAAAAATGGTTCTAACGACTTTGCCTAAAATATCATATGTTTAAGATATTTTCATGACAGATGAAATGTATATCTTGAATTTTCTGGGAATGTCTCCAAAAGTATTCTTTATTGTGAACGACTTTTGCATAACTGGTAAACCATAAGAAATAGACAAAATTTTACTACACAAAAATGTAGAATGCGTTAAAACACACAATTTATGTCATATACATTTTTTTGTTGAAGGAACCAATTTCGAGATATTGTTTATATTTCCCTTAAATTTTCCAATGTCCTAGACATACAAGAGAATGGAATGCGCCACATAGCAACCAGCGCTTAAAACATTTGACTATCGCTTAAAACCTACCATATTCCCTTTGAATCTGCAAGAAAATTAGCAATAAGATTAACATCTCTATTAACATGAAGCATATGGAGAATAAGCGTCTGTAAAAATAGTTTGTACAGGAGTAGAGAAAGTTATTATATTTTTATGTGCTGAAGGAGAGAAAGTAAAGTGTTTAATTTTCTCAAAAACATTACATTATAGGCAACATCCAATGAAACTACGTTAGATGTCATGCTTCATATGGTGAGATTAGAGGTATATGTTTCACGGTGGAGTGGTTTCAGTTAACTAGTTGTTGTTGTTATTATTATTATTATTATTATTATTATATGAAATGAACGTGCGAAACTATTTCAGGAGTTAACTGCAAAGCACATTTCAAGGAAAGTCCCGAAAATATATGGCTGTAAATATAAAACTAAACATACTAGCTACATACTTACCTGGGAGATCGCTCAGTCCCCAAAACCTTTTTAAGTGGTGAAATTTTGAAACTATGTCTGACAAAAGGTGTTGAAATTATGTCACTTCAAGAACTTCCCAATTTTAATAATATTAATTTATCTCGAAGAACCATTACAAGGAGAGTGAAAAGCCTTTCAAGAAATGTGGAAAGTCAACTTAAACATAATACGAATAATATAGAACTAAAGTGGTATCAACAGTCATCTTATCCCGTTAACTCAACCCGCCGAGATTCGAACTCGGGAGTTCTTGAGCGTGGGGAAGGTGCACTACCCCCACAAAACCGAGGTGGGTAATGTTACCTTTATAGTAAGTATAACATTACGTTTACGATTACTATGGTGATAAAAAAGGACAATAGGAGAGAAAAGAAAGATACGTAAAGAAAAAGTTCACTGACGCCGCTGACATTTAGAAAGAACGATAAAACAGAGACAATAACATGTAGGTTTACTGCAAAGATAAGTGATTCATTGGCGCTGAGCTGTTAACGCGTATAATTAAGGGCATTAGGAATCTGGATTTTATTTTCCTTCTTATCGCTTTTTCTGCCCTGATGTTACTGGCGAGACAATGAAAAAGTGTTTATGGCCACGGACATATTAACAGCCTTATTTGGAGATAAATGTCCTGTCAGCAAAGACTTCATGTCCACAAAAAATCTGATGTGTTACATTCACATAACATTCTTTACCCTATATTTTTTATTATGGATGCTATATACTGGCCTTTAATTCAACGCTGTTTTCATGCATTCGCGAGAAACAACCGAAAATCAACCGGTCTTAAAAAGAATAACGAAGTATTGAGAAAATTGAACGATTAATAATGCATATCCTGGAAATGCTTGATGCCACAATAAGGTTATTTGAAATAAATTCTGTGCTTAAAAGAAATCTACATTTTTTGTACAGCACGTTTACCAAATATGTGAGATTATACAAAATTCCTCTCGAGCGAAGAGGACTTCAAAAGCTATTCGCAGAAAAATTAATATATAAATTTTATTTGTAATGTGAATAATTTTAATATTCATCAAAATCGTTAGAGTCATTATTTATGTATTAAAACACATCGAAGAATATTCCATTAAAGGGAGTTTGGTGTCAGAGAATTCCTTGCAAATCTTCGTGTCGCATCTATGGTTATTTTTGAGTTATGCTGTTCACACACATACACAGACCTATTTCTAAAACTTTGATGTGATAAATTCACACGACTTTCTCTACCATCTATCTTTTCTTAGTCGATATACAAACTCATCTTACTAAAGCTTATTTTTCTGTGTACTACATTTTACTCCAAATAAATCTTTACATAAATAGCTAAATTATACATTTCGTTATAGACACAAAGGGAACAGCGATAGTCAAATGTTTAACAACTGGACGCTATGTGCTGGCCTTAAAATTCCATACAGTCGCGAGAAACAACTGAAAATCCATTGGAATGAAGAAGTATTGAAGAAGATTAATTATTTTGTTGTATTGTTAGTTTCCCCACGTATGGGTGCCAATTTGAAGATGGTGTTTTGTTGGAGTTGTTTATTTTGCACCACGTATGGACGCCAATTTGAAGTAGAATTGTTCTTTACGTTGTTTGCTGCTACGTATGAAAAGCCGATTTTTGAAGTAGGAGTTGTATCGTATTTCAACTGTTGGGGAGCCGAAGTTGTAGTAGTTGTAACCGCACGTATATTAAACAGTTTCCGGTAGCCTTCGCCCCAATTAATGTACTTTCAGGTGGCCTTTGCCCCAAGTTTAAAAAAAAATATTAACTTTGTAATTAAACTGTTTCTTTAAATATTTATGTTTGCCTCGGCTGCGTCAGTATTATTGTTAGAGACACGTTTCTCTTAGGCAGGGTTTTGGTACGACTAAGAATGTAGGCTTACACAGATTTTTAAGTTTTAATTCACTCCTTTTTATTAATCCTTGACACAAATTAGATAGCACTTCACTGATATCGAGAGCTGTAAGATTCTTTTATCTAATACTTGCACTTTTTTAACGCGTATACTTACTTTTCGTCTCACACGAATACGTATTATATTTCCCTAGAGGACGCAGCTTGCATCCAGTTACTATCACGGTCTGCAGGCAACTGACTTGATTTCAACCGTCTAAACTTGTAAATTTCTGTATTCCAAGTCTCAGCTTTTTCTGGCTGTTGATTTGCTATTTTTAACCTGTCTCAAAATTCACATTAATCCTGCTCTAATAATGACTAGTAGCATTTAAACTCTCAAACTCATTATTGCCTCAAGGTTACCTCATTGTTAGCAACTTTAAACTTATTATTCTCACAGCTCCTACATGATTAAATTACCTAATGCATTCACATAACATTATTACACATGGATACAATAATATAAGCATATGCAATGACTGTTACATACATTTTACACATTATTACATACACATAATTGCTTCAAGGCGGGTTGTTATTGAATATACATATTATATAATTTAATTGAAATTATTCAAGTATTAAAAATACTGGCTCAGTATTAAATAAATCGGAATTCCTCTGAAATGTTTGATGCCATAAGAAAGTTATTTGCAATAAATTGTGTGTTTTTAACAGATCTACATGTCTATTGTAGTACCTTCCCGTCTATCGCATAACATTTATCAGTTATACAAGATTAAAGAAAATCCCTTCTAAATGAAGAGGACTTCACCGGTTATTCCCAGAAAACTCAAGGTATACATTTTATTTGCAATGTAAATATCTTTAATGTGTGGCATTTTAATCAAACCGTTGGAGCTAGTGTTTAGAAAATAAAAATTTTCGAAAAAATCTCACTTGTAAAGAGAGTTTGGGGTAGGGGAATTTTCTTAAAATCCTCGTGTCACTTTGGAAGATGTTGAACCTAAGTACGAAGTTTGGTATTTATCCGATTTTTCGTTTTTGATTTATGCTGTTCACAGACACGCTCACACACACACACACACACACACACACACACACACACGGAACCTTTTATAAAAATGGTTTTGTTTCGATTTAGGGGCCTCAAAACATGCATTACCGGCGAAATACCTATTTCAAATTTTTGAGTGGAATACAATACTTCTCCTACTTACTATACATAGTAGAGAAAGTAAACATGTTGATCTCGTTAAAGCATGTAATTCATATGATATACTGTTTTTGTGGTGTTTAACACTTCCGAGATATCCTTGTTTTTAATTTTTAAATCCTCATACTTTTCCAAAGAGGAAAATCACTGTTCGGTTTTACTTTCTGTATCACGTAAAAGTAGGTAGAGAAGATATTGCATTCCAACCCAAAATTCGATACAGAGATTTTATCGGTAATAAATGCTTTGAGTCCCCTGTAATCTGTAAGTAATGTAACAAAAGTGTGTTATTCGGAAAAAATGTTGTTTAAGGAATAGCACAACCTCTTGTTAGATCTGGTTTGAGTACTTAAGCCAATGATAAAAGAGCAAAAGTTAAGAATAAATCCTTAAACTACTTACGGAATACATTATGACTAGGAGTGGACCAGGAACATGGCAGGGCAGATGGCAGGGTCCCTACCCTCTTCCAGCTTGAAACTCCCGGGACGGTAGCTGGTGAAACCGACACTTGCAACCCTGAAACAGACATGAAAGGCGAAGTGAAATGGAGTGACAGGAAATTTGGGAGATGTAATGAACCTTCCCAGCAATCGCCTAGCAAGCCGAGAAGATCCCCGAAAAACCCCATGGGTCAGGAAGGCCGTCTGCGGGAATGGAACATACGACCTCACAAATGCGGGCCACAGTCATTGCAACCTGAGCCATCTCGCTTGTTATTGAATATATTAAACAACCTTAGTTGTAGTTTTGCTATGCAAGGCCCTCTAAAATTTACCAGAGTATTATAAATAGTATATTACTTTCTCTACTACGTAAAGTAGGTAGGGGAAGTATTGTATTCCACCCAAAAATTTGCTACCAAGATTTCACCGGAAATATATATTTTGAGACCCCCTGATTCCAAAAAAAAAGCATTTTTGGAAACATGTCCGTGTGAGTGTCTGTGTGTCTGTGAACAGCATAACTCAGAAACGAACAGTCGGATAAACATTAAACTTGGTATTTAGGTTCAGTATCTTCCAGAGATGCGACACGAAGGTTTTCAGAGTCTTTAGAGCCAGAGGAAAGGGAAAGGAAACAATCGCTGGCACTCGGCCAGTTTGGCTTCGTGCGGCTGTTCTTTATTCTAGCTACTGTGCCGACCACGTGAATTCCTTACTCCCCATTTCACTGGCTCAAAAGACTATGAACAGACAATAGAACTGTGCACATAAAACAGGACTCCACTGCATGCGTGAAAAGGTAAACAGATACACGCACCTCCTCTTGCTATACATAGTCACTTGTGAAGGCCAGTAGAATGCCCCCCCAAATGGAAGCGAGTGTACAAGATCATAAAGGAAACCGATTCGATAGTCAGATGTTTAGGAGCTAGCCTGTTTTCTGACTTTAAAATCCCATACGGTTTCCTCGAAATTGCGAGAAACAACTGAATAGCAACAACGCTTTAAAAGCGACAAAAGTATTGAAAATGTAAACAAATAACAATGGATATTTCCCTAATGAGTGATATTTCCCTATCCTTTACGTGGAACATTTTTCGAAAATTTTAATTTCCTCAAAAATGGCTCTAACGATTTTGATTAAAATATCATATGTTTAAGATATTTTCATGACAAATGAAATGTATATCTCGAATTTTCTGAGAATGTCTCCAAAAGTATTCTTCATTGTGAACGACTTTTGCATAACTGGTAAACCATAAGAGTTAGACAAACTTTTACTACACAAAAAATGTAGATCGCGTTAAAACACACTATCTATGTCATATACATTTTTTGTTGTTGAGTGAACCATTTTCGATATATTGCTTGTTATTCCTTTAAATTTTCCAATACTTATACTTTTTCTCAAATTCGTTATTCATTTTTTGGTCCTGGTAATGCAAAGAGAATGGAATACTCCACATAGCAGCCAGCTCTTAAAATATTTGACTATCACTTAAATCTACCATATTCCCCTTGCATCTACAAGAAAATTAGCAATAAGATTAACATCTCGATTAACATGAAGCATATGGAGAATAAGCGTTTTTAAGAATAGTTTTACAAGAGTAGAGAAAGTCATGTGAGTGTAACACATCAGATTGTTTTTAGCTTCTGCTCTTATACTATTCGCTAAAGTAATGAAAATATAAAGCCCCTAAGCCTCAGGGGTGCCTGTCTGTCGGCAGTCGCCTGGACCTACAATCCTCAAATAGATGATATGAAATGATCGACAGGAAACTCGTGGTAGAAGAGGAACCACCCCAGCATTCCCTATCGATCTGCAGAAACGAAGAAAAACATATTGACAGAGTGGCTGGGTTCACGGGAATCGATCCCGGGACCTCCGGAATGTGAGCGAATCCATCTCTCTTCGTACGGAAAGGGGAGAGATATGCAGAAAGATTCAAAACACATTCAGTGCTTTTCTTGCACTCTGCGGCTACCGCACGGCGGTCCTTACGCCGGCCGCCGCAGCTCGGATTCCCGCCGAAACAATTATAATGCCCGTTCAACTGACTCACGTTCTCATTGTTACAGTTACAATGATAATAAGCACTATCTCACCATAAACGATTTAGCAAATATTGTCCTTCTCTATGAAGAACACTTTTGGACACATCCCCAGAAAATTCAACATATACATTTTATTTGTCATGAAAATATCTTAAAGATATGATATTTTAATCAAAATCGTTAGAGCCATTCTTGAGAAAATTAAAATTTTCCGAAAAATCTTCCATGTAAGGGGTATCCTGGAGTGGGGGAATTTCTTGAAAACCTTCGTGTTGCATCTCTGGAGGATACTGAACCAAAATATCAAGTTTGGTGTTTATCCGACTGTTCGTTTCTGAGTTATGCTGTTCACAGACAGACATACAAATACGGACATGTTTCCAAAAATGCTTGTTTGGATTCAGGGGGTCTCAAAACATGTATTTCCGGTGAAATCTCGGTATCGAATTTTTGGGTGGAATACAATACTTCCCCTACTTACTATACGTAGTAGGGAAAGTAAAAATGTATAGGACATAAATTTGGTTTTAATGAAATCTACATTTTTTTGTGTAGAAAAATTTTGTCTATCTCTTACGCTTTACCAGTTATGCAAAAGCCGTTTAGAATTAAGAGGACTTTTGGCAACATTCCCAGAAAATTCAAGATATACATTTCATTAGTCATAAAAATATCATAAACATGTGATATTTTAATCAAAATCGTTAGAGCCATTTTTGAGAAAAACAAAGTTTTCGAAAAATGTTCCACGTAAAGGGTGGCCTGAGGTGGGGGAATTTTCTGTAAAATCTTCGTGTCGTATCTTTGAAAGACACTGAACCTTAATACCAAGTTTGGTATTTATCGACTTTTCCTTTTTTGAGTAATGCTGTTCACAGACACACACACGTGGACCTTTTTCTGAAAATGTTTTTCTTGGATTCAGGGAGCCTCAATACATGTATTTCCGGTGAAATCTCGGTATCGAATTTTTGGGTGGAATGCAATACTTCCCCTATTTACTGTACATAGTAGAGAAAGTAAAAATGTGAGGCGGTTGCAGGGACTCTGGGACAATGTTTAGATAGTATGCAATACTTTCTCTGCTACAATATGTAGGCAGTGGGAAAGTAATGCAAAAACCTTAAAATCCAAGAACACAGTATACATTTACGCCCTGTATTAACTACGACATTATTTTGCAACGCAGCGTCGCATCCATTAATACTGTTTTGGGGGCGCGTGTATCCGGGCTAAAGGCTATACAATGTGAAGTGTGATATTATGACGGCAAGTCAACACTTTTTTTTCTTTTGTTTTATCTTTCCTGATCCGTGTCATTTTCCGTTTAATCTCTCACATAAAAGTTGCCGTACAGCAGAGAAAATACACGTACCAAGGTTGGGAACACTGTCGCCACCCGGATCCATAAACAAAGGCATATCATTCTGTAATGAGCTTTTTACGTTTGGCGATAAATTGAATCCCAGAAAAGCACACAACGGAACTGACATAATAATATATGGCTTTACGCCCGTCTCTCCACTGTGCACACGATCGGAGTCGCGAAGCATGCAGTACTGCTATACGCATTGACTCACGGTTTTATCCAGTAACAGAACCGGACTTGATGTAAACAAAGGCTTTTATATACCTCCGTGTTAGTCTCGTGTTCAGAGGAACAAAAATAAATGCCACGTGGACGCATAACTTGTATTTATAATGCAATAGAATGTTTACTTCAAATAATTAAACACCTAAATAAAATCTGACTTGAAATTAAATACAGCATGATTATGGCAAGGTAACGAGAGAGATGCCATCAAGATAAAGCGTGAGACTTGCATTCGGCAGGTTCTAGGATCGATTCCAGGCGATCGTCCATTCTGATCCGAGTTTTTAGTAGTTTTCTCTGGTTGGTAGGCGAATTCTCGAGTTTCCTTCTCATCTTTCATGTGTGCTTCTAGATTTCGTGGTGTATGGCGGTACCGGCAAGAGCATACCCCATGGACACGAGGGCTGCTTGTTCGACCGGTCGTTCATCGCCCTCTCTCGGCAGCTCCATCAGCGGGCTGGGTCCTGGAGCTCTTAAGGACTTCAGGGCGTCTGTGTGATCTATCTGCCAGCGGCCTCTAGCAGGTGGCATTCACAATAGGTTATGTAGGTCATAGATCGCGAAGTGTGCCCCCATTCCCCGTAAGGGGAAGGTTCCGATCTCTTCAGCTGCCGTGTTGCGGGCACTGTGGACCCTGTGCACTCGTGGTACTTCTGACGTTACTAGAAGTACGGCGGGCCGAACATTCGAGCCCCTTACGATTGGGTTGGACTCGGCGGGGCAGTGGTTCCCGATACCCATGTGTGATTGGGTACGTCTGGGCAGTTTCCCGTCGAGGCGGGGTTGTGAGACGCCTCAAGATCCTCTAGTACCGCCCTGGATAGCCGTTAGACAGGTGCTAGATTATGTCGACCCCACCGAGGTACTCGGTAGTCTTTCCTTTCGGGAGTTGACGCGTAAGTGGCGTATCCACTTTCACCCTGTAATGGGGGATCGGTTTAGGCAACCAGATGCCGACCATGGAAAACCTCTCGAGAGTGAGAAGGTCACTCGGCTGATGCCCGCTCTCCTGGTTCACGTGGGGGCACAATCCCCTTGTGCTTATGCCCCCCCCAACTTTGTGTAAACTGTGACTAGATAACGGAGGAATAGTCGTGCACCTCGACAAAAGACATATCTTTTGTAGCTACCACGCCCCCAAAAAGAAGGGATGAAGTGAAGGAATCGCAGGAAGCTATAGGTCGCAGGCAGATAGGTCACAGAGACGCGCAGAGTTCCCATCAATTCCTAGCTTGAAGACCTGATTATATCAGGTTACTCAGAGAATACTTCCCTCTGGCGGAGTCGGGGAGAACGTGACGCACCTTAGGTGGCTCAAGAAGGTTACCGACTGGCAGCATCGTGAAGAACCTTCCATTGAGGAAGCATCTGGGTTATTTGTCCGACTCTGCACAGCCTTGTGCCTAGCTGAAACATTAAAGAGTAACGAAATGAGAGGAAACGAGCGGGCACGAAATTGGTGGTAGAAGAGGATTCAACCACGAACAAATCATGGTTAGAGTGTGTGGCCTGACGACAATCGAACTCAGAATTGTGGAAAACGAGCCTCACACATTGCTGCGGAGCCGTTTCACTCGGACACATGCAGGATAACTAAAAAAAATCCCTCATACATAGGTGCAAAAGAAATTGCCGCATTACTGCTGTTCAAAGGGACAGTGCAGGTACAATACGAAAGATCACTGAGGTAGGGTGCTGTCTGCAGGTGTTTACGTGGTAGTTTCTTAATGATAAGCGTCGCGTGGTCGTCTGCTTGCAGTTCGAGCCCGGTCATTCAGACTAAAAGGTAACGTTCACCAATTACGAATATGGCTACGAGCTGTGCGGAGATGCACAAAAATGCAACTGAGGCTCGAAAGCTGTGTTCTGAACATATGTCTTCTGCACACTTTTTATTTGACGTACGGAAATAATATTAAGAAATGATGGATCATTCCGGGTACAACGTGTGTCTGAGAGGCCCTTACATCAATTCGTCTACCAAGGCGGGCTTTTTTTGCACATGCTTATTATGAATAATGCAGTAATATAAAACAATTTAGCTCTAACGCACCTATAAGGGTGCATAAATATAATAAAAGTAGAATTTTGTTTCATTTTGTTAACTTTACGGCACGAATTGCTGCCATACAGTTGTACTGGTTGTAGATTAACTGTCATGGAACTAAATGACTTAATACGTGTACTCAGGTTTGCGTCAAGGGGCAAACCTGAATTCTTGTTAATGAGCGAATTACTTATTAAATAACTGATAAACCTCCTCACACACACACACACACACACACACACATAGATACTCTCACATTCACACCAGACTCTGGACATACCGTGAAATGTTTTTGTTTAAAGGCAACTTTCTGGAGCCCAGCCGGGAATCGAACCCGGAACGCCTCATATAGCAGGCAGAGTGAGTTCTGGGACCAGTAATAGCAGTTAAGGTGTTCGTTTTCAAGCATTGGTCTTTCATTTAGCGGTCTCTTCTCTGTTGGTATGGAGTCCCCTTTGCAGTTCTGCTTAGGCAAACCTTTTGGCATGCGCGCTATCCGGTATAGCTAACTTCAACTAAGGACGGCTTGTGTGGGCCACCTGGTACTTTTAAATATGGTAATGCATCTGCCATTTAGTACTGTGAATTCTATACTTCACAGAAATAAAAATCATAACCACTATACACTTTGGAGCAAAGAGATGAAACGTAAAGATAAAGGCACCAATGAACGAAAAGGGTCCCCGAAAAGCAGGCCAGTCGGCCCCTTGCGCTTCTCCCAGTGACCCCCGTGGGGGATGAGGGGAAAAACCAGAAGGGCGACCAGATCCATATGACGGGCGCAAGCATAATATCCAATGCCATCCGGGCCCGCCAAAAAGCCATCAACTATCTGCGGACCCCCTAACCGAGCCCCCCTAACTGAGTAGACCCCGCAGCGACACCAGGAAAGAAACCCCTACACTGCGCAAGCCACCATCCAGCCGCAACCCGCCGTACACCGTCGCCAGGTACTACAACACTAAAAGGGATGACAGATAAGATGATGGGTGCAGTAAATGAGAGGGAAGAGAGTAATGGTAGAAGAAGAACCACCCCAGCTTTCGCCTGACGATCCAGAGAAACCACGAAACACCCATGGGACAGAGAGTGCGATCGCCGGTTTCCGAACTCGGGACTCTCCGAATACGAGTCACAGCCGTTGCCGCATGAGCCAACTCGCTAGGTAGCAGAGGGGTAAACCTAAGCCCATCTTTTGGGGTAGATTTTGCTCTACAAATGGGTTCTGTTGGAAGCCTCTATGTACTCAATGGGGTATCTTTCTTTGCAATTACAGAATGTTTCAGAAATAGAGCGCATACATTCAGGTATGCATTCTTCATGTATATACAATAAAAAGTCCATTACAGCATGTGTCCAAAATGCATGGTTTTTGAGTTATGGTGACAGTGTGGAAATGGACGCTATATGCTGGCCTTAAAATTCCATACTGTTTCCATGACACCGCGAGAAACAACTGAATGTTGAAAGGACTTTAAGGAATGACCAAGATATGAACAATTCGAGATATTAATAACGGATATCTCAGAAATGATTTACGCCACAAAAAATGTATTTGAAATAAATTGCTTGTTTTTAACATACACTACGTGATCAAAAGTATCCGGATACCTGGCTGAAAATGACGTACAAGCTCGTGGCGCCCTCCATCGGTAATGCTGGAAGTCAATATGGTTTTGGCCCACCCTTAGCCTTGATGACATCGTTCACTCTCGCAGGCATACCTTCAATCAGGTGCTGGAAGGTTTCTTGGGGAATGGTAGCCCATTCTTCACGGAGTGCGGTACTGAGGAGAGGTATCGATATAGATCGGTGAGGCCTGGCAGGAAGACGGCGTTCCAAAACATCCCAAAGGTGTTCTATAGGATTCAAGTCAGGACTCTGTGCAGACCAGTCCATTACAGGGATGTTATTGTCGTGTAACCACTCCGCCACAGCCCGTGTAGTATGAACAGGTGCTCGATCGTGTTGAAAGATGCAATCGCCATCCCCGAATTGCTCTTCAACAGTGGGAAGCAAGAAGGTGCTTAAAATATCAATGTGATCTTGCCATGCAAAACAACAAGGGGTGCAAGCCCCCTCCAGGAAAAACACGACCACATCAATACACCACCACCTCCGAATTTCACTGTTGGCACTACATGCGCTGGCAGATGACGTTCACCGGGCATTCGCCATACCCACATCCTGCCATCGGATCGCCACATTGTGTGCCGTGAATCGTCACTCCACACAACGTTTTGTCACTGTTCAATCGTGTAATGTTGACGCTCCTTACACCAAGCGAGGCGCGTTTGGCATTTCCCTACGTGATGTGTGGATTATGAGCAGCCGCTCGACCATGGAATCCAAGGTTTCTCAACTTACGCCTAATTGTCATAGTACTTGGAGTGGATCCTGATGCAATTTGGAATTCCTGTGTGATGATCTGGATAGATGTCTGCCTATTATTCTTTACGACCCTCTTCAAATGTCGGCGGTCTCTGTCAGTCAACAGACGAGGTCGGCCTGTACGCTTTTGTGCTGTACATGTCCCTTCACGTTTCCACTTCACTATCACATCAGAAACAGTGGACCTAGGGATGTTTAGGAGTGTGGAAATCTCGCGCACAGACGTCTGACACAAGTGACACCCAATCATCTGACCACGTTCGAAGTCCGTGAGTTCCACGGAGCGTCCCATTCTGCTGTTTCACGATGTCTAATGACTACTGAGGTCGCGGATAATGAGTATCAGGCAGTAGGTGGTAGCACAATTCTCCTAAGATGAAAAACGTATGTTTGTGGGATTGTCCGGATACTTTTGATCACATAGTGTATCTACATTGTTTGTGTAATATGTTTTCGTATACGGCTTTACGTTTAACGGTTATATAGGATTATGCAAAATTCCGAATGAACAGGACTCCACAGGCTATTGTCAGAAAATTCAAGATATGTATTTTATTTGTCATGTAAATCTCATAAATATCAAAATCCTTAATAAAAGCTACGTATTTCACGTAATGGGTAGCTTGAGGTAGAATGGCATTCTTTATCTACCAAGTTTGGTAATTATCCGACTTTTCGTTTTAGTTATACTGTTTTCAGACACACACACGGACCTTTTTTTAAATTAAAGTTCAGGGTTTTCAAAATCTTAACAACGATAATTCTGGACGGAAAACAACAGGTACTTCCCCGACTTACTATACGTAGTAGAGAAGGTAAGAATACTTCAATGGATCGTCCTCTGTGGACTAGTGGTTTCGTGCTGGCCTCTAGTTCCCAAGGTCGCGGGTTCACACCCGGCGGATGGATTTTTTCGGGCGCAAAAATCCTTACCGTGGCTTCCTTCGGAAGGGAAGTAAAGCCGGTGGTCCCGTGTCGTAGATTTACGACGCGTAAAAGAACCTCAAGCCTGATAAAGAGGCCTCTGAGCAAAATTACCGGTCTTTCACGCCCAATATGGAATTGGACGCTAAGAACCACAGCAGTTAAAGAGCGCCCATAAATAAAACTCGATGTAATTTATACTTCAATGGTGTTACTGGCCTACTTGAGTGTTAATAAGTTGGTCATGTTTTTAAAAATTGTTTGATGATAAATATTAATAAAATTTAGTCTGATTAAGAACAAAATATATATATTCCTTAATAAAGCACATTATTTTATTATAGTAGATCACTGAACTTGTAAAACCCTGTAAAATCTTCAGTGTGATATCTTAAAGTGTTTCAGAACTACGAGGTTAGTGCATTTAACACTGGTGGGATAGGACTTTTGAATTTCCCCTTAACACTAGGACGCCTAGCATTTCCCTACCCTCTCTAATGCCAGAGGGTCATTTTGAGCCCTACTATATAACATTAGCATTAATGTTCTACATTATTATTTCAAAACGTATGTGTATTTAACTACATTATAATGTTTTACGTAATTTATATACCAGTTAAGGTATAGAATGGTGATTAAATATGCAACAAAATACAAACAGACCAGCTATTAAAAATAAATTTCACTGAAACCTGTAAAAACCAAACAAGAGTAAGCAAATGAGGAGTTGGCTTAGTTTTAAATACGTAGAAAAATTGAATTATTCATGTTTACATCAACTTTGCTAGTTCATGCTTCCAGACAATTATCACATTTGTATTCAGCTTTCTTTGTGAAATTTCCACAAAGAATCTTCTTACAAACAGTGCACTTGGAAGTAGCTTTATTACACTTGCAGAATTTAAGAACATGACATTTGCGATGTTTCTGTGCTATTGCGCCTTCACTTTCATAAACGTCTGTGGTCGTACGAAATGAGCGACTCTTCACATAGTCGGAGTGTAGTTCCTCAGCAAGTTGCTGAGAATCAGTATCATTACTATTAGATGATTCATCTTCTCTAGTTATCTGCGGTATAAGCTCTTCTTCTGAGCCGTCAGAAAAAAGATCACCACCATCTGAATCATTCTCCAGAACTCTTTGTAACTCTGAAAGTAGCTCATCTTCACGTAAATAATGTTTCCTATACATTTCAACCTTCACATCACTATCACATTTGTAACACTGTTTCTTGCAAGGGAATGACAAACAAATTACGTCGTACACTGAGCATTGTTGTTAATTCATACCACAACAATATGAATAAAAGTTAATTGCTACATCATAAAATAAAATGGCTTCAATAAGGGAGTGCATGAAATAAACTGATTTTGCAAGGGAATGACAAAGCAAATCTATTGAATACATTGTTATATATTTATATTACAATAATATGAATAAAAATTAATTATTACATCGTAAAATAAAATGGCTTCAATAAGGGAGAGCATGAAATAAACTGTTTTTGCAAGGGAATGACAAAGTAAATCGTACTGAGTTCATTGTTGTCCATTTATATCGCAATAATGTGAGTAAAAGTAATTCAATTACATCTTAAAGTAAAATGGCTTCAATAAATAAACTAATTTTGCAAGGGAAAGACAAAGTAAATCGCATTGAGTCCATTGTTTTTCATTTATGCCACAATAATATGAACAAAAGTTAATTATTACATAATAAAATAAAATGGCTTCAATTAGGGAGTTCATTAAATAAACTGCTTTTTGCAAGGGAATAACAAATTAAATCGTATTGAAACCATTGTTGTTCATTTATGCCACAATAATATGAATAAAAGTTAATTGTTACACCATAGAATAAAATGTCTTCAATAAATAAAATGATTTTTGCAAGGGAATGACAAAGTAAACGTACCGAGTTTATTGTTGTCCATTTATACCAGTATAATAAGGGAAGTATGGGAGAGCATGAAATAAGCGTAAGGCATATCAATAAAGAAAATTGTGGTATTGTCTTAAAGGGCTCATTATTACCACTCTGGGCGTTAAAGGTACAACCTGCAACAAAACAATCAGTTGTGCAGTATAATTAAAAAAATACATTTCAAATGAATAAAATTCATAAAAGGAAATGTTACTGTGAAACACAGCTAACATTTAAAGCAAAAAAAAGATCTTTTGACCTCTCTGGGCGTTCTAATGTTAAAAAAAACCTTGTGCACTTACTTAAATATCTAAGGGAGAAACGGCAACCCGGTCCGCCGCTACTGCACGAATGGATCCGTATAGTAATGCCATGGGAGCGTCGGGCTACCAGTCGCGTTATTCAAGAGAGATTCGCTACTTTCAAAATCAAAATTAGGGGTCATAAAGATACATTCTCTACTTCAGATGTTCCTGACTTATTGCTGAAAAATCGTTGACCGTTATTGTGGCTCCACTGTGAAAGTCATTTCCGCAATTGAAGTTCTTCATTAAATGTTCGGACTGTAGAGTAGATGTTACTCGATTGAAATCTCTTTGATGCCACACCAGATACTGGAGTAGCGGGATTGCTAAAATGAGCTCGTAATTATCTGCTCAAATCACAAGCTTTGTTATATGATGTAGAAATTTTCAGAGCGTCGGTTTCATGTCCGTTATATCGAAATTGCTTCCAATTAACCCCTTTCGCTCATATGTGGTAATTTTCCACATATCAGAAGACCTTGCTAGTTTAGTTACAGGTTTCAGTCTAACCACGTATTAAATCAAACCATGATAGCTGTTTGACTGTGTCTAGGGTTTTATAATACATAGAAACACTTCAATTATTAAAGAATCCCATCTGTAGAATTTCACAGTTTCAGATCGTTTCATTCAAATTTTAATACATCAATCAGGGTTTAATGTATAATACTTAACGCGTATTTCAGGCATATTTTTAAATTATTTCCTGATATTTTAATTCTTTTATTATCTGTTTTAATGTTTTGAGGAATTGTTCCATACAATGAAATTATTTTTTGAAGAATTAATATTTTACAATTAATCTCTCGAATGTTAGTGTTATTATCGTCTTTGTGACTAACTTTGGTTTCAGGTCCAATCACGTGGCAATTTACCTTTGTATTTGCACATGTTTAATAACTCGACTTGGTTTGATTAGGTTTTACTTTTCATTTTGTTTTTTTACATGTTTGATTTCTCATGGCGCTCGCATTATCAATACATATCGTCATACTTCAATTTATCGCAATTCGTTGTGAGGCAGTATTTTTAACACTTAAACAATTTCAGTCTAATTATATAATATGTAAATTCAATAACAGCCCACCTTGAAGCAATATGTGTATGTAATATTTTGTAAAGTGTATGTAACAGTCATTGCATATGCTTGTATTATTGTATCATGTGTAATAATGTTATGTGAATTTATTACGTAATTTAATAATGTGGGAGCTGTGAGAATAATAGGTTAAAAGTTGCTAACAATGAGGTAACAATGAGGTAACCTTGAGGCAATAATGAATATGAAAGTTTAACAATACTACTTGTGATTCTTGGAAGCAATAATGTAATTTTAGTGACATTTTATAAAAATAGCCAATCAACAACCAGAAAAAGCTTTAGTTCAATGAAGGTATTCTATTGGATTAGGAATGGCCAATCAAAGACTTGAAATACAGAAATTTACAACTTTAGGCGGTTGAAATCAATTCAGTTGCTTGCAGACGGTGTTTGTAACCGGATGCGAGATGCGTCCTCGAGAGATTTAATACGTATTTTGTGTAGACAAAAATAGTTTACGTATTAAAAATGTGCAAGTATTTAATAAAAACATCTCACAGCTCTCTCTCTCTATATATCAGCGAAGTGTTCTTTAAATCGTGACATTAATAAAAGAAGTGTAGTAAATTATAATCTGTGTAAGCCTACATTCTTAGTCACACCACAAAGCTGCTAAGAGAAACGTGTCTCTAATAATAATAATACTGACGCAGCCGAGGCAAACATAAATATATAATATTTAAAGAAACACTCAAATTACAAAGTTAATGTTTTTTTTAAATTTGGGGCAAAGGCCACCTGAAAGTACAATTGGGGCGAAGGCTACCGGAAACTGTTTACTATAGGTGTGGTTGCAACTACTACAATTTCGGCTCCCCAACAGTTGAAATATAATTCAACTCCTTCAATACGACCTACTTCAGTTGTACAGTTAACCTTTACGTTATACTGGCAACCTTGTGCTTTCTTTTATATAAAACGTTATTCTTTTACTTACTATAACAAGAAGGTAGGCGAAATTACAGAAGCAGAAGAAAGAATAACACTAGAAGTGCTTATCCAAGAAAGCCAGAAAGCAACATGATATAGTATTTAATCGCTTCATTGCCTGGTGTAAGAAAGAACATGTTGAAAATAATTCCACTGAAAATGACTGCTAGTGAATCATCAAAAACATATGACATCTCGCTTTTTTTACACAGTACTACTATAAGTTCTGTCATCATACTCTTACTCTAAATGATCACCATGTGCGACACATAGTCGAAAACGTTGAGGCCACTCATCAATAGCTGCACGAATCTGTCCAGTGGAATTTTCTCTACAGTTAACGTGATTGATGCTTTTAATATCTTAATACTGCGGTGCCATTTTTGACATATTATCGCCTCGAGCTTCTGCCACCGAGAATATTCCAATGGGTTGAGGTCCGGACTTCCACTAGGCCAGTCAGCAGCAGCGATGTACCATGGACATTGGGTGTCATCTGCCAGGCACGTGTAGAGTTAAAGATAGAGTACTGTGCACTGTCTCTGTGGACACGTGTCGAAGTTGCCATCTGTCCGTCACAGAAGCAGAGGTACAGTTGCTATGCAGAGGTCTCTGGACATGTGGCAACTCCAGATGGTAGTCAGGGATGTGGCCTAGAAGGCTAGCTGTTCGCCACACACCGATCTACGAGGTATCTACTAACAGATCCGTCGCGATATGACAACGTAGTTAAAACCACGTAAAATAGAGAGAGAAAAAAGATATGATAAAACCTAAGCTAAGTTATACAAATTTAAAATTTGAGTAAGGTGCAGGTGGAAGTAGAACTATATTTATTGTATTAAAATATTCTAAACACATTGGTAGTACACATAGACAATATTCAAAGGAGCATAAAACATAAATAATACAAATATTAAAGGAACAGTAAACTTAGTTTAAAATATATAAAAACTAACTTAACAGTAATGAATATCTTAAAAATATAGAATACACTATATACAGGGTTATTCAAATGGAAGGAACAGACTTTCAATATTTATTTCTAATGAACGACAACAGAGAGCAGCACATACGAAAGGTCATTGAATAGAGGAAAGTTCAAAGTTTTAAGCCCCCATCTATTAGTTCCATTCAGTGCATATAGGGGCTCTGGGTTTGTTTACGATAAAATGGCGATGCCACAGGAAAAGCCGTTTTGTGTGCTGCAGTATGCACAGAGTGAATCCATTGTTTCATTGCAGCTGCATTTCGTTGTAAGTTCAACAAAGAGCCGCCTCGTCATAAAAAAATTTACAACTGATACAGTAAATTTGTAGAAGATGGTTGCGTTTTCAAACGGAAAAGCACTGGTCGTCCTCGCATTTTGAACACATAAAATAAAACGTTGAAATTTCCTCTATTCAGTAATGTATTGCATGTGTCACTATCTATTGTCATTCATTAGAAATAAATATGTAAAGTCTGTTCCTTCTTTTTGAATATACAATGAAAATGTGGACATTTCCTCTAAATTAACAAATAATTAATAATTTTAACTAAAATCTGCAACCTATGACGAAAAGCATATAAAGTTTGACAGTCACTGACATCCTGTGGCAGTGAATTCCAAAGCCTAGCAACCTTCATACTAAAATATGAGTATATAGATGTTCGGCGAGGTGGTATTGAAAGCATGCGACGATTTCTGGAGCGCGTATGAAAGTTGTGAGATGAGGACAAATTTTAAAGCGAGAAACTAGATATACAGGAGAAGTAAAGGACAATAATGTTGTTACATAAATTAGATGGAATCCTGACAATTCGTGGAGCGAAGATTTTTATATGACTGTAACGACATACATCACAGATGTAGCTACACACATATTATGAGCTAGCTGTAATTTACGTGACAGTTCGGATCTTAAATCTGTGAGGAGGGAATCACAAAAATGGAAGTGGGGCATCACCATTGTTTGTACCAGAGTCTTTCTTAGGGTCCTAGGCAGGGACTTGTTTAAACGTGAGGCAGTATTTTTATCACTGGAATGATTAATCTGGTTATATAATGTGTAAATTCAATAACAGCCCCCCTTCAAGCAATATGTATGTAATAATTTTTAAAATGTATGTAACAGTCACTGCATATGCTTATATTATTGTAAAAATGTTCAATGATGTTATCTGAATGTATTACGTAATTTAATAATGTAGGAGCTGTGAGAATAATAGGTTAAACGTTACTAACAATAAGGTAACAATGAGGTAAGCTTGAGGCAATAATGAGTTTGAGAGTTTAAATTTTATTTGTGATTCTTGGAAGCATTAATGTAATGTTAGTGACAGCTTATAAAATAGCCAATTAACAACCAGAAAAAGCTTTAGTTAATTGAACGTATTTTATTGGAGTAGGATTAGCCAATCAGAGACTTGAAAAACAGCAATTTACAAGTTTAGACGGTTGAAATCTATTTAGTTGCCTGCAGACCGTAATAGTAAACGGATGCAAGATGCGTCCTCTAGAGAAATATAATAGGTATTCGTGTGAGACGAAAAATAAATGTACGTGTTAAAAAGTACAAGTAATGTCAAAGAAACTCACAGCTCTTTATATTATGAAGTGCTATTTAATTTGTGTCAAGGATTAATAAAAAAAAGTGAATTAAAACTTAAAATCTGTGTAAGCCTACATTCTTAGTCACACCACAACCTTGCTAAGAGAAACGTGTTTCTAAAATAAATACTGACGCAGCCGAGGCAAATACAAAATATCTAAAGAAACAGTCAAATTACAAAGCTAATATTTTTAAACTTCGGGCAAAAGCTACCGGAAACTGTTTACTATACGTGCAGTTGCAACTACTACAAGTGTTCGGCTCCCCAACAGTTGAACTATAATACAACTCCTTTAATACAATCATTTCAAACTGACTTTCCATAGGTAACAAATCAAAATCTTGAAATTGACGCCCAAAACGTGGAGCTAATAAAATAACCTTCTTCAAATTGGCGTCCATATGTAGAGCTAAATAAATAAACAACAACTCCAACGTAAAGACAATATCTTCTTCAAATGCTTGAAAGTTTGGATTAAAGAATTTACTTTCCTACGCATCTCAGTAACATGATTGTCCCAACTAAATTTACTGTAAAATATAACACGTTGATTCCCTCAAATAAATAATGAAGTTATTAATTTCAACTAATGGAATATGTAGCGAGGGATCTGCTCGCATATGAATACCACGTGCTATCTTATGTAGATATCTCGGATCTCTGAAGTTCCCTTGAAGTTCTCTGCCTTGCTATTTCAATTCATTCTATTGTTGCATAACATTCAACTGATTGGTTCAATTATTATCAGTTGATTTAAGCTATAGAATGCAAATATGTAGTGTTTAGATTTCAATTTGGTTTTACATTACTGTGTTTTCAACCGAGGAAGTATTTATTTGTTGAACATGTCTTTCGACAAGGCGATAGATACACAAATGTAGTGCAAGTTGGTGAGAAATTCTCAGAAACAGATGTACCTCGTCGTAATGCAGTTCGTCGACTTATTGAGTAATTTAGAGAGACAGGCTCAGTGTTAGATGCCGAACGAACTGGAAGACCGCCTAAACTAAACGAAGAGAAGTTGTTGAATATTTTTGACTCTATGCAGCGGAGTCGATCAAAATCGTTGCGAAAGTTGGCACAAGAAGAAGACATCTAGCTTGCAACTGCGCATAAGGTGGTTGGAAAAATAGTGATATGTTTCCGTATAAAGTGACAGCAGTGCAAGATTTGAAAGATGTGGATCATGAAAAGCGAATCCGTTACTGCGAATGATTTACGTCGTTTATTGAAGGAAATACCATTGATATTCCTGACGCCACCTTTTATATAGGCGAGGCTTGGTTTCATCTCTCTGGTTATGTTAATGCCCAAAACACAGTATTATGGTCAACGGAGAATCTCCGTGCTGTGATGAAACGCCATTGCACGATCACAAAGTTGGAGTATGGGTAGGAGTATCTAGACGGCGTATTATTGGCCCTGTATTTTTTTGAAGAAACCGTGAACAGCTCAGCTAGAGAAAGACGAAATAAGCTACTGATGGTTTCAACAAGATGGAGCTACTGCACACACAGCTAACACCACTATGCGACTTCTGAAAGAGTTCTTTGAGAAACGTGTCATCTCAGAACACTTATGGCCCCCTGGCTCACCGGACCTTTCGCCACCAGAATTTTTTTTTGGAGAGCACCAAAATCTGTAGTGTATCTTAATTGCCAGCGCATGCTTCATGATTTAAAAACTAAAATAACTGTGTAGCAGCATGTCACAATCGGATCTACATAAAGTGTTTTCCAATAAAATTAAGGGGTTCAGACCTGTATAATGCCCATTGAGGTGGCTAGTAACTTTCCCTCCCTTAACTCAAAGTTATACAAAAGCTGTACATTTAATCTTCCCGCTACTATGAATTCTTTACGTGGACTCGTCTAACTGCGTCAGACTATATTTTCCCACAAACATACACGCACAAAATCTTTCGTCGGAGTCACATGCGTTACATCGTGAGAGTAAAATCAGAAAGAGGTCTTTCCCCTTTTTATACCTTCCTAATATGACTCTAGAATTCGCGTCTTTATATGTAATAACTATTTGCATTCGGTATCTAATTAGCGTGCTATAAAAATAAAATGTTCCAATTTTAGGAGTCACGCTTCCCTCCGACTTGTACGGGAAATCGTTGGTCCTCTGGTTGATGCCCTGTGCTGCAGTGTTCTGGTCTCCAGCTACCTCTGCTCAGCGGCTGATGATTCTCCATTACTAATAAATTACTTATCTCACTAATTTCACTGGTTTCAGGTTTTCGTAGGTGAGGCAAATTAAAATACACTACAATTCTCTTAAAAATGTGGTTTATTATCAAATAAATACTTATAGGCGGCTAGCTTTTCCCATCTGTAACAATTCCCACCATAATAATAAATTAGGAGCCTAATCTAACTGCACACGCTTCCCACCCATATGCACACACGTGCATCCGTCGTCCAGAGAGTATCACTGTTTGTCGATGAAATTCTTTAAGAGAGTGAAAATCTGGGGCTTTCTTTCCCCTTTTATACCCAAATCTAGTGACGCTCAACTTGGCGCCTTAGAATGTAACGCCATTTCTAATTGGTCCTCAGACCGCGTTACCATATTATGTATGAAAGTATTCTGCTACAAAACTTTTCACACACGCGTCCGGAAGCAAATTCAATATCTCGTCTCTTTCCTTTATATATCTTTCTCCTTCTATTTCTTATCGCTTCCAGTTCCTTGCTCATTAGCTTGGTGAAGGGTGGTGGCTCTACCTAGAGTTACTTTTTACCTTGAATTAGCTAGCTCGCCCGTCCCTTGCTTATCTAAGTTACAATCTGCTTTGTATATTTCTTGACTGCTAAATATTCTAACATCTTTCTTACTGAATTATATTATTATGTACAATTTTTGTTTGACATTCATCTATGTCTATGCATGTATGTGTATATAAAATGTGTGTGTGTGTGTGTGTGTGTGGTATATTTCAGACTTCTCTGGTAAAACCCACTTTATCCGTCTCACTTTGTAACTCTCGTTTCTCTTTTTGTTTTCCCAACTGCCTTGTCTTCCAGGAATTAGACCAATATCTCTATCTCACTCTAATCTCGGACCTCTCTTCCTGTTTTCTGTGAGTTTGCCTAAAACCTATGTGCATTAGCGTGTATGTACATGTTGGCTTTACTCCTGTTGCTTGTTCGCCTGGTAGTTACTAATTACACTGTAACTTATATACTTGCTTTCTCATTAAGTAAATTCTGTTGTACAAGTTATTTTACATTATTAGTTATTCCCATTATTTCAATACTGTATTCTATTGGGTATATGTTCCCTTACAAATACATCGCATGTCTACAGCGCCTAACAACTTTGGATGATGTAGTAAACCTGAGGTTAAACGATGAAAGAGGCCTAATCATTTCTAAAGCCCTTTTGTAATGCCTCATTACTTTTCATTTTACGCTCAGCATCAGTTTCCTTTTTCATTATTTTTCAACATAAAATTAACAATGACGAACATGAAGGTTGGTCCAGTTGTGATATTGAATGTAAAATCGCACGCCTATCCCGTATTAAAACTCTATTTACATTGCAAAGTGAACGTTAATAGGGGCTGGCTCAGATAATGTGACGTCATATCCGCAGTTAACTGCATTACCATAGTCATATGGCTCTGTGTGGCGTAGCATCATTTCTCTGAGCGCAATTAACTAATGCATCCCAGTACTTAGCAAACACTGCTTTCAATATCGCAATGTTTGCTTTCATGACGTTAATTATTGCTGAATACTCCAGGAACAAGAAAAGATTACCTGTTCTAAACAAACATTTCTATTTAATGTAACCATAGTTATAGAAATTAAAAAAACTGAACTGGAAGAAAGATATTTCTTACCCTAATACCAAACCTTTGTACCGAGTGTACCAGAGCACCCGTATCAGCCATTTTTCTCTAAAACCATAAGATGTTTGTTTGCAAAAACAATTTGATAAACGAAACCTATGTAAAGGAATCGATTGGTGGTATTTCCATTATCCGGAACAAACATGAAATGTGGTACTGGTGGTCAACTTTGAAATTTTAAATGGGAACATGCGTTTTTTAAGATGTCATTGTATAGTACTTTGTAACATCCAAGCAAAGCCGTTTCAATTCAAACTAATTTATTTAAGTATAGCCAATGTGAAGAACGCCACAAATTATTCATTATAAAAAGTTCCTTCAAATACAACTATCATTATAAGGAGCAGTCAGAGCAAAGGTACAACAGATAATTACTAGAACGCGTTGAAACAAAGCATTTCCCCAGAGTAATGACTTGTTTTACTACAAATAAAGTGAAAGGAAATGAAGTGAGGATTTAATACACCTGTAAATGAAACTATACACGGCGCCAAACAAGAAGGTGATTGACAGTTATTAACCACGTGGCGGAAAGCTTTAAATGAATGGGAGGGGATGAATACGTCACAGCGGTCGTCATAGCAGCCATTAGAAGGACCAATTAGAACTAGAACGTTTCCATAGCAACGAAAGACGCAAATGCCTTGTTGCGATATTGTAACACGTAATTGGCATGACGTGCCGAGCGAGCGACCGTTGTAGTAACATGAACTGCAGTCGTATATTCTGCTGTCGCTGCAGTTATAAACAATATCTTCCTTTTAGCCCCAGCTTGCTTATGTGTTTGTATCAGTTTAGCGATTGCCTGCGCACTCAAACGTTCTTTTGCATCGTCCTATTTGTGTGGTATTTGCCTTGTGTTACGTGTGTTTGAGTCCATGTATTTGTGCGTGCGTGTGCTTTGTGAGCATTTATAATTGTGTTAACACGTTTAATGGATATTTAATAATTTCAAAAAATAGTGACAAAGATAGCGCAGCTGAACGAAAAACTGAGGGCACACGGGAACCGAATAAATCTGTATTTGGTAAAGGTATCCCAATTAAAGGACAGGTGCAGGAAATAATATGCTCTGTGAGAGAATATTTCGAAGAGAAGTTGAGGAGAAAATAATTCAGTGGCTTGTTCGCCGCAATATACCGATGAAGGAGGGACTGAGGAAAAGTGAGCTACCGGATTTTTTGAAGGCAAACAAACCGCGGTTTCCAACTTATGTAGTCGATGGCATTGCTGCAGAAAAAAATAGTTAGGCTCCCCCCTTATCATTGTCATTTTAACTCGATTGAATAAATTTGGGCCGAAATAAAGGGCTATGTTGGGCGAAACAATAAAAGTTTCACTATGTTGTCAGTAATAAAGCTTACAGAAGAGGCACTAACAGCAGTAAAAGCTGAAAACTGGGGAAAAAAAGCGGTGACTCATAAAAAGGACGTAATAAGTGCAGCTTGGGAAAATGAAGGAGTTTTGTAAAACTATAGAACAGCTTGTCATTTCTGTGGGGAATTCTAGATAATGACGACGGTGGCGGTGGCAACATTGTCTATCAAACGAGCAGCAGCAGCAACAACAACAGCAGCGATGCAAGCAATTCGGAAATCTGCATTTCTTCCATTAGAATAAGCATCAATATTTCACAGGTATGTCTCTTTTGTTAACGCAGATTTTTACACTGATATACTCTTGCATTTTCTATCCTCTGCACGTGGATTCATTATTTTACAATTGTCTTCGTGTACGAATATAAATAATACCCGCTCTACAATGCAGGCGCAACCCAGTCGCCTTCGACACAGTTCTAGCACGCTCTCCACGTAGTGGCGATGAGCGGCAACGTCGCCTTTCTCTCTCCGCGAAATGTCAATCACCTTCTTGATTGGCGCCAAGTATAGTTATCCTTGCAGCCCCATAAAGCACTGGATATATTCACATACAAATCTAAGAAACGTTAACAAGTGAAGTATTTTACTTTGTCCTTCTCACACAATCTTCGCCACTGTAATACAATTTAACACGTGGTGATATTTCAATATGAACTCGCTTCGAAAAATTTAACTACCGCTCCACACATAAAAAAATAATTTTGAACTTTGCTTACACCGAAAGAATGTATATAATAATTTAGACAAGGCCGAAAAGTGTGGAGACGGCCGCTCCCAGAAACGAAGCTCAAGAACTCTTTCTCCACTCATCGCCGAGAACTAAATCGTCACACTCTCTCTTCTTGGTCGGGGCATCTCGCTCGAGGCACACCGGAAAGACCACCTGACGATGACGTTTACACTGTTTGAGGGCTATCTATGCTTACGGAGAGGGCACAACCTGGCGAGTGCAATTGGTATGTAGTACAGCCGATTAGTAGCTTTGTTACTCGGGCTGCCGATCTGGTTACAAGCAGGGTCCGAAAATTATAGTCCAATATTCCAAAGTCATTAACTCACTGCGGCCACCTCTGGTACAACAGATACTCCTTAGAAGAAGAGCCATAATTGGCTCAACACTTAAAATGAAACAACTTTTACCAAGATTCTTTTTTTATCTTCTAATGTTTACTTACAAATGAAAGACAAAATTAAACAAATTAATGACATCTTCTGAGAAATGATGTACGTACCGATGACAATCATTGCTGAGAGACACACATGCTGCTCAAATTTCTTCTTTCGTATCTTGCATAGTTGTAGGAAGCACCTGGTAGATGATGTCTAATTCTTCCCCATAACAAGAATTCTTTTGGTTTTAAGTCAGGAGATCAGGCCGGCCAACTTACTGGTCCTCCTCGTCCAATCCACCGCCCAGAAAACAACTGGACAAAAACTTTCCGTGCGAAAAGTGAGTCGGAGAGCCATCCTGTTGAAGCCACATCGGCAATAGTACAGCCAGAAGAACACCATCAAGCAAGTGTGGAAAATGTTGACAAGCAAGTCTATCGTTCCTTTGTGAGTAAACATTAGAAGACAGAAAAATCTGATGTGTTACACTCACATGACTTTCTCTACTCTTGTACAAACTATTTTTACAAACGCTTATTCTCCATTTACTTCATGTTAATCGAGATGTTATCCTTATTGCTAATTTTTTTGTAGATGCAAGGGGAATTGGCGATAGTCAAATATTTTAAGAGGTGGTTGCTATGTGGAGCATTCCATTCTCTTTGCATTACCAGAACAAAAAAAAATTATTAACGAATTTGAGAAAAAGTATAAGTTTGGAAAATTTAAGGGAATAACAGGCAAAAAAAATGTATACGACATAAATTGTGTATTTAAATGCGATTTACATTTTTTGTGTAGTAAAATTTCGTCTACCTCTTATGGTTTACCAGTTATGCAAAAGTCGTCCACAATGAAGAATACTTTTGGAGACATTCCCAGAAAATTCAAGATATACATGTTATTTTTCATGACAATATCTTAAACATATAATATTTTAATCAAAATCGTTAGAGCTATTTTTGAGAAAATTAAAATTCTCGAAAAATATTCCATGTAAAAGGTAATCTGGGGTGGGGGGATTTTCTTGCAAACCTTCGTGTCGTATCTCTGGAAGATACTGAATCTAAATACCAAGTTTGGTGTTTATCCGACTGTTCATTTCTGAGTTATGCTGTTCACAGACACACACACGGACATGTTTCTAAAAATGTTTTTTTTTTGGATTCAGGGTGTCTCAAAACATGTATTTCCGGTGAAATCTCGGTATCGAATTTTTGAGTGGAATACAATATTTTCCCTGCTTACTACACGTAGTAAAGAAAGTAAAAAGGTTTTGCTGAAAGTTGTTTTATTTTAAAAGTACTATTCAGTGATACGTTAAACCCCCTTGTTCCCAATTAAAATTTTAAAGTTAACCACGAGTACTCCTACTTCCGGTTTGTTCTGAAAAATGGAAACACCACCAACGATTCTTTAGATAGATTTTGTTTATCAAATTGTTTTTGCGAACAAGTATCTTATAGCTTTAGAGAAAAACGGCTAATACGCGTGGTCTGGGACACCCAGTATAATTACACTCTACAAACATAAAGGGAGTCTTCCACTCTTCTTGCATGAATTGCGATTAAAAGTCCTATCCCATCAATGTTAAATCCATTAAATTCAAGACCAACCGAGGTGGCAGAGCGGTAACGCGTCAGGAGGTCCCGGGTTCCATTCCCGGCGACCGTTCACTTTATCCATGGGCTTTTCGGGGTCGTCAACGAATGCTGGAGTGGTTCCTTCAGCCCCGGAATTTCCTATCCCTATGTTTCGTTCATTTCATCTTTCACCCCGTTGGCCTGTTCAGGGTTGGAAGTGTCGGCGATGGTGTTTCAGTGCGGCGTGGCAGCGAAAAGCAAGCTCTCTGTGGAACTTTCTCCATCCTTCGGCTTTGGCTGGTTACCGGGAAGGGATGTTAGACCCTCTGTGTGGGGTGGGAGTTCCCTGTCTGCCTGCCAGGCATCTCAGTCTGGGAATTGTAGGGACCCTGTCATTGCTGTGCCATCACTACAGTTCTGCCGCCCGATGTCTCCTCTCACCTCCTCCTACTCCTTCTGGGGGCGCACCCTCGTGGGGCATGGGTACAATATCCTTACTGGATCACTACCGAGTCCCCTCCGATAATACGAAGAAAAAAGTTCATTACCATTATTCCAGGAAATATTTAAGGTATTATACTAAAACTTTTAAAGGAGGTAGGTGCATGCTTTCTCAGTGCACTGGTCTACTTTTATCCTATAAATATGTTTATTGTTTATATTTCTCCACCATTTATCGTTTATTCGTGGGTGTACAAACTATTCTTACAAAACCTTTTCTTTTTCTATCTACTTAATTATAATCGAGATAAATCTTTACAGAAATAACTACCTCACACATTTTATTACAATGTAAAGGAAACAGCGATAATCAAATGTTTAACAACTGAACACTATATTCTAGCTTTAAAATTCAAGCATTGAACAACTCGAACCATTAATAAGAAATACCCAGTAATGGCTTATGCACACAAGGGTTATTTGGTATAAATTGTGTGTTTTAAAGAAATCTACATTTTTTGTGTTGTACGTTTTCGTCTATCGCTTAATATTTACCAGTTATATCAGAACATATAAAATTCCTTCTGAATGAAGAGGACTTCAGGGCCATTACCAGTAAATTCAGGACATAAATTTATTTAAATGAAAAATAAAATGTAACCATGTGGCTCAAATAAACCGTCCTTTGCAGTTTTATGTTTCCTGCATACATAGGTGCAAAAGAAGTTGCCGCATTACTGATGTTTAAAGGGGCAGTGGAGGTAAAAAGCGAAATGTCACTGAGGTAATGCTGCTGTCTGCAGATGTTTACGTAGTAGTTTCGTACTGATAAATGTCGCGTGGTCGCCTGCATGCAGATCAAGTCAGGTCATTCAGACAAAAAGGTAACATTCACCAATAACGAACACAGATATGATTATGTGTGTGCGGAGACGCACAAAAATGCAGCTGAGGCTCGAAGGCTCTGTTTGAATATTTTCAGAACCGCCATCTGTCTTGTGCGCACTTTTTATTATATTAAGAAATGGTGGATCATCGCAGGTACAATGTGTAGTGGAAAGATCTATCTGTGGTGATCTACTGTTACCAGGAATTGTATCCTTAGAGGCGCTTATATCAATACGTCCAACAAGGTGTGTGTGTTTTTGCACCTGCTTATTATAAACAATGCAGTAATAGAAACTAATTTAAGTCTGAGGAACTTTTAAATGTATATAAATGTACTAAAAATAGAATTTTGTTTAATGTTGTTAACTTTGTAGCATCAAACTGTTATTGAAAAACCGATAACATACACTCATACTCACACAAGCACTATCAAATTAAAAAACCAGACCCTGGATTTGCCATAAAACGGTTTGTTTAAAGACAACTTTCTGGAGCCCTGTCGAAATTGAACCCAGAACACCTTATATAGCAAATGAGTTGGTGAATCTCTAATATAATTAAAAGTGTTCATTTTCATGCATTTCTCATTCAATTAGTGGTCTCATCTCTGTCGCCATGGAATCCCCTTTGCAGTTCCGCTTAGGCAAACCTTTTGGCATCTGCATTATCCGGTATAAATTAACTTCAATGAAGGACGGCTTGTGTGGGCCACCTGGTATATGATATTTTAATCAAAATTATTAGAGCCAGTTTTGAGAAAATAAAAAATTTCCAAAATGTTGCATGTAAAGTGTAGTGCGGTAAGCGATTTTCTTAAAAATCTTCGGAAGATACTGAACATCTTTGAAAAGCACTGAGCCTAACTGAAAGTTTGGCACTTTATCTGACTTTTCGTTTTGTGGGTGGAATACAATACTTCTACTTGTTATGTATACGTAGAAGAGAAAGTAAAAAATCATATCTTCCTTAATAAACAAACTGATGGGATAAAGGTAAATCAGTGAGCTTAAAATTCATTCATATATAATGTTTAAAATTTGCAGTCTCATATCTTGAATAGTTTAAGAAAAGGGTCATGAATTTAAAAACTTAACTTGGCGGGATAGGATTTTTATCTCCCTTCACTGGATATTGCAACTGCTACGATTCAGTAGCGAAATGTCGTCTTATAAAAAATCTGATGTGTTACACTCACATGACTTTCTATACTCTTGTACAAACTATATTTACAAACGCTTATTCTCAATATGCTTCATGTTAATCGAGATGTTAAGCTTATTGCTAATTTTCTGGTAAGTGCAAGGGGAATATGGTAGAATTTAAGTGATAATGAAATATTTAAGAGCTGGTTGCTATGTGGCGCATTCCATTATCTTTGTATGTCCAGGACATAAAAAAATCTAATGTGTTACACTCACATGACTTTCTCTACTCTTGTACAAACTATTTTTTCAAACGGTTATTCTCCATATAATTCATGTTAATCGAGATATCGAGATGTTAATCTTATTGCTAATTTTCTTGTAAATGCAAGGGGAAATGGTAGGCTTTAAGCGATAGTCAAATCTTTTAAGAACTGGTTGCTATGTGGAGTATTCCATTCTCTTTGTATTACCAGGACAAAAAAATCTGATGTGTTACACTCACATGACTTTCTCTACTCTTGTACAAACTATTTTTACAAACGCTTATTCTCCATCCACTTCATGTTAATCGAGATAAACATTTGCAGACTCTATCTTATTGGTAATTTTCTTGTAGATGTAAGGGGAAAATATATATACAAGGGCAATATAGAAAAACAGTAGTCTTTAAGCACATACATATCTCTTAATAGCTGGTTGCTATGTGCAGCACCATTCTCTTTGCCACAGATTATAACTCTTTGCATATCCAAGACAAAAAAAAAGAATAACAAATTCCCATTTTAGAAAAGTATTGAAAACTTTAAGGAAATAACAAGCAATATCTCTAAAAGGGTTCACTCAACAAAAAAACTGCATATGACATAAATTGTGTATTTTAACGCGATCTACATTTTTTGTGCAGTAAAATTTTGTCTATCTGTTATGGTTTACCAGCTATGCAAAAGTCGTTCGCAATGAAGAATACTTTTGAAGACATTCCCAGAAAATTCAAGAAATGCATTTTATTTGTCATGAAAGTATCTTAAATATATGATATTTTAAACAAAATCGTTAGAGCCATTTTTGAGAAAATTAAAATTTTTGTAAAATGTTCCATGTAGAGGGTAATCTGGAGTGGGGAGATTTTCTTGTAAACCTTCGTGTCTCATCTCTGGAAGATACAGGACCTAAATACCAAGTATGGTGTTTATCCGACTGTTCGTTTCTGAGTTATGTTGTTCACAGACACACACACACGGACATGTTTTCAAAAATGTTTTTTTGGATTCAAGGGTTCTCAAAACATATATTTCTGGTGAAATCTCGGTATCGAATTTTTGGGTGGAATACAATACTACCCCTACTTACTATACGTAGTAGAGAAAGTAAAAGTACCATCTTTTGAAACCAATCCTAAAATAAACGACCGTGATTGGTCGATATCCAAGACGTTGGTAAGCGTATTGGTCCGTATCAAATTCGGGGATATGAATGGAATAGTTGGTGCTAAAATTCCAGACCTTTCATAGGAATGAACGCGCCAAATATTATTTATTTCCAAAAGGAGTATTGCAGCTGATATTGTAATTTTTCATAGAAATATTGATTAAACACTGAATCGAATCCTCATCTGACGTACTCTCCTGATATTTATGAGCTTTGAAACACGATACTTTAGTTTTACACTGAAAACATTTAATTTATTCTGTATGTTTCCTGTTTTCTGCAGTGTTGTTGATTTTCTTTACTACGTATAGCAAGCAGGCGAAGTATTTATTCCACGAAAAAATTCGATGTCGAAATTTCACCAGAAATACATGTTTTGAGGCGCCCTGAAAAAAAAGCATTTTGATAAAGGTCCAGGTGTGTGTCTATAAATAGCATATCTCAAAAACGAAAAGTTCAATATCTTTCAAGGATGCGATATAAGATTTTCAAGAAAATTCTCCCATCCCCAACTACCCTTTACATGGAACATTTTTAGAAACTTCTGATTTTCTATAAAATAGCATGAACGATTTTAATTAAAGTACCATATATGAAAGATATTTACATGACATATTAAATGTATATCTTGACTTCTTTGGGAATAGATTTTGAAGTCCTGTTCATCTTGAAAGAATTTTGAATAATCTCGTGTAACTTGTAAACGTTGAACGCTAAACGAAAATGCACTACATAAAAAATATAAATCTTATTAAAACACACAATTCAATTCAAATAGGTCTCGCGATTGCACGGAAACAGTATGGAATTATAAGGGCAGCATATACCATCTAGTTCTTAAGCATTTCAGTATCGCTGTTCCCTTTGTATCTAAAACAAAATGTGTAATGTAGCTATTTCTGCAAACGTTTATTTGGATTAAAATGAGAAAAATAAGCTGTGGTAAGAGAGAGAATAGAAAAGGTCAAGTGAATGCATCACATCCGATTTTTAATTTTTTTAGTAATGATAAGTAAATGCCATGCAATTGCAGTCAACTGTAATCCGTCAGCACCCAAGCGTGCTATTACACCGGTTATTTCACTTGGGCTCTCCCCGTTCTTTACCACAGACACATTTGACTGCAGTCGCTGGAACTGAATCGCGACGTTGGGCTTTAAATGGATGGCTAGTCTATTCCGTCTCGCTCTAACCATCACGGCTATTCGAGCCACTTCGGTTGTGGTGCCAGTGGAAGTTATATAAAAGTTGCTTTAGAAATTAGATAAACACCAGCATATGGGTCAAAATAATTCCGGCAATAAAGGCTTAAATAGGCGGCGTATGAATGGAACAGTTGATGTTAAAATTTCAGATTCTTCATGGGAACGAATGCACATAACATTTCCTGAAGATATTTCACAGCTCATGCTCTTTTTTCTTTCTTTTCGTTGCGATATTTTTCAATAATAATATTTGTTACCTTTGGAACACGATACTTAATTTTCACATGAGAAGATTTATTATATTCTTTTTTTTTCTCTTTTCTGTAGTTTTTTTTTATTTTTTTAATAATGAGAAGCAAAGTCCACGCAACTGCAGGCAATTGTAACCCACCTAAGCATGCCCTCACACCGATTATTTTACTTGAGCGCTCCCCGTCCATTAGCAAAGGCTTTTTGAGTGTCGTCGCTGGGTCTACAACTCGAGACACCTGGATTTGAATGGATGGCCCGTTTCGGCAAAATAATTACAACAATCTGATGTGTTACACTCACATGACTTCTCTACTCTTGAACAAACTATTTTTACAAACGCTTGTTCTCCATATGTTTCATGTTAATCGAGATGTTAAATCTTATTGCTAATTTTCTTGTAGATGCAAGGGGAATTGCTAGGCTTTAAGCGATAGTCAAATCTTTTAAGAGCTGTTTGCTATGTGGAGTATTCCATTCTCTTTGCATTACCAGGACAAAAAAAATGAATAACGAATTTGAGAAAAAGTATAAGTTTTGTAAAATTTAAGGGAATAACAAGCAATATCTCGAAAATGGTGCACTCAACAAAACAAATGTGTATGTCATAAATTGTGTATTTTAACGCGATCTACATTTTTGAGTAGTAAAATTTTGTCTATCTCTTATGGTTTACCAGTTACGCAAAAGTCGTTCACAATGAAGAATACTTTTAGGGACATTCCCAGAAAATTCAAGATACACATTTTATTTGTCACGAAAGTATCTTAAATATATGATATTTTAATCAAAATCGTTGGAGCCACTTCTGAGAAAATTAAAATTTTCGAAAAATGTTCCATGTAAAGGGTAATCTGGGGTGGGGGGATTTTCTTGAGTTATCCTGTTCACAGACAGACGGACAAAAAGACACGCAGACACACACACGGATATGTTTCCAAAAATGCTTTTTTTGGATTCAGTGGGCCTCAAAACATATATTTCCGGTGAAATCTCGGTATCAAATTTTTGAGTGGAATACAATACTTCCCCTATTTACTATACGTAGTAGAGAAAGTAAAAATACGAACGCACCTAACATTATTTATTTCCAAAAGGAATGTTACTGCTGATATTATATTCTTCATAGAGATATTTTTCAGCACTGAATCGAATCTTTATCTGACGTACCCTCCTGACATTTGTGACCTTTGAAACAGGATATTTTAGTTTCAGACTCAAAAGTTTTAATATATTCTGTTTGGGGAGACATCCCTTGACTTGTTTGTTACACTGTTGCAAGCAAAAGATTAAAGATACCAAGAATAAAATGGACACAGTGCCTCTTTGGACACGTCACAAAAAGTATATCCCACTCTGGCTTCAGGCTATTGGCCTGTCTCTGGCGTCCATCGACAAAGGCTTTTAGAAACTCAATCCAGGCGCCTACGGCTACAAGATAATCACAGATATCTCCTTTATATTCTGATGTTATGTTTTGCTTTATTTTTGCATCAGATAAAAGCGTTTTCTTTGTTCGTTTTTAATTTCACATTCTGGGAATTATCAGAACATTCTCGCTCTTTTAGACTGATTTACCTCCTCCACTTTTTGGTTCTGATATATTGTGTTACATTTACATGACCTTCTCTAACCTGCATCGTTTATTAATATCTCTGCTACGTATAGTAAGTAGGGGAAGTATTGCATTTAACCCAAAAAGTCGATGCCGAGATTTCACTGGAAATACAAATTTTGAGGTGCCCTCAATTCAAATAAAGCATTTTTGGAAACATGTCCTTGTGTGTGTCTGTCTGTCTGTGAGCAGTATAGCTCAAAAACGAAAAGTCGGTTAAATACCAAACGGGTATTTAGGTTAAGTATATTCCAAAAATGCGACACGAAGACTTATAGAAAATCCACTAACCCCAAACCACCTTTTACATGGAACACATTCCGAAAGTGTTAATTTTCTCAAAAATGGCTCAAACGATTTTGATTGAAATATCATATGTTACAGATATTTTCACAGAAAGTGAAATGTATATCTTGAATTTTCTGGGAATGTCCCCAAAAGTCTTATTCATTTTGAATTTCTTTCACATATCTGGTAAACCGTAAGAGGTAGGTAAAGTTTTTTTACATAAAATGTAAATATTGTGTACTATACATTTTTTTGTCGAGTGAAGCATTTCCGAGATATTCCTCGTTATTTGTTTGAATTTTCCAATACTTGTACTTCTGAAATCGGAATTCGTTATTAGTTTTTTTTGTCCTGGTAATGAAAAGAAAATGGAATACTCCAGATATCAACCAGCTCTTAAAATATTTGACTATCGCTTAAAGCCTACCAATTCCCCTTGCATCTACAAGAAAATTAGCAATAAGGTTATCATCTCGATTAACATGAAGTAGACGGAGAATAAGGTTTGTAAAAATAATTTTTACAAGAGTAGGAATGTCGTGTAAGTGCAACACAAGGTTTTTTAAATACTTTTTCTACAAACCGTTCCTATAAAAGTTTAGCTTTCTATCCACTTCATGTTAGATAAACGTTTGCAGAAATATAGGGTCTTTCAACAAGAGTGTCCTATCTTTGAACTTAAATAAAACACGTTCTATAAATGATAAAGGTTTATTTCTTGTTTGATTTTGGAACACAATTAATGTCATTACGTGTGGAAGAGAACATCAGTTAAGTGACTTCGTTGGGTTGCGCGTATACGGTTGACCCAATTTTCAATGACAGAAGAACGTAAATTTGGTCCAACTTCACGAATAACACGCGTGATGTTATTCACAAGATCAATTACTGTTTCTGGCTTGTTGACATATACTCGAGATTTAACATAACCCCTCAAGTAATGTAACGGCGTTAAATCACATGACCTCGGGGGCCAGTTAACATCACCGCCACGGGAAATGATGAAACCTCTGAACTTCTCCTTCAAAAGATCGATTGTTTCGAGAGCAGTATGACATGTGGCACCATCTTGCTGGAACCAGATGTTTCTGAGATCCATACCATCAAATTAAGGCCAAAAATAGTCCCTTATAAGATACGGTATCTTTCTGCATTGACAGTTAGAGCTTCTCCATCTTCATCTTGGAAAAAATATGGACCAATGATTCCACCATACCAAAATCCACACCAAGCAGTAACCTTTTGGGGATAAAATGGTCGTTCTTGAATCTGCATTGAATCGTGATTGCTCCAATAGCGGCAATTTTGTTTGTTAGCACAACCATCCATCCAAAAGTGGGCTTCGTCGCTGAAGATGATTTTTCGACAAAAATCCGGGTCAACTTCCAATTGCTCCATAGCCGAGTAAGCGAATACGTGACGCAACCTATGGTCATTGAGCTTTAGTTCTTGAGTTAACACCATTTGGTAAGCGTGAACTTCAAGTCCAGATGCAGAATTTGCTAAGTTGTGGTCGGCGAAATCCCCAATTCTTGCGCACAACGAGCAATTGATTTGTTTCCGTACACTCTCACGAACGGCGCCTATGTTTTCGTTGGAGCCCTTACGTCGATTACGTAAAGGCGTTCTTTGATCCTGATAGAACCATTTTCGATCAAACGCCGAATCGTTCTCTCGCAGGGACCATTATGCACACCGTGATCTTCACGCAATACAGGGAAGGTTTGGCGAACAGGTGATCCATTTTGATAATATATTTTCACAATTTCTACGCGTTGCTGAATGATGTAACGTTCCATGGCTATTTTTCAATAATAACTGTAACCACATGAAAAACATTACTGCTGTAACTCAATAACAATGACAGCTATCACATGGAAAAGTTAGGACACTCTTGTTAAAAGACCGTTTACTTCAATTATACATTTCCTTGAAGGTAAAAGGGAATCCAGGAAGCTGAAGCGATAGTCAAAAGTAGGTCGCTATACACTTACTTTAAAACTCCACATTGTACTTAATAACACGAGAAACAGAATCTGATGTATTACATTAATATGGATTTCTCTAGCCTGTATTGTTTATTAGTGGTTATACAAACTATTCTTACTAATGTACTGTATTTCACCCAAAACTTCGATGTCGATATTTCATCGGAAATATACTTTGAGGTCCCTGAAACCAGAAAAAGCATTTTTAGGAAAGCGTCCGTGTGTGTGTGTGTGTGTTTGTGAACAGCATAACTCAAAACCGAAAAGTCGAATAAGTACTAAACTAGATATTTAAGTTCAGTGTCTTCCAAGAATGCGACACGAAGACTTTCATACAAATTTCCCACCCCAACAATCCTTCACATGTAATATTTTTCGAAAATTTTGATTTTATAAAATTCGTAGTAACGATTAAACTAACGCATATGAAACATATTTATATGCCAAATAAAATCTATATCTTGAACTTTCGGAATGGACTTTGATCTGCTCTTATGCGGAAGGAATTTTGTGTAATCCTGTGCAAAATAGTAAACGTTAAGCGAAAGACGAAAACGTACCTACACATAAAATGTAGAGCTCTTTAATACACACAATTTATTTCAAATAAGTTCCTTTATGGATAAGCCATTTCTGAGATCCTTTATTAATGGTTCGAATTGTTCATTTCTTGGTCATTGTTTAATGTCCTTTCAACATTCAGTTGTTTGTCGCGATGTCATGGGAACAGTATAGAATTTTAAGGCCAGCATATAGCGTCCAGTTCTTAAACATTTGACTTCCTTTGTTTCTCGCGATTGCATGGAAGCAGTATGGAATATTAAGGCCAGCATATAGCGACCAGTTCTTAAACATTTGACTATCTCTGTTTCTCGCGATGTCATGGAAACAGTATGGAATTTTAAGGCGAGTATATAGCGACCAGTTCTTAAACATTTGACTATCTCTGTTTCCCTCGATTGCATGGAAGCAGTATGGAATTTTAAGGTCAGTATATAGCGTGCAGTTCTTAAACATTTGGCTATCGCTGTTCCCTTTGTATCTATAAAGAAATGTGTATTTGTAGCTGTTTCTGGAAAGGCTTAGTTGATTAAAAGTAATAGATATAAAAATAAGCTTTAGTAAGGATAGTTTGTATCTCAGTATTAAATCACAGAGGGTAGAGAAACTCATGTGAATGTATCACATCAGATTTTTTCTGTGTACTATATGGTTTCTTAACAAATGTTTACGAACTGGAAACTACACGCTGGCCTAAAAAATTCCATACCGTTTCAATGGAATCACGAGAAACAACTTTATGTTAACTGGACTTCAAGAGAATAACCAAGAAATGAACAATTCGAAAACTTAATAACGGATATCTAGGAACTGGGTTATGTTACAAAAAAGTTTATGTTAAATAAACTGCATTTTATAGAGATCTACATTTTTTTTGCAGTACATTTACATCTTTCTCTTAACGTTTATTTATACAAGATTATACAACATTTCTTCCAAATGAGGTGGAGTTCACAGCATATTTCCCAGAAAATTCAAGATATGGATTTATTTGTTATGTAAATATACATATAAGGACCTCAATCGTTAGGGCCAGTTTTTATAAAATCAAAAGTTTCGAAAAACCTTCCATTAAAGCTTAGCCGGAGTGGGGGGAAGTTCTTGAAAATATTTGTGTCGCATTTTTGGAAGGTACGGAATGTAAATACCATGTTTGGGACTTATTTGACATTTCGTTTTTTAGTTATGCTGTTCACAGACACACACATTTTTTCTAAAAATCATTTTCGGTGGTGGGCATCAAAACATGTATTACTGGTGAAGTATCGATATAAAATTTGTGAGTTGAATACAATACTTCCCCTACTTACTATATGTAGTAGAGAAAATAAAAGATCTTAAGTGGTGGTCACGCATAACTTTTGTATTCACTCTTAAAAAGCTATTCATACAATTGTTTTTACTTTCTCTACAACATATAACTCCAAAACTAAAAGTAGGATAAGTACCAAACTTGGTGCATAAGTTCAGTATCTTCTAAGAATACGACAAGAAGACCTTCAACCCCAAAAAACCTTTACATGGAGTATTTTCCGAATATTTTCTAAATAAAGGTTCTCTAGACTTGATTAAAACTTCATACATGTAAGATGTTTACAGGAAAAAAAATTTGATGTGTTACACTCACATGACTTTCTCTACTCTTGTACAAACTATTTTTACAAACACTTATTCTCCATATGCTTCATGTTAATCGAGATATCGAGATGTCAATCTTATTGGTAATTTTCTTGTAGATGCAAGGGGAATATGGTAGCTTTTAAGCGATAGTCAAATATTTTATCGCTGGTTGCTATGTGGCGCATTCCATTCTCCTTGCATGTCCAGGACATAAAAAAATGAATAACGAATTTGAGAAAAAGTATAAGTATTGGAAAATTTAAGGAAATAACACGCAATATCTCAAAAACGATTCACTCAACAAAAGATATGTATATGACATAAGTTGTGTATTTTAACGCGATCTACATTTTTTGTGTAGTAAAATTTTGTCTATCTCTTATGGTTTACCAGTTATGCAAAAGTCGTTCACAATGAAGAATACTTTTGGAGACATTCCCAGAAAATTCGAGATATAAATTTCATTTCTCATGACATTATCTTAAACACATGATATTTTCATCAAAATCGTTAGAGCCATTTTTGAGAAAATTAAAATTTTCGAAAAATGTTCCATGTAAAGGGTAGTCTGGGGTGGGGGGATTTTCTTGAAAAGCTTCGTGTCGCATCTCTGGAAGATACTGAACCTAAATACCAAGTTTGGTGCTTATCCGACTGTTCGTTTTTGAGTTATGCTATTCACAGACACACACACACACACACACACACACACACACAGACACACAGACACAGACACACACACACGGACATGTTTCCAAAAATGCTTTTTTTGGATTCAGGAGGTCTCAAAACATGTATTTCCGGTGAAATCTCGGTATCGAATTTTTGGGTGGAATACAATACTTCCCCTACTTACTATACGTAGTAGAGAAAGTAAAAAATGTATATCTTGAATTTTCTAGGAATAGACTGAAGTCCTCTTCATTCGGAAGGAATTTTGTATAATCCTGTATAAATGGTAACCGTTAAGCGAAAGACGAATAGGTACCTTACAAAAACAATCATGCGTTACACTCACATGAGTTTCTCTACTCTTGTACAAAGTATTTTTACAAACGCTTATTCTCCATATGCTTCATGTTAATCGAGATGTTAATCTTATTGCTAATTTTCTTGTAGGTGCAAGGGGAATTGCTAGGCTTTAAGCGATAGTCAAATATTTTAAGAGCTGGTTGCAATGTGGCGCATTCCATTCTGTTTCCATTACCAGGACAAAAAAAAAAATAAATAACGAATTCCCAATTGAGAAAAAATATAAGTATTGGAAAATTTAAGGTAATAACAAGCAATATCTCGAAAATGGTTCACTCAACAACAACAAAATGTATATGACATAAATTGTGTATTTTAACGCGATCTACATTTTTGTGTAGTAAAATTTTGTCTATCTCTTATGGTTTACCAGTTATGCAAAAGTCGTTCACAATGAAGAACACTTTTGGAGACATTCTCAGAAAATTTGAGATATACATTTCATTTTTCATGAAAATATCTTAAACATATGATATTTTAATGAAACTCGTTAGAGCCATTTCTGAGAAAATTAAAATTTTCAAAAAATGTTCCATGTAAAGGGTAGTCTGGGGTGGGGGAATTTTCTTGAAAACGTTCGTGTCGCATAGCTCAAAAAGAAAAGTCCGATAAATACCAAACTTGGTATTTAAGTTCAGTAATTTCGTTTTCTTATATTTTATAAGGTATGTCATATTTTTGAGTAAATGTAACTATGAGAAAGTAAGACGGTTGCGGGGATGTTGTAACTGTTCCGGCCTCAGTCCGAGTTGCTGCGACCGGCGCGCGAGTAACCGAGCGGCGGCCACACTGTGAAGGAAAGGCACTGTACTAGAGAAATTAAAATACTGACGTACTGCGTCTCACAACAATAACAAGGATTGTGAGCTGGTTAATGCTACAGAAATAATCATTTGGCATAGCAGGTACGTTTTAAGTAAATCTACATCTTTTTGTGCAGTAAGTTTTTGTCTATATTACGCGATTTATACAAAGGTCATTCAGAAGGAAGTGGAATTCACAGGCTATTCCAATACAATTCAAGACACATATTATATTTGTCATATAAATAACTTAAAGGTATGCTATTTTAATCAAAATCGCTATAACTATTATTACGAACCGAACGGGATGGCTCAGGCGGTAAAGTCTGTGGCCCGCGCTCGGGATGTCTCGGCTTCAAATACCGTGGGCCGACCAATCTCTGTGAAGTGTTTTCGTGGTTTTTCTCAGTCGCCAATGTAAATACCGGATTGTATGTTTAATACCACGACCCAAAGTTCCACCTTAAGTAAAAAAACAGTAGTAAAATGAAAAAAATGGTAACAGCGAATTCTATGCCATCTATTCGCAGACAATGTAAACAGTTAGACTGGACGGCACCCTAACGCCATCTGCATGGGGAGGAGTAGAAGTTCCGGCTGCCATTCGCTGGCTGTCTCTGTGGGCACGTGACGAAGCAAGACGGCATTTTCCAGAGATGAGACCTAGAAGGCTAACTGTGCACCTTTCTGTGTGGGTTGAACTGGACGGCACCCTAATACCGTCTACACGGCACGAAGCAGAACATTCGCCAGCTATGCGCTAGGATCTGTGTGACACGTGACGGAGCGAATGGTTACAGGGATGAGACCTAGAAGGCTAACTGTCCAACACATATCGTTCTATGAGTTATCCTCCAACAGGCCCGTCGCCATATGACCAAGGAGTTAAAGCGACGTAAAATAAAATAGAGTAAAACAAATTCTGATGTATTACACTCACATGACTTTCTCTACACTTATTCTCCATCTATTTCATATTAATTGAGATAAACATTTGCAGAAACGATGTTTTGACATGCAAAGAGAATTACATTTTACACATAGCAACCAGTTCTAAAAATATTTGACTATCGCTTAAGGCGTACTATGTTCCCCTTGTTTTGTATTTGCAAGGGCAATATACAAATACAGTAGCCTTTAAGCATAGACACATCTCTTAATAGCTGGTTGCTATGTACAGCGCCATTTTCTTTGCCACAGATTAATACTCTTTGCATATCCAAGACAAAAAAATGAATAACGATTTCCCATTTGATTCCCCATAAGTATTGAAAATTTTAAGGGAATAACGAGCAATATCTCGAAAATGGTTCACTCAACAACAAAAAATGTATGTGACATAAATTTAGTATTTTAACGCGATCTACAGTTTTTGTGTTGTAAAATTTTGTCTATCTCTTATGGTTTACCAGTTATGCAAAAGTCGTTCACAATGAAGAATACTTTTGGAGACATTCCCAGAAAATTCAACATATACATTTTATTTGTCATAAAAATATCTTAAACAAATGATATTTTAATCAAAATTCCTAGAGCCATTTTTGAGAAAACTAAAATTTTCGAGAAATGTTCCATGTAAAGGGTAATCTGGGATGGGGGGATTTTCTTGAAAACCTTCGTGTCACATCCCTGGAAGATACTGAACCTAAATACCAAGTTTGGTGTTTATCCGACTGTTCGTTTCTGAGTTATGCTCTTCACAGACACACAGACAGACAGACACACAGATACACACACACACGAACATGTTTCCAAAAATGCTTTTTTTTGCAATCCGGGAGTCTCAAAACATATATTTCCGGTGAAATCACGGTATCGAATTTTTGGGTGGAATACAATACTTCCCCTACTTACTATACGTAGTAGAGATAGTAAAAAAAACTACGAATACAAAAATAACGAAATACGTGCCACGTAAAGAATAGCCTGTGGTGGGAGTATTTCTTAAAACTCTTCGTATCAGATCTTGGAAGATATCGCCTTTGACTTTGACTCTTCAAAGACACACACAGGCCTTTTTCTAAAATTTCAATTTTTTGATTCCCAGTGCCTCAAAGTATGTATTTCCAATGACATATTTGTATGAGTTTTTTACTGGAATGCCACTAGCTCTTATTTGGCAGAGTGTTACTCAATTCGGAGCTACACAGGAACCTGTGAACCAGGTTATTGCCTACTTAAGGGTTACTGTCTGCTGGGATTAATCGCAGTTCGATTTTCGCCTCCTGCTGTTTACACGGGAAGGCTTTCTCTCGCAGAGTTCCCCTGCTGTGCAGGCAGCATACCATACATGGGAATGGTTTCCTTTGTTTGGCGAGTAGCCCACCTAACAGGGACTCACCTGGTAACGATGCCAAGAAACTGTTCATAGCACCGGAAACAACGCGTTTTAATTAGTAGATGGCAAACATCTTGTAAAGTGTTAATTGTCATTGTATCTTCACCCACGTGAGTCAAAAACAGTTTTCGTTTAGTTGTGTTTACCAAACACCCAATTAACACCGTTTTCCCTTTATACGAGAAGTAACATACAAATTACAAGAAATTTCGAAATTTCACCGAGAATATACTTACACTAAATACAAAGATCTAATGTGTGACTTTCACATGACTTTCTCTACCCTCTATTGTTTATTAGTGGGTATGCAAACTATTTTTACGTAAGTTTTTTTTTCCATCTGCTTCAGTATACTCGAGATAAACTTTCCCAGAAAAGCTACATTACAAATTTCGTTATAGATACGAAGAGAACAGCTATAGTCAAATGTTCAGGAACTGAACACTATATGCTGGCCTTTAAGTTCCATAGTCTTTCCATGATATCGCTGCACATCAACAGGACTTCCACTTTTTAGTGTAGTACGTTTTTGTTTATTGCTTAACGTTGACCAGTTATACAAAACTATACAAAGTTCCTTCCAAATAAAGGGCACTTAAGAGCTATTCCCATAAAATTGAAATATAAAAATATAAATATTATTTGTGACGTAAATTTCTTTAATATATATATATTTTAATAAAATCTATAGAGCCATTTTGAGAAAATAAAAAATTTATAAAACTGTAACATGTAAAGTACAACTGGGATGGGGTGATTTACTTGAAAATCTTCGTGTCGTATCATTGAAAGATACTGAACTTAAATACAAATTTCGGTGTTTATCCGATATTAATTTCTTTAATTAATGTTGTTCACAGACACACACAGGATTTAGGGTACCTCAAAACATGTATTTCATGTGAAATAAATGTCCATCTGTGTGTATAAACAGCAGATTAAATACCAAACCTGGTCATTAAGTTCGACACATTTTCAAGAAATTTCCCCGATCCGAAAATGCCATAACTCGAATGATTTAATTAAAATGCCACATGTCAAGGAATTTAAGAGAAAGGTCCCTAATTTGAACCGCCTCTTAAATTGAACCGCCCCGATATTTTCTAAACATTTGACAGATGTCACCATAATCCTAGCAGAAGCGTGGCGTGTACAGCTATGAATGCTTGGAGTTGTTGACTTTGCATTCTGAGCTGTGGCTTCAGTTCTATGAAGTGTTGTGTGTTTTTGGTGCTTTAGAAGTAATATATGACTCATCTAGCTAAGCTTATACGATCAATTAGATAAGGTTGAGATCATCTCTATATATTACATGTTATGAAGTGTTTATTTAACAACAATATTCATGCATACGTTTTTTCAAACAGCGTCTCTCCTTGTCACATAGATGCTAAAGCTTCCAAAATGGCGTGGCTCGTAAATTGAACCACTGTTTGAACCCTATATTGAACTGGTCCAATTTAGGAAACCTATTGAAGTTCTAGGATTTTTCAACTGTGAATAGCATATCTTGTGAATAAATATCGATATAATATGTTAAGTTAAAATAAATCATGTTAAAACAGTGGCTGACATAAATATGTGAATGTACATTGTCTGAAATGATGGACATGATCCAGTGTATGGGTTGTAGGATATGGCTTCACCAAAAGTGTGCAAAAGTTAGTGACAAGAAAAAAGTGTTTTATTGTGAAGACTATGTATAATTGGACTCTTTTGTATGAGAGTAAAAATTAATAAAAATTCTATATTTGCAAATAATACCTATTCCAAAAAGCAAGTGATTGTCATTATATAAAAATTCAAAATGTTCAAGGAAATTGCTATTCTTATCACAATTTTGGACTCTAATTTTGTTGCTGGTAGCATATTTGTTGTGAATGTACAATAAAATATGTGTATTTTGTATTAATAAAAATACTTTTAAACTTAAAAGTATGTGGTTCATTTTAAGACACGGGTGGTTCAATTTAAGGACCAGGTTGCTAATTTGAACCGATTTACACCATCTCACTTTTTAAATGTTACTTAATTGATAATTGTATTGATTTTAAATAGTGTTGAGGATATTGATAGCACAAGGATTTGTCACCTTAACGCTTGTGTTTCTGAAAATTTTGATTTGAAATTATAATTATTGTTTACTATTTAGGCGTAGGTGGTTCAATATAGGGACCTTTCCCCTACTTGAGTAATAAAACGTATATCAATTTCTGTAAAATCCAATTCATTCCGAATGGATTTTTGTATAACTGAAAAGCATAAGAGATGGACAAAAGCTTACTACAGAAATGACTCAGATCTCTTTAAAGCACACAATCAGCTCAAACATATTTGCAGCATGAGACTCCCAGATATGTAGAGTTACTGGTTTGAATTTTTGAGTATTTCTTGTAATTATGTCTCTACCATGTACGTACCTATTGGGTAGAGGAAGTATTGATTTCCATCCAACATTTCGATATCGATATTTCACCTCTAGGGTCTCCTGAACAAACAAACAATTGAAAACGTTTTTAGAAACCCCCCTCTCTCTCCCTCTGTAGGTATGCGAATACCATACCTAAAAAATTAAACTTGGTTAAAAACCGAATTTCTTTTAATGAAGGAAACTTTACAGGCTATTCCCAGAAAATTAAAAATATACATTTTGAAATGGGATATATTATACATATATAAAGCAATTGTACATATGAAAGGGGAAACATACATATAAGGATTGTACAGTAATAATTTAATTCACTAACATGTTAAAATATTCAACATCTAACATTTGTACAGAGCTGATTGTAAGAAACGGGCGAGCTAGCAGAATTCCAAGAAAGCATAAATAGCGTACCTTTCACCAAGCCAACAGGCAGGGAACCGGTAACGATACGGAGAAATAGAAAGAGACAGAGAAAAGAAAGAGACGGAGATAACTTCAAACACTCCAAGATGGTGCTTAAACGCACGAATCTGAAGCCAAACATTCTCATAAATGTTAGGGTGAGGCAGTCTGGGGGTCAATGGGGAACGTCGTTACATTTTTAAACGCAGAGGTGAGCGTCACTTGGCTCCCGTATATAAGGACAGACAAGGTCTCAGAAATCACTCTCTCCCTATCACTGAACTTCAAGAATTCATGTCAGCACGAGGTGCTACAAATGCACGTGGGTGCACAACAGTGGGAATGCGTGTGCAGATAGCTAGGCTACTGACTTATTTAAAGTGGTGGGATTAATATCATGGGAAAAGCTAGCCGCCCATAATTATTTCAAATGTGAAATAAACTTCACTGATTAAGGGAAACTTGCAGTGTATTTTTTAACATGCCTCACCCACTATAACCTGAGAATTAATAATTAGATACAGTCAGGAATGGAATACGCAACAACCGACGAGCACCAATAGCAGAGGAAGAAGAGCACCGCAACAACAGGCAACAACACAAGGATCGACGATTTCGCGCTACAAATAGCGCACATCACCGTTTCCCACTACAAACGTCGCCCAACGACTATCTTCCGTTACAACTTCATTTGTCATGTAAATGTATTGAACATAGGACACTTTACTCAAAGGTTTCAGAGGCATATATGAGAAAATCAAAATAACGAAAAATGTTCCACGTAAAGTGTAGTTTGGTTTGAGATTTTTTTGAAAAGCTATGCCTCGCAATTTTTTGAAAGATTCTTAACATAAATACCAAGTTTGATATTTATTGAAATGTTCGTTTTTGAGTTATGGTGCTCACATACAAGCAGGCATCTTTTTACTTTCTCTACTACGTATGGTAAGTAGGGGAAGTATTGTATTCCACCCAAAAATTCGATACCGAGATTTCACCGGAAATATATGTTTTGAGACCTTCTGAATCCAAAAAAAAGCATTTTTGGAAACATATCCGTGTGTGTGTTTGTATGTCTGTCTGTGTCTGTGTGTCTGTCTGTGAACAGCATAACTCAGAAACGAACAGTCGGATAAACACCAAACTTGGTATTTAGGTTCAGTATCTTCCAGAGATACGACACGAACGTTTTCAAGAAAATCCCCCCACCCCAGAGTACCCTTTACATGGAACATTTATTTTAATTTTCTCAAAATCGCTCTAACGATTTTGATTAAAATATCATATGTTTAAGATATTTTCATGACAAATAAAATGTATATCTTTAATCTTCTGGCAATGTCTCCAAACGTATTCTTCATTGTGAACGACTTTTGCATAAGTAAGTGGTAAACCATAAGAGATAGACAGAATTTTACTACACAACAAATGTAGATCGTGTTAAAATACACAATTTATGTCATACACATTTTTTTGTTGAATGGACCATTTCCGAGATATTCCTTATCATTCCCTTAAATTTTCCAATACTTATACTTTTTCTCAAATTCGTTATTCATTTTTTGTCCTGGTAATGCAAAGAGAATGGAATACTCCACATAGCAACCAACTCTTAAAACATTTGACTATCGCTTAAAGCCTACCAATTCCCCTTGCATCTACAAGAAAATTAGCAACAAGATTAACATCTCGATATCTCGATAAACATGAAGCATATGGAGAATAAGCGTTTGTACAAGTAGTTTGTACAAGAGTAGAAAAAATCGTGTGAGTGTAACACATCAGATCTTTTTTATAAAAATTCTTACCACGCACGTAGAGGATTGACAAGGTATTGTATTCCACCCAAAATTTCGATACCGAGATTTCACCTAAAATATTTTTGAGGCCTCCTGTACAAAACAGTTTTAGAAAAAGGTCTGTGCCTGTATGTGTGAACAGCATAACTCAAAAACGAAAAGTCGGATAAACACCAAACTTGGTATTTAAGTTCGATACCTTATAATATGCGGCACAAAGATTTTACAGAAAATCCCCCCACTTCAAACTGCCCTTTATATGGGAAATGTTTCGAATCGTTTTGTTTTCCAAAAGATGGCTCTTAACATTTTGATTAAATATCATATATTAAAGATATTTACATTACAAGTAAAATGTACTTGTTAAATTCCTTGGGAATGCCCTTTAAGTCCTTACAATTCGGAAGGAATTTTGTATAATATTGTATAATTGGCAAACGTTAAGGGTCGACCAAAATGCGCTACCAAAGAATGTACATCTCTTTAAAAATCACACAATTTATTTGAATACATTTTTTGTGACAGCAACCATTTCCAGGAGGTTTTTATTATTGGTTCGAATTTTTCAATATACTTTGTCACTCTTTTAAGGTCCTGTGAATTTCTCGCGATGTCATGGAAACAGTATGGAATTTTAAGGCCAGCATATAGCGTCCAGTTGTTAAACATTTGACTATCGCTGTTCCCTTTGTATCTATAACTTAATTTGTAATGTAGCTATTTCCGTAAACGTTTAAGTCGATTGTAATGAAGTAGATAGGAAAATAAGCACTTCTAAGAATAATACGTATATGCACTAGCCATATGAATGTAACACATTAGATTTTTGGGGTGGAATGCAATGTTTCCTTTTATCTACGCTAGGTAGGTAATAGAGAAAATAGACAGCTTTTGTAAGAATAGTTAGCAGAGCATATAAAATAAAGGCTAATGGGTAGAGAAAGTCATGTGAATGTAACACATTAGATTTTTGGGGTGGAATGCAATGTTTCCTTTTACCTACGCTAGGTAGGTAATAGAGAAAATAGACAGCTTTTGTAAGAATAGTTAGCAGAGCATATAAAATAAAGGCTAATGGGTAGAGAAAGTCATGTGAATGTAACACATTAGATTTTTGGGGTGGAATGCAATGTTTCCTTTTATCTACGCTAGGTAGGTAATAGAGAAAATAGACAGCTTTTGTAAGAATAGTTAGCAGAGCATATAAAATAAAGGCTAATGGGTAGAGAAAGTCATGTGAATGTAACACATTAGATTTTGGGGTGGAATGCAATGTTTCCTTTTATCTACGCTAGGTAGGTAATAGAGAAAATAGACAGCTTTTGTAAGAATAGTTAGCAGAGCATATAAAATAAAGGCTAATGGGTAGAGAAAGTCATGTGAATGTAACACATTAGATTTTTGGGTGGAATGCAATGTTTCCTTTTATCTACGCTAGGTAGGTAATAGAGAAAATAGACAGCTTTTGTAAGAATAGTTAGCAGAGCATATAAAATAAAGGCTAATGGGTAGAGAAAGTCATGTGAATGTAACACATTAGATTTTTGGGGTGGAATGCAATGTTTCCTTTTATCTACGCTAGGTAGGTAATAGAGAAAATAGACAGCTTTTGTAAGAATAGTTAGCAGAGCATATAAAATAAAGGCTAATGGGTAGAGAAAGTCATGTGAATGTAACACATTAGATTTTGGGGTGGAATGCAATGTTTCCTTTTATCTACGCTAGGTAGGTAATAGAGAAAATAGACAGCTTTTGTAAGAATAGTTAGCAGAGCATATAAAATAAAGGCTAATGGGTAGAGAAAGTCATGTGAATGTAACACATTAGATTTTTGGGTGGAATGCAATGTTTCCTTTTACCTACGCTAGGTAGGTAATAGAGAAAATAGACAGCTTTTGTAAGAATAGTTAGCAGAGCATATAAAATAAAGGCTAATGGGTAGAGAAAGTCATGTGAATGTAACACATTAGATTTTTGGGTGGAATGCAATGTTTCCTTTTACCTTCGCTAGGTAGGTAATAGAGAAAATAGACAGCTTTTGTAAGAATAGTTAGCAGAGCATATAAAATAAAGGCTAATGGGTAGAGAAAGTCATGTGAATGTAACACATTAGATTTTTGGGTGGAATGCAATGTTTCCTTTTATCTACGCTAGGTAGGTAATAGAGAAAATAGACAGCTTTTGTAAGAATAGTTAGCAGAGCATATAAAATAAAGGCTAATGGGTAGAGAAAGTCATGTGAATGTAACACATTAGATTTTTGGGTGGAATGCAATGTTTCCTTTTATCTACGCTAGGTAGGTAATAGAGAATATAGACAGCTTTTGTAAGAATAGTTAGCAGAGCATATAAAATAAAGGCTAATGGGTAGAGAAAGTCATGTGAATGTAACACATTAGATTTTTGGGTGGAATGCAATGTTTCCTTTTATCTACGCTAGGTAGGTAATAGAGAAAATAGACAGCTTTTGTAAGAATAGTTAGCAGAGCATATAAAATAAAGGCTAATGGGTAGAGAAAGTCATGTGAATGTAACACATTAGATTTTTGGGTGGAATGCAATGTTTCCTTTTACCTACGCTAGGTAGGTAATAGAGAAAATAGACAGCTTTTGTAAGAATAGTTAGCAGAGCATATAAAATAAAGGCTAATGGGTAGAGAAAGTCATGTGAATGTAACACATTAGATTTTTGGGTGGAATGCAATGTTTCCTTTTACCTACGCTAGGTAGGTAATAGAGAAAATAGACAGCTTTTGTAAGAATAGTTAGCAGAGCATATAAAATAAAGGCTAATGGGTAGAGAAAGTCATGTGAATGTAACACATTAGATTTTTGGGTGGAATGCAATGTTTCCTTTTACCTACGCTAGGTAGGTAATAGAGAAAATAGACAGCTTTTGTAAGAATAGTTAGCAGAGCATATAAAATAAAGGCTAATGGGTAGAGAAAGTCATGTGAATGTAACACATTAGATTTTTGGGGTGGAATGCAATGTTTCCTTTTATCTACGCTAGGTAGGTAATAGAGAAAATAGACAGCTTTTGTAAGAATAGTTAGCAGAGCATATAAAATAAAGGCTAATGGGTAGAGAAAGTCATGTGAATGTAACACATTAGATTTTTGGGTGGAATGCAATGTTTCCTTTTATCTACGCTAGGTAGGTAATAGAGAAAATAGACAGCTTTTGTAAGAATAGTTAGCAGAGCATATAAAATAAAGGCTAATGGGTAGAGAAAGTCATGTGAATGTAACACATTAGATTTTTGGGTGGAATGCAATGTTTCCTTTTATCTACGCTAGGTAGGTAATAGAGAAAATAGACAGCTTTTGTAAGAATAGTTAGCAGAGCATATAAAATAAAGGCTAATGGGTAGAGAAAGTCATGTAAATGTAACACATTAGATTTTTGGGGTGGAATGCAATGTTTCCTTTTATCTACGCTAGGTAGGTAATAGAGAAAATAGACAGCTTTTGTAAGAATAGTTAGCAGAGCATATAAAATAAAGGCTAATGGGTAGAGAAAGTCATGTGAATGTAACACATTAGATTTTTGGGTGGAATGCAATGTTTCCTTTTACCTACGCTAGGTAGGTAATAGAGAAAATAGACAGCTTTTGTAAGAATAGTTAGCAGAGCATATAAAATAAAGGCTAATGGGTAGAGAAAGTCATGTGAATGTAACACATTAGATTTTTGGGTGGAATGCAATGTTTCCTTTTACCTACGCTAGGTAGGTAATAGAGAAAATAGACAGCTTTTGTAAGAATAGTTAGCAGAGCATATAAAATAAAGGCTAATGGGTAGAGAAAGTCATGTGAATGTAACACATTAGATTTTTGGGGTGGAATGCAATGTTTCCTTTTATCTACGCTAGGTAGGTAATAGAGAAAATAGACAGCTTTTGTAAGAATAGTTAGCAGAGCATATAAAATAAAGGCTAATGGGTAGAGAAAGTCATGTGAATGTAACACATTAGATTTTTGGGTGGAATGCAATGTTTCCTTTTATCTACGCTAGGTAGGTAATAGAGAAAATAGACAGCTTTTGTAAGAATAGTTAGCAGAGCATATAAAATAAAGGCTAATGGGTAGAGAAAGTCATGTGAATGTAACACATTAGATTTTTGGGTGGAATGCAATGTTTCCTTTTACCTACGCTAGGTAGGTAATAGAGAAAATAGACAGCTTTTGTAAGAATAGTTAGCAGAGCATATAAAATAAAGGCTAATGGGTAGAGAAAGTCATGTGAATGTAACACATTAGATTTTTGGGGTGGAATGCAATGTTTCCTTTTATCTACGCTAGGTAGGTAATAGAGAAAATAGACAGCTTTTGTAAGAATAGTTAGCAGAGCATATAAAATAAAGGCTAATGGGTAGAGAAAGTCATGTGAATGTAACACATTAGATTTTTGGGTGGAATGCAATGTTTCCTTTTATCTACGCTAGGTAGGTAATAGAGAAAATAGACAGCTTTTGTAAGAATAGTTAGCAGAGCATATAAAATAAAGGCTAATGGGTAGAGAAAGTCATGTGAATGTAACACATTAGATTTTTGGGGTGGAATGCAATGTTTCCTTTTATCTACGCTAGGTAGGTAATAGAGAAAATAGACAGCTTTTGTAAGAATAGTTAGCAGAGCATATAAAATAAAGGCTAATGGGTAGAGAAAGTCATGTGAATGTAACACATTAGATTTTTGGGGTGGAATGCAATGTTTCCTTTTATCTACGCTAGGTAGGTAATAGAGAAAATAGACAGCTTTTGTAAGAATAGTTAGCAGAGCATATAAAATAAAGGCTAATGGGTAGAGAAAGTCATGTGAATGTAACACATTAGATTTTTGGGGTGGAATGCAATGTTTCCTTTTATCTACGCTAGGTAGGTAATAGAGAAAATAGACAGCTTTTGTAAGAATAGTTAGCAGAGCATATAAAATAAAGGCTAATGGGTAGAGAAAGTCATGTGAATGTAACACATTAGATTTTTGGGGTGGAATGCAATGTTTCCTTTTATCTACGCTAGGTAGGTAATAGAGAAAATAGACAGCTTTTGTAAGAATAGTTAGCAGAGCATATAAAATAAAGGCTAATGGGTAGAGAAAGTCATGTGAATGTAACACATTAGATTTTTGGGGTGGAATGCAATGTTTCCTTTTATCTACGCTAGGTAGGTAATAGAGAAAATAGACAGCTTTTGTAAGAATAGTTAGCAGAGCATATAAAATAAAGGCTAATGGGTAGAGAAAGTCATGTGAATGTAACACATTAGATTTTTGGGGTGGAATGCAATGTTTCCTTTTATCTACGCTAGGTAGGTAATAGAGAAAATAGACAGCTTTTGTAAGAATAGTTAGCAGAGCATATAAAATAAAGGCTAATGGGTAGAGAAAGTCCTGTGAATGTAACACATTAGATTTTTATCGCCGTATTATAAATGCAACATAAAGGATTGTAAATTCCTGTGTATGAGGTACTTTAGCGCTCAATAACTTCTGGATCAGAAGTCAATATAGAATCACAGAATGAAATATAAAACTTCACCATTTTACGCGTATGCTTTTACATAGCATTTAACAGCCACGTTTTGTGTTGCGGAGCGGAACTTGTGGAGAATTTCAATAAGTGCTTTACAAGGCCCAAAAAAGTGTCACAGCAGTGGCGATTTGTGCTGGTAGAAGGCACAATTTCATTTCGCAACTGGGTCGCGTGTGGGCGATGAACAATTTTGTGCGTCTCACTGTCACATTACACGTGTCCGCGCCTACATGCTAAAACTCCATAACTAAGTCATTTAGGAACGGTAATGTGGGTTTGAGTCTGTTTCACGGATTAACACATGTTTACCTTTGGTCCTTTGTGTACAGCAATAAGTTCTCAATTTACAATACTATATAATATTGAAGTAGGTAGTTGCTTCACGCATGGAAAGCCAATTTGAAGTAGTAGTTGTGTTGTAGTTCAACTGTTGGGGAGCCGAACTTGAAGTAGTTGCAACCGCACGTATAGTAACAAGTTTCCGGTAGCCTTTGCCCCAAATGTACTTTCCGGTGGCCTTTGCCCCAAGTTTAAAGGTATTAACTTTATAATTTTGACTGTTTCTTTAAATATTATATATTTATGTTTGCCTCGGCTGCGTCAGTATTTATTTTTAGAGACATGAATGTCTTAGCAGGGCGTGATGCGGCTGAAGAATGTAGGTTTTCACAGATTATCATTTTTACTTCACTACATTTGATAATTCTTGACACAATTTAAATAACACTTCATTGATATAGAGAGCTGTGAGATTCTTTTATTAAATACTTGCACTTTTTAAACACGTGAACTATTTTCGTCTCACACGAATGCCTATTTAATTTCTCGAGGACACATCTCGCGTCCGGTTAGAAACACTGTCAACGACCAACGCGTCCAGTTACGAGCGCTGTCTACAAGCAACTGACTTGATTTCTACCGCCTAAATTTGTAAATTTCTGTATTTCAAGTCTCTGATTGGCTATTCCTAATCCAATAGAATAATTTTATTTCCCTTGAGATTTTTCTGATTGTTGATTGTCTATTTTTATAAACTGTCACTAAAATTACATTATTGCTTCCTCTAATAATGCCTAGCAGTATTGTTAAACTTTCTTACTCATTATTGCCTCATTCTTCGCAACTTTTAACCTATTATTCTCACAGCTCCTACGTTATTAAATTACGTAATACATTCACATAACATTATTATAGATGTATACAATAATACAAACATATACAATGACTATAATATACACTTTTTATGTATTATTACATACACATATTGCTTTAAGGTGGGCTGTTGTTATATTTTATGTTATATAATTTAAGTTTTAAAAATACTGCCTCAATATGTATGCATGCATGCATGATGTGTTACTTTTACATGACTTTATCTATACAACATATTTTATTTCTATATAGTTTCTAAAAACTATTCTTAGGTAAATTTATTTTTCTACACTTCATCTCAATCCAGATAAACATTTAGAGAAATACCTTCATTACACATGTCATTGTAGATACACGGGGGATAGGGATAAACAATCCAAAGTTACATAACTAAAATTAGAACGCCATATGCTCACCTCAAATTTCAAAGTCCTTCCATGCTTTACACATTTCGTTATGGATACAAAGACAACAGCGATATTCCAATGTTTAACAACTGGACGCTATATGCTGGCCTTAAAATTCCTTACTGTTTCCATGACATCGCGAGAAACAACTGAAAATCGATGGGACTTAAAAAGAATGACAAGTATTGAACAATTCGAACCTTTAATAAACGATATCTCTGAAACGACTTATGTCAAAAAGGCTTATTTTGAATAAATTTTATGTTTTAAAGAGATCCAAATTTTTATGGGATGCGTTTTAGTCTATCGATTAATACAAGATTACACAAAATTCCTCCGGAAAGAAGAGGACTTCGTAGAATATACCCAGAAAATTTAAGATATAAATTTTGTTTTTCATCTAAGCATCTTCCATATACGGTATTTTAATCAAAATCGTTACAGCCACCTTTTAGAAAATTAAAATTTTCGAAAAATGGTTCATGTAAATCGTAGTAGGGGGTGGGCGATTTTCTTGAAAATCCTTGTGTAGCTTCCTTGAAAGATAGTAAACTCAAATACCAAGATTGGTGTTTATCCGACTGTTCGTTTCTGAGTTATGCTGTTCACAGACACACACACACACACGGACATGTTTCCAAAACTGCTTTTTTTGGATTCAGGGGGTCTCAAAACATATATTTCCGGTGAAATCTCGGTATCGAATTTTTGGGTGGAATACAATACTTCCCCTACTTACCATACGTAGTAGAGAAAGTAAAAAACTAGCAAACATCTTCTTAACAGTACTGCGAATTCGTCAGATTTTTGTAGATTTAGGTTCTGTACGAAAGATCCAATGAACCAATTCACTTTTCGTTCCAGGATCATAACAAAAATCCAAAATTCATCACCAATAACTATAATCGAAATCAAATTTAAACTTCGCTTTGGAATTTTTCCAGATGTTTTCTACACCAATCAGTGTGTTGTTTTTGATCGGGAGTAAGCTTATGTAGAATCTATGGACTATAGTTTTCTCAAGTTTAACTGTTGATGTAACATGTTTTGGATTTGACTTATACCAATTCCCAATGCCTTCCGAATAAATTTATGATATCCTTCGATATTCTTTAAAACAGCCATTCTTGGACGTCCTTCACGAAATGCATCACTAAGAAAAAAACCAATCTTTTTGAATTCGCTGCACCAATTAAAAATTGTTGCTGTTTCGCCAAGTGCGTTTCTAAGCCGATCTTTACGCTATTTAGGCATTAAAGATTCTTTAAAATCGTAAAGACTATAACCCTGAAATTTTCTCTAGTCAAATTCATTTCAGGTTGAACAAAAAATCTTTAAATGATGACAATAATTATCAATTTATTAGAGAAAATCGAACAAACTACACGGCAATCAACTCGCAAAACATTAGAAATTAGGTGTAAAATATAAACAAATTTCATCTGTCGTTAGAAATATGGCATTCTAAAAGTTTTCAGTATCGCCCTCGTATAAGAACTATATTAAAGGAGATTAAATGGCCTCTCCCGCCAACTTTAAGTCTCCTAAGTCTATGACCCATGGCTCAGGCGGCAAATTTTGGGCCCGTATTCGGTAGGTCCCGGGTGCGATTGTCGGTGTCCATGCACACTTCGTGGTTTTCCTCTAGTGCCTAGGCGAATGCTGGAGTGGTATATTCCACTACGGTTTCTCATTTCTTTCATTTCGTCTTTCTCTGTTTCATCTTTCAGACAATACCTCGGGGTTACGTAGTACATCTGATGGTAGGAATTGTGCATGGGCGCTGCGCTTTGGAAAGATTTCTCCTTGTCTACCACAGCACACTTTGGCCTGCCACTTCATCGCCCCTCTCGCAGGACTCCGCGTCTACTGGCCGAGTGCGGGTGTTTCGAACTGGCAATGATAGGGACTTTCGTGTGCCTGTGGACCTGCAACCTCCTGCAGCACCTTCAATTGATCCCTGCTTCCCGGGGGGGTGTAGCTACAATAGACCTAGTTGGTAGCCCTGGCGAGGTGTTCCTCTCCGATATATATACCGCATACCTAATGACTCATTTTCTTAGATGAATGCCTTCTAAGTTCACTGAACAACGAGCTTTATACAATAAGCTTGTTTATTAAGGATGATAGGAGTTTTTTCTCAATTATACCATCATTTGGTTAAAATGTATCAGCAATTATTTTTATAAAAGATAACCAACAATATTATAAACACCAAAATATTTGCACTACACCACTTAGAGGTTATTTTTGTCATCCTAAAACTTAATTCACCTATCCTCAATAGTTTCTGAGAAAACGGGTCATTTGTTTTGCGTCTTTCATGTTTTTTCCCTGTCAGTAGGAGAATGGTAAGGTGGATTCTCATCTACCATGATTTCCTTTACATCATTTCCTTTTCATTTCATTTGCTTCTCACCTTTCAGGTGTGCTTCTAGATTTCGTGGCGTATGACGGTGCCGGACAGATGGCGTGGGTGCTTGTTCAAAAGAAAAGTACTCCTCCTTCTCTAGGCAACTGCAGTAGTGGCACGGGTCTTCGCGTCCGGAACCGTTAGGGACTTCTGGGTGTCCCTGTGACCTGTCTGCCTGCGGCCAGGATCCTCCTATGGTTCCTTCACTTCACACCTTCCTCCTGGGGGTGATAGTCACAATAGATCTGTACAGGATGTATCATAAGTAATAGCGCAAACTCAAACTGCTGAAAGTATACCATAGCAGAAGAAAAACGTTCCAGTAAACATGGGTCCTCAAACGAGCCATGCGCGACATAAATGCAAATGTGTAATTACAAGCCGCCACTGACTTAATTAAGCTACATCGTCCGAATTAGTACACATGAATTTGAAAAGTAGACTTTTTGTTTAATAACTGCCATTCTAAGTTACCTCACGATTCACTGATAGCTTGACTTAAAAAGGAGTACAATTCTACTTTAGTATGTTACATGTTACGAGGTGCACTATTTATATTTTGAGCCTTGGCTACCCTGAATGTTGTAGGTGCCATCTGACGTTTCCAATGGAAAGTTTGGCATTTTTTACCATAATCTACTTCAAACATTTTGTCAACAGAGCGTCATTTGTTTTGTTTACACTAACTTGAAAATTGTGTGTCAACAAAAACATGGAATTAAATCGTGAAAATGTTGTACAATGATTTATTACGACTTTCGAGGTGGATTATCAAGACAAGAGTGCATCGATCAACTAACTTCCACATTTGGCGACGAAGCTCCATCCTTTGCCACTGTGAAACGCTGGTATAACGAATTTAATCGTGGCCGCCGTTCGCTCAATGATGAAGTTCGTCCAAAATCAGTTGTGGCAGAAAACATTGATGCTGTGCAAAAACTAATAAAGAAAGATCGTCATGCGACATATTCCAAGATTGAGGCAATCCTAGGCATTAGTTCCACCAGCATATATAAAATATTGTATGATTATTTAGCCGTGAAAAAGGTTTGCTCTCGTTGGATCCCACATAATTTTACGCAATCTCAAAAAGATGCTCGTGTCGATTGGTGTACAAAAATGCTCAAGAAATACAATGGTGGTGCCTCAAAAGACGTCTATAAGATTGTAACAGGTGACAAATCGTGGATCTATGCATATGAGCCGGAACGTAAACAACAGTCGACTGTATGGGTGTTTCAAGATGAAGCAAATCCAACAAAAGTTGTTAGCACTCGAAGCACTTCGATGCAAATGGTTGCCTGCTTTTTCAGCAAAACTGGCCATGCGGCAACAGTGCCTTTAGAATAACGTAAAATGGCCAATTCCAAATGGTACATAACTATTTGTTTGCCGGAAGTAAGGAAACCAACAAGAACAGTAGTATCGTTCTTCATCAAGACAATGCGAGCGCACACACAACTCGTCTAACAACAGAGTATTTGAAGGCTCAAAAAATCGAATTGATGGATCATTCGCCATACAGTCCTGATTTGGCACCCAATGACTTCTTTTTGTTTCTGAACATCTAGAATAAATTGCGTGGACAACGATTTTCGTTGGCAGAAGAAGCCGTTGATGCCTTCAAAAACCATGTTTTGGAGGTGTCTCAAGAAGACTGGAATAAATGCTTTGACAAATGGTTCAAAGGGATGCAAAAGTGTATTGATCATAAAGGAGAATATTTTGAAAAACAATAAATCTGTTTTCAATCATAAATTACTTTGTTTTAATTATTAGGCAAAAAATATAAATGGTGCCTCTCGTATTAATACTATACACTCTTCCCTGTTATAGAAGGTGCTCAAGGTGTCATTCTTGCATCTAGATGCAATACTGCACTCGTGTCTGCAGTGAGTTTCGAGTTCTTTCAAACACCCCCGGATCATCTCGGAATTCTTGACAAGCATGTGCAATTCCTCGCTCCAGGACTTAGTGGTATGGACGAGAGTACTGCACACTACACTTCTGAGATAACCCCATGCAGAAGAGTGCAAAGGATTGTGGAGGTCAAGATACAGGTCCTTCTCGACCTATCCATCTTGGACCATGCCTCCACATTAGATTTCTTCTTACAGTAGCAACAAAATGTGCAGGTGCTCCATCATGCATGCACCACATACTCCGACGTTGCTCAAGGTGAACTTAAGTTGCTCAAGTTTAATGGAACTTTTTTGCTTTTATTATCGGATATTTTCGACTGCTTCAGTTTGCGCTATTAATTGTGATGCATTAATTTCATTAGCTTAGGCAAGCGACAGGGAAATTGGAATTTATCAGTAATCACCGGGTAATTTCTCCTACGTTACCAAATGTATAGCCTAAGCAATAACGAGCGTATTGTAGGCAGCTGAATTCGCCAGTGATCGCAGAGGCCGTGTAGAATGTCCTGGTACTGTTAACGCAATTCAAGCTTCTAGTGCTCCGAGGAGTCGTATAATTCGCGGAAGACAGAAATTGAATTAGTCCCTATTGCTGCGAGTTGAAGTGGACTTCAAGAGCTCAGCTATTAAAAGTGCTCGATCTTCGGCATCTCGTATATTAACTGCTTGTAAATTTCCCAGGGGACACAGCTGGTAGCGACAGTCAGCGAGCCTAAGTAAATTAAGTTCTCTGTGGAGATCGAATTTTCCGCTCCTCTACTGTTTCTTGCTAATGAAATACACCGTAAACATTCAAACGAGCCAATTACACGATATATTGAGCGTAAGGGTAATTTGTTTTATATTAGATTTCTCATCTTTACATTCTCTACCACTTACCTATAGTAGGTAGAGGAAATATTGTACATTCGCTTCCATTTATAGTGTCGCCACAGTTTCAGGCAGCATTCTACTGGCTTTCACAGACGGAGTATGTATGAGAAGGAAGAGGCGTGTGTATCTGTTTACCCTTTCGCGTATGCAGTTAGGTTTATGTGCACAGTTATAGATTATTGAAGATGTTATTTATTAGCCCCACGTTTTGGGCACCAATTTGAAAAAGGTGTTTTGTTGTATTGTTATTTTGCCCCACGTATGGAAGCCAATTTGAAGTAGATAGTATTTTTACGTTTATTTGCACCACCCTTTGGGCGTCAATTTGAAGTAGGCTGTATTGAAGGATTTGTACTATATTTCAACTGTTGGGGAGCCGAACTTGAAGTAGTTGCAACCGCACGTATGGTACCCGGTAGCCTTCGTCAAAAAATTTAAAAATATTAACTTTGTAATTTGATTGTTTCTTTAAAAATTTAATATTTAAGTTTGCCTCGACTGCGTCAGTATTTATTTTACAGACATTGATGTCTTGACAGGGTTGTGATACGACTAAGAATGTAGGCTTACACAGATTATAATTTTACTTCACTTCTTTTATTAATGCTTGATACGATTTAAATAACACTTCACTGAAAGAGGGCTGTGAGATTATTGCACTTTTTAACACATAAAACTATTTTTGTCTCACACGAATACGTATTATACTTCTCTAGGATGTGTCTCGCGTCCGGTTAGGAACACTGTTTACAGACAACTGACTTCTGAATTTGTAAATGTTTCTCCTTTTCAGTTTCTGATTGGCTAATCCTACTCAAATAGAATACCTTCATTTTACTAAAGCTTCTTCTGGTTGTTGATTGGCTATTTTATAAACTGTCACTAAAATTACATTATTGCTTCCAAGAATCACAAGTAACATTATTAAACTCTGAAACTCATTATTGCCTCGAGGTTACCTCATTGTTAGCAACTTTTAACCTATTATTCTCACAGCTCCTACATTATTAATTACGTAATACATTCAGATAACATTATTGAACATGTATAGAATAGTATAAACATATACAAAGACTGTAATATACATTCCTTATATATTGTTACATACACATATTGCTTTAAGGCGGGCTGTTATTGAATTTATATATTATATAATTAGACTGAAATTATTTAAGTGTTAAAAATACTGCCTCATTATTCACATATGAATACACAGGTTTATTCCCAAAGAAGGAACAGACTTTAAATATTTATTTCTAATGAACGACAATAGATGGCGACACATGCGATACATCACTGAGGAAAGTTTAACATTTTATTTTGTGTTAAAAATAAGCATCATTTTTTTATGCGAGGACGACCAGTGCTTTTACGTTTGCCTACGCAACCATCTTCTACGAATTTATTGAATCGATTGTAAATTTTTTACTACGAGGCGGCTCTTTGTTGAATTTACAACGAAATACACGCTGCTTTGAAACAATGGATTCGCTCTTTGCATATTGCAGTGCACAAAACTTTTCCTGTTGCGTCGCCATTTTCTCGCAAACAAACACAGCGTCACTGTAGGCAGTGAATGAAACTAACAGGACGGGCTTAAAACTTTGAACCTTTCTCTATTCAATGATGTGTCTTATGTGTTGCCATCTATTGTCCCTCATTAGAAATTAATATTTAAAATCTCTTCCTTCTTTTTGAATAACCCGATATAACTTTGAGTAGCTTTACTAGTCATCACTTATAATAACCACAATTAAATATAACTCTGTTTTACAAAATTTGTCCACGAAAAAACATTTTTTAAATGCAACATAATGTAAAACTGAAATATACAGGCTGATTTTAAATGATGGACCCATTTTATAAAATTCGTATTTATTAAAGTAAAAATCCAACATGAACCATCTTTATACCAATAAACAGAGGAATTTTCAAAGTTTTGTTTAATACATTATAAATGTTCAATGTGTCCACCGTTTGCTACACGGCAAACATCTACGCGATAGCCAAACTCGTCCCACACACGAGCAAGCGTATCTTCTGTTACTGAATGCACGGCAGCAGTGATACGGTTTCGTCCAGAGTTGTAGGTAGAGGCGGGACGTAAACAGCTTCCTTAAGAAATAGTCACATGGGGTGAGATCACGAGATCTCGGTGGCCAGAAGTGTAGAGCCAGGTCTTCATTTACCCTGCGACCTATCCAGCGCTGAGGAAGGGATTCATTCAAAAAGCTGTGCCAATGGGGCGGAGCTCCATCCTGTTGGACAATGAGGTCCTGTGAATCTTCCATAATTTGAGGGAACAGCCATTGTTCCAACATGTCCAGGTACGTTATTCCAGTTACAGTTTTTTCCGCACAGATAAATGGTCCATAAACCTTTGTACGGGATAAGGCACCGGACACGTTTAACTTCGGTGAGTCTCTTTCGTGTTGCAATGTTAAATGTGGATTTTGCAAACCCCAACATTGTGTCTGTTGACTTTTCCACTAAGTCGCTTCATCGCTAAAAATGATACGCTGTAGAAACGCGTCATCCTCCATCAGTCCTAGCACATAACCACAAAATTCGAGACGCTTCTCTTTGTGTTTAGGTTTAAGAGCCTGCACAAGCTGTAATCAAATGAAAGATATTTCCATGACAAATAAAGTGCATATCTTGAATTGCCTAGTAAGCGCTCTTCATTCGAAAGCAGTTGTGTATATATAATCTTATATAAAACTGGTAAACGTTAAGCGATAGACAAAAACGTACTACACAAAAATTGTAGATCTCTTTAAAACACGTAATTTATTTCAAATAACCTTTTTTTGACTTAAGCTATCTCTGAGATATCAGTTATTAACGGTTCAAATAATTCATTTCTTGGTCAATCTCTTAAGGTTATTTCTCGCGATGTCATGGAAACAGTATGGAATATTAAGGCCAGCATATAGCGTCCATTTGACTGTCAATGTTCTCTTTGTATCTATAACGAAATGTGCAATGTAGATTTTTCAGAAAGCTTTACCTCGATTAAAATAAGTGATAGAAAAATATACTTTCGTAAGATTAATTTGTGTGCCCACTAATAAACGAGGGAGTAGAGAAGGCCTGTGAACGCAACACACCAGATATTTTTATTGTGAATCGTCCCCTTTACGCGTTATAACTGTAATTTCGTACAGCCCATGCGAATGCTAGTAATGGATGAAAAATCCACTGATAATCACGATAAAGGTTGGGAGAATATCGGCGGAACCTCTAGCTGCCTTAACATCCCCCGACAGGCTATGAAGAAGGTTTGTTGTATTGTTATTTCGACTGTTGAGGAGCCGAACTTGAAGTAGTTGCAACCGCACTGGTAAAATGTTTTCGGGAGCCTTCGCCCCAAATGTACCTTCCGGTGGCATTTGCCCCAAGTTTAAAAATATTAACTTTTTAATTTGACTGTTTCTTTAAATATTATATATTTATGTTTGCCTCGGCTGCATCAGTATTTATTTTTAGAGACATGAATGTCTTAGCAGGGAGTGGTGCGACTGAAGAATGTAAGCTTACACAGATTATAATTTTTACTTCAGTACATTTATTAATCCTTGACAATTTAAATAACACTTCACTGATATATGTAGAGAGAGAGAGCTGTGCGATTTTTTATTAACTACTTGCACTTTTTTAACACGTAAACTATTTTGTCTCACACTGAATACGTATTAAACTTCTCGAGGACACATCTCGCGTCCGGTTAGGAACACTGTCTACAACCAACTCACTTCTGAATTTGTAAAGTTTGCTCCATTTTAGTTTTTGATTGGCTATTCCTAATCCAATAGTATACTTTTATTTAACTTAAGATTTTTTCTGGTTGTTGATTGGCTATTTTATAAGCTGTCAGAAAAATTACATTATTGTTGCTCCAAGAATTACCAGTAGCATATAAACTTTCTAATTCATTATTGCCTCAAGGTTACCTCATTGTTACCTCATTGTTAGCAACTTTTAAACTATTTTTCTTACATCTCCTACATTATTAAATTACGTAATACATTCACATAACATTATTACTTATGTATACAATAATATAAAACATTTACAATGACTAATATATACTGTTTATATTGTTACATACACATATTGCTTTAAGGCGGGCTGTTATTGAATTTATTTATTATATAATTAGACTGAAATTATTTAAGTGTTAAACATACTGCCTCATCTTCTCTAACCTCTATCTTTATTAGTAGGTATACAAACTATTCTTACTAAAGCTTATTTTTATACCTACTAAATTTTAATCCAAATAAAACTTTAAAGAAATAGCTACATTACACATTTCGTTATAGATACAAAGAGAACAGCGATAGTCAAATGTTTAAGAACTGGACGCTATATGCTGGCCTTAAAATTCCATACTGTTTCCATGACATCGCGAGAAATAACCCTAAGAGTTAGACCAAGAAATGAATTATTTGAACCGTTAATAACTGATATCTCAAAGATAGCTTAAGTCACAAAAAAGTTATTTGAAATAAATTACGTGTTTTAAATGGATCTGCATTTTTTGTGAAGTGCGTTTTTGTCTATCGCTTAACGTTTACCAGTAATAGAAGATTATATATTTCATTTGTCGTGTAAAAAGCTTTTATATATAGTATTTTAATAAAATTTGTTAGAGCCATATCGTTCTCCATGGTCTAGCGGTACCTCTAGTTCCCAAGATCGTGGGTTCAAACCCGGTGGAGGGCGATGGATTATTTCGGGCGTAAAAATGCTTAGCATAGCTTCCTTCGGAAGAGAAGTAAAGCCAGTGGTCGCGTGTCGTAGATTTACGGCACGTAAAACAACCTCAAGCCTGACAAAGAGGCCTCTGAGTAAAATTTACGTCTTTCACATCCAATATAGACACAACGATGGTATTTAAAGATCGTCCATAAATAAAAATAAACTTTTAGAGCCAACATTTTCCATAAATGTCCCATGTAAAGCGTAGCTTGATGTAAGAGATTTTCTTGAAAATCCTCATGTCGCATCTTTGAAAAGTGCTGAACCTAAATCCCAAGTTTGGTATTTATCCAACTTTTCATTTTTATGTTATGTTGTTCACAGACAAACACACTGACATTTTTATAAAAAATTTCTTTTTGGATTCAAAGAGCCTCAAAACATATATTTCCGGTGATATTTCGGTATCGAATTTTTGGATGGAATGCGATACTTTCTCTACCATGTATGTACGTGGTAGAGAAGGTAAATATAAATGGAATATATTAGGATCGATTGTCGCTTTTGAAGGTCTGCCTTCTGTTACTTATGTGTTACGTTTTGACCATTTATGTATATTGCTTGGGATAAAGTGTCACCGCGTTTTGTTTTTACGCACACTCTCTGTGGAGTACAGCAATTATTTTCTACTCCATGACATTACCGAGCAAGGTGAGCCACGGCAACGTGTGCGACTCGCATTCGGTATGTCCGGGGTCCGATTCCCGGCAACCGCCACCTCTGACTGTGGGTTTTTCGTGGTTTCCTCGGGTCGCCAGGCGAATCCTGGGGTGGTTCATCTCCTACCACGACTCCCCTCGTTTCCTCTCACATCGTTTTCCATGGAGTCTGTTTCATGGCTGTAAGACCAGGCGAAAGTGTTTGGCAGGTTGCGGTTGGTGGTGGTTATGCGCTGCTGACGTCGTCCAGGGACCGCTCGTTTGGGTATAACGTGGAGGCTCGGGCGGTGTTGGAGGTTTTCAATCTGGCAACATTAGAGACCCCATCTGTGCTTGCACGTGTCATCATCCGGATCTGGTCGCTCTTTGGATCTCTCTCCTCCATCCCTCCCAGGGGTCACGGTAGAAGAACAAAGGACTGGATAGCCTGCGTGCAGTGTTGTGTCCAGGTTTCGGAGCGTTCTCCGATCTTTAGTACCTTTACCGATTTACTCCATGGCATTCTCAACAAAAGCTTTGTGAATTTGTTTCAGTCTTTTAGTAATTTATGAATTGAAATTATAAGGTAGTTTTGTGGCGGGAAGGTGTTGACTCGCACGTAACAGACACGTGCTATCTCTTTGCTGAATTTGGGATTTTTTGGGTGAAGACAATAAACTGAATTCTGCTAAACAGTTTAATTTATTATAACACAATGCGTATCGCTGCGGCTAGCAACTGTTTTACGTTTGATGATAATAATAATAATAATAATAATAATAATAATAATAATGAGATATAAAATTTGTATATTAGATCTTCCCACACTTTTAGATTATGCCGTGGACCTAACTAATTTCGTCACACTCTATCTCGCTCCCACACACAGGCTCAAACCTTCCATCTTAGCTCACATGAGATACGTCGATGAGAATCAGTAAAAGAGTATTGAATCTGGGGCAATCTCCCATTTTTATGTCCCCCTAATATGACGCCAATATTCGCACATGTTTATTTAACACTATTCCTATTGGTGATTTACCTGACGTGCTGTGAAAAAAAAATTAATAAAATTTTAGAAGTCAAGATTGTTTGACCTCTCTGGTAAAACCCACTATCTCTGTCTCACAACTCTAGTTCCTTTTTCTATCATCTGACTCCTTTTCCAACTCCCGTGACGTTCCAAGAATTGTACCCCCATCTTTACCTTTGGCACGCCTCGGACGTTTGTTTGTGTTTGCTGTTGTTTGCATAATCCTGTGCGTGTTAACGTGTTTGTGGTGGTGGATATTTACCCTTGCTGCTAGCTCGCCTGCTTGCTAATTACATTTTGTGACACAATATTTCGAGTAAAGCTATTTCAGAACATTATATTACATATTAGTTACTGATATCTTAGTTATTGTTTCCTATTATTTGCAATTATTTGTCCTGTCGGGTGTATGCCCCCTTTACAGTTTATAGCCCATTTCCTTCAGAAAGGATAGGGATTTTCATTGGTAAAAGAATTAACAAAATTGGTTGAGTGTGTTTTGAGATTACCCTACATACACAGACAATTTTCTACTTTATTATGCTAGTATAGATTATTCAGAAAATGTCCCTCGTATTGTGTATAACCCTTATTAGATAACGTGAGCAAGCACACAGCAAATGAGTACCTGGGGCGTTCTCCTATAACACCTGAACTAAGATTACTATATCATATTAGCACCGGGAGGTATATCCAGTAGCAGACAGATGCAATATGTGTTGCCAACTGAACAAACCCCATTGTCTCCAGGTGACATGACGTGTGCTCTATCCCATCGTTTCTGTTGTAAGCCGATAACATCAAACGAGAAGATATTTATCTACACAGCTTGACGAATTGATGAGCCTGGAATGTTTCCCAGCAGAGTGGGGAACCGATTATTTTTAGGGCAAACTCTATGGTAGATAATATTTTGCGGAAGCTCATTACGGTGGGCAGAGGAAGTATCGTATTCCACTCAAAAATTCGATATCGAGATTTCGCTAGAAACAAGTGCAAACCACGGTATTTCGAGCCCCAGTATTTTAAGGTTCCGTGTAATTTGAGCTGCTCTTAAGAAAATTAAAATTTTACATAAAATTAGAGTAAAATCCCATTTTTATACCCTGGTGTGCAAAATCTAAGGACGAAAGTAATCTTCGCATGCTGTGACACATAACTCGATGTAACTTGAATCATACATAGAGGGAACTGCTGCAGTAGGCAACTAAACGAAATATGCAATGAGACGAACAGAAATGCCACATTTATTCATAGACCATAAGCTACACTAAAGTCAATACGACATATGATGGTTCTCTAGATTTACAGAAACAGATACATGGTGTTTAAAAGGCTGTAAGATCGCCATGGACAGCAATGCATGCTCTGCATCGTGCTCCCATGCTGGCCACAAGGTTGGTAAGCAGTTCTTGTGGTAGGGCATTCCATTCCTCCACCAGCACTGTTGACAACTGCTGGATGGTCGTTGGTGCATGTGGATGTGCTGCAATGCGTCTTCCCAAAGCATCCTACAGATGTTCAATGGGATTTAAATCGGGGGGATGGGCAGGTCAGTCCATTCGCCGAATATCCTCTCGTTCCAAGAGATCCTCCACCTGCGCTATTCGATGCGGTCGCGCAGTCATCCATAAAAATGAAGTCAGGGCCGACTGCGCCCCTGAAAAGACGCATATGGGGAAGGAGTACAGTATCACAATAACGTTGTCCAGTGAGTGTACCGTGTTCAAAGATTTGGAGGTCGGTGCGCCCATGTAACATTACACCTCCCTAAACCATAACACCTGGACCACCAAAACGATCATGTTCAAGAATGTTCCTGGGTTCATTACGTGTTCCCACCTCTCGCCAGATGAGGGTCCGTGAGAATCACTACTTAGACTGAATTTGTTCTCATCCGATAAAGGCACGCAACCCCATTCCTCGTTGGTCCAATTTTGATGCTCTTGGGGCCATCACAAACGGTGCCGTCGATGTGTGGATATCAATGGAACACAACGTACTGGCCGTCGGGCAAAGAAACCACCTCTGTGTAGTCGCCGTGTCACTGTGTATCGTGAGAGCTACCCTGTTAAATGTGGTTGCAAGTGCACCGCTGTTTGGCGTGGATCCCTTCTTGTCTGTTGCACAATGTAGCGGTCATCTGCTGATGTAGTTGAGCATAAGCCATTTCTGAGATACCTGTTATAAATAGCTCTTTTTTATTTATGGACGCTCTTTAACTGCTATAGGGTTCTTAGCGTCCCATTCTATATTGGGCATGTAAGACCGGAAAGTTTGCTCATCAGGCTTGAGGTTCTTTTGTGTGACGTAAATCTACGACACCGGCTTTACGTCCCTTCCGGAGGAAGCCAGAGTAAGGATTTCTACACCCGAAAAAGAATCCATCGCCCTCCGCCGGGTTTGAACCCGCGACCACCGGAACTAGAGGCTAGCACCCCTAACTCACGGAGAACGACTATTAATTGTTCGAATTGTTCATTACTTGGTCATCTTCTTAAAGTACTGTCAACATTTAGTTGTGTCTCGCGATGTCATGGAAACAGTATGGAATTTAAGGCCAGCGAACAGAGTCCAGTTCTTAAGCATCTGACTATCGCTGTTCCCTTTGTATCTATAACGAAATGTGTAATGCAGCTATTTCTGGAAGGGTTTATTTGGTTTAAAATGGAAGAGATGGAAAAGCAAAGCTTTTGTAAGGGCAGTTTGTTTACACAGTAATAAGTGTTATAGGGTAGGGAAAGCCATGTGAATATGTCATATTGGATTTTTAGAAAACGATCCATGTCTAGGTGTGTATGAGTTATATATCCAAGTTTTCGTTTCAGAGCTATATTGTACACACACACACACACACTTATTTTGATTCAGGGTACCTCAAATGAGAATATACATATCGAATTTTTTGGTAGAATAGAATTATTTCTGTAGGTTTGTGGTAGAAGGATAAAAATTTAAAAGAACTACATTACCATAATCATAGTGTGCAGATATTGAAATATTATATCTGCATACGTCCTTTTAATGCTATATTCTATACATACCAATTGAGGCAGTATTTTTAACATTTAAATGATTTCAGTCTAATTATATAATATATAATTCAATAACAGCCCGTCTTAAAGCAATATGTGTATGTAACGATATATAAAAAGTGCATATTACAGTCATTGTATATGTTTATATTATTGTGTACATGTTTAATGATGTTATGTGAATGTATTACGTAATTTAATAACGTAGGAGCTGTGAGAATATAGGTCAAAAATTGTTAACAATGAGGTAACAATGAGGTAACCTTGAGGAAATAATGAATTGGAAAGTTTAATAATGCTACTAGTAATTCTTGGAAACAATAATGTAATATTTTTTAAACAGTTTATGAAATAGCCAATCAACAACCAGAGAAAGCTTAAGTTAAATAAAAGTATTCTATTGGAGTAGGATTAGCCAATCAGAAACTGAAATAGAGCAAATTGTACAAATTCGGAAGTCAGTTGCTAGTAGACAACGTTCCTAAGTGGACGGAAGACGCGTTCTCGAGAAGTTTAATACGTATTCAGTGTGAGACGAAAATTCATTACGGCGAGAATATTATAAAGTTTACGTGTATGAAAAGCGTAGGTAATTAATAAATAATCTCAAAGCTCTCTATATCAGTAAAGTGTTATTTAATCGTGCCAAGGATTAATAAAAGGAGTGAAGTAAAACTTATAATATGTGTAAGCCTACATTCTTTAGTCGTATCACACCCTGTTAAGTTTCTACAAAACTAATAATGACGCAGCCGAGGTAAACATAAATATATATAATATTTAAAGAAAACATTAAAATACAAAGTTGATTCCTAAACTTGGGGCGAAGCCACCGTAAAGTAAACTTGGGGCGAAGACCACCGGAAAGTGAACATTGGGGCGAAGGCCGCCGGAAAATTTGTACCATACGCGGGGCAGTTACTTCATCAAGTTTGGTTCCCCAACAGTCGAACTATAATACAACTCTTACTTCAAATTGGCTTTTCAACAGTGAAGCAACTAAACTTCTACACAATGTACATATTTATAAGCTGTGCAAATTATGAAAACTTCATAATTTTGAAAATTATCATACTATGACGCAGCTTCGGCGGTCGACGCCGGGCAGTCGACGATAAACAAAGGCGCTATCTCGAGTAAATCATTGAATAAGCGAGTCAGTCGGTGAGTTTCTGGTGCGACAAAAGTACTGTTCTCCGAGTGAGTTTGTGATAGCTGATGTGATGCTCAGTGAGTGCTATTACTTGTGTTCGACTTCCGAGTGAACCGTCCATAAGAAGTGGCTACGTCGTGCGTATCCCATTACACCCCTAGACCAGTCCATCGAATGAGGTTTTGCACTATTTTGTATCATTCTGTCTTGGAATACAAATGGGCTGCTGAATACATTCGGGTTCGATGTACTGGATTCTAATATTCCGATAGTGCTGGATACTCTCTCAGTTCACTAAATGTCTCATATTTGTTCGAACGCCCAGAGTGACCAGACACAAGGGGAAGACTCAATCTGTTTACCTCACTAGCGCTGTCGTCTTCCTTATACGCAGCTCAAGCCAGTTTGATAATGGCATTAATGATACGTTAAATGTAAGCGCAATGTATACACAAGCAATGAATTACTACGAGAATTACTACGGTTTTTAAGTAAAAATCGTTTTGTTATAACAGAAGAAACATTTTATTTATGAACATAACTTTTATAGGAAATGATAATATGAACAATATTTTACTTTTCAACATAGTCAACATTAATGTCTAAACACTTCATTTAGAATCCTGCCGGGTAAAACTTTTAGCATGGTTTTGGTTTAACCAAGTTTCGCCAGTGTAAATAATAGGACGAGGGTGTTCTTCTACACCTTAAAGAACAATTATTATGTCATTTTTGATGCTGTACGACATACACTACGTGATCAAAAGTATCCGGACACCTGGCTGAAAATGACGTACAAGTTCGTGGCGCCCTCCATCGGTAATGCTGGAAGTCAATATGGTGTTAGCCCACCCTTAGCCTTTATGACAGCGTTCACTCTCGCAGGCATACTTTCAATCGGGTGCTAGAAGGTTTCTTGGGGAATGGCAGTCCATTCTTCACGGAGTGCGGAACTGAGGAGAGGTATCGATGTAGGTCGGTGAGGCCTGGCACGAAGTCGGCGTTCCAAAACATCCCAAAGGTGTTCTATAGGATTCAAGTCAGAGCTCTGTGCAGGCCAGTCCATTACAGGGATGTTATTGTCGTGTAACCACTCCGCCACAGCCCGTGCAGTATGAACAGGTGCTCGATCGTGGTGAAAGATGCAATCATCATCCCAGAATTGCTCCTCAACAGTGGGAAACAAGAAGGTGCTTAAATATCAATGTAGGTCTGCGCTGTGATCGTACCACGCAAAACAACAAGGGGTGCAAGGCCCCTCCAGGAAAACACGATCACACCATAACACCACCACCTCCGAATTTCGCTGTTGGCACTACACACGCTGGCAGATGACGTTCACCGGGCATTCGCATACCCACACCCTGCCATCAAATCGCGACATTGCGTACCGTGATTCGTCACTCCACACAACATTTTGCCACTGTTCAATCATGTAATATTGACGCTCCTTACACCAAGCGAGGCGTCGTTTGGCGTTTTCCTGCGTGATGTGTTGCTTATGAGCAGCCGCTCGGCCATGGAATCCAAGGTTTCTCCCCTCACGCCTAACTGTCATAGTACCTACTTAGAGTGGATCCTGATGCAGTTTGGAATTCCTGTGTGATGGTCTGGATAGATGTCTGCCTATTACTCTTTACGACCCTCTTCAAATGTCGGCGGTCTCTGTCAGTCAACAGACGAGGTCGACCTGTACGCTTTTGTGCTTCACAAGTCCCTTCACGTTTCTACTTCACTATCAAATCAGAAACAGTGGACCTAGGGATGTTTAGGAAATCTCGCGTACAGACTTCTGACACAAGTGACACCCAATCACCTGACCACGTTCGAAGTCCGTGAGTTCCACGGAGCGTCCCATTCTGCTGTTTCACGATGTCGCAGATAAAGAGTACCAGGTAGTAGGTGGCAGCACAATGCACCTAAGATAAAAAAACATATGTTTGTGGGGTGTCCGGATACTTTTAATCACATAGTGTAAATAATTAAATAAAGAAATCATAGATACAAAGAAATAATCGTAAAAAGTAATTTCCATATGTGAAATCATGTATAATATAATAAGCTTGAGCTAAAATGTTTTACCGGGAAGACGAAGGTAATTAGGAAGTGAGGTCAGCGAAAGTCATTAGTATTAGCTGAAGTAACGTACACATTAGCTTAAAGATTCTGGGAAGTCAGCGCAGTACGCTTGCAGTCACGTAGGCCAGAATTCCGAAAAGAAAAGAGGCACACTTAGGATTTTAAGTATTGGTTGCGCTTGAATAATACGTTGATAAAGGACAATTGTGTAGGCGGAGCTGAAAGTAATAAAGGCGTGCAATTTTAAATCAGAGAATTATTTTGGCTCTGGTACCGTCTTCGGTACGTACTGCTCGTGTGATATTTTAAGGTCTAGTTACGCGCTTGTGTGAGTAAGATTTCGCGGCTATTGCGAGAGGTCTCGCCGATAAGCAATTTTAGCGACTCACTGTAAGTTACGCTTCTAGTTTCGTTTATTGCGGAAACAGTTATCTCTAACCGTAACTTTCCTACTGCAAAGTTAGCAAGTGTAACAATTAAGTTGTTACAATTTCGAGTGCTACGATTCATAATCAGTTTTATTCTTTTTCTTCAAACGTTCAGCAACTCACTTTAATAATTCAAATATTAGTTCACCATAAATTTCCCAGTTAATTTAAACTTATGTTATTCTTTAACAATACGCCCACGCATATCCTGAGAGAAAATCTCATAACTTACCACTGCAGCAGCTGACACACAAGACAACAGAAGGAGATCACGGGACAAGAATCAACAACGAAACAGGCAAAGTAAACGACATCAAAAGTGACGACCATCGTTACTGCTTCAAATTGGGGCACCTTCGGGCATCACCAATATCCTTTGTCAAGGATTAATAAAAAGAAGTGAATTAAAACTTAAAATCTGTGTAAGCCTACATTCTTGTCGCAACACGCCCTGCTTAAGAGAAACGTGTCTCTAAAATAATACCGACGCAGCCGAGGCAAACATAAATATAATATTTAAAGAAGCAGTTTAATAACAAAGTTCATAATTTTTTTTAACTTGGGGTAAAGGTCACCTGAAAGTACATTTAGGGCGAAGGCTACCGGAAACTGTTTAACAACGTGAGATTGCAACTACTTCAAGTGTTCGGCTTCCCAACAGTTAAAAAATAATACAACTCCTACTTCAAATCGGCTTTTCATACGTAACAGCAAACAACGTAAAGAGCAGTTCTACTTCAAATTGGCGTCCATACGTGGAGCTAAGTAAATAAACAACTCCAACAAAACACCCACTTCAAATCGGGTTCCCAAACGTGGGGCTATCATCAACAATAACAAAATCTAAAACTTCACATATTTTCCTAGATAATTTTGTTAGTAGTAATCCAAAAACAAAACATGAAATTGGAATTTGTGTATCATAATATAGTAAAAATATCTGATGTTATATACTCACATGACTTTCTCTACGCTCTATCTTTATTACTGGGTATACACACTATTCTTACGAAAGCTTTTTACTTTCTCTACTACGTATAGTAAGTAGGGGAAGTATTGCTTTCCACCAAAAGATTCGATACCAAGATTTCACAGGAAATACATGTTTTGAGGTGCCCTGAATCCAAATAAAGCATTTTTGGAAAGATGTCCATGTGTAAGTCTGTAACTGTCTATAAACACCATAACCCAAAAACGAAAATTCAGATTAAAACCAAACTTCGTATTTAAGTTTAGTATCTTGCAGGATACCCACCCCAGACTACCCCGTACATGGAACGTTTTTCAAAAAAATCGATTTTCTTAAAACTAGCTTTAACAATTTTGATTAAAATATCAAATGTTTAACATATTTTCATGGAAAATGAAAAGTCTATCTTGCATTTTCTGGGAATGTCCTGAAAAGTCCTCTTCATTCTGAATGGCTTTTGCATAACTTGTAAACCGTTAGTGGTACACAATATTTTACTACACAAAAATAGTACATCTTGTTAAAACACACAATTTATGCCACTTTTTCTCATTTTTTGGAGAGAATTATTTCCAAGATATTCTTGTTATTTGTTTGAATTTTCCAATATTTATACTTTTATCAAATGGAAATACGTTATTCGTTTTTTTATGTCCTGGACTTGCAAAGAGAATGAAATGCGCCACATAGCAAACAGCTCTTAAAATATTTGACTATCGCTTAAAGCCTACCATATTCCCCTTGCACCTACAAGAAAATTAACAATAAGATGGTTTCTGCAAACGTTTATCTCGATTAATATGAAGTTGATGGAGAATAAGAGTTTGTAAAAATAGTTTGTATACAAGAGTAGAGAAAGTCATATAAGTGCAACACATCAATTATTTTATCTATCTACTACATTTTAACCCAAATAAGCCTTTGCAGAAGTAGCTACATTACACATTTCGTTATAGATACAAAGAGAACAGCGACAGTCAAATATTTAAGAACTGGGTGCTATATGCCGTCTTTAATTCCATACTGTTTCCATGCAGTCGCAAGAAACAAACAAACAAAAAATAAGTAAGAATAAAATAAAATCTGAATATTCAACTCCGGCTTCTAGGTTACTATATCGGGGATATATCCGAATTTTCTACTTATTGAATCGATTTTTTTTCAATTCTTATATACATATATTTTACAGATTAAGTCTCTAACTACCTAACTAAAAACAAGGAAAACACAAGTAAAGAAAATAAATAATAGATAGTAAAGTTGTAAAAAATAATAACTACAAAATTTACTAAGTCTATAGTCATTCTGTAACCAGCATAAAAGCAACTGGTATCCAGCTACTTAACAACACAAAACTTACTACAAAGTTAAAACATCTGATGTGTTACACTCACATGACTTTCTCTACTCTTGTACAAACTATTTTTACAAACGCTTATTCTCCATATGCTTCATGTTAATCGAGATATCGTTATGCCAATCTTATTGCTAACTTTCTTGTAGATGCAAGGGGAATATGGTAGGTTTTTAAGCGATAGTCAAATATTTTAAGCGCTGGTTGCTATGTGGCGCATTCCATTCTCTTTGCATGTCCAGGACATAAAAAAAATGAATAACGAATTTGAGAAAAAGTATAAGTATTGGAAAATTTAAGAGAACAACAAGCAATATCTCGAAAATTGTTCACTCAACAAAAAAATGTATATGACATAAATTGTGCATTTTAACCGATCTACATTTCTTGTGTAGTAAAATTTTGTCTATCTCTTATGGTTTACCAGTTATGCAAAAGTCGTTCACAATGAAGAATACTTTTGGAGACATTCCCAGAAAATTCAAGATAGTCATTTCATTTCTTATGAAAATATCTTAAACATATGATATTTTAATCAAAATCGTTAGAGCCATTTTTGAGAAAATTAAAATTTTCGAAAAATGTTCCATGTAAAGGGTAATCTGGGGTGAGGGGATTTTCTTGAAAACCTTTGTGTCGCATCTCTGGAAGATAGTGAACCTAAATACCAAGTTTGGTGTTTATCCGACTGTTCGTTTCTGAGTTATGCTGTTCACAGACACACACACGGAAATGTTTCTAAGAATGCTTTTTTTGGATTCAGGGGGTCTCAAAACATGTATTTTCGGTGAAATCTCGGTATATCGAATGTTTGGGTGGAATACAATACTTCCCCTACTTAGTATACGTAGTAGAAAAAGTAAAGAAAAAATCTGATGTGTTACACTCACATAACTTTCTCTACTCTTGTACAATCTAATTTTACAAACGCCTATTCTCCATATGCTTCATGTTAATCGAGATATCGAGATGTCAATCTTATTGGTAATTTTCTTGTAGATGCAAGGGGAATATGGTAGCTTTTAAGCGATAGTCAAATATTTTAACGCTGGTTGCTATGTGGCGAATTCCATTCTCTTTGCATGTTCAGGACATAAAAAAATGAATAACGAATTTGAGAAAAAGTATAAGTATTGGAAAATTTAAGGAAATAACAAGCAATATCTCGAAAACGGTTCACTCAACAAAAGAAACGTATATGACATAAGTTGTGTATTTTAACGCGATCTACATTTTTTGTGTAGTAAAATTTTGTCTATCTCTTATGGTTTACCAGTTATGCAAAAGTCGTTCACAATGAAGAATATTTTTGGAGACATTCCCAGAAAATTCGAGATATACATTTTATTTGTCATGTTCCATGTAAAGGGTAGTCTGGGGTGGGGGGATTTTCTTGAAAACCTTCGTGTCGCATCTCTGGAAGATACGGAACCTAAATACCAAGTTTGGTGTTTATCCGACTGTTCGTTTTTGAGTTATGCTGTTCACAGACACACAGACACACAGACACACAGACACACAGACAGACACACACACGGACATGTTTCCAAAAATGCTTTTTTTGGATTCAGTGATTCTCAAAACATGTATTTCCGGTGAAATCTCGGTATCGAATTTTTGGGTGGAATGCAATACTTCCCCTACTTACTATACGTAGTAGAGAAAGTAAAAAAATGCGATAAACAACTGAAAATTCACGAGACTAAAATAATAACTATTGAACATTTGAACATTTAATAACGGTTATCTCAGAAACGGCTTATGCCACAGAAAAACTTATTTTAATTAAATTGTGTCTTTTATAGACATCTACATCTTTCATGTTATACGTTTTCGTCTATTACTTAACGTTTACAGTTATACAAGGTTATACAAAATTTCTTCCGAATAAAGAGGGCTTCACAGGCTATTACCAGAAAATTCAAAATATGTATTCTATTTGTCATGTAAATATATTTAATATATGTTATTTATTCAAAATCGTTTAGAGCCATTTTTAAGATAAATCAAAATCATCGAAATATGTTCCATTGTGTTGCATATTTGAAGTTACTGAATCTAAATACCAAGTGTTGTATTTATCAGAGTTTTCGTTTTTGAGTTATGCTTTATACAAACACATACACACATACGGACATTATTTAAAAAGTTTTAGAGGGCCTCAAAACATGTATTTCCGTTTAATCTCTGTATCGAATTTTTGTGTGGAATGCAATACCTTCTCTACCTGCTATGTACGTGGTAGAGAATCTTGATCGCAAGAGTAGCTAGCTACAAAGTGGAATATGCTATAACATGAGATAACCTATTGTCATTCCTTTGAGTTAACGCGCTGAAGCAATACGCCTGACAACTCCGCTATTATGTGATATCTCGAACGAGCGAATGCCTGAACGGATAAATACCCAATTCCCACGAGAAGGTATGTGAACCATAGTTGGATATATACCCAGCTGCTTTTCGAACGATTTCGGCTGGAAGAAGCGGGCGAGTCTCATTATATACAAAGAGCGCCAAAGAAAATCTACGACGGAGTTTATATCGTTTTCTGGGGTCTTTTGAGGCCTGTCCAGCTTACCTATCGTAGAATGTGGTAGTTTGATAACACAGCAATAACGGTGAAAAGAGGGGAGGTTGATGCCTTTGCTTTTTCTGGTGTTATTGAAACCAAAACATGTTTATTGTCTCAGAACCAGTCATGCCGTATACTAGCAAAATTACTCGTGGACGTAACGTGGGTACATAGGAGGCTGGTCGCACTGTTATAGCAATTATAATGGCGTGCATAAAATATTCCAGGAAAGTGTGGAAGACGGTCTACATACTCGTCAGAAAGTGGTAACTCCCCATGATATTCCTTTACTAAATGCAAATTAGCCTTTGTTATAATTGACTGTTTATATTTAGAAACTAGAGACAAATATGTATATATATATGGTTTACCGAATATATATTTTTGGAAACATGTCCGTGTGTGTGTGTGTGTGTGTGTGTGTGTGTGTGTGTCTGTGTGTGTGTGTCTGTGAACAGCATAACTCAAAAACGAACAGTCGGATAAACACCAAACTTGGTCTTTAGGTTCAGTATCTTCCAGAGATGCAACACGAAGGTTTTCAAGAAAATCCCCCAACCCCAGACTACCCTTTACATGGAACATTTTTCCAAAATTTTAATTTTCTCAAAAATGGCTCTAACGATTTTGATGAAAATATCATATGTTTAAGATAATGTCATGAGAAATGAAATGTATATCTCGAATTTTCTGGGAATGTCTCCAAAAGTATTCTTCATTGTGAACGACTTTTGTATAACTGGTAAACCATAAGAGATAGACAAAATTTTACTACACAAAAAATGTAGATCGCGTTAAAATACACAACTAAAGTCATATACATTTCTTTTGTTGAGTGAACCGTTTTCGAGATATTGCTTGTTATTTTCTTAAATTTTCCAATACTTATACTTTTTCTCAAATTCGTTATTCATTTTTTTTGTCCTGGACATGCAAAGAGAATGGAATGCGCCACATAGCAACCAGCGTTAAAATATTTGACTATCGCTCAAAGCCTACCATATTCCCCTTGCATCTACAAGAAAATTACCAATAAGACTGACATCTCGATATCTCGCTTAACATGAAGCATATGGAGAATAAGCGTTTGTAAAAATAGTTTGTACAAGAGTAGAGAAAGTCATGTGAGTGTAACACATCAGATTTTATTTTTGTCTATAATCCTGTTGTATTCTTATAATCAGCAATATGTTAGTAAAGGTATATTAACCAATTATAATTTGAATTAGAAAGAAAACATGCTGCTTTATTTATTTAATTATTTATTATTTAGTGATGTTTGCTTCTATGCAGCAACAAGCATTGATACCACTGTGAGAATATACTTCTATTTATTTTTACTTTCTGTACTATGTATAAGTAAGTAGGGGAAGTATTGTATTACACCCAAAAATTGGATACCAGATTTCACCGGAAATGAAATGTTTTGAAACCCCCTGAATCCAAAAATAGCATTTTTGGAAACATGTCCGTGTGTGTTTCTGTGTGTGTGTCTGTGAACAGCATAACTCTGAAACGAACAGTCGGATAAACACCAAACGTGGTGTTTAGGTTCAGTATCTTCCACAGATGCGACACGAAGGTTTTCAAAAAAATCCCCCACCCCAGATTACCCTTTACATGGATCATTTTCGAAAATTTTAATTTTCTCAAAAATGGCTCTAACGATTTTGATTAAAATATCATATGTTTAAGATATTTTCATGACAAATGAAGTGTATATCTCGAATTTTCTGAGAATGTCTCCAACAGTATTCTTCATTGTGAACGCCTTTGCATAACTGGTAAACCATAAGAGATGGACAAAATGTTACTACACAGAGATGTAGTTTTTTGTTGAGTGAACCATTTTCGAGAGATTGCTTGCTATTCCGTTAAATTTTCCAATATTTATTCTTTCTCAAATTCGTTATTCACTTTTTTTCCCTGGTAATGCAAAGAGAATGGAATACTCCACACAGCAATCACCTCTTAAAATATTTGACTATCCCTTAAAGCCTAGCAATTCCCCTCGCATCTACAAGAAAATTAGCAATAAGATTAACATCTCGATATCTCGATTAACATGAAGCATATGGAGAATAAGGGTTTGTAAGAATAGTTTGTACATGAGTATAGAAAGTCATGTGAGTATAACACATCAGATTTTTTGTGATTAGGTTCTGCTTGCTATGTATTTAATGAATACCATTCAAGCTTTAATTTGCACTCCCTGAAAATCTTCTCACACTACACATTCTACATTTCGCTAGCCTGGACGCTCATCAAGTTTTCCCCTTAGCTTTTAACACTTTCAAAGGCGTGTCGTGCACTAGACGATAAGGTATGGGTTACCAATCACAATAAGAGGTCTGTATGCCAAAATGAATGCACTCACTTTGCCTCTTTTTCTTACAATCGAGAGCGTAAACATATATTTCGTTTCTACGCTATTTTGTAACCTTTGTTGTGGTTATTGGTGTAACTATTTAGCAGGAGGAGTGGCATACCCTTGCACCGTGGCCTAAAGCAGTAAATGAAATGGCCATGGCTTCACAAGGCCACGTACAACGATAAATAATGTGGCAAACACGAGGTGCAGTGAGATTTTCTTTGACGCTCTTTGTACCATATGAAACGAACGAGAAAGAACATTCCCTTGACAGCTCTATACGCCGCTACCTCACGAAGAAAGTGAAGTGACAGTCAAAAATTTAATTGGATCATATTAGGAAAGTCACACTGAGAACTTAGTGAAGTGAGAATTAAAAGCTAGTGACAATTTTCTTAAAAAGAGACAAACGTACAGCCTTAATTTTACACTGCAGTGGTATCATTTGTGTGGGATGAATGAAAAGTGCATGGAAGAGTATAAGTCCACAAGAAGACAGAAGTTTTGGAAATTTTGTAACGGAAACCAGTATCAAAGAAGAGGGATAATCAAAATTTGCATATTTATGCCGTTAATTATTCTATGGATAATTTGAGATGAAACTTTTCAGGGAGTATAAAACTCATTTTAATTTTCCGACCTCGCGTTTCTTTATTTCCATTAAAATGCGTATTATCCACGGTAGAGTTCAACGCGGAATGAAATTTCAGAAACTAAACTTTCACCCTCTTTCACTTCCGGAAGAAATGGTGGAGAGGAAATTATCGTTACTAGAATTCTAGAAAGCTATATTTCTGATTCCAGGAAACAGTGGAATAGTGATACTTTCACTTACCAAATCGGTCAGGGGATTTCGTCTGTGGCTCGTATTCGGGGCGTCGTGGGTTCGGCTCCCGTGGCCGACCTTCCTGACCCAAGGTTTTTTTCGGAGGTTTTCCCGGATCGCCAGGCGAATGCTGGAAAGGATTCTCGCATCCCTCGAATTCCCTGTTTCTCCATTTCATCTCCATTCTCATATCACTTCATCTTTCATCCGTTGGTCTCTTTCAGGTTGGAAGTTTCGGCGATGGTGTCTCGCTGCAGCGTTTCAGGGAAAAGGATGCTCTCTGTCACTCCCTCCATCCCTGACTTTCGTTGGCTGCACGCCGTGAGGATTGTTGGACCCCTACTGTGCGGGGGGGGTGCCTGTCCGTCTGCTGGGGAGTCTCTATCTTGAAACTTAGGGACTCTGACATTCCTGCCTCATCACTCCTGGTTCCGGCCGCCCGGTATCTCCTCTCGCCTAATGCTTCCTCCCGAGGAAGGGTAGGTACAACATTCACTATGTGAATCCGTGCTAAGTCCCCTCCGTAGCCAATCCAATCCATTACTTTTACTTAACGAGTTAGAATATCGCATTCACAATATACCTATATTAAAGGGTCAGGAACTCAAAAGAAAAACTCCGGGCTACATTCACATGACTTTCTCTACCCTCTGGCGCTAACTAGTGTATATACAAATTATTCTTACGAAAACTTATTTTCCTATCTTCTTCATTTTAATCGAGATAAAACATCGAAAATAGCTACATTACACATTTCGTTATAGATACAAAGAGAACAGCGATAGTCAAATGTTTAACAACTGGACGCTATATGCTGGCCTTAAAATTCCATACTGTTTCCATGCAATCGTGAGAAACAACTGGGACTTGAAGAGATTGACCAAGAAACCAACTATTTGTACATTTAATAACTCCGAAATTTGAAACAAATTGTGTATTTTAAACAGCTCTACATTTTTTACTTTCTCTACTACGTATAGTAAGTAGGGGAAGTATTGTATTCCACCCAAAAATTCGTTACCGAGATTTCACCGGAAATATATGTTTTGAGACCCCCTGAATCCAAAAAAAGAACTTTTGGAAACATGTCCGTGTGTGTCTGTGAACAGCATAACTCAGAAACGAACAGTCGGATAAACACTAAACTTGGTATTTAGGTTCAGTACCTTCCAGAGATTCGACACGAAGGTTTTTAAGAAAGTCCCCCACCCCAGATTACCCTTTACATGGGTCATATTTATGTCATATACATTTGTTTTGTTGAGTGAACCATTTTCGAGATATTGCTTGTTATTCCCTTAAATTTTCCAATACTTATACTTTTTCTCAAATGGAAATTCCTTATTCATTTTTTTGTCCTGGTAATGCAAAGAGAATGGAATATTCCACATAGCAACCAGCGCTTAAAATATTTGACTATCGCTTAAAGCCTAGCAATTCCCCTTCCATCTACAAGAAAATTAGCAATAAGATTAACATCTCGATATCTTGATTAACATGAAGCATATGGAGAATAAGCGTTTGTAAAAATAGTTTGTACAAGAGTAGAGAAAGTCATGTGAGTGTAACACACCAGATTTTTAGAAAAATAAAAATGTCGATAAATTCTTCCTGTAAAGTATAGGGTAGAGTGGGGGATTCTCTTGTAAATCTTTGTGTCGTCTTTTTTAGTTATGATGTTCACAAATACAGACAACACACACGGACCTTTTTTTAAAATTTATTTTTTTGGATTCAGAGAGCTTCAAAACATGTATTTCTCGGTATCGAATTTTTGGGTGGAATGCAATACTTTTTCTACCTACTAAGTACGTGGTAGAGAAAGTAATAATATTGAATGTGTTACATTCACATGTCTTTCTCAACCCACTCAACAAACTATTGTTGCATTCTGTTGATACTTATACTTCTACTTCATGTTAATCGAGATAAAATTGTTTTATTGCTTAGTTTCTTGTAGATAAAAGCGGATTAAGAGAATATAGTAGGCCTAAGCGATAGTCAACACAAGAGCGGATCACTAGGCGAGGCTTTGAAGTTCTGTTCTCTTTCCACAACCACAAGAAACCAAGCTAGATGTCTTCACAGTAACGTGTGAGGTTAGTATTCCGTAGATTGGCATTTCCCATGTTAGATTCTCGTCGACCGGCAATACTGACCTTCGGTTTTTCGTGGTTTTCTCTGGTCGGTAAGCGAATGCTGGGCTAGTTTATCATCTATCGTGACTTCCTTTCCATAATTTCCCTTTTCATTCTGTTTCCTTTTCATATTTGAAGTGAGCTACTAGGTTTCGTAGTATATGGCGGTGCGGAAACAGAACGTGGAATCACCCCAGCATTCGTCTGGGGACTCGGGGAATCCACGAAAAATCCATGGGCCAGAGTGGGCTGTCGCCGGGGATCGATTCCGCGACTTCCCGAATACGGACCACAGACGAAATTACCTTAGCCATCCCGCTCGGTCCTAACTGGAAAACGAGTGATAGTTGAAATGTCTGCCCGAAGCAAGCATTATATTGTTCCCGGCTAATGACATGGCATTCGTTGATAATGATCCCGGCCATTTGCGGCCCACGCAGAAGTGAGACGAATTTACTGGGTTTTAATTACTTTCATGCAATACTTTCTCATTAAAAGTGCTTACAGAAGAGTGCAATTTTCTAGGCAGCATCTGCGAGCAAGTCATTCAAAAGAGAGGAGAGCAGAATAAACAAACTACGGTCGGCGTTCCCTGCACCAGAGTTCTGTCCTATCCTGGAGTGAATTAACCGAGACTGGAACAAACATTTAGGTGGAGGCTTACGATAAAAACAACTTCGACACGTGCATTTGACAGTATGACCATATTTATTTAAATTAAAATATAACTATAGATGATAATTAGGTACAGCAAACTATACGCGCTTTTATACCATGAAGAAGTTTTATTGCTGTATTGTTATTTTTACGTTGTTATTTGCCCCACGCTTTGGGAGCCTATTTGAAGTAGGAGTTGTATTGTAGTTCAACTGTTTCTTTAAATATTATATATTTATGTTTGCCTCGGCTGCGTCAGTATTATTGTTAGAGACATGGATTTCTTTGCAGGGAGTAGTGCGGCTAAGAATGTAGGTTACACCGATTATAATTTTTACTTCACTACATTTATTAATCCTTGACACAATTTAAATAACACATCACTGATAAAGAGAGCTGTGAGATTCTTTTCTAATAATTATTTGCACTTTTTAAACACGTAAACTATTTTCGTCCCACACTGAATACATATTAAATTTATTCGCGTCCGGTTAGGAACACTGTCTGCAAGCAACTGACTTGATTTCTACCCCACAATTTGTAAATTTTTGTATTTCAATTTCTGATTGGCTAATCCTACTCCAATAGAATACCTTCATTTAACTAAAGTATTTTTTCTGGTTGTTGATTGGCTATTTTATAAACTGTCACTAAAATTACATTACTGTTACTCCAAGAATCAGTATTAGCATTATTAAACATTCTAATTCATTATTCCCTCAAGGTTACCTCATTGTTAGCAACTTTTAACCTATTTTTCTCACAGCTCCTACATTACTAAATTACGTAATACATCCAGATAACATTATTACATGTTTACAATAATATAAACATATACAATGACTGTAATATACACTTTTTATATATTGTTACATACACATATTGCTTTAAGGCGGGCTGTTATTGAATTTTATATAAAGTAATTACACTGAAATCATTTAAGTGTTAAAAATACTGTTAAATATATCCGCTATATTTAATGGTATTCATAAAATATGTGTTCCACTCACATGATCTTCTCTAATACTCTTCTATCTACTTCTTGTTAATCCAGATGAAATTTCAATTCACATTTATACATTTCGTTGTACTTTACAGTAGATAAAGTGATAGTTATATTTTTAAAGAGTTTGTGGTTTTGAAAGTCATGCTCTTTGCATGACTACGAGAAAAAAAATCTGATGTGTTTACATTCACATGACTTCCTCTACCCTCTCTCGCTTATTAGTGAGTACACAAATTATTCTTACTACAGTTTATATTCCTATCTACTTCATTTTAATCGACATAAACTTTTCTGGAAATAATTCATTACACATTTCTTTATACGTAACAAAGAAAACAGCGATAGTCAAATGTTTAAGAACTGGACGCTATATGCTGGCCTTAAAATTCCATACTGTTTCCATGGCATCGCGAGAAACAACTGAAAATTGATATGGATAAAAGAATGACTAAAGCCCTTGTACACGATTAAACTTTTTTTTCAATTCAAGATTTTACAAGAAAAAATGTGAAATATTTTTCAATAAGTGACAAGATTGGAAAAGACCGGGCAAGGCTCGACAATGTCAAAGATGTGTATTTACAAGTTGTCTTTTTGCCAAACTGAAACCCTTCAGAACACAATTCATAATTTATCACGTGCAAAGCAATTTAGCATTTACGTCACAGTATAACAATTCGCAATGAAATATTGTTCTTTATTAATGTTATGTAGCACTTTCACGTATTATATCAATGAAATCACATTACGAGTGTGGAATACAATGGAAATAACACCAACTGATAGGTTAACTACACTATATAACATTGCATTAGTGTATACTTAGTTTGGAAAACTGCCTGACAATTATGTCTTCATATGCCTTCATCTGTTCCATCTTGTGGTAATCCACAGATCCCTCGACGTACAGACATGGCCAACTTATGTATAACCTAATCAGTTCGCATACGACATACCTTGGCCGGGTAGCCATTTCTGTTTACTTTTCGCTTTCAGCCATGTTGCGGATTTCGTGACGCACTGTAAATACTCGCATTTCATTGGCCAAAGCCATCAAATCATTGTGAAATCTTTGACCGTTTAGAGCATGTCCTTATTTGCTTTCAACACTTTCAAAGACTTTAAAAGTATTGGTAGCAATTTGACAAGAAAATTTGTGAAGTTGTGACAACTCTTGAAAAGTCTTGTAATGTATTGAATTTGACAAAAATTTGATCGTGTACAAGTGGCTTAAGTCTTGAATAATTCGAATCAGTAATATGGGATATTCAGAAGACGGCTGGTGCCACAAAAAATTTATTTGCTGAGGCAGTATTTTTAACACTTGAATAATTTCAATTAAATTATATAATATGCAAATTCAATAAAAGTCCGCCTTGAAGCAATATGTATGTAATAATTTGTAAAAATGTATGTAACAGTCATTGCATATGCTTATATTATTGTAAACATGTTTAATAATGTTATGTAAATGCATTACTTAATTTAATAATGTAAGAGCTGTGAGAATAATAAATTTAAAGTTGCTAACAATGAGGTAACCTTGAGGCAATGAGTTTGAGAGTTTGAATGCTACTAGTCATGATTAGGGCAACAATAATGTAAATTTTGTGACAGTTTAAAAATAGCCAATCAACAGCCAGAAAAAGCTTTAGTAAAATGCAGGTATTCTATTGGACTAGGATTAGCCAATCAAAGACTTGAAATACAGAATTTTACAGGTTTGGACGTTTGAAATATGTTTAGTTGCCTGCAGACCTTGGTAGCAACCGGATGGAAGATGTGTTCTCTAAAGAAATTTAAGTATACGCGTTAACAAAGTGCAAGTATTAAATTAAAGAATCTCACAGCTCTTAATATCAGTGTAGTGCTATTTAATTTGTGTCAAGGATTAATAAAAAGAAGTGAATTTAAACTTAAAATCTGTGTAAGCCTACATACTTGCCGTACCACGCCCTCTCTAAGAGATACCTGACTCTAAAGTAATACTGACGCAGCCGAGGCAAAAACAAACATAAATACTATCTATAGAAGCAGTTTAATAACAAAGTTAAAATATATTTTTTTAAACTTGGAGCCTAATAACAACAAAAATACATCTTCAAATCGGCTTCTCATAAGTAGTAGCATATTACGCAACAAACAATCTCCTTCAAATTAACGTCCATACGTGGAGCTAAAAAAAATAAACTCCAAGAACAATACTTCTTCATTGCAATAATTTGCGGTTTTTAAATATATCTACATTTTTTGCGCAGAACGTTTTTGTCTAGGGAGATAAATAATTAATTTATTTAGTATAAAAGTACATTTGACTTCCAATCAAAAAGTCTATATTTAATTAGAATAAGTAATTAAAATTTTAGTCTTTATATCACTTGTCATTATATCAATCATTTTTATTATTATATTACTAACAAACTTGTTAACAAAAAAAATATTGAAGACTCAGAAAAAAATTCATTTACCAGTATAGAACTCCGAATGAAGAGGACTTCACCGGTTATTCCCAGAAAATTCATATACACATTTTATTGGATATGTAAATATATTTAGTATATGGTATTTTAATCATAATCGTTAGTCGTTTTTTTGAAAATTAAAATTTTCGAAAAATATGCTCAATGTAAAGGGTGTTTGGGTGGGAAATTTTCATGGAAGTCTTCAAGTAACTTCCTTAGAATGTACTGAACCTAAATACCAGTATGATTTCCTTTCCAACATTTCCCCTTCATTCTCATTCTTCAGGTATACTTCTAGGATTCGTAGCGTATGGCGGTGCCGGACAGATGGCGCGGGTGCTTGCTGAAAGGAAAGTATACTCCCCGTGGACATTAGAAGACTGCTTGGTTGACTGGTCGTACATCGCCCTCTAAAGGTAGCTCCAGCAGAGGGTAGGGTCTTCGAACCTAGAACAAATATGCACTTCCGCGCGTCTCTGTGGCCTGTAGACACCTGTGATTCTCTCACTTCATCCCCTCCTCGTAGGGGGTGGTAGCCCAATGGATGTAACTCTAAGTGATGAGGTGTGCCCCTGCGTGGTATAACCCCAGCCCTAATTTTATGAACCGTTTTTTCAGTAACTGAAAAGTAACGAAAAATTTTCCACGTAAAGGGTGAAGAAGGTTTGTTGTATTGTTGCTACGTATGGAAAGACAGTTTGAAGAAGGTGTATTATATTTCGACTATTGGGGAGCCGAACTTGAAGCAACCGCACGTATGGTAAAAAATTTACGGAGTCTTCTCCCCAAATGTACTTTCCGGTGGCCTTTGCCTCAAAACGTTTAAAAAATATTAACTTTGTAATTTTGACTGTTTCTTTAAATATTATATATTTATGTTTGCCTCGGCTGCGCCAGTATTTATACTTTTTTATAGACATGACTGTCTTAGCAAAGGGTGGTGCGACTGAAGAATATAGGCTTACACAGATTATAATTTTACTTCACTCCTTTTATTAATGCTTGATACGATTTAAATAACACTTCACTGATATAGAATGAGAGCTGTGAGATCTTTTTATTAATTACTTGCACTTTTTAACACGTAAACTATTTTTGTCCCACACAAAATACGTATTAAATTTTGTCGAGGACGCATCTCGCGTCCGGTTAGAAACACTGTCTACAAGCACCTGACTTCTGAATTTGTAAATTTTGCTCCATTTTAGTTTCTGATTGGCTAATGCTAGTCCAATAGAATACTTTCATTTAACTAAAGCTTTTGCTGGTTGTTGATTGGCTATTTTATAAACTGTCACAAAAATTACATTATTGCTTCCAAGAATCAAATTCATTATTGCCTCAAGGTTATCTCATTGTTAGCAACCTTTAACCATTTATTCTCACAGCTCCTACATTATTAAATTACGTAATACATTCACATAACATTATTACACATGTATACAATAATATAAACATATACAATGACTGTAATATACACTTTGTATATATTGTTACGTACACATATTGCTTTAAGGCGGGCTGTTATTGAATTTATATATTATATAATTAGACTGAAATCATTTAAGTGTTAAAAACACTGCCTCAAGTGTAGTATGGTATAGGAGATTTTCTTTAAAATATGTGTTATATTCTTGGAAAATTCTGAGCCTAAATACAAAGTTTGGTATTTTGACAACTTTTTCTTCTTTCTTTCTTTTTTCTTTTTTTTCTTTCTTTTTTTTAGCTATTTTTTCACAGATACCCCTTTTCACATGGAAAGTTTTGTTCATTTAGGGTACATCAAAACATGTATTTTCGGTGAAATCTCTATATTGAATTTTTGTGTTGATTGCAATACTTCATGCACTTACTGTAGATGTTAGGGAGAGTAACGACAATGACTAGAGAACGTCTTTGTGTATGTAACGCAGCAGTTTGTTTTTAGGTTTATCTCCTTTAGCCCGGACGATGAATATATTAATGGAATGAAAGCAAAAGTGAACTCGGAGGAATAAGGCGCTAAGTCTACGAGATAAGTACTAAGTACTGACATAAACCCGGAATGAAGAGCTTAGCCAAGGCAGCTTACCAGAGGGAATCCAATCCGGTGAGGCTGGTTTTAAAAATTGTGTTTTATGCTTCTATAAGCAAGGGTCAGGCATTATCAAGTGGTAATACATGCAGGTTAGGATTTCTTGAGTTGCATTATCTGCTGCAAAATCTCCCCAAGCTCATTGTACTAATTGAATTCCTAGGTAAGGAATAGCAGATAATAAATTAGTAATTACCGTTGCACTTCAAAATAATATTTGTTCTCATTTTAAAACAACCTATGAAAGCCTTTGCTCACTTAGCAATGCGCTGCATATTCGTCTTGTTTATTCAATTTCAAGTCAGTTATCAACATATCGCACAATTTAGCAACATTTATATTAATATTACAAAGAGAGAAAAGTTTGTATATGTGTGTGTGCATTTGTGTGTTTGTAGGGTAATATAAAAAATCAGATGTGTTACACTCACATGACTTTCTCCACTCTTTTACAAACTATTTTTACAAACGCTTATTCTCCATCTACTTCATGTTAATCGAGATAACCTTTTGCAGTCACTATCTTATTGCTAATTTTCTTGTAAGTGCAAGGGGAATATGGCAGGTTTTAAGCGATAGTCAAATGTTTTAAGAGCTGGGTTCTATCTGGAGCATTCCATTCTGTTTGTATGTCAGAAAATAAAAAAATGAGTAGCGAATTCCCATTTGAGAAAATAAGTATTGAAAAATTTAAGGGAATAACAAGCAGTATGTCGAAAATGGTTCACTCAACTAAAAAAATGTATGACATAAATTGTGTATTTTAAGCGATCTACATTTTTGTGTAGTAAAATTTTGTCTATCTCCTATGGTTTACCAATTATGCAAACGTCGTTCACAATGAATACTTTTGGAGACATTCCCAAAAACTTCGAGATATACATTTCATTTGTCATGAAAATATCTTAAACGTATGATATTTTAATAAAAATCATTAGAGCCATTTCTGAGAAAATTAAAAATTTCGAAAAATGTTGCATGTAAAGGGTTATCTGGGGTGGGGGATTTTCTTGAAAACCTTCGTGTCGCATCTCTGGAAGATACTGAACCTAAATACCAAGTTTGGTGTTTATCCGACTGTTCGTTTCTGAGTTATACTGTTCACAGACACACACACGGACATGTTTCCAAAAATATCTTTTTTGGATTCAGGGGGTCTCAAAACATGTATTTCCGGTGAAATCTCGGTATCAAAATTTTGGGTGGAATACAATACTTCCCCTGCTTACTATACGTAGTATTCATTCATTATCTGTTTACCCTCCTCTTATGTAGGACTTACACCCCCCAGGACTTACAAGCGGGTGCCTGGGGTCAGAGGCCCGTCGAGGAGCAGACACTCATGGATCGGACAGAGCATCCAGGATGGGTGATCAGCCCGATGCCTGGTATGGGATGAAGGAAGTAGATGAAACGAAATGTGGGTGAAATGGTTGAAAGGAAAGGTGATGATGGAGCAGTTGGTGGAATGAATGGCGGGGGAAACCGGAGAACCCGGAGAAAACCCGCCCAGACGCCGCTTCGTCCACCACAAATCCCACATGCAGGTCCCTGGGATTGAACCCGGTCCGCCTCGGTGGATGGCGAGCGGTCTAACCACTCGGCCACGGCGCCGTTACTATACGTAGTATAGTATATCTCTTTAAAATACTGAATTTATTTTAAATACTTTTTTGTTATATCTGCCATTTCAAAAATATCGGTTATTAACGCTTCATATTGTTCACTGGCCATTCTCTTAAAGTCCTTTCAACATTCAGTTGTTTCTCGCGATGTGATGGAAGCAGTATGAAATTTTAAGCCCAGCATATAGCTTCCAGTTGTTAAACATTTGACTATGGCTGTTCTGTTTGTATCTATAACGAAACGTGTAATGTAGCTATTTCTGCAGAGGTCATTTGGATTAAATGTAGTAGATAGAAAAATTATTTTTAGTAAGAATAGTTTGTATATGCACTAATAAACGATAGAGCGTGGAGGAGGTCATGTGAATGTAATACATCAGATATTTTTAAGTGGTGACAAGTTCTGTTCATTTTTCTATCTGATAGACTACGTTTAATGTAATTAACGTAACGTGTGAGATTTTTACAGAAATGTTATTACCAGTTCTATGAGAATTGATGGGATTGGGTAGAGAAAACCATGTGGGTGTTGTGCATCAGATTTTTTTATGTTCAATCTACAGAATGAGGCAGCAGTACATATTGAAGCGTGCGCGTGTAATTAGGGACGATGATATTGCTGAGGTTATTAGCATCCTATGGTAATCTGCCACCCATCACATCGGACCCGCTGCCGAACAAATAAATCAACAGAACGACAGCTGCAGAAAGGAATTAGCTTCTAGTTCTGTGTGTGGGGCTTTAAAAGGGATCATTTTTTCATTTAATGTTAGCCACGGAGTGTTTTCATTAGCCGGGCGGGTGTGACGTATGCTTTTGACGAGTGAGGGAAAAAATTGTAATTCTGCCTTGTGGTTTTAAAAACATACCTCCCACACTAGGCATGAATGAATAGACCAGCAGCTTACGTAGAATGGAAACTAATTTTGGAGTCTATACCAACTATTCAAACGCTTTTTTTCTAACCAGATGTGTTTGAGAGCTATAAATCAGATATTGAAAAGCAAAGAACCCTATTGCTTAGTTTTGATAGCCTCAAATAATTTTTAAACGCTAGTATTGGAAAATTCATGTAAAAAATGCTCACATTTTACACTTTCTAACGATTGCCCGATATGCAGCGTAATTCAGAATTTAACGACCGTTTGACTATTACTTTCTTAAAACTTATTATCGCAGGGGATTCGGCATCAATCCAGGGAGGATATTGTACCTATGCCTTACTGCTCCGGGGAGGAGAAGATGAGAGGAAATACCGGGCGGCCGGTACCAAAAGATACGGCACAGCAATGTCAGGGTCCCTACAGATTACAGATTGAGACTCCAACAGTCGGATAGGCAGAGTGTCCAACGCCCCGAGTGGTTCTTAGACCACGGCAACCAGCCGAAACCTATATGCAGACAGTTCATAAGTATCCTTTGCCCTGCTACGCTGGGACTTAGACCTTTCGGGGTAAAGGATAATGCAACGATGAGTGGAACGAAACGGAAATTCAGTGACTGAAAGAAACTACTCCAGCATTCACCTGATGACCCGGGAAAATCCCTAAAAAACCCATGGGTCAGAGGTGGTCAGCGGAAATTGAACCCGGCATCTCGCGAATGCGATTCACACACGTTATCGCGACGTCACCTTGCTCGATACGATTTGATTATAATAAAATTAAAAAATCCGATGTGTTACACTCACATGACTTTCTCTACTTTTGTACAAACTATTTTTACAAACGCTTATTCTCCATATGCTTCATGTTAATCGAGATGTCAATCTTATTGCTAGTTTTCTTGTAGATGCAAGGGGAATATGGTAGGTTTTAAGCGATAGTCAAATGTTTTAAGAACTGCTTGCTCTGTGGAGTATTCCATTCTGTTTCCATTACCAGGACAGAAAAACATGAATAACGAATTTGAGAAAAAGTATAAGCATTGGAAAATTTAAGGGAATAATAAGCAATAACTCGAAAATGGTTCACTCAACAAAAACAATGTATATGACATAAATGGTGTATTTTAACGTGATCTACATTTTTGTGCAATAAACGTTTGTCTATCTCTTATGGTTTACCAGTTATGCAAAAGTCGTTCACAATGAAGAATACTTTTGGAGACATTCCCAGAAAATTCAAGATATAGATTTCATTTGTCATGCAAATATCTTAAACATATGATATTTTAATCAAAATCGTTAGAGCCATTTTTGAGAAAATTAAAATTTTCGAAAAATTTTCTATGTAAAGGGTAATCTGGGGTGGGGGGATTTTCTTGAACACCTTCGTGTCGCATCTCTGGAAGATACTGAACCTAAATACCAAGTTTGGTGTTTATCCGAGTGTTCGTTTCTGAGTTATGGTGCTCACAGACAGACACACAACACACAACACACACACGGACATGTTTCCAAAAATGCTTCTTTTGTATTCAGGGGGTCTCAAAACATATATTTTCGGTGAAATCTCGGTATCGAATTTTTGGGTGGAATACAGGTTTATGACACTCCTAAATTGTGTGTTTTAAAGAGATCTACATTTTTTGTGTACAAAAATGTTATCTATCTTTTAAGGTGTACCAGTTATGGAAACGTCATCGCAATGGAGACTTTTGGGGACATTTTCAGAAAATTCAAGATACATCTTTCAGTGGTCATGAAAATATCTTAAACATATGATGTTTAAATAAAAATCGTTAGCCATTTTTTAGGAAAGAACATTTCGAAAAATCTTCCATGTAAAGTGTAGTTGGGGTGGGGAATTTTCTTGAAAATCCTCGTGTTGCACCTTTTTAAGGTACTGAACCCAAATACCAAGTTAAGCATTTATGCGACTTTTCGTTTTTGAGTAATCCTGTTCAGAAACACAAGCACACGGACGTTTTTTATAATTTTTTTTATTCATTCGGGGAGCCTCATATTATGTATTTCCGGTGAACTCTGGTACCCAGTTTTTGGGTAGAATACAACGCCTTCTCTACCTACTAAGTGTAGTAGAGAAAGTAAAAGTTCCTAAAACAAAAATCGAACATTTTCAAGTTTTTTATCAACTTTTATTACGAATATTTTTAGAAAATAAAAGAAACCATTTCTTTTGCATGTAAAATGTGGTTTACGGTAGTTGGATTTTCTAGAAAACGTTATTGGGGCATTCTTGGAAGATAAATAATAATAAATTCTGTGGAGCTATAGCCCGCGAAGGGCTGGGGCCTGCCAACCCGACTGCCTGCCTCACGCCAACTTACGTAAGGCAGAGGTCGGCGATCACTCAACAGATACGGAGAGGTAACGTGACAGCATCATGCATCCTCAAATTGGAAAGTTGCCTCACGACGACAGGATCAATACCTATCGCAGTTCCTCACTTTCCTCCCAATGCTGACTGGGCATCAGCTCTAGCCTACAGCGCCACGGCGCAGGACTGAGGCAAGATGCCGAACTTAAACATCAAGTTTGGTATTTATCTGACTTTCCATTTTTGAGCTCACGGACAAATGACTATAGTTGTTCTCTTTGTATCTACAATCGAATGTGTAATGTAGCTATTTATGCAAAGGTTGTAAGGTTGCAGATATAAAAATAATCTTTAGTAAGAATAGTTTGAATACACATTAAATTAAATTGAGTTTTATTTATGGACGCTCTTTAACTTCTATGGTCCTTAGCGTCCCATTCTATACTGGACGTGAGAGACCGGACACTTTGCTCACAGGCCTCTTTATCAGGCTTGAAGTTCTTTTACATAGCGTAAATCTACGACACGGGACCACTGGCTGTACTTCCCCTCCGAAGGAAGCCGTGCTAATGATTTTTGCGATCGAAAAAATGCACCGGGTTTGAACCCACGACCTCGGGAACCAGAGGCTAGCATGATACCCCTAGACCACTAAAGACGGCATACTAATAAACGATAAAGGGTAGAGAAAGACATGTGAATGAATTGCCTTTCAACATGGATTATGTATGTCGAAAGCGCTAATGTTGTCATAAAATTTACTCCAAATTTGTTTACTTATATGAATTCTACATTTTGCCTAGAGCAACTTCCGTCTATTTATTATGGTTTCCTAGTTTCTAAAATGATACACAAATCAAATAAGAAGATTTTACAGGTTAATGGAGTAGAATTCAAGATATTATACATTTTATTTGTGATGCGAATATTTTAAATGCACGATTTAATGATTTAATCACTGAATGAGTAGGCTAAGCGGCAGCGTGTGAGGCTCACATTCGGAATGTCCAGAGTTCGAATTCCGTCGTCCGCCAGTTGTGACTTTGGATTTTACGTGGTTTTCCCTGGTCTGTAAGCGAATATTGGAATAGTTTCTCATCCAGTATTTCCTTTCCTTCATTTCCCTTTCATTTTATCTTATACTTCAGATGTGCTTCTAGGTTTCGTGGTATGGGACGGTACCCAAAAGATGACTCGAATGTTTGCTCCAAGGAAAGAGGGACACTAGAGGACTGCCTGGTTCGACTGGTCGTTCACGCCCCTCCCTAGGCAGTTCCAGTAGTAGGACGAGTCTTCAAGTCGGAACTGTAAAGAACTTGAATGCGTCTCTGTAGTCCGTCTGCCTGTGGCCTGTAGCCTTGTGGTTCCTTCACTTCATCCTTCTCCTGCGGTTGCAAGCCGCAATATAGCTCACGTAGGTCGACTTGCAAGAGGTGTCCTCCTCCACTGTTTCTGTAGGGTCACTCTTTGGCAGCAGTTCAATTCGCAGCCTCTTCTCTCTTCCTGTCTCTCGCTGAAGTGTCGAACTCAGGACTCACGTAGACAATGGCTGCTAGCATGCAGGTAGAATTCGCTGAAGTAACAGCACAATAGTTCTCAACCATTTTGAGCCCGTGGATCAGGCCCCCTTTTGAAGGAAGGTGCTTCCTAACAGGCAAAGGGAAGGGGAGCTCTATAAAATTCTACCTGCTCCCGATAAGAATTCCGAGCAATTCGAAAGGTGAGGATATTTAAGCCCTCTTTTGCTCTCTCTCTCTCTAACCAATCATACGTAAACCAGCGCTGAAACCATGTCCTGTTCCAAGGCGGGCAAGCTGGCATACTCCGACACAATATTTAAAACCGTTAGAGCCTCTTTCGAGAAAATTAACGGCGGCTCTGTATGTGGATATTCCAGATTAGCATATTCCAGAAAATGCAAATATCGTCACTAGGAGCAGGAAACCAAACCTAATCGTAGATGATAACCAGGAAGGAAAACGCCACTCTGATGTATATACGCAACATTAGCAGTGAAAGAGCTAATGTAAAATTACGCACCTTTGCTGCATAGAACCTCGAGGGCAGCTTTCATAGTGGAATTTGTTTACTGCTAGTTGGCAAGAAGGGATGAAAGTGCAGCATATTCTCTTTCGTTACATTTTTTCCCCCAAAAAGCCAGATGTTTTACGCGCAATTTACCTTGCTGGCACACAGTGGTCGCGCATTACGTAGATCAATTTATGTGACAGCGCCTGACGCACCAGTAGGCATCTTCGGGTCAACAACCGAGGAGAAACATATAGGATATTTACGTAGCTTACTGCTTACATGTAGCAGCATCCAACTCCCCTGTTTATCCAATATTAACATGCGTACGCTACGTCCTGATGCAAATCGAGATGCTGTACTACGAGCGGATTTCGTTTATTGATGAAGAATCTTACCTTTAAAACCTACAGCCCCTGACATTCCAACCCACCAATTATAAAGTTTAAGGGACACTAGGTCTTTTTAATAGCTTAATATAATTAAATAAAAACATGTGATGTGACACACTCACATGATATGTTTGAGAAAGATTTTTTTTTTTTTTTACATTATTTGCAACACGCTTTGAGCGTCAATTTGAAGTAGTTTGTATTGAAGGAGTTGTATTATATTTCAACTGTTGGGGAGCCGAACTTGTAGTAGTTGCAACCACACGTATAGTAAACAGTTTCCGGTAGCCTTCGCCCCAAAAGCAGTTTCAGGTGGCTTTTGCCCCAAGTTTAAAAAATATTAACTTTGTAATTTGACTGTTTCTTTAAATATTATATTTATGTTTGCCTCGGCTGCGCCAGTATTTGTTAGAGACACGTTTCTCTTGGCAGGGTTGTGGTGCGACTAAGAATGTAGGCTTACACAGATTATAATTTTACTTCACTCCTTTTATTAATACTTGATAAGATTTAAATAACACTTCACTGATATACAGGGCTGTGAGATTCTTTAATGAATTAACTGCACTTTTTTTTAACACGTAAACTTATTTTTCGTCTCACACGAATTCATATTAAATCTCTCGAGGACGCACAAGCAATGCATCCAGTTATGAGCACTGTTTGCTGGCAACTGAATTGATTTCAACCGTCTAAACTTGTAAATTTCTGTATTTCAAGTCTCTGATTGACTATTCCTAATCCAATAGAATACCTTCGTTTAACTAAAGCTTTTTCTGGTTGTTGATTGGCTATTTTATAAACTGTCACTAAAATTACATTATTATTACTCCAATAATCAGAAGTATTATTATTAAACTCTCAAACTCATTATTGCCTCAAGGTTACCTCATTGTTAGCAACTTTTAACTAATTATTCTCACAGCTCCTACATTATTAAATTACGTAATGCATTCACATAACATTATTACACATGGATACAACAATATAAGCATATGCAATGACTGTTATATACATTTTACAAATTATTACATACACATATTGCTTCAAGGCGGGCTGTTATTGAATTTACATATCATATAATTAGACTGAAATTATTTAAGTGTTTAAAATACTGCCTCATGTTCTACAGCCTATCATTAGTGAGACATAAACTATTCTTACTTCAGTTTAAATACAAACTGTCATACTTCAATCTATTGCAACTCGTTGTAAAGTTAACTTATATGATATATTGGCAGCTTTCTTTGGCCTAAAAGAAAGCTTTCTTTGCTCTTTTATCTAACCTACATATAGATTAAATAGTGGAAATTATGAAACTGAAATAGTAGTGAAATCACAAAAGCAGCGCAGAAAGAATAACAAAAATCCAGAAAGCAATATGATATAGCACTTAATCCCTTCATTGCCTGGTGTAAGACAAAACATGTTGAAAATAATTTCACTGAAAATGACTCCTGGCAAATCAACAAAACATCTGACATCTCGCTTTTTTAACGTAATTTCTCTTGATTCAAGAACCGCACTCTAAACGTGATCTCTGATAGTTTCAGGAATCAATATAATACGAGTGCAGTCCCAGAAGTACCCGACCTGATGTATAGATGGCGGTTGTTGTTTCAAACATATGACTATGGTAGAAAGTACCACCCTTATAAAGCTTAAGTTTGAAGTTTGACAATGCTACGTTGTTTAGTAATTGTTTGGCAGCCATTAATAGTGAACTCTCTCAGCAAATTTGTAAACGTGGATAAAACTGGCCATCGTTATGTGATACAATACTTTCATTTGAAAGGTCTTAGTCCGACTAATATTAAAGCTGAGCTAGATTCCGCTGTGGGGGAGTCTGCTCCTTCGTTTACAACAGTAAAATATTGGGTGGCAGAGTTTAAGCGAGGCCGTACGAGCTGCCAAGATGAACATCGCAATGGTCGACCAAATGAGGTGACCACGCCAGAAATTGTGAGGAAAAACCAGAAATTGGTATTGGATGACCGTCGACTGAAAGTGCGCGAGCTAGCAGACATCGCAGGCATTTCAAAAAGTGTTGTACTTCACATACTGATTGAAAATTTAGACATGAGAAAGCTGTGCACAAGATGGGTGACGCGTTTACTCACAATGGACAAAAGCAGCATCGTGAAGATGCTTCAGTCGAGTGTTTGGCGATGTTTAGCAGCAATAAATCCGAGTTTTTGTGTCGAGTCATAACCATGGATGAAACATGGGTCCATCACTTCACACCTGAGAAAAAGGAACAGTCAAAACAGTGGATTGAAAGGGAAGAAACGGTTCCAAAGAAGGTGAGACAGTTCCATATGAAGGCAAGGTCATGACGTTAATTTTTTGGAATGCGTGTGGAATAATTTTCATTGTTTATCTTCGAAAAGGAAAAACAATCAATGGCGAGTATTATGCAAACTTATTGCAGCGTTTCAATGATTAAATCAAGCAAAAACGGTCGCATCTAGTGGAAAAGAAAGTTCTGTTTCATCAAGACAATGCACCAGTTCATACATCCAATATCGCCATGGTCAAAATCAGTGAGTTAAAGTTTGAATTGCTTCCTCATGCTCCCTATTCACCAGACTTAGCCCTCTCTGATTATTTTCTGTTTCCAAAGTTGAAGAAATAGCTTGCTGGTAATAGATTTGCCAACAATGAAGAGATGGAGTTTGCAGTTGATGGCTATTTTGCAAAGCTCGACGGTAGAGAAATATACGACTATAAACAGGATAGAGAAATAAAGATGTTTTTTCCAACATTTTTGTGTCTTCTTTGTTAGGGCAAGTACTTCTGGGACAGCCCTCTTATTACTGATATTTTACAAAAAATTTGAACGCTGTTTAAAAATAGTATATGCCACACGTGTTAAAACTGGGTTTACCCCTTAAATCACAATCTACTACTATTTAAATAGCATATTTTTAATACATATTCATGACAAACGAAATGTATATCTTGAAATTTCTGGGAATGTCCTCAAAAGTCCTGTGCACTTTGAATGGCATTTACAAAACTGGTAAAACCGTAAGAGATAGGCAAGATTTTACTACACAAAAAATGTAGACCTCGTTAAAACTCACGATATATGTGAAATTTATGTCATATACATAGTTTTTTTGTGGAGTGCGCCGTTTCCGAGATATTTTTTGTTATTTCTTTGAATTGTCCAATACTTATCTTTTTCTAAATGGGAATTCCTTGCTCCTTTTTTACTTTCTCTACTACGTATAGTAAGTAGGGGAAGTATTGCATTCCACCCAAAAATTCGATACCGAGATTTCACTGGAAATACATGTTTTGAGACCTCCTGAATCCAAAAAAAGCATTTTTAGAAACATGTCTGTGTGTGTGTCTGTGTGTGTGTGTGTCTGTGTGTGTGTCTGTGTGTGTGTCTGTGAACAGCATAACTCAAAAACGAACAGTTGGATAAACACCAAACTTGGTATTTAGGTTCAGTATCTTCCAGAGATGCGACACGAAGGTTTTCAAGAAAATCCCCCCACCCCAGACTACCCTTTACATGGAACATTTTTCGAAAATTTTAATTTCCTCAAAAATGGCTCTAACGATTTTGATGAAAATATCATATGTTTAAGATAAAGTCATGAGAAATGAAATGTATATGTCGAATTTTATGTCTCCAAAAGTATTCTTCATTGTGAACGACTTTTGCATAACTGGTAAACCATAAGAGATAGACAAAATTGTACTACACAAAAAATGTAGATCGCGTTGAAATACACAACTTATGTCATATACATTTCTTTTGTTGAGTGAACCGTTTTCGAGCTATTGCTTGTTATTTCCTTAAATTTTCCAATACTTATACTTTTTCTCAAATTCGTTATTCATTTTTTTATGTCCTGGACATGCAAAGAGAATGGAATGCGCCACATAGCAACCAGCGTTAAAATATTTGACTATCGCTTAAAAGCTACCATATTCCCCTTGCATCTACAAGAAAATTACCAATAAGATTGACATCTCGATATCTCGATTAACATGAAGCATTTGGAGAATAGGCGCTTGTAAAAATAGATTGTACAAGAGTAGAGAAAGTCATGTGAGTGGAACACATCAGATTTTTTGGCGGGGGAGATGTTTCATCTCTTGGTTCTTGCAAAGGGAACGGAATTTCAGAGCCGTCACATATCGATCAGCTCTTAAAAGATTTAAGTATCCCTTAAGCTCTTGTAAGAATATAGTTTGTTGAAGAATGGATAGAGAAGGTCATATGAATGTGACACATCAGATTCTTTGTTTATGCTGTTCACACAAACAAACACAAACAGATGTTATTCTAATTTTTGTTTTACTTAGAGAACCTCAAAACATGTATTTGCGGTAAAATGCTTGTATTTAATAACCTTCTCTACTAGTATAGTAAGTAAGGGAAGAATTATTGCATTCCACCCAAAAACTGGATACCGAGGTTTCACCGGAAACACATATTCTGTGGCTCCGTGAATCCCATGGAAGAAACATGGATCCATCACTTCACACCTGAGAAGAAGGAACAGTCAAAATAGTGGATTGAAAGGGAAGAAACGGCTCCAAAGAAGGTGAGACAGTTCCATATGAAGGCAAGGTCATAGCTTTCTGGAAACACAAATCTTATTTTTAGAAAAAGGTCCTGTGAACAGCATAACTCAAAAACGAAAAGTCGGATAAATACCAAACTTGGTATTTAGCTTCAGTATCTTTCAAAGATGCGACACGAACGTTTTCAGGAAACCCCCCACCCCATGCTACCTTTACATGAAACATTTTTCGAAAATTTGTATTTTCTCAAAAATGTCTCTTAACGATTTTGATTAAAATATCACACATATAAGATATTTTTATGAAAAATAAAATGTATATCTTAAATTTTCTGGGAATGTCCCCAAAATCCCCCTCCATTCTGAATGACTTTTGCATAACTGGTAAACCGTAAGAGATAGACAAAATGTCACTACACAAAAAAATGTAGATCTCCTTAAAACACACAATTTATGCCACATACATACCTTTTGTTGAGTGAACCATTTCGAGATATTCCTTTTGAGTTTTCCAGCTTATACTTTTTCTCAAATGGGAATGTCCTGGGCATGCAAAGAGAATGGAATTCTCCACATAGCAACCAGCTCTTAAAATATTTGACTATCGCTTAAAGCCTACCATATTCCCCTTACATCTACAAGAAAATTAGCAATAAGATAGACTCTTCAAACGTTTATCTCGATTAACATGAAGTAGATGGAGAATAAGCGTTTGTAAAAATAGTTTGTACAAGAGTAGAGAAAGTCATGTGAATGTGTTGTTAATCTAATGTGCAGGATTTTGATCCATTAATTTTTCGCTTGCTGGCCAATATAAATTGTGTATCTTCCCTTCTGGGTATTCTTGTAGGTGTTCTCCATTTAAAATCTGGTCAGCATTGCAAATTTTACATTCTTTGTCATTCATAAAACCAAATCTATGTAGATGTTCCGCCAGACAGCCATGTCTAGTGGCGGCTAATATTAAGTGAGTAACGGCTTCTTTTCTTGGGACATTTTTTTATTTTTCGTACTACTTCTTCTATGTTGGAGTAATTTTTATAGTAATTTCCTTTTGAATACTATATTGGTATTTTTGTTCTTTATTACTTCTTACATTTTAGTTTCATGTCTAGTCCACAAGACTTTGTAGGTTTTGAACGAACACTGCGCCCTTTTTAGCCAGACAGTTTGTAGTCTCGTTACCATTCACTCCCACTTGTGCTAGTATCCACAATAGTATTATGTGTTGAAATTTTGTTTGTAGTAATCTATAATGAGATCTCACATCCTTAATATTATAAGATTCATCTGGACTATCATACCATTCTATTGCTTGAATGGCAGAAACTGAGTCTATGAGAACAACTACTTTATTTTATTTTACATCGGTCCTGTAGTATATCCGTTCTAATGCTCGTTGTATTGCAACAACTTCACCATCAAAATTTGTGGATTGTCTAGGCAATGTAAAATAACGTGAAAAGTATTTACAGTATATACCACCTCCCACATTATTTCTCAATTTATCTGCATAGCCATTTGTATAAATTCTGAGCCACTCTATTTCCGGGAATTGATTATGTAGATGTTCAAGTATAGCAATTCTGCTTACTTCTGGTGAGTCTTCTTTTTTATTTCGTTGTTGTATCAGCTCTTTATTTGTTGCTATCTTCATAAAATCAATTGGATTAGTTCTAGGAGGATGAGAAGTGCATTTTTCTGATAAATTTAGGTAATTATAATTATTCTCTAAAAAGGATTTGTTTGTAATCTGTGTTTTTAGTTTGTATTCTGTAGGTAGTTGTTGAAACCATTGATGTTTGCTTGGGTTTGTTTTTAATTTTACATATAATTGTGCAGCTTGTATTTCAGTGTTGGCTTTCATTGGGTTATTATTTGTTTCAGCAAGAAGTACACTAATTGGAGTTGTTTTCACTGCCCCCTGTTATCAATCTTAAACAATGACTTTGACATTAACCAATCATATTAATTTTATCGTAGGTTGCAGTTAATAGTAATTCTCATCCATGTTTTAATACTGGTTTTATGTAGCTGTTGTATGTTTTATTTAAAACTACTACATGTGAATGTAACACATCCGATTTTTTTGAGTGGAATGCAATACTTCAGTAGTCTGTAGGTACTACGAGGGGCACTATTTATATTTTCAGCCTAATAATTAAAACAAGGTAATTTCTGATTGAAAACTGCTTTATTGTCTTTCAAAATATTCTCCTTTATGATCAATACACTTTTGCATCCGTTTGAACCATTTGTCAAACCATTTGTTGCAGTCTTCTTGAGACACATCCAAAACATGGTTTTTGAGGGCATCAACGGATTATTCGCCCAACGAAAATCGTGGTCCACGCAATTTATTCTTGATGTTCGGGAACAAAAAGAAGTCATTGGTTGCCAAATCAGGACTGTATGGCGGATGACCCATCAATTCTATTTTTTGAGCCTTCAAATACTCTGTTGTTAGACGAGATGTGTGTGCGCTCGTATTATCTTGATGAAGAACGATCCTACGGTTCTTGTTGGTTTTCCTTACTTCACCGAAGACTTCCGGCAAAAAATGGTTGTGTACCATTCGGCATTGACCGTTTTACGTTCCTCTAAAGGCACTGTTTGCACATGGCCAGTTTTGTTGAAAAAGCAGGCGACCATTTGCTTCGAAGTGCTTCGAGTGCGAACAACTTTTGTTGGATTTGCTTCATCTTGAAACACCCATACAGTCGACTGCTGTTTACGTTCCGGCTCATATGTATAGATCCATGATTCGTCACCTGTTACAATCTTATACACGTCTTTTGAGGCACCGTCATTGTATTTCTTGATCATTTTTGTACACCAATCGACACGAGCATCTTTTTGAGATTGCGTAAAATTATGTGGGATCCAACGAGAGCAAACCTTTTTCACGGCTAAACAACCATGCAATATTTTAAATACACTAATGAAACTAATGCCTAGGGTTGCTTCAATCTCACAATATGTCGCATGACGATCTTTCATTATTATTTTTTGCACAGCATCAACGTTTTCTGGCACAACAACTGATTTTGGACGACCTTCACAAACTTCATCATTGAGCGAACGGCGGCCACGATTAAATTCGTTATACCAGCGTTTCACAGTGGCAAAGGATGGAGTTTCGTCGCTAAATGTGGAAGTTAGTTGATCGATGCATTGTTGTCTTGATAATCCACCTCGAAAGTCGTAATAAATCATTGCACGAACATTTTCACGAGTTAATTCCATGTTTTTGTTGAAATACAATTTTCAAGTTATTGTAAACAAAACAAATGACGCTATACTGACATAATGTTTGTAGTAGATTATGGTTAAAAATGTCAAACTTTCCATTTGAAACGTCAGATGGCACCTACAGCATTTAGGGTTGCCAAGGCTCAAAATATAAATAGTGCCCATCGTAATAGTGGTATTAATTTAACACTTCTAAGCTCTTTGGAGCTGAAACTTTTTAAACAACGTTAATTTTCTACCTCTTTTGATTTAATGATGATACAGGAGACAATTCTAAAGCTTTTCGAATGATAATGTGTCATTTATTTAAAGCTTCAGTGCAGTAAATATTATCATCTTGCCCACAAGAATTATCTAAAACCAATGATAAATACGTACAAATAGAAACACAAATTCCTGGGTGTATGCAACCCGGTCGGTACATTTTTGCCTCAAGCCTACGTGATATTTGTTTGCTAAGTCAACACTTCGTGGCGCTAATGTCAAGGCTCCACAAACACGGCCAAGAGATAGCGCATACTAACGTGACCTATCACCTCCACTCGTACACTAGCAAACAGCAATGGGTTTTATTTAAAATATATACCTACAAAGCGATACAATGAACTAAAGTACAAAGGTTTTTATATCTGCTGCAGTGTGTGCTCTAAAAGATACGATGAGCTACATTCACAGGAATGTTTACCCTGCATTGTTTATATTCACACCTCGTCCACAAACTTAACTCAAAAACTCTGATGCCAATACATGATCAATTTGATTTGTGTTCCTGTCAGGTGGGATCCATGTGTCCTCATGGATATCTATATGCTGGAACTGCGTGGTCATAATGAATAAGTTGTTGGCTACAGCGAATTCACATAATAATTACCATTCTTATTAGAAACTTCGTATAATGTGTGTTTGCCTACTACATTTATAGGTTTCTTCTTTGTCAATTTTTGCATTAAAGTCTAATCACTATCGTCTAATAGCCTTAGTAAGTCTTCAAAAAAAAGTTCTTTTTCCTCATCCTCTTTTTCTTCTGTTAGAGCACACAGCTTCTTAGTCATATGAGGGTGCATCAAAGGCTTTGCCCCTATATTTTATTAGCCAAAATAAGTACATACAGGTAATTACAAATATACCGACTATGCTACGTACCTTACACTGTTTTTACTTTCTCTACTACGTATGGTAAGTAGGGGAAGCATTGTATTCCACCCAAAAAATTCGATACGGAGGTTTCACTGGAAATTAATGTTTTGAGACACCCTGAATTCAAAAAAAGCATTTTCGGAAACATGTCCGTGTGTGTGACTGTTTGTCTATATGTGAACAGTATAAATCAGAAACGAACAGTCGGATAAATACCAAACTTGGTATTTAGGTTCAATATCTTCCAGAAATGCGACACGAAGGTTTTCAAGAAACTCCCCCCACCCCAGATTACCCTTTACATGGAACATTTTTCGAAAATTTTAATTTTCTCAAAAATGGCTCTAACGACTTTGATTAAAATATCATATGTTTAAGGTATTTTCATGACAAACGAAATGTATATCTCGAATTTTCTGGGAATGTTTCCAAAGTATTCTTCATTGTGAACGACTTTTGCATAACTGGTAAACCATAAGAGATAGACAAAACTTTACTACACAACAAATGTAGATCGGGTTAAAATACACAATTTATATCATATACACTTTTTTGTAGGGTGAACCATTTTCGAGATATTGCTTGTTATTCCCTCAAATTTTCCAATACTTTTTCTCAAATGGGAATTCGTTATTCATTTTTTTATGTCCTGGTCATACAAAGAGAATGGAATGCCCCACATTGCAACCAGCTCTTAAAATATTTGACTATCGCTTAAAGCCTACCATATTCCCCTTACATCTACAAGAAAATTAGCAATTAGATTAACATCTCGATTAACATGAAGCATATAGAGAATAAGCGTTTGTAAAATTAGTTTGTACCAGAGTAGAAAAATTCATGTGAGTGTAACACATCAGATTTTTCCACATAGTCCCCACACCGATTCCGACAGTTTCCCCATCGCAGCACTAAATTTCAGATGACCCTGTAGTAGAATCCGTCCGGCTGACTGTGGAACCACCTGCTAGAAACTTCTTCAGCGATCCGAAATACAGGAAATCACTAGGGGCGAGGTCTGGATTGTATGGTGGATGTCCAGATTCTCCCAGTGAAATAACCGGATCTTGTCGGCAGCTCTGATTGCCACATGTGGTCTCGCATTGTCGTGGTGGAGAATAACGTTGTCCACATCGAGAATCCCTTGACGCCTTTGCCTATTGGCAGCCTGCAGATGTGACTGTGTGGAGCAGTAGCTATCAGCAACGATGGTTGAACTTTGTGGCATGAACTCCACGGCGATCCCAGAAGACCGCTATCATCGCTTTCCTAACAGATGGCCCCAGTAGAGAGGGTGGTCCGGTTAACTCGGGTATCTCGGGGTCGTTGCTCCCCGTACCCACACAGTGGGCCCCTGAGGGAAGATACCCATATTACCAACTGCTTTAACCAGCGTGGTAATTCAAAGTTGCATCATCCGAAACTACAGATCATCGAGAACTTCGATCCACAGATCAAACCGCCACCTTCAGAGCTGAGAAAGAGGCAGGTAAACCGCTTCTCTTTCATCATTTTCCCTTCACTCAGTTTTCTTCTTATCTTTCAGGTGTGCTTCCAAATGTCGTGGCATATAGCGCTGCCGGACAGATAGGGCTGCTTCATTGGTGGATCGTTCATTCATCGTCCTCCCTCGGCTTCAGAAGTCGAACAGGTTTGCAAGCTTGGAAATATTGGGGACTTTCGCGCCCTCTGTGGACTGTCTGCCTACGGCCTGTACCCTCCTGTTGTTCCTTCACCTCGTCCCTTCCTCCTAGGGGATGTTAGCCGCAATAGATCTCTATAGGTCGCAGTGCACAAGGGTCCCCATCCGTTAAATCACCTACCTCAAACTACTCTTTACATGGAAAATTGTTCCTTAATTTTCATTTTCTCAAAAAATTTTCTAACGATTTTGATTAAAATAACATGTTTAAGATATTTGCATATCAAATAAAATATCCTGAATTTTCTGTGAATAGCCTGAATAACTTCTACATAAATAGTAAACCGTAAGAGATAGACAAAGATAAAGATCTCATTTAAGCACACAATTTATGTAAAATTAACATTTTTGTAGGGTTAACTATTTCCGAGCTATTCCTAGTTAGTGTTTTGAATTTTCAAATAGTTATACGTTTTTCAAGCGGTAAGTAGCTATTCGATTTTTCTCGTGCTCATTCACAGAACATGGAATTTTAAAGATATCACACAGCAACCTGTTATCGCTTTAGCCAACCATATAAGATTTTTTAAAAAACTTACCAGTTGATAATCTTAAAAGCAACGCCTTTTCAACAAAACAATTTATTGTGAGTGTTTTTTGTTTTCATTTGGGGGACAATTATATTAGATATTTTTCGTAGTGAACATTTTCAAGGTCATTTCATGATTACCTCAAATTTGTTAAAAGGAAACCCAAATTCCTTCTAATAGATATTTTGCATAAAAACAAACGAATTTGGCCTCAAATATTTTAAAACTATTATTTTAGAAAGTATTTAAGAGGTATATATGGATTTAATCTCCGTTTGTGTTTTGTTAAATTCAAACAAATACATTACGTTAATAACTGATATATTCGAAATCAATCTTCGAAAATGAATTAAAAATTAAAAGCTTTCTAAAGAACATTACTGAGGAATTGTATATTTAGAAGTACCAGATTTCTTGAAGCAAAAACACTTGTTAATATTAAAATATGTTTCACTTCTTGAAATGTGGTTATTATAATGGAAGGGAAGTTAAAGAAACATTTTTGGAACCGTGGAAATGTTTTTATTCTTCTAATTTTTTTAAATAAGGGCCTTAAAATTTTGAAATTAACATCTTCTGGAGGCTTCCAGGTATTTCCAGAACGTAAAAGAAACCTCCAGAACGGTCTAGATAATTTCATTATACAACGGAAACTTCCAGATAATTTCAGAATATAATGAAAATTTCTAGGTGGTTACAGATAATTCCAGAACATAACAGAAAGTTATAGAATCTTATGGTAGATTCCAGAATGTAGTAGAGCCCTCAGAATGGTCTAGACAATTCCATCATATGACGGAAACTTACAGATAATTTCAGAATGTAATGGAAATTTCTAGAAGGCGCTAAATACCAAACATAACAGAAACTTATGGAATCTATGAATCATTCCAGGATATAACGGCATGGTCTAGAACCTTCATGATAAAAAGGCTTACCGGTCTTTCACCCCCAATATAGAATGGGACGCTAAAGGCCATAGCAGTTAAAGAGCATCCATGAATAAAACTCAATTTAATTTAATTTATAACCTTCATGATAATTCCAGAATGTAATGGAATATTCTGGGATCTTCACGGTAATTACAGAATGTAATGGAATATTCTAGAATCTTTACAATAATTCCAAAACTATTTGGGAGTTTCTATAACCTTCACGACAATTTCAGAATGTGATGGCGTATTCTAGAACATTCATGATGCTTTCAGAGTGTAGTAGAATGCACCAGATCCTTCATTATATTTTCAGAATTTAAAGAAACCTCTTAAAGTTTTCTTCTGCATCTTTCTGCAATCTTTCAGATGACTCCAGAGTGGAACGGAACCTGCTAGAACCTTCCAGATAATTCCAGAATACACCACAATTTTCCAAAAAATTTTGGTACGTTTCAGATAATTCCAGAACATAACAGAACCCTCTAGAATTTCGTAATGAGGTGCAAAAATATCTCTGAATTGTCCCAGCTCAGTTTTTGATGCTAATTAATGGCTACATTTTTTGGGCGTGAAAAACAACAGTAAAGTTTGTGAAAGAAACCTTTACTGTTTGGCAAGTTGTATCTTCAGAGCCGCCACTGGACCTGCATCAGATCCAACATGCCGCCCAGGAAACTCTGTAGGGTCACAGTCACAAAAGAAACCCCGGTACACAAAGCAATTCTACGATTACACGCGGAGTTACTCTTTAAATGGTATTTAATTAAATACGACGAACCGTAGTTTCCGGTGGTGCTTTGTGCGGGCCAATTGCATTTAAGGAGCAACAAAAGACAGTCGCAAATAATGCTGAATACCTTCCAAGTGGGGCTTTTATTTGTTTGACCTCAAAATGACAGTGTCTTTATTAGCTTTTCTGCGCTTCCTTCAAAAACCGAACTCATAAAAGATATCTTGTAGCCTAACCTGCATCTGGATTAAGAAAAAACTTAATAAACATATTGAGACATGTGAATACAAATCTTATATGTAATCGCATGGCTTTCTCTACCCTTTAGCGCTTATTAGTAGCATATAAATTAGTCTTACGAAACTTTATTTTCCTATATTTTTCACTCTAATAGACATAAAATTTCCCGAAATGGCTGCACTACACCTTTTTTTATATATACAAAGGGTATAGCGGCGATAGTAAATGTTTAAGAAATGGACGCTACGTACTGTCCTTAAAATTCCATGCTCTTTGATTGCAATCACCAGAAACAACAGAATGTGGAAATGACTTGAAAATAATGACAGAATATTGAACAATTCGAACCATTAATAAAAAATCTGATGTGTTACACTCACAGACTTTCTCTACTCTTGTAAAAACTATTTTTACAAACGCTTATTCTCCATATGCTTCATGTTAATCGAGATATCTAGATGTTAATCTTATTGCTAATTTTCTTGTAGATGCAAGGGGAATTGGCGATAGTCAAATATTTTAAGAGCTGGTTGCTATGTGGAGTATTCCATGCTCTTTGCATTACCAGTACAAAAAATGAATAACGAATTTCAGAAAAAGTACAAGTAATGGAAAATTTAAGGGAATAACAAGCAATATCTCGAAAATGGTTCACTCAACAACAAAAAATGTATATGACATAAACTGTGTATTTTTAACGCGATCTACATTTTTGTAGTAAAATTTTGTCTATCTCTTATGGTTTGCCAGTTATGCGAACGTCGTTCACAATGAAGAATACTTTTGGAGACATTCCCAGAAAATTCGAGATATAAATTTCATTTGTCATGAAAATATCTTAAACATACGACATTTTAATCAAAATCATTAGAGCCGTTTTTGAGAAAATTAAAATTTTCGAATAATGTTCCATGTAAAGGGTAGTCTGGGGTGGGGGATTTTCTTGAAAACCTTCGTATCGCATCTCTGGAAGATACTGAACCTAAATACCAAGTTTGGTGTTTATCCGACTGTTCGTTTCTGAGTTATGCTGTTCACAGACACACACACACACACGGACGTTTCCATATATGCTTTTTTTATTCAGGGGGTCTCAAAACATGTATTTCCGATGAAATCTCGGTATAGAATTTTTGGATGGAATATAGTACTTCCCCTACTTACTATACGTAGTAGAGAAAGTAAAAATACCTTGGAAATGGCTGATGTCAAAAAAGTTTATTTGAAATAAATTGTGTTTTAAAGAGGTGTCCATTTTTTATGTGGTATGTTTTCGTCTATCGCTTAACGTGTATGAGTTATACAGGGGTATACAAAATTTCTTCCAATGAAGTGGACTTCACGGGCTATTCCCATAAAATTCAAGATATACATTTTATTTGTAACGTAAATAGCTTTAATATATGATATTTTAATCAAAATATTATGAAGCATTTTTTAAAAATAAGTATTTTTTAAAAATATTCCATCTAAAGTGTAGTATTGAAGAACTTTGAGGGGGAGAGATTTTCTTGAAAATCTTCGTTTGGCAACTTTTGGTAGGATAAGCATCAAGTTTGATATTTATCTGATTTTTCATGTTTAAGTTATGCTGTTCACAGATGTATACACGCACACACACGGACCTTTTTCTAAAAATTCATTTTTATTCAAGGTCCCTCAAAACACGCAATTCCGATTAAATATTTGTAGAGAAATACTACTAGGTATCTGTTAGAAAAGTAAAAGGACATATAGTCTGAAAGCTTCGAGAAAAAAATATTCGTAGTTGTTAATTTAAAAATCAATTCACTGATTTCTACTGTTAGAAATTTTCACTCTTTGTACAATTATTTAGCAAGTCCTGCTAGCGAAGTTGATGGAACATAAGTACAAAGGAAATAAAGCAAAACTTTCTCACATGAGGGTGTATGCTTTATGGGTGCTAATGAACAGGCCGTGCGAATACCTTATCTCCTCCTACCATTGTCACAAAAGACTGAACAAGCAATAACTTTGTTTGGCTGATAAACGTTAAGCGATAGACGAAAACGTACTACACAAAAAATATAGATTTCTTTAAAACACTCAATTTATTTTAAATCCTTTTTTTTGTGGCATAAGCGATTTCTGAGATATACATTATTAATGATTTAACTTTTTCGTTATTTGGTCATTCTTTTAAAGTCCTGCCAATATTCACTTGTATCTCGCGATTCCATGGAAACAGTATAGAATTTTAAGTAGCGTATAGCGCCCAGTTGTTAAACATTCGACTATCGCTATTCACTTTGTGCCAATGACAAAATGTGTAAAATAGCTATTTCTGTATAGGTTTATTTTGATTAAAATGTTGTAGATACAAAAATAAGCTTTAGTAAGAATAGTTTATATACCTACTGATAAAAATAGAGGGTAGAGAAGGTCGTGTGAATGTATCACATCAGAATATTGGTCATCAAAATGTCTTAAACATACGATCTGTTAATTAAAATTATTAGAGACACTTTTTAGAAAATTAAAAATAAGATTTTTTTCATGTGAAGGTTATTTTGGGGCGAGAAGAATTTATTGAAAATCTACGTGTCTCATCGTTGGAAAACGCTGAACGGATTTTTTACAAAACACATTCTCTTCATTCTGAGTGAATTTTCATAACTAGCAAACCATAAGGAATACATAAAAACTTGCCGGCAAAATATATGGATGATTTTAAAACAAACACAGCTTTTGTCAAGTATTTGTCTCATTAACCATTTCTAAGATATTCTTTGTTATTGGTATGATTTTTTTTAATTTTTTAGTTACTAAGTCGTCATTGTTTCTGGTGGTCATGCAAGATGTATAGAATTTGAAAACCAGCATATGGCGACATTCTTTTCAAAGATCAGACTATCGCTTCAGTGTTCTGTGCCCCTCCTTTGTTTACAACAAGAGATGTAAACAAATCTGATGTGCTACACTCACATGACTTTCTGTACTCTTGTACTAACTATTTTTTACAAACGCTTATTCTACATATGCTTCATGTTAATCTTATTGCTAATTTTCTTGTAGATGCAAGGGGAATTGCTAGACTTTAAGCGATAGTCAAATATTTTAAGAGGTGGTTGCTATGTGGAGTATTCCATTCTCTTTGCATTACCAGGACAAAAAATGAATAACGAATTTGAGAGAAAGTTTAAGTATTGGAAAATCTAAGGGAATAACAATGGTTCACCCAACAAAAAAAATTATATGACATAAACTGAGTATTTGAACGCGATCTACATTTTTTGTGCAATAAAATTTTGTCTATCTCTTATGGTTTACCAGTTATGCAAAAGTCGTTCACAATGAAGAATACTTTTGCAGACATTCCCAGAAAATTCGAGATATATATTTCATTTGTCATGAAAATATCTTAAACATATGATATTTTAATCAAAATCGTTAGAGCCGTTTTTGAGAAAATTAAAATTTTCGAAAAATGTTTCATGTAAAGGGTAGTCTGGGGTGAGGGATTTTCTTGAAAACCTTCGTGTCGCATCTCTGGAAGATACTGAACCTAAATACCAAGTTTGGTGTTTATCCGACAGTTCGTTTCTGAGTTATACTGTTCACAGACACACACGGACTTGTTTCCAAAAATACTTTTTTTGGATTCAGGGGTCTCAAAACATGTATTTCCGGTGAAATCTCGGTATCGAATTTTTGAGTGGAATACAATACTTCCCCTACTTACTATACGAGTAGAGAAAGTAAAAATAGCTCTGCAAACGTTTATCTGGATTAACATGAAGTAGATAGCAGAATAAACGTTTGAAAAAGATTTGTGTGGAAGAAGTATACAACAGAATTAAAGGTACTTGCATCTGAAACATCTGATTGATAAAATTTAACAGGAACGCTGAGAAATTGACCTACAGATATTCCTCTGATGAAATCACACCAACAAGAAATCAGTGTAAACTTAAATCAAGCACGAAGAGACGTTGAACACATTTCCCAAATTGTGAAGGAATGCATTAGCGAAGACGTCTGCCTTACAAGAACGTCCAAACATTGGAGAAGTGCAGTCCACCATTGAGAGATCATAAAAAGAAAGCCGTCACAGATCCTGCCAGGAAAAACAACTGAAGGAAGCGACGCTCCTCTGTTTTTATGGAAATCCTGGGATTAGCTCAGCAGGCGGCCAACTTATGGATCAACACACTACGCTGGACGCCACACGTAGCCTTTCTTTCATTCTCTGTGGGGCTCCATTGAAAATATCTGTCCCTTTATGACGGTCAAATGCGGCAAAAACAATTTATATTGAAAGTACTAGAGTATACAGGGTAAACAAAAATTATGTACACAAAATTTAAACCCCTTATAATTTCTTCTTTGTATAGTTGCTTTACAATATCCATATTTAGGGAAATTTACTAACATTGCAAAATACTAACCCTACCGATAAAAGCCTTGGGAGTTATGTTCATTTAAACACTTTAAAAATCGGACTGTAGTTAATGAATACACATATATTGTGGCATATTAATTTTATACTCATTACCAGATGCACTGTTGCACGGCATTGTTGCTACCAGACGTAGCATTATTGGGTCTCCTTAGTTATATTTCGCGCACCACGCCAAAAGGAAGGATCTGTTTGAAATTGTCTGGTATGACGTCAGTCCTGTCTGGCCTTGGCTAGACACGGTTGGTGGGGGGCAAAATAGCGTGACTCAAGAGTAACTGATCGTGGGAACCAGTCGTTTGTAGCTGGTCTACGGTCTGTGGCGTCCCCCTTCATCCTGTTTCCTTTGTTAATTATGTAGGGAGGCCAAATGTTTTTGTGAATAAATCCCAGGTAATGTGTGTTATATAGTCTTTCAATGTAATATAAAACCCCTCGCCTTCCTTTTATTTTTACACAACAAGGTCCCGGTCTTTTTGCTGCCAGCAAATTGTGCCCCATGTGCGTGTTGGGGTGACATAAATTAATCATTTTCGGCCTTCACCCCAAAATGTAACAATATATTGCAACGAAACTAACGTGAATCGCGCTATCGGGCATGTCCTTCAGCACCGCCGTCTGGCTGGTAGAGCGTCTTCGAGACGCAACAATATACTTGTGGATGTTTCTTCTCCACCACCCGGGAAGTCCTTCGGAACTTCTCTGACTATATACCAGTGCTCGTGACAGTTAACTAGTAGGTTGGTGATTGGTTATGGTTGATGCGACGTAAAGTACGGTTTACTCAGTATGCTCCGCAAACGAGAGATTCCGTGACCAGAGCGCGAACTCGAGTCCTGTGTTCGACATTTACTGAGTGATTGATGCGAAAAGCGGACAGCTTCGCGAGTTATTCATTACACTGCTACGCGAAAAGAAAACAAAATTAAGTAACAGGGAAAACTGAAATAAATTACCGTGAAGAACTGAAGTAACAGTGAAAACCGAACTGAATCACAATAGGGAAGTGAGGTAACAGTGAAAACTGAACTAAGTCACAATAGAGAACTAAAGTAACAGTGAAAACTGAACTAAATCATGATATTAATTTTATTATGTAAATTCATTCTTGTAATAAACATGCTCCACACGAGGCATTTTTAAAAATATTCGCACAAAACTTCAAGTTTTACAGTAAATACGTTTATAAGAAGTCTACTATATTAGCTATTTTATATTAACCTCTAATTATTGCAGACAAATTATTACTTTTTGTACTCTCCAAATGTCTTGATTTTTAAAAAGGGCATAATTTATTTCTCAAAATTGGAGCATTATTTTTAAAAGTACATGAATCTTTTATTCAATGTATTTGGAGAGGTATTACAAAAGTTTGAAATAAATTAGTAAACAATTGCATCGTGCGGAGCATTTTGAGCATGTAAAAATGCTGAAAGAATTTTGCAAGAAAACAAGGTTTAAACATGACAGCGTACGCTGTCCATTTATAACTTCAGTTTATTGGTAGTTTAAGTGCTCCAACTTGAAAATACGACACCTTTTATTAAAGTTAAGAATTCATATTATTTTACTACGAAGAAGCTTTAACTCCTCACAATATTTTATCAAATTTGACAGATGCATTACCTTAAGCCACTATATACACGAAGCCTTCGCTTGGACGTGTGTCGTATTACGAGGAATTGCTTGCCTTGCACTGCACTTTTACTAACCGGTTATGTTCTTCCTCTTTCCTTCTTCTCAGTGTGCCGGCTATCAGTAGACGCGAAGTCTGTGCTGTATTTGATACGTTGAGATCCGCATGAGCAAAGCAAAGAGGACACCCTCTGGAGGGAGTAGCAGGTGAGAAGACACCCGGGCTGCCGGAACCGAGTAACGTACAAAATGACAGAGTTTCTGCAGCATCCAGATTGAAGGCCCCGATAGTTCAACAGGCAGACAGGGGACCCCCGCCCCACACAGAGAGCCCAACACCCCGCTCCGAAGGGCGGTCCTTATACCCCGGCACACAGTTAGAAGCTGCGGGACGGAGAAAGTTTCACAGAGAGCTTCATTTTTCCCTGCCATGCCGCACCAAAACACTATTGCCGACGCTTCTGACCCTGAAACAGACCTAACGGGATTAAGGATGAATGAAGTGATGTAAGGAACAAAAGGGAGGGGCAGGAAATTCGGGGCTCAAAGAAACCACTCAGCATTCGCCTGACGACCGTAAACAAATCCTGAAAAATGATGGTTAAGAGTGACGGTCATCGGGAATCGAACCCGGGACCTCCTGAATGCGAGTCGTACGCGTTTCACCTCGCTCGGTTACTTTGGTATTTAACAAAAATAGATACCTTAACCTGACATTCTCTATCCTCTCTCGTTTGTTAGAAGTATAGAAATTATTCTTACGAAAGTTTATTTTCCTATTCAGTCCATTTTAATCCAGATAAAACTTTCCGCAAATAGCTACATTACACATTCCGTTATAGATACAAAGGGAACAGCGATAGTCAAATGTTTAAGAACTGGGCGCTATACGCTGGCCTTAAAATTCCATACTGTTTCCATGCAACCACGAAAAACAAATGAAAATGGATAGGACTTCAAAGAATCGCTAACCATTGAGCAATTCGAACGATTAATTACGAATATCTCGGAAATGGTTAATGCCAAAAGAAATATTTGTATGAAATAAATTGTGCGTTTTACATTTTTGTGTAGTACGTCTATCGCTTAACGTTTACCAGTTATACAAAATTATATACAATTCCTTCTGAAAGAAGAAGATTTCACGGGCTATTCCCATAAAATTTAAAATATACATTTAATTAGTACTGCAAATATTTGTACTTTCTCTACTACGTATAGTAAGTAGGGGAAGTATTGCATTCCACTAAAAAATTTGGTACGGAGATTTCACCGGAAGTAAATTTTTGAGGCCTCCTGAATCCAAAACAGGTATTTTAGGAAACATGTCCGTGCCTGTCTGTGAACAGCATAACTCAGAAACGAACAGTCGGATAAACACCAAACTAGGTTTAGTATCTTCCAGAGATGCGACACGATGGTTTTCAAGAAAATCCCCCCACCCCAGATTATCCTTTACATGGAACATTTTTCGAACATTTTAATTTTCTCCGAAATGGCTCTTACTATTTTGATTAAAATATCATATTTTCAAGATATTTTAATGACAAATGAAATGTATATCTTGAATTTTCTGCGAATGTCTCCAAAAGTATTCTTCATTGTGAACGACTTTTGCATAACTGATAAACCATAAGAGATAGACAAAATTTTACTACACAAAACATGTAGATCGCGTTAAAATACACAATTTATGTCACATACCTTTTTTTTCTTGAGTGAACCATTTTCGAGATATTGCTTGTTATTCCCTTAAATTTTCCAATACTTATTTTCTCAAATGGGAATTTGTTATTCATTTCTTTTTGTCTTGGATTTGCAAAGAGTATTAATCTGTGGCAAAGATAATGGTGCTGCACATAGTAACCAGATATTAAGAGATATGTCTATGCTTAAAGGCTACTGTATTTCTATATGCCCTTGCAAATATATATTCCCCTTGCACCTACAAGAAAATTAACAATAAGAGAGAGTCTGCAAATGTTTATATCAATTAACATAAAGTAGATGGGGAAATAAACGTTTGTAAAAATAGTTTGTACAAGAGTAGAGAAAGTCACGTGAGTGTAACACATCAGATTTTTAATATATGTATTTGACTCAAAATTGTTAGAGCCATGTTTTAGAAAATAAAAAATTTCGAAAAATTTTCCATATACGTAAATGATTGTTTGGGGTGTGGGAATTTTGTTAAAATCTTCATGTCGCATCTTTGTAAGATACTGAACTTGAATACCAAGAAGGTATTTATCGGAGTTTTTGTTTTGTAATTATCTCTTCACAGACACACGCCCGGAATTTTTTAAATGCTTCTTTTTGGATTCAGGAGCCTCAAAACATATATTTCCGGGGAAATCCCGACATTGAATTTTTGGGTGCAATGCAATCGTTCCCTTACTTACTATAGTAGTAGAGAAAGTAAAAATAGTTGCTGACAAATTTTAATTAAAAGATAGGATAAATTATTTAATTATTCCATCTTTATTATTAAACTTATTGGATAAAAGTAGGTTAGAAAATCTAGAAGCCATGAATTTAAAAGGTGTCAAAATTTCAGCCTGATATATTAAACAGTTTCTGAGAGAATGGTTCATAAATTTAGCAGATTTAACATTCGCAGGTAAGCGATTTTAATCTTCCTTAAATACAAAGCTTGTTATTTACCGAACATTTCGTTTTAAGCTATACCTTTCACAGATACAGGGGCCTCAAATCATGTACTTTCTGTATATAGAAAGTTCTGGTGGAGTACAGTAGGTTATACAACACAGAGGGACAACCCGAATACTTAGACCTACATAGATCCACCCTCAGGAGGAAGGTATGAAGTGAAGAAACTACTCTAGGCTACAGGCCGTAGCCACACAGGCCAGAGAGACGCGCAGCAGTCCTTAACAGTTCCAGGCTCGAAGAAGGTCCGGTTCATTACTGGAGCTGCCTAGAGAAGGCGATGAATGACCCGTTACTAAGTCGCTCTCTAGTTCCCATGAGGAATATTGAAGAGGAGGGCAGGTTGAAGAAGCTATTTTATTGATTATTATCATTTGCCCCACGCTTTGAGAGCCAATTTGAAGTAGGAGTTTTATTGTAGTTCCTATGTTGGGGAGCCGAACTTGAAGTAGTTGCAACCGCACGTATGGTAAAAAGTTTCCGGTAGCCTTCGCCCCAAATGTACTTTCCGGTGGCCTTTGCCCCAAATGTTTAAAAAATTTTAACTTTGTAATTTTGACTGTTTCTTTAAATATTATATATTTATATTTGCCTCGGCTGCGTCAGTATTTATATTTTTTTAGAGACATGAATGTCTTAGCATGGAGTGGTGCGACTGAAGAATGTAGGCTTACACAGATTTTAAGTTTTTTTTTACTCCACTTATTAATGCTTGACACGATTTAAATAACATTTCACTGATATAGAGAGAGAGAGAGCTGTGAGATTTTTTTATTAATTACTTGCACTTTTTAACACGTAAACTATTTTTGTCTCACACAAAATACGTATTAAATTTCTCGAGGACGCATCTCGCGTCCGGTTAGAAAAGCTGTCTGCTAGCAACAGACTTCTGAATTTGTAAACTTTGCTCCATTTTAGTTTCTGATTGGCTAATCCTAGTCCAGTAGAATATCTTTATTTAAATAAAGCTTTTTCTGGCTGTTGATTGGATATTTTATAAACTGTCACAAAAATACATTATTGTTTCCAATAATTACAAGTAGTATTTTTAAACTTTCAAATTCATTATTGCCTCAAGGTTACCTCATTGTTAGCAACTTTTAACCAATTATTCTCACAGCTTCTACATTATTAAATTACGTAATACATTCACATAACATTATTACATTATACAATAATATAAACATATATAAAATGACTGTAATATACATTTTTATTGATGCGGTATTATTAATGTTATTTATTTAACATTATTGTAGCCCCACGTTGTGGTAGCCAATTTGTGACGGTATTACTTACAAATGTTTGTGTATGTTTGTTTACATCACGTGTTGCCACCTTGTGACGTGATTCTTTGTTAGGATCGTAGCTCCATCTAGTGGTAGCAATTTGTGGTAGTATTAGTGTTTGAAAGAATTTTAAGTTTTGTTTACTGACCTCCGGCTAGCTATTATTTCTCAGTCGAACATGTCTCTTGATCAGGGTTGTGTAAACGGAAAGGAATCTTTTATCCAAAAATTACACTGATGAAGAAATTTGTTTTACACATTTATTGTCGAACACGTTAACTATCACATTTATACATTGATCTTAACACTCGCCAAACTGAAACTGTTATAATAACTTCTTACTGATCACTTTTAAGCCACTACTTCAACTTTTTGTATAATTAACCTTACAACACTTTAGATTATTCATAATTCTGCTGCGCGTAACTTGTGAATTTATATCCGATGTATGCCGTACTAATACTTTCGACGAACTGACTGACTGAAGACGACATGTAGTGTACACAGATTTTTTTATGAACTGGACGACTGAAGGCGACGTGTAATGTATTGAAATTTTCGATGAACTGCCCGCGATCTACCTCTGACTTGGGTTTTTATACACCCACTCCCCGATATGCCTAAAGATTATAACTGAACTGCAATTGGCTAATAAAACGCGCCAACATTAGCGTCTGTTTTAATATCCAATGAAAATTATGAATACATATGCTTTAGGGAGAAAATATTCCAGAAGGTTCTAAACGAAAAAACGCGCCAACATTACGTAACTTCCTCGTTTCCAATAATGATAAACAGCTCACCCCCCCTCGCTGCATTATTGCGCTATTATTGACAGTTTCAGTAAGGTCGTATAAACTTACTTCTCAACAATAATTACAGTCAAGAAACATCTCAAATCAATGTCACATAAAAATGCATATTCATATTACAATCATTATTTACATTTAAGTAATTTGTGATACAAATTACTGCATCATTATATATTGTTACATACACATATCGCTTTAAGGCGGGTAGGTATTGAATTTATATATTATATAATCAGACTGAAATCATTTAAATGTTAAAAATACTGCCTCAAGGTTGGCTACAGGGATAAGTTGGCACATGGCTCTTATTTCAGCCCTTAGCCAACACTTGAATGCAGACATACTGTTCCTTGTCTCCAAACACAAGTTTCACGCAAACGACAATCCTTTGTGACATGTTGTAGTGGAAGGAAGCCATGAAGCTGTTTTTCGCGCGAGGTTAGTAAATATTCACTTCATGCGGAATTTTTTCCTGGATACATATCCAATATTAAACGACTTCTAAATATGTTGTTTGAAAGTGTATTTAAATGGCTTTATTCCTTGGTATTTTAAGTATTTTAATTCCTTATTCTTGATGGCTATATCGAGCTTGCGTTAAAACAAGTGGATCAGGGTCAATTTGGCACGACAAAAAGGGGACAGGCTGGCACGATAGCAACAAGCTATTTGTGTGTTGTTTATATTGTTTTTCGGACATTTCCGAATAATTTCTGTACAGCGTTTCATATTATTATTGCCATTTAAGTGTTTAATTAACTTTGGACGTTATATCTTACTTTAAGGACCTGTTGATATGTTTAAAAGCGTTATTACCCTTTTTTTAGTTGTTTTTGTTATGATGAATGTGTAATTATATATCTGAAATGTTCTTAATAACTTAATCATGATATTTGTTTTTAATGAACTATTTAAAAGGCATATTTTCCCTTTAAATCACATATAGCCACCTTACTCCACATCTTGTGCCAACCTGCCTCCTAGGTGGGTTAAGTTGACTCAGTACGTAATGGTTTGAAAATTGAAAAATGTAACTTTAAGTGATCGTAAAATAATGACGGAATTATTAGCTGAAGTGTTGGTGTAATAAAAATAAGAAATAAAACAAAATTTGTGTCAATTGCTTTCTTTCCGCAAGCATCCGCGCCATCTGTCCTGTACCGCCAAACGCCAAGAAACCTAGAAACATACCTGAAAGATGAGAAGAAAATGGAATGAAAGGGAAATTATGGAAAGGAAATCCTGGAAATGAGAAACCAACCCAGAATTCACCCACTGACCAGGGAAAACCACGAAAAACCCAAGTCAGAGTGAGCGGTCGACGAGAATCGAACCCGGGACCTTCAGAATGGGAGCCTCATACCTTACCGTGGTGTGCAATACAATACTTCCTATCTAGTACAGGCAGAGAAAACAAAATCTCCAGTGTATTTACTTTGTAAACACTGTGCAAGAAAGAGGAACAACATGTATGAATAAAGCACATAGCAATAACAGGAAGGAATGTAATGAGAGAATTGGGAAGAATTAATGTCTGCTCTCAAATAAACTTGATGTGGTAACAAAGGGCTCTCCATCTGCGTTCCGTCTAATTATTCCGTTAATATCCCATGCTTCCTCCTGGTATCTATTCTTACACGTGGATGTAAACAGAATTGTTTGCAGGCCTGAGAATGATGTCCATCTGTTGGCTGAATCATAAAAAAAGATGTTCATTTAAATAATGGATTCTACAGTTGTTTGTGTATCCGTGAATTCCAGACAAGGCTGTCACAGCTATTTCCAGCTGACTTATTACGTAATGGGTACAGACCATACTTGCATTGTGACGTAGGCGTGTATCCGGTTTTGTAGCCATTCGTAGTGCATTTTCATTTCATTAGGACATAATTAAATACCATCACCAAAATGTAACTATTTCTCAACAGGAATCAAAAAGTTCTGATGTATTGTATTTACATGATATTCTCTACTCACTCGTCTACAAATCTTTCTACAAAACCTTATTCTTCTGTATATTTCTTAATCGAGATAAACTATCATAGGGCGTAAGACGGATACTGTAGAGAAAGTGATAGTCGAATTTTTACTTTCTGTATCACGTACATAATGCTGCTTAGAGAAGGTATTGCATTCTACCCCAAAAATTCGATAACGAAATTTGACCGAAATTGGATATTTTGAGGCCCCCTGAACCCAAAAAGAAAAAGCACTTTAATAAAAGTCCCGCGCGCATAACTCAAAAATGATAAGTCGGATAAATACCACACCTGATGATTGAGAAGTTAGTTGCTGCTACTTATTCAAAGCCAGTTTGAAGTAGAAGTTGTATTATAGTTCAACTGTTGGGGAACCGAACTTGTAATTCGTTGCAACCGCACGTATAGTAAACAGTTTCCGGTAGCGTTCGCCCTAAATGTACTTCAGGTGACCTTTACCCCAAGTTTAAAAATATTAACTTTGTAATTTGACTGTTTCTTTAAATATTATATATTTATGTTTGCCTCGGCTGCGTCAGTATTATTGTTAGAGACATGGAAGTCTTGGCAAGGCGTCATGTGACAAGAATGTAGGCTTACACAGATTTTAAGTTTTAATTCACTCCTTTTTATTAATCCTTGACACAAATTAAATAGCACTTCACTGATATCAAGAGCTGTGAGATTCTTTTATTTAATACTTGCACTTTTTAATACCTAACTTATTTTCGTCTCACACGTATACATATTAAATCTCTCGAGGACGCACAAGCAACGCATCCAGTTATGAGCAATGTTAGGAGGCAACTGACTAGATTTCAACCGTCTAAACTTGTAAATTTCTGTGTTTCAAGTGTCTGATTGGCTAATCCTACTCCAATAAAATATCTTCATTTAACTAAAGATTTTCTGGTTGATGATAGGCTATTTTTAAACTGTCTTAAAATTACATTATTGTTACTCCAAGAATCACAAATAACATTTAAACTCTCAAACTCATTAATGCCTCAAGATTACTTCATTGTAACCTCATTGCTAGTAACGCTTAACTTATTATTCTTACAGCTCCTACATTATTAAATGACGTAATAAATTCACATAACATTATTACACATGTTTACAATAATATAAGCATATACAATGACTGTAATATACATTTTACAAATTATTATATACACATATTGTTTCAAAGCGGGCTGTTACTGAATTTACATATTATACAATTTGACTGAAATCCTTTAAGTGTTAATAATACTGCCTCATGATAATAGGCTCAGTACCATCCAAAAAAGCCACACGAAGATTTTCAAGAAAATCGTTTTACCCCAGACCACCACTCTTTACATGGAGCATTTTGCGAACATTTTGATTTTTAAAAAAATGGTTCTAACAATTTTGTTTAAAATATTTGCATGAAAAATAATATGTATATCTTGAATTTTCTGTAATAGCCATGTGAGGTCCACTTTATTCACAAGAAATCTTGTATAATTTTGTATATCTAGTAAACGTTACGGGATAGACAAAACCACACCACATAAAACACGTAGATCTCTTTAAAATGCACAATACATCTACAATAAATTTTTCTGTGGCATAAGCCGTTTCTTAGATATCCGTTATTAAAGATTCCAATTGTTCCGTACTTGTGATTCTTTTAGTCTCTTCGGCTTTCAGTTGTTTCTAGCGTCTAGTTCTTTAACATTTGACTATTCCTATTCTCTTTGTATCTATAACGCAATGTGTAATGTAGCTATTTCTGCAAAGGTTTATTTGGATTAAAATGAAGTAGTTAGAAAGATAAGCTTTATTAAGAATGTTTTGTATATCCACTAATAAAGATAGAGGGTAGAAATTTTTAATGAACGACCTACTATGCGATGACGGAAATTGCATGTTCCTTGCATGGCTACGAGAAAAAAATTGTATGTGATACATTTACATGACTTTTTCTCTCTACTCTCAATCAACGCTATTAAAATTTATTACTTTCTCTACTACGTACAGTAAGTAGGGGAAGTATTGTATTCCACCCAAAAATTCGATACCGCGATTTCACCGGAAATATGTTTTGAGGCCCCCTGAATCCAAAGAAAGCATTTTTGGAAACATGTCCGTGTGTGTGTCTGTGTGTGTGTGTGTGTGTGTCTGTGTGTGTGTGTGAACAGCATAACTCAAAAACGAACAGTCGCATAAACACCAAACTTGGTATTTAGGTTCAGTATCTTCCAGAGATGCGACACGAAGATTTTCAAGAAAATCCCCCCACTCCAGACTACCCTTTACATGGGACATTTTTCAAAAATTTTAATTTTCCCATAAATGGCTCTAACAATTTTGATGAAAATATCATATGGTTAAGATAATGTCATGAGAAATGAAATTTTTATCTCGAATTTTCTGGGAATGTCTCCAAAAGTATTCTTCATTGTGAACGACTTTTGCATAACTGGTAAACCATAAGAGATAGACAAAATTTCACAATACAAAAAATGTAGATCGCGTTAAAATACACAATTTATGTCATATACATTTTTTTGTTGAGTGAACCGTTTTTGAGATATTGCTTGTTATTCCCTTAAATTTTCCAATACTTATACTTTTTCTCAAATTCGTTATTCTTTTTTTTTATGTCCTGGACATGCAAAGAGAATGGAATTCTCCACATAGCAACCAGCGCTTAAAATATTTGACTATCGCTTAAAGCCTACCATATTCCCTTTGCATCTACAAGAAAATTAGCAATAAGATTAACATTTCGATTAACATGAAGCATATGGGGAATAAGCGTTTATTAAAATAGTTTGTACAAGAGTAGAGAAAGTCATGTGAGTGTAACACATCAGATTTTTTCTATTAATTTTAATCCAAACAAACCTTTGCAGAAATAGGTACATTACACAATTCGTTATAGATACAAAGAGAACAACAATAGTTAAATGTTTCAGAAATGGACGCTATATGTTGGCCTTAAAATTCGATACTGTTGCCATGAATCACGAGAAACAACTGAAAATCGATGAAACTTAAAAAGAATAAGTATTGAACAAATCTAACATTTAATAACGGATATCTGAGGAACGGCTTATGGTAACATAAAACTTATTTTAAATAAATTGCATGTTTTAAAGATATCTACATTTCTTGTGTAGTGTGTTTTCGTCTATCGCTTAACGTTTACCATTATACAGGATTATACAAAATAAAACCCCTTTCGAATGTAGAGGACTTCTCTATCGATTATGTACGTGATAGAGAAAGCAATTATTAACGAACAGGACTTACTATTTGAAAATGGTCTATGTATTTGAAAATTCGAAACATGAAGACCCATGGTCACCTATGCATCTTTGGTTTGGTGGCCTAAAAGAGAACGAAAGGTCTGATCCGATACATAGACATTATTTTCTCTACCCTCTATCATTTATTAATGGGTATACACACTATTCTTACTAAAGCTTATTTTTGTCTACAATAGTTTAATCCAAATAAACCTTTGCAAAAGTAGCTACATTACACATTTCGTTATAGATACAAAGGGAACAGCGACATTCAAATGTTTAAGAGCTGGACTCTATATGCTGGCCTTAAAATTCCATACTGTTTCCATGACATCGCGAGAAACATGGGAATGTTGACGTGACTTAGGAGAATAATCAAGAAATGAACAATTCGAACCTTTAAAAACGGATATCTCAGAAATGGCTTACGCCGTCAAAAAACGTATTTGAAATAAATTGTGTGTTTTAAAGAGATATACGTTTTTGTATAGTAAGTTATCGTCTATCGCTTAAGGTTTACCAGTTACCCAGGGTTATATAAAATTTCTTCCAAATAGAAAGGATTTACAGGGTATTGTCAGAAAATTTAAGATGTACATTTTATTTGTAATATAAATAGCTTTAACATATGGTATTTTAATCAAAATCGTTCAAGCCATTTTTTAGAAAATCAAAAATGTTGAAAACTCTTCCACGTAAAGGATAGTCTGGGGTGGGGGATTTTCCTGAAAATCTTCGTGTTCCATCTATGGAAGGTATTGAGCCTAAATATGAAGTTTGGTATTTATCCGACTTTTTGTTTTTGAGTTACACTGCCCAGACACACACACACACACACACACACACACACAGACAGGCATTTTTCTAAAAATGTTTTGTTTTTATTCAGGGTGTCTCAAAACATATATTTCCGGTGAAATCTTGGTATCGAACTTTTGGGTGGAATGCAATACCTTCTCCACCTACTATGTACTTGTTAGAGAAAGTAGTTTTTGTAGCCCGTCTGCAGAAAGTTCAAATGCTAATCTGTTGAGTATAACTGGGGCTAATGGCACCTTCCTACATCAGCTAGCCACTTATAGGCATAACACCTCTTCATATAGAGATGAGGAAAATTGCCTTAGCTACTGCCCTAAGACTGCGAAGAAATATTGCATTCAAACCAGGTGAAATTATAGAACAGAATCTCATTACATTATGGGATTGGATGATACCTAAACCCAACTTAGATCGTTCCTTTACAGTTATAATCACTGATCGTCTAGCTTGGAATGAATATGTACCTAACTTTGGTAGTGAGACTCTTGTATGGTACACAGATGTCTCAAAAATGGATGAGTGAACCGGTATAGGAGTTTATGGACCTAATTTTGCCCCGGCAAAAGCTCTTGGTAATGAACCCTCCATATTTCAAGCTGAAGTTGAGACAGTAACTATGGTCACATATATACATATTAATAATAATGTAAAATAATAGTATGAAGCAAAATACTTATTATAAAAATGGATGTTAGTATACGTTTTATGTATGTGTAGGAGTTTATCTGAAGCTGTGGGACACTTGTTAAAAGCAAACAAACAACACTTTGTTACGAAGACACAATACACTGAGAAAGTAGTTTGTTATATTGTTATTTGCCCACGTATGGACGCCAATTTGAAGAAGGTTATTATATCTTTATATTATTTACACCACGCTTTGGGCATCAATTTGAAGTAGGTTGTATTGAAGGAGTTGTATTATAGTTCAACTGTTGGGGAGCCGAACTTGTAGTAGTTGCAACCGTACGTATAGTAAACAGTTTCCGGTAGCCTTCGCCCAAAATGTACTTTCAAGTGGCCTTTGCCCCAAGTTTAAAAAAATATTAACTTTGTAATTTGACTGTTTCTTTAAATATTATATATTTATGTTTGCCTCGGCTGTGTCAGTATTATTGTTAGAGACATGTTTCTCTTAGCAGGGTGTAGTGCGACAAGAATGTAGGCTTACACAGATTATAATTTTACTTCATTCCTTTTATTAATACTTGACACGATTTAAATGACACTTCACTGATATAGAGAGCTGTGAGATTCTTTTATGAATTACTTGCGCTTTTTTACTTTCTCTACTACGTATAGTAAGTAGGGGAAGTATTGCATTCCACCCAAAAATTCGATACCGAGATTTCACCGGAAATACATGTTTTGAGAATCACTGAATCCAAAAAAAGCATTTTTGGAAACATGTCCGTGTGTGTGTCTGTCTGTGTGTCTGTGTGTCTGTGTGTCTGTGTGTCTGTCTGTGTGTCTGTGTGTCTGTGAACAGCATAACTCAAAAACGAACAGTCGGATAAACACCAAACTTGGTATTTAGGTTCAGTATCTTCCAGAGATGCGACACGAAGGTTTTCAAGAAAATCCCCCAACCCCAGACTACCCTTTACATGGAACATTTTTCGAAAATTTTAATTTTCTCAAAAACGGCTCTAACGATTTTGATTAAAATATCATATGTTTAAGATATTGTCATGACAAATAAAATGTATATCTCGAATTTTCTGGGAATGTCTCCAAAAATATTCTTCATTGTGAACGACTTTTGCATAACTGGTAAACCATAAGAGATAGACAAAATTTTACTACACAAAAAATGTAGATCGCGTTAAAATACACAACTTATGTCATATACGTTTCTTTTGTTGAGTGAACCGTTTTCGAGATATTGCTTGTTATTTCCTTAAATTTTCCAATACTTATACTTTTTCTCAAATTCGTTATTCATTTTTTTATGTCCTGAACATGCAAAGAGAATGGAATTCGCCACATAGCAACCAGCGTTAAAATATTTGACTATCGCTTAAAAGCTACCATATTCCCCTTGCATCTACAAGAAAATTACCAATAAGATTGACATCTCGATATCTCGATTAACATGAAGCATATGGAGAATAGGCGTTTGTAAAATTAGATTGTACAAGAGTAGAGAAAGTTATGTGAGTGTAACACATCAGATTTTTTTATGTCCTGGACTTGCAAAGAGAATGGAATGCGCCACATAGCAACCAGCGTTAAAATATTTGACTATCGCTTAAAAGCTACCATATTCCCCTTGCATCTACAAGAAAATTAGCAATAAGATACACATCTCGATATCTCGATTAACATAAAGCATATGGAGAATAGGCGTTTGTAAAAATAGATTGTACAAGAGTAGAGAAAGTCATGTGAGTGTAACACATCAGATTTTTTTAACACGTAAACATATTTTCGTCTCACACTAATACGTATTACATTTCTTGAGGACACTTTGGGTCGGGTTAGTAACGCAGTCTGCAGGCAACTAAACTCTGAATTTGTAAATGTTTCTCCTTTTCAGTTTCTGATTTCTAATCCTACTCCAATAGAATAATTTCATTTAACTAAAGCTTTTTCTGGTTGTTGATTGACTATTTTATAAACTGTCACAAAATTACATTATTGCTTCCAAGAATCATAAGTAGTATTGTTAAACTCTCAAACTCATTATTGCCTCAAGGTTACCTCATTGTTACCTCATTGTTAGCAACGTTTAACCTATTATTCTCACAGCTCCTACATTATTAAATTACGTAATATATTCGCAAAACATTATTACACATGGATATAATAAAATAAACATATACAATGAATGTAATATACACTTTTTATATATAGTTACATACACATATTGCTTTAAGGCGGGCTGTTATTGAATTTACATATTATATAATTAGACTAAAGTCATTTAACTGTTAAAAATACTGCAACACTGGAAAATAAGAGCAATGAAGTACTGGCTGAGGCTGATGCATGGGGATAGCTCCACGCTATGATCCAAATGTTATATATACCAGCTAGAAAACCTGTCTCCTAAGTTTTGGGCAGCTCATTTGGAAAGGGGTTTGACGAGAATAGGCATGGGGTCAGTATGGCAAAGAGCTGAAACAAATGACAAAAACATATGGAAAGGTGTCAAAAGAAGACTAAGAGACATCAACCAACAGGAAATAGAATCGCATTGTAAAATTAAACCTTCTCTAAGTCTAGCAAATGAAATAAAATTGAATTTGGGTAAAAAGGCATATATACTTAATTTAGGAAGAAAGGAAAGATCAGGAATGGCATGGTTTAGATTGGGTGGGCTGGAGGGCACAGAAAATGACTGACGATTCTGGCAGGAGAATCTGCCCATTCTGTGATTTGGATGAGGACTGGGTACATATTTTATCAGAATGTGCACAGTGGGAGAACCAGCGAATAACTTAACTCAAATAAAAATTCTTAAGTCCGTCAAGAAAGAGATTGGCACGTTGGGAGCTACTGGCTGACCAGAGGAACTGGCAAAACATGGAAAATTTCTTGGCTAAAATGCGCGAAGCTAGGTCAAATTTGTTCAGTTAGACAAAGGTAATTAATCCCTATTTTCCTTTTTCTTGTTCTTTTTGTTTTTTTTTTCTTTTTCTGTTGTTTATTTTGTCACCATACTTGTATCTTAAATATGTATGTACGGTCATGTTCTATGCACTAAATACTTCTGTAATAACTTCAATAATTTGAAACCAATAAAGATACCTTATCTATCTAGTTAGAATTAGGGTGCAGGCAAACCGACTTGTAGGGGGATGACACAATAGTAGAACCTTGAGTCATTGTGTAGGAGAAAATCACAAGCTAGCTCAACGTATACTTTTAAGAGAGGTCACATGTCTGGAAACAGAGAATTAGCCTGTTAAGTTTTCGAAATGTTCCAAGCTAAAGGAACGCAACCAATAAGATTTTAAGAAGAATATGTTTGAATGTTTAAGTTTAGGAAAGTTAGTTATAGCGTCCCCAAGTCAAAGTCAGTTGAGTGTAAATTACGGCGATGTGCAGAACATACGTGTAAGCTCTCCGAAGCAGGAGTTACTAATTAACTCACACATTGTAGTGGGAACGTTAAAGATATATCAGTTTAAAAGTGAAAGTTATTACAAGGTAAACGAGGTATAGTTTAGGCACGTGTGATAAGTAGTACTATTATTAATCGAGCACTTTGATTGCTACATTACCTAGATAAGGAATCTTCTACAGTTCCAACTAACTCGATTATTACTAAAGTAACTGTGTACCTTCTTACTACATGTTTTTTGCTGCGAAGGTCTAACCGGGCAAGAGCTAAGCCCAAGCCCCCTCCTAACAACCCAGGGTCAAAGCCATCCTAGCGCTCTCCAACTGTGGGGGCTTCCCATGAGGCCAATATCTTGTTTTCCTAAAAAGACCCCCGCTTTCACGGGATTGAAAGTGGATACGCCATTTACGCGCGTCACCCTAAATAGGGTGACTACCAAAAACAGCAATCTAGCATGCCGTCTACCAACTTTCACTCAAGGTTGGTGCCAGAGAACATCGAGGTGTCTCACAACCCCGCCTGGGCGGAAAAACCAGCCAGAGGTACCCAATTATCCATGGGTATCGGAAACCACTGCCCCGCCAAGTCCAACCCAATCCGAACAACTCCCTAACGCGAGCGGCTCGAATGTTCGACCCAGCGTACTTCTAGTAACGTCTGAAGTACCACAAGTGCTAGGGGTCCGCAGGGCTCGCACCACGGCAGCTGAAGGGGTCGGAACTCCTTCCCTACACAACCTTCTTACTACAGTAGAAAATGCGTGTGGCATTAAACCATTGTGTTCCTCCACTGATTTACTGATTTAATCATGTGTTAGTGCTGTTACTATTTACCTTCCTTCCCGTACCAGACCCTGGTAAGTTACACATGCTCTACCATAAACCCACACAACAGCAGCCGTGGCAATAAACATAACATCGTTGACAATTTAATTTGTAACAACCTAAACACCAAGATCATCATCAGAGATAATATACTAATTCATATATTAATATATCAACATGTGAACCTACTACCAGTTATGCTACCAGCACGAGGAGTATACCGCTAAGTACATGAAACATGTGCCCATGTAAATGTCAATAAAGGCATTCGTGGTGTGGTGCCAGGATCTATATGTCATCGAACAGACAAGCAGCGCTAAAGGCCCTTAGTGCTTACACTGTCGAGTCAAAGCGTGCTGAGGACTGTTTGCAGATGTTAAATCAGCTGAAGGAACACAATACGGTTACGTTAATGTGTGTGTCAGGACACGAAGGAGTTGAGGACAATGAAATTGCGGATCGCCTAGTCAAGGAAGGAGCTAATACTCCATTCATTGGCCCAGAAATTTCTGTGGAGTATCAGATGGCTACATCTAAGGTAAGACAACAGCCTGGGAGCACAGGACTACCTATTGGGAACAGGTTCCAAAGCTAAATCATGCAAGATAGTCCATTGAACTGTCTACGAAAAGCTCAATAAAGAGTCATCACATTCAGCAGACAGGAGCGATGATAAATGGCCTCCTTACTGCACACTGCCCTCTTAAGGATCACCTTTACAAGATGGGCAAGGCTGAGAATTAAAAGAAACGTCAAGACACATATTTTGCGAATGCGAAGTAATTACCCGACAGAGAATAAGTCACTTGGAGTTTGATTTTCAGCTCCAGGACAGATTACCTCACAAGCACCCAAGAAAATCATAGGTTATATTAAAGGCATTAAAATAAAATGGGACGTATAGAGTAGGCTATTCACAATAGATACGAGAGCTGTCCCAGAAGTACCCGACCTAAGAAATAAAACACAAAAAATTTCGGAAAAAAAATATTTATTTCTTTACATAGTCTCCATTCAGCTCGATGCACTTTTCCCAGCGATGTTCAATAGTTCCGATACCCCGTTTATAGTGAGAACCGTCGAGTTCAGCAAAATAGCCATCAACTGCAAACTCCACGTCTTCATTGTTCGCAACTCTTTTACCACCAAGTCATTTCTCCAACTTTGGAAATAGAAAATAATCAGAGGGGGCTAAATCTGGCAAATGGGGTGCATGAGGAAAGCAATTCGAACTTTAACTCATTGATGTTAGCCATGGCGATAATGTATGTGTGAACTGGTGCATTGTCTTAATGAAACAGAACCTTCTTTTTCAATAAATGCGGTCTTTTTTGCTTGATTTCATCGTTCAAACGCTGAAATAAGTTTGCATAATACTCGCCATTGATTGATTTTTCTTTTTGAAGATAATCAATGAAAATTATCCCACACGTATCCCAAAAAACCGACGCTATGACCTTGCCTGCAGATGGAAATGTCTTCGCTTTCAATCCACACCTGAGACGAAGGAACAGTCAAAACAGTGAAGTGATGGACCCATGTTTCATCCATGGTTATGAATCGACGCAAAAACTCGACTTTATTTCAGCGAATCATCGCCAAACACTCGACTGAAACATCCTCACAACGCCGCTTTTATTCCATTGTGAGAAAACGCGGCACCCATCTTGCGCACAGCTTTCTCATGTCTAAATTTTCAGTCAGTTTCGGATGTACAACACTTTTTGAAATGCCTACGATATTTGCTAGCTCGCGCACTTTCAGTCGACCATTTTGTGAATTCTCTTCACAATTTCTGGCGTGGTCACCTCATTTGGTCGACCACTGCGATGTTCATATTGGCAGCTCGTACGGCCTCGCTTAAACCCTGCCACCAATGTTTTATTGTTGTAAACGAAGGAGCAGACACCTTCAGAGTAGAATCTAGCTCAGCTTTAATATTAGTTGGACTAAGACCTTTCAAATGAAAGTATTGTATCACATAACGATGACCAATTTTATCCATGTTTACAAATTCACTAAGAGAGTTCAGTATTAATGGCTGCCAAACAATTACTAAACAACTTAGCATCGTCACACTTCAAACTTAAGGTTTATAAGGGCGGTACATTCTACCATAGTCAATTGCTCGTAACAACAACCGCTATCTATACGTCAAGTCGCGAGCTTCTGCGACTGCCCACGTATGTTGAAGGTCACAGTGTTGAGAAAACGAAAGGCTCATACTCCCCCTTTTAATCTAGTAAGAAATGAGGCCTCAACATGAACATGGTGAAAACAAAATACCTCAGAGTAGGGGAATGACAAGAAGACTTACAATTGTATATTCGGAACATCAGGGAACGTAATAAATTTAAACATCTGGGACTCATTATCAGCAGAGGGAACAACCAGGAAAGACATTCACAATCGAGTAAACCAAGGGAAGAAAGGTATTTCCCTTTTACATAGACCTTTATGGTCGATCAGAATGAAAATGAATACAAACTTGAGGATATACAGTGCTGTGGTAGAATTGATATTATCTTGTGGCTCTGTAGTTGGTAACTATCGGCGATAGAAAAAAAGAAGAAGAACTGAGACAGTAGAAATAGACGTCCTTAGGAGAGCATGTAGGACCTTTAAATTACAACATATGCCAATGCAGAAATTCGAACACGAACCGTAAGGATCGAGTGGTCGTTATGCCCCGGCAACTAGCCGAAGGCCGGGGGACAGATAAAGTTCACAGAGAGCATTATTTTTCCTTACTGCGCTGCACCGAAACACCATCGCCGACACTACCGACCCTTAAACAGACCAAGCGGCGTAAAGTGGGAATGAAAATTTTAATGAAACTAAATGGAGGTGCAGGAAATTCGGGGATGAAGGAAACCACTCCAGCATTCGGCTGACAACCCGAAAAAACCCATGGGTCAGAGTGAGCGTTCGCCGAGAATCGAACCCGGGACATCCCTAATGCGGTCCACAGACGCACAAATCTGCTCTCACTTCCAAAAATGGTGATAAAGTAAGGCTACTTCCAAGAACCATTGCCACATCTGGCAGAAAATCACAGTTTTCATTAGATTTGTGTAAATCATTAGTTGATGCCTGCAGTCTAACACTAGAACATTTAAAGCAATACCTTGTGGTAATGTGCAACACTAAAAATGTATTATTGGTGTCATTTTGAAACCAAACATTGGTAATTGAATATAATATTATAATGATTACGACCTTTTACCTTCTCTACTGCATATAGTAAACAGGGTAACAATTGTATTTCATTCCAAAAATTCAAATATATGCTTTGAGGCTATCAGAACCCTTCCCCTCCCCCAGAATAATGCATTTTTAGAAAATGTTGTTTGTGTGTGTCAATGAACAGCACTTTTCAAAAGAAATAGTAGAATACGACACAAGTGCTAAAAGAGGGTTTTATTCTGTGAGTAGAAATGCTTGCGAAACAAAGGCCGCAGGCCGAGTAAGCATATAGTATTTGTAAAATATCAATAATATTATACTGATTCCTGAAACTGACAGAGAACACGTTTAAAACGTGGCTCTTGAAACAACAGAAATGACGTTAAAAAAGCCAGATGTCAAGATGTTTTGTTGATTCGCTAGCAGTCATTTTCAGTGAAATTATTTTCAATATGTTTTGCCTTACACCAGGCAATGAACCGAATAAATGCTGTATCATATTGCTTTCTGGATTCTTTGGGTCAGTACCTTCAGTGTTATTCTTTATGCTGCTTCTGTAATTTCACCTGGTTCTTCCATTTCAGTTTCTTCTAAATTCATAATTTCCGCCATTTACTCTTTATGTAGGTGATACTAGATAAAATATCTGATGTGTTTCACACACATGACTTTCTCTACTCTTGTACAACTATTTTTACAAACGCTTATTCTCCATATGCTTCATGTTAATCGAAATATCAAGATGTTATTGTTATTGCTAATTTTCTTATAGATGTAAGAGTTACTGTTAGGCTTTAAGCGATAGTCAAATATTTTAAGAGGTGGTTGCTATGTGGAGTATTCCATTCTCTATGCATTACCAGGACAAAAAAATGAATAACGAATTTGAAAAAAGTATGAGTATTGGAAAATTTAAGGGAATAACAAGCAATATCTCGAAAATGGTTCACTCAACAAAAAACAATTTATATGACAGAAATTGTGTATTTTAACGCGATCTACAGTTTTTGTATAGTATAAGTTTGTCTATCTTTTATGGTTTACCAGTTATGCAAAAGTCGTTCACAATGAAGAATACTTCTGGTGACATTCCCAGAAAATTCAAGATGTACATTTCATTTGTCATGAAAATATCTTAAAGATATGATATTTTAATCAAAATCGTTAGAGCCATTTTTGAGAAAATTAAGATTTTTGTAAAATGTTCCATGTAAAGGGTAATCTGGGGTAGGGGGATTTTCTTGAAAACCTTCGTGTCGCATCTCTGGAAGATACTGAATCTAAATACCAAGTTTGCTATTTATCCGACTGTTCGTTTCTGAGTTATGCTGTTCACAGACACACAGACTCACACACGGACATGTTTCCAAAAATGCTTTTTTTGGATTCAGGGGGCCTCAAAACATATATTTCCGGTGAAATCTCGGTATCGAATTTTTGGGTGCAATACAATACTTCCCCTACTTACTATAAGTAGTAGAGAAAGTAAAAATAAGTTTTAGTTCAAAGGAAGCAGAAAGCTGGCAATATAACGTATATGTTAACTCTACAATGAATTGCGATAAATTAAAGTATGACGATTTGTATTGTGAACAAATAATGCGAGGATCATGAGGAATTAATCATGTAAAAATATATAATGCAAAGTCAAACCTAATCAAACCAAGTCGAGTTATTAAACATGTGCATATACAAAAGGGTAATTGCTATGTGATTGAACTTGAAACCAAAGTTGGTCCAATGATGCGATAATCTGAAACTCGTGTGCACTGTTATAAGTTCTACTTTTAGATCATTCTATCTAACAAGTCTGTTAAATGTCAAACTTAGTATTTAAGTTCAGTGCTTTCCAATGATGCGACAAAAAATGTTTTGAAGAGAATCCCTCCAACCCAAACTATTCTACATGGATAACTTTTCACTATTTTTAATTTTCTCAAAACTTACTCTAACAATTTTTGTTAAAGCACCACATGTTTACGATATTTATATTACAAATGAAATAGGTATCTTGAATTTTTCTGGAATAGTCCGTGAATACCTCTTTATTCGAAATGACTTGCATAATTGGTAAACCGTTAGAGACAAAAAAGTCTTACTGCACACAAAATGTAGATCTCGTTAAAGCACACAATTTATATCAAATATTTTTGTATGGAGTTAACCATTTCCAAAATATTCGTGGTTATTGGTTTGAATTTTCAAATACTTATCTTCTCGAGTGTGAAGTTATTTAGTTTTTATGTGGTCCTTGTAAGGGGACATATACCTAATAGAATAAAGTATTGAAATAATAGGAATAACCAATAATGTAAAATAATATTGAGGAATAGCTTTACTGGAAAATAACTTGTACCACAGAATGTAATTAAAGTGGGAGCAAAAATGTAAGGAACAGTGTAATTAGTAACTACCAGGCGAGCGAGTAACAGGGATGAAGTCCTCATGCACATACACGCTAATGCACACAGGTTTTAGTCAAAGTCACAGAAAATAGAGAGAGAGGTCCGAGATTGGACTGAGACAGATATAGTGGTCCAATTCCTGGAAGACAAGGGAGTTGGAAAAACAGAAAGAGAAACGAGAGTTGTAAAGTGAGACGGAGATAGTGGGTTTTTCCAGAGAAGACAAAGGGAAGCATCACTCCTACCTTTGGAACATTTTAATAGCACGCTAAGTAGATAACCAATGAGAATAGTTGTTACATATAAAGGCGCAAATTGTAGAGTCATAGTAGGAAGGTATAAAAAGGGGAGGAGGCCCCAAGTTATACACTCTCTGATTTTACTCTCACGATAGAACACATGTGACTCAGGCGGAAAATTTTTGTGCATGTATGTGGGTAGGAAAATATCCTGTGACACGTTAATAGGTCCACGTAAAGAATTCATAGCAGTGGGAAGATTATATGTCCAGCTTTTGTATCATTTTATGTTAAGGGAAAGTTGCTAGCCGCCTCAACGGGCATCATATTGTGAATAAATTAAGCTGTTTAAGGGAAAGTCAGTTTATTATTTGCCTTCACCTACATAAAATACTGAGAAATATCAACTTAGCCAGCTAGGATACGAATTTCTCTTACGCTCACCCCCGTAACATCTTACAAATGCATTCATAGCAACACGCTCTTTAAAAATCTGACTATCGCTTTATCTGCTGTATCTTAAAGGGAAATGTATAAATGTAAATTGAACATTTATCTGCATTAACGAGAAGTAATGCAGATGAACCCTTGTAAGAATGGTTTATTGAAGAGTGAGTTGAAAGAGTCATGTGAATGTAACGCATTGGATTTTTACTTTCTTTACCACGTAGTTAGAGAATGTATTCCATTCCACCCAAACATTCGCTACAGAAACTTTACCGGAAATACATGCTTTGAGGTCCCTTGATTCCAAATAAAGCGTTTTTGAAAACATATATGTTTGTGTGAATGTATAACTAAACACAAAATGTCGGATAAATACCAAACCTGGTATTTCAGAATGCGAAACCAAGATTTTCAAGAAAATCCCTCACACACAACTACCCTTTACATTGAAGATTTTTCGAAATGTTTGTATTTCTAAAAAAGTGTCTAATAATTTTGATTAAAATACCGTAGATTAAAAATATTTACGTGAAACACAAAATGTATATTTTGAATTTTGGAGAACATCCTGTGAAGCCCTCTTTATACCAAAGGAATTTTATATAATCATGCACAACTGGTAAAAGTTAAGCAATAGACGAAAACGTACCACACAGAAAATGTAGATCTCTTTGAAACACACAATTTATTTCAAATAACTTTTTTTGTGGTATCACCATTTCTGAGATATCCGGTATTAATGGTTAAATTTGTTTTGTTCAATACTTGTCCCATCGGTTTTCAGTTGTTTCTCGCGATTGCATGGAAACAGTGTGGAATATTAAGGCGGCGTATGGTGTCCAGTTCTTAAACATTTGACTATCGCTGTTCTCTTTGTATTCTAACGGAATGTGTAATGTAGGTATTTCTGCAAAGGTAGATTTGGTTTAAAATAAAGTAGATAGGAAAATAAAATTTTGTAAGAATAATTTGTATACCCACAGGATAGAGAAAGTCACGAAAATGTAACACAGATTTTTATTGTCTTTCTGTTTTTATTGTTAAAAATGCCTAAACATCCGGCTGTAGTAACAAATATCTCTCCAGATTTCGAGAATTAATTATCCGAATTTTAGATCTGTTTTACCCATAAAATTTCTTATAAGTAATAATCAGGAAATGATTGAGTTGCTTTCTCGACGTAAGTTTGGAGTTGAGACCGATATAGTTGGCCACCTATGCATGTTTTTCTTCCTTCTTCACTAATACTCGTAACCATGGCAACAGATGTTCATAAGGCTCATTTTCCCTAAGCATAACGTTCACTATGTTTAGTTTCCCGACTCTTATTAGTCCTAGAGGAAAGTCAACCAGTTTTTGCTCTTTCTTTTGTCTGTTGCCGGGTTGTGCCGTGCATGGATAGTTTTCATATTTACACCCATCACATTCCGTTGCTGAAATTTTGCTTGGACGTGTATATAATTACTGAACTATCAAGGGAATATTGGAAAAAGGTTTCGGTCGCTGAAGTTAGGAAATTAACCGCCCTCTTTCATACATATGCAGAAGAGCGATGCGACCACACACCTTCATTTATTTTAATTAAACGCGCACTCAAACTCCCAATTCGCGCATGCGCACGGGGCAACAGGAAACGATATTTTTATCGCGGCCAACTTTTGTTTCCCGAGATTTGGGACCAAGCCACGGAGCCTGTCGTCCTTTCTTTGCTGTTGGCACGCCTGGCTGAACGTCAAATACTAATTGCTCTTTGCCATCTAATTCCAATTCAGGGCATCGCTTTCAAGTGGTTTTCATTCCGACTTCTCTAAATGTGTTTTAATGCTCGGAAGTGACAAACGGTAAATAACAGGGCTTCCCTTCCAAAACTCCGCAGCTCTCGAACTCCTGCCTACGTTACAAAGTTATTTCTTTGTGTCTTATTTCTTCAGATGTTCAGTTACACTTTTCTCCTTTCATCTTACAAATTTCTAAATCTCTAACACCGTGTTCCTAAAAAGCCAAGGCCACTCAGAAATTTGACGTAAAAAACTCTGATGTGTTACATTCACATTACCTTCCCTACCATTTATCGCTTATTAGTGGGAGTGCCAACTATTCATACTAAAGCTTATTTTTCTATCCACCTACACTACAAATTTCGTTATAGATACAAAGTATATACAGCGATAGTCACATTTTAAGAACTGGACGCTATACGCTGGTCTTAAAATTCCATACCCTTTCCATGCAATCGCGAGAAACAACTGAATGTTGAAAGGGCTTTCAGAGAATGACCAAGTAATGAACGATTCGAACTAACGAATATCTCAGAAATGGCTTATGCCACGAAAAAGTTATTTTATGTTGGTGTTTTAAACAGATCTACGTTCCTTGCGTACGTTATCTTCTATCGCTTAACGTTTACAGTTATAGTACAAGGTTACAAAAAATTCTTTCTGAAAGAGGACTTCAAGGCTATTCCCAGAAAATTTAGGATGTGCATTTTATTTTTCATGTAAATATCATTAATTTATGGTATTATAATGAAAATTGTTAGAGGCATTTCTTAGAAGGTAAAAAATTTCGAAATGTTCTGTGTAAAGAGTAGTTTAGGGTGGGGATATTTTCATGAAAATGTTTGTGTCGCATCTTCTGAAGGTACTGAATCTAAATAACAAGTTTGATGTTTATTAAACTTTCTCTTTTAGTAAAAACGCTTTTTTTGGGGATTCAAGGTGCCCCAAAACGTGCATTTCCGGTGAAATCTCGATGTCTAATTTTTGGGTGGCCGTTGGAGTGGGGCAAGGACCGTTTCAGAGCAGTGGCTCTTTTGAGCCGGCTTTCCCCCTGCCTGCTGTAAGGGATAGACAAAATCTCACTTCAGAAATATTTAAGAGTCTTTATAAGGTACACTTTGTGTCCAATACTTTTTTTCTACCCTGTGCCTAGTAGGTTGAGAAAGTATTGCATTTTGCCGATAAACTGGATATGAAGGTTTCCCTTAAAACAAAACAAAACAAAAATTTTATCAGTGGATATTATGAGTAAGGCTATTTTTTGATCTACTCCATTTTTATCCAAATAAACCTTTGCGGAAACAGCTGCATTATACAGTTTGTTACAGATACAAAGAGAACAGCGATAGTCAAATGTTTAAGAACTGGACGGTATATGCCAGCCTTAAAATTCCATACTGTTCCCATGCAATAGTGTGAAAGAACTGAATGTTGAAAGGACAAAAGAATGATCAAGTAATGAACAATTCGAAGCATTAATAACGGATATCTCAGAGATGGCTATGCCACAAGAAACAAAACCCGTTTGAAACTGTGTATTCCAAAGAGATGTACATTTCTTGTATAGTACGTCTTCCTCTATCGCTTAAAGTTTACCCCCTTTCCAAGATTATACATAAGTCCTTTAGAATTACAGGACTTTATAGGCTATTCCTAGAAAATTCAAGATATACATTTTATTTATCATGTAAACATCTTTAGGGCGGCGCCATGGCCGAGTGGTTAGACCGCTCGCCTCTCACCGAGGCGGCCCGGGTTCAATCTCAGTTACCCGCATGAGGGATTTGTGGTGGACAAAGCGGCGTTTGGACGGGTTTTCTCCGGATTCTCCGGTTTCCCCGCCATTCATTCCACCAACTGCTCCATCACCTTTCCTTTCATGCATTTCACCATCATTTCGTTTCATCTACTTCCTTCCCCCCATACCAGGCATCGGGCTGATCACCCATTCGGGATATTCTGTCTGATTCAATAGTGTCTGCTCCTCGACGGGCCTCTGACCCCAGGCACTCGCCTGTAAATTCTACATCAGAGGAGGTTAAACAGAAGAAGAAGAATGTAAACATCTTTAATCAAAACATTTTTATAAAATCAAAGCTTTCAGATTTTTGAGAAAATATTCGTGTCGCATCCCTGAAAGATATTAAAGTTAAATACCAAGTTTGAGTTATACTGTTTACACACATGAACATGTTGCAAAAAATGCTTTATTCGGAAACTCCCCCCTCCCAAATAGTATTTTTAGAAATAGCTCGGTGTGTGGTGTGAATACATATGCATGTGAACACCCTAACTTAATAACGAAGATTCCAATAAATACCAAAATTGGTATTTACATTCAGTATCTTCCAAAGATGTGACACGAAGATTTTCAAAAAAACCTCAACAAGCCAAACCACGCTTTACATGGAAGCTTGCTTGTTATTTTTGGTGTCTTCAAAAATGACTCCAACGATTTTGATTTAAATGACATACTTTAAAGATATTTTCATAACAAATAAAATGTATATCCTGGATTTTCTGAGAACAGCCTGCGAAGTACTCTTCATTGTGAATTACTGTTTTACAATTGGTAAACCATAAGAGGGAGACAAAATTTACTAATTGACATTTTACTGAACAAAAGATGTTCGTCTACTTAAAGTACAGAATTTATGCCATTAACACGTTTTGTGACGTTAGCCATTTCCGAGATATTTTTGTTGTTATTGATTTGTACTTTCAGACTTTCCTTTTATTTTCCTTTCTTTCTTGTGTTCACAAAGAGAACGGAATTTCAAGGCCATCACATAGCGACGAGCTGATGAAATATTTGACTATACTTAAGCTACTATATTCCCCTAATTCCTTTGTACCTACAAGAAAATATGTAATAAAACCATCTCTACAAAATTTATCTCGAGTAATATGAAATAGCAGATAACTTAAGGTAGAGAAGTCGTGTGAATGTAACGCTTCAGTTTTTCTTTAAAATGCAGGGTACGATAAGACTAATGAATGGAGGTGACTAACCCTACTGGATCTTTTGTGCATACATCCACCCCGGGAGGAACGGATAAGGTGAAGGAATCGCAGGAGACATATGGGTTGCAGAGCAAGGCCAGCGCGAGTGAACATAAACGTGCAGCGGAGCACGAAACAGGACACAGCAGTGGAGGCCCTACTTCCCTCTAGCAGGGCCGAGAAGAAGTTCCAAATCGCAAGTCTCTGCGCCATCTACCCAGCACCAACTGAACCACAGCCCTGAGTCAACTTAAAACATGAAAGGGAAGCGGAATGAGAGGAAATGGGGCAAGAAAGGAAATCCGTGGCAGAATACACTACTCCGGCATTCGCCTATGTCAATCAGGGAAAGCCATAAAGAACCCATGGTCGTAGTGAAATGCCACTGGGAATCGAACCCAGGGCATCCCGAAAGCAAGCCTTACACGTCATCGAGAAGCTACGAAGACAGTCCAAGAAGTGCCCCGACCTGACGTATGTATAGCGGTTGTTGTTTCAAACAAATGACTATGGTAGAAAGTACCAACCTTATAAAGTTTAAGTTTGAAGTTTCACAATACTATATTGTTTAGTAATTGATTGGCAGCCATTAATAGTGAACTCTCTCAGCGAATTTGTAAACATGGATGAAACTGGTCTTCGTTATGTGACACAATACTTTCATTTGAAAGGTTTTAGTCCAACTAATATTAAAGCGGAGCTAGATTCTACTCTGGAGGAGTCTGCTCCTTCGTTTACAACAGCAAAATATTGGGTGGCAGAGTTTAGGCGAGGCCGTACGAGCTGCCAAGACGAACATCGCAGTGGTCGACCAAATGAGGTGACCATGCCAGAAATTGTGAAGAAAATCCACAAAATGGTATTGGATGACCGTCGACTGAAAGTGCGCGAGCTAGGCATTTCAAAAAGCGCTGTACATCACACACTAACTGAAAATTTAGACAGGAGAAAGCTGTGCGCAAGATGGGCGCCAAGTCTCCCAATGGAACAAAAGCAGCATCGTTGGCGTGTTTTAGTCGTGTGTTTGGCGATGTTTCGCTGCAATAAAGCCAAGTATTTGCGTCGATTCATAACCATGGATGAAACATGGGTCCATCACTTCACGCCAGAGACGAAGGAACAGTCAAAGCAGTGGATTGAAAGGAGAGAATCGCCTCCAAAGAAGAGCGAGACAGTTCCATCTGCAGGCAAGGCCATGGTGTCAGTTTTTTGGGATGCGCGTGGGATAATTTTCACTGATTATCTTGAAAAAGGAAAAGCAATCATTGGCGAGTGTTATGCAAACTTATTGCAGTGTTTGAATCATGAAATCAAGCAAAAACGGCCGCATTTATTGAAAAATAATGTTCTGTTTCATCAAGACAATGCACCAGTTCACACATCCATTATCGCCATGGCCAAGATCAAAGAGTTAAAGTTCAAATTGCTTCCTCATGCACCCTATTCACCAAACGTAGGCCCCTCTGATTACTTTCTGTTTCCAAAGTTGAAGAAATAGCTTGGTGGTAAAAGATTTTCCAACAATGAAGAGGTGGAGTTTGCAGTTGAGTGCTATTTTGCAGAACTCGACGGTTCTCACTATAAGCAGGGTATCGAAGCTATTAACATCGCTGGGAAAAGTGTATCGAGCTAAAAGTAGAGTATGTAGAGAAATAAAGATGTTTTTTATAAAAAAAAATTGAGTTTTCTTTGTTAGGGCGGGAACTTCTGGGACAGCCCTCAAATCTCGTTCGATTTTGAAATGTAAGGCCGTCATTTGATTGCAGATGCTTGAAAGTTTCTGATTGTTCACCAACTTCTGAATTTATTTCTTCGTGGTTTCGATAAACATTTGAACGTTGTCTCCACATATATAAATCATCTCTAGAAAAATTGTATGGTGAAAGAACGCGACGTGAATAGAAGAAGATATTTGTGCGAATTTTTAATGGGCAGCAAAAGTTGCGCATCACATTTTTGCTTTCCTTTCTTTGTTTTTGCTGAGGCCATGCATTAGTGCACACAACGTTTTCATCAGTTCCGTTTCCCCTTATATTAACAGCTGACAGGCGTCTCCTAGACCAGGGGTAAATCTTTCCTCGCTACCCATTAGTTTACGTAAAAGAGCATCCTGTTTACAGTCCGTGTATGGAACGGAAGTTTGCCGAACTCGGCAACAACACAGCCCGCTACGTTTAAAGTGGATGTTTGAGACAAAATGCGTGCGTTTCTCATTTGTCTCTGTTAACCTAGGATCGTGTGCAGAGGGGAGAGCAGAAACAGATGAAGATGCCAGTCGTTCCATTACTAATTTTGTAGACGTGTTCCTCCTAGCTATTTCATTCCTTCTTAACAGTAGGAGGGCGGCTTTTGCATTTTAAAGAGGAGATCTTCAAGATGTCGACAGTAGAAAGATGTTCATTGAAAACTTTATAATGCATAACACTTACACGACGTTTTCTGCAGCGGATTTTTATGAATAAACTTACAAATGTTAATAGCAACAGTCTGTTTGGTACTTATCTTACTTTTCATTTTTGAGTTATGCTGTTCACATACACATACACGACCTATTTTTAAAAAAAAAAGGCTTTTTTGTATTCAGGGGCCTCAAAACGTATGTTTCAGGTGAAATCTCAACATCTAATTTTGGATGCAATACAATACTTTCCCTACGTAGTAGAGAAAGTGAAAAAAAAATTAAAAAATCTAATGCGATACATTCACACATCTTTTTCTACGCTGTATCGCTTATTACTGGGTATGCAAATTTTTCTTTCCAAAGTTTTTTTTTTACTTTCTCCACTACTATAGTAAGTAGGGGAAGTATTGTATCGCACCCACAAATTCGATACCGAGTTTTCACCGGAAATATATGTTTTGAGACCCCCTGAATTAAAAAAATCTGATGTGTTACACTCACATGACTTTCTCTACTCTTGTACAAACTATTTTTACAAACGCCTATTCTCCATATGCTTTATGTTAATCGAGATATCGAGATGTCAATCTTATTGCTAATTTTCTTGTAGATGCAAGGGGAATATGGTAGCTTTTAAGCGATGGTCAAATATTTTAACGCTGGTCGCTATGCGGCGCATTCCATTCTCTTTGCAAGTCCAGGACATAAAAAAATCTGATGTGTTACACTCACATGACTTTCTCTACTCTTGTACAAACTACTTTTACAAACGCTTATTCTCTATATGCTTCATGTTAATCGAGATATCGAAATGTCAATCTTATTGCTAATTTTCTTGTAGATGCAAGGGGAATATGGTAGGTTTTAAGCGATAGTCAAATATTTTAACGCTGGTTGCTATGTGGCGCGTTCCATTCTCTTTGCATGTCCAGGACATAAAAAAATCTGATGTGTTACACTCACATAACTTTCTCTACTCTTGTACAACCTAATTTTACAAACGCCTATTCTCCATATGCTTCATGTTAATCGAGATATCGAGATGTCAATCTTATTGATAATTTTCTTGTAGATGCAAGGGGAATATGGTAGCTTTTAAGCGATAGTCAAATATTCTAACGCTGGTTGCTATGTGGGGCATTCCATTCTCTTTGCATGTCCAGAACATAAAAAAATGAATAACGAATTTGAGAAAAAGTATAAGTATTGGAAAATTTAAGGGAATAACAAGCAATATCTCGCAAACGGTTCACTCAATAAAAGAAATGTATATGACATAAATTGTGTATTTTAACGCGATCTACATTTTTCGTGTAGTAAAATTTTGTCTATCTCTTATGGTTTACCTGTTATGAAAAAGTCGTTCATAATGAAGAATACTTTTGGAGACATTCCCAGAAAATTCGAGATATACATTTTATTTTTCATGACAATATCTTAAACATATGATATTTTAATCAAAATCGTTAGAGCCGTTTTTGAGAAAATTAAAATTTTCGAAAAATGTTCCATGTAAAGGGTAGTCTGGGGTGGGGGGATTTTCTTGAAAACCTTCGTGTCGCATCTCTGGAAGATACTGAACCTAAATACCAAGTTTGGTGCTTATCCGATTGTTCGTTTTTGAGTTATGCTGTTCACAGACACACACACACACAGACACACACACAGACACACACACAGACACACACACAGACACACACACGGACATGTTTCTAAAAATGCTTTTTTTGGATTCAGGAGGTCTCAAAACGTGTATTTCCGGTGAAATCTCGGTATCGAATTTTTGGGTGGAATGCAATACTTCCCCTACTTACTATACGTAGTAGAGAAAGTAAAAATGAATAACGAATTTGAGAAAAAGTATAAGTATTGGAAAATTTAAGGAAATAACAAGCAATATCTCGAAAACGGTTCACTCAACAAAAGAAATGTATATGACATAAGTTGTGTATTTTAACGCGATCTACATTTTTTGTGTAGTAAAATTTTGTGTATCTCTTATGGTTTACCAGTTATGCAAAAGTCGTTCACAATGAAGAATACTTTTGGAGACATTCCCAGAAAATTGGAGACATACATTTCATTTCTCATGACATTATCTTAAACATATGATATTTTCATCAAAATCGTTAGAGCCATTTTTGAGAAAATTAAAATTTTCGAAAAATCTTCCATGTAAGGGGTAGTCTGGGGTGGGGGGATTTTCTTGAAAACCTTCGTGTCGCATCTCTGGAAGATACTGAACCTAAATACCAAGTTTGGTGCGTATCCGACTGTTCGTTTTTGAGTTATGCTGTTCACAGACACACAGATACACACACACACACACACACACACACACACACACACAGACACACACACACACAGACACACACACGGACATGTTTCCAAAAATGCTTTTATTGGATTCAGGAGGTCTCAAAACATGTATTTCCGGTGAAATCTCGGTATCGAATTTTTGGGTGGAATGCAATACTTCCCCTACTTACTATACGTAGTAGAGAAAGTAAAAAGTATTTTTGGAAACATGTCCGGTGTCTGTGTCTGTGAACAGCATAACTCAGTAACGAACAGTCTGATAAACACCAATCTTGGTATTTAGGTTCAGTATCTTCCAGAGATGCGACACGAAGGTTTTCAAGAAAATCCCCCCACCCCAGATTACCCTTTACATGCAACATTTTTCGAAAATGTTAATTTTCTCAAAAATGGCTCTGACGATTTTGATGAAAATATAATATGTTTAGGATATTTTCATGACAAATAAAATGTATATCTTGAATTTTCTGGGAATGTCTCCAAAAGTATTCTTCATTGTGAACGACTTTTGCATAAGAGATAGACAGAATGTTACTACATAAAAATGTAGATCGCGTTAAAATACACAATTTATGTCCAATATATTTTTTTTGTTTAGGGGACCATTTTCGAGATATTGCTTGTTATTCCCATAATTTTTTCAATACGTATTTTATTAAATGGGAATTCGTTATTCACTTTTCTGTCTTGGATATGCAAACAGTATTAATCTGTGGCAAAGAGAATGGTGCTGCACATAGCAACCAGCTATTAAGAGTAATGTCTATGCTTAAATCCTACTGTATTTCTATATTGTCCTTGCAAATATATATATTTCTCTTACATCTACAAGAAAATTAGCAATAAGATAGAGTCTGCAAATGTTATCTCGATTAACATGAAGGATATGAAGAATAAGCGTTTGTAAAAATAGTTTGTACAAGAGTAGAGAAAGTCATGTGAGTTTAACACATCAGATTTTTTTTCATTTTAATCGAAATAAACCTTTACGTAAACAACTGCATTATATCTACATTTCGTTATAGATACAAGGGGAACAGCGATAGTGAAATGTTTAACAACTAGACGCTATACCCGAGCTCAAAATTCTATACTGTGCATGCAATCGCGATGAACAACTAAATATCGAAAGGTCCTGAAAAGAACGACAAAAGTATTGAAGAGTTCAAACACTTAATGGCAGATATCTTGGAAATGGCTAATGCCACAAAAACGTTATCTGGAATAAATTGTGTGTTTTAAAGAAATCTACATTTTTAGTATAGGATGTTTTCGTCTATTCCTAAACATTTACCAGATATACAGGATTATACAAAATGCATTTGGAAGGAAGTGGACATCACAAGCTATTCCCAGAAAATTCAAGATATAAATTTCATTTGTAATGTAAATATCTTTAATATATGGTGATTACCATGCTATCCTCTAGTTCCCGAAGTCACGGGTTCAAACCTGGCGGAGGGCGATGGATTTTTTTCGGGCGTAAAAATCCTAGCATGGCTTCCTTCGGAACGGAAGTAAAGCCGGTGATCCCGTGTCGTAAATTTACGGCACGTAAAAGAATCTCAAGCCTGATAAAGAGGTCTCTGAGCACAATTTCCGGTCTTTCACGCCTAATATAGAATGGGACGCTAAGGATCACAGCACTTAAAGAGCATCCATAAATAAAACTCAGTTCAATTTAATATCTGATACTTAAATCAAAAACCTTAAGCCATTTTTTTATAAAATGAAAAGTTTCGAAAAATGTTCTATATAAGTGGTACTTAGAGATGGGACGATTTTCTCGAAAATCTTCGTATTGCATCTTTGGAAGATACTGAACTAAATAAGAAATTTTGTATTTATTTGACTTTTCGTTTTTGAGTTAATGATGTTCACAGATACACTGATACACGTGCTTTTGATGAATATCTCAGAAATGGTTAACGACAAGAAAAAGTTTAATTGGCATAAATTGTGAACATTAACGACATATACATTTTGTGTATACCAATTATACAAGTAATTCAGAATGAAGAGAACTTCAGAGGATATTCGCCGAAAACTCAAGATCTGCATTTCATTTCTCAGGCAAACATTTTTACATAAGGTATTTTATTCAAAATTGTTGGGAACCAATTTTGAGAAAATAAACACTAAGGAATAGTTTTCCACATAAAGCGTACCTTGGTGTAATGAGATTTGCTTGAAAATTTTCTTGTCGCATCCTTGGAAGATTCTGAAATTAAGTACCAAGTTTGGTATTAAACCGACTTTTCGTTTTTGCTTTCTCTACCACGTACGTAATAAGTAGAGAAGGTATCGGATTCCACCAAAAAATTGGATTGCGAGGTTTCACTGGAAATATCTGTTTAGAGTTCCCCTGAATCCCCCTAAAAAAAGCATTTTTAGAAAAATTTCCACTGTGTGTATGTATGTCTGTGAACACATAACTCAAGAACGAAAAGTTGGATAAATACCATACTTGGTATTTTGATTTAGTACCATCCAAATGTACAACACGAATGCAGTTGTTGGCTGTATGCGTTTCTTTTTGCCCAACATGAGCCAGTGTGTTTAAATCTTTTTAACAACCTATAAATTGTAGATTTGTTAGGAACGGTGACACAAGATAATTTCTGTACAAATTCAAGCTGACAGTTCACATACGACTCTGTCCGAGCAAAACGTAAGGGGACAACGTACTCTGAAATGGTAAAATATTACATTTTTGTTTTAGGCACTAATAAAATCTCTATTATTTCCAGTTTCAGAAAATATATACTTTTGGGGGGCAAGAGGTTTTTAAGACATTTAAATACCATTTAAATGCGAGTTTGCATTCCTTTAAAGCTGTCATACAACGCCTCTTTTTAGAGCAATCTTCTATCTTACAACAACGGACGACTACCTCATGCCCAGCGAGCAGTTCAGCAATTAACAAAAGATGTCAGGACCAAGAGAAGGCAATCAGAAAAGTTAAAGTAAGATGCAAATGATTATGACCCTGGAATGTACAAGTGTGTCAGAATTTTAATGTTCAAACTTTAAATTCAGTTTTATCAAAATAACATTTTTGGATACTTATGTACCTTTTCTCAGAAAGTATGAGAGTTATAGAATTGAAATTATCAGTACATTTATACAACATATAGTTAAACTTTTTAACCACAATCATAATTTTATAATGTATATTAGTGATGTTAAGAAAGCAAAAACATTTTTATTTTTTTTGACTTTACAAACATTATTTTTTCAATTTCTAGTGAACTGTTACACATAACTAAATAATTGAGATTCAGAAGATAGCTAATTATACTACTAACAAGCATGCAAAAGTGTGATTCTGTATTGCAAGTAGTATCAGAGAGAAAGATACATGGATTCACATGTTTTAGAGTAAATTGTATTACTTTTCTGCTGAATAAAATAATTTTTACGGACTCAACTACGTAAGCTATCAATGTGAACAACCACTTGAAGTACTTTTCATGATTTATAAAATAATTTCAAGAAAAACCATTGAGAACTTTAAGAGCTGTGGTAATTTAACACACTTAAGGAGTAATTTCCAAGTGTTCAGACTATCTTTTCCCCTTAACACAAAAAACACACGCTGCTCTGTAGTATACAGCATGATAACTACGCATAAGATTATTCCATCACCAATCAACTATGTACTGAAATGCTGGGCTACCGCAGAGTTCGGTTATTCAACCTGTTACGAGTCGGACCGGCGGCCTCCAGTTGCGTTATTCGAGATAAACCCGATATTACTGCAGGGTAGATTGTCAGAACACTGATATACATAAATGCAAGGTTACAAACCAAGAGTCTCGCGGATCACATTCCCGTTTTAGTTAGCAGCCTTATCAGGGGCGCCCATTCTGCTTGCACTTTAAACCTTTTTTATATATTTTTTGTGCCAAGCGTTTGCCTGCCTCAGAAAAAGCGATACAAAGGATAGGACAAAAAAAGGGCACCCCATTATCGGCTTATCTCCGAGCTGAGCTAACAATGGAGCGCAAGGGGGCGTGCACAAAAAAGAAACATATAAACAAATTGCTCTCGTGTTGCTCTCCCAGCGTAAACAACAACCCCCTCTTCATTTTAAAAAAAAGAACTGCTTCCTTCCGATCTTTTGGTACAGCAAGCTTTAATCTCAGAGTTGTTTTTAACACGGCAAGCGATTTCATGTAGAAGAGGGTTTATAAGCAGACATTCTTTCACTCGATTGAGGATATATAGAGAGCTTTAATTTCTTGGGATTTTTTGGTGCTTAAAATCAACTCAAGCGTGTACAATCTTTATTAAAATGTCTAGAAACAAGTAGGAAATTACATCTTCTACATCTTGCACATAGGTAATGTTTCTGCATTGTTTCCTTGGAGTTTAAGGGAAGATTAAATATTGAAAATTATTGAAAGTGACATTTTGACTTTTGCATGCCTGTTTGGAATTTTCTTTTTAGGTACAGGTGATTCAGAAGAGGGACACCTCGCGCACTGCAACCTGTTCACATAAATCCCAAGTAAACACAGGTGGGGAATTGGCGAAGTGCCTTGCTTCGCTTTGTTTTCTTTCTTTTTTTTTAATGCTCCATTTATACCCCAGCTTTAACTATAATGGTCTTATGGGCGTCTTTCCTTTGGAACATATAGGTAACGTTGTTAACGCGTATTCGCTTGTCTTTGGGTTTCTAGTAAACTTCAGGCTTTAATCATTAAACACATTCACACTGTAATTCATAATTCCGGACTATGGGGATAATAGGGAATTATCTTGACTAGAGAAAAATTCCCATCCGCCAGCCAGGAATCGAATCCGAGACCCCTCGCACAGCAAGCAAAGCCCTTGATTAGATTGTGCTCATTAAGACGCACTGACCAGGCTTGCAATAGACTGTACAGTCCGTGATGATAGACAAAAATAGGTCTTAAAGGTCTTAGAATATTTTCACTCTTTAGGCTGACAAATAATAAAAGTGTCCTTATTTTACCTATGCATTTCCGCCTATAGTTATTCTTTTAATGTGTTTACGCTGTTCCTGTCTAACATTACGGATTATAAGTAACAAACATGAGAACACCCAGTGTTACACTGCCGTTTTTTCGCTTGCCATTTTAAATATCATTGTTACTATTAGCTATTATTATCATCGTCTAACGGTACTGTTTTGCCGACTTTGCTCACTAGGTGTTCGAGAAGTTGCCCTGTTCATTGATACGATGTTCCAACCGTCTCCGTGATTACATATGGACATTTCTTAGAACCGCTGGTGTAGTAGTAGTAGTAGTAGTGGTGGTGGTGGTGATGGTAGTGGTGGTGGTGGTGGAAATGGTAGTGGTGATAGTGGTAATGGTGGTAGTGGTGGTGGTGGTGGTGGTAGTGGTGGTGGTGGTGGTGGTGGTAGTGGTGGTGGTGGTAGTAGTAGTAGTAGTAGTAGTAGTAGTAGTAGTAGTGGTGGTGGTGGTGGTGGTGGTGGTGGTAGTGGTGGTGGTGGTAATGGTAGTGGTGATAGTGGTAATGGTGGTAGTGGTGGTGGTAGTGATGGTTGTAGTGGTGGTGGTAGTGGTAGTGGTAGTGGTAGTTGTGGTGGTGGTGGTAGTGGTAGTGGTGGTAGTGGTGGTAGTGGTAGTAGTAGTAGTAGTAGTAGTAGTAGTAGTAGTAGTAGTAGTAGTAGTAGTAGTAGTAGTAGTAGTAGTAGTAGCAGCAGCACTCAGTTTTAGAGCGCTAATGCGCCAGTTCCCTACTTACCTACTTTTACTTGGAATTGCCCCATTGAGTCCTGCAACTCTTTCAATGCACGAAGGATTATCTGCACACTCCAAATACGGCGCGGTTGGGCCACCTGGTATCACGTCAGTTTTAAACCATTTGACTGCCCCCATTCCCTTTGAATCTATAACGAAATGTTAAGTTATTTCCGAAAAGATTTCTCGATTAAAACGAAGTAGATAGGAAAATAGACTTTCGTAAGAATAATTTGTATACCCAACAATAAGCGAGAGAGGGTAAGAAAGTCATGCAAATGCATTACAAGAGATTTTTATTGCAAATTGAGTATTACTTTGAAAATCTCTTGGTATTTTCTTTTGGAAAGATTTGCGAAGATTCGGCTTCAGCGGAAAGAAATAGAATCTGGGGAATCCTTGCATCAGGATGCAATATATTTTCTGCCTCTGCAGACTTTTATCACCTTACGTATATTCTCCACGTTGCATACAAATACAGACTACGCTACTCCAGTTTTTATTACCGCAACCCCAGAACTTCTGGGGCAATAAGCCCCGAACCAATATATCTACTTACTTCTTCCTCACTCCACTACATTCCATCCTGTAACAAATGTGAGGTCCTATCGGGAAAAATGGCTACCTCACCTGCAACAGGAAGAAACATTTCCCAAGTTTGCCCCGGAAATTTCCAGAGTATGGCCAATCATTTCTCTTGTTACATCACAATTCTGCTCTAATTGCGTTACCAGGCAGCAGCGCTGGGAAAAGGAACTCTCCGGATCGTTATTAGGATTTACTGCACTCATTTCCGCAGACGCTAGCTTTATCTTACAGGACGTAAAACAAAAACACTAACGTTAGTAAAGGATCTGAAGATTGCATCAAAGATTATATGCCTACTTCCGCTTTTTATTTGCCTATTTTTACATTCTCTAGCATTTAGAGTGGAGTAGAGTGCTGTACATATTGGTAGTAGACATTTCAGTGCCCCGAAACCAAAAATGTGCTTTGTGTATTTTTATGTGCAACAACATAACTCAAAACGAAACTGTCGGACAGATACCAGACTTGGATTTAGGATTGGATTGGATTGGCTACAGAAGGGACTCGGCACGGATTCACATGGTGGATCTTGTACCTACGCCCCAGAAGGGGGCGTCCTCTGAAGGAAGGACGAGACGAGAGGAGACACCGAGCGGCCGGAATCAGGAGTGACGGCAGAGCAATAGCAGGGTCCCTAAGCTTCCAGATAGACTCCCCGACAGACCGGGAATCCCACCCCGCACAGAGTGGTCCAACGCCCCTCGAGCGTTTCGGATACCTCCGGAGGCCAGCCGAAAGCCGATGGACAGAAAGAGTGACAAACAGCATCCTTTTCCCCTGCCACACTGCACCGAAACACCATCACCGACTCTTCCAACTCTGAAGGAGATCAACGGATGAAAGATGAAGTGAAATGAGAAGGAAAGGACAGTATTTGCCTGGCAAGCCGGGAAAACCCCGAAAAAACACATGGATCAGGAAGATCGGACACGGGAATAGAACCGCGACATCCGGAATGCGGTCCACAAACGAAACCGCCTGAGCCATCCGGCTCGGTTGACTTGGATAAGTTCAGCACATTAAAAAATGCGACACAAATATTTAAGTAAATACACCACACAAAGCTATAGGTATTTGGTTGTTACTTTTTCGATATTTCATATATATTCATAGCTGCTACTAATTATTTTAATTAAAATACAACATAGTTGACATACTTTCATTACTATTAAAATGTATAGCTTAAATTTTTTGGGAATAGACTGTGAAGTCCTCTTCATTCGGAAGGAATTTTGTATAAATGGTAACCAGAAGAGATAGACAAAAACATACTCGTCGAAAAATGTAGATATCGTTAAAACACATAATATATGTCAATTTTCTGACATTAACCATTTTCTAGATACTCACTGCTCATTCATTTAATTTTTCAATACTTTATTTTTGTAAATAATAGATAAATGAAGTGCTAAGTGACCACTTTTTCGTTTCTCGTGATGTCATATAAACAGATTGAGCCATGTACACACGACGGAACTGTAATGAAACCATTTAATCATTTAGTAAATAGAAACAAAATTTTTAAGAACAGTTTCCAGAAGAAATTTAAAAAATTATGATGTGTTACACTCACATGACTTTCTCTACTCTTGTACAAACTATTTTTACAAACGCTTATTCTCCATATGCTTCATGTTAATCGAGATGTTAATCTTATTGCTAATTTTCTTGTAGCTGCAAGGGGAATATGGTAGGCTTTAAGCTATAGTCAAATCTTTTAAGAGCTGGTTGCTATGTGGAGCATTTCATTCTCTTTACATTGGCAGGACAAAAAAAATTCATAACGAATTCCCATTTGAGAAAAGGTATAAGTATTGGAAAATTTAAGGGAATAACAAGCAATATCTCGAAAATGCTTCACTCAACAACAACAATATATGACATAAATTGTGTATTTTAACGCGATCTACATTTTTTGTGTAGTAAAATTTCGTCTATCTCTTATGGTTTACTAGTTATGCAAAAATCGTTCACAATGAAGAATACTTTTGGAGACATTCCCAGAAAATTCGAGATATAAATTTCATTTGTCATGAAAATATCTTAAACATACGATATTTTAATCAAAATCGTTAGAGTCATTTTTGAGAAAATTAAAATTTTCGAAAAATGTTCCATGTAAAGGGTAATCTGGGGTGGGGGAATTTTCTTGAAAACCTTCGTGTCGCATCTCTGGAAGATACTGAACCTAAATACGAAGTTTGGTGTTTATCCGACTGTTGGATTCTGAGTTATGCTGTTCACAGGCACAGACACACACACACACACAGATATGTTTCCAAAAATGCTTTTTTTGGATTCAGGGGGTCTCAAAACATGAATTTCCGTTGAAATCTCGGTATCGAATTTTTGGGTGGAATACAATACTTCCCCTACTTACTATGCGTAGTATTGAAAGTAATAAGGTATATAAAGTCATATCAATGTCACTCAGAGGTTTTACTAGTCATAGCATGTAGGTAAATGGTAACCAGACTATTTTATAAAAGTTTCCTAGTTCAGAAGAACAGTTCAAGTTGGCCCTCGCAACTTTGTGCAGCACTTCCTTCAGGAACCCGGAGACGAATGATAATAAAAAGATAGTGATGTCTGGCAAGTTAAGCCATTATCTGCCCTTGTCCTGGGAAGGACGACGCTGGAAGTGTTAGCTGATATGCTAAAGAATTGTCTGCCTTAAGTTGCCAAGAACCGGGTTAAATTTTCCCTTTGAAATCCCAAAATACTTCCCTCGCTGCTACACAAAAGGAAATGTTGATTCAGAAACGTTATTCAGCATTCGCCTTGCAAATCCCGATACACCGGCAGCCAGTGAACTTTATTTACGGTCGGCTTGTTCCTAGGACTTTAGTATCTGGAAGCCACGTTCTTTCTTATTCTACCCTCTGTGAAATGTTACTAAAGGCACCGCCTTTATAATCATACTATATCCTTCGTTCTGATCTTGTAGCTTGCTATAGGTTGTTTCGCATTTTACGTTTCACACAATAAGCAATCAAGCACTGAAATTAGGAATACCTACAAACATCCTAGATATACAGAGTGCGTTAGAATAATGTGGAGACAATTTTAGAGCTGAAAGCCAGTAACAAAATAAGTATTTTGAAGTTAGGAACCAGAAACGTTTTTACCGAGCTACATGCGTCAACATTAACTCAGAGTCTCCGATTGTGAAACCCGTTTGTGGGTGCTGGATGTAAACAAAACGCACTATTGTACAGTACTAGTCACTGTCGCTAAGTGTGTTTGCTGGAAGCCTACTGTATGGTACGTCAAAATGAATGAATAAACGTCACTTCTACATTTTTATACACAATCCTTTTTACAATATTCCACTTATAAACTAACTTAACCTATGTACAAATTTTCTTGCCAGCTATGTTCTACCTATACTGCTCATTTTGCCTGGCATCCTGGCCTCCCATACTTTTTGTCTCCATTCTGCTAATTCTTTGTATTCTGTCATATAATGCTGTGTGCTTTTGCTACCTCCACATAGTTCACAAATTCCATTTTTTCTGCCTCTTAGCCCTCTCAGGTACATTTATCCTGTTCTCATCCATGCAAATGCTTCTTTTTCAGCTATATTACAATGATCCACATACCTTCTCTTCCCCATTTCGTTTTTACTAATCTATAGAACCCTAGTGAGTTTTTATTCTCTAAGCTTCCCCACATCTCTTGTCTTTCTATGTCCTCCACTCTGTTTCTTACTATTATCCAAAGCTGTTGCTATTTCTTTCTCCTGCTCTGCAAATATCTCCCATTCCTATCTTCTCCATAATTTTTTCTAACCCTGTCCACCAGCTATTTTTATTTTTCATACTCTTTGGTTGTTCCATTCGTATATTTAAAGTTTCCCCTTCATCTTTTTTCAGGCATCTAAACCAAAATTTCAATATCCTTTGCAGTATCACTCCCTTTCTTCTTGTTCTTCCTAATTCCACTAACGCTACTTCCCCTGGTGCTGATCTTGGTAACCCCAATAGTTCTTTACAGAACGTTCTGCAACTCTGGTCTATTTTTCTGTTTAATTCAGATCCCCCCCAATGTCAACTGCATATAGCATTCTTGCTTCTACCAATGCCTCATACATTCCTTCTATCTATTTAGTTGGCATTCCTAATTTGTATTTACAATTCCTTACTCCTACCATTGTTGCCTTTTCTTTAGCCATAACCTTTCTGCTGTGCACTACCTATTCACCATTACTGCACGTCCTCACCCCCAAATAATTCAACTCCTTGACAACTTCTAACTTTAAACCCACATCTGCCATTTCTCTTCTTTTTGTAGCTTATTTCCTCATTTAATACCATATTTTTGTATGTATTTATACGTCAATAAGTAAACGCTGTGGCGCTACGCCCGTGAAAGGCCTGGCCTGCCAACCTGACTAAATATATAAAATAAAATAAAATCTGAATATACTATTCCGGTACCTTGGCTACTACACCGGGACGTACATTCAAACTTTACATTTATTCTCACAACATATTTACATGTTATATTACATCCAATTCTTTTCAGATAAAATAACTACAAACGATACAATGTCTATAAAATAATAAGAATATAATAATAAAAGAAAGATAGATAATAGAAATTATTAAATTAGAGGAAATGCGTAAAAAAACTTAGTTACAATTAATTCTAAATTCTATATATATCTGCACTTACTGGTAACCAGCTACTATCTACTCTTATGGAACTATATTCACTGGAAACCAGTGAAAATGTACTGATAGCCAGTACAAAGCCTTCTACTGAACTACTACTCATTTTAATAAGTGTATTTATATTTATATTTTATATAAAGTTTTCGTTAATTAAAAGTTTTTATAAACTTAAAGTTATCTATTCATAACATTCCATTGTTTTCATAGTAATTACTTAATTTATAGTAGTTCGATATTTTATTTAATTCGTTTATATATTTATTTATGCATTTATGTTTATTTGTGTATTTATTGATCCCGGCCTTACGCCCACGTGGGCACGGCAGAGGTGGACGATCATCCAACCGATACGGGGAAGTCATGCTGCCAGCATCACGCATCCCCAGCCGGAAAGTTGGCTCACGCAGGCCAGGACCGCTGCCTATCGCAGCGCCTCACTTTCCACGATGCCGAGTGGGCACCATTCCTATACCCGGGACCTAAAACCCGCACCGCCTTTGGGTGGTACAGAACCCGGCGCATTCCGTTGCCGGGAACCAGAGCACCATACTCTAGCCCGTTGTAGCAAGGCACAGGACATGTTACCGCAATACCTTCCTTTCTTTCCCTATTCTGTCTTGAAGTTTAACGTCCTTTAACAGGACGTTGAGCGAAATAAATGGTTTAAATGCTCAAACAGGGCCCAGCTTAAAGTTACCCTACATTCGTCTTCTCGGGATAAGGGAAACCCTATCCACGTATAGGGCATACAACACACGGGGGGCACCCTCACTCACCGCGACCTAAGGGAGATCTGTTGTGACAGGAGGAAGGGATGAAGTGGAAATAGACTACAGCCGCAGGTAGACAGGCCAAACACATACGCGGAAGCACCTAACAGTTCCTTACTCGAAGACCCTTCCCAATAACAGAGCTGCCTAGAGAGGGGATGGACGACCCGTTCAACCAAGCAGTCCGCTAGTGCCCACGGGAACAATCCGCATTCACGCAACTGGTACTGCCTTCCGCCACGAAACCTAGAAGCATACCTGAAAGATGAGAGGTAAACAGAATAAAAGGGAAATGAAGGAAATTATATCGTGGTAGATGAGAAATCACTCCAGCTTTCGCCTACCGACCAGGGACAATCATAAGATAGCCAAGATCATAGTGGGCAATCGACGGGAACAAAACCCGGGGACCTCTGAGATGCAAACCTCTCACGCTATCACAGAGCCATGTGAGGTGTGCTCCTAGTGGACACTAGAGAGCTGCTTGGTCGATGAGTCGTTCAAGTCCTCTCAAAGCAGCTCCGTGGCCTGCGGCCTGTAGCCTCCAGTGATTACTTCACTTCATCCCTTTCTCCTGGGGAGTAAGATTCCTAAGTGTGCGAGGTGTTGTGTAACCTATAACCTATCAGTTACATAGTTTTGTAAATTAATACAGTTTCGGATTTAAAGTTTCACTCATCCCAATTTCCTTGTGTGGCTTAAATAAAACTGACATACAAATGACACTTGGCTGCAGTTACACCTGAGTTTGCTTCAGTTGGCTCTCGTCTGCCCGGCAGAACTATGTCGTTGTATTTGGTATTTAAGAACTTAGAAATTGGTGTGCTATAGACGCATCGTTAAGCATCAAACCTTTGGGAACATCAAACCTATCTTGCAATGTGCAGGAGTAAAAGAGTTGGCAACGCTTAATACACTGTAAGCCTGAAATCTCTGTGGCTTGCCTTTATAATAAATTCCAATTTTTCTTCTTCTTAATTTCCAGGGCTTGGGGGTTATCCCGTTCCGAACCAAAGGTATCTCTAATCTAAACAATCGATACCTCGAAAATGGTTCACTCAACAAAAAAATGTATAGGACATAAATTGTGTATTTTAACGCGATCTACAGTTTTTGTGTAGTAAATTTTTGTCTATCTCTTATGGTTTACCAGTTATGCAAAAGTCGCTCATAATGAAGAACACTTTTGGAGACATTCCCAGAAAATTCAACATATGCATTTTATTTGTCATGAAATTATCTTAAATATATGATATTTTAATCAAAATCGTTAGAGCCATTTTTGAGAAAATTAAAATTTTCGAAAAATGTTCTACGTAAAGTGCAATCTGGGATGGGGGATTTTCTTGAAAACCTTTGTGTCGCATCTCTGGAAGATACTGAACCTAAATACCAAGTTTAGTGTTTATCCAACTGTTCGTTTCTGAGTTATGTTGTTCAGACACACACGGACATGTTTCCAAAAATACTTTTTACTTTCTCTACTACGTATAGTAAGTAGGGGAAGTATTGCATTCCACCCAAAAATTCGATACCGAGATTTCACCGGAAATACATGTTTTGAGACCTCCTGAATCCAAAAAAAGCATTTTTGGAAACATGTCCGTGTGTGTGTCTGTGTGTGTGTGTGTCTGTGTGTGTGTCTGTGTGTCTGTGAACAGCATAACTCAAAAACGAACAGTCGGATAAACACCAAACTTGGTATTTAGGTTCAGTATCTTCCAGAGATGCGACACGAAGGTTTTCAAGAAAATCCCCCCACCCCAGACTACCCTTTACATGGAAGATTTTTCGAAAATTTTAATTTTCTCAAAAATGGCTCTAACGATTTTGATGAAAATATCATATGTTTAAGATAATGTCATGAGAAATGAAATGTATATCTCGAAATTTCTGGGAATGTCTCCAAAAGTATTCTTCATTGTCAACGACTTTTGCATAACTGGTAAACCATAAGAGATAGACAAAATTTTACTACACAAAAAATGTAGATCGCGTTAAAATACACAACTTATATCATATACATTTCTTTTGTTGAGTGAACCGTTTTCGAGATATTGCTTGTTATTTCCTTAAATTGTCCAATATTTATACTTTTTCTCAAATTCGTTATTCATTTTTTTGTGTCCTAGACATGCAAAGAGAATGGAATGCTCCACATAGCAACCAGCGATAAAATATTTGACTATCGCTTAAAAGCTACCATATTCCCCTTGCATCTACAAGAAAATTACCCATAAGATTGACATCTCGATATCTCGATTAACATGAAGCATATGGAGAATAGGCGTTTGTAAAAATAGTGTGTACAAGAGTAGAGAAAGTCATGTGAGTGTAACACATCAGATTTTTTTGGATTCAAGGGGTCTCAAAACACGTATTTCCGGTGAAATCTCGGTATCGAATTTTTGGGTGGAATACAATACTTCCCCTACTTACTATACGTAGTAGAGAAAGTAAAAACTGATCGATAATTAAGATTCAGTATTTCAACACGAGTTTGAAATCGGAGAAGTGGATTATGAAAACGCAGACATTGAAGAGACACGTTTATTGGATTGCATCTTAATTTCCACTCTAATGTATGCTGTGTACAGTGGTACAGTTGCTATAGAGTGTAACACGCTAAGCAACTGAGAATTCCTGAAAGAGACTCAAGTCTATGTTAGGAAATACATAGGAGATGCATCTTTAGAAATTCCGTCAGACTATATAATTCTAATCAAGAATTTTATAAAGAACCTCAGGGTCGTCATTGATCCCGAACAGTGGACGAATAAAATTCTGGAAACTCCTGGGAAAACTTTTTATGTGCTTTACAGCTATCAAAGGATCCGGAGTATATGGCATAAGAACAAGGTACAAAAAGCTTTTTTTCCTTGGATGAATATGCTACTGTTTTTGAAGCAGATATATATATATATATTATTCAATACATACAAGAAAACATAAGGAGAGCTTACACTGGTAAACAAATCCAGTATCTTCTCATATAGCCAGATTCACTTAAAGCTTCAAGTAGTCATAAGGTGACGTCAGGACTGGTTTTAAACTGTCTAAACATGTTCACAAGCTTGACAGAACAGAATGAAATTCAACTCATCTGGGTGCCGGGTCACAGTGGCATAGAAGGAAATGAAAAAGCTGGTGAACTTGCAAGACAAGGAGCAGCTTCACAATTTATTGGGTCAGAGGAACATCTCGGTGGTGTAAGAGAGGCTATTCAGAACTGGTCTAAACTAAAACATCATAAAACCTGGCTTAAAACTCCAGGAAACAAACATAGCAAACTATTTATTAGAAAACCATGTAAGAAAGGAGCTAAAAGCTTACTTAAATGTAACATCTGGATATGATTTGGGGAAAATGTTTTCAGAACCAGAAGAATTTGAAACCATATCTGTTATGAGACTGTATTCCTTGGTAAAAGGAGCAGGCATAATGAATTGGCTTTAAAACAATACAGGTAGCACAAAAACCCCAAGGATGAATTTCTTCCAGAGCAATGATGTAAAGCTGTATTGTATAAGACAATACAAGATGTACAGTGCTTTTCTTTGACACTGTGATTACTGCACGGCGGCACGCGTGCCCACCGCTACAGCTCGGCTCGTGCCCAAGTATTTACAATATCCCAGGAACCGCCTTACATTCCCATAGTTACAGTTATCATAAGAGATAATATAAATGTAATCTCTCTCTATCCACAGGAAGTTTTCCTTCACACTCAAGAGTTCAATATATGAAAATGAGTGAATTTCTAGCCTAATATTTTCCTTTAGTGCTTCCAATATATAGGTTCCTTTTTCCATACTTTTGTTTTCCAAGCTCCCCCATAAATGAAAATTGCATAGGGTTAAATCAGAGAATCTTCAGGGTCATAATCCTTTACTATTTCCCCTTTCATAAAAAGTTTCCTGAAATAAATTAAGATAATATTAATAAATGGCTCATAGCTGTATTCGGAATAACAAAAGTCTTGTTGGAAAAACCCAGACTGACAGTCAACGTGGATCAGCTGTTCAAAAAACTGTGTAAGCCATTCCTGTACCTCCCTGCAGAATATAGCTCCTATTATTCTGTATGCATTTGCTGCATACCACTCGCCAACTTTCGTGTCATGCAGGGATATCGTGTGTAAAATGGGCTTCTCTGTGCTTTAGTGTTTGTTATTTTACGATGGAACATAACTATGTAAATGGAACCATACCGAAGGGATGGCTCAGGCGGCGGCAAGGTCTGTGGCCCGCATTCAGGAGGATCCGGGTTCCAGCCTCGGCGATCGTCCACTCTGATCCATGGATTTTAATTGGGAGTTTTCCGGCTCATCAAACGAATGGGGTGGTTTCTTTCAGCCCCGATTTTCCTGCCCCTCCATTTCGTTTCATCCATCATTCTATTCGGTTTCTTACTGTCGAAAGTGTCGGCGATGATGTATTGGTGCAGCGAGGCAGGGGAAAGGGATGCTCTCTGTGATCTCTCTCTGTCCCTCGGCTTTCGGCTAGCTGCTGTGTGCCTGTCCATCTACGGGGGTGTCCACTTTTGGAAACTTAGAGACCCTGTCTCTGCTATATCGTCCCTCTTGAATCTGGCCGCCCAGTGTTTCTTTTCGCCTAATCCTTCCTCCGGGGGACGCCCCTCCAAGGGCGTAGGTACAATATCCCCTCTGGATCGGTGTCGAGTCCCCTCCGTTCAAAAAAATAATATGTGATAGGATTAGAATTAAGTGACGGCGGGGACATCCAGCACTTCGACTTGCAAGGTATCTTTGGTGCATACACCCTCGGGAGGGATGGATGAAATGAAAGAACCACAGGAGATGTTTGGACTGGAGGACCGACAGAGACGCACTGAGTTCCCTAAAAGTTACAGGCTTGACCACCCGGCCGGACAGCACTCAACGGCGGCCCTCCCGAGTCATCGGAGAGTGGTTCACAGGACTTCTCCAGCGGAGACCGGGGAAAGTTCGAACCAGCATCGGCCGCCATCTGACGGGGCCGAGAAGTTTTTCTAAACATCAAACCTCTGCGCTATCTGTCCGCAGCAGACCGACACACAACCCCGCAGTAACCTGTAACGTGAACTGAGAGAAAATGGAGAAGAGAGAAATTCGGAGGTGAATTAATTAACCTTCCCTGCATTCGCCTACCGACCCGAGGAAACTCCCGAAAAACCCATGGGTCAGGAAGTTCGGCCGCGGGAATCGAAACCACGACATCCTGAATGTGGACCATAGTCTTTATCGATTGAACCGTCCCGCTCGGTTTAAGATTAGATAAATAGAACTATGCTTCGTCAGAGAAGGATATTAAACGTGGGTCAATTACTCTGTCATTTCGCAAAATCCAAATCTACTACACTGATGATCATAAGTGTATGCAACTACCCTTATACAATGGAAGAACTAAAAGAAAACATCAGACGAGAAACTTGTTCAATTTCACATATTGATCTCTCGAGTGTAAATGAAGATGCCAGAAATATGTGGATAGAGTAGGACATTTCCAACATCTCTTATGATATGCTTATCATTATTGTAATTCTAACCCTGAGAACGTGAGGCGGTTGCGGGGATATTATAACAGTTTCGGCGAGAGTACGAGCTGTACCGGCCGGCGTGCGAACCGTCTAGCGGTGGCCATAGTGTGAAGGAAAACCACTGTGTTATACCGGGTGTTTCAGAAATACTTTTAGAAACTTCGGGTATGGGTTCCTCACACCAAAAGAAGGAAAAAAGTTCATATGAACATATGTCCCATAATCCTTGGTTTTCGCGTTATTCCTGTCACAATGAAAGTGTAAGTTCAACGGCCTTCGGGGTCCAACCTCAAAACTTCATTTCTCTATGCATTCATAGAAGGCGTTGACCCATTGTACTACATACGGTATATGGCGAAGTGATGCCATGGAGACTTGTTTACGTTTGTCATTTGTCAATAATCTGTCTTCAACGTTTCAATTGTGTACATGTAGTGAGTTAACTGCTCGTGTTTCGTTCCACCATGGCTGGATATTCATTTCGTGAACAGGCAGACATGATTTTTATGTATGGTCGCGCGGATGGTAATGGACATGAGGCTGCGGTGCTCTATCAGATGGAGTTTCCAGACCGAAGACAACCCAGTCATCCAACCTTTGTCGCTGTTTATCGTCGCCTTGTTGATAAATGTGATAAATGCCTGGCTCCGGCACATTTTAGTCGCATTGTTCGAGATGCACTGACTGGTATCTATCATGACCGATGGATAGGCAGAGGAGGATCAGTTCCATGGCCTGCATGTTCTCCCGACCTCAATCCTGTGGATTTTTACCTCTGAGGGCATCTTAAATCATTGGTTTATCGAGCAGCCATCTCGGATGCAGAAACGCTTCATCGACGTGTCATGGAAGCCTGCGAAACCATTCGACACCATCCCGGAGTTTTTGACAGGGTGCAAAATTCCATGATTCGACGAGTCCAGGCATGCATAGAAGCAAGAGGAGGACATTTCGAGCATTTATTATGAGTTCTGTGTGTTATAAGTGCACCACTGTGTTGAACACCTCCTAACGAGAAAACAAAAGATTATGGGACATATGTTCATATGAACTTTTTTCCTTCTTGTGCTGTAAGGAACTCATACCCGAAGTTTGTAAAAGTATTTCTGAAACATTCTGTAATAATAGTAATATTTACCTGAAACTTTTATTCTATAAAAGTGTTATCACGTTCGATTTATTGCCAATAACAGCATATTATATTCTATGTATTCTCAAATTCATCACTTATTTTGGAGAATAGGGGTTTATTTATCATACTCTACTTCTTCTGTCACAAGTGTTGGGGATTATTACGTTCGGAACCAAAGGCACCTCTGCTCTTTCCATCTGCTTCTCGGACACCCTATATCTGGGTTATAAAAGAACGCCTGCTGTGATAGACGATCAAAGCCAGTTCTGAAAATTGATCACGCATTAATCAACCTACCATCTGTGCTCTCAATATCCCTTTGAGCTGCAGTCCTGGTAACGTTAAAGGGCATTTATATTTGGGCTCTACCTTTTTTTAACGTTACATTTGGTGGAGGCCCCAGGTTAGAATACATTATACATACTGTGCACAAATTGGTACACTAATTCTCCGGGATCTTAATCTACAGACAAAGCATAGTTTTCATTGCTTTTGAAAATGGCTTTCGATGCTATGAAATTAATATAAATTCTGAGAAATAACGAAAAAAAATTTGATGTGAACATATACACACACACGACTTTCCTTGTCCTATATCTTTATTAATGAGTTTACAAAGTATTATTATTAAGGCTTATTTTTCCTTCTACTACATTTTAGTCCAAATAAACTTTTACAGAAATAGCTACATTACACATTTCGTTATAGATACAAAGAGAACAGTGATAGTCAAACGTTTAAGAACTGGACGCTATATGCTGGCCTTAAAATTCCATACTGTTTCCATGCAATCGTGAGAAACAACTGAAAATCCATGGGACTTTAAATAGAATGACAAGTATTGAACAAATCGAACTTTTAATAACGGATATCTCAGAAACGGCTTATGCCACAAAAAACTGTGTTTTACAGAAATCTGCATTTTTTGTATGGTACGTTTTCGCCTGTTGCTTAACGTTTACCAGTTATACAAGATTATACAAAACTCCTTCTGAATGAAGAGGACTTCAAAGGTTATTCCCAGAAAATTCAAGATAAACGTTTTATTTGTAATCTAAATATATTTCATATATGGTATTTTAATAAAAATCGATAGCATTACTTTTTACAAAATCAAAATTTTCGAAAAATGTTCCACGTAAAGGGAAGTTGGAGTGGGGGTATTTTCTTGAAAATCTTCGTGTCGCATCCTTGGAAGATACTGAACTTTAAAATACCAAGTTTGATATTTATCCGACGTTTTAAGTTATGCTGTTCACATGGAATATCAAAAATGCTTTTTTGAAATCAGGGAGTCTCAAAATATGTATTTCCGGTGAAATTTTGGTATCTAATTTTTGTGCGAAATAACACACTTTCCCTTGTTAGGTAGGTAACAATTTCAAGTAATATATTCACTTGACCCTCTCTATCCTTTATTAGTGGTATACAAACTAATCTTACTGAAGCTTATTTTTATACCTATTACATTTCAAATACGCTTATCCAGAAATAGCTACATTACACATTTCATTATAGATACAAAGAGAACAGCGATAGTCAAATGTTTAAGAACTGGACGTTATATACTGGTCTTAAAATTCCATACTGTTTCCATGACATCGCATGAAACGACTGATGTTGACAGGGTTTTAAAGGAATGGCTAAATATTGAACAATTCGAAACATTATTAACGGATATCTCGCATAAGGATGATGCCACAAAAAACTGTATTTGAAATAAATTGTGTGTTTTAAAGAGATCTACATTTCTTATGTAGTACGTTTTCGTCTATCGCTTAACGTTAGCCAATTATACACGATTATACAAAATTCCTTCTCAATGAAGAGGGCTTCAGAGACCTTCCCAGAAGATTCAAGATACACATTTTATTTGTCATATAAGTATCTTTAATGTATAGTGTTTTAATCAAAATCATTAGAGCGATTTTTAGAAAAAAAATGTAGTTTGGTGTGTGGGCATTTTCTTGAAAATCATCGTACCGCATATTTGGAAGGTACACATAAATACCAGGTTTGGTATTTAACCGAAATTTCGTTTTTGAGTAATTTTGTTCATAGAAACACACAGACACACACGGAACTTATTCTAAAACAGTCCTATTAGATTCACGGGGACCGCAAAACATGTATTTCCGGTGAAATCTCAGTATCCAATTTTTGGTACAATACAGTATCTTGTCTAGCTGATATGTACTGGTACAGAAAGTAAAAAATCCGATGTGTTACACTCACATGACTTTCTCTACCCTTGTACAAACTATTTTTACAAACGCTTATTCTCCATCTACTTCATGTTAATCGAGATAAACATTTGCAGACTCTATCTTATTGCTAATTTTCTTGTAGATGTAAGGGGAATATAGAAATACAGTATCCTTTAAGCATAGAGATAGCTTTTAATAGCTGGTTGCTATGTGCAGCACCATTCTCTTTGCCACAGGTTAATACTGTTTGCATATCAAAGATTAAAAAATGAATAACGAATTCCCATTTGAGAAAATAAGTATTGAAAAATTTAAGGGAATAGCAAGCAATATCTCGAAAATGGTTCACTCAACAAAAAAAAATGTATATGATATAAATTGTGTATTTTAACGCGATCTACATTTTTTGTGTAGTAAAATTTTATCTATCTCTTGTGGTTTACCAGTTATGCAAAAGTCGTTCACAATGAAGAATACTTTTGGGGACATTCCCAGAAAATTTGAGATGTACATTTTATTTGCATGAAAATATCTTAAGCATATGATACTTTAGTCAAAATCGTTAGAGCCATTTTTGAGAAAATTAAAATTTTCGAAAAAAAGCTCCATGTAAAGGGTAATTAGGGGCGTGGGGATTTTCTTGAAAACCTTCGTGTCGCATCTCTGGAAGATACTGAACCTAAATACCAAGTTTGGTGTTTATCCGACTGTTCGTTTCTGAGTTATGCTGTTCACAGACACACACACAGAGACACACACGGACATGCTTCCAAAAATACTTTTTTTATTCAGGGGGTCTCAAAACATATATTTCCGGTGAAATCTTGGTATCGAAATTTGGGCGGAATAGAATACTTACCCTATTTACTATACGTAGTAGGGAAAGTAAAAGGGTATCCAAGCATTTTCATTGAATATTTTCTTTAATTTTCGGTCTTCAAAGGAACCAAATAGGAATTCAGATTTCAAGACTCTTGTAAATGTAACTAACGTTTTTGCTATGTCAAGTCCTGCTTCCACTTGTTGTGGAGTTCTGTAGTATTGCATGGAATGGCGTTGGTGGAAGACATTATTTGATCCTTGGTCAATAAATTCATTAAACGCCACTTAATTACATTGCAAGCAGACATTTGTTCCCATTGCGTCGCTTGGAGACGCTCCCTTGATGTACAACAAAGTCCTTGTTTCAAAAGATTAACTCTGAGCTTTACACCAATGAACACTGGAAAAAAGCGATCACAAAGGGCCAGAGGACTAGAGAACGGACTTTAAAACCTGTATCTGATGGACGAAAAGGAATCTGATGTATTGTATTCGCATGACTTTGTCTATCCAGCATCGTTTAGTTTTATATCCCTTCCACAAAGTATTCTTCCAAAAGCTTAAGTTTTTCCAATCACCTACCTACAGAAGAAGTATTGCATTCGACCCAAAAAGTCAATATCGATATTTACTGTAGTGTATGGTTTGAGGTGTCCTGAACGAAATACAATATTTTTTATAAAAAATTCAATTTATGACGGAACAGCGCAAAAACGTAAATTAGTGTGGATACCGAAGTTGGCATTTGAATTCAGAATTTTCCAAGGATGAGATATAGATAAGGTTCTCAAAGTAAATACCATTAGATTCTATAGTCCTAAACCACCTTTCAGCGCGGTGTGCCATCCCGCAACGGTACCAGTTTATGGGTTTTGAGGCGACAAATTCGTTGACACCCATTTCAATTGCTTCAGTGTTTTCAAACTTTCTTCCATAGGAATGGGCCAGAATCTAAACGGATGGTAATCCGATGGCGCAAGATCAGGGCTGTATGCTGGATGTAGTAGCAGCTATATGAGGTCCCACATTGTCCTGCTGCAAGAGAGCACTGTTTCTATTAACTAATGTCGGGCACCTATGCCTCAAAATTTGATACCTCATTCCAGATGTTGAGAATAAGGATCCGCGTTGACTGCACGTCCATTTAGAGCAAATCACACCTTCAACATTCCATCAGACATATAATCATTATTTTGGGACCGAACAGAATTTTTAACAACTTTTGCAGGCTGACGGGTGTCGATCTATTGTTTTGAGGTGTCAAAGTTGCAGTAATATACCCACTTTTCGTCGTCACATGTGACAGTTCTCCCGATGAATCTAAAATCCCAGGGATTAGTGATAAACTGACGACGGATATCCACTCTACCTGAGCTTGATCAGATGTCCATTCATGTGCAGCTTCTAAAAGATGTTATAAGTGTCTTAATATAGAAATTTATGACATCTTTTGAAGCACCAAGTTCTTTCGACAACCTTGGAGTGCTTGTCTGCGGATTTTCTTCCAAAACTCTGCGTGTATTCTCAATATTCCATAACTTGGATCTTCCAGAACGTTGTAATATTTTCATTTCCATTACTGAAACGCTGAAACCATGGTTTTTCTACTCACTCACTAACATGTTCACCTTCCACTTCACATATTCTTCGAGCCGCGGCAGCAGCTTTATAACCTTGCTTCCAGTAGTGTTTCAGAAGCACTCTAACCTCAAACATTGCTGCATCCATTTTAAAATGTTGCATTACCAAATGCTGGCTGCTAAGCTGTTAACAAAACAGAACAATAACCAGAGCACCCCATAAATAGTATTGACAAAATTAAAACATATATACGTACGACATAAACCCAATTAAAAAAACCTATATTACTTGAGACAACCTAAGACCAAGATTTTCAAGAAAATCTCTTGACCCCAAGTAACCCTTTAGTTACTTTTTATTTTATCAAAAATTGGTTTGCGCCGGGAAACAAACCTACCACACTCATATGCCCTTTTTGCGAGCATGGATAGAATAACCGCCACTAACTAGGGTGCTTAATCGGAACCGCCCATCTCTCCCACATGCTTCCCTTTCCTTACGCTATGCACGCATAATACTAACAAAGCAAAACCTTTTACCTGCATATTTAGATTCTAACAGCTTGTACATGGGAAGGTAATATAGCCTCTAAGCATGATCCTTACCGTGGGCAAGGGTGTGAGGCCACCCCTAAATTTTTTTAAAAATCTGATGTGTTACATTCCCACATCCTTCTCCACCCTCTATTGTTTATTAATAGATATATTAATTATTCTTACGAAAGTTTATTTTTCTATATACTTCATTTTAATCCAGATAAATCTTTGCAGAAATAGCTACATTACACATTTCGTTATAGATACAAAGAGAACAGCGATAGCCAAATGTTTAAGAACTGGACGCATTATGCTGCCTAAAAATCCCATAATGCTCCATGAAAACACCACAATGAACTGAAAATCATGGGACTTAAAAAACAATGACAAAATATTAAAAAAATCGAAACATTAACAATGGATATCTGGGAAGCGGCTGATGCTACAAAAAAGTTATTTGCAATAAATTGTGCGTTTTAAAGATATTTTTTTTTCTTTTTGTGTAGTGCATTTTCGTCTATCGCTTAACGTTTACCAGTTATGCAAGATTATACAATATTCCTTCCGAATAAAGAGGACGTGCATTTTATTAGTCGTGTAAGTATTTTTAATACATGGTAGTCTAATCAAAATCGTTAGAACAATTGTTTAGAAAATCAAGGTTTTTCCGAAAATGCTCCATGTAATGTGTTATTTTGGAGGGATTGTCTTTAAAATCTTTGTGTCGCATTCTTGGAAGGTACTGAACATAAATACCAAGTTTGATATTTATCCAACATTCCATTTTTGAGTTATGTTGTTTACAGACACCAGGCGTGCACGTGGAATCTTGTCTAAAATGGTTTTCTATACAGGGGGGCTCAAAACACCTATTTTCGATGAAATCTCGATACTGAATTTTTGGGGAAATGCAATACCTTCTCTACCTACTAGGTAAGTGGTAGAGAAAATGATAAAAGGTATATCTTTAGCTTTCTGGGAATAACCACCGAAGTCCACTTCGTTGTGAACAAATTTTGCATTATTTTGTGCAAATAGTAAACCGTAATAGAACTTACTACCCAAAAATATAACAAACCTGAAAATTAAGTCAATTTCCGAGACATTTTCATGTAAGAAGTGCATAGTACAATAAGCTTATGCAAGAATACTTTGTAGAAGATAAGAAAATAATAAAAATAAATGATAGTAGGTCGCGAAAGTCTTATGAATGTAACACAACTACTTTGTTTTATGTTTACTACAGATCAGTCTTACAAAATTATTACTTTTTCGCCACTCATCTACCAGGTGGCCCAAACAAGCCGTCCTTTGCAGTTTTATGTTTCCCGCATACATAGTGCAAAAGGAGCTTGCACATCACTGTTGTTCAAAGGGACAGAGTGCAGACACAAAGCGAAAGGTCACTGAGGTAGTGCTGCTCTCTGCAGGTGTTTACGTGGTACTTTCGTACTGATAAGCGTCGTATGGTCGCTTGCTCGCAGTTCGAGCCAGGTCATTCAGAAAAAAGGTAACGTTCACCGCTAACGAACACACAGATATGGTTACGATCTGTGTGGAGACGCACCAAAATGCTGCTGAGGCTTGAATACTGTGTTCTGAAGATTTTCGATATGGCATCTATCTTCTGCGTACGTTTTTGTTGGGGGGGTGCAGAAATAATATTAAGAAGCCTGAGAAGACCTTACATCAATTCGTTCACAGAGGCGGGTATGTTTTTGCACATGCTTATTATGAATAATGCACTAATAGAAAATTATTTAATTCTAACGCACCTTTAAGGGTACATAAATATAATAAAATAGAATTTTGTTTAATCTTCTTAACTTAGTGGGAAATTAGTGCCATATACCTAGTTGTACTGATTGTAGATTAACTGTCATGGAACTAAACTACTTAATACGTGTGCTCAGGTTTGCGTCAAGCGGCAAACGTGAATTCTTGTTAATGAGCGAATTGCTTATTAAATAACTCATAACACCTCCCCCCACCCACCCACACATACACAAACTCTCACACACACATTGGTACTCTCTAATTCAAACGCTAGACTCTAAGGAGGTATTTTTAACACTTAAATGATTATAGTCCAATTATATAATATGTAAATTCAATAACAGCCCGCATTGAAACAATATGTGTATGTAATAATTTGAAATATGTATGTAACAGTCGTTGCATATACTTATATTATTGTATGCATGTTCAATAACGTTATGTGAATGTATTACGTAATTTAATAATGTAGGAGCTGTGAGAATAATAAGTTCAAAGTTGCTAGCAATGAGGTAACAATGAGACAACCTTGAGGCAATAATGAATTTGAAAGTTCAAATGCTACTAGTCATTCTTGGAGCAAAAGTAATGTAATTTTAGTGACAGTTTATAAAAATATCCAATCAACAACCAGAAAAAGCTTTAGTTAAATGAAGGTATTCTATTGGAGTAGGATTAGCCAATCAGAGACTTGAAATACAGAAATTTACAAGTTTAGACGGTTGAAATCAATTCAGTTGGTTGCAAACAGCGTTACTAACCAGACGCAAAAAGTGTCCTCAAGAAATTCAATACGTATTCGTGTGAGACGAAAATACTTTACATGTTAAAAAGTGCAAGTAATTAGTTTAAAAAATCTCACAGCTCTCTCTATATCAGTGAAGTGTTATTTAAATCGTGTCAAGTGAAGTAAAATTATAATCTGTGTAAGCCTACATTCTTGTCGCACCATAACCCTACAAAGAGAAACGTGTCTCTAACAATAATACTGACGCAGCTGAGGCAAACATAAACATAATATTTAAAGAAACAGTCAAAATTACAAAGTTAATATTTTTTTTTAAACTTGGGGCAAAGGCCACCTGAAAGTACATTTGGGGCGAAGGCTACCGAAATCTGTTTACTATACGTGCGGTTACAACTACTACAAGTTCCGCTCCCCAACAGTTGAAATACAATACAGCTACTAACCTTATCAAATCGGCTTTTCCATACGTGAAACAATAACCTTTCTTAACTCTGGGCATATCTTGAAATGTTTAAAACAACTCTTTGGAGCCCTGCCGGGAATTAAACCAGAACATCTCATATAGTTGGCAGTTTCTCTATCGAATGGGCTCTGGGACCAGTAATAGCAGCGAAAGTGTTCTTTTTCAATCATTGGTCTTTAATTTACGAATCTCCTCTCTGTCAGTATGCAGTCGTCTTTGCAGTTCTGCTTAGGCAAACCTTTTGGCATCCGTGCTATCCGGTTTAAACTGACTTCAACTAAGGACGGCTTGTGTGGGCCACATGATAACATATGACACAGAATGTGTGTTTGCTGAAATGTGTATTCAGTTTTGGTTTCTCTGTTACGTATAGTGATAGTATGGTATGGTATAGGGGAAGTATGGTATTCAATCCAAAAATTCTATGTTAAGATTTCACCGGAAATAGAAGCTTTGAGGACCCTGAACCCAGAAAACCATTTTTAGAAAAATATGTATGTGTGTATATAATTCAAAAACGAAACTTGGTTAAACACAAAACTTTGTATTTAAGTTAGGACTTTCAAGAATGCAACACAAAGATTTTGAAAAACAATCCGCCCTCCCCAAACTTACCTTTATAATTTTCTCAATAATGGGTCTTGACGGTTTTGATTTAAATACCACATCTTTAAGATATTTTCGCGACAAATAATTCTCTGGGAATGGCTTGAAAAACGCTCTGTATCACTGATGATACTGTGTTCAAATACCTTTTGTGTCATTAATAAACTGCAAAAGATATACAAATTCGTACTGCACAAAAAATGTAGATCTTATTAAGTCATACATTTTATGCCAAATAACTTTTCTTGTGACATTTAGCTCTTCCGAGATAATTCTTTTTATTGGTTTTAATTTTAAAATATTTACACTTTTTCAAGTGGCAAGTGACTATTCTTTTTTTTCTCGTGGCTATGTAAAGATCAATGAATTTGAAACATATCCATAAAGATCCGAATTTTAAAAATCTGACTATCATTTTGCCCTAATTCAAGATGTAGACAGAAGAATACAATTTTGTAAAAATATTTTGTAGAAGAGTGAATAGAGAAAGTCATATGAATGCAACACAATCAACCTTTTTTTAAGGGCCGTGTAATATGTAGCCTACAGCTGATGTGTCGCCCCAGTCTCAAGCAGAAATGCATCACATACTGGTAAAAGAAAGTAAAGCCATCAGTGACGAGTAACTAAGGGTTGAAGCATTGGCTAGGGGCGCTCCAGGTGGAGATTATACAAACGACCTGGAAATTGCCTCTTCTCGGCGAAACGATCCATCCAACAAAGAAGGGAGCAAATTGCCCGCATCCTCCCTCTCCACATTTTTCATGACGTCAGGATGATAAAGGGTTGTAATGGTGCACAAAAACAGTCACGAACCAAACTTAGCCGTAACCCATGTGTCCAGGAATCCAACACGCTTCACGTTGGCTTCAGTAATAAGGCATGTCTTAAAGGTGCATTATGTTCAATATTCCTTTTAAAACGCTTTAAATAAAGTTTTAAGATTGGTTTACACTAACCGGGAATGGGAATGACCAACTTAAAATAGTGTTATAATGCGAGCGGCCACAGTTTCTGAAATGTTGAAGTTACTGATTTAAAACTTTGTGTATATGTTTGCTGCTTTTATGATAGTGATATTACGACAATTAGTTTCCAAGATATTTAATATTTTATAGAACGTTAATAGAAATTATTCAGAGAACTTTGAATGCTCCCTAGAGCATACAATTCGAAATAGAGCAATATATTTTTCTTATTTTTAAGCTTAAAACAATCAGTTGCAATTATTTCTCTCTCTCTCTCTCTCTCTCTCTCTCTACCACATAGTACCTAGTAGGTAGAGGACTGTTGTATTCTACTCAAAAATAAACCCATAACGGGATTAACCGAAATAATCACATTTTGAGACTCCATGAAGTTAAGAAAACGCATTTACAGAAAAAGACGCTTGTATGTATGTGTATTTATATGTGAACAGTATAACTCAAAAACGAAATGTCGGATAAATACCAAATATTGTGTTGAAGATCGGTATTTTCCAAATAAACCACAGGAAGATATAACAAAAAATTTTCCACATCAAACTACCATTTACAGGGACATTGTTACGTTATTCTTGGTTTATTAAAAATCTCTTTAATGGTTTTTATTATAACGTGATATATTCAGGTGTTTCAGAAATACAGAACCTAATTTCAGGTATGTATTCCCAATATGTAGACTATAAAAAAGTTCATTACAACATATGTCCGGGAATGCTTGGTTTCTGGGTTACAATATTCACCAGAACGTATTTATTACTGTAGGTAGTTTTCTTTACAGAAGATGTCCAAAGCGTCCACCTCCTGCTTAAATACAGGCCTCACATCGACGTCTCATGGCCGTGCAAACACGACTACTAATTCCAGGAGTATTGCATGTTTCCTCACAACCTACCACAAATGGCACCACAAGTATAAATCGACAAGGTTCAAATCAGGTGAGTGCGGTGGCCAAGAAAGTGGGCCACCTCTGCCAATCCAACGATCAGGGAACCTTCTATCCAAGTACCGGCGAGCTGTACGACTGATATACGCAGCAGCACCATCATGCAAGGTGTGAGCTTGACGAATGCTCAATGGTGTGTCTTCATACACATGAGGTATGGTGTTTTCCAGGTAGTTTGTGTGCGCCTGCCCCATAGGTCTGTTGACAAGTACATGTGGTCCAATTAACCGATCACCAATGATACCGACCCAAATGTTGAGAGTGAACCGCACTTCGTGATGAGATGGAACAATTGTATGTGTGTTTTCATCTGCCCGTACCTGCTGATAGTGAAAATTTGTAATGCCAACTCGTGTGAACTGTGCTTCATCTGTAAATAATACTAAGGCAGGAAAGTTCAGATTTGTGGCACAATGCTGCATGAACCACTGGCAGAACATCAGTCGAGCAGGGTAATCTGCTGGTGATAGGGCCTGTACACGTTGCAATGATAAGAATACAGCCGTTGCTCTCCAAACAGTTGTATGAGGGACATTCACTTGCAGGGCTAACTTTCGTGTACTGGTAGGAGTCGTGTGGATAGAATCCAGAATCTCCTCCTCTACATCTGGAGTTATAGATCTTGGTCGTCCCCTTCCCAAACCTGGAGATGTAAACTTCCCATGAGCACACACACGGCGTTGGAGACGTTCAAATGTCTTCCTATCTGGACATCCTTCCTGTGGGTACCTCTCTTGGTATAAACGATGAGCCAGCACAAACGTTGATGTCCGCCTTACCGTACATGAAGTGCAGCATTTCTGACAGCTCCGTTTGGGTAAATGTCGCTCAGTCCAACGCCAAACACAACACTCAATGTGAAGAAATGTTTGTTACGTTATTTGCGCAGTTGTATTATACTTCAACTGTTGGGGAACCGAACTTGTAGTAGTTGCAACCGCACGTATAGTAAACAGTTTCCGGTAGCCTTCGCCCCAAGTTTAAAAATAATATTAACCTTGTAATTAAACAGTTTCTTTAAATATTTAATATTTATGTTTGCCTCGGCTGCGTCACTATTATTGTTAGAGACATGGAAGTCTTGGCAGGGCGTGATGCGACAAGAATGTAGGCTTACGCAGATTTTAAGTTTTAATTCACTGCTTTTTATTAATCCTTGACACAAATTAAATAGCACTTTACTGATATCGAGAGCTGTGAGATTCTTTTATTTAATACTTGCATTTTTTTTAACACGTAAACTTATTTTTCGTTTCACACGAATACATATTAAATCTTGCATCCGGTTGCATCACTGCCCGCAGGCAACTCACTAGATTTCAACCGTCTAAAATTGTAAATTTCTGTTTTCAAGTCTCTGATTGGCTATTTTTTACTCCAATGGAATACCTGCACTTAATTAAATTTTTTTTCTTGATTGGCTATTTTTATAAACCGTCACTAAAATTACATTAATGCTTCCAAGAATCACAAATAACATTTTAAACTCTCAAACTCATTATTGCCTCAATGTTACCTCATTGTTAGTAAATTTTAACTTATTATTCTCACAGCTCCTACATTACTAAATTACGTAATATATTCACATAACATTATTACACATGGACACAATAATATAAGCATATGCAATGACTTATATACATTTTTCAAATTATTACACACGCATATTGCTTCAAGGCGGGCTGTTATTGAATTTTAAATAACTAGACTGAAATTATTTAAGTGTCAAAAATACTGCCTCAAATGTACCCTTCGCTTCGGAATGAACTGTCAGTGTGTCCTGTTAATATTTTCTGTCACGGTAACTACCTGCGGGAAGAAAAACGTTCCAGTGAACATCACTGTTTTGATGGCCATAGCTAGAAACCAAGCATTTGCGGGCACATGTTGTAATGGACTTCTTTTTTATTGTCTGCATATGGGGATTGCATACCAATTTATGCCCTCTATTTTTGAAACAGTCTGTGTGTGCGTATGTATATTATATATACATACGCACACACAGACTGTGGCGCAGCTGCTACAGCCCAAGCTTTAGGAGGTCGGTGCCAGGCAGTCGGGATAAACAAAGATAAGTAGCGCTTTCGCCCAGTGTAAACGCCGAGTGATGTATAGGCACGTAATCAGAATCTTCTGGAAGTTCCCCGTTCTCTCTGCCTTTAGAACGTTCTGGAACTAACCAGCGACTACATAAGCGAGACCTCTAGCGAATAATTCTGTCAATTAGTGAATTGGCGAGTGAATTTCTGGTGCGACGAAACGTGCTATGTTCCTAGCGAGTTTGTGACAACTGACCTGACGTGCGGTGAGTGCTTATATTGCAAGAGAGATTGGTGAAGTCTTGTCTTCGATGACCTAGTGAATGAACCGTCCGGAAGACGATACTACGTCGTATGTATTTCATTATGCCGTTGGGTCATGAAGAAACTGACGTAGCAGTGAAAACCTGGACAAAGCCACAAAATATACATACTGAATTTTCTGGAAATAGCCTTTAATATTATATACGTATATATGCATACTGTTGTTATTCGTTTTAATTCCTCAATACTTGTTGTTTCTCACAATTTAATGAAAAGTGGATGGAGTTTCAAGGCTTTGACAATCGCTTCAGTCTTCTATATTCTTCTTGTATCTATAATTAACTGTGTAATCAAGCTAGTTCTGAATGTTGACGATTAAAATGAAAACTAATGACCGTCCCACTGTCGGGCGGTCAAAATCTAAAACATATAGAGATCCTATCACTTTAAATCCATTAGATTAATAATAATTTTTACTTTCTCCACTACGTATAGTAAGTAGGGAAAGTATTGTATTCCACCCAAAAACTCGATACGAGATTTCACCGGAAATACATGTTTTGAAACACCCTAAATCAAAAAAAAAGAATTTTTGGAAACATATACGTGTGTGTGTTTCTGTGTGTCTGTGTGTCTGTGAACAGCATAACTCAGAAACGAACAGTCGGATAAACACCAAACTTGGTATTTAGGTTCACTATCTTCCAGAGATGCTACACAAAGGTTTTAAGAAAATCCCCCATCCCAGATTACACTTTACGTGGATCTTTTTCGAAGATTTTAATTTTCTCAAAAATGGCTCTAACGGTTTTGATTAAAATATCATATGCTTAAGATATTTTCATGCGAAATGAAATATATATCTCGAATTTTCTGTGAATGTCTCCAAAAGTGTTCTTCAATCTGAACGACTTTTGCATAACTGATAAACCATAAGAAATAGACAAAATTGTACTACACAAAAAATGTAGATCGCGTTAAAGTACACAATTTATGTAATATATATTATTTTTTGGTGGGTGAACCATTTTCGAGATATTGCTTGTTATTTCCTTAAATTTTTCAATACTTATTTTCTCAAATGGGAATTCGTTATTCATTGTTTTGTCTTGGATATGCAAAGAGTATTAATCTGTGGCAAAGGGAATGGTGCTGCACCTAGCAACCAGCTATTAAGAGATATGTATGTGCTTAAAGGCTACTGTATTTCTATATTGCCCTTATAAATATATATTCTCGTTACATCTACAAGAAAATTAGCAATAAGACAGAGTATGCAAATGTTTATCTCGTGTAACTTGAAGTAGATGGAAAATAAGCGTTTGTAAAAATAGTTTGTACAAGAGTAGGGAAAGTCATGTGAACGTAACACATCAGAATATTTTTTATTAATTATATATATATATGTTAAGTAAGATTCTACATAATAACGAAATGAATAAGATAACTTTAACAATTTCTTTTGTTTCTTGAGTTAAAGGTTTGAGAAATAAAGGATAAATTGATTATGGATCACTCCTGGTTCCGGCCTCCCGCTGTCTCCTCTCACCTCTTTCTTGGGGGGGGGCGTAGGTACCATACCCTATTTGGAGCAGTGTCGAGTCCCCTCCAGCAACCATACTAAAATCTGATGTGGTATATTCACATGACCTTCTCTATCGTCTACCTTTATTAGCGAGTATAAAGGTATTTTTATTAAAGCTTATTTTCTATTTACTTCATAATCCAAATAAACCTTTGCAGAAATAGCTACCTTACACATTTCGTTATGGATACAAAAGAAACAGTGATAGTCAAATTTCTAAGAATTGGACGCTGTATGCTAGACTTAAAATTCCATACTGTTTCCATGCAATCGCGAGAAACAACTGAATGTTGAAAGGACTTGAGAATGACCAATTAATGAGCAATTCGTCCTTTAATAACGGATATCTCAGAAATGGCTTATACTGCAAAAAAGCTTATTTGAAAGAAACTCTATATTTTATACAAGATTATACAAAATTCCTTCTGAATGAACAGGACTTAATAGGCTGTTATTCGAAAATTTAAATATACATTTTATTTGTCATTTAAGTATCGTTCATATGTGGTATTTTAATAAAAATCGTTAAGAGTCATCTTTAGAACAAAAACATCTCGAGTTGTACTCAAAGACACACAGACACACACACAACAAAAATATTCATAGTTTATTATTTTGGGGGGGATCTATAAGTGTGAGATGTTTTGATAACTCGTCTCGCGTATACCCGAAGTGTGTAAATGTAAAACGAGAATTAAATATCAAGAAAGGATAGACACAGTTACGTCATAACGCTGTCAGTAGCAATGCAATGGTCGATAACGCATTCTATGACGCCCGACAAATTCTGATCCTTGGCGTACACATATCGGAAAACAGAAGTCTGATATTACACCGAGGAGAACGTTATTGGTTTTGCTGACGGATTCGAATCGGAAGAATTGCTTGGGGCTGATATGAAATACGAAGTGGAAAAAATAATTTTAAAATATCAACCCCCAGATGTCACTCACTGTCATAACGTTTACTGTCTGTTGTTTCAAGCATTCCTTCTTCAGCCAAAAGGTGTTTGTAAAATTCATTCCGAGTAGAAGAATATAAAAATACAATTGTTGACAATAAAAACTGAAACGTTGTACATTGTCAAGGGGTGACAGCATGGGTTCAAATCGTAATATTGCAACTCCACTCTAACATCTACCACTTTCATTTTTACTTTCTCTACTACGTATACTAAGTAGGGGAAGTATGTATTCCACCCAAAAATTCGATACCGAGATTTCACCGGAAATACATGTTTTGAGACCCCCTGAATCTAAAAAAGCATTTTTGGAAACATGTTCGTCTGTCTGTGTGTCTGTGAACAGCATAACTCAGAAATGAACAGTCGGATAAACACCAAACTTGGTATTTAGGTTCAATATCTTCCAGAGATGCAACACACATTTTCTCAAAAATGACTTAACGATTTTGATTAAATTATCATATGTTTAAGATACTTTTATGACAAATGAAATGTATATCTCGAATTTTATGGGTATGTCTCAAAAAGTATTCTTCAATGTAAACGACTTTTGCGTAACTGGTAAACCATAAGAGATAAACAAAATTGTACTACACAAAAAATGTAGATCGCGTTAAAATACACAATTTATGTCATATACATTTCTTTTTGTTGAGTGAACCATTTTCGAGATATTGCTTGCTATTCCCTTAAAGTTGCAATACTTATACTTTTTCTCAAATTCGTTATTCATTTTTTATGTCCTGGACATGCAAAGAGAATGGAATGCGCCACATAGCAACCAGCGCTCGAAAGATTTGACTATCGCTTAAAACCTACCATATTCCCTTTGCATCTACAAGAAAATTAGCAATCAGATTAACATCTCGGTTAACATGAAGCATATGCAGAATAAGCGTTTGTAAAAGTAGTTTGTACAAGAGTAGAGAAAGTCATGTGAGTGTAAAACACATCAGATTTTTTTATTGTCCTGGTAATGCAAAGAGAATGGAATACTGCACATAGCAACCAGCTCTTAAAATATTTGACTTTCGCTTAAAGTCTACCGTATTCCCCTTGCATCTAAAATAAAATTAGCAAAAAGATTAACATCTTGATATCTCGATTAACATGAAGCATATGGAGAATAAGCATTTGTAAAAATAGTTTGTACAAGAGTAGAGAAAATCACGTGAGTGTAACACATCAGATTTTTTTAGGTTCTTTTGGACGAATTAAATATAAACTCTGATAGATATATTCAAATGACTTCTTTTACTATGAATTATTCTTAAAAAAGCTTATTCTTCAGCCTTTTGTATTGAAACAATGGTACATAAATGTAAATATCGGTATTAATGTAAACAATATTATGAAAGTGTAAATATGTAATACGTTAAATGTAATGGACGCTAACTAGTCGGCAGGTAAATTTAGGTGCATTAAGCCAAGCGGTACCAAGCGAAGATAGGATGATACGAAGCACAGAGCACAAGCTGAAACATGAACAGCAGAGACGCTGGAGTGAAATAGACAGATGGAGATAGCGAGAGGTTGGAACTAAATGCTAAGTCCAAACGCGTCATGAGGAGAAAGATAAGAGCAAGTGTTCTCATACGACGCTACGGTGATAGGCCAATCACAACAGTGCTTTAAAATGGTAATGGGTAAAATAGCGTTATTTTCGGGCCCCAAGATTCGCACAATTTTATACAATTTCATCAGGGGATGAACTCCATGCCACTCAGATGGCTGAGCGTGTGAAGAAACTATTTCAATTTAGAAAAGATGAATAGAGTGGGAGGTACAGCTAGATATAAAGCCCCATAGCCTAGTAAAATAATTGTAGGATAGAATTCATAACTAGCTGCGAACAAGTGTAAATAGATTGAAGTTAAAGTGAACTTAAACTTTTAATTTCGTCCCCTGTGACTGCACCCTAGATTAAAGTTAAGAGCATAGGCCAACACAGAGGTGTGTAGGGCATTCTCTTACAGCAAGTCAACACCCACACAAGGAAGATGACGAGCAGTCGGAGAGAGTCCGTCACACTATTTCGTGTTAAGCGATATACGATACGCGTTTACAGAAATGATTTTAGCGATAATCAAATCTTAAGAAATCATCACAATAAATGCTGGTTTTGAAATTCCATTATTTCCACAACCATGAGAAACAAACAAATACCGACCTGGCACTCCAAAAACTCAAGGTTAAAGTAGAAACCAATACCAACGTACATGTGGATCATCTCAAGAAACGTTTATTCGACAAAATCTATGTTTTAACGAGATTTTCATTATTTGTGTAGTAAGTAAGAGGCTTTTTTTTGGACGTGTGGTCGGCCTAATGAGAATTTTCTTGGCACCGGGAAGCACGCTGTAATATCTATATCTGACTGCGGCGGAGTCAAATATGGATCACATAGATTTGTCATGGAAATTATAATTACAGTGACCTCATGCTTTCGTCATAGAAGATATTGGAAAAGATGTCCTTGTACCACCACACACCTCTCAGACATTTTAATAAAATGTATATTAACATTCATTACTTCTTTGTGGTCATATAAATAAAACCATGCTTCTTCCGTGAAGAAAGCGATAATTAACATATCTGAGACCCAAGTGCAGAAACTAACTCTTTACTCGCATTAGCTGGTTTCCATTTTAAAAGTTCAGTGGTATTCCAAGCGGCCAAGGTTTGCGAAATTCCCGGTTCGTGTGCAACCTTCCTCAGAGATTTCCTTGGGCTTCATTCTAGTTTTTCTCCTGTCGTCGAATTTTCCTGTGTAAGAATATGGCGATTTACTTTCGGTTCGTTATTAAGAATAGATCCCGTTTCGTAAATCTATTCAGAGATTAATAATTATTTTTCGGTGAGGCGCACGAACAGCAGAGAATCGGTCTATAAATCGCTGTCTCACTTTTCTATAAGAGTTTGTTGTCACACAGGAATCATACATGAAGACTCTGTGTGCTAAAGTATGCGATGAGGGCGTTTTATTATTATAACTGCACTATAACACTGAAACACGTGGCCTCATAACGTATCAACCTCACAGACTTCGCATCAACTGATTAGCTGGCACACGGAGAGGGAACAGAGTTAGGAAAGTGTACGCGTCGAAAAGTTGGTTCACTATTTATCCATTACTTAAGGTTTATCAGTTATACAAAACTATAGATAATGCATTTAGAATGAAGAGAAGTTCACGGGCTATTTACAAAAAATTCAAGATATTAATTTTATTTGTCATGCAAATACCTTAAACATTTAGTATTTTTTTAAAAAAAAAATTGTTAGTCATTTTTAAGAAATAAAAATAAGGTTGAAATTTTCCATGTAAAGGGTAGTTTGGAGTGTAGAGATACGCTTGAAGATCTTAGTGTTCTGAGTTATGCTGTTCGCAGATAGACACACACACAAACACAAAAACAAACACAAACCGACTATTTATTTTGTAAAAATGACTTTTTTATTTGCTAGGCCTCAAAACGTCTACATATCTCCGGTAAAAATTCACTATGAAATTTTCGGGTGAATACAATACTTCCTCTTTCTACTGGATACGTGATAGAGAAAGTAAAACTGCGTCACTTAATGGTGGCTTTAATATTCCACTCTCTGCACGATCACGAGAAACAAACGAATAGCAACTTAGGTGATATTTGAAACTTCAAATCAATATCTCGAACATGCTTTTTACTTTCTCTACCACGTACATAGTATAGGGTAGTTAAATTATATTCGAACCCACTCGCGGCCTCACTCTACTGCGCGAGACAGCCGGCAGTCGCCGGGGATAGTACGCCGGCAGAGGCGGACTAAAATCCTTACCTTATAATAGATGCTGGAAATGTTGACCTTCTGCTCTCAAACAGGCAGTATATCTCGTATAAGTATTCTCGCTCACTCTCCTAAGCTCGCAGCAGCAATTCTTGTGATGAAACGCCTCATTATGATCAGAAAATTGAAGTTCGGTGTACGATAAGTGCTAGAAGAATAATAGGGCCCATATTCTTTGATGAAACAATAAATGCAGAGCGATATCAGAGTTTAATTTTGAGGCTTGACAGAAGAAGAGAAATCGTATGGTTAGTTCCGTAAGATTCTGTAACAGCACATACGCCTACCGAATCATTACATGCAATAAGAAAGGTGTTTGATGACAGAATAATTAGTGTTGATTTGTGGCTTCCTCGTTCTCCTGACCTAACGAGTTGTGATTTTTATTTATGGGGTTCTTTAAAAGACAAAGTGTATCGTTTCAATCCTCGCACACTACAGGAACTTAGAGAAAACATTGTGCAAGAAAGCACAAGAATTTCTGCTGCTTAGCTTCGGAGAGTGAGCGAGAATATTTACACGAGGTATTCTGCCTGTTTGGGAGCAGAAGGTCAACATTTCCAGCATCTATTATAAGGTAAGGATTTTAGTCCGCCTCTGTCGGTGTAATTTCCGCGGCGACTGCCGGCTGTCTCGCGCAGTAGAGAGAGGCCGCGAGTGGGTTCGAATATAGTTTAACTACCCTAGAGTATTGCATTCCACCCAAACATTTGATACCGAGATTTCGCCGGAAATACGTGTTTTGAAGCCCTTAAATCCAGAAAAAGCGTTTTTAGAAAAAGGTCCGCGAGCGCGTGTGTGAACAGCATAACTCAAAAACGAAAAGTAAAATAAATACCAAACTTTGAAGGAACATACAGTACTGGCCACAGACAAATAATACAATAACTCATTAATGTATTAAGATATCTAATTCACAGCTTCTCAACACATTTTTTTACTAATATTGTACGTATAATTATTAAGAGGGTGTTAAAAACATATATGCATGAGAAAACACATTGTAGAGAACAAGTACATAACGTTATACCATATAAAATATAATATAAGAGGGAAGGGCCATTGTTAGCTATACAACCATAATATAAAATTATGAGAAATGCAGTAGTATTTACGTAAGCATGTAACGAACCTTGGATTCATACTTAAGACAATGGAAGTGTGTAAACATATATATAACATAAACTGTTATTGGATAGTAGCACCAATCAGGTACATTGATACATACCTATAATTCAAATATTTGCGCTAAGAAAACGGTTGAAGGGAACGCTAACAGAAGCTTGTCAGACCTCGAGCAGGAAGGTCGTGTATAAGATCGTCTCTAAATAGACGTTAAAACTACGTATTTAAAGTCTGCCAGCTATACATATTTTAACATGACGAAGGTGATAGCGAGTTGTGAATATGTACATGTGGTTTATCTAAAATATAAGTGAAATAGTTAACAGAATACATGTGTACAAAATATTTTAACATTCTCCATACCTAATCCTGACAAGAGACAAATGCTTTCCGACTCAAAAATACAGCAACCGTGGCATAATTATAAAATAATAATTTCAACATACGAACACACACACGAGAATACAGATATACGATAATCAGATTCCAGTCTACGAGAACGTCGAGATACATCACAAGAGTACAGGCATCAAGACGACCTACAGGTACGTAAACACAGCATCCATCATCAACTCCGATCTTTGCCACCTATTTTTGGGTACTAAAAGTTGGGGATGCAGTGAATCTACAGGCCTTCCAGATATTTATCCGGAAGGAACGCTGGGAGTTGGACAAAAGGACCACGTTGGCCTTGGATCTCCCACATTTAAGGAAGCTCTAAGTGTCCACTGCAGGAGGGCATATGATAAGAATAGGGACAAGAAGAAGAATAAGAAACAAAAGAGATCTATCCTTCTTGTGTAGTATCTTTCATATTATCCTAAAACCTATCCCAAAATAAAGTAAATAAATAAATACCTTGCACAAAAATTAAAAAAAGAGTGAAAAATAAAAAAGGAAGTCATGCCAAGGGATTAAAAAAATAAAAAAAAATACTTCTTTGGAAAAAAATAAAAAACTCAGTGGGGTTCTCGGCGCATAGTGTCACTTGGCTTGGGAACCTACCACAAAGGAACCGCCTACAAGTTATTCAGTACTTTCTAAGCATGCGACATGAAAATTTTCAAGAAATTCCCCCTAATTAAAACTACAATTTACACGTAACTCTTTACGAAATGTTCTATTTTCTAAAAAAATGGCAAACGATATTGATTGAAGTAAACGTTAAACGATAGACGAAAACGTACTACAACAAACATATATATCTCTAAGGTGTAAAATTTATTTCAAGTAACTTTTCTGTGGCATCGGCCATTTCCGAGATATCCGTTATTAATGGTTAGAGTTGTTCAATACTTTGACATTCTTTTCAAATCCTTTCTATGTTCAGTTTTTCCTCGGGATTGCACGCAAAGAACATGGAATTTTAAGGTCAGTACATTGTGTCCAGTTCTTAAACGTTCGACTATTCCTATTCCCTTTATATCTTTATAACGGAATGTGTAATATAGCTATTTCTGGAAAGTTTTATCTTGATTAAAATGCAGAAGATGCCAAAGTAAACTTTCGTAAGAATTTTATACCCAATAATAAGGGCTAGAGAAAGTTATGTGAATGTGGCACTTCAGATATTTTTAAAAAATAGCTTGTTGAAAGAATGTGTAGAGAAAGTCATGTGAAGATAATATATTCTCGATATCAAATTGTGTGGAATGCAACATTTCCACTACTTTCTATAGGTGACAGTGGACAAAGCATGAAGTGATGTTTTCATATAAGAGAATAGTCTGCGGATTACAGGATGGAAAACAAGTTTTTCCTGCACTGATACTGCGTCGAGTTCAGCGTGCACATTCACCACGCACGAAGGAAAGAGCAGTTCAGTTCGGACAATTTCTTTTCCTGCGTTTTCTTCCCGAGAAATTGCAATCATAAGAATAGTTAAGGATTAAAGTTCAGAATATTTTGGGATGGACTGTCGTAAGGTCATTGCATGTACTAATAATATGAGGGGGTGGTGGTTGTGAAAGGAAGTTACGGCGCAGTTTAGAAAGGAGATTGGTGCGGTTGTCCGCAGCCCCACAATGGGCCCAGGGGCGACAGATCTATTAAAAGGCGGCTAAACGATAATTCACCATTAGCCCCGGTGCAAAGCACTCTCCGTCTCTTTATTTTCCGCAGCTAAAACCTCTTTCGAATTGCATGGTTTTCTATATACCGCGGTCCGTAATATCAGCAGGCCGTGGGCTGCTGTTGTGTGTTCAGATCTCACCTCAAAGTCAGGAAATGTGGAAAATGGTAAATGGAGAAGTCCCACCCCCATTCACAGAGGAATGAGGTAGACCACTTCAACATCTGCCTCTACGTTCAACTTCGTGAGTGATGGGTTGGCATTTACTTCACTGCGAGAAATAATTGTGCGTGGTATTTCAACTGTTGATGTATGTAGGCAAATATATTACGACCTAAAACTTCCAAAAGCATCCGTAATGTTTTTTACTTTCTCTATGGAAAGTAGGGGAAGTATTGCCCTCCAATAAAACTTGTCAAGATTTCATGGTAAATACAAGATTTTTAGAATTAGCTCCATGTGCCTGTGATCAGCACAATTCAAAAGCGAAAAGTCGGTTAAACATCTAACTTGGTATTCAAGTTCAATTTCTTCCAAAGATACGACAAGATTTTCAAGAGATTTCTCAAAATCTCAATATTCTCAAAAATAGATTTAACCACTTTATTTAAGATGCCATATGTTTAAGATATTTGCTTTACAAATAAAATATTTGGGTGAGCACGTTAGTGGTTGATATGCCTAACATGGGGTCGGCACTCCCAGAATGAGTTTGATGGACCTGTTCATTCCGGAGGCTCAACTCAAATGTTGGCAGCTTGATTTTGTTCTACATTATAATAATAAGATGAAATGCACACACACCGTGCATGGTGGTAAGTACTTTACTTGTCCTTGCTGTAGGCTGCGATGGATTTCTGTCTTTGATATCTGTCACAAAGATCCGAACATAATATATACACACACACACTGGTCATTTGGATCGTAGTAGGTCTTGTTGCTGTACACCTTGTGGTGAAATCCATGGGTTGCCAGTCTTGTCGTCACGTGTCGCATTTCATGATTAGCTTCCGTCAAGGTCCATCTTGCATTGCACACGTTGCATAGAAGTCCTCTGGTATGCTGTTCTTCTTCTCGTGCAGGTCTTGTAGGAGTTGTCTGTAGGCGTCATTCGCCGGGGGAATTATCTCGCATCTTAGATACTCTATTAAAAAGCTGATGTGTTACACTCACATGACTTTCTCTAGTCTTGTACAAACTATTTTTACAAACGCTTATTCTCCATGTACTTCATGTTAATCGAGATAAACATTTGCAGAGTCTATATTATTGCTAATTTTCTTGTAGATGTAAGGGGAATATATATTTACAAGGACAATTTGGAAATACAGTAGCCTTTAAGCATATACATATCTATTAATAGCTGGTTGCTAGGTGCAGCACCATTCCCTTTGCCACAGATTAATACTCTTTGCATATCCAAGACAAAACAATGAATAACGAATTCCCATTTGAGAAAAGTATTGAAAAATTTAAGGGAATAACAAGCAATATCTCGAAAATGGTTCACTCAACAAAAAAAATGTATATGACATAAATTGTGTATTTTAACGCGATCTACATTTTTTGTGTAGTAAAATTTTGTCTATCTCTTATGGTTTACCAGTTATGCAAAAGTCGTTCACAATGAAAAATACTTTTGGAGACATTCCCAGGAAATTCAAGATATACATTTTATTTGTCATAAAAATATCTTAAACATATGATATTTTAATCAAAATCGTTAGAGCCATTTTTTAGAAACTTAAAATTTTCGAAAAATCTTCCATGTAAAGGGTAATCTGGGGTAGGAGGATTTTCTTGAAAACCTTTGTGTTGCATCCTTGGAAGATATTGAACCGAAATACCACGTTTGGTGTTTATCCGACTGTTCGTTTCTGAGTTATGCTGTTCACAGACAGACATACGCACGGAGATGTTTCCAAAAATGCTTTTTTTTTGGATTCAGGGGATCTCAAAACATATATTTCCGGTGAAATCTCGATATCAAATTTTTGGGTGGAATACAATACTTCCCCTACTTACTATACGTAGTAGAGAAAGTAAAAATATCTCCCTGGTGAGCTCACACACTAGCCTTGATCTTGAATTCTGTGGTACTCCGAGAACTCTCTTCAGATATCTAGCTTGTATGTGCGGTATTCTCCCACTGATTCTAGGGTATACGTCAGGACGGGTAACATTTTTAACTGTGGTGATCGATAGTTGTGTGATGTTCCTGATTTCATTCATGCCTCTGGTGACTGCCACTGCTCTTGATCTTATGTGTATCCTGAAGCTTTTCCCAGTTGTCTGAATTGTGATACCTAGATATTTGAAATGTTTTGTCCTCTTGAGCAGGCTGCCATTGCACTTTACGTTTTCTGCTTCGGTGAGTCTTCCTCCTTTTCCGAACACTACCAGTGCCATCTTATTTCCGTTCGTTCTACATTATTCCAGAATGTTCTGGTGGCTTTCTTAACGCTTTTAATAGGAAGAAGTAGTGGGGATGGTGGTATATAAATTGATTGGGATTAATTGCTCGGCCTCTTTTAGGCAGCAAGTATTCCTAATGTGAGAAACAGATGTGATCTCTGCATCTGCCTCGTGACAAGGATGAGTTTCAGACCCTGTCTTCTTTGTGAACAGCATGTAAGTTTAAGGTAGTATTTTTACTTTCTCTACTACGTATAGTAAGTAGCGGAAGTATTGTATTCCACCCAAAAATTCGATAACGAAATTTCACCGGAATTACATGTTTTGAGACCCGCTGAATCCAAAAAAGCATTTTGGAAACATGTCCGTGTGTGCGTCTGTGTGTATGTGAACAGCATAACTCAGAAACACACAGTCAAATAAACACCAAACTTGGTATTTAGGTTCAGTATCTTCCAGAGATGCGACACGAAGGTTTTCAAGAAAATCCCCCCACCCCAGATTACCCTTTACATGGAAGATTTTTCAAAAATTTTAATTTTCTCAAAAATGGCTCTAAGGATTTTGATTAAAATATCATACGTTTAAGATATTTTCATGACAAATGAAATGTATATCTCGAATTTTCTGGGAATATCTCCAAAAGTATTCTTCATTGTGAACGACTTTTGCATAACTGGTAAACCATAAGAGAGACAAAATTTTACTACACAAAAAATGTACATCGCGTTAAAATACACAATTTATGTCATACATTTTTGTTGTTGAGTAAATTATTTTCGAGATATTGCTTGTTATTCCCATAAATTTTCCAATATTTATACTTTTTCTCAAATTCGTTATTCATTTTTTTATGTCCTGGACATGGAAAGAAAATGGAATGCGCCACATAGCAACCAGTGCTTTAAACCTACCAATTCCCCTTGCACCTACAAGAAAATTAGCAATAAGATTAACATCTCGAGTAACATGAAGCATATGGAGAATAAGCGTTTGTAAAAATAGTTTGTACAAGAGTAGAAAAAGTCATGTGAGTGTAACACATCAGATGTTTTGTTAAAAAAAATTGTCATTCGTTAAAATTTAAATACTTTATTTTAGGCTTAGCGTGTTTCGGCTACGTTATCGTGGCTTTAAGTATGGAAAGGTTCGGGAGGTTGCTAAATTAATCTATAGTCGTGATAATATATTTGCAGTTTCCTGGGAATTGCCTGTGAAGTCCACTTTAAGTTCTATTTTCTCTGCTGCGTATAATAAGTAAAGGAAGTATTGTATTCCACTCTAAAATAAGATATCGATATCTCGCCGGAAATAAATGCTTAGAGAACCCCTGAATAAAAAAGCGTTTATAGAAAAAGTCAGACAGTGTGTGTGTGTGTGTGTGTGTGTGTGTGTATGTGTGTGTGTGTGTGTCTGCACCAGCCTAACTGAAAATTGAAAAGTCGGATAAATACCAAAATTGGTATTTTGATTCGGTACCCTTCGAAGATACGACACAAACACTTTTAAGAAAATTCCCCACCTATACTACCCTTTACATGGAGCAGTTTTCGAAATATTTTATTTTCTAAAAATGGCTGTAACTATTTTGATTAAAATACCAGTGCGACAGTATTTTTAACATTTAAATGATTTCAGTCAAATTATATAATATGTAAATTAATAATAGCCCGCCTTGAAGCAATATGCGTATGTAATAATTTGTAAAATATATGTAACAGTCATTGCATATGCTTATATTATTGTAAACTGTTCAATAATGTTACGTGAATGCATTACGAAATTTAATAATGTAGGAGCTGTGAGAATAATAGGTTAAAAGTTGCTAAAAATGAGGTAACAATGAGGTAACCTTGAGGCAATAATGAGTTTGAGAGTTTAAATTTTACTTGTGATTCTTGGAGCAACAATAATGTAATTTTAGTGACAGTTTAAAAATAGCCAATCAACAACCAGAAAAAGCTTTATTTAAATGCAGCTATTCTATTGGAGTAAAAATAGCTATCTTCCCTTCACTTATAGGAACTGAGGCACAGTTGCTTAGCACTGGGGCCTGTGTGGATGTGTTGAAGCTATCACCTGCCAGTCACGTCTAGAAGCAGAAATACAGTTGCCTAGCACAAGGTTTCTGCGGATGCGGGTGCAAGTTGCCAACTGCCCGTGACGTATAGAAGCTGAGGCACAGTGCTTAGCACTGAGGTCAGTGCAGACATGTGTCCAAGCTGTCATCTGCCCGTCACGTCTAGAAGCAGAAATACAGTTGCCTAGCGCAAGGTCTCTGTAGACGCGTGTCCAACCTTTCATCTGCCCGTCACATATAGAAGTTGAGGCACAGTTGCCTAGCACTGAGGCCTGTGCACACATGTGTCTAAGCTGTCATTTGCCCACCACGTGTAGAAGCAGAGATGCAATTACTTAGTATTAAGGCTCTGTGAACACCTGACGAAGCAAAATCTTACGGTACAGTGATGAGACCTAGAGGGTTAACTGTCAGCCACACACCGATCCGCAAAGTATCTGCTAAAAGATCAGTCGCGATATGACTACACAATTAAGCGACGTAAAATAAACAAAAATAGTGCGTAGAAGAATGAGTATAAAGGTAATGTGAATGCAACGCATAAGGTGTTTTCAGATGTAACCAAGTTCGGAAACAACTCGAAGAGTTTACAATTGCAGACCATAACACGTGTAGAGTTCAGACTTTTTCTTGTGGTGACCTCTGCTGGCGGTGTTTTATCCTACACGTAATATTTATACTGGGATGTTTTTCCACCTTGATGCTTTTCCACCGCCCGGATATTGTCTTGGAATAAAATATCGGAATGGTATGTTTACAGAAAAGGGATGGGCGGTATGAGTTCTGCATGCCTTAGGGTAATTAAAATTCCCTGCAACCTCCCTCTCTCATCAATTATCTGCTCCACAACAACCCTTCCAGCAGCATCCGGGCTATGGGTTCGGTCCCTATCAAAGTAGCTGTGTACAACATAACGGTGGGAATCATATTCATCTGTCTCTGTCTTGCCAAGTTTCATCTCTCTCTCTCTCTCTCTCTCTCTCTCTCTGTCTCTCTCCATAGACAAGCTGGAAGGGAACTTATTACATCCCTTCTATGGACTTGTTAGGGGTATTGTATACAAAAAATGTAATAAAATGTTGTTCTGTGCTCAACCATTTAAGAAAATGCTTTTCCAAATTTGATGTTCTAATCCTCAAGAATGTATGAAGCTAATCATTTTTTCGATCACCGTTTTGCAGGCGTAATGTGGTTGGAGATACAGACAACTTTGCTAGGTCAAGTGTGAGAACGGCTCCAGGACGTAATCAAAACAGCATACCTCAACCGGGAGGAGGGGGACTAGAGGTTTTGTTTTCCACACGATCCTTAATCCAAACGAACACAACGAAAGGGTGGTGTAATGTTTTGGCGAAATGACTAGTACAGCTTGGTAGCTTGGCCTACATTAACAGTATGGAAGTAATGCCTTCATCGTCCAATGGCGATCTCCGACTGAAAAGCACACCATGTTTAAGTCAGCTCCACTAGAAGTTGAATTAATATTAGAATAACATCGTACCACGCGTTGAAACACTTAGATGTGGTGATAAAGGAACCCGAGATGTGTTTAGTGGATAATCACACGTACAGTACAAAGTTTGGGAGATGCAGGCTTTTCAAATCGTGGTTATTTTAATTACGCTTATCTATGCTCATGAATTACGCGCTGACCTACTTCTGGTTTTGAAAGGAAGAGTCCCACCCCAGCTACCAGCTACATGTTCTCGAAAAACCTAAATATTTCCGCAGAAACTGGTCATTGAAAAAAATTGAAAAATGCAAAATATGCTCCAAAAGTGGGATGTGTATCAAGTTCAAATTAATGTAACAACTTCCCTCCCACACGGTATACATGAAATTAGCTGGCTGCCCGATGCTGTACGAGTAGCTTATTAAACCCAAATGATGAGTTAATTTAGATTACCTCGCCCCGTTCTTTATTAAATTATTCTCCCCTTTTTTATGTCGGTTTAACAATGTGGTCATACTGCAATGGATGCGTTAGGGGATACCTCGTGGATCGCTGTGTGGTGGACAGTTAGCCTTCTAGGTCTCATTCTGAACCATAGAATCCTACTTCATCACGTGTCTAAGGAGACATGCACATAGCAACTGTACCTCTGCTTCTATCCATGACGGACAGATGGCAGGTGTCCACAGAGACCTTAGTGCTAGTTAATATCACTGTTTCTACACGTGCCGGACAGTATCTGTTTACATTACCTGTGTATAGATGGCAGAACATTCGTTATTATGTATTTTCAACTTTATTATTCTTTTAGACTTAAGGTGGAACTTTGAATCGTGGTATAAATATCCCATCCAATACTTATACTGGCGACTGGGGGAAACCACGAAAAACCCACTCAGATTGGTCAGTCCATGGGATTTTAAACTAGGACCTCGCGAATACGGGCCAAAATGTTACAGCTTGAGCTATGTCGTTCGTTATGGAATTATTTTACAATGATCTATAAGATTTTTATGGTGAATCCTTCTGCTCTCCCTTTCAATAATTCCCTATTCCTAACAACGGATACAAAATCCACTGATATTCACGCAAAAGGATGGAAAAGCCTGACTTAGAGCCTGAGACCATCTTCTCAGTTGCTAATTAAACAAAAATCTCATGTGTTACACTCACATGACTTTTTCTACTCTTGTACAAACTATTTTTACAAAATCTTATTCTCCATCTACTTCACGTTAATTCAGATAAACATTTGCAGAAACTTATTGCTAATTTTCTTGTAGGTGCAAGGGGAGTATGATAGCCTTTGTAAATATGTTTAGAATACGAATCCAACGCTCAGATATTTTAATTAGCTTCATATTATAGGTATCCCCTAGCAGAGTATGCCACCCTCAATACTCTGCAGACATGTGTTCAGTAGATTCTGAATTAGTATAAACAAATACAGCTGAGCTTTCACTTGCTGTTTTGGTTATTTTAACGCACCGGTTTGTTCTAATATTTGTTCACACCAAATGTTTTCACGAATACTGCATGCAAATGGAAGAGGTTTTAAATACATGTTTTGTATAACGAAAACAAAATATGAAATGTGGACTACAACATTATGGATGACCGCCGTAATGTGTGAGGCTTACATTTAGGAGGTCTTAGGTTAGAACTCTGTCGTCTGCCACCCTGACAATGGATATTTTTCGTGGATTCTCCGGCTCGGTGGGCGATTTCTGGGATTCCCTTCCATTATGGACTTCCTGTCTCCATCAATTCCTCTCAGCCCTGCGCCGTGACGATGTGGACTGGAGCATGGAGCTCTGGTTCCATCTCACCTATGGGGTTGCGGATTTTAAGGTCCGGTATAGGACCAGTGCCACTCGGAATCGTGCAGAAAGTGAGGAGCTGCGATAAGCAGCGGTTCAGGCTACGGAGGCCAACCTTTTAGTTGAGGGATGGATGATGGCCACACCATCTGCCTGTATCGGTTGTATGATCGCCCACCTCTGTCATGTGTACTAGGGCGTGAAACTGATAGTCCAGTTGGCAGGTCGCCCTTCATGTGCTGTAGCGCCACGGGATTATTATTTTTTCATATGTTTTACCTCGTCTCTGTTTCGGGTTTTAGGAACGGGCGACGGCCGTTGGTATGTTTCGGCAGGATGATGAAATTTTCGCTCTGGAAAGATTCTCGCTGATGTTTCGCGGGAATTCTGAAGTCCCCATCCTCGGAGCTGTCTCGACTGCCACGGGACACCCGGGTGACGTAGGAGAAGCTAGCCAGCGTCAGGATTGGCACCATGTTTGAATCATTGAGGAATCCGCCATTGCTAGCACACATCGCCTGATCTGATCTGGTCCCCATTCAGGTCTCCCCTTCATCCCATCCTCCAGGGGACACGTCGGAAGTAAAAAGGGCCTACCATGGCCTACTTGTGCTCCAGTTGCTGTACTTCCCTACGCCTATATACTCCTAACTAACCTAATAACGTTATATATTTCATACTTAGGTATTAGGGCACGTTTTCTAAACGGGTGAACACCAATGACAGTTATCCTATGATCACCTGTAACATTTACTTGACTTTCTTTACCCACTCTTCTTCTGCTTTCTCTACTACGTACAAATAAGGGAAGTATTGTATTCCATTAAAAATTCTATATTGAGATTTCATCCGAAATACATGTTTTGAGGCACTCTGAATCCAAAATAGGCATTTTTAAAAAATGTCAGTGTGTATGTGTAACGACAAGATGGATAAACACCATATTTGATATTAAAACTCAGTACCTTATAAAGGTGCGACACGAAGATTTTGAAGAAAATCTACCCACCCCAAACTACAGTTGACATGGAACATTTTTCAACAATCTTGATGTTGTAAAAAAAAGGCTAACAATTTTTATTAAAGTACCATATATTTAAAATATTTATATGACAAACAAAATGTACATCATGAATTTTCGTGAAATAGTCTATGAATTTCTCTTCATTCAGAGGGAATTTTGTATAATCTTGTATAACTGGTAAACGTTAAGCAATAGACGAAAACTTACTACATACAAGAAATATAAATCTGTATAAAAAAAAACGTGGGATCAACCATTTCCGAGATACCCGTTATTAATGCTCCGAACGGTCATTCTAAATTCCTTCCAACATTCAGTTGTTTCTCGCGATGTCATGCAAACAGTATAGTATTTTAATGCCAGCATATAGCGTCCAGTTCTTAAACATTTGACTATCGCTGTTCTCTTTGTATCTATAACGAAATGTGCAATGTAGCTATTTCTGCAAAGGTTTATTTGGATTAAAATGAAGTATATAATAAAAAAAAATCTTGCGTTACACTCAAAAACACTCTTGTACAAACTATTTTTACAAACGCCTATTCTGCATATGCTTCATGTTAATCGAGATATCGAGATGTTAATCTTATTGGAAATTTTCATGTAGGTGCAAGGGGAATTGCTAGCATGTAAGCGATAGTCAAATGTTTAAGAGCTGGTTGCTATGTGCAGTACTCCATTCTCTTTGCATATCCAGGACAAAACAAAAATGAATAACGAATTTACATTTGAGAAAAAGTATAAGTATTGGAAAATCTAAGGGAATAACAAATAATATCTCGAAAATAGCTCACTCACAAAAAAAAAATGTATATGCCCTAATTTGTGTATTTTAAAGCGATCTACAATTTTTGTGTAGTAAAATTTTGTCTATCTCTTATGCAAAAGTCGTTCACAATGAAGAATACTTTTGGAGACATTCCCAGAAAATTCGAGATATGCATTTTATTTGTAATGAAAATATCTTAAATATATGATATTTTAAACAACATCGTTAGAGCCATTTTTGAGAAAATTTAAATTTTCGAAAAATGTTCCATGTAAAGGGTAATATGGGGTGGGGGGATTTTCTTGAAAACCTTCGTGTCGCATCTCTGGAAGATACTGAACCTAAATATCAAGTTTGGTGTTTATCCTACTGTTCTTTTCCGAATTATGCTGTTCACAGACACACACACACACGCAGACACACACGGACATGTTTCCAAAAATGCTTTCTTTGGATTCAGGGGGCCTCAAAACATGTATTTCCGGTGAAATCTCGGTATCGAATTTTTGGGTGGAATACAATACTTCCGCTACTTACTATACGTAGTAGAGAAAGTCATGTTAATGTACCGCAACAGAATTGTTACATAATATAAATAAAGGAATCGAGGTTTAGAATACGCGCCCAATGTAGGAAACTAGGTACCGGGGCGAAGTGTTTCAGATTTTTATTTCTTTCATTTACTTATTTATTTGTAAGGATGGTTCTTCATAACTCATCTGCTGGTAAACTAGTGTAAAGGAGAGGAAATGTTCATCTCTCCAGTGAGGGAGGATACATAATAAAAGGCAGGCGGTGAGATCAAAGTTCTCAGCTACTTCACACAGAATATTAATACCCTCGCATGCAACCTCTGCCGTCAACAAGTGAATTGAAGAAAGCCTTTGCTCGTTCAGCTAACGTTCTGAAGCATTCTGTGCTTTTTACTTTCTCTACTACATATAGTAAGTAGGGGAAGTATTGTATTCCATGCAAATTTTTGATGTCGAGATTTCACCGGAAATATATGCTTTGACACCCCAAATCAAAAAAAGAAATTTAGAAAATTCTTAGAAAAACAACCGTCCGAGCCCGCGCGTATGTCTGAACAGCATAACTCAAAAACGAAAAGGATAAACGGCAAACTTGGTATTTATGTTTAGTACCTTCGAAGGATGCAACACGAAGATTTTCAAGAAAATCCCCTCATGCCAAACTAGCCTGTACATGGAACGCTTTTCGAAATTTTTTATTTTCTAAAAAATCGCTCCAACGATTTTGATTAAAGTACAACGCATTAAAGATATTTACATGACAAATAAAGTGTATATTTTGAATTTTCTGGGAATACTCTAAAGTCCATTTGAGTTGGAAGAAATTGTGTATAATCTTGTACAACTGCTAAACGTTAAGCGATAGACAAAAACCTACCGCACAAAAATTGTAGATCTCTTTAAAATACACAACTTACTTCAAATAATTTTTTGTGGCATTAGTCATTTCCGAGATATTGGTAATTACTTTCTCTATTACGTATAGTAAGTAGGGGAAGTACTATATTCCACTCAAAAATTCGATACCAAGATTTCACCGGAAATACATGTTTTGAGACGCCCTGAATAAAAAAAAGCATTTTTAGAAACATGTCTGTGTGTTTGAACAGCATAACTCAGAAACGAACAGTCGGATATACACCAAACTTGGAATTTAGGTTCAGTATCTTCCAGAGAAGCGACACGAAGGCTTTCAAGAAAATGCCCCACCCCCATATTACCCTTTACATGGAACATTTTTAGAGAATTTTAATTTTCTCAAAAATGGCTCTAACGACTTTGATTAAAATATCATATATTTAAGATATTTTCATTACAAATAAAATGTATATCTCAAATTTCCTTGGAATGTCTCCAAAAGTATTCTTCATTGTGAACGACTTTTGCATAATTAGTAAACCATAAGAGATAGACAAAATTTTACTACACAAAAAATATAGATCGCGTTAAAATACACAATTTATGTCATATACATTATTTTTTGTTGAGTGAACCATTTTCGAGATACTGCTTGTTATTCCCTTAAATGTTCCAATACTTATACTTTTTCTCAAATTCGTAATTAAATTTTTTTGTTCTGGTAATGCAAAGAGAATGGAATACTCCACATAGCAACCAGCTCTTAAAATATTTGACTATATCTTAAAGCCTAGCAATTCCCCTTGCATCTACAAGAAAACTAGCAATAAGATTAACATCTCGATTAACATGAAGCATATGGAGAATAAGCGTTTGTAAAAACAGTTTGTACAAGAGTAGAGAAAGTCATATGAGTGTAACACATCAGATTTTTTAAAGTCCATTCAGCATTTAGTCGTTTCTCGCGATGTCATGGTAACAGTATGGAATTTTAAGGCCAGCAAATAGCGTCCAGTTTTAAACATTTGACTCTCGCTGATCTCTTTGTATCTATAACGAAATGTGTAATGTAGATATTTCTGCAAAGGTTTATTTGGTTAAAATGCAGTAGATAGAAAAATAAGTTATAGTAAAAATAGCTTGTATACCCACTAATAAATGATAGAGGTAAAAAAATCATGTGATTGAATCACATCAGATGTTTCTTTTTCTACTACTCACCCATAGGTGAGAGAGCTAGGAAGTTTTTATCGATCCCGTTATTCAAGAGAGCAAGCAGTCAGTAATTGCGCTGCAAAGGTCGCCTTGGAGTGCTTAATGATCATGTTAACAACTCTAACTGCATATTGTTCTACTTCAAATGCACTGAACGAGATGGCTCAGGCGACTGCATGCGGGAGGTCCCAGGATCGATCCCGGCGAACGCCCATTCTGGCCCATAGGTTTTTCTTGGCTTCCCCGGATCGCCAGGCGAATGCTCTTCTACCACGACTCTCCTCCCTCTCATTTCCTGTACCCATCATCTTCCTTGTGAGAAGAAGGTTATTTGTTGTATTGTTATTTCCGGTAGCTTTCGCTCCAAGATTAAAAATATTAACTTTGTAATTTGACTGTTTCTTTAAATATTATATATTTATGTTTGCCTCGGCTGCGTCAGTATTATTGTTAGAGACACGTTTCTCTTTGCAGGTTTGTGGTGCGACTGAAGAATGTAGGCTTGCACAGATTATAATTTTACTTCACTCCTTTTATTAATGCTTGACACGATTTAAATAACACGTCACTGATATAGAGAGCTGTGAGATTCTTTCATTAATTACTTGCACTTTTTAACACGTAAACTATTTTTCTCTCACACAAAATACATATTAAATTTCTCGAGGACGCATCTCACGTCAGGAACACTGTCTACAACCAACATGTCCAGTTATGAGCGCTGTCTACAAGCAACTGAACTCTAAACTTGTAAATTTCTGTATTTCAAGTCTCTGATTGGCTATTCCTAATCTAATAGATTGCTTTTATTTTACTTAAGCTTTTTTCTGGTTGTTGATTGGCTATTTTTAAACTGTTTCTAAAATTACATTATTGTTGCTCCAAGAATGACTAGTAGCATTATTACACTTTATACTCATTATTGCCCCAAGGTTACATCATTGTTAGCAACTTTTAACCTATTATTCTCACAGCTCCTACATTATTAAACTACGTAATACATTCACATAACATTATTGAACATGTATGCAATAATATAAATATATACAATGACTGTAATATACACTTTTTATATCTTGTTACATACACATATTGCTTTAAGGCGGGCTGTTATTGAATTTACATATTATATAATTTGACTAAAATCATTTAAGTGTTAAAGATACTGCCTCACTTGTCATGTGTTGTAGGGTTGTAGGTCCAGGCGACGTGTTGGGTGGGTTGGGGCTGGGCGGTGACTTGCGCTCTGTAAAGGTTTCTTCCCTGGCGTCGCGGCACTACCGCTCAGTAGGTCTCTCCTCAGAGTGGGGCTCACTTCCGGGGGACCCTGGAGGGCGGTGTCGAATGCGTCCTGTCTAGAAACGTTAAGGAAACGTCCATGCTTGCCTTGCTCCTGTCGGTATCCGGATCTGGTCGCCCTTCGGGTCTCTCCCTTTATCCTTCCCTCCCAGTAGTCACGTTGGAAGCACATAGGGCCAACTGGCCTGAGTGTGGTGCCTTGGCCCGATTCCGGGGCCCCCTCCGTGACACGTACCTTCACCTTCTATTTCAAATGTAAGCGAATTTCATTTGTTTTAGAAACATACGGAGTAAGTTTTCTAGTACTTTGTTATTTATTTCCATCGTTATTTATGTTTCGTAGGATTGTTACGTATTCACGTTATAAATCTTGTTTCTTTGAGCACCGAAATAGCTTTTCGTTTGAAAGGCTTCAGAAGTAGATTTTTGTTTTACAGTAACAGGGCAATAGATGAGTAAATATGCAGATTGTGTCCATCTTTGTTGTTTGCCCAGTAAAGGTTAAAAGATATTTAAGACTTGTATTATTTCGTTATTGGATAATTTCAGTAAATGTCACACCTTGTGTTTATAATGTAAATATGTAGGGGAAGGTGGGGCAAGAGTGCCATATCGGGTAAGAGTATCACCCCCCTTTTAGCGCAAAAATACGGGCTTAGTGATTTTGTTGCAAGGTTGGGTACACTGAGTTAGATGGCATGTTTGTTGGGCTGTGCATTACAGCAGCTCTAGAAATTTATTGTTTTTGTTGTATAATAAAGTACTTTTTTCATAATTGTGATCTTATATTTCCATGACAGGAAACCCAATTTATTCCCAGGTAAGGTAGGTTCTGGTATTTCTCAGTTATTATGGCTTAACCCCACTTATATGAGAATCCAATTGCACGCGAAGAGTTAGTAGTGTATGCAACCGCTACTCCATGGTGTCACCAGATGTAATCCCGTGCAGCTGGGGGCAAAAGTGTCAGCTGACTCTGGGGCAAGAGTGCCAGAGTGACACTCTTACCCCGTACTGTGAACATAGTACAAACAATTCATTGTAACAAAATTTATAAATCATAAATACAGAGAAAACTGGATAGTGAAAATACCGAAGATTCAAGCATCCTGCCCCTAGAGAATGAAAAGAGAAGGAATGCAAAGGAGTTCATTCCTATAGCTTCTACTTCGAGGGAAAGCTTTTACTTCGTTGATGAAAAGGAAGCAGATAAAATTAAACCTGTTTCCAAAACTCCAGCATTGAAACTATTTCCCCACTTCCAATTCATAGAAGACCTTTTCCTAAAACTCCAACCCTAAGAGGAAGAAAACCTGATAAATCGGTTATCCTGACCAGCAGCCCACATAAAAAATGCTTGAAAGCAAACAAGCTTGTACTAAGCGCTCAACTACCACAAAGGTTCTGTTAAAATCAAAGATACAGAAGAAGAAACCAAGGTGTGATACTGAAACGTCACAGAGAACTACTGAAGATCAGAAAAAAGACGATGTATACTTTTGCTTAATTTGCCAAGAAAGGTTATCAGATCCACCTGATGAGCCAATGATTCAGTGTCAAGAATGCAAAGGAATGTCTCATACAGATTGTACAGACTTTAATGACGTGAAAGGAACCTTTATTTGTGATATTTGTAGGGAATAATGATGTCTCAGTTTGTTCAATGTATGTGACACTCTTACCCCAGCCTATGGGGCAAGAGTGTCAGCTGATGTTTCTTTATATAAATCAAAATATCTCAGAATGTTTGGGAGAGTCTGTCTTAATACTTTATCATGTTCTTGCGTAATGATAGCTTATCTTATATACGGGGAAAAAATACGTATGATTCTGTTTAGAGGAAGAAAATAGTGTTTGAACCTTAACATGGCACTCTTGCCCCACCTTCCCCTATTAAGATTTGTAATATTGCCAATCGATAGATTGTTCGAAATTTCCCTTACATACTATTAGAACTTGCAGAGAGAGCTGAATAGAACAAGTTTTAAATAGGAACCCAGGTCCGGAAACGTACCATTTCCGTACTATAACAACTTCAAGTCGGTTTGTCTGGTCTGCAACCGGCCAGTCACGACGAGCGGTGTTTACGTCAGACGAGCAGCTGATGTTTGACCTCTACCCCAGCTTTTTAATATATTCAACTCAAAAATTCATTACCATAGCTGGGATTTGAACACGATTCTCGCGTACTGCATGCGGCTGCTCTAACCGTTGAGCTACTGTAACAACATGCTGGTGGGATATTGAATTCCCCAATTGACTCAAGTTGTTTTCCAGATAGATTTCCAAGGCATCTCACTCGAGATGACAATCTTAGTGACGACCTGCCGTCGCAAGTACTTTTTAATACTGGGTGCTTATTGGTTTCTTTTTAATTGTTATATTGTCACGATACGTCAGTGAGGAGCTTATTATCGTGTTCGTTATTTCATATTAATTTATACACTGCCGTTTATGAAAATTGCAACACCAAGAAAGAATTTCCTGAATAACTCCAAACTTGGTGGAAGTGTAGAGGAATGTGCAAGCAATAAGTGATTTGGTTTGCAGAGAGATGGAGTGCACGTAGGCCGAGCAGACCCTTCTCGTGTCGGTTCGATAAGGTCAGTGTGGCGCCCAGTGTAGTCAGTGCATAGCTGTCAAACAAGCTGGAACCAATAAAATAAGTGTCAGTAGGCCTCGTCGACGTCAAAGGGCGAAAGGGGGCAGAATGATCGTCTCCAGGAAGCGGGTTTGTCATACCGTGACTTTTCGGCTCGTACAGGGCATGCTGCTACGACAGTGATGCGTGTATGGAAGCAGTGGATAGATGAAGGTCGTACGCAGCGAAGAGTGGGTACTGAACCACGGAACCGGACCACAGCACGGGATGACCGTCATGTCTGTATGGCCATAACGAACCGTACAGCTTCATCCGCAGTGTTGACTCGACGCTGGAGCACTGCAACAGGTGTGAACTTGTCTGCATCAACGGTTCGTCTCCATCTGCTGCAGCTTCGACAGGTTGCATGCATGCCATTACGTCGGTTTCCATTGTCCAGAAACCACAAGCTCCTCCGACTGCAATGGGCACGTGAACACCGTCACTGGGGTGCTGAGTGGCAAAATGTAGTCTTTACGAGCGAGTCCCGCTTCAAGGTGTCGTACAGTACTGGTCGCATACTTGTGGTGAGCGCAACCTGGAGGACTGCATTGTTGAGCGGCATAGCGGACAAACACCAGGTGTGATGGTTGGGGCACCATTGTTTACAACAACCGATCTCGCCTCCTACGAATTGAGGGCACTTTGAACAGCAAAAGGTACCTAACGGTGGTTGCAGAACCTGAAGTACTCCCCCTGCTTCAGGCAATACCACAGGCCACATTTCAACAGGACAACGCCCGGCCACATATTGCGAGGAATGTACAAGCCTAATCTAAGGCAGATATTTAATCCCCATTGCAGGTAGCTCCGCCAACTTTAGTAAACACCACGAATCGTAGGTTTGCTCCGGTACCAGCCACCATAACACCAAATATGCCCCATTAAATAGTGCCACAACAGTATTATATCGTTTCTCTTCCTCTTCCTTTTTCCTACTAGAGACATTTATATATTTCTTGTTTTTCCTCAGACCTTTAACCCTGTCCTCCAAAATAAAAAATCTCCGGGATCTTCCCTGGTTGATCATCGTGAGGATCGATGACGGCCGTTCTGCTCCTCGGGGACCTATCGCTGACATTTATCCAAGATGTGTCCTCAATGGGGAATCTTCATAGACACTTTTATTAATAAGCATGTCACCACGCTTAATTCGCGCCTAGAATCAATCCTACAACTAGAGCGGATCGAAAAGTAACGCACATTAATATTTTTACAAAAACGTTTATCAAGCAACAAAAATGATCACAAATGAACTTACACCTTTTACCTACTTTTCGACATAGCCACCAAGTTTGTCAACACATTTCTTCCATTGTGTTACCAGTTTCAATATGCCCTGTTTATAGAAGTCCGTTTCCATGGAGTATAGCCATCTTCGGACTGCTGATTTCACTTCCGCATCTGTCGCAAAGCGTTGGCCGGCAAGGATTTTCTTCAGGGACCAAACAGATGAAAGTCCGACTGTGCAAGGCGCGGACTATAGGGTGGATGCTGAAGCATCTCCCAAACAAATTTGGTGATTTTCTGACAACAGCAGCAACAACATAGAGGCAAGCATCTTCATGAAGAATTTTGATATCTTCAGCATTCATGTTGTGGCGTTTGTCACGAAGGACACGACGCAACTTCACCAAAGTTTTTATGTAGGCTGCAGAATTCACAGCGGTCCGTGTTCAGCGAAGTCCACCAATACAACACCATGCATATCCCAGAACACCGTCACAAGCACTTTCCTAGCAGATTGAGTGACTTTGAATTTTTTCTTCACTGAACCAGCATGTTTCCACTCCATGCTTACCTGCTTGGTTTCGGGCTTGTTGTGGTATGCCCAAGTCTCATTACCAGTGGCGATTCCTTTTAGAAAGTCATGCCCTTCTGCGGTGTACCGTGTTAGGTGATCTAAGCTCGTCATTCCCTGGCGCTTGTGTTTGTCTGTCAGGTTTTTAGTCACCAAGCGAGCACTAACTTTATGAAATTTCAACGTGTCATGAATAATACCGTACACTGCACATAGGAAATGTTAAACTTTTGCGATAAGGTACGCAGTTGCACACGCCGGTCGTTCAAAATTGCCACCTCAATGCCTCTGACATTCTGCGGGGTTGCAGTATTACCGGCATCCCGGAGTGTGGCGAATCACTAAAGTTCACACGGCACTCTAGGAAGAATGCACACCACCTGAAGACATTGCTACGGTCCATACAATCATCCCCATACTCGCCAAGCATGTCCCTGTGAATATCACTCTGTTTATGCCCTTTGGCCCACAAATATCAAACCACACCTCTCTGCTTTTCACACGTGGACGACAGTAACATGCGCGCCATCTTTGTTGCATAGTTCACGCTTCTCTCGCTAGACCTGCAAAACAATTCCCTGTGTAGTGAAGACTTAAAGCTATATCTATGTGAAATTGCAACATTCCTGCTGCAATACCAAGGCAGAAAATATTATTGTACGCTACTTTTCGATCCGCCCTCGTATTTTAAACAGGTGCCTCAGTAAACACCCTTTACTGAACAAACCAAATATAATATTCAATTAGTACATGCTATCAATGTGTCTCTCCCCTCTATCCTCATTATCGCTACACCCCCAAGTCACTTCCAGGACAGATGAGACAATATATATACATAATTAATTGAAATTAATTATATTTTTAGAGCCCTAAGCCCTGCTCTTGGCAAGTTTAGAATATAGAGTCAACTGAAACATTCCTCTTCCTCTCTACCCTGGTTAGAGCTCTGTAGAGTCAGATGCTGTAGAATCAGAGGAAGAAATATTTGGCACGTATTGTGGTAGCTGCACAACAAATTGCAGAGATACCAGGAGTGATGGAAATACCTTACTAGAACATCATTAGTAAGTACAGCGTGTGCAACAACTTAAGAGGGCCTCATATCGAACCAGAGTTGTAGCAGATGATAATGCCAATCTGCCTGTGACGAAGAGAAATACAGATTGTCCAGTTTAACTGTAAACAAAAGTGTTTGTGAAGCATGATTAAATTTAGCTTTTATTTTGAGGCAGTATTTTATATCATAGCATGCTGAAAATGTCATAGTGATTGTAATGTAAATTAATATCATTGTATGTACAGAATTTTAGATGTTTGTTAGCCATAAGTATTGTTGGGAAATAAGTTTACACGACCTCACTGAAACTGAAAATAGAAGTGGGTAACAATAAACCGAGGGGGAGAGTTATTTTTCACTAAGAAGAGAAAAACAAATGACGTCAGGGTAACGTGCCTTTCTTTAGAAATGGAGGGAATATCTTCCCTAGAGTATATATGTTAGTAGTAGTAGTAGTGATTGGCTGACAAAACAAACGCTAAAGTGGGCGCGATTTGGTAACCAATAGCAGCCATAAGCATGTGTCGCGCAGTTCTAAGGAATCTCTCGTGAGGTGCACGTCATACAGTTTGGAAGAATCTCTTGCGAGGTACATGTCGTAAAATTAGTTACAAAATGTGAAGTACGCGGCAACTAAAACGACTGTAGTTACATTAGGAAATATCACAGTTTCAGTCAGGCGTGTATAAAGATTAAATGTGTGAATTATTAATTAACTGTGACGGCAATAAAATTGTAGAAACAAATTAATTTATCAGTGTTATCTTTTAGTAACAACTCCTTTCCGTTTACACGCCTTGTTCAGAGATACTTGCTCGACTGAGTAATAATAGCTAGCCAGAGGACAAGGAACCCAAATTTAAAAATAATTAAACAATAATCGGCGCCCAGCAAATAAGATAACACAAGCCATGAGAACTGCGACAATGTCATAGATATTATTTACTAATAGGTAGTAGTGAATCAGAAAATTAACCATCCTGTGAGGAAGACTAACAAATTGTTAAGTTTAGAGTTGAATTATAAGAAAAGTGATGTACTGAGTCATGCCTAACTAAAGTACATAAGCAAATGTGGTCGCTTTGAACACTTGTTTTCAAATGGTTGTAGCACTAAAGGCTTGTAAGGGGAATTTCCGAACATCCTATATGTAACATTTGTATTGCCGTACGTACATTATTTTGTAAATAGTTGTGGATTTACAAATGCCCAGAAGTCTTTCTTTTCCGGAAATGCAAATTTTCCTTTATTACTTTCTCTACTACGTATAGTAAGTAGGGGAAGTATTGCATTCCACCCACAAATTCGATACCGAGATTTCACCGGAAATATATGTTTTGAGACCCCCTGAATCCAAAACAAAGCATTTTTGGAAACATCCATGTGTGGGTCTGTGTGACTGTGAACAGCATAACTCATAAACGAACAGTCGGATAAACGCCAAACTTGGTATTTAGGTTTAGTATCTTCCAGAGATGGGACACGAAGGTTTTCAAGAAAATCCCCCAACTTCAGATTATCCTTTACATGGAACATATTACGAAAATTTTAATTTTATCAAAATGGCTCTAACGATTTTGATTAAAATATCATATGTTTAAGATATTCACATGACAAATAGAATGCATATCCTGAATTTTCTGGGAATGTCTACAAAAGTATTCTTCATTGTGAACGACTTTTGCATAACTGGTAAACCATAAGAGATAGACAACATTTTACTGCACAAAAAATTTAGTTCGCGTTAACGTACACAATTTATGTCATAAACACTTTTTTTGTTGCGTGAACCATTTTCGAGATATTGCTTGTTATTCCCTTAAATTTTCCAATTTTTTTTCTCAAATAGGAATTCGTTATTCATTTTTCTACGTACTGGACATGCAAAGAGAATGGAATGCTGCACATAGCAACCACTTCTTAAAATATTTGACTATCGCTTAAAGCCTACCAATTCTCCTTGCATCTACAAGAAAATTAGCAATAAGATTGACATCTCGATATCTCGATTAACATGAAGCTTATGGAGAATAAGCATTTGTAAAAATCAGTTTGTACAAGAATAGAAAAAGTCATGTGAGTGTAACACATCAGAATTTGTTTTTGTTTTCCTTCCGACTAGATTCCTATTTTGGAGTAGTTTTGTTTTGATGCATTGATGAGTCGCACCTGCTGATCCTACCCTGCACAGATGGGTACGAAGTTACTAGCCATAGTAATAGGCTACACAACATAGGGGAACACTCGCTCACTGTGACCTACATAGATCTATTATGGCTACCACCTCCCAGGCGAAAGGAATGAAGTGAAGGAACCGCAGAAGGCTACAGGCCACAAAAACACGCGGAAGTCCCTAATAGTGTCAGGTTCAAAGATCCGATTCACTGTTGGAGTTGCTTAGAGAAGGCGTTGAATCAAGCAGATCTCACGGGGTGTACCCTTTCCTTTGAGAAGCATCCGCGCCATCTGTCCGCCACCACCATACGCCATGAAATCGCACACCTGAAATGAAAATATCCCAGTATTCACCTACCGGCCAGGTTGGCAGAAATTAACCCGATACCTCACGAATAGAAGAATCACACATTACGGCGTAGCCATTTTGCTGGATTACCTATAGTAAGTGGAGGAAGTGTTGTATTGCAGCAAAATATTCACTGGAAATACATTGCCCCGTAAATAAAGATATTTTAGCAAACATCCTCGCGCTTCTTTATGTATGTGCGAATTGCATATCTCAAAAGGAAATGTTGGATAAATACCAAACTTGATTTTTAAGTTCAGTACCTTAAAAACAAGCAGCACTAAGATTTTCAGTGAAATGGCTCCGCGACACAGAACCTTGTAGTTAGATTATTTTTCGAATTTTTTTATTTTCTCAAAAATGGTTCTAACGATTTTGTTTAAAACATCATATGTTTAAGACATTTGCATGGCAAATAAAATTTATATCTTAAATTTTCTGTGAATATCCTGTGAAGCCGCCTTCATTCGAAGGATAATGTAGATCTCTTTAAAACACGCAATTTATTTCAAATAACTTTTTTATTGCATAAGCCAATTCTGAGAAATTTACTATTAACTGTTTGAAGTTTTACTTTCTCTACTACGTATAGTAAGTAGGGGAAGTATTATATTCCCCAAAAATTAAATACCGAGATTTCACCGGAAGTAAATGTTTTGAGATCCCCTGAATCAAAAAAAAACATTTTTAAAACATGTCCTTTTGTGTGTGTGTGTGTGTGTGTGTGTGTGTGTGTGTGTGTGTGTGTGTCTGCGAACAGCATAACTCAGAAACGAACAGTCGGATAAACACCAAACTTGATATTTAGGTTCAGTATCTTCCAGAGATGCGACACGAAAGTTTTCAAGAAAACCCCCCACCCCAGATTACCCTTTACATGGAACATTTTTCTAAAATTTTTATTTTCTCAAAAATGGCTCTAACGATTTTGATTAAAATATCATATGTTTAAGATATTTTCATGACAAATGAAATGTATATCTTGAATTTTCTGGGAATGTCTCCAAAAGTGTTTTTCATTGCGAACGACTTTTGCATAACTGGTAAACCATAAGAGATAGCAAACGTTTACTACACAAAAAAGTAAATAGCGTTAAAATACACAATTTATGTCATACACATTTTTTTGTTGAGTGAACCATTTTCGAGATATTGCTTGTTATTCTCTAGATTTTTCAATACTTATTTTCTGAAATGGGAATTTATTATTCATTTTTTTTGTCTTGGATGTGCAAAGAGTATTAATCTGTGGCAAAGAGAATGGTGCTGCACCTAGCAACCAGCTATTAAGAGATATGTCTATGCTTAAAGGCTACTGTATTTCTATATTGCCCTTGCAAATACAAAACAAGGGGAACATAGTACGCTTTAACCGATAGTCAAATATTTTTAGAACTGGTCGCTATGTGTATAATGCAATTCCCTTTGCATGTCAAAAGATCGTTTCTGCAGAAGTTTATCTCGATTAATATGAAATAGATGGAGAATAAGATTTTGTACAAATAGTTTGTACAAGAGTAGAGAAACTCATGTGAGTTTAACACAGATTTTTCTATATGTTGGCATTATTAAAGAGCTGTGGCTATTCAGTTGTTTCTCGGGATCCCGTTGAATCTCAAGGCCACCTAGAGCAACCGATTTTAATCATCTGACTATTGATTCGACTTCCTCTATTCCCCTTGTGCCTGCAACGAAATGTGTAATGAAACTAAATGCGCAAAGGTTTATCTCTATTAAAATGAAGTAGACACAGGAATAAATTTCAGTAAGAATGTTTTTGAAGATATATATAAACAAACGATAGTGCTAGAGAAAGTTATGTGAACGAAAATAACCCACGCGCGCGTATGTATTCTATCTAAACAGAGTAACTCTAAAGAATAACTGTTGGAAAAATACCAAACTTGGTATTTAAGTTCTGTACCTTCCAAATATACAATTCGAAGAATTTACAGACTAAAATACTATACTGTAATGGTTATAGTTTTATTTTAAAAGAATGTGATATATATTATTTTATGAAGTTGGAGATATTCAGGACAAACATTTTTTTTAAGTAAATTCTTGCGAGTCATTTCCGGGATGCTGAAGCAAGCGGGGGGTTTGGGGGCACGGTGTTTAGGGGAAAATGACCTCATATCCAACACGTGGGGGAGTTATGTAATTTCTGCTGACCTACGCTTACGTCAGCTACTAGATAGACACTCCAGCATTCTGTCAGGTACTTAAACTGAAGAGTTGTTTGACAACTCGCTCTCGGTCTATCATTTGCCTAGCAGGACTCTGTGCTGGTCAGTTCCTTAAATTTACTTACTGCTAACTTGCAACATCGACGTAGGCCCCAAGCACAACGGGGATGGAACGCCAGATTTCTTCTGTCCACCATGTAAACCCACAAGCTAACTCTCTCCCTTCGTAATGCAGTTTTAGTTTGTTCTCAGAAAGATTAGGGTTTCCTTAGGAACGGAAATTAAATGTGACAATAGTTTCACCCTTTCACCACTCTTCCAGCTATCACAACTTGTAGCCTTCTCGATGTCATCTTGTGCTACGTTCCCATCCTTTACAGGACGTCAAGTGAATGCGCTGTTGGCGTCATCGCTCTCATACGTCACAATTGGTGGAAGCGCCGGATTAATCACGGAAGATATTTTCATGACAAATAAAATATGTATTTTGAATACTCTAAGAATAGCCTAAAAATTCTGTTTATTCAGAATAACTTTTGCATAATTGGTAAACCATAAAGAATTGACAAAATCTTATGTGTTGAACTCGGATGACTTTTGCTATTTACAACTGTACAAACTATTCTTACAGATGCTTTTCTTGTGTCTACTTCGTACTAATCGAGATAAATACTTGCATAAATTGTCTTATTGGGTATCCTTGTAGTTACAAGGGAATTAGTGGAATACAGTAGGCTTTAAGCGATAGTAAAACTTTTCAAGAGCGGGTCGCTATGTGATGGCCATGGAATTCCGTTCTCTTTGCATGGCCAAGAGAAAAAGGAAAAAAGAACGAATAAGAACTTCCATTTTGAGAAAAGTATAAGTATATAGAAATTCAAACCAATAACAAGGAATATCTCGGAAATGGTTAATTCCACAAAAAATTTAATAAAAACCGTGTGCTTTAATGTGATCTACATTATTTTGTAGAAAGATCTTGTCGATTACCGTATATGAGTTATATAAAGGTATTTCAGTCTTTCCCTGAAAAATCAAGATATACATTTCATTTGTAATATATATCCTAAACATATGGTATTATAATAAAATCGTTAGAGACATTTATGAGAAAATAAAAAAAAATTAAATGTTCAACATAAAGTAGCTTGGAGTGGGGGATTTTCTTGAAAATCTTCGTGTTGCATCCTTGGAAGATACTGCACTTAAATCATACACACACAGCTATACACATACACCTTTTACTAAAACTGCTTTTGGGGATCAGTGGGGCTCAAAATATACATTTCCGCTGAAATCTCGATATCGAATTTTCTTTATAGAACACAGTACTTCCCCTACCTAGTATACGTATTAGAGAAAATAAAGATATAGAGCTCTGTAAAACACACGATTTATTTTAAATGATGTTTTTATTACATGCGCCATTTCTATTGTGTTGGTTTGAATTTTAAAGTACTTGTCAAATATTCAAGTGCTGTAGTTATTCAGATGTTAGTTGCGATTTCATGGAGAGAGTGTAATTTCAAGACCAGCCTACCGAGCGGGATGGCTCAGGCGGTAAAGTGTGTGGCCCGCATTCGGGAGGTCCCGGGTTCAAATCTGTCTGAGGTTTTTTCGTGGTTTTCCTCAACCGCCAAGGTAAATTCTGGATTGTATATTTAATACCACGACCCAAACTTCCACCTTAAGTCTAAAACAATAGTAAAATAAGCGATAATAGCGAATGCTATGCCCTCTATTTACAGACAATGTAAGCAGTTAGACTGGACGGCGCCCTAACGCTATCTGCACGGTACGAAGCAGAAGATCCGGCTGGGGGTCTCCGTGGGCACGTGACGAAGCAAGATGGCATTTCCAGGGATGAGACATAGAAGGCTAACTGTCCATCTTTATATGGGAGCAGGGGTTGGAAGGCAGAAGATTCGGTAGCTATACGCTAGGGTCTCTGTGACACGTGACGGAGTAGGGGGTTACAGGGATGAGACCTAGAAGGCTAACTGTCCATCACATATCATTCTAAGAGTTATCCACCAACAAATCCGTCGCGATATGACCAAGGAGTTAAAGCGACGTAAAATAAAATAGAGGGAAAAAAAAGACCAGCACATTGCGGTTTTAAATATCTGACTATCGATAAATATTGCTCTCTGACAACACGTTTAACAACTGAAAATCTAGTCATGTAATAACTTCCAGTTATGGCAACATGTTGCACAATTTTCTTGTCTAATGACGGAATGTGTAATGAATTTCCTCCTTTTTTCCACCAGCCCAAATGAGATTAAAAATATATAGCAGCATTACATATGCAAGGGTTTAATTAACGGAATTTACGTTACAACCCTTGCTAGCGAAATTAAATTAACATTTCAGGAAGTAAAATTCGTGATGAGGTAAACAGCCCACTCATGTATAGAGTAAATACCATTAGCAAATTGTTGAAGCCTTCGTTATATGCAGAAATTAGCGTTTAACATGAACGAAAACATGACCATAGCAGTGGTTGATCCAATATACCTTCAAGTAATTACATTTCAGAATTACTCTCTGCTGTTCCTTGCTGAATCTTTTGTTCCTGAGGCTTTAAGGCCTACGTAAATCTCATATTCTCTCGTTAAAAGCATTTTTACTTTCTCTACTACATACCTAGAGTAAGTAGAGGAAATATTAAATTCCATTCACAAATTCCATACGAGATTTCATGGAAATAGACGTTTTTATATTCTCTGGCCCAAAATAAAGGATTTTTAGAAAACTGTTGAGACAGTAACCCTTAATAAAAAAAATCTGATGTGTTACACTTACATGACTTCCTCTACTCTTGTACAAACTATTTTACAAACGCTTATTCTCCATATGCTTCATGTTAATAGAGATGTTAAACTTATTGCTAATTTTCTTGTAGATGCAAGGGGAATTGCTAGGCTTTAAGCTATAGTCAAATATTTTAAGAGCTGGTTGCTATGTGGAGTATTCCATTTTCTTTGCATTACCAGGACAAAAAAAATGAATAACGAATTTGAGAAAAAGTATAAGTATTGGAAAATTTAAGGGAATAACAAGTAATATCTCGAAAATGATTCACTCAACAAAAAAAAAGTATATGAATAAATTGTGTATTTTAACGCGATCTACATTTTTGTGTTGTAAAATTTTGTCTATCTCTTATGGTTTACCAATTATGCAATAGTCGTTCACAATGAATAATACTTTTGGAGATTTTCCCAGAAAATTCGTGGATATACATTTTATTTGTCATGAAAATATCTTAAACATATGACATTTTAATCAAAATCGTTTGAGCCATTTTTGAGAAAATTAAAATTTTCTAAAAAAGTTCCACGTAAAGGGTAATCTGGGGTGGGAGATTTTCTTGAAAACCTTCGTGTCGCATCTCTGCAAGTTACTGAACCTAAATACCAAGTTTGGTGTTTATCCAACTGTTCGTTTCTGAGTTATGCTGTTCACAGACACACACACGAACATGTTTCCAAAAATGCTTTTTTTGGATTCAGGGGGTCTCAAAACATGTATTTCCGGTGAAATCTCGGTATTGAATTTTTGGGTGGAATACAATACTTCCCCTACCTATTATACGTAGTAGACGAAGTAAAAATTGTATCCTCTACTAACAAAAGTGTAAATATTATTCATTTACTACTAATTATTATCAACGAAAATAATTATTATAATAATGAATACATATTTACTTTGTCTACTACGTACACTAAGTAGGCGAAGTATTGCAATCCACCCAAAAATGGGACACCGAGATTTCATCTAAAACATAGGTTTTGAGGTACCCTGAATACAAATAAAGCATTTTTGGAACATTCCATGTGTGCGTGTCTGTCTATGAACAGCATAGCTCAAAAACGATAAATCAGGTAAATACGAAACTTGGTATTTGTGTTTAGTATTGTCAAAAGATCGACTCGAAGAATTTTAAGAAAATCCCCTCCACCCCAGACTACCCCTTACTTGGAACATTTTTCGAAGATTTTGATTTTTTTAAAAAATGGCTGTAACAATTTTGATTAAGGTATCATATATATAAAAGATATTTACATGAAAAATAAAATGTGTATCTTGAATTTTCTGGGATTAGCCTAAGAAGTCCTCTTCAATCGGAAGAAATTTTAAGAGGTAGAAGAATTGCCGAAAGAAAATAAAACGGACGAAGCAGTTTTAAAGGTAGAAATGGTAGTAAGATATGCAGGTGCAAGGATGAAAGTGAAAGATTGTATAGATAGGAAACAGAGAGGATTGTACAATGAAGAATGTAAGAGGGCAAAACAAAGAGTTTTAGGGGAACTAAGAAGGTGGAGGCAGGAAGAAGGGCAAAAGGATAGAGAGGAGTATTTGATTGCAAGATGGGAATACAGAAACTTGTTGGAAGTAAAGAGGAGAGAATGGGAAGAGAAAATGAGTATAAAGTTACATGAGGCAGCAAAACAATATGGATTTTGGTAAATAGAATGTATAAGGTAAGAGCAAGAGAAAATAATATAAGTGCGGAAGAATGGTTCAAATATTTTAAAAATTTCCTACGAGGGCAACATGATAACCAAACGATTTGGGTAATGGAAAACAAGAATTATGTTGAGCAATTGGATAAGCCGATAGAAGTAGGGGATGTGAGGGAACAAATTAAAAGATTGAAAAGGGACAAAGCATGCGGTATTGATGGCATACCACGGGAGTTTTGGAAAGCTTGGAGTCTAAATTAAAATCGATTAGAATTGCTGGTTAGGATATTAAATGCAATCTTTGAAGGGGGGAAGGTACCTAGGAGTTGGAAAACAGCAATACTGGTGCCAACATTTAAGAATAGAGGGGAGGTGAATAACCCAGAAAATTACAGGGGGATTAGTTTGTTATCTGTGTTAGGTAAAGTTTATAGAGGGGTTTTGGCTGAAAGAGTGCAAAGTTGGGCGGAGCAAGAGGGAAAAGTATCTCATCTTGAGGCAGTCTTTATCACTTAAATGATTTCAGTCAAATTATATAACATATAAATTCAATAACAGCCCGCCTTAAAGCAATATGTGTATGTAATAATTTGTAAAATGTATGTAACAGTCATTGCATATTATTGTATACATGTTCAATAATATTATATCAATGTATTACGTAATTTGATAATGTAGGAGCTGTGAGAAATAGGTCAAACGTTTCTTAACAATGAGGTAACAATGAGGTAACCTTGAGGCAATAATGAATTAGAAAGTTTAAATGTTACTTGTGATTCTTGGAAGCAATAATGTAATTTTAGTGACAGTTTATAAAATAACCAATCAACAACCAGAAAAAGCTTTACTTAATTGAAGGTATGCTATTGGATTAGGAATAGCCAATCAGAGACTTGAAATTCAGAAATTTACAAGCTTAGACGGTTGAAATCAGTTCAGTTGCCTGCAGACAGTGATAGTAACCGGATGCAAGAAGCGTCCTCTAGAGAAATATAATATTTATTCGTGTGAGACGAAAAATAAGTTTACGTGTTAAAAAGTGCAAGTATTTAATAAAAAAAATCTCACAGCTCTCTATATCAGTGAAGTGTTATTTAAATCGTATCAAGCATTAATAAAAGGAGTGAAGTAAAACTATAATATTTGTAAGCCTACATTCTTGTTGCACCACAACCCTGCTAAGGAATCCATGTCTCTAACAATAATACTGACGCAGCCGAGGCAAACGTAAATATAAAAGTATTTAAAGAAACAGTCAAAATTACAAAGTTAATATTTTTAAACTTAGGGCGAAGGCTACCGTACTATACGTGAGGTTGCAACAAATTTCCAGTTCCGTTCCCAAACAGTTGAAATATAATACAACTCCTTCAATACGACCTACTTCAAATTGACGCCCAAAGCGTGATACAAACAATTGAAAGATATTATCTACTTCAAATTGGCTTTCCTTACGTGGGGCAGAAGTTATCTACTTCAATCTACAGGCGGATTTCGGAAAAACAAGAGAGCAATAGACAATATTACTTTCCCTACTACGTATAGTAAGTAGGGGAAGTATTGTATTCCACCCAAAAATAAGATACCGAGATTTCACCGGAAATACATGTTTTGAGACCCCCTGAATCCAAAAAAGCATTTTTGGAAACATGTCCGTGTGTCTGTGTGTGTGTATGTGTGTGTGTGTCTGTGAACAGCATAACTCAGAAACGAAAAGTCGGATAAACACCAAACTTAGTATTTAGGTTCAGTATCTTCCAGGGATGCGACACGAAGGTTTTCAAGAAAATCCCCCCACCCCAGAGTACCCTTTACATGGAAGATTTTTCGAAAATTTTAATTTTCTCAAAAATGGCTCTAACGACTTTGAATATTTTCATGACAAATAAAATGTATATGTTGAATTTTCTGGAAATGTCTCCAAAAGTGTTCTTCATTGTGAACGACTTTTGCATAACTGCTAAACCATAAGAGATAGACAAAATTTTGCTACACAAAAAATGTACATCGCGTTAAAATACACAATTTATGTCATACATTTTTTGTTAAGTGAACCATTTTCGAGATATTGCTTGTTATTCTCTTAAATTTTTCAATACTTATTTTCTCAAATGGGACTTCGTTATTCATTTTTTTGTCTAGGATAAGCAAAGAGTTATAATCTGTGGGAAAGGGAATGGTGCTGCACCTAGCAACCAGCTATTAAGATATATGTATGTGCTTAAAGACTACTGTATTTCTATATTGCCCTTGTATATATATATATATATATATATTCCCCATACATCTACAAGAAAATAAACATTTGCAAACTCTATCTTATTGCTAATCTCGATTAACATGAAGTAGATGGAGAATAAGGGTTTGTAAACATAGTTTGTACAAGAGTAGAGAAAGTCATATGAGTGTAAAACATCAGATTTTTTATAATGTCTTCAATGGTTAATAAATATTTATCAAACAAAAGGGGAAGATTGTATATCTTATTTGTTGACTTAGAAAAAGCCTACGATAGAATAAATAGGGAAGCCTTATGGACCAAATTGGGTATGAAAAGAATGAGTAACAAGTGCATAAGAACAATACAAACAATATATGAAAATAATGATTTTTGTATAAGGTTTGATATTCTTGTATAACTAGTAATCGTTAAGCTCTAGAGGGAAACGTACCACACCAAACATAGATCCCTTTAAAACACACAATTTACTTAATATAAGTTTTTTGTAGTATGAACCGTTTCTGAGATATCCGTTATTAAGCTACGAATTGTTCAATGCTTATTCTTTTAAGTACCACCGATTTTCTGTTGTTTCCCGCGATGTCATGGAAACAGTATGGGATTTTAAGACCAGCATATAGCGTCCAGTTGTTAAACATTTGACAATCGCTGCTCTCTTTGCATCTATAACGAAATATGTAAAGTAGCTATGTTTTGGAAAGGTTTATTTGGATTAAATTTATCTGATAGGAAAGCATGCCTAAGTAAGAATAGTATGTATATCTAGTAATACAGATAGATGCTAGAGAAGGTCACGTGAGTGTATCACAACAAATTTTTATTACTCACCTACACTCACAAAACTCCGTGATTTACAAAAAGATATCTAGGATAGTAATTTCTCCTCAGCTCTATGACTGGCAGCCCAGGCAAAGAACAACAGAGAACTTCGGAGATCTTCTACCTTGATATAGCATCCAGGTGATATAGCACGTGTTCATTACGTGTAAGACTTCCCTCCACAATTCAAATATATATCCTTTTATTTGTCATGAAAATATTTTAAACTATAATCAAAATCGTTAAAGCATTTTTTAGAAAATAAAATATAGAACATCTTTGGAAGATATTGAACTTTAATAGTAAGTTGAGTATTTATCAGAATTTTCGTTTATATCTCATGTTGTTCACAGGCATGCACACACGCGAACGTGGATCTCGTTTTCCAAAAATGATTTTTGTTATCATTCACATACACATTTTATTTTTCATGCAAATATTTTAAACATGTTATATTTTAATCGAACGCATTAAGAGCTATTTTTGAGAGTGTACAAACTATTTTTACAAAATCTTATTCTCCATCTATTTCATATTAATGGAGATAAACATTTGCAGAAACGATCTTTTGATATGCAAAGAGAATTACATTTTACACAGAGCGACCAGTTCTAAAAATATTTGACTATCGCTTAAGGCGTACCATGTTCCCCTTGTTTTGTATTTGCAAGGGCAATATAAAAATACAGTAGCCTTTAAGCATAGACATGTCTCTTAATAGCTGGTTGCTAGGTGCAGCAACATCTTCCCTTCTTTTGGGAAAGAAGGTAACTATTTTGCAAGAGAGAACAAAAATAGCCGTGGCAGGCATTTAAATTTCCGTGCATGGTTTTTAAAAACGCCTGCCAAACCCTTTAAAAGGGTTTTTATCACCATGAAACGCATTTCAATGTTTGGCTAACATTATAAAGGGTTTATTTTTGCAGAAATAAAAAAGCTGAAAATGTTGGCCATTTTGACTAAAAAATCTCTCCTAGGTCCCCTTAAACAATGGGGTAAGGAGTGCATTTCAGGAGCCACGCCCACCCGCACATGGGCATTTACATCATGACGTAACGGCCTTTTAAATGACGATGCGGCGTAAACTACAATAGATTCTGAAAGTACCACGTATAAACATAATTTTAAGGCAAAAAACATAAAATCGGATTTTCCATCATTTTTGCCCGAATTTCACCGAAGGCTCCCCTTAAGCATAGACATATATCTTAATAGCTGGTTGCTAGGTGCAGCACCATTCTCTTTGCCACAGATTAATCATCCTTGCATATACAAGACAAAAAATGAATAACGAATTCCCATTTGAGAAAATAAGTATTGAAACACTTAAGGGAATAACAAGCAATATCTCGAAAATGGTTCACTCAACAAAAAAATGTATATGACATGAATTGTGTATTTTAACGCGATATACATTTTTTGTGTAGTAAACTTTTGTCTATCTCTTAAGGTTTACCAGTTATGCAAAAGTCGTTCACAATGAAGAATACTTTTGGAGACATTCCCAGAAAATTCAAGATATACATTATATTTGTCATGAAAGTATCTTAAATATATGATATTTTAACCAAAATCGTTAGACCTATCTTTGAGAAAACTAAAATTTTCGAAAAATGTTCCATGTAAATGGGGTGAGGAGATTTTCTTGAAAACCTTCGTGTCACATCTCTAGAAGATACTGAACCTAAATACCAAGTTTGGTGTTTATCCGACTGTTCGTTTCTGAGTTATGCTGTTCACAGAAACACAGACAGACACACAGACAGACAAACACTCACAGACACACACGGATATGTTTCCAAAAATGCTTTTTTTGGATTCAGGTCTCAAAACATATATTTCCGGTGAAATCTCGGTATCGAATTTTTAGGTGGAATACAATACTTCCCCTACTTACTATACTAGCAGAGAAAGTAAAATGAATAACGAATTCCAATTTGAGAAAATAAGTATTGAAAAAATTATATAAATAACAAGCAATATCTCGAAAATGGTTCACGCAACAACAAAATGTATATGACATAAATTGTGTATTTTAACGCGATCTACATTTTTTGTGTAGTAAAATTTTGTCTATCTCTTATGGTTTACCAGTTATGCAAAAGTCGTTCACAATGAAGAATACTTTTGGAGACATTCCCAGGAAATTCAAGTTATACATTTTATTTGTCATGAAAATATCTTAAACATGTGATATTTTAATCAAAATTGTTAGAGCGATTTTTGAGAAAATCAAGGATATGAAAAATTTTCCATATAGAGAGTAGTTTGGGGTGGAATTTATTTTTAAAATCCTCCTATGGCATCATACACACACAAGCCTTTTTTATTGAAAACGTTCCTTTTTTATTTTTATTGTTCAAGGAATCTCCAAACTTGCATTTCCAATGGAATGTCGATATGGAATGTTTGGGTGGAATGTAATACTACTTCTACTAAGTATAGGTGATTCAACGAAGTAGGTCACAGGCCGTAGGCAGACAGTCCACACAGACGCGCGGAAGTCACTAACAATTCCAGGCTCGAAGACCCCGATTGCTAGAGCCGCCCAGAAAGGGCGATGAACGACCCACCAACCAAGCAGCCCTCTGGTGTACACGGGGAGTTCTCTTTCCTTTGAGCACGCATCCGTGTCATCTGTCCGACACTGCCATGCAGCACGAAACCTAGAAGCACATGGGACACCAGGGGACTCTGCCCCACGTGACTCTGAGAGGAGGGTGTCCCCCGAGTGACACTCCCTTCCCCAAGAGCTCTTCCTGAAAATTTAAATCCGGCCCTCCATAACAGGGTGGAAGTGGATACGCCACTTATGCGCGTAAACCTCCAAAAAGGGAAATACTACCGAGACCTAGGTGGGGACGACAGCAACCTAGCGGACTGTCTACTGGCTCTCCAGGACGGTACCGATGGACCTTGAGGCGTATCACAGCCCTGCCTGGACGGAAAACCGCATAGACGTATCCAATCCCCCAAGGGTATCGGGAACCACTCTCCCGCCGAGTCCAACTCAATCCAAACCTTACGGTTGAGGCTCCACGTCAGAAGTACCACGAGTGCTCGGGTCCACAGCGCCCTCACAATGGCAGCTGAATGGGTCGGACCCCCCCCCTTACGGGGACTTAGAAGCGCACCTGAAATGCGAGAAAAAATAATAAAAGGAAATGATGGAAAGGAAATCGTGGTACAGAAGAAATCACCCCAAAATTCGCCTGCCGACTGCAAATAAACCATGAAAAACGCATTGGTTAGAGTCGGTGGTCGCAGGGAATCGAACCCGGAACCTCCTCGCACATGTTAACGGCAGTCACGGCTTTGGTATAAGTAAGTAGAAGATGAAATAAAACTGGTTTCCTCTCGATAGAACAAGTTTCCTTGCTGCATATCAGTCATGTGGATTTCAATGGCAAAATGAGAATAATAATCAGTGTGTGATATACCGTAATATAATTTACTACAAGACTCGCAGTTTGCCAGAAAATTCTTCATCTACTTGTTCTGAAACAGAGTTCAGATATATTGCCCTCTTCACTGCACTCAGCAATTCGTAGAACAGGGACGTAATGAATTCGTGGTTACTTGATACCGTACCAACCTACTTCACCTGAACAGAAACGAACAAGCAGCTCTCGAGTCAGTGAGCACACGAGTGCATTTGCTCATCGAGTGGAGAAAATGTTCTTCATTGACAAGGTTTCTAGCATTTCATAAGGAACTTTATCCAAAACTGAGATGAAATTACTGATCTCTGGAAAATTTCCTTCTAACTTCCTTTTGGGCATGCATTCGAGTGCAGCTAAGTTACGAAATATGAACATTTCATAAGCTGTAAACACTGACGTCATTTCACTGAACAAGAAATCTAGAGAATTATTCACTTTAAATCTCGATATAGAATTTTTATTGACTGAAAAACAATACTCTCTCTACCATGGATAAACGGTAGAGTGAGGCAGTATTTTATATCACAACAATGTAAATGCCAGAGTAATTGTAGTGTAAATTAGCATTATTGTATGACAATGATTTCAGATGTTTGTTAATTATAAGCGTTGTTAGGAAATAAGTTTACACGACCTCACTGAAACTGACAATAGGAGCGGATAACAATGAGCGAGGGGGTGAGTTGTTTATCAATTATAAGAGACAAGCAAATGACGTCAGAGTAGCGCGTTTTCTTAGAAATGGAGGGAATATCTTCCCTAGAGCATATGTGTTAGTAATTTTGATTGAATATAAATATAGACGCTAATGTTGGCGCGTTTTATTAACCAATAGCAGCTCGATTATAATGTTTAGGCATATTGGGGTGAGGGAGTATAAAAAGCTAAAGCCAGAGGCAAGTATTGTCCAGTTCAACAGAATCATACACGCATTACACGTCGTTCTGTCCAACAGAAGGATTCGCGGGTAATACGTCGTTCAGTCCAACAGAATCATACAAAGGTTATACGTCGCTCAGTTTAAGAGAATCGTTCACGCGTTATACGTCGCGGAATTCTACAGAATCTCTCGCGTCATAAAGTTAGCTATAAATGTGAAATACGCGAATTAATAACGTGCAGCAAATAAGTGATTATAGTGATATTAAAAAATATAACAGTTTCAGTATGGCGTGTATTAAGAGTCAATATGTGAAATTAATTAATTGTGACGGTAATGAAAGTGTAAAAACACATTCTTTTATAAGTGTTATCTGTGAGTAACAAATCCTTTCCGTTTACACGCCCTGTTCAAGAGATATGCTCGACTGAGTAGTAATAATAGCTAGCCGGAGGACAATGAACCCAAAACTCAAAGTAATAAAACAAAAACAGGCGCTCAACAATAGATAACACGAAGTGACCGCGACAAATTGGCTCCCATACGTGGGGCAGATATACATGAAGCATCTTCCAACTACCAACAAATAATCTACTTCAAGAGAACATTAAAACCTTTCTCCTTTGGGAGCTCGTAACGTATTTACGGTGACATCTCGAGTACGATTTTTGGGTGGATAACAGTGCTTCCTCTGCCACGCTTTTTAACTGCTGTGGTCCTTAGTGTCCCATTCTATATTGAGTGTGAAAGGCCGGTAAGTGGCTCAGAGGCCTCTTTATCAGGTTTGAGGTTCTTTTACGTGCCGTAAATCTACGACACGGGACCAACGGTTTTACTTCCCTTCCGAAGGAAGTCGCGGTAAGGATTTTTACGCTCGAAATTTGAGGCATTGTTTTTAACACTTAAATGATTTCAGTCTAATTATATAATATATAAATTCAATAACAGTCCACCTTAAAGCACTGTGTGTATGTAACAATATATAAAAAGTGTATATAACAGTAATTGTATATGTTTATATTATTGTATCCATATGTAATAATGTTATGTGAATGTATTACGTAACTTAATAATGTAGGAGGTGTGAAAAATAGGTCAAAAGTTGCTAACAATATGGTAACCTTGAGACAATAATGAATTTGAAAGTTTAAATGCTATTAGTCATTATTGCAGCAACAATAATGTAAATTTTGAGACAGTTTAAAAATAGCCAATCAACAACCAGAAAAAGCTTTAGTTAAATGAAGGTATTCTATTGGATTAGGAATAGCCAATCAGAGACTTGCCTACATTCTTAGTCGTACCACAACCCTGCCAAGACATTCATGTCTCTTACAATAATTCTGACGCAGCCGAGGCAAACATAAATGTAAAATATTTAAAGAAACAGTCAAAATACAAAGTTAATATATTTTTTTAAATTTTGGGCAAAGGCCACCTAAAGTACATTTGGGGTGAAGGCTACAGGAAACTGTTTACTATGCCTGCGGTTGCAACTACTACAAGTTCGACTCCCCAACAGTTGAACTATAATGCAACTCATACTTCATTAATTGGCTTTGCAAACGTGAAGCACAAAAACGCGTTCTTCAACATATCCCTCGCCTTCCGCTTGGTTTGAACCCGCGACCTCAGGAACTAGAGCCTAGCATGGTAACCACTACACCACGGAGGACGACTCAATACCACGTATGGAAGTAATTTTTAAGAGATCCCAAAGCATGAAACCAAATTTCGAATTCCAATTGTTTAGGTTCAAAGGACCTCGAAATATTTATTTTCTAGAAATATCCTCTAGCGGAGGTGAGCGGCACAGAAGATAAAAATCTGATGTGTTACACTCATATGACTTTCTCTGCCTTTGTACAAACTATTTTTACAAACGCTTATTTTCCATCTACTTCATGTTAATCGAAATAAACATTTGCAGAGTCTATCTTATTGCTAATTTTCTTGTAGATGTAAGGGGAATATATATTTACAAGGGCAATTTGGAAGTACAGTAGCCTTTCAGCAGATACATATATCTTAATAGCTGGTTGCTAGGTGCAGCACCATTCCCATTCCCAAAGATTAATACTCTTTGCATATCCAAGACAAAAAAATGAATAACGAATTCCCATTTGAGAAAATAAGTATTGAAAAATTTAAGGGAATAACAAGCAATATCTCGAAAATGGTTCACTCAACAAAAGAAATGTGTATGACATAAATTGTGTATTTTAACGCGATCAACATTTTTGTGTAGTAACATTTTGTCTATCTCTTATGGTTTACCAGTTATGCAAAAGTCGTTCACAATGAAGAATACTTTTGGAGACATTCCCAGGAAATTCAAGATATACATTTTATTTGTCATAAAAATATCTTAAACATATGATATTTTAATCAAAATCGTTAGAGCCATTTTTGAGAAAATTAAAATTTTCGAAAAATGTTCCATGTAAGGGTAGTCTGGGGTGGGGGGATTCGTGTCGCATCTCTGGAAGATACTGAACCTAAATACCAAGTTTGGTGTTTATCCGACTGATCGTTTCTGAGTTATGCTGTAACAGACACAAACAGACACACAGACACACAGACCGACACTCAGACACACAGACAGACACTCAGACTCACAGACACACAGACACTCAGACACACACACAGACAGACACTCAGACACAAAGACAGTCAGACACACAGACACTCAGACACACACAGACACTCAGACACACAGACACACACAGACACACAGACACACACACAGACACACAGACACACAGACAGACACACAGACACACACAGACACACAGACACACACAGACACACAGACACACACACAGACACACAGACGAACAGAAAGACACAAAAACACACAGACACACACAGACACACAGACACACAGACAGACACACAGACACACACAGACACACAGACACACACACAGACACACAGACAGAAACACAGACACACAGACACACAGACAGACACACAGACACACACAGACACACACACAGACACACAGACACACACAGACACACAGACAGACACACAGACACACACAGACACACACACAGACAGACACACAGACAAACAGACACACAGACACACACACAGACAGACACACAGACACACACACAGACACATAGACACACAGACACACACACAGATACATAGACACACACAGACACACAGACACACAGACACACACAGACACACAGACAGACACACAGACACACACAGACAGACACACAGACACAAAGACACACACACAGACACACAGACACACAGACACTCAGACACACAGACACACACAGACACTCAGACACACAGACACACAGACACACACAGACACAGACACATACACAGACAGACACACAGACACACAGACACACAGACACACCCAGGCACACACAGACACACAGACACACAGACAGACACACAGACACACACAGACACACACACAGACACACACACAGACACACACACAGACACACACAGACACACAGACAGACACACAGACACACAGACACACAGACACACACAGACACACACAGACACACAGACACACAGACAGACACACAGACACACACAGACACACAGACACACACAGACAGACACACAGACACTCAGACACACACACAGACACTCAGACACACAGACAGACACACACAGACACACACACAGACACACAGACACACAGAAAGACACAGACAGACACTCAGACACTCAGACACACAGACACACACACAGACACTCAGACACACAGACACAGACAGACACTCAGACACACAGACACACACAGACACACAGACACTCAGACACACAGACACAGAAAGACACTCAGACACTCAAACACACAGACAGACACTCAGACACTCAGACAAAACGACACACAGACACACAGACACACAGACAGACACTCAGACACACAGACACAGACAGACACTCAGACACACACAGACACACAGACACAGACAGACACCCAGACACACAGACACACAGACACACAGACAGACAGACACTCAGACACTCAGACACTCAGACACACAGACAGACACACAGACACACAGACACACACACAGACACACAGACACTCAGACACTCAGACAAACAGACACTCAGACACACAGACAGACACACAGACACACAGACACACAGACACACAGACACACAGACACAGACAGACACTCAGAAACTCAGACACACAGACACACAGACAGACACTCAGACACACAGACACACACAGACACTCAGACACTCAGACACACAGACACTCAGACACACAGACACTCAGACACTCAGACACACAGACAGACACTCAGACACTCAGACACACAGACAGACACTCAGACACACAGACAGACAGACAGACACACAGACACTCAGACACACACACAGACACTCAGACACACAGACACTCAGACAGACAGACACTCAGACACACAGACAGACACACAGACACTCAGACACACAGACACAGACAGACACTCAGACACTCAGACACACAGACACACACACAGACACTCAGACACACAGACGCAGACAGGCACTCAGACACTCAGACACACACACAGACACTCAGACACACAAACACACAGACACTCAGACACTCAGACACACAGACAGACACTCAGACACTCAGACACACAGACAGACACTCAGACACTCAGACACACAGACAGACAGACACACAGACACTCAGACGCATACACAGACACTCAGACACACAGACACACAGACACTCAGACAGACTGACACTCAGACACACAGACAGACACACACACAGACACCCAGACACACAGACACTCAGACACACAGACACTCAGACACTCAGACACTCAGACACACACAGACACACAGACACTCAGACACACAGACACTCAGACACACAGACACTCAGACACTCAGACACACAGACATACAGACACACAGACACACAGACACACACAGACACACAGACACACAGACACTCAGACACACAGACACTCAGACACACAGACACTCAGACACTCAGACACTCAGACACACACACAGACACACAGACACTCAGACACTCAGACACACAGACACTCAGACACTCAGACACACAGACACTAAGACACACAGACACTCAGAAACACAGACACTCAGACACTCAGACACTCAGACACTCAGACACACAGACACTCAGACACACAGACACACAGACACACAGACACTCAGACACTCAGACACACAGACACACAGACACTCAGACACTCAGACACTCAGACACACAGACACACAGACACACAGACACACAGACACTCAGACACACAGACACACAGACACACAGACACACAGACACTCAGACACACAGACACTCAGACACTCAAACACTCAGACACACACAGACACACAGACACTCAGACACACAGACACTCAGACACTCAGACACTCAGACGCACAGACACTCAGACACTCAGACACACACTCAGACACACAGACACACAGACACTCAGACACTCAGACACACAGACACTCAGACACACAGACACTCAGACACACAGACACTCAGACACACAGACACTCAGACAGACAGACACTCAGACACACAGACACACAGACACTCAGACACTCAGACACTCAGACACTCAGACACACAGACACACAGACACACAGACACTCAGACACACAGACACACAGACACACAGACAAACAGAGACACAGACCTACAGACTCTCAGACACTCAGACACTCAGACACACAGACACACAGACACACAGATACACAGACACACAGACACACAGACACTCAGACACTAAGACACACAGACACTCAGACACACAGACACTCAGACACACAGACACTCAGACACACAGACACACAGACACACAGACACTCAGACACACAGACACTCAGACACACAGACACACAGACACTCAGACACTCAGACACACAGACACTGAGACACACAGACACACAGACACACAGACACTCAGACACACAGACACACAGACACACAGACACTCAGACACTCAGACACACAGACACACACACAGATACATAGACACACACAGACACACAGACACACACAGACACACAGACAGACACACAGACACACACACAGACAGACACACAGACACAAAGACACACACACAGACACACAGACACACAGACACTCAGACACACAGACACACACAGACACTCAGACACACAGACACACAGACACACACAGACACAGACACATACACAGACAGACACACAGACACACAGACACACAGACACACCCAGGCACACACAGACACAAGGACACACAGACAGACACACAGACACACACAGACACACACAGACACACACAGACACACAGACAGACACACAGACACACAGACACACAGACACACACAGACACACACAGACACACAGACACACAGACAGACACACACACAGACACACAGAGACACACAGACAGACACTCAGACACACACTTAGACACTCAGACACACAGACAGACACACACAGACACACACAGAAACACAGACACACAGAAAGACACAGACAGACACTCAGACACTCAGACACACAGACACACACACAGACACTCAGACACACAGACACAGACAGACACTCAGACACACAGACACACACACAGACACACAGACACTCAGACACACAGACACAGACAGACACTCAGACACTCAAACACACAGACAGACACTCAGACACTCAGACAAAACGACACACAGACACACAGACACACAGACAGACACTCAGACACACAGACACAGACAGACACGCAGACACACACAGACACACAGACACAGACAGACACCCAGACACACAGACACACAGACAGACAGACACTCAGACACTCAGACACACAGATACACAGACACACACACAGACACACAGACACTCAGACACTCGGACACACAGACACTCAGACACACAGACACACAGACAGACACACAGACACACAGACACACAGACACACAGACACAGACAGACACTCAGAAACTCAGACACACAGACACACAGACAGACACTCAGACACACAGACACACACAGACACTCAGACACTCAGACACACAGACACTCAGACACACAGACACTCAGACACTCAGACACACAGACAGACACTCAGACACTCAGACACACAGACAGACACTCAGACACACAGACAGACAGACAGACACACAGACACTCAGACACACACAGACACTCAGACACACAGACACTCAGACAGACAGACACTCAGACACACAGACAGACAGACACACAGACACTCAGACACACAGACACAGACAGACACTCAGACACTCAGACACACAGACACACACACAGACACTCAGACACACAGACGCAGACAGGCACTCAGACACTCAGACACACACACAGACACTCAGACACACAAACACACAGACACTCAGACACTCAGACACACAGACAGACACTCAGACACTCAGACACACAGACAGACACTCAGACACTCAGACACACAGACAGACAGACACACAGACACTCAGACACATACACAGACACTCAGACACACAGACACACAGACACTCAGACAGACAGACACTCAGACACACAGACAGACACACACAGACACCCAGACACACAGACACTCAGACACACAGACACTCAGACACTCAGACACTCAGACACTCAGACACACACAGACACACAGACACTCAGACACACAGACACTCAGACACTCAGACACACAGACATACAGACACACAGACACACAGACACACACACAGACACACAGACACTCAGACACACAGACACTCAGACACTCAGACACACAGACACTCAGACACTCAGACACTCAGACACACACACAGACACACAGACACTCAGACACTCAGACACACAGACACTCAGACACTCAGACACACAGACACTCAGACACACAGACACTCAGAAACACAAACACTCAGACACTCAGACACTCAGACACTCAGACACATAGACACTCAGACACTCAGACACACAGACACACAGACACTCAGACACACAGACACACAGACACTCAGACACTCAGACACTCAGACACACAGACACACAGACACACAGACACTCAGACACACAGACACACAGACACACATACACACAGACACTCAGACACACGGACACTCAGACACTCAGACACTCAGACACACACAGACACACAGACACTCAGACACACAGACACTCAGACACTCAGACACTCAGACGCACAGACACTCAGACACTCAGACACACAGACACTCAGACACACAGACACACAGACACTCAGACACTCAGACACTCAGACACACAGACACTCAGACACACAGACACTCAGACACACAGACACTCAGACACTCAGACACTCAGACAGACAGACACTCAGACACACAGACACACAGACACTCAGACACTCAGACACTCAGACACTCAGACACTCAGACACACAGACACACAGACACACAGACACTCAGACACTCAGACACACAGACACACAGACACACAGACACACAGACACACAGAGACACAGACCTACAGACTCTCAGACACTCAGACACTCAGACACACAGATACACAGACACACAGACACTCAGACACACAGACACTCAGACACACAGAAACTCAGACACACAGACACTCAGACACACAGACACTCAGACACACAGACACACAGACACACAGACACTCAGACACACAGACACTCAGACACACAGACACACAGACACTCAGACACTCAGACACACAGACACTGAGACACACAGACACACAGACACTCAGACACACAGACAGTCAGACACTCAGACACTCAGACACACAGACACTCAGACACTCAGACACACAGACACAAAGACACTCAGACACTCAGACACTCAGACACACAGACACTCAGACACACAGACACACACACAGAGACACACAGACACTCAGACACACAGACACTCAGACACACAGACACTCAGACACTCAGACACTCAGACACAGAGACACTCAGACACACAGACACTCAGACACTCAGACACTCAGACACTCAGACACACACAGACACACACACAGACACACAGACAGTCAGACACACAGACACTCAGACACACAGACAGACAGACACTCAGACACACAGACACACAGACACTCAGACACTCAGACACACACAGACACTCGACACACACACAGACACTCAGACACACACACACAGACACTCAGACACACACAGACAGACACACAGACACTCAGACACACACACAGACAGACACTCAGACACACAGACACAGACAGACACTCAGAGACAGACTCAGACACAGACAGACACACAGACACACACAGACAGACACTCAGACACACAGACAGACACTCACACACAGACACAGACACTCAGACACTCACACACACAGACACTCACACAGACACAGACACTCAGACACTCACACACAGACCCTCAGACACTCACACACAGACACAGACACTCAGACACAGACACAGAAAATCAGACACTCAGACACTCAGACACTCACACACAGACACAGACACAGTAACTCAGACACTCAGACACACAGAAACACAGACAGACACTCAGACACTCAGACACAGACAGACACTCAGACACACAGACACAGACAGACACTCAGACACACACACAGACACAGACACACACTCAGACACACACACACACAGACACTCAGACACACAGACAGACACTCAGACACACACAAAGACAGACATTCAAACACACAGACACAGACAGACACTCAGACACACAGACACAGACAGACACTCAGACACACACACACAGACACAGACAGACACTCAGACACACAGAAACAGACAGACACTCAGACACACACACAGACACAGACAGACACTCAGACACACACAGACAGACACACACAGACACAGACACACGCAGACACACAGACACTCAGACACACAGACACTCAGACACACAGACACTCAGACACTCAGACAGACAGACACTCAGACACACAGACACACAGACACTAAGACACTCAGACACTCAGACACACAGACACACAGACACACAGACACACAGAGACACAGACACACAGACTCTCAGACACTCAGACACTCAGACACACAGACACACAGACACACAGATACACAGACACACAGACACACAGACACTCAGACACTCAGACACACAGACACTCAGACACACAGACACTCAGACACACAGACACACAGACACACAGACACTCAGTCACACAGACACTCAGACACACAGACACTCAGACACACAGACACACAGACACACAGACACTCAGACACTCAGACACACAGACACTCAGACACACAGACACACAGACTCACAGACACTCAGACACTCAGACACTCAGACACACACAGAGACATACAGACACTCAGACACTCAGACACACAGACACTCAGACACTCAGACACACAGATACACACACTCATACACACAGACACTCAGACACTCAGACACACAGACACTCAGACACTCAGACACTCAGACACTCAGACACAGAGACACTCAGACACACAGACACACAGACACTCAGACACTCAGACACTCAGACACACAGACACTCATACACACAGACACACAGACACACAGACACTCAGACACTCAGACACACACACAGACACACACAGACACACAGACACACAGACAGTCAGACACACAGACACTCAGACACACAGACAGACAGACACTCAGACACACAGACACACAGACACTCAGACACTCAGACACACAGACAGACAGACACACAGACACTCAGACACACACAGACACTCGACAACCCACAGACACTCAGACATACACACAGACACTCAGACACACAGACAGACACACAGACACTCAGACACACACAGACAGACACTCAGACACACAGACACAGACAGACACTCAGAGACAGACACAGACACAGACAGACACACAGACACACACAGACAGACACTCAGACACACAGACAGACACTCACACACAGACACAGACACTCAGACACTCACACACACAGACACTCACACAGACACAGACACTCAGACACTCACACACAGACACTCAGACACTCACACACAGACACAGACACTCAGACACAGACACTCAGACACTCAGACACTCACACACAGACACAGACACTCAGACACACAGAAACACAGACAGACACTCAGACACTCAGACACAGACAGACACTCAGACACACACACACAGACAGACACTCAGACACACAGACAGACACTCAGACACACACAAAGACAGACATTCAAACACACAGACACAGACAGACATTCAAACACACAGACACAGACAGACACTCAGACACACAGACACAGACAGACACTCAGACACACATACAGACACAGACAGACACTCAGACACAGAAACAGATAGACACTCAGACACACACACAGACACAGACAGACACTCAGACACACACACAGACAGACACACACAGACACAGACACAGACACACACAGACACACACAGACACTCAGACACACACACAGACAGACACACACAGGCACAGACACAGACAGACACAGACACACACAGACACTCAGACACACACACAGACACAGACAGACACTCAGACACACACACAGACACTCAGACACTCAGACACACAGACAGACACACACAGACAGACACTCAGACACACAGACAGACACACAGACAGACACACAGACAGGCACACACAGACAGACACTCAGACACACAGACAGACGCTCAGACACACACACACAGACACACAGACAGACACACACAGACAGACACACACAGACAGACACTCAGACACACAGACAGACACTTCGACACACACACACAGACAGACACTCAGACACACAGACACACACAGACACTCAAACACTCAGACACACACAGACACTCAGACATACAGACACAGACAGACACTCAGACTCACAGACAGACACTCAGACACTCAGACACACAGACAGACACTCAGACACACAGACAGACACTCAGACACACAGACAGACACTCAGACAGACACTCAGACACACAGACACAGACAGACACTCAGACACACAGACACAGACATACACTCAGACACACAGACAGACACTCAGACACACAGACACAGAGAGACTCTCAGACACACAGACACACACACAGACACTCAGACACTCAGACAGACACTCAGACACACAGACACAGACAGACACTCAGACACACAGACAGACACTCAGACACTCTGACACACAGACAGACACTCAGAAACACACACAGACAGACACTCAGACACACACACAGACAGACACTCAGACACACACACAGACACTCAGACACACAGACAGACACTCAGACACTCAGACACACAGACAGACACTCAGACACACAGACAGACACTCAGACACACAGACAGACACTCAGACACACAGACAGACACTCAGACACACAGACAGACACTCAGACACACAGACAGACACTCAGACACACAGACATACACTCAGACACTCAGACAGACCTTCAGACACACAGACAGACACTCAGACACACAGACAGACACTCAGACACACAGGCAGACACCCAGACACACAGACAGACACTCAGACACTCAGACACACAGACAGACACTCAGACACACAGACAGACACACAGACAGACACTCAGACACTCAGACACACCGACAGATAGTCAGACACACAGACAGACACTCAGACAGACACTCAGACACACAAACAGACACTCAGACACACAGACAGACACTCAGACACACATACACACAGACAGACACTCAGACACTCAGACACACAGACAGACACTCAGACACACAGACACACAGACAGACACTCAGACACTCAGACACTCAGACACAGAGACAGACACTCAGACACTCAGACACACAGACAACACTCAGACACTCAGACACACAGACAGACACTCAGACACACACAGACACTCAGACACACACACAGACAGACACACACAGACAGACACTCAGACACACAGACAGACACTCAGACACACACAGAGAGACACACAGACAGACACACACAGACAAACACTCAGAAACTAAGACACTCAGACACACACACAGACAGACACTCAGAAACACACACAGACACTCAGACACTCAGACACACAGACAGACACTCAGACACACACACAGATAGACACTCAGACACACACAGACACTCAGACTCAGACACACAGATAGACACTCAGACACACACACAGACAGACACTCAGACACACAGACAGACACTCAGACACACACACAGACACTCAGACACTCAGACACACAGACAGCCACTCAGACACACACACAGACAGATACTCAGACACACACACAGACAGACACTCAGACACACAGACAGACACTCAGACACACACACACAGACAGACACTCAGACACACAGACACACAGACACACACAGACAGACACTCAGACACTCAGACACACAGACAGATACTCAGACACACACAGACAGACACTCAGACACACACACACAGACAGACACTCAGACACTCAGACACACTTACAGACACTCAGACACTCAGACACACACACAGACACACACAGACAGACACTCAGACACACAGAGAGACACTCAGACACACAGACACAGACACACAGACAGACACACACAGACAGACACTCAGACACACAGACAGACACTCAGACACACACAGAGAGACACACAGACAGACACACACAGACAAACACTCAGACACACAGACAGACACCTAGACACACAGACAGACATTTAGACACTCAGACACACAGACACACAGACAGACACTCAGACACACAGACAGACAATCAGACACTCAGACACTCAGACAGACACACACACAGACAGACACTCAGACACACAGACACACAGACACACACAGACACTCAGACACACAGACACACACAGACACACACAGACACTCAGAGACACAGACAGACACTCAGACACACACACAGACACACACACAGACACACACACAGACACACACACAGACAAACACAGACACACACACAGACACTTACACAGACACACACACAGACACACAGACAGACACTCAGACACACACACACAGACAGACACTCAGACACTCAGACACACACAGACAGACACACAGACACACACAGACACACAAAACACACAGACACCCACACACACAGACACACACAGACACTCAGACACACAGACACACACAGACACACACACAGACACTCAGACACACAGACACACACACAGACACTCAGAAACACAGACACACACAGACATACACAGACACTCAGAGACACAGACAGACACTCAGACACACACACAGACACACACACAGACACACACACAGACACACACAGACACACACAGACAAACACAGACACACACACAGACACACACAGACACACACAGACACACACAGACACACACAGACACACAGACAGACACTCAAACACACACACAGACAGACACTCATACACACACAGACACACACACAGACACACACACAGACACACACAGACACACACACAGACACTCAGACACACAGACACACACAGACACACACAGACACACAGACAGACACTCAGACACACACAGACACACACAGACACACACACAGACACACACAGACACACAGACAGACACTCAGACACACACACAGACAGACACTCAGACACTCAGACACACACACAGACAGACACTCAGACACTCAGACACACACACACAGACAGACACTCAGACACTCAGACACACACACACAGACAGACACTCAGACACTCAGACACACACACAGACACACACAGACACACACACAGACACACACACAGACACACACACAGACACACACACAGACACACACAGACACACAGACAGACACTCAGACACACACACAGACAGACACTCAGACACTCATACACACACAGACACACACACAGACACACACAGACACACACACAGACACTCAGACTAACAGACACACACACAGACACAAACACAGACACACACACAGACACACACAGACACACAGACAGACACTCAGACACACACAGACACACACAGACACACACAGACACACACAGACACACAGACAGACACTCAGACACACACACAGACAGACACTCAGACACACACACAGACAGACACTCAGACACACAGACACACACACAGACACTCAGACACACAGAGACACACACACAGACACTTAGACACACAGACACACACACAGACACACACAGACACTCAGACACACAGACACACAGACACAGACACACACACAGACACTCAGAAACACAGACACACACACAGACACTCAGACACACAGACACACAGACACTCAGACACACAGACACAGACACAGACACACACAGACACTCAGACACACAGACACACACAGACACACACACAGACACACACACAGACAAACACAGACACACACAGACACACACACAGAGACACACAGACACACAGACAGACACTCAGACACACACACAGACAGACACTCAGACACTCATACACACACACAGACACACACAGACACACACAGACACACACACAGACACTCAGACTAACAGACACACACACAGACACAAACACACACACACAGACACACACAGACACACAGACACACAGACAGACACTCAGACACACACAGACACACACAGACACACACACAGACACACACACAGACACACAGACAGACACTCAGACACACACACACAGACAGACACTCAGACACACACAGACAGACACTCAGACACACAGACACACACACAGACACTCAGACACACACAGACACACACACACAGACACTTAGACAAACAGACACACACACAGACACACACAGACACTCAGACACACAGACACACAGACACAGACACTCAGAAACACAGACACACACACAGACACTCAGACACACAGACACAGACACAGACACACACAGACACTCAGACACACAGACACACACAGACACACACACAGACACTCAGACACACAGACACACACAGACACTCAGACACACTGACACACACAGACACACACAGACACTCAGAGACACAGACAGACACTCAGACACACACACAGACACACACACAGACACACACACAGACACACACAGACAAACACAGACACACACACAGACACACACACAGACACACAGACAGACACTCAGACACACACACACAGACAGACACTCAGACACTCAGACACACACACAGATAGACACACAGACACACACAGACACACACAAGCACACAGACACACAGACAGACACTCAGACACACAGTCAGACAGACAGAAAGACACTCAGACACTCAGACACACACAGACACTCAGACACACAGACACAGACAGACACTCAGACACACACAGACACTCAGACAAACACACACACAGGCAGACACTCAGACACACAGACAGCCACTCAGACACACACAGACAGACACTCAGACACTCAGACACACAGACAGACACTCAGACACACAGACACACAGACACACAGACAGACACTCAGACACTCAGACACACAGACAGATACTCAGACACTCAGACCCTCAGACACACAGAGAGACACACAGACACTCAGACACACAGACACACAGACACACACAGACAGACACTCAGACACTAAGACACTCAGACACACACACAGACACTCAGAAACACACACAGACACTCAGACACTCAGACACACAGACAGACACTCAGACACACACACAGACAGACACTCAGACACACACACAGACACTCAGACACTCAGACACACAGATAGACACTCAGACACACACACAGACAGACACTCAGACACACAGACAGACACTCAGACACACACACAGACACTCAGACACTCAGACACACAGACAGCCACTCAGACACACACACACAGACAGATACTCAGACAAACACACAGACACTCAGACACACAGACAGACACTCAGACACACACAGACAGACACTCAGACACACACACAGACACACAGACACACACTCAGACACACAGACAGACACTCAGACACTCTGACACACAGACAGACACTCAGAAACACACACAGACAGACACTCAGACACACACACAGACAGACACTCAGACACACACACAGACACTCAGACACACAGACAGACACTCAGACACTCAGACACACAGACAGACACTCAGACACACAGACAGACACTCAGACACACAGACAGACACTCAGACACACAGACAGACACTCAGACACACAGACAGACACTCAGACACACAGACATACACTCAGACACTCAGACAGACCTTCAGACACACAGACAGACACTCAGACACACAGACAGACACTCAGACACACAGGCAGACACTCAGACACACAGACAGACACTCAGACACTCAGACACACAGACAGACACTCAGACACACAGACAGACACACAGACAGACACTCAGACACTCAGACACACCGACAGATAGTCAGACACACAGACAGACACTCAGACAGACACTCAGACACACAAACAGACACTCAGACACACAGACAGACACTCAGACACACATACACACAGACAGACACTCAGACACTTAGACACACAGACAGACACTCAGACACACAGACACACAGACAGACACTCAGACACTCAGACACTCAGACACACAGACAGACACTCAGACACTCAGACACACAGACAACACTCAGACACTCAGACACACAGACAGACACTCAGACACACACAGACACTCAGACACACACAGACAGACACACACAGACAGACACTCAGACACACAGACAGACACTCAGACACACACAGAGAGACACACAGACAGACACACACAGACAAACACTCAGAAACTAAGACACTCAGACACACACACAGACAGACACTCAGAAACACACACAGACACTCAGACACTCAGACACACAGACAGACACTCAGACACACACACAGATAGACACTCAGACACACACAGACACTCAGACACTCAGACACACAGATAGACACTCAGACACACACACAGACAGACACTCAGACACACAGACAGACACTCAGACACACACACAGACACTCAGACACTCAGACACACAGACAGCCACTCAGACACACACACAGACAGATACTCAGACACACACAGACAGACACTCAGACACACAGACAGACACTCAGACACACACACACAGACAGACACTCAGACACACAGACACACAGACACACACAGACAGACACTCAGACACTCAGACACACAGACAGACACTCAGACACACACACAGACAGACACTCAGACACACAGACGCACAGACACACACTCAGACACACAGACAGACACTCAGACACTCAGACACACAGACAGATACTAAGACACACACAGACAGACACTCAGACACACACACAGACAGACACTCAGACACTCAGACACACAGACAGACACTCAGACACTCAGACACACACACAGACACACACAGACAGACACTCAGACACACAGAGAGACACTCAGACACACAGACACAGACACACAGACAGACACACACAGACAGACACTCAGACACACAGACAGACACTCAGACACACACAGAGAGACACACAGACAGACACACACAGACAAACACTCAGACACACAGACAGACACCTAGACACACAGACAGACATTTAGACACTCAGACACACAGACACACAGACAGACACTCAGACACACAGACAGACACTCAGACACTCAGACACTCAGACAGACACACACACAGACAGACACTCAGACACACAGACACACAGACACACACAGACACTCAGACACACAGACACACACAGACACACACAGACACTCAGAGACACAGACAGACACTCAGACACACACACAGACACACACACAGACACACACACAGACACACACACAAACAAACACAGACACACACACAGACACACACACAGACACACACAGACACACAGACAGACACTCAGACACACACACACAGACAGACACTCAGACACTCAGACACACACAGACAGACACACAGACACACACAGACACACACAAACACACAGACACTCAGACACACAGACACACACAGACACTCAGACACACAGACACACACAGACACACACAGACACACACAGACACACACACAGACACTCAGACACACAGACACACACACAGACACTCAGAAACACAGACACACACAGACATACACAGACACTCAGAGACACAGACAGACACTCAGACACACACAGACACACACACAGACACACACACAGACACACACACAGACACACACACAGACACACACACAGACACACACAGACAAACACAGACACACACAGACACACACACAGACACACACAGACACACACAGACACACACAGACACACAGACAGACACTCAGACACACACACAGACAGACACTCATACACACACAGACACACACACAGACACACACACAGACACACACAGACACACACACAGACACTCAGACACACAGACACACACAGACACACACAGACACACAGACAGACACTCAGACACACACAGACACACACAGACACACACACAGACACACACAGACACACAGACAGACACTCAGACACACACACAGACAGACACTCAGACACTCAGACACACACACAGACAGACACTCAGACACTCAGACACACACACACAGACAGACACTCAGACACTCAGACACACACACACAGACAGACACTCAGACACTCAGACACACACACAGACACACACAGACACACACACAGACACACACACAGACACACACAGACACACACAGACACACACAGACACACAGACAGACACTCAGACACACACACAGACAGACACTCAGACACTCATACACACACACAGACACACACACAGACACACACAGACACACACACAGACACTCAGACTAACAGACACACACACAGACACAAACACAGACACACACACAGACACACACAGACACACAGACAGACACTCAGACACACACAGACACACACAGACACACACAGACACACACACAGACACACAGACAGACACTCAGACACACACACAGACAGACACTCAGACACACACACAGACAGACACTCAGACACACAGACACACACACAGACACTCAGACACACAGAGACACACACAGAGACACTTAGACACACAGACACACACACAGACACACACAGACACTCAGACACACAGACACACAGACACAGACACACACACAGACACTCAGAAACACAGACACACACACAGACACTCAGACACACAGACACACAGACACTCAGACACACAGACACAGACACAGACACACACAGACACTCAGACACACAGACACACACAGACACACACACAGACACACACACAGACAAACACAGACACACACAGACACACACACAGAGACACACAGACACACAGACAGACACTCAGACACACACACAGACAGACACTCAGACACTCATACACACACACAGACACACACAGACACACACAGACACACACACAGACACTCAGACTAACAGACACACACACAGACACAAACACACACACACACAGACACACACAGACACACAGACAGACACTCAGACACACACAGACACACACAGACACACACACAGACACACACAGACACACAGACAGACACTCAGACACACACACACAGACAGACACTCAGACACACACACAGACAGACACTCAGACACACAGACACACACACAGACACTCAGACACACACAGACACACACACACAGACACTTAGACAAACAGACACACACACAGACACACACAGACACTCAGACACACAGACACACAGACACAGACACACACACAGACACTCAGAAACACAGACACACACACAGACACTCAGACACACAGACACACAGACACAGACACAGACACACACAGACACTCAGACACACAGACACACACAGACACACACACAGACACTCAGACTGACAGACACACACACAGACACTCAGACACACTGACACACACAGACACACACAGACACTCAGAGACACAGACAGACACTCAGACACACACACAGACACACACACAGACACACACACAGACACACACACAGACAAACACAGACACACACACAGACACACACACAGACACACAGACAGACACTCAGACACACACACACAGACAGACACTCAGACACTCAGACACACACACAGATAGACACACAGACACACACAGACACACACAAGCACACAGACACACAGACAGACACTCAGACACACAGTCAGACAGACAGAAAGACACTCAGACACTCAGACACACACAGACACTCAGACACACAGACACAGACAGACACTCAGACACACACACAGACACTCAGACAAACACACACACACAGGCAGACACTCAGACACACAGACAGCCACTCAGACACACACAGACAGACACTCAGACACTCAGACACACAGACAGACACTCAGACACACAGACACACAGACACACAGACAGACACTCAGACACTCAGACACACAGACAGATACTCAGACACTCAGACCCTCAGACACACAGAGAGACACACAGACACTCAGACACACAGACACACAGACACACACAGACAGACACTCAGACACTAAGACACTCAGACCCACACACAGACACTCAGAAACACACACAGACACTCAGACACTCAGACACACAGACAGACACTCAGACACACACACAGACAGACACTCAGACACACACACAGACACTCAGACATTCAGACACACAGATAGACACTCAGACACACACACAGACAGACACTCAGACACACAGACAGACACTCAGACACACACACAGACACTCAGACACTCAGACACACAGACAGCCACTCAGACACACACACAGACAGATACTCAGACAAACACACAGACACTCAGACACACAGACAGACACTCAGACACACACAGACAGACACTCAGACACACACACAGACACACAGACACACACTCAGACACACACAGACAGACACTCAGACACACAGACAGACACTCGGACACACAGACAGACACTCAGACACACACACAGACAGACACTCAGACACACAGACACACAGACACACACAGACGGACACTCAGACACTCAGACACACAGACAGACACTCAGACACACACACAGACAGACACTCAGACACACAGACGCACAGACACACACTCAGACACACAGACAGACACTCAGACACTCAGACACACAGACAGACACTCAGACACACACAGACAGACACTCAGACACACACACACAGACAGACACTCAGACACACAGACAGACACTCAGACACTCAGACACACAGACAGACACACACAGACAGACACTCAGACACACAGAGAGACACTCAGACACACAGACACAGACACACAGACAGACACACACAGACAGACACTCAGACACACAGACAGACACTCAGACACACACAGAGAGACACACAGACAGACACACACACAGACAAACACTCAGACACACAGACAGACACCTAGACACACAGACAGACATTTAGACACTCAGACACACAGACACACAGACAGACACTCAGACACACAGACAGACACTCAGACACTCAGACAGACACACACAGACAGACACTCAGACACACAGACACACAGACACACACAGAGACACTCAGACACACAGACACACACAGACACACACAGACACTCAGAGACACAGACAGACACTCAGACACACACACACAGACACACACACAGACACACACACAGACACACACACAGACAAACACAGACACACACACAGACACACACACAGACACACACAGACACACAGACAGACACTCAGACACACACACACAGACAGACACTCAGACACTCAGACACACACAGACAGACACACAGACACACACAAACACACAGACACTCAGACACACAGACACACACAGACACTCAGACACACAGACACACACAGACACACACAGACACACACAGACACACACACAGACACTCAGACACACAGACACACACACAGACACTCAGAAACACAGACACACACACAGACATACACAGACACTCAGAGACACAGACAGACACTCAGACACACACAGACACACACAGACACACACAGACACACACAGACAAACACAGACACACACAGACACACACACAGACACACACAGACACACACACAGACACACACAGACACACACACAGACACACAGACAGACACTCAGACACACGCACAGACAGACACTCATACACACACAGACACACACACAGACACACACACAGACACACACAGACACACACACAGACACTCAGACACACAGACACACACACAGACACACACAGAGACACACAGACACACAGACAGACACTCAGACACACACAGACACACACAGACACACACACAGACACACACAGACACACAGACAGACACTCAGACACACACACAGACAGACACTCAGACACTCAGACACACACACAGACAGATACTCAGACACTCAGACACACACACACAGACAGACACTCAGACACTCAGACACACACACAGACACACACAGACACACACAGACACACAGACAGACACTCAGACACACACACAGACAGACACTCAGACACTCATACACACACACAGACACACACACAGACACACACAGACACACACACACAGACACTCAGACTAACAGACACACACACAGACACAAACACAGACACACACACAGACACACACAGACACACAGACAGACACTCAGACACACACAGACACACACAGACACACACACACAGACATACACACAGACACACAGACAGACACTCAGACACACACACACAGACAGACACTCAGACAAAACACAGACAGACACTCAGACACACAGACACACACACAGACACTCAGACACACACAGACACACACAGACACTTAGACACACAGACACACACACAGACACACACAGACACTCAGACACACAGACACACAGACACAGACACACACACAGACACTCAGAAACACAGACACACACAGACACTCAGACACACAGACACACAGACACTCAGACACACAGACACTGACACAGACACACACAGACACTCAGACACACAGACACACACAGACACACACACAGACACTCAGACACACAGACACACACACAGACACTCAGACACACTGACACACACAGACACACACAGACACTCAGAGACACATACAGACACTCAGACACACACAGACACACACACACAGACACACACACAGACAAACACAGACACACACACAGACACACACACAGACACACAGACAGACACTCAGACACACACACACACAGACAGACACTCAGACACTCAGACACACACACAGATAGACACACAGACACACACAGACACACACAAACACACAGACACACAGACAGACACTCAGACACACAGTCAGACAGACAGAAAGACACTCAGACACACACACAGACACTCAGACACACAGACACAGACAGACACTCAGACACACACACAGACACTCAGACAAACACACACACACAGGCAGACACTCAGACACACAGACACACACACAGACACACAGACAGACACTCAGACACTCAGACACACAGACAGCCACTCAGACACACACAGACAGACACTCAGACACTCAGACACACAGACAGACACTCAGACACACAGACACACAGACAGACACTCAGACACTCAGACACACAGACAGATACTCAGACACTCAGACCATCAGACACACAGAGAGACACTCAGACACTCAGACACACAGACACACAGACACACACAGACAGACACTCAGACACTAAGACCCTCAGACACACACACAGACAGACACTCAGAAACACACACAGACACTCAGACACTCAGACACACAGACAGACACTCAGACACACACACAGACAGACACTCAGACACACACAGACACTCAGACACACAGATAGACACTCAGACACACACACAGACAAACACTCAGACACACAGACAGACACTCAGACACACACACACACAGACACTCAGACACTCAGACACACAGACAGCCACTCAGACACACACACAGACAGATACTCAGACACACACAGACAGACACTCAGACACACACACAGACACTCAGACACACAGACAGACACTCAGACACACACACAGACAGACACTCAGACACACACACAGACACACAGACACACACTCAGACACACACAGACAGACACTCAGACACACAGACAGACACTCGGACACTCAGACACACAGACAGACACTCAGACACACACACAGACAGACACTCAGACACACAGACACACAGACACACACAGACAGACACTCAGACACTCAGACACACAGACAGACACTCAGACACACACACAGACAGACACTCAGACACACAGACGCAAGACACACACTCAGACACACAGACAGACACTCAGACACTCAGACACACAGACAGACACTCAGACACACACAGACAGACACTCAGACACACACACAGACAGACACTCAGACACTCAGACACACAGACAGACACTCAGACACTCAGACACACAGACAGACACACACAGACAGACACTCAGACACACAGAGAGACACTCAGACACACAGACACAGACACACAGACAGACACACACAGACAGACACTCAGACACACAGACACTCAGACACACACAGAGAGACACACAGACAGACACACAGACAGACACACACAGACAAACACTCAGAAACGACAGACACCTAGACACACAGACAGACATTTAGACACTCAGACACACAGACACACAGACAGACACTCAGACACACAGACAGACACTCAGACACTCAGACACTCAGACAGACACACACACAGACAGACACTCAGACACACAGACACACAGACACACACACAGACACTCAGACACACAGACACACACAGACTCACACAGACACTCAGAGACACAGACAGACACTCAGACACACACACACAGACACACACACAGACACACACACACAGACAAACACAGACACACACACAGACACACACACAGACACACACACAGACACACAGACAGACACTCAGACACACACACACAGACAGACACTCAGACACTCAGACACACACAGACAGACAATTAGACACACACAGACACACACAAACACACAGACACTCAGACACACAGACACACACAGACACACACAGACACACACAGACACACACACAGACACTCAGACACACAGACACACACACAGACACTCAGAAACACAGACACACACACAGACATACACAGACACTCAGAGACACAGACAGACACTCAGACACACACACAGACACACACACAGACACACACACAGACACACACACAGACAAACACAGACACACACACAGACACACACACAGACAAACACAGACACACACACAGACACACACAGACACACAGACAGACACTCAGACACACACACAGACAGACACTCATACACACAGACACACACACAGACACACACAGACACACACACAGACACTCAGACACAAAACACACACAGACACACACAGACACACACAGACACACAGACAGACACTCAGACACACACAGCCACACACAGACACACACACACAGACACACACAGACACACAGACAGACACTCAGACACACACACAGACAGACACTCAGACACTCAGACACACACACAGACAGACACTCAGACACTCAGACACACACACACAGACACTCAGACACACAGAGACACACACACACAGACACACACACAGACACTTAGACACACAGACACACACAGACACTCAGACACACAAACACACAGACACAGACACACACACAGACACTCAGAAACACAGACACACACACAGACACACACAGGCACTCAGACACACAGACACACAGACACAGACACACACAGACACTCAGACACACAGACACACACACAGACACTCAGACACACAGACACAAACACAGACACACAGACACACAGACACTCAGAGACACAGACAGACACTCAGACACACACACAGACACACACACAGACACACACAGACACACACACACACAGACACACACACAGACATCACAGACACACACACAGACACACACACAGACACACAGACAGAACTCAGACACACACACACAGACAGACACACAGACACTCAGACACACACACAGACAGACACACAGACACACACAAACACACACAAACACACAGACACACAGACAGACACTCAGACACACAGTCAGACAGACAGAAAGACACTCAGACACTCAGACACACACACAGACACTCAGACACACAGACACAGACAGACACTCAGACACACAGACAGACACTCAGACACACACAGACAGACACTCAGACACACACAGACACACAGACACACGCACAGACACACAGACAGACACTCAGATACTCAGACACACAGAGAGCCACTCACACACACAGACAGACACTCAGACACACAGACAGACAGTCACACACTCAGACACACACAGACACTCAGACCCTCAGACACACAGACAGACACTCAGACACTCAGACACACAGACAGACACTCACACACACAGACACACAGACAGACACTCAGACACTCAGACACACAGACAGACACTCAGACACTCAGACCCTCAGACACACAGACACTCAGAAGCACAGACACACAGACACACACAGACAGACACTCAGACACTCAGACACACAGACAGACACTCAGACACACACACAGACACTCAGACACTCAGACACACAGACAGACACTCAGACACACACAGAGACAGACACTCAGACACACACACAGACACTCAGACACTCAGACACACAGATAGACACTCAGACACACACACACACACAGAGACACTCAGACACACAGACAGACACTCAGACACACACAGACACTCAGACACTCAGACACACAGACAGCCACTCAGACACACACACACAGACAGACACTCAGACACACACAGACAGACACTCAGACACACACACAGACACTCAGACACTCAGACACACAGACAGACACTCAGACACACACAGACAGACACTCAGACACACACACACACACAGACACACAGACACACAGTCAGACACACACAGACAGACACTCAGACACACAGACAGACACTCGGACACTCAGACACACAGACAGACACTCAGACACACAGACACATAGACACACACAGACAGACACTCAGACACCCAGACACACAGACAGACACTCAGACACACACACACAGACAGACACTCAGACACACAGACGAACAGACACACACTCAGACACACAGACAGACACTCAGACACTCAGACACACAGACAGACACTCAGACACACACAGACAGACACTCAGACACACACACAGACAGACACTCAGACACTCAGACACACAGACAGACACACACAGACAGACACTCAGACACACAGACAGACACTCAGACACACAGACACAGACACACAGACAGACACACACAGACAGACACTCAGACACACAGACAGACACTCAGACACACACAGAGAGACACACAGACAGACACACACAGACAAACACTCAGACACAGAAACAGACACTCAGACACACAGACAGGCACTCAGACACACAGACAGACACTCAGACACTCAGAAACTCAGACACACAGACACACAGACAGACACTCAGACACACAGACACACACAGACACTCAGACACACAGACACTCAGACACACAGACACTCAGACACCCAGACACACAGACAGACACTCAGACACTCAGACACACAGACAGACACTCAGACACTCAGACACACAGACAGACAGACACACAGACACTCAGACACACACACAGACACTCAGACACACAGACACTCAGACAGACAGACATTCAGACACACAGACAGACAGACACACAGACACTCAGACACACAGACACAGACAGACACTCAGACACTCAGACACACAGACACACACACAGACACTCAGACACACAGACGCAGACAGGCACTCAGACACTCAGACACATACAGACACTCAGACACTCAAACACACAGAATCTCAGACACTCAGACACACAGACAGACACTCAGACACTCAGACACACAGACAAACACTCAGACACTCAGACACACTGACAGACAGACACACAGACACTCAGGCACACACACAGACACTCAGACACACAGACACACAGACACTCAGACAGACAGACACTCAGACACACAGACAGACACACACACAGACACCCAGACACACAGACACTCAGACACACAGACACTCAGACACTCAGACACACACAGACACAGAGACACTCAGACACACAGACACACAGACACACACACTGACACACAGACACACAGACACTCAGACACACAGACACTCAGACACTCAGACACTCAGACACTCAGACACTCAGACACACTCACAGACACACAGACACACAGACACACAGACACTCAGACACTCAGACACACAGACACTCAGACACTCAGACACACAGACACTCAGACACACAGACACTCAGACACTCAGACACACAGACACTCAGACACACAGACACTCAGACACACAGACACTCAGACACTCAGACACTCAGACACACAGACACTCAGACACACAGACACACAGACACTCAGACACACAGACACACAGACACTCAGACACTCAGACACTCAGACACACAGACACACAGACACACAGACACTCAGACACTCAGACACACAGACACACAGACACACAGACACACAGACACTCAGACACTCAGACACACACACAGACACACAGACACACAGACATTCAGACACACAGACACTCAGACACTCAGACACACAGACACTCAGACACACAGACCCTCAGACACTCAGACACACAGACACTCAGACACACAGACACACAGACACTCAGACACTCAGACAGTCAGACACACAGACACTCAGACACACAGACACACAGACACACAGACACTCAGACACTCAGACACACAGCACACAGACACACAGACACACAGAGACACAGACACACAGACTCTCAGACACTCAGACACACAGACACACAGACACACAGACACACAGATACAAAACACACAGACACACAGACACTCAGACACTCAGACACACAGACACTCAGACACACAGACACTCAGACACACAGACACACAGACACTCAGACACACAGACACACAGACACACAGACACACAGACACTCAGACACTTAGACACTCAGACACACAGACACTCATACACACAGACACACAGACACACAGACACACAGACACACAGACACACAGACACTCAGACACTCAGACACACACACAGACACACACACAGACACACAACACACAGACAGTCAGACACAGACACTCAGACACACAGACAGACAGAGAGACACTCAGACACACAGACACACAGACACTCAGACACTCAGACACACAGACAGACAGACACACAGACACTCAGACACACACAGACACTTGACACACACACAGACACTCAGACACACACAGACACACAGACACTCAGACACACACACAGACAGACACTCAGACACACAGAAACAGACAGACACTCAGAGACAGACACAGACACAGACAGCTACACAGACACACACACAGACAGACACTCAGACACACAGACAGACACTCACACACAGACACAGACACTCAGACACTCACACACACAGACACTCACACAGACACAGACACTCAGACACTCACACACAGACACTCAGACACTCACACACAGACACTCAGACACTCACACACAGACACAGACACTCAGACACAGACACAGACAATCACACACTCAGACACTCAGACACTCACACACAGACACAGACACTCAGACACTCAGACACACAGAAACACAGACAGACACTCAGACACTCAGACACAGACAGACACTCAGACACACAGACACAGACAGACACTAAGACACACACACAGACACAGACAGACACTCAGACACACACACACAGACAGACACTCAGACACACAGACACACACACAGATAGACATTCAGACACACAGACACAGACAGACACACACACAGACACAGACAGACACTCAGACACACACAGACACAGACACACTCACACACAGACACAGACAGACACTCAGACACACACACACAGACACACTCACACACAGACACAGACACATTCACACACAGACACACTCACACACAGACACAGACACACTCACACACAGACACAGACACACTCACACACAGATACAGACACACTCACACACAGACACAGACACACTCACACACAGACACAGACACACTCACACACAGACACAGACACACTCAAACACAGACACAGACACACTCACACACAGACACACTCACACATAACACAGACACACTCACACACAACAACAGACACACTCACACACAGACACAGACACACTCACACACAGACACACTCACACACAGACACAGACACACTCACACACACAGACACACTCACACACAGACACAGACACACTCACACACAGACACAGACAGACACTCAGACACACACAGCCACAGACACACTCACACACAGACACAGACAGACACTCAGACACACACACACAGACAGACACTATGACAAACAGACAGACACAGACAGACACTCAGACACACAGACACAGACAGACACTCAGACACACAGACAGACACACACAGACAGACACTCAGACACACACACACAGACAGACACTCAGACACACACAGACAGACAGACACAGACAGACACACACACACAGACTCAGACACACACACAGACAGACACAGACAGACACAGACAGACACTCAGACACACACAGACACTCAGACACACACTCAGACAGACACAGACAGACACAGACAGACACTCAGACACACAGACACAGACAGACACTCAGACACACACAGACAGACACTCAGACACACAGACACACATAGACAGACTCTAAGACACACACACAGACAGACACTCAGACACACAGACACAGACAGACACTCAGACACACAGACAGACACACACAGACAGACACTCAGACACACACACAGACAGACACTCAGACACACAGACAGACACTCAGACACACACACAGACAGACACTCAGACACACAGACATAGACAGACACTCAGACACACACACAGACAGACACTCAGACACACAGACACACACACAGAAACACAGACAGACACTCAGACACACACTCACAGACAGACACGCAGACACTCAGACACACACACAGACAGACACTCAGACACACACACAGACACACACAGACCCACACACAGACACACACACAGACACACACACACAAACACACACAGACACACACACAGACACACAGACACACAGACAGACACTCAGACACACACACAGAAACACAGACAGACACTCAGACACACACACAGACAGACACTCAGACACTCAGACACACACACACACAGACAGACACTCGGACACTCAGACACACACACACAGACAGACACTCAGACACTCAGACACACACACAGACACACACACAGACACACACACAGACACACACAGACACACACAGACACACAGACAGACACTCAGACACACACACAGACACACACAGACACACACAGACACACAGACAGACACTCAGACACACACACAGACAGACACTCAGACACTCAGACACACAGACACACACAGGCACACACAGACACACACAGACACACACAGACACACACAGACACACACACAGACACACAGACAGACACTCAGACACACACACAGACACACACACAGACAGACACACACACAGACACACACAGACTCACAGACACACAGACAGACACTCAGACACACACAGACAGACACTCAGACACTCAGACACACACACAGACACACACACAGACAAACACACAGACACACACACAGACACAGACAGACACACACACAGACACACACAGACACTCAGACACAAAGACACACACACAGACACACACAGACACTCAGACACACAGAGACACACACACAGACACACACAGACACTCAGACACACAGACACACACACAGACACACACAGACAATCAGAGACACAAACACACAGACACAGACACACACACAGACACTCAGACACACAGAAACACACAGACACTCAGACACACAGACACACACAGACACACACAGACACTCAGACACACAGTTACACACACAGACACACACAGACACTCAGACACACAGACACACACAGACACTCAGACACACAGACACACACAGACACACAGACACTCAGACACTTAGACACTCAGACACACAGACACTCATACACACAGACACACAGACACACAGACACACTGACACACAGACACTCAGACACTCAGACACTCAGACACACACACAGACACACACACAGACACACAACACACAGACAGTCAGACACACAGACACTCAGACACACAGACAGACAGAGAGACACTCATACACACACAGACACACACAGACACACACAGACACACACACAGACACTCAGACACACAGACACACACACAGACACAAACACAGACACACACACAGACACACACAGACACACAGACAGACACTCAGACACACACAGACACACACAGACACACACACAGACACACACAGAGACACACAGACAGACACTCAGACACACACACATACAGACACTCAGACACACACACAGACAGACACTCAGACACACAGACACACACACAGACACTCAGACACACACAGACACACACAGACACTTAGACACACAGACACACACACAGACACACACAGACACTCAGACACACAGACACACAGACACAGACACACACACAGACACTCAGAAACACAGAAACACACACAGACACTCAGACACACAGACACACAGACACTCAGACACACAGACACAGACACAGACACACACAGACACTCTGACACACAGACACACACACAGACACTCAGACACACTGACACACACACAGATACACACAGACACTCAGAGACACAGACAGACACTCAGACACACACACAGACACACACAGACACACACACAGACACACACTCACAGACACACACACAGACAAACACAGACACACACACAGACACACACACAGACACACAGACAGACACTCAGACACACACACACAGACAGACACTCAGACACTCAGACACACACACAGATAGACACACAGACACACACAGACACACACAAACACACAGACAGACAGACAGACACTCAGACACACAGTCAGACAGACAGAAAGACACTCAGACACTCAGACACACACACAGACACACAGACACAGACAGACACTCAGACACACACAGACACTCAGACACACACACACACAGACAGACACTCAGACACACAGACACACACACAGACACACAGACAGACACTCAGACACTCAGACACACAGACAGCCACTCAGACACACACAGACAGACACTCAGACACACAGACACACAGTCACACACTCAGACACACACAGACACTCAGACCCTCAGACACACAGACAGACACTCAGACACTCAGACACACAGACAGACACTCAGACACACAGACACACAGACACACAGACAGACACTCAGACACTCAGACACACAGACAGATACTCAGACACTCAGACCCTCAGACACACAGACAGACACTCAGACACTCAGACACACAGACACACAGACACACACAGACAGACACTCAGACACTCAGACACACACACACAGACAGACACTCAGAAACACACACAGACACTCAGACACTCAGACACACAGACAGACACTCAGACACACACACAGACAGACACTCAGACACACACAGACACTCAGACACTCAGACACACAGATAGACACTCAGACACACACAGACAGACACTCAGACACACAGACAGACACTCAGACACACACACAGACACTCAGACACTCAGACACACAGACAGTCACTCAGACACACACACAGACAGATACTCAGACACACACAGACAGACACTCAGACACACAGACAGACACTCAGACACACACACAGACAGACACTCAGACACACACACACAGACACACAGACACACACTCAGACACACACAGACAGACACTCAGACACACAGACAGACACTCGGACACTCAGACACACAGACAGACACTCAGACACACACACAGACAGACACTCAGACACACAGACACACACAGACAGACACTCAGACACTCAGACACACAGACAGACACTCAGACACACACACAGACACTCAGACACACAGACGCACAGACACACACTCAGACACACAGACAGACACTCAGACACACACAGACAGACACTCAGACACACACACACAGACAGACACTCAGACACTCAGACACACAGACAGACACACACAGACAGACACTCAGACACACAGAGAGACACTCAGACACACAGACACAGACACACAGACAGACACTCAGACACACAGACAGACACTCAGACACACACAGAGAGACACACAGACAGACACACACAGACAAACACTCAGACACACAGACAGACACCTAGACACACAGACAGACATTTAGACACTCAGACACACAGACACACAGACGGACACTCAGACACTCAGACTTACAGACAGACACACACACAGACAGACACTCAGACACACAGACAGACACACAGACCGACACACAGACAGACACACACAGACAGACACTCAGACACACAGACAGACACTCAGACACACAGACAGACACACACAGACTGACACTCAGACACACAGACAGACACTCAGACAGACACACAGACAGACACACAGACAGACACACAGACACATACACAGACAGACACTCAGACACACAGACAGACACTCAGTCACACAGACAGACACTCACACACACAGACAGACACACAGACAGACACTCAGACACACAGACAGACACACAGACAGACACTCAGACACACCGACAGACACTCCGACACACAGACAGACAAACAGACAGACACACAGACACTCACACAGACAGACACTCATACACACAGACAGACACACAGACACACACAGACAGACACTGAGACACACAGACAGACACTCAGACACACAGACACACACAGACAAACACACACAGACAGACACTCAGACACACAGACAGACACTCAGACACACAGACACACAGACACTCAGACACACAGACACACAGACACTCAGACACTCAGACACACAGACACACAGACACTCAGACACTCAGACACACAGACACACAGACACACAGACACACAGACACTCAGACACTCAGACACTCAGACACACAAACAGACACACAGACACACAGACACTCAGACACTCAGACACACAGACACTCAGACACACAGACCCTCAGACACTCAGACACACAGACACTCAGACACACACTCAGACACACAGACACTCAGACACTCAGACACTCAGACACACAGACACTCAGACACACAGACACTCAGACACTCAGACACTCAGACACACACACACTCAGACACACAGACACACAGACACTCAGACACTCAGACACTCAGACACTCAGACAGTCAGAAACACAGACACTCAGACACACAGACACACAGACACACAGACACTCAGACACTCAGACACACAGCACACAGACACACAGACACACAGAGACACAGACACACAGACTCTCAGACACTCAGACACACAGACACACAGACACACAGATACAAAACACACAGACACACAGACACTCAGACACTCAGACACACAGACACTCACACACAGACACTCAGACACACAGACACACAGACACTCAGACACACAGACACACAGACACACAGACACACAGACACTCAGACACTTAGACACTCAGACACACAGACACTCATACACACAGACACACAGACACACAGACACACAGACACTCAGACACTCAGACACTCAGATACACACAGACACACACAGACACACAACACACAGACAGTCAGACACACAGACACTCAGACACACAGACAGACAGACACTCAGACACACAGACACACAGACACTCAGACACTCAGACACACAGACAGACAGACACACAGACACTCAGACACACACAGACACTTGACACACACACAGACACTCAGACACACACAGACAGACACTCAGACACACAGACACAGACAGACACTCAGAGACAGACAGAGACACAGACAGACACACAGACACACACACAGACAGACACTCAGACACACAGACAGACACTCACACACAGACACAGACACTCAGAAACTCACACACACAGACACTCACACAGACACAGACACTCAGACACTCACAAACAGACGCTCAGACACTCACACACAGACACTCAGACACTCACACACAGACACAGACACTCAGACACAGACACAGACAATCAGACACTCAGACACTCAGACACTCACACACAGACACAGACACTCAGACACTCAGACACAAAGAAACACAGACAGACACTCAGACACTCAGACACAGACAGACACTCAGACACACAGACACAGACAGACACTAAGACACACACAGACACAGACAGACACTCAGACACACACACACAGACAGACACTCAGACACACAGACAGACACTCAGACACACACACAGACAGACATTCAGACACACAGACACAGACAGACACACACAGACACAGACAGACACTCAGACACACACAGACACAGACACACTCACACACAGACACAGACAGACACTCAGACACACACACAGACACACTCACACACAGACACAGACACATTCACACACAGACACACTCACACACAGACACAGACACACTCACACACAGACACAGACACACTCACACACAGACACAGACACACTCACGCACAGACACAGACACACTCAAACAGAGACACAGACACACTCACACACAGACACACTCAAACATAACACAGACACACTCACACACAACAACAGACACACTCACACACAGACACAGACACACTCACACACAGACACACTCACACACAGACACACTCACACACAGACACAGACACACTCACACACACAGACACACTCACACACAGACACAGACACACTCACACACAGACACAGACAGACACTCAGACACACACAGCCACAGACACACTCACACACAGACACAGACAGACACTCAGACACACACACACAGACAGACACTATGACACACAGACAGACACAGACAGACACTCAGACACACAGACACAGACAGACACTCAGACACACAGACAGACACACACAGACAGACACTCAGACACACACACAGACAGACACTCAGACACACACAGACAGACAGACACAGACAGACACACACACAGACACTCAGACACACACACACAGACAGACACAGACAGACACAGACAGACACTCAGACACACACAGACACTCAGACACACACACAGACAGACACAGACAGACACAGAGAGACACACAGACACAGACAGACACTCAGACACACACAGACAGACACTCAGACACACAGACACACATAGACAGACTCTCAGACACACACACAGACAGACACTCAGACACACAGACACAGACAGACACTCAGACACACAGACAGACACACACAGACAGACACTCAGACACACACAGACAGACACTCAGACACACAGACAGACACTCAGACACACACACAGACAGACACTCAGACACACAGACACAGACAGACATTCAGACACACACTCACAGACAGACACGCAGACACTCAGACACACACACAGACAGACACTCAGACACACACACAGACACACACAGACCCACACACAGACACACACAGACACACACACACAAACACACACAGACACACACACACAGACACACAGACACACAGACAGACACTCAGACACACACACAGAAACACAGACAGACACTCAGACACACACACACAGACAGACACTCAGACACTCAGACACACACACACAGACACTCAGACACTCAGACACACACACAGACAGACACTCAGACACTCAGACACACACAGACACACACACAGACACACACACAGACACACACAGACACACACACAGACACACACAGACACACAGACAGACACTCAGACACACACACAGACAGACACTCAGACACTCAGACACACAGACACACACAGACACACACAGACACACACAGACACACACACACAGACACACACAGACACACACAGACAGACAGACACTCAGACACACACACAGACACACACACAGACAGACACACACACAGACACACACACACTCACAGACACACAGACAGACACTCAGACACACACAGACAGACACTCAGACACTCAGACACACACACAGACACACACACAGACACACACACAGACACAGACAGACACACACACAGACACACACAGACACTCAGACACACAGACACACACACACAGACACACACACAGACACTCAGACACACAGAGACACACACACAGACACACACAGACACTCAGACACACAGACACACACACAGACACACACAGACACTCAGACACACAAACACACAGACACAGACACACACACAGACACTCAGACACACAGAAACATACAGACACTCAGACACACAGACACACACAGACACACACAGACACTCAGTCACACAGTTACACACACAGACACACACAGACACTCAGACACACAGACACACACAGACACTCAGACACACAGACACACACAGACACTCAGACACACAGACACACACAGACACACACAGACACTCAGAGACACAGACAGACACTCAGACACACACACAGACACACACACAGACACACACACAGACACACACACAGACACACACACACAGACAAACACAGACACACACACAGACACACACACAGACACACACACAGACACACACAGACACACAGACAGACACTCAGACACACACACAGACAGACACTCAGACACTCATACACACACAGACACACACACAGACACACACAAACACACACACGACACTCAGACACACAGACACACACACAGACACAAACACAGACACACACAGACACACACAGACACACAGACAGACACTCAGACACACACAGACACACACAGACACACACACAGACACACACAGAGACACACAGACAGACACTCAGACACACACACATACAGACACTCAGACACACACACAGACAGACACTCAGACACACAGACACACACAGACACTCAGACACACACAGACACACACACAGACACTTAGACACACAGACACACACACAGACACACACAGACACTCAGACACACAGACACACAGACACACACACAGACACTCAGAAACACAGAAACACACACAGACACTCAGACACACAGACACACAGACACTCAGACACACAGACACAGACACAGACACACACAGACACTCAGACACACAGACACACACAGACACACACAGACACTCTGACACACAGACACACACACAGACACTCAGACACACTGACACACACACAGACACACACAGACACTCAGAGACACAGACAGACACTCAGACACACACACAGACACACACACAGACACACACACAGACACACACTCACAGACACACACACAGACAAACACAGACACACACACAGACACACACACAGACACACAGACAGACACTCAGACACACACACACAGACAGACACTCAGACACTCAGACACACACAGATAGACACACAGACACACACAGACACACACAAACACACAGACAGACAGACAGACACTCAGACACACAGTCAGACAGACAGAAAGACACTCAGACACTCAGACACACACACAGACACTCAGACACACAGACACAGACAGACACTCAGACACACACACAGACACTCAGACACACACACACAGACAGACACTCAGACACACAGACACACACACACAGACACACAGACAGACACTCAGACACTCAGACACACAGACAGCCACTCAGACACACACAGACAGACACTCAGACACACAGTCACACACTCAGACACACACAGACACTCAGACCCTCAGACACACAGACAGACACTCAGACACTCAGACACACAGACAGACACTCAGACACACAGACACACAGACAGACACTCAGACACTCAGACACACAGACAGATACTCAGACACTCAGACCCTCAGACACACAGACAGACACTCAGACACTCAGACACTCAGACACACAGACACACAGACACACACAGACAGACACTCAGACACTCAGACACTCAGACACACACACAGACAGACACTCAGAAACACACACAGACACTCAGACACTCAGACACACAGACAGACACTCAGACACACACAGACAGACACTCAGACACACACAGACACTCAGACACTCAGACACACAGATAGACACTCAGACACACACACAGACAGACACTCAGACACACAGACAGACACTCAGACACACACACAGACACTCAGACACACAGACAGCCACTCAGACACACACACACAGACAGATACTCAGACACACACAGACAGACACTCAGACACACACAGACACTCAGATACACAGACAGACACTCAGACACACACACAGACAGACACTCAGACACACACACACAGACACACAGACACACACTCAGACACACACAGACAGACACTCAGACACACAGACAGACACTCGGACACTCAGACACACAGACAGACACTCAGACACACAGACACACACAGACAGACACTCAGACACTCAGACACACAGACAGACACTCAGACACACACACACAGACACTCAGACACACAGACGCACAGACACACACTCAGACACACAGACAGACACTCAGACACTCAGACACACAGACAGACACTCAGACACACACAGACAGACACTCAGACACACACACACACAGACAGACACTCAGACACTCAGACACACAGACAGACACACACAGACAGACACTCAGACACACAGAGAGACACTCAGACACACAGACACAGACACACAGACAGACACACACAGACAGACACAGAGACACACAGACAGACACTCAGACACACACAGAGAGACACACAGACAGACACACACAGACAAACACTCAGACACACAGACAGACACCTAGACACAGACAGACATTTAGACACTCAGACACACAGACACACAGACAGACACTCAGACACACAGACAGACACTCAGACACTCAGACTTACAGTCAGACACACACACACACAGACAGACACTCAGACACACAGACAGACACACAGACCGACACACAGACAGACACACACAGACAGACACTCAGACACACAGACAGACACTCAGACACACAGACAGACACACACAGACTGACACTCAGACACACAGACAGACACTCAGACAGACACACAGACAGACACACAGACAGACACACAGACACATACACAGACAGACACTCAGACACACAGACAGACACTCAGTCACACAGACAGACACTCACACACACAGACAGACACACAGACAGACACTCAGACACACAGACAGACACACAGACAGACACTCAGACACACCGACAGACACTCCGACACACAGACAGACAAACAGACAGACACACAGACACTCACACAGACAGACACTCATACACACAGACAGACACACAGACACACACAGACAGACACTGAGACACACAGACAGACACTCAGACACACAGACAGACACACAGACAAACACACACAGACAGACACTCAGACACACAGACAGACACTCAAACACACAGACAGACACGCACAGACAGACACCTAGATAAACAGACAGACACACAGACAAACACACAGACAGACACACAGACACACACAGACAGACACTCAGACACACAGACACACACTCAGACACACAGACAGACACACACAGACAGACACTCAGACACACAGACAGACACACAGACAGACACACAGACAGACACACACAGACAGACACTCAGACACACAGACAGACACTCAGACACACAGACAGACACTCAGACACTCAGACACACAGACAGACACTCAGACACACAGACAGACACACACAGACAGACACTCAGACACACAGACAGACACACAGACAGACACACAGACAGGCACACACAGACAGACACTCAGACACACAGACAGACGCTCAGACACACACACACAGACACACAGACAGACACACACAGACAGACACTCAGACACACAGACAGACACTCCGACACACACACACACACAGACAGACACTCAGACACACAGACACACACACAGACACTCAGACACTCAGACACACACAGACACTCAGACATACAGACACAGACAGACACTCAGACTCACAGACAGACACTCAGACACTCAGACACACAGACAGACACTCAGACACACAGACAGACACTCAGACAGACACTCAGACACACAGAAACAGACAGACACTCAGACACACAGACACAGACATACACTCAGACACACAGACAGACACTCAGACACACAGACACAGAGAGACTCTCAGACACACAGACACACACAGACACTCAGACACTCAGACAGACACTCAGACCAACAGACACAGACAGACACTCAGACACACAGACAGACACTTAGACACTCTGACACACAGACAGACACTCAGAAACACACACAGACAGACACTCAGACACACACACAGACAGACACTCAGACACACACACAGACACTCAGACACACAGACAGACACTCAGACACTCAGACACACAGACAGACACTCAGACACACAGACAGACACTCAGACACACAGACAGACACTCAGACACACAGACAGACACTCAGACAGACCTTCAGACACACAGACAGACACTCAGACACACAGACAGACACTCAGACACACAGGCAGACGCTCAGACACACAGACAGACACTCAGACACTCAGACACACAGACAGACACTCAGACACACAGACAGACACACAGACAGACACTCAGACACTCAGACACACCGACAGATAGTCAGACACACAGACAGACACTCAGACACACAGGCAGACGCTCAGACACACAGACAGACACTCAGACACACAGACACACACAGACACTGAGACACACAGACACACACAGACACTCAGACACACAGACACACACAGACACACACAGACACTCAGAGACACAGACAGACACTCAGACACACACAGACACACACACAGACACACACAGACACACACACAGACACACACACAGACAAACACAGACACACACACAGACACACACACAGACACACACACAGACACACACAGACACACAGACAGATACTCAGACACACACACAGACAGACACTCAGACACTCATACACACACAGACACACACACAGACACACACAAACACACACACAGACACTCAGACACACAGACACACACACAGACACAAACACAGATACACACACAGACACACAGACAGACACTCAGACACACACAGACACACACAGACACACACACAGACACACACAGAGACACACAGACAGACACTCAGACACACACACATACAGACACTCAGACACACACACAGACAGACACTCAGACACACAGACACACACAGACACTCAGACACACACAGACACACACAGACACTTAGACACACAGACACACACACAGACACACACAGACACTCAGACACACAGACACACAGACACACACACAGACACTCAGAAACACAGAAACACACACAGACACTCAGACACTCAGACACACAGACACAGACACAGACACACACAGACACTCAGACACACAGACACACACACAGACACTCAGACACACTGACACACACACAGATACACACAGACACTCAGAGACACAGACAGACACTCAGACACACACACAGACACACACACAGACACACACACAGACACACACTCACAGACACACACACACAGACAAACACAGACACACACACAGACACACACACAGACACACAGACAGACACTCAGACACACACACAGACAGACACTCAGACACTCAGACACACACAGATAGACACACAGACACACACAGACACACACAAACACACAGACAGACAGACAGACACTCAGACACACAGTCAGACAGACAGAAAGACACTCAGACACTCAGACACACACACAGACACTCAGACACACAGACACAGACAGACACTCAGACACACACACAGACACTCAGACACACACACACAGACAGACACTCAGACACACAGACACACACACACAGACACACAGACAGACACTCAGACACTCAGACACACAGACAGCCACTCAGACACACACAGACAGACACTCAGACACACAGTCACACACTCAGACACACACAGACACTCAGACCCTCAGACACACAGACAGACACTCAGACACTCAGACACACAGACAGACACTCAGACACACAGACACACAGACAGACACTCAGACACTCAGACACACAGACAGATACTCAGACACTCAGACCCTCAGACACACAGACAGACACTCAGACACTCAGACACTCAGACACACAGACACACAGACACACACAGACAGACACTCAGACACTCAGACACTCAGACACACACACACACAGACAGACACTCAGAAACACACACAGACACTCAGACACTCAGACACACAGACAGACACTCAGACACACACAGACAGACACTCAGACACACACACAGACACTCAGACACTCAGACACACAGATAGACACTCAGACACACACACAGACAGACACTCAGACACACAGACAGACACTCAGACACACACACAGACACTCAGACACACAGACAGCCACTCAGACACACACACACACACAGACAGATACTCAGACACACACAGACAGACACTCAGACACACACAGACACTCAGATACACAGACAGACACTCAGACACACACACAGACAGACACTCAGACACACACACAGACACACAGACACACACTCAGACACACACAGACAGACACTCGGACAATCAGACACACAGACAGACACTCAGACACACAGACAGACACTCAGACACACAGACAGACACTCAGACAGACACTCAGACACACAGACACAGACAGACACTCAGACACACAGACACAGACATACACTCAGACACACAGACAGACACTCAGACACACAGACACAGAGAGACTCTCAGACACACAGACACACACACAGACACTCAGACACTCAGACAGACACTCAGACACACAGACACAGACAGACACTCAGACACACAGACAGACACTCAGACACTCTGACACACAGACAGACACTCAGAAACACACACAGACAGACACTCAGACACACACACAGACAGACACTCAGACACACACACAGACACTCAGACACACAGACAGACACTCAGACACTCAGACACACAGACAGACACTCAGACACACAGACAGACACTCAGATACACAGACAGACACTCAGACACACAGACAGACACTCAGACACTCAGACAGACCTTCAGACACACAGACAGACACTCAGACACACAGACAGACACTCAGACACACAGGCAGACACTCAGACACACAGACAGACACTCAGACACTCAGACACACAGACAGACACTCAGACACACAGACAGACACACAGACAGACACTCAGACACTCAGACACACCGACAGATAGTCAGACACACAGACAGACACTCAGACAGACATTCAGACACACACACAGACACTCAGACACACAGACACAGACAGACACTCAGACACACATACACACAGACAGACACTCAGACACTCAGACACACAGACAGACACTCAGACACACAGACACACAGACAGACACTCAGACACTCAGACACTCAGACACACAGACAGACACTCAGACACACAGACAACACTCAGACACTCAGACACACAGACAGACACTCAGACACACACACAGACACTCAGACACACACACACAGACAGACACACACAGACAGACACTCAGACACACAGACAGACACTCAGACACACACAGAGAGACACACAGACAGACACACACAGACAAACACTCAGACACAGAGACAGACACTCAGACACACAGACAGGCACTCAGACACACAGACAGACACTCAGACACTCAGAAACTCAGACACACAGACACACAGACAGACACTCAGACACACAGACACACACAGACACTCAGACACTCAGACACACAGACACTCAGACACACAGACACTCAGACACCCAGACACACAGACAGACACTCAGACACTCAGACACACAGACAGACACTCAGACACTCAGACACACAGACAGACAGACACACAGACACTCAGACACACACACAGACACTCAGACACACAGACACTCAGACAGACAGACATTCAGACACACAGACAGACAGACAGACACACAGACACTCAGACACACAGACACAGACAGACACTCAGACACTCAGACACACAGACACATACACAGACACTCAGACACACAGACGCAGACAGGCACTCAGACACTCAGACACACACAGACACTCAGACACTCAAACACACAGAATCTCAGACACTCAGACACACAGACAGACACTCAGACACTCAGACACACAGACAGACACTCAGACACTCAGACACACTGACAGACAGACACACAGACACTCAGGCACACACAGACACTCAGACACACAGACACACAGACACTCAGACAGACAGACACTCAGACACACAGACAGACACACACACAGACACCCAGACACACAGACACTCAGACACACAGACACTCAGACACTCAGACACACACAGACACAGAGACACTCAGACACACAGACACACAGACACACAGACACACAGACACACACACTGACACACAGACACACAGACACTCAGACACACAGACACTCAGACACTCAGACACACAGACACTCAGACACTCAGACACTCAGACACACTCACAGACACACAGACACACAGACACTCAGACACTCAGACACACAGACACTCAGACACACAGACACTCAGACACACAGACACTCAGACACTCAGACACTCAGACACACAGACACTCAGACACACAGACACTCAGACACACAGACACTCAGACACACAGACACTCAGACAGTCAGACACTCAGACACACAGACACTCAGACACTCAGACACACAGACACACAGACACTCAGACACACAGACACACAGACACTCAGACACTCAGACACACAGACACACAGACACTCAGACACTCAGACACACAGACACACAGACACACAGACACACAGACACTCAGACACTCAGACACTCAGACACACAAACAGACACACAGACACACAGACATTCAGACACACAGACACTCAGACACTCAGACACACAGACACTCAGACACACAGACCCTCAGACACTCAGACACACAGACACTCAGACACACACTCAGACACACAGACACTCAGACACTCAGACACTCAGACACACAGACACTCAGACACACAGACACTCAGACACTCAGACACTCAGACACACACACACTCAGACACACAGACACACAGACACTCAGACACTCAGACACTCAGACACTCAGACAGTCAGAAACACAGACACTCAGACACACAGACACACAGACACACAGACACTCAGACACTCAGACACACAGCACACAGACACACAGACACACAGAGACACAGACACACAGACTCTCAGACACTCAGACACACAGACACACAGACACACAGATACAAAACACACAGACACACAGACACTCAGACACTCAGACACACAGACACTCACACACAGACACTCAGACACACAGACACACAGACACTCAGACACACAGACACACAGACACACAGACACACAGACACTCAGACACTTAGACACTCAGACACACAGACACTCATACACACAGACACACAGACACACAGACACACAGACACTCAGACACTCAGACACTCAGATACACACAGACACACACAGACACACAACACACAGACAGTCAGACACACAGACACTCAGACACACAGACAGACAGACACTCAGACACACAGACACACAGACACTCAGACACTCAGACACACAGACAGACAGACACACAGACACTCAGACACACACAGACACTTGACACACACACAGACACTCAGACACACACAGACAGACACTCAGACACACAGACACAGACAGACACTCAGAGACAGACACAGACACAGACAGACACACAGACACACACACAGACAGACACTCAGACACACAGACAGACACTCACACACAGACACAGACACTCAGAAACTCACACACACAGACACTCACACAGACACAGACACTCAGACACTCACACACAGACACTCAGACACTCACACACAGACACTCAGACACTCACACACAGACACAGACACTCAGACACAGACACAGACAATCAGACACTCAGACACTCAGACACTCACACACAGACACAGACACTCAGACACTCAGACACAAAGAAACACAGACAGACACTCAGACACAGACAGACACTCAGACACACAGACACAGACAGACACTAAGACACACACAGACACAGACAGACACTCAGACACACACACACAGACAGACACTCAGACACACACACAGACAGACATTCAGACACACAGACACAGACAGACACACACAGACACAGACAGACACTCAGACACACACAGACACAGACACACTCACACACAGACACAGACAGACACTCAGACACACACACAGACACACTCACACACAGACACAGACACATTCACACACAGACACACTCACACACAGACACAGACACACTCACACACAGACACAGACACACTCACACACAGACACAGACACACTCACGCACAGACACAGACACACTCAAACAGAGACACAGACACACTCACACACAGACACACTCAAACATAACACAGACACACTCACACACAACAACAGACACACTCACACACAGACACAGACACACTCACACACAGACACACTCACACACAGACACAGACACACTCACACACACAGACACACTCACACACAGACACAGACACACTCACACACAGACACAGACAGACACTCAGACACACACAGCCACAGACACACTCACACACAGACACAGACAGACACTCAGACACACACACACAGACAGACACTATGACACACAGACAGACACAGACAGACACTCAGACACACAGACACAGACAGACACTCAGACACACAGACAGACACACACAGACAGACACTCAGACACACACACAGACAGACACTCAGACACACACAGACAGACAGACACAGACAGACACACACACAGACACTCAGACACACACACACAGACAGACACAGACAGACACAGACAGACACTCAGACACACACAGACACTCAGACACACACACAGACAGACACAGACAGACACAGAGAGACACACAGACACAGACAGACACTCAGACACACACAGACAGACACTCAGACACACAGACACACATAGACAGACTCTCAGACACACACACAGACAGACACTCAGACACACAGACACAGACAGACACTCAGACACACAGACAGACACACACAGACAGACACTCAGACACACACAGACAGACACTCAGACACACAGACAGACACTCAGACACACACACAGACAGACACTCAGACACACAGACACAGACAGACACTCAGACACACACTCACAGACAGACACGCAGACACTCAGACACACACACAGACAGACACTCAGACACACACACAGACACACACAGACCCACACACAGACACACACAGACACACACACACAAACACACACAGACACACACACACAGACACACAGACACACAGACAGACACTCAGACACACACACAGAAACACAGACAGACACTCAGACACACACACACAGACAGACACTCAGACACTCAGACACACACACACAGCCACTCAGACACTCAGACACACACACACAGACAGACACTCAGACACTCAGACACACACAGACACACACAGACACACACACAGACACACACAGACACACACACAGACACACACAGACACACAGACAGACACTCAGACACACACACAGACAGACACTCAGACACTCAGACACACAGACACACACAGACACACACAGACACACACAGACACACACACAGACACACACAGACACACACAGACAGACAGACACTCAGACACACACACAGACACACACACAGACAGACACACACACAGACACACACACACTCACAGACACACAGACAGACACTCAGACACACACAGACAGACACTCAGACACTCAGACACACACAGACACACACACAGACACACACACAGACACAGACAGACACACACACAGACACACACAGACACTCAGACACACAGACACACACACACAGACACACACACAGACACTCAGACACACAGAGACACACACACAGACACACACAGACACTCAGACACACAGACACACACACAGACACACACAGACACTCAGACACACAAACACACAGACACAGACACACACACAGACACTCAGACACACAGAAACATACAGACACTCAGACACACAGACACACACAGACACACACAGACACTCAGTCACACAGTTACACACACAGACACACACAGACACTCAGACACACAGACACACACAGACACTCAGACACACAGACACACACAGACACTCAGACACACAGACACACACAGACACACACAGACACTCAGAGACACAGACAGACACTCAGACACACACACAGACACACACACAGACACACACACAGACACACACAGACACACACACACAGACAAACACAGACACACACACAGACACACACACAGACACACACACAGACACACACAGACACACAGACAGACACTCAGACACACACACAGACAGACACTCAGACACTCATACACACACAGACACACACACAGACACACACAAACACACACACAGACACTCAGACACACAGACACACACACAGACACAAACACAGACACACACAGACACACACAGACACACAGACAGACACTCAGACACACACAGACACACACAGACACACACACAGACACACACAGAGACACACAGACAGACACTCAGACACACACACATACAGACACTCAGACACACACACAGACAGACACTCAGACACACAGACACACACAGACACTCAGACACACACAGACACACACACAGACACTTAGACACACAGACACACACACAGACACACACAGACACTCAGACACACAGACACACAGACACACACACAGACACTCAGAAACACAGAAACACACACAGACACTCAGACACACAGACACACAGACACTCAGACACACAGACACAGACACAGACACACACAGACACTCAGACACACAGACACACACAGACACACACAGACACTCTGACACACAGACACACACACAGACACTCAGACACACTGACACACACACAGACACACACAGACACTCAGAGACACAGACAGACACTCAAACACACACACAGACACACACACAGACACACACACAGACACACACTCACAGACACACACACAGACAAACACAGACACACACACAGACACACACACAGACACACAGACAGACACTCAGACACACACACACAGACAGACACTCAGACACTCAGACACACACAGATAGACACACAGACACACACAGACACACACAAACACACAGACAGACAGACAGACACTCAGACACACAGTCAGACAGACAGAAAGACACTCAGACACTCAGACACACACACAGACACTCAGACACACAGACACAGACAGACACTCAGACACACACACAGACACTCAGACACACACACACAGACAGACACTCAGACACACAGACACACACACACAGACACACAGACAGACACTCAGACACTCAGACACACAGACAGCCACTCAGACACACACAGACAGACACTCAGACACACAGTCACACACTCAGACACACACAGACACTCAGACCCTCAGACACACAGACAGACACTCAGACACTCAGACACACAGACAGACACTCAGACACACAGACACACAGACAGACACTCAGACACTCAGACACACAGACAGATACTCAGACACTCAGACCCTCAGACACACAGACAGACACTCAGACACTCAGACACTCAGACACACAGACACACAGACACACACAGACAGACACTCAGACACTCAGACACTCAGACACACACACAGACAGACACTCAGAAACACACACAGACACTCAGACACTCAGACACACAGACAGACACTCAGACACACACAGACAGACACTCAGACACACACAGACACTCAGACACTCAGACACACAGATAGACACTCAGACACACACACAGACAGACACTCAGACACACAGACAGACACTCAGACACACACACAGACACTCAGACACACAGACAGCCACTCAGACACACACACACACAGACAGATACTCAGACACACACAGACAGACACTCAGACACACACAGACACTCAGATACACAGACAGACACTCAGACACACACACAGACAGACACTCAGACACACACACACAGACACACAGACACACACTCAGACACACACAGACAGACACTCAGACACACAGACAGACACTCGGACACTCAGACACACAGACAGACACTCAGACACACAGACACACACAGACAGACACTCAGACACTCAGACACACAGACAGACACTCAGACACACACACAGACACTCAGACACACAGACGCACAGACACACACTCAGACACACAGACAGACACTCAGACACTCAGACACACAGACAGACACTCAGACACACACAGACAGACACTCAGACACACACACACACAGACAGACACTCAGACACTCAGACACACAGACAGACACACACAGACAGACACTCAGACACACAGAGAGACACTCAGACACACAGACACAGACACACAGACAGACACACACAGACAGACACAGAGACACACAGACAGACACTCAGACACACACAGAGAGACACACAGACAGACACACACAGACAAACACTCAGACACACAGACAGACACCTAGACACAGACAGACATTTAGACACTCAGACACACAGACACACAGACAGACACTCAGACACACAGACAGACACTCAGACACTCAGACTTACAGTCAGACACACACACACACAGACAGACACTCAGACACACAGACAGACACACAGACCGACACACAGACAGACACACACAGACAGACACTCAGACACACAGACAGACACTCAGACACACAGACAGACACACACAGACTGACACTCAGACACACAGACAGACACTCAGACAGACACACAGACAGACACACAGACAGACACACAGACACATACACAGACAGACACTCAGACACACAGACAGACACTCAGTCACACAGACAGACACTCACACACACAGACAGACACACAGACAGACACTCAGACACACAGACAGACACACAGACAGACACTCAGACACACCGACAGACACTCCGACACACAGACAGACAAACAGACAGACACACAGACACTCACACAGACAGACACTCATACACACAGACAGACACACAGACACACACAGACAGACACTGAGACACACAGACAGACACTCAGACACACAGACAGACACACAGACAAACACACACAGACAGACACTCAAACACACAGACAGACACTCAAACACACAGACAGACACGCACAGACAGACACCTAGATAAACAGACAGACACACAGACAAACACACAGACAGACACACAGACACACACACAGACAGACACTCAGACACACAGACAGACACTCAGACACACAGACAGACACACACAGACAGACACTCAGACACACAGACAGACACACAGACAGACACACAGACAGACACACACAGACAGACACTCAGACACACAGACAGACACTCAGACACACAGACAGACACTCAGACACTCAGACACACAGACAGACACTCAGACACACAGACAGACACACACAGACAGACACTCAGACACACAGACAGACACACAGACAGACACACAGACAGGCACACACAGATAGACACTCAGACACACAGACAGACGCTCAGACACACACACACAGACACACAGACAGACACACACAGACAGACACTCAGACACACAGACAGACACTCCGACACACACACACAGACAGACACTCAGACACACAGACACACACACAGACACTCAGACACTCAGACACACACAGACACTCAGACATACAGACACAGACAGACACTCAGACTCACAGACAGACACTCAGACACTCAGACACACAGACAGACACTCAGACACACAGACAGACACTCAGACAGACACTCAGACACACAGACACAGACAGACACTCAGACACACAGACACAGACATACACTCAGACACACAGACAGACACTCAGACACACAGACACAGAGAGACTCTCAGACACACAGACACACACAGACACTCAGACACTCAGACAGACACTCAGACCAACAGACACAGACAGACACTCAGACACACAGACAGACACTTAGACACTCTGACACACAGACAGACACTCAGAAACACACACAGACAGACACTCAGACACACACACAGACAGACACTCAGACACACACACAGACACTCAGACACACAGACAGACACTCAGACACTCAGACACACAGACAGACACTCAGACACACAGACAGACACTCAGACACACAGACAGACACTCAGACACACAGACAGACACTCAGACAGACCTTCAGACACACAGACAGACACTCAGACACACAGACAGACACTCAGACACACAGGCAGACGCTCAGACACACAGACAGACACTCAGACACTCAGACACACAGACAGACACTCAGACACACAGACAGACACACAGACAGACACTCAGACACTCAGACACACCGACAGATAGTCAGACACACAGACAGACACTCAGACAGACACTCAGACACACACACAGACACTCAGACACACATACACAGACAGACACTCAGACACACATACACACAGACAGACACTCAGACACTCAGACACACAGACAGACACTCAGACACACAGACACACAGACAGACACTCAGACACTCAGACACACAGACAGACACTCAGACACTCAGACACACAGACAGACACACAGACAGACACTCAGACACTCAGACACACAGACAGACACTCAGACACACACACAGACACTCAGACACACACACAGACAGACACACACAGACAGACACTCAGACACACAGACAGACACTCAGACACACACAGAGAGACACACAGACAGACAAACACTCAGACACAGAGACAGACACTCAGACACACAGACAGGCACTCAGACACACAGACAGACACTCAGACACTCAGAAACTCAGACACACAGACACACAGACAGACACTCAGACACACAGACACACACAGACACTCAGACACTCAGACACACAGACACTCAGACACACAGACACTCAGACACCCAGACACACAGACAGACACTCAGACACTCAGACACACAGACAGACACTCAGACACTCAGACACACAGACAGACAGACACACAGACACTCAGACACACACACAGACACTCAGACACACAGACACTCAGACAGACAGACATTCAGACACACAGACAGACAGACAGACACACAGACACTCAGACACACAGACACAGACAGACACTCAGACACTCAGACACACAGACACACACACAGACACTCAGACACACAGACGCAGACAGGCACTCAGACACTCAGACACACACAGACACTCAGACACTCAAACACACAGAATCTCAGACACTCAGACACACAGACAGACACTCAGACACTCAGACACACAGACAGACACTCAGACACTCAGACACACTGACAGACAGACACACAGACACTCAGGCACACACACAGACACTCATACACACAGACACACAGACACTCAGACAGACAGACACTCAGACACACAGACAGACACACACACAGACACCCAGACACACAGACACTCAGACACACAGACACTCAGACACTCAGACACACACAGACACAGAGACACTCAGACACACAGACACACAGACACACAGACACACAGACACACAGACACACAGACACACACACTGACACACAGACACACAGACACTCAGACACACAGACACTCAGACACTCAGACACACAGACACTCAGACACTCAGACACTCAGACACACTCACAGACACACAGACACACAGACACACAGACACTCAGACACTCAGACACACAGACACTCAGACACTCAGACACACAGACACTCAGACACACAGACACTCAGACACTCAGACACTCAGACACACAGACACTCAGACACACAGACACTCAGACACACAGACACTCAGACAGTCAGACACTCAGACACACAGACACTCAGACACTCAGACACACAGACACTCAGACACACAGACACACAGACACACAGACACTCAGACACTCAGACACTCAGACACACAGACACACAGACACTCAGACACTCAGACACACAGACACACAGACACACAGACACACAGACACTCAGACACTCAGACACTCAGACACACACAGACACACAGACACACAGACATTCAGACACACAGACACTCAGACACTCAGACACACAGACACTCAGACACACAGACCCTCAGACACTCAGACACACAGACACTCAGACACTCAGACACACACTCAGACACACAGACACTCAGACACTCAGACACTCAGACACACAGACACTCAGACACACAGACACTCAGACACTCAGACACTCAGACACACAGACACTCAGACACACAGACACACAGACACACATACACTCAGACACTCAGACACTCAGACAGTCAGACACACAGACACTCAGGCACACAGACACACAGACACACAGACACTCAGACACTCAGACACACAGCACACAGACACACAGACACACAGAGACACAGACACACAGACTCTCAGACACTCAGACACACAGACACACAGACACACAGACACACAGATACAAAACACACAGACACACAGACACTCAGACACTCAGACACACAGACACTCACACACACAGACACACAGACACACAGACACACAGACACTCAGACACACAGACACACAGACACACAGACACACAGACACTCAGACACTTAGACACTCAGACACACAGACACTCATACACACAGACACACAGACACACAGACACACAGACACTCAGACACTCAGATACACACACAGACACACACACAGACACACAACACACAGACAGTCAGACACACAGACACTCAGACACACAGACAGACAGACAGACAGTCAGACACACAGACACACAGACACTCAGACACACACAGACACTTGACACACACACAGACACTCAGACACACACAGACACACAGACACTCAGACACACACACAGACAGACACTCAGACACACAGACACAGACAGACACTCAGAGACAGACACAGACACAGACAGACACACAGACACACACAGACAGACACTCAGACACACAGACAGACACTCACACACAGACACAGACACTCAGACACTCACACACACAGACACTCACACAGACACAGACACTCAGACACTCACACACAGACACTCAGACACTCACAAACAGACACTCAGACACTCACACACAGACACAGACACTCAGACACAGACACAGACAATCAGACACTCAGACACTCAGACACTCACACACAGACACAGACACTCAGACACTCAGACACACTGAAACACAGACAGACACTCAGACACTCAGACACAGACAGACACTCAGACACACAGACACAGACAGACACTAAGACACACACACAGACACAGACAGACACTCAGACACACACACAGACAGACACTCAGACACACAGACAGACACTCAGACACACACACACAGACAGACATTCAGACACACAGACACAGACAGACACACACAGACACAGACAGACACTCAGACACACACAGACACAGACACACTCACACACAGACACAGACAGACACTCAGACACACACACACAGACACACTCACACACAGACACAGACACATTCACACACAGACACACTCACACACAGACACAGACACACTCACACACAGACACAGACACACTCACACACAGACACACTCAAACACAGACACAGACACACTCACACACAGACACACTCACACATAACACAGACACACTCACACACAACAACAGACACACTCACACACAGACACAGACACACTCACACACAGACACACTCACACACAGACACAGACACGCTCACACACACAGACACACTCACACACAGACACAGACACACTCACACACAGACACAGACACACTCACACACAGACACAGACAGACACTCAGACACACACAGCCACAGACACACTCACACACAGACACAGACAGACACTCAGACACACACACACAGACAGACACTATGACACACAGACAGACACAGACAGACACTCAGACACACAGACACAGACAGACACTCAGACACACAGACAGACAGACACACACAGAAGGACACTCAGACACACACAGACAGACACTCAGACACACACAGACAGACAGACACAGACAGACACACACACAGACACTCAGACACACACACAGACAGACACAGACAGACACAGACAGAGACTCAGACACACACAGACACTCAGACACACACACAGACAGACACAGACAGACACAGACAGACACTCAAACACACAGACACACATAGACAGACTCTCAGACACACACACAGACAGACACTCAGACACACACAGACAGACACTCAGACACACAGACACACATAGACAGACTCTCAGACACACACACAGACAGACACTCAGACACACAGACACAGACAGACACTCAGACACACAGAAAACAAACACACAGACAGACACTCAGACACACACACAGACAGACACTCAGACACACAGACAGACACTCAGACACACACACAGACAGACACTCAGACACACAGACACAGACAGACACTCAGACACACACTCACAGACAGACACGCAGACACTCAGACACACACACACAGACAGACACTCAGACACACACACAGACACACACAGACCCACACACAGACACACACAGACACACACACACAAACACACACAGACACACACACAGACACACAGACACACAGACAGACACTCAGACACACACACAGAAACACAGACAGACACTCAGACACACACACACACAGACAGACACTCAGACACTCAGACACACACACACAGACAGACACTCAGACACTCAGACACACACACACACAGACAGACACTCAGACACTCAGACACACACACAGACACACACAGACACACATACAGACACACACACAGACACACACAGACACACACACAGACACACACACAGACACACAGACAGACACTCAGACACACACAGACACACACAGACACACACAGACACAGAGACAGACACTCAGACACACACACAGACAGACACTCAGACACTCAGACACACAGACACACACAGACACACACAGACACACACAGACACACACACACACAGACACACACAGACACACACACAGACACACAGACAGACACTCAGACACACACAGACACACACAGACAGACACACACACAGACACACACAGACTCACAGACACACAGACAGACACTCAGACACACACACAGACACAGACAGACACACACACAGACACACACAGACACTCAGACACACAGACACACACACACAGACACACACACAGACACTCAGACACACAGAGACACACACACACAGACACACACAGACACTCAGACACACAGACACACACACAGACACACACAGACACTCAGACACACAAACACACAGACACAGACACACACACAGACACTCAGACACACAGAAACACACAGACACTCAGACACAGACACACACAGACACACACAGACACTCAGTCACACAGTTACACACAGACACACACAGACACTCAGACACACAGACACACACAGACACTCAGACACACAGACACACACAGACACACACAGACACTCAGAGACACAGACAGACACTCAGACACACACACAGACACACACACAGACACACACAGACACACACACAGACACACACACACAGACAAACACAGACACACACAGACACACACACAGACACACACACAGACACACACAGACACACAGACAGACACTCAGACACACACAGACAGACACTCAGACACTCATACACACACAGACACACACAGACACACACAGACACACACACACAGACACTCAGACACACAGACACACACACAGACACAATTACAGACACACACACAGACACTCAGACACAAAGACACACACACACAGACACAAACACAGACACACACAGACACACACAGACACACAGACAGACACTCAGACACACACAGACACACACAGACACACACAGACACACAGACAGACACTTAGACACACACACACATACAGACACTCAGACACACACACAGACAGACACTCAGACACACAGACACACACACAGACACTCAGACACACACAGACACACACACAGACACACACACAGACACTTAGACACACAGACACACACAGACACACACAGACACTCAGACACACAGACACACAGACACAGACACACACACAGACACTCAGAAACACAGAAAAACACACAGACACTCAGACACACAGACACACAGACACTCAGACACACAGACACAGACACACACAGACACTCAGACACACAGACACACACAGACACACACAGACACTCAGACACACAGACACACACAGACACTCAGACACACTGACACACACACAGACACACACAGACACTCAGAGACACAGACAGACACTCAGACACACACACAGACACACACACACAGACACACACACAGACACACACTCACAGACACACACAGACAAACACAGACACACACACAGACACACACACAGACACACAGACAGACACTCAGACACACACACACACACAGACAGACACTCAGACACTCAGACACACACACAGATAGACACACAGACACACACAGACACACACAAACACACAGACACACAGACAGACACTCAGACACACAGTCAGACAGACAGAAAGACACTCAGACACTCAGACACACACACAGACACTCAGACACACAGACACAGACAGACACTCAGGCACACACAGACACTCAGTTACACACACACAGACAGACACTCAGACACACAGACACACACAGACACACAGAGAGACACTCAGACACTCAGACACACAGACAGCCACTCAGACACACACAGACAGACGCTCAGACACACAGACACACAGTCACACACTCAGACACACACAGACACTCAGACCCTCAGACACACAGACAGACACTCAGACACTCAGACACACAGACAGACACTCAGACACACAGACACACAGACACACAGACAGACACTCAGACACTCAGACACACAGACAGATACTCAGACACTCAGACAGACACACAGACAGACACTCAGACACTCAGACACACCGACAGATAGTCAGACACACAGACAGACACTCAGACAGACATTCAGACACACACACAGACACTCAGACACACAGACACAGACAGACACTCAGACACACATACACACAGACAGACACTCAGACACTCAGACACACAGACAGACACTCAGACACACAGACACACAGACAGACACTCAGACACTCAGACACTCAGACACACAGACAGACACTCAGACACACAGACAACACTCAGACACTCAGACACACAGACAGACACTCAGACACACACAGACACTCAGACACACACACACAGACAGACACACACAGACAGACACTCAGACACACAGACAGACACTCAGACACACACAGAGAGACACACAGACAGACACACACAGACAAACACTCAGACACAGAGACAGACACTCAGACACACAGACAGGCACTCAGACACACAGACAGACACTCAGACACTCAGAAACTCAGACACACAGACACACAGACAGACACTCAGACACACAGACACACACAGACACTCAGACACTCAGACACACAGACACTCAGACACCCAGACACACAGACAGACACTCAGACACTCAGACACACAGACAGACACTCAGACACTCAGACACACAGACAGACAGACACACAGACACTCAGACACACACAGACACTCAGACACACAGACACTCAGACAGACAGACATTCAGACACACAGACAGACAGACAGACACACAGACACTCAGACACACAGACACAGACAGACACTCAGACACTCAGACACACAGACACATACACAGACACTCAGACACACAGACGCAGACAGGCACTCAGACACTCAGACACACACAGACACTCAGACACTCAAACACACAGAATCTCAGACACTCAGACACACAGACAGACACTCAGACACTCAGACACACAGACAGACACTCAGACACTCAGACACACTGACAGACAGACACACAGACACTCAGGCACACACAGACACTCAGACACACAGACACACAGACACTCAGACAGACACTCAGACACACAGACAGACACACACACAGACACCCAGACACACAGACACTCAGACACACAGACACTCAGACACTCAGACACACACAGACACAGAGACACTCAGACACACAGACACACAGACACACAGACACACAGACACACACACTGACACACAGACACACAGACACTCAGACACACAGACACTCAGACACTCAGACACACAGACACTCAGACACTCAGACACTCAGACACACTCACAGACACACAGACACACAGACACTCAGACACTCAGACACACAGACACTCAGACACACAGACACTCAGACACACAGACACTCAGACACTCAGACACTCAGACACACAGACACTCAGACACACAGACACTCAGACACACAGACACTCAGACAGTCAGGCACTCAGACACACAGACACTCAGACACTCAGACACACAGACACACAGACACTCAGACACACAGACACACAGACACTCAGACACTCAGACACACAGACACACAGACACTCAGACACTCAGACACACAGACACACAGACACACAGACACACAGACACTCAGACACTCAGACACTCAGACACACACACAGACACACAGACACACAGACATTCAGACACACAGACACTCAGACACTCAGACACACAGACACTCAGACACACAGACCCTCAGACACTCAGACACACAGACACTCAGACACACACTCAGACACACAGACACTCAGACACTCAGACACTCAGACACACAGACACTCAGACACACAGACACTCAGACACTCAGACACACAGACACTCAGACACACAGACACACAGACACTCAGACACTCAGACACTCAGACACTCAGACAGTCAGAAACACAGACACTCAGACACACAGACACACAGACACTCAGACACTCAGACACACAGCACACAGACACACAGACACACAGAGACACAGACACACAGACTCTCAGACACTCAGACACACAGACACACAGACACACAGATACAAAACACACAGACACACAGACACTCAGACACTCAGACACACAGACACTCACACACAGACACTCAGACACACAGACACACAGACACACAGACACACAGACACACAGACACACAGACACACAGACACTCAGACACTTAGACACTCAGACACACAGACACTCATACACACAGACACACAGACACACAGACACACAGACACTCAGACACTCAGACACTCAGATACACACAGACACACACAGACAAACAACACACAGACAGTCAGACACACAGACACTCAGACACACAGACAGACAGACACTCAGACACACAGACACACAGACACTCAGACACTCAGACACACAGACAGACAGACACACAGACACTCAGACACACACAGACACTTGACACACACACAGACACTCAGACACACACAGACACACAGACACTCAGACACACACACAGACAGACACTCAGACACACAGACACAGACAGACACTCAGAGACAGACACAGACACAGACAGACACACAGACACACACACAGACAGACACTCAGACACACAGACAGACTCTCACACACAGACACAGACACTCAGAAACTCACACACACAGACACTCACACAGACACAGACACTCAGACACTCACACACAGACACTCAGACACTCACACACAGACACTCAGACACTCACACACAGACACAGACACTCAGACACAGACACAGACAATCAGACACTCAGACACTCAGACACTCACACACAGACACAGACACTCAGACACTCAGACACAAAGAAACACAGACAGACACTCAGACACTCAGACACAGACAGACACTCAGACACACAGACACAGACAGACACTAAGTCACACACACAGACACAGACAGACACTCAGACACACACACACAGACAGACACTCAGACACACAGACAGACACTCAGACACACACACAGACAGACATTCAGACACACAGACACAGACAGACACACACAGACACAGACACACTCACACACAGACACAGACAGACACTCAGACACACACACACAGACACACTCACACACAGACACAGACACATTCACACACAGACACACTCACACACAGACACAGACACACTCACACACAGACACAGACACACTCACACACAGACACAGACACACTCACACACAGACACAGACACACTCAAACAGAGACACAGACACACTCACACACAGACACACTCAAACATAACACAGACACACTCACACACAACAACAGACACACTCACACACAGACACAGACACACTCACACACAGACACACTCACACACAGACACAGACACACTCACACACACAGACACACTCACACACAGACACAGACACACTCACACACAGACACAGACAGACACTCAGACACACACAGCCACAGACACACTCACACACAGACACAGACAGACACTCAGACACACACACACACAGACAGACACTATGACACACAGACAGACACAGACAGACACTCAGACACACAGACACAGACAGACACTCAGACACACAGACAGACACACACAGACAGACACTCAGACACACACACACAGACAGACACTCAGACACACACAGACAGACAGACACAGACAGACACACACACAGACACTCAGACACACACACACAGACAGACACAGACAGACACAGACAGACACTCAGACACACACAGACACTCAGACACACACAGACAGACACAGACAGACACAGAGAGACACACAGACACAGACAGACACTCAGACACACACAGACAGACACTCAGACACACAGACACACATAGACAGACTCTCAGACACACACACAGACAGACACTCAGACACACAGACACAGACAGACACTCAGACACACAGACAGACACACACAGACAGACACTCAGACACACACACAGACAGACACTCAGACACACAGACAGACACTCAGACACACACACAGACAGACACTCAGACACACAGACACAGACAGACACTCAGACACACACTCACAGACAGACACGCAGACACTCAGACACACACACAGACAGACACTCAGACACACACACAGACACACACAGACCCACACACAGACACACACAGACACACACACACAAACACACACAGACACACACACACAGACACACAGACACACAGACAGACACTCAGACACACACACAGAAACACAGACAGACACTCAGACACACACACACAGACAGACACTCAGACACTCAGACACACACACACAGACACTCAGACACTCAGACACACACACAGACAGACACTCAGACACTCAGACACACACAGACACACACACAGACACACACACAGACACACACAGACACACACACAGACACACACAGACACACAGACAGACACTCAGACACACACACAGACAGACACTCAGACACTCAGACACACAGACACACACAGACACACACAGACACACACAGACACACACACACAGACACACACAGACACACACACAGACAGACAGACACTCAGACACACACAGACACACACACACTCACAGACACACAGAAAGACACTCAGACACACACAGACAGACACTCAGACACTCAGACACACACACAGACACACACACAGACACACACACAGACACAGACAGACACACACAGACACTCAGACACACAGACACACACACACAGACACACACACAGACACTCAGACACACAGAGACACACACACAGACACACACAGACACTCAGACAGACCTTCAGACACACAGACAGACACTCAGACACACAGACAGACACTCAGACACACAGGCAGACACTCAGACACACAGACAGACACTCAGACACTCAGACACACAGACAGACACTCAGACACACAGACAGACACACAGACAGACACTCAGACACTCAGACACACCGACAGATAGTCAGACACACAGACAGACACTCAGACAGACATTCAGACACACACACAGACACTCAGACACACAGACACAGACAGACACTCAGACACACATACACACAGACAGACACTCAGACACTCAGACACACAGACAGACACTCAGACACACAGACACACAGACAGACACTCAGACACTCAGACACTCAGACACACAGACAGACACTCAGACACACAGACAACACTCAGACACTCAGACACACAGACAGACACTCAGACACACACACAGACACTCAGACACACACACACAGACAGACACACACAGACAGACACTCAGACACACAGACAGACACTCAGACACACACAGAGAGACACACAGACAGACACACACAGACAAACACTCAGACACAGAGACAGACACTCAGACACACAGACAGGCACTCAGACACACAGACAGACACTCAGACACTCAGAAACTCAGACACACAGACACACAGACAGACACTCAGACACACAGACACACACAGACACTCAGACACTCAGACACACAGACACTCAGACACACAGACACTCAGACACCCAGACACACAGACAGACACTCAGACACTCAGACACACAGACAGACACTCAGACACTCAGACACACAGACAGACAGACACACAGACACTCAGACACACACACAGACACTCAGACACACAGACACTCAGACAGACAGACATTCAGACACACAGACAGACAGACAGACACACAGACACTCAGACACACAGACACAGACAGACACTCAGACACTCAGACACACAGACACATACACAGACACTCAGACACACAGACGCAGACAGGCACTCAGACACTCAGACACACACAGACACTCAGACACTCAAACACACAGAATCTCAGACACTCAGACACACAGACAGACACTCAGACACTCAGACACACAGACAGACACTCAGACACTCAGACACACTGACAGACAGACACACAGACACTCAGGCACACACAGACTCTCAGACACACAGACACACAGACACTCAGACAGACAGACACTCAGACACACAGACAGACACACACACAGACACCCAGACACACAGACACTCAGACACACAGACACTCAGACACTCAGACACACACAGACACAGAGACACTCAGACACACAGACACACAGACACACAGACACACAGACACACACACTGACACACAGACACACAGACACTCAGACACACAGACACTCAGACACTCAGACACACAGACACTCAGACACTCAGACACTCAGACACACTCACAGACACACAGACACACAGACACTCAGACACTCAGACACACAGACACTCAGACACACAGACACTCAGACACACAGACACTCAGACACTCAGACACTCAGACACACAGACACTCAGACACACAGACACTCAGACACACAGACACTCAGACACACAGACACTCAGACAGTCAGACACTCAGACACACAGACACTCAGACACTCAGACACACAGACACACAGACACTCAGACACACAGACACACAGACACTCAGACACTCAGACACACAGACACACAGACACTCAGACACTCAGACACACAGACACACAGACACACAGACACACAGACACTCAGACACTCAGACACTCAGACACACAAACAGACACACAGACACACAGACATTCAGACACACAGACACTCAGACACTCAGACACACAGACACTCAGACACACAGACCCTCAGACACTCAGACACACAGACACTCAGACACACACTCAGACACACAGACACTCAGACACTCAGACACTCAGACACACAGACACTCAGACACACAGACACTCAGACACTCAGACACTCAGACACACACACACTCAGACACACAGACACACAGACACTCAGACACTCAGACACTCAGACACTCAGACAGTCAGAAACACAGACACTCAGACACACAGACACACAGACACACAGACACACAGACACTCAGACACTCAGACACACAGCACACAGACACACAGACACACAGAGACACAGACACACAGACTCTCAGACACTCAGACACACAGACACACAGACACACAGATACAAAACACACAGACACACAGACACTCAGACACTCAGACACACAGACACTCACACACAGACACTCAGACACACAGACACACAGACACTCAGACACACAGACACACAGACACACAGACACACAGACACTCAGACACTTAGACACTCAGACACACAGACACTCATACACACAGACACACAGACACACAGACACTCAGACACTCAGACACTCAGATACACACAGACACACACAGACACACAACACACAGACAGTCAGACACACAGACACTCAGACACACAGACAGACAGACACTCAGACACACAGACACACAGACACTCAGACACTCAGACACACAGACAGACAGACACACAGACACTCAGACACACACAGACACACAGACACTCAGACACACACACAGACAGACACTCAGACACACAGACACAGACAGACACTCAGAGACAGACACAGACACAGACAGACACACAGACACACACACAGACAGACACTCAGACACACAGACAGACTCTCACACACAGACACAGACACTCAGAAACTCACACACACAGACACTCACACAGACACAGACACTCAGACACTCACACACAGACACTCAGACACTCACACACAGACACTCAGACACTCACACACAGACACAGACACTCAGACACAGACACAGACAATCAGACACTCAGACACTCAGACACTCACACACAGACACAGACACTCAGACACTCAGACACAAAGAAACACAGACAGACACTCAGACACTCAGACACAGACAGACACTCAGACACACAGACACAGACAGACACTAAGTCACACACACAGACACAGACAGACACTCAGACACACACACACAGACAGACACTCAGACACACAGACAGACACTCAGACACACACACAGACAGACATTCAGACACACAGACACAGACAGACACACACAGACACAGACACACTCACACACAGACACAGACAGACACTCAGACACACACACACAGACACACTCACACACAGACACAGACACATTCACACACAGACACACTCACACACAGACACAGACACACTCACACACAGACACAGACACACTCACACACAGACACAGACACACTCACACACAGACACAGACACACTCAAACAGAGACACAGACACACTCACACACAGACACACTCAAACATAACACAGACACACTCACACACAACAACAGACACACTCACACACAGACACAGACACACTCACACACAGACACACTCACACACAGACACAGACACACTCACACACACAGACACACTCACACACAGACACAGACACACTCACACACAGACACAGACAGACACTCAGACACACACAGCCACAGACACACTCACACACAGACACAGACAGACACTCAGACACACACACACACAGACAGACACTATGACACACAGACAGACACAGACAGACACTCAGACACACAGACACAGACAGACACTCAGACACACAGACAGACACACACAGACAGACACTCAGACACACACACACACAGACAGACACTCAGACACACACAGACAGACAGACACAGACAGACACACACACAGACACTCAGACACACACACACAGACAGACACAGACAGACACAGACAGACACTCAGACACACACAGACACTCAGACACACACAGACAGACACAGACAGACACAGAGAGACACACAGACACAGACAGACACTCAGACACACACAGACAGACACTCAGACACACAGACACACATAGACAGACTCTCAGACACACACACAGACAGACACTCAGACACACAGACACAGACAGACACTCAGACACACAGACAGACACACACAGACAGACACTCAGACACACACACAGACAGACACTCAGACACACAGACAGACACTCAGACACACACACAGACAGACACTCAGACACACAGACACAGACAGACACTCAGACACACACTCACAGACAGACACGCAGACACTCAGACACACACACAGACAGACACTCAGACACACACACAGACACACACAGACCCACACACAGACACACACAGACACACACACACAAACACACACAGACACACACACACAGACACACAGACACACAGACAGACACTCAGACACACACACAGAAACACAGACAGACACTCAGACACACACACACAGACAGACACTCAGACACTCAGACACACACACACAGACACTCAGACACTCAGACACACACACAGACAGACACTCAGACACTCAGACACACACAGACACACACACAGACACACACACAGACACACACAGACACACACACAGACACACACAGACACACAGACAGACACTCAGACACACACACAGACAGACACTCAGACACTCAGACACACAGACACACACAGACACACACAGACACACACAGACACACACACACAGACACACACAGACACACACACAGACAGACAGACACTCAGACACACACAGACACACACACACTCACAGACACACAGAAAGACACTCAGACACACACAGACAGACACTCAGACACTCAGACACACACACAGACACACACACAGACACACACACAGACACAGACAGACACACACAGACACTCAGACACACAGACACACACACACAGACACACACACAGACACTCAGACACACAGAGACACACACACAGACACACACAGACACTCAGACAGACCTTCAGACACACAGACAGACACTCAGACACACAGACAGACACTCAGACACACAGGCAGACACTCAGACACACAGACAGACACTCAGACACTCAGACACACAGACAGACACTCAGACACACAGACAGACACACAGACAGACACTCAGACACTCAGACACACCGACAGATAGTCAGACACACAGACAGACACTCAGACAGACATTCAGACACACACACAGACACTCAGACACACAGACACAGACAGACACTCAGACACACATACACACAGACAGACACTCAGACACTCAGACACACAGACAGACACTCAGACACACAGACACACAGACAGACACTCAGACACTCAGACACTCAGACACACAGACAGACACTCAGACACACAGACAACACTCAGACACTCAGACACACAGACAGACACTCAGACACACACACAGACACTCAGACACACACACACAGACAGACACACACAGACAGACACTCAGACACACAGACAGACACTCAGACACACACAGAGAGACACACAGACAGACACACACAGACAAACACTCAGACACAGAGACAGACACTCAGACACACAGACAGGCACTCAGACACACAGACAGACACTCAGACACTCAGAAACTCAGACACACAGACACACAGACAGACACTCAGACACACAGACACACACAGACACTCAGACACTCAGACACACAGACACTCAGACACACAGACACTCAGACACCCAGACACACAGACAGACACTCAGACACTCAGACACACAGACAGACACTCAGACACTCAGACACACAGACAGACAGACACACAGACACTCAGACACACACACAGACACTCAGACACACAGACACTCAGACAGACAGACATTCAGACACACAGACAGACAGACAGACACACAGACACTCAGACACACAGACACAGACAGACACTCAGACACTCAGACACACAGACACATACACAGACACTCAGACACACAGACGCAGACAGGCACTCAGACACTCAGACACACACAGACACTCAGACACTCAAACACACAGAATCTCAGACACTCAGACACACAGACAGACACTCAGACACTCAGACACACAGACAGACACTCAGACACTCAGACACACTGACAGACAGACACACAGACACTCAGGCACACACAGACACTCAGACACACAGACACACAGACACTCAGACAGACAGACACTCAGACACACAGACAGACACACACACAGACACCCAGACACACAGACACTCAGACACACAGACACTCAGACACTCAGACACACACAGACACAGAGACACTCAGACACACAGACACACAGACACACAGACACACAGACACACACACTGACACACAGACACACAGACACTCAGACACACAGACACTCAGACACTCAGACACACAGACACTCAGACACTCAGACACTCAGACACACTCACAGACACACAGACACACAGACACTCAGACACTCAGACACACAGACACTCAGACACACAGACACTCAGACACACAGACACTCAGACACTCAGACACTCAGACACACAGACACTCAGACACACAGACACTCAGACACACAGACACTCAGACACACAGACACTCAGACAGTCAGACACTCAGACACACAGACACTCAGACACTCAGACACACAGACACACAGACACTCAGACACACAGACACACAGACACTCAGACACTCAGACACACAGACACACAGACACTCAGACACTCAGACACACAGACACACAGACACACAGACACACAGACACTCAGACACTCAGACACTCAGACACACAAACAGACACACAGACACACAGACATTCAGACACACAGACACTCAGACACTCAGACACACAGACACTCAGACACACAGACCCTCAGACACTCAGACACACAGACACTCAGACACACACTCAGACACACAGACACTCAGACACTCAGACACTCAGACACACAGACACTCAGACACACAGACACTCAGACACTCAGACACTCAGACACACACACACTCAGACACACAGACACACAGACACTCAGACACTCAGACACTCAGACACTCAGACAGTCAGAAACACAAACACTCAGACACACAGACACACAGACACACAGACACACAGACACTCAGACACTCAGACACACAGCACACAGACACACAGACACACAGAGACACAGACACACAGACTCTCAGACACTCAGACACACAGACACACAGACACACAGATACAAAACACACAGACACACAGACACTCAGACACTCAGACACACAGACACTCACACACAGACACTCAGACACACAGACACACAGACACTCAGACACACAGACACACAGACACACAGACACACAGACACTCAGACACTTAGACACTCAGACACACAGACACTCATACACACAGACACACAGACACACAGACACTCAGACACTCAGACACTCAGATACACACAGACACACACAGACACACAACACACAGACAGTCAGACACACAGACACTCAGACACACAGACAGACAGACACTCAGACACACAGACACACAGACACTCAGACACTCAGACACACAGACAGACAGACACACAGACACTCAGACACACACAGACACTTGACACACACACAGACACTCAGACACACACAGACAGACACTCAGACACACAGACACAGACAGACACTCAGAGACAGACACAGACACAGACAGACACACAGACACACACACAGACAGACACTCAGACACACAGACAGACACTCACACACAGACACAGACACTCAGAAACTCACACACACAGACACTCACACAGACACAGACACTCAGACACTCACACACAGACACTCAGACACTCACACACAGACACTCAGACACTCACACACAGACACAGACACTCAGACACAGACACAGACAATCAGACACTCAGACACTCAGACACTCACACACAGACACAGACACTCAGACACTCAGACACAAAGAAACACAGACAGACACTCAGACACAGACAGACACTCAGACACACAGACACAGACAGACACTAAGACACACACAGACACAGACAGACACTCAGACACACACACACAGACAGACACTCAGACACACAGACAGACACTCAGACACACACACAGACAGACATTCAGACACACAGACACAGACAGACACACACAGACACAGACAGACACTCAGACACACACAGACACAGACACACTCACACACAGACACAGACAGACACTCAGACACACACACAGACACACTCACACACAGACACAGACACATTCACACACAGACACACTCACACACAGACACAGACACACTCACACACAGACACAGACACACTCACACACAGACACAGACACACTCACGCACAGACACAGACACACTCAAACAGAGACACAGACACACTCACACACAGACACACTCAAACATAACACAGACACACTCACACACAACAACAGACACACTCACACACAGACACAGACACACTCACACACAGACACACTCACACACAGACACAGACACACTCACACACACAGACACACTCACACACAGACACAGACACACTCACACACAGACACAGACAGACACTCAGACACACACAGCCACAGACACACTCACACACAGACACAGACAGACACTCAGACACACACACACAGACAGACACTATGACACACAGACAGACACAGACAGACACTCAGACACACAGACACAGACAGACACTCAGACACACAGACAGACACACACAGACAGACACTCAGACACACACACACAGACAGACACTCAGACACACACAGACAGACAGACACAGACAGACACACACACAGACACTCAGACACACACACACAGACAGACACAGACAGACACAGACAGACACTCAGACACACACAGACACTCAGACACACACACAGACAGACACAGACAGACACAGAGAGACACACAGACACAGACAGACACTCAGACACACACAGACAGACACTCAGACACACAGACACACATAGACAGACTCTCAGACACACACACAGACAGACACTCAGACACACAGACACAGACAGACACTCAGACACACAGACAGACACACACAGACAGACACTCAGACACACACAGACAGACACTCAGACACACAGACAGACACTCAGACACACACACAGACAGACACTCAGACACACAGACACAGACAGACACTCAGACACACACTCACAGACAGACACGCAGACACTCAGACACACACACAGACAGACACTCAGACACACACACAGACACACACAGACCCACACACAGACACACACAGACACACACACACAAACACACACAGACACACACACACAGACACACAGACACACAGACAGACACTCAGACACACACACAGAAACACAGACAGACACTCAGACACACACACACAGACAGACACTCAGACACTCAGACACACACACACACAGACACTCAGACACTCAGACACACACACACAGACAGACACTCAGACACTCAGACACACACAGACACACACACAGACACACACACAGACACACACAGACACACACACAGACACACACAGACACACAGACAGACACTCAGACACACACACAGACAGACACTCAGACACTCAGACACACAGACACACACAGACACACACAGACACACACAGACACACACACACAGACACACACAGACACACACAGACAGACAGACACTCAGACACACACACAGACACACACACAGACAGACACACACACAGACACACACACACTCACAGACACACAGACAGACACTCAGACACACACAGACAGACACTCAGACACTCAGACACACACAGACACACACACAGACACACACACAGACACAGACAGACACACACACAGACACACACAGACACTCAGACACACAGACACACACACACAGACACACACACAGACACTCAGACACACAGAGACACACACACAGACACACACAGACACTCAGACACACAGACACACACACAGACACACACAGACACTCAGACACACAAACACACAGACACAGACACACACACAGACACTCAGACACACAGAAACATACAGACACTCAGACACACAGACACACACAGACACACACAGACACTCAGTCACACAGTTACACACACAGACACACACAGACACTCAGACACACAGACACACACAGACACTCAGACACACAGACACACACAGACACTCAGACACACAGACACACACAGACACACACAGACACTCAGAGACACAGACAGACACTCAGACACACACACAGACACACACACAGACACACACACAGACACACACACAGACACACACACACAGACAAACACAGACACACACACAGACACACACACAGACACACACACAGACACACACAGACACACAGACAGACACTCAGACACACACACAGACAGACACTCAGACACTCATACACACACAGACACACACACAGACACACACAAACACACACACAGACACTCAGACACACAGACACACACACAGACACAAACACAGACACACACAGACACACACAGACACACAGACAGACACTCAGACACACACAGACACACACAGACACACACACAGACACACACAGAGACACACAGACAGACACTCAGACACACACACATACAGACACTCAGACACACACACAGACAGACACTCAGACACACAGACACACACAGACACTCAGACACACACAGACACACACACAGACACTTAGACACACAGACACACACACAGACACACACAGACACTCAGACACACAGACACACAGACACACACACAGACACTCAGAAACACAGAAACACACACAGACACTCAGACACACAGACACACAGACACTCAGACACACAGACACAGACACAGACACACACAGACACTCAGACACACAGACACACACAGACACACACAGACACTCTGACACACAGACACACACACAGACACTCAGACACACTGACACACACACAGACACACACAGACACTCAGAGACACAGACAGACACTCAGACACACACACAGACACACACACAGACACACACACAGACACACACTCACAGACACACACACAGACAAACACAGACACACACACAGACACACACACAGACACACAGACAGACACTCAGACACACACACACAGACAGACACTCAGACACTCAGACACACACAGATAGACACACAGACACACACAGACACACACAAACACACAGACAGACAGACACTCAGACACACAGTCAGACAGACAGAAAGACACTCAGACACTCAGACACACACACAGACACTCAGACACACAGACACAGACAGACACTCAGACACACACACAGACACTCAGACACACACACACAGACAGACACTCAGACACACAGACACACACACACAGACACACAGACAGACACTCAGACACACAGACAGCCACTCAGACACACACAGACAGACACTCAGACACACAGTCACACACTCAGACACACACAGACACTCAGACCCTCAGACACACAGACAGACACTCAGACACTCAGACACACAGACAAACACTCAGACACACAGACACACAGACAGACACTCAGACACTCAGACACACAGACAGATACTCAGACACTCAGACCCTCAGACACACAGACAGACACTCAGACACTCAGACACTCAGACACACAGACACACAGACACACACAGACAGACACTCAGACACTCAGACACTCAGACACACACACAGACAGACACTCAGAAACACACACAGACACTCAGACACTCAGACACACAGACAGACACTCAGACACACACAGACAGACACTCAGACACACACAGACACTCAGACACTCAGACACACAGATAGACACTCAGACACACACACAGACAGACACTCAGACACACAGACAGACACTCAGACACACACACAGACACTCAGACACACAGACAGCCACTCAGACACACACACACACAGACAGATACTCAGACACACACAGACAGACACTCAGACACACACAGACACTCAGATACACAGACAGACACTCAGACACACACACAGACAGACACTCAGACACACACACACAGACACACAGACACACACTCAGACACACACAGACAGACACTCAGACACACAGACAGACACTCGGACACTCAGACACACAGACAGACACTCAGACACACAGACACACACAGACAGACACTCAGACACTCAGACACACAGACAGACACTCAGACACACACACACAGACACTCAGACACACAGACGCACAGACACACACTCAGACACACAGACAGACACTCAGACACTCAGACACACAGACAGACACTCAGACACACACAGACAGACACTCAGACACACACACACAGACAGACACTCAGACACTCAGACACACAGACAGACACACACAGACAGACACTCAGACACACAGAGAGACACTCAGACACACAGACACAGACACACAGACAGACACACACAGACAGACACAGAGACACACAGACAGACACTCAGACACACACAGAGAGACACACAGACAGACACACACAGACAAACACTCAGACACACAGACAGACACCTAGACACAGACAGACATTTAGACACTCAGACACACAGACACACAGACAGACACTCAGACACACAGACAGACACTCAGACACTCAGACTTACAGTCAGACACACACACACACAGACAGACACTCAGACACACAGACAGACACACAGACCGACACACAGACAGACACACACAGACAGACACTCAGACACACAGACAGACACTCAGACACACAGACAGACACACACAGACTGACACTCAGACACACAGACAGACACTCAGACAGACACACAGACAGACACACAGACAGACACACAGACACATACACAGACAGACACTCAGACACACAGACAGACACTCAGTCACACAGACAGACACTCACACACACAGACAGACACACAGACAGACACTCAGACACACAGACAGACACACAGACAGACACTCAGACACACCGACAGACACTCCGACACACAGACAGACAAACAGACAGACACACAGACACTCACACAGACAGACACTCATACACACAGACAGACACACAGACACACACAGACAGACACTGAGACACACAGACAGACACTCAGACACACAGACAGACACACAGACAAACACACACAGACAGACACTCAGACACACAGACAGACACTCAAACACACAGACAGACACGCACAGACAGACACCTAGATAAACAGACAGACACACAGACAAACACACAGACAGACACACAGACACACACACAGACAGACACTCAGACACACAGACAGACACTCAGACACACAGACAGACACACACAGACAGACACTCAGACACACAGACAGACACACAGACAGACACACAGACAGACACACACAGACAGACACTCAGACACACAGACAGACACTCAGACACACAGACAGACACTCAGACACTCAGACACACAGACAGACACTCAGACACACAGACAGACACACACAGACAGACACTCAGACACACAGACAGACACACAGACAGACACACAGACAGGCACACACAGACAGACACTCAGACACACAGACAGACGCTCAGACACACACACACAGACACACAGACAGACACACACAGACAGACACTCAGACACACAGACAGACACTCCGACACACACACACAGACAGACACTCAGACACACAGACACACACACAGACACTCAGACACTCAGACACACACAGACACTCAGACATACAGACACAGACAGACACTCAGACTCACAGACAGACACTCAGACACTCAGACACACAGACAGACACTCAGACACACAGACAGACACTCAGACAGACACTCAGACACACAGACACAGACAGACACTCAGACACACAGACACAGACATACACTCAGACACACAGACAGACACTCAGACACACAGACACAGAGAGACTCTCAGACACACAGACACACACAGACACTCAGACACTCAGACAGACACTCAGACCAACAGACACAGACAGACACTCAGACACACAGACAGACACTTAGACACTCTGACACACAGACAGACACTCAGAAACACACACAGACAGACACTCAGACACACACACAGACAGACACTCAGACACACACACAGACACTCAGACACACAGACAGACACTCAGACACTCAGACACACAGACAGACACTCAGACACACAGACAGACACTCAGACACACAGACAGACACTCAGACACACAGACAGACACTCAGACAGACCTTCAGACACACAGACAGACACTCAGACACACAGACAGACACTCAGACACACAGGCAGACGCTCAGACACACAGACAGACACTCAGACACTCAGACACACAGACAGACACTCAGACACACAGACAGACACACAGACAGACACTCAGACACTCAGACACACCGACAGATAGTCAGACACACAGACAGACACTCAGACAGACACTCAGACACACACACAGACACTCAGACACACATACACAGACAGACACTCAGACACACATACACACAGACAGACACTCAGACACTCAGACACACAGACAGACACTCAGACACACAGACACACAGACAGACACTCAGACACTCAGACACACAGACAGACACTCAGACACTCAGACACACAGACAGACACACAGACAGACACTCAGACACTCAGACACACAGACAGACACTCAGACACACACACAGACACTCAGACACACACACAGACAGACACACACAGACAGACACTCAGACACACAGACAGACACTCAGACACACACAGAGAGACACACAGACAGACAAACACTCAGACACAGAGACAGACACTCAGACACACAGACAGGCACTCAGACACACAGACAGACACTCAGACACTCAGAAACTCAGACACACAGACACACAGACAGACACTCAGACACACAGACACACACAGACACTCAGACACTCAGACACACAGACACTCAGACACACAGACACTCAGACACCCAGACACACAGACAGACACTCAGACACTCAGACACACAGACAGACACTCAGACACTCAGACACACAGACAGACAGACACACAGACACTCAGACACACACACAGACACTCAGACACACAGACACTCAGACAGACAGACATTCAGACACACAGACAGACAGACAGACACACAGACACTCAGACACACAGACACAGACAGACACTCAGACACTCAGACACACAGACACACACACAGACACTCAGACACACAGACGCAGACAGGCACTCAGACACTCAGACACACACAGACACTCAGACACTCAAACACACAGAATCTCAGACACTCAGACACACAGACAGACACTCAGACACTCAGACACACAGACAGACACTCAGACACTCAGACACACTGACAGACAGACACACAGACACTCAGGCACACACACAGACACTCATACACACAGACACACAGACACTCAGACAGACAGACACTCAGACACACAGACAGACACACACACAGACACCCAGACACACAGACACTCAGACACACAGACACTCAGACACTCAGACACACACAGACACAGAGACACTCAGACACACAGACACACAGACACACAGACACACAGACACACAGACACACAGACACACACACTGACACACAGACACACAGACACTCAGACACACAGACACTCAGACACTCAGACACACAGACACTCAGACACTCAGACACTCAGACACACTCACAGACACACAGACACACAGACACACAGACACTCAGACACTCAGACACACAGACACTCAGACACTCAGACACACAGACACTCAGACACACAGACACTCAGACACTCAGACACTCAGACACACAGACACTCAGACACACAGACACTCAGACACACAGACACTCAGACAGTCAGACACTCAGACACACAGACACTCAGACACTCAGACACACAGACACTCAGACACACAGACACACAGACACACAGACACTCAGACACTCAGACACTCAGACACACAGACACACAGACACTCAGACACTCAGACACACAGACACACAGACACACAGACACACAGACACTCAGACACTCAGACACTCAGACACACACAGACACACAGACACACAGACATTCAGACACACAGACACTCAGACACTCAGACACACAGACACTCAGACACACAGACCCTCAGACACTCAGACACACAGACACTCAGACACTCAGACACACACTCAGACACACAGACACTCAGACACTCAGACACTCAGACACACAGACACTCAGACACACAGACACTCAGACACTCAGACACTCAGACACACAGACACTCAGACACACAGACACACAGACACACAGACACTCAGACACTCAGACACTCAGACAGTCAGACACACAGACACTCAGGCACACAGACACACAGACACACAGACACTCAGACACTCAGACACACAGCACACAGACACACAGACACACAGAGACACAGACACACAGACTCTCAGACACTCAGACACACAGACACACAGACACACAGACACACAGATACAAAACACACAGACACACAGACACTCAGACACTCAGACACACAGACACTCACACACACAGACACACAGACACACAGACACACAGACACTCAGACACACAGACACACAGACACACAGACACACAGACACTCAGACACTTAGACACTCAGACACACAGACACTCATACACACAGACACACAGACACACAGACACACAGACACTCAGACACTCAGATACACACACAGACACACACACAGACACACAACACACAGACAGTCAGACACACAGACACTCAGACACACAGACAGACAGACAGACAGTCAGACACACAGACACACAGACACTCAGACACACACAGACACTTGACACACACACAGACACTCAGACACACACAGACACACAGACACTCAGACACACACACAGACAGACACTCAGACACACAGACACAGACAGACACTCAGAGACAGACACAGACACAGACAGACACACAGACACACACAGACAGACACTCAGACACACAGACAGACACTCACACACAGACACAGACACTCAGACACTCACACACACAGACACTCACACAGACACAGACACTCAGACACTCACACACAGACACTCAGACACTCACAAACAGACACTCAGACACTCACACACAGACACAGACACTCAGACACAGACACAGACAATCAGACACTCAGACACTCAGACACTCACACACAGACACAGACACTCAGACACTCAGACACACTGAAACACAGACAGACACTCAGACACTCAGACACAGACAGACACTCAGACACACAGACACAGACAGACACTAAGACACACACACAGACACAGACAGACACTCAGACACACAGACAGACACTCAGACACACACACACAGACAGACATTCAGACACACAGACACAGACAGACACACACAGACACAGACAGACACTCAGACACACACAGACACAGACACACTCACACACAGACACAGACAGACACTCAGACACACACACACAGACACACTCACACACAGACACAGACACATTCACACACAGACACACTCACACACAGACACAGACACACTCACACACAGACACAGACACACTCACACACAGACACACTCAAACACAGACACAGACACACTCACACACAGACACACTCACACATAACACAGACACACTCACACACAACAACAGACACACTCACACACAGACACAGACACACTCACACACAGACACACTCACACACAGACACAGACACGCTCACACACACAGACACACTCACACACAGACACAGACACACTCACACACAGACACAGACAGACACTCAGACACACACAGCCACAGACACACTCACACACAGACACAGACAGACACTCAGACACACACACACAGACAGACACTATGACACACAGACAGACACAGACAGACACTCAGACACACAGACACAGACAGACACTCAGACACACAGACAGACAGACACACACAGAAGGACACTCAGACACACACAGACAGACACTCAGACACACACAGACAGACAGACACAGACAGACACACACACAGACACTCAGACACACACACAGACAGACACAGACAGACACAGACAGAGACTCAGACACACACAGACACTCAGACACACACACAGACAGACACAGACAGACACAGACAGACACTCAGACACACAGACACACATAGACAGACTCTCAGACACACACACAGACAGACACTCAGACACACACAGACAGACACTCAGACACACAGACACACATAGACAGACTCTCAGACACACACACAGACAGACACTCAGACACACAGACACAGACAGACACTCAGACACACAGAAAACAAACACACAGACAGACACTCAGACACACACACAGACAGACACTCAGACACACAGACAGACACTCAGACACACACACAGACAGACACTCAGACACACAGACACAGACAGACACTCAGACACACACTCACAGACAGACACGCAGACACTCAGACACACACACACAGACAGACACTCAGACACACACACAGACACACACAGACCCACACACAGACACACACAGACACACACACACAAACACACACAGACACACACACAGACACACAGACACACAGACAGACACTCAGACACACACACAGAAACACAGACAGACACTCAGACACACACACACACAGACAGACACTCAGACACTCAGACACACACACAGACAGACACTCAGACACTCAGACACACACACACACAGACAGACACTCAGACACTCAGACACACACACAGACACACACAGACACACATACAGACACACACACAGACACACACAGACACACACACAGACACACACACAGACACACAGACAGACACTCAGACACACACAGACACACACAGACACACACAGACACACAGACACACACACAGACAGACACTCAGACACTCAGACACACAGACACACACAGACACACACAGACACACACAGACACACACACACACAGACACACACAGACACACACACAGACACACAGACAGACACTCAGACACACACACAGACACACACAGACAGACACACACACAGACACACACAGACTCACAGACACACAGACAGACACTCAGACACACACACAGACACAGACAGACACACACACAGACACACACAGACACTCAGACACACAGACACACACACACAGACACACACACAGACACTCAGACACACAGAGACACACACACAGACACACACAGACACTCAGACACACAGACACACACACAGACACACACAGACACTCAGACACACAAACACACAGACACAGACACACACACAGACACTCAGACACACAGAAACACACAGACACTCAGACACAGACACACACAGACACACACAGACACTCAGTCACACAGTTACACACAGACACACACAGACACTCAGACACACAGACACACACAGACACTCAGACACACAGACACACACAGACACACACAGACACTCAGAGACACAGACAGACACTCAGACACACACACAGACACACACACAGACACACACAGACACACACACAGACACACACACACAGACAAACACAGACACACACAGACACACACACAGACACACACACAGACACACACAGACACACAGACAGACACTCAGACACACACAGACAGACACTCAGACACTCATACACACACAGACACACACAGACACACACAGACACACACACACAGACACTCAGACACACAGACACACACACAGACACAAACACAGACACACACACAGACACTCAGACACAAAGACACACACACACAGACACAAACACAGACACACACAGACACACACAGACACACAGACAGACACTCAGACACACACAGACACACACAGACACACACAGACACACAGACAGACACTTAGACACACACACACATACAGACACTCAGACACACACACAGACAGACACTCAGACACACAGACACACACACAGACACTCAGACACACACAGACACACACACAGACACACACACAGACACTTAGACACACAGACACACACAGACACACACAGACACTCAGACACACAGACACACAGACACAGACACACACACAGACACTCAGAAACACAGAAAAACACACAGACACTCAGACACACAGACACACAGACACTCAGACACACAGACACAGACACACACAGACACTCAGACACACAGACACACACAGACACACACAGACACTCAGACACACAGACACACACAGACACTCAGACACACTGACACACACACAGACACACACAGACACTCAGAGACACAGACAGACACTCAGACACACACACAGACACACACACACAGACACACACACAGACACACACTCACAGACACACACACAGACAAACACAGACACACACACAGACACACACACAGACACACAGACAGACACTCAGACACACACACACACACAGACAGACACTCAGACACTCAGACACACACACAGATAGACACACAGACACACACAGACACACACAAACACACAGACACACAGACAGACACTCAGACACACAGTCAGACAGACAGAAAGACACTCAGACACTCAGACACACACACAGACACTCAGACACACAGACACAGACAGACACTCAGGCACACACAGACACTCAGTTACACACACACAGACAGACACTCAGACACACAGACACACACAGACACACAGAGAGACACTCAGACACTCAGACACACAGACAGCCACTCAGACACACACAGACAGACGCTCAGACACACAGACACACAGTCACACACTCAGACACACACAGACACTCAGACCCTCAGACACACAGACAGACACTCAGACACTCAGACACACAGACAGACACTCAGACACACAGACACACAGACACACAGACAGACACTCAGACACTCAGACACACAGACAGATACTCAGACACTCAGACAGACACACAGACAGACACTCAGACACTCAGACACACCGACAGATAGTCAGACACACAGACAGACACTCAGACAGACATTCAGACACACACACAGACACTCAGACACACAGACACAGACAGACACTCAGACACACATACACACAGACAGACACTCAGACACTCAGACACACAGACAGACACTCAGACACACAGACACACAGACAGACACTCAGACACTCAGACACTCAGACACACAGACAGACACTCAGACACACAGACAACACTCAGACACTCAGACACACAGACAGACACTCAGACACACACAGACACTCAGACACACACACACAGACAGACACACACAGACAGACACTCAGACACACAGACAGACACTCAGACACACACAGAGAGACACACAGACAGACACACACAGACAAACACTCAGACACAGAGACAGACACTCAGACACACAGACAGGCACTCAGACACACAGACAGACACTCAGACACTCAGAAACTCAGACACACAGACAAACAGACAGACACTCAGACACACAGACACACACAGACACTCAGACACTCAGACACACAGACACTCAGACACACAGACACTCAGACACCCAGACACACAGACAGACACTCAGACACTCAGACTCACAGACAGACACTCAGACACTCAGACACACAGACAGACAGACACACAGACACTCAGACACACACACAGACACTCAGACACACAGACACTCAGACAGACAGACATTCAGACACACAGACAGACAGACAGACACACAGACACTCAGACACACAGACACAGACAGACACTCAGACACTCAGACACACAGACACATACACAGACACTCAGACACACAGACGCAGACAGGCACTCAGACACTCAGACACACACAGACACTCAGACACTCAAACACACAGAATCTCAGACACTCAGACACACAGACAGACACTCAGACACTCAGACACACAGACAGACACTCAGACACTCAGACACACTGACAGACAGACACACAGACACTCAGGCACACACAGACACTCAGACACACAGACACACAGACACTCAGACAGACACTCAGACACACAGACAGACACACACACAGACACCCAGACACACAGACACTCAGACACACAGACACTCAGACACTCAGACACACACAGACACAGAGACACTCAGACACACAGACACACAGACACACAGACACACAGACACACACACTGACACACAGACACACAGACACTCAGACACACAGACACTCAGACACTCAGACACACAGACACTCAGACACTCAGACACTCAGACACACTCACAGACACACAGACACACAGACACTCAGACACTCAGACACACAGACACTCAGACACACAGACACTCAGACACACAGACACTCAGACACTCAGACACTCAGACACACAGACACTCAGACACACAGACACTCAGACACACAGACACTCAGACAGTCAGGCACTCAGACACACAGACACTCAGACACTCAGACACACAGACACACAGACACTCAGACACACAGACACACAGACACTCAGACACTCAGACACACAGACACACAGACACTCAGACACTCAGACACACAGACACACAGACACACAGACACACAGACACTCAGACACTCAGACACTCAGACACACACACAGACACACAGACACACAGACATTCAGACACACAGACACTCAGACACTCAGACACACAGACACTCAGACACACAGACCCTCAGACACTCAGACACACAGACACTCAGACACACACTCAGACACACAGACACTCAGACACTCAGACACTCAGACACACAGACACTCAGACACACAGACACTCAGACACTCAGACACACAGACACTCAGACACACAGACACACAGACACTCAGACACTCAGACACTCAGACACTCAGACACACAGCACACAGACACACAGACACACAGAGACACAGACACACAGACTCTCAGACACTCAGACACACAGACACACAGACACACAGATACAAAACACACAGACACACAGACACTCAGACACTCAGACACACAGACACTCACACACAGACACTCAGACACACAGACACACAGACACACAGACACACAGACACACAGACACACAGACACACAGACACACAGACACACAGACACTCAGACACTTAGACACTCAGACACACAGACACTCATACACACAGACACACAGACACACAGACACACAGACACTCAGACACTCAGACACTCAGATACACACAGACACACACAGACACACAACACACAGACAGTCAGACACACAGACACTCAGACACACAGACAGACAGACACTCAGACACACAGACACACAGACACTCAGACACTCAGACACACAGACAGACAGACACACAGACACTCAGACACACACAGACACACAGACACTCAGACACACACACAGACAGACACTCAGACACACAGACACAGACAGACACTCAGAGACAGACACAGACACAGACAGACACACAGACACACACACAGACAGACACTCAGACACACAGACAGACTCTCACACACAGACACAGACACTCAGAAACTCACACACACAGACACTCACACAGACACAGACACTCAGACACTCACACACAGACACTCAGACACTCACACACAGACACTCAGACACTCACACACAGACACAGACACTCAGACACAGACACAGACAATCAGACACTCAGACACTCAGACACTCACACACAGACACAGACACTCAGACACTCAGACACAAAGAAACACAGACAGACACTCAGACACTCAGACACAGACAGACACTCAGACACACAGACACAGACAGACACTAAGTCACACACACAGACACAGACAGACACTCAGACACACACACACAGACAGACACTCAGACACACAGACAGACACTCAGACACACACACAGACAGACATTCAGACACACAGACACAGACAGACACACACAGACACAGACACACTCACACACAGACACAGACAGACACTCAGACACACACACACAGACACACTCACACACAGACACAGACACATTCACACACAGACACACTCACACACAGACACAGACACACTCACACACAGACACAGACACACTCACACACAGACACAGACACACTCACACACAGACACAGACACACTCAAACAGAGACACAGACACACTCACACACAGACACACTCAAACATAACACAGACACACTCACACACAACAACAGACACACTCACACACAGACACAGACACACTCACACACAGACACACTCACACACAGACACAGACACACTCACACACACAGACACACTCACACACAGACACAGACACACTCACACACAGACACAGACAGACACTCAGACACACACAGCCACAGACACACTCACACACAGACACAGACAGACACTCAGACACACACACACACAGACAGACACTATGACACACAGACAGACACAGACAGACACTCAGACACACAGACACAGACAGACACTCAGACACACAGACAGACACACACAGACAGACACTCAGACACACACACACACAGACAGACACTCAGACACACACAGACAGACAGACACAGACAGACACACACACAGACACTCAGACACACACACACAGACAGACACAGACAGACACAGACAGACACTCAGACACACACAGACACTCAGACACACACAGACAGACACAGACAGACACAGAGAGACACACAGACACAGACAGACACTCAGACACACACAGACAGACACTCAGACACACAGACACACATAGACAGACTCTCAGACACACACACAGACAGACACTCAGACACACAGACACAGACAGACACTCAGACACACAGACAGACACACACAGACAGACACTCAGACACACACACAGACAGACACTCAGACACACAGACAGACACTCAGACACACACACAGACAGACACTCAGACACACAGACACAGACAGACACTCAGACACACACTCACAGACAGACACGCAGACACTCAGACACACACACAGACAGACACTCAGACACACACACAGACACACACAGACCCACACACAGACACACACAGACACACACACACAAACACACACAGACACACACACACAGACACACAGACACACAGACAGACACTCAGACACACACACAGAAACACAGACAGACACTCAGACACACACACACAGACAGACACTCAGACACTCAGACACACACACACAGACACTCAGACACTCAGACACACACACAGACAGACACTCAGACACTCAGACACACACAGACACACACACAGACACACACACAGACACACACAGACACACACACAGACACACACAGACACACAGACAGACACTCAGACACACACACAGACAGACACTCAGACACTCAGACACACAGACACACACAGACACACACAGACACACACAGACACACACACACAGACACACACAGACACACACACAGACAGACAGACACTCAGACACACACAGACACACACACACTCACAGACACACAGAAAGACACTCAGACACACACAGACAGACACTCAGACACTCAGACACACACACAGACACACACACAGACACACACACAGACACAGACAGACACACACAGACACTCAGACACACAGACACACACACACAGACACACACACAGACACTCAGACACACAGAGACACACACACAGACACACACAGACACTCAGACAGACCTTCAGACACACAGACAGACACTCAGACACACAGACAGACACTCAGACACACAGGCAGACACTCAGACACACAGACAGACACTCAGACACTCAGACACACAGACAGACACTCAGACACACAGACAGACACACAGACAGACACTCAGACACTCAGACACACCGACAGATAGTCAGACACACAGACAGACACTCAGACAGACATTCAGACACACACACAGACACTCAGACACACAGACACAGACAGACACTCAGACACACATACACACAGACAGACACTCAGACACTCAGACACACAGACAGACACTCAGACACACAGACACACAGACAGACACTCAGACACTCAGACACTCAGACACACAGACAGACACTCAGACACACAGACAACACTCAGACACTCAGACACACAGACAGACACTCAGACACACACACAGACACTCAGACACACACACACAGACAGACACACACAGACAGACACTCAGACACACAGACAGACACTCAGACACACACAGAGAGACACACAGACAGACACACACAGACAAACACTCAGACACAGAGACAGACACTCAGACACACAGACAGGCACTCAGACACACAGACAGACACTCAGACACTCAGAAACTCAGACACACAGACACACAGACAGACACTCAGACACACAGACACACACAGACACTCAGACACTCAGACACACAGACACTCAGACACACAGACACTCAGACACCCAGACACACAGACAGACACTCAGACACTCAGACACACAGACAGACACTCAGACACTCAGACACACAGACAGACAGACACACAGACACTCAGACACACACACAGACACTCAGACACACAGACACTCAGACAGACAGACATTCAGACACACAGACAGACAGACAGACACACAGACACTCAGACACACAGACACAGACAGACACTCAGACACTCAGACACACAGACACATACACAGACACTCAGACACACAGACGCAGACAGGCACTCAGACACTCAGACACACACAGACACTCAGACACTCAAACACACAGAATCTCAGACACTCAGACACACAGACAGACACTCAGACACTCAGACACACAGACAGACACTCAGACACTCAGACACACTGACAGACAGACACACAGACACTCAGGCACACACAGACACTCAGACACACAGACACACAGACACTCAGACAGACAGACACTCAGACACACAGACAGACACACACACAGACACCCAGACACACAGACACTCAGACACACAGACACTCAGACACTCAGACACACACAGACACAGAGACACTCAGACACACAGACACACAGACACACAGACACACAGACACACACACTGACACACAGACACACAGACACTCAGACACACAGACACTCAGACACTCAGACACACAGACACTCAGACACTCAGACACTCAGACACACTCACAGACACACAGACACACAGACACTCAGACACTCAGACACACAGACACTCAGACACACAGACACTCAGACACACAGACACTCAGACACTCAGACACTCAGACACACAGACACTCAGACACACAGACACTCAGACACACAGACACTCAGACACACAGACACTCAGACAGTCAGACACTCAGACACACAGACACTCAGACACTCAGACACACAGACACACAGACACTCAGACACACAGACACACAGACACTCAGACACTCAGACACACAGACACACAGACACTCAGACACTCAGACACACAGACACACAGACACACAGACACACAGACACTCAGACACTCAGACACTCAGACACACAAACAGACACACAGACACACAGACATTCAGACACACAGACACTCAGACACTCAGACACACAGACACTCAGACACACAGACCCTCAGACACTCAGACACACAGACACTCAGACACACACTCAGACACACAGACACTCAGACACTCAGACACTCAGACACACAGACACTCAGACACACAGACACTCAGACACTCAGACACTCAGACACACACACACTCAGACACACAGACACACAGACACTCAGACACTCAGACACTCAGACACTCAGACAGTCAGAAACACAAACACTCAGACACACAGACACACAGACACACAGACACACAGACACTCAGACACTCAGACACACAGCACACAGACACACAGACACACAGAGACACAGACACACAGACTCTCAGACACTCAGACACACAGACACACAGACACACAGATACAAAACACACAGACACACAGACACTCAGACACTCAGACACACAGACACTCACACACAGACACTCAGACACACAGACACACAGACACTCAGACACACAGACACACAGACACACAGACACACAGACACTCAGACACTTAGACACTCAGACACACAGACACTCATACACACAGACACACAGACACACAGACACTCAGACACTCAGACACTCAGATACACACAGACACACACAGACACACAACACACAGACAGTCAGACACACAGACACTCAGACACACAGACAGACAGACACTCAGACACACAGACACACAGACACTCAGACACTCAGACACACAGACAGACAGACACACAGACACTCAGACACACACAGACACTTGACACACACACAGACACTCAGACACACACAGACAGACACTCAGACACACAGACACAGACAGACACTCAGAGACAGACACAGACACAGACAGACACACAGACACACACACAGACAGACACTCAGACACACAGACAGACACTCACACACAGACACAGACACTCAGAAACTCACACACACAGACACTCACACAGACACAGACACTCAGACACTCACACACAGACACTCAGACACTCACACACAGACACTCAGACACTCACACACAGACACAGACACTCAGACACAGACACAGACAATCAGACACTCAGACACTCAGACACTCACACACAGACACAGACACTCAGACACTCAGACACAAAGAAACACAGACAGACACTCAGACACAGACAGACACTCAGACACACAGACACAGACAGACACTAAGACACACACAGACACAGACAGACACTCAGACACACACACACAGACAGACACTCAGACACACAGACAGACACTCAGACACACACACAGACAGACATTCAGACACACAGACACAGACAGACACACACAGACACAGACAGACACTCAGACACACACAGACACAGACACACTCACACACAGACACAGACAGACACTCAGACACACACACAGACACACTCACACACAGACACAGACACATTCACACACAGACACACTCACACACAGACACAGACACACTCACACACAGACACAGACACACTCACACACAGACACAGACACACTCACGCACAGACACAGACACACTCAAACAGAGACACAGACACACTCACACACAGACACACTCAAACATAACACAGACACACTCACACACAACAACAGACACACTCACACACAGACACAGACACACTCACACACAGACACACTCACACACAGACACAGACACACTCACACACACAGACACACTCACACACAGACACAGACACACTCACACACAGACACAGACAGACACTCAGACACACACAGCCACAGACACACTCACACACAGACACAGACAGACACTCAGACACACACACACAGACAGACACTATGACACACAGACAGACACAGACAGACACTCAGACACACAGACACAGACAGACACTCAGACACACAGACAGACACACACAGACAGACACTCAGACACACACACACAGACAGACACTCAGACACACACAGACAGACAGACACAGACAGACACACACACAGACACTCAGACACACACACACAGACAGACACAGACAGACACAGACAGACACTCAGACACACACAGACACTCAGACACACACACAGACAGACACAGACAGACACAGAGAGACACACAGACACAGACAGACACTCAGACACACACAGACAGACACTCAGACACACAGACACACATAGACAGACTCTCAGACACACACACAGACAGACACTCAGACACACAGACACAGACAGACACTCAGACACACAGACAGACACACACAGACAGACACTCAGACACACACAGACAGACACTCAGACACACAGACAGACACTCAGACACACACACAGACAGACACTCAGACACACAGACACAGACAGACACTCAGACACACACTCACAGACAGACACGCAGACACTCAGACACACACACAGACAGACACTCAGACACACACACAGACACACACAGACCCACACACAGACACACACAGACACACACACACAAACACACACAGACACACACACACAGACACACAGACACACAGACAGACACTCAGACACACACACAGAAACACAGACAGACACTCAGACACACACACACAGACAGACACTCAGACACTCAGACACACACACACACAGACACTCAGACACTCAGACACACACACACAGACAGACACTCAGACACTCAGACACACACAGACACACACACAGACACACACACAGACACACACAGACACACACACAGACACACACAGACACACAGACAGACACTCAGACACACACACAGACAGACACTCAGACACTCAGACACACAGACACACACAGACACACACAGACACACACAGACACACACACACAGACACACACAGACACACACAGACAGACAGACACTCAGACACACACACAGACACACACACAGACAGACACACACACAGACACACACACACTCACAGACACACAGACAGACACTCAGACACACACAGACAGACACTCAGACACTCAGACACACACAGACACACACACAGACACACACACAGACACAGACAGACACACACACAGACACACACAGACACTCAGACACACAGACACACACACACAGACACACACACAGACACTCAGACACACAGAGACACACACACAGACACACACAGACACTCAGACACACAGACACACACACAGACACACACAGACACTCAGACACACAAACACACAGACACAGACACACACACAGACACTCAGACACACAGAAACATACAGACACTCAGACACACAGACACACACAGACACACACAGACACTCAGTCACACAGTTACACACACAGACACACACAGACACTCAGACACACAGACACACACAGACACTCAGACACACAGACACACACAGACACTCAGACACACAGACACACACAGACACACACAGACACTCAGAGACACAGACAGACACTCAGACACACACACAGACACACACACAGACACACACACAGACACACACACAGACACACACACACAGACAAACACAGACACACACACAGACACACACACAGACACACACACAGACACACACAGACACACAGACAGACACTCAGACACACACACAGACAGACACTCAGACACTCATACACACACAGACACACACACAGACACACACAAACACACACACAGACACTCAGACACACAGACACACACACAGACACAAACACAGACACACACAGACACACACAGACACACAGACAGACACTCAGACACACACAGACACACACAGACACACACACAGACACACACAGAGACACACAGACAGACACTCAGACACACACACATACAGACACTCAGACACACACACAGACAGACACTCAGACACACAGACACACACAGACACTCAGACACACACAGACACACACACAGACACTTAGACACACAGACACACACACAGACACACACAGACACTCAGACACACAGACACACAGACACACACACAGACACTCAGAAACACAGAAACACACACAGACACTCAGACACACAGACACACAGACACTCAGACACACAGACACAGACACAGACACACACAGACACTCAGACACACAGACACACACAGACACACACAGACACTCTGACACACAGACACACACACAGACACTCAGACACACTGACACACACACAGACACACACAGACACTCAGAGACACAGACAGACACTCAGACACACACAGACACACACACAGACACACACACAGACACACACTCACAGACACACACACAGACAAACACAGACACACACACAGACACACACACAGACACACAGACAGACACTCAGACACACACACACAGACAGACACTCAGACACTCAGACACACACAGATAGACACACAGACACACACAGACACACACAAACACACAGACAGACAGACACTCAGACACACAGTCAGACAGACAGAAAGACACTCAGACACTCAGACACACACACAGACACTCAGACACACAGACACAGACAGACACTCAGACACACACACAGACACTCAGACACACACACACAGACAGACACTCAGACACACAGACACACACACACAGACACACAGACAGACACTCAGACACACAGACAGCCACTCAGACACACACAGACAGACACTCAGACACACAGTCACACACTCAGACACACACAGACACTCAGACCCTCAGACACACAGACAGACACTCAGACACTCAGACACACAGACAGACACTCAGACACACAGACACACAGACAGACACTCAGACACTCAGACACACAGACAGATACTCAGACACTCAGACCCTCAGACACACAGACAGACACTCAGACACTCAGACACTCAGACACACAGACACACAGACACACACAGACAGACACTCAGACACTCAGACACTCAGACACACACACAGACAGACACTCAGAAACACACACAGACACTCAGACACTCAGACACACAGACAGACACTCAGACACACACAGACAGACACTCAGACACACACAGACACTCAGACACTCAGACACACAGATAGACACTCAGACACACACACAGACAGACACTCAGACACACAGACAGACACTCAGACACACACACAGACACTCAGACACACAGACAGCCACTCAGACACACACACACACAGACAGATACTCAGACACACACAGACAGACACTCAGACACACACAGACACTCAGATACACAGACAGACACTCAGACACACACACAGACAGACACTCAGACACACACACACAGACACACAGACACACACTCAGACACACACAGACAGACACTCAGACACACAGACAGACACTCGGACACTCAGACACACAGACAGACACTCAGACACACAGACACACACAGACAGACACTCAGACACTCAGACACACAGACAGACACTCAGACACACACACACAGACACTCAGACACACAGACGCACAGACACACACTCAGACACACAGACAGACACTCAGACACTCAGACACACAGACAGACACTCAGACACACACAGACAGACACTCAGACACACACACACAGACAGACACTCAGACACTCAGACACACAGACAGACACACACAGACAGACACTCAGACACACAGAGAGACACTCAGACACACAGACACAGACACACAGACAGACACACACAGACAGACACAGAGACACACAGACAGACACTCAGACACACACAGAGAGACACACAGACAGACACACACAGACAAACACTCAGACACACAGACAGACACCTAGACACAGACAGACATTTAGACACTCAGACACACAGACACACAGACAGACACTCAGACACACAGACAGACACTCAGACACTCAGACTTACAGTCAGACACACACACACACAGACAGACACTCAGACACACAGACAGACACACAGACCGACACACAGACAGACACACACAGACAGACACTCAGACACACAGACAGACACTCAGACACACAGACAGACACACACAGACTGACACTCAGACACACAGACAGACACTCAGACAGACACACAGACAGACACACAGACAGACACACAGACACATACACAGACAGACACTCAGACACACAGACAGACACTCAGTCACACAGACAGACACTCACACACACAGACAGACACACAGACAGACACTCAGACACACAGACAGACACACAGACAGACACTCAGACACACCGACAGACACTCCGACACACAGACAGACAAACAGACAGACACACAGACACTCACACAGACAGACACTCATACACACAGACAGACACACAGACACACACAGACAGACACTGAGACACACAGACAGACACTCAGACACACAGACAGACACACAGACAAACACACACAGACAGACACTCAGACACACAGACAGACACTCAAACACACAGACAGACACGCACAGACAGACACCTAGATAAACAGACAGACACACAGACAAACACACAGACAGACACACAGACACACACACAGACAGACACTCAGACACACAGACAGACACTCAGACACACAGACAGACACACACAGACAGACACTCAGACACACAGACAGACACACAGACAGACACACAGACAGACACACACAGACAGACACTCAGACACACAGACAGACACTCAGACACACAGACAGACACTCAGACACTCAGACACACAGACAGACACTCAGACACACAGACAGACACACACAGACAGACACTCAGACACACAGACAGACACACAGACAGACACACAGACAGGCACACACAGACAGACACTCAGACACACAGACAGACGCTCAGACACACACACACAGACACACAGACAGACACACACAGACAGACACTCAGACACACAGACAGACACTCCGACACACACACACAGACAGACACTCAGACACACAGACACACACACAGACACTCAGACACTCAGACACACACAGACACTCAGACATACAGACACAGACAGACACTCAGACTCACAGACAGACACTCAGACACTCAGACACACAGACAGACACTCAGACACACAGACAGACACTCAGACAGACACTCAGACACACAGACACAGACAGACACTCAGACACACAGACACAGACATACACTCAGACACACAGACAGACACTCAGACACACAGACACAGAGAGACTCTCAGACACACAGACACACACAGACACTCAGACACTCAGACAGACACTCAGACCAACAGACACAGACAGACACTCAGACACACAGACAGACACTTAGACACTCTGACACACAGACAGACACTCAGAAACACACACAGACAGACACTCAGACACACACACAGACAGACACTCAGACACACACACAGACACTCAGACACACAGACAGACACTCAGACACTCAGACACACAGACAGACACTCAGACACACAGACAGACACTCAGACACACAGACAGACACTCAGACACACAGACAGACACTCAGACAGACCTTCAGACACACAGACAGACACTCAGACACACAGACAGACACTCAGACACACAGGCAGACGCTCAGACACACAGACAGACACTCAGACACTCAGACACACAGACAGACACTCAGACACACAGACAGACACACAGACAGACACTCAGACACTCAGACACACCGACAGATAGTCAGACACACAGACAGACACTCAGACAGACACTCAGACACACACACAGACACTCAGACACACATACACAGACAGACACTCAGACACACATACACACAGACAGACACTCAGACACTCAGACACACAGACAGACACTCAGACACACAGACACACAGACAGACACTCAGACACTCAGACACACAGACAGACACTCAGACACTCAGACACACAGACAGACACACAGACAGACACTCAGACACTCAGACACACAGACAGACACTCAGACACACACACAGACACTCAGACACACACACAGACAGACACACACAGACAGACACTCAGACACACAGACAGACACTCAGACACACACAGAGAGACACACAGACAGACAAACACTCAGACACAGAGACAGACACTCAGACACACAGACAGGCACTCAGACACACAGACAGACACTCAGACACTCAGAAACTCAGACACACAGACACACAGACAGACACTCAGACACACAGACACACACAGACACTCAGACACTCAGACACACAGACACTCAGACACACAGACACTCAGACACCCAGACACACAGACAGACACTCAGACACTCAGACACACAGACAGACACTCAGACACTCAGACACACAGACAGACAGACACACAGACACTCAGACACACACACAGACACTCAGACACACAGACACTCAGACAGACAGACATTCAGACACACAGACAGACAGACAGACACACAGACACTCAGACACACAGACACAGACAGACACTCAGACACTCAGACACACAGACACACACACAGACACTCAGACACACAGACGCAGACAGGCACTCAGACACTCAGACACACACAGACACTCAGACACTCAAACACACAGAATCTCAGACACTCAGACACACAGACAGACACTCAGACACTCAGACACACAGACAGACACTCAGACACTCAGACACACTGACAGACAGACACACAGACACTCAGGCACACACACAGACACTCATACACACAGACACACAGACACTCAGACAGACAGACACTCAGACACACAGACAGACACACACACAGACACCCAGACACACAGACACTCAGACACACAGACACTCAGACACTCAGACACACACAGACACAGAGACACTCAGACACACAGACACACAGACACACAGACACACAGACACACAGACACACAGACACACACACTGACACACAGACACACAGACACTCAGACACACAGACACTCAGACACTCAGACACACAGACACTCAGACACTCAGACACTCAGACACACTCACAGACACACAGACACACAGACACACAGACACTCAGACACTCAGACACACAGACACTCAGACACTCAGACACACAGACACTCAGACACACAGACACTCAGACACTCAGACACTCAGACACACAGACACTCAGACACACAGACACTCAGACACACAGACACTCAGACAGTCAGACACTCAGACACACAGACACTCAGACACTCAGACACACAGACACTCAGACACACAGACACACAGACACACAGACACTCAGACACTCAGACACTCAGACACACAGACACACAGACACTCAGACACTCAGACACACAGACACACAGACACACAGACACACAGACACTCAGACACTCAGACACTCAGACACACACAGACACACAGACACACAGACATTCAGACACACAGACACTCAGACACTCAGACACACAGACACTCAGACACACAGACCCTCAGACACTCAGACACACAGACACTCAGACACTCAGACACACACTCAGACACACAGACACTCAGACACTCAGACACTCAGACACACAGACACTCAGACACACAGACACTCAGACACTCAGACACTCAGACACACAGACACTCAGACACACAGACACACAGACACACAGACACTCAGACACTCAGACACTCAGACAGTCAGACACACAGACACTCAGGCACACAGACACACAGACACACAGACACTCAGACACTCAGACACACAGCACACAGACACACAGACACACAGAGACACAGACACACAGACTCTCAGACACTCAGACACACAGACACACAGACACACAGACACACAGATACAAAACACACAGACACACAGACACTCAGACACTCAGACACACAGACACTCACACACACAGACACACAGACACACAGACACACAGACACTCAGACACACAGACACACAGACACACAGACACACAGACACTCAGACACTTAGACACTCAGACACACAGACACTCATACACACAGACACACAGACACACAGACACACAGACACTCAGACACTCAGATACACACACAGACACACACACAGACACACAACACACAGACAGTCAGACACACAGACACTCAGACACACAGACAGACAGACAGACAGTCAGACACACAGACACACAGACACTCAGACACACACAGACACTTGACACACACACAGACACTCAGACACACACAGACACACAGACACTCAGACACACACACAGACAGACACTCAGACACACAGACACAGACAGACACTCAGAGACAGACACAGACACAGACAGACACACAGACACACACAGACAGACACTCAGACACACAGACAGACACTCACACACAGACACAGACACTCAGACACTCACACACACAGACACTCACACAGACACAGACACTCAGACACTCACACACAGACACTCAGACACTCACAAACAGACACTCAGACACTCACACACAGACACAGACACTCAGACACAGACACAGACAATCAGACACTCAGACACTCAGACACTCACACACAGACACAGACACTCAGACACTCAGACACACTGAAACACAGACAGACACTCAGACACTCAGACACAGACAGACACTCAGACACACAGACACAGACAGACACTAAGACACACACACAGACACAGACAGACACTCAGACACACAGACAGACACTCAGACACACACACACAGACAGACATTCAGACACACAGACACAGACAGACACACACAGACACAGACAGACACTCAGACACACACAGACACAGACACACTCACACACAGACACAGACAGACACTCAGACACACACACACAGACACACTCACACACAGACACAGACACATTCACACACAGACACACTCACACACAGACACAGACACACTCACACACAGACACAGACACACTCACACACAGACACACTCAAACACAGACACAGACACACTCACACACAGACACACTCACACATAACACAGACACACTCACACACAACAACAGACACACTCACACACAGACACAGACACACTCACACACAGACACACTCACACACAGACACAGACACGCTCACACACACAGACACACTCACACACAGACACAGACACACTCACACACAGACACAGACAGACACTCAGACACACACAGCCACAGACACACTCACACACAGACACAGACAGACACTCAGACACACACACACAGACAGACACTATGACACACAGACAGACACAGACAGACACTCAGACACACAGACACAGACAGACACTCAGACACACAGACAGACAGACACACACAGAAGGACACTCAGACACACACAGACAGACACTCAGACACACACAGACAGACAGACACAGACAGACACACACACAGACACTCAGACACACACACAGACAGACACAGACAGACACAGACAGAGACTCAGACACACACAGACACTCAGACACACACACAGACAGACACAGACAGACACAGACAGACACTCAGACACACAGACACACATAGACAGACTCTCAGACACACACACAGACAGACACTCAGACACACACAGACAGACACTCAGACACACAGACACACATAGACAGACTCTCAGACACACACACAGACAGACACTCAGACACACAGACACAGACAGACACTCAGACACACAGAAAACAAACACACAGACAGACACTCAGACACACACACAGACAGACACTCAGACACACAGACAGACACTCAGACACACACACAGACAGACACTCAGACACACAGACACAGACAGACACTCAGACACACACTCACAGACAGACACGCAGACACTCAGACACACACACACAGACAGACACTCAGACACACACACAGACACACACAGACCCACACACAGACACACACAGACACACACACACAAACACACACAGACACACACACAGACACACAGACACACAGACAGACACTCAGACACACACACAGAAACACAGACAGACACTCAGACACACACACACACAGACAGACACTCAGACACTCAGACACACACACAGACAGACACTCAGACACTCAGACACACACACACACAGACAGACACTCAGACACTCAGACACACACACAGACACACACAGACACACATACAGACACACACACAGACACACACAGACACACACACAGACACACACACAGACACACAGACAGACACTCAGACACACACAGACACACACAGACACACACAGACACACAGACACACACACAGACAGACACTCAGACACTCAGACACACAGACACACACAGACACACACAGACACACACAGACACACACACACACAGACACACACAGACACACACACAGACACACAGACAGACACTCAGACACACACACAGACACACACAGACAGACACACACACAGACACACACAGACTCACAGACACACAGACAGACACTCAGACACACACACAGACACAGACAGACACACACACAGACACACACAGACACTCAGACACACAGACACACACACACAGACACACACACAGACACTCAGACACACAGAGACACACACACAGACACACACAGACACTCAGACACACAGACACACACACAGACACACACAGACACTCAGACACACAAACACACAGACACAGACACACACACAGACACTCAGACACACAGAAACACACAGACACTCAGACACAGACACACACAGACACACACAGACACTCAGTCACACAGTTACACACAGACACACACAGACACTCAGACACACAGACACACACAGACACTCAGACACACAGACACACACAGACACACACAGACACTCAGAGACACAGACAGACACTCAGACACACACACAGACACACACACAGACACACACAGACACACACACAGACACACACACACAGACAAACACAGACACACACAGACACACACACAGACACACACACAGACACACACAGACACACAGACAGACACTCAGACACACACAGACAGACACTCAGACACTCATACACACACAGACACACACAGACACACACAGACACACACACACAGACACTCAGACACACAGACACACACACAGACACAAACACAGACACACACACAGACACTCAGACACAAAGACACACACACACAGACACAAACACAGACACACACAGACACACACAGACACACAGACAGACACTCAGACACACACAGACACACACAGACACACACAGACACACAGACAGACACTTAGACACACACACACATACAGACACTCAGACACACACACAGACAGACACTCAGACACACAGACACACACACAGACACTCAGACACACACAGACACACACACAGACACACACAGACACTTAGACACACAGACACACACAGACACACACAGACACTCAGACACACAGACACACAGACACAGACACACACACAGACACTCAGAAACACAGAAAAACACACAGACACTCAGACACACAGACACACAGACACTCAGACACACAGACACAGACACACACAGACACTCAGACACACAGACACACACAGACACACACAGACACTCAGACACACAGACACACACAGACACTCAGACACACTGACACACACACAGACACACACAGACACTCAGAGACACAGACAGACACTCAGACACACACACAGACACACACACACAGACACACACACAGACACACACTCACAGACACACACACAGACAAACACAGACACACACACAGACACACACACAGACACACAGACAGACACTCAGACACACACACACACACAGACAGACACTCAGACACTCAGACACACACACAGATAGACACACAGACACACACAGACACACACAAACACACAGACACACAGACAGACACTCAGACACACAGTCAGACAGACAGAAAGACACTCAGACACTCAGACACACACACAGACACTCAGACACACAGACACAGACAGACACTCAGGCACACACAGACACTCAGTTACACACACACAGACAGACACTCAGACACACAGACACACACAGACACACAGAGAGACACTCAGACACTCAGACACACAGACAGCCACTCAGACACACACAGACAGACGCTCAGACACACAGACACACAGTCACACACTCAGACACACACAGACACTCAGACCCTCAGACACACAGACAGACACTCAGACACTCAGACACACAGACAGACACTCAGACACACAGACACACAGACACACAGACAGACACTCAGACACTCAGACACACAGACAGATACTCAGACACTCAGACAGACACACAGACAGACACTCAGACACTCAGACACACCGACAGATAGTCAGACACACAGACAGACACTCAGACAGACATTCAGACACACACACAGACACTCAGACACACAGACACAGACAGACACTCAGACACACATACACACAGACAGACACTCAGACACTCAGACACACAGACAGACACTCAGACACACAGACACACAGACAGACACTCAGACACTCAGACACTCAGACACACAGACAGACACTCAGACACACAGACAACACTCAGACACTCAGACACACAGACAGACACTCAGACACACACAGACACTCAGACACACACACACAGACAGACACACACAGACAGACACTCAGACACACAGACAGACACTCAGACACACACAGAGAGACACACAGACAGACACACACAGACAAACACTCAGACACAGAGACAGACACTCAGACACACAGACAGGCACTCAGACACACAGACAGACACTCAGACACTCAGAAACTCAGACACACAGACAAACAGACAGACACTCAGACACACAGACACACACAGACACTCAGACACTCAGACACACAGACACTCAGACACACAGACACTCAGACACCCAGACACACAGACAGACACTCAGACACTCAGACTCACAGACAGACACTCAGACACTCAGACACACAGACAGACAGACACACAGACACTCAGACACACACACAGACACTCAGACACACAGACACTCAGACAGACAGACATTCAGACACACAGACAGACAGACAGACACACAGACACTCAGACACACAGACACAGACAGACACTCAGACACTCAGACACACAGACACATACACAGACACTCAGACACACAGACGCAGACAGGCACTCAGACACTCAGACACACACAGACACTCAGACACTCAAACACACAGAATCTCAGACACTCAGACACACAGACAGACACTCAGACACTCAGACACACAGACAGACACTCAGACACTCAGACACACTGACAGACAGACACACAGACACTCAGGCACACACAGACACTCAGACACACAGACACACAGACACTCAGACAGACACTCAGACACACAGACAGACACACACACAGACACCCAGACACACAGACACTCAGACACACAGACACTCAGACACTCAGACACACACAGACACAGAGACACTCAGACACACAGACACACAGACACACAGACACACAGACACACACACTGACACACAGACACACAGACACTCAGACACACAGACACTCAGACACTCAGACACACAGACACTCAGACACTCAGACACTCAGACACACTCACAGACACACAGACACACAGACACTCAGACACTCAGACACACAGACACTCAGACACACAGACACTCAGACACACAGACACTCAGACACTCAGACACTCAGACACACAGACACTCAGACACACAGACACTCAGACACACAGACACTCAGACAGTCAGGCACTCAGACACACAGACACTCAGACACTCAGACACACAGACACACAGACACTCAGACACACAGACACACAGACACTCAGACACTCAGACACACAGACACACAGACACTCAGACACTCAGACACACAGACACACAGACACACAGACACACAGACACTCAGACACTCAGACACTCAGACACACACACAGACACACAGACACACAGACATTCAGACACACAGACACTCAGACACTCAGACACACAGACACTCAGACACACAGACCCTCAGACACTCAGACACACAGACACTCAGACACACACTCAGACACACAGACACTCAGACACTCAGACACTCAGACACACAGACACTCAGACACACAGACACTCAGACACTCAGACACACAGACACTCAGACACACAGACACACAGACACTCAGACACTCAGACACTCAGACACTCAGACAGTCAGAAACACAGACACTCAGACACACAGACACACAGACACTCAGACACTCAGACACACAGCACACAGACACACAGACACACAGAGACACAGACACACAGACTCTCAGACACTCAGACACACAGACACACAGACACACAGATACAAAACACACAGACACACAGACACTCAGACACTCAGACACACAGACACTCACACACAGACACTCAGACACACAGACACACAGACACACAGACACACAGACACACAGACACACAGACACACAGACACACAGACACACAGACACTCAGACACTTAGACACTCAGACACACAGACACTCATACACACAGACACACAGACACACAGACACACAGACACTCAGACACTCAGACACTCAGATACACACAGACACACACAGACACACAACACACAGACAGTCAGACACACAGACACTCAGACACACAGACAGACAGACACTCAGACACACAGACACACAGACACTCAGACACTCAGACACACAGACAGACAGACACACAGACACTCAGACACACACAGACACACAGACACTCAGACACACACACAGACAGACACTCAGACACACAGACACAGACAGACACTCAGAGACAGACACAGACACAGACAGACACACAGACACACACACAGACAGACACTCAGACACACAGACAGACTCTCACACACAGACACAGACACTCAGAAACTCACACACACAGACACTCACACAGACACAGACACTCAGACACTCACACACAGACACTCAGACACTCACACACAGACACTCAGACACTCACACACAGACACAGACACTCAGACACAGACACAGACAATCAGACACTCAGACACTCAGACACTCACACACAGACACAGACACTCAGACACTCAGACACAAAGAAACACAGACAGACACTCAGACACTCAGACACAGACAGACACTCAGACACACAGACACAGACAGACACTAAGTCACACACACAGACACAGACAGACACTCAGACACACACACACAGACAGACACTCAGACACACAGACAGACACTCAGACACACACACAGACAGACATTCAGACACACAGACACAGACAGACACACACAGACACAGACACACTCACACACAGACACAGACAGACACTCAGACACACACACACAGACACACTCACACACAGACACAGACACATTCACACACAGACACACTCACACACAGACACAGACACACTCACACACAGACACAGACACACTCACACACAGACACAGACACACTCACACACAGACACAGACACACTCAAACAGAGACACAGACACACTCACACACAGACACACTCAAACATAACACAGACACACTCACACACAACAACAGACACACTCACACACAGACACAGACACACTCACACACAGACACACTCACACACAGACACAGACACACTCACACACACAGACACACTCACACACAGACACAGACACACTCACACACAGACACAGACAGACACTCAGACACACACAGCCACAGACACACTCACACACAGACACAGACAGACACTCAGACACACACACACACAGACAGACACTATGACACACAGACAGACACAGACAGACACTCAGACACACAGACACAGACAGACACTCAGACACACAGACAGACACACACAGACAGACACTCAGACACACACACACACAGACAGACACTCAGACACACACAGACAGACAGACACAGACAGACACACACACAGACACTCAGACACACACACACAGACAGACACAGACAGACACAGACAGACACTCAGACACACACAGACACTCAGACACACACAGACAGACACAGACAGACACAGAGAGACACACAGACACAGACAGACACTCAGACACACACAGACAGACACTCAGACACACAGACACACATAGACAGACTCTCAGACACACACACAGACAGACACTCAGACACACAGACACAGACAGACACTCAGACACACAGACAGACACACACAGACAGACACTCAGACACACACACAGACAGACACTCAGACACACAGACAGACACTCAGACACACACACAGACAGACACTCAGACACACAGACACAGACAGACACTCAGACACACACTCACAGACAGACACGCAGACACTCAGACACACACACAGACAGACACTCAGACACACACACAGACACACACAGACCCACACACAGACACACACAGACACACACACACAAACACACACAGACACACACACACAGACACACAGACACACAGACAGACACTCAGACACACACACAGAAACACAGACAGACACTCAGACACACACACACAGACAGACACTCAGACACTCAGACACACACACACAGACACTCAGACACTCAGACACACACACAGACAGACACTCAGACACTCAGACACACACAGACACACACACAGACACACACACAGACACACACAGACACACACACAGACACACACAGACACACAGACAGACACTCAGACACACACACAGACAGACACTCAGACACTCAGACACACAGACACACACAGACACACACAGACACACACAGACACACACACACAGACACACACAGACACACACACAGACAGACAGACACTCAGACACACACAGACACACACACACTCACAGACACACAGAAAGACACTCAGACACACACAGACAGACACTCAGACACTCAGACACACACACAGACACACACACAGACACACACACAGACACAGACAGACACACACAGACACTCAGACACACAGACACACACACACAGACACACACACAGACACTCAGACACACAGAGACACACACACAGACACACACAGACACTCAGACAGACCTTCAGACACACAGACAGACACTCAGACACACAGACAGACACTCAGACACACAGGCAGACACTCAGACACACAGACAGACACTCAGACACTCAGACACACAGACAGACACTCAGACACACAGACAGACACACAGACAGACACTCAGACACTCAGACACACCGACAGATAGTCAGACACACAGACAGACACTCAGACAGACATTCAGACACACACACAGACACTCAGACACACAGACACAGACAGACACTCAGACACACATACACACAGACAGACACTCAGACACTCAGACACACAGACAGACACTCAGACACACAGACACACAGACAGACACTCAGACACTCAGACACTCAGACACACAGACAGACACTCAGACACACAGACAACACTCAGACACTCAGACACACAGACAGACACTCAGACACACACACAGACACTCAGACACACACACACAGACAGACACACACAGACAGACACTCAGACACACAGACAGACACTCAGACACACACAGAGAGACACACAGACAGACACACACAGACAAACACTCAGACACAGAGACAGACACTCAGACACACAGACAGGCACTCAGACACACAGACAGACACTCAGACACTCAGAAACTCAGACACACAGACACACAGACAGACACTCAGACACACAGACACACACAGACACTCAGACACTCAGACACACAGACACTCAGACACACAGACACTCAGACACCCAGACACACAGACAGACACTCAGACACTCAGACACACAGACAGACACTCAGACACTCAGACACACAGACAGACAGACACACAGACACTCAGACACACACACAGACACTCAGACACACAGACACTCAGACAGACAGACATTCAGACACACAGACAGACAGACAGACACACAGACACTCAGACACACAGACACAGACAGACACTCAGACACTCAGACACACAGACACATACACAGACACTCAGACACACAGACGCAGACAGGCACTCAGACACTCAGACACACACAGACACTCAGACACTCAAACACACAGAATCTCAGACACTCAGACACACAGACAGACACTCAGACACTCAGACACACAGACAGACACTCAGACACTCAGACACACTGACAGACAGACACACAGACACTCAGGCACACACAGACACTCAGACACACAGACACACAGACACTCAGACAGACAGACACTCAGACACACAGACAGACACACACACAGACACCCAGACACACAGACACTCAGACACACAGACACTCAGACACTCAGACACACACAGACACAGAGACACTCAGACACACAGACACACAGACACACAGACACACAGACACACACACTGACACACAGACACACAGACACTCAGACACACAGACACTCAGACACTCAGACACACAGACACTCAGACACTCAGACACTCAGACACACTCACAGACACACAGACACACAGACACTCAGACACTCAGACACACAGACACTCAGACACACAGACACTCAGACACACAGACACTCAGACACTCAGACACTCAGACACACAGACACTCAGACACACAGACACTCAGACACACAGACACTCAGACACACAGACACTCAGACAGTCAGACACTCAGACACACAGACACTCAGACACTCAGACACACAGACACACAGACACTCAGACACACAGACACACAGACACTCAGACACTCAGACACACAGACACACAGACACTCAGACACTCAGACACACAGACACACAGACACACAGACACACAGACACTCAGACACTCAGACACTCAGACACACAAACAGACACACAGACACACAGACATTCAGACACACAGACACTCAGACACTCAGACACACAGACACTCAGACACACAGACCCTCAGACACTCAGACACACAGACACTCAGACACACACTCAGACACACAGACACTCAGACACTCAGACACTCAGACACACAGACACTCAGACACACAGACACTCAGACACTCAGACACTCAGACACACACACACTCAGACACACAGACACACAGACACTCAGACACTCAGACACTCAGACACTCAGACAGTCAGAAACACAAACACTCAGACACACAGACACACAGACACACAGACACACAGACACTCAGACACTCAGACACACAGCACACAGACACACAGACACACAGAGACACAGACACACAGACTCTCAGACACTCAGACACACAGACACACAGACACACAGATACAAAACACACAGACACACAGACACTCAGACACTCAGACACACAGACACTCACACACAGACACTCAGACACACAGACACACAGACACTCAGACACACAGACACACAGACACACAGACACACAGACACTCAGACACTTAGACACTCAGACACACAGACACTCATACACACAGACACACAGACACACAGACACTCAGACACTCAGACACTCAGATACACACAGACACACACAGACACACAACACACAGACAGTCAGACACACAGACACTCAGACACACAGACAGACAGACACTCAGACACACAGACACACAGACACTCAGACACTCAGACACACAGACAGACAGACACACAGACACTCAGACACACACAGACACTTGACACACACACAGACACTCAGACACACACAGACAGACACTCAGACACACAGACACAGACAGACACTCAGAGACAGACACAGACACAGACAGACACACAGACACACACACAGACAGACACTCAGACACACAGACAGACACTCACACACAGACACAGACACTCAGAAACTCACACACACAGACACTCACACAGACACAGACACTCAGACACTCACACACAGACACTCAGACACTCACACACAGACACTCAGACACTCACACACAGACACAGACACTCAGACACAGACACAGACAATCAGACACTCAGACACTCAGACACTCACACACAGACACAGACACTCAGACACTCAGACACAAAGAAACACAGACAGACACTCAGACACAGACAGACACTCAGACACACAGACACAGACAGACACTAAGACACACACAGACACAGACAGACACTCAGACACACACACACAGACAGACACTCAGACACACAGACAGACACTCAGACACACACACAGACAGACATTCAGACACACAGACACAGACAGACACACACAGACACAGACAGACACTCAGACACACACAGACACAGACACACTCACACACAGACACAGACAGACACTCAGACACACACACAGACACACTCACACACAGACACAGACACATTCACACACAGACACACTCACACACAGACACAGACACACTCACACACAGACACAGACACACTCACACACAGACACAGACACACTCACGCACAGACACAGACACACTCAAACAGAGACACAGACACACTCACACACAGACACACTCAAACATAACACAGACACACTCACACACAACAACAGACACACTCACACACAGACACAGACACACTCACACACAGACACACTCACACACAGACACAGACACACTCACACACACAGACACACTCACACACAGACACAGACACACTCACACACAGACACAGACAGACACTCAGACACACACAGCCACAGACACACTCACACACAGACACAGACAGACACTCAGACACACACACACAGACAGACACTATGACACACAGACAGACACAGACAGACACTCAGACACACAGACACAGACAGACACTCAGACACACAGACAGACACACACAGACAGACACTCAGACACACACACACAGACAGACACTCAGACACACACAGACAGACAGACACAGACAGACACACACACAGACACTCAGACACACACACACAGACAGACACAGACAGACACAGACAGACACTCAGACACACACAGACACTCAGACACACACACAGACAGACACAGACAGACACAGAGAGACACACAGACACAGACAGACACTCAGACACACACAGACAGACACTCAGACACACAGACACACATAGACAGACTCTCAGACACACACACAGACAGACACTCAGACACACAGACACAGACAGACACTCAGACACACAGACAGACACACACAGACAGACACTCAGACACACACAGACAGACACTCAGACACACAGACAGACACTCAGACACACACACAGACAGACACTCAGACACACAGACACAGACAGACACTCAGACACACACTCACAGACAGACACGCAGACACTCAGACACACACACAGACAGACACTCAGACACACACACAGACACACACAGACCCACACACAGACACACACAGACACACACACACAAACACACACAGACACACACACACAGACACACAGACACACAGACAGACACTCAGACACACACACAGAAACACAGACAGACACTCAGACACACACACACAGACAGACACTCAGACACTCAGACACACACACACACAGACACTCAGACACTCAGACACACACACACAGACAGACACTCAGACACTCAGACACACACAGACACACACACAGACACACACACAGACACACACAGACACACACACAGACACACACAGACACACAGACAGACACTCAGACACACACACAGACAGACACTCAGACACTCAGACACACAGACACACACAGACACACACAGACACACACAGACACACACACACAGACACACACAGACACACACAGACAGACAGACACTCAGACACACACACAGACACACACACAGACAGACACACACACAGACACACACACACTCACAGACACACAGACAGACACTCAGACACACACAGACAGACACTCAGACACTCAGACACACACAGACACACACACAGACACACACACAGACACAGACAGACACACACACAGACACACACAGACACTCAGACACACAGACACACACACACAGACACACACACAGACACTCAGACACACAGAGACACACACACAGACACACACAGACACTCAGACACACAGACACACACACAGACACACACAGACACTCAGACACACAAACACACAGACACAGACACACACACAGACACTCAGACACACAGAAACATACAGACACTCAGACACACAGACACACACAGACACACACAGACACTCAGTCACACAGTTACACACACAGACACACACAGACACTCAGACACACAGACACACACAGACACTCAGACACACAGACACACACAGACACTCAGACACACAGACACACACAGACACACACAGACACTCAGAGACACAGACAGACACTCAGACACACACACAGACACACACACAGACACACACACAGACACACACACAGACACACACACACAGACAAACACAGACACACACACAGACACACACACAGACACACACACAGACACACACAGACACACAGACAGACACTCAGACACACACACAGACAGACACTCAGACACTCATACACACACAGACACACACACAGACACACACAAACACACACACAGACACTCAGACACACAGACACACACACAGACACAAACACAGACACACACAGACACACACAGACACACAGACAGACACTCAGACACACACAGACACACACAGACACACACACAGACACACACAGAGACACACAGACAGACACTCAGACACACACACATACAGACACTCAGACACACACACAGACAGACACTCAGACACACAGACACACACAGACACTCAGACACACACAGACACACACACAGACACTTAGACACACAGACACACACACAGACACACACAGACACTCAGACACACAGACACACAGACACACACACAGACACTCAGAAACACAGAAACACACACAGACACTCAGACACACAGACACACAGACACTCAGACACACAGACACAGACACAGACACACACAGACACTCAGACACACAGACACACACAGACACACACAGACACTCTGACACACAGACACACACACAGACACTCAGACACACTGACACACACACAGACACACACAGACACTCAGAGACACAGACAGACACTCAGACACACACAGACACACACACAGACACACACACAGACACACACTCACAGACACACACACAGACAAACACAGACACACACACAGACACACACACAGACACACAGACAGACACTCAGACACACACACACAGACAGACACTCAGACACTCAGACACACACAGATAGACACACAGACACACACAGACACACACAAACACACAGACAGACAGACACTCAGACACACAGTCAGACAGACAGAAAGACACTCAGACACTCAGACACACACACAGACACTCAGACACACAGACACAGACAGACACTCAGACACACACACAGACACTCAGACACACACACACAGACAGACACTCAGACACACAGACACACACACACAGACACACAGACAGACACTCAGACACACAGACAGCCACTCAGACACACACAGACAGACACTCAGACACACAGTCACACACTCAGACACACACAGACACTCAGACCCTCAGACACACAGACAGACACTCAGACACTCAGACACACAGACAGACACTCAGACACACAGACACACAGACAGACACTCAGACACTCAGACACACAGACAGATACTCAGACACTCAGACCCTCAGACACACAGACAGACACTCAGACACTCAGACACTCAGACACACAGACACACAGACACACACAGACAGACACTCAGACACTCAGACACTCAGACACACACACAGACAGACACTCAGAAACACACACAGACACTCAGACACTCAGACACACAGACAGACACTCAGACACACACAGACAGACACTCAGACACACACAGACACTCAGACACTCAGACACACAGATAGACACTCAGACACACACACAGACAGACACTCAGACACACAGACAGACACTCAGACACACACACAGACACTCAGACACACAGACAGCCACTCAGACACACACACACACAGACAGATACTCAGACACACACAGACAGACACTCAGACACACACAGACACTCAGATACACAGACAGACACTCAGACACACACACAGACAGACACTCAGACACACACACACAGACACACAGACACACACTCAGACACACACAGACAGACACTCAGACACACAGACAGACACTCGGACACTCAGACACACAGACAGACACTCAGACACACAGACACACACAGACAGACACTCAGACACTCAGACACACAGACAGACACTCAGACACACACACACAGACACTCAGACACACAGACGCACAGACACACACTCAGACACACAGACAGACACTCAGACACTCAGACACACAGACAGACACTCAGACACACACAGACAGACACTCAGACACACACACACAGACAGACACTCAGACACTCAGACACACAGACAGACACACACAGACAGACACTCAGACACACAGAGAGACACTCAGACACACAGACACAGACACACAGACAGACACACACAGACAGACACAGAGACACACAGACAGACACTCAGACACACACAGAGAGACACACAGACAGACACACACAGACAAACACTCAGACACACAGACAGACACCTAGACACAGACAGACATTTAGACACTCAGACACACAGACACACAGACAGACACTCAGACACACAGACAGACACTCAGACACTCAGACTTACAGTCAGACACACACACACACAGACAGACACTCAGACACACAGACAGACACACAGACCGACACACAGACAGACACACACAGACAGACACTCAGACACACAGACAGACACTCAGACACACAGACAGACACACACAGACTGACACTCAGACACACAGACAGACACTCAGACAGACACACAGACAGACACACAGACAGACACACAGACACATACACAGACAGACACTCAGACACACAGACAGACACTCAGTCACACAGACAGACACTCACACACACAGACAGACACACAGACAGACACTCAGACACACAGACAGACACACAGACAGACACTCAGACACACCGACAGACACTCCGACACACAGACAGACAAACAGACAGACACACAGACACTCACACAGACAGACACTCATACACACAGACAGACACACAGACACACACAGACAGACACTGAGACACACAGACAGACACTCAGACACACAGACAGACACACAGACAAACACACACAGACAGACACTCAGACACACAGACAGACACTCAAACACACAGACAGACACGCACAGACAGACACCTAGATAAACAGACAGACACACAGACAAACACACAGACAGACACACAGACACACACACAGACAGACACTCAGACACACAGACAGACACTCAGACACACAGACAGACACACACAGACAGACACTCAGACACACAGACAGACACACAGACAGACACACAGACAGACACACACAGACAGACACTCAGACACACAGACAGACACTCAGACACACAGACAGACACTCAGACACTCAGACACACAGACAGACACTCAGACACACAGACAGACACACACAGACAGACACTCAGACACACAGACAGACACACAGACAGACACACAGACAGGCACACACAGACAGACACTCAGACACACAGACAGACGCTCAGACACACACACACAGACACACAGACAGACACACACAGACAGACACTCAGACACACAGACAGACACTCCGACACACACACACAGACAGACACTCAGACACACAGACACACACACAGACACTCAGACACTCAGACACACACAGACACTCAGACATACAGACACAGACAGACACTCAGACTCACAGACAGACACTCAGACACTCAGACACACAGACAGACACTCAGACACACAGACAGACACTCAGACAGACACTCAGACACACAGACACAGACAGACACTCAGACACACAGACACAGACATACACTCAGACACACAGACAGACACTCAGACACACAGACACAGAGAGACTCTCAGACACACAGACACACACAGACACTCAGACACTCAGACAGACACTCAGACCAACAGACACAGACAGACACTCAGACACACAGACAGACACTTAGACACTCTGACACACAGACAGACACTCAGAAACACACACAGACAGACACTCAGACACACACACAGACAGACACTCAGACACACACACAGACACTCAGACACACAGACAGACACTCAGACACTCAGACACACAGACAGACACTCAGACACACAGACAGACACTCAGACACACAGACAGACACTCAGACACACAGACAGACACTCAGACAGACCTTCAGACACACAGACAGACACTCAGACACACAGACAGACACTCAGACACACAGGCAGACGCTCAGACACACAGACAGACACTCAGACACTCAGACACACAGACAGACACTCAGACACACAGACAGACACACAGACAGACACTCAGACACTCAGACACACCGACAGATAGTCAGACACACAGACAGACACTCAGACAGACACTCAGACACACACACAGACACTCAGACACACATACACAGACAGACACTCAGACACACATACACACAGACAGACACTCAGACACTCAGACACACAGACAGACACTCAGACACACAGACACACAGACACTCAGACACACAGACAGACACTCAGACACTCAGACACACAGACAGACACACAGACAGACACTCAGACACTCAGACACACAGACAGACACTCAGACACACACACAGACACTCAGACACACACACAGACAGACACACACAGACAGACACTCAGACACACAGACAGACACTCAGACACACACAGAGAGACACACAGACAGACAAACACTCAGACACAGAGACAGACACTCAGACACACAGACAGGCACTCAGACACACAGACAGACACTCAGACACTCAGAAACTCAGACACACAGACACACAGACAGACACTCAGACACACAGACACACACAGACACTCAGACACTCAGACACACAGACACTCAGACACACAGACACTCAGACACCCAGACACACAGACAGACACTCAGACACTCAGACACACAGACAGACACTCAGACACTCAGACACACAGACAGACAGACACACAGACACTCAGACACACACACAGACACTCAGACACACAGACACTCAGACAGACAGACATTCAGACACACAGACAGACAGACAGACACACAGACACTCAGACACACAGACACAGACAGACACTCAGACACTCAGACACACAGACACACACACAGACACTCAGACACACAGACGCAGACAGGCACTCAGACACTCAGACACACACAGACACTCAGACACTCAAACACACAGAATCTCAGACACTCAGACACACAGACAGACACTCAGACACTCAGACACACAGACAGACACTCAGACACTCAGACACACTGACAGACAGACACACAGACACTCAGGCACACACACAGACACTCATACACACAGACACACAGACACTCAGACAGACAGACACTCAGACACACAGACAGACACACACACAGACACCCAGACACACAGACACTCAGACACACAGACACTCAGACACTCAGACACACACAGACACAGAGACACTCAGACACACAGACACACAGACACACAGACACACAGACACACAGACACACAGACACACACACTGACACACAGACACACAGACACTCAGACACACAGACACTCAGACACTCAGACACACAGACACTCAGACACTCAGACACTCAGACACACTCACAGACACACAGACACACAGACACACAGACACTCAGACACTCAGACACACAGACACTCAGACACTCAGACACACAGACACTCAGACACACAGACACTCAGACACTCAGACACTCAGACACACAGACACTCAGACACACAGACACTCAGACACACAGACACTCAGACAGTCAGACACTCAGACACACAGACACTCAGACACTCAGACACACAGACACTCAGACACACAGACACACAGACACACAGACACTCAGACACTCAGACACTCAGACACACAGACACACAGACACTCAGACACTCAGACACACAGACACACAGACACACAGACACACAGACACTCAGACACTCAGACACTCAGACACACACAGACACACAGACACACAGACATTCAGACACACAGACACTCAGACACTCAGACACACAGACACTCAGACACACAGACCCTCAGACACTCAGACACACAGACACTCAGACACTCAGACACACACTCAGACACACAGACACTCAGACACTCAGACACTCAGACACACAGACACTCAGACACACAGACACTCAGACACTCAGACACTCAGACACACAGACACTCAGACACACAGACACACAGACACACAGACACTCAGACACTCAGACACTCAGACAGTCAGACACACAGACACTCAGGCACACAGACACACAGACACACAGACACTCAGACACTCAGACACACAGCACACAGACACACAGACACACAGAGACACAGACACACAGACTCTCAGACACTCAGACACACAGACACACAGACACACAGACACACAGATACAAAACACACAGACACACAGACACTCAGACACTCAGACACACAGACACTCACACACACAGACACACAGACACACAGACACACAGACACTCAGACACACAGACACACAGACACACAGACACACAGACACTCAGACACTTAGACACTCAGACACACAGACACTCATACACACAGACACACAGACACACAGACACACAGACACTCAGACACTCAGATACACACACAGACACACACACAGACACACAACACACAGACAGTCAGACACACAGACACTCAGACACACAGACAGACAGACAGACAGTCAGACACACAGACACACAGACACTCAGACACACACAGACACTTGACACACACACAGACACTCAGACACACACAGACACACAGACACTCAGACACACACACAGACAGACACTCAGACACACAGACACAGACAGACACTCAGAGACAGACACAGACACAGACAGACACACAGACACACACAGACAGACACTCAGACACACAGACAGACACTCACACACAGACACAGACACTCAGACACTCACACACACAGACACTCACACAGACACAGACACTCAGACACTCACACACAGACACTCAGACACTCACAAACAGACACTCAGACACTCACACACAGACACAGACACTCAGACACAGACACAGACAATCAGACACTCAGACACTCAGACACTCACACACAGACACAGACACTCAGACACTCAGACACACTGAAACACAGACAGACACTCAGACACTCAGACACAGACAGACACTCAGACACACAGACACAGACAGACACTAAGACACACACACAGACACAGACAGACACTCAGACACACAGACAGACACTCAGACACACACACACAGACAGACATTCAGACACACAGACACAGACAGACACACACAGACACAGACAGACACTCAGACACACACAGACACAGACACACTCACACACAGACACAGACAGACACTCAGACACACACACACAGACACACTCACACACAGACACAGACACATTCACACACAGACACACTCACACACAGACACAGACACACTCACACACAGACACAGACACACTCACACACAGACACACTCAAACACAGACACAGACACACTCACACACAGACACACTCACACATAACACAGACACACTCACACACAACAACAGACACACTCACACACAGACACAGACACACTCACACACAGACACACTCACACACAGACACAGACACGCTCACACACACAGACACACTCACACACAGACACAGACACACTCACACACAGACACAGACAGACACTCAGACACACACAGCCACAGACACACTCACACACAGACACAGACAGACACTCAGACACACACACAGACAGACACTATGACACACAGACAGACACAGACAGACACTCAGACACACAGACACAGACAGACACTCAGACACACAGACAGACAGACACACACAGAAGGACACTCAGACACACACAGACAGACACTCAGACACACACAGACAGACAGACACAGACAGACACACACACAGACACTCAGACACACACACAGACAGACACAGACAGACACAGACAGAGACTCAGACACACACAGACACTCAGACACACACACAGACAGACACAGACAGACACAGACAGACACTCAGACACACAGACACACATAGACAGACTCTCAGACACACACACAGACAGACACTCAGACACACACAGACAGACACTCAGACACACAGACACACATAGACAGACTCTCAGACACACACACAGACAGACACTCAGACACACAGACACAGACAGACACTCAGACACACAGAAAACAAACACACAGACAGACACTCAGACACACACACAGACAGACACTCAGACACACAGACAGACACTCAGACACACACACAGACAGACACTCAGACACACAGACACAGACAGACACTCAGACACACACTCACAGACAGACACGCAGACACTCAGACACACACACACAGACAGACACTCAGACACACACACAGACACACACAGACCCACACACAGACACACACAGACACACACACACAAACACACACAGACACACACACAGACACACAGACACACAGACAGACACTCAGACACACACACAGAAACACAGACAGACACTCAGACACACACACACACAGACAGACACTCAGACACTCAGACACACACACAGACAGACACTCAGACACTCAGACACACACACACACAGACAGACACTCAGACACTCAGACACACACACAGACACACACAGACACACATACAGACACACACACAGACACACACAGACACACACACAGACACACACACAGACACACAGACAGACACTCAGACACACACAGACACACACAGACACACACAGACACACAGACAGACACTCAGACACACACACAGACAGACACTCAGACACTCAGACACACAGACACACACAGACACACACAGACACACACAGACACACACACACACAGACACACACAGACACACACACAGACACACAGACAGACACTCAGACACACACACAGACACACACAGACAGACACACACACAGACACACACAGACTCACAGACACACAGACAGACACTCAGACACACACACAGACACAGACAGACACACACACAGACACACACAGACACTCAGACACACAGACACACACACACAGACACACACACAGACACTCAGACACACAGAGACACACACACAGACACACACAGACACTCAGACACACAGACACACACACAGACACACACAGACACTCAGACACACAAACACACAGACACAGACACACACACAGACACTCAGACACACAGAAACACACAGACACTCAGACACAGACACACACAGACACACACAGACACTCAGTCACACAGTTACACACAGACACACACAGACACTCAGACACACAGACACACACAGACACTCAGACACACAGACACACACAGACACACACAGACACTCAGAGACACAGACAGACACTCAGACACACACACAGACACACACACAGACACACACAGACACACACACAGACACACACACACAGACAAACACAGACACACACAGACACACACACAGACACACACACAGACACACACAGACACACAGACAGACACTCAGACACACACAGACAGACACTCAGACACTCATACACACACAGACACACACAGACACACACAGACACACACACACAGACACTCAGACACACAGACACACACACAGACACAAACACAGACACACACACAGACACTCAGACACAAAGACACACACACACAGACACAAACACAGACACACACAGACACACACAGACACACAGACAGACACTCAGACACACACAGACACACACAGACACACACAGACACACAGACAGACACTTAGACACACACACACATACAGACACTCAGACACACACACAGACAGACACTCAGACACACAGACACACACACAGACACTCAGACACACACAGACACACACACAGACACACACACAGACACTTAGACACACAGACACACACAGACACACACAGACACTCAGACACACAGACACACAGACACAGACACACACACAGACACTCAGAAACACAGAAAAACACACAGACACTCAGACACACAGACACACAGACACTCAGACACACAGACACAGACACACACAGACACTCAGACACACAGACACACACAGACACACACAGACACTCAGACACACAGACACACACAGACACTCAGACACACTGACACACACACAGACACACACAGACACTCAGAGACACAGACAGACACTCAGACACACACACAGACACACACACACAGACACACACACAGACACACACTCACAGACACACACACAGACAAACACAGACACACACACAGACACACACACAGACACACAGACAGACACTCAGACACACACACACACACAGACAGACACTCAGACACTCAGACACACACACAGATAGACACACAGACACACACAGACACACACAAACACACAGACACACAGACAGACACTCAGACACACAGTCAGACAGACAGAAAGACACTCAGACACTCAGACACACACACAGACACTCAGACACACAGACACAGACAGACACTCAGGCACACACAGACACTCAGTTACACACACACAGACAGACACTCAGACACACAGACACACACAGACACACAGAGAGACACTCAGACACTCAGACACACAGACAGCCACTCAGACACACACAGACAGACGCTCAGACACACAGACACACAGTCACACACTCAGACACACACAGACACTCAGACCCTCAGACACACAGACAGACACTCAGACACTCAGACACACAGACAGACACTCAGACACACAGACACACAGACACACAGACAGACACTCAGACACTCAGACACACAGACAGATACTCAGACACTCAGACAGACACACAGACAGACACTCAGACACTCAGACACACCGACAGATAGTCAGACACACAGACAGACACTCAGACAGACATTCAGACACACACACAGACACTCAGACACACAGACACAGACAGACACTCAGACACACATACACACAGACAGACACTCAGACACTCAGACACACAGACAGACACTCAGACACACAGACACACAGACAGACACTCAGACACTCAGACACTCAGACACACAGACAGACACTCAGACACACAGACAACACTCAGACACTCAGACACACAGACAGACACTCAGACACACACAGACACTCAGACACACACACACAGACAGACACACACAGACAGACACTCAGACACACAGACAGACACTCAGACACACACAGAGAGACACACAGACAGACACACACAGACAAACACTCAGACACAGAGACAGACACTCAGACACACAGACAGGCACTCAGACACACAGACAGACACTCAGACACTCAGAAACTCAGACACACAGACAAACAGACAGACACTCAGACACACAGACACACACAGACACTCAGACACTCAGACACACAGACACTCAGACACACAGACACTCAGACACCCAGACACACAGACAGACACTCAGACACTCAGACTCACAGACAGACACTCAGACACTCAGACACACAGACAGACAGACACACAGACACTCAGACACACACACAGACACTCAGACACACAGACACTCAGACAGACAGACATTCAGACACACAGACAGACAGACAGACACACAGACACTCAGACACACAGACACAGACAGACACTCAGACACTCAGACACACAGACACATACACAGACACTCAGACACACAGACGCAGACAGGCACTCAGACACTCAGACACACACAGACACTCAGACACTCAAACACACAGAATCTCAGACACTCAGACACACAGACAGACACTCAGACACTCAGACACACAGACAGACACTCAGACACTCAGACACACTGACAGACAGACACACAGACACTCAGGCACACACAGACACTCAGACACACAGACACACAGACACTCAGACAGACACTCAGACACACAGACAGACACACACACAGACACCCAGACACACAGACACTCAGACACACAGACACTCAGACACTCAGACACACACAGACACAGAGACACTCAGACACACAGACACACAGACACACAGACACACAGACACACACACTGACACACAGACACACAGACACTCAGACACACAGACACTCAGACACTCAGACACACAGACACTCAGACACTCAGACACTCAGACACACTCACAGACACACAGACACACAGACACTCAGACACTCAGACACACAGACACTCAGACACACAGACACTCAGACACACAGACACTCAGACACTCAGACACTCAGACACACAGACACTCAGACACACAGACACTCAGACACACAGACACTCAGACAGTCAGGCACTCAGACACACAGACACTCAGACACTCAGACACACAGACACACAGACACTCAGACACACAGACACACAGACACTCAGACACTCAGACACACAGACACACAGACACTCAGACACTCAGACACACAGACACACAGACACACAGACACACAGACACTCAGACACTCAGACACTCAGACACACACACAGACACACAGACACACAGACATTCAGACACACAGACACTCAGACACTCAGACACACAGACACTCAGACACACAGACCCTCAGACACTCAGACACACAGACACTCAGACACACACTCAGACACACAGACACTCAGACACTCAGACACTCAGACACACAGACACTCAGACACACAGACACTCAGACACTCAGACACACAGACACTCAGACACACAGACACACAGACACTCAGACACTCAGACACTCAGACACTCAGACAGTCAGAAACACAGACACTCAGACACACAGACACACAGACACTCAGACACTCAGACACACAGCACACAGACACACAGACACACAGAGACACAGACACACAGACTCTCAGACACTCAGACACACAGACACACAGACACACAGATACAAAACACACAGACACACAGACACTCAGACACTCAGACACACAGACACTCACACACAGACACTCAGACACACAGACACACAGACACACAGACACACAGACACACAGACACACAGACACACAGACACACAGACACACAGACACTCAGACACTTAGACACTCAGACACACAGACACTCATACACACAGACACACAGACACACAGACACACAGACACTCAGACACTCAGACACTCAGATACACACAGACACACACAGACACACAACACACAGACAGTCAGACACACAGACACTCAGACACACAGACAGACAGACACTCAGACACACAGACACACAGACACTCAGACACTCAGACACACAGACAGACAGACACACAGACACTCAGACACACACAGACACTTGACACACACACAGACACTCAGACACACACAGACACACAGACACTCAGACACACACACAGACAGACACTCAGACACACAGACACAGACAGACACTCAGAGACAGACACAGACACAGACAGACACACAGACACACACACAGACAGACACTCAGACACACAGACAGACTCTCACACACAGACACAGACACTCAGAAACTCACACACACAGACACTCACACAGACACAGACACTCAGACACTCACACACAGACACTCAGACACTCACACACAGACACTCAGACACTCACACACAGACACAGACACTCAGACACAGACACAGACAATCAGACACTCAGACACTCAGACACTCACACACAGACACAGACACTCAGACACTCAGACACAAAGAAACACAGACAGACACTCAGACACTCAGACACAGACAGACACTCAGACACACAGACACAGACAGACACTAAGTCACACACACAGACACAGACAGACACTCAGACACACACACACAGACAGACACTCAGACACACAGACAGACACTCAGACACACACACAGACAGACATTCAGACACACAGACACAGACAGACACACACAGACACAGACACACTCACACACAGACACAGACAGACACTCAGACACACACACACAGACACACTCACACACAGACACAGACACATTCACACACAGACACACTCACACACAGACACAGACACACTCACACACAGACACAGACACACTCACACACAGACACAGACACACTCACACACAGACACAGACACACTCAAACAGAGACACAGACACACTCACACACAGACACACTCAAACATAACACAGACACACTCACACACAACAACAGACACACTCACACACAGACACAGACACACTCACACACAGACACACTCACACACAGACACAGACACACTCACACACACAGACACACTCACACACAGACACAGACACACTCACACACAGACACAGACAGACACTCAGACACACACAGCCACAGACACACTCACACACAGACACAGACAGACACTCAGACACACACACACACAGACAGACACTATGACACACAGACAGACACAGACAGACACTCAGACACACAGACACAGACAGACACTCAGACACACAGACAGACACACACAGACAGACACTCAGACACACACACACAGACAGACACTCAGACACACACAGACAGACAGACACAGACAGACACACACACAGACACTCAGACACACACACACAGACAGACACAGACAGACACAGACAGACACTCAGACACACACAGACACTCAGACACACACACAGACAGACACAGACAGACACAGAGAGACACACAGACACAGACAGACACTCAGACACACACAGACAGACACTCAGACACACAGACACACATAGACAGACTCTCAGACACACACACAGACAGACACTCAGACACACAGACACAGACAGACACTCAGACACACAGACAGACACACACAGACAGACACTCAGACACACACACAGACAGACACTCAGACACACAGACAGACACTCAGACACACACACAGACAGACACTCAGACACACAGACACAGACAGACACTCAGACACACACTCACAGACAGACACGCAGACACTCAGACACACACACAGACAGACACTCAGACACACACACAGACACACACAGACCCACACACAGACACACACAGACACACACACACAAACACACACAGACACACACACACAGACACACAGACACACAGACAGACACTCAGACACACACACAGAAACACAGACAGACACTCAGACACACACACACAGACAGGCACTCAGACACTCAGACACACACACACAGACACTCAGACACTCAGACACACACACAGACAGACACTCAGACACTCAGACACACACAGACACACACACAGACACACACACAGACACACACAGACACACACACAGACACACACAGACACACAGACAGACACTCAGACACACACACAGACAGACACTCAGACACTCAGACACACAGACACACACAGACACACACAGACACACGCAGACACACACACACAGACACACACAGACACACACACAGACAGACAGACACTCAGACACACACAGACACACACACACTCACAGACACACAGAAAGACACTCAGACACACACAGACAGACACTCAGACACTCAGACACACACACAGACACACACACAGACACACACACAGACACAGACAGACACACACAGACACTCAGACACACAGACACACACACACAGACACACACACAGACACTCAGACACACAGAGACACACACACAGACACACACAGACACTCAGACACACAGACACACACACAGACACACACAGACACTCAGACACACAAACACACAGACACAGACACACACACAGACACTCAGACACACAGAAACATACAGACACTCAGACACACAGACACACACAGACACACACAGACACTCAGTCACACAGTTACACACACAGACACACACAGACACTCAGACACACAGACACACACAGACACTCAGACACACAGACACACACAGACACTCAGACACACAGACACACACAGACACTCAGAGACACAGACAGACACTCAGACACACACACAGACACACACACAGACACACACACAGACACACACACAGACACACACACACAGACAAACACAGACACACACACAGACACACACACAGACACACACACAGACACACACAGACACACAGACAGACACTCAGACACACACACAGACAGACACTCAGACACTCATACACACACAGACACACACACAGACACACACAAACACACACACAGACACTCAGACACACAGACACACACACAGACACAAACACAGACACACACACAGACACACACAGACACACAGACAGACACTCAGACACACACAGACACACACAGACACACACACAGACACACACAGAGACACACAGACAGACACTCAGACACACACACATACAGACACTCAGACACACACACAGACAGACACTCAGACACACAGACACACACAGACACTCAGACACACACAGACACACACACAGACACTTAGACACACAGACACACACACAGACACACACAGACACTCAGACACACAGACACACAGACACACACACAGACACTCAGAAACACAGAAACACACACAGACACTCAGACACACAGACACACAGACACTCAGACACACAGACACAGACACAGACACACACAGACACTCAGACACACAGACACACACAGACACACACAGACACTCTGACACACAGACACACACACAGACACTCAGACACACTGACACACACACAGACACACACAGACACTCAGAGACACAGACAGACACTCAGACACACACACAGACACACACACAGACACACACACAGACACACACTCACAGACACACACACAGACAAACACAGACACACACACAGACACACACACAGACACACAGACAGACACTCAGACACACACACACAGACAGACACTCAGACACTCAGACACACACAGATAGACACACAGACACACACAGACACACACAAACACACAGACAGACAGACAGACACTCAGACACACAGTCAGACAGACAGAAAGACACTCAGACACTCAGACACACACACAGACACTCAGACACACAGACACAGACAGACACTCAGACACACACACAGACACTCAGACACACACACAGACAGACACTCAGACACACAGACACACACACACAGACACACAGACAGACACTCAGACACTCAGACACACAGACAGCCACTCAGACACACACAGACAGACACTCAGACACACAGTCACACACTCAGACACACACAGACACTCAGACCCTCAGACACACAGACAGACACTCAGACACTCAGACACACAGACAGACACTCAGACACACAGACACACAGACAGACACTCAGACACTCAGACACACAGACAGATACTCAGACACTCAGACCCTCAGACACACAGACAGACACTCAGACACTCAGACACTCAGACACACAGACACACAGACACACACAGACAGACACTCAGACACTCAGACACACACACACAGACAGACACTCAGAAACACACACAGACACTCAGACACTCAGACACACAGACAGACACTCAGACACACACAGACAGACACTCAGACACACACAGACACTCAGACACTCAGACACACAGATAGACACTCAGACACACACACAGACAGACACTCAGACACACAGACAGACACTCAGACACACACACAGACACTCAGACACACAGACAGCCACTCAGACACACACACACACAGACAGATACTCAGACACACACAGACAGACACTCAGACACACACACAGACACTCAGATACACAGACAGACACTCAGACACACACACAGACAGACACTCAGACACACACACACAGACACACAGACACACACTCAGACACACACAGACAGACACTCAGACACACAGACAGACACTCGGACACTCAGACACACAGACAGACACTCAGACACACAGACACACACAGACAGACACTCAGACACTCAGACACACAGACAGACACTCAGACACACACACACAGACACTCAGACACACAGACGCACAGACACACACTCAGACACACAGACAGACACTCAGACACTCAGACACACAGACAGACACTCAGACACACACAGACAGACACTCAGACACACACACACAGACAGACACTCAGACACTCAGACACACAGACAGACACACACAGACAGACACTCAGACACACAGAGAGACACTCAGACACACAGACACAGACACACAGACAGACACACACAGACAGACACAGAGACACACAGACAGACACTCAGACACACACAGAGAGACACACAGACAGACACACACAGACAAACACTCAGACACACAGACAGACACCTAGACACAGACAGACATTTAGACACTCAGACACACAGACACACAGACAGACACTCAGACACACAGACAGACACTCAGACACTCAGACTTACAGTCAGACACACACACACAGACAGACACTCAGACACACAGACAGACACACAGACCGACACACAGACAGACACACACAGACAGACACTCAGACACACAGACAGACACTCAGACACACAGACAGACACACACAGACTGACACTCAGACACACAGACAGACACTCAGACAGACACACAGACAGACACACAGACAGACACACAGACACATACACAGACAGACACTCAGACACACAGACAGACACTCAGTCACACAGACAGACACTCACACACACAGACAGACACACAGACAGACACTCAGACACACAGACAGACACACAGACAGACACTCAGACACACCGACAGACACTCCGACACACAGACAGACAAACAGACAGACACACAGACACTCACACAGACAGACACTCATACACACAGACAGACACACAGACACACACAGACAGACACTGAGACACACAGACAGACACTCAGACACACAGACAGACACACAGACAAACACACACAGACAGACACTCAGACACACAGACAGACACTCAAACACACAGACAGACACGCACAGACAGACACCTAGATAAACAGACAGACACACAGACAAACACACAGACAGACACACAGACACACACACAGACAGACACTCAGACACACAGACAGACACTCAGACACACAGACAGACACACACAGACAGACACTCAGACACACAGACAGACACACAGACAGACACACACAGACAGACACTCAGACACACAGACAGACACTCAGACACACAGACAGACACTCAGACACTCAGACACACAGACAGACACTCAGACACACAGACAGACACACACAGACAGACACTCAGACACACAGACAGACACACAGACAGACACACAGACAGGCACACACAGACAGACACTCAGACACACAGACAGACGCTCAGACACACACACACAGACACACAGACAGACACACACAGACAGACACACACAGACAGACACTCAGACACACAGACAGACACTCCGACACACACACACACAGACAGACACTCAGACACACAGACACACACACAGACACTCAGACACTCAGACACACACAGACACTCAGACATACAGACACAGACAGACACTCAGACTCACAGACAGACACTCAGACACTCAGACACACAGACAGACACTCAGACACACAGACAGACACTCAGACAGACACTCAGACACACAGACACAGACAGACACTCAGACACACAGACACAGACATACACTCAGACACACAGACAGACACTCAGACACACAGACACAGAGAGACTCTCAGACACACAGACACACACAGACACTCAGACACTCAGACAGACACTCAGACCAACAGACACAGACAGACACTCAGACACACAGACAGACACTTAGACACTCTGACACACAGACAGACACTCAGAAACACACACAGACAGACACTCAGACACACACACAGACAGACACTCAGACACACACACAGACACTCAGACACACAGACAGACACTCAGACACTCAGACACACAGACAGACACTCAGACACACAGACAGACACTCAGACACACAGACAGACACTCAGACACACAGACAGACACTCAGACAGACCTTCAGACACACAGACAGACACTCAGACACACAGACAGACACTCAGACACACAGGCAGACGCTCAGACACACAGACAGACACTCGGACACTCAGACACACAGACAGACACTCAGACACACAGACAGACACACAGACAGACACTCAGACACTCAGACACACCGACAGATAGTCAGACACACAGACAGACACTCAGACAGACACTCAGACACACACACAGACACTCAGACACACAGACACAGACAGACACTCAGACACACATACACACAGACAGACTCTCAGACACTCAGACACACAGACAGACACTCAGACACACAGACACACAGACAGACACTCAGACACTCAGACACACAGACAGACACTCAGACACTCAGACACACAGACAGACACACAGACAGACACTCAGACACTCAGACACACAGACAGACACTCAGACACACACACAGACACTCAGACACACACACAGACAGACACACACAGACAGACACTCAGACACACAGACAGACACTCAGACACACACAGAGAGACACACAGACAGACAAACACTCAGACACACAGACAGGCACTCAGACACACAGACAGACACTCAGACACTCAGAAACTCAGACACACAGACACACAGACAGACACTCAGACACACAGACACACACAGACACTCAGACACTCAGACACACAGACACTCAGACACACAGACACTCAGACACCCAGACACACAGACAGACACTCAGACACTCAGACACACAGACAGACACTCAGACACTCAGACACACAGACAGACAGACACACAGACACTCAGACACACACACAGACACTCAGACACACAGACAGTCAGACAGACAGACATTCAGACACACAGACAGACAGACAGACACACAGACACTCAGACACACAGACACAGACAGACACTCAGACACTCAGACACACAGACACACACACAGACACTCAGACACACAGACGCAGACAGGCACTCAGACACTCAGACACACACAGACACTCAGACACTCAAACACACAGAATCTCAGACACTCAGACACACAGACAGACACTCAGACACTCAGACACACAGACAGACACTCAGACACTCAGACACACTGACAGACAGACACACAGACACTCAGGCACACACAGACACTCATACACACAGACACACAGACACTCAGACAGACAGACACTCAGACACACAGACAGACACACACACAGACACCCAGACACACAGACACTCAGACACACAGACACTCAGACACTCAGACACACACAGACACAGAGACACTCAGACACACAGACACACAGACACACAGACACACAGACACACACACTGACACACAGACACACAGACACTCAGACACACAGACACTCAGACACTCAGACACACAGACACTCAGACACTCAGACACTCAGACACACTCACAGACACACAGACACACAGACACACAGACACTCAGACACTCAGACACACAGACACTCAGACACTCAGACACACAGACACTCAGACACACAGACACTCAGACACTCAGACACTCAGACACACAGACACTCAGACACACAGACACTCAGACACACAGACACTCAGACAGTCAGACACTCAGACACACAGACACTCAGACACTCAGACACACAGACACTCAGACACACAGACACACAGACACACAGACACTCAGACACTCAGACACTCAGACACACAGACACACAGACACTCAGACACTCAGACACACAGACACACAGACACACAGACACACAGACACTCAGACACTCAGACACTCAGACACACACACAGACACACAGACACACAGACATTCAGACACACAGACACTCAGACACTCAGACACACAGACACTCAGACACACAGACCCTCAGACACTCAGACACACAGACACTCAGACACTCAGACACACACTCAGACACACAGACACTCAGACACTCAGACACTCAGACACACAGACACTCAGACACACAGACACTCAGACACTCAGACACACAGACACTCAGACACACAGACACACAGACACACAGACACTCAGACACTCAGACACTCAGACAGTCAGACACACAGACACTCAGGCACACAGACACACAGACACACAGACACTCAGACACTCAGACACACAGCACACAGACACACAGACACACAGAGACACAGACACACAGATTCTCAGACACTCAGACACACAGACACACAGACACACAGACACACAGATACAAAACACACAGACACACAGACACTCAGACACTCAGACACACAGACACTCACACACACAGACACACAGACACACAGACACACAGACACTCAGACACACAGACACACAGACACACAGACACACAGACACTCAGACACACAGACACTCAGACACTTAGACACTCAGACACACAGACACTCATACACACAGACACACAGACACACAGACACTCAGACACTCAGATACACACACAGACACACACACAGACACACAACACACAGACAGTCAGACACACAGACACTCAGACACACAGACAGACAGACAGACACTCAGACACACAGACACTCAGACACTCAGACACACAGACAGACAGACACACAGACACTCAGACACACAGACACAGACAGACACTCAGAGACAGACACAGACACAGACAGACACACAGACACACACACAGACAGACACTCAGACACACAGACAGACTCTCACACACAGACACAGACACTCAGAAACTCACACACACAGACACTCACACAGACACAGACACTCAGACACTCACACACAGACACTCAGACACTCACACACAGACACTCAGACACTCACACACAGACACAGACACTCAGACACAGACACAGACAATCAGACACTCAGACACTCAGACACTCACACACAGACACAGACACTCAGACACTCAGACACAAAGAAACACAGACAGACACTCAGACACTCAGACACAGACAGACACTCAGACACACAGACACAGACAGACACTAAGTCACACACACAGACACAGACAGACACTCAGACACACACACACAGACAGACACTCAGACACACAGACAGACACTCAGACACACACACAGACAGACATTCAGACACACAGACACAGACAGACACACACAGACACAGACACACTCACACACAGACACAGACTGACACTCAGACACACACACACAGACACACTCACACACAGACACAGACACATTCACACACAGACACACTCACACACAGACACAGACACACTCACACACAGACACAGACACACTCACACACAGACACAGACACACTCACACACAGACACAGACACACTCAAACAGAGACACAGACACACTCACACACAGACACACTCAAACATAACACAGACACACTCACACACAACAACAGACACACTCACACACAGACACAGACACACTCACACACAGACACACTCACACACAGACACAGACACACTCACACACACAGACACACTCACACACAGACACAGACACACTCACACACAGACACAGACAGACACTCAGACACACACAGCCACAGACACACTCACACACAGACACAGACAGACACTCAGACACACACACACACAGACAGACACTATGACACACAGACAGACACAGACAGACACTCAGACACACAGACACAGACAGACACTCAGACACACAGACAGACACACACAGACAGACACTCAGACACACACACACAGACAGACACTCAGACACACACAGACAGACAGACACAGACAGACACACACACAGACACTCAGACACACACACACAGACAGACACAGACAGACACAGACAGACACTCAGACACACACAGACACTCAGACACACACACAGACAGACACAGACAGACACAGAGAGACACACAGACACAGACAGACACTCAGACACACACAGACAGACACTCAGACACACAGACACACATAGACAGACTCTCAGACACACACACAGACAGACACTCAGACACACAGACACAGACAGACACTCAGACACACAGACAGACACACACAGACAGACACTCAGACACACACACAGACAGACACTCAGACACACAGACAGACACTCAGACACACACACAGACAGACACTCAGACACACAGACACAGACAGACACTCATACACACACTCACAGACAGACACGCAGACACTCAGACACACACACAGACAGACACTCAGACACACACACAGACACACACAGACCCACACACAGACACACACAGACACACACACAAACACACACAGACACACACACACAGACACACAGACACACAGACAGACACTCAGACACACACACAGAAACACAGACAGACACTCAGACACACACACACAGACAGACACTCAGACACTCAGACACACACACACACACAGACACTCAGACACTCAGACACACACACAGACAGACACTCAGACACTCAGACACACACAGACACACACACAGACACACACACAGACACACACAGACACACACACAGACACACACAGACACACAGACAGACACTCAGACACACACACAGACAGACACTCAGACACTCAGACACACAGACACACACAGACACACACAGACACACACAGACACACACACACACAGACACACACAGACACACACACAGACAGACAGACACTCAGACACACACAGACACACACACAGACAGACACACACACAGACACACACACACTCACAGACACACAGAAAGACACTCAGACACACACAGACAGACACTCAGACACTCAGACACACACACAGACACACACACAGACACACACACAGACACAGACAGACACACACAGACACTCAGACACACAGACACACACACACAGACACACACACAGACACTCAGACACACAGAGACACACACAGACACACACAGACACTCAGACACACAGACACACACACAGACACACACAGACACTCAGACACACAAACACACAGACACAGACACACACACAGACACTCAGACACACAGAAACATACAGACACTCAGACACACAGACACACACAGACACACACAGACACTCAGTCACACAGTTACACACACAGACACACACAGACACTCAGACACACAGACACACACAGACACTCAGACACACAGACACACACAGACACTCAGACACACAGACACACACAGAAACACACAGACACTCAGAGACACAGACAGACACTCAGACACACACACAGACACACACACAGACACACACACAGACACACACACAGACACACACACACAGACAAACACAGACACACACACAGACACACACACAGACACACACACAGACACACACAGACACACAGACAGACACTCAGACACACACACAGACAGACACTCAGACACTCATACACACACAGACACACACACAGACACACACAAACACACACACAGACACTCAGACACACAGACACACACACAGACACAAACACAGACACACACACAGACACACACAGACACACAGACAGACACTCAGACACACACAGACACACACAGACACACACACAGACACACACAGAGACACACAGACAGACACTCAGACACACACACATACAGACACTCAGACACACACACAGACAGACACTCAGACACACAGACACACACAGACACTCAGACACACACAGACACACACACAGACACTTAGACACACAGACACACACACAGACACACACAGACACTCAGACACACAGACACACAGACACACACACAGACACTCAGAAACACAGAAACACACACAGACACTCAGACACACAGACACACAGACACTCAGACACACAGACACAGACACAGACACACACAGACACTCAGACACACAGACACACACAGACACACACAGACACTCTGACACACAGACACACACACAGACACTCAGACACACTGACACACACACAGACACACACAGACACTCAGAGACACAGACAGACACTCAGACACACACACAGACACACACACAGACACACACACAGACACACACTCACAGACACACACACAGACAAACACAGACACACACACAGACACACACACAGACACACAGACAGACACTCAGACACACACACACAGACAGACACTCAGACACTCAGACACACACAGATAGACACACAGACACACACAGACACACACAAACACACAGACAGACAGACAGACACTCAGACACACAGTCAGACAGACAGAAAGACACTCAGACACTCAGACACACACACAGACACTCAGACACACAGACACAGACAGACACTCAGACACACACACAGACACTCAGACACACACACACAGACAGACACTCAGACACACAGACACACACACACAGACACACAGACAGACACTCAGACACTCAGACACACAGACAGCCACTCAGACACACACAGACAGACACTCAGACACACAGTCACACACTCAGACACACACAGACACTCAGACCCTCAGACACACAGACAGACACTCAGACACTCAGACACACAGACAGACACTCAGACACACAGACACACAGACAGACACTCAGACACTCAGACACACAGACAGATACTCAGACACTCAGACCCTCAGACACACAGACAGACACTCAGACACTCAGACACTCAGACACACAGACACACAGACACACACAGACAGACACTCAGACACTCAGACACTCAGACACACACACACAGACAGACACTCAGAAACACACACAGACACTCAGACACTCAGACACACAGACAGACACTCAGACACACACAGACAGACACTCAGACACACACAGACACTCAGACACTCAGACACACAGATAGACACTCAGACACACACACAGACAGACACTCAGACACACAGACAGACACTCAGACACACACACAGACACTCAGACACACAGACAGCCACTCAGACACACACACACACAGACAGATACTCAGACACACACAGACAGACACTCAGACACACACGCAGACACTCAGATACACAGACAGACACTCAGACACACACACAGACAGACACTCAGACACACACACAGACACACAGACACACACTCAGACACACACAGACAGACACTCAGACACACAGACAGACACTCGGACACTCAGACACACAGACAGACACTCAGACACACAGACACACACAGACAGACACTCAGACACTCAGACACACAGACAGACACTCAGACACACACACACAGACACTCAGACACACAGACGCACAGACACACACTCAGACACACAGACAGACACTCAGACACTCAGACACACAGACAGACACTCAGACACACACAGACAGACACTCAGACACACACACACAGACAGACACTCAGACACTCAGACACACAGACAGACACACACAGACAGACACTCAGACACACAGAGAGACACTCAGACACACAGACACAGACACACAGACAGACACACACAGACAGACACAGAGACACACAGACAGACACTCAGACACACACAGAGAGACACACAGACAGACACACACAGACAAACACTCAGACACACAGACAGACACCTAGACACAGACAGACATTTAGACACTCAGACACACAGACACACAGACAGACACTCAGACACACAGACAGACACTCAGACACTCAGACTTACAGTCAGACACACACACACAGACAGACACTCAGACACACAGACAGACACACAGACCGACACACAGACAGACACACACAGACAGACACTCAGACACACAGACAGACACTCAGACACACAGACAGACACACACAGACTGACACTCAGACACACAGACAGACACTCAGACAGACACACAGACAGACACACAGACAGACACACAGACACATACACAGACAGACACTCAGACACACAGACAGACACTCAGTCACACAGACAGACACTCACACACACAGACAGACACACAGACAGACACTCAGACACACAGACAGACACACAGACAGACACTCAGACACCGACAGACACTCCGACACACAGACAGACAAACAGACAGACACACAGACACTCACACAGACAGACACTCATACACACAGACAGACACACAGACACACACAGACAGACACTGAGACACACAGACAGACACTCAGACACACAGACAGACACACAGACAAACACACACAGACAGACACTCAGACACACAGACAGACACTCAAACACACAGACAGACACGCACAGACAGACACCTAGATAAACAGACAGACACACAGACAAACACACAGACAGACACACAGACACACACACAGACAGACACTCAGACACACAGACAGACACTCAGACACACAGACAGACACACACAGACAGACACTCAGACAGACACTCAGACACACAGACAGACACACAGACAGACACACACAGACAGACACTCAGACACACAGACAGACACTCAGACACACAGACAGACACTCAGACACTCAGACACACAGACAGACACTCAGACACACAGACAGACACACACAGACAGACACTCAGACACACAGACAGACACACAGACAGACACACAGACAGACACACAGACAGGCACACACAGACAGACACTCAGACACACAGACAGACGCTCAGACACACACACACAGACACACAGACAGACACACACAGACAGACACACACAGACAGACACTCAGACACACAGACAGACACTCCGACACACACACACACAGACAGACACTCAGACACACAGACACACACACAGACACTCAGACACTCAGACACACACAGACACTCAGACATACAGACACAGACAGACACTCAGACTCACAGACAGACACTCAGACACTCAGACACACAGACAGACACTCAGACACACAGACAGACACTCAGACAGACACTCAGACACACAGACACAGACAGACACTCAGACACACAGACACAGACATACACTCAGACACACAGACAGACACTCAGACACACAGACACAGAGAGACTCTCAGACACACAGACACACACAGACACTCAGACACTCAGACAGACACTCAGACCAACAGACACAGACAGACACTCAGACACACAGACAGACACTTAGACACTCTGACACACAGACAGACACTCAGAAACACACACAGACAGACACTCAGACACACACACAGACAGACACTCAGACACACACACAGACACTCAGACACACAGACAGACACTCAGACACTCAGACACACAGACAGACACTCAGACACACAGACAGACACTCAGACACACAGACAGACACTCAGACACACAGACAGACACTCAGACAGACCTTCAGACACACAGACAGACACTCAGACACACAGACAGACACTCAGACACACAGGCAGACGCTCAGACACACAGACAGACACTCGGACACTCAGACACACAGACAGACACTCAGACACACAGACAGACACACAGACAGACACTCAGACACTCAGACACACCGACAGATAGTCAGACACACAGACAGACACTCAGACAGACACTCAGACACACACACAGACACTCAGACACACAGACACAGACAGACACTCAGACACACATACACACAGACAGACTCTCAGACACTCAGACACACAGACAGACACTCAGACACACAGACACACAGACAGACACTCAGACACTCAGACACACAGACAGACACTCAGACACTCAGACACACAGACAGACACACAGACAGACACTCAGACACTCAGACACACAGACAGACACTCAGACACACACACAGACACTCAGACACACACACAGACAGACACACACAGACAGACACTCAGACACACAGACAGACACTCAGACACACACAGAGAGACACACAGACAGACAAACACTCAGACACAGAGACAGACACTCAGACACACAGACAGGCACTCAGACACACAGACAGACACTCAGACACTCAGAAACTCAGACACACAGACACACAGACAGACACTCAGACACACAGACACACACAGACACTCAGACACTCAGACACACAGACACTCAGACACACAGACACTCAGACACCCAGACACACAGACAGACACTCAGACACTCAGACACACAGACAGACACTCAGACACTCAGACACACAGACAGACAGACACACAGACACTCAGACACACACACAGACACTCAGACACACAGACACTCAGACAGACAGACATTCAGACACACAGACAGACAGACAGACACACAGACACTCAGACACACAGACACAGACAGACACTCAGACACTCAGACACACAGACACACACACAGACACTCAGACACACAGACGCAGACAGGCACTCAGACACTCAGACACACACAGACACTCAGACACTCAAACACACAGAATCTCAGACACTCAGACACACAGACAGACACTCAGACACTCAGACACACAGACAGACACTCAGACACTCAGACACACTGACAGACAGACACACAGACACTCAGGCACACACAGACACTCATACACACAGACACACAGACACTCAGACAGACAGACACTCAGACACACAGACAGACACACACACAGACACCCAGACACACAGACACTCAGACACACAGACACTCAGACACTCAGACACACACAGACACAGAGACACTCAGACACACAGACACACAGACACACAGACACACAGACACACACACTGACACACAGACACACAGACACTCAGACACACAGACACTCAGACACTCAGACACACAGACACTCAGACACTCAGACACTCAGACACACTCACAGACACACAGACACACAGACACACAGACACTCAGACACACAGACACTCAGACACTCAGACACACAGACACTCAGACACACAGACACTCAGACACTCAGACACTCAGACACACAGACACTCAGACACACAGACACTCAGACACACAGACACTCAGACAGTCAGACACTCAGACACACAGACACTCAGACACTCAGACACACAGACACTCAGACACACAGACACACAGACACACAGACACTCAGACACTCAGACACTCAGACACACAGACACACAGACACTCAGACACTCAGACACACAGACACACAGACACACAGACACACAGACACTCAGACACTCAGACACTCAGACACACACACAGACACACAGACACACAGACATTCAGACACACAGACACTCAGACACTCAGACACACAGACACTCAGACACACAGACCCTCAGACACTCAGACACACAGACACTCAGACACTCAGACACACACTCAGACACACAGACACTCAGACACTCAGACACTCAGACACACAGACACTCAGACACACAGACACTCAGACACTCAGACACTCAGACACACAGACACTCAGACACACAGACACACAGACACTCAGACACTCAGACACTCAGACAGTCAGACACACAGACACTCAGGCACACAGACACACAGACACACAGACACTCAGACACTCAGACACACAGCACACAGACACACAGACACACAGAGACACAGACACACAGATTCTCAGACACTCAGACACACAGACACACAGACACACAGACACACAGATACAAAACACACAGACACACAGACACTCAGACACTCAGACACACAGACACTCACACACACAGACACACAGACACACAGACACACAGACACTCAGACACACAGACACACAGACACACAGACACACAGACACTCAGACACTTAGACACTCAGACACACAGACACTCATACACACAGACACACAGACACACAGACACACAGACACTCAGACACTCAGATACACACACAGACACACACACAGACACACAACACACAGACAGTCAGACACACAGACACTCAGACACACAGACAGACAGACAGACACTCAGACACACAGACACTCAGACACTCAGACACACAGACAGACAGACACACAGACACTCAGACACACACAGACACTTGACACACACACAGACACTCAGACACACACAGACACACAGACACTCAGACACACACACAGACAGACACTCAGACACACAGACACAGACAGACACTCAGAGACAGACACAGACACAGACAGACACACAGACACACACAGACAGACACTCAGACACACAGACAGACACTCACACACAGACACAGACACTCAGACACTCACACACACAGACACTCACACAGACACAGACACTCAGACACTCACACACAGACACTCAGACACTCACAAACAGACACTCAGACACTCACACACAGACACAGACACTCAGACACAGACACAGACAATCAGACACTCAGACACTCAGACACTCACACACAGACACAGACACTCAGACACTCAGACACACTGAAACACAGACAGACACTCAGACACTCAGACACAGACAGACACTCAGACACACAGACACAGACAGACACTAAGACACACACACAGACACAGACAGACACTCAGACACACACACAGACAGACACTCAGACACACAGACAGACACTCAGGCACACACACAGACAGACATTCAGACACACAGACACAGACAGACACACACAGACACAGACAGACACTCAGACACACACAGACACAGACACACTCACACACAGACACAGACAGACACTCAGACACACACACACAGACACACTCACACACAGACACAGACACATTCACACACAGACACACTCACACACAGACACAGACACACTCACACACAGACACAGACACACTCACACACAGACACACTCAAACACAGACACAGACACACTCACACACAGACACACTCACACATAACACAGACACACTCACACACAACAACAGACACACTCACACACAGACACAGACACACTCACAAACAGACACACTCACACACAGACACAGACACGCTCACACACACAGACACACTCACACACAGACACAGACACACTCACACACAGACACAGACAGACACTCAGACACACACAGCCACAGACACACTCACACACAGACACAGACAGACACTCAGACACACACACACAGACAGACACTATGACACACAGACAGACACAGACAGACACTCAGACACACAGACACAGACAGACACTCAGACACACAGACAGACACACACAGAAGGACACTCAGACACACACAGACAGACACTCAGACACACACAGACAGACAGACACAGACAGACACACACACAGACACTCAGACACACACACAGACAGACACAGACAGACACAGACAGAGACTCAGACACACACAGACACTCAGACACACACACAGACAGACACAGACAGACACAGACAGACACTCAGACACACAGACACACATAGACAGACTCTCAGACACACACACAGACAGACACTCAGACACACACAGACAGACACTCAGACACACAGACACACATAGACAGACTCTCAGACACACACACAGACAGACACTCAGACACACAGACACAGACAGACACTCAGACACACAGACAGACACACACAGACAGACACTCAGACACACACACAGACAGACACTCAGACACACAGACAGACACTCAGACACACACACAGACAGACACTCAGACACACAGACACAGACAGACACTCAGACACACACTCACAGACAGACACGCAGACACTCAGACACACACACAGACAGACACTCAGACACACACAGACACACACAGACCCACACACAGACACACACAGACACACACACACAAACACACACAGACACACACACAGACACACAGACACACAGACAGACACTCAGACACACACACAGAAACACAGACAGACACTCAGACACACACACACAGACAGACACTCAGACACTCAGACACACACACACAGACAGACACTCAGACACTCAGACACACACACACAGACAGACACTCAGACACTCAGACACACACACAGACACACACAGACACACATACAGACACACACACAGACACACACAGACACACACACAGACACACACACAGACACACAGACAGACACTCAGACACACACAGACACACACAGACACACACAGACACACAGACAGACACTCAGACACACACACAGACAGACACTCAGACACTCAGACACACAGACACACACAGACACACACAGACACACACAGACACACACACACAGACACACACAGACACACACACAGACACACAGACAGACACTCAGACACACACACAGACACACACAGACAGACACACACACAGACACACACAGACTCACAGACACACAGACAGACACTCAGACACACACACAGACACAGACAGACACACACACAGACACACACAGACACTCAGACACACAGACACACACACACAGACACACACACAGACACTCAGACACACAGAGACACACACACACAGACACACACAGACACTCAGACACACAGACACACACACAGACACACACAGACACTCAGACACACAAACACACAGACACAGACACACACAGACACTCAGACACACAGAAACACACAGACACTCAGACACAGACACACACAGACACACACAGACACTCAGTCACACAGTTACACACAGACACACACAGACACTCAGACACACAGACACACACAGACACTCAGACACACAGACACACACAGACACACACAGACACTCAGAGACACAGACAGACACTCAGACACACACACAGACACACACACAGACACACACAGACACACACACAGACACACACACACAGACAAACACAGACACACACAGACACACACACAGACACACACACAGACACACACAGACACACAGACAGACACTCAGACACACACAGACAGACACTCAGACACTCATACACACACAGACACACACAGACACACACAGACACACACACACAGACACTCAGACACACAGACACACACACAGACACAAACACAGACACACACACAGACACTCAGACACACAGACACACACACACAGACACAAACACAGACACACACAGACACACACAGACACACAGACAGACACTCAGACACACACAGACACACACAGACACACACAGACACACAGACAGACACTTAGACACACACACACATACAGACACTCAGACACACACAGACAGACACTCAGACACACAGACACACACACAGACACTCAGACACACACAGACACACACACAGACACACACACAGACACTTAGACACACAGACACACACACAGACACACACAGACACTCAGACACACAGACACACAGACACAGACACACACAGACACTCAGAAACACAGAAAAACACACAGACACTCAGACACACAGACACACAGACACTCAGACACACAGACACAGACACACACAGACACTCAGACACACAGACACACACAGACACACACAGACACTCAGACACACAGACACACACAGACACTCAGACACACTGACACACACACAGACACACACAGACACTCAGAGACACAGACAGACACTCAGACACACACACAGACACACACACACAGACACACACACAGACACACACTCACAGACACACACACAGACAAACACAGACACACACACAGACACACACACAGACACACAGACAGACACTCAGACACACACACACAGACAGACACTCAGACACTCAGACACACACACAGATAGACACACAGACACACACAGACACACACAAACACACAGACACACAGACAGACACTCAGACACACAGTCAGACAGACAGAAAGACACTCAGACACTCAGACACACACACAGACACTCAGACACACAGACACAGACAGACACTCAGACACACACAGACACTCAGTTACACACACAGACAGACACTCAGACACACAGACACACACAGACACACAGACAGACACTCAGACACTCAGACACACAGACAGCCACTCAGACACACACAGACAGACGCTCAGACACACAGACACACAGTCACACACTCAGACACACACAGACACTCAGACCCTCAGACACACAGACAGACACTCAGACACTCAGACACACAGACAGACACTCAGACACACAGACACACAGACACACAGACAGACACTCAGACACTCAGACACACAGACAGATACTCAGACACTCAGACCCTCAGACACACAGACAGACACTCAGACACTCAGACACACAGACACACACAGACAGACACTCAGACACTCAGACACTCAGACACACACACAGACAGACACTCAGAAACACACACAGACACTCAGACACTCAGACACACAGACAGACACTCAGACACACACACAGACAGACACTCAGACACACACACAGACACTCAGACACACAGATAGACACTCAGACACACACAGACAGACACTCAGACACACAGACAGACACTCAGACACACACACAGACACTCAGACACTCAGACACACAGACAGCCACTCAGACACACACAGACAGATACTCAGACACACACAGACAGACACTCAGACACACACACAGACACTCAGACACACAGACAGACACTCAGACACACACACACAGACAGACACTCAGACACACACAGACACACAGACACACACTCAGACACACACAGACAGACACTCAGACACACAGACAGACACTCGGACACTCAGACACACAGACAGACACTCAGACACACACACAGACAGACACTCAGACACACAGACACACACAGACAGACACTCAGACACACAGACAGACACTCAGACACACACACACACAGACACTCAGACACACAGACGCACAGACACACACTCAGACACACAGACAGACACTCAGACACTCAGACACACAGACAGACACTCAGACACTCAGACACACAGACAGACACTCAGACACTCAGACACACAGACAGACACTCAGACACACACACAGACAGACACTCAGACACACACAGACAGACACTCAGACACACACACAGACAGACACTCAGACACACAGACACACAGACACACAGACAGACACTCAGACACTCAGACACTCAGACACACAGACAGACGCACAGACACTCAGACACACAGACACTCAGACACTCAGACACACAGACACACAGACAGACACTCAGACACTCAGACACACAGACAGACACTCAGACACACAGACACACAGACAAACACTCAGACACTCAGACACACAGACAGACACTCAGACACACACACACAGATAGACACTCAGACAGACTCACACACACAGACAGACAGTCAGACACAGACAGACACTCAGACACACACAGACAGACACTCAGACACACACAGACAGACACTTAGACACAGACAGACACTCAGACACACACACAGACAGACACTCAGACACACACACAGACACTCAGACACACAGACACAGACAGACACTCAGACACACAGACAGACACTCAGACACACACACAGACACTCAGACACACACAGACACTCAGACACACACAGACAGACACTCAGACACACAGACAGACACTCAGACACACACACAGACACTCAGACACACACAGACACTCAGACACACACAGACAGACACTCAGACACACAGACAGACACTCAGACACACACAGACACAGACAGACACTCAGACACACACACGGACATGTTTCCAAAAATGCTTTTTACTTTCTCTACTACGTATAGTAAGTAGGGGAAGTATTGTATTCCACCCAGAAATTCGATACCGAGATTTCACCGGAAATACATGTTTTGAGACCTCCTGAATCCAAAAAAAGCATTTTTGGAAACATGTCCGTGTGTGTGTCTGTGTGTGTGTCTGTGTGTGTGTCTGTGAACAGCATAACTCAGAAACGAACCCTCGTATAAACACCAAACTTGGTATTTAGGTTCAGTATCTTCCAGAGATGCGACACGAAGGTTTCCAAGAAAATCCCCCTACCCCAGACTACCCTTTACATGGAACATTTTTCGAAAATTTTAATTTTCTCAAAAATGGCTCTAACGATTTTAATTAAAATATCATATGTTTAAGATAATGTCATGAGAAATGAAATGTATATCTCGAATTTTTTGGGAATGTCCCCAAAAGTATTCTTTATTGTGAACGACTTTTGCATAACTGGTAAACCATAAGAGATAGACAAAATTTTACTACACAAAAAATGTAGATCGCGTTAAAATACACAACTTATGTCATATATATTTCTTTTGTTGAGTGAACCGTTTTCGAGGTATTGCTTGTTATTCCCTTAAATTTTCCAATACTTATACCTTTTCTCAAATTCGTTATTCATTTTTTTTATGTCCTGGACTTGCAAAGAGAATGGAATGCGCCACATAGCAACCAGCGTTAAAATATTTGACTATCGCTTAAAAGCTACCATATTCCCCTTGCATCTACAAGAAAATTACCAATAAGATTGACATCTCGATATCTCGATTAACATAAAGCATATGGAGAATAGGCGTTTGTAAAAATAGATTGTACAAGAGTAGAGAAAGTCATGTGAGTGTAACACATTAGATTTTTTTGTATTCAGGGGGTCTCAAAACATGTATTTCCGGTGAAATCTCGGTATCGAATTTTTGGGTGGAATACAATACTTCCCCTACTTACTATACGTAGTAGAGAAAGTAAAAATCTGATGTGATACATACACATAACTTTTCTACCCTCTAACGTTTATTAGTGAAAATACAGACTAATCTTACTAAAACTTATTTTTATATTTAGTTCGTTTTAATCCAAATAAACCTTTGCAGAAATAGCTACATTACACATTTCGTTATAGATACAAAGAGAACAGCGATAGTCAAATGTTTAAGAACTGGACGCTGTATGCTGGCCTTAAAATTCCTTACTGTTTCCATGACATCCGAGAAACAACTGCATCTTCACAAGACTTCGATAAAATGACCTACTAATGAAGAGCTCGAACCTTTAATAATGGATATCTGCTCATGACTTATGCGACAAAAAACGTATTTAAAATAAATTGTGTGGTTTAAAGAGACCTACATTTCTTCACCCATCCTGGATGCTCTGTCTGATCCAAGAGTGTCTGCTCCTCGACGGGCCTCTGACCCCAGGCGCCCGCTTGTAAGTCCTGGGGGGTGTAAGTCCTACATAAGAGGAGGGTAAACAGATAATGAATGAATGAATACATTTCTTGGTAGTTCGTTTTTGTCTATAGCTTAACGGTTCCAGTTATACAGATTAAACAAAATTTCTTCCGAATTAAGTGTACTTCACAAACTGTTCCCAGAAAATTCAACACATACATTTTATTTGTCAGGAAATATTTGCAATATATGGTATTTTGATCAAAATCGTTAGGGCCATTTTATAAAATAAAAATTTTCGAAAAGAAGTTCTATGCAAACCGCAGTTTGAGATGGGGAGATATTCTGGAAAACCTTCCTGTTGCATCTTTGGAAGGTACTGAACCTAAACCCTTTTATAACAGTACCTTTTTTATTCTTTTTTTTCGAGTGGAGGAGAAATTGAAATTGAAATCGAGTTTTAGTTATGGACGCTCTTTAACTGCTCTGGTTCTTAGCGTCCCATTTTATATTGGGCGTGAAAGACCGTTTATTTTGCTCAGAGGCCTCTTTATAAGGCTTAAGCTTCTTTTACGTGCCGTAAATCTGCGACACGGCTTTACTTGTCTTCCGAAGGAAGCCATGCTAAGGATTTTTACGCCCGAAAAAATCCATCGCCCTTCGCGGGGTTTGAACCCCCGACCTTGGGAACTAGAGGCTAGCACGGTACCACTAGTTCACGGAGGACGACAAGAGTAGAGGAGAAAATGATTTAATCACTGACCCCCAACCCAGATGTGTGTCGCGACTGATAGTGTGGGACTCACCAATAGTCTGCATACCCACTAAAAACTCCTCCACCGGATGGAAAAAGGAAGAAGGAAAAGTGGAATAAACGTGGCTTTGTGCGGTCCCGCAAAGCACCCGCTTTAGAACTTGAAGGATGGTGGCTGCCGCCCTATGGCGGGAGCGTGTAAAGGTAGGTACTAGGTTGCAGCCATGAAACCTGACTGCCACACTAGTGGGAATGACGAGGGTTTGGAAGAGATGGACGTTAGGATTGAGGATGGTACTGATGCTAACGCTGCTATTGCTGATTAAACTCCTTGCATTGCTGCAAGAAATTCGCGACTCTCTCCGAGTTAGTCTTCAGCCTGGGATCAAGAGATGAGACCCGGATGGCTTCGGTGATGGCTTTCAGTCTGCATAAAGTGCTGTCGAACTGCCCAGCCAGGAAAAACATGTTGCAGCTGATGTAGTTTGAAGATTCCTGATGAGTTCCTCCAGGGCTGTCAGCTTCGTCTTCATGTTCAAGAACTCCGCGTGGAGATTCTTAATGGCGTCCCGTAGGCCCTGAACTACCTCGATGATCGGCGTTGGTGATGATGCTGGTGTCGGCGCTGGTGCTGGCACTGCTGGTATCGGCGCCTGTGGAACTGTCACTGGCTGCGGTGTAGGTGCTGCTGGCTTCCTGCGGGGATGCAGGGGGCGGAGCGCATGGCCAGTGAAGTGCGTTAACCCTCCACAGGTTGCACTGTAGCGGCGGCGGCGGCGAAGGTTGTGCTGCTTACACGATGCTGTTGTGCTGGCGGAACCACAGTAGTGGCACCTTGGTTGTGCTGAGCAACTCGTCTCCTCGTGCCCGTAGGCACAACAGCGCCTGCAGGGACCTGGCGTTCTACTCGGCTGGCCTCGATGCGTAAGCACCGCCGTAACAACGGCAGGCCCACACTCAATACAGCTTCATAGTCGCAGGGTCTGCGTACTCGATCCTCACGAGTGACGTGGGTCCCTGAGCTCCGAAGATCCGAGTGGCCTTCAAGGCTGAAGGCAACTGCTGGTGAGCTGCGCTGATGAGGAACCTGACTAGCAGGTCCCTCGGGACCCCTCGGATGACAGCGCTGTATCTCCCATGAAGCACAGGCTGGATCTGCGCAGGGTGGGAAGCTCCCAGGATCGGCGGCGTGAACCCCGGTGAAGGTGGTGGCAACTGCGGAGGCAGTCGCAGCGTAGCTGCTCTGGATGGCGGCGAAGCGTAGGTCGAGGCAAACTTGCGACGGCTGCGGCGAGTTTTCCTCAGTGGGTGCCGAAGGAAACGAAGACGGTGCTGCCTTAGTAGGTACGGTGGCTATACGTTGCTTCTTCTTCGCCATCTCGGAGCTGAGTGTGAAGGAATTGCAGGTGGTTATATGCCGGCCGACAAGGACGTGCAGAGGTCCCGGCTGCACCGGCGGGCTGCTCAAAGAAGTCTCCCCTCTGGCGGAACCGGGGAGAACTTTCAACGAGAAAACAGCTGCGCTATCTGATCGACACCGACCAACACAGCCCCTAAGCCTACCTGAAACATGGAAGGGAAAGTGAAATGATAGGAAATGAGAGACAGGAAATTGATGGCAGAAAACAAAACAACCCAGTATTCGCGTTGCTAATGAAGGAAAACCCACGACAAATCTGGTCAGAGTGGCAGACTGCTGGAATCGAACCCAGGATGTTACCACGGAGCCGTCTCGCTCCGTTTTAGTATCTAGAAACACACTCTACCGTAGTAAAGAACGCAAAGGAGTATTAAACAGTGTAAAATAACTACATTCAGTGTATTAAATCACTAAAATGTTCCTTTGCTGCAGTTGCCGGATGTCTACAATAAGAAATTTTATTCTCTGAACCGATTCTGGTCCGATCACACGAAAACAACAGACGGCCACTGGTAAACTTAGGACTCTTATGGAAGATGCTGGTATTGGATGTGTTCAGGCTCAATACTTTAACACACAATACTTTCTACCCCGTTTCTTTTTACCCGCTTCCTACTGTCATTTTCTTGTATCATCTGTACCAGGCAAAGAGCGACCAATGTGTTTTTCGCTCTCGCATCAGGAGTCTTTACGATAACTGTTGTAGGATCAAATGGAACTACCCCTGTTAACCAATGACACCCAGTCTAAGCTAAGTTTCCTAATTTAAGTACCTTTTTGCTTCAATGGACCTCAAAACGTGTATACGCGGCAAAAATACAACATGAATTATTTGGGTTGAAAACATACTTCGTGTAACTACCAAAGTAAACGGTAGATAGGGTAAAATGTACACATTTATTACTTTCTCAACCACGTACATAGCAGGTAGAGAAGTTACTGCATCGCATCAAAAATTCCATACCGAGATTTCACCGTAAATGCATGTTTTGAGGTCCCCTGAACACAAATAAAGCATTTTTAGAAACATATCCATGTGTGTGTGTTTGTGAACAGCATAACTCAAAAACGAAAAGTGGGCTAAATACCAAACTTGATATTTAAGTTCAGTATCTTCCATGAATGTGATACCAAGATTTTCAAGAAAAACCCCACCTCCAACTACCCTTTACCTGGAACATTTTTCCAAAATTTGTATCTTTCCCAAACAGTAGCGCTAGCGATTTTGATTAAAATACCACATATAAAAAGATATTTGTATAACAAATCAAATGTATATCTTGAATTTTCTGAGAAGTCCTCTTCATTCGGAAGGAATTTTGCATAATATTCTATAACGGTAAACTTTAAGCGTTAGACGAAATCGTACCACACAAAGAATGTAAATCTCTTTAAAACTCAATTTATTTCCTATAGCATAAGCCATTTCTGAGATATCCATTATTAATAGTTGGAGTTGCTCACTTCTTGGTCATTTTCTAAAGTCCTTCCACATTGTTGTTTCTCGCGATTGCACAGAAACAGTATGGAATTTTAAAGACGGCATATAGCGTCCGGTTCTTAAACACTTGACTATCGCTGTTCTCTTTATACCTATAACAAAATATGCAATGTAGCTATTTCCGGAAACGTTTGCCTGGATTAAAATGAAGTAGATAGGAAGATAAACTTTTGCAAGAATCATTCTATAGCCATTAATAAGATATAGAGAGGACATACACTACGTGATCAAAAGTATCCGGACACCTGGCTGAAAATGACGTACAAGTTCGTGGCGCCGTCCATCGGTAATGCTGGAGGATAATATGGTGTTTGCCCACCCTTAGCCTTGATGACAGCGTTCACTCTCGCAGGCATACTTTCAATCAGGTGCTGGAAGGTTTCTTGGGGAATGGCAGCCCATTCTTCACGGAGTGCGGAACTGAGGAGAGGTATCGATGTAGGTCGGTGAGACCTGGCACGAAGTCGGCGTTCCAAAACATCCCAAAGGTGTTCTATAGGATTCAAGTCAGGACTCTGTGCAGGCCAGTCCATTACAGGGATGTTATTGTCGTGTAACCACTCCGCCACAGCCCGTGCAGTATGAACAGGTGCTCGGTCGTGTTGAAAGATGCATTCGCCTTCCCCGAATTGCTCTTCAACAGTGGGAAGCAAGAAGGTGCTTAAAATATCAATGTAGGTCTGCGTTGTGATCGTGCCACGTAAAATAACAAGGGGTGAAAGCCCTCTCCAGGAACACACGCTGGCAGATGACGTTCACCGGGCATTCGCCATACCCACATCCTGCTATTCGGATCGGTACATTGTGTACCGTGATTCGTCACTCCACACAACGTTAGCCACTGTTCAATCGCGTAATATTGACGCTCCTTACACCAAGCGAGGCGTCGTTTAGCATTTTCCTGCGTGATGTGTGGCTTATGAGCAACCGCTCGACCATGGAATCCAAGGTTTCTCACCTCACGCCTAACTGTCATAGTACTTGGAGTGGATCCTGATGCAGTTTGGAATTCCTGTGTGATGGTCTGGATAGATGTCTGCCTATTACTCTTTACGACCCTCTTCAAATGTCCGCGGTCTCTCTCAGTCAATAGACGAGGTCGGCCTGTACGCTTTTGTGCTGTACATGTGCCTTCACGTTTCCACTTCACTATCACATCAGAAACAGTGGACCTAGGGATGTTTAGGTGTGTGGAAATCTCACGTACAGACTTCTGACACAAGTGACACCCAGTCATCTGATCACGTTCGAAGTCCGTGAGTTCCACGGAACGTTCCATTCTGCTGTTTCACGATGTCTAATGACTACTGAGGTCGCGGATAATGAGTACCAGGCAGTAGGTGGCAGCACAATGCACCTATGATGAAAAACGTATATTTGTGAGGGCGTCTGGGTACTTGTGATCACATAGTGTATCTAAGAAGAAAGATTGTTTTCCCACTTTTGAGATTAGGTTTACTGGATTAAGTATGCCGTAAAGATAGTGATTTGTTTATAGATACAGAATTTCTGTTGGATGTGTATATATTTTATTTTCGTACGTAATACTTTTAATTAAAAGGTCCACAACTCGTTTCCCTTTGTTTACGAGTTAGGCTTAGTAACAACAAGTTGTGATGTTGAAGTTTCCTATCAAGTATTCACTCGTAACATTACAAATGAGCAAGCCTGCCAACTTTAGCAACTCTCTGAGTGCTAAGAAGTCTGATGGACTGACGCTGTTGGCAAGCGCGTTCTCGAATTTCAAGTGTAGTATACGTTACATTAGTTAATGGAAGCAGCTGCAGTATCAAATTCAGCTCGTCTCTGTTTTCTCAGACAGATACAAATGTTTTACTTGGCTTTCCCTTAAGACAACAATTAATGCTTCTATCCAGTTTAGCGCTTATCACGATCACAAACAGTCATAATAGCCTAGTAATGGCGCTTTGCCAATAATGTTGCCTAGCAACACAGAAACATAATAAAAAAATCTGTATTTTTGCATTCAGATGACTTTCTCTACTCTTGTATAAACTATTTTTACAAATGCTTATTCTCCATATGCTTCATGTTAATCAAGATAAACATTTGCAGAAACTATCTTATTGCTAATTTTCTTGTAGGTGCAAGGGGAATATGGTAGCTTTAAGCGATAGTCAAATCTTTTAAGAGCTGATTGCTGTGCGCAGGGACATAAAAAGAGAAAATGTGGAAAACTCAAACAAAAAACTAAGGAATGTCTCGGAAATGGTTTGCTCCACAAAAATGTATATGTCATAAATGGTGAGGTCTTACGAGATCTGTAGTGTTTTTGTAGCAAAAGATTGTCTATCTCCTACGGTTTATCAATTATGCAAAAGTCATTCAGAATGAAGAGGACTTTTGGGGACATTCCCAGAATATGCAAGATATACATTTCATTTGCTATTTTAATCAAAATCTTAGGAGCCATTTTTGAGAAAATCACAATTTTCGAAAACTGTTCTATTTTGGGGTAGTCTGCGGTGGGGAGATTTTCTTGAAAATGTACGTGCGCATCTTTGAAAGAGTACCTAAATACCTAGCCTGGTATTTATCCGACTTTTCGTTTTTGGGTTATGCTGTTCACACACACACACACACACACACACACACACACACACACATGGCATACGTAGTAGAGAAAGTAAAAATGCTGTTTTTTGGATTCAGGGGACCTCAATACATGTATTTTCCGGGGTCTCGATATATAATTTTAGGTGGAATGTAATACTTCCCCTACTTACTATATGTAGTATAGAAAGTAAAAGTGTCGATGTTTTCCTTCATTTTCAGAAGAATTTAATGGCAAACCCATGACAAACATTGCCAAAAATTACATTGTTATTTTCTCTACCACGTATATAGTGAGTGGATTAAGTATTCCATTCCACACAAAAATACGATACGGAGGTTTCACCATAAATACCTATTCTGAGGACACTTGAATCCAAGAAAAGCACTTTTACAAAAATGGTTCCAGTATATTTGTGTCAGTCAAATACCAAATTTGGTATTCAGATTTAGAATCTCCCAAGAATGCAATACAGAGATTTTTAAGAAAATATTTCGCTCCAAACCAACTTTACGCGAAAATTTTTGAAAAATTTTGTTTTTCTCAAAATTGGCTGAAAGTTCTATTAAAATATCATGTATTTAAGACATTTTTATGACAAATGAGATGAAAATAGCCTCTGAAGTCCTCTTCATTTTGAATGACCTTTGCATAACTGGTAAACTGTAAAAGATATGTAATATATTACATAAAATATGTAGATCTCGTTAAAGCACACAACTTATGACAAAAAAATTATTGTAGTGTTAACCATTTCCGACATATTCTTTGTTATTAATCTGAATTTCCAAACGCTTTCACTTTTTTAAGAGTAAAATAGCTGGTCGTTTTTCTCTCTCTCTTAGCCATGCAAAAAGAATGGAATTTCAAAGCCATCACACAACGACCCGCTCTTGAAAATTAATTTCTGCAAATATTTATCTCGATCAACACAAGGTAGATAAAAGAATAAATTTTGTAATAATACTTTATTGAAGAATGGATAGGAAGTGACATGTGCATGTAACACAAGGGTTTTTATAAAGTGCTCTCGCTATTCCGTTGTTTCTCACGATGTCATGGAAAGAATATGGAAATATAAGGCCAGCGTATAGTACCCCATCTTTAAACATCTGAGTATCGATTCAGCTTGCTCTATTTTCCTTGTACCTACAAAGAAAGGTGTAATGAAACTATTTCCAAAAATGTGTATTTCGATTAACATGAAGTAGGTATAATAATCGTATCGTAACAAAATGACGTAGAACGTATATTGAAGTAGTATTAATGTTGTATTTATTTAACATTAATTGTAGCCCCACGTTTGGGAGCCAATTTGCGAGAGATGGTGCTTACGTAATATGTTTTTACGTAAATTATTAGAACTTGGAGATCTTATATTGTGCTGCTTACTTCAGGCGTTGCCATCTTGTGACGCCATTCTTTGTTTGATTTGTAGCTCCATCTTGCGTTAGCAATTTGTGGCAGTATTAGCCTGTGTATGATTTTATTTCAAATGTCCTCCGGCTAGCTGTTTGGGTCGAACATGTATCTCTATGCAGGTTGTGAAATGGAAAGGAATCTTTTATCCAGAAATTACACTTAATGAAGAAATTTGTTTTATAATTTTTATTGTCGAACACGTTCACTAACACTTTTACATATTGATTTAGATACTCGCCAAACTGAAACTGTTTGTAATAACTTCTTACTTATCACTTTTAACTCACGTACTTCAACTTTGTGTATATTTAACTGTATAATACTTTAGATCTTTAATAATTTTTGCTGCGCGTAACTTGACGAACTGACTGACTGAAGACGACGTGTAGTATATGAATGCTTTCGGCGAACTTAAGGACTGACTGACGACGTGTAATGTGCTAGTAATTTTTATGAACTGAGGAGCGATCTACCTCGGACATGGCTTTATATACTCCCACTCCTCGACATGCCTAAAGATTATAAATGAACTGCTATTGGCTAATAAAACGCGCCAACATTAGCGTCTATTTTAATATCCAATGAAAACCACGAACACATATTGCTTTTAGGGAAACATTCCAGAAGGTTCTACCGAAAACGCGCGAACATTACGCAACTTCCTTGTAAAAAAACCAATAATGATAAACAGCTCATCCCCCTCGCTGCATTATTGCGCTATTATTGACAGTTTCAGTAAAGCCGTATAAACTTATTTCCCAATAATAATTACAATTAATAAACATCTGAAATCAATGTCACATAAAAATGCATATTCATATTACAATCATTATTTACATTTAAGTAATTTGTGATACAAATTACCGCATCAATATAAAAGTAAACGATAGTGGGTAGAGAAAGTTGTGTGAATGTAACACATAATTTTTACTTTCTCTACTACGTATAGTAAGCAGGGGAAGTATTTTAGCACCCAAAAATCCAATGTCGAGATTTCTCCGGAAATATATTTTTTGAGGCTTCCTGAAACGAAAAAAAAAATTTTTTAGAAAAAAGTCCGTGTGTCTGTGTGCCTTTGAACAGCATAACTCAAAAACGAAAAGTCGGATAAATACCAAACTTAGTATTCAGATTTAGTATCTTCCAAAGATGCGACACGAAGATTTTTAAGAAAATTCCCCCACCCCAACTACCCTTTACATGGAACTGCAACGATTTTTGTTAAAATACCACATATTAAAGATATACATGACAAATAAAATGTATATCTTGAGTTCTCTAGGAATAACCTCTGAAGTCTTCTTCATTCGGAAGGAATTTTGTATAAACTTGTATAACTGGTAAACGTTAAGTGATAGACGAAAACGTACTGAAGAAGATATTTTGTTGTAGGAGTTTGCACCACGCTTTGGGGGACAATTTGATGATGATGTTGTATTGAAGGAATTGTATTATATTTCAACTGTTGGGGAGCCGAACCTGAAGTAGTTGCAACCGCACGTATTGTACCCGGTTTCCGGTAGCTTTCGCCCCAAATGTACTTTTAGGTGGCCTTAGCCCCAAGTTTAAAAAAAAATATTAACCTTGTAATTAAACTGTTTCTTTAAATATTTAATATTTATGTTTGCCTCGGCTGCGTTAGTATTTGTTAGAGACATGGAAGTCTTAACAGGGCGCGATGCGACAAGAATGTAGGCTTACGCAGATTTTAATTTTTAAATCACTCCTTTTTATTAATCCTTGAGACAAATTAAATAGCACTTACTGATATAGAGTGCTTTGAGACTCTTTTATTTAATACTTGCACTTTTTAACACGTATACTATTTTTGTCTCACACGAATACGTAATTAATTTCACGAGGACACATCCCGCGTCTGGTTATGATCACTGCCTAGAAGCAGCACGTCTTGTTATGAGCACTGTTTGGAAGCAACTGAACTGAATTCCACCGCCTAAACTTTGTAAATTTATGCATTTCAAGTCTCTGATTGGCTAATCCTAGTCCAATAGAATATCTTCATTTAACTAAAGCTTTTTCTGGTTGTTCATCGGCTAGTTTTATAAACTGTCACTAAAATTACATTAGTGTTACTCCAAGAATCACAAATACTATTCTTAAACTTTCTTACTCATTATTGACTCAAGGTTACCTCATTGTTAGCAACTTTAAACTTATTCTCACAGCTCCTACATTATTAAATTACGTAATACATTCACATAACATTATTACACATGTATACAATAATATAAGCATACGCAATGACCGTTACATACACTTTACAAATTATTACATACACATATTGCTTCAAGGCGGGCTGTTATTGAATTTACATATTATATAATTAGACTGAAATTATTTAAGTGTTAAAAATACTACCTCAATACTACTAAAAATGTAGATCTTTTTAAAACACACGATCTATTTCAAATACGTTTTTATATTTTATATTTTATATTTCTGAGATATCCGCTATTAATAGTTCGAATTGTCCATTTCTTCATTCAGTTGTTTATCGTGATGTCGTTGAAACAGTATGGAATTTTAAGGCCAGTATATAGCGTCCAGTTCTTAAACATTTCACTGTCGCTGATCTCTTTGTATCTATAACGAAATGTGGCTTTTTTGCAAAGGTTTGTTTGAATAAAAAGTACTAGATGGAAAAATAAACTTTAGTAAGAATAATTTATATATCCACCTATAAATCATAGAGAGTAGAGAAAGCCATGTGAATGTATCACATCAGATGTTTTAATAAAGATAATACTTTATTGTAGCTTAATTGGAAGTTGTTAGGAACTAAAGAAGCACATCCTATTTGCCATGCCTCTTCAATCAAGAACTTTCCGAACCCTCGTATGGTATTACAGAATACAACTGACAAGGTTTCAGGAGTTATAGAAGGATGTTACAGGAAAACCTTGATATAAGCTTTGAATTTATGTATTTTTTTATTTGAATATTCGTATAATAATAAATGAAAATAAAGAAAGATAATACCTTTGCTGCACTGATTTCCACGCTAAAACACGCTGCCGTTTTTGAAAATTGCAACACCAAGAAGGAAACGCATGAATTTAATACCACAGGTTAGGTACATGACAAGTAACAAATGATAAACTTTTCAAATCTATACATGACCTTTGAGCCCTAATATTCAGTATTTGGTGTGGCCTCCATGCGCTGCAATTAGAGCTGCTATACGCCGTGACATTGAATCAAAAGGTTCTGAATAAGTTCCTGAGCGATTTCCCTCCACGCAGTTTGTATTCGAGCCCACAAATCCGAGACACTGGTTACTGGAGGACCGTGAGGCATCTGGTGCCGACGAACCATTTTCCAGATGAGCGACATATCAGGCGAACGTGCAGGCCAGGAAAGCAATGGTACCCGTCGTTCATCGAAGAGGGCTTGTACATTCCTCGCAATATGTGGCCGGGCATTATCCTGTTGAAATGTGGCCTGTGGAGATGCCTGAAGCAGGGGGAGTACCTTAGGCTCTGCAACCGCCGTTACGTAGCGGTTGCTGCTCACAGTGCCCTCAACTCGTAGGAGGCGAGATCGGTTGTTGTAATCAATGGCGCTCCAAACCATCACACCTGGTTTTGTCCGTTATGCCGCGCAACAATGCATTCCTCCAGGTTGCGCTCATCACGGTACCGCCGGACACATATGCGACCATCACTGTAAGACACGTTGAAGCGGGACTCGTCCGAAAAGACTAAATTTGCCACACTGACGGTGTTCACGTGCCCTTTGCAGTCGTGAGTTGTGGTTTATGGACAATGGAAGGCAAAGTAATGGCATGCATACAACCAGTCTAACCTGCAACAAACGCCGACGAACCGTTGATGCAGACAAGTTCACACCTGTTGCAGTGCTCCAGCGTCGAGCCAACACTGTGGATGAAGCTGTACGGTCCGTTATGTCCATGCGGACAAGATGACGGTCATCCCGTGCTGTGGTCATGTTCCGTGGTCCAGTACCCGCTCTTTGCTGCGTACGACTTTCATCTATCCACTGCTTCCACACAAGCATCACTGTCGTAGCAGCATGCTCTGTACGAGCCGGTATGACAAACCCGCTTTCCGGAGACTGATCATTCTGGCCCGTTCAAACTTGCTCACATGCCGAAATGGCTCCCTTTGACGTTGATGAGGCATACTGGCAGTTACTTTATTGTTTCCTCCTCCTTTGACAGCTCTGCACTGACTAACTGAGCGCAACACTGACCTTTTCGGACGGACACATGAGAGCTCCGCTCGGCCTACGTATACCCCATCTCTCTGCAAACATAATTACTTATTGTTTGCACACTCTTCTACACTTCCAGCAAGTTTGGAGTCATTCAGCAAATTTCTCTTCCACAAGCGCGAAAATAGCTACCATTCCAGTATTTTTTAACTTATGAGCTTTGTCTTTTCTGGAAAGATGCTCCATCAGCAACAGCTAGTGCACCACTCAAACACGCACTTTCGCCTGAAGAATTATACTATCAGAGATACAAACAGTTAGCTCTAGCAATAGCGCAGTCATTAGCATATTCTTTCCAAGCTTCAGTACATGTTACGGAGTTATTTACGTGGAATGTTTGAACATTGCATGTCAGGATTACCTGCAAGTAGCAGCTATATAAGCGGTGTGCTGGCTGATATTGATTTTGATCTATTGCAAACAAACATGAAGTCAAAGATAATAGGTGGCCTATAAAAAACTGCTGGCTAACACTCTTATGTAATCTCTGAAGGTTTGTCGGTTGAATATTGTAACACCCTGTATGTATATTTAGGTTATGACTGTGTTACGGGAATGCATCACACACTTGCCTAGCTCATCTGCCGTTGCCTAGCAACCGTATTTTTAATGCATGGTTTCATATTTAGATCAGTTAGCTAGTCTTCTCGCGCCGGGAACATTTTACAGGAACGGAAAATACAATTAATCACGGTTTCCGAACCGGTTTCTAGTCCTATCTTCAGAATTAGCTGCTAAATTACCGAGCGGAACGGCTCAAGCGCTGATGACTCTGGCCCGCATTCGGAGGGTCGTGGGTTCGATTCCCACGGCCGAAATTCGTGACCCATGGGTTTTTGCGAGGGTTTCCTGGGGTCGCTAGGCGAATACTGGGAAGCATCATTACATCCCCGAATTTCTAGTACCTCCATTTCACTTCATCCTTCATCTGCTTGGCCTCCTTCAGGGTTGTGTCAGCGGACGATCTCGGTGTGGGTATGGGGAAAGGATGCTCTGTGTAAACCTTCGTTCCCCGGAACTTTAGCAATCTGCGGGTCCCGGACCCCAGGGATGTGTAAGCCAACAGGGGAGGAGGAACCGACTGCACAGTTACCACCCGGGTATACAAATCTGTAAATGGTAGGGACCCTGTCCTTTGCACGTTGTGCCTCCTGGTCCGGCCGCCCTCTGTCCCCCCTCATCTCATCCCTCCCTTCGGAGGGCGCCCAGGTTATGGGCCTAGGTACAAAAGATTTTTGAGGTGCTAAATCCCCCTTCGCTCTTAGTCCTATCCTAAATACTAAATTTGCCAAAAAAATTCTGATGTGTTACACTCACATGACTTTCTATACACTTGTAAAAATATTTTTACAAATTCTTATTCTCCATCTATTTCATATTAATCGAGATAAACATTTGCATAAACGATCTTTTGACATGCAAAGAGAATTACATTTTACACATAGCGACCAGTTCTAAAAATATTTGACTATCGCTTAAGGCGTACTATATTTCCCTTGTTTTGTATTTGCAAGGCAATATAGAAATACAGTAGCCTTTAAGCACATACATATCTCTTAATAGCTGGTTGCTAGGTGCAGCACCATTCCCTTTGCCACAGCTTAATACTCTTTGCATATCCAAGACAAAAAAATGAATAACGAATTTTCATTTAAGAAAATTATTGGAAAATTTAAGAGAATAACAAGCAAAATCTCGAAAATGGTTCACTCAACAACAAAAAATGTATATGACATAAATTGTGTATTTTAACGCGATCTACATTTTTTGTGTAGTAAGATTTTGTCTATCTCTTATTGTTTTCGCGTTATGCAAAAGTCGTTCGGATTAAAGAGAACTTGTCAGGATATTCCCAGAAAAGTCTTCGTCGTGTCTAACAGTCCTCATATGACTTATGAACTTCGGGAATACCTCATTCCACCAAGCGATGACTGGATCCATTTTAAGGTGGAGGCATTCAGCGGGGGAATCCGTTGCCTCCGATGGTAGGGTGATGATGAGGATGGCGGTGGAATGAGAGGACCTACAGTTTTTACGTGGACTTCAACCACATTGGCCCTTGAATATTCTTCAATGAACAAGTCAGCGATGAAGGCGTGGATAGGGGCCGGGAATCAAACCCGGAAACTTAGTACGAGAGTCAGAAAGAACCCACGGGCTATCACGGAGTCCTTCACATAAAATTCAAGATATACATTTCATTTACCATAAAAATAGCTTAAACATATAATATTTTAATAAACATCTTTAGAGTCATTTTTGAGAAAATAAAACGTGTAAAAAATGTTCCATGTAAAAGGTAGTCTGGGGTAGGAGGATCTTCGTAACATTGTGTGTGTTGCAACCTTGGAAGATACTAAACTCACATACCAAGTTTGATACTTATCCGACTTTTCGTTTTTGAGTTATGCTGTTCACAGACACGCACACACACGGACATGTTTCCAAAAATGCTTTATTTGGATTCAGGTCACCTCAAAACATATGTTTCCGGTAAAATTTCGGTATCAAAGTAGTCGAGAAGGTACACTATGTGATCAAAAGTATCCGGACACCCCCACAAACATACGTTTTTTGTCTTAGATGCATTGTGTTGCTACCTACTGCCTGGTACTCAGTATCCGCGACCTCAGTAGTCATTAGACATCGTGAAACAACAGAAACAACATCGTACGACTCACGGACTTCGAACGTAATCAGGTGATGGGTGTCACTTGTGTCAGAAGTCTGTACGCGAGATTTCCACACTCCTAAACATCCCTAGGCCCACTGTTTCTGATGTGATAGTGAAGGGAAACGTGAAGGGACATATACAGCACAAAAGCGTATAGGCCGACCTCGTCTATTGACTGACAGAGACTGCCAACTTTTGAAGAGGGTCGTAAAGAGTAATAGGCAGACATCTATCCAGATCATCACACAGGAATTCCAAACTGCATCAGGATCCACTCCAAGTACTATGACAGTTAGGCGTGAGGTGAGAAACCTTGGATTCCATGGTCGAGCGGTTGCTCATATGCCACACATCACGCAGGAAAATGCTAAACGACGCCTCGCTTGGTGTAAGGAGCGTCAATATTACGCGATTGAACAGTGGCTAACGTTGTGTGGAGTGACGAATCACGGTACACAATGTACCGATCCGAATGGCAGGATGTGGGTATGGCGAGTGCCCGGTGAACGTCATCTGCCAGCGTGTGTAGTGCCAACAGTGAAATTCGCAGGTGGTGGTGTCATGGTGTGGTCGTGTTTTTCCTGGAGGGGATTTGCACCCCTTGTTGTTTTGCGTGGCACGATCACAGCGCAGACCTACATTGATATTTTAAGCTTCTTGCTTCCCACTGTTGAAGAGCAATTCGGGGATGGCGATTGCATCTTTCAACACGATCGAGCACCTGTTAATACTGCACGGGGTGTGGCGGAGTGGTTACACTTCAATAACATCCCTGTAATGGACTGGCCTGCACAGAGTCCTGACTTGAATCCTATAGAACACCTTTGGGATGTTTTGGAACGCCGACTTCGTGCCAGGCCTCACCGACATACATCGATACGTCTCCTCAGTTTCGCACTCCGTGAAGAATGGGCTGCCATTCCCCAAGAAATCTTCCAGCACCTGATTGAAAGTATGCCTGTGAGAGTGAACGCTGTCATCAAGGCTAAGGGTGGGCCAACACCATATTGACTTCCAGCATTACCGATGGAGGGCGCCACGAACTTGTACGTCATTTTCAGCCAGGTGTCCGGATACTTTTGATCACGTGGTGTAAATGTAGTATTTTAATCAAGATCGTTAAGAGTCGTGTTTTAGAAAATCAAAATGTTGCAACACTTTTCCACGGGAAGCTGGGGTGTTTGTGGTGAGGGAATTTTCTTGACAAGCTTGTGTCTCATTCTGGAAAGATAATGAGCTTAAGGAAAGACTATATAGCGAAAATTGCCAAAAATTACATATTTAATTTTGGCGCAGTCTTATAAATTGGAATTTCCTATTTAATTTTACACATATTTTATGATTGCAGATAAAATGCTTATATTTTAAACATATTTGTAAAATATATTTGTAAAAATGGCATTGAACTGTCATTTTGTACTATAAATTTTACCCCACATCAGCAATGAAAAATGGTAATTTGTACAGACTTTAGAAAAGAGTGGTAAACTTAAGCTAAGTTATGCTCTATCGCAGTTTCTATGCACTTAAACAAGTCTTTTCTTTTTTTAGAAATATATTCGAGCCTGTTTTCTTCAATTTAACTTCAAAAGATTTTTCTGTGAAATTTTCTGCTATAAATCACACGCTAAGGGTACCATACTAGCCTCTAGTTCCCGAGGCCGTGGGTTCAAAATGGGCGATGGTATTTTTTGGGTGTAAAACTCCCTAGCATGGCTTCCTTTTAAAGGTAAGCAAAGGAAGTAAAGTGGTCCCGTTTCGTAGATTTACGGCACGTAAACAGCCTCAAGCCTGATAAAGACATCTCTCAGCAAAATTTCCGCCTTTTCACACCGAATATAGAACGGCATACCAAGAACCATAGCAGTTAAAGGCGTCCATAAATAAAACTCAATTTAAGTTTATTAGTAACTAGTGAAGATAGCTAAATTAAATTTTGAGTGGATATAAAACCCTCTATGTGCTGTTTACGATCCATTTTGATGTTAATATTTTTCGTTACTTTTATTAAAACACTTGTTACATTCATATATCTTTCTTTACCATCTATCGCTTATTAATGGTTATATACACTACGTGATCAAAGGTATCCGGACACCTGGCTGTACGCTTTTGTGCTGTACATGTCCCTTCACGCTTCCACTTCACTATCACATAAGAAACAGTGGACCTAGGGATGTTTAGGAGTGTGGAAATCTTGCGTACAGACTTCTGACACAACATCTAACCACGTTCGAAGTCCGTGAGTTCCACGGAGCGTCCCATTCTGCTGTTTCACGATGTCTAATGACTACTGAGGTCGCGGATAATGAGTTCCAGGCATGAGGTAGCAGCACAATGCACCTAAGATGAAAAACGTATGTCTATGGGATGTCTGAATACTTTTGATCACATAATGTATGTACAAATTATTCTTGGAAAAAGTATGTTCTGTTATTTACTTCATTTTAATTCAGAGGAACCTTTCTGGAAACCTTTCGTTATAGACACAAAGAGAACAACGATATTCAAATGCTTACGAACTGGCCGATATATGCTGGACTTAAATTCCATACTGTTTCCATGACATCGCAAGAAACAACTGTAAGTCCCTAAGACTTTAAAATAATGTCTTAAGTATTAAACAATTCGAGCCGTTAATAACGGATATATCGAAATTAGATGATGCCAGAAATAAGTTATTGTGTGTCCATATGTGTGTGTGTGTGTGTTTTTCTGTAACAGCGCAACTCCGAAACGAAAAGTAGAAGAATCACCAAACTTGGTATATAGGTTCAGCATCTTCCAAAGATGCGACACGAAAATTTTCAAGAAACTCCCCAATCCAAACTACCCTAACATGGAATAATTTTGGATTTTTTTTATTTTCTAGAAAATTTCTTTAACGATTTTTATTAAAATACCACATATTAGAGATATTTACATGACAGATAAAATGTATATCTTGAATTTTCTGAGAATAGCCAATGAAGTCCTTTTCACTCGGAAGGAATTTTGTACAATCTTGTATAATTGGTAAACGTTAAGCGATAGACGAAAACATACTAGACAAAAACTGCAATTTCTTTCAAAATCTTTTAAAAATTCAATATAGAGATTTCACCGGAAATACATATCTTGGGCCCCTTAATAAAAAAAACATTTTTCAAACAAAATTCCGCGAGCGCATGTGCGTTTCTGTGAACAACATAACTCCCAAATGAAATATTGTATAAATACCGAACTTGGTATATAGGTTCAGCATCTTCTAAAGATGCGACTCGAATTTTTTCAAAACAGTCTCCCATGCCCAATTAATCCATATATGGAATAGTTTTCAAAATATTTTATTTTCTAAAAAATTGCTCCAATGATTTTGATTAAAATACCATATAATAGAGACACTCGGACATGTTTCCAAAAATGCTTTTTTTTGGGGATTCAGGGGGCCTCAAAACATATATTTCCGGTGAAATTTCGGTATCGAATTTTTGGGTGGAATACGATACTTCCCCTACGTACTACACGTAGTAGAGAAAGTAAAAATTATTGTGGAGTTTACTATTTCCGAGATGTTTGTTACTGTATGAATTTTAAAATCACACTTTTCTCAACCGCATATCCCTATTTTTTCTTTCTTTCTATTTCTTTCTTCTTTCTATTAATCAGAAGTAGATAGAAGAATAAACTTGTGTAACAATTTTTGTAGAAGAGTGGGTAGAGAAGGTTATATGAATGCAACACATTCTAATTATTTGTTTATTCAGGTAGCCTCAAAACGTGTGTTTCCTATGAGATATTTTTATAGAATTTTGGGGTGTAATGGAATATTTCCTCTACTTTCTATGGGTAGAGAAAATAAAAATCTACCCTTGCAGAATATCAAGCACAAGAAACCTGCAAAATTTTGCTTAACATCAAAGGTGCTATTCCTAGACTGGTTCTGAAGATGACGCTTTGTATTTCCTGGAAAGTCGTTTCCTTAACTTATGTAAACAAAATTATTCTAAGCTCGGCGTAAAGAACGTGAAATGCGATCTGTTTTGAAAAGCACGCCCACGTTATCAACGTTAACGTCTGCCCTTTTACTGTTACGTTACACGACGTACAGAAATAGTGCACATTAGAAAGCAGGTGGTATTTTTTTCCATGGAACTCATTAACTATGCAAGGATCTTTGTTCTGCCGCTTCTTAACGCGTCTTTCAGCGTTTACCACTGCTGCCACAACAACGAGCTAAATTTACGTTTAATGAACAACTCGGATGCTGCTCTAATGTGCATTTCTTTCAAATATTCTGTTAAACCAGCCTTTCTTCACTCGGGTTTCCTTCATAACTCTAGGTCTTTCACATACTATAGCAGCCAAGACTTCATTTCAAACATCGCTTCTTGAATGAATTAAAGGGTGTTTCTGTATACATCTGCGTTTCCAGTTTTCGCTGTTAAAATACGTAGTAGTTTATAAGTGACTCATAAATATTATTGAACCTGTAAAATAAGTGTGTAACACGTGGGGAGGTAAATATATGTTACAAACCAATTACATTTTCTATCAACTATGATTTATTTTCTAACTATTTTAAAGGGCGGCGCCGTGGCCGAGTAGTTAGACCGTTGGCCTTCCACCAAGGGTTCGATCCCAGGCGCCAGCATGTGGGATTTGAGGTGGCTGAAGAGACATCTGTGCGGGTTCTCCGGTTTCCTACGCCAGTCATTACACTAACTGCTCCATCATCAAATTTACTTAAAGACTGATCCCCCGTTCCGGGTTCTTCATTCTTTCATTCAATGTTCGTCTGTTCCTTGGTCTTCATAGATTTGTCTCCTTTGTGAAACTGCCCTAACTTAGTCATACCACGTGTCCTCGCCATTTCCACCTGATCCTCATAGCTTGGTCTGCTGCGTCTGGTTGCCCTGGTTAAATCATACCACGTATCCTCACCGTTTCCACCTGATCCTCATAGCTTGATCTGCTGCGTCTGGTTGCCCTGGTTAAATCATACCACGTATCCTCACCGTTTCCACCTGATCCTCATAGCTTGGTCTGCTGCGTCTGGTTGCCCTGGTTAAATCATACCACGTATCCTCACCGTTTCCACCTGATCCTCATAGCTTGGTCTGCTGCGTCTGTTTGCCCTGGTTAAATCATACCACGTATCCTCGCCATTTCCACCCGATCCTCATAGCTTGGTCTGCTGCATCTGGTTGCCCTGATTAAATCATACCACGTATCCTCACCAATTCCACCTGATCCTCATAGCTTGGTCTGCTGCATCTGGTTGCCCTGGTTAAATCATACCACGTGTCCTCACCATTTCCACCTGATCCTCATAGCTTGGTCTGCTGCGTCTGTTTGCACTGGTTATATCATACCACGTATCCTCACCAATTCCACTTGGTCCTCATAGCTTGGCCTGCTGCGTCTGTTTGCCTGGTCAAATCATACCACGTATCCTCACCATTTCCAGCTGATCCTCATAGCTTGGTCTGCTGCATCTGGTTGCCCTGGTTAAATCATACCACGTGTCCTCACCATTTCCACCTGATCCTCATAGCTTGGTCTGCTGCGTCTGTTTGCACTGGTTAAATCATACCACGTATCCTCACCAATTCCACTTGGTCCTCATAGCTTGGCCTGCTGTGTTCATCCCTCGCTTAGTCTTACTACGTGCCCTCACCATTTCCACCTGATCCTCATAGCTTGGTCTGCTGCGTCTGTTTGCCTGGTTAAATCATACCACGTATCCTCACCATTTCCACCTGATCCTCATAGCTTGGTCTGCTGCATCTGGTTGCCCTGGTTAAATCATACCACGTGTCCTCACCATTTCCACCTGATCCTCATAGCTTGGTCTGCTGCGTCTGTTTGCACTGGTTAAATCATACCACGTATCCTCACCAATTCCACTTGGTCCTCATAGCTTGGCCTGCTGTGTTCATCCCTCGCTTAGTCTTACTACGTGTCCTCACCATTTCCACCTGATCCTCATAGCTTGGTCTGCTGCGTCTGTTTGCACTGGTTAAATCATACCACGTATCCTCACCATTTCCACCTGATCCTCATAGCTTGGTCTGCTGCGTCTGTTTGCACTGGTTAAATCATACCACGTATCCTCACCAATTCCACTTGGTCCTCATAGCTTGGCCTGCTGTGTTCATCCCTCGCTTAGTCTCATTCCGTGTTCTCACCAATTCCACTTGGACCTCATCGTTTATTCCGATGTGTCCATCTGCCCTCGCTCAGTATTACCACGTGTCCTCACCATTTCCACTTCGTCCTCATAGTTTGGTCCGCTCTGTCCATCTGCTCTCGCTCAGTATTACCACGTGTCCTCACCATTTCCACTTGGTCCTCATCGTTTGTTCCGCTGTGTCCATCTGCCCTCGCTCAGTATTACCACGTGTCCTCACCATTTCCACTTGGTCCTCATAGTTTATTCCGCTGTGTCCATCTGCTCTCGCTCAGTATTACAACGTGTCCTCACCATTTCCACTTGGTCCTCATCGTTTGTTCCGCTGTGTCCATCTGCCCTCGCTCAGTATTACCACATGTCCTCACCATTTCCACTTGGTCCTCATAGTTTATTCCGCTGTGTCCATCTGCTCTCGCTCAGTATTACAACGTGTCCTCACCATTTCCACTTGGTCCTCATCGTTTGTTCCGCTGTGTCCATCTGCCCTCGCTCAGTATTACCACGTGTCCTCACCATTTCCACTTGGTCCTCATAGTTTATTCCGCTGTGTCCATCTGCTCTCGCTCAGTATTACCACGTGTCCTCACCATTTCGACTTGGTCCTCATTGTTTGTTCTGCTGTGTCCATCTGCCCTCGCTCAGTATTACCACGTGTCCTCACCATTTCCACTTGGTCCTCATAGTTTATTCCGCTGTGTCCATCTGCTCTCGCTCAGTATTACCACGTGTCCTCACTATTTCCACTTGGTCCTCATCGTTTATTCCGCTGTGTCAATCTGCTCTCGCTCAGCATTACCACGTGTCCTCACCATTTCCACTTGGTCCTCATCGTTTATTCCGCTATGTCCATCTGCTCTCACTCAGTATTACCACGTGTCCTCACCATTTCCACTTGGTCCTCATAGTTTGTTCCGCTGTGTCCATCTGCTCTCGCTCAGTATTACCACGTGTCCTCACCATTTCCCCTTGGTCCTCATCGTTTATTCCGCTGTGTGCATCTGCTCTCGCTCAGTATTACCACGTGTCCTCACCATTTGAACTCGGTCCTCATCGTTTATTCCGCTGTGTCCATCTACTCTCACTCAGTATTACCACGTGTCCTCACCATTTCCACTTGGTCCTTATAGTTTGTTCCGCTGTGTCCATCTGCTCTCACGCAGTATTACCACGTGTCCTCACCATTTCCACTTGGTCCTCATAGTTTGTTCCGCTGTTTCCATCTGCTCTCGCTCAGTATTACCACGTGTCCTCACCATTTCCACTTGGTCCTCATAGTTTGGTCCGCTGTTTCCATCTGCTCTCGCTCAGTATTACCACGTGTCCTCACCATTTCCACTTGGTCCTCATAGTTTGTTCCGCTGTGTCCATCTGCTCTCGCTCAGTATTACCACGTGTCCTCACCATTTGCACTTGGTCCTCATAGTTTGTTCCGCTGTGTCCATCTGCTCTCGCTCAGTATTACCACGCGTCCTCACCATTTCCACTTGGTCCTCATAGTTTGGTCTGCTGTGTCCATCTGCTCTCACTCAGTATTACCACGTGTCCTCGCCATTTCCACTTGTTCCTCATAGTTTGTTCCGCTGTGTCCATCTGCTCTCACTCAGTATTACCACGTGTCCTCACCATTTCCACTTGGTCCTCATCGTTTGGTCTGCTGTGTCCATCTGCTCTCGCTCAGTATTACCACGTGTCCTCACCATTTCCCCTTGGTCCTCATAGTTTGGTCTGCTGTGTCCATCTGCTCTCACTCAGTATTACCACGTGTCCTCGCCATTTCCACTTGTTCCTCATAGTTTGTTCCGCTGTGTCCATCTGCTCTCACTCAGTATTACCACGTGTCCTCACCATTTCCACTTGGTCCTCATCGTTTGGTCTGCTGTGTCCATCTGCTCTCGCTCAGTATTACCACGTGTCCTCACCATTTCCACTTGGTCCTCATAGTTTATTCCGCTGTGTCCATCTGCTCTCGCTCAGTATTACAACGTGTCCTCACCATTTCCACTTGGTCCTCATCGTTTGTTCCGCTGTGTCCATCTGCCCTCGCTCAGTATTACCACATGTCCTCACCATTTCCACTTGGTCCTCATAGTTTATTCCGCTGTGTCCATCTGCTCTCGCTCAGTATTACAACGTGTCCTCACCATTTCCACTTGGTCCTCATCGTTTGTTCCGCTGTGTCCATCTGCCCTCGCTCAGTATTACCACGTGTCCTCACCATTTCCACTTGGTCCTCATAGTTTATTCCGCTGTGTCCATCTGCTCTCGCTCAGGATTACCACGTGTCCTCACCATTTCGACTTGGTCCTCATTGTTTGTTCTGCTGTGTCTATCTGCCCTCGCTCAGTATTACCACGTGTCCTCACCATTTCCACTTGGTCCTCATAGTTTATTCCGCTGTGTCCATCTGCTCTCGCTCAGTATTACCACGTGTCCTCACTATTTCCACTTGGTCCTCATCGTTTATTCCGCTGTGTCAATCTGCTCTCGCTCAGCATTACCACGTGTCCTCACCATTTCCACTTGGTCCTCATCGTTTATTCCGCTATGTCCATCTGCTCTCACTCAGTATTACCACGTGTCCTCACCATTTCCACTTGGTCCTCATAGTTTGTTCCGCTGTGTCCATCTGCTCTCGCTCAGTATTACCACGTGTCCTCACCATTTCCCCTTGGTCCTCATCGTTTATTCCGCTGTGTGCATCTGCTCTCGCTCAGTATTACCACGTGTCCTCACCATTTGAACTCGGTCCTCATCGTTTATTCCGCTGTGTCCATCTACTCTCACTCAGTATTACCACGTGTCCTCACCATTTCCACTTGGTCCTTATAGTTTGTTCCGCTGTGTCCATCTGCTCTCACGCAGTATTACCACGTGTCCTCACCATTTCCACTTGGTCCTCATAGTTTGTTCCGCTGTTTCCATCTGCTCTCGCTCAGTATTACCACGTGTCCTCACCATTTCCACTTGGTCCTCATAGTTTGGTCCGCTGTTTCCATCTGCTCTCGCTCAGTATTACCACGTGTCCTCACCATTTCCACTTGGTCCTCATAGTTTGTTCCGCTGTGTCCATCTGCTCTCGCTCAGTATTACCACGTGTCCTCACCATTTGCACTTGGTCCTCATAGTTTGTTCCGCTGTGTCCATCTGCTCTCGCTCAGTATTACCACGCGTCCTCACCATTTCCACTTGGTCCTCATAGTTTGGTCTGCTGTGTCCATCTGCTCTCACTCAGTATTACCACGTGTCCTCGCCATTTCCACTTGTTCCTCATAGTTTGTTCCGCTGTGTCCATCTGCTCTCACTCAGTATTACCACGTGTCCTCACCATTTCCACTTGGTCCTCATCGTTTGGTCTGCTGTGTCCATCTGCTCTCGCTCAGTATTACCACGTGTCCTCACCATTTCCCCTTGGTCCTCATAGTTTGGTCTGCTGTGTCCATCTGCTCTCACTCAGTATTACCACGTGTCCTCGCCATTTCCACTTGTTCCTCATAGTTTGTTCCGCTGTGTCCATCTGCTCTCACTCAGTATTACCACGTGTCCTCACCATTTCCACTTGGTCCTCATCGTTTGGTCTGCTGTGTCCATCTGCTCTCGCTCAGTATTACCACGAGTCCTCACCATTTCCACTTGGTCCTCATAGTTTGGTCTGCTGTGTCCATCTGCTCACACTCAGTATTACCACGTGTCCTCGCCATTTCCACTTGTTCCTCATAGTTTGTTCCGCTGTGTCCATCTGCTCTCACTCAGTATTACCACGTGTCCTCACCATTTCCACTTGGTCCTCATCGTTTGGTCTGCTGTGTCCATCTGCTCTCGCTCAGTGTTACCACGTGTCCTCACCATTTCCACTTGGTCCTCATCGTTTATTCCGCTGTGTCCATCTGCTCTCACTCAGTATTACCACGTGTCCTCACCAATTCCACTTGGTCCTCATCGTTTGATCTGCTGTGTCCATCTGCCCTCGCTCAGTATTACCACGTGTCCTCACCATTTCCACTTGGTCCTCATAGTTTATTCCGCTGTGTCCATCTGCTCTCGCTCAGTATTACAACGTGTCCTCACCATTTCCACTTGGTCCTCATCGTTTGTTCCGCTGTGTCCATCTGCCCTCGCTCAGTATTACCACGTGTCCTCACCATTTCCACTTGGTCCTCATCGTTTGGTCTGCTGTGTCCATCTGCTCTCGCTCAGTATTACCACGCGTCCTCACCATTTCCACTTGGTCCTCATAGTTTGGTCTGCTGTGTCCATCTGCTCTCACTCAGTATTACCACGTGTCCTCGCCATTTCCACTTGTTCCTCATAGTTTGTTCCGCTGTGTCCATCTGCTCTCACTCAGTATTACCACGTGTCCTCACCATTTCCACTTGGTCCTCATCGTTTGGTCTGCTGTGTCCATCTGCTCTCGCTCAGTATTACCACGTGTCCTCACCATTTCCCCTTGGTCCTCATAGTTTGGTCTGCTGTGTCCATCTGCTCTCACTCAGTATTACCACGTGTCCTCGCCATTTCCACTTGTTCCTCATAGTTTGTTCCGCTGTGTCCATCTGCTCTCACTCAGTATTACCACGTGTCCTCACCATTTCCACTTGGTCCTCATCGTTTGGTCTGCTGTGTCCATCTGCTCTCGCTCAGTATTACCACGAGTCCTCACCATTTCCACTTGGTCCTCATAGTTTGGTCTGCTGTGTCCATCTGCTCACACTCAGTATTACCACGTGTCCTCGCCATTTCCACTTGTTCCTCATAGTTTGTTCCGCTGTGTCCATCTGCTCTCACTCAGTATTACCACGTGTCCTCACCATTTCCACTTGGTCCTCATCGTTTGGTCTGCTGTGTCCATCTGCTCTCGCTCAGTGTTACCACGTGTCCTCACCATTTCCACTTGGTCCTCATCGTTTATTCCGCTGTGTCCATCTGCTCTCACTCAGTATTACCACGTGTCCTCACCAATTCCACTTGGTCCTCATCGTTTGATCTGCTGTGTCCATCTGCCCTCGCTCAGTATTACCACGTGTCCTCACCATTTCCACTTGGTCCTCATAGTTTATTCCGCTGTGTCCATCTGCTCTCGCTCAGTATTACAACGTGTCCTCACCATTTCCACTTGGTCCTCATCGTTTGTTCCGCTGTGTCCATCTGCCCTCGCTCAGTATTACCACGTGTCCTCACCATTTCCACTTGGTCCTCATAGTTTATTCCGCTGTGTCCATCTGCTCTCGCTCAGTATTACCACGTGTCCTCACCATTTCGACTTGGTCCTCATAGTTTATTCCGCTGTGTCCATCTGCTCTCGCTCAGTATTACCACGTGTCCTCACCATTTCGACTTGGTCCTCATAGTTTATTCCGCTGTGTCCATCTGCTCTCGCTCAGTATTACCACGTGTCCTCACCATTTCCACTTGGTCCTCATAGTTTGGTCTGCTGTGTCCATCTGCTCTCGCTCAGTATTACCACGTGTCCTCACCATTTCGACTTGGTCCTCATAGTTTATTCCGCTGTGTCCATCTGCTCTCGCTCAGTATTACCACGTGTCCTCACCATTTCGACTTGGTCCTCATTGTTTGTTCTGCTGTGTCCATCTGCTCTCGCTCAGTATTACCACGTGTCCTCACCATTTCGACTTGGTCCTCATTGTTTGTTCTGCTGTGTCCATCTGCCCTCGCTCAGTATTACCAGGTGTCCTCATAGGACATTCTAATACTAACAGATTGGGGATGAATGATGGCTCAAACAGTGGTACTTATGGCTTCAAAAATTGCTTTCTAACTTTCTAATGCAAAAGTGCAGTATCCTTTAAACAAGCAGCAAGAATACACCACGAGCTAAGAAACAGCCCTTCAATATTACATGTTTTATGCTTAAAAAGTACATTGATGCTCTTGGAAATCAGTCGCTGCTATGAGCAATCTTTACTTTGTGTTTTCTTGTTGTTAGAGAGTTTCGAATTGTTCAAAATAATCGAAAGCCCGTGACTATGAAGTCAGATCAGTGATTCGTTTTTTGAATGCGAAAAATATTACTCCAGCAAACATTCATCCCGATCGTGTGAGGTTTATGGGGAAACAATAGTGCGTGATGTAATGGTGGGGAAGTGGTTGTCAGTTTAATAAAGGTCGTGAAAGTGTGCGTGATGACCTGCGGGCGGCCGAACATCCATGGATGTTTTGGTGCGAGCTGTGGAAGCAAACATTCGTGAAGACATACGTTTCACCATATCGGTGCTGTCTTCATATTTTACACAAATTTCAAGATCAGACCTTTAGACTTAGGATTTCGGAAATATTGCTCAAGATGGGTACCCAAAGATCTTATTGATGAGCACAAGAACAAGCAATGTGCCGCGCGATATGCTAGGGAATGCTATGATTTGCTAACGCACATGATTACAGGTGATGGGACACGAGCGTCTCGCATCACCCCTGACTCAAAGCAACACTCTATGGAGTGTGAGGCAGTATTTTTAACACTTAAATGATTTCAGTCTAATTATATAATAAATAAAGTCAATAACAGCCTGCCTTAAAGCAATATGTGTATATAACAATATATAAAAAGTGTATATTACAGTCATTGTAAATGTTTATATTATTGTATACATGTTCAATAATGTTATATGAATGTATTACGTGATTTAATAATGTAGGAGCTGTGAGAATAATAGGTTAAAAGCAGCTAACAATGAGGTAACCTTGAAGCATTAATGAGTAAAAAAGTGTAATAATGCTACTAATCATTCTTGGAGCAAAAATAATTTAATTTTTGTGACAGTTTATAAAATAGCCAATCAACATCCAGAAAAAGCTTAAGTTAAATACAGGTATTCTAGTGGATTAGGAATAACCAATCAGAGACTTGAAATACAGAAATTTACAAATTTAGGTGGTTGAAATCTAGTCAGTTGCTTGCAGACAGCGCTCATAACTGGACGCGTTGGTTGTTGACAGTGTTCCTAACCAGACGCGAGATGCGTCCTCGAGAAATTTAATACGTATTCGTGTGAGACGAAAATAGTTTACGTGTTAAGAAGTGCAAGTAATTAATAAAAGAATCTCACAGCTCTCTATATCAGTGAAGTGTTATTTAAATTGTGTCAAAAATTAAAAAAAAAGCAGTGAATTAAAAATTATAATCTGTGTAAGCCTATATTCTTCAGCCGCACTACGCCCTGCTAAGACATCCGTGTCTCTTAACAATAATACTGACGCAGCCGAGGCAAACATAAATATATAATATTTAAAGAAACATTCAAAACTACAAAGTTAATATTTTTAAACATTTGGGGCGAAGGCTACCGGAAACTTTTTACTATACGTGCGGTTGCAACTACTTCAAGTTCGGCTCCCCAACAGTTGAACTACAATACAACTCCTACAACAAAATAACTTCAAGTGGAGGCACACAACATCCTCCGTGAAGAAGAAATTCAAACAGACGATATTCACTCGCAAGACTTGTGCACGGTTTCCGGGACAGACAGGGTAATGTGCTGGTTGTTACGACAATAAACAAAGACGTCTGTTGTGAGACACTATGAAGCTCTGCCATGTAATACTGAACAAAAGGCGTGGAATGCCTTTCGCGTGGAATCCTTCTGGATCATGACAATGCCCACCCACACTCAACCATACAAACTCAAGACCTGATCGCATCATTTAGTTGGGAACAATTCGACCACCCTCCCTACAGTCCGGATTTGGTACCAAATGATTTTCAAATGTTTCTTCATCTGAAAAAATTTCTTCGTGGAAAACGTTTCAACGACGATGATGTTGTAAAACAAGAAGTACAGACTTAGCTTTCTTCACAGGTGGCATCATTCTTTGACGAAAGCAAACAAAAACGTTACGACAGGCGCTTGAATAAAGGCGATGACTATGTAGAGAAGTAGTGTAAGGTAATGATTGATAATTAAGTATTTGAAAAGTAATTTTTGTTATTTTTTAAAAAACTATCGGTATTTGCTTTAAAAACACATCGTAAATCCAGTAAAATAATGTGCAAAAATATTCTTCTGTATAATTTCCAAATAAGTTTACTTTTTGTCCATTTTAATACAATTACCCTAGCATGAAAACACAAATTTTGAGAAAAGATTTCATGAATTTCAGAAATACCTGATGCCCACTGTGCTTTAAAATGCCAGGAATGATGAAAATAATAAAACTATATATCAGAATACATCAGTTACAACATACTATGTACTACATCTGTACTCTGGTGGCTAGCATGCTAACTTTCAAATCCATAGGTCCCGCGTTCAATTCCCGGCTGGAGTATGGGGGTTTTTCTTTAGCCAGGAGAGAGAGCGTAAATGTGTGAGTGAAATTAATGTTCATAAAGAAATCCCAAATAAACAAACCCAGAGGTGGACAAAAGTAAACGATTGATCATTATTGCCGATGAGAAATTGTTCCAAAGTGAAGTAGTTATTGTTTTTACGTTATTATTATTTGCCCCACGTTTTGGAAGCCAACTTGAAGTAGGAGTTGTATTATAGTTCAACTGTTGGGGAGCCAAACTTGAAGTTGGTTGCAACCGCACGTATAGGTCCCGCTTTCCGGTAGCCTTCGCCCCAAATGTACTTTCCGGTGGCCTTTGCCCCCCCAAAAAAATTTGTTTAAAAATATTAACTTTGTAATTTGTCTGTTTCTTTAAATATTATATATTTATGTTTGCTTTGGCTGCGTCAGTATTAGTTTTAGAGACATGAATTTCTTAACAGGGCGTGATGCGGCTGAGGTATGTAGGCTTACAAAGATTATAATTTTTAATTCACTCCTTTTTATTAATTCTTGACACGATTTTAATAACACTTCACTGATATAGAGATCTGTGAGATTCCTTTGTTAATTACTTGAACTTTTTAACACGTAAACTATTTTTGCCTCACACAAAATACATATTAGATTTCTCGAGGACACATCTCGCGTCGGGAACACTGTTTTCAGCAACGCGTCCACTTATGAGCACTGTCTACAAGCAACTGACTTTGTTTGTACCGCCTACGTTTGTAAATTTCTGTATTTCAAGTCTCTGATTGGCTATTTCTGATCCAATAGAATACTTTTACTTAAGTTAAGCTTTTTCTGGTTGTTGATTGCTATTTATTAAACTGTTTCAAAATTTACATTATTGTTGCTCCAATAATGACTAGTAGCATTATTAAAACATTCCTACTCATTATTGACCCAAGGTTACCTCATTGTTAGCAACTTTTAACCGATTATTCTCACAACTCCTACATTATTAAATGACGTAATACATTCAGATAGCATTATTACACATGTATACAATAATACAAACATTTACAATGACTGTAATATACACTTTTTATATATTGTTACATACACATATTGCTTTAAGGCGGGCTGTTATTGAATTATATATTATATAATTAGACTGAAATCATTTAAGTGTTAAAAATACTGCTTCAAAAGCAAAGTTGTTAAAGGCGGTATATAAATGGAACAAAAATAAATACTATGTGTGTCAAAAGAGTGCTCTTTGTAGAGTTTTTATTCCTAAATGAAACAGCTTTTTTATAACACCTGGCTTTTGTTCAGTGGACATGTGGGGTTTTTGAAATTCACAATACATTTGGTCGCAGTTCCAATATCCTCAGTATTGCCAACGGTGGAAACCTTCTATGGCCATGTCGAGTTTATGGAACAGCCAATATCCATAGCAACTTAAAGGCTTTCAGCTTGAACAATGCATTTTAAGCTGGGGAGATTGCAAAATGTTCGATGAAAGGTTTTAATGAATGCTCTAACAGTGTGGAAATAACACTAGAGGGCTCTTCAACAGACTTTTGTTTGTTGCTTCCTCTCTCAGCCGCCTCTGCCTTTGTTTACCCAAGTTTTGTTCCGCATCATTTCAAAGCGCAACACGAAATAAACAAGCCACCTCGTGGGAAGGCTCCAATATGTTACCTCTGTAATCCCTTGGTTAGCACGTAGAGTATTGCAAACATCCAAGGAAGTTCATTACCTAAATCCTTGGAAACGCTACTTAACAAGGTTTTTGCCACATTGTGAAAATAGGCACATTGTCATGTTTTATGAGCTGTTAACGAATATGAACATGAAAATGCTCCATCGACCTCAATTGACTTGGAAATCGTTAAAATAGTGTGTTTAAAAACAAGTTAACATTGCCGAAAGTCTAAATTATTGAACAATGGACCTACAGGATGTAACAAAAATGTACGGCACAAATTGCAGGACACATTCCTCACACGTAGGCGAAAAAATTATGTTATATGAACACGGGTCTGAAAACGCTTTGCTACCATGTTACAGCTCATTTTCTCCAAATCATTAATCATGGGAAACACAAGAATAGAACGTACCAGCATACCACATGCAACTCTTTCTCACAGGAGATGTTCAATATGCCTTCCGTGAGCCGTCGTAGTGAATCCCGGATGCGCTGATGTATCCCTGGAGTATTACATATGGTTTCACAGCCTTCCGTAATACGGGCACGGAGACTCTGAACATCTGGTACGGAAGTTCGATACACAAGAACTTTCAAATGCCCCCACAAATAAAAGTCCAATGGGTTTAGGTCTGGAGAGCGTGGAGGCCAGGAAATTATTCCACCTCCACCTATCCATCTGTCACCGAATCTGTTATTTAAAAGCCGACGGACGTTAACACTAAAATGAGGAGGTGCCCCATCGTGTATGGAGTACATGTTTTGTCTCATAGCTAAAGGCACATCTGCTAATAGATCAGGTAGAACATTCTCCACGAAATTATGTTAACTTTTTTCGTTGAGCCTGGGTGGAAGAACGTGAGACCCTGCCAAACAGCCACCAACAATGCCGGCCCAAACATTTTTCTGTCAATGTTTGTTAGTGACTTGCTTCAACAGTTGCGTGAGGATTGACGTCAGCCCATACATGACGATTGTGATAATTTACAATCTGATCTCGTTGACATGACACCTCATCTGTGAACAGCACCGTTGCACTAAAATTAGGGTTGACACTTTGTTTCATAAATTTTTCGCAGAAGCGTACCCGTGCAGGAAAATCAGCTGTTAATAGTGCCTGCACACGCTGTAAATGGTATGGATACAGCCGAACCTTGTGTAACACTCGCCAGACAGTCACGTAGTCAACATTCATTTAAAGCTACTTGTCTTGTACTGACACTAGGGTCGTCGTCAACTGCCTGAAGAATTGCCGCCTCCCGTTGCGGTGTCCTAGTCCTTCTAGGCCTCCCTCGGTCGCGAGGATCAGGCTGAAAAGCTCCATGTTCGCTAAGACGATGGCTTCAATGGCTTCAAACGTTTTCCTGTCTGGGCACCTTTGTCCTGGAAATCTCTCCCGGTACAAACGTTGAGCGCAAGCGCCATTGCCGTCTACTAATCCATGCATCAAATGGACAACTGTCAGCTCTGCATTTATGTACACTGCCATTGCACGAGCCAAGTCTGTGATCAACTCTACTAGTACGTAGTAACCCGTGTGCTTGCCAAGGTCGTACTGCTCACTGGAACAGTTGATGTTACCTGTAAACAAGCAATGACTAAGTCGCATGGCAACAGCGATATGTAAAACAAAACACTGGTGGTGCACCCACGATAATGACAACGTAACCAGACGTAACCTAGAGTGCATGTCCCCCATGATTCTACGTTCTCTTCGTATGTGTTTCCCATGATTAATGAGTTGTGGAAAATGAGCTGTAACATGGAAACAAAGCGATTCCAGGCTCATGTTCGTATAACATAATTTCTTCGTCTACGTATGAGGAATGTGTCCTGCAATTTGTGCCGTACATTTTTGTTACATTCTGTATAAATTCTCCAGATGTTCTCTAAACCAGCTTTCACAAATTCTTAGAATCAAAGACTGTGGTTCTTGAAAGCAGAAACGTGTTTTTCAAGAATGTGCATATACTTAAGTGCACATAGCTTAAAATACAATATTGTAGTAAATCTCCACTCTGCAATAGAGTTTTCATTTTGAAAAGTGTTGCATACTAAGGAACTATTTTGTGCCATGCTTTGTATTCTGGAACTTGCTGTTGAATAATCGCATGGCACTACACTACGCGGGGGTGGGCGTCCTCTTAAATGATGACTCAATATTAAACAAGAACATATACACACAAAATAAACCACGTTATCCAATATTATCACTGAACAGAACAAAATAATACTTATACGGCAAAAAAAATATATTTGCCGGAAAAGAACAATAATAATAATAAGCCTTGACTAACAGTTAGGGATATATGAGGGCGGTTTGATAAATCAGTGGCTTTTTAAAGAAAATAACAATGTTTTCCAAAAAATCAATTTTATTTTTAAACATAGTCTCCTTTCAATTCACTACACGTTGTCCAACGTTTCTCCAATTTCTTTTAACCCTTCCAAAAATATGATTTTTTGAAGTTTGTAAAATATAAGCCTGTTTCTGCCATGATGTGTTCACTGGACGTCAATTTCTTCCCAGCGAGCAAACCTTTCAGGTTTGCAAAGAGGAAGAAGTTGCTCGGAGCCAAATCTGGAGAATATGGTGGGTGAGGTAGTAATTCGTAGCCAAATTCCACAAATGTTGCGATGGCAATGGCTGACTTGTGTGCGGGTGCATTTCCTGGTGAAAGAGAATCTTTTTCTTCAGCAAATGGGATCGTTTCTTTAACAATTTCTTGTGAAACTGATCCAGCATGGTCGGGATGTCTATCACCCCTTTTGAATCCCAAGAGACAACAGCCATAATTTTTCCTGCCGACGGAATGGTTTTCGCTTTCTTTGGAGCAGGTTCGCCGAAGGAAATCCACTGCTTTGGTTGTTGTTTGGTTTCAGGTTGATAGTGATAGATCCAAATTTCATCAACCGTGATATAACGTCGCAAAAACTCATTTGGGTTGCGCTGGAACATGTTCAAACATTCCTGTGAAATGGTCACATGATTCCGATTATTCTCAACTGTAAAGCTTTCGCGGCAGCCATCTTGATGACAGCTTTCTCATACCCAAAAATCCGTGCAGAATGTTGTACACCCGTTCACTCGAGATGTTTACGGTCTTGCCTATCTCACGGATTTTCACTCGGCGGTCTTCAAACACAGTATCGTGAACTTTATTCACCGTTTCTTCTGTTGTGACCTCAACCGGCCGTCCTGTGCGTGCGGCTTTCTTGTGCTCGAACGGCCACATTGAAATTCTGTGAACCACTTGTGAACCATGCCATGTGATGGAGCTTGGAGATGGATAATACTTGTTCAGCTTTTCTTCCGTTTCCTTCACCGTCTTACCACGCAAAACACCGTCAGAACACGAAATTCACTTTGCTGCATTTTCAACGAAGCAGTACACATCTGCTTATTTTAGACGCTCTCAATAATGTTCTAAGAAAAAAAAAATGACGACGAATGTTTACGATTATACACTGGATAGATGTAAGACTTGGGTGCAAACAAGAAACCTGCGATTAGAACGCCATCTCTCGTCAAAGCCATGGACTTGTCAATCCGCCCTCGTATAACCTGTGGCATTATCAAGATAAAAAATCTGATGTGTTACACTCACATGACTTTCTCTACTCTTGTGCAATCTATTTTTACAAACGCTTATTCTCCATATGCTTCATGTTAATCGGGATATCGATATATTAATCTTATGGTTAATTTTCTTGTAGGTACAAGGGGAATTGCTAGGCTTTAAGCGATAGTCAAATGTTTTAAGAGCTGGTTGCTATGTGGAGTATTCCACTCTCTTTGCATTACCAGGACATAAAAAATGAATAACGAATTCCCAATTGAGAAAAAGTATAAGTATTGGAAAACTTAAGGGAATAACAAGTAATATCTTGAAAATAGTTCAGTCAACAAAGAAAATGTATATCATAAACTGTGTATTTTAACGCGATCTACATTTTTATATAGTAAAATTTTGTCTACCTCTTATGGTTTACCAGTTATGCAAACGTCGTTCACAATGAAGAACAGTTTTGGAGACATTCCCAGAAAATTCAGGATATACATTTTATTTGTCATGAAAGTATCTTAAATATATGATATTTTAATCCAAATAGTTAGAGCCATTTTTGATAAAATTAAAATTTTCGAAAAATGCTCCATGTAAAGGGTAATCTGTGGTGGGGGGATTATCTTGAAAACCTTCGCGTCGCATCTCTGGAAGATACTGAACCTAAATACCAAGTTTGGTGTTTATCCGACTGTTCGTTTCTGAGTTATGCTGTTCACAGACACACACACACAGACGCACAGACAGACACACATACATACACACGGACATGTTTCCGAAAGTACTTTTATGGATTCATGGGATCTCAAAATATGTATTTCCGTTGAAATCTCGGTATCGAATTTTTGGGTGGAATACAATACTTCCCCTACTTACTATACGTAGTAGAGAAAGTAAAAAAGTTACCGCGAATTGAAGAATGTCAAACAGGAACAATTTCGGAATTAGCGTACAACACAAAATAGGTTACATGCCTATTACAGAAAACTGTCAATAATAACATAATGCAGTGAACAAGCTGTCACCTTTACAGATTTTTATAAAGTATCAAGTGTCGAGTATCGGTGTTCAAAAATCAGTATCGATATCGAGTATCGAAAAATAGTGGAATCGTCCCATACTAACTTCAATCATGCGTTTCTTTCTTGGTATTGCAATTTTCACAAACAGCAGTGTATTAAGCATGGAAAGTTGGATAAAAGTTTTAAATTAATTCATATTTTAAAAAGTTGAAGGTTTTATATTTTATTGCCTTCCTCTCTAACTCTCCCACAAATATCAATACAACAGTCCGTTCTTCTAGGCCAATTAGCTCGGATTTAACAGAGTAGTTATTATTATTATTACCAAAACTTCAATGAAGTGAAGCATCCGATGATAATGGTTTTGTTTTTCTACTTCACAATTTTACCCTGCAAATTATACGAGCCATTCAAACGGGTTTTCTAACTTCTTCCATTATCAACTTCCGCGATAGATGCCGTCTCCTTCCTTTCTCTTAGGAAAATATTTCAGCGTCAACAAAGGAAATTTCTGCAGACGCGCTGAGTAGATGGGCGCCTGAAAATGTCCTTTCCAAATGCAGATGTCAGCCCTAGATGGCGAGAAGAGGCAAAGCAGTGGCGGCTTGTAGAAGAATTTCTGAAAGACTGACTTTGCAATTATTTTTACATTTCGGTAAGAAGAAGAAATATTAAATTCCACCCAAAAATTCGATACAAAGATTCCAAAGAAAATACAAGTTTTGAGGTCCCCAGAATCCAAAAAGGTAGTTTTAGATAAAAGTCCATGCACAACCACTCACAACTGAAAAGACGGTTAGCTCCTTAGAGCCTGGTGTACCATATTTGATACAACGGTGTTCTATTAAGTTTTTAGATTTTAAAGGGATTGTTTTCTAAATTCATATTAAACTATCACCAATAAAACACAAGTATTAGCTGTTATATTTTGTAAAAATATTAAATTCTGCAATAAAACTGTACTGTGTTTTTCTTACTTTCCCTACCACGTGCACAGTAGATACAGAAGGCATTGCATTCCAGTTAAAAATTCCACACCCTCATTTCTCCAGAAGTATGTTTTTAGGCTACCTGAATCCAAATAACGCATTTTTGGAAACAAGTCAGTGTGTGTTTGTGTATGTCAGTGAACAGCATAGCCCAAAAACAAAAAGTCGTATGAAAGATAAACTATTAAAGATATTTAGATTGCAAATAAAATTTATATTTTGAATTTTCTGGGAATACACTCTGAAGTCGTTCAATTTTAACAATCCTGCATAACTGGTAAACGCAAATCTCTTTTAAACACACAATTCATTTCAAATAAGTTTTTTTTGGCATAAGCCATTTCTGGGATATCCGTCATTAGCGATTGCATGAAAACAATATGGAATTTTAAGGCCAGCATACAGCGTCCAGTTCTAAAACATTTGACTATCGCTGTTCTCGTTTTATCTGTAACGAAATGTGTAACGTAGCTATTTCTGAAAAGGTTTATTCGGATTAAAATGTAGTAAATATAAAATAAGCCTTAGTAAGAATCATTTGTATACCCACCAATAAATAATAGAGGTAGAGAAAGCCATGTGCATGTATCACATCATATTTTTACTTTCTCTACTACGTATAGTAAGTAGGGGAAGTATTGCATTCCACCCAAAAATTCGATACCGAGATTTCACCGGAAATACATGTTTTGAGACCTCCTGAATCCAAGAAAAGCATTTTTGGAAACATATCCGTGTGTGTGTGTCTGTGTGTGTGTGTGTCTGTGTGTCTGTGTGTCTGTGAACAGCATAACTCAAAAACGAACAGTCGGATAAATACCACACTTGGTATTTAGGTTCAGTATCTTCCAGAGATGCGACACGAAGGTTTTCAAAAAAATCCCCCCACCCCAGACTACCCTTTACATGGAACATTTTTCGAAAATTTTAATTTTCTCAAAAATGGCTCTAACGAGTTTGATGAAAATATCATATGTTTAAGATAATGTCATGAGAAATGAAATGTATATCTCGAATTTTCTGGGAATGTCTCCAAAAGTATTCTTCATTGTGAACGACTTTTGCATAACTGGCAAATCATAAGAGATAGACAAAATTTTACTACACAAAAAATGTAGATCGTGTTAAAATACACAACTTATGACATATACATTTCTTTTGTTGAGTGAACCGTTTTCGAGATATTGCTTGTTATTTCCTTAAATTTTCCAATACTTATACTTTTTCTCAAATTCGTTATTCATTTTTTTTATGTCCTGGACATGCAAAGAGCATGGAATACGCCACATAGCAACCAGCGTTAAAATATTTGACTATCGCTTAAAAGCTATCATATTCCCCTTGCATCTACAAGAAAATTAGCAATAAGATTGACATCTCCATATCTCGATTAACATGAAGGATATGGAGAATAAGTGTTTGTAAAAATAGTTTGTAGAGGAGTAGAGAAAGTCATGTGAGTGTAACACATCAGATTTTTTTAAAATAATAAGCAAAGCCCATGCAACTGCAGTCAAAAGTAACCCGGTCAGCATCCAAGCGTCACATCACACCAGTTATTTCACTTGGGTCCTCCCCGTCATTTACCTTAGCAGTCGCTGGAATCGAATTCACGACGTTTATCTTCGAATAAATGACCAGTGCATTTCGTCTCGCTTTAATGATCACGGCTATTCAAATCTTTTCCGTTGTGTTGCCTTGAAAAGCATGTATCTACACTGCCGTTTGTGAAAATTGCAACACCAAGAAGGAAACGCATGAATTCAATGAATTTAATACCACAGGTTAGGTACGTGACAAGTAACAAATAATAAACTTTTCAAATCTATACATGACCTTTGAGCCCTAATATTCAGTATTTGGTGTGGCCTCCATGCGCTGCAATTAGAGCTGTTATACGCCGTGACATTGAATCAAAAGGTTCTGAATAATTTGCTGAGAGATTTCCCTCCACGCAGTTTGTATTCGAGCCCACAAATCCGTGACACTGATTACTGGAGGACCGTGATGCACCAGGTGTCGACCAACGTATCCCAGACATGATCGATGGGCGACATGTCAGGGGAACGTGCAGGCCAGGGAAGCAATCGTACCCGCCGCTCTTCGAAGAAGGCTTGTACATTCCTCGCAATATGTGGCCGGGCATTGTCCTGTTTAAATGTGTCCTGTGAAAATACCTGAAGCAGGGGGAGTACCTCAGGCTCTACAACCACCGTTAGGTACCGGTTGTGTTCAAAGTGCCCTCAATCCGTAGGAGGCGAGATCGGTTGTTGTAACCAATGGCGCCTCAAACCATCACACCTGGTGTTTGTCCGCTATGCCGCTTAACGATGCATCCCTCCAGGTTGCGCTCACCACGGTACCGCCAGACAAGTATGCGACCATCACTGTAGGACACGTTGAAGTGGGACTCGTCCGAAAAGATTACATTTGGTCACTCAGCACCCCTGTGACAGTGTTCACGTGCCCATTGCAGGTGGAAGAGCTTGTGGTTTCTGGACAATGGAAGCCGACGTAATGGCAAGCATGCAACCAGTCTAACCTGCAGCAGACGTCGATGAACCGTTGATGCAGACAAGTTCACACCTGTTGCAGTGCTCCAGCGTCGAGCCAACACTGTGGATGAAGCTGTACGGTCTGTTATGGCCATGCGGACAAGATGACGGTCATCCCGTATTGTGGTCATGTTTCGTGGTCCAGTACTCGCTCTTTGCTGCGTAGGACCTTCCTCTATCCACTGCTTCCACACACGCATCACTGTCGTAGCAGCATGCCTTGTACTACCGGTCTTTCACGCCCAATATAGATTGGGACGCTAAGGACAACAGCAGCTAAAGAGCGTCCATACATAAAAACTCAACTTTAGTCCACGGAGGGCGACTTTACGAATCAGAGGAAGAGTGGCATATATAACAAAATAATTCCAGCATTAAGGGGTTAAATATGAAGCTTTATATTTAAGTTCAGCCTCTATCAAGGAGCAATTAACAAAATTCCTCCACCTGAAGCTACCGTTTACATGCATATTAACTGTTTACATTTTATAAAAAGTGCTCTAACGATTTTATTAAAGTACTATATTGTTCTAGTACTGTTGGGAGTTCACTTCACTAATGTCACTATGTCCAAGATAATATAGTTCAATTGTCCCTCCCTTCACTTCTGCCTTCGTGACGCAGCCTCTTAACGCCCGACTTCACTCGGGGGTGCAACACAAGACTTCCACAACCCTCGCTCTGCAGTAGCACTCACTGCACGTTACAACAGTCGTCACCAATTCGCTTGGAGAATCGGTCACTGACTGACTTACTTGAACTTCTCAACAACCCCACTACCCACAACTCAGCTCTACTGTTGCGAGCACACTCCCTTATATACGGCTGCAGAATTATTGGAAAGACATGCTGAATGTTCTGGAAAGCCCGACAACAGAAAAATTCAGAATGACCACCTTACGGCTAGAAGACCTTCCTGGAATTGTTTACATCAGCTGGAAACTCTTCCCAGTAAACTACGGCTAGTTTGTGCTGAAGATCAAGATATTGCCACAATATGTTTGGCATATTTGCATTATAATATATAATATGGGGCAGTATTTTTAACACTTAAATGATTTCAGTCAAATTATATAATATGTAAATTCAATAACAGATCGCCTTGAAGCAATATGTGTATGTAATAATTTGCAAAGTGTATGTAACAGTCATTGCATATGCTTATATTATTGTAAACATGTTCAATAATGTTATGTGGATGCATTACGTAATTTAATAATGTAGGAGTTGTGAGAATAATAAGTTAATAGTTGCTAACAATGAGGTAACAATGAGGTAACCTTGAGGCAATAATGAGTTTGAGAGTTTAATAATGCTACTTCTGATTATTGGAGTAACAATAATGTAATTTTAGTGACAGCTTATAAAATAGCCAATCAACAACCAGAAAAAGCTTTAGTTAAATGAATGTATTCTATTGGATTAGGAATAGCCAATCAAAGACTTGAAATACAGAAATTTACAAGTTTAGAAGGTTGAAATCAATTCAGTTGCCTGCAGACAGTGCTCATAACTGGATGCGTTGGTTGTGTGTCCTCGAGAGACTTAATACGTATTCGTATGAGACGAAAATAGTTTACGTATTAAAAAGTACAAGTATTTCTGAAAAACATCTCATAACTCTCTCTCTCTCTATCAGTTAAGTGTTATTTAAATCGTGTCAAGCATTAATAAAAGGAGTGAAGTAAAATTATAATCTGTGTAAGCCTGCATTCTTAGTTGCACCACAACCCTGCCAAGAGAAACGTGTCTCTAACAATAATACTGACGCAGTCGAGGCAAACATAAATATTTAATACTTAAGGAAACAGTCAAATTACAAAGTTTATAATTTTTAAATTTCGGGCGAAGGCTACCGTAAACTGTTTACTATACGTGCGGTTGCAACTATTCAAGTATTCGGCTCCCCAACAGTTGAAATATAATACAACTCCTTCAATAGAAACGACCTCAAATTGACGCCCAAAGCGTGGTAAAAATAACGTAACAAACCATCTTCTTCAAATTGGCGTCCATACGTGGAGCTAATGAAAATAACTACTTCAATTTCTAGAAAACTTAAGGTATATATTTTATTTGTCATATAAATATCTTTCATGCATAATATTTTAATAAAAATCGTTAGAGCAATTTTTTAGAAAATAAAAAATTCCAAGAAATGTTCCATGTAATATGTAGTTTGGTGTGAGGGCATTTGTGTCGCATCTTCAGCAGTATTGTACTAAATATCACTTTTGGTATTTATCCTACTTTTCGTTTTGAGGTATGCTGTTCACAAACACGCGCGCGCGCGCACACACACACACACACACACACCTGTTTCTAAAACCGCTACTTTTGGATTCAGGAGGCCTCAAAGCATGTATTTCCGAAAAAATCTCGGTAAACAATTTTTAGAGGAATGCAAATATCTTCTCATCCTACTATGTACGTGGTAGACAAAGTAAAAATTCAATAACTAACGCATTTTAGGCGGTTTCTCGAAACAAAGAAAGACAGTCTTCTGTATCATTCATCTTGTGAGCCAGCTTTCCACCAAAACCTGCACACAGAGTCATTTGTTATCAACTGTTTTACTATCACGCTTCCCTTTCAAAAGAAATGATATATTGGCGTCCCTGTTTTTGTCACGTGGCACCAGCAACAGTTATAAATTCTCATCTCTCAAAATTGTGTAATCCTTGCTATATTTTCTTCCATGACATCATTTTCTGAATGTATACATGTCGTATTTGCGACTACTGCATGTATAGAGGGGTGTTAATCATATTGGCTATACTTTGAGGCAGCATTTTTAACACTTAAATAATTTCAGTCAAATTATATAATAAAATAATATAATAACAGCCCGCCTTAAAGCAATATGTGTATGTAACAATATATAAAAAGTGTATATTACAGTCATCGTATACATGTTCAATAATGCTATGTGAATGTATTACGTAATTTAATAATGTAGGAGCCGTGAGAATAATAGGTTAAACGTTGCTAACAATGAGGTAACAATTAGATAGCCTTGAGGCAATAATGAATTTGAAAGTTTAATAATAGTACTAGTGATTCTTGGACGCAATAATGTAATTTTAGTGACAGTTTGTAAAATAGCCAATCAACAACCAGAAGAAGCTTTAGTTAAATGAAGGTATTCTGTTGGATTAGGAATAGCCAATAATAGACTTTAAATATAGAAATTTACAAATTTAGGCGGTAGAAATCAAGTCAGTTGCTTGTAGACAGCACACATAACTTCACACGTTGCTTGTAGACAGTGTTCCTAACCGGACGCGAGGTGTGTCCTCGAGAAATTTAATATGTATTTTGTGTGAAAAATAGTTTACGTGTGCAAGTATTTAATAAAAGAATCTTACAGCTCTCTATATCAGTGAAGTGTTATTTAAAGCGTGTCAAGAATTAATAAAAAGGAGTGAATAAAAAAATTAAAATCTATAAACCTACATTCTTCAGCCGCACCACGCCTTGCAAACAAATCCATGTCTCTAACAATAATACTGATGCATTCAAGGCAAACATAAGTATACAATATTTAAAGAAACAGTCAAATTACAAAGTTAATATTTTTAAATTTTTGGGGCGAAGGCTACCGGGTACCATACGTGCGGTTGCAACTACTTCAAGTTCGGCTCCCCAACAGTTTAAATATAATACATCTTCACACTGACTTCCCATACGTAGCAGAAACAAACCTTCTTCAAATTGGCTCCCAAAACGTGAGGCAAATAACAATACAGTAAAATAGCTTCTTCAATTTCAAAACGGACTTGTGAAAAAATCTGATGGGTTACATTCAGATGACCTTTTCTGCTCACTGTCGTTTATTTTTATATAGCTTTTACAATTATTACAAAGGTCGTCCTTTCTAATGGCCCCATATAGCCTACAACCTTCGGATTTAGCTATTTTCACCAAGTTATGACTGGATCCATTGTAGTGGACGAGGATGGCGGTAGAATGGACTCCAAACCATGTTGGCCCTTGAGGATATTTCACAGGAGCAGTCAGAGGTGAAGGCATGTATAGGGCTAACTTAAACCGGAAATAGATGCCTGGAACCCCGCACCTTCAGTAGAGAGCCGGAAAGGAAACCACTGCGCTACCCCAATGCCCCCCAAAAATGTTATTTGATAAGAATTACGTTCTTTATGTAATAAGATTTTATCTATCTTTTACGATGTACCAATTATGTAAAAATCATTCAAAATTAAGAGGCCATTCCCAGAAAATGAATATTTAGATAGAATTTCTATATAAATATCTTAACTACACAGTGCTTTAATAATAATAATAATAATAATAATAATAATAATAATAATAATAATAATAATCGTTGTAGCTATTTTTGGGAAAATAAAAAAATATCTGATGGATGCATTCATATGACCTTCTCTATCCTCTACCTTTATTAGTGGGTATACAAACTATTCTTACTAAAGCTTATTTTTGTAGCAACCACATTGTAATCCAAATAAACCTTTGCAGAAATAGCTACATTACACATTTCGTTATAGATACAAAGAGAACAGCGATAGTCAAATGTTTTAAGAACTGGACGCTATACGCTGGCCTTAAAATTCCATACTGTTTCCATGACAACGCGAGAAACATCTGAAGATCGATGAGACTTAGAAGGAATGATGAAGTATTGAACAAATCGAACCGTTAATAGCTGATCTCTAGGAAATACCTGATGCTACAAAAAGGTTTATTTGAAATAAATTATATTTTAAGAGATCTACATTTTTACTTTCTCTAATACGTATAGTGGTTTGAGGATGTATTGCATTCCACCCAAAAATTCGATACCGAGATTTCACCGGAAATACTTCTTTTGAGGTGGCCTGAATCCAAATAAAGCACCTTTGGAAACATGCCCGTGTGTGCGTGCGTGTGTAATGTATACGTCTGTCTATCTGTCAACAGCATAACTCAAAAACGAAAAGTCGGATAAATACCAAACCGTATTTGAGTAGTATCTTCCAAGGATGCGACACGAAGATTTTCAAAAAAATCTCACCCCCTACAAACTTGATTAAAATAACGTATGTTTAAGATATATTTATGATAAATGAAATATATATCTTGAATTTCTGTGAATGTCCCAAAAAGTCCTCTTCATTCTGAAATGACTTTTGCATAACTGGTAAACCGTAAAAGATAGACAAAATTTTACTACACAAAAAATTTAGAACTCGTAAAACACACAATTTATGTCATTTACTGTAATTTTTTGTCGAGTGACACATTTCCGAGTTATTCCTTGTTATGTGTTTGAATTTTCCGATACTTTTACTTTTTCGGAAATGGTAATTCGTTATTCGTTTTTTTAAGTCCTGGACATGTAAAGAGAATGGAATGCTCCACATAGCAACCAGCTCTTAAAATATTTGACTATCGCTTAAAGCCTACCATATTCCACTTGCAAGAAAATTAGCAATATTTTCTGCAAATACTTATATCGAGTAACATGAAGTAGATGGAGAGTAAGCGTTTGTAAAAATAGCTTGTAAAAACTAGAGAAGGTTAAGTGAGTGCAATACTTCAGATGTTTTTGTGAAGTATGCTCTTTCGTCTATCGCTTAACATTTACCAGTTATATAAGATTATATATAATTCCTTCCAAATGAGGTGACTTCATAGACTATTCCCAAAAAATTCAAGATAAGCATTTATTTATGTAATTATCTTAAATATACAGTATTTTAGTCAAAATCGTCAGAGCCGTTTTTTAGAAATTCAAGAACTTCGAAAATCCTTTTATGTAAAGGATATTCTGGGATGTGGGTATTTTCTCGAAAATCGTTTCGCATCTTTAGAAAGTAATGAAAGTTTTGTATTTGTCCGACTTTTCCTTATTGAGTTTTGCTGTTCACACACACAGACAGACAGATAGACTGATGAAATCTCGAATTCAAATTTTTGGATGGAATGCTGTAATGTATGTGTATGTGTATTGTCGCGTCGGACACGTTATTGCTGTGTATAATATTGTTGAACTATGAAGGCAATTGAGATAATAGCTGTGTGTGTGTTTGTGTGTGTGTGTGTGTTGTAGCGTGGCTTGTTGTACCCAGAGTAGCGTCATTCGTGCGTGTGTCAGGATGTGTGTGTAAGAGTGTGAGTGCCTGTTGCCATGTATGTGCGTGGGGATCTCCCCCAGTGTTTTGTGTGTAACCGTTTTTGTGTACCATGTTGAGCACCTTGATTTATAATAAACCTGAGCAAAATGTGAATTCAAATGTAATTATTTAAAAATATTCCACGCCCGCTTTAGGTTTTGTGCGCAAGTTCTTGGTACCTTTCTGTTGCCTTTGTATACGTCCCCAATGTTTACGCCGGGGTAACTAAATGTAACATTTTAGCTGCAAACCTTTTGGCTTCACCTCGGTGTATAACAATACAACACTTCCCCTACTTACTATACGTAAGATTTTCTTTTAAATCTTCATGTCACATCATTGAGAGATGTTGAATTTAAGGGGCGAGGTACTCTGAAATGGTCAAAAATCACAATTTTTAAGCACTAATAATATCTCTATTATTTCCAGTTTCAGAGAAGATATACTTTTGGGGTTAGGCGGTTTTAAAGACATATAAATACCATTTAAATGCTACTCTGCTTTCTTTTAAAGCTGTCACGCAAGTTCTGTATCTTTCAACAACGAACGACTATAGCATGCCCAGCGAGCAGTTCAGCAATTAACAAAAGAGGCCAGGACCAAGAGAAGCCAATCAGAAATCGTAAGGAATCCAGGAATGAAGATGCAGATGATTATGGCCCTGGAATGTCCTGAAGTGTATCAGAATTTTAATGTTCAAACTTTAAATTCAGTTTTCTCATAACATTTTTGGAATATTTATGTACCTTTTTCTCAAAAAGTATAAGAGGTAGAGAGCTGAAATTTTCAGTACATGTATACAACAGATAGTTTAATTTTCTGAACTATAATTATAATTCTTTAACTTATATTAGTGATATTAAGAAAGCAACAACTTTTGAAATTTTCCACGTTTTTACTTTTTTGACTTTGCAAATAATTTTTTTCAGTTTCTATTGAAATGATATACATAACCAGATAATTGAAAAGATAGCTGATTATACTAAGAACAAGCATGCTAAAGTGTGGTTCTGTATTCCAAGTAGTATCAGAAAAAAGGTATATGAATTCATATGTTTTAAGAGTAAATTTTATTATTTTTTTACTGAATGAAATAATTTTTACGGATTCAATTACATAATATATCAATGCAAACAACCTCTTAAAATACTTGTCATAATTTATAAAATAATACATAAAAAGTTCAGGAAAAACAATTGAGAACTTTAAGAGCAGCGGTAATTTAACACACTTAAGGTGTGATTTCCATGTGTTCAGACTGCCTTATCCCCTAAACTACTAAGTTATGTTTTACACAGATAGACACACAGACATTTTTTCTAAATCTTCCTTTTTTCACTGTCTCTACCACGTAGCTAGTAGGTACTGAAGGTATTGCATTCACCCAAAAATTCGACATCGAGATTTCACCAGAAACACATGTTTTCAAGCCCCCTGAATTAAAAAAAGTCTTAGAAAAATGTCCATGTGTGTGTGAACAGCATAAATAATAAACGACAAGTAATAAAAATACCACACTTGGTATTTAGGTTCAGTACCCTGCAAAGACGTGACACGAAGATTTTCAAGAAAATGTCTTACCCCAAACTCCCTTTGCATGGAATATACTTATATACCGGGGTGAGGCCAAAAGGTTTTACAGGTAAAATATCAAATTTAGTTACCCCGGCATAAACATTAGAGAGCATTGCATCAGAGGCAAACAAGAGGACCAGGAACTTAGCTGCACAGATTTAAAGTAGGCGTGGGATATTCACAACATAGTACACATAAATTCACATTTAACACATTACCTGTGTTTTATTATACAATTTATATGGTGCCACTACATTTTACACAAAAGATTACAGGAAATACATTGGAGGGAGATGCTCCACACACACACACACACACACACACACACACACACACACACACACGGTCCACGCACTCTACATACACATCCACACATCCAGAAGACACACACAGGACTGATGCCACGCTACTTACTAGGAGGTGGAGAGGAAGATTTCGCGCTGGACGGAATTAAAACTCCCAATCAAAATGATAAGTTCAACAATGGCATGCTACACGGCAATAATGCGTCCGACGCGATAATGCACACACATATGCTACAATGTTTATCGAAATTTTTGATCACCTAAAGTGGCTCTAAATCGTTTGACTAAAATACCATATATTCAAGATATTTACATGACAAATAAAATGCATATCTTGAATTTTCTGGAAATAGTATGTGAAGTGCTCTTCATTCGGAAGAAATTTTGTATGCTCTTGCATAATTGGTAAACGTTAAGGACAGGCGAAAACGTACTACATAAAAAATGTAGAACTCTTTAAAACACACAATTAATTAAAATACGTTTTTGTTGTGGCAAAAGCCATTTCTGAGATATGCTTTATTAATGGTTCCATTTGTTCAATCTCTTATCATTCTTTTAATGTCCTGTCGATTTTCAGCTCTTTATCGTGATGTCATGGAAACAGAATGGAATTTTAAGGCCAGGATATAGCCTTCGGTACTTAAACATTTGACTATCGCTGTTCCCTTTGTGTCTATAACGAAATGAGTAATGTAGCTATTTCTGGAAACTTTTATCTCGATGAAAGTGAAGTAGATAGAAAAATAAGCTTTCCTAAGAATAATTTGTGTACCCAGTATTAAACGACAGTGGATAGAAAAAGTCATGTGTATGTAACACTTTTTTTGTGTGAAGTAGCATAAGTGAAACGTGTCTACCTCTGTATAAGTGATACGTATGTTTATCTTAATCATATCACGTGCAGGGTGGAAGTGTTTGCGGGAGGTCTAGTTGCCAAAGCTAGTTCAACAAGTCCGAGAAGGTTCTCTCTGTTATCTTAATTAAGGTTATGTACAAGTTAGCTCATGGTTCCCCCTTCACAACCCCTCACCCACGGCAGCTTTTCATTACACCGAGAGATTCTCTCTGCATGCACTACCTGCAAGCAAGTGGCTTGGGGCAGTTTTTCACTCCACACGCACTCTTAGTGCGGTGTTTTAAAATCCTGCAGGGCATTTCCATACCTGCTTTCAAACACCTTCATAAGCACGGCTATTTTACAACAAAACAAACGGCCCTTTTAAATTTGCTTATGCATTTACATGCCGCATTAAAAATCCTCCGCAAGCATTTCATAAACGTAACCGCCATTTGCTTTCATTTGGGCTGGTCATTTAAGTCGCCGGGCAGTTTCTGTGGCCTTTGTAAACCACTGAAAGCCTCTTTCATAATACATGGGTATTTAACTCGTGCAAGCAGTGGCTAGTAGTCTTTGGGAAAACCTCAACTGTTGGTACTCTATATGACCACTCCCCAATGCTTAACTCTCCGATTCCGTATATAAAAATGGCCCGTACTGGAACGCAGTTGCTTATGTTGGGCTAGCCCCACCCTCTGCCAGGGTGACCTCTTCTATTCCTCTAGCACAATTCTGGCCACTGGAGTGACAGGGTGCTTATTCTGAGCTGCTTGAGTGAAAGGCCCCATTACGAGAGGCAAAACACCGCACGCAAACCAGTTGACCCTCCCTCCCCCGGGAGGAAGGGTTGAGGGAGAGATCCGAAGGACTGCAAAATCCAGATGATGACTGGCACAAGCACAGATAGGGTCCCTAACATTTCCAGATGCAACGCATCGGACGCCACCCGCGCCCATCCAAAAGTCCCCAGCCTCCTCGGGCCCCCGGAAACACCTAACTGAGACCCCGCAGCAACGTCAGGAAGAAAACTATACAGTGTGCAAGCCACCATCCAGCCACAACCCGTCGAACATCGTCGCCTGGTCCTACAACCCTGAAGGGATGACGGACATGAAAATGAGAGGGAGGAGAGTCCCGGTAGAAGATGAACAATCCCAGCATTTGGCTGACCTGGAGAAATCACGAAAAGCCCATGGGCCAGAATGGGAGTCGCCGGGATCTAACCCGGGACCTCCCGAATGCGGGCCGGCTGAGCCATTCCGCTCAGGTTTTGCATGGGTAATTAAGTTTTTACTTGGGTGGGTTACCAGCCTGATCGCAAAACCTCCTCCAGGAGGACCAGAGCTTGAGTTTAGAGTACTCTACCCTAGAAAAAAAATTAGTTTTATTTATGGATGCTCTTTAACTGCTGTGGTCTTTAGCGTCCCATTCTATATTGGGTGTGAAAGATCAGTAATTTTGCTCATACGCCTCTCTATCAGGTTTGAGGTTCTTTTACGTGTCGTAAATCTACAACACGGGATTTCTGCTTTACTTCCCTTCCAAAGGAAGCCATGCTAAGGATTTTTACGCCCGAAAAAATCCATCGCCCTCCGCCAGGTTTGAACCTGCGACATCAGGAACTAGAGGCTAGTACTACACCACGAAGGACGACGACTCTCTCTCCTATGAGGCAGTATTTTATATCACAACACTGTGAATGCCAGAGTGATTGTAGTGTAAATTAACATTATTGTATGACAATGACTTGAGATGTTTGTTAATTATAAGCATTGTTAGGAAATAAGTTTACACGGCCCCACTGAAACTGACAATAGGAGCGGGTAACAATGAAGCGATGGGGTGAGATGTTTATCAATTAGAAGAGACAAACAAATGATGTCAGAGTAGCGTACCTTTCTTTAGAAATGGAGTAAATATCTTCCCTAGAGCATATATGTTTGTAATTTTGATTGGCTGACGAAATAGACGCTAATGTTGGTCCGATTTATTAACCAGTAGCAGCTCTATTATAATGTTTAGGCATATCGGGGTGAGGGAGTATAAATTCTGGAGCCAGAGACAAGTATCGCGCAGTTCTAAGAAATCTCTCTCGCGAGTTACACGAAAGCATTCACGAAGTACACATTACGCAATTCTACAGAATCTCTCGCGTCGTAAAGTTAGTTACAAAATGTGAAATACGCGAATTAATAGTGCGCGGCAAATAAGTGATTGTAGTTAAATTCGAAAATATAACAGTTTCAGTCAGGCGTGTATCAAGATTAAATATGATTAAATAAGATTAATTAATTGTGACGGCAATAAAAGTGTAAAAACTAATTCTTTTATCAGTGTTATCTTTTAGTAACAACTCCGTTTACACACCCTGTTCAAGAGATATTTGCTCGACTGAGTAATAATAGCTAGCCGGAGGACAAAAAACCCAAAATTCAAAAATAGTAAAGCAATAACAGGCGCTCAGTAAATAAGATAACACGAACAGGTACCGCAACACCTAGAAGACTGCTCAAACAAGACTTCTCCTCCTATGTTGTACTAACCCCATAAGTAGTACTGCTTCTTGCACCAAACATGCCTTACCGAAACTTTCTGTGGCCAGGTTTGTTGTTGAAGACTTCATTCATAACCCTGACAAGGATCTATCTATCGGAAGTTTTCAGTTTCCAAGGCGATAGAAGGCCTTTCTTGTATAGAACAACGTGTACTGCTTACCCCAGAAGTCTCTCGGCTGGTTGATTGCAGTATCCTCAGACACTAGGTGATAGAGTCGCCCGCCTACAGGGTACTTTACCTCCCCCAAAACATAACCGAACTGTCGAAGAGTAACATTACAAGATAGACGACTATGTTTTCACTAGCGCAGTACCATTAAGGTAATGTTTGGTTGTATTTTGGTCCACAAACAAACCACAATGATATAAAAACGCAGAAATAATTTCGAAAATTAATAAAGTTGTCATTTTTGTTGCTTTAACTACAGTTTTCTTAATACCGTTCGATGGCGGCAATAACTTTACCCTTTGTCTCCAAGTCGCTGAGGAAAGCTCTCTTATAAGGGCTGGCTCACAACAGCCTGAGAACGGTAACGAGAACGGAAACGGGAAGCAATGCAGCATACAAGACTTTGGTTCACAATAGCTCGATCACGAGAACGGGAATGCACGACTCTACCCATCTCATTTCCTGTACCCTTGTCATCTGTTTCAGGTTATTTTTTTCATATTTTTTTATTTTTTATTTTTTGTCACGCGAATTTGTTAGTCCGTTGTTGAATATTTCACACCACTTTCTTGCATTTACTTCGTTCGTACTATATTTTTTGTTATTTTAGAATATTCAAGGGGTTAATTAAGTAGCTTCCTGCTGCCGTTTCTGTAATCCGTTATTAGAAACATGTGCGAGAGCTTTTTGTAGTGTTTATATAATAACCCTTCTACGCAAGGGTTTGATAAACATTAAATAATAATGAAAAACAATGCATATTTTTTGTGGTAAGAATAACAACAGAGGTGGCGAAGTGCACCTGCAATGCCTCTTTCTTTTTTTGGAAAGTTAGCAGAACTATTGCCATAACAATGAATGCAATTGGGCTAACAATCAATTACAATTCAAAAAGGAATTCCAATTTTACTTATTCAGTTCTATCAATGGTCAACAAATTACAAAAGCGAAAGAATCTCTTATACAAATTACTGATTTTTTAATTTTTTTTTACTTTTATTCTTATTTTTTAAAGCCTGGTGATACTTTTTTTATAATGTATTACCAGTACCTTCTAAGATGTTTACATGAAGTTTTACAGTTTTTTTATTTTATTTTATTTTTTTTACAGCGTGAAATCCAACTGCCAATTTAATACGTTCCATATCCGGGGTTGTCGCCGAACTTGTACCGCTCTAACCGTGTTCGGCGCGTTGCGGCTGGGCAGTGGATTCAACTCTGTAAAGGTATATTCCCTGATGTCGCTGCAGTACCTCTCAGTTAGATCTTGAGAATGTGGCTCAGTTCTGGGGGACCCTAGGGTGGGTGGTTTATGGGCAGGGACCGGGCGTCGGCGGATGCGTTCTATCTGGAAACGTTAAGGAACCCGTCCATGCTTGCGCCCGTCGGAATCCGGATCTGATCGCCCTTCGAGTCTTTCCTCTCATCCTTCCCTCCAAGGAGCCACGTTGGAAACAACGGGGGCCGACGTCAAATTTTTCAAACATAGGTAAAAATGTTGGCTATAAATTTATTATACACTGTATACTTATAAAATTTCGCAAAGAAATGTTATATTTTCATTTCAATTTGTAATCATATTTACGTCGCAACTAGAAAGATTTTTCGAAAATTAAATTTTTAGCATATAGCTACTTTATCTACAACATTACAGTTACTCGATATATTAAACTGTAAAATTGAGCAGGGAAGCATTTTCACTCAGTTACATAATTTACTTAATTGGATAACGATAGTTCTGTGATACACTTGTGTTCATGTTAGTCCATTAAACTTTATACATGTTTAAAATATTTTATACTGCTCGCGATCCAACAATCAGATCCATTAAGTGGAAACGTTTCATTAATAATAACAAATGAATGCTGCGTGCCGAGCAATTGCAATCAATGAAAACAATTAGTTATAAGTGATGTCAGTTATATACAACCGAACAGTTTAATATCATACATTTAATAGTTTGAAATTATTTCATACAGGAAAATATACATTTAAAAAACTCCGATGTGTTACACTCACATGACTTTCTCTACTCTTGTACAAACTACTTCTACAAACTCTTATTCTCCATCTATTTCATATTAATCGAGATAAACATTTGCAGAAACGATCTTTTGACATGCAAAGAGAATTACATTTTACACATAGCGACCAGTTCTAAAAATATTTGAATATCGCTTAAGGCGTACTATGTTCCCCTTGTTTTGTATTTGCAAGGGCAATATAGAAATACAGTAGCCTTTAAGCATAGACATATCTCTCAATAGCTGGTTGCTATGTGCAGCACCATTTTCTTTGCCACAGATTAATTCTCTTTGCATATACAAGACAAAAAAATGAATAACAAATTCCCATTTGAGAAAATAAGTATTGAAAAATTTAAGGAAATAACAAGCAATATCTCGAAAACGGTTCACTCAACAACAAAAATGTATATGACATAAATTGTTTATTTTAACGCGATCTACTGTTTTGTGCACTAAAATTTTGTCTATCTCTTATGGTTTACCAGTTATGCAAAAGTCATTCACAATGAAGAATACTTTTGGAGACATTCCCAGAAAATTCAAGATATACATTTTATTTGTCTTGAAAATATCTTAAATATATGATATTTTAATCAAAATCGTTAGAGCCATTTATGAGAAAATTAAAATTTTCTAAAAATGTTGCATGTAAAGGGTAATCTGTGGTGGGGGATTTTCTTGAAAACCTTCGTGTCGCATCTCTGGAAGATACTGAACCTAAATACCAAGTTTGGTGTTTATCCGACGTTCGGACGTGTTTCCAAAAATGCTTTAACTATTCTTGCTAAAGCTTATTTTTCTATCTACTACGTTTTAATCCAAATAAACTTTTGCAGAAATAGCTACATTACACATTTTGTTATAGACACAAAGAGAACAGCGATAGTGAAATGTTTAAGAACTGGACGCTATATGCTGGTCTTAAAATTGCATACTGTTTTCGTGACAACGCGAAAAACAACTGAATGTTGATAAGACTTTAAGAGAATGGCCAAAAAATGGCCAATTCGAACCATCAATAATGGATATCTCGGAAATGGCCACAAAACATATTTGAAACAATGTATTTTAAACAATCCACATTTTCTTTTTGTAGAACGTTTTCGTTCACCTGTAATACAAGATTATACAGAATTCCTTACAAACGAAAATTTAAGGTATACATTTTATTTTTCATGTAAATACGTTTAATATGTAATATTTTAATAAAAACCTTCAGAGCCAATTTTTAGAAGTTTAAAAATTTCTAAAAATAGTCCATGTATAGGTTAGTCTGAGGTGGGGGAATTTTCTTGAAAATCTGCGTGTCGCTTCTTTGGAAGGTAATGAATCCAACTGTCAGGTTCTGTATTTATGTGACTTTTCGTTTTGGAGTTATGCCGTTCAAAGACATACACACACGGACCATCTTCTAAAATGCTTTTTTTGTGGATTCAGGGAGCCTCAAAACATGTATTTATGGTGAAATATCGATATACAATTTTTAGGTGGAATCCACCCCTACTTACTATATGTACTAGAGAAAGTAAAAATACCACATCACTCAGCTTGCTTGGTGATAATTTGGCGAATGCCTAATCGTGGAGCATTTCCCACGAAATAATTTACTTGAAATTTAGCTAAAGGTCTCTTTCACGTCAACAGCTGCAGGTATAAACAGTCTGTGACTTGACTTTCTCGTAATATAACAAATTACAACAAAATTATATCTAGATTGCCACCGTTTCCAAACAGAATACGTTTTATTATGTTGCCTCATAAGTAATGTCATTTTTCTAAGTTTGGTGTTTTATAAGATAGAATTGGTTTTCTTTGGCTCGCCAATGCTATTTACAGGATGTCGTGGCTAGTATTAGTATATTGCGAGAATGTCTCAGTCGTCAGTTGTTAATACACAATCATAAAATAGAAGTTACAAGTTGATGCAGTAATTTGTATCATAAATTATTTAAATGTAAAGAGTGATTATAGTATGAATATGCATTTTTGTGTGACATTGATTTGAGATGTTTGTTGATTGTAATTATTGTTGAGAAGTGGGTTTATACTGCCTTACTGAAACTGACAATAATAGCGTGCAATAATGCAGCGAGGGGGTGAGCTGTTTATCATTATTAGAGACGAGGAAGTTACGTAATGTTGGCGCGTTTTTTCTTTAGAATCTTCTGTAACATTATACCTAGAGCATATGTATTCATAATTTTCATTGGATATAAAAATAGACGCTAATGTTGGCGCGTTTTATTAGCCAATTGCAGCTCAGTTATAATCTTTAGTCATGTCGGGGTGTAGGAGTATAAAAAGGACTAGGTTAGAGATAGACCCCGTCAGTTCATCAAAAATCTTTGTACGCTACACGTCGCCTTCAGTCCAGTAGAAATATTTGTAAAGTATACGTCGGCTATCGATTCGCAAGTTACGCGTAGCAGAGTTAGGAAAATTCTCAAGTGTTGTAATGTGAATTATACAAAAGGTTGAAGTACGTGAATTAAAAGTGATGAGTAAGAAGTTGTTATAACAGTTTCAGTTTGGCGGGTGTCAAGATCAATGTGTAAATTGTGATAGTGAATGTGTTCGACAATAAAAGTGTAAAACAAATTCCTTCATCAGTGTTATCTTTGGATAAAAGATTCCTTTCCGTTTACACAACCTGTATAAAGAGAAGTGCTCGACCGAAAAGATCATAGCTAGCCGGAGGACAGTGAAACAAAATTAAATAAAATAACAGTAGCATTCTTTCAAACAAAAACTAATACTGCCGCAAATTGCTAACACCAGATGGAGCTACAAACCTAACAAAGAATCACGTCACAAAATGGCTTCACCACGTTGAGTAAACACACATACACAAACATTATAAGCAATACCACCGCAAAATTGGCTTCCAAACGTGGGAGTCAACAAAATAAATATAACAAGTATAACACCGCAAAGTTTGAGATTAGAGTCCTTCTAAAGCACTGCTGGAAACAAGATTATAAAGCTGCTGTCGCGGTTCGAAAAATGTGTGACGTGGAAGGAGGTGTCGTTAGTGAGCGTGTGGCACAACGATGGTTCCAACGTTTCAACACTGGAGAAGAAAACACTAAACATTTACCTTGTACTGGAAGACCTGAATTATGGGATATTGAGAATACACGCAGAGTTTTGGAAGAAAATCCGCAAAAAGTACTCGTAGAGAACTTGGTCAATCAAAAGATACCATACATCGCCAGATTAAGAAACTTGGAAAACAGAAGCTGTAGATCTGTACCTCATGAACTGACACCTCAACATGTTCAACGTAGAGTGGATATCTGTCATCAACTTATCAGTAATCCCATGGATGCTAGAGTTATCAGGAGAATTGTTACATGTGATGAAAAATGGGTCTATTACCGCAACCCTGACGCCTCGAAACAGTGTCTCAGTCCCCGTCTACCTGCCAAAGTCACCGTTAAAAAAATCCGTTCGGCCCCAGAGTAATGTTGAGTGTCTTGTGGAATTTTGAAGGATGATTCACTGGGAACTTGTTCCAAACGGGCGTGCAGTCAATGAGAATCTTTATTCTCAACAACTTGAACGAGTTCATGAAATCTTGAGACGCAGACATCCAGTATTGGTTAACCGAAATAGAGTTCTCTTGCCACAGGACAATGTAACACCCCTACTCCACGAACAACCATGACAAAAATTCAGGAATTGGAAGGAGTTGAATTGCTACCACACCCAGCATACAGCCCTGATCTTGCGCCTTCAGATTACCATCTGTTTCGATCCATGGCCCATTTCTTGCGAGGAGGAAATTTCGAAAACATTGAAGCTGTGGAGGTGGCTCTCACCGAATTCATCTCATCAAAAACTAGAGACTGGTACCGTCGTGGGATAATAAATCTCGCTGTAAGATGGCTAAAGACATTAGAATCTGATGGTCTCTACAGTGAAGAGTGGTTTAATTTCTTGACAAAAAACGTTCCAAATAAAACTAGGCCTAAAAACCGACATTACGTATGAGACACCATCTATACATATACAGGAATTCTAAATTGGAGTCGCAGATTATAAAAGCACTAATATGTAACTTATGACTCTAAGGTAAAAGAGAGCATTCTGCATTGAAGGATTTCAAAAAACCTAAAGGAAGTTCCAATAAAAAACAAATACAATTTGGATCTTCACAACCAAACATGCACCTGTACCTGCGATGCCACGATTACACAGAATAAAAACCTGATGACTTTCTCTACTCCTGCAAAAACTATTTTTAAAAACGCTTATTCTCCATATGCTTCATGTTAATCGAGATGTTAATCTAATTGCTAATTTTCTTGTAGGTGCAAGGGGAATACGGTAGGCCTTAAGCGATAGTCAAAAATTTTAAGAGCTGGTTGCTATGTGGAGTATTCCATTCTCTTTGCATTACCAAGACAAAAAAAAATGAATAACGAATTTGAGAAAAAATTTTGTCCATCTCTTATGGTTTACCAGTTATACAAAAGTCGTTCACAATGAATACTTTTGGAGACATTCCCAGAAAATTCGAGATATACATTTCATTTGTCATGAAAATATCTTAAACATATGATATTTTGATCAAAATCGTTAGAGCCATTTTTGAGAAAATTAAAATTTTCGAAAAATGTTCTATGTAAAGGGTAATCCGGAGTGGGGGGATTTTCTTGAAAACCTTCGAGTCGCATTCCTGGAAGATACTGAACCTAAATACCAAGTTTGGTGATTATCCGACTGTTCGTTTCTGAGTTATGCTGTTCACAGACAGACACACAGAAACACACACAGACAGACAGACACACACACGGACATGTTTCCAAAATGTCTTTTTTTGGATTCAGGGGGTCTGAAACGTGTATTTCCGGTGAAATCTCGGTATCGAATTCTTGGGTGGAATACAATACTTCCCCTACTTACTATACGTAGTAGAGAAAGTAAAAATTATTTTCTCAAAAATGGCTCAAACGAGTTTGATTAAAATATCATGCGTTTAAGATATTTTCATGACAAATGAAATGTTTATCTTGAATTTTCTGGGTGTATCTCCAAAAGTCCTCTTAATCCTGAATGATTTTATCATAAATGGTAAACCGTAAGAGAGAAAAAATTTTACTACAAAAAAAATGTAGATTTCGTTAAAACACACAGTTTATGTCATGTACACTGCTTTTTCGAGTGAACCATTTCCGAGATATTCCTTGTTATTTGTTTGAAGTTTCCAATACTTATGCTTTTTATCAAATGGAAATTCATTCGTTCGGTTTTTTTCCCCTGGACATGCAAAGAGAATGGAATGCTCCACATAGTAACCAGCTCTTAAAACATTTGACTATCGCTTAAAGCCTATCAATTCCCCTTGCATCTACAAGAAAATTAACAATAAGATTGACATCTCGGTATCTCGATTAACATGAAGCATATGTAGAATAAGCGTTTGTAAAAATAGTTTGTACAAGAGTAGAGAAAGTCATATAAGTGTAACACATCAGATTTTTTATTCTGTGTAATCGTGGCATCGCAGGTACAGGTACGTGTTTGGTTGTTAAAGCATTTATTGTTTGTTAAAGCAATTTACGATATGTGATCAAAAAGTTTCTGGAATGGCTTTACAACAATGCTGACGCTGAGATTTCTTTAATTCTTACCCAGACTGTACATGCAGCGTTCTTTCCCGATAAAAAATAAGAGGTCACGTGACTTCCTGTGACCATGCAGTGACGAGGTAGACACTCTGAAGTGAACACGTGTTTTGCATGTGCTGCGATTTTTCCGGTAGCAAAAATGTCAGATTACGAAAAACAAAGAACGAAAATCAAATTTTGCTCTAAACTCGGTAAAACTGCAACAGATGCCTATAAAATGTTACGAACAGCTTATAGGGAGGAAGTAATGGGCAGAACTTAAGCATTTGAGTGATTTTCGAAATTTAAAAGCGGTGTGACATCAGTTAAAGATGCAGTTCCTTCGGGGCGACCCTGTTCCAGCAAAACTGATGAAAATATCAATCAGGTGAGGAAAATAGTCTTAAATGATAGTCGCATTACAATAAGAGAACTTTCTGACTCATCAGGAATCTCCTTTGGAAGTGTTCAAAGCATTTTGACAGATAATTTGAACATGTTCCTGCATCATGACATGCGCCCGCGCTCAAAGGCCTTTCTGTTCGCCAATTTTTGGATAAAAATAGTATGAATACTGTTCCCCATTCCGCCTATTCTCCAGATTTAGCACCAGCGGCCTTTTTTCTTTTCCTGCGACTTAAAATGCGGCTCCGAGGACACCGTTTTGAGGACATTGATGTCATCCATCGCGAATCGCAGAAGGCTCTGAACATGTTGAAAGAAGAGCACTTCCAGAGGTGCTTCCAGCAGTTACAGAAGCGCTGGAACAAGCGTATCAACTCCCAAGGAGACTACTTCGAGGGTGACAGTGCAGATTAGTCAAAACAAACTGTTGTGTAGTATTTATGACGTCATTCCGGAAACTTTTTGATCACACCTCGTACGTCCTATTATTCTGTATATTCATTTACTGCACACCAATTTTTGCATCATACAAGGTAATCTCTTGTGAAACTGGATTTCTGGTGCACCAATATATATTGTTTTGCGATGAAACATAGCCATATAAATAGAACCATACTTCTTCAGAGAAGAATACTAAGCGTGGGCCAATTGCTCTTATCGTTTCGAAGAACCTAATTACAGAAATTTATCCGACTCTTATAATCACACGCAAAATAAACAACAAACCTATACATTGGCAGAAGTGAAAGAAAACATCAAGTGCGAAATTCGTTCAATTTCAGATATTGAACTCTTGAACGTGAATAAAAATTTTCTGAGAAGATGCCAGAAATGTGTGAATAGCGAAGGACAACATTTCCAACATCTCCTATGATAAGGCATGTACTTATTATCATTGTTATTGTAACTATGAGAACCTGAGACGGCGACAGCTATTTCAACGGGAGTCCCAGCTGCGGCGGCGGGCGCGCGAGCGCTTATGTGGTGGCCACAATGTGAAGAAAAAGCACTATCTACTTCTTATAAGATAAACTTTTATTACACATTTATTGGAGATATAAATACGAGTAGAATTTAGTAGGCTAAACCGATATTCAAATGTTTTAAAACAGCGTGTCGCTATGTGATGACTTTGAAATTCTATGAATGTTGCATGATCAAGAGAAAAAATAAACAAATAACGACTTACCACCTGAAGAAAGTATAAGTATTTTAAAATTCAAACTAAGGTAGTATTTTTATTTTTAACACTTGAATGATTTCGGTATAATTATATAATAACAGCCCACCTTAAAGCAATGTGTGCATGTAACAAGACATAAAAAGTGTATATTACAGTCATTGGATATGTTTACATTATTGTATACATGTTCAATAATGTTATGTGAATGTATTACGTAATTTAATAATGTAGGAGCTGTGAGAATAATAGATTAAAGTTGCTAACAATCAGGTAACTTTGAGGCAATAATGAATAAGAAAGTTTAATAATGCTACTATCATTATTGGAGCAACAATAATGTAAATTTTTGAGACAGTTTATAAAATAGCCAATTAACCAGAAAAAAACTTAAGTTAAATAAACGTATTCTATTGGATTAGGAATAGCCAACCAGAGACTTGAAATACAGAAATTTACAAATTTAGGCGGTAGAAATCAAGTCAGTTGCTCAACAGCGCTCATAACTGGACGCGTTGCTTGTAGGCAGTGTTCCTAACCGGACGCGAGATGTGTCCTGGAGAAATTTAATATGTATTTTGTGCGAGACAAGCATAGTTTACGTGTTAAAAAGTGCAAGTAATTAATAAAAAAATCTCACAGCTCTCTCTATATATCATTGAAGTGTTATTTAAATCGTGTCAAGCATTAATAAAAGGAGTGAAGTAAAATTACAATCTGTGTAAGCCTACATTCTTCAGTCGCACCACTCCCTGTTAAAACAGTCGTGTCTCTAAAAAAATATAAATACTAACGCAGCCGAGGCATACATGAATATATAATATTTAAAGAAACAGTAAAAAATTACAAAGTTAATATTTTTTAAACATTTGGGGCAAAGACCACCGGAAAGTAAACTTAGGGCGAAGGCTACCGGAAACGTTTTACCATACGTGCGGTTGCTACTACTTCAAGTTCGGCTCCTCAACAGTCGAAATATAATACATCATCTTCAAACTGACTTTCCAAACGTAGCAGCAACAAAACTTCTTACAAAACCAATAACAAGGACTATCTCGAAAATGAAAAAGACAATTGCGTGCTTTAGTACGTTCTAATTATTTGTATAGTAAGCGCCTCTTACGGTTTACCAATTATACAAAGGTCGTCAAGAATAAAGGACTTCACAGGCTACTAAGACATTTGTCATACAAATATCTTAAACATATGGTATTTTATTTAAAACGTTAGAGCCATTTTTGAGAAAAACCAAAAGAACAATTAATTCTTCGTATAAAGGTTAGTTGAGTATGGGGAATTTTCTTGAAAATCTTCGTATCCTACACTTGTGAGGCTGGTTTTCGGACCTCTTACGCCTCTACATCTATGAGGGACACGGCTGGTTATATATACTGCGGTCTGTGATTCGTACCTCGCGAGTGTCACCGCAGAGCGTAGCTATCTGTAGGCACGGTAGATGCAATGCTACAGTTTCGAAGTTACTGTACCTGTTTTGAGATCCTCTCGTCGTGGCTTCTTCTGTTGCCGCCTCCCTCGACGAATGATGTACTCGTAATGTTTTAGTTTAGTCTTTACCCTGGATCTCAGTCGGTAGAGGATGAAACTCTTAATCTCAGTGTCGTGTGTTGGAGCCCCACGCTGGGCGCCACCTATGAGGTTGGTTCTTGGATGCTTCGCTTAGAAGCCTACGTCTGAGAGAGACACAGCTGGTTCTGTACACTGTGGTCCTTGGTTCGTACCTCTTGCTGGTCAACGCAGAGCGTAGCTATTTGCAGCACGGTAGAGGTAAAGCTACAGTTGCTAAGTTTCCGTGCCTATTTTGAGGTCCTCTCGTCATAGCTTCTTACTCTGCTGCCGCTTCCGACGACGGATAATGTAATCGTAATGATTTGGTTTAGACCCTGACTAGGTTGGGCCTCACTGGAGATATGTGCATGGAGTCTGCCTTTCAGGAAAGGATAAGCTACGATGATGCAGGTTGTGGGATAAAGGAAATTTCAGGGAGAACTGAAGAAGCACCACGAAGTTCAGTTGACTGACTTTTATTACCACTTTCTTCTAAAAGAACGCTAGGAAACGTTCTTGCCTACTGGGAGCTGATAAATTTCTCGCGCGTCTCACGGCCCTTTGTCATCTAGCTGCGCGTAGGCATCACTTATTCTACGACACTGCTACAGTTACATTCGAAGATGTATTATCTTCGTGCCAATGTATACTCACAAGTAACATGGATTCTGTGTTCGGGATTACATATCGACTGCACAGTTTTGGGGGTGAACATAGGATATTTATACACCCCATCTCCCACTCAGTACTCTTAAGTTTTTGCTCTATTATTGGAGGAATTTTTTCACGGGATAGTCAGTGCCTGTCTAATATTTCGTCATTTATTTAACATATCATTGGCTACTTATTCATGCGCTTTTTCCTCGTGTCACTGGTGTCTTCCCCGTTCCAAGTCCAAATCTACTCCCCCATCCGTCTGGGTAGAGGACCCTTACAGAAATACTTAACCCTTGACCCGACTAAAAATAAGAGGGTTGTTACATTCCACAAGCTCATATCCAGGATTCCTTCTGACGAAACTGTAGGATTTAAGGCATTTTCCAGCTAGTGGACCAGGAATATTACCTACTGGCTAAATATTACGCTATATTAAAATGAACAATTTCATAATCCGGATTGCCACAAGGGGTAAAAGTAGGTAAAGAACTGCCCGAATGGGAAACCATGAGCTTGGGTGTACCACAAGGCTCTGTACTGGGTTCGCTACCCTTCTTATTTTTGTTAATGATATAACTATAAACATTAAATGCCAGGTAAGGTTGTTTGCAGATGATTTCATTATTTACAATAAAATTCGGAATATTATAGATGAATTCGCGTTTGAAAGTGATTTAAATGAAATAAGTAATCGGTCTGCTGCAAATAAAATGGCAATTAATGCTAGGAAAAGTAAATACATTGCATTTAGCAAATCGAAGGGGAAAATCCTAACTATCACATGGGCGGGGGAAAATCCGCAGGTGGAAAGCTGTAAATATTTGAGTGTGTACTTGGCGAGTAATTGTGGATGGGGCAACCAGGTAAATTCTGCATCTAGGAAAGTGTGGATAACATTACAGTTCATAATGAGGATACTGAATAAAGGGAGCACAAAGTCCAGGAAAGTTGCCTATGTCTTTAGTCCGTCCGGTTATGGAACATGGAGTAGCATATTGGGACCCGCATAGAATTAATCAAATTGATTCTTTAGAAAAGATACAGAGGACTATAAAGTTCATAAAAAGAGGTAAATATTTTGGGCCTGCAAAGGGGCAAGAGATTAAATGTGAAGTGCCCCAAGTTTAAAAAATATTAACTTTGTAATTAAACTGTTTCTTTAAATATTTAATATCTAAGTTTGCCTCGGATGCGTCAGTATTTGTTAGACATGGAAGTCTTGGCAGGGTTTTGGTGCGACAAGAATGTAGGCTCACAAAGATTTTAAGTTTTAATTCACTCCTTTTTATTAATACTTGACACAAATTAAATAGCACTTCACTGATATAGAGAGCTGTGAGATTCTCTTATTTAATACTTGCACATTTTAACACGTATACTATTTTTCGTCTCACACGAATACGTATTATATTTCTCGAGGACGCATCACGCATCCAGTTATGAGCACTGTCTGCAGGCAACTGAATTGATTTCAACCGTCTAAACTTGTAAATTTATGTATTTCAAGTCTCTGATTGGCTAATACTAGTCCAATAGAATACCTTCATTTAATTAAAACTTTTTTCTGGTTATTGATTGGCTATTTTATAAACTGTCACTAAAATTACAATATTGCTTTTAAGAATCACAAGTAGTATTGTTAAACTCTCAAACTCATTATTGCCTCAAGGTTACCTCATTGTTACCTCATTGTTAGCAACTTTTAACCTATTATTCTCACAGCTCCTACATTATTAAATTACGTAATATATTCACATAACATTATTGAACATGTTTACAATAATATAAGCATATGCAATGACTGTTACATGCATTTTACAAATTATTACATACACATATTGTTTCAAGGCGGGTTATTATTGAATTTATATATTTATATAATTTGACTGAAATCATTTAAGTGTTAAAAATACTGCCTCAAATGAGAGCCTTTAAAATTTCAGGTAAGAGGCATTGGTTATGCACATTATTTAAAGCATACGCTGGTTTAAATGCATGGGTGGGCGTTAATGAAAGTTTGGAGGACCCGACATATTACGAAAGAAATGACTATTTGTTTAAAATTAAGGGAAGAAACCACAGAACGGAAAATCCTCTTTTTTTAGTAGAACCATTGAAAAATGGAACGAATTCCCTGTAGCAGCCTTTCAGGTCTGACCTCTGCCCGTGAGATAATTTAGGAAAAATCTAAAAGAATAACTGTTGGATAATTAATTATAAACATTACTTTAGATGTTTATTTGATATTTTATAAACTTTTTGTGAATACTGGTAGTAAACATATTAGCTATACTGACTGGATAGGTAATTAGTGAATGTAAATAGTGAAGTAATTAATGATTTCAAAGCCTTTAGCTGTGATGTTACATTGGTAGGTAATAGTATGATTGTTGATAAAGTTATTCATGTTATTGATTATTGTTCATTGCATTATTATTGTTTGTGCTCTTAAGTTTTGTAATATTATTTTGTACAACTCTGCCACCGGGTAAAACCCATTTCCAGTGAATAAATACATGTACATACATAATCTATATATCAAAATGATGGGTAAAGAAATGGCATAATATGAGATTGATTCAGGTACCATGGCTAAATCCCGTCTCACTTGAAAGGATGCATTCAAGTACCTAGTTTGATATTTGCTCAACTTTTAGTTTATTAATTGTCGACGCTCACTCTGACCTTTGGTTTTTCATGATTTTCCCTACTTGGTAAGTGAATATTGAGGTAGTATCTCATTTAACTCGAATTCATGTCCCTTCATTCCGTTTCTTTCTTATGTTTCTGGTGTTCTTCTAGGTTTATGGCATATGGCGGTCCCGGACAGATGGCACAGATGCATGACCCAAGGAAAGAGTATTCCTCGTGGACCTAGAGGGCTGCTTGGTTGGACCGGTCGTTCATCGCTCGTAGTGGGGCAGGACGTTGACTCAGGGATTCCCGTGCGTGGCTACTGCGGGTACCCTCCTATGGTCCTATACTTCATCCGTTTCACCTGGGGGTGTTAACCACAATAGATCTATGTAGGTTGCAGTGCGGGAGGCGTCCCCCTCTTTTGTTATCGAGATGGATGGCTCAAGCGGTTACGTCTGTGGGCCGCATTCGGGAGGTCCCGGATCGATCCCGGCGACCGCAACTCCGGCACTTGGGTTTTTCGTGGTTTCCCCTGGCCTCCAGGCAAATGCTGGATTGGTTCATCTTCTATCACGACTCCTCATTTCCTGTACCCATCATCTTCCTTGACATCTGTTTTAGGGTTTTAGGACCGGGCGACGTGTTCGGCGGGTTGCGGCTGGGCGGTGGCTTGCGTTCTGTAAAGGCTTCTTCCCTGGCGTCGCTGCGGTACCGCTCATAGATCTCTCCTCAGCGTGGAGCTCCGCTCCGGGGGACACTTGCAGTTGGTGGCTGTGGGCAGGGACCGTACGGTGTCGGATACACTCTATCTGGAAACGTTATGCACCCCGTCGGCATCCGGATCTTGTCGCCCTTCGGGTCTCTACCCTCATCCTTCCCTCCCAGGGGCCACGTTAGAGCACAATGGGCCGACTGGTCTGCGTATGGTGTTCTGCCCCGGTTCCGGAGGGGAACAACTCCGTGATATCTACCTTTACCTTTATCGCCTCTGCTTGTACCCTATTAACGAAATAATACTTCTGGCTTACTTCAGAGATTTTCTCCTTACTCGTTCTATGGATACATGCTCTAAATGACAAGAAAATGCAAATCAGAACAGTATGGAATTTTGAATTTTCAATCAAATTCTCACCATAAGGTTGCCTTAAATGATAAAAGAAATATAAATTTTATTATCAGTTCAGGAGTTTATGAAATTGCTAGAAGACACAAAAATAATGAAATTTTCTGTGTTAATAAAACCACGTGCAAAAATAATACAGCTTGAGGCAATCATTTCTGCCACAAGTAGCCCCTAGGATTATGCAACATGGAATACATTAAGTACAAGTTTGCTACTGCTTCGTTATAATGTTTGTACTCCGAGACGTGAATGTCGTAATGAGAACATACATTCTTGTGTCATTAACAGCGTGTATCCGACAGAAGCCATTATCTCAAAAGCAAATTCTGTGGCAAGACTGCCAACATAACAACAGCACGTTCCGTATTTTAATTAGCGTTATCCTTGAAACTTGTCTGAGAGCCGTTTTGGGTTATCAGCTCTGTCCCTCTTAAGTCCGGCGTGTTGTAGATGTTAGCCTTTGTCTGATGGCTTCTTTTTTTCTAATTGAACCCCATTTGACACAGTTTTTAATATAGTCTAATTAATTAAAATTAGAATAAAAAAATCTTATGTGTTACACTCACATGATTTTCTCTACTCTTGTACAAACTATTTTTACAAACTCTTACTCTCCATCTATTTCATATTAATCGAGATAAACATTTGCAGAAACGATCTTTTGATATGCAAAGAGAATTACATTTTACACATAGCGACCAGTTCTAAAATATTTGACTATCGCTTAAGGCGTACTATGTTCCCCTTGTTTTGTAATTGCAAGGGCAATATAAAAACACAGTAGCCTTTAAGCATAGACATGTCTCTTAATAGCTGGTTGCCTTGTGCAGCACCATTCTCTTTGCCACAGATTAATACGCTTTGCATATCCAAGAAAAAAAATGAATAACGAATTCCCATTTGAGAAAATAAGTATTGAAAAATTTAAGGGAATAACAAGCAATATCTCGAAAAGGGTTAACTCAACAAAAAAAATGTAAATAACATAAATTGTGTATTTTAATGCGATCTACCTTTTTTGTGTAGTAAAATTTTGTCTATCTCTTATGGTTTACCAGTTATGGAAAAGTCGTTCACAATGAAGTATACTTTTGGAGACATTGCCAAAAAATTCAAGATTTTAACGGTATTAATGTTTTATTTATTTAACATTATTGTAGCCCCACGTTGTGGTAGCCAATTTGTAACGGTTAAATTTATAATGTTATTTGTGTATAACCCACGTTGTTTGTGTATGTGTGTTTACTTCATGTGAAGCCATCTTGTGACGTCATTCATTTGTTCGGTTTGTAGCTCCATCTGGTGTTAGCAATTTGCAGCAGTGTTCGTGTTCGTTTGAAAGAACGATATTGTTATCTTAATTAATTTTGGTTTACTGTCCTCGGCTAGCTATTATTTCTCGGTCGAACATATCTCTTGATCAGGGTTGTGTAAACGGAAAGGAATCTTTTATCCAAAAAGCACACTGATGAAGAAATTTGTTTTATACTTTTATTGTCGAACACGTTAACTATCACATTTATACATTGATCTTAACACTCGCCAAACTGAAACTGTTATAACAACTTCTTACTGATAATTCTTTTAATCCACGTACTTCAATCTTTTGTATAATTAACTTTACCATACTTTAAATCTTTCATAATTCTGCTGCGCGTAATTTGTAAATCTATATCCGACGTATGCCGTACTAATACTTTCGACGAACTGACTGAAGACGACGTGTAGTGTACACAGATTTTTGATGAACTGAACGACTGAAGGCGACGTGTAATGTATTGAGATTTTCGATGAACTGCACTGAATTTACCTCTAACCTACTGCTTTTATACTCCCACTCCCCGATATGACTAAAGATTATAACTGAACTGCAATTGGCTAATAAAACGCGCCAACATTAGCGTCTATTTTTATATCCAATGAAAATTATGAATACATATGCTCTAGGGAAACGTTCCAGAATATTCTCAAGGAAAAAACGCGCCAACATTACGTAACTTCCTCGTTTCCAATAATGATAAACAGCTCACCCCCTCGCTGCATTATTGCGCGCTATTATTGACAGTTTCAGTAAGGTCGTATAAACTTACTTATCAACAATAATTACAGTCAAGAAACATCTCAAATCAATGTCACATAAAAATGCATATTCATATTACAATCATTATTTACATTTAAGTAATTTGTGATACAAATTACTGCATCAAGATATACGTTTTATTTGTCATGAAAATATTTTAAACATATGATGTTTTAATCAAAATCGTTAGACCCATTTTTCAGAAAATTAAAATTTTCGAAAAATGTTCCATGTAAAGGATAATCTGGGGTGGGGGGTTTTATTCGTGTCGCATCTCTGGAAGATACTGAAACTAAATACCAAGTTTGGTGTTTGTCCGACTGTTCGTTTCTGAGTTATGCTGTTCATAGGCACACAGACACACAAACGGACATGTTTCCAAAAATGCTTTTTTTGGATTCAGGGGGTCTGAAAACATATATTTCCGGTGAAATCGCGGTTCGAATTTTTGGGTGGAATACAATACTTCCCCTACTTACTATACGTAGTAGAGAAAGTAAAAAGCGTTGTTAGAAAAACGTTCGCCTGTGTGTATCTGTGAACGGAATAATTAAAAAACTCTTGTGTATTACATTCATATGACCTTCTTTACCCTCTATTGTTTACTAGTGGATACATAGAGTATTCCTACGAAAGTCTATTTTCATATCCAGATCAGTTTAATCCAGATAAACCTTTCTGGAAATAGGTTTCATTATAGATACACACAGAAAACAGCAATACACAAATGTTTAAGAACTGACACTATATGCTGGCCATAAAATTTCGTACTGTTTCCACGACATCGCAAGAAACAACTGAATGTTAAAAGGACTTAATATTATGACCAAGAAATGAACAATTCAAACCATTAATAACGGATATCTCGGAAATGGCTGATTCTAGAAGAAAAACAAGTTACTTTAAATAAATTGTGTGTTTTAAAGGCATCGCATTTCTTGTGCAATAAACTTTCATCTATCGCTTAACGTTTACCAATTAGATATTATACAAAATTCCTTCCAAATAAAGAGGACTTCAGGTGTTATTACCAGAAAATTAAGATATACATTTTATTTGCCATGGAATTTTCTTTAGTATGCGATATTTTAATGAAAATCGTTAGGGCCACCTTCTTAAAATCAAAATTTTCGGAATAAGTTCCATGTAAAGGAAAGCTTGGGGTGGTAAAATTGTATTAAACATGCTCGTGGTGCATCTCTGGAAGGTACTGAACCTAATTACCAAATTAGGTGTTTATCAAACTTTTCTTTTTTCAGTTATGACGTCCATAGGAGCGTGCACATACTAACACACACGGAACTTTTTCTAAAACTGCTTTTTATAGATTTAAGGGGTCTCAAAAAATCTTTGTGTTGCATACTACTTCACCAAGTTTGGTATTTAACCGAATTTTTATTTTTACTTTCTCTACCACGTATATGTTAGGTAAAGAAGGTATTGCATTCAACCCAAAAATTCGGTATCGAGGTTTCATCGGAAATGCATGCTTTAGGCTCTCTGAATCCAAGAACTATTTTAACAAAAAGATCCGCGCGCGCGCGTTGCGTGTGCGTGTGTGTGTGAGAGAGAGAGAGAGACAGAGAGAGATTGGTTCTCTCCATTGCATAGAAACTGTATGTAATTTTAAGGCCAGCATATAGCATCAGTTCTTAAACATTTGACTATCACTATTCTCTTTGTATCAATAACAAAATGTGTAATGCAGCTGTTTCTGCAATGGTTTATTTGTATTAAAATGTAGTAGAAAAATTCTTTTGCAAGAATAGTTTGTATATCCACTAATAAGCGATAGGGAGCAGAGAGATAGAAAGAAAGTCCTGCGAGTGCAACGCAACAGATTTTTTTCGTTACGTTACCGTTACACAAAATCAAGTTTTTAATCACAAAACTTTTTTATGCAAAACATATGTATAAATTGAGGCGCTTAGAATAACAACGGCAGATCCCAAACAAAGTTCATTTTGAGATAAATGTCATTTTCTGTTTTTTTTCCAAAGCGTGGAAAGTAGTTAATGTTATGACTTGATATTTTCTGGGTAATTAAACTAAGGGATTTCAAATCTATGTGCAAATTATTGAACCATTGTGATTAATAGTTTTCATGAGTTTGTATTGTTTATTAGAACAAAAAATATACAAAACAGAAAGAGTAGTGTAAAATTGACTTTTCTTTCATTTAACGACTTGAAATAGCTAATCCAGCTCTATTTCCAAATCCTCACATTTTTCGTCATCATTAACACCAGCATGACGAAGACTCTTGTAAAATTCATGATAGATGGGTGGTATATATTTCAATAATTTCATCAGGTCATCGTATTTACTTTCTTTATCCACTGTACTTCTGCTGTAACTTAAACAATAAAACATGTGAATTTTTACCTCCTTTCCTAAAATTAACACTTGATACACTTCAGAGTTAGAATAACATAAACCAAATTTAACAATCTCAGGATTATCATGATCCACAATAATGGATGTCAAAGCAAAGGAGCACCATCAACATCTATGGACTCTTTTGTTACGAGGGCTGATCAATAAAGACTGAGACTGATTTTTTTCTCTAGTTTCCTTGATAGTTTTATGTCTCTACCACGAATACTTGAAAAGAGCAGGGTTTCATGTATAATGTCCACAAGCGACAGCACTCTCGTAACGGTAGGTTGGTAGTAATGCTGTATATTGTTGACCCTACTTAAATTTCGCATACCACAAAATGGAGGTGACACGAGAGGAGCAATACAGCGCAATAAAATTTTATTTTCGTTTAAATCATACAGCCTTGAAACTTTCGAAAAGCTGAAGCAAGCATACCGTGAAGATGCACTACCTCGTGCAATGGTGTTTAGGTGGTTCAAGGACTTCAAAGAAGGGCGAGTCCTTTGTGCTAAGCAAGGTGGGCCTGGTGTTTCGGAATGGAGTGATTTACCAGCATGCAGTTCCCCCTCACACTACTGTTACAGCAGCTACTACACGTCAGTATTGGCTACACTGAGGAAGCACATTACAAGGAAACGTCCAGAACATCATCGGAATGGGTGGCGACTTCATCACGACAACGCGCGGCCTCACGTCGCAAATAAGTCCAGGAATTTTTGGCTAAATTCAACATTACCTGTGTGCCGCATCCGCCTTAAAGCCCCGGTCTTACCCCCTGTGATTTCTTTTTATTCCCATCACTAAAGGTAGAGCTCCAGGGCATTCGATTTGAGAGCACTGAAGCAGTGCTAAAGAAAAGTGAGGCGATTCTCAAAGACCTGACAAAGAATGGCCTGCACCATGTGTTCGAGGACTGGCAGAGACGCTATAAAAAGCGCATTCAGTTAGGAGGGGACTACTTTGAAAAAGATCATGTCAACATTGAAATGGAGTAATAAATATCTGTGAAAAACAATCAGTCTCAGTCTTTATTGATCAGCCCTCGTACATACGATTTACCACTATTTCTGTACAGATTACTTCTGTTTATTAGCCACTCAGTTGCCTTTCTCACTCGTTTCTTTCCTTTTCCTTTTTGAGATTCAGGAATAACATTTGCAGACGGCACCATATTCACTATCGTTCACTACAACGCCATGACCGTGTAGCGGCCATAAGGTAAAGCACTCTTAGTAGGGATGTCATTTTTACGCTCGTTTTCACTACGGACAAATTTATAAGATGGAAAATGAGAGCTTTGGCATATCCCAATTCGTTTGATACTTCATCACATGAAAGGTAGATGGCAGCTGTGCATGGTCATGCTTCTATCTCAAAATTTGTTGTCGGTTGGGATGTGCCGTTATTATTCTAAGCGCCTCAATTATTATGTTAAAACGTAACTGCTTTGAAAATTGAAAATAAATACCCAGTATATTGTTTTGAGCTTATAAAATGTTTTTGCTGTGTGATAACTCTATCCAAAATTTCATTTAGTATTTGTTTCATATAATTCACCATTATCGCCAGAAGCATGGGTACAAATTTTAAACCAAATAACTTTAAACTTAGAGAAAAGGGTGACTTCAGAGGCGGGGCCCTTTAAGCACTCTCTTAAAGAAGTATTATTGAAGTAATAGGAGCTTTAAAACGGTGCATATAGGTATGATTGAGGTTATGTAGGATGATTTATGAAGAACTGACACATTTTTCTTTAATTGTTTCAAAACGAGTTATGCTAGCAACAACTTATTATACCTGGAATGCAAGGGAATTTTGGAAGATTATTTACCTCTATAGCAAATGTTGAAATGTCCTCCATCCTGTATAAGGCACAACTCAACACGTCGTTCCATGTTATTGGCCACTCGTTGGAGGACTCTGTTGTCAATAGATAGAATCTCCTGTGTAATGTTGTGCTTCAGATCGTCCAATGTCTGGGGATGTGTGGCAAAAAACCCTGTCTTTTTTAAGTAACCCCATAGAAAGAATTCCTGCGATGTCAAATCCGGAGATTTCGGTGGCCACAGTTTCTAAGTATCCGGTCGTTAAAGAAACGTGCATTAGTGCCATGGATTCAATTGATGTATGGCTTGTAGCGCCGTCCTGCTTAAAATATCCTTGACTCAGCTCTACACCGTCTAGTTGCTCAGTAAACTCCATGAAAATCCGTCGGTACTCTGCAGTGTTCACATTTTTTAAAAAAATTCTCTGTGAGGATATTGCACACTAAACTCGATTTTAACCGGGTGCATAGGTGCTTCATGAATAACGCGATTTTCGCTGGCCCAATAGCGTGAGTTATTTGAGTTCACATAGCCGGATAAATGGAAAACCATGCTTCATCTTGAACCATGTGATGGACAATATGGCAGAATTTTGCACAATGAACGCCTGAAACCAACGACAATAATTCAGTCGTCTATCCTTATCTGGTTCCTGTAACTGATGGACAACCGTAATCCTATACGGCTTTAGGCTATACTTTTCACAGCTCTCCGACACATTGAGTAGCTGTACACTGTCTCCTGCGACAAACGTCTTAATGATTTTTTAGGTGACTGATCCAGTCGTGCTCTTACGTCAACAACAACCGTGGGAAGCCTAGATGAACGAGTTTTGCCTTTTTCACTCACCAGAGATCCAGTTGTTTCCAATTTGTTTACCAGTCCCAGTATTGTGTTTCTTTGGGGAGGATTCCGAACACCAAATTCTCTCTGGTATGCCCTTTGAGTAGCTGTAATTGAATTCGTAATCCAGTATTGCTATACAAGGAAGAGTCGTTCATTTAATGTGTACTCCATTTTCACGTTGACTAGAAATCTCAAAAACAGTTGCCGACAATAAAACTAACAATTACGAATAAAACATGAACATCTGCGCATCTAGTGATAGGTAATCCAAACTCCAGAACATTCTGGTTAATTTGATGTTAAAATTGGGACATTGAGTGACTTTGGAACAGAATAATTGAAGAAAGAAATGTCTCAGTTCTTCATAAATCACCCTGTACAATGGAGGGGGAGAGCTCACGTAGGAGTAGTGACCTATATAGATCTATTGTGGTTAACATCCTCCAGGAGAAAGGGATGACGTAAGAGAAGCACAGGCCATAGAGACGCGCGGAAGTCCCTAATCCTTCCAGAATAAGATCCGTTCCACTACTGGAGCTGCCTAGTAAAGGCGATGAACCCCTCGTCGACCAAGCAGCCTTCCTGTGTCCTTGAGCTAGCATCCGGTACACACAAAATATGAAAAGGAAACAATGAAAGGGAAATGATGGAAAGGAAATCGTGGTAGATGAAAAACCACTCCAGCATTCGCCTAACGACCAGGGAAAACCAGGAAATGTCAAAGTCAGAGTGGACGGTCGAAGGGAATTGAATCCGGGATCTTCCGAATGCAAGACTCATATGTTACCTGTTACGCTCGGTATAGCGGTGTTTAAGTCTAACTCACTATGAAAATCCGAAATTAAATTTGGAATGAAATAACGTCAGCTACTGAGAAGCGAGCTTTCAACCAAGAGATGCTGGCTTTCCTGATTGTTAATTTTCGCTGTAAGATTATGTTTACACCATCAGCTTGGCGTGAAAACAAAACAGCAATCTTGGAAGAGCACAAGGTAAAGGGAAAACCTTTGTGTGGAGCCCTCAAACGAGGTGAAGTTTGTGCAAGAAGAAGAACGGCAGTTTTAGAAAAGAAAATTGATGAAACTTTGCCGGAGGTAGGTAAAGGTTTAATAAGAATGGAGGAGAGCCAAAGAATGAAATGACTGTCGTCTTTAACAAAAAAAAAGAAGGTTATAAGGAAACTTCCTTGCCTTGAAAAGAGCATAGAATTGTCTGAGCTTTCATAAGGGCAGTTTTTGTAAAGTAGAGATATCTTTTAGCTCCGAATATGCAAAGGAAGTTCACATGCAAACGGCACCGACTTCACCCGTTTAAAAATAGTTTACGTGCCCTAATAAAACTAAAAGGGGTATATACACTATGTGATCAAAAGTATCCGGACACCCCAAAAACGTACGTTTTTCATCTTAGGTGCATTGTGCTGCCAACTACTGCCTGGTACTCATTATCCGCGACCTCAGTAGTCATTAAGACATCGTGAAGGGAACGCTCCGTGGAACCCACGGACTTTGAACGTGGCCAGATGATTGGGTGTCACTCATGTCAGAAGTCTGTACGCGAGATTTCCACACTCCTAAACGTCCCTAGGTCCACTGTTTCTGATGTGATAGTCAAGTGGAAACGTGAAGGGACATGTACAGCACAAAAGCGTACAGGCCGACCTCGTCTGTTGACTGACATAGACCGCCGACATTTGAAGTGGTTCGTAAAGAGTAATAGACAGACATCTATCCAGACCAGCAAACAGGAATTCCAAACTGCATCAGGATCCACTCCAAGTACTATGACAGGCGTGAGGTGAGAAACCTTGGATTCCATGGTCGAGCGGCTGCTCATAAGCCACACATCACGCAGGAAAATGCATAACGACGCCTCGCTTGGAGCGTCAACATTACACGATTGAACAGTGGCAAAACGTTGTGTGGAGTGACGAATCACGGTACACAATGTGGCGATCCGATGGCAGGTTGTGGGTATGGCGAATGCCCGGTGAACGTCATCTGCCAGCGTGTGTAGTGCCAACAGTGAAATTCGCAGGTGGTGGTGTTATGGTGTGGTCGTATTTTTCCTGGAGGGGGCTTGCATCCCTTGTTGTTTTGCGTGCACGATCACAGCGCAGACCTACATTGATATTTTAAGCACCTTCTTGCTTCCCACTGTTGAAGAGCAATTCGGGGATGGCGATTGCATCTTTCTGACGATCGAGCACCTGTTTATACTGCACGGCTGTGGCGGAGTGGTTACACGGCAATAACATCCCTGTAATGGACTGGCCTGCACAGAGTCCTGATTTGAATCCTATAGAACACCTTTGGGATGTTTTGGAACGCCGACTTCGTGCCAGGCCTCACCGACCTACATCGACACCTCTCCTCAGTTCCGCACTCCGTGAAGAATGGGCTGTCATTCCCCAAGAAACCTTCCAGCACCTGATTGAAAGTATGGCTGCGAGAGTGAACGCTCTCATCAAGGCTAAGGGTGGACCAACACCACATTGACTTCCAGCATTACCGATGGAGGGCGCCACGAGGTTGTACGTCATTTTCAGCCAGGTGTCCGGGACCTTTGATCACGTAGTGTATCTTCTACAAACTGTCCTTACGAAACATTATTACAATCTCTATCACGTACACAGTAGGAGTAGGTGTAGGGCCAGGTGCGGAGAGGAACTTACTACAGGATCTTGGTGCCTAAGCCCCTGACTGGGTGCCCACTAGAGAGAGGTGAGGTGAGAGGATATACAGGGAGGCCGGTCCAGGAGATACGAGACAGGGTCCCTACCTTTTTACAGAGTTAAACTCCCCGGATGGCAACTGGTGCAACTGGTTCCCCTCCCCCGCCTTGCAGGCTAGCACATCCCAGTGGGGGACCCGCGACTCTTGAGACCGCTCCAATTCCGAGGGTTACAGAGAGCTTCCTTTCCCCCTGCTATGTAATGCCGGGACTATCAAACTTGAAATAGACCAAGCAGATGAATGACGTGAAATGAGAAGAGAGGCGAAATGGCTGTACTAGCAATTCGGGGGATGTAATGAATCATCCCAAACTTCGACTAACGACCCAGGAAACCTCGAAAACCCATGGGGCAGGAAGGTCGGCCGCGGAAATCGAACCCATGACCTCCCGAATACATTACCGCCTGAACCATCCCGCTCGGTACTTACACAGCGGTTAGAGAAGGTATTGCATACCACCCAAAAATTCGATACAGAGATTTCACAATAATACACGATTTGAGGCCCCTGAGTCCAAAAAGGCAGTTTAGCAAAAGGCTCTGTGTGTGTGTGTGTGTGTGTGTGTGTGTCCAGCATAACTCAAAAACGAAAAGTGGGTTAAACATGGTATTTAATCTCAGAACGTTACAAGGCTGAGACAGGAAGGTTTGGAGGAAAACACTTCCATCTCAAACTATTCTTTACATGAATATTTTACTTTCTCTACTACGTATAGTAAGTAGGGGAAGTATTGTTTTCCACCCAAATATTCCATACCAAGATTTGGAAATGATACGCCTTGAATCCAAATAAATATTTTTGAAAGCATAGCTCAAAAACGAAAAGTCAGATAAATACCAAACTTGGTACTTGAGTTTACTATCCTCCAAGGATGTGACATGAGGATTTTCAAGAAAATCTCCCCACCCCCAACTACCCTTTACATGGAACATTTTTGGAAAATTTTGATTTTCTAAAAATGGCTGTAAGGATTTTGATTAAAATATCGTATACGAAAGATATTTATATGACAAATAAAATGTATATCTTGAATTTTGGGAATAGCCTAGAAAGTCCTCTTCATTCGGAAGGAATTTTGTATAATCTTATGTTACTTGTAAACATTTAGTGACAGATAAAGGCGTACCACACAAAACATATAGATCTCTATAAAACACACAATTTACTTTAAGTTTTTGTGGCATAAGGCGTTTCTGAGATATCCCTTATTAAAAGTTCGAATTGTTCAACACTTGTCATTCTTTTAAATTCGCATCGATTTTACGTTGTTTCTCGCGATTGCAGGAAACTGTATGGAATTTTAAGGCCTGCATAAACATTTGACTATCGCTGTTCTCTTTGTATCTATAACGAAATATGTAATGTAGCTGTTTCTGCAAAGATTTATTGGATTAAAAGTAGTAGATAGAAAAATAAGCTTTATTCAGACTCGTTTGTGTACCCACTAATAATGACAGGGGGTAAACGAAGCCATGTGAATGAACTACATCATATTTTTCGTATTTTTTTCTCTCAAAATTGTCTGTAACAGTTTTGATTAAAATGCCATATGTTTAAGCTATATTTATGACAAATAACAAGCACAGTGCTCTTCATTAAGATGAATATGACATACAGTTAGATCAGGAGATCTCGAGGGACATAATCCTTTATTAATTACAAAATTTCCAAAAAGTACTGTATTAGACTTATGACTCATTAACTGAGTGTGTGCTAGCAAACGTCTTGTTGGAAATAGCCAGCCTGACATTCAACGTCGCTCAGCTGTTCAAAAAATAGTGTAATTTATTCCTGTATCTCTCTGCATTTATTATTGATTCAGAAAATATAGGTCTTATTATTCCATATGCATTTACTGCGCCCCACACACAAATTTTCGCGTCACGCAAAGGAATATTGTGTGTAAAATCGGGTTGCTTTGTGCTTCAGTATCTATTATATTACTAGGGAACATAACACTGTAAATGGAACCCATTCTTCGTCATAAAAGAATATTAAGCGTGTGTAGGAGAATATACTCGTACACCCGACAGGGCAAGCAATGTAAATAACGGGAACTGTAAGATAACTTGCACCATAAAATGTAGACGTAAGAAACATTGTAATTAGCTAGGAAGCGAGCTAGCAGCAGAGTTAAAAGTCCACTAACAAACACACGCTAATGTACACAGGATTAGGCAGAATTACATCGAGCAGAGAGAGAGAGGTCCGAGGAGAGACAAGGATGGAGATAGGGGGACAATTCCGGGAAAGTCAAGAGAGTTGGAAGAGAAGTCAGCAAATACAAAGTGAAACAAAGAGTTGGGAGTGACAAAGAGATAGTGGGTTTTACTAAAACAGTCAGACAGAAGCTTGAATTCTAAAAGTGAATGATTTCTTTCTCATAGCACACCAAGTAAATTACCAATCCAAAGAGAGGTTAGTTAAAAAGGCGCTAAAGTTAGCGTCATAGCAGTAGGACATAAAAGGAAAGTTCGCCTAGTGGCAGATTGCACTAACATATGCGTGTGGGATGGGAAATGACATAGTTAGGTACATGAAATATTTAAAGTAGTTGGTACATGGAAGTTACAGTATATAAATAATAATCATTATTATTCAAAGCGGAAAGTTGTTAGTCTCTTCAATTACTTGCTTGATTTTGAATAAATTCAATCGTTAATAAATTCGTTGTAATCATTTGCCTTCACCCAAAATATCCTGACATACCGATAGCTAGGAATAGACATCAATCCACAGATACCACTGACGACCGAGGCTGCGAAATTCTGAGAACTTCAAACTGGAACTATCATCATGGTGAAATATCACGTGTATATGCGAAGCGCTACACGTGGGTCAATTACTACATCATTGAATTCACAAAATCCGATTACAGAAATTTTTTACTTTCTCTGCTACGTACAGCAAGTGGGGGAAGTATTGCATTCCACCCACCGGAGATTTTACCGGAAATACATGTTTTGAGAACTCAAAAACGAAACCTCGGATAAATACCAAATTTGGTATTTAGGTTCAGTATCTGTCAAAAATGCGACACGAAGATTTTCAAGAAAATCCTCTACCACAAACTACCCTTTACAAGGAACACTTTTCGATTTTATTTAGTTTCTCAAGCATGCTCTAACGATTTTGATTAAACTACCATATGTACAAGATATTTTCATCACAAACAAAATGTATATCTTGAATGTCCCCAAAAGTCCCGTTTATTGTGAATGGCTCATGCATAACTATTAAACCGTAAAAGATAGATAAATGTCTTGTACACCAAAACTGTAGATCTCGTTAAAACACACAACTTTTATCATATACTTTCTTTCTCGAGTTAACCATTTCCGTGGATATTCCTTGTTATTTTCTTGAACTTTTCAATACTTATACTTTTCTCAAATGGAAATTCGTTATTTAGTTTTGTTTATGTCCTGAATATGTAAAGCACATAGCAACCAGCTTTTAAAAGATTTGACTATCGCTTAAGGCCTACCATATATCCCTTGCAACTACAAGAAAATTAGCAGTAAGGTTTTCATCTGATATATCAATTATCGTAAAGTATATGGAGAATAAGCGTTTGTACAAGAGTAGAGAACGTCATGCGAGTGCAACACGTTAGATTTTTATACTGAATGCTCGAGTGTAATTGAAAATTTGCTGAGAGGATGTCAGAAATGTATGGACAGAGAAGGACAACATTTCCAGCATATCTTATGGTAAGTTATGTGCTTATTATCATTTGAATTGAAACTATGAGAACATGAGGTGGTTGCGGAAATGTTATAATGTTTCGGCAAGTAACCCAGCTGTAGCAGACGGCGCGCGAGCCAACATGCGGTGATCACCGTAATAAAATCTGATGTGTTACACTCACATGACTTTCTCTACTCTTGTACAAAGTATTTTTACAAACGCTTATTCTCCATATGCTTCATGTTAATCGAGATGTTAATCTTATTGCTAATTTTCTTGTAGGTGCAAGGGGAATTGGTAGGCTTTAAGCGATAGTCAAGAGCTGGTTGCTATGTGGCGCATTTCATTCTCCTTGCATGTCCAGTACATAAAAAAAATGAATAACGAATTCCCATTTGAGAAAACGTATAAGTATTGAAAAATTTAAGGGAATAACAAGCAATATCTCGAAAATGGTTCACTCAACTAAAACAATGTACATAACATAAATTGTGTATTTCAACGCGATCTACATTTTTTGTGTAGTAAAATTTTGTCTATCTCTTATGCCTTACCAGTTATGCAAAAGTCGTTCACAATGAAGAATACTTTTGGAGACATTCCCAGAAAATTCAAGATATACATTTCATTCGTCATGAAAATATCTTAAACATATGATATTTTAATCAAGATCGTTAGAGCCATTTTTGAGAAAATTAAAATGTTCGAAAACTGTTCCATGTAAAGGGTAATCTGGGGTGGAGGAATTTTCTTGAAAAGCTTCGTGTCGCATCTCTGGAAGATACTGAACCTAATTACCAAGTTTGGTGTTTATCCGACTGTTCGTTTCTGAGTTATGATGTTCACAGAGAGAGACACACACACACAGACATGTTTCCAAAAATGCTTTTTTTCGATCCAGGGGGTCTCAAAACATGTATTTCCGGTGAAATCTCGGTATCGAATTTTTGAGTGGAATACAATACTTCCCCTGCTTACTATACGTAGTAGAGAAAGTAAAAAGTACCTACTCTCTGAGGTCGAATCACTTTGGTTTAACCAGTTCTACTTGTTTACACGAATCAGAGTATAATTCATTAAAACAGTTTACTTCAGATGACTCTTTACATTGAATAGACATTGTTTATTGGTTATGTTTATTTTATTTTTTGTTATTTTATTTTTTCAAGAGAGACCTAATGAGGGCTGGGTGAAACAAAGACTAATGAGCAAACACTATTGGGAGCTGGTTGAACGAGCCACTTATTCTGCCTCCAGGTGTTCATACCCAACACAGCAGAAACCTCCTCCTTGAGACAAATTTGTTTTTCCCGAAACAATAGGTGGTATTTTGGGGAACATAATTGTATTCACAAAGCCACCAACTCATAGCGTATGTTATAAGCTTCTAACATTACCAAGAAGCACAGTGAATTGTGTAACAGATTACGATGTTTACTTGGTTTTTGGTTGCTAAGGAGCGCTGCCACCACAAAATCAAATATTAGGTTGTATGTGCGCACATGTTAAAGCCATTCTATCAACATCATAAGCGAACACCGTTGTTTCTTCGACATTAATTTACTAGGGCAATTTGGAAAGTAAGTTACCTTAGTATCTTTAACCAGTGCGATTTTACTTTTGGAACTTTAATTACGAACAGGTGAAAGGTAAAGTTAAATTATGAATTTTTTACTTTCTCTACTACGTTTAGTAAGTAGGGAAAGTATTGAATTCCACCCAAAAATTCGATACCGAGATTTCACCGGAGACCCCCTGTATCCAAAAAAAAAAAAAAAGCATTTTCGGTAACATGCCCGTTTGTGTGTCTTTGCGTCTTTGAACAGCATAACTCAGAAACGAACAGTCGGATAAACACCAAACTTGGTATTAAGGTTCAGTATCTTCCAGAGATGCGACAAAAAGGTTTTCAAGAAAATTCCCCCACCCCCAGATTACCCTTTACATAGAATATTTTTCGAAATTTTTAATTTTCTCAAAAATGCCTTTAAAGATTTTAATTAAAATATCATATGTTTAAGAGATTTTCATGACAAATGCATATCTCGAATTTACTGGGAATGTCTCCAAGAGTATTCTTCATTCTAAACGACTTTTGTATAACTGGTAAACCATAAGAGATAGACAAAATTTTACTACGCAAAAAATGTAGATCGCGTTAAAATATACAATGCTTCTTTTTTTTGAGTGAACCAATTTCGAGATATTGCTTGTTGTTCCCTTAAATTTTCCAATACTTATACTTTTTCTCAAATTCATTATTTATTTTTTTCCTGGTAATGCAAAGAGAATGTAATGCTCCACGTAGCAACCAGCTCTCAATATATTTGTCTATCGCTTAAAGCCTACCAATTCCCCTTGCATCTACAAGAAAAGTAGCAATAAGATTAACATCTCGATATATCGATTAACATGAAGCATATGGAGAATAAGCGTTTGTAAAAATAGTTTGTACAAGAGTAGAGAAAGTCATGTGAGTTTAACACATCAGATTTTTCTCTATAATTTCCATTCACATTCAGGCATTTATAGTACGTTTCTTCAAAAGATTAGAAATCCTCCCTGCCGTCGTTGTTATAGCTAGCCTGTGACTTTCTGCTTGACTCCTTGTTCGTTTCAAATCGAGGTGACCCAAGTCATTTATTTATTTATTTGGAAACAACTGATAATCACTTGGAGGCAAGTCAGGGCTATACGCAGGATGATAAAAAACCTCTCACTTGAACCGTTGCAGGAGATTTTGAGTGCGTGCAGTAGTATGTGGCAGAGCACTATCGTGCAGAAATACAACCCTAGAACTCGTTTGTTCATAATTCCCAGACACTAGACGTGAGAATTTATTGTTGTGCCCGCACTATGAACTCCACCAATCTTACGAACAACACACCCAAAACAGTTATCATGATGAATTCTTTTAGATTTTTTGTAATTTCGTAGGGTAGATGCCAATGACCCCATGCCATTCACTGAAGTTTTGTTTCGATTTTCATGTACCACACCCATGTCTCGTCTGCCATGACAATCTGGTCAAGGAAGCTTTCAAAATCACTCTTGTAGTGTTGAAGGAATTCAGCGCTACTCCCATTCTCGTGGTTTTTTGGGCTCCAGACAGAATTTTCGGCCCTCATCGAGCACAAAAATTGCGATAGACTAACGTTTGTGTCATCATTTCAGTCCTAATGATTTGCAGAAAATGTCCATGGAGTTCTGAAATTGTGAAACGGTGATTTTGTCTGATTGCAAGAAGTTCGTCGCTCACAACAGACAGTCGTCCACTTCGTTCTTCATTCTGGATGTTAGTGCATTCATCTTGGAATTGACAACACCAACATACTCTCATTTGTAATGCTCCCTTACACTGCTACAATCTCACGATAAATTGCAGCTGATGTCTTTTTACCAGCAGAAACAGTATCACTTCACGTACTTCACACTAGGCGCGAGCTTCTACTGCTGCACACATTTTACAAGCATTTTTTAGTGAAAGAAACAGTCAAAAGCAACCCCACACTTACACTGCCAGCAGCATACTGAACTAGGCTACACAGCAAGAACAGTGCTGCTACTGCCTCTCTTGTCCATGAATGATGAAACAGTAACTTACTTTCCGAATTGCCCAGTATAATTGGTAAACTTTAGGATATAGATAAAATGTTACTTCACAAAAATTTAGATCTCGTTAATTCACATGTGTATGTAAAATACTGAATTAATTGTTCCTTCAGACTAGCCATGTGTGTGTAGGATAAGTTTGAAAGGGTAAAATCGACGACTGAAAAATTCATCGTCATAGCCGGATTGAACCACGAATCTCCCGGTTTCCGTCCGACTGCTCTAACCACCGAGCGACCATGCTAACATGCCGGTAGGACATTAAATTCTCCAGCTGGCTCCAGCAATTTTCCCGGTAACCCACAAGGAGATCTCAAATTGTTTTGAGATGACATACCCCAATGGCGACTTACAATGCCTTAAGTAATTTTAAGTCCCAGGCTTCACAGTTTAACCTTGAGACAGTATTTTTAACACTTAAATAATTTCAGTCTAATTATATAATATTTAAATTCAATAACAGCCCACCTTGAAGCAATATGTGTATGTAATAATTTGTAAAATGTATGCAACAGTCATTGCATATGCTTATATTATTGTAAACATGTTCAATAATGTATGTGAATGTATTACGTAATTTAATAATGTAGGAGCTGTGAGAATAATAAGTTAAAAGTTTCTAACAATGAGATAACAATGAGGTAATCTTGAGGCAATAACGAGTAAGATAGTTTAATAATGCTATTAGTCATTATTGGAGCAACAATAATGTAATTTTAGTGACAGTTTATAAAATAGACAATCAACAACCAGAAAAAGCTTTATTTAAACGAAGGTATTCTATTGGAGTAGGATTAGCCAATCAGAGACTTGAAAAACAGAAATTTACAATTTTAGACGGTTGAAATCAATTCACTTGCCTGCAAACAGCGTTACTAACCAGACGCAAAAGGTGTCCTCGAAAGAAGTATAATGCGCATTCGTGTGAGACGAAAAATAAGTTTACGTGTTAAAAAGTGTAATTAATTAATAAAAAATAATCTCACAGCTCTCTATATCAGCGAAGTGTTATTTAAATCGTATCAAATATTAATAAAAGGAGTGAAGTAAAATTATAATCTGTGTAAGCCTACATTCTTGTCGCATCACAACCCTGCCAAGACATCCATGTCTCTAAAATAAATACTGGCGCAGCCGAGGCAAACATAAATATGAAATATTTAAAGAAACCGTCAAATTACAAAGTTTATATATATTTTTAAATTTTTGGACGAAGGCTACCGGGTGCCATACATGTGGTTGCAACTACTACAAGTTCGGATCCCCAACAGTTGAAATATAATACAACTCCTTCCAAACTACTTCAAATTGACCCCAAAGCGTGGTGCAAATAACGTAACAAAACATCTTCTCAACCTCTATAAGGTCCATTAATGAAGATACTGGTTTAAATCTCGGCTACGGCATTGAATTTTTCTATTTTACCTTTCAAACTACATAAAATATGGGTTTTTTTTCCTTCTTCTTTTTCGGGCATTAATCATTTCCGGGAGTGACGCGAAGTCTGTACTGTACAAAGGTTGATACATTGAGAGACCACGTGTTTCAGTGTTATAGTGTGTTAGTGCTGTATTAATGCCAAGAAGTCCGTATACACACACAATCCTCATGTATGATTCCTAAGTGACAAGAAGCACTCACTGGTACAGAAGTGAGATGGCGGTTTATACACAAATTCCCTACTGTTCGTGCATCTCGCAGAGAAACATGTTCTTAATCTACTAAATAGTTTAGGAAAATGGGATATATTCTGGATAAGAAACCGAAAGTAAATTGCCAAGTTCTTACAAGGAAAAATTTCCATGGCATCGGAAAACATCTGATGTGTTACACTCACATGACTTTCTCTAATGTTGTACAAACTATTTTTACAAACTCTTATTCTCCATCTATTTCATATTAATCGAGATAAACATTTGCACAAACGATCTTTTGACATGCAAAGAGAATTACATTTTACACATAGCGACCAGTTCTAAAAATATTTATTTTGTATTTGCAAGGGCAATATAGAAATACAGTAGCCTTTAAGCATAGACATATCTCTCAATAGCTGGTTGCTAAGTGCAGCACCATTCTCTTTGTCACAGATTAATACTCTTTGCATATCCAAGACAAAACAATGAATAACGAATTTGCACTTGAGAAAATAAGTATTGGAAAATTTAAGGGAATAACAAGCAATATCTCTAAAATGGTTCACTCAACAAAACAAATGTATATGACATAAATTGTGTATTTTATCGCGATCTACAATTTTTGTGTATTAAGTTTTTTGTCTATCTCTTATGGTTTACCAGTTATGCAAAAGTCGTTCACAATGAAGAGTACTTTTGAAGACATTCCCAGAAAATTCAAGATATATATTTTATTTGTCATGAAAGTATCTTAAGTATATGATATTTTAATCAAAATCGTTAGAGCCATTTTTGAGAAAATAAAAATTTTCGAAAAATGTTCCATGTAAAAGGTAATCTGGGGTGGGGGATTTTCTTGAAAACCTTCTTGTCACATCTCTGGAAGATACTGAACCTAAATACCAAGTATGGTGTTTATCCGACTGTTCGTTTCTGAGTTATGCTGTTCACAGACACACACGGACATGTTTCCATAAATGCTTTTTTTCGCTTCAGGGGGCTTCAAAACATATATTTCCGGTGAAATCTTGGTATCGAATTTTTGGGTGGAACACAATATTTCCCCTACTTACTATACGTAGTAGAGAAAGTAAAAATAAGCCTAAATTAAAAGTAAATATTCCTCTTATATAAGGAATTAATATTCACAAAATTAAAGATAAAAATAAAGAAAATATTGGACAAATATAATAAATAATTAGAGACTAAAGGATTTATATGTTCTTTACAAAATAGCTTAATAGCACCACTAAAGGGTTGAAAAATCCCTAAAAATCCAACTTTATTTGCTATCATAAATACATCATTTCCAAATTCTTGTAGTTATAATTTATATGAGAAGTCTACGCGCTTGAATTTAAGAGCCTCTGAATATCTGACTCTGCCGGCAAACAGCGTGCTTCTCGGTGCCAAGAGATTTCCCGTTAGGCCGGTCGCGCGTACAAATGAAGGCTCTATATATCGCGTCTCAGGCTTAAAAGACAGTATAGGTTAAATGGAGCGTACTGTTACCACATACGCACGCTGGGAAATTGGTGCCCACCTGCGATCGGTGCGCTAATTTAATGTGATCTTGTGAATGATACTTCACCAAACAGTGAAATATCTGCACTGCTATTTAAGGCTGTTGTAAGACATTTAATTTTCTTGCATTTTATATCACCGCTTTGTATTTTTAGTACTTCAAAATACGACTTTATAGGCATAAAAATATATATTATAAAAGAGATATGGATATATAAAGTGATAAAAGCTATAATTTGGCAGGCTATCATAACTGTTTATCCTAGACAAAATTACAATCAAGTGGGTGGAATGTTTTCAAACGGCAAAGAATGAACGATGCGACACACTCCGCTTTCTTCTATTCTATTATACTACACTAACCTAGCATGCTTTTGTTTCCCCCATCCTTCTTGCTGGATCCTTAAAGACACTTTAACTCATTTCTTTTTTAATCCACTACACTATTGTTTCCGAGTACCCGTGCATCTTTAGCTGTTTTGTTAATTGCCTTACTAACACTCATTCTCCCTCCATAAACAACTCAATTTCATTTTTTTGTTGCTGAATAGATGCATGACTTTTGCTTGTCATATACAACGAATTCAAGACGTTAGAGGATTCCGGTTTCCTTTGAAAACTGTCTCCAACCCTCCTCAACATATTCTCTCGCTTATTTATCTTTGTAAAGCTACTAACAAAAAAGTTTCTCACTAGGTGACTTTTCTATTCCATAGACACCGAATTTAACGAAAACATTTAATTTGAAAATTAGAACGCTCATCCTATTAAAGGTAGAGAATTCAAACTGGACAGGCATCAATACACTAATTTACTTAAGTAAGGAAAACGAATACTGCTCCATTCTAATTTTTTGTTTAATAGTAACTGCATAATAAGCATTAAAACAACACATATCGGACTTTTACTGAAAAACTCGTTTCCTTTAGAAATTTGTGCCCACAGAACTCTACAAAGCCTCTTAAACGGATATAATCTGATAGAGAAAAATACTCTGGATAAGATTATTGTGTTCAAAAATGAAATTTATAACAAATGAATATTTACAACATCTTATTACTTATTAGCAACTTAGCTACAGGCGAGAGTAGAAAAGAACGAAGCTAATGCTATCATGTCTGTGTTAGATAGAGATAGAGATAACCCATTTACCTCCGTACTGTCTTAATGTTGAGAAAGCTTTAGAAAAGCGACGTTTGGAGAGGGCGTAGCTACACATATAAATACAAACTTAGAAACCCCAGTTTTTCCGTTCCGAAGTGTACATCCGTGGAAAAAAATGAGTCATATCTTGAATGCAACATTATTTTAAGTCCTACACGGCACACAGCCTTGTTTACACCCAACGCAATACAGTTGTGCAGCCGCTGCAGTAAATTGCTATACGGCATTATTAAACGTGCTACCTTCCATGTATCTTCTGTGTAGCGCTGTGGCAAAGCACGTGGTACGAGGGACACTATTTATATTTTGAGCCTTGGCAAACCTGAATTTTGTAGGTGCCATCTGACGTTTCCAATGGAAAGTTTGACATTTTTTACCATAATCTACTTCAAACATTTTGTCAACAGAGCGTCATTTGTTTTGTTTACACTAACTTGAAAATTGTGTGTCATCAAAAACATGGAATTAACTCGTGAAAATGTTCGTGCAATAATTTATTACGACTTTCGACGTGGATTATCAAGACAAGAGTGCATCGATCAACTAACTTCCACATTTGGCGACGAAGCTCCATCCTTTGACACTGTGAAACGATGGTATAACGAATTTAATCGTGGCCGCCGTTCGCTCAATGATGAAGTTCGTGAAGGTCATCCAAATTCAGTTTTTGTGCCAGAAAACATTGATGCTGTGCAAAAACTAATAATGAAAGATCGTCATGCGACATATTGTGAGATTGAAGCAACCCTAGACATTAGTTCCACCAGCATATGTAAAGTATTGCATGATTATTTAGCCGTGATAAAGATTTTCTCTCGTTGGATCCCACAAAATTTGACGCAACCTCAAAAAGATGCTCGTGTTGATTGGTGTACAAAAATGCTCAAGAAATACAATGGCGGTACCTCAAAAGACGTATATAAGATTGTAACAGGTGACGTATCATGGATCTATGCGTATGAGCCGGAACGTAAACAGCAGTCGACTGTATGGGTGTTTCAAGATGAAGCAAATACAACAGCACTCGAAGCACTTTGAAGCAAATTGGTCGCCTGCTTTTTCAGCAAAACTGGCCATGTGGCAAGTGCCTTTAGAGGAACGTAAAATGGAATGCCGAATGGTACACAACCATTTGTTTTCCGGAAGTCTTCGGTGAAGTAAGGAAAACCGACAAGAACCGTAGGATCGTTCTTCATCAAGACAATGCGAGCGCACACACATCTCGTCTAACAACAGACTATTTGAAGGCTCAAAAAATTGAAATGATGGGTCATCCGCCATTAAGTCCTGATTTGGCACCCAATGACTTCCTTTTGTTCCCGAACATCAAGAATAAATTGCGTGGACAACGATTTTCGTTGGCAGAAGAAGCCGTTGATCCTTTCAAAAACCATGTTTTGGAGGTGTCTCAAGAAGACTGGAATAAATGCTTTGACAAATGGTTCAAACGGATGCAAAAGTGTATTGATCATAAAGGATAATATTTTGAAAAACAATAAAGCAGCTTTCAAACATAAATTACTTTGTTTTAATCATTAGGCTCAAAATATAAATAGTGCTCCTCGTACTTCTATGGTTAAGACCGCAGGTTCGCTTCTCGCATGTAGCAAACGCTTTATTTCTTCTGTTAATAATATGTAATCAACACATAGTGACTACTACTTTCGATATACTCCATTCCATACACAACATTTGGTAAAGTGTATTATTTTATTATTTATTGCGATGTACGTGGCTTCACAGTTTCATTATGGTCGTATATCTGTATCTTGTTGGACGGTCTACGTATGTTGTCGCAGCTTGGCTGAACAGTGCGCACTACACGGTAATACTTGAGAATATTTTGATTCCCTCTGTGAGGATAAGATATCCTTATGAAATTGTTGAATTCGTACACGATTCTAGGCACAAGTTCAAAAAGCCTGGGATGTTGCAGCTTCTGGTCCATGTTTCTGCAAGGATGCTCAGGGTTCATACACTCGGTATTAATTTTGTTTATTTTTAGGTGTTTTAGTTTTAGAAGATAATAGTTTATTTCATTAGAATTCTGTTTTTTTTGTGCATAGATATACTTATAACCTAAAATGCTATAGTTATATTAATGCCAAATTATGTTCTACACACTCAGAAAATTAAGAAAATAAAAAATTACGACTAATGCGAGATTTGAACCGAGAAGCTTATGAGCGCAAGCAATGCCTTCTTAACCTCTCGGACAAGGAAATGCGTTTCCGTGCTCGCATACTACAGTTCCTGCATTGTGTGTTGTGAACACAGCTGTTACTAAGGTACACTAAGCTCTCCGATTGCATGGAATCTGGGGATAAGCCATTTTTTGTCCACGGGTGTACATTGACTGTTTATCTTTGAAAGCAATTGCATTGTAATCTCGCATCGCACGTACAAGCAAAGCCTTCTGTCCGGCTCTTGTAGAGGGGCTAAATTAACTAGTTAATCATGACTAAAGCGGTCATTCATATTCAGCAGGGAGTACAAACACTTCTGACAAATTAAATGCATTTACTCCACCTGGATTTCATTTAGTCGCATTTGTGAAATTAACGTCAAAAGCTGGGCTTAGAGTGTACTCCAACTTTCACAAGTTTAGCACTTAATACGATTTTAATTATTGATGTCGTCCACGCCTACGGAGAGGTGTTTGATTTAATGGGGGCATAGAGTATATTTCCCAGCATTAAAACATGGATGAAGTGTATTTTATTGGAAATACTTCTGATTAATTTATAGAGTCACTTTAATTTACAATCGTATAGAAATGTAAACGGGAAATCTGCCTTCAAGAGTCAATAATTAAATTTAATCGAACGGGACGGCTCAGGGGGCAAAGTCTGTGAGAGGTCCCGGGTTCAAATCCCATGGGCCGACCATTCTGACTTAGGATTTTTCGTGGTTTTCCTCAGTCATTAAGGTATATACCGGATTTATATTTAATACCACGATCCAAAGTTCCACCTTAAGTCTAAAACTATAGTAAACATGAAAAATAGGTGGTAATAGTGAATGCTATGCCATCTATTCACAGACAATTAAAGCAGGTAGACTGGACGGCACTGTAATCCATCTGCACGGCACGAAGCAGAAGATTCAGTTGCTATAAGCTAGGATCTTTGTGGACAATATGGCATGGTTACAGGGATGAGACCTAGAAGGCTAACTGTTCGCCTTTCTATACGAAAGCGGCAGTCAGACTGGACGGCATTCTAATGCCATCTGCACGGCACGAAGCAGAAGATACAGTTGCTATGCACTAGGGTCTTTGTGGACACGACGAAGCGGGTACTTTGAGAAAGACGGTTTGTTACGTTATTTTTTACCACGCTTTGGGCGTCAATTTTAAGTAGTGTGTAATGAAAGAGTTGCATTACATTTCAAGTGTTGGGGAGCCGAACTTGTAGTAGTTGCAACCGCACGTATAGTAAACAGTTTCCGGTAGGCTTCGCCCCAAAGTGGTGGCCAAGTTTAAAATAATATTAACTTTGTAATTTGACTGTTTCTTTAAATATTATATATTTATGTTTGCCTCGGCAGCGTCAGTATTAATTTTAGAGACATGGATGTCTTGGCAGGGTTGTGGTGCGACAAGAATGTAGGCTTACACAGATTATAATTTTGTTTCACTCGTTTTATTAATGCTTGACACGACTTAAATAACACTTCACTGATATAGAGAGCTGTGAAATTATTTTATTGATTACTTGTACTTTCTAACACGTAAACTATTTTCGTCTCACACGAATACGTATTATACTTCTCTAGGACGTGTCTCGCGTCCGGTTAGGAACACTGTTTGCAACCAACTGACTTCTGAATTTGTAAATGTTTCTCCTATTCAGTTTCCGATTAGCTAATCCTACTCCAATAGAATACCTTCATTTAACTAAAGCTTTTTCTGGTTGTGGATTGGCTATTTTATAAACTGTCACTAAAATTACATTATAGCTTCCAAGAATCACAAGTAACATCATTAAACTCTCTAACTCATTATTGCCTCAAGGTTACCTCATTGTTACCTCTTTGTTAGCAACTTTTAACCTATTTCTCACAGCTCCTACATTATTAAATTGCATAATACATTCACATAACATTATTGAACATGTTTACAATAATATAAACATATACAATGGCTGTAATATAAACTTGTTTATATATTGTTACATACACATATTGCCTTAAGGCGGGCTGTTATTGAATTTGTACATTATATAATTAAACTGAAATTATTTAAGTGTTAAAAATACTGCCTCAGGTTACAGTGATGAGACCTAGAAGGCTAACTGTCCGCTACACCTAGATCTAAGAGTTATCCACTACCAGATTTGTTGATATATGATCTGCAGTTAAAGCGACGCAAAATAAATAGAGTAATAAATAAATAATTAAATATACACATTCTGTATAAACATCGATTACACACATACATGGTGGACCATTTAAGTTAAAACTGTACAATATCTCCAAAACTAAGCTTTGTAGAAACAAATGACTTGAATAAAAGTTGCTTGAGATTTGGGGGGAAATATATACCACTAATCGTGTTTTATATGGAGGACGTTGTAATGGTCATATTAGGATCAATTTAAATTGACACGCCGGTTTAAACTCAGATCATGTAAGATTTTTAAGGTCGAACAGACCTAGTTATTAAACATCTGCATCTAAAACTAATCTTAATCCAACAGTCTAAATTGACCCAAATTGTATGTTCTTATTTTAAAAAAATTGAATTGAGCCTAAAATGACCACTATAGCGTGCTCCAAACAAAACACAACTAATGGCATTTACTTTTCCCCATAATATCAAGCAACTTTTATTAAAGACATCTCTTTCTACAGCGCTTAGTTTTGGAGATATTGTACAGTTTCAATTTAAATGGACCACCCTGCATAATTAATATATGAATATCTATCATGAAATACCCGACGTGTTCCATTCATATGACTATCTCCACCCACTTTTCTACAAACTATTCACAAAAGCTTATTCTTCTATCTACCTCCTGTTAGTAGCGATAAACTTTCATTAGACGTCTACATATTTCGTTGTAAGAAGAGTACGTAGGTAAAGCGATAGTCAGATTTTTAAAATGCCACTTTCTCTATTCTCTATCTTTTATTAATGGGTATACAATCTATTCTTACTAAAGCTTATTTTTCTATCTACTTCATTTTAAACTAAATCAACTTTACACAAATAGCTAAATTACACATTTCATTATAGATACAAAGGGAACAGCAATAGTCAAATGTTTAAAACCTAGTCGCTATATGCTGGCCTTAAAATTCCATACTGTTTCCAGACATCGAGAGAAACAACTGAAAATCGAAGGGACTTGAAATGAGTTACAAACTATTAAACAATTTCAACTTTTAAAAACAAATATCTCGGAAACGGCTGATGCCACAAGAAAATCTATTTGAAATAAATTGTGTAGCTTATGAAGTCCTCTGCATTTGGAAGGAATTTTGTATAATATTGTATAACTGATAGAGGAAAGCATACTACACAAAGGATGTGGAAATCTTTAAAACACACAATTTATTTCCAATAACATTTTATGGCACCATTGATCAATACTTAGCCATTCTTTTGAAGTTCTGTCAATTTTCAGCTCTTTCTCGCGATGTCCCCGTAAGGGAAGGGGTTCCGACCCATTCAGCTGCCGTGTTGCGGGCACTGTGGAAGACCTTGAGCACTCGTGGTATTTCTGACGTTACTAGAAATACGCTGGGGCAAATATCTGAACCCCACCCGTGAAGGTGTTGTTTGGATTGGTCTGGACTCGGCGGGGCAGTGGTTCCCGATACCCATGGGAGACTGGGTACGTCTGGGCGGTGTTCCGTCCAGGTGGGGTCGTGAGACGCCTCCAGGCCTCCAGTACCGACCTGGAGAGACGATAGACGGCCCGCTAGTGGGCTGCCAGTCCCACCAAGTTGTGGGATGACGCGAGTATGTGGCGTATCCCCTTCCACTCTGTAATGGAGGGTTTGTTTAAATATTTCAGGTGCCGGTCTACTGGAAAAGCTTTCGGGGTGGGAGAGCCACATGGGTGATGCTCTTCTCCCTGCGTTCAGGGGGGCTGTTGCCCCTGGAGTTCTTACTGTTTCTTGCGATGTGATAGAAACAGTATGGAATATTAAGGTAGCATATAGCGTTTTGACTAGATAGATAAGGTATCTATATTGGTTTCAAATTATTGAAGTTCATTACACAAGTAGTTAGTGCATGGGTCAATGACCGTAAAAACATATTTAAGATATAAGGCATGGTGATAAAATAAACAGGAAAAGAAAAGAAAACCAAAACAGAACAAGAAAAATAGAGATAGATTACCTTTGAGTAACTGAACAAATTTGACCTAGCCTCGCGCACTTTAGCCAAGAAATTGCCCATGTTTTACCAGTTCCTCTGGTTAGGCAGTAGATCCCAACATGCCAATCCCTTTCTTGATGGACTTAAGAATTTTTCTTGGAGTGTAATTAATCGTGGTTCTCCCACTGACAGCATAGCGTCAAAATATGTACCAAGTCCACATCTAAATGTCACTATTCCCTTTGTATCTATAACGAAATGAGCAATTCAGCTGTTTTCGGAAAGTTTTATCTAAATGAAGTAGATGGGAAAATAAGCTTTCGTAAGAATAATAATTTGTATACTGTAATAACTGATAGAGGGTAGACAAAGTCGAGTCAATTTAACTCATCGGATTTTTGTTATGTTTCGTCACGGGATATGAAATTCTGGACAAGAACAGAGGAAATAGTTCACACAGCGGCCAATATCGTAACAAAACACTCCCCCTCGTATCCTTCAAGAGAAGTAGCACTCAACCATGCAAATTCTGTGATCACTTCCATCTCGCGTTGAGGCAATGTTTTTAACACTTAAACAATTTCAGTCTAATTATATAATATGTAAATTAAATAACAGCCCGCCTTGAAGCAATATGTGTGTAATAATTTGTAAAATGTATGCAACAGTCATTGCATATGCTTATATTATTGTATTCATGTGTAATAATGTTATGTGAATATATTACGTAATTTAATAATGTAGGAGCTGTGAGAATAATAAGTTAAAAGTTTCTAACAATGAGGTAACAATGAGGTAACCTTAAGTCAATAATGAGTATGAAAGTTTAACAGTACTAATTCTGATTCTTGGAAGCAATAATGTAATTTTAGTGACAGTTTATAAAATAGCCAATCAACAACCACAAAAAGCTTTAGTTAAATGAAGGTATTCTATTGGAGTAGGATTAGCCAATCAGAAACTGAAATATAGCAAAATTTACAAATCTAGAAGTCAGTTGCCTGCAGAAAGCGTTACTAACCAGACGCAAAAAGCGTCCTCAAGAAATATAATATGTATTCGTGTGAGACGAAAAATAAGTTTACGTGTTAAAAAGTGTAATTAATTAATAAAAAGAATCTCACAGATCTCTATCAGCGAAGTCCTATTTAAATCGTGTCCATCATTAATAAAAAGGAGTAAAGTAAAATTATAATCTGTGTATGCCTACATTCTTGTCGCACCACAACCCTGCTAAGAGAAACGTGTATCTAGCAAATACTGACGCAGCAGAGGCAAACATAATAATATAATATTTAAAGAAACAATCAAAATTACAAAGTTAATATTTTTTTTAAAGTTGGGGCAAAGGCCACCTGAAAGTACATTTGTGGCGAAGACTACCGGAAACTGTTTATTATACGTGCGGTTGCAACTACAACTTCGGCTCCCCAACAGTTGAAATATAGTACAACTACTACGTAACAAACTACCTACTTCAGCGTGCAAGAACGCACAAAATGTCCTAGTGTGAAACAGTTCTGCACCGCCGCAGTACATCAACCTGTTTACTAAGTCGGAAACGCATGCAGCCCAACGTTCAGTTCCGCACCTCCCCTTTGAGAGAAGTGGCTAATAATGACGTCATTAATTTAAAACGACTGGCGGTAAAGGCCGAATAAATCTGAAGACAGTTATATATTTTGTTTAAACTGTGTATAAAAGGCGATAAAGTCTTGAAAAGATGTGTCCAAGATATTGAATAAATACTGCCCCTTAGTGACTGCAAAAAAAGAGCAGTAAGAAAAATCAGCAACGGAAAGAAACCAATTCCATTTTTTTTCTGTCTTCCTTTTCCCAATAACTGAGGAGGAAGTGAACGTGAGCAGCAGCATCCTTTCGAAACGAGAAACTAATCTCTTCTGTTAGGATTTGGTTACGTGTTCCAACTCAGAATTGGCCTGTTGTTTCTGCTAGTTCATAAACCACGAAAGGGGGAATGAAAAATTCATCTCTGTTAGCGACGAGGATGAGAATAAAAATGTCCTTTCAGTACAGTGGTGCTGGAAAATAAACATTTGTAGTTTATATCAGATAGGGAGTACCTTTAGGGTACGTGTTTTTAAAACCACGTGACTTTCGTTGGTTTAAAACCTAGAAACATTGGAGGTAATGAGAACGGTGATGTATATAGTAGTGTAAATGAGAGAGATACTGCGATTTTGGTAAAGGGGTGGTGAAAAACAAAAAAAAACTAACTAAATTTTAAAAAACATAATGAGAACTAGAGTTATCAATTAAGTGCAGGGAAAACCTTCTAGGTTTTTCCATTTTCTAATGCTGGCAGTAAACCAGTCCTATGATGAAAAACCCTCTAGTTTGAAGTAAATTCGAGCACACTGTTTTGAGCATTATGTGAGAAATGAAAGGGGAAGATATAAAAACTTTAACGTGAGTGGCTGGAAGGCCCTGCTCTGTAAAAGTTGTTCTTTTTACTAATACAGCCAACATATTATTAAGGTTACAGTACCACAAGGGCTGCTGAACAAAATAGCAGAATTCATAATTTCAATTTTCTAAACGTATTACTAAGTAACCTGTAAATCTATTCATATAAAAATTTGATGCGTTATATGAAAGGACTTTTTACTTTCTCTACTGCGTATAGTAAATAGGCGAAGTATTGCATTCCACCCAAAAATTCGATACCGAGATTTCAACGGAAATACGTATTTTCAGGCCCCCTGAATCCAAAAAAGACATGTTTACAAAAAGGTCCGTGTGTGTTTGTCTGTAAACCGCGTAACTCAAAAACGATAAGTAGGATATATACTAAACTTGGTATTTAGGTTCAGTATCTTTCAAAAATGGGACACGAAAGTCTTTAAGAAAATTCTTCATCCCAGAAACAAGGAAGGTATCCATTCCACCCAAAAATTCGATACCGATATTTCACTGGAAATACATTTTTGAGGCCCCCTGAATAAAAAAAAACATTTTTATAAAAATGCCGTGTGTGTCTGTCTATGAAAAGCATAGCTCAAAAACGAAAATGCCGGTAAATACCAAACATGGTATTTAGGTTCAGTATCTTTTAAAAATGCGACACGAACTTTTATAAGAAAATCCCTCCACCCCAGACTACACTTAGGGGTATTTTCTCAAAAATTGCTTTAACATTTTGATTAAAATATCATGTGCCTAAGATATTTTATGACAAATGAAATGTACATCCTGTGAATTTTCTTACAATGTCTTCAAAAGTCCTCTTCATTCCGAATGACTTTCGCATAACTGCTAAACCGTAAGAGAAAGACAAGCGTTTACTACATAAAAAATGTAGATCTCGTTAAAACACACAATTTATATCCCATACATTTTTTGTAGAGTGAACTATTTCCGTGATATTCCTTGCTATTTTTTTTTTTTTTTTTTTGAATTTCCAAATACTTATACTATGTCTCAAATGGGAATTCATTATTCGTTTCTCTTCTTTTTTTTATGTGCTGGACAGGCAAAGAGAACGGAATGCTCCACATAGCAACCAGCTCTTAAAACATTTGACTATCGTTTAAAGTCTACCATATTCCTCTTGCACCTACAAGAAAATCTCGATTAACATGAAGCATATGGAGAATAAGCATTTGTAAAAATAGTTTGTACAAGAGAAGACAGAGTCATGTGAGTGCAATGCATCAGATTTGTTTCAGAAAAAGTTCGTGCTGGCGCGCGCGCGCGTGTGTGTGTGTGTGTGTGGACAGCATAATTAAATGACAAAAATCTGGTTAAATACTAATCGGGTTCAGCGTCTTTCACGGTTACATCAAGATTTTCAAGAAAACGCAAAATCCCGTCTCAGTGGTTGGGAGGATGGAAAATCTTCGGTGGGAGGCAGATTTGAGGTTTCTCAGCACGAATGGGTCTGTTTTCTAAATATTTTTGCTAAATAAAAACATAAATGTGGCTCCCTTTATTCTTTTAGGGGCAATATGGTGTTTAATATTGTTCCACGAGATGCACTCTGGAGAATTTTCAGTAGAATTTGAAATTTGTCACAGATATCCGTTAGGACAGATTTGGACGAGCTGCATGTTACATCCAGGAGAGAGGGTTATGAAGGGGTACTGTGTGTGGATTTGTTTACAAAAAAAATCCATAAACTTTAGGAGCAGCTTAAAAATACTCGTAGCATTCCTCAAGAAGCTGCTGCCATTTCTTAGAGCGACCTGCAGCGTGTAATGGGCAATTTCCTAAGCAGGTACCAGAAATCCTTGAACAACGGAGCGAAGCAGTTCGAACATCTCCTTGCTTGATATACGCAAACTTGAAACCTACTTTTATTTTTAAGTGTTTATATAGCCGAGCGGGTTGACTCAGGCGGTAACGTCTGTAGCCTGCATTCGGGAGATCGTGGGCTCGATTCCAGTGGCGACCTTCCTGATCCATGGGTTTTTTCGGGGTTTTCCCGGGTCGCCAGGCGAATGCTAGGAAGGACTATTTTGGCGTATTAGGTAATTAGTAGCTACTGTCTTGCCAAACACATTATTGTGTCGTATTGGCGACAGGATTGTTGGGGTAATTCTTTCGGCTTTGGCTTTAAATTTTCTTTTGGCATGACGCTCTCCAGTCCGAACTAGCGGGTCTAGCCAGGGTTGGAGAGGGGGGATAGGTTAGCGTTACTTTTCTTTGTGTTGTGTTAGCGTCACTTTGGTTTGAGAGTAGAGTAAGTGCGGTTGTATTTGAAGAGTGTGAATGTAGCCTCGTGTGTGTAGCATCTTCCCTCATTTCTCTCTTTTGTGTGTGATGTAGGGGCACCGTGTTTTTATTGAATAAACCACAGTTAATGTGAATTCTGTGTATTTTGTTATAAATATCCCACGCCTGCACTAGAATGTGAAGTTCAAAGTTCTGCCCTTTCGCTGTCTCTGGAGCTGCGTCTCCCAATGTGCAGCTGGGGTAATTAAATTTAATATTATAGCTGGAAGACTTTTGGTCCTAACCCAGTATGTAACACTATTGCATCCCCCAAATTTCCTGTCCCTCCATTTCATTTCACTTCACCATTCATTTGCTTGGTTTCTTTCAGGGTTACAAGTGTCGGCGGGAGGTCTCGGCAGGATGTGTGCTTCGCAGGGGAGAAGGATGCTCTGAGTAAACCTACGAGCGGTCCCCGGACCCCCCAGGGGATGTATAAGCCCACAGGTGAGAGGGGAGCTGATTGCATCAACCACCAACCGGGAAGTTCAAATCTATAAATGGCAGGGACCCTACCCTCTGCCTGCCGTGCCTCCTGGTCCGACCGACCTCTCTCTCCTCTCACCTCATCCTTCCGTCCTTCCTGGGGGCCTAGGTATAAATGATCTGCGTAGGTCGAGGTGTCAAGTTTCCCTCCACTTCTAGTCCTATCCTATGTTATGTGAGTTAGAAATTACTTACGTAACGTACTGTATTTACTATGGAGCTTCCTGTCACCTGCACGACACAGGAACCAGCCTCGCCACGAAACCGGTCCGGCCAAGGATTCTTGTCCGAGATAACTACAGTGCTTTTCTTTCACATTGTGGCTACCGCTCGCTGAATGCCGCAGTTTGGACTCCCGCCGAAACATTTATATCCCTGCCACCGCCTCACGTTCTCATAACTACGGTTACAATTACTATAATAACAGTCACGTATTATATAATAAAAAGGCTGTTGAAGGGAAGTTGGAGACGATTTGAAACGCACTTTCCCGGTTTACCTGTCCCGCATAGAGAAAACGTGCGAAGACTCGCGAACGAACTTAGCGGAATGAGATCTATCTCGATAGAAAGCAAATAGTAAACGAGCGAGTTCATACTGAGGAGAACCTAGATGAAATTCGAGAGCGTTTAGAACACCCTCCGCAAAAATCTCTATGGTTTGATACCGTAAGTATTGATGGGAAAATATAAATAATTAAGTAAAGAAATTACAGTAAGATAAAGAAAGGATTGCAATAAATAATTTCGTAACTTAAATCAATAACCAGTTTAGTTAAAAGATTGCTCCGGAGAAAAAGGCGAGAAAAGTCATTAGTAACAGCTGAAGAGCAAACGCGTTAGCATAAAGATTCTTGGAATGCAGTTTAGAGTTAAGTCACGTTTGCAGAGTCACGTAGACAGAACTATGTAAAAGAGAAAGGGAATGAAATTTTGAGAATCGCAGAGGTACCGCCTAGTAAGAGTATCACATACGCATACTTAAGGATTTTGAGATTGGAACGTACATGAAGTAACGTTGATAGGATAGTTTCATAGTAGGTGGACCTTAATTAAGAAAAGAACGTGTATTGCCAAAATTAGCGTATTTTCTTCATGTACAGCGTTAGGGGCTGACAGTCGTTTACGGTGATCGGCAGTTCATAGCGCCCCAGACCGCTCTGGGTTATCAGCTATTTAGCGGTGACCGCGAGGTGTTTTGCCGGCAAGTATTTTAGTGACTCACGGCAACTTACGCTTCTAGTTTCTTTTATTGCGGAAACAGTTATTTCAAACTGTGTAATTAATACTGCAGAAGTTAGCAGGTATAATATTTCAATTGCTATTGAGAAAGGTGGTTTGTTACGTTATTTGCACCACTTATGGAAAAGCCGAATTGAGATGTAGTTGTATTGTAGTTCAACTGTTGGGGAGCCGAACTTGGAAGTAGCTGCAACCGCACGTATGGTATACAGTTTCCGGTAGACTTCGTCCCAAATGTACTTTTAGGTGGCCTTTGCCCCAAGTTTAAAAATATATTAACTTTGTAATTTGACTGTTTCTTTAAATATTACATATTTATGTTTGCCTCGGCTGCGTCAGTATTATTGTTAGAAATACGTATCTCTTGGCAGGGTTTTGGTACGACTAAGAATGTAGGCTTACACAGATTATAATTTTTACTTCACTACTTTTATTAATACTTGATTCGATTTAAATAACACTTCACTGATATAGAGATCTGTGAGATTCTTTTTATTAACTAATTACACGTTTTAACACGTAAACGTATTGTATTAAATCTCTCGAGGACGCACAAGCAACGCACCCAGTTATGAACACTGTCTGCAGGTAACTGAATGATTTCAACCGTCTAAAATTATAAATTTCTGTATTTCAAGTCTCTGATTGGCTATTTTTACTCCAATAGAATACCTGCATTTAACTAAAGCTTTTTCTGGCTGTTGATTGGCTATTTTTATAAATTGTCACTAAAATTACATTAATGCTTTCAAGAATCATAAGTAACATTTAAACTCTCAAACTCATTATTGCCTTAAGATTACCTCATTGTTACCTCATTGTTAGCAACTTTTAGCCATTTCTCACAGCTCCTACATTATTAAATTATGTAATACATTTACATAACATTATTACACATGGATACGATAATATAAGCATATGCAATGACTGTTACATACATTTTAGAAATTATCACGTACACATATTGCTTCAAGGCGGGCTGTTATTGAATTTACATATTATATAATTTGACTGAAATCATTTAAATGTTAAAAGTACTGTCTCAAGTTTCGAGTGCTACGATTCATAACCAGTTTCAGCCTTTATCTTCAAACGCTCAGCACCTCACTTCAGTAGCTTGAGGGGACTAAATCACATTAAACTTCTCAGTCAGCTTAAACCGATCTTATTCTTTGAAAATACACCCACGCATGCCCTGAGAGAAAGCTCTCTAGCCAACCACTGTAGCAGCAGCCGGTAGCAGAATCAAAAGCAGATATTGGAGACGACGTCCAAAGGCGTAAAAAATGATGACCATCGCCCGGCTTCAGGTGCCTTGAACAGAAAACACAAGTTCGATGAGCTCAAATTGGCGAGCTACGGAACTATTGAAATTAAAACCTTGCACGTTCACTGTGGTTCAGGAATTTCTATCACCTGATCAACAGTGACAGATAACTTTCTCTTTTTGGATCGCTAAATGTCAATAATAAGCGTATTTGGCACTAGCTAAGTATTCTTCTCTGATAAAGCATGATTCGGTTTATAAGGTAACAACTCATTGCAAAATAAAAGATATTGGATCAAACAGAAACCCGATTTTACACACGAAATCCTCTTTCATTAAACGAAAATTGGTTTGTGGTGTGCAGTAAATCCATACAGAATAACACGACCTATAAACAATAAATGCACACACACACAGGAATGACTTACTCACACCATTTTTGAACAGCTGAACGCGTTGAATGTCAGTCTGGGTATTTCCAGAAAGACCTTTGCTACCGCAAAAACACTTGATGAATTATTAAGTTTAATTCAGAAAAGTTTTGAAGATGGGGTAATTAGTAAAGGATTATGGCTCTCAAGATCCCCTGATCTAACTGTATGCGATTTTCATTTATGGAGGCACTTTAAAAATAAAGTGTGTGCAGCAAACCCCTATACATTGAAGAACCAAAAGAAAACATTCTCTTCTTCTTCTTCACTAAGCATTAAACCTTTCCTAAGGCTTGTTGTGTGCTCCAAATGTTTAATTTATTGAGTTATCAATCGTTTTCTGGGTCTTCCGACATTTCGTTTTCCTTTAGGTAAGTAATAGAATATTTTCTTTGGGTAACGTTTCTCATTTATTCTCTCTACGTGTTCTAGCCACTTTTGTCTATTTTGCTCTATTTCTGCATTTAGGTTAAAGATCCTTTATTGTTTTGTTATGCCATCATTCTTTATTCTATCTCTTCTAGTGACTCCTAGTACTGTTCTTAAAAACCTCATTTCCGCTGCCTGTAATCTGTTTTTATCTCTATTTGTCATTGTCCAGGTTTTACTACTGTATAGAGCAACTGGAACTGCCATGGTTATATAAAACTTCATCATCGTATCTTTTCTCACTTTATTTTTACAGTTCTTTTAATTGTTCCACATATTTTTGAAACACTTTCTATTATAATTCCAATATCTGCTTCTTTGATATATGATACTGAAGATCCTAAAAATTTTAATGTGTTAACTTGTTCAGTTATATTATTTTCTATCTCAATGGATGAGTTCCGCGAAAAGCCATGGATTTAGTTTTATTTTTTATATATCTAAATTATAATAAAAAACTATTTTACGAAGTTGAAATAGTGTTCTTTGTAGCGTATCTTAATTATCATAAATTATTTCTTGGTCATTATCATATAGGAGTGTCATTACAAAACTTTTCCTATCATTATCAGAAGTTATATTTAAAATATTTATCCGCTGTTTCCACTCACAGATTGCGTTGTCTAAATATAAATTAAATAAAGTGGGTGATGTATACTACACCCTTGTCTTACAGCGATATTAATATCTGCTGTCTTAAATTTCCCATACTTTTTTTTAAAAAAAAAGCATATCTTTGAACCCTTATTCATTTCTTTAATTACCTCCCCAATGTGATTTGATATTCCTCTCTATTAGTCATTATTTCCCATAATTTTCGTCTTTTTACTCTATTAAATGCCTTTATAAATCTATAAATATTATATACCTGGGCAATTAACCCTCTCCTCGTTTCTATTATTTGTTTAATTATAAAAATATTATCGGTGCATGATCTTCCTAACCTAAATCCTGCCTGTTTTCTAAAAGTATTGTTTCAATGATGTTACGAAGCCTTTAATTTAAGATTGTGTCATATAATTTGTAAGCGCTGTTTAACGAGCTAATTGTTCTATAGCTTTCCGGCTTGTTTTTTTCCTTTTTTTAAATATGGACACAATTAATGAAAGTTTCCATTAAAAGAAAACATAAGGCGAGAAATTCAATCAATTTCGTATATTCAACTCTTGAACCTGAATGAGATTTCTTGAGGAGATACCAGAAACGTGTGGTTAGAAAAAGATAACATTTCCAAAATCTCTTATGATAAGGTACGTGCTCATTAACATTGAAATTGTAACTTTAATAATGAGGACGTGAGGCGAGGATATTATAACTGTTTCGGTGGGAGTTCGAGCTGAGGCGGCCAGCGTGCGAGCAGCCGTGCAGTGACCATAGTGGGAAGAAAAAGCTATATATTTATTTATTTATTTATCTATCTAATTTATACAGGTTGGAACATTTAAGTTGAGACTGTACAATATCTCCAAAACTAAGCGTTGTAGAAAGAAATGTCTTGAATAAAAGTTGCTTGATATTATGGGGGAAAGTAAATGCCATTAGTCTTGTTTTATTTGAAGGTTTATGATTTTATATGCCGTTTCCTCATTAGAAAATTGTTTATAAGAAGCTGTTTATTTTGTGATGAGGAATAAGAAAACTAAATATAAAACGTTGGTTCCCAATTACGAAACATAACTTGACCCTCAAATGACCATCCAGGGATGCTCCAACCATTCATTGTGCTCTTTGTACAAACCATTCAGAATTTTCGTTGTTATTTACGTTGGTTCAAGAAAAATTGCAAAGTGCTTTATACAAATGTTTGGCTTTTTTATGAGGAGTTAAACAACGACATAAAAAGGTAGATTCCCATATATATTGAATGCCCAAAACCCTCGGGTAACGTCGGAAGACTTTAGGCTTGTTATGCTGTCGTGCTGGCGCGAGGAGTGGTTAGATCTCCGTAGAAATAAGCTTAGAGTAGTGAAGCACATTCCGATAAACAGGCTAACTTCCTCTCGCGTATCTCGTAGTGAGGAGTGATTTTGGATCGGTTGCATATTGGCCATTGCAATATTATGCACAGTTATTTTTTAAGCGTGGCCCTGCTCCTAATTGTCCGCTTCGTAGCGAATGCCTGTCGGTCCGTCACGTGTTGCTACAGTGTATTGCTCTATCACATCTTCGGAACACTTTGCAACTGCCGGCCAGTCTTGCAGAGGTCATAGCGGATAAGTAACCGCTTGATGGGGTTTTTAATTTTGTGTCAAAGATAAATTTCCAAATGCGAATTTAGTCATCTTAATAGCATGGGTTTCATACTTCTCGGTTTAGTTTTGTATATTTATATTTTTATTTATTCAGGACTTGTGCGATGATTTTACATTGATATTTATCTTTGTCTTTTGCTATGATTTATATATTCATGTTTATCTCTGGCCTTTTCCATGATCCGGGGGTCTAATTACCTTGCTGTTGAGCGTCCTTAAACAAAACAAAAACAAATGTCGAAAACGCTGATAAATCCAAAAGGGTAAAGCAATAGCGATAAACTAAAATTATATTTCGTTTACTGGTAGAAAATTCCATCACTTATGTTACAGGTATGAAAATAATAAGAAAATCTCAATAATGACTGCAGCGAGAGAAAAAGCAAAAAACGGCAGACGGAAAATGAACAACCATAATGCCTGAAGTAAGAAATGAAAAAATAAATAATTGAAGACAAGGGTACGAGAAAATGGGTAATGTTGATCGCGAATGTAATAAAAAATCAAAACAGAATATAAATGACGGTGAATATGAAAACTAGAAAAGGAAGAAGAGACTGCAGCAAAACGGGTTAGGTATTGTTTAACATCCCACTAATTGTGAGGTTTATTTGAGAGGAAAGAATAATAGGAGCGATGCGGACCTCTGCTCCTTTTAAGCAATATACACATAAAAAGCAAGTGTTATTCTAGGCAGTTTGTATTAATCAAACATTTTCCTTCAGATCAGTTTATACAAAATGTGAAAAAATTGACGTTTAAATCACAACTCCCTTCTTCTTACAATGAGCTCGTGAGAAAAAAACATAATTCTTAAATAATATTGCACTGAACCCAAATATTTGCTAATAAGATTTCCGAAATGTTAGTACCACTATTGTTTATTCTTACATCTGCTATATAACTATTCTTTTAAGAAAGCTTATTTTTTATGTAATTAAATTTAGTCGAGTTGAAGGCTTGCATAAATTGCTTCGTTTCACATAATGTTGTAAATACGAAAACAATATAGTAGGTTGAACTGATAATCCTGTTTTTTCATATTTAAAAACTATGTGATTGCTTTGGAATGCCATACTCTTTGCACTTCAAAGAAACAAATCAATTGAAAATTCAAACCAAGAACAACAAATATCTCGGAAATAGTTAATACTATAACCAAAATTTTTACATAAGTTTTTTTTAAGATAAACATATTGCAACACTGTCCTGTTTTCCCCCAGTCACTGTTAATTTTCTCCTTGCGCGTAGCGTTGCAATAAACCACGCGCGAAGCCACGTCTTCTCTCTTTGTATCACTAACTACAGTATCCAACACAGGACTCCTCTTCTCTCGCAGAATAGCACATAGCAGTATATATATTGAGTTTTATTTATGGACGCTCTTTAACTGCTGTGGTCCTTAGCGTCCCATTCTATATTGGGCGTGAAAGACGGTAATTTAGCTCAGAAGCCTCTTTATCAGGCTTGACGTTCTTTTACGTATGTAAATCTACGATACAGGACCACCGGCTTTACTTCCCTTCCGGAAGGAAGGAAAGCTAAGGATTTTTACGCCTGAAAAAATACATTGTCCTCCGCCGGGTTTGAATCCGCGACCTCGGGAACTAGAGGCAAGCATGGTAACCACTACACCACGGAGGATGACTGCACATAGCAGTATTCATCACATCAGCAACCTGGACGTCAGCGAATACACTCCTCTTTATACTCGCAAGAACTTTAGAGAAACTTCTTACGCCGCCAAAGGAAGGTCAGGTTTCGAAGCTTCGCACCTCTTCTCGATTAGCCTTCCAGATGTTTCCTGGCCGCGAAGAACCTATCCCTCTCTCAAACCAACCATGCGCCGGCGTGTTCACAGACACACGGACATGTTTCCAAAAATGCTTTTTTTTCACACAATCTTGAGGAGGAAAACATGTGGCAGAGAATGGGAACAACGAGATTGAACTTAGAACGCTATGGACGTGAAGGCAAACGTTTCCTTCGACGTATCACAACTTTAGATGAAACCTGGATCGGATGCCACCAACCAAAATTGAAGAGACAATCAAATGAGTGGTTCCCTACGGCAAAAAAAGTATCGGCAAGAACAGGATACACTTAAAGTCATGTTCATAGTTGCTTATGATTTATACGGTGTCCTTGTCTCTCATTGAGTTCCCGGGAAATCGTGTGAATGCTGCATATTACAGTTACTTTCTGGAACACCATTTACGACCAGCTGTGCGTCGTAAATTTCCCAATCTCCTGAATTCACATTCTATTGTACTACATAATGGTGCCCGCTCTCACATAACTGCTCCTGTGGTTAATTTATTTCACAGATGAAACTGAGAAATTCTGAAGCATCCTCCTTACTTCCTAGATATGAGCGGGTGTGATTTTTACCTTTTCTCGAAAATGAAATTACCACTTAGAGGAGTTCACTTTAGAACCAGACAGGCAATTACAGCAGCAGTAGAGCAGTCTGTTCGAAGATAAGTACAGACGCTGTGGATGGCATCCGTCGTCTCCTGGGGTGTGCTGGTAGGTTACTCAAGTTGGAGGAGATTACTTTTGAGCACAGCAACAATGTGACTGTTCCAAAAGTGTTTTCTTTCTTGTTAATTCAAATGTTCCACTAATTATTGAATATCGCATATATATTTTAGAAAACCTGTTTAAAGGAACCAGATTAAAATAAATCAGCAAGATCCAGTAGTAATTTCAGGTGGAGTACGACAAGGCTGTCCTTTATTTTTACTTTCTCTACTACGTATAGTAAGTAGGGGAAGTATTGTATTCCACCCAAAAATTCAATACCGAGATTTCACCGGAAATACATGTTTTGAGACCCCTGAACCCAGAAAAAGCATTTTTGGAAACACGTCCGTGTGTGTCTGTGTGTCAGCAGCATAACTCAGAAACGAACAGTCGGATAAACACCAAACTTGGTATTTAGGTTCAGTATCTTCCAGAGATGCGACCCGAAGGTTTTCAAGAAAATCCCCCCACTCCAGATTATCCATTACATGGAACATTTTTCGAAATGTTTAATTTTCTCAAAAATGGCTCTAACGATTTTGATTAAAATATCATAAGTTACGATACTTTTATGACAAATAAAATGTATATCTTGAATTTTCTGGAAATGTCTTTAAAAGTATTCTTCATTGGGAACGACTTTTGCATAACTGGTAAACCATAAAAGATAGACAAAATTTTACTGCACAAAAATATAGATCGCGTTAAAATACACAATTTATGTCATATAGATTTTTTTGTTGAGTGAACCATTTTCGAGATATTGCTTGTTATTCCCTTAAATTTTTCAATACTTATTTTCTCAAATGGGAATTCGTTATTCATTGTTTTTGTCTTGGATATGCAAAGAGTATTAATCTGTGGCAAAGAGAATGGTGCTGCACATACCAAAGAGTTACTAAGAGATATGTCTATGCTTAAAGGCTACTGTATTTCTAAATTGCCCTTGCAAATACAAAACAAGGGAAACATAGTAGGCCTTAAGTGATAGTCAAATATTTTTAGAACTGGTCGCTATCTGTAAAATGTAATAATCTTTGCAGTCAAAAGATCGTTTCTGCAAATGTTTACCTCAATTAATATGAAATAGATGGAGAATAAGAGGTAAAAATATTTTGTACAAGAGTAGAGAAAGTCATGTGGGTGTAACACATCAGATTTGTTCAGTTCTATTTATACCCCGCGTTTAACTACAATGATCTTATCGGCTGCCTTTCCTTTGGAGCATATTATTGTCTATAGGCAATAATGATAACTAGTGTTCACTTGTCTTTGGGTTTCTAGTAAACTTTGGGCTCTAATCAGTAGACGATGAACACATTTATACTCTCATTCATACCTCCAGACTCTGCGGAGGATAGAGAATAATTTGGTTAGAGAAAAATTATCACCCCAGCTGGGAATCGAACCCGGGACCCCTCGCAAAGTAGGCAGATGCTACCCCTGTTGCTTATCGGCAAAGACGATAAGCTGATCCCGTTTATTGAGAGGCACTTTCCAGGCTTCCAATAGAATGTACAGTCCATAGTGATAGACAAACACATACCTTTCCTTAGAATATCTTAGGATATTACTCACTTTATCTACACAGGCTTTATTTTCCAGGAAATAAACTCACTTTTTAGACTGACAAATAATTAAATCGCCTTTATTTGATCTATCCGCCCATATCTATTTTTACTTTCTCTACTACGCGTAGTAAGTAGGCGAAGTATTGCATTCCGCCCAAAAATTCGATACGAGATTTCACCGGAAATACATGTTTTGAGGGTCCCTGAAGTCAAAAAGGCATTTTTGGCACTAGGTCTGTGTACGTGTGTATGTAGATGTGGATGTGTTTCTGTGTGTCTGTGAACAGCATAACTCATAAACAAAAAGTCAGATAAATATCAAACTCTGTATTTAGGTTCCCTATCCTTCAAAGATGCAATACGAAGATTTTAAAGAGAATCCTCTTACCCCAACTACCTATTACATGGAAAAGTATTCCAAAATTTTTATTTTTTCAAAAATGCCTCTAGCGCTTTTGATTAAAATATCATATACTTAAAAAATTGTATGACAAATGAAATATATACCTTGAATTTTCTGCAATTGTCCCCAAAAGTCCTCTTCATTCAGAATGGTTTTGCATAACTGGTAAACCTTAAGAGATAGATAACATTTTTCTACACAAAAAATGTACATCTGGTTAAAACACTCAATTTATGTCATATACACATTTTTTGTGGAGTGCAAGATTTTGAAAATATTCCTTGTAATATTTTTTAATTTTCCAATACTTTACTTTTTCTCAAATGCGAATTCGTTATTCTTTTTTTTAATGTCCTGGACATGCGAAGAGAATGGAATGCGCCACATAGCAACCAGCGCTTAAATATTTGACTATCGCTTATAACCTACCATATTCCCCTTGCACCTTGAAGTAGGTTGTTGCTTCACGTATGGAAAGCCAATTTGAAGTAGGAGTTGTATTGTAGTTCAACTATTGGAGAGCCGAACTTGAAGTAGTTGCAACCGCACGTATGTTACCCAGTAGCCTTCGCCCCAAATATAAAAATATTAACTTTGTAATTTGACTGTTTCTTTAAATATTATATATTTATGTTTGCCTCGGCTACGTCAGTATTATTGTTAGACATGGATTTCTTTGCAGGGGGTAGTGCGGCTAAGAATGTAGGCTTACACAGATTATAATTTTTACTTCACTACATTTATTAACCCTTGACATGATTTAAATAACACTTCACTGATATAGAGAGCTGTGAGATTCTTTTATTACTTACTTGCACTTTTTAACACGTAAACTATTTTTGTCTCACACTGAATACCTGTTAAACTTCTCGAGAACGCGTCTCGCGTCCAGTTAGGAACGCTGTCTACAAGCAACTGACTTCTGAGTTTGTACAATTTGCCCTATTTCAGTTTCTGATTGGCTAATTCTACTCCAATAGAATACTTTCATTTTACTTAAGCTTTTTTCTGGTTGTTGATTGTCTATTTATAAACTGTCTCAAAATTTACATTATTGTTGCTCCAATAAATTACAAATAGCATTTTCAAACCTTCTTATTCATTATTGCCTCAAGGTTAACTTATTGTTACCTCATTGTTATCAACTTTTAACCTATTCTTCTCACAGTTCCATTATTAAATTGCGTAAGATATTAACAGAACTTTATTGAACATGTACATAATAATATAAACATTAATATAATGACTGTTACATGTATTTTGTATATTATATACAAATTGCTTTAAGGCAGGCTGTTATTATATTTTATATTATATAAATTGACTGAAATCATTTAAATGTTTTAAATACTGCCTCAACCTACAAGAAATTTAGCAATTGTTTATCTCGATTAACACGAAGTAAATGGAGAATAGGCGTTTGTAAAAATAGTTTCTACAAGAGTCGAGAAAGTCATCAGATATTTTTAACTGTGCTTAAGCTGTTCTTGTCTAAGATTACGATGTAAGCAACAAATACGAGAGTACGTAGTGTTTCAATACCATGTTTTCACTTGCTATTAAAAATATTATTATTATCATCATCTCTGATTTACACTTTAGTGACCACTTTGCATGTCTTGTTAGTCCCTTAATTCAAGATATATGTTCCACACGCTTACCTAGATGCGCTTAGATCATGCTAACTGGAACCTATACTCCCAGTTGGCTGTGTTTAATTATAATGAGCATGGCCCTGTGAATCTTTTGGTCGAACATCTCACAGAGAAGATTCTTTCTGCTGCTGAGTAAGTTATTCGACTGCCAATCCTCGTCGATTTCCAGTTCTTTGGTAGATGGAAGAGTGCCGAAATGTGATTCGTGCTCGCAGGTGTGCTCTTAGGGTAATCCAGCTTCGCCCCACACTGGATAACCTAACTGAATACAAGAAAAGGCGTGTCAAATCTGGATGTGTTATAAAGGATAGCAAAACGACATAATGGGGAAGGTTTGTAGCTTCATTTAATCATATACAGCTTCCTCTGCCGTTTGGGATAAGTTAGTGTGGCCGGAAAGTCGACCCACATGCCAATTGCCAGTTTTAAAACAGCTGCAGGAGCTGTTGTTGATGCATTAGATGCGGCTAACACATTTGGTCGTGCTTTCGCTCAAATGTCTAGCTCAGATAACTATTCACCCGAGTTACTTCCTAGCACATCAACACAGTCAGAGCCAAAGCGAACGCGCAACTAAACAGACTCTACCCAATAATTAATACTAATAACATACTAAAGCTAGAGATGGGAACTACACTGTACAAAACACTAATCAGACCCATCCTAAAATACGCTGCACCCGTATGGGGACACGCAGCCAAAACGCATATTAAAAGGCTCCAAACAATGCAAAACAGAGTACTGCGCACTGTTGCCAGACTGCCAGCGCTCCAACTACATGAGGAACTGAAAATACACTCCATAGAGGAATTCATTAAAAGACTCAAGCTTTAACTTGCACGAGAAAAAGAACAAAAATCACAACGAATTAATACAGGCACTAGGACACGCTCAATGAAACACAAATGACATCCCCGTCAGGAAGAAACACCATTTACTATATATCAACAACACTACTTAATACATAAAAGGTCAACGCAAGACGACGCAACATGGGCACTAATTAGCATTAGAATTTGTACATGTATAATGTATCACAATCATATGCCAATGTCATGGAATACAATGTATATCATAGAGACGCAACCGCCGGTTCAGCCAACCAGTCTCGCATACAAGCCATTTACTTGTGGTGCACGACAGAGCTACCACAGAGGACGCAGCGTGAATAAGGCACGCCTATTACTACTAGAATAAGACACTACTCCTGGAATATCCTCACGCAATACACGAAATCCAACAACAATCCTCTCCTAGGTCCCAATAGCTAACTTCACTGGTTGCCACACTGCGAGTCAGTTTATATTCTCTCCATTGAATGCGCGGGTGCTTCAGGCAGTACCGGAGCAAACCGATTCTTTCCACTCCGGTGGAGGAGTTCTTAGTGGGTATTCCAATTCATTGGCGAGTCCCACACAACCAGTTGCGACTCCCATCGGGTCTGGGGTTAGTGATTAAATCATTTTCTCCTCCACTCGAAAAAAATCCTGAAAAGGCTCATTTGGAATCTCAAGGTTTCGTCTTTCGTTCAGGAAATCTTGAAGATTATAATCGCCTTTTCACCATGGCGGAGTTAGAACACGCTCTTTTATCTTCGCGACTATCAGCACCAGGACTAGCTTGTATCCATGTACAAATGTTGCAACAGCTCTCTCCTGAAGGCAAGACTTTCCTACTCGAGGTCTATAATCGTGTTTGGGTTGACTCCACTTTTCCAGAAAAGTGGCTGAAGACCACTGTCATACCCATTTTGAAAGCTGGAAAGGACCGTCATCTCCCGTCCAGCTACCAACCTATTCCCCTCACCAGTTGCGTTTGCAAGGTGATGGAACGCATGATCAATGGACGGTTGGTATGGTGGTTGGAAACTCACAATCTGCTGACCAACACCCAGTGCGGTTTTCGAAGACGCCGTACAACAATGGACCACCTTGTGATATTACCAACACAGATCATGAACGAATTCATGAAGAATTGTCAAACGTTGCGATATTTTTTGACCTCGAGAAGGCTTATGATACGTGTTGGCGCGAGTAGGGATACTACGTTCCCTGGAACATACGTGGATGCTTTCCACTGTTCATTCAGGAGTTTATGAAGGACCGCGTTTTTCGAGTGAGGGTCAGCTCGGTTTCTTCGAACCTTTTTGTTCAGGACAACAGAGTACCTCAGGGATCGATACTAAGCGTTACACTATTAGCTACAACAATTAATTCTATCTCGAAATGTGTTCCTCCAACGGTATCGTCATGCTTATTCGTAGACAACTTATTGTACTTCTCTGCGCAACCCGTTTTTTTTGGAACGCTGTACGCAGCAATGCTTAGATTATTTCCAAGAATGGGTTTCTAAAAACGGCTTTCGTTTAGAATTTAGAAGCCAATCTGAGTTACTCTCTGCCGCCGTAGGAGATGATTCGCTCCGATTCGGTCCAGATTTACTGCCATTCGCAGATTTGGTGAGATTCCTGGGGTTGACGTTTGATAGGAAACTTCACTGGTCGTAGCATATAGCACAGTTGAAAGTGTGATGTGACCGTTCTCTAAATATCTTACGGATATTAAATGGCAAATCTTGGAAAGGGGATCGGACTGTTTTGCTGCGACTGTATCGCACACTCATCCAACCAAAAATAGACTATGGGTGTATCATTTATTCCTCAGCACAACCATCTGTGATGTCCTCTTGCCTCAACATCCAACGTTCGCTTCTTTTTTTACGCTGCGCTGAACAAACGTTATAGGAATAGATCCATTAGTCCAAGTCCTGCAAGTGTTCGTTTCCGGAATCTTCTTAGAAAGCACGACATTGAAATGCCTAGTATTTTGATAATGGGTAGAGGAAGTTCCCCCCTTGGTTACGGGCTACATCTCACGTAGATCTTGGGATGCCGGTGGACCGAAAGTCTACGATGCCTACTTTTAGTATTCACACCTGTTTTTACTTTCTCTACTACGTATAGTAAGTATGGGAAGTTGTATTCCACCCAAAAATTCAATACCGAGATTTCACCGGAAATACGTGTTTTGAGAATCCCTGAATCCAAAACAAGCATTTTTGGAAATATGTCCGTGTGTGTGTGTCTGTCTGTGTCTGTGAACAGCATAACTCAAAAACAAACAGTCGGATAAACACCAAACTTGGTATTTAGGTTCAGTATCTTGCAGAGATGCGACACGAAGGTTTTCAAGAAAATCCCCCCCACCCCAGATTACCCTTTACATGGAACGTTTTTCGAAAATTTTAATTTTCTCAAAAATGGCTATAACGATTTTGATTAAAATATAATATGTTTAAGATATTTTAATGACAAATGAAATGTATATCTCGAATTTTCTTGGAATGTCTCCAAAAGTATTCTTCATTGTGAACGACTTTTGCATAACTGGTAAACCATAAGAGGTAGACAAAATTTTACTACACAAAAATGCAGATGGCGTTAAAATACACAATTTATGTCATATACGTTTTTTGGTTGAGTGAACCATTTTCGAAATATTGCTTGTTATTCCCTTAAATTTTCCAATACTTATACTTTTCTCTCTTAAAATATTGGACTATAGCTTAAAGCCTAGCAATTCCCCTTGCATCTACAAGAAAATTAACAATAAGATTAACATCTCGATATCTCGATTAACATGAAGCATATGCAGAATAAGCGTTTGTAAAAATACTTTGCACAAGAGTAGAAAAAGTCATGTGAGTGTAACACATCAGATTGTTTTAGAATTTCTGTCCGGGTATAATGACCACATTTTGATCTACAACGATGGATCTAAGTCATCAAAGGTGTTGAATGTGCTTTATGTTTATGGAACCGAACTCTATACATTCGGTTTTCATGATAGCACATCTATTTATATTGCAGAGATGTATGCATATGCCGAACCATTTTGCATGTGCGCCGTCGAAAATTGGGAGACTGTCTCATTTGAGTGATCCCTTAGTGCACTTCAGAGCCTTCGTGAGCAGTACAACTACAACTCCAATGTCCATGAATCCAGGATGCCTTCCATGTTTTGTATGCTTCTAGCGTCAATGTGGATGCTTGGTCACGTTGGCTTGCCGGGGATTGAACTTGCGGTTTTGGCAACCAAGGCGGCAACCACAGAACCCAGTGTTACAATAACTCGGGTAACGGCAGAAGAATTTAGGTTTGTTGTGCGGAGAGTCGTGCTGTCGTACTGTCGCGAGGAGTGGTTAGCCCTCCGCGGAAATAAGCTTAGAGTAGTGAAGTACATTCCGATAAACCGGGTAACTTCCTCTCGTATATCTCGTCGTGAGAAGGTGATTCTGGCTTCGGTTACGTATTGGTCGCTCCAATTTTACGCACGGTTCTCTTTTTAAGGCTAACCCTGCTCTTTGTCCGCTTTATGGCGAAGGTCCATCACGGTTGCTAAAGTGTATTGCTCTAGCACATCATCGGGACTCTCTACAACTGCCGTACAGTCTTGCAGAGGTCTTAGCGGATGATAAGAAAGCGGTTGATAGGATTCTTACTTTCTCTACTACGTATAGTAAGTGGGGGAAGTACTGTATTCCACCCAAAAATTCGATACCGGAAATATATGTTTTGAGACCCCCTGAATCCAAAAAAAAAGCATTTGTGTGTGTGTGTCTGTGAACAGCATAACTCAGAAACGAACAGTCGGATAAACACCAAACTTGGTATTTAGGTTCAGTATCTTCCAGAGATGCGACACGAAGGTTTTCAAGAAAATCCCCCACCCCAGATTACCCTTTACATGGAACATTTTTTCAAAAATTTTAATTTTCTCAAAAATGTCTCTAATGATTTTGATTAAAATATCATATGTTTAAGATATTTCCATGAAAAATAAAATGTATATCTTGAATTTCCTAGAAATGTCTCCAAAAGTATTCTTCATTGTGAACGACTTTTGCATAACTGGTAAACCATAAGAGATAGATAAAATTGTACTACACAAAAAATGTAGATCGCGTTAAAATACACAATTTATGTCTTATACATTTTTTTTGTTGAGTGAACCATTTTCGAGATATTGCTTGTTATTCCCTTAAATTTTCCAGTACTTATACTTTTTCTCAAATTCGTTATTCATTTTTATGTCCTGGTAATGCAAAGAGAATGGAATACTCCACATAGCAACCAGCTCTTAAAACATTTGACTATCACTTAAAGCCTACCAATTCCTCTTGAATCTACAAGAAAATTAGCAATAAGATTGACATCTCGATAAACATGAAGAATATGGAGAATAAGCGTTTGTAAAAATACTTTGTACAGGAGTAGAGAAAGTCATGTGAGTGTAACACACTTTTAATTTTGTGTCAAAAGTAAATTTCCAAATGCGATTTAATCATCTTAATAGCAGGTTTTTCATACTGATCGGTTTACTTTTGTATATTTATATTTATTTATGACGTGTACTATGTTTTATATTGATATTTATTAATGGCTTTTGCTTTGATTTTTATATTCAAGTTTATCTCTGGCCTTTCCCATGATATTTTATACTGATCTTTATCTCTGATCCTTGTCATGATCCGTTTTGCAAGCGCGCTAATGACCTAGCACTGTGCGGCCTTAAACAAAACAAACAAAAAGAAGTATTGAGCATAACAAGTCTACATTTGCAAAACATTTATGGAGCGGATACGTGATTCCTGAGATCTATAGGAGGACATACAAAACTGGACAGAAAATTCGCAAATAACTAATTCGCATAATAAAAGACAAAGAAAATTAGAAGTCACATTTGGACATAAATGTCAAACAGGATAACCAAGACAGTTTTAAATTACAACCCGCAAGGGAAAATAAAACCAGTTAGACCAAAGTAACTATTGCATCAGAAACTCGGAGCAGGAATGGGTTGAAGCCCAAACTGTAAAGTAGAAAAAGAAGGATATATGACTATGTCTACTGTGGTGATTGGAGGAAGCAAATGAGCTTAGCTGGCTTTACCTTCCTTATACGCCCCTGTACCTGACACATATTCTGCCGTCTTGATATATTTATGAGAAAAGCGCAGAGAATATACCTGGATATTCGCTCTGTCGCCTGCAAGGGGGCGAATTAAGTGTAGGTGACAGTGATGAAACAGAAAATTGGAAGAGATGATGCGAGGGGAAAAAAGAAAATCAAGAATTAGGTCATGCAGAAAACGGGAGAAACAAAAACGTAGATGCCAAATGCACCTACGACTAAAATGGAAAAAACGAAGAGGGAGAAGAAAAAGGAGCGGGAAAAGAAATAGCACTGATGGAATATTTCCACTTCCATTTTCTCGGTTGATACGTCAAATGTAAAGCTACGAACTAACGGAGGTTGGGCCCGAAACCAGTACAGAATACCGTACGCAGATCAGTGACCTCCGGGAGGGAGGGATGAGGGGAGAGACGGGAACGGCGAACAGATCCGGATGAGGATAGGCGCAAGCACAAACAACCTCCGGCTAAGAGGAGAGACTTGGGTAGTCCCCGCAATGACGTCAGGAAAGAAATCTCTGCAGAACCCAGAGCCACCGCCCAGCCGCAACCCGCCGAACACCGTCGTCTGATCCTACAACCCTGAAATCGATGACAAAGAAGTGTGCAGGAAGCAAGAGGGAGAACAGAAGTGTTAGAAGATGAACCATTCCAAGTTGTCGACCCGGGGAAAACACGGAAAACCCATGTGGCAGATTGGGCGGTCGCCGAGGATCGAATCCGGAACGTCCAAAATAAGTTTTATTAATACTTATTTCCGAAACCTGAGGATTTCGGGGCAGTGGGAATTATATGAACATGCATTTAACCCAAAATAGTTATGGAAATGTCTGCTGTAATTGAAAGATCACTGTAGAGATGTTACCGCATTGTCAGTATACAGGGTGGCCATTTAGTCCCTGTCTGCTACAACACAATAAACATTATATTAGGATATAGTTGGACCTTATAAAGCCTAATACAGTTCAACACACTCTTCCCATCGCTTTGTGGTTTACGGAACGCGCCATAACATTTGAGGGGTTATTAGCAACCATGCCGCTCTTATCGCTGTTTCAGCCCGTGCCTTTCTGGCACTACTCGGCTCTTGGTGTACCCCATTCAGTAAAATCGTATGTGATACATTCACATGACATTCCCTACTATTGGATATACAAAGTAGTGCTACTAGAGTATATTGTAACACCCCACGGGGGTGGTTACCCCCGCAGTAGGTGATTACACAGGGGGTTGGTAGCTCAGAGGTAGGGGATGCGTTGGTACCGGGGTGGTAGGCAGGCCAGGGTGGCGTTCTAGGATAGGGGGTATTTAAATAAAGCACAGGGGATGCATTGGCCCACTAAATTATACTTGTAGCTTTAAGTATGCGTACATTCAGTTCGGGGTGAAGCCTCGACAAGTCAATAGAACTTAGGGGTGAAGCCCCGACAAGTCAAGAGAACTTAGGGGTGAAGCCCCGACAAGTCAAGAGAACTTAGATGAGTCGCATGCTTACCTGGTTGACTGGTGGCGACGGGTCTCGAAACTGATACCTAATCTGACGACTCTCTCTTAGCAACAACAACCTCTTGGCAACAACCACGAGGCAACTCACACTCACACTCCCACGACCGAGTCAAAACCCTGTAGTATAAATACATACATAAGCGTTGAACTCGGCGTTCAGCAGCGTGGACGCTTCCTGCTTAACCTGAATTCCATACTTGCGCTGGCTAACGAAATATGTGGCAATTCTCAATGCTCTTCCTGGTTCGCTACAATATTTTTCTATCTACTACATCTTTAACCAAATAAACTTTGCAGAAATATCTACATTACACATTTCGATACAAAGAGATAGTCAAATGTTTAACAACTGGACGCTATATGCTGCCTTAAAATTCCATACTGTTTCCATGACATCGCGAATTACAACTGAATGCTGAAAGGACTTGAAGAATGGCCAAGAAATGAGCACTTCGAACTATTAATAACGCATAATACAGAAATGACATATGCCATAAAATAACTTATTTGAAATATATTGTGTTTTAAAGAGACCTTCATCTTTTGTGTAGTACGTTTTCGTCTGTCCCCTAACATTTACCAGTTATAAAAGATTATACAAATTTTCTTCCGAATGAAGAGGGCTTCAAAGGACATTCCCAATAAATTCAGTATATACATTTCATTTGTCGTGTATATTTTTTTAATATATGATATATTAATCAAAATGTTAGAGCAATTTATTAGAAAATCGAAGCTTCCGAAAAATGTTCCATGTAAAGAGTAGCATCAAGAAAAAAAACGTGATGTGTTACACTCACATGACTTTCTCTACTCTCTACAAACTATTTTTACAAACGCTTATTCTCCATATGCTTCATGTTAATCTTATTGCTAATTTTCTTGTAGATGCAAGGGGAATTGGTAGGCTTTTTAAGAGCTGGTTGCTATGTGGGGTATTCCATTCTCTTTGCATTACCAGGACAAAACAAAAATGAATAACGAATTCCCATTTGAGAAAAAGTATAAGTATTGGAAAATTTAAGGGAATAACAAGCAATATCTCGAAAATGGTTCACTCAACAAAAAAAAAATGTATACGACATAAATTGTGTATTTTAAGGCGATCTACATTTTTTGTAGTAAAAGTTTGTCTATCTCTTATGGTTTACCAGTTATGCAAAAGTCGTTCATAATGAAGAATACTTTTGGAGACATTCCCAGAAAATTCGAGATTACATTTCATTTGTCATGAAAATAACTTAAATATATGATATATTAATTAAAATCGTTAGAACCATTTTGGAGAAATTTAAAATTTTGGAAAAATGTTCCATGTAAAGGGTAATATGGGGTGGGGGGATTTTCTTGAAAACCTTCGTGTCGCATCTCTGGAAGATACTTAACCTAAATATCAAGTTTGGTGTTTATCCGACTGTTCGTTTCTGACTTATGCTGTTCACAGACAGACAGACACACACGGACATGTTTCCAAAAATTCTTATTTTGGATTCCGGGGGCCTCAAAAGATATCATTTGTTTGACTCACCCCCCGGTTTATTGTTACCCACTTCTATTGTCAGTTTCAGTGAGGACATGTAAAGTTATTTCCCAACAATACTTATAGCTAAGAAACATCTAAAATCATTTTAAAAATTTTTGAGTCGGAAAATGTAAATTCACATCACATATGTGCGCTAGATGTTATCGCAGGAGCGCTTTCGAGAGATGTTTCTCTCATCTTCAGCTGAGAATCCGACTGACGGATCTCCCTCTCCCCTCTCCCCATGAAGCTTTTCATTAAATGTTATTTCTGCCCTCTGTTGGGAAACCTTGGAACTTAAAGCTGTTGCTGCCCTCTCTGTTGTCTGTTGGTCACTCATCATGCTTCTTTCTTCTCTCTTGTGATGTAATTGGTCTGCATTCTGTTGAAAAGTCTTGAAAACACTTGATCTTGAGTTTGCTGCCCTCTGTAGAGAACCTTGGGAACTTCTATTTTTTCTTTTGTTGTTTAAATGGATCAACTGCATTAAGTGGTCTGTCGGTGGTATCTCAAAATTCAAAACCTTCTCAATGTTGAAGTGAATGAAGATCTTTTCCCATATTTCCAAATGTGATGGTATCTGAATAGATTTGAGTAGTTTTATCTCTTGTCCAATCTCATGGTTGCTATTCCAAAAATGATTAGCTACTGCTGATCTATCTGTTTGTTTCAACTTTATATTTCTTTGATGTTCACTTAATCTGATTTTTAGATTTCTTTTAGTTCTTCCTATGTATAAGCCTTGACAGTCTTGACATGATATCTGATAAATTCCTGATTTTTTTAATTTGTCAGTTGTATTACTTAAAGGTGTATTTAACATATTTTTCAAACTGAAAACATTCTGAGGTGCTAATTGAATTTGGTATTTTCTGAATAGCTTTTCAAACTTTTTGAACATGACTGGATGATATGTGAACCTCTTATATATCACATCCTTTTTATTTGGTTTTTGTAAAGTGCTACTGCTATGTAAATTTTGTGTCTTTTTGTATTTAGTAAGTAAGTTATTAATAAGTTGAGGTTTAAAACCATTTTCAGTGGCTACATTTTTTATATAATTTAATTCTATAATGTACTCTTCTTTGTCTAAAGGTACCCTCATCAATCTATAAATCAAACTTCTGAACACAACATGTTGGTGTGACACAGGGTTGTAGAAATTATTTTTAATGTAATTATCCACATGCGTTGGTTTCCTATAAATGCCAAATTTAAGACAGTTTTCTTTTCTTTTTACAAGTATATCCAGAAATGGTAGAGAATTATTACTTTCAATTTCCATGGTAAATTTAATGTGTATATCTTGTTCATTTAAAATATCCAATGATGAATTCATGCAATTTTGAGGTACCACTGCGAAAATATCATCTACATATCTATACCATATTTTAAAAATATGTGGATGTGAAGAGGTGACAGTTTTCTCCAAAGAGCTCATATAGAGGTCAGCCAGTAAAGGAGATAAAGGATTACCCATTGCTAAGCCATGTGTCTGCTTGTAAAAGTTCTTATTGAAGGAAAAATAATTCTGATTGATACAACTAGTTGTAAGTGCAATCATCTCTTGGATGTAGTTATCCTGTAAATTCAGTGATTCCATCCAATTTCTTAACAACTCTGGTATATTATCTGTAGGTACATTAGTAAAAAGTGATGTTACGTCAAAGGATACCAACATATCTTCTTTATTAATTGTATAATTCTGGATATGGTTAATTAATTCTGTTGAATTTTTAATACTTAATGATGGAAACTTTTCCAAAGAAGTATATTCCTTTGTTAGCCATTTAGCTAAATTGTAGCTGGGTGAGCCTATATTATTAATTATAGGTCTTATACTATTATCTGTTTTATGAGTTTTTGGCAAACAATATATTTTTGACAAGGTAGGGTTATTAGATTTGAGCTGTCTCTTCTTCTCAATTGAGAATATAGTTGCATTGGATATCACTTGGTTCACCTGTTTTATGCATAAATTCAGAGGATTTTTATTAATTAATTCATAGTCATCTTTTTTTAAAAATTCATTAACTCTGTTATGCTAATCGTCACTATTTAAAATTACTATTTGGTTTCCTTTATCTGCCTTCAGATATACTACTGGTTTTTCATTAAGTTTCTTTATGGTTTTTTTATGGAAATTCTTATTTATAGTGAAGTCCATCTCTCTTATAATTTCTGTGCTTTGTAGTTTGAGACTGCTAGCTAAGGCTGAAGTTAAGCCCTGAGTGGCTATCTCTGTATCAGCTATATAATCTTGGATATTATTAGAGAAAGCCATACATGTTTTGAATCCTTTTTCTAATACATGCAGTTCTTCTAAAGTCATAGTTTGATCTGACTGATTAACAACAGATTTCAATTTATTAACATTCTTAGCTTTATTATGATTTACATATGATAACTGTGTTTCTTTCAAATATTGAAATTTCTTCTTTAATATATAGTTTTTGTTATACATGTAATACTGTAAGTGGGAATAACATCTATCTTCAAAATCTTTCCATACTTGTTGACCCAAGGTTTTAGTTAAGAATAAATGCAATTCATAAAGCCTTAATTGAATACCGTTTACATTACTATAGTGTTTCATAATTTCAGTTTTCAAAATGGTTCTTTCTGCCATTCTTTGATGTCGGCCATTACCGGTATTTTTAATATATTTCTTAACAAAGCAAGGTACTACCATATATATATATATATAAGACACAGTTTAATAAACTTGATACTAGCAAGCAAGCTTCTTCTTTTACATTGCAATTTTACGTAAGTTTTTAGGTACATTTTTTGTTCTTCTAAGTAAACGTTAAAGTATGACAATCGTACCTGTTGTTCCATGTTGGAGAATCTCAAGTAGTCGGATGTACCCACTTCTCTGGCTTGAAGGCCTAATACATTTTATGATAAACCAGAAGTATTATTTATAGTGATGTTATGTAACATTTAAAATTTTCCGACTCAAAAAATTCACAGTGGCATTCACAGTGTTGTAATATAAAATACTGCCTCAACACACGCACACAATGACCTTTTGAGGATCTTAAAACAGTATTTTCATTTAAATATCGCTATAGAATTTTTTAGTGGAACGGTATACTTCCTCTCCATACTATAGAAAATTAGTAGGGAAGGTAAAAAAGGAGAAGTATATAGCAAAGAGAGGATAACGAAATGACAGACTGGTTTAGAAGACATCAGTGGCCACACGAAGAAGGGGGAAGATAAGGAATCCTGGGGTTGCTTCCAAGGGTTTTATTTCACCCCAGTAACTTCAGATCCATTAACCCGCACTAGGTCTGAATAAAGACAGAATGACAGATCCAGCCGAACTAGGGCGCGAAGTGACACAATTTTGAGGACGGGTTCTACTTAAGATATCTATCCATTTTTCAGACGGAGTTGGACACTCCCTCATAAATCAATGCCGTCTGTTTTACTCGGAAAGTATTGCACTAGCGCATCTGTTTGATTAACGAGCGTCAATGATAAGCGTTATAAATCACTGCCGTGACAGCAAAGGACCAGGTAATAGCACTGCATTTAAACACAGACTACGTGGGGTAATATGCAATTTCATCAAAAATTGTATCACCCCGAGTCTCTTCTAGAAACGCACAGAAAAGAAACTATTTGAATCACTCATATGGCCTTCTCTATCCTCTTTCGTATATTGGTGGGTATACAAACCAATCTTGCTAAACTTTATTAATTTCTCTACTATATATATATATTAAGTAGAGGAAATTTTGAAAACAATATTTCACCGGTAATACATGTTTTGAGGCCCCTGAATCCAAAAAATCATTTTTAGAAAAAGGTCCACCTGTGTGCCAGTGAACAGCACAACTCAAAAACGAAAAGTCGGATGAATACCAAACTGGGTATTTAGATTCAGTATTTATCAAAGATACGACACGAAGATTTTCAAAAAAATCCCCCAACCCAGACTATCTTTACATGGACAATTTCTTGAAAAGTTTTATTTTCCCAAAAATGACTCTAATGATTTTGATTATAAAATCATATATTTAAAATACTTTCATGACAAATTAAATGTATATTTTGAATTTTCTAAAAATGTCCTAAAAGTCCTTCATTTTGTATTGCTTTTGCATAACTGGTAAACCGTAAGGGATAGACATTTTTTTCTAAACAAAGAATGTAGATCTCGTGAAAACACATAATTTGTCATACACAGATTTTTTTTGGAAAGTGAACCATATCCGAGATATTCCTTGTTATTCGTACATACTGAGGCTTTCACGGCCGGGGTCATGACTAATAATAGAATTACTACTATCCGGGCTTGTAGGTCGTGGTCTAAGGCATCGTAGATACCAACGTTTCGCCAAGTACAGCGCTTGGTATCTTCAGGGTGAAGTGATTCGTTGTCTGCGATGGTCAGAGCCTGAATGGGCCTACAAGCCTGGATAATAGTAATTAAATTATCCGTCCTTGTTATTTCTTTGTTTTAGTTTTCCAATACTTACTTTTTCTCAAATGGGAATTCGTTACTGGACATACAAAGAGAATGGAATGCTCCACATAGCAACCACCTCTTAAAATATTTGACTATCGCTTAAAGTCTACCATATTCCCCTTGCGCCTACCAGAAAATTAGCAATCATCTAATTTCTGCAAATGTTAATCTCTATTAACATGAAGTAGACGTAGAATAAGCATTTGTAAAAATATTTTGTACAAGAGTAGAAAAAGCCATGTGAGTGTAACACATCGGACTTTTTTTTTATCTACTTCATCTTAATTAAAAAAGACCTTCGCAGAAATAGCTATATTACACACTTCATTATAGATACAAAGAGAACAGGGATAGTCAAATGTTTAACAACTGGACGCTATATGCTAGCCTTAAAATTCCATACTGTTTCCATGACATCGCGAGAAACAACTGAATGTTGAGAGGACTTTAGAAGAATGACCAAGACATGAAAAATTCCAGCTCATAACGGATATCTCAGAAATGGCTGATGCCAAAAATAAAATTTATTTGACGTAAATCGTGCGTTTTAAAGAGATCTACAGTTTTGTGTAGTACGTTTTCGTCTATCGCTTGAGGTTAGCAGTTATACAAGTTTATACAAAATTCCTTCCGAATGAAACGGACTTTATAGACCACTCTCAGAAAATTTAAGATACTCATTTTATTTGTCATGTAAATATATTTAATATAAAGTATTTTAATCAAAATCGTCAGTGTTTTTTAAAAAAATTGTGAAATAGGAAGTTTTAGAAAACTTTGTTTCGCATCTTTGGCGTGTACTGTACCTAAATACCAAGTTTGGTGTTTATTGGATTTTTTTAGAGTTATACTCCCAACACATACAGAGATCTTTTCTAAAAGTATTTTTTGGATTCAGGGGGGCCTCAAAACATGTATTTTCATGAAATGTTGGTATCGAATTTTGGGTGGAATGCAATACCTTCTCTACCTACTATGCACGTGGTAAAATTGTGTCCTATTCACATGATTTCTTTAAGCACTGTCCTACAGATTATTCCTACAGAAGTTTATTCTTGTGACCATTTCTTATTAATCGAGATAAATTTTCAATAAAAATGTACAAACTTCGTTATAGACATAAGAAGAATACTTTAGGCTATAGTGAATAGTCAGATTTTCAAAAAGCATGTCGCTATGTAATGGCTTTGAAATTGCATCTCTAATATGACTGCCAAAAAAATAATAAATAACTACTTTCTAAGTTCTTAAAAATTCAAAATAATAACAAAGAATATCTGGGAAATAGTTACGCCACAAAAACATTCTCATTTAAGAATAGCCTGTGAGATCCTGTTCATTCAGAAGGAATTTTGTATAATCTTGTGTAACTTGTAAACCTTAAAACAATAGACGAAAACTACTCACAAAAATATAGAGCTCTATAAAACACACAGTTTGCTGCAAATAAATTTTTTTAGCATAAGCTATTATTGATATTATTAATGATTCGAATTATCAATTCCTTGGTCATTCTCTTAAAGTTCTTTCAACATTCAGTTGTTTCTCGCGATGTCATGGAAACAGTGTGGAATTTTAAGACAGCATATAGCGTCCATTTGACTATCACTGTTCCCTTTGTATCTATAACGAAATGTGTAAAGTTAGCTATTTTCAGAATGGTTTATCTCGATTAAAATGAAGTAGATAATCTTTCCTAAGAATAATTTGTATACATATTAAAAACGTTAGAGGTTAGAGAAACTAATGTGAATATAACACATCAGATATTTTTATTCCGAGGAGCTCAAAGCAAGTATTTCCAGAGAAATCTCCGTAATGAATTTTGGGTGGAGAGCAATATTTTCCCTACTTATTATAGGTAAGCAGTCAGCAAATGCAAAAATGGAACAAAAAGGAATTAGAATACACACAATTTAAAATGCTGGAAGACTGGAAGAAATGAGCGAAACTAAATTGCTGAGAGTATAAAGATCTACCCCTAAAGGGTAGCAAAAGCAATTTAAACCCAGAAGTGTTTTTATGGGAATGTGGTTACAAAGATCGAATAATAACACGAGAAGAAAAGGCAAACAAAATAAAATAACTAGTAGGACAGTAAAACATCATAAACAACAAGTAACTAACCCAGAGAGAGCAGAGGAACTAAATAAAGCAACTAGACGAAGAGAAAGCAATAAGAGAGAAGGTCCAACACACTAAACGTTCTGCACCCAGACAGACCCTACTTCATTTCCCTAAGTGGTGACCCGACCGATTCTCATTGATTGAAAACAAGTAATTCCTTCCCACAATTTGCATTCAGCTGCACGTCACCATGGTTACCTTACAACGGTTGGTTGGGTCGAAGAGTTCTTCAATAAGACTCGCCTCAAATTTGGGGGAAGCGTTGGTGGTCAGTGCAGTTGAGTAATTCCTGACCTGGAGAGAGATTAAAACAAGGTGTATCACAATTCTGATCTCATGTCACCATCTCTATCCATTACAAATTAGTATATCCGTTATACGTTTATTAATATTATAAAGAGACAGAATTTGTATATATGTGTATCATACAAAATTCCTTCAGAATGAAGTGAAATTCACAGGCTCTTCTCATAAAATTCAAGCTATACGTTTTATTTATTGTGTAAATATTTTCAATGTGTGGTATTTTAATAAAAATCGTTAGAGCCATTTTTAGAAAATCAAAGATTTCGAGAAGTCGCCCATATAAAGGGTAGTTAGGGCTGGGGGATTTTCTTGTCGCATCTTTGGAAGATGCTGAACTTGAATACCAAGTTTGGTGTTTATGGAACTTATACGCTCTCACTGTCATAGACACACACAAACACATACAAGGACGTTTATCTAAAAATTTATTTTTGGATTCAGGGGGCCTCAAAACATCTATTTCCGGTGAAATCTCAGTATCGAAATTTTGGGTGGAATACAATACCTTCTCTACCTATAGAGTGGGCCAAAAGACTCCGAATCGCCTGCGCGGTGTGCTTCCTGTCCGCGTTCTCGTTGCTCGTTTCCGTCTGCCGCTATCATAGAAAGGCGCGGATGAAACAATACAACATTTTTAAAACTACTTTTCTTACCAACTTTACGAACGGAGATGCTGAAACTGGCCACCGTCGTTACCCATACATTTTGGCACCTCTTTAGGAAACTATCCATCACTCGCCGTAGTTCACGCTGAGAAATTTCCTGGCGGATATTTTATTTTAATTCTTCCAGGGTGTATGTGTTTGTCTTGTACACTTTATGTTTTAAGTTACCCCGGAGGGTATTTTATGAACAATATTACGGCTGCGCGGTGTTTTTCCACTGGGTGTGTGGAAAACATGACAACGCACTGCTGCTATAAACAAAGCCACGCTGTTGAGGTTTTGCTTTGCAGTGTGAAGTGGAGTTTTGAGTTGACGGTGATGTGATGTAGTTCAGTTATTACGAGTTATTCATTATTTTGTCCTGTATTTAGTCACAAAGTAAATTATGGCTCAGTATATGTTTTCTACTGCACAGTGTGTATTCATTTATGATTCGTATGTGTTAACTCAGTCAGCTCGCCAAGTGAAAGTACGATTTGCAGAAAGATTTCTAGGTGTAAAAGTACAATAATCCATGAACTTTACAGTAAATTTTGGGCCACAGGAAGTGTTCAGGCTAAGAAATCTAAAAGACGACGTTCGGTTCTTACCGAAGAAACATTAGACGACATCGCCATCGTTTGGAAAATTCCCTCCAAAAATTCCCCGCGCCTTTCTATGATAGCGACAGACGGCAACGAGCGCCGAGGACGCGAACAGGAAAAACATCCTGTACTATGTACATGTTAGGGAATGGAAATTTTCTTTAACCCTAGAAGACTAACGCATCGTGATTATTACGACGACAGTTGGCAGAATTATCTCTCACGCCTTCATACCGCTGTAACTTTTATTAGCCTTATTGTTGGATGTGACTGATGGAGTGGTGTACTTTTTCCTGCCATTTCTTTGTTGACATAGCAACACAGCCAAGCATATGCGAGTCAGTCGTGAATTTTACGAGGCGTTAGTGATACGGTGCAATATTTTCTTGAAAGTAAGCCTTAAGCATTTAGTATAAATTACTACCGCAGAACACTATAATTTAGGATGCTGTCAACTGATGATCCAGGCTTCGAGTCCAAACTACTGAAAATTTTTGCGTAGGTAGAAAATGAAGAAGAATCCGATGGCGAAAATTCTCAGGATGAGGACAGCGAAACGGAAGACAGAGTCAAAGAAGAGTTCATTTCTAAACCAGTGCGTGGAAATGCAATATAGTGCCCTTAACTAAGCCAGCATTACGAAGGAAAAATGGAATTACATAGTGTCGGATGCACCCTCTCGAGTAGCTAAAGGCACTCCAAACAAAATTGCATTACAAATTTCGTTCATGGCCCACAGACCAGCGTACAACAATAAGTTGCACTCTTGGAGTGCCTCAAATTATTTTTTTACAATGACCTGATGGATTCAATTAAATGTTTTCAATCATTAACGTTAATTTTTCTCAAAATGACAGCAGATTCGAATAGTACACACCTTCAAAAAGCCCACAATTTGTGTTTATATTATCAAACAAAAGATTACCGCCAAAACTATAATAACAAAGGTCGTAAGATTTACACACATTAGTAATAATGCATCTGTAGCAACACGTTAGTGTTCTAATACTAATATACTTTTTAGAGGGGGAACAAAAATGTTAAAAACAAATTAGTAAAAATTGCATCGTGTTGAGCATTTTAGTATGAAAAGGTTGCTAAATAAAAAATTTTGCGAGAAAGCAAGGTTTAACGTTGACCATGCCAGTTAATAGGCGTGCTAATAGACTAACATTTATAGCTTCAGTTATTTGGTAGTTTAAATGTGCCAAATGGAAAAATTCCGATATGATACATTCACATGACCTTCTCTACACTCTATCATTTACAGTGAGTACACAAACTATTCTTACTAAAGCTTATTTTTCTATCTAAAACATTTCAATCCAAATAAACTTTGCAGAAATAGCTATATTACACATTTAGTTATAGATACAAACAAACAGCGATAGTCAAATGTTTAACAACTGGACGCTATATGCTGGCCTTAAAGTTCCATACTGTTTCCATGACATCGCGAGAAACAACTTAATGTTGAAAGGACTTCAAGAGAATGAACAATAAATGAACAATTCGAACCATTAATAACGGATATCTCAGAAATGGCTAATGTCACAAAAAACTTATTTTAAATCAATTGTGTGTTTTAAAGTGATCCACATGTTTTGTGTAGTACGTATTCGTCTATCAATTAACGTTTACCAGTTATACAATATTATACAAAATTCCTTCCAAATGAAGAGAACTTCAAAGGCTAATCCCAGAAAATTCAAGATATACGTTTTATTTGTCATGGAAATATCGTTTTATATAATATATTTTAATTAAAATGGTTACATTGGTTGGAGTGCAGGGATTTTCTTGAAAATGTTTGTGTCGCATCCTTTGAAGCTTGAGGCAGTATTTTATATCATGACATGCTGTGAATGCCAGAGTGATTGTAGTGTAAATTAATATTATTGCATGTACAGAATTTTAGATGTTTGTTAGCCATAAGTATTGTTAGGGAATAAGTTTACACGGCCTCACTGAAACTGACAATAGAAGTGGATAACAATAAAACGAGGGGGTGAGTTGTTTATCACTAAGAAGAGACAAACAAATGTCGTCAAGGTAGCGTGCCTTTTTTTAGAAATGGGGGGAATATTTTCCCTAGAGCATATATAAGTTAGTAGTAGTGATTGGCTGACAAAACAGACGCTAATGTTGGCGCGGTTTGGTAACCAATAACAGCTCTATTATAATGTTTAGGCATTTCGAGGTGAAGGAGTATATATTCTCGAGCCATAAGCAAGTTTCACGCAGTTCTAAAGAATCTCTCGTGAGGTGCACGTCATACAGTTTGGAAGAATCTCTGGCCAAGGTACACGTCGCAAAGTTAGTTACAAAATGTGAAGTACGCGAAGTAGTTGGTACGCGGCAACTATAACGAATGTAGTTACATTCAGAAATATCACAGTTTCAGTCAGGCGTGTATAAAGATTAAATATGTGAACTATTAAGTGTGACGGCAATAAAAGTGTAATAAAAATTATTTTATCAATGTTATCTTTAAGTAACAACTCCTTTCCGTTTACACGCCCTGCTCAGAGACACTTGTTCGACTGAGCAAGAACAGCTAGCCGGAGGACAAAGAACTCAAAATTTAAAATAACAAAAGAATAACACGCCCCCAGCAAATAAGATAACACGAGACAGATTACCGCGACAAGATACTGAATCTAAATACCAAGTTTAGTATTTATACGTTTCGTTTTTGAGTTATGATGTTCAAGACACAGACATGCGAAACTTTTTCTAAAAATTGTTTTTTTATTTAGGGGGCCTCAAAACATGTATTTCTTATGAAATCTCGGAATAGAAATTTTGGGTGGAATACAAAAACTATATGTTTCCTTTAAAGTTTAGAATTTATATTATTTGATTATGAAAAAACAAGTTTTGTGAAATTTCACAGATGTAAGACCTTATTGTTTTACTATTTGTGTTTACAGGTTGCTCTAGGAATACATAATGAATTATCTTAACGCCATGATGAACATTAGAGGCGCAGATAACAGTTTCGAAAATGTCGTTTCCTGAACGCACAACTAAATAAATAACATGTCACGACGCAGTGATAAATAAGCCTGCCGTATGTAAATGGTGATGCATCTTTTCAATGTTGGCATCATTCATCACTGACGCTGTCTGCGTGATGAAATTGTGACATCAAAATATGTAGCGGGAAACATCCGATCGATGATTGAGAATATCAAGGAACGTAGCGGCTGCCAAACCTTGGTAAACTCGCGCGATCTCTTCTCAACTTGGTTACCATAGTAACTCGCGAGACAAATGAAGGTTGATAACGTAACTTGCGTCCCAGTTTTGGAGAGCCAAAGTGAAAGTCATATAATCAAACACGGCATAAAATACATTTTTAGACAGCATGGTCTAAATGTACAACTTCTAATATAGAGTAAACCAGCTGAAAGCTTTAGATTATCGCACTATTAGTTTCAAGTCCAATCACATGGCAATTACCCTTTGTATTTGCACGTGTTTAATGACTCGACTTGGTTTGATTAGGTTTGACTTTTCATTATGTCTTCTTACATGATTAATTTCTCCTGGCGCTCCCATTATCTGTTCACAATACAAATCGTCCTACTTCAATTTATTGCAATTCGTTGTAGAGTGTCGCAGTAATCTGTTCTTATTTACTGGGCGCCTGTTATTGTTTTATTATTTTAAGATTTGGGTTGTTTGTCCTCCAGCTAGCTATTATTACTCAGTCGAGCAAGTATCTCTAAGCAGGGCGTGTAAACGGAAAGGTGTTGTTAGTAAAAGGTAACACTGATAAAAGAATTTGTTTTCACACTTTTATTGCCGTCACACTTAATTAATAGTTCACATCTTTAATCTTTATACACGCCTGACTGAAACTGTTATATTTCCGAATGTAATTACTGTCGTATTAGTTGCCACGTAGTTCACATTTTGTAACTAACTTTACGACCCGAGAGATTCATCCAAACTGTATGACATTCACCTCACGAGAGATTCCTCAAGATTGCGCGACGTGTACCTCGTGAATGATTCTTTAGAACTGCGTGATGTGTACCTCGTGAATGATTCCTTAGAACTGTGTGAAACATGCTTATGGCTCGAGAATATATACTCCTTCACCTCGAAATGCCTGAACATTATAATAGAGCTGCTATTGGTTACTAAATTGCGCAAACATTAGCGTCTGTTTTGTCAGCCAATCATAATTACTAAAACATATGCTCTAGGGAAGATATTCCCTCCATTTCTAAAGAAAGGCACGCTACCCTGACGTCATTTGCTTGTCTCTTTTTAGTGATAAACAACTCACCTCCTCGCTTCATTGTTACCCACTATATTGTCAGTTTCAATGAGGCCGTGTAAACTTATTTCCTAACAATGCTTATGGCTAACAAACATCTAAAATCATTGCCATACAATAATGTTAGTTCACAGTACAATCACTCAGGCATTCACAGTGTTGTGATATAAAATACTGCCTCAAGAGTTAACCTACACGTTATATTGGCAACTTTCTGCTTTCCTTAATCGTTATTCTTTTATCTAGTATAATCTACATAAAGATTAATATGCGGCAATTATGGATTCAGTAGAAACTGAAATGAAAGAGTCAGCTGAAATTACAGAAGCAGCAGAAAGAATAACACTAGAAGAACTTACCCCCCAAAAAATCCAGAAAGCAATATGATATAGCATTTAATCGCTTCATTGTCTGGTGTAAGGCAAAGCATGCTAAAAACAATTGCACTGAAAATGACTGCTAGTGAATCAACAAAACATCAAAATATCTGACATCTGTTTTAACGTCATTTCTCTCGTTTCAAGAACCCCATTATAAACGTGATCGGCTATTTTCAGGAATCAATATAATATTATTGATATTTTACAAATTTGAGCGCTGTCTAAAAACCACTATACGCCACTCGGCCTACGGCCTTCGCTTTGTAAACATTCCTAATCGTAAAATAAAACCCTACTTTTACCACTTGTATCATAATCTGCTATATATATAGATAGCTAAAAGCAAAAGAAGCGCTTTTAATGGTAGATGATATTAATTAAAACGAGAGAATTGTGACACAGTTTGGTATAAAATTATAACACTCCGGGGTTATCAGCTTTGATTTTCTGGCAGATGTGAAGATTATCATCCAAGAGGCTTGTATTTTTATGTAATGGCGAATAATTTGAATGCAGCAGTTACGGAATCTGAAGAACCATCCAAAATTTTACCAGCAGCGGAGAGGATAACATTAGAAAGTCAAGGAAACAGTAAGAAACAGCATATAACGTGTTTCCTCAATGCTGTAGGGGAAGAGACAAACTAGACTGCTTTTTCGTCCTGATCCCGCTTATCTGTATGCGCAGTAGCTAAAGGAAGAGGGCATCTTGGGTCGGTACTAACAGAGTAGCAGGCGCGTACGCAACGTGAGATAAAGTGACATCACCACGCGTTCCGAGTGATTGTATTACAGTCGCGTGCATAATCATTGTGTTACTATGTCCGTAGTTAAAAGTAAATTGGGTGGAAGTATTCTGCATTCTCAGACACTGGAAGGGATGTACAGTATGTATAATTACTTTAAGAAGAATCTTGATCCAGGACAGCCACTTTACAAAGCAGTTGAAGAATCTATGATGTATCAGTGAGCATTACAACTTTTGACAGTAGTGTACATGTATATATTTGTGCATCAGTTGCAAACGTGCGCTTTCCTGTTGTTCCACGCAAGCGGAATGCTACCAGACGCTCATCCACACCCTAGACTACCTCTCCTTCTCTGCGTTTCTGCAGGGTCAGGTCGAAAAAATTAACTATAATTATAGTGACTCGTGTCACAAATGGAAGATAATGACCTATCACGTTTAAAGGAATGCTGTTTATACTTTCTCTACTACGTACAGTAAGTAGGAAAAGTACCTATTGTATTCCACCCAAAAATTCGATACCCAGATTTCACCGGAAATATATGTTTTGAGACCCCCTAAATCCAAAAAAAGCATTTTTGGAAACATGTCCGTGTGTGAGTCTGTCTGTCTGTCTTGAACAGCGTAAATCACAAACGAACAGTCGGATAAACACCAAACTTGGTATTTAGGTTCAGTATCTTCCAGAGATGCGACACGAAGGTTTTCAAGAAAACCCCCCACCCCAGGTTACCCTTTACATGAAACATTTTTCGAAAATTTTAATTTTCTCAAAAATGGCTAACGATTTTGATTAAAATACCATATGTTTAAGATATTTTCATGACAAATGAAATGTATATCTCGAATTTTCTGGGAATGTCTCCAAAAGTATTCTTCATTGTGAACGACTTTTGCATAACTGGTAAACCATAAGAGATAGACAAAATTTTACTACACAAAAAATGTAGATCGCGTTAAAGTACACAATTTATGTCATATACATTTTTTTATTGAGCGAACCATTTTCAAGATATTGCTTGTTATTCCCATCAATTTTCCAATACATTTTCTCAAATGGGAATTCGTTATTCATTTTTTATGCCCTGGACATACATAGAGAATGGAATGCTCCACATAGCAACCAGCTCTTAAAATATTTGACTATCGCTTAAAGCCTACCAATTCCCCTTGCATCTACAAGAAAATTATCAATAAGATTAACATCTCAATTAACATGAAGCATATGGAGAATAAGCGTTTGTAAAAATAGTTTGTACAAGATTAGAGAAAGTCATTTGAGTGTAACACATCAGATGTTTTAATTAATCACGGCCATGTTTTACACAATGTTTATCGAAATATCTTTATCATCTCTTCCCTTGGGCTCCTCATTTTGTAATACCAACAATCAATGCTGATATGTTTAAACATAAAAAATGGCAGAAATTTGGTAACACTTCAGATGAAGATATAGACGAGATTATTAATCAGGCATGGCAATTCTAGCTCAGCGATAATAAGAACTTCATTAAAAACTCTTTAGGAGTGTTCTCGTTACATAAATTTATCTGTTTTTGTACTTTTTGGACTTTAAATCCACTGCACTCCCATTTCTTTCTTTACGGTAAGTTTTAGAGTAGTTTTCTTTTTGCGTTCCTTGCAGCTCTCGCCTCTTGAAACTCCTGTGGATTGAACTTTATATGATATTCCTTAAAATACTGTGACTTTCCCCAGTTTTTAAACTATCACTTTTTCCTGAGTTCTCATTGTCACTGTTTTGCTTCATATGCACTTCACTTTCACTGGAAACTCATTTCAAAAATGTCACTTCACTAAGGTGAACTAGTTCAGTTATCCTCACTTCACTTCCTTCGTGACGGAGCCTCTTCATGCCAGATGGTTCACTTCACTCGGGAGTCGAAAACAAGACCTTCACTACCGTCGCTCTGCGGTAGCACTCGCTGCACCAAATCGCTAGGAGAATCGCTCTTGATGTCGCACGAGAAACACCCCGCCAACACGCTCAACTCAGTCGACTCCCCTCATCTAGCACTCGACTCATTTTTAACTCGAGACTACCCGACTGCCCACGAGAGCGCTCGCTTATATAGACAGTAAAATCTTCTAAACGTTTCGATAACTTCTGTGGAACTATGTGGATCATAGAACTACCAGAATCGAGGAAACTACAAGACTTCACTTCAGGAAACTTCAGAAAACTCCAGAGAATTTAAAAAATCACCAAAATCATCCAAGGACAGCAACAATTCTTTCAGGAGTACGGGGCATGCAGTCAACAATTCAACAAGAATCTACAAGGGAGCACCAGAATAAAAAGCTTTACTGTAACAGCCAGAACAAAAGGTCAGAAAATTCCAGTACTATGTGTATAATAGTTGTCTAAATAGTTAGAAAATATAATGTTATTAAGATAATTTCATGCTGTTAAGAAGCGGTAAATTAAAATTAAGCAATTCTAAATCAAATATAACAAAAGTGAATATACAAAATAAAATGGAAACAGAAAACAATAAAAAAAATCTGATGTGTTACACTCACATAACTTTCTCTACTCTTGTACAATCTAATTTTACAAACGCCTATTCTCCATATGCTTCATGTTAATCGAGATATCGAGATGTCAATCTTATTGGTAATTTTCTTGTAGATGCAAGGGGAATATGGTAGCTTTTAAGCGATATTCAAATATTTTAACGCTGGTTGCTATGTGGCGAATTCCATTCTCTTTGCATGTTCAGGACATAAAAAAATGAATAACGAATTTGAGAAAAAGTATAAGTATTGGAAAATTTAAGGAAATAACAAGCAATATCTCGAAAACGGTTCACTCAACAAAAGAAACGTATATGACATAAGTTGTGTATTTTAACGCGATCTACATTTTTTGTGTAGTAAAATTTTGTCTATCTCTTATGGTTTACCAGTTATGCAAAAGTCGTTCACAATGAAGAATATTTTTGGAGACATTCCCAGAAAATTCGAGATATACATTTTATTTGTCATGACAATATCTTAAACATATGATATTTTAATCAAAATCGTTAGAGCCGTTTTTGAGAAAATTAAAATTTTCGAAAAATGTTCCATGTAAAGGGTAGTCTGGGGTGGGGGGATTTTCTTGAAAACCTTTGTGTCGCATCTCTGGAAGATACTGAACCTAAATACCAAGTTTGGTGTTTATCCGACTGTTCGTTTTTGAGTTATGCTGTTCACAGACACACAGACACACAGACAGACACACAGACAGACACACAGACACACAGACACACAGACAGACACACACACGGACATGTTTCCAAAAATGCTTTTTTTGGATTCAGTGATTCTCAAAACATGTATTTCCGGTGAAATCTCGGTATCGAATTTTTGGGTGGAATGCAATACTTCCCCTACTTACTATACGTAGTAGAGAAAGTAAAAATGTAAGTAGGAGAGGATAGGTCAGCTATTACAGTTTACAATTTAAATTTACAATCAGAGCTAGAGGAAACAAATAGGTTAGAAGTAGAAGAACAGTTATCTGTAAATTCTCAGGAAGGCACAGAAAGAGATAGCAGTAATATGCAAGGTCAATCACCTTTATATATATTAATGCAGGGAACAACAATAGAAAGAAACTATCTCTCAGATATCTAGCCAACAAGAGCAAGAAAACTTATCACAACAAAATATTATGTGGCTTCTAAAAGCAATAACTGAAATGAACAATAAGCTAACTAAGAAGATAGCTGAAAATAATGCAGACTTAAATAATAAGTTAGCTGAATAAAGTAATAAGATAGAGGAAATGAGAGGAGAGTTAAAAGAAACTAGTACAGAGCTGAGAGTAGAGTTAAGTAATAAGAAAACTGAAACTAATAACAGAGCTGAGAGTAGAGTTAAGTAATAAGAAAACTGAAACTAATACAGAGCTGAGAGTAGAGTTAAGTAATAAGAAAACTGAAACTAATACAGAGCTGAGAGTAGAGTTAAGTAATAAGAAAACTGAAACTAGTACAGAGCTGAGAGTAGAGTTAAGTAATAAGAAAACTGAAACTAGTACAGAGCTGAGAGTAGAGTTAAGTAATAAGAAAACTGAAACTAGTACAGAGCTGAGAGTAGAGTTAAGTAATAAGAAAACTGAAACTAGTACAGAGCTGAGAGTAGAGTTAAGTAATAAGAAAACTGAAACTAGTACAGAGCTGAGAGTAGAGTTAAGTAATAAGAAAACTGAAACTAGTACAGAGCTGAGAGTAGAGTTAAGTAATAAGAAAACTGAAACTAGTACAGGGTTAAGTAATAAGAAAACTGAAACTAGTACAGGGTTAAGTAATAAGAAAACTGAAACTAGTACAGGGTTAAGTAATAAGAAAACTGAAACTAGTACAGAGCTGAGAGTAGAGTTAAGTAATAAGAAAACTGAAACTAGTACAGGGTTAAGTAATAAGAAAACTGAAACTAGTACAGAGCTGAGAGTAGAGTTAAGTAATAAGTTAACTGAAACTAGTACAGAGCTGAGAGTAGAGTTAAGTAATAAGAAAACTGAAACTAGTACAGAGCTGAGAGTAGAGTTAAGTAATAAGAAAACTGAAACTAGTACAGAGCTGAGAGTAGAGTTAAGTAATAAGAAAACTGAAACTAGTACAGGGTTAAGTAATAAGAAAACTGAAACTAGTACAGAGCTGAGAGTAGAGTTAAGTAATAAGTTAACTGAAACTAGTACAGAGCTGAGAGTAGAGTTAAGTAATAAGAAAACTGAAACTAGTACAGGGTTAAGTAATAAGAAAACTGAAACTAGTACAGAGCTGAGAGTAGAGTTAAGTAATAAGAAAACTGAAACTAGTACAGAGCTGAGAGTAGAGTTAAGTAATAAGAAAACTGAAACTAGTACAGAGCTGAGAGTAGAGTTAAGTAATAAGAAAACTGAAACTAGTACAGAGCTGAGAGTAGAGTTAAGTAATAAGAAAACTGAAACTAGTACAGAGCTGAGAGTAGAGTTAAGTAATAAGAAAACTGAAACTAGTACAGAGCTGAGAGTAGAGTTAAGTAATAAGAAAACTGAAACTAATACAGAGCTGAGAGTAGAGTTAAGTAATAAGAAAACTGAAACTAGTACAGAGCTGAGAGTAGAGTTAAGTAATAAGAAAACTGAAACTAATACAGAGCTGAGAGTAGAGTTAAGTAATAAGAAAACTGAAACTAGTACAGAGCTGAGAGTAGAGTTAAGTAATAAGAAAACTGAAACTAGTACAGGGTTAAGTAATAAGTTAACTGAAACTAATACAGAGTTATTTAGTATAAAAGAGATCTAGCTAAGCAAATAGAAAATTGTATGAAAGAAAGTAAAGCTGAAAGTAGGAGGTTAGAAATAAACCTGAACAATCTTCCAAAGCACTTCAAAAAGATATAGATTTATAAGTAAACAAAGGTTGTAAACAGCTAGAACAGAAATTGTCAAGTCATATTGATAAAACTTAAAGTTAAATGAAGCTGAAACCTACTAATACTAAACAGGGTATTTGTAATAAGTTAGATAAACAGGGTGAAGAATTAAAAACAATGGTAGAAAATACAAATGCAGAATTTGTACAAGTACAAATAGATTTAACAGGGGAAAGAAATAAAATGCATGAAATGGCAAGAACAAATGCAGATACAATAAAAGAAGCAAATACAGGGCAAGGACAAGTAAAGTCAATGAAAGATGAAATTAAAGATGAAGTACAAGAAAGTAGCAAAGAAATTGATAAATTTAGAAACAGTTTTGAAAATTTAAGTATAAGTGTACCAAGGGTAAATGCAAATGTAACTAGTTCTGTAAATGCTAATCAAATATAAACTTACAATTACCTCATTTTTCAAACGTAGTCCCCTCGCTTCTCAATGCAAATGATTCATCATTCACAAGCTTTCTGATGCCCTCAGAAAAAATGTTTTTCGATTGAGCAGCAAGCCATGTATGCACCGCTTCCTTCGCTTGTTGGTCTGTGGTGAACCAAAGCATTTTAAGTGGACCAAAAGCTATACGGTTTGCCACTTCAACAGTCAAATCTTCAGTTCTCTGAATCAGGATACGGACTTGCTTACTGTTGGCGTCACTAGTAAATATGGATGAGCGTCCTGCTCTTTCCTCGTCCTTCACAGTTGTACGACCGTTTTTGAACTTTTCAATTCATTCGTACACATTTTGGCGGAGTATCATTTGCCCCCATACTGTGCGAAAAGTCTTCAACTCTCGGGTGTAAATGAAAATTTGCTGAGAAGGTGCGAGGAAATATGTGGATAGAGAAGGAACATTTCCAACATCTCTTATGATAAGCTATGTGCTTATTATCGTTGTAATTGTAACTATGAGAACGTGACGCGGGTGCGAGTATATTATAACTCTTTCTGTGGGGGTCCGAACTGCTGCGGCCGGCATGCAAGTTGCCGTGTGGTGGCCACAGTGGGAAAGAAAACCACTGCAGTGTCATTATTTACTGGCTTTATTACTTGCAGTAAAAAAATGGGCAGTAATGTATGTACTGCAGCAACCAACTATTTTCATTCGCTTGAAAGGTGTGCTGCAGTAGTGGGATGTGCACTTGTTTACGCCAAGACCCTTTCTTGAGATAGAGTACTGTAAAAGAGTGCGTTTTGTTTACATCTGTCACGGAATAAACAGGTTTCTCAATCGAAGACTTTGATTTAATGGTATCGGCGGCTGTGGAGCGGTCGTTGGCTGCGATGTGGGTGCTGGCGGCATCTTAAGTTTTTAAAACTTAAATGATTTCAATCAAATTATATAATATAAAATATAACAACAGCCCGCCTTAAAGCAATATGTGTATGTAACAATATATAAAAAGTGCATATTACAGTCATTGTATATGTTTATATTATTGTATACATGTAATAATATTATCTGAACGTATTACGTAATTTAATAGTGTAGGAGCTGTGAGAATAATAGGTTAAACGTTGCTAACAATGAGGTAGCCTTGAGCCAATAATGAGTAAGAAAGTTTAACAATACTACTAGACATTATTGGAGCAACAGTAATGTAAATTTTGAGACTGTTTATAAATAGCCAATCAACAACCAGAAAAAGCTTTAGTTAAATGAAGGTATTCTATTGGACTAGGATTAGCCAATCAGAAACAGAAATAGGGCAAATTGAACCAATTCAGAATTCAGTTGGTTGTAGACAGTGTTCCTAACCGGACGCGAGATGTGTCCTCGAGAAATTTAATACGTATTCAGTGTGAGACGAAAAATAGTTTACGTGTTAAAAAGTGCAAGTAATTAACACAACAAATCTCACAGCTCTCTCTCTCTATATCAGTGAAGTGTTTTTTTAAATCGTGTCAAGAATTAATAAAAAGGAGTGGATTAAAAATTATGATCTGTGTAAGCCTACATTCTTCAGCCGCACCACGCCTTGCAAAGAAATCCATGTCTCTAACAATAATACTGACGCAGCCGAGGCAAACATAAATATATAATATTTAATGAAACAGTTAAACTCCAAAGTTAATATTTTTAAATTTGGGACGAAGGCTACCGGGTACCATACGTGTGGTTGCAACTACTTCAAGTTCGCCTCCCCAACAGTTGAACTACAATACAACCTACTTCAAATTGGCACCCAGCTGCGTGGGACTCGAGCAGGCGAGAATTGGTGGGAATAACTGAAAAGAAGAGATCACCGAACAACATAGAACTACCAGAATCGATGAAACCACAAAACTTCACTTCAGAGAATTTCAAAATCATCAACAACATCATCCAAGGACAGCAACAATACTTTCAGGAGTACGGGGCAAATAACAAAACAATAATACACCTTCAATGTTGACGCGTGTGGTGTAGTAAAAAACCTTCTGGCTCCTAACCTCAAAATTCTTATTTTGGTACTGTCAACTCTACAAATTTCTGCATATTGTTTTTCCGCATCCAGTATAAATTGTGAATTCTGAATCCAGCAGATTTGTCGCTGGTAGAGAAAGTCGTGTGAATGTATCACATCGGTTTTTAATGCTAAGAGTTGCGCATTGCAAACGCTTTGTTTTTATGAAGCTTTGTTTGGATGACCAAACCTAACGCCACTAAATATCCGAAAATGCTTGAAGCGGCGCTTTTAGAGACAGAAAAAGCGCTTTAAAGCGCAGGAAAAGTGACGAAATGGCAATGTTATACGCCACAGTCGGTTGTTGTATTGTCAATGCTGATTCCCAAACAATAGCATGTCATCTGTTTTGTATTGCACCCAATCAAAACGTGTTATCTAACGGAAATGGCTTATAATTCCATCTTCATCCCCCATCGGCTTTGTAAGCAGATTGTCACATCATTAGCGGGGACCGCTCTGGCGTCAGAATATTCCAGCAATCGTTAGTTTGACTTCAGAATCACTGTATTTAGTCTCCAAGAGGGAATGCTCTTGGGAGGTAACTTATTAAACTCTGCTTAGTGAAGTAACTTTACGAGGACTAGATAATCCGTGCAAATAATAAGCATCTAGATGGACAATAAATTGTCATTCACCCCCAATCAAAGTATAAAGGCTTTTGATGAACTGCTGTATTCATGGCCGACTTTTTACTTTCTCTACCACGTACATAGCAAGTAGAGAAGGTATTGCTTTCCACCTAAAAACTCGATATCGACATTTCACCGGAAATACATGTTTTGAGGACTCCTGAATCCAAAACAAGAGCATTGTTAGGAAAATCTGATGTGATACATTCACGTGACTTTCTCTAAACTCTATCGTTTTAGTGAGTATACAAACTATTCTTACTAAACCTTATTTTTATTACTACTATGTTTTAATCGAAATAAACCTTCATGAAATCGCGAAAAACAAATCACTAAGGAATAACAAAGAAATGATAAATTCCAACTATTAATAACGCATATATCATAAATAACTTATGTCACAAAAAACTTATTTGAAATAAAGCATGTGTTTTAATGATATATACAATTTTTGTGCAGTACGTTTACGACTATAGCTTAACGTTTACTACTTATAGAAGATTATACAAAATTTCTTTCGAATGAAGAGGACTTCAAAGGCTATTCCTAGAAAATTCAAGTTATAAATTTCATTTTCATTATAAATATCTGTAATGTATTGTATTTTAATTAAATCGTTAGAGCCAATTTTTATAAAATAAAAATTTCGAAAAATGTTCCATGCAAAGGATAGTTGGGGATGGGAGGATTATGTTGAAAATCTTCGTGTCGCATCTTTAAAACATATTGAAGCTAAATACTGTTATATCATACCCGGCGCTTCCACCAAAAATGTTACATACTGTGATGGGGCGAAAAGTTTTACGAGCTAAATGTTAAATTTCAGTTATCACTGCATGCACATTGGGAGGCATATCCACAGTGGCAGAAAGAAGTCCAGAATCATTACACAGCAGGCATGGGATAATTATAACAAACTACACAGAATTTCACATTAATCAAATTACCTCTGGTTTATTCAGTAAGCCCCTACATCACACATAAAAGATAAAGGAAGAAATTGAGGGGAGATGCTACACACACGAGGTTACATTCACACAACTTCACATACAACCTTTCAGACTCAACACTCGACCAAAATTAACGCTCATTTCCCCCACTCTCTCCCCATCTGGCTAGAATCGCTAGCCAGAAGGTGGCGAGACGTCACGCCAGAAGAACTTCAAACCCAAAGCCGAAAGAATTACCACAACAATACTATCATCAACGATACAATAATGTGTCTGGTGTGACAATACACACACATATATGCCACAACGCTAAGTTTAGTATTTATCCGACTTTTCGTTTTTGAGTTATGCTGTTCACAGACACACACACACTCACACACTCGGACCTCTTTCTAAAAGCGCTTTTTTGGATTCAGGGTGCCTCAAAACATGCATTTGTGGTGAAATCTCGGTATCGAATTTTTGGGTGGAATGAAATACTTCCCCTACTTACTATACGTAGCAATAAGCTTCAGTATGAATAGTTTGTATACCCACTAATAAAGATAGAGAGGAGAGATGTGAGATTTTTACTTTCTCTACTACGTACAGTAAGTAGGGGAAGTATTGTATTCCACCAAGAAAATCCCCCCACCCCATATTACCCATTACATGGAACATTTTTCAAAATTTTTAATTTTTTCATAAATGGCTCTAACGATTTTGATTAAAATATCATATGTTTAAGATATTTTCATGACAAATGAAATGTATATCTGCAATTTTCTGGGAATGTCTCCAAAAGTATTCTTCATTGTGAACGACTTTTGCATAACTGGTAAACCATAAGGGATAGACAACATTTTAGTTCACAAAAATGTAGATCATGATAAAATACACAATTTATGTCATATACATTTTTTTCGAGTGAACCATTTTCGAGATATTGCTTGTTATTCCCTTAAATTTTCGAATACTTTTTCTCAAATGGGAATTCGTTATTAATTTTTTTTATGTCCCGGACATACAAAGACAATGGAATACTCCACTTAGCAACGAGCTCTTAAAATATTTGACTATCGCTTAAAACCTACCAATTCCAGTTACACTTATAAGAAAATTAGCAATAAGATTAACATCTCGATATCTCGATTAACATGAAGCATATGGGGAATAAGCGTTTGTAAACATAGTTTGTACAAGAGTAGAGAAAGTCATGTGAGTAGAACACAATATTTTTTACAAAAATATCATACATCTGTGTTGCACAAGGGCCGTTGCATCACAACCTGCAGCCGTCGAGGAGCAAACCATGCTACCCCCTTCACTGCAACAACCTTATTTCGTCTTTAAGTGGTTAAACCGTACAAGGGTTGGTAGACCTTGTACACTCCATCGGGGTACTCTAAGACTGCCAACATCGGAACGGATTGGAGGTTTAAATGATGCAGAAACATCGAAATAATTACTATGTCCTCAAGTGTACACTACATCCACCAGATTCACAAGTTCTCTACTCTTATTTTCGCTGGCGAAATATGTGCTACGTGGGTGTCACTTTGAATCAAAAGAAGAGGCAAAGAAACGCGTGGATAACTGGCTCTTATATCAGGAAAAGAATGTTCATGCCTCAGAGAACGACCTTAATATGACTCGTAAAGGGAACTGCGTATCTGGAAAATGTTTTCACGGAAGAAGATACGCTACGAGTGCCAACTTCCAGGAGGCCGTGAGAATGTGTTTTCTCTCTCGCAAGTTAATGATGTCTGTTGCAGACTAGTGCAACAAACGAGCTGAAAACTATGGGCTCCCCCCCAACACTCCAAGTGCTCACTCAAGTGTTTTCTTCCACCGCCATTCAATTGGTATTACAGTATGTTTCAAAACAAACATAACATAATCTGATACGAAACTAAATGCTCGTTTTTCCAAACTGGAACCTTTTAATTCTTTATAATGTATGTGTTACAACACACATTTTGTTGTTGGATAGCGATAGTTTGAAGAGTGTGTCGCTATATGATGGCTTTGAAATTCCAAACTCTTTGCATAACAATGAGAATCAACCGAGTAGCGACTCCCCAGTTGAAAAAGGTGTAAGTATTTGAAAATTCAAACCAACGTCAAAGCTTATCTCGGAATATTCAAGAATTTTTGGCACAAATTCTGTGCTTTTAATGAGATTTACATCTTAGTGTAGTAAGATTTGGTGAATCTCTTACTACTCACTGCTTATAAACAATACATTCAGAATGAAGAGGACTTAACGGACTATTCTCCAAAACTTCAGGAAATATGTTTTCTTTCTCATACAAATACCTTAAAAATATACCACGTGCTTTTTAAAAATGTGTGTTACATTCACATGACCTAGAAATGTAAAAATATGACTATCGTTTTAACCTACTGTACGCTTCTATATAAATGTGTAATGAAAGTTTATCTCCATTAAAAAGAAGTAAACAGAGGAATTAGATGTCAGATATTTTGTAGAAGAGTAAGCAGAGAAAGTCATGTGAATCTAACACTTCAGATGTTTTCCTAAAGTATTCCAACATCGCTTGTGCGGGAATCTCTTCTAAATACTAGGTGTTAAAAAAAATGTTTTCCATATTTTGAGAGGTGGTAGTGTGGACCAAAAAAGAAAAATCTGATGTGTTACACTCACATGACTTTGTCTACTCTTGTAACAACTATTTTTACAAACGCTTATTCTCCATCTACTTCATGCTAATCGAGATGTTAATCTTACTGCTAATTTTCTTGTAGATGCAAGGAGAATTGGTAGGCTTTAAGCGATAGTCATATATTTTAAGAGCTGGTTGCTATGTGGAGTATTCCATTCTCTTTTCATTACCAGGAGAAAAAAAATATCTGATGTGTTACACTCACATGACTTTCTCTACTCTTGTACAAACTATTTTTACAAACTCTTATTCTCCATCTATTTCATATTGATCGAGATAAACATTTGCACAAACGATCTTTTGACATGCAAAGAGAATTACATTTTACACATAGCGACCAGTTCTAAAAATATTTGACAATCGCTTAAGGCGTACTATGTTCCCCTTGTTTTGTATTTGCAAGGGCAATATAGAAATACAGTAGTCTTTAAGCATCGACATATCTCTTAATAGCTGGTTGCTAGGTGCAGCACCATTCTCCTTGCCACAGATTAATACTCATTGCATACCCAAGACAAAAACATGAATAACCAATTCTCATTTGAGAAAATAAGTATTGAAAATTTAAGGGAATAACAAGCAATATCTCGAAAATGTTTCACTCAACAACAACAAAAAATGTATATGACATAAATTGTGTATTTTAAGGCGATCTACATTTTTTGTGTAGTAAAATTTTGTCTATCTCTTATGGTTTACCAGTTATGCAAAAGTCGTTCACAATGAAGAATACTTTTGGAGACATTCCCAGAAAATTCGAGATATACATTTCATTTTTCATGAAAATATCTTAAATATATGATATTTTAATCAAAATCGTTAGAGCCATTTTTGAGAAATTTAAAATTTTCGAAAAATGGCCCATGTAAAGGGTAATCAGATGAGGGGGGGATTTTCTTGAAAAACCTTCGTGTTGCATCTCTGGAAGATACTGAACCTAAATACCAAGTTTGGTGTTTATCCAACTGTTCGTTTCTGAGTTATGCTGTTCACAGACACACAGACATGTTTCCAAAATTGTTTTTTTGGATTCAGGGGGTCTCAAAACATCTATTTCCGGTGAAATCTCGGTATCGAATTTTTGGGTGGAATACAATACTTCCCTGCTTACTATACGTAGTAGAGAAAGTAAAAATGCTCTAAAATGCATACCTTAAGAGCTATAAGTACTTGCTCATCTTCACTACTGAGAAACGTCTTTTCTACTGCAAGCTCTTTGCTATTACGTACGACCTACAGCATGCAGTAAACATTTGTTAGTGCTGTTACTGTAAACCGTATTCACAGTTCTGGGTAAGTGCAACACATATTCTTATTAGTTCTAATAGAATTAGTTCGTGTTTTTAAAGTTTGTAAAATGCTTTTACATTGCAGTTTTATCTTGAAATCTTTGGTGCATGCAACCCCTATTGATTATGTAAAAACACCACAAGAAGGAGTCATCAATGTCTGCCAGAGCATCCGTGACCAATCTGGAGTGCTGAGAGTGCACGATTCCTAAGACGTCGGACAGAAGCATGCCTTACAACGAATGATGAGAAGATGGTTTGTTTTATGTTGTTAGCACCACGCTTTGGGCGTCTTTTTGAAGTAGTTTGTATTGAAGGACTTGTATTATATTTCAATTGTTGGGGAGCAGAACACTTGAAGTAGTTGCAACCGCACGTATAGTAAACAGTTTCCGGTAGCCTTCGCCCCATATGTACTTTCAGGTGGCCTTTGCTCAAGTTTAAAAAATCTGATGTGTTACACTCACATTACTTTCTCTACTCTTGTACAAAGTATTTTTACAAACGCTTATTCTCCATCTAGTTCATGTTAATCGAGATAAACATTTGCAAACTCTATCTTATTGCTAATTTTCTTGTAGATGTAAGGGAAAATATATTTACAAGGGCAATATAGAAAAACAGTAGCCTTTAAGCACATACATATCTCTTAATAGCTGGTTGCTAGGTGCTGCACCATTCCCTTTGCTACAGATTATAACTCTTTGCATATCCAAGACAAAAAAAATGAATAACGAATTCCCATTTGAGAAAATAAGTATTGAAAGATTTAAGGGAACAACAAGCAATATCTCGAAAATGGCTCACTCAACAAAAAAAATGTATATGACATAAATTGTGTATGTTAACGCGATCTACATTTTCTGTGTAGTAAAATTTTGTCTATCTCTTATGGTTTACCAGTTATGCAAAAGTCGTTCACAATAAAGAATACTTTTGGAGACATTCACAGAAAATTCAAGATATACATTTTATTTGTCATAAAAATATCTTAAACATATGATATTTTAATCAAAATCGTTAGAGCCATTTTTGAGAAAATTAAAAGTTTCGAAAAATCTTCCATGTAAAGGGTACTCTGGGGTAGGGGGATTTTCTTGAAAACCTTCGTGTCGCATCCTTGGAAGATACTGAACCCAAATACCAAGTTTGGTGTTTATCCGACTGTTCGTTTCTGAGTTATGCTGTTCACAGACACACAGACACACACACACAGACACACAGACACACACACGGACATGTTTCCAAAAATGCTTTTTTTGAATTCAGGGGGTCTCAAACATGTATTTCCGGTGAAATCTCGGTATCGAAATTTTGGGTGGAATACAATATTTTCCCTACTTACTCTACGTAGTAGAGAAAGTAAAAAATAGTAACTTTGTAATTTAACTGTTTCTTTAAATATTATATTTATGTTTACCTCGGCTGCGTCAGTATTATTGTTACAGACGCGTTTCTCTTAGCAAGGTTGTGGGCGACTAAGAATGTAGGCTTACACAGATTATAATTTTACTTCACTCATTTTATTAATGTTTGATACGATTTATATAACACTTCATTGATAGAGAGCTGTGAGATTCCTTAATTAATTAATTGCACTTTTTAACACGTAAGCTATTTTTATCTCACACAAAATACGTATTAAAATTTCTCGAGGACGCATCACGTGTGGTTACAAACACTGTCTGCAGGCAACTGAATTGATTTCAACCGCCTAAACTTGTAAATTTCTGTATTGCAAGTCTCTGATTGGCTATTCCTAATCCAATAGAATACCTTCATTTAACTAAAGCTTTTTTCTGGTTGTTGATTGGCTATTTTTAAACTGTCTCAAACTTTACATTATTGTTGCTCCAATAATGACTAGCAGCATTTAAACTTTCAAATTCATTATTGCCTCAAGGGTACCTCATTGTTACCTCATTGTTAGCAACTTTTAACCAATTATTCTCACAGCTCCTACATTATTAAATTACGTAATGCTTCCACATAACATTATTGAACACGTATATAATAGTATACAATAATATAATCATATATAATGACTGTAATATACACTTTTCATATATTGTTAGATACACATATTGGTTTAAGGCGGACTGTTATTGAATTATATATATTATACAATTAGACTGAAATAATTTTGGTGTTAAAAACACTGCCTCAAGGGGTACAATATTGAAAACCTGTTTTAGCGATGGTGCAATTACAAGTCGTATGCAATTGCAGGTATATTACATTAGAAGCTATGCTGTTTCACAGTAACAGAATAATGTGTCCTCATTTGTTTACTGTATTCTGTAGGTCATACGTAATAGCAAAGCGCTTGCAGTAGAACAGCGGTTTCACAGTAGTGAAGATGAACAAGTGCCCATAGCTCTTAAGGTATGCATTTTAGAGCCCATGTTTACTCGACATTTTTTTCCTCGTTTTGGTCCACACAACCACCTCTCAAAATTGGAATACTTTTTCCTTAACATCCTGTATATGTTTTTTAATCTTAGACGATGTTTTATGAACGTGCTTTGTAATCTTTGGTTACAGAATATTTCAAGTACGACCGCCCGAAAACAGAAAATATAAAATGTCTCGCAGCAGTGGATCGTAAAATCGCTTTGTTGAGGACGCCATAGCCATGTCTTAAGATTCATCACGAGGTTTAAAAGTGACTTGGTTGCTAGGAGATGCAAAGTAAATGTCTTGAAAACTTTTACGACATGTTCCTTTGTTTAGCGCAAGATGTCCTCAAGGGTCTACAAACTGTGGGCAGAAGAAGGTCTGACATATTACAATCACATAAATGAATGAATATTTATTACGAGGCGTGACTTTAAAAGCATCTATATTTACATAAAAATAACAGAACATTATCTTCCAAATACTTTGTTATCAATTATTACCTACACCTTACGCTAATTCTCCATACAGTCACCTCTTTTATTCAGGCACTTGTAACGGTAAACCAGTTTTTGTATGTCTTCCTCAAAGAATGATGCCACCTGGGATGAAAGCCTAGTCTGCATTTCTTGTGTCACAACATCATTGTCGTTGAAATGTTTCCCACTAAAGAATTTCTAGATGAAAATCGCTTGGTGCCAAATCCGGACTGTAGGGAGGATGGCCGAATAGTTTCCACAAATGATGCGATCAGATCTCGAGCTTGTTTGGCTGTGTGTGGCCAGGCCTTGTCACTCATTGTTTTTCCCCTTAAACCTACACAATTGGACATGAATGTTTGCTGACGTAACATTACTCGCATTTAAAAACCGAATCACTGACCTGACTTCACAGCCGGGTCGTTCGACTCTTTTGAACACTTCAAACGCTCTAACAACAGGAAAACACAAAGTGAAGATCGCTCACAGCTGCGTCTGGCTTCCTAATTAATGGAGGAAGTGACCACGTATGCTCAAAATTGCGACTGCAGCGCTGCAACGGCAAAATATTAAAACGATACTTACTTTAAATTGCAATAATTGGAGTTGATTTACTTCCGTACCCCATTATATTTAATGGTAGGTTGTGTGTATAATGAGGCATGAGTCAGTTAATCGAAAATACAATTTTATTATTTTCTGTAGCTTACAATTGTATAAAAACAACTACAGAAATTGTTCAAAGTGGCTTCCATTGTTATCTAAGTATTTGTAGCATCGTTTCAACTGATTTGAAGTATCGTCACACAATTTTCATAATATAAAAAGTATTTAAAAGCTCCTATTCAATCAAATCCAGTAAATGTTATAGTTTTAAATGCTTTGTACTGAAACCTTGTCCTTTAAAATTGAAAAATCTCATGGCGTGAGGTCTGGTGATATGGTGGCCAATAATTTTACCTGCCTTCCTACGAGGGCGACACTGGACATTTTTATAAAATCAAACAAGGATTAGTTTTAAAAAAATTAAATTACCTTATTGTTTTTCAAAGTATTTCCCCTTAACATCAATACATTTTTGCATTCGATTAAATCAGTCCTTAAAGCAATGCGACTCTTCCCGAGGCTCTTTTATCATCTAATGATGAAAAAGTGATTCCACGCATTTTATCTATAATTTTTGGAAATAAAAAGAAATCACAAGATGCTAGGTCAGGGCTGTATGGTCCATGGTACTGAACTTTAGGTTATCCACATACTCGGTTGTTGGTTTTGCTGTATCGACGATGCCTTGTCATGATGTAACATTGCTTTTCCTTTTGACGTTTTTCACGAACTTTTTAAAAAATGTGCGGTAAACAGACATTTGTGTAGGAATCAGTAATAATGGTGCGTCTGTCTTCTAATGCTATACTAGCAATATGGTCCGTTTTAGAGAAAAATAACAACCATCTTCTTACCAACACTGTTAATTCGTCGGACTTTTGGAGACTTAGGTTCTGTTCGAACGACCCACTGAGACTCATTTTTACCTTCTCTACTACGTATAGTAAGTAGGGGAAGTATTGTATTCCAATAAAAAATTAGATAACGAGATTTCACCGGAAATACATGTTTTGAGACCCCCTGAATCCAAAAAAGCATTTTTGGAATCATGTCCGTGTGTGTGTCTGTGAACAGCATAACTCAGAAACGAACAGTCGGATAAACAACAAACTTGATATTTAGGTTCAGTATCTTCCAGAGATGCGACACGAAGGTTTTCAAGAAAATCCCCCATCCCAGAATACCCTTTACATGGAACATTTTTCGAAAATTTTAATTTTCTCAAAAATGGCTCTAACGATTTTGATTAAAATATCACATATTTAAGATATTTTTATGACAAATGAAATGTATATCTCGAATATTGTGGGAATGTCTCCAAAAGTGTTCTTCATTGTGAACGACTTTTGCATAACTGGTAAACCATAAGAGATAGACAAAATGTTACTACACAAAAATGTAGATCGCGTTAAAATACACAATTTATGTCATATACGTTTTTTTTTTGTTGGGTGAACCATTTTCGAGATATTGCTAGTTATTCCCTTAAATGTTCCATTACTTATACTTCTTCTCAAATTCGTTATTCATTTTTTGTCCTGGTAATACAAAGAGAATGGAGTACTCCACATAGCAACCAGCTCTTAAAATATTTGACTATAGCATAAAGCCTACCACATTCCCCTTGCATCTACAAGAAAATTAGCAATAAGATTAACATCTCGATATCTCGATTAACATGAAGCATATGGAGAATAAACGTTTGTAAAAATACTGTGTACAAGAGTAGAGAAAGTCATGTGAGTGTAACACATCATATTTTTATTTTTATGACGATAATAATAAATCCAAGATTCATTACAGTAACTATATTCCAAACCAAATTTGAAACGTTGCCTTGAAATTTCATCAGTTTTTTTCTACACCAATCAACACGTCGTTTTTGATCGGGTGTCAGTTTATGTGGAATCCATCGATAACAAAGTTTTCTCGTGTCTAACTGTTGATGTAAAATGTTTTGGACTTGACTCATAGCATTGCCTAATGTCGTCCGAATAAATTCATAAGATGTCCGTCGATCTTCTTCAAGCATTGCTCTAACAGCGGCAATACTTTCATCAGTAGCAGCAGTTCTTGGGTGTCCTTTACATAATTCATCAGCAAGAAAAAACCGATCTCTTTTGTATTCGCTGTACCAATTATAAGTTGTTGCCTTATATGGGGCTTCTCCATCAAATGCATTTCTAATCCGATCTCTACATTGTTTAGGCGTTAATGACGATTTAAAATCGTAAAAAATGTAGTTTTGAAGTTTTCTATACCCAAATTCGTTTTTGGGTGAACACAAAATATTTAAATGATAATCAATAAACTATTAGAGCAAATCAAACAAAATACACGACAATCAACTCGTAAAACATGAAGAAGGTTTGTAACGTTATTGCTACGTAATGAAAGACAGTTTGAAGAAGGTGCTATCTTTACGTCATTTGCACCACGCTTTGGGCGTCAATTTTAAGTAGGTTGTATTGAAGGAGTTATATTATATTTAACTGTTGGGAGCCGAACTTTAAGTTTGTTTGCAACCGCACATATAGTAAAAAGTTTCCGGTAGCCTTCGCCCCAAATGTAGTTTCAGGTGGCCTTTGCCCCAAATTTAAAAAAATATTAACTCTGTATTTTTACTGTTTCTTTAAATATTATATTTATGTTAACCTCGGCTGCGTCAGTATTTATTTTAGAATGTCTTGACAGGGTTGTGGTGCGACTTAAGAATGTAGGCTTGCACAGATTATAAGTTTTTCTTCACTGCATTTATTAATGCTTGATACGAATTAAATAACACTTCACTGATATAGAGCTGTGAGATTCTTTTATGACTTACTTGCACTTTTTAACATGTAAACTATTTTTGTCTCACACGAATACGTATTATACTTCTATAGGACGTGTCTCGCGTCCGGTTAGGAACAGTGTTTGCAGGCAACTGAATTGATTTCAACCGCCTAAACTTGTAAATTTCTGTATTTCAAGTCTCTGATTGGCAAATCGTACTCCAATAGAATACCTTCATGTAACTAAAGCTTTTTTCTGGTTGTTGATTGGCTATTTTTAAACTGTCTCAAAATTTACATTATCGTTGCTCCAATAGTGACTAGTAGCATTTAAACTTTCAAATTCATTATTGCCTCAAGGTTACCTCATTGTTAGCAACTTTTAACCTATTATTCTTACAGATCCTACATTATTAAATTACGTAATACATTCACATAACATTATTACACAAGGATACAATAATATAAACATTTATAATGACTGTAATATACACTTTTATATATAGTTACATGCACATATTGCTTTAAGGCGGGCTGTTATTGAATTATATAATATATTATATAATTTGACTGAAAATTAAGTGTTTAAAAATACTGCCTCAAACATTAGAAAGTAACTCTCATGTATGACGAAAAATCATTTGTTTTTAGAAACATGATTCTAAGTACTTTAGTATCGCACTTGTATCCACTCTTCAAGATGGTTATCCAAAGATACTGGGACGATTAATCCATAGTGCTGTAGGGTACAGCTTGCTGCCATAGAAGATTGTTACTTCAAGCACGGGGCTTCTGCCTAATTTTACATTAACTTAATGTCTTAATATTCGAAGGTAGGCATTCGCAGTCACGGTCCCTTTGAAAGAATACAGCTATAAGGGAGTAACTCCAGGTACATTAAATTCTTTCTCAATTACAACTCGTGCATTTTAGGAAGCCACTACAAGCAGTTAAACTTGTTAATTCTTCCAAAGGTAATTTAAAAATGCTCCATCGGACCACAAAATTGTTTTTTTAAAAGTTAGGATCTCTTTCACTCCGGATAACATACAACTCAAAGGATTCACGTCTTCAATCAGAATTATCCTCGTTTAGAGCATAGCAATGTTGGCTTGCAAGGTGAGAAAGGAGTTGTATCGTATTTCGATTTTTGGGGAGCAGTTCTTGTAGTAGTTGCAACCGCACGTATAATAAACAGTTTCCGGTAGCCTTCGCCCCAAATGCATTTTCAGGTGGCCTTTGCCCCAAGTTTAAAAAATATATTAACTTTGTAATTTAACTGTTTCTTTAAATATTATATATTTATGTTTGCCTCGGCTGCGCCAGTATTTGTTAGAGACACGTTTCTCTTAGCAGGGTTTTGGTGCGACAAGAATGTAGGCTTACACAGATTATAATTTTACTTCACTCCTTTTATTAATACTTGATACGATTTAAATAACACTTCACTGATATAGAGAGCTGTGTGATTCTTTTATGAATTACTTGCACTTTTTAAACGTAAATTATTTTCGTCTCACACGAATACCTATTAAATCCCTCAAGGATGTGTCTCGCGTGTGCAAACACTGTTTGCAGGCAACTGACAAGATTTCTAGCGCCTAAACTTGTAAATTTCTGTATTTCAAGTCTCTGATTGGCTATTCCTAATCCAATAGAATACCTTCATTTAACTAAAGCTTTTTCTGGTTGTTGATTGGCTATTTTTAAACTGTCTCAAAATTTACATTATTGTTGCTCCAAGAATGACTAGTAGTATTGTTAAACTTTCAAATTCATTATTGCCTCAAGGTTGCCTCATTGTTAGCAAATTTTGACCTATTCCTCACCGCTCCTACATTATTATATTACGTAATATATTCACATAGCATTATTACACATGAATACAATAATATAAACACATATAATGACTGTAATATACACTTTATATATACACATATTGATTTAAGGCGGGCTGTTATTGAATTTATATTTTATTTAATTAGACTAAAATCGGGCGGCGCCGTGGCCGAGTGGTTAGACCGCTCGCCTCCCACCGAGGCGGCCCGGGTTCGATCCCAGGGACCTGCATGTGGGATTTGTGGTGGACGAAGCGGCGTCTGGGCGGGTTTTCTCCGGGTTCTCCGGTTTCCCCCGCCATTCATTCCACCAACTGCTCCATCATCACCTTTCCTTTCATCCATTTCACCAACATTTCGTTTCATCTACTTCCTTCATCCCATACCAGGCATCGGGCTGATCACCCATCCTGGCTGCTCTGTCTGATCCATGAGTGTCTGCTCCTCGACGGGCCTCTGACCCCAGGCACCCGCTTGTAAGTCCTGGGGGGTGTAAGTCCTACATAAGAGGAGGGTAAACAGATAATGAATGAATGAATAGACTAAAATCATTAAGTGATAAAAATACTGCCTCAAAGGCTTCATAACTAACGTTTTTAATATTCTCCTTATACTTCTGTAAGAAATTTGTAGTTCCTTAGAAAGCTCTTCTTGCTGACTCCCTGACTGATTGAATGAATGTCTCTGCAATGACCTGCAGATTTTCTTCTTCAGTTACCGATTTTGGACGGCCACTGCGTGGGAAGTCAGCTGTCACCTCCAATATTCAATTTAATTTGTAGATAGCTTGTCTCCAAGGTGGCTGAGAATGCGAATTTTTCAACGAAGGATTGGCTTACATCCTCATCAAGTTGTCATCACTTCTGTAAAAGAAACACGCACTGTTCTGTGGACAACTTTTAGTTCACACTCTTATTTTTATTTTAAACCTTTCATGTTAAGTATGTCGGAATGAAAACAGTTAGCCACCTTTATAATAAGACAAAGTTGTCATTACTTCTAAACAAACTTCCTTCACCGCCATTTGAGGCAGTATTTTTAACACTAAAATGATTTCAGTCAAATTATATAATATAAAATGTAATAACAGCCCGCCTTAAAAGCAATATGTGTATAAAATAACATAAAAATTATGTAACAGTCATTGTATTAATGTTATTATTATTAAGTACATGTTTAATAATGTTATGTGAATGTATTACGTAATTTAATAATGTAGGAGCTGTGAGAATAATAGGTTAAAAGTTGCTAACAATGAGGTAACCTTTAGGCAATAATGAATTAGAATGTTTAATAATGCTACTGGTAATTCCACCCAAAAATTCGATACCGAGATCTTAACGGAAATATAGGTTTTGAAGTGCCCTAAATCCAAATAAAGCATTTTAGGAACATGTCCGTAGGTCTGTCTGTCGTCTCTCTCTCTCTCTTTCCCTCTGTGTGTGTGTGTGTCTGTCTGTCAGTCTGTGAACAGCATAACTCAAAACGAAAAGTTGGATAAATACTAAATTTAGTATTTGAGTTTAGTAGCTTCCAAGGATGCGACACGAAGATTTACAAGAAAATTCCCACCCCAGGCTACCCCTTACATGGAACATTTTTTTGAAAATTTTAATTTTCTCAAAAATGGCTCTAACGATTTTGATTAAAATGTCATATGTTTAAGATATTTTTATGACAAATAAAATGCATATCCTGGGAATGTCTCCAAAAGTATTCTTTATTGTGAACGACTTTTGCATAACTGGTAAACCGTAAGAGATAGACAAAATTTTACTACACAAAAAATGTAGATCCCGTTAAAATACACAATTTATGTCATATAAATTTTTGTCGAGTGAACCATTTCCGATATTCCTTGTTATTTGTTTGAATTTTCCAAAATATATACTTTTTCTTAAATGGGAATTCGTTTTTTTTTTGTTTGTTGTTTTTTTTTAATCTCCTGGGCATACAAAGAGAATGAAATGCTCCACATTACAACCAGCTCTTAAAATATTTGATTATCGCTTAAAGCCTATCAATTCCCCTTGTATCTACAAGAAAATTAGCAACAAGATGGGGTCTGCAAATGTTTATCACGATTAACATGAAGTAGAAGGAGAATAAGTGTTTGTAAAAATAGTTTGTTCAAGAGTAGAGAAAGTGATATTGCATTAAAGAGAGTATTGTTATAGCTTTAGCCTGTTGTAATCTTATATTTATAAGAATAATCCGATGTGTTACACTCACATGACTTTCTCTACTCTTGTACAAACTATTTTCACAAACTATTATTCTCCATCTATTTTATATTAATGGAGATAAAAATTTGCAGAAACGATCTTTTGACATGCAAAGAGAACTACATTTTACACATACCAACCAGTTCTAAAAATATTTGACTGTCGCTTAAGGCCTACTATGTTCCCCTTGTTTTGTATTTGCAAGGACATTATAGAAACACAGTAGCCTTTAAGCATAGACATATCTCTTAATAGCTGGTTGCTATGTGCAGCACTATTCTCTTTGCCACAGATTAATATTCTTTGCATATCCAAGACAAAAAATGAATAACGAATTCCCATATGAGAAAAGTATTGACAAATTTAAGGGAATAACAAGCAATATCTCGAAAATGGTTCACTCAACAACAAAAAATGTATACGACATAAATTGTGTATTTTAACGCGATCTAAATTTTTTGTGGAGTAAACTTTTGTCTATCTCTTATGGTTTACCAGTTATGCAAAAGTAGTTCACAATGAAGAATACTTTTGGAGACATTCCCAGAAAATTCGAGATATACATATTGTTTCGCATAAAAATATCTTAAACATATGACATTTTAATCAAAATAGTTAAGAGATATTTTTGAGAAAATTAAAATTTTCGAAAAATGTTCTATTTAAAGGGTAATCTGGAGTGGGGGATTTTCTTGAAAACCTTCGTGCCGCATCTCTGAAAGATACTGAAGCTAAATATCAAGTTTGGTGTTTATCCGACTGTTCGTTTCTGAGTTATGCTGTTCACAGACACACACGCACGGACATGTTTCCAAAAATGCTTTTTTTTTTTGGATTCAGGGGGTCTCAAAACTTATATTTACGGTGAAATCTCGGTATTGAATTTTTGGGTGGAATACAATACTTCCCCTACTTACTATACGTAGTAGAGAAAGTAAAAATTTTAATTTGTAATGAAAGTTTATTCGATTAACAAGAAATATAAGAATAAGCTTTTATAATAATAGTGTGTAGAAGAGTGAGAAGAGAAAGTCATGTGAATGCAAGTCATCAGATTTTTATTATAGAATTTCTTGCTTTGGGTTTTAGAAGAATAACACTTCAAATTCCACTATAAGAACAGTTTGAAAAACGTGGGAAGAGGTGTGTAAAAACAATGGAAGTGTTTTTGAACGCTGATCGAGGTCTATTATTCTGTTGTTCATTGTGTCTGGAAATAACTTCTGAAAATACGCCGAAATGAGAGTACGCAACATGGCTGCTGTTGTCAGAAACAACAGAGCATCTAATGGCAACATTTAAGCGAAAATAAAAAAAAAGTTGCGGCTGAGCGGAAACTACATCGTTGAATAAAAGTTCCGCGGAAGGGGTGAGGTGGGGAGGGTATGAAGGTATAAAGAGGAAAATTAAAAGTTGCCATCCCCGGAACTTGAGGCCAGAGTGAGAAAACATATGCCTGTCGGAGCTAAAACAAAAAACTGTTTGAAGAAATAATTAACTAGTGGGAAGTATATACCACAAACTCTATTGCTATGGAGACTACCTTCAATGTAAAATATTCCAGCATTAAAGCTATTTTTAGACAGTTAGCAGTAAAAGTAGAGTCATGAGCTACTTTGTTTCTTCTAATGGAAATTATATTGTAACAAATGGGAACACCAGTTGCAGCAAAACACACTTTAGCTTAGGCACTCAATGTAGTGCAGCACGTTTTACTTGAGTCACTGTTGTCACAGAACAGAACTGAACTACCCTGAACTGTACACTCTTTATTCTGCAAACCCTTCGTACACAAAGCGGAACATTCTTGAAGGGGCAGCTACTCGAACCTGCCGAAAGGAATTTTCTGAAGCACTTCCAAACTGCGGGAGAGACGCCACGTAATGAATTTGTTGCGCGGACAATTGTTCTGAAAAGACGGTTGGAGGCTCCAGTAGGCGGCCAGGTAAATGGACCGGTATGTGCTCACACCAGGGACCGCAGGCAACAATGTGCGTATTAAGCACCTTGTATTGATTAATGTAATGGCGGATTATTTGAATGACTGGGAAATGGATTCTTCAGTGAAGATTAAAATTACAAGTTGCAACAACTGCACAATTAAAACATTAACAATTATATCAATGGAATAATAATAATAATAATGTTAAAAGAAAGTATGTTTACTAACAAAACTGTTACACTTATTCTCTTGATTTATTTCTGACATGGCCTTTTATATACGAGGGCTGATCAATAAAGAGACTAATTTTTTCCTGTAGCTTCTTTGATAGTTTTCTGTCTCTACCGTGAATATTTGAAAATAGCGGGGTTTCATGTATAATGTCCATAGGCGGCAGCATTCTCGCATCAGTAGGTTGGTAGTAATGCTGTAATTGATGACCCTACTTGAATTTCGCATACTACAAAATGGAGGTGATACGAGAGGAGTAATACAGCGCAATAAAATTTTGTTTCTTTTAAATCATACAGCCTCTGAAACTTTAGAAAAGCCGAAGCAAACATACGGTGAATATGCACTACCTCGTACAATAGTGTGTAGGTGGTTCAAGGACTTCAAAGAAGGGCGAGTCCTCTGTGTTAAGCAAAGTGGGTTTGGTGTTTCTGCTTCTGCTATGACTGAAGTCAGCATCAACACAGTTGCTGTGATTGTTGTTCCTCATACTACTGTTACGGCAGCGTACTATACGTCAGTATTGGCTACACCGAGGAAGCACAATGCAAGGAAACGTTCAGAACTTCATCGGAATCGGTGGCAAGTTCAACACGACAACGCGCGGCCTCACGTCGCAAATAAAGTCCAGAAATTTCTAAATTTAACATTACCTGTGTGCCGCATCCGCCTTATAGACCCGATCTTACCCCTGTGAATTCTTTTTATTCCCATCACTAAAGTCAAAGCTCCGAGGCATTCGATTTGAGAGTACTGAAGCAGTGCAGAAGTAAAGTGAGGCGATTCTCAAAGACCTGACAAAGAATAGCCTGTTCGAGGACTATCAGAGACGCTATAAATATTGCATTAAGTAGGAGGGGACTACTTTGAAACAGATCATGTTAACATTGAAATGGAGTAATAAATATCTGTGAAAAAATATCTGTCTCGGTCTTTATTAAGGCCTTCACATTATAAAACTCTATGATTGTGTAAGTGATCATGTTCTTAGCACTGGTGCTATGAAGGTCAAACAACAACAGGCTAGAGGTCACCAATGCGCATGTATGAGTGTATACTGCTACTTCCACACAAATTTGAGCTGGATACTTTGTAATTTAACATTCAAGGCTGTCTAAAATATAGTATAACAGCACATATTAAAAAATATTTTATTTTTGTTGTAGGATTGCTGCAGTCTGCTTTCAGCCTTGTTCCCAAACATTCTGCTCGCAAAGTAAATCTAAACTTTTAACACATACCAGTGGCAGGGAAGTTATTTGATTAATTTAAAACATTTACGGATATCATTTTTGTAACACATTTGGTAAATCCATTTTTTTCATTCAAATATTTTTTTCTCCGTAGGAAAAAAGTATTTCCTGCGGTGATATTTTAAGTTTTTCCAGCACATAAAACAGACATGACAAGGTTGTAGAGGTTATTGCCCAGTGTTAGCGGGATTGTCACTTTCACTTTTAAAACCAGTTTGGAGGACATCACGTAAATAAGCTTCACCTTCACTTTCACAGTGGCGTGTGCCTCATGAACGTAAACAAACAAACGTTTCTTGTCTGTTACCTCCTAATAATGGCATCTGAATCTCCCGGTGACAAATGTTGTAACCCAAACTCACAATCTATGGATATTTCAGCTCGTTTAACATTAAACTTAAATACGTTTTGCAGTTGATGCTGCTGTAATGTAATCAACCAAACACTCTTTCTAACATGTAAACACAGAACAACTACATCGTTAGACTCTTAATAGACGCTGAATGCATTCCTTCCATTTTACACTGTTCTAGTGTAGGCCCATAGCATGCCAGTGGTACTTGTTATTCCGCTGAAACATTATACAATCCTTTCATCGTGTTACTTTGGATTAAGGGACGTGTAGAAAACTAAATCGCTAGTCACCCTTCAGATGAAGGAGAGGAGTGAGATATGCTATGTTTTGTTTACGTCCTGAAGCCAGTTCAGTGGCCTTGACTTCCCCCCAACCTGTATGCAATGTTGGTGAATTCTATGCCCACATTACGTCTCGAAAAAACGTTTACTGATTAATTTCTTTAAAAACCCTGTATGATGTCATATAATTACTGTAATTTGGAACAAAAACTATTTGTTTTCTCGAAAACAGTTGAACAAAACTATGTTATACTTTTTTGTTTGCAATGCTTCTATGAAGTACATATCGGAAGGAAAAGTAATATGTTGCCTATCACCCTGTATAATAAATATTATCCGTCACCATATAATAATGGCCAATTATTCCTCATATCACCATTTATTGCGGCAATGAATCAATTTACTTGCTTAGAATAAATAATATGCCCACAGATACGAAGATTTGTAAGATAAAAAGCTCAGAATATACAAGCAAGGTTTTCTCATATTATATATTATTCACTCTTTCTAACTTCGCATAATTTCACATAAGTCTAAGGCTCAGAAGTTGGGAACTTGTGTGCCTAAGCGAGCGTTAGTCAATGTCAACAAACAACTCCTACTATCACAAATGTACTATAACTAAGTTCACGTTGTGTTAGCTTTGTATACTTATACCTGTAGCCCTAGTGACCGCAGGGCACATCAGATCTCAAGTTCCAATCCTTACAGATAACACTCATAAGCCACTTCATACTTTACCCTCGATTTGTTTAGCAAAAGTGATGCAACCACTGTCGTCCTCCGTGGTGTAGTGGTTACCATGCTAGCTTCTAGTTCCCGAGGTCACGGTTTCAAACCCGGCGGAGGGCGATAGATTTTTTCGGGCGTAAAAATCCTTAACATGGCTTCCTTCGAAAGGGAAGTAAAGCTGGTAGCCCGTGTCGTAGATTTACGGCACGTAAAAGAACCTCAAGTCTGATAAAGAGGCCTCTGAGCAAAATTTCCGGTCTTTCACGCCCAATATAGAATGGGACGCTAAGGACCACAGTAGGTAGTTAAGGAGCGTCGATAAATAAAACTCAACTTAATTTTTGATGCAACCCTGTGGAAGCTGGTACTTCAACATCCTTCATCAAAATCACTCATTATTCAGAACGAAATAGCCGATTTTTCATGATTCCCAAAATCTATACCATTTAATTGTTATCGTAAAAAATGAATATAGTTACTTCAGTTCTTTTGTTTCTAGGCTAATTTTACTATGACCAACAGAATAATAATTAATATTAACTATTATACGTTTTGGTTTACATTGAATCACAGAGTTTATTGAAATCACAACGTTTTAGAAATATTAAGCTGTTATTTATAAATCAACTATCGTATTATGAACGCAGATAAGTTAAGCAGTCATTAAATGTGCAGATAAAACATTGTATGCAGCTACTGGAATGAGCATAGTTACCGCCCTCATATAATTACAGAACTCGGCTTCTTGCAAAAACACATTAGTGGGGTAAGGATATTATCCCACTGGTTGCATAAATTACTTTTTAGACAGTCGTAGGTAAAAGAAGCGCTAGATATTAATTAAAACCAGAAAATTACGCTACTTAGTGTTTAAAAGTTACCACTTCAGGGTTATGTAGGGGAACATACACCTTATAGGCATGTGATGTAAATAACAGAAATCAATAATCAAGATGGGAATACAAATAATAACATAAAAATACAGAAAATAACTTGTATCATACAATTTAAACATATACAGAATGTTTCAGAAATACTTTTACAAACATCGGGTATGGGTTCCTTACACCACAAGAAGAAAAACAGTTCATACGAACATATGTCCCATTTGTTTTCTCGTTAGGAGGTGTTCAACACAGTGGTACACTTATAACACACAAAACTCATAATAAATGCTCGAAATGTCCTCCTCTTGCTTCTATGCATGCCTGTACTCGTCGAATCATGGAATGTCGCATCCGTTAAAAACTCAAGGATGGTGTCGATGGTTTTGTAGGCTTCCACGACACGTCGATGAAACGTTTCTGCATCCGGGATGGCTGCTCCATAAACCAATTATTTAAGATACCCCCAGAGGTAAAAATCCACAGGATTGAGGTCGGAAGTACGTGCAGGCCATGGAACTGGTCCTACTCTGCCTATCCATCGGTCATGGTAAATACCAGTCAGTTCATCTCGAACAATGCGACTAAAATGTGCCGGAGCCAGAATTTATCACATTTATCAGCAAGGCGACAATAAACAGCGACAAAGGTTGGATGACTCGGTTGTCTTCGGTCTGGAAACTCCATCTGATAGAGCCGTGCAGCCTCGCGTCCATTACCATTCGAGCGACCATACATTAAAATCATGTCTGCCTGAATATCCAGCAAAGGTGGAACGAAACACGTGCAGTTAACTCACTACATGTAGACAATTGAAACGTTGAAGACAGACTAATGACAAATGACAAACATAAACAAGTCTCCATGGCAACACTTTGCCATCTACCTATGTAGTGCAATGGGTCAACGCCTTCTATGAATGCATAGAGAAATGAAGTTTTGAGGTTGGACCCCGAAGGCCGTTGAACTCACACTTTCATTGTGACAGGAATAACGCGAAAACCAAGGATTATGGGACATATGTTCATATGAACTTTTATCCTTCTTTTGGTGTGAGGAACCCCTACCCGAAGTTTGTAAAAGGATTTCTGAAACACCCGGTATAACGAATATTGTAATTAGTTGGGAAGCAAACTAGCAACTGGGAAAAGTGCACCAATGACGCACATTGATGAACACAGGATATGGCAAAGCAGCAACGAGTAGAGAGAGAGGGAGAGAAAGAACCGAGGAGATACAAGAATAGAGATAGAGGGACAATTCCAGGAAAAGTCAGCCTCTAGGGGACAGAAGCCTGACTTACAAAAGTGAACGATTTCTTTCTAATATAATGCTCAGCAAGTAACCAATCAAAATAGAGGTTAGGTGAAAGGGCGCGAAAACTATCATCATAGCAGTTCGGTATAAAAACGAGGTCAGCCCCAAATTTCAACACTCTCATTCATTCGCTCTCATGTGAAGTAAGAGGCAGTAGGTTGTCGTAACGTGTGCATTTGGGTGAGGGATAGCGTTTGAGTTTTATTTATTTATTTATTTATGGACGCTCTTTAACTGCTGTGGTCCTTAGCGTCCCATTCTATATTGGGCGTGAAGGACTGGTAATTTTGTTAAGAAGCCTCTTTATCAGGCTTGAGGTTCTTTTACGTGCCATAAATCTAAGACACGGGCCCACCAATTTTACTTCCATTCCAAAGGAAGCCACGCTAAGGATTTTTACGCCCCAAAAAATTCAAAGACCTCCGCCAGGTTTGAACCTGCGATCTCGGGAACTAGAGGCTAGCATGATAATCACTACACTACGGAGGACGACGAGAGATATCGAGTGACATAGTTAGGCCTACTACAATATTCGAAATAGTTGAAAAATGGAAACTATAGTATATAGATAATCTCATTATTATTATTCAAAGGCGAACAGTTGCTAGCCGCTGCAATAATTTTGTTTTGGAATACATCTAATCGTTAAAGAAGCTTACCTTATTAATTTTCCTTCGCCCAAAATATCCTAAGATGCAACAAACATAGGAGGTTAGGGATAGGATTTATTCATAGCTCTACCGACTGACAGTCAAAGCCGAGAACTCGGAGAACTTCTACCTCCAGCTCATCATCCAGATGATATTATAGCAAACGTTCGGGTAGCTATCCCCGGAGACGCTGAAACCAGGGGGCGGTAGACTCAGAGAGGTGAAAGCGTGTTGGTATCGGTGTGGGGCGCGTCGGGGTGAGTTTGGGAAGAGGCATCGAATAATAACCCGGGGGTTGTATAAAAAAGCTAGCTGCTGTATTTGTGATTAATTTACATAGTTGCTGGGGTTGAGGATAGCATGAGCAGGAACTTATGTCTAGTTCATCTTACCATGGGTCTGTTGGTATCTCTTGAGGTTACCACTATTAAATGTTTAACCGAGTTATGTCGGAGGTGATGTACCCCTGTCACTCAGAACTTCGCCGTGCGAGAGATTCGCTTGAGTCACCACCTGCCACCGTGACGTAAATTCGTGGCCGTTAAGTACTTTTTGACACACTGACAGTACGCCCGCGTGAGCTACAAAGCCAAGCTACCTAGATTTCACCACCTTACCACATATTGGCAAATCTAACGCAATCTCTGATTCCACGTTCGAGCCTCCACTGTGGCGCGCTACAATATCATGTGCATAGATTATTATCCAAACGGCTTGTATTATTGATGTAAGGGCGAATAGTTTTAATGTAGTAATTATACAATCTGAAGAGCAGGGGACATTTAGAAGCAGCGAAAAGAATAACATTAGGAAATCAAGGAAACAATACGAAATAGCATATAACAGGTTTCTTCAATGTTGTATTATAAGAAGCGTAAGAAAATTCTGTAGAAAACATGAAGAAAATTGCTTCACAAACTCTCCTTACACAGTCAACTGTTGTAAAGCCAAACAATATAACAAATCGTGTAATCAATTCTATTTCTATTTCGTCCGCCCAAGGAATTAACATTTCAAATTGTAATAATTGTAAAATTAACGTCCCTGTATACTCAAGTGGACCAGTAATATTCCACGTTTATTATTGTTTCACATTAATAAAACTTATTTGCTGTTAATTACAACTTTTTTCTCTATTTTATTTTACGTCGCTTTAACTCCTTGGTCATATCGCGAGGGATGTGTAGGTGGTTATCTCTTAGAACGATATGTGATGGACAGTTAGTCTTCTAGGTCTCACCCCTGCAACCATCCGCTCCATCACGTGTCACAGAGACCCTAGCGCATAGCTACCGAATCTTCTGCTTTCGTGCCGTGCAGACGGCATTAGGGTGCCGTCCAATTCAACCGCCACCCCCATATAAAGGCGGAGAGTTAGCCTTCTAGGTCTCATCCCTGTAACCCCTGCTTCATGCCGTGTAGATGGTATTAGGATGCCATCCAGTCCAACCGCCGTCCTCGCACAGAAAAGTGGCTAGCGTTCTAGGTCTCATCCCGGAAATGCCATCTTGCTTCGTCACGTGCCCAAAGAGACTCCCCAGCGTATAGCAGCGGGATCTTCTGATTCGCGCCGTGCAGATGGCGTTAGGGTGCGGCCAGTCTAACTGATTACATTGTCTGTAGATAGATGGCATAGCATTCGCTATTATTACTTATTTTTCATTTTATTATTGTTTTAGATTTTAAGATGAAACTTTGGGTCATGGTATTAAATGTCCAATCCGGTATTGACTTTGGCGACTGAGGAAAACCATGGAAAAACCTCGCACAGATTGGTCGGCCCACGGGATTTGAACCCGGGACTTCCCGAATGCGGGCCATAGACTTTACCGCCTGAGCCATCCCGCTCGGTTATTACAATTTTGTTACCATTTTTCTATCGAGTTATTTTTCTCATAGCCTTCTTGATGTATAATGGTTTATTCTTTCTAACTCATCATGTTGTTAGCACTGATGCTAAACAGAAAAAGTGACCATCACAGCTGCGCCGAGCATCACAGATACGAAGTAGGTAAAAAGAATCCAATTCATGATCTCTAACTTGTTTACAAATATTACGACTCTCTAAAAAAAAAGTATACGACATGCATGTTCAAAGCCATTTTGCTCTTTTCGCAGGATAAAAACTCGCTTTTAACTCTTGTATAATAAATAATACAACTAATACTAGGGGTTCAATGCAGCAGTAAATGCAATGGAATATCATGGTTTTAAGTTATAGTTATGCACAGTAGATCACTCACATGACCTTCCCTACTCTTGTACAAACTATTTTTACAAACGCTTATTCTCCATATACTTCATGTTAATGGAGATGTTAATCTTATTGCTAATTTTCTTGTAGATGCAAGGGGAATTGCTAGGCTTTAAGCGATATTCAAATATTTTAAGAGCTGGTTGCTATGTGGAGTATTCCATTCTCTTTGCATTACCAGGACAAAAAAATTAATAACGAATTCCCATTGGAGAAAAAGTATAAGTATTCCAAAATTTAAGGGGATAAAAAGTAATATCTCGAAAATGGTACACTCAAAAAAAAATTGTATATGACAAATTCTGTATTTTAACGCGATCTATATTTTTTGTTTAGTAAAATTTTGTCTATCTCTTATGGTTTACCAGTTATGCAAAAGTCGTTCACAATTAAGAATACTTTTGGAGACATTCCCAGAAAATTGGAGACATACATTTCATTTGTCATGAAAATATCTTAAGCATATGATGTTTAATTAAAATCGTTAGAGCCATTTTTGAGAAAATTAAAATTTTGAAAAATGTTTCATGTAAAGGGTAATCTGGGGTGGGGGATTTTCTTGAAAACCTTCGTGTTGCATCTCTGGAAGATACTGAACATAAATACCAAGTTTGGTGTTCATCCGACTGTTCGTTTCAGAGTTATGCTGTTCACAGTCACACACACGGACATGTTTCCCAAAAATGCTTTTTTTTGGATTTAGGGGGTCTCAAAACATATATTTCCGGTGAAATCTGGTATCGAATTTTTGGGTGGAATACAATACTTCCCCTACTTACTATACGTAGTAGAGAAAGTAACAAGTGAATAAAAATAAATGAGAAATGCTATAGCTTAAAGAAAGCCTATTGTGTCAGTTACATTCACAAGACTTTCTCTAGCCACTTCTCTACTAACTATTCTTATAAAACCTTATTGAAATCCACTTCAAAATACGATATACCGTAATTTCTTGAAAAAAAAACACGTTTTGGGGCTCCCTAAATAGAAAAATAAATTTTAGAAAAAGGTATGCGTGCGTGTGTATGTGTGAGTGTGTATGTGTGTGTGTGCCTGTCAGTCTGTGAAGCGAAAGGTAGCTAAATGTTTAAACTTGATATTTAAGTTCAGCATCTTTCAAGGAGTCAACACGAAGATTTTCAAGAAAATTTCCCTACCTCAAACTACTTTTTGTATGCAAAATTTCCCGAGCATATTTTATTTTCTCAAAAATTGTTCTAACCATGTTTAAAATATTTACATGACAAATACAACTTATATCTTCAATTTTCTGGAAATAGCCCATAAAATCCCCTTCATTCTGAATAACGTTTGTATAACTAGAAACTCAAAAGAGAGAGACAAAATTTTACTAACAAAAAAAATGTAGAACTTGCTAAAGCACATAATTGACGTCAAATAATTTTTTGTGGCGTTAAATATTTCTTATTGTTTTGAATTTTCAGATAACCATACATTTTTCAGCTGCTAATTCGATATTGATATTTCATCGGAAATACAAGTTTTAAAGTCCCCTAAATCAAAAAAATTAGAAAAAGATACATGTGTGTTTGTATATGTGTCCGCCTGTGAACAACATAACTCAAAAACGAAAAGTCCAATAAATACCAAATTTGGTATTTAGGTTCAATACCTTCCAAAGATGCGACACAAAGATTTTCAATAAGATCTCCCTACCCCAGACTACCCTTTATGTAGCATATTTTTCGAAACCTTTGATTTCTGAAAAATGGCTAACATTTTTAAAAAAATACCGTGTATTAAAGATATTTACATGACAAATAAAATGTGTATCTTGTATGTTTTGGGAATAGCCTGTGAAATCCACTTCATTAGCAGGGGATTCTGTAGAATCTTATATAACTGGTAAACGTTAAGCGATAGACGAAAACATACTACACAAAAAATGTAGATGTATTTAAAACAATTTATTTCAAATAAGTTTTTTGCGGCATAAGCCATTACTGATATATTAGTTATTAAAGGTTCTAATTGTTCATTTCTTGGCCATTCTCTTAACCTCTGTCGACATTCAGTTGTTTCTCGCGATGTCATTGAAACAGTATGGAATTTTAAGGCCAGCATATAGCGTCCAGTTCTTAAACATTTGACTATCGCTGTTCTCTTTGTATCCATAACGAAATGTGTAGTGTAGCTATTTTTTCAAAGGTTTATTTGGCTTAAAATGTAGTAGACAGATAAATACTTTCAGTAATAATAGTTTGTATACACATTAATATATGATAGAGGGCAGAGGAGATCAATGAGTGCACCACATCAGACTTTTTATCGTTGTCGTGCAAAGGTATCGAATCTCAAAGCGAACACATAGCGACACGGTTTTTAAAAATATGACTTTGTTATATCTGCAACGAAATGTGTATGAAATAGTAATAGTAATAGTTTGTATACACATTAATATATGATAGAGGGCAGAGGAGATCAATGAGTGCACCACATCAGACTTTTTATCGTTGTCGTGCAAAGGTATCGAATCTCAAAGCGAACACATAGCGACACGGTTTTTAAAAATATGACTTTGTTATATCTGCAACGAAATGTGTATGAAATTGTCTCAATTAACATGAGGTAACCAAAGGAATAACATTTCATAAACATTGCTTATGGAGGAATGAGTAGAGAAAGTCATGTGAATACAGCACATCATATTTTTACGTTGTGCATGTTTCTGTGTTTGAAAGTCTCTGCCAAAGCAAATAACTGCTAGGCAAACGTTTCTAAAGGAGTGCAGGAAGTATTTTGTCAAAGGGAAGATTCTGTAACATGTAAAGCGTGTACGGAGTCCAGATTAATGTGACCGTACAGTAAATAATTCTCTGTGTTCACCATCCGCCTTTAGGCGCATTTGTCGCCTCGTGGTTATGCTAAATCGGTTCCTTTGCGGTTGCCTCATTTCCATACCAAATGACGTACAACTCATCTGAACCTTTCACTCGGACTGCACCTCTGCACGTGGAAGGGAGAACCTCCAAGTCGGAATACATATAATATGATGGTTTAGCCTATGGTTTAGACATACACCTTTGGTGGAAAATTTGACATCTGGTGTGGAAAATAACTGATAACATGTAGCGGGAAAGCGTTGTGCATCATTTGTAGCCGGAAAACGTTGTTCCTCTGGTGGATGCCCTCTGCTGCAGGTTCTTATCTCCGGCTATAGCTGCTCGTCGGCTGCTGTATTCTCCATCCCTAATCATTACCTATCTAGCTTATTTCATGGGTCTCAGGGTTTTCGTAGGTGAGGCACATAAAAGTACACTGCATTTTCCTTAAGAATGTGGTTTATTATCCAATAAATATTTATAGGAGGCTAGTTTTTCCCATTGTAACAATTCCCACCATAATAATAAATTAGGAGCATAAACTAACTGCACACGTCTTCCCACCCCAATGCACACACGTGCATTTGTCATCCAGAGCGTAACACTGTGTGTCGCAGAGATTCTATAAGAGAGAGTGAAAATCTGGGGCTTTCTTCCCCTTTTTATACCTAAGCCTAGTGACGCTTACCTCCGCCTCAAAATATAAAGACATTTCTAATTGGTCCTCAGACCGCGTTACCTTATAATGTATGAGAATATTCTAAGATTTTGCATACGTGCGCCCTCGTGGCACATCAGCAAGCAGATTCAATATCTCTGTCTCTTTCCTTTCTCTATCTGTCTCTTTCTATTTCTCCTTACAACTACCAGTACCCTGCTCATTAGCTTGGAGAAAAGTGGGCTCTACCTAGAATTATCTTTTACCTGGAATTAGTTAGCTCGCCCATTCCTTACCTATCTAAGTTAAAATCTGCTTTTGTACAATTCTTGGTTGTTAAATATTTTAACATATTTCTTGTATGATATTGGTTTATATGTCTATATGAGTAAATATATACCGGGTGCTTCAGAAATACTTTTACAAACTTCGGGTATGGGTTCCTCACACCAAAAGAAGGGAAAAAGTTCATCTGAACATATGTCCCATAATCCTTGGTTTTTTGCGTTATTCCTGTCACAATGAAAGTGAGAGTTCATGACCTTCGGGGTCCAACCTCAAAACTTCATTTGTCTATGCATTCATAGAAGGCGTTGACCCATTGTACTACATACGGTAGATGGCGAAGTGTTGCCATGAAGACTTGTTTACGTTTGTCATTTGGCATTAGTCTGTCTTCAACGTTTCAATTGTGTACATGTAGTGAGTTGACTGTACGTGTTTCGTTCTACCATGGCTGGATATTCATTTTGTGAACAGGCAGACATGATTTTTATGTATGGTCACGCGAATGGTAATGGACGCGAGGCTGCACGGCTCTATCAGATGGAGTTTCCAGACCGAAGACAACCGAGTCATCCAACCTTTGTCGCTGTTTATCGTCGCCTTGCTGAGACAGGAACCGTTGCACCACAGACTATTTATCGAGGAAGACCAAGAGTTGTTCGTACGCCGGAACGCGAAGAACAGATGTTAAAGTGTGTCGAAGACGATGCAGGTATCAGTACAAGACAACTGGCTGTGGCATCTAGAACATCACACGTGACAGCATGGAGGGTACTTCACGAGCAGCTCCTGTATCCATATCATATTCAACGTGTGCAGGACCTTTTGCCTGCCGATTATCCACCACAAGATAACTTTTGCCGATGGTTTGTAGCACAAGCTGCCAATCCATTGTTTGCCTCGTCAGTTTTGTTTACAGACGAGGCAACGTTTGGGAGAGATGGAGTTACTAATTTCCACAACGTACACGTACCGATCGTAATCCCCATGCTGTACTTCAGGTTAGACATCAGCAACAGTTTAGTCTGAATATGTGGGCTGGCATTGTAGGTGACTGTCTGGTAGGTCCATACGTTTTACCAGCATGTCTTACTGGTGCTGTCTACAGGGACGTTATCCAGCACACTCTTCCCGACTTACTTCAAGAAGATGTGCCCCTACAAATAAGAAAAAACATGTGGTTTATGCATTATGGGGCTCCGGCACATTTTAGTCGCATTGTTCGAGATGCACTGACTGGTATCTACCATGACCGATGGATAGGTAGAGGAGGACCAGGTCCATGGCCTGCATGTTCTCCCAACCTCAATCCTGTGGATGTTTACCTCTGGGGGCATCTTAAATCATTGGTTTATGGAGCAGCCATCCCGGATGCAGAAACGCTTCATCGACGTGTCATGGAAGCCTGTGAAACCATTCGACACCATCCCGGAGGTTTTCACAGGGTGCGCCATTCCATGATTCGACGAGTACAGGCATGCATAGAAGTAAAAGGAGGACATTTCGAGCATTTATTATGAGTTTTGTGTGTTATAAGTGTGTTGAACATCTAACGAGAAAACAAAGGATTATGGGGCATATGTTCATATGAACTTTTTTGCTTCTTGTGGTGTAAGAAACCCATACCCGAAGTTTGTAAAAGTATTTCTGAAACATCCTGTATGTATGTATATATGCATGTATGTATGTGTGTGTGTGTGTGTGTTATATCCCCTTTCAAACACCAACTGCGGCATGCAAACTTTGCATCCTTACCAAGCGGTTTTTCTAATAGAGACTTGTTTCTAAAGTAAGTACCGTTTTAATATTTTGCCGCTGCATCGCGATTTTGAGTATCGCGATCATTTTCTCCACTCATTAGCAAGCCAGAAGCAGCTGTGATAGATTGTCACTTTGTGTTTTTCTGTTTTTAGTGTGTTTCAAAATGTTCAAAACAATCGGACGACCCCCCCCAAATGTGAAGTCAGATCAGTGATTCGTTTTTTTCGAATACGAGAAATAATTAGTGACAATACCCGGCCACACCCGGCCAAACGAACTCAAGATGTGATCGCATCATATGGTTGGGAAAATTGTTTTCAGGAAGCCTAAAAACACACATTTCCGTTGAAATCTCAGTATCGAATTCTACTTAGTACTAAACAAGGCAAAAATAAACTACACTTACACTACGTGTTAAAGCTGGTTGTGTTGCCTTGTCTTATTTGATACAGATTTCCATCACTACTCCGGACGCACTTCAGCCTTGGGCTTATTGTGCTACCTGTATTGTTTTAAAGTCAATTCATTATGCCTGCACCTTTTACCAAGGAATACATAGTCTTAACAGATATGATTTTTAATTCTTCTGGTTCGTTTTTCCGAAAGCAATGTATCTCCTGAAAGCTGGTGCGGTAGTATTTCTCCTTTACCACAAGAAACAACCGAATAGCGACGACACTTTAAATAAATAACAAAAGTATTGAAACCTTGGGCGTCATTTTGGTGTGGGATTATTGGATTGGACTCGTTGTTACTGGTTAAAACAATTCGGGTACTATGGATGTGGTATTGTTGGGTTGCTGGGTTCGTTGTGGGTGCGGGGATGTGTGTTTTGGTCGTAAGTTCTTAGCCCCTCATGAGTTCGTTCTCCCTTCAGTGATAATGCGATGTTGGACCGGGGAAGGATTCTTATCTCAGGTATTCAAGCAAAGAAGACGCAGGTAGCCAGTAGACGACCATCGGTTGCTGGTCACTTTATTCTTGCAAAAACACACTCCCTCTGTCCCGCACACAAGACATAGGCCAATCGCTATAGTTATGATAATTTATTAAGTCGCTGTCACCTATGCTACGTCCCAATGATGAGTTGTCGTTCCTCGCTATAACACGCTAATTTCTATGATCATTACTTATTCTCTTGCACGACGCTATACGTGAACTTTGTTAATGTGGACTTAGTTATTTTGCCAACCATTACGTCGGAAACGCAACACTTTGCGTTTTAACATGATGCCGGTCCCTTCCTTCTTCGCAGCTCCTACCTCGTTCTGTCTAGGATCTTTTCCTATTACTTGGTTTGGTACCCTAACCACGTGACTTATCACGTCGGTTATTTGCTGCTACCTTTTCTACGCTTGATTCTTATTGGCGGTTCTCCTACCAAGACTAGTGCGAATTACTATTTTCAATCTGGGAATATTTTATGGCCTGTCGCTCATTTCTAGCGCTGGTTTGTCCGCTTCAGTGAGTTTGGAGACCGATTAAACACGTACGTCTTGGTGCCTTTAAGTCGCGTTGGAATGTTCTGTCTTTGTTCAGAACGCCACATGTTCGGCAGAATTCTTAAAAGGCAGAAAACCTTTCCGGTGTGTTACACCTTCCAGCTCGTTTAACAACTACATGTTCCGGTCTACCCTTCCGCAAACTTTAGCTCTTTTGAAATTTAATTCCTTATGCTACAAGTATGTCTAATTTTATGTGTATTTATTCTATTTATTTATTTATTCTATTTATTATATATCTATATATTAATAATCGTCAGGCGCGTGTTTCTGCTTCAAAGCCAAGGCCTCACACTAACATATAATGTGCTGGGCTGTTTCACAGGAGCATGTCCTGTGGGAAATGCAATAATTGTTCTCAGCTAAAGTCTGTTACATTTAAGTAAGCTTTCGGCTCTTTTCTTAAGTGGTTTTCCAATAAAAAGTTTACCAGTTTGTTTCCTGGAGTTTTGAGCCAGGTTTTATGATGTTCTACTTAGGGCCAGTTCTTAATAGTCTCTCTTACTAAACATAGAGATGTTCCTAAAGCCGGGTCTGGCCAAATAAATTGTGAAGTTATTGCATGTCTTGTAAGATCATCGACTCTTTATTTCCCTCTATGCCAGTATGACCCGACACCCAGGTGAGTTGAACTTCATTCTGTTATGTCAAGCTTGTGAGCATGTTTAGGCAGTTTAAAGCTAGTCCTGACGTTACCTTATGACTACTTGGAGCATTAAGTACAGCCTGGCTATCTGAGAAGATAAGGCTATCTGTTTGCCAGTGTAAGCTATCCTTATGTTTTGACGTATGCATTGAACAATAGCATACATTTCGGTTTCAAAAACATAGCATATTCACCCAAGGGAAAACTTTTTGCGTATGGGTGTTATGCCATATACTACGGGCCCTGTTCCTGCGCCATCCTTTAAGCCGTCTGTAAGCCATGTCAAGGTTTTCTCAGGAGTTTCCAGTTTTATTCGTACAACATATACCAATAATGACCGTGAAGTTTTTTATAAAACGTTTAATAGGAATTATATACTCTGATGGCAGCAAGCCTGAGTCTATTTCAGGAATCCTCAGTTGCTTAGCGATTTGCAGTCTATAGAGTACCATTCTTACCTCCTTCATTACAACTAGATGCAATGGAGTCAGGCTGAAGATGTATCCATTGCTGCAGTTTTCATAACTCCTGTTAACAGTCATGCATGATGTTGTTTGAATATTATTTAGTTGGTTTTTAGAGCCTGTGTTAAGGATCTCAGGCCCAAATCAGGGCTCCATAGGTTATCGATTATATAATTATCCAGGTATATATCCAGTGGATCATAGCCCGTCTTAGTCCCCATCTTGTACCATACGCGCGTTCTAACCACTTCAAAAATTGTTTTCGCACGTTTTGTTTTCTTGAAACGCTGATTCCAGTCCATCTTGGAGTCAAAAGTGATTCCCAAGTATTTCACACCCTCAGACATTTTAACTTCTTTATCTGGAAGATATAGAAGCCCTAATCCCTATGTCTCTTCTTCTGGCAAACGGTAGTATGTCTGTTTCATGAGGACTAACAGTAAAGCCCTCATCCACAGCTCATTTTGTCACAGTTTTCGACTGCACAAGTTCCATGACTGTTCCTGTTTATTAACTTCTAACTATGGTGACGATATCATCAGCATAGCTCGTGATATCAAGGCCATGGTTACTTGCTTGAACAACTGACCCACCAACAACCAGATTCCATAGCGGGGGTGATAACTGGTTAAAGTTGGTTACTATGGTAACAGAAGCATGTGAAGTTATGAACTAGGTAGGCTTACAACTCGGTGAAGATAGTCTATACTTACACCACGTGGTTACTGTGGTAACAGAGGTACATGAAGCTATGAACTGCGTAGGCTTGCAATTCGTGAAAATATGCTACACTTACACCACGTGTTAAAGCTGGTAACTGTGGTAACAGAGGTACGTGAAGCTATGAACTAGGTAGGCTTGCAACTCGTGAAAATATGCTACACTTACACCACGTGTTAAAGCTGGTTACTGTGATAGCGGGGAGCATATGAAGTTATGAACTAGGTAGGCTTGCAACTCGTGAAAATATGCTACACTTACACCACGTGTTAAATCTGGTTACTGTGATAGCGGGGAGCATATGAAGTTATGAACTAGGTAGGCTTGCAACTTGGCGAAAAACGCAAACGCGTCAGACGTTACTGTCGCACTGCTTGGCACGAAACCTTTGATAACCTCATTTGGAAGTCAGCGAGCTTGAGTTTGAACTTCACACCGCCCATGCATAAGCTATAACTTGGGCTTCCCAAGAACGAATAAAAAAAGAGTATGTCATTACCCCCTGACATTTTTTGTAACAGCAGAGTGCACTACCTCACTAAAGTGGAAACCCCAGTCACGTTCGTCATTTTATGTTTAAAACATACTCAGCTCTTTGCAAGATCAAATTCCGTGATTTATTGGTGTTACATCTCCCCCTTTCTCTGCTTTTTGTCCTCTTTTCTGTCCCTTCCTCTGTCCTTTTATCTTATTAAAAAGTATAATCGTATTTTAAATGTTAATTACCAAGAACAGGAGTGGAACCACGGTTCTTTGGCTTACTGTACGCACACTCTACAACTGAGCTACTATGATCGTTGCCTCTGCACCAGTATTTATTTATTTTTTTTATTTTTGGCTACAAACCTTTATGTAATAAATTCATGAATTTACACTGTATTCTTGTAGAATAAACAATACAGAAAATACACGTTTTATATATGTACATTTTTACTTAGTCCACTCTTTCTCTAGTCACTATTGGTTTCTTCCTGCACTTAATACCCCAATTCACAGACACACCGTTCAGTGTCTTTTCTCTTCCGGTCACTCGGAAGATGTGGAATTCAGGAATCGCCTTCTCTACTCGCCTAGGCGACTGCTACTTGCCCGCACGATGTAAGAACTCGTTGAGGAAACTGAACTGAATCGAAGAGCCAGAGGCCAATTTTTCTTTTATATCCGAGCAGTGCCTACCAGAAGTTTCACATAACCAAAAGGAGAGATGATTCTGATTGTTTATGACTACGTATTCCTATTAGAGTACAGTTCGGTAAGCTGAAAGAAACTACTCAAGCCCTCTCTCCAATCAACCAAAGGTCAGCCAGCGCCAAAACCACGCCCTGCCCAAGGCGAGGTAAGTAGCTAGAGGAAAAATAAGGATTGCCTTCCCTACACCAAGCCTAGTCCCTCAAGCTCCTGTTACGCTACTATCAGTAACTGTCTCCCAATTTTGAATGCGAAAAAAATTTGGATCTGCCGCACTGAGCGCAGTTTCTCCTTGAGCAACGCACACACATAACCGTATGCTTTGACGGTTCTATTCCCAGAACAGTTAGCCTTAACAGTGGAGCAAGGTGACAGAAATTTATAGCTGCAGTAGTTCCACATACCGTCAGGCGATCATGTAGGGCATTCACAAATTATAATTTGGACAGTTCGGGGAATAGAAAACTTTATGAATTTATTGAATTCCTCGCATCTCATTCTATCTACGTCCTCTGCGAAGAACAACGTTTTTCTATTGTGAAAGAATTATCAAAATCGCTTGAGTGGGTTCAGAGTTTACCCTACACTCTCTTACATGCGCGCATGATCGAATACATGCATAAATGTCTATTTTTTTAGTGTATATATAATACAGAAAGCATATCTTTTCCACAACAGTGTTTTTATCCACTTACCTTTCCTACTATCAGGTGAAAAGTTGAATTTACTTCATTCAGTGCTGGTAACCTAACCTACCTGCGTGTTTTGTCTATTTTACGGCATGTATGTATATGAACTACATTAAACCCTCTAACTTTTGATACGTTTATTATTGCAGACCCGGAAAATAATCATATTTCATCGTATTTTATGTATTTTAATTACCTTTTTTGTTAATATTAAGTATGAGCTACAAGTTATTGATTAGTTTTAAGGTCAACAACCAGGCGTGGATAGTCGATCGCAACCAAAGTTAAGTTGATGAACCTGCTACCGGAATCATGTTCAGCAGGTGGTAGTACCAAATGTTATTTTCGATTCAGTACTATTTCTACAGAGCGAGTTCTATATTGCGGGGCCGTGAATCGTGCATAGGCATGCTCAGCGCACAGTCTATTATACTGGGAGGTTACTATCTTCAATATCCCTCGTTACTTACTCACGAGTGATAGTAGTATGCACTATAATGAGTACTAATCTTGTTATATGTGGTATTGGGAGTGGTGTTCATCTGCATTGAGGCATTTCGGGCATTTCCGTTAGAACATTTCGTTTTTGCTTCTTCGGTTTAGCGATCTCGTTGTCCTAGACTTATTAACCAGACGTCTAACAGTTTCTCTACCTGGAATTGCAATATCAGGATATTCGTCTTGAAATTGTCTACACACCTGACTACATGATTCGGTTTTTAATATCTATCGTACATAAAAATTCGTTTTTCAAGCGTGAATTTGTCGGCAGGCATTTCAGTGGACTAATAAAAAGACAACAATAAGAAAATACTCTTGAATCACACACATCGTGAATAAACTTTAACCTTTGAGATGCACAATGCGCAAACTCTGGTGCTTACAGAACGAACAATATATAGGAACTGACGCAGTACGAGTATAACACAGTTGATAAACGTAAACTTTAGTAGGCCAAGAGCGGAAAAATACTGTGGTCACTGCAGTGCAGGCGGAGCATGCACACATACGATTTGTGGCCCCAGTGACCACTCTCTTTTATTCACTATCGACTTCGTCTCGTATTTTCACACTGTTTCTCGTTCTCCAATGATGCACTTACAGCATTTGTATTCCAATATGCTATTTCATTTCCGAATATTCAAAGTTTGCTATTCTTAAATTGTTTTGAGTTACCGAAAAAAACTCATATATTTGCGCTTTTTTCAAAGAAAGGAATGTTACTGAATTTATGGAGTATATAACGCAAGGGTACTTCTCGCGCACTGCGACCTACTGAGATGTATTGCAGCTACCACCCTTTAGGAGGAAGGGATGAAGTGAAGGAAGCACAGGAGGCTACAGAGATGCGCAGAAGTCTCTAACAGTTCCTGTCTCGAAGACCAGACAGGATAATGAACGACCTGTTCACCCAGGCAGTCCTCTAGTGTCCACGGGGAGTATTCTTTCCTTGCAGCAAGCATCCGCGCCATCTGTCCGGCACCCCCTACACCACCTAAAATTTGAGAAGCAAACAAATAAACTTGAAATGAAGGAAGGGAAAATTTGGTAGTTAAAAACTAACCCAGCATTCACCTACTGATCAGGGAAAGCCTGATCAGAGTGAGCGGACGACGGGAATCGAACCCGGGAGTTCTTAAATGCGAGCCTCAGACTTACTGCGGAGCCAGCTCGTTCGGTTTATGAAATGTTACTTTCGAACACAATATTATATTGGAAGGATATCGCCATGATTATTTACTTTCTCTACTACGTATAGTAAGTAGGGGGAGTATAGTATTCCACCCAAAAATTCGATACCAAGATTTCACCGGAAATACATGTTTTGAGACCCCCTGAATCCAAAAAAGACATTTTTGGAAACATGTCCGTGTGTGTGTGTGTCTGTGAACAGCAGAAACGAACAGTCGGATAAACACCAAACTTGATATTTAGGTTCAGTATCTTCCAGAGATGCGACACGAAGGTTTTCAAGAAAATCCCCCCACCCCAGATTACACTTTACATGGAACATTTTAATTTTCTCAAAAATGACTAACGATTTTTATTAAAATATCAAATGTTTAAGATATTTTCATGACAAATAAAATGTACATCTTGAATTTTCTGGGAATATCTCCAAAAGTATTCTTCATTATGAACGACTTTTGCATAACTGGTAAACCATGAGAGATAGACAAAACTTTACTACTCAAAAATTGTAGATCGCGTTAAAATACACAATTTATGTCATATACATTGTTTTTGTTGAGTGAACCATTTTCGAGATATTGCTTGTTATTCCCTTAAATTTTTCAATACTTATACTTTTTCTCAAATTCATTATTCATTTTTTTTGTCCTGGTAATGCAAAGAGAATGGAATACTCCACATAGCAACCAGCTCTTAAAATATTTGACTATAGCTTTAAGCCTACCATTCCCCTTGCACCTACAAGAAAATTAGCAATAAGATTAACATCTTGATATCTCGATTAACATGAAGAATATGGAGAATAAGCGTTTGTAAAAATAGTTTTACAAGAGTTGACAAAGTCATGTGAGTGTAACACATCAGATTTTTTTTTACAAATTATTCAGTTCAGTAAGACAAGATTCGTCCTTTACGTTAACTGGGAAGTCGAATTTATTTTCGTCACTTTCTCTATGTCTGGGGGTATCATGTTAGCCTCTAGTTCCCGAGGTAGTGGGTTCAAACCCGGCAGAGCACGATGGAGGTAAAAATCCTTAGGACGACTTCCTTCGGAAGGAAAGTAAAGTCGGTGGTCCGTATTGTAGATTTACGGCACGTAAAAGAACCTCAAGCTTGATGAAGAGGCCTCTGAGCAAAATTACCGGTCTTTCACGCCCAATAGAGAATGGGACGCTAAGAACCACAGCAGTTAAAAGAGCGTCCATAAATAAAACTCAATTTCAAGTTTTAGTCTCCCCGTGAAGAAACCAATGGTAACGATATAAATGTTTTGGTACTGCAATAAACAAACAACACAGCCAATCATGAATACCTAGATACTTTTGATAATTTTGAAATTGTTGGTATCGGAAAAAATTAAGTATACAACACGTCCAGAAAGCTTCCTTTTGTACTTGCCAAGATTTTAGATTTAAAACGTTCTCAACCCGTGCAAAAAAAATGGTGTGTGTATGTGTGAATAGCTTAATCAAAAATTTAACGTATGATAAATAACTAACTTGTATTAAGTGCAATGTATTCCAAAGATACAATATAAATATTGGTTTTTTGTTTTCTCAAGATTAGCTTTAACGATTTTTATGAAAATACGAGGGTGGATCTAAAAATAACGCATAAGTTTCTCAACATATTTATCCCATCGTGATACCAGTTTCAATGTGCCCTGTTCGTAGAAGTCCGTTTCCTTGGAATATAGCCATCTACGGACTGCTGATATCCTTCTTATACCAACAACGAAATTGAACGAAAGTTTGTCTCGATTAACAAGAAATAGATAATAGAAGAAGAACCGTTTGTAACAGTAGCTTTACAAGAGTGAGTAGAGAAAATCATGTGAAAGCAACACGTCAGATTCGTTTCGAAACACATGTCTCATTATTTTCGATGCTCCCGAGCTAAAGCAAGGTATTGTTGTTGGGTTTGCCTGTGTTTGCCATAAAGCGGAGTAGAGTAATAGACTTCCATTTGCAGTAATAGTGTGTAAACACTTGTTACCCCTCAAGGTAAGCAAGTTATGAGATTACATTCCATTAACCAAGATTACAAAACATCTTGAGCACCATGTTGTATACAACGCATAAATCTCGCCATTTCCGCCGGCTAACCCGTGGACAAGCTGCACAAATTAATATTCATTTCGCAGGCGAACCTCGTGTTTTCTATTAAAATTCCGGAAGGGTATGCAAATGAGTGCTTTATTCACCCCTGGATGTGGTTCCTCTGTAGCGCAAACAGGAAAATATAAAAATGCATAAAATTGTTACGAAACTAACGCCGCTGTCGTAAAATGCAGATAGTAAGTCTGATTTATGATCTATAGATCCTTTTTTTCTGTCTGCGAAACATTGAAGATTTTCCTCAGCTATGATCTACATGCCCCATTTGACTGACTAGATGGAATGTTTTCCTGTTTCGAGACTACTTCCTCTCCATTACTTCTTTTCACACACACTCTTCATTTTGTCTTTCACTTCTCTTTCGTTTTATCTTCCACAACTCGAAGTCATGAATACTGTAACCGCGCGCGCGAAGCTATCTGCGGGTCCGGCACCTGGATGGGCCCTCAATTGCCTTCAGAATACTCAATTGGCTACGATTATGTTAAGCTTCTCGGTAGTTTTTACTTATCTAGATGATTCTTTCAGCTGACTCCAGTAGATTCCCCTTCTAGAACAGTTCATTTTATTGCGGGGCTTATATAAGCGGCTACTCTTGTACGGACATTTTAATTCAGTTAGTTAAAAAGTAAGGAAGTTAAGTGCTGTCAATAGGTCGAAAATGTTGGACAGTTAAACGCCGACAGTGCGAGTGCCGTTCAGTTATTATTTTTGACTCAGCAGTTCATTGGTGATTCGATTCGAAAGATCAGATGTGTTCTATTATGAGTGTCTCAAGTGTAAATTTTGTGCTACGCTGAGTGCCTAAGTGACAAAAGAAGTGTGTTTATCAGCAACTGGTGTTCTCGTTTTTTTGGAATACCAACTCGGAATTCGTAAGGAATACAAGTTACCTGCCAAATGGCGTTGTAGTCGTATGACCAGCATTCTCGATTTTCAACTCAGAAGTCACCGAGAGATATGGCTCCGCGGTAACGTGTGAGGCTTGCATTCGGGAGATCTCGTGTTCGATTCCCGGTGGCCGCCCACTCTGAACATGGGCTATTCCTGGCTTTCCCTGGTTGGCAAAAGCAAATACCGGAGTGTAGCTCTCCCAAGGCTCTCATCTCTCTCCCATTTCCTCTAATTGCATTTCCCTTTCATGTTTCAGATTAACTCCGGAGCTGTGGTTCGGTCGGTGTCAGGTAGATGGCGCAGAGGTTTGCGCTTTAGAAATGTTTCCCCGGTTCCACAGGACAGATGTTCCCGAGCCGACCTCCCGTGGCCGGGTGGTCAAGTTTGGAGGTATTAGGGAACTGCATGTATCTGCTGCGGTTCCCTCAACTCATCCGCTCCTCCCGGGGTGTACATACAATGAATCCCTTGAGGATCGCAGTGCTAGGTGTCCCCTCCGTTCAATAGTCCAGTCCAGTCCAACACAGAAGTCCGGAATTTGATTCCAGAGTAGGGTGGCGGGACTCTTCTTATATTAGAATCATCCCCTACCCTCCATAGAGTCTGGAATTATGAATGTGGGAGTGAATTTGAGTGTTGTTTCTAACGAAAATCATTAAACACCTATAGAGAACGAGTTAGTTTCTAAAGTCAAAGCCCCCGATATAACCACAGGAGTTAAGAGGGCTCCACATATGAAACAAAGGGGAGAAGCATTTACTTAACATTTAGATAGAAAACATAAGACGCGTTTTAAATACAGACAAGAAGATATATACAAGGGTGATACTGAAACGGTTGTTGGGCGACATTTGTAGCGATAAATCGTTGGTCAGTAGCATCTGGAAAGCGTCGTTCCTCTGGTTGATGCTATCTGCTGCAGTGTTCTTGTCCTCGGCTATGGATGCTCGTCGGCTGCTGTGTTTTCCAATCCTAATCTTTCCCTATATAGCTAATTCTTGGGCCTCAGGGTTATCGTTGGTGAGGAAAATTAAAAATATACTGCATTTCCCTAAGTAAATGTGGTTTATAATCAATTTAAGTATTTATGGGCGGCTAGCTTTTCCCATTATACCAATCCCACCATTTGAATAAATCAAGGGCCTAAACTAACTGCACACGTCTTCCCCAACCATATGCACACACGTGCATTTGTCGTCAAGAGCGTAGCACTTTGTGCCGACGAGATTTTAGCAGAGAGTGAAAATCTGGGGTTTTGTTCGCCTTTATATACCTGAGCCTAGTGACGCTTACCTCTGCGATTCAAAATGTAACGACGTTTCTAATTGGTCCCAGACCGCGGTACCTTAACATGTATGAGAAAATTCTACTCCAAAGTCATGAAGCGGATTCCATATCTTTGTGTCTTTCTTTTCTCTATCTGTCTCTTTCTATTTCTCCTTACCGCTACCGGCTCCCTGTTCATTAGCTTGGTGAAAGGTGGGCTCTACTTAGAAGTATCTTTTACCTGGAATTTGCTAGCTCGCCCGTTTCTTACAACCTGCTCTGTACAATTCTTGGTTGTTGAATATTTTAACATGTTTCTTGGTGAATTATATTATTACTATGTACAATTTTTATATGTGTATGAGTAGGTTAATTAGGACAGATCGAGCACAGTTTTTTGCGTTTATATGGGAAAGGATAGGGAAAACGAGGGTAGATGCTAGGCTAGGAGAGCATCCAAGGAGGAAAAATGCGTTTATATGGGGGAGATAGGGAATATGAGGTTAGATGTCGACTAGACAGGGTTTGAAAGGTCTGAATATATGCTTTATAAGGGAAAGGATAGGGAAAACGAGGGGAGATGCTAGGATAGACAGAGGTTGAAGTAGGAGGAATATGCTTTATATGAGAGTGGTAGGGAATACGAGGAGAAGTGCTAGGCTAGTCAGAGGTCGAGTAGAGTATACAATTATATACGAAAAATAGGGAGTAGATGATAATGCTAGGCAGGTACTGAAGAAGGGAGAGTATGCGTTTATATGAGAGAGATAGGGAATACGGGGAGAAATGCTAGGGAAGACAGGGACTGAAGGTATGTAGGGTGTTTTTCCAGAAGGGAAGAGTAAGAATTTCAGAGGTATTTAGAGCACAATATAACTATTTTAGAACACACTTAGAAGCTTTTCAGGCACATGTTTATCTAACTTTGCAGGTATGCTGACGATGTTTTAATGTGGTAGAACAGCCATTTGACATCCTCTTACTGGCCTTAAAATATTTTTAGACATAGATACAGATACGTGTTTTAGGGTATTGGTGTAAGCATTTTAGCCAGTGTACTAGGAATTGTGGAGCATTTTAGGGTTCATTTAGAGACATTTTAGGTACAGGTACAGATATTTTTTTGATATGAACAAGGCTTTCAGGACATTCTGGTATGAGGCAGGGGAATTTTAGATGTTTCAGCAGCATTTGGGGAACTGGAGCAGGTAGATTCAGGGTATTCATATAGGCTTCAGAATATTTCGAGGTGTTTTATGATGCTTTTAAGGTATTTTGACAATTTTCAAGACGTTTTCAAAGCTCGTGATAGAAGTGTTTGTGGCTCTTTAAAGGTATTTGAGGTTATGGATGTGGCATAGGCGCAGACCATTAAGAGTTCCTGAAGGGACTTTTGGAAAGTGTAGTGGGTGTTTTATCGGCTTTTGGATAAGTGTAGGGGCTGTTTTATAGGCTTTTGGAAAGAGTAGTAGGTGTTTTATCGGCTTTTGGATAAGTGTAGTGGCTGTTTTATTGGCTTTTGGAAAGTGTAGCGGATGTTTTATAGGCTTTGGAAAGAGTAGTGACTGTTTTATCGGCTTTTGAATAAGTGTAGTGGATGTTTTGCCGGCTTTTGGATAAGTGTAGTGACTGTTTATTGGCTTTTGGTAAATGTAGTGGCTGTTTTTATGAGGGCTTTTGGGAAATGGTTTTCAGGCATTCTCTCTTGTTTATAGAGTTTTTCTCTTGTATTACACAGGTCTTATGATCTATAACCATTTCTAACGTTTTTACAGTCATATCGGATCCTTTTATGGTCTTCTCAATATTCTAATGCTACCATGTATGAAAGTATGTAGAGATGCCTTTTCTAACTCGACCTTAGGTTCTGTTAGTGATATTATTGTTTTTATTCAGCTTTTCTGTTTTTGTATGGTTAATTGTTGGTTAGGTGTATCGTCTTTACCAGTTAATTGATGCTTTATTAGGTAAGGATTGTAAGGGTAGGTGCCTCTCCCCTTTTATCTAGGCTTGAGACTAGCACTAGGATTTGCTCCTAATGGCAGGGTTACCACCTCCCTTCCACATTATTTTTATTTATTCTTAGGTGTCTGCTAGATGTATACACAGTACATGGCAAACTTCCACTTTTTAAAGTTGTAGAATCACGAGAAAATTATCATCTAAGGATTAGATTCTCTTAGGCACTGCTTGTAATGCTGTAATGGTCATATGCATATGTCGTTATTCCATCCTCAGCAACGACTCTTTTATCGTCGTATGGAGTCAATGCAATTTTATTCACTTGCACTGTGGTAACAGTATGTTTTCGTGACAGGATCAGATTCATGGGTGTCCTTATTATTTCTCTGGCTTTAAGACAGTCTGTATAACTGTCGAATGTGATGTGCTGCTTAATAGCGCCACGTTTTATACCTTTAATCTTTTTTATGATTGAGCCGTGGATATCTAGCGCATACATCTTAGGTCGCAGTCCGACAAAGCGTTGGATGATTTTACCATTAGCCTCATCTTTAAATTTTCCAAGCACTTTCTTGTTTAGAGCTGAATAGCATATATGGTTTGTAGGATAATCAGCCGTATCCAGATGCTCAAGAAAACGTAGCTTGTCCTTGTACACATCTTCAGTTGTAACTTGATGGATGAATGCATCAGTGTCCATATACATCAGCTTCAGGTTTTCAACTCCATAATGTGGTAACAACACATCATAATGATAGTGGTACATTAATGTCTTGGAGATGTCCAACACACTCATTCCAATGTATATAGGCTTGTTGAAGACGATCTGTCGGGAGGCCATATGCACAGCAGCTAGATTGGTAGCATATATTGTTCGATCGATAAACGTAGGCTTTGCAATTAACTTTTCCAGAGTCTTCTCGTTTGCCACCAACCGTATATCCACACGATTACGAAGGTTCTCCATTGTTTTTCCAAACATAGCATTGTTGAACAGTTTGTAGAGATCCTTCTCAAAATCATTTGCAGCCTTTTGTCGTAGTCTGTTGTTAAATTCCACATACGGTTTTAACCACTGTGACTGTCGGAATTGTAGCACACGATGGATTTTTGTTAGTCGTAGTCCATGACTAAGAGCTTGCTTCAAAGTCATGTAATGCACTACATACTTCTTTCGTAATCCAAGGTGAGGAATTAACTTCTTTGTAGTAGACTCCTTTGGTTTCAGACACTCAGGCAGGAATAGTAAATCATTATGCAGATCATGGAGTTCAACAGGATACTCGATGTCAACTTCTAATATGTATCCTTGAGGATCATCTTCTTCTAGTCTTTGTAAGTTTATTTCTTCAGGTGAAACCCACTGAAATCCACCAAAAGGAAGGGCGTGACACATTGCCCACCCATATTGGTTATTAGCGTCCTCATATGTGATGAATTGGGTTGGTCTCGACGAATCAAACTTTTCCATGTAAGTGTTATTAGCCTCTGCATACCGATGGGACACTTGGCATAAACCTCCTCTTATGCCGGATTCCACCATGAGTAGTTGGTCATAATCCTGTAACAGTTCCAGTTCGATTCCAGTATACAGTAACATGGCGTCCCATGTAAGTCCTGGAGAGGTAAAATAATGTGCTGGATCAACTTTATGCGTTTTGAGAGTTTGCTCTCTGAATGTCTCAAAGACATCAGCTAGAAGAAGAACATCAGATATTAAGTAGAGGTCGCTGTATTCACCCAGGTTTCTCACATTGAACAGTCTCCATACATTTGTAGCATGTTCGTAGTCAGCATCACTAATTTCTTCTTCATTCAGTTTATTGTAGAAGCAATTCTTAGGGGGCAGACAGGTTTCGTTCAAGACGTTCCATGAAGTGACGTAATCATAGGGAAATACACCCTTACGTGTCATCAATTTCATCTTGTCTTCTCCGAAGTACTTCAATGTTTCAGGGTACGATGTTAGATTTTTTACCAGCTTATCCAAGCTTGTACTCAGGAACCGAAAACTATCTACAAAACGGAGCTTTATATCTCCTACATACTTGGAGAACGAGATATAGCTTTCTTCAGAGCTAGGAATTACCTCCACACGGTCACTTGTACATCCCAACTCCTTAACAATGAAGTGTGAGTCATACCCACTGAGGTTATGCATGAAGACTGGAATATATTTAGGCGTTTTACAGGCTAAATTGCATTCATTATGAAGACTTCCCCGATATTCACCACTGATGTGATCATGGTCGCGTACTTTATAGTTCTCTTCAGTAAAGGGTTTTCCACACAAGTAGCATACTATAGAAGACTCAAAATCCTTTTGCTGTTGATCTGTAAGTTTCAGGGGCATGACAGATTTGTATATATTATTAATCTCCTTTGCAAGGAATGACAGGTATTCCATAAACTTCTGAGCAGCATCATAACCACGATATACATAGGGTTGCTTAGGAAGACCTGTTTCGAGGTGTTCAACGCTGGTTGATGGTTTAACGTAAACACAGAAGCTCATTGCTGTATGCTCTTGATAAGGGGTTGTATAAGAAGTTTCAGGACTGGGTATGCATGTATGACATGGAGCGAGAATGCTTTCAAAGTCTGCATAGATGACGTAAGGTAGTTTCAACATCCTTTCAAAATTTTTAAACTGCACAATTGATTTCTCCTTTGTAGGCATAACTACCCTTGCAACTCCATGCTGATTACAGATGGATGCATGTTCTTGCAGCTTTTCCAGCCCACTTCGTCCATATCGATCGTCAAAATGTGTAAAGCACCGCTTACAGGTATATATCACTCCATCATGCTTAGTTTTCTGAAGTCGAACGAGCTTCTCAAAATTCTTGATATATACATAGTGATGTTTTCCACTACAGTCACTCAATAGTAGGAGGTCACGGTGGTCAGGTAGCTCAGTGTCAGCAACCTTTATCGGATACACTTCATGCCTCTCATCCAATCCGAAAACGTTGATAGACATCCTATTAAGCTTCTCAAATTTAGGTATTTGAGAAAGTGGAGTAGGATAGGAAACGCAGCTGAAGTTGTACTTATCTTGAAGTTTCTTATATTTGCTCACACGCTGTGCATTCTTCTCAACAAATTTAGCCAATACAGAATATATAAAACATTGCTCATCCTTATAGTTTTGGACGTTAATGCAAGCTTCTTTAGCTCCAACAGATGGCGGTAGTGCTATGTAGCTACTGCCTCGTAAGGGGTTGTACTTGTTAATACGAAGACGCACCCCTTCCACAGCAAGAAGAGCCCAGTTGCTTCCCTTCAGTTGTGAATCCTCCATTTCAGTAACCAACTTCTTCATTTTCGTTTCCAGCATAGAGTCCAGATCCGTTTCTAAGAAAGCAGCTTGATTCCGTGTTTTAAATGTTTTGTCACAGGTTTCTCCGATACTGTTTACAAATCGGCACTCAACCAGCAGATTAATTTTCACACTCTTGTGAATACCAAGCTCTTTATGCACTGCCTGGATTATTCGTTGTTTGGCCTCATGCAGGTACATATTCAAGTCCTTAGATGAATCGCATCGTATAAAATACGATTTCAATCGTCCTTCGAACGCTGTCTCGTATTCTTTCATGTCACAGTCCTCCATTGTGGATAATATGTGATGTTTGGTAGGCTCCAATCTGCTTTTCTTCTGAGGACTGCTTATTTCACATACGTATTCGTGCCGCTGTCCCTTATAACCATCATTAAAGGTTACATTACAATGTTTACATTTGAAGAGCTTCTTGCAGTTCATCTCGTGTCTTCTCTTGTCATAACTTCGGAGGAATTCCTTTCTACATTTACTACAAGCGTATCCAGTAGCGCTTGGAATAATATCCTTATACGCTGAGTTATTCATCATTATTCTTGATGCAATAACGTATTAATCCTTCTTCAAGGGAAATGTAGACCTTTTTGCCTTGATAACACTTTAGAAAGCTGATTATTCTTGGAGAGAACACGATGTTAACACCGCAAGACTAATTAGCGCAATGAAGTCCAGTGTCCGCGGTCACCCTATTTATAGAGGTAGCACGAACCTTTTAGATCAATTATATACTGAATTTTAATAATAAAACGATGATTAAGCGTCTAAACTCTTATATCTCAATACGTTACACAGGTATTCGGACGTTTCCGTAGGTGTTCGAACATGTTCGTGTGTTTGGAGAGGTGCTCGAATATGTTGTGTATGTCTGCGTATGTATCTGTGTGTGTGCGTGTGTGTGTGTGTTTTGAACTGTCTCGGGGTGTGCGTGTCTGTGTGTGGGTGTGTGTGTGTCTGTGTGTATGTCTATGTGCGTCTGTGTGTATGTTTATGTGTGTGTGTTTTGAACTGTCTCGGGCTGTGTATGTATGCGTGTGTGTGTGTGTGTATGTCCGTAGGTGTGTGTCTGCGTGTGTGTGTGTGTATGAGTCTGTGCGTTTATGTCTGTGTATGTGTGTGTGTGTGTGCGGGTGTGGGTGCTGATCAAGAAGAAGAAAGGAATAAAGTAGAAAGGAAGAAGGAAAGAGAGAAAGAAGAAAAAAAAAGAAAGAAAATTAAGAATTTTAATTCAGACCTAAGGATACTTAAGTATACTTATAAATATATATGGATTAAACACTTTTTATTCCAGCCGTATATGTCTCCTAGTTTAATATTTATGAACCATTAAATTTTTATAAAGATTCGAACAAGGACCATAGGTTACCTAAGTACATATCACGGTTTAACACAGATAATGAATTACATCTAATAAATACATTTTTCATTCGTCCATACAACTCCCTTAGTTTAATAGCTATTGATCATTAAATATTTTGCTCTAAGATAATAGTAAAAAATTAATCCTTAAATAGCTTGATTACAATTATTTTCTAATGATACCTGAAAAGTCTTTCACTAAGCCTCTTAGTGCTATAAACTTATTCTGATTTTACCATATTTGTCTAAGTCTTTTAACTCATTAAGAATTAACCATTTAGGTTTTACCGATTCGAGGTCGGATATGAACTTCGGACTCCTAAATAGTTGTTCAGAGAATCTATCCACTGCTATCAATTTAATGTAATTTGTTCGAAGAGTCTAGCTGCCCTACTTCGGGAATAATGAAACATCAAAGTTTAAAACGCTGGTGAGACTCGAACTCCGGTCCCTAGAGATATCTTTCCGTAACTAATCAATAATACAAGACTATGTGAATCCTTGTTGATGCTAAAAGGGCATAAGTTAGTAGCTTGTATTTGGGGGTTCTAACACAACAACGACACAAGTAACATGTCTTTAATTGGGTTTAATTGATTTTAATTGGGTTTAATTGGTCTTTCAGGCAAAGCCGACCCAAGTAGCATGAGTCTTCTAGCACAGGTCACGTGATCTTTGGTATTGGAAGGGTCTTTAATTGTTTCAATTGGTCTTTCAGGCAAAGCCGACCCAAGTAGCATGAGTCTTCTAGCACAGGTCACGTGATCTTTGGTATTGGAAGGGTCTTTAATTGTTTCAATTGGTCTTTCAGGCAAAGCCGACCCAAGTAGCATGAGTCTTCTAGCACAGGTCACGTGATCTTTGGTATTGGAAGGGTCTTTAATTGTTTCAATTGGTCTTTCGTGCAAGACCAGACCTAAAGTGGATGAGAGTTCACCATCAAAACAAGGATACTGGCGAGTTGACAGTTTGTCATTCCCGGCCACGTGGTGACATTTACTTGAAGCATTTAAAGGCTCCCTTCTCCTCGGCTTCGGGTGAGGGAGGTAATCAAAAAAATGTCTGCATTTCCAGTCAGCTATGAGACATGATTCACCCCTATAAAGTACACAGCGTTAATTCTAATCATATACATCAAATAAAAAAAATACAAGTCACAATTTTTGTGGCGAACGCACATAACGAGTGAAACCCTTTTAAAAAATCGAAAGGTTTAATTTTCACCATCCTACCGGGACTTGTTGCTTTGAACGGTCGATAACATGCTACTGTTATCCGCTAAAATGCAACAGGATGGTTCTGAAAGGTATCGTAGAATGGGTAGTATTCGGTGTTCGCTAACTAAAGCACACCTCTTTATTACAATGAGAAATTTTGCAGAGTGGAATCACAAGCGAAGAAAAAATATTGGAATATTCAGCTTTAAAGGTTAACAAGCGTCACTCTGTACTTAAATACCCTGATAAGAACGCTAAACCTTCTGTAACCGGTATAGAATAATAAGAAATTCTGTATACCAATTTTTGGCGAACAGACTATACAGCCCCGCATGTTATTGCCTGGAGGGCGAGAACCCTTATCGCAATCTCCCCTTCTGTATACAATTTAGCTGCTATTGTGTCCGAGCTTCGCCCTAGTGGCTTCTCCACATGTCTTGTTAAAAGGTCCAGCGTACATTTCTCCGAAGCGTTCTAAAAACGTCGATATTTACCAAGAAAATAATTTTAATAACTAGAACTACAAATAAATATCGCTACCAAGAATTGATACTCTACACCCCAAATATAAGCTACTAACTTCTGCCCTTTTAGCATCAACAAGGATTCACATAGTCTTGTATTATTGATTAGTTACGGAAAGATATCTCTAGGGACCGGAGTTCGAGTCTCACCAGCGTTTTAAACTTTGATGTTTCATTATTCCCGAAGTAGGGCAGCTAGACTCTTCGAACAAATTACATTAAATTGATAGCAGTGGATAGATTCTCTGAACAACTATTTAGGAGTCCGAAGTTCATATCCGACCTCGAATCGGTAAAACCTAAATGGTTAATTCTTAATGAGTTAAAAGACTTAGACAAATATGGTAAAATCAGAATAAGTTTATAGCACTAAGAGGCTTAGTGAAAGACTTTTCAGGTATCATTAGAAAATAATTGTAATCAAGCTATTTAAGGATTAATTTTTTACTATTATCTTAGAGCAAAATATTTAATGATCAATAGCTATTAAACTAAGGGAGTTGTATGGACGAATGAAAAATGTATTTATTAGATGTAATTCATTATCTGTGTTAAACCGTGATATGTACTTAGGTAACCTATGGTCCTTGTTCGAATCTTTATAAAAATTTAATGGTTCATAAATATTAAACTAGGAGACATATACGGCTGGAATAAAAAGTGTTTAATCCATATATATTTATAAGTATACTTAAGTATCCTTAGGTCTGAATTAAAATTCTTAATTTTCTTTCTTTTTTTTTCTTCTTTCTCTCTTTCCTTCTTCCTTTCTACTTTATTCCTTTCTTCTTCTTGATCAGCACCCACACCCGCACACACACATACACAGACATAAACGCACAGACTCATACACACACACACACACACGCAGACACACACCTACGGACATACACACACACACACGCATACATACACAGCCCGAGACAGTTCAAAACACACACACATAAACATACACACAGACGCACATAGACATACACACAGACACACACACACCCACACACAGACACGCACACCCCGAGACAGTTCAAAACACACACACACGCACACACACACAGATACATACGCAGACATACACAACATATTCGAGCACCTCTCCAAACACACGAACATGTTCGAACACCTACGGAAACGTCCGAATACCTGTGTAACGTATTGAGATATAAGAGTTTAGACGCTTAATCATCGCTTTATTATTAAAATTCAGTATATAATTGATCTAAAAGGTTCGTGCTACCTCTATAAATAGGGTGACCGCGGACACTGGACTTCATTGCGCTAATTAGTCTTGCGGTGTTAACATCGTGTTCTCTCCAAGAATAATCAGCTTTCTAAAGTGTTATCAAGGCAAAAAGGTCTACATTTCCCTTGAAGAAGGATTAATACGTTATTGCATCAAGAATAATGATGAATAACTCAGCGTATAAGGATATTATTCCAAGCGCTACTGGATACGCTTGTAGTAAATGTAGAAAGGAATTCCTCCGAAGTTATGACAAGAGAAGACACGAGATGAACTGCAAGAAGCTCTTCAAATGTAAACATTGTAATGTAACCTTTAATGATGGTTATAAGGGACAGCGGCACGAATACGTATGTGAAATAAGCAGTCCTCAGAAGAAAAGCAGATTGGAGCCTACCAAACATCACATATTATCCACAATGGAGGACTGTGACATGAAAGAATACGAGACAGCGTTCGAAGGACGATTGAAATCGTATTTTATACGATGCGATTCATCTAAGGACTTGAATATGTACCTGCATGAGGCCAAACAACGAATAATCCAGGCAGTGCATAAAGAGCTTGGTATTCACAAGAGTGTGAAAATTAATCTGCTGGTTGAGTGCCGATTTGTAAACAGTATCGGAGAAACCTGTGACAAAACATTTAAAACACGGAATCAAGCTGCTTTCTTAGAAACGGATCTGGACTCTATGCTGGAAACGAAAATGAAGAAGTTGGTTACTGAAATGGAGGATTCACAACTGAAGGGAAGCAACTGGGCTCTTCTTGCTGTGGAAGGGGTGCGTCTTCGTATTAACAAGTACAACCCCTTACGAGGCAGTAGCTACATAGCACTACCGCCATCTGTTGGAGCTAAAGAAGCTTGCATTAACGTCCAAAACTATAAGGATGAGCAATGTTTTATATATTCTGTATTGGCTAAATTTGTTGAGAAGAATGCACAGCGTGTGAGCAAATATAAGAAACTTCAAGATAAGTACAACTTCAGCTGCGTTTCCTATCCTACTCCACTTTCTCAAATACCTAAATTTGAGAAGCTTAATAGGATGTCTATCAACGTTTTCGGATTGGATGAGAGGCATGAAGTGTATCCGATAAAGGTTGCTGACACTGAGCTACCTGACCACCGTGACCTCCTACTATTGAGTGACTGTAGTGGAAAACATCACTATGTATATATCAAGAATTTTGAGAAGCTCGTTCGACTTCAGAAAACTAAGCATGATGGAGTGATATATACCTGTAAGCGGTGCTTTACACATTTTGACGATCGATATGGACGAAGTGGGCTGGAAAAGCTGCAAGAACATGCATCCATCTGTAATCAGCATGGAGTTGCAAGGGTAGTTATGCCTACAAAGGAGAAATCAATTGTGCAGTTTAAAAATTTTGAAAGGATGTTGAAACTACCTTACGTCATCTATGCAGACTTTGAAAGCATTCTCGCTCCATGTCATACATGCATACCCAGTCCTGAAACTTCTTATACAACCCCTTATCAAGAGCATACAGCAATGAGCTTCTGTGTTTACGTTAAACCATCAACCAGCGTTGAACACCTCGAAACAGGTCTTCCTAAGCAACCCTATGTATATCGTGGTTATGATGCTGCTCAGAAGTTTATGGAATACCTGTCATTCCTTGCAAAGGAGATTAATAATATATACAAATCTGTCATGCCCCTGAAACTTACAGATCAACAGCAAAAGGATTTTGAGTCTTCTATAGTATGCTACTTGTGTGGAAAACCCTTTACTGAAGAGAACTATAAAGTACGCGACCATGATCACATCAGTGGTGAATATCGGGGAAGTCTTCATAATGAATGCAATTTAGCCTGTAAAACGCCTAAATATATTCCAGTCTTCATGCATAACCTCAGTGGGTATGACTCACACTTCATTGTTAAGGAGTTGGGATGTACAAGTGACCGTGTGGAGGTAATTCCTAGCTCTGAAGAAAGCTATATCTCGTTCTCCAAGTATGTAGGAGATATAAAGCTCCGTTTTGTAGATAGTTTTCGGTTCCTGAGTACAAGCTTGGATAAGCTGGTAAAAAATCTAACATCGTACCCTGAAACATTGAAGTACTTCGGAGAAGACAAGATGAAATTGATGACACGTAAGGGTGTATTTCCCTATGATTACGTCACTTCATGGAACGTCTTGAACGAAACCTGTCTGCCCCCTAAGAATTGCTTCTACAATAAACTGAATGAAGAAGAAATTAGTGATGCTGACTACGAACATGCTACAAATGTATGGAGACTGTTCAATGTGAGAAACCTGGGTGAATACAGCGACCTCTACTTAATATCTGATGTTCTTCTTCTAGCTGATGTCTTTGAGACATTCAGAGAGCAAACTCTCAAAACGCATAAAGTTGATCCAGCACATTATTTTACCTCTCCAGGACTTACATGGGACGCCATGTTACTGTATACTGGAATCGAACTGGAACTGTTACAGGATTATGACCAACTACTCATGGTGGAATCCGGCATAAGAGGAGGTTTATGCCAAGTGTCCCATCGGTATGCAGAGGCTAATAACACTTACATGGAAAAGTTTGATTCGTCGAGACCAACCCAATTCATCACATATGAGGACGCTAATAACCAATATGGGTGGGCAATGTGTCACGCCCTTCCTTTTGGTGGATTTCAGTGGGTTTCACCTGAAGAAATAAACTTACAAAGACTAGAAGAAGATGATCCTCAAGGATACATATTAGAAGTTGACATCGAGTATCCTGTTGAACTCCATGATCTGCATAATGATTTACTATTCCTGCCTGAGTGTCTGAAACCAAAGGAGTCTACTACAAAGAAGTTAATTCCTCACCTTGGATTACGAAAGAAGTATGTAGTGCATTACATGACTTTGAAGCAAGCTCTTAGTCATGGACTACGACTAACAAAAATCCATCGTGTGCTACAATTCCGACAGTCACAGTGGTTAAAACCGTATGTGGAATTTAACAACAGACTACGACAAAAGGCTGCAAATGATTTTGAGAAGGATCTCTACAAACTGTTCAACAATGCTATGTTTGGAAAAACAATGGAGAACCTTCGTAATCGTGTGGATATACGGTTGGTGGCAAACGAGAAGACTCTGGAAAAGTTAATTGCAAAGCCTACGTTTATCGATCGAACAATATATGCTACCAATCTAGCTGCTGTGCATATGGCCTCCCGACAGATCGTCTTCAACAAGCCTATATACATTGGAATGAGTGTGTTGGACATCTCCAAGACATTAATGTACCACTATCATTATGATGTGTTGTTACCACATTATGGAGTTGAAAACCTGAAGCTGATGTATATGGACACTGATGCATTCATCCATCAAGTTACAACTGAAGATGTGTACAAGGACAAGCTACGTTTTCTTGAGCATCTGGATACGGCTGATTATCCTACAAACCATATATGCTATTCAGCTCTAAACAAGAAAGTGCTTGGAAAATTTAAAGATGAGGCTAATGGTAAAATCATCCAACGCTTTGTCGGACTGCGACCTAAGATGTATGCGCTAGATATCCACGGCTCAATCATAAAAAAGATTAAAGGTATAAAACGTGGCGCTATTAAGCAGCACATCACATTCGACAGTTATACAGACTGTCTTAAAGCCAGAGAAATAATAAAGACACCCATGAATCTGATCCTGTCACGAAAACATACTGTTACCACAGTGCAAGTGAATAAAATTGCATTGACTCCATACGACGATAAAAGAGTCGTTGCTGAGGATGGAATAACGACATATGCATATGGCCATTACAGCATTACAAGCAGTGCCTAAGAGAATCTAATCCTTAGATGATAATTTTCTCGTGATTCTACAACTTTAAAAAGTGGAAGTTTGCCATGTACTGTGTATACATCTAGCAGACACCTAAGAATAAATAAAAATAATGTGGAAGGGAGGTGGTAACCCTGCCATTAGGAGCAAATCCTAGTGCTAGTCTCAAGCCTAGATAAAAGGGGAGAGGCACCTACCCTTACAATCCTTACCTAATAAAGCATCAATTAACTGGTAAAGACGATACACCTAACCAACAATTAACCATACAAAAACAGAAAAGCTGAATAAAAACAATAATATCACTAACAGAACCTAAGGTCGAGTTAGAAAAGGCATCTCTACATACTTTCATACATGGTAGCATTAGAATATTGAGAAGACCATAAAAGGATCCGATATGACTGTAAAAACGTTAGAAATGGTTATAGATCATAAGACCGGTGTAATACAAGAGAAAAACTCTATAAACAAGAGAGAATGCCTGAAAACCATTTCCCAAAAGCCCTCATAAAAACAGCCACTACATTTAACAAAAGCCAATAAACAGTCACTACACTTATCCAAAAGCCGGCAAAACATCCACTACACTTATTCAAAAGCCGATAAAACAGTCACTACTCTTTCCAAAGCCTATAAAACATCCGCTACACTTTCCAAAAGCCAATAAAACAGCCACTACACTTATCCAAAAGCCGATAAAACACCTACTACTCTTTCCAAAAGCCTATAAAACAGCCCCTACACTTATCCAAAAGCCGATAAAACACCCACTACACTTTCCAAAAGTCCCTTCAGGAACTCTTAATGGTCTGCGCCTATGCCACATCCATAACCTCAAATACCTTTAAAGAGCCACAAACACTTCTATCACGAGCTTTGAAAACGTCTTGAAAATTGTCAAAATACCTTAAAAGCATCATAAAACACCTCGAAATATTCTGAAGCCTATATGAATACCCTGAATCTACCTGCTCCAGTTCCCCAAATGCTGCTGAAACATCTAAAATTCCCCTGCCTCATACCAGAATGTCCTGAAAGCCTTGTTCATATCAAAAAAATATCTGTACCTGTACCTAAAATGTCTCTAAATGAACCCTAAAATGCTCCACAATTCCTAGTACACTGGCTAAAATGCTTACACCAATACCCTAAAACACGTATCTGTATCTATGTCTAAAAATATTTTAAGGCCAGTAAGAGGATGTCAAATGGCTGTTCTACCACATTAAAACATCGTCAGCATACCTGCAAAGTTAGATAAACATGTGCCTGAAAAGCTTCTAAGTGCGTTCTAAAATAGTTATATTGTGCTCTAAATACCTCTGAAATTCTTACTCTTCCCTTCTGGAAAAACACCCTACATACCTTCAGTCCCTGTCTTCCCTAGCATTTCTCCCCGTATTCCCTATCTCTCTCATATAAACGCATACTCTCCCTTCTTCAGTACCTGCCTAGCATTATCATCTACTCCCTATTTTTCGTATATAATTGTATACTCTACTCGACCTCTGACTAGCCTAGCACTTCTCCTCGTATTCCCTACCACTCTCATATAAAGCATATTCCTCCTACTTCAACCTCTGTCTATCCTAGCATCTCCCCTCGTTTTCCCTATCCTTTCCCTTATAAAGCATATATTCAGACCTTTCAAACCCTGTCTAGTCGACATCTAACCTCATATTCCCTATCTCCCCCATATAAACGCATTTTTTCTCCTTGGATGCTCTCCTAGCCTAGCATCTACCCTCGTTTTCCCTATCCTTTCCCATATAAACGCAAAAACCTGTGCTCGATCTGTCCTAAATAACCTACTTGTATGGCATATCCCCTTTCAAATGGCGTGTTTCTAAAACCAGATAAACTCTGTTTATTTGGGAGCTACATTTTAAGCTGTTTGTTCAATTTGATCTAATAGTTTGTTAATCATTATCATTTAAAGACCTTGTGTTGTCCCAAAACTAAATTTGGCTACAGAACATTTCCGGGCAGGACTTTTTACGACTTTAAATCGCATTAACGCCTAAACAATGTGAAGATCGGCTTAGAAATAAATTTGGCGAAGAAACCCCATCTAAGCCAACAATTTATAATTGGTACACTAAATTCAAGAGAGATCTGTCTCTACTTAGTGATGAATTTCGTGAAAACGCCCAGGAACTGCTGTTACTGATAAAAATATTGCCGCTGTTCAAGCAATGCTTGAAGTTCAAAGGACATTTTATGAACTTATTCTGGCGACATTCGGAATTGTTATGAATCAAATCCAAAACATTTTACATCAACAGTTGGACATCAGAAAACCCTGTTGTCGATGGATTCCACATAAACTGACTCCCGATTAAAAACAACAACGCATTGATTGGTGCAGAAACACTTTAGATAAATTTCAAGGCGGCACATCAAATTTGATTTGGAATATCTGCTGATGAATCTTGGATTTATTGTTATGATCCAGAAAAGAAAAGTCAATCAGCTCATTGGGTCTTTCAAACAGAACCTAAGCCTACAAAAGTTCGACGAAATCGCAGTGCTGGTAAGACGAATTCCCAAAATGGTTGCTAGTCTTGTTTTTCTAAAACGAGTTCTATTGCTACTATTGCATAGAAGATACCGTTACTGCCGATTCGTACATAAATGTCTGCTTACCGCACATTTTTGAAAAAGTCGTGAAAAACGCCAAGAAGGAAACCTAATGTTACATCATGACAACGCGTTGTCGCATACAGTAAAACTGAGTATCTGGATGCCCAAAGTATCAGCATCCTGGACCCTCCACCATACAGCCCCCAGCACTTTGTTTTCGCTTTTTGTTTCCAAAAATTAAAAGATAAAATGCGTGGAATCACTTTTTCGTCATCAGATGGAGCAGTGGAACATTATAAAATGCTGGTTCCTGCTTGTTTAGTTTTCTAAAAATTCACATTGTCGTTCTCGTACAAGAAATGTAGATCTCTTTAAAACAGGAAATTTATTTCAAATAACTATTTTCTGTGGCATTAGCCAGATCCGAGATATCCGTTATTATATTTTGAACTTCTTCAGGACTATCATTTTGTTAAGGTGCTAGCGTTGTTCAGTTTTTCCTGGGATGTCCGAAGAAAAGAGTACGGAATTTCAAGGGCAGCACATAGAGACACATGACTATGAATTCAGCTTTGTGCGTCTTTCTTGTGCCTGGAAGAAAATTTGTAATAAAACCATTTCAGCAAAAATTTACTTCCATTAACATAAAGTGGGCAAAAAAGTAAGCTTTCGTAGAAATAGCTTGTAATAGCTCTAGTGGATAGAGAAAGTCGAGTAAATGTAGCTCAATATCTTTTAATTCAGGGGTGCTTAAAACAAATCTATGCAGTGAAATATGTATATCAGGTATCAGCCGGTTGCCCGACGTTGCGCAGATAGCTTTTTGAATTCGAATCGCTATTTAATTAATTTAATTTATTCCAATCCGATTCTTTTTTATTTTCTCTATCACATACATAGTAGCTAGAGAAGGTATACATGAAGAATATTAATTACATTCTTATTTGTAGTTTCCTGTGTATAAATACATGTAACCAATTTGTATTGTATGCTAATTCGGAAATTATTCCTGTTTGACTTTCTCCAACTGGCAGCAATTCCTTTATCTTGATAATGTCGCAGATTATGTATCCCCTACACTTATTCAAGGCTAATAATGTCTATCAATATTTTTAGTAGTTTAGTGGAAGGTTTTTGCTGGCTACCAGTGCATTTTCGCTGGTTTCAGTAAATATAGTTAAATAGAACTAGATAGTACCTGGTTACCAGTTGCTAAGTTTGCTGGTTTCCAGCAAGTGTAGATACACTACGTGATCAAAAGTATTCGGACCCTTGGCTGAAAATGATGTACAAGTTCGTGGTGCCCTCCATCGGTAATACTGAAAGTCAATATGGTGTTGGCCCACCCTTAGCCTTGACGACAGCGTTCACTCTCGCAAGCATACTTTCAATTGGGTGCTGGAAGGTCTCTTGGGGAATGGCAGCCCATTCTTCACGGAGTGCGGAACTGAGGAGAGGTATCGATGTAGGACGGTGAGGCCTGGCACGAAGTCGGCGTTCCAAAACATCCCAAAGGTGTTCTATAGGAATCAAGTCAGGACTCTGTGCAGGCCAGTCCATTACAGGGATGTTATTGTCGTGTAACCACTCCGCCACAGCCCGTGTAGTATGAACAGGTGCTCGATCGTGTTGAAAGATGCAATCGCCATCCCCGAATTGCTCTTCAACAGTGGGAAGTAAGAAGGTGCTTAAAATATCAATGTAGGTCTGCCCTGTGATCTTGCCACGCAAAACAACAAGGGGTGCAAGCCCCCTCCAGGAAAAACACGACCACACCATAACACCACCACCTCCGAATTTCACTGTTGCCACTCCACACTCTGGCAGATGACGTTCACCAGGCATTCGCCACACTCACACCCTGCCATCGGATCGCCACATTGTGTACCGTGATTCGTCACTCCACACAACGTTTAGCCACTGTTCAATCGCGTAATGTTGACACTCCTTACACCAAGCGAGGCATTTTCCTGCGTGATGTATGGCTTATGAGCAGCCGCTCGACCATGGAATCCAAGGTTTCTCACCTCACGTCTAACTGTCATAGTACTTGGAGTGGATCCTGATGCAATGTGGAATTGCTGTGTGTGATAGTCTAGATAGATGTCTGCCTATTACTCTTTACGACCCTCTTCAAATGTCGGCGGTCTCTGTCAGTCAACAGACGAGGTCGGCCTGTACGCTTTTGTGCTGTACATGTCCCTTCACGTTTCCACTTCACTATCACATCAGAAACAGTGGACCTAGGAATGTTTAGGAGTGTGGAAATCTCGCATACAGACTTCTGACACAAGTGACACCCAATCACCTGACCACGTTCTAAGTCCGTGAGTTCAACGAAGCGTCCAATTCTGCTGTTTCACGATGTCTAATGACTACTGAGGTCGCGGATAGTGAGTACCAGGCAGCAGGTGGTAGCACAGTGCTCCTAAGATGGAAAACGTATCTTTGTGGGGGTGTCCGGATACTTTTGATCACATACTGTCAGTACAGAACTGTAATTGAGTTTGTTTACGCATTTAGTCTAATTTAATAATTTCTATTCTTTTTTCTTTCTATTATTTGTATTTTTGTTTGTTATTTTGTAGATGCTGTGTAGTTTGTAGTTATTTTATCTGGAAAATGTTTAGGTAATATAACATGTAAATATTTTGTGAGAATAAGTGTAAAGTCTGAATGTATATCCCGGTGTAGTAGCCAAGGTACCGCGATAGTATATTCAGATTTTTTCTATTTATTTATTGGTTATCCACATTATGGAAATTATCGTACAGTATAGCTATAAGCTAAGCTCGTGACCCGAGTTTGATTTGCATAAACCCAAACATATGGAAAGAAAGAAACATTTCCGTGCGTATATTATCTCACGTCTTAAGTTCTGACTTGTTTTTCTGTTAGATTCACAGATTTTGGTCACAGGAGTAGGTAAATGTAATGGCTGAGAGTGAGTCACCCAGCCAGGCTATTGCAGAAAGATGCGTCAGCCTAATCAGCTTCATTCACAACTCAGTTAATTCTGCGTATTACTGTATTCCTCTCACAGAATGTGTCTGTAAAGAATGTGTTGACATCAACAATTCTATCGCTATCTGAGAAAGATTACGGATTTACTTTCAGCATATCAACAAGACTTAAGGCCTCTTAGAGAACTTGTCTGTTAGTAATGCTGAATGACCAGTTGCTTTTGTTTGCTTTCTCGTCACAGATTTTAACAACGTTAGCAACTGTTTCTCGGGCTTGACTGTGTAGAGTACTTCCTGTCTTACTGGGTATTGTAAACAACTTTATAAATCACTAGAATACACACACTGGTCCAAGTGAAACACGCTGAAATACTAAGGTTGCGCGATGTTTTTTTTTTAATTGGTAAAACAGGAATAAAGGATTAAGGAAAAACAAGGTATATAGGGTATTTGGAAGGAAGAGGAATAGAAAGGGTTTGATGCTGTTTTGGCGCTTTTTATTGGGGCATAGTGGTGTCATGGTGGCTAGTACCGCCGTAGCAAACCCTCTGCTTGTGAGTGCATAGTAATTTGTAACGGAGTTATCCGCTGTGTATGGATAAGGTAACTGACATGGTCGAAGCCCTGGCAGGGACCTTGGACGGTGGTGTTTTGTGATTCAATGAGTGAGATTTTTAGGTATCGTTCCCGGGCCTGTTACCTCCAGGCAATGATTTGTGAGGTGGTGTCGGTGGTGCTGTGGTGTTCATCTGTTGCGGCGTCTGTTGGTTCTTGCAGGACGTGTTGCTCAATAAAGTTGCGTATAAGTAGATAGCTCTCCTCCAGCTTGTGGTGATTGTCCTGTAGTTGGCGGAGGCTGTTGGTACGTAGTTGTTGTTCCCTGAAGCCGGCAATTGAGGCCTAGATGGTCGTCGGTGGTGTCTGTGGCGTGGTCTTCTTCCAGATAGCTTTCAATGCGGTACAGCTTACGCTGAATCGATGGCAGCAGGTCTGGATCGTCATAATGAGATAACTCATCGATTGAAGTCCTCAATCGGCTGAGACTTCCGGTGGCGCTGGCGTATGTTTGGTTTGAGGTGCGTTGTTTCGCTTCGATACCGGCAAACCGCCGGTTGGCGGCCTGCCGAAGCGCTTCCAGTTTCTGGTTGAGTGTTGCGACCTCTGCTTGTATGGTGGCTGAGGTCGCCACAAGTTCTGTGATGGATGTTTCTATTGCTGACATTGTGTTAGATGTGGTCGTGTTGGTGTTGTTGTCGGCGTCGTTTCCCGGCGAGAGCGGGAAAGCTGAGGTGGAGCATCTCGTTGTGTCTGTTGTGGTGTTGCCCTTCTAGGGTAGAGCGGGCAGCAAGCTTGGCCTGTGAAGTGATCCAGCCTGCAGCAGATGGCGCAGAATCTTTTCTACGACGAGAAAGAGATGCTTTTAATGCAGATGCTAGATCCATTTATGATACCACTGTGAGGTGCCACGTGGTACTGTACCTCCGCACTCTTCCGTCGAGTAGAACACCCCGCAAACGTATTCTCGTCAGAGGCAATACAGTACATGAGTACCTCTGCTGCTTTGCATGTTTTCATTTAGACACAAGAGTTTATGGAATGTTTCAAGAATTATGATCCAGCAACTCTTAGGGGACGTGATCAAGGCAATAACAAAGTCACGACTACATTCATTCCTTATCTAGCATAATTTTAAATGTAACAACTTTCAGTAACGCAACACTTAATAAAACTTCCGATATGTTGCACTCACATTACTTTCTCTACTCTTGTACAACCTATTTTTACAAACGCTTATTCTCCATCTATTTCATGTTAATCGAGATAAAAATTTGCAGAAACTACGTTAGTAGTAATTTTCTTATAGGTGAAAGAGGAATATGGTAACCTTTAAGCGACTCTCAAATTTTTTAAGAGCTGGTTGCTAAGTGGAGCATTCCATTCTCTTTGATATCCAGAACACCAAACAAACAAATCTGATGTGTTACACTCACGTGACTTTCTCTAATCTTGTACAAAGTATTTTTAAAAACGCTCATTCTCCATATACTTCATGTTAATAGATATATTGAGATGTTAATCTTATTGCTAATTTTCTTGTAGATGCAAGGGGGATTGGTAGGCTTTAAGCGACAGTCAAATATTTTAAGAGCTGGTTGCTATGTGGAGTATTCCATTCTTTTTGCATTACCAGGACAAAAAAAATAATAACGAATTTCCATTTGAGAAAAAGTACAAGTATTGGAAAATTTAAGGGAATAACAAACAATATCTCGAAAATGGTTCACTCAACAACAAAAATGTATAGACATAAATTGTGTATTTTAACGCGATCTACATTTTTGTGTAGTAAAATTTTGTCTATCTCTTATGGTTTACCAGTTATGCAAAAGTCGTTCACAATGAAGAATACTTTTGGAGATATTCCCAGACAATTCAACATATACATTTCATTTGTCATGAAAATATCTTAAACATATAATATTTTAATCAACATCGTTAGAGCCATTTTTGAGAAAATTAAAATTTTCGAAAAATGTTCCATATAAAGGGTAATCTGGGATGGGGGATTTTCTTGAAAACCTTCGTGTCGCATCTCTGGAAGATACTAAACCTAAATACCAAGTTTGGTGTTTATCAGATTGTTCGTTTCTGAGTTATGCTGTTCACAGACACACACACACACGGACATGTTTCCAAAAATGCTTTTTTTGGATTCAGGGGGTCTCAAAACATATATTTCCGGTGAAATCTCGGTATCGAATTTTTGGGTGGAATACGATACTTCCCCTACTTACTATACGTAGTAGAGAAAGTAAAAATTTAAAAGCTTCGAAGGTTTGTCTCAAAGCATCGGACCTACTTCGATATCACGAGTATCGAGGTATCGACTGTATCAAGATCCCATCCCTAGTTGATATGAATTGACATGCTGTGTATCAAGTGCACGAGTGAAGCTCGAATACGGGTTTCTCACACTGCTAACGAGTACGGTCACGTTACAGCTCTGTTTAATCGATAAACACTCCATTAACGGCATCATTAAACTTCTACCTCAACGGAAATTACATTAGATGCCAGGTTTAGCATTACAATGCTTGATGAGTGCATATCTCTTGCTACGTGATCCCTAGATTAAGAGGCAGCGAGATTGACCAGGCGTCCGCTTCCTCCACTCCTCATCAGACAGCTCATTAGAATGACAAGTACCGGGATTTGAACAGTAGTCTAGTGGTTCAGATGTTGATCCATGGTAGTATTGTTTGGGGAAAGCCCGAGGGTTCCGTATTATATGCAGCAGTAGTATCATATCTCAGTCATGAAAATAGAAGTTATAAACACAATCATACATTACGTTTTGGTTATACTAACAAATATAAAAACACTGGACGAGAAGGTATTGCATTCCATTCAAACATTCGATACCGATATTTCACGGAAATGCATGTTTTGAGGCCCCCTAAATCCAAAAAACCTTTTTAGAAAAATATCCGTATGGGTCTGTGAACAGCATAACTATAAAACGAAAAGTCTGATAAATACCAAACTTGGAATTTAGGCTCAGTGTCTCTCAAATATGCGACACGAAGATTTTCAAGAAAATCCCCTCACCCCAGACTACCCTTTACATGGAACATTTTTCGAAAATTTGGTTTTCTCAAAAATGGTTCAAACGATTTTGATTAAAATATCATATATTTAAGATATTTTTATGACAAATGAAATGTATATCTTGAATTTTCTCGGAATGTTCCCAAAATTCCTCTTCATTCTGAATGACTTTTACATAACTGGTAAACCGTAAGAGATAGACAAAATGTAGATCTAGCTAAAACACACAATTTATGTCATATGTTTTTTGTGTATGTGTATGTGTCCTGGATATGCAGAGAATTAAATGCACCACAAAGCAACCAGCTCTTAAAATATTTGACTATCGCTTATAACCTACCATATTCCCCTTGCATCTACAAGAAAATTATCAATAAGCTTAACATCTCGATTAACATGAAGCATATGGAGAATAAGCGTTGGTAAAAATAGTTTGTACAAGAGTAGAGAAAGTTATGTGAGTGTAACACATCAGAATTTTTTTATATCTACTGCATTTTAATCCAAATAAACCTTTACAGAAACAGCTACATTACACTTTTGGTTATAGATATACAGGGAACAGCGATAGTCAAATGTTTAAGAACTGGACGCTATATGCTGGCCTTAAAATTCCATATTGTTTCAATGCAATCGTGAGAAACAACTGAATATCGACAGTACTTTAAAGTAATGCACAAGTATTGAACTATTAATAACGGATATCTGGGAACGACTTATGGCACAAAAACGTTTTTTGAAATAAAGTGTGTCTTTTCAAGACATCTAAGTTTTTTGTGTAGTACGTTTACTACGTCTATCAATATTATACAAAGTTCCTTCCGATTGAAGGCTATTCCCAGAAAATTCAATATATACATTTTATTTGACATGTAAATATCTTACATATATGGTATTTTAATAAAAATGGTTAAGACAATGTTTTAGAAAATCTTCAAGTCTTATCTTTGTAAGACACCGAACCTAAATAAAAAGTCTCATGTTTATCGGACATTTCGTTTTTCTAAAAATGCTTTATTTGGATTCAGGGTCCTTCAAAACATGTATCCAGTGAAATCTCGGTATCGAATTTTTGGTTGCAATACAATACCTTCTCTGCCTAATAAGTACGTGGTAGGGAAGTAAAAATGTTTATCTTTTATTCAGGAATTCTCCAGAGGTGTATTTCGGTTGAAATCTCGTCATCATATTTGTGGATGAAATGCTATACTTCCTCTACCTGAAGAAAAATAAACAGCAAAAGCTGCTTAAAAAGGTGTCGCTTAAAATTTTACTGTTGAAGAGTTAACAACAGATATGAGCGAGGTTACATGCAATTTCACGGCTGGAGGTGATTTTCTCCGTCGCTTTTAACTTCTCGCTTTGACCCTCTTAAGAAATGGCTAAGAGGCTTTAAGAGCAGGGCCCCTCTCCCGCGCTTGCTGAGTAGACAATGAAAAATTGCAAGTAAGAGCTGAACTGTAGTGTAATTTGAAGGTTACCACAAAGAGAGAGAGGAATCTTAGTACTTCTTTTGTTTGCAGCAAGCCGTCTTTCTGCCCCATAAAAGTCCAAAAGAAGTATGTAATGGAAAAGGGCCAAAAGGTGGAGGAATTTTATGAGGAGCATTCTCAACCAAATAATACGGTTTCCAATTCGAAGAAGGATACTTTTATGCTCCTACAACTCAAGTCAGAGATCTGTGTATCGTTTTGGGGTAAATGTTCCACATTCCAACCCCCACGGTATCAATTGGAACATAAAATAAGAGATTCTGTAAAAATGGAAATTTTATTACAGGGTGACTTCCATAAGGTATTGTATTGTATGTGAGTGTATTGTCGCATCGGACACATTATTGCTGTATAATCTTATTGTTGAACTGATTGTTTCGTTTGTGAGTTTAATTATTGTCCGGCGCGAAATATTTCCCTCAATTTCCTAGTCAGGGGGGTGAAGGCAATTGAGGGAATAGCCTTGTTTGATAGCGTGGGTCTAGCAGTAGCGTCCTGTGGTAGAGATAGTCGTGTGTGTTAGCATCTGTGGAAGAGTGCGTGTTGCCATGTGTGTGCGTGGGGCATCTCCCCCAGTGTTTCGTCTGTAACCTTTCGTGTACCATAGAGAACCGTAATTTATAATGAACATGAGCAAGACGTGATTTCAAATGTAGTTATTTATAAATATTCCACGCCCACTTTAGTTTTGTGCAGCACTTTCTTGGTATCTTTCGCTTCCCTCTGTAGTTACGTTCCCCAATGTTTATGCCGGGGTAACTAAATTTAATATTTTAACTGCAAACCTTTTGGCCTCACCCCGGTGTATAACAACGGAAGGAGGTACCTCGCCACTACGATCTACAAAAGATATATTCCTGCTGGAGGCTACAGGCCGCAGAGGCACGCAGAAGTCTTCACAACTCTCGACTCGCAGATCCTCTCACTGCTGAAACTGCCCAGAGAGGGCAATAAATGAGAGGGCCACACTCCAAAAAACCTAAAAGTACACCCGAAACATGAGAAGGAAACGAAATGAAAGGGAAATGATGAAAAGGTAGTCGTAGAAATGACAAAGCATTCCAGATTGACCTACCGATCAGAGAAAACCACGAAAAGTCCAAGGTTACTGCGGAGTCATGTCGCTCTGCGAGTGATCTATATAGGTAGAACTAACATATTTCTCTTTATTATTTCTAAATGAGTGATGCTAGCCATAGCTTATTATACCTCAAATTTATAGTATCTTCTTCTTCTACTTCACGGTTTTAGGCCGTTTAGCCTGTTCCGGCTCCAATATCTTGTTGTGTCGATCTCTTTTTTAGTCGTCCTGGGTTTCAGTATCCTTGGGGTCTGTAGTTATATCTTGCTCGGGGTATCCTATTTGATGACATTCTTTCTAAGTGTTGTTTCCAGTTAGTTCCATATTCTATTTTTACTTTCTATACTACGTATAGTAAGTAGGGGAAGTATTGTATTCCACCCAAAAATTCGATACCGAGATTTTACCGGAAATACATGTTTTGAGACCCCTGAATCCAAAAAGGCCGTGTCTGTGTGTCTGTCTTTGAACAACATAACTCAGAAATGAACAGTCGGATAAACACCAAACTTGGTATTTACGTTCAGTATCTTCCAGAGATGCGACACGAAGGTTTTCAAGAAAATCCCCCACCCCAGATTACCCTTTACATGGAACATTTATCGAAAATTTTAATTTTCTCAAAAATGGCTCCAAAGATTTTGATTAAGAAATCATATGTTTAAGATATTTTCATGACAAAATGTATATCTTGAATTTTCTGGGAATGTCTCCTAAAGTATTCTTCATTGTGAACGACTTTTGCATAACTGGTAAACGATAAGAGATAGACAAACTTTTACTACACAAAAAATGTAGATCGAGTTAAAATACACAATTTATGTCATATACATGTTTTTTGTTGAGTGAACAATTTTCGAGATATTGCTTGTTATTGCCTTAAATTTTCAAATACTTATACTTTTTCTCAAATTCTTTATTTATTTTTTTGTCCTGGTAAAGCAAATAGAATGGAATACTCCACATAGCAACCAGCTCTTAAAATATTTGACTATCGCTTAAAGCCTACCATATTCCCCTTGCACCTACAAGAAAATTAGCAATAAGATTAACATCTCGATTAACATGAAGCATATGGAGAATAAGCGTTTGTAAAAATAGTTTGTACAAGAGTAGAGAAAGTCATGTGAGTGTAACACATCAGATTTTATTATTTTATTTAACTCTTGTATTTTTAACTTTTGCATTATTTCGTTGTTTGGTTTTTTATCCAGTCTTGTGTATCCTGCCATAGGTCTGAGAAACTTCATTTCAGCTGTCTGTATTCATCTTTTATTTTCTGCTGTCACTGTCCATGTTTCAGACCCATAAGTTACTGTGGGGATGGCAATTGCTTCATACAGTTTTTTTTATTGAGCCTTTTCTAATTTTGTTTTTTATTGTTCTCTTTATGGTTCCCGTTATGTAATTGAATTTATTTGATTTTTATTAATGTCTATTTCAGGCCAACATGTTATTTCACATCCTAGAAAATTAAATATTGACACTTGTTCTATGTTTTTATTTTCTATAATTATTTTAGACCGAGTGTTCCCTTTAAATGCCATAACTTTGATTTTTTCAGTTGAAATTTGTATGCTGTATGTTTTTAATATTAAATTTAGTTTGTATGTCATCCTTTGAGGTTCCTCTTCACCTTTCGCTGTTAATATCTGGTTATCTGCAAAGACCACTGTCTTTACTGTTCTTGACCCCAAATTAATCCCTTCTACTGTTTGTTGCTTCCATGATCTACTCATGTCGTCAAAATATAGATTAAAAAGAGTGGTTGACATTGGGCAACCTTGTCTAACACCTTTTAGAATTATTATGGGTTCTCGATTATTTATTACAATTTTAGTTTTCGCATATAAATTTCTAATTTCATTTATTAAGTGTATTGGTACTCCTTTATTTTCTAATATTTCCCATAACGTTTTCTGCATACCTTGTCAAAGGCTTTCTTATAATCTATAAAGATAATATACGTTTTTAAATTGAACTCTCTGCGTTTTTCGATTATATGCTTAAGGGAGAAGACGTTATCTATACAACTTCTACCTTTCCTGAAGCCTGTTAATTCTTCTGTTAATAATACGTGTGTTATTTTTTATAACCTAGGTTTATAATTTTGTATAAATGTTATAGGAACATCTTTGGGAAATTATTAAAATGTTGAAAACGTTCTGCCACCAGCATAGGAGACTAAGGAGGTTGAGGAGTGATTTTATATACTTAAAATGGCGATATTCTCATTAGAAGTACAATCAGTAATTCGTTTTCTCCACTTGCAGTTGCGACATCCATTGAAATTCATCGGCAGCTGAACGAGACATGTGTTGATGGTATCATGAATGTAAAAAATGAGCGTTCGTGAGTGCGACAGTTCAAAGGAGACCGAATATTGTGTAACAACGAACCAATACAACCTTGGCCTCGAACCAGCCGGACAGACATCATCGTTGCGCGAGTAAACTCGGGACCGGGTCTGACAACTCAGACCACGCCCTCGCAATCCGGCAGTCAAGCTCGCGGATTTTTTCCATTAGGGACAGTGCCTATTTTATATACCGCCTCCCCTGCGTGGCTGAGACTGGTTAAGACACCATCCTCCCTTCATCCCCTGCCATCCAAGGACGGAAGTGGATAAGCCACTTACGCGCGTCAGCCCAATATGGAAAACCCTATCAGGGAAGACTACCCAACAACTTCGGTGGGGCCGGCAGTACATCTAGCCACTGTCTACTAACTCTCACTCATGGTTGGTACTGGAGAAAATCAGGGGGAAAACCAGCCAGGCGTATCCAATCTCCCATGGGTATCAGGAACCACTGCCCCGCCGAGTTCAACCCAATCCGAGCAAATCCCTGTCGTACTTCTAGTAACGTCAGAAGTACCACGAGTGCTCAGGGTCTGCAGCGCCCGCACCACGACAGTTGAAGGGAACGGACCCCCCCCCCTTACAGGGGGTTGCGCGAGTGGAAGAAATAAGCTGTTTTGGATGATTGGTGATTAAGTGTGGAAGAAATTTCGGGTAAGCGTCAGAGATGAAAAAACATATGATCACCATGTTTTGACAGTGGTGTAGTCTTACACATTGAGTTTCAAAGGCCACTACGGTGACAGGTGCATGCTACCAAGATGTTTTGAAGAAGCAGCTCCTTCCAGCAATGCGAGAAAAACCTCCAGAAAGGCCTGCACACGTGTTGTTTCACCAAGATAATGCAAAGGTCCATCGGGCGAACATGACGTGATAACAATTTTGAAGAGGTGTCTCATGTTCTCTACTCACCTGACCTGGCTACTAGCAATTTCTTGGCTATTTCCAATGATTAAAGGCACTCTTCGTGGTCATACATTCTCCAGCCGGGCCACTGTTGCATCTGCAATTTCGCAGTGATCAAAACAGAGTACTAAAGAAGCGTTCGCAGGGACCATAGAATCATAGCGTCGAGTTGTAAAAAATGGGAGATTATTTTGAGAAATGACAGAATTTTCACACTTTTGGTACAAATAATTTGTGAGGAAAGAAAAATTGGAGACATAACATGAACGCACCTCGTACTGAACTCTTTCATCTTTATCTGATTCCTGCAAACGCTACTGCAATCCTATGTGGTTTTAGGAGAGCACTTTTAGTAGCTCTCTGACGCATTGATTTTAAGGTCAGCATATAGCGTCCAGTTATTAAACATCTGACTTGCTGTCTCTTTGTATCCATAACTAAATGTGTAAAGTAGCTATTTCTGTAAAGGTTTACTTATATTAGTGGATAGATAAGGTATTTTTATTCGTTTCAAATTATTGAAGTTATTACACAAGTATTTAGAACATGGGTCATTGACCGTACATGCATATTTAAGATACAAAGTATGTGGCAAAATAAACAGAGAACGAAAACACAACAAAATGGAACAAGAAAAAGGGAAATAGCGATAAATTACCTTTGTCTAACTGAACCAATTTGACCTAGCTTCACGCTCTTTAGCCAAGAAATTGCCCATATTTTGCCAGTTCCTCTGGTCAGCCGGTAGATCCCAACATGCCAATCTCCTTTTAGCAGGACTTAAGAATTTTTCTTTGAGTTTAATTGTTCACTGGTTCTCCCACTGAGCGCATTCCGCCAAAATATGTACTCAGTCCTCATCCAAATCGCAGAATGGGCAGATTCTCCTGCCAGAATCGTCAGTCATTTTCTGTGCCCCCCAGTCTAAACCAGGCCATTCCTGATCTTTCCTTTCTTCCCAAGTTAAGTATATATGCCTCTTTACCACAATTCAATTTTATTTCATTTGCTAGACTTAGAGAAAGTTTAATTTTACAATCCTATTCTATTTCCTGTTTGTTGATGTCTCTTAGTCCTCTTTTGACATCTTTCCATATGTTTTTATCATTTTTTCAGCTCTTTGCCATGCTGACCTCATTCCTATTCTCCTCAAATCTCTTTCCAGATCAGCTGCCCAAAACTTAGGAAGCAGGTTTTCTCGCTGGTATTTATAACATTTGGATCGTAGTTTAAAGTTATCCCCCTGCATCTGCCGCAGCCAGTACTTCACTGCTCCTATTTTACAGTGTATTGTGTCTTCATAACATCACACCTCCTTCAATACCCTTTAGATTAGTAAGAATAGTTTGTGTACCCATTAATAAACGATAGATGGTAAAACATCTGATGTGTTACACTCACATGACTTTCTCTACTCTTGCACAAACTATTTTTACAAACGCTTATTCTCCATATGCTTCATGTTAATCGAGATGTTAATCTTATTGCTAATTTTCTTGTAGATGCAAGGGGAATTGGTAGGCTTTAAGCGATAGTCAAATATTAAGAGGTGGTTGTTATGTGGAGTATTCCATTCTCTTTGCATTACCAGGACAAAAAAATGAATAACGAATTTGAGAAAAGTATAAGCATTGGAAAATTTAAGGGAATAACAAGCAATATCTCGAAAATTGTTCACACAACAAAAAATATATCGGACATAAATTGTGTATTTTAACATGATCCACATTTTTTGTTTAGTAAAATTTTGTCTATCTCTTATAGTTTACTAGTTATGCAAAAGTCATTCACAATGAAGAACACTTTTGGAGACATTCCCAGAAAATTCGAGATATACATTTCATTGCCATCTTAAACATATGATATTTTAATCAAAATCGTTGAGCCATTTTTGAGAAAATAAAAATTTTCGAAAAATGTTCCATGTAAAGGGTAATCTGGGGTGGGGGGATTTTCTTGAAAACCTTCGTGTCGCATCTCTGGAAGATACTGAACCTAAATATCAAGTTTGGTGTTTATCCGACTGTTCTTTTCTGAGTTATGCTGTTCACAGACACACATACACAGACACACACACACACGGACATGTTTCCAAAAATGCTTTTTTTGGATTCAGGGAGTCTCAAAACATGTATTTCCGGTGAAATCTCGGTATCGAATTTTTGGGTGGAATGCAATACTTCTACTTACTATACATAGTAGAGAGAGTAAAAAGGTCAAGTGAATGTCATATTAGATCCATTCTTTCTTTTTATTTTGTTTTATATCGGAAACTTATAAACAAGTGTTCCCAATGAAATTTGTATGTAGAATTTCCTCGGTAGAATGAAATAGTTTAGCTAACTTAAAGAAAAACTTAAATTTGAAAAATGGAGGTATACAGAAGAAAGAATGAATGCCACGGTGTTGTATTGGTTGTTTGCCAGAGATCATGAAAGTACGTTATAAAGGAAAGCCTGACAAAGCCCTTTGCTTGATGCCCGCTTGTCCCAAGGGACGGATGTTTTGTTTCATCCCTATCACAATCACGTAACTGCCGCTATGTAACACAATGACCTGTTCTCCACCTCTTGGCTGTAGGGGATGAATAAAGGCTCACAGCATCCACCCCCTGCACCTTCATCCCTGAGGAAACCCGGCTACTATTATCAAGCGAAACATAACATGTACGTGCTCGTGTTATTGCGTTAGTCTGTGAGATCCTTTACAACGTTATTGAATTTTTTATAACTTAATATAATTGTTCCCTCTGTGTGTTTTACATCGCTTTAATTACGTAGTCATATCGCGGCATAACTGTTAGGAGATACCTCGTGGCTGGGTGAGTGGCGGACAGTTAGCCCTTTAGGTTTCATCCTTGTGCCATATTATCTTGCTTCGTCACGTGTCCACAGAGGCCTTAGTGCTAGGCAACTGTACCTCTGCTTCTGTGACTGGTAGATGGCAACTTCGTTACGAGTCCATAGGGCCTTAGTGCTAGACAACTGTACCTCTGCTTATGTAATAGGCAGATGATAACCTCGTCATGTCTCCACAGTGGCCTTAGTGCTAGGCAACTGTACCTCTGTTTCTGTGACTGGTAGATGGCAACTTCGTCACGTGTCCACAGGAGCCTTAGTGTTTGGCAACTGTACCTCTGCTTCTGTGACGGGCAGATAAAAGCTTCAACACGTGTCCACAGAGGCCTTAGTGCTTGGCAACTGTACCTCTGCTTCTGTGAAGAGCAGATGAAACCTTCAACACGTGTCCACAGGGCCTTAGTGCTGGGCAACTGTACCTCTGCTTCTGTGAAGAGCAGATGAAAGCTTCAACACGTGTCCACAGAGACCTTAGTGCTTGGCAACTGTACCTCTGCTTCTGTGAAGAGCAGATGAAAGCTTCAACACGTGCCCACAGAGACCTTAGTGCTTGGCAACTGCACCTCTGCTTCTGTGAAGAGCAGATGAAACCTTCAACACGTGTCCACAGAGACCTTAGTGCTTGGCAACTGTACCTCTGCTTCTGTGAAGAGCAGATGAAACCTTCAACACGTGTCCACAGAGACCTTAGTGCTTGGCAACTGTACCTCTGCTTCTGTGAAGAGCAGATGAAAGCTTCAACACGTGCCCACAGAGACCTTAGTGCTTGGCAACTGTACCTCTGCTTCAGTGAAGAGCAGATGAAACCTTCAACACGTGTCCACAGAGACCTTAGTGCTTGGCAAGTGTACCTCTGCTTCTGTGAAGAGCAGATGAAAGCTTCAACACGTGTCCACAGAGACTTTAGTGCTTGGCAACTGTACCTCTGCTTCTGTGAAGAGCAGATGAAAGCTTCAACACGTGTCCACAGAGACCTTAATGCTTGGCAACTGTACCTCTGCTTCTGTGACGAGCAGATGAAACCTTCAACACGTGTCCACAGAGACCTTAGTGCTTGGCAACTGTACCTCTGCTTCTGTGAAGAGCAGATGAAACCTTCAACACGTGTCCACAGGGCCTTAGTGCTAGGCAACTGTACCTCTGCTTCTGTAAAGAGCGGATGAAAGCTTCAACACGTGTCCACAGAGACCTTAGTGCTTGGCAACTGTACCTCTGCTTCAGTGAAGAGCAGATGAAACCTTCAACACGTGTCCAGAGACCTTAGTGCTTGGCAAGTGTACCTCTGCTTCTGTGAAGAGCAGATGAAAGCTTCAACACGTGTCCACAGAGACCTTAGTGCTTGGCAACTGTACCTCTGCTTCTGTGACGAGCAGATAGCAGCTTCTTCATGTGTCCACAGGGCCTTAGCGATAGGCAACTGTATCTCTGCTTTTCTGACTGGCAGATGGCAGCTTCGTCACGTGTCCACAGGGACCTTTGTGCTAGGCAACTGTATCTCTGCTTCTGGACAGATGGCAGCTTAGTCACCTGTTCATTGGGGCCTTAGTGTTAGGCAATCGTAACTGTGCTTCTGTGATGGACAGATGACAGCCTCGTCACGTATCCACAGAGATCATAGTGCCAGGTAACTGTATCTTTGCTTCTACACGTGTCGGGTAGATGTCATCAGGGTGCCGTCCAGTCTACTTACTTTCATTATCTGTGTATAGGTGGCACAGCATCTGCTGAAAACATCTGGCGAGAAATTCACTAAATTTTAGTTATTAAACTCTCGAGTTTACATGAAAATTTCCAGAGAAGATGCCAGAAATATGTGGATAGTGTAGCACATCATTTGCAATATGTATTATTATAAGATATGTACTTAATATCATTTTAATTGTAACTATGGGAGCTGAGGCGGTTGCGTGGAGGTGTTTTCGGCGGTAGTCCAAGCTGCGGCGGCCACAGCTGGAAGAAAAGCACTGTATGTCACACTTTGGTGTCTCCCTAGGGATTCCAGCACCAGAATAAAGTGTTCAATTAACACTAAATTGAATGACCTGTCAAATGATTTTGTATTTTTCCAGTATATTGTTAATTGTGCAAGACTAATATGGCTTGGAATTGAGCCAAGGCTAAAACCAAGCCATATACTTTATAATATTCTAAGTTGTTTAGTACTAATAAACTATTCTTACAAAGGCTTATCTTTCCATCTATGTCATATTAATGAAGATAAACGTTTCCAGAAATTTGTTTCATTACACATTCTGTTATAGCTACAATGTTATATATGAAGCTGAATCGACAGTCAAATCTTTTAAAAAACAGTTCACTAAATTTCAACTTTGAAATTTCTTACTCTTTGGAAGATATCATGACAAAAAAAATAATTTTGCTCTAGCACTTCAAAAAATCTGATGTGTTACACTCACATGACTTTCCCTACTCTTGTGCAAACTATTTTTACAAACCCTTATTCTCCATCTACTTCATGTTCATCAAGATAAACATTTGCAGACTCTATCTTATTGCTAATTTTCTTGTAGATGTAAGCGGAATATATATTTACAAGGGCAATATAGAAATACAGTAGCCTTTAAGCACATACATATCTCTTAATAGCTGGTTGCTAGGTGCAGCACCACTCTCTTTGCCACAGATTAATACTCTTTGCATATCCAAGACAAAAAAATGAATAACGAATTCCTATTTTAGAAAATAGGTATTGAAAAATTTAAGGGAATAACAAACAATATCTCTAAAATGGTTCACTCAACAAAAAAATGTATATGACAAATTGTGTATTTTAACGCGATCTACATTTTTGTGTAGTAAAATTTTGTCTATCTCTTATGGTGGACCAGTTATGCAAAAGTCGTTCACAATGAAGAATACTTTTGGAGACATTCCCAGAAAATTCAAGATATACATTTTATTTGTCATAAATATATCTTAAACATATGATATTTTAATCAAATTCGTTAGAGCCATTTTTGAGAAAATTAAAATTTTCCAAAAATCTTTCATGTAAAGGGTAATCTTGGGTGGAGGGGTTTTCTTAAAAACCTTCGTGTCGCATCTCTGGAAGATACTGAACCTAAATACCAAGTTTGGTGTTTATCCGACTGTTCGTTTCTGAGTTATGCTGTTCACAGACACACAGACATGTTTCCAAAATTGCTTTTTTTGGATTCAGGGGGCCTCAAAACATATATTTCCGGTGAAATCTCGGTATCGAATTTTTGGGTGGAATACAATACTTCCCTACTTACTCTACGTAGTAAAGGAGGTAAAAATGTAAAAGTGTTGAAAAAATCAAACAAATACGATTCTTATTTTTAAATCAAACACTGTTTTAATATTTTGCCGCTGCAGTCGCGATTTTGAGCACGAACGATCACTTCCTTCATTCATTAGGAAGTTGTGAGCGATCGTCACTTTGTGATTTCCTGTTGTTAAAGCGTTTTGAAATGTTCAAAACAATCGAACGACCTGCCGACTGTGAAGTCAGATAAGCGATTTGTTTTATGAATGCGGGAAATGTTACACCAGAAAAAAAATTCATCGTCAGGTGAATTTTACGGGGAAACAATAATGAGTGATAATGCCCGGCCACACACAGGCAAACAAACACAACATCTGATGGCATCATTTGGTTGGGAACAATTCGACTACCCTCCCTATAGTCCGGATCTGGCACCAAGTGATTTTCATCTGAAGCAATTCTGTGGTGGAAAACATTTCAACGGCAAGGATGTAAAACAAGAAATACAATCTTAGCTTTCTTCAAAGGGGTATCATTCTTAAAAGAAGCCATACAAAACCTGATTCCCGTTTGAACCAGTGCTATGTAAGATGTAAGGTAATGAATGATAATCAAATTTGGAAAATAACGTTGTGTTAGTTTTTTTAAAAACACGCCTCGTAACAACTACAATCTCGGAAGTGGTTAAAGTAACAAAAAAAAATTAAACTATACACATTGTGTGTTTTAATTAGTTTCATATTTTTCGTTGCAAGTTTTTCTCTATCTCTTATGGTTTACAATCAATACAAAATTATACAACATTTATTCTGAATGAAGAATACTTCACAGGGTATGCGTAGAAATTTCAAAATGTAAATTTTATTAACAATGATAATATCTTAACAGTGTGCAACTTTATTCAAGGCTGTTTAATCGATTTTTGAGAAAATAAAAAATAAGGCATATTTTTACTTTGTCTACTCTACTACGTAGAATAAGTAAGGGAAGCATTGCATTCCACCCAAAAATTCGATATGGAGATTTCACCGGAAATACATGTTTTGAGGTCCCCTGAATACAAAAAGGCATTTTTATAAAAAGGCTCATGTGTGAGTGTGAACAGCATAACTCAAAAAAGAAAAGTCGGACTAATACCAAATGTATTTATTCTTTCAAAGATGCGACACGAAGATTTTCAAGAAAATTTCCCGCACCCCAGACACTTTTTCAAAAGTGTTGATTTTCTCAAAAATAGCTATAAGGATTGCAATTAAAATATCATATATTTAACATATTTTCATGACAAATTCAATGCATATCTTGGATTTGCTGGGAATTTCCCCAAAATTCCTCATCATTCTGAGTGACTTTTGCATAATTGTAAACCGTAAGAGATTTTACTACACAAACAATACAGGTCTCACTAAAACACAGAATTTGTGTTATATACATTTTTATTCTTTTTTTCTCTTCTTTTTGTCGAGTGAACCATTTTCGAGATATCACTTGTTATTTGTTTGAATTTTCCAATACTTATATTTTTTCTCAAATGGGAATTCGTTATTCGTTTTTTTATGTCCTGGACATGCAAAGAGAATGGAATGCTCCACATAGCAACCAGCTCTTAAAATATTTGACTATCGCTTAAAGCCTACCATATTCCCTTTGCACATACAAGAAAATTAGCACTAAGATAGTTTCTGCAAATGTTTATCTGGATTAACAGAATAAGCGTTTGTAAAAATAGATTGTACAAGAGTAGAAAAAGTATTGCGAGTGCAAAACATCAGATTTTTTCAAATGATTTTAGCTTTATTTAGTGCCGCTCCTATTGCACAGGGCACCAGACGCGTGAACACTAATGATGCATGAAATGATAAATTGGGGAAGGAAACGTTTCATGCCTAAGTTTTAAGTGCCATTTGCCAGTTATGACACCGAGGGAAACCTGGAAAAAGCCTTAGTAAAGGAGGTCGGTCCTGGCGTGATATGAATCTCAACAAACTTACAAGTCCCTGCCTTAACGATCTTGGCTGCCGATATCTGTTTTCTAAGTAAGGAGCAGTTTGTGCTGGAGGGGGATTTTCTTGAAAATCTTCCTGTCCCATCCTTGGAAACTGTTGTACTTAAATACCAAAGTTCGGTATTTATCCAACTTATACACACCTTCTTAATTTCTCTACTACGTATAGTAAGTAGGGGAAGTATTCCAGTCATATATTCGATACAGAGAATTCACCGAAAATACATGTTTTGAGACTCGCTGAATCCAAATAAATCATTTTTATAAGCATGTCCGTATGCGTGCCTGTGTGCTCGTGCACACCATAATTCAAAAACGAAAAGACGGATAAATACCAAACTTGGACTTTAGGTTTAATATCTTCCGAAGATGCAGCACGAAAATTTTAAACAAAATCCCCACCCCATAGTACACTTTATATCGAAAACCTTTGGAAATTTTTTATTTTTTAAAACATGGCAATAACAATTTTAATTAGAATGCCATATCTTAAACATATCTTCATGACAAATAAAAGGTATATCTTGTATTTTCTTGGAAAACGCGTGAAGTCCTCTTGCGTAATCTTGCATAACTAGTAAACGTTAAGCGATAGACGAAAACGTACTACACTAAAAATCTGATGTGTTATACTCACCTGACATTCTCGACTCTTGAACAAACTATTTTTACAAACGATTATTCTCCATATGCTTCATGTTAATCTTATTGCTAATTTTCTTGTAGATGCAAGGGGAATATGGTAGTATTTAAGCTATAGTCAAATATTTTAAGAGATGGATGCTATGTGGAGTATTCCATTCTCTTTGCATTACCAGGACAAAAAAATGAATAACGAATTCCCATTTGATAAAAAGTATACGTATTAGAAAATTTAAGGGAATAACAAGCAATATCTCGAAAATGGTTCAAAAAACAAAAAAAAAATGTATATGACATAAATTGTGTATTTTAACGCACTCTACATTTTTTGTGTAGTAAAATTTTGTGTATCTCATATGGTTTATCACTTATGCAAAAGTAGTTCACAATGAAGAATACTTTTGGAGACATTCCCAGAAAATTCGAGATATACATTTCATTTATCATGAAAATATCTTAAACATATTATATTTTAATCAAAATCGTTAGAGCCATTTTTGAGAAAATTAAAATTATCGAAAAATGTTCCATGTAAAAGGTAATCTGGGGTGGGGGGATTTTCTTGAAAACCTTTGTATCGCATTTCTGGAAGATGCTGAACCTAAATACCAAGTTTGGTGTTTATCCGACTGTTCGTTTCTGAGTTATGCCTTTTACAGGCACACATACAGACACACACACGGACATGTTTCCAAAAACGCTTTCTTTTTGGATTCAGAGGGCCTCAAAATATTTATATTTCCGTGAAATCTCGGTATCGAATTTTTGGGTGGAAAGTAAAAATGTGGACCTCTTTAAAACACACAATTTAATTACAATAAACTTTTTTTTGTGGCATGAGCCGTTTCTGAGATATCCGCAATTAAGGGTTCGAATTGTTCATTTCTTAGTCATTCTCTTAGTCCTTTCAACATTCAGTTGTTTCTCGCGATTGCATGGAAACAGTATGGAATTTTAAGGCCAGCGTCTAGCGTACCGTTCTTTAACCTTTGACTATCGCTGTTCTCTTTGTATCTATAATGAAATGTGTAACGTAGCTATTCCTGCAAAAGCTTAATTGGATTATAATGCATTAGATAGAAAAATAAGCCTTAGTAAGAATAAATTGTATATGAACTAATAAATGACATAGGGTAGAGAAAGTCATGTGGCTGTATCATCAAAGTTTTTCTAAAGTACGTTTTTGTTCATGGTAACACAAAATATGTATTTTCGTTTTGAACTTTTATATAGAATTTTAGATTGAATACAATACCTGTTCTATCTACCTTAGAATTCGTAGAGAAAGGAAATAAAAAATCGGGGGTGTTACTTCACATGACTTTCTCTACTCATTGTTATATAAACTATTCTAACAAAAGCTCATTATCTTACGTTAATTCATATAAAGTATCAATTCGCATTTACTATTTCGTTATATGATACTACAATGCCTTCGTTTTATACCAAGGCCGCGGATCGCGCGAATACGTGCTCCGCACACAGTCTACTACATTGCGGGTTTTTCTGTTCCGTAACTCCCGCGTTACTCACGAGTGTTAGTAACATATATGTAATGAGTCTAACTTCGTTACAAGTGTTGTTGAAAGTGGTGTGCATCTGCGCGAAGACATTCTTGACATCGTCGGATTCACATGCATAAGTTCTTCTTGCATAATGTTAATAATTTCTGCTTTTGTATTGTCCTTAAGTTTATCTATAATGTGGGGATTGATCCTATAAGGTTTATATTTTAGAGTTTAGCGACCCCGTTGTTCTAAAGTTATTGACCAAACATATCACAGTATCTCCTCTATCCGGAACTGGATAACTAGGAAATTTCTGCTGAAATTCTCTACACACCTGCCTACATGATTCAGAATTCACGTTTGTATCGTACATAAAAATACGCTGTTCAAGCGTGAACTTGTTGGTAGGCATTTCCGTGGACTAATAAGAGAATAAAATTCCTAAGGAAACAACACACAACACAAGTATTGTCGAAACATTGCACAACACGAAGACAAAGCAACGACTGAGACACCTCACGCTGATAAACATACCCTTGACATGTCCTGTGCCGCTTTTGTGCAGTGGCATAATACCGAAATCACTGCCGTCTCGACCGATACGCATATAAGGCTATCGTGGCCTTGTCATAAAACGAAGGCGCTATATATGTAAAGAGAAATCACATTTTTAAAGAACGTGTCGCTATGTGATGGCTTTGAAGTGCCATACTCTTTGCACGACCACGAAAGAAAATATAGGTATTTAAGATTCAAATCAATAGCCAGAAATATTTCGGAAACGATTAACGCCCAAAAAAAAGTATGCGATATAAATAGTGTGCTTTAACGAGGTCTACATTTTTATGTACTAAGATTTTGTCTGTCGCTTAGGACAATTTCGGACTAAAAGGAGAGGGGGACATAGTACCTCGACCTATGCATATCTTTTGTGCCAGGCAGAGGGCAGGGTCCCTACCATTTACAGATTTGTTGGCTGGAGCAGCCGGCCCCTCTCGTCTTTGGGGTGTCCGGGATCCGGAGACCGCTTGTATTCCGGAGGATGAAGATTTATATAGAGCATCCTGTTCCCCTATAATGCACACGCCGAGACCTCCCGCCGACACTTGCAACCCTGAAAGAGACCAAGTAGATGAAGGATGAAGCGAAATGAGAACTGAGATGAAATGGAGGGACAGGAAATTCGGGGATATAATGATCATTTCCAACACTCGCACGGCCCGGGGAAACCCCGAAGAAACCCATGAGTTGACCTACGACATCCCAAATGCGGGTCACAGACGCTACCGCCTGAGCCATTCGGCTAGGTTTGTCTATCACAAATTTCATTAAGAATGAATTGGACTTCACAGGCTTTTTCAGAAAATAAAAAGTTTTCAAAAATATTGCATATAAAGTGTAGTTGGTGTGGGGGTGTCACGTTCTTGAAGGATGCTGAACTGGAATGCCAAGTTTGGTATTTATCCGACACACACACATATTTCTAAAAATGTGATCTTTTAGATTTAAGAATATCAAAACGTGTATTTGGTGAGATATCTACATAGAATTTTTGGGTGGAACAAAGTACTTCCTCTATGTATCATAGAATGCCGTTGAGGAAATAAAAATCTATTAAAAGAAAATTTTGAAGACGGTTTGTTGCTTCACTGTTGGATACCAATCTGAAGAAGCTGTATTATAGTTCTACTGTTGGGGATCAATTTGAAGGTGTATTGTATTGTTTCACGTATGTTACAAATTTTCCGGTGGCCTTCGCCCCAATGTTCACTTTCCGGTGGCCTTTGCTCCAACTTTACCTTCAACTTTGTATTTTAATGTTTCTATAAATGTTATATATATTTATGTTAGCCTCGGCTGCGTCAGTATTAATTTTGTAGAAACATGTTTCTCTTAACAGCGGGTGGTGCGGCTGAAGAATGTAGGCTTACACAAGTTATAATTTTTACTTCACTCTATTTATTAATCCTTCACAGGATTAAGTAACACTTCACTGATATTGAGAGCTGCGAGATTATTTATTAATTACTTGCACTTTTTAACACGTAAACTTTATATTCTCGCCGTAATGAATTTTCGTCTCACACTGAATACGTATTAAAATGCTCGGGAACGCGTCTCTCGTTCGGTTAGGAACACTGTCTACAAGCAACTGACTTCTACCGCCTGAATTTGTAAATTTCTATATTTCAAGTCTCTGGCTAACCCTACTCCAATAGAATACCTTCATACCTTAAGTACTTACAAAGAATGTAAGTCGCCATTGGGGTATGACATCTCAATACAATTTGATATCTCCTTGTGGTTTACCGGGAAAATGCGAATCGGCATGTTGCCATGGTACCTCAGTGGTTAGAGCACCGGATGGAGACCACGAGATCCGTGTTTCAAATTCCGGCTATAGCAATGAATTTTTCAGTCGCCTGTTTCTATCTTTCCAACCTTTCTTGTGTGAAAGAACAATTAATTCCACCTTCATTTAATTTAAGCTTTTTTGGTTGTTGATTGGCTATTTATAAACCGTCTCAAAAATTACATTATTGTTGCTCCAAGAATTATTAGTAGCATTATTAAACTTTCCAATTCATTATTGCCTCAAGGTTAGCTCATTGTTAGCAACTTTTGACCTATATTCTCACAGTTCCTATATTATTAAATTACATAATACATTCACATAACGTTATTAAACATGTACATAATAATATAAACAAATACAATGACAGTCATATACACTTTTTATATATTGTTACATACACATATTGCTTTAAAGCGGGCTGTTATTGAATTTATATATTATATAATTAGACTGAAATCATTTAAGTGTTAAAAATACTGCCTCAATTTAAAACCGTTCTTTATTCAGCAACAGCAACTAAGATGAAATTTTCAGCCAAATTGAGAGAAAGCAGTATTTCTAGACAGAATTCTATAAGTGAACAATGCAGTAATTACTAAAGCTCATCATGTGTTAATGATGAACGTATAAAGGTGCCATTCCGTTTTTGTCTGATGTTCAAATACTAGACACTTCGTTAATTCCGTTTGGTTTTACCATAGCGACTGCTGACACAGCGTTCGTCTTGCTCCTTACATCTTTTCTGCCGCCATGTTTAAGTCTTCCTTTCCTTACCCATTCTATTTCCACTTATCTTTCCCTTGTCATGCTTCCTTCCGTTTTTGCGACCCGCATATCTAGAGGAAAGTGTTGGAGTAACGGCCTCGCCCCAAGTTAAAAGAGAACCCCCACACCAGCACCATTATCCAGGGCGGGCTTTGCTGGAATCCTTCCAAACAGTCCACGCTTGATTACTGTCATATGTTTACCAACTGATAAGAAAAACTTTCCCCAGAGGAGTTAGCAATAATCCAGCTATATTGTTGCTTTTTATTCGTCCACTGGCGAAATAATTTCGATAAGCAGATTATTTCCCTTGTGTCCAGCCAGATTAACTCATCACGTTTTTTCATAAGCCTTCTTGGTAAAACCAGTTATGTTACTATCTCTACTATCTGCCGACAGTAAGGGGATGAATTGCATTCCACACAAAAATTTTACTGGAAACACACACTTTTAGGCCCCTTGATTTGAAAAAATTAAAAAAGCATTATTTGAAAAAGGTCTGTGTATCTGTGATCAGCATAAAGGCTGGGTCACAAGAGCCCGAGAACGGTAACCAAAACGGAAACGTGAACGTCAAGTAATACGTATGGCGTCTCACGATTAAAACCCAGTAAGGGAGAGGGGGGCATGCTGACACAAATTTTAAGTTTTATTTTATTCTTGATATGGTACTGTTCTTTAAGTTTCTTTAACGGTATCTATTAATAATTGCGTCATTATTTTACGGCCACTTAAAGTTCAATGTTTCAACTTTTCAAACCATTCCGTAAAGAGTCAACCTACACCACCTAGGAGGCAGGTTGGCACAGGATGTGGAGTAAATTGGCTACATAATATTTAAATGGAAAATACGTGTTTTAAATAATTTATTAAACACAAATATTATGATCACGTTATTAAGAATACCTCAGAAATACAGGGTGGACCTTTTAAGTTGGGACTGTACAATATCTCCAAAACTACCTAAGCGTTGTAGAAATAAATGTCTTCAACAAAATTTTAAACGTCATTAATCGTGTTTTACTTGGAGGCCGTTGTAATGGTCATTTTAGGGTCAATTTAATTTTTTTTTAAATGGGAACCTACCATTTTATGTTGTTTTCGTACTCCTCATAAAAAACTAAACAACATTTTGAAATTGTTTTTACTCATACGTAAATAACAAAAAAATGCTGAATGGCTGTGTACGAAGAGCGTAATGAATGGTCATATGAAAGTCAAGTTACGTTTCGTAAATTGGGAACCAATATTTGTTTTATTTTATTTCCTTATTCCTCACGCGAAATAAACATGTTTTATAAACCACTTTCTAATGAAAAAACAACTTAAAAAATTTAGGTTCCCGCTTAAAAAAATTACATTGTCCCTAAAACGACCTTAAAACGTCCTCCAAACAAAACACGAAAAATGGCATTTACTTTCCCTCCTAACATCAAGTAACTTTTATCAAAGACATTTCCTTCTACAATGCTTATTTTTGGAGACATTGTACAGTTTTAGCTTAAATAGTCCACCGTAGTGGACTATTTAAGCTAACGTAGTTCATCGTAGTAAAAACACCTAACACAGTGTAACGTTTTTTAAACATATCAGCACGTCCTTAAAGTAATATATAACGTCCAAAGTTAATTAAACGGCAATAATAACACGAAACACTGTACACAAATTAATCGAAAATGTCCGAAAAACAATTTAAATACACAAACTGCAGGTTGCTATCAAAATGCCAAGTTGCCCCTGGTCTACTTGTTTTAATGGAACCTCGATAGAGCAATCAAGAATAAGGAATTAAAATACTTAAAATAGCAATAAATAAAGCCATTTAAAATCACTTTCAAACAAAATATTTAGAATTCATTTTATATTTGATATGTACCCAGGAAAAAGAATTCCCCATGAAGTTAATATTTACTAACCTCGCGGTAAACACAGTTTCACGGCTTCCCTCCACTACAACTTGTCACAAAGGATTTCGCTTCCCTGGGACGTGTATTTAGAGACAAGGAACAGTATGTCTGCATTCTACTGTAATGTGTTGACTCAGAGGTGAAATAAGAGCCATATGCCAACTTACTCCTGTAACCAACCTTCCCCCTCCCCTCACCCTACAGGTTAAACGGTAAGCATTGTTGCTGCATGTACTCGCAACTTTGGTTCTCAGTTGCGATTGGTTTACCAATTTAATGTCATGTTGTGAATGATACCTCAACAAATAAGTGAAAATCTCCACTGCTACATAAGGCTATTGTAATATATTTAATTCTCACCTGCACTTTATATATCCTTTTTATGTTTTTAGTATTTCGAAATTCTCTTTCACAGACATAAAAATATATATTATCAAAGAAATATAGAGATATAAAACGATAAAAGCTTTAATTTGGTAGAATATCTCAATGTTTACCCATGTCAAGATTACATTCAGCCTGAGTGAAACGTTTTCAAACAGCAAAAAAATAACGACACACCTAACTCCGTTAGCTTTGTTCCATCATGTTGCGTTAACCTAGCGTATTTTTGTTCCCCCAACAGTTTTGCTTTATGTTTTGATGGCGTTCTAAGAGGTCCTTGCATTCGTTCCTTTTTTATTCTATACATTACCGTTTCTGAATATCAGGTAGCCTTAGCTGTTTCTTCAGCTGCCTTACTAACACTTCTTAGTTTACCAACATTTCATTCCTTCCTCCACAACTATAAATATTTCGTAAAATATTAAATAAATAACCTACATAACGCTACACATTGTATAAATTTACACACTTCCTTACAACTGGTGTTAACTTGTCTTCAACATCGCACCTGGTGACTGTTAACTGAATAAATGGATGAATTTTGTTTATCATACACAATGAATGGAAGAAGTTACAGGATTCCGACTTCTTTTAAAAACTGCCCACAACCCTACTCAACATTTTCTCTTGCTTTGTCCCTGTTGTAAACCGAATAACATAATAGTTTCTCGCTGCTGACATTCCTACTGCACAGGTGTAGAATGTTCCTAAAATATTTAATTTAAAAAATTATAACACTCATATTATTAGAGATAGAGAATTTAAACAAGGCAATACACTCTAGTTTATTCTAACTAAGAAACAAATATAGCGACGTTCTGCCCTTTAGTTTATTAGTTACGCGTGGTAACAATATAATCAGCAAATATAGAACTTTCACTGAAAAACATGTTTTATTTAGAAATTTGGACCCACAGAAATTTATAAAGGCTCTAAAAGCAACATAATCTCATAGAGGAAAATATTATTCATAGGATAATGTGTTCAAAGCTGAAAATTATACTAAATGGATATTTACACCGTGTTATTAGCAACTTGGCGAATTTCATCAACTTGAATTTCGTTGGAAATTAGGCTCATTGAATCCAAAAAAATGGCATTTTTACTTTCTCTACTACGTATAGTAAGTACAGACAACATCGTATTCTCCCAAAAATTCGATATGCATATTTCACAGGAAATACATGTTTTGAGGCCCCCTGAGTAAAAAAAAACATTTTAGAAAAGGGTCCGTGTGTGTAACTGTGAACAGCATAACCCAGAAACGAAAAGTCGGATAAGTAACCAAACTTGGTACTTACGTTTAGTATCTTTCAAAGATGTGACATGAAGATTTTCAAAAATCCTCCCATCCCAAACTACCCCTTATATGGAACATTTTCCGAAAATGTTTGATTTTCTCAAAAATGTCTCTAAGGATTTTGATTAAAATATTATACGGTTAAGATATTTTTATGGAAAACGAAGCGTATATCTTGAATTTTCTGGAAATGTCCCCAAAAGTCGTCTTCATTGTGAATGGCTTTTGCATAACTGGTAAACCGTAAAAGATAGACAAAAGTTTACTGCACAGAAAATATAGATCTTGTTAAAACATAAAATTTATGTCATTTTTTGTGCAGTGAACCATTTCTAAGATATTCCTAGTTAATTGTTTGAATTTTCCAATACTTATCATTTTCTCAAATGTGAACTCGTTATTTTTTATATTTTTTTCGGGAAATGATTATATTGATTAATATGAAGTAGATGCAGAATAAGCGTTTGTAAAAGAGTTTGTACGAGACTAGAGAAAATCGTGAATGCAACGCAATTATAAAAAGGCTGTGTATCTGTGAACAGCATAAATGCTGGTTCAGAATAGCCTGAGAACGGTAACCATAACGAAACAGGGACGGGAAGCAATGCAGCATATAAAATGTTGATTCACAACAACCCGGTAACGAGAACGGGAATGCATGTTATGGTTTCGTCCAGTTTTTCAACTGTCCCCATTTTCTTTCAGTCTTACTATCACTGTTCTAAGTTCTTATCTGTTCAGCTTCACTGTGAGTTCACTTTACCAATAGCACTTCACTCAGGTGAACTAGTTCAATTATCCGTAGTTCACTTGCCTCATGACGCAACCTCTTCACACGGACGGTTCACTTCACTCGGGAGTCGAACACAAGTCCTCCACAACTCGTCGCTCCGCGGTAACACCCGCTGCATGTCACAGAAACCTTTACCAACTGACCGACGCGACACACTCTACTGTCGCCACTCCTCACCTGTGACTCGACACACACTCCACTCTATCTCACTCGACTAGCAATGACTTCTCACCTCGCACACTGACTCAATCAACACCACTCTGTCGCATATCGACTGCCTCACAACTGGCACCAACTGAATGTCCGCGAGAGCGCTCGCTTATATACGCATTTCCATAGAAGGTTCTCGAAACTTCTAGAACTATTTCGACACACTTTCTGGAGGAAGGGGGAGATAAAGCTTCCAGAAAGTTCTAGTTATCTCCCATAGCGTGTCCGGTGTTTACGCTGGAAGGAGGCGTTATCGTTGTTCACTCGGATCGCTCGACGCCGATCTCCCGATAACTTTGGCCATAGCCAAGGAGAGAAGTAGAGAAAGTTGAGGCAGTATTTTTAACACGTAAATTATTTCAGGCTAATTATATGTTTATATTATTGTATACATGTTCAATAATGTTATGTGAATATATTACGTAATTTAATAATGTAGGAGCTGTGAGAATAATAGGTTAAAGGTTGCTAACAATGAGGTAACAATGGGGTAACCTTGAGGCAATAATGAATTTGAAAGTTTATCAATACTACTTGTAATTCTTGGAAGCAATAATGTAATTTTAGTGACAGTTTAAATAAATAGCCAATCAACAACCAGAAGAAGCTTTAGTTAAAGGAAGGTATTCTATTGGACTAGTTTTAGCCAATCAGAAACTGAAATATAGCAAAATTTACAAATCTGTAAGTCAGTTGCTTGTAGTTAGTGCTCATAACTGGACGCGTTGTTTGCAGGCAGTGTTCCTAACCGGACGCGAGACACGTCCTCGAGAAATTTAATACGTATTCGTGTGAGATGATAATAGTTTTACGTGTTAAAAAGTGCAAGTAAGAAAGTCAGACAAAAATCTCACAGCTCTCTCTCTATATCAGTGAAATGTTCTTTAAATTGTGTCAAGCATTAATAAATGTAGTGAAGTAAAATTATAATCTGTGTAAGCCTACATTCTTCAGTCGCACCACAACCCTAGAGAAACATGTCTCTAACAATAATACTGACGTAGCCGAGGCAAACATAAATATATAATATTTAAAGAAACAGTCAAATTACAAAGTTAATATTTTTGAATTTTGGGCTACCGGGTACCATAAGTGCGGTTGCAACTACTTCAAGTTCGGCTCCCCAACAGTTGAAATATAATACAACTCCTTCAATACAACCTACTTCAAATTGACGCCCAAAGCGTGGTGCAAATAAGGTAAAGAAACTATCTACTTCAAAGTCATGTGAGTGTAACACATCAAATTTGCTTTAAAGTTCCCCCCGTAAATAAAATCGCATACAATTAGATCAGGGTATCTTGAGGGCCATAACCCTTTACTAATTACCCTATCTTTAAAGACTTCCTGCTCTTCAGTATCTTTTGTTTTACAAAACATCGCAATGTAAACAGAACTACGCTTCATGAGAGAAGACTATTAAGTGTAGATCAATTACTCTTATCATTCACATTTCGTAAAATCCAATTACAGAAATTTATCTGATGATCAAATGAAAAACAAAAGGTATGTAACAAACCTCACACACTAGAAGTACTAAACGAAAACATCTGCCGAGAAGTACGCTCAATTTCGTATATTGAAACCTCAAGTGTAAATGAAATTTTCCTGAAAACATGCCATAAATGTTGTCGGGAGTTTGAGTCGTAGCGGCCGGCGCGCAAGCCGCCATGAGGTGGCCACAGTGTGAAAGAAAAGAATTGTAGTAGAGACTGTAAAATCTTCAAGTTTATAGCATATCTAAGACTCTTTTAATTCCATTTAAAAATTTACACCAAAGCATAGGGTAGTTGTACTCGGTGGGATAAACTTGCGACGGATGTGTTTGTGGATTGTTTTTTCTGACGATATGTATGTGTGGGTGGGTTATTAGCTGCCAAGATGTAGTCTCGGCTATAAGCTCTTATCTTAGGTGTGGCCACGCAGGTGGATGAATGGACACTGATTATTGACAGTTGGCTTTACTGAATAAAACTGACTTTATCAGCTGTTTGCACTTGGCTTCACTAATTATTTACACTACTTTATTAACTGTTAACACTTTACTTATTATAAACGCGACGTCGTTGCCACTCGCCAACCCCTTAACACTGAGGCAGTGTATTTAACACTTAAATAATTTCAGTCTAATTATATAATATGTAAATTCAATAACAGCCCGCCTTGAAGCAATATGTGTATGTAATAGTTTGTAAAATGTATCTAACAATCATTGCATATGCTTATATTATTGTATACATGTGTAATAATGTTATGTAAATATATTACGTAATTTAATAATGTAGGAGCTATAAGAATAATAAGTTAAAAGTTGCTAACAATGAGGTAACAATGAAATAACCTTGAGTCAGTAATGTGTAAGAAAGTTTAACAGTACTACTTGTGATTCTTGGAGTAACAATAATGTAATTTTAGTGACAGTTTATAAAATAGCCAATCAATAAACCAGAAAAACCTTTAGTTAAATAAAGGTATTCTTTTGGAGTCGGATTAGCCAATCAGAAATATAAATAAAGCAAAATTTACAAATCTAGAAGCCAGTTGTCTGCAGACAGCGTTATTAACAAGGCGCAAAAGGTTTCCTCAAGAAATAAAATACGTTTACGTGTTAAAAAGTGTAATTAATTAATAAAAGAATCTCACAGCTCTCTATCAGTGAAGTTTCATAAAAATCGTATCAAGCAGTAATAAAAGGAGTAGTATAATTGTAATCTGTGTAAGCCTACATTCTTGTCGCATCACAACCCTGCCAAGATATACATGTCTCTAAAATAAATACTGACGCAGCCGGGCAAACGTAAATATTAAATATTTAAAGAAACAGTTTAATTACAAAGTTAATATTTTTTAAACTTGGGGCAAAGTTGAAACAGTTGAAATATAATACAACTCCTTCAATATAACAATACAAACTACTTTCAAATTGGCTTCCATGCGTGGGGCAGAAACACCTTTTTCAACACGCCTCATCCTTTTCTATACAAATTTTGTTATAAGCGGATGACTTAGAGCAGCAAGCAGAATGTTAATCTTGCAAATGCGCAAGTTTCATCCTCACCCTCCCTTTTATACAAAACCAGCTATAACGCTTACAAACGCTATTTTTCCCGGGCGTTTAGATACATTGAATCTCATTCGCTCATTTATATGCACTGCCGTTTGTGAAAATTGCAACACCAAGAAAGAATTTCCCGAATAACTCCAAACTTGGTGGAAGTGTAGAAGAGTGTGCAAGCGATAAGTGATTAGGTTTGCAGAGAGATGGGGTACACGTAGGCCGAGCAAGCCCACTCGTGTCGGTCCGACAAGGTCAGTGCAGAGCTGTTAAACAAGGTGGAAACAATAAAATGAATGCCAGTAACCCTCGTGGACGTCAAAGGGAGCAATATCGGCATGTGAGTGAGTTTGAACGGGGCAGAATGATCGGTCATTCGTGACATTCCGGTTCGTACAGTGATGTGTGTGTGGAAGCAGTGGATAGATGAAGGTCGTACGCAGTGAAGAGCGGGTACTGGACCACGGAACATGACCACAGCACGGGATGACCGTCATCTTGTCCGCATGGCCATAACGGACCGTAAAGCTTCATCCACAGTGTCGGCTCGAAGCAGGAGCACTGCAACAGGTGTGATCTTTTCTGCATTAACGGTCTGCTGCAGGTTGGACTGCTTACATGCATGCCATTACGTCGGCTTCCATTGTCTAGAAACCACAAGCTCCTTCGACTGCAATGGGCACGTGAACAGTCACTGGGGTACTGAGTGGCAAAATGTAGTCTTTTCGGACGAGTCCCGCTTCAGCGTGTCCTACGGTGACGGTCGCATACTTGTCTTGCGGTACCGTGGTGAGCGCAACCTCGAGGGATGCATTGTTAAGCGGCATAGCGGACAAGCACCAGGTGTGATGGTTTGAGGCGGCATTGGTTACAACAACCGGTCTCGCCTCCTACGAGTTGAGGGCACTTTGAACAGCAACCGGTACCTAACGGTGGTTGTAAAGCCTGAGGTACTCCCCCCGCTTCAGGCATCTCCACAGGTCACATTTCAACAGGACAATGCCCGGCCACATATTGCGAGGAATATACAAGCCCTCTTCGAAGAGCGACGGGTACCATTGCTTCCCTGGCCTGCACGTTCGCCTGACATGTCACCCATCTGGAATATGGTTGGTCGGCACCTGGTGCGTCACGGTCCTCCAGTAACCAGCGCCACGGATTTGTAGGCTCGAATGCAAACTGCATGGAGGGAAATCCCTCAGAAACTTATTCAGTACCTTTTTGATTCAATGCCATGGTGTATAGCAGCTCTAATTGCAGCGCATGGAGGTCACACCAAATACTGAATATTAGTGCTCAAAGGTCCTGTATAGATTTGAAACGTTTATCATTTGTTACTTGTCATGTACCTAATCTTTGAATTCATGCGTTTCCTACTTGATGTTTTAATTTTCACAAAGGGCAGTGTATTTTAAATCTGCTTCATCTATGCTTATTGGCTAACGTGGGCACACATTTTTGGAAAAGCTCTGTTATCTCGCATCCCCCGTATCAACGAATTTTCAAGCCATCTGGAAAGTGTCATATCTCTCACCCCACTTGTTTTGTCCATCCGTGTGTCCTGTTGAAAGAGGCGTGTCCAGTAAGTCAGCCTAGTGACGCCACTAGATTCCAGCTTTATACTTACGTTTAGTTTCTTATAACTAAAACATCCAAACAATTCTATAACTAAATATTGTGCCAAAATGACCCTTCCCGAAGAAATCTACTTTAGGCGACTGGGCTGTACTAAAGGAAGGCTGACATGTACGGGAACAGAAGTGAAACGACTATGGCAGTGGTTCTCAAGCAGACGACAACAGCAAGAAAGGTCGCAGTTATTTTGAGTCACGCTGTACGTCAGGCGATTGTGGTCGTCGCCTGCGCAGGCGCCAGATCAGTTCCAGCTTGCTTCAATGTGCTGTCCACAAGGCTGATCAGTCTTTCTTCGACGGCGAGCTAGGTTACAAAGAAAACAACAGGACAACGTTTAGATAGAAGGCATTCTGGACGGTATTTCTAAATTCAGTTTTGGCTTAACGTATTTAAAATTCTCTTTAGTAATTCTTTACCGGGAAAAGATTGATCGTCTGAACTATAGACTTATTGCTGTTAGTTTAGAAAATATATCAGTAAATGTGAGAGCAGGAAGCAATTCTGTAATTATTGTAATTTAATTTAAAGCATTGAAGCCGTAACGAATGTAAAGAATGGTGAACGAATAAGGGCTTTGTAAATTGTAATTATCTGTGTTATTGAAGTATCAGTTTATTAGATGGAAGAAATTTGGCTTGTTAACTAATTTATGGAATATATTTTCAAGTAGGAATCCGCCATTATTCCTAATTTAATCCACTTCCTCTTGGGTCAAAAGACCACGTTTCAATATTTACACATGTAAATCACTATGTATACAATATGCATATAATATGTATACAATATGTAGGTATATATGTTCCGTCTCACACTCCATTATTACAACGATCCGAGCAGGCGGACAGTGAATTCGAATGCTAGCACACTCATTACTTTCGCCAGGGAGGGGGCGTGAATATCGAGCTAAACGCTTGTCTCTGATTTGCACTCATTAACTGCAAAATCCTCCTGTGCAGCACAGCAGGGTACTCCCTAATTTGGAACGTTTAAAGCCACAGAATTGCATGAACTCCATTACTTTTCTTCTTAGTTCAGAGAACGTGTCAAGATTTTGGAAGAGAGCCTCACAAAATCCCTGGGAAGCCTTCTCTGGAGAAGGATTAATAAGCTATCTCGGTTATACTATATCCAACGTTCCGCTTACAATATTTAAAGATTTTCGTCCTTACATATAAAAGTCAAGTTTTAAATAGGTAATATTCATGCAAATCCTGGTCCAAGGTTTGGTGGATATGGTTCCATCTTCGCGGAAGTTAATACGAGTTTTCCGATAACGTCCCCCCGCCCTATTTCTGTCCCAGGAGTGAGAATGGTATATCTTTTTCCGTTATGTCCCGTCTTCTGCGTGAGACTTCGTGTTTCTAGGTTAACGGGATGTGCAGAAGCACGTGGAAGTAGAGATAAATGTTTTGGTCTTTGTTAACTTTAACTTAAGATAAGGCGCGGATAACTATAACCGAAATGTTTACGATAATTCTCGATTTTTTATGAATGATCGATACTGAATGTTAGGTATGATCGGCTTCCTTGATGCCAAAAATAGCCTTTTTAAAATGTGTGTATGTATACAGGGTGGACCATTTAACTTGAGACTGTACAATATCTCCAAAACTAAGCGTTGTAGACAGAAATGTCTTTGATAAAAGTTGCTTGATATTATGGGGAAAGGTAAATGTCATTAGTCGTATTTTGTTTGGAGGACGTTATGATGCTCATTTTAAAGTCAAATTAAATTGTTTAATAGGAACCTACATTGAGAATGTAGTATTCTCATTAGAAAATTGGTTATAAAAATCTGATGTGTTCACTCACTACTTTCTCTACTCTTGTACAAGTTATTTTATAAACGCTTATTCTCCATATACTTCATGTTAATCGAGATAAACATTTGCAGAAGAGCTGGTTGCTAAGTGGAGCATTCCATTCTCTTTGTATGTCCAGGACATAAAAATGAATAACGAATACCCATTTGAGAAAAAGTATTGGAAAATTTAAGCAATATCTTGAAAATGGTTCACTTAACAACAAAAAATGTATATGACATAAATTGTGTATTTCAACGCGATCTACATTTATTGTGTAGTAAAATTTTGTCTATCTCTTATGGTTTACCAGTTATGCAAAAGTCGTTCACAATGAAGAATGCTTTTGGAGACATTCCCAGAAAATTCGAGATATACATTTTATTTGTCATAAAAGTATCTTAAATATATGATATTTTAATCAAAATCGTTAGAGACATTTTTGAGAAAATTAAAATTTTCTAAAAATGTTCCATGAAAAAGGTAATCTGGGGTGGGGGAATTTTCTTGAAAACCTTCGTGTCGCATCTCTGGAAGATACTGAACCTAAATACCAAGTTTGGCATTTATCCAACTGTTCGTTTCTGAGTTATGCTGTTCACAGACACACACGCGGACATGTTTCCAAAAATGCTTTTTTTGGATTCGGGGGTCTCAAAACATGTATTTCCGGTAGAATCTCGGTATCGAATTTTTGGTGGAATGCAATATTTCTTCTACTTACTATATGTAGTAGAGAAAGTTAAAGGCAGTTTATTTTGTAATGAGGAATAAGGAAACAAAAAAGTGTTGGTTTCCAATTACGAAACATAAGAGACCCTGAAATAACCTCCATGTATGGTCCAACCATTCATTGCGGTCTTCGTTCACAGCCATTGAGAATTTTTGTTGTTATTTACGTTGGTGTAAGAACAATTGTAAAATGCTTTAGGTAAATGTTGTTTACTTTTTATGGAGAGTAAGAAAATAACATAAAAGGTAGGTTCCCATTTAAAAAGATTAAATTGACCGTAAAATGACCATCACAACGTCCACCAAATAAAAGACGATTAATGACATTTACTTTCCCCCATTCAATTAACTTTTATTAAAGACATTTCTTTCTACAACGCTTAGTTTTGGAGATACTGTACAGTCTCAACTTAAATGATCCAAGCTGTATATGTGCAGCAGCGAACCGTGAGTAAACATTTTGGGCGTTCATAAAAATTTTAGGGTCAGATAACTCACTAAAGGTGAAATACTAGGGCGATAATTAAATTTTTACGTTATTTTTCTACAAACGGAATTTGTTTATATTTGACAGCTACTTTGTAAGTTTTTACAGGTTAATTGCGTTGCAGTTTGTTCGATTTGGTCGAACATTTTTTTAACTATCATCATTTAAAGAGTTTGCGTTCACCCAAAAATGAATTTACTAGAGAACATTTCCAGGCTATGACTTTTTATGATTTCAAATCGTCACTAACGGCTAAACAATCTGAAGATCGGCTTACAAATGCATTTGGTGAAGTCCCATCTAAGGCAGAAATTTATAATCGGTACAGCGAATTCAAAAAGAATCAGTTTTATCTTAGTGGTGAATTTCATGAAGGACTCCCACGAACTGTTGTTACTGATGAAAATATTGCCGCTGTTCGAACAATGCTTGAAGAAGATCGACAGATATTTTAGAATTTATTCGGGTGATATTGGGAATTGGCATGAGTCAAATCCAAAACATTTTACATTAACAGTTAGACTTGAGAAAACTTTGTTGTCGATGGATTCTACATAAACTGACCTCCGATTAAAAAAGCGCATTGATTGGTGCAGGACAACCCTGGAAAAATTCCAAGGTGGCACTTCAAATTTGGTTTGGAATATACAGAGTGAGCCAAAAGACTCCGAACCGGCTGCACGGAGTTTTTCCTGTCCGCGTCCTCGACGCTCATTGCTGTCTTCCGCTATCATAGAAAGGCGCGGATGAAACAATACAACAATTTTAAACCTACTTTTAAAGGCTTTACTTACCAACTTTATGAAAGGAGATGCTGAAACTGGCCACCGTCGTTGTCCATACATTTTTGGCGCCTCTTTAGGGAACTATCCATAACTCGCTGTAGTTCACGTTGAGAAATTTCCAGGCGGATATTTTGTTTTAATTCATCCAGGGTGTGTGGGTTTGTCTTTTAAAATGTATGTTTTAAGTTACCCCGGAGAAGTATTTTATAACGATATTACCGGCTGCGCGTGGTTTTTCACTGGGCGTGTGGAAATATGATAACGCACTGCTGCTATAAATAAAGTTACGCTCTTGTGGTTCTGATGTGCAATGTGAAGTGCAGTTTTGAGTTGACGGTGATGTGATGTAGTTCAGTTATTACGAGTTATTTAATATTTTGTCCTGTACTTAGTCACAAAGTATATTATGGCTCATATGTTTTCTACTGCACAGCGTCTATTTATTTATGATTCATGTGTGTTAACTCGGTCAGCTCGCCAAGTGAAAGTAAGATTTGCAGAAAGGTTTCCGGGTGTAAACGTTCCAGGCCATTCAACAATATCATGAACTTTACAGTAAATTTCAGGCCACAAGAAGTGTTCAGGCTAAGAAATCTAAAAGACGGCATTCGGTTCTTACCAAAGAAACATTAGACGACATCGGTCATGATGGATAGTTTCCTAAAGAGTGCCAAAAATGTATGGACAACAACGGTGGCCAGTTTCAGTATTTCATTTCATAAAGTTGGTAAGTAAATCCTTTAAAAGTAGTTTTAAAAATGTTGTATGTTTTATCCGCGCCTTTCTATGATAGCATCAGACGACAACGAGCGCCGAGGACGCGGACAAGAAAAAAACCGCGCAGGCGGTTCGGAGTGTTTTGGCTCACCCTTTAGTTACTGGTGATGAATCTTGAATTTATTATGATCTTCAAAAGATAACTCAATCAGCAGAAGATGGTAACTAGTTATTTTTCTAAAACGGGCCATACTGTCGCTATAGCACTAGAAGATATACGCACCATTACTGCCGATGGGTACACAAATGTCTGTTTACCGTAATTTTTTAAAAAACTTCGTAAACGCCAAAAAGAAAAATAATATTACATCATGACAATCCAACATTGCATACAGAAAAATTGAGTATCTGGATGCTCTATAGGTCAGCAGCATGGACACCCACCATACAGCCCAGACCTAGCACTTTGTGATTTCTTTTTGTTTCCAAAAATTAAAGATAAAATGCACGGAATTACTTTTTCGTCTCAGATAAATCAGTGGAACATTATAAAATCTGGTGGCTGAAGTACCTCAAGAAGAGTGGCATCATTGCTTTTAGAACCGGTTTCATCGAATGCAAAAATGTTATTGATGTTTTAAATGTTATAAAACTAATCCTTGTTTGATTTTCTAAAAATTGTTCAGCTCCCCTCTCTTAGCATCTGCTACATAATAGTAATGATAATGAACAAATTGATATAACTGTAGTCCCTCCCAACAGCAATAATAATAATAATAATAATAATAATAATAATAATAATAATAATGCATAATTTTCCCATTAAAGAAACGATTGTTTCTGTGGATGTTGTTGTGTACATAACCAAGCATAGCACTGTAAGACATGAACGAAGTCAAGTGTAAGTTTAATTGTAGTTGACATGATCTAAGGCTCTGGAACAAGTGGGAGAAGTTTCCGCGCTCGTGCAGCTACTGTATTGCCCTAATACAGGCACTGTCTGGCACAGTGTGCTATCTAGTGGCATTAACGTAAAATTGTAGTGATAGTATGGAAACAGCCTGGGAGAAGCTTTATGTGCGTCGTCAAGGTAATTACGTCATACAAGTAGCGCATGCGCAGAAGCTCCTAAAAACGTATACAAGTCCAGATGTGCCACCGACCCTGTTGCCACATTTCATTGAGTTCAGAAGAGTAACGCAGTAGATTTAAACACCGTATTTAAAACTTAGTTATCACATATACGTTACGGATGGGCAGAAAATAATATAACAGTTACCAAAGTAAGGAACACAACTAGTTATCGCGTTAATGGTTACTGGATAAACGAGACGGTTTCCGAGCCTGGATGGCATCATTCACTACATGTGCGCTGCATTGAGATCGCTTATTGGCAACTAATTATCTCAACTCGTTTACAACTTGAGTCATCCTCGCACGGATTTGTAAGTACACATTTATTTCGGCGCACTGCTTATCGCTTCGAATGTAGGTCACAGATGACAGATGCATTAAGATGGTTATCCATATACGATTATAGGCGTTTGTATACATCGCGGGTAGATTGGTATGAATAAACAATTAATGCTGTTTAGTATTAAAACGTGCGTGATCTGCTACGCTCAAACAACGACATCGTTCATATTGAAACGTAGGTAGATCTAATCGTTACTGGTAACCTTAAAACGATGTCACTGTGAAGGTTATAAGTCGATAATCATGAAAACGAATAACTAATCGTTACATGTGACCGTTAACGTAGTGTAACTGCGATAGTTATAACGTTACTGGAAAATAACTGTCACATTTCTATATACATCAAGTTTAATAGTATTCAAAGAAACCAATCATGTGTGTTTCATTCACATGACTTTCTCCACCTTCTATCACTTATTAGTGGATATATAATCTATTCTTATTAAAGTTTTTTTTTCTATCTACTTCATTTTAATCCAAATGAACAGCTACATTACATATTTCGTTATAGATACAAAGAGAACAGGGATAGTCAAATGTTTAAGAACTGGACGCTGTATGCTGACCTTAAAATTCCATGACATCGCGAGAAACAACTGAATGTTGACAGGACTTGAAGAGAATGACAGAAGTGTTGAACAATTCGAACTATTAATAAGGAATATCTCGGAAATGTCAAGATGTTATTTGAAATGAACTATGTGTTTTAGAGAGTTCTACATTTTTTGTGCAGTATGTTTTCGTCTATCACTTAACATTTATAACTTATACAATTCGTGGCCGAGTGGTTAGACCGCTCGCCTCCCACCGAGGCGGACCGGGTTCAATCCCAGGGACCTGCATGTGGGATTTATGGTTGACGAAGCGGCGTCTGGGCGGGTTTTCTCCGGGTTCTTCGGTTTCCCCTGCCATTCATTCCACCAACTGCTCCATCATCACCTTTCCTTTCATCCATTTCACTAACATTTCGCTTCATCCAATTCCTGCATCCCATACCAGGCATCGGGCTGATCACCCATCCTGGATGTTCTATCTGATCCACGAGTGTCTGCTCCTCGACGGGCCTCTGACCCCATGCACCCACCTGTAAGTCCTGGGGGGTGTAAGTCCTACATATGAGGAGGGTAAACAGATAATGAATGAATGACTGAATGAATGTTATCGTCTATCACTTAACATTTATAACTTATACAAGACTATACTAAATTCCTTTCTAATGATGTGGACATCACAGCCTATTCCCAGAACATTTATGATGTATATTTTATTTGTCTTGTAAATGTTTACAATATATAATATTTTAATTAAAATTGTTTTAACTACTTTTGAGAAAATAAAAGACTACGAAACGTTTTTCCACATAAATGGTACTTAGAAGTTGGGGACATTCTTCAAAATCTCCTTTTTAACATACTGAACTTAAATACCAAGTATTTATTTACCCAAATTTCGTTTTTGAGTTGTACTTTTTTTACTTCCTCTACTACGTATAGTAAGTAGGGGAAGTATTGCATTCCACCCAAAAATTCGATACCGAGATTTCACCGGAAATACATGTTTTGAGACCCCCTGAATCCAAAAAAAGCATTTTTGGAAACATGTCCGTGTGTGTGTCTGTGAACAGCATAACTCAAAAACGAAGAGTCGGATAAACACCAAACTTGGTATTTAGGTTCAGTATCTTCCAGAGATGCGACACGAAGGTTTTCAAGAAAATCCCCCCACCCCAGATTACCCTTTACATGGAACATTTTTCGAAAATTTTAATTTTCTCAAAAACGGCTCTAACGATTTTGATTAAAATATCATATGTTTAAGATATTGTCATGACAAATAAAATGTATATCTCGAATTTTCTGGGAATGTCTCCAAAAGTATTCTTCGTAATGAACGACTTTTTCATAACTGGTAAACCATAAGAGATAGACAAAATTTTACTACACGAAAAATGTAGATCGCGTTAAAATACACAATTTATGTCATACACATTTCTTTTATTGAGTGAACCGTTTGCGAGATATTGCTTGTTATTCCCTTAAATTTTCCAATACTTATACTTTTTCTCAAATTCGTTATTCATTTTTACTTTCTCTACTACGTATAGTAAGTAGGGGAAGTATTGCATTCCACCCAAAAATTCGATACCGAGATTTCACCGGAAATATATGTTTTGAGACCTCCTGAATCCAAAAAAAGCATTTTTGGAAACATGTCCGTGTGTGTGTCTGTGTGTGTGTGTGTCTGTGAACAGCATAACTCAAAAACTAACAGTCGGATAAACACCAAACGTGGTATTTACGTTCCGTATCTTCCAGAGATGCGACACGAAGATTTTCAAGAAAATCCCCTCACCCCAGACTACCCTTTACATGGAACATTTTTCGAAAACTTTAATTTTCTCAAAAATGGCTCTAATGATTTTGATGAAAATATCATATGTTTAAGATAATGTCATGAGAAATGAAATGTATATCTCGAAATTTCTGGGAATGTCTCCAAAAGTATTCTTCATTATGAACGACTTTTGCATAACTGGTAAACCATAAGAGATAGACAAAATTTTACTACACACAAAATGTAGATCCCGTTAAAATACACAACTTATATTATATACATTTTTTTTGTTGAGTGAACCGTTTTCGAGATATTGCTTGTTATTTCCTTAGATTTTCCAATACTTATACTTTTTCTCAAATTCGTTATTCATTTTTTTATGTCCTGGACATGCAAAGAGAATGGAATGCGCCACATAGCAACCAGCGATAAAATATTTGACTATCGCTTAAAAGCTACCATATTCTCCTTGCATCTACAAGAAAATTACAAATAAGATTGACATCTCGATATCTCGATTAATATGAAGCATATGGAGAATAGGCGTTTGTAAAAATAGATTGTACAAGAGTAGAGAAAGTCATGTGAGTGTAACACATCAGATTTTTTTTTATGTCCTGGACATGCAAAGAGAATGGAATGCGCCATATAGCAACCAGCGTTAAAATATTTGACTATCGCTTAAAACCTACTATATTCCCCTTGCATCTACAAGAAAATTATCAATAAGATTGACATCTCGATATCTCCATTAACATGAAGCATATGGAGAATAAGCGTTTGTAAAAATAGTTTGTACAAGAGTAGAGAAAGTTATGTGAGTGTAACACATCAGATTTTTTTACTCTGGGTTTCAAACATATTTCCGGTGAAATCTCGATATTGGATTTTTGAGTGGAATGCAAAACCTGCTATACCTACTATGTACGTGGTAGACAAAGTAAAAAGATAGAGATATTGGCAGATATGATTCCGTTATCTGATAGGATAATGCGGGCTTAGCAGGGAGTTCTAATGTTAGAAACAAACCATTATAGCCAACCATAATGATTCCGCAACATGTGTAGCCCCTGCAGTTCCGTTGCCTTGCAACTCGTTATCCACAGGCAGGCAACTTCTCCGACAGAAATGTGTTGCGGGCAGCATGATACGACAGGGGTTAGGAATTGAAAGAGAAAGTGCTGCGAGTATAAGATATGCATCAGACGCCGAGGTCCCTCATGAATACCAACAACAGCTGTGTGGCCGAGAAATTGATCCCTGTTAAACCCGGACACGGCGAACTCGGGCACGTTTTTCCGCCATCCCTCATGACCCCCCAGGATCAACCAACTCAACAGCTGCACAAAATGAATTGTCTGGGTGTGCCAAGTATAGACCTGGCACCCGCAACTATATTAAAGTCGTAATGATACAACAGTAATAAAGAAAAGTACAGTCATGCTAGAAAAACATGCGTGCTATACCCACATGAATTTCTCTAGCCGCTTGCGTTTATTACTTTCTCCACTATTTACCTACATTGAATAGAGGAAGTTTTGCTGTCCACCCCAAAATTCAATACTGATATTTCACTGGAAATGCACGTTTTGAGTCCCTAAATAAAAACTCTGATGTGTTACAATCATATGACTTTCTCTACTCTTGTACAAACTATTTTTACAAACGCCTATTCTCCATATGCTTCATGTTAATCGAGATGTTAATCTTATTGCTAATTTTCTTATAGATGCAATTGGAATTGGTAGGCTTTAAGTCAAATATTTTAAGAGTATTGGGAAATTTAAGGGAATAACAAGCAATATCTTGAAAAGGTTCAAGATATTTTCAACAAAAAAAAATGTATATGACATAAATTGTTTATTTTAACGCGATCTACATTTTTTGTGTAGTAAAATTTTGTCTATCTCTTATGGTTTACCAGTTATGCAAAAGTCGTTCACAATAAAGAATACTTTTGGAGACATTCCCAGAAAATTCAAGATATACATTTTATTTGTCATAAAAATATCTTAAACATATGATATTTTAATCAAATTTTTGAGAAAATTAAAATTTTCGAAAAATGTTCCATGTAAAGGGGTGGGTGGATTTTCTTGAAAACCTTCGTGTCGCATCTCTGGAAGATACTGAACCTAAATACCAAGTTTGGTGTTTATTCGACTTTTTGTTTCTGAGTTATGCTGTTCACAGACACAGGCACGGACTTGTTTCCAAAAATGCTTTTTTTGCATTCAGGGGGTCTCAAAACATATATTTCCGGTGAAATCTCGGTATCGAATGTTTGGGTGAAATACAATACTTCCCCTACTTACTATACGTACTAGAGAAAGTAAACAGTTTAGAAAAGTTCTATGTGTGTATGTGTGTGCGTGTGTGTGTGTTCTAGTGGTTGTGCATGTGTGTTATCAGCATAACTGTTATTACGCAATTATTGACGGGAAGATATAAATAATTAAATACATAAATGATAGTAAGACAGAAATAATTACAATAAATTATCGCGGTATATTAAATCAATGTGTTTGAGTTGAAGGATTTCTCCCAAGAAAAAGGTAATTAGCGAGTCATGCTAAGAAAAGTCATTAGCAACAGCTAAGAACGAACGCGCTGGGCATAATGCAGTTAGGTTATAAGTTCAGTACATTTGCAAAGTCGCTAAGCCAATTCTGTAAATTCAAAAAGTGAAAGGTTCCTAGATTCGGGCGAGCTATAGCATAGTAACAGTCAGAGACGCACATAAAGAAAGTTTAATATTAGCCCGGTGAGAAAGGAAAGTTGGTAGGCGGAGCTTGAATTAATATAAGTGAATGCAATCTAAATCAGAGACACTCTTTTCGTGCACATATCCGTGCATGCATTCCTCATTCTGGATACTTGTGACGACTCAAGTGTTATTTTAAGCGCTCAGTGACGCGCTTGTGTGAGTAAGGTTTAGCGGTAGACGCGAGCGGATTTGGCCGGTAAGCATTTTAACGACTCACGGCAAGTTACGCTTCTAGTTTCTTTTATTGCGGAAAGGTTATTTCAAACCGTAACTTTGATACTAATAAAGTTAGGAGGTATAATCATTCATTTATTCTTATAGTTTCGAGTGCTAGATTCATAACCAGTTTGATTCCTTATCTTCCAACGGTCTGCTATTCGCTTCAATAGCTCAAGTATTAGAACACATTGAAACTTTCAATCAATTTAACTGGTATTAACCTTCACATTACACTCACACATAGCCTGAGAAATTACTCATAGCTCTACACTGGAGCATCTGGCGTACGAGACAACAGAACGAGCTACGATATAACGGTAACAGCTTCCAAAAACTCTATCAACTCTAAAACACACAGTCTAATAAATATCAAACTTGGTATATAAGTTCGACATGAATTTTCAAGAAAATCCCCCACCCAAACTACCGTTTGTATTAAAAAGGTATTTCCTAGAAAATGGATCAACCGATTTTGATTAAAATGTAAAACCTTTAACGGATTTGCATTATGAACAAAATGTATGGGTGTTTTGAATTTTCTGAGAACATCCTGTAGAGTCCCACAATGGTTCACTGGACAAAAAAAATGTATATACGTTTATTGCGTGTTTTAAAAAGACGTGCTTTTTTGAGTAGTAAAATTTTGTCTATCTTTTACGGTTTACCAGTTATGTGAAAGTCATTCAGAATGAAAAAGACTTTTGGGGTCAATCCTAAGAAATTCAAGATATATATTTCATTTGCAATGAAAATATCCAAAACATACGATATTTTAATCAAAATTGTTAGAGCCATTTTTGAGAAATTCGAAATTTTCAAGAAGTGTCCCATGTAAAAGGGAGTCTGGTTGGGGGATTTTCTTGCAAACCTTCGTGTCGCATCCTTGGAAGATACTTCTCGTTTTTGAGTCATGCTGTCCATATGCAGACAGACAGATCACAGATACACACACGGACATATTTCCCAAAAAGCTGATGTGTTACACTCACATGACTTTCTCTACTCTTGTACAAACTATTTTTACAAACGCTTATTCTCGATATGCTTCATGTTAATCGAGATATCGAGATGTTAATCTTATTGCTAATTTTCTTGTAGATGCAAGGGGAATATGGTAGGCTTTAAGCGATAGTCAAATATTTTAAGAGCTGGTTGCTGTGTGGCGCATTCCATTCTCTTTGCATTACCAGGACAAAAAAATGAATAACGAATTTGAGAAAATGTATAAGTATTGGAAAATTTAAGGGAATAACAAGCAATATCTTGAAAATGGTTCACCCAACAACAAAAATATATGACATAAATTGTGTATTTTAACGCTATCTACATTTTTGTGTAGTAAACGTTTGTCTATCTCTTATGGTTTACCAGTTATGCAAAAGTCGTTCACAATGAAGAATACTTTTGGAGACATTCCCAGAAAATTCGAGATATACATTTCATTTATCATGAAAATATCTTAAGCATATGATGTTTTAATCAAACTCGTTAGAGCCATGTTTGAAAAAATTAAAATTTTCGAAAAATGTTCCATGTAAAGGGTAATCTGGGGTGGGGGGATTTTCTTGAAAACCTTCGTGTCGCATCTCTGGAAGATACTGAACCTAAATAGCAAGTTTGGTGTTTATCCGACTGTTCGTTTCTGAGTTATGCTGTTCACAGACAGACACACACACACGGACATGTTTCCAAAAATGCTTTTTTTGGATTCAGGGGGTCTCAAAACATGTATTTTCGGAAAAATCTCGGTATCGAATTTCTGGGTGGAATACAATACTTCCCCTACTTACTATACGTAGTAGAGAAAGTAAAAATGCTTTATTTGGATTCAGAGCACCCCAAAACATGTATTTCCGGTGAAATCTCAGTATAGAATTTTTGGGTGGAATGCAATATTTTCCCTACTTACTATACATAGTAGAGAAAGTAAAACAGATACAGAATAATAGGTGTCCATGGCAAGGATTAGTTATTACTTAAAAACGTGGCATATATATCGGTGCTTTATTTGTAAGTAAACTACTAGTGCTATCAAATTGCTGTTTCTTTGAATAGCTATTAATGTGTGTACAATCGTGTACATACTAGCAACACAGGGGATATTTGAAGTAGTTATTGTCTTTTACGTTGTTTGCACCACGCTTTGTGCGTCAATTTGAAGAAGTTGTTTGTTATAGGAGTTGTATTATATTTCAACTATTGGGAAGACGAACACTTGAAGTAGCTGCAACCGCACGTATGGTACCCGGTAGCCTGTCCCCCAATTTTTAAAAATATTAACTTTGTAATTTGACTGTTTCTTTAAGTATTAAATATTTATGTTTGCGGCGACTACGTCAGTATTATTGTTTTAGAGACATGGATATCTTGGCAGGGCGTGATGCGACAAGAATGTAGGCTTACACAGATTTTAAGTTTTAATTCACTCCTTTCTATTAATCCTTGACACAAATTAAATAGCACTTCACTGATATCAAGGGCTGTGAGATTCTTTTACTTAATATTTGCACTTTTTAAGACGTATACTATTTTCGTCTCACACGAATACGTAATTAATTTCTCGAGGACACATCTCGCGTCTGGTTATGAGCACTGTCTAAAAACAACACGTCTGGTTATGAGCACTGTTTGGAGGCAACTGAATTGATTTCAACCATCTAAACTTGTAAATTTCTGTATTTCAAGTCTCTGATTGGCTAATCCTACTCCAATAGAATACCTGCATTTAACTAAAGCTTTTTCTGGTTGTAGATTAGCTATTTTATAAACTGTCACTATAATTACATTATTGTTACTCTAATAATGACTAGTAGCATTTACACTTCCTTACTCATTATTGCCTCAAGGTTACCTCATTGTTACATCATTGTTAGCAACTTTTGACCTATTTCTCACAGCTCCTACCATTATTAAATTACGTAATGCATTTACATAACATTACTGAACATGCTTACAATAATATTAGCACATGCAATGACTGTTACATACATTTTACAAATTATTACATACACATATTGCTTCAAGGTGGGCTGTTATTGAATTTACATACATAATTTAACTGAAATCATTTAAGTGTTAATAATACAGCCTCATATTTTGTTAAAACGGGAGTAAGGCAACAGAAGAACATCGTAAAACCAGCATAAGTAATATGTTAATAATTCAGTAATATCACCTTATTCAGCAATCACGGAAACTGGTGCTAGCAAAGAGCAGGCTATTGTTATTGAATCCCATAAAGGAGTAGTAATAAGGGATTACATCCTTGCAATTGTTAAATTACAGACCCATACAATCGACGCTTTGTCTCTCGCATTTCTAATGCCAGCGTTTGCAGGCATTTAGCTAGCAAACAAATTGCAGACATGACAACCTCGAAAACCGTAAAATAACAATAAACAATGTCGTTCTAGAAGTGAGATCCTTACTCTCAGAAAATTAAGAATAATATTATCGAAGGTATGCCCTGTTACCTAATTCTGTAATTGTAACTAAACTACATAAGCATGGTATTTCACCTGCCTCTGCAAATTCATACATTAGAGCAGGAGTTTCTAATGAGCTTCAGAAGGCAAGTCTACGTAAAATCTAAAGATTTTGAGATGTTACCTGAATTTGAATATACCCACCTCCTATTGGATGCACCTATCTCCTGATACCCTAACTGTTTTCTGTGCAAGATGGATGGCCATCTTTCAAAACACTGTCAATACTCCTCTGACACTCCTCTGCAAAGAAATTCGCACTTCTGCGTACTTGTAGTAGTTTTACTTGATGTTATATTTATTTAACATTATTGTAGCCCCACGTTGTGGTGGCCAATTTGCGACGGTATTACTTATAATGTTTGTTTACATCACGTGTGTTGAAGCCATCTTGTGACGTCATTCATTTGTTCGGTTTGTAGCTCCATCTAGTGTTAGCAATTTGTGGTAGTATTAGTGTTTGGAAGAATTTTAAGTTTTGTTTACTGTCCTCCGGCTAGCTATTATGTCTCAGTCGAACATGTCTCTTGATCAGGGTTGTGTAAACGGAAAGGAATCTTTTATCCAAATATAACACTGATGAAGAAATTTGTTTTACACATTTATTGTCCAACACGTTAACTATCACATTTATATATTGATCTTAACACTCGCCAAACTGAAACTGTTATAATAACTTCATTACTAATCGCTCTTAATTCACGTACTTCAACTTTGTGTATAATTAACTTTATAATACTTTAGATTTTCGTAACTTGTGATTCTATAGCCGACGTATCTCATACAAATATTTTGACGAACTGACGAACTGAAGACGACGTGTAGTGCACAAAGAATTTTGATGAACTGAGCATGAAGGCGACGTGTAGTGTATTGAGATTTTCGATGAACTGAGCGACTGACTGACTTTACCTCCAACCTACCTTATTTATACTCCTTCATCCAGATGCGCCTAAAGATTATAACTGAGCTGCAATTGGCTAATAAAACGCGCCAACATTAGCGTCTATTTTAATATCCAATGAAAACCACGAATACATATGTTTTTAGGGAGAAAATATTCCAGAAGTTTCTCAACGGAAAAACGCGCCAACATTACGTAACTTCCTCGTTTCCAATAATGATAAACAGCTCACCCCCTCGCTGCATTATTGCGCGCTATTATTGACAGTTTCAGTAAGGTCGTATAAACTTACTTTTCAACAATAATTACATTCAACAAACATCTCAAATCAATGTCACATAAAAATGCATATTCATATTACAATCATCATTTACATTTAAGTAATTTGTGATACAAATTACTGCATCATATGCCCCACTAAAAACATAATTATAAACATTTACAACTTGTTTGGAAATTTTATAATTGGGTTTTTAGTCTCCTAAATCTTGGAACACACGCTATCACTTTCACTTAACACTTCACACGCATTTAACACACGACATGTTTTTCCTCTACCTTGCCACTACTTACTGGCTCTGGTTTAATGTGTTTTGACATTAATCTGACATTACAATTTTTATAGCAAATACTGTACCCTGAATTATTTAATGACTGTTTCAAAATGGTTTACTCTCTTATATTGTTGACAAAATTTAGGCATTCAAGAATTTTTGTAATTATTAAACATATTTATCAAAATATTCACCCTTTACATAAATATATTTACATCTCTTAAATCTAAATACTGTTTCACATGTTCTGTTTGCTACATAAGTATTTGTTGTTTTTTTTAAATTATTTTTACCCCATTTTTGTTGTTTTGTACTTTATATTCACACTACTCTTTGAATTATCTCTACGTACTTTTACTTTAATATCACATTAAGTTTCAATTTTTACATTTTTTATTTCAAATACTGTTACAGTTACTAAAAATTTAATTTTTTTTTTAAACATTTCTCTTTTCTCTTTTTTTTTAATTTATTTCTCTTTTCAAATGACATATAAATAATTAACCCTCTTACGTTCCAATACATTTCTCTGCAAGTCATCTTTAACTATCCAGCATTTACTTTACATCTCATTGCTATTTACCCTCCTGGATCAAATTGTGTGTGGCTAAACATTACTCGTAGCCGTATCCTAACCTTCAAATTTTTGTTCATGAATAACCTCTTGTATTCATATGAAATTTCGTCCCCTGATAACATTTGAAAACAATCTACAGTTTCTTGAACAACACATCTTTTAACAACTATCATTTTCAATTCTTCTACTATCTTTTTAATTTGAGAGTACTCTGACAAATCTGTACTAAACTGTACTGGACTGGAGTTTTCAATTTGAATATCTTGGTACTTGTTAATTTCAGAAATTAGCTTTTGATTATTTACAGGCAAAACTTTAACTTCTTCGTACAATTTATTTCTCTGCATTACTGACTCATTCTGTATTTCTGATATTTCCCCTCTGAAATTAACTTGCGCCTGATTCACATCTACATTCATAACCTCTTTTATCTCTCTTATCTCACTTGAAATACTACTCATTCCATTACCTGACTCTGTACATTCTACATTAACATGTTCACTTTTAGTATTAACCTCACTTTCTTTGTTACCTATTTCCCTGCTCATGTCCAACATTTTCTTTGAAACTTCTCCTATCTCACTTGCTATTACTTCCTCATTTTCATCTCTCATTTTTGGCATACTACTATCTAGCTTCGTAACTTTCTTTTCAATTTCTTCCCTGCTTTTATCTACTTTTTCCTCTAATATCTCATTTTTCCTACCAATAACTTCCCTGTTTTGTTCAAAGCTCCTACGAATATGTTCCCTTAATTCTCTCTTATTCTGATCTAGTTTTTGTTCTAAACTCCTATCAATATCTTCTCTTAATTCCCTATTATTCTTTTGCATATCTTCCCTTAATTTCTCATTACTCTTACCAATTTCTTCCCTTAATTGATCTGTAATACTCTTACCAATATCTTCCCTCAATACCCTATGACTCTTTTGCATATCTTCCCTGTTTTGATCTATTTTCCTTTCTAATTTCTCATTATTCTTTTGCATATTCTGATCTAATTTTTCACCAAAATTTCTCAACATTTCCATAATCATACTAGTATCAGAATTAATATTTCCTGCTGTTTTATTCTCACTTCCTGCACTAACATTTCCTCCATCAGATACTACATTGTTTAAGCTATATTCTGTATCCTGTATTGAATTACACCTAACTGTTACATTATCTCCCTCCATAATTATTTCTTCTGTATTATTAGTAGCCATTGGTTTCTTTATCCTGCCGCTCCTAAGGTACATTTAAAATTTTACACCTTTTTTTTAGAATAAAAATCACACGTTTCTAACCTTTCTGATGCTATCTGCTGATGTAGCTTTGATGTCCAGCATCCTGCCCCTCTCTCCTAGATTTGTATGTCGCTTCTGCGTTGTGTTATGATGAGTCCACGTCGTTTTGTTGTCCTGTAGTTTTGAATTTCCCTGTTGCCTTGTAATCTCGGAATTACGATGTCCGATCATCCGCGTAGTCTGTCGTTCCTTTTGTTGTTTCTGGAATCTGCGTCTTGTAGATCAATTCACTGCTCCATTCATTCCACATCCTGGTTAATTCTGCTACTTTCCTGGTTACTTTGCCCCTTTCCTGGTCATCGTGTTCCTTTCCTGGTTACTCTGCCCCACGTTCTGGCTGCCAATTTGTAGTATTTATGTTGTATTTATTTGACATTATTGTAGCCCCACGTTGTGGTGGCCAATTTGCGACGGTATTACTTATAATGTTTGTTTACATCACGTGTGTTGAAGCCATCTTGTGACGTCATTCATTTGTTCGGTTTGTAGCTCCATCTAGTGTTAGCAATTTGTGGTAGTATTAGTGTTTGAAAGAATTTTAAGTTTTGTTTACTGTCCTCCGGCTAGCTATTATGTCTCAGTCGAACATGTCTCTCGATCAGGGTTGTGTAAACGGAAAGGAATCTTTTATCCAAATATAACACTGATGAAGAAATTTGTTTTACACGTTTATTGTCCAACACGTTAACTATCACATTTATACATTGATCTTAACACTCGCCAAACTGAAACTGTTATAATAACTTCATTACTAATCACTCTTAATTCACGTACTTCAACTTTGTGTATAATTAACTTTATAATACTTTAGATTTTCGTAACTTGTGATTCTATAGCCGACGTATCTCATACAAATATTTTGACGAACTGACGAACTGAAGACGACGTGTAGTGCACAAAGAATTTTGATGAACTGAGCATGAAGGCGACGTGTAGTGTATTGAGATTTTCGATGAACTGAGCGACTGACTGACTTTACCTCCAACCTACCTTATTTATACTCCTTCATCCAGATACGCCTAAAGATTATAACTGAGCTGCAATTGGCTAATAAAACGCGCCAACATTAGCGTCTATTTTAATATCCAATGAAAACCACGAATACATATGTTTTTAGGGAGAAAATATTCCAGAAGTTTCTCAACGGAAAAACGCGCCAACATTACGTAACTTCCTCGTTTCCAATAATGATAAACAGCTCACCCCCTCGCTGCATTATTGCGCGCTATTATTGACAGTTTCAGTAAGGTCGTATAAACTTACTTCTCAACAATAATTACATTCAACAAACATCTCAAATCAATGTCACATAAAAATGCATATTCATATTACAATCATTATTTACATTTAAGTAATTTGTGATACAAATTACTGCATCACTAAACTACATAAGCATGGTATTTCACCTGCCTCTGCAAATTCATACATTAGAGCAGGAGCTTCTAATGAGCTTCAGAAGGCAAGTCTACGTAAAATCTAAAGATTTTGAGATGTTACCTGAATTTGAATATACCCACCTCCTATTGGATGCACCTATCTCCTGATACCCTAACTGTTTTCTGTGCAAGATGGATGGCCATCTTTCAAAATACTGTCAATACTCCTCTGACACTCCTCTGCAAAGAAATTCGCACTTCTGCGTACAAAACTGCGAAATAGATTTCCCCACACTAAAGCAAAAAATCTTATGTGTTGCACTCACATGACTTTCTCTACTCTTGTACAAACTATTTTTACAAACGCTTACTCTCCATCCACTTAATATTAATCGACATAAAAATTTGCAGAAAATATCTTATTGCTAATTTTCTTGTAGGTGCAAGTGAATATTTTAAGAGCTGGTTGCTATGTGGAGCATTCCATTCTCTTTGCATGTACAGGACATAAAAAAACTAATAACGAATTTCCATTTGAGCAAAAATATAAGTATTGGAAAATTCAAATAAATAACATGGAATATTTCGTAAATGCTTCATTCGACAAAAAAATGTGGACACTGTGTTTTTAACCAGATCTACATTTTTTGTGTTCAAAAATTTTATATATCACTTAAGGTTAACCAGTTATGAGAAAATCATTCAGAATGAAGAGGACTTTTGGGACATTTCCAGAAAATTCAAGATATACATTTCATGTGTCACGAAAAGATCTTGAATATATGATGTTTTAATCAAAATCGTTTGAGACATTTTTAAAAAAAATCAAAACTTTCGAAAAATGTTCCATGTAAAGCGTAGTCTGGGGTAGGGGGATTTTCTTGATAATTTTCGTGTCGCATCTTTGAAAGATACTGAGTTTAAATACCAAGTTTTGTATTTATCCGACTCTTCGTCTTTGAGTTATGCTGTTCACAGCCACACAGACACAAGCACGGACCTTTTTCTAAAAATCTGATGTGTTACACTCACATGACTTTCTCTACTCTTGTACAAACTATTTTTAGAAACGCTTATTTCCATATGCTTCATGCTAATCGAGATGTTAATCTTATTGCTAATTTTATTGTAGATACAAGGAGAATTGGTAGACTTTACGCTATAGTCAAATATTTTAAGAGCTGGTTGCTATGTGGAGTATTCCTTTCTCTTTGTATGTCCAGGACATAAAAAATGAATAACGAATTCCCATTTGAGGAAAACTATAAGTATTGAAAAATTTAAGAGAATAACAAGCAATATCTCGAAAATGGTTCACTCAACAACAAAAAATGTATATGACATAAATTGTGTATTTTAACGCAATCTACATTTTTGTGTAGTAAAGTTTTGTCTATCTCTTATGGTTTACCAGTTATGCAAAAGTCGTTCACAATGAAGAATAATTTTGGAGACATTCCCAGAAAATTCAAGATATACGTCTTATTTGTCATGAAAATATCTTAAACATATGATATTTTAATCAAAATCGTTTGAGCCGTTTTTGAGAAAATTAAAATCTTCGAAAAATGTTCCATATAAAGGGTAATCTGGGCTAGGGGGATTTTCTTGAAAACCTTTGTGTCGCATCTCTGGAAGATGCTGAACCTAAATACTAAGTTTGGTGTTTATCCGTCTGTTCATTTCTGAGTTATGCTGTTCACAGACAGACATACGCACGGAAATGTTTCTAATTTTTTTTTGGATTCAGGGGGCCTCAAAACATATATTTCCGGTGAAATCTCGGTATCGAATTTTTGGGTGGAATGCAATACTTCCCGTACTTACTATACGTTGTAGAGAAGATAAAAATACTGCTACTCCAGCTATAGTGTCCGTCTCAGCTACACAATTTAAAAACCATGATCTAGAAATTTTTCCATCTAATTATCAGCCCCAGCTTCCAATAAACAACCACTCTAATGAGTACCAAAGTACGGGAATTAAAAGAGTAGGAACCAGAGATCGGGTCTCTCCCGAAGGCAGGGGACACGACGGGGTCTGGGGATCTAGACCCTGGAACCAGGCTTGTGATTCCTCTTGGGCGATTCGCTACAGTTTTCCAGGCTGAGATTTTTGCTATCTTAGCCAGTGCTATGCATATTTACAACATGCCACGCAGACGGGCGGATCTGTGTATCTGCTCGCATAATATGGCAGCTGTGAAAGCCCTTAGGGCGGTCAAAACCACATCCAGACTGGTGTGGCAATCCCAGAAGAGAGGTTGGTGAGACTATGCACCAGCTGCTCAGTTACACTTCTTTGAGCACATGCTGGTATTAGAGGTAATGAGAGGACGGACGCTCTAGTAAGGAGGAGATCGGGGATCCATTTTATTGAGCCCGAGATTTTTGCGGAGTGTCTGCTAGAAACGTCAAGTATGAGATTACCCAACTTACGCCGAGGGTTCATATTAAGATCCAGAGAAAGCAAACCACTGCCAGGCAGACCCGCGATTTTGTATCTGTGCCTGACCGAAGAGTGAGTGGGTTTCTCTTGAATTTATCTAAAGCCAAGCTTTGTGGGCTATCTTACGGGCCACAATAGCCATTTATGCATAATGGGTCTTGCATAGGACCCTTTATGTAGGAAATGTGAGAGTTTGAGACATCACAGCATATACTATGTGAAGGTTTCGCTGAGCATAGGTACACTACGGGATCAAAACTATCCGGACACCTGGCTGAAAATGACGTACAAGTTCGTGGCACCCTCCATCGGTAACGCAGGAAGTCAATATGGTGTTGGCCCACCCTTAGCCTTGATGACAGCGTTCACTCTCGCAAGCATACTTTCAAACAGGTGCTGGAAGGTTTCTTGGGGAATGGCAGCCCATTCTTCACGGAGTGCGGAACTGAGGAGAGGTATCGATGTAGGTCGGTGAGGCCTGGCACGAAGTCGGCGTTCCAAAACATTCCAAAGGTGTTCTATAGGATTCAATTCAGGACGCTGTGCAGGCCAGTCCATTACAGGGATGCTATTGTCGTGTAACCACTCCGCAACAGCCCGTGCAGTATGAACAGGTGCTCGATCGTGTTGAAAGATGCAATCGCCATCCCCGAATTGCTCTTCAACAGTGGGAAGCAAGAAGGTGCTTAAAATATCAATGTAGGACTGCGCTGTGATCGTGCCACGCAAACCAATAAGGGGTGCAAAGCCTCCTCCACCACACCATAACACCACCGCCTCCGAATTGCACTATTGGCACTACACTCGCTGGCAGATGACGTTCACCGGGCATTCGCCATACCCACACCCTGCCATCGGATCACCACATTGTGTACCGTGATTCGTCACTCCACACAACGTTTTGTCACTGTTCAATCGTGTAATGTTGACGCTCCTTACACCAAGCGAGGCGTCGTTTGGCTTTTTCCTGCGTGATGTGTGGCTTATGAGTAGCCGCTCGACCATGGAATCCAAGGCTTCTCACCTCATGCCTTTGTGCTGTACATGTCCCTTCACGTTTCCACTTCACCATCACATCAGAAACAGTGGACCTAGGGATGTTCTTACACAAGTGACACCCAATCACCTGACCACGTTCGAAGTCCGTGAGTTCCACGGAGCGTCCCATTCTGCTGTTTCACGATGTCTAATGACTACTGAGGTCGCGGATAATGAGTAACAGGCAGTAGGTGGAAATGCACCTAAGATGAAAAACGTATGTTTGTGGCGGTGTCCGGATACTTTTGATCACATAGTGTATGTATCCATAGGGTCCTTTTTTCTAGAACCTGAGGATATAGAAAACGCAGATAGAAAATTAAATTAAATTGAGTTTTATTTGTGGACGCTGTTTAAATACTGTGGTCCTTAGCGTCCCATTCTATATTGGACGTGAAAGACTGGTAATTTTTCTCAGAGGCCTCTTTAGCAGGCTTGAGGTTCGTTTACGTGCCGTAAATCTACGACACGGGACCACCAGCTTTACTTCCCTTCCGAAGGAAGCCATGCTACACCACGAAGGACGACAAAAGGCAGACAGCAAGGACGTGTTCCGATTTATACGGACCATTGAACTATAATAAGGCCAGATTATGAGCACAATGGGCACTTGAGCCTGCGTGCATGGCTTATTCTTTTAAAGGCCACTCATTTATGATCATCGCGGGAATTAAAAGACCCATACCCTTAAGTGACTCAGCCAATAAACCAGTTTCTTCTAATTGTTTCTCCAGATCCATTGACAATCAGACAAATCCTATCCCTCCCCAGCAAGGTCCAGAAGAAGAAAATAAAATAAAACACTTTTCGAAAAGAACCAAAAAATCAGCTGATGTACCAACAATAAGTGAACAGCTTTCTGCTGTATAGAAAGTTGTGGAAGACGCACCGAAAGACTTCGTCCTCTCTTACCATCAGTGGAAAAGTGTCGAGGATATAAAAAGGAATAGCCCTTGAGCACACCAAGAATTTAGAAGGTCTAGTTGCAATGATCAGAAAACCGTACCCAAACTAAAAGGAGTGGGCTATTAAAAGCAGGTATTTTCGCACAGAGAAAAAATATGTTGCACTCACATGACATTCTCTACTCTTGTACAAACTATTTTTACAAACACTTTTTCTCCATCTACTCCCTGTTAATCGAGATAAAAATTTGCAGAAACTATCTTATTGCTAATTTTCTTGTAGATGCAAGGGGAATGTGGTAAGGTTTAAGCGATAGTCAAATCTTTTAAGAGCTGGTTGCTATGTGGAGTATTCCATTCTTTTTGCATGTCGAGGACATAAAAAACGAATAACGAACTCCCATTTCAGAAAAACTATTGGAAAATTGAAACATAACAAAGAATATCTCGGAAATTGTTCGCTCGATAAAAATAATACACATGATATAAATTGTGTGGTCAAATGAGATCTACATTTTTCTATAAGTAAACTTTTGTCTGTCTCTTACGGTTTACCAGTTATACGAATGTCATTCATAATAAAGAAAACTTCTCCGAAAATTCAAAATATACATTTTGTTTGCAGTAAAAACATCTTAAACATATGGTATTTTAATCAAAATAGTTACAGCCACTTCTGAGAAAATCAAAATTTTCGAAAAATGTTCCATGTAAAGGTTAGTCTAGGATAGTGGGATTTTCTTGAAAATCTTCACATCCTATCCTTGGATGATACTAAACTCAAATACCAACTTTGCTATTTATCAGACTTTTCGTTTTTGGGTTATCGTGATAGTTGAAAGAACAGCCCTGCATTCGCCTACCGACTAGGGAAAATTACAAAAAATCTAAGGCTAGAGTGGGCGGTCGACGGGAATCGGTATGTATAAAGGTTACTTGTGAATTGGTAATGCTAAAGAATATCATATGAGTGTGCATCAGATTTTTTCCCCTTTTTTTAGGGTTTGGTAATGTTTAGAATTGCAATTAAAAGTGTTTGGCGTTATAAAATTTATTGTCCTAAATGAACTATACTGTAAGCACTTTATTATTTTAATATAATTATTAAAATATTTTTTCAATATCCCAACCCTGTTTACGTTTCTGTTCTATAATCCGCAAGCCACGTTTCTAAGTAAACAGGCAAGTATTCAAATTGTTCTCTAGAATGTGATAAAGCCAATTTTACAGTTGAATGAAACTCTTGTTTGTCTGTTTGTTTTTGTCGTAAAATATACACAATCAAGTTGAAAACAAAGGCTACCAATTAGAGAAAACAAGCATTCCATTTTCAAAATTAAACAAAAGACAAACAAACCTCCATCAGCGAGCACACACGTAGTAGCTTGGGGACAAATTATAATATTGTTGTACCCTGGAAGAAGACAACAAATATATTTGTTTATTATTTCTTGTGACAGTTAATGAGCAATCAAGAGCGAAATAATGCAAAGTATATGACCTCTACAATATTTATATAATATATTCTTAGTTTAGTTAATTAATGACTACATGTAATTATAATGAAATATTCTTAGAATTCTGCAATCGTTTGAAAAGTGTAGACATTTTATAACAAATAATTTTGGAGGTGTATTTTAGTTCCACTGTTGGGGAGCCAAAACTTGAAGTAGTTGCAACCACACGTATGATACAAAGTTTCCGGTGCCTTCGCCCCAAGTTCACTTTCCGGTGGCCTTCGCCCCCACGTTTAAAAATCAACTTTGTAATTTGAATGTTTATTTAAATATTATATTTGTATGCCTCGGCTGCGTCAGTATTATTTGTAGAAACATGTATCCCTTAGCAGGAGTGGTGTAGCTAAAGAATGAAGTCTTACACAAATTATTATTTTTACTTCAGTCCTTTTTATTAATCTTTCACACAATTAAATAACACTGCACTGATATATCATACTGTAGAGCTGTGAGATTATTTATTAATTTCACATTTTAACACCTAAATTTTATTTGTATTCTCGCCGTAATGACGTTTTATGTCTCACACTTAAGCTGTACCGTAGCGAAGCGCTCAGGAAGGTTGTCTAGTAGTGTCTGGCGTTTACCGCTTAAATTTGTAAATTTCTCTATTTCAAGTCTCTGATTGGCTAATCCTAGTCCAATAGAATACGTTTATTTAACTTTCGGCTACTTTAGTTTTTGATTAGCTATTTATAAACTGTTTTAAATATTACATTATTGTTCCAAGAATTACCAGTAGCATTATTAAACTTTCTAATTTATTTTTCCTTCCAGGTCACCTCATTGTTAGCAACTTTCGGCTTCTATTCTCACAGCTCCTACATTGTTAAATTACTTAATACATTCACATAACATTATTATATATGTACATAATAATATAAACATAATACAATGCCTGTTACATAGACTTTATATATTATTTATACATATATTGCTTTAAGGCGGGTGTTATTATATTTTATATTATATAATCAGACTGATGTCATTTAAATGCTAAAAATACAGCCTCAATACCCACTAACTTCTAAAAACTATTCTTACAAAAAAAATGTCTTTCTACTTCGTGTTAATCGGGATAAACGTTTACAGAAATAATTACATTGCAGATTTCCTTGTAGGTACAAGAAAGCTGAAGCCATACCCAAATATTTAAAAGCGGGTTGCTATATCGTGATGCCACGGGAAATATCAAGCACTGGTTATAGGAGACACAGCCTAACTCAGATTACCAAAACACAAAGATGGTTGCTGCATGTCAGTACGGTCAACGTTGTAACTTGAGTCACTAGATATGAAGGGTATTTCGGCAAGATTGTCCTATCTTTAACATGTGATAGCTGCCGTTGTTATTGAGTTACAGCAGTCATTTTTTTCATGTGGTTACAGTTGTTACTCACAAATAGCCATGGAACGTTACAGCATTCAACAACGCGTAAAAACTGTGAAAAGTTATTATCAAATGGACCATCTGTTCGCTAAACCTTCCGTGTATTGCGTGAAGTTTACGGTGTGCATAACCGTCCCTGCGAGAGAACGATTCGGCATTTGATCGATAAATTTGAAAGAAGTGGTTCTGTCAGCCGCAAGCAAACTCTGGATCATAGGATATCCAGGATGGGTGACAGCCCAATGCGTTGTGTCAGTAGCCTGTCGAGGAGCAAATAAACTCTGGATCATAGCATATCCAGGATGGTTGACAGCCCAATTCCTTGTGTCAGTAGCTTGTCGAGGAGCAAATAAACTCTGGATCGTAGCATATTCAGGATGGTTGACAGCCCAATACCATGTGTCAGTAGCCTGTTGAGGAGCAAATAAACTCTGGATCATAGCATATCCAGGGTGGTTGACAACCCAATGACTTGTGTCAGTAGCTTGTCGAGGAGCAAATAAACTCTGGATTATAGCATATCCAGGATTGGTGACAGCCCAATGCCTCGTGTCAGTAGCTTGTCGAGGAGCAAATAAACTCTGGATCATAGCATATCCAGGATTGGTGACAGCCCAATGCCTCGTGTCAGTAGCTTGTCGAGGAGCAAATAAACTCTGGATCATAGCATATCCAGGATGGTTGACAGCCCAATTCCTTGTGTCAGTAGCTTGTCGAGGAGCAAATAAATTCTGGATCGTAGCATATTCAGGATGGTTGACAGCCCAATACCATGTGTCAGTAGCCTGTTGAGGAGCAAATAAACTCTGGATCATAGCATATCCAGGATTGGTGACAGCCCAATGCCTCGTGTCAGTAGCTTGTCGAGGAGCAAATAAACTCTGGATCATAGCATATCCAGGATTGGTGACAGCCTAATGCCTTGTGTCAGTAAACTGTCGAGGAGCAAATAAATTCTGGATCATAGCATATCTAGGATAGGTGATCAGTCAAATGCCTCGAGTCAGTAGCCTTCGAGGAGCAAGCAAACTCTGGATCATAGCATATCTAGGATGGGTGATCAGGCCAATGTCTTGTGTCAGTAGCCTGTCGAGGAGCAAATAAACTCTGGATCATAGCATATCCAGGATGGTTGTCAGCCCAATTCCTTGTGTCGTAGCTTGTCGAGGATCAAATACTCTGGATCGTAGCATATCCAGGATGGTTGACAGCCCAATACCATGTGTCAGTAGCCTGTTGAGGAGCAAATAAACTCTGGATCATAGCATATCCAGGATGGTTGACAGCCCAATGCCATGTGTCAGTAGCCTGTCGAGGAGCAAATAAACTCTGGATCATAGCATATCCAGGATTGGTGACAGCCCAATGCCTTGTTTAGCGGTGAAAAGGACAATGAAATGTATGATGAAAGGAATGATAGGACAATTCACGGATCAAATTCTCCAATCCAGCATTCGCCTAGCGACCGAGGAAAACCGCAGAGTCAGAGGGTTTGAAACTGGCACCTCCCGAATGCGGGCAACAGACGTTATCGCCTGAGCCATATTTAATATTGTAATCAGTACGTTCAGTTGGTGATTAAATGGTCGGCATGCAAACTTTGAACACCTGCGAATATAAAAACAAGACGCCAACTTAACAGATGCAATAAAACTAGGGGTTGGACCTCCACACCACCGATACCTATTTCTCTTGATACTCGGTAGTATCGAAGTAGATATGTCCAGTACTTTGAGATCAACCTTCGATACATTTTCGATACTTTTAAATGTTTAAGTTTTGCATTATTTAACGTCGTTGCGTTTAACTTTATGCTAGAAGGAATGAAACCAGTCGAGACTCCACGTTATTGCCTTTCATATGTGCTCTAAGAGTTTCTGGAATGTAGTTCTTGATAGACCTGAACTGCGTTTCATATGGATGAATCAATGCAACATTCCATAGACTCTTGTGTCTAAATAAAAACATTCAACACAATGGGGGAAGAGTAAAGGTTCTTATGTAAACATTTTGCGTTAACTGAGTTATGAATGCGGCTGATGCATCTTTCTGCAATAACCTCGCTTGTAAGACACACTCAACCATTACATTTACCTGCTCCAGTCACTAAAATCTGTTAATCCAGCAGAAACAAAGACGTTATGTAATAAAACACATGGAAATGTTTGTTCTTTGCTTCCATCTGTTAGTTTGTGTTTAAGCAAGTCAAACTTGGGCTACGAGCAAAGCTTACAGGTATACCGTACGACTAATTTTCATAACATGGATACAAAATCGTTTAAAAGAAATATTTCAGCTCAAAATATGGTTAGTAAACAGGGAAGCAAACAAGAGAGCAGCAAACAGCCTTGACTAACAATAGGGGATCATCGCCCCTGCCTGTCAATTGGAGAAGGTCAAACAGCAACAATTTTGGAATTAGCATGCAAAACAAAATTAGTTACGTACGTCTATACACAAAAAATTAAAAATCTGATGTGTTGCACTCACATGACTTTCTCTACTCTTGTACAAACTATTTTTACAAACGCTTATCCTCCATCTACGTCATGTTAATCGAGATAAACATTTGCAGACTCTATCTTATTGCTAATTTTCTTGTAGATGTAAGGGGAATATATATTTACAAGGACAATTTGGAAATACAGTAGCCTTTAAGCACATACATATCTCTTAATAGCTGGTTGCTAGGTGCAGCACCATTCTCTTTGCCACAGATTAATACTCTTTGCATATCCAAGACAAAAAAATGAATAACGAATTCCCATTTGAGAAAATAAGTATTGACAAATTTAAGGGAATAACAAGTAATATCTCGAAAATGGTTCACTCAACAAAAAAATGTATATGACATAAACTGTGTATTTTAACACGATCTACATTTTTGTGTATTAAAATTTTGTCTATCTCTTATGGTTTACCAGTTATGCAAAAGTCGTTCACAATAAAGAATACTTTTGGAGATATTCCCAGAAAATTCGAGATATAGATTTTATTTGTCTGAATATATTTTAAACATATGATATTTTAATCAAAACCGTTAGAGCCATTTTTGAGAAAATTAAAATTTTCTAAAAATTTTCCATGTAAAGAGTAATCTGGGGTGGGGGGGATTTTCTTGAAAATCTTCGTGTCGCATCTCTGGAAGATATACTGAACTTACATACCAAGTTTGGTGTGTCCTGGTAATGCAAAGAGAACGGAATACTCCACATAGCAACCAGCTGTTAAAATATTTGACTATCGCTTAAAGCCTACCATATTCCCCTTGCACCTAGAAGAAAATTAGCAATAAGTTTAACATCACGATTAACATGAAGCATATGGAGAATAAGCGTTTGTAAAAATAATGTGAGTGTAACATATCAGATTTTTATAAAGTGAGTATCGAGTATCGATATACAAAAATCACTATCGGTATCGAGTATCGTCCCAACGTGGCATCGTCCCATCACTAAATACAGGGTGAATCACCTAAACTTGCACCGCAAACATTTCGGAAATGGAAAGTGCTATTGATGTGCAGTTTTCACAGCATTAATTGGTAGTCAGGGGCTCGTACATTTAGCCTATAAACAGATTTTAATAATACTGAGAAAGTGTACTTTTTGAGCAAACATACAATTTTTAAATGAAACAATGCCTGGTTACATTAACAGAATAAAAGGTAGGGTAAATTAGAATGTCAATGGTCTTTGTTGCAGGATTCTGTTTATATGCTAAATATACGAGCCCCTGACTACCAATCAATGTTGTGAAAACTGCACATCAATAGCACTTTCCATTTCCGAAATATTTACGATGCAAGTTTTAGGTGATTCACCTGTGTATCTGATCATCTCAATACATGTAACAGGTGTGTATTTTCGGAGGATTATGAATGGAACCTAACAATCCGAATATCACCAGATTCTAGTGACTTATTCCATAATGATGTAAAAATGTCGAAGTCAGTATACCTTGCGGCTGTCACCTCCTTCGTCCGTTGCTTTAGGCTTACCTTGATGCTTCTCCCGTTGGTTCCAGAAGTTCGCAGTGTGCTGGTTCTCTTCACTTTTATCCTCGGCTAGCTGCAGTAGTTTTCTTTAAACTATATAGGAGCATGGACTTATCCTCGGTAAAGGAAAGCGTAGATCTCGGGTGGTGATATAGGAAGACATAGATGTGCTTTGTTTATGAAAAGATGACACTGCCGTTTCTCTTTATTTAATTAACACTCGTAGTATACAACACTGGTATTGTCGCCGTAAAATACTGTCCACCGCTGTTAAAATGCGGCGCGGATATGACACGAAGTTTAAATATGCTTATTATCTCTTTACGAGTAGCGGATCTTAGGTGTGTTTCTAAAACTATCTTGATTCCCTGTTTTGGCGCGATATCTCACACATCCTGCAGCATCTCTCCCTGACCACACATGACAAAAACTGTCAAACAAACTGCAATGCTAAACTGACATGACAAAACTGTCTCCCGCTGTTAAAATGCTAAACTGACATGACAAAACTGTCTTGCTAAAACTGCCCAACTGCAATGCTAAAACTCCATGACAAACTGTGTTGCTAAAACTCCATGACAAACTGTCCCGAATTTGCTCCAAACAGATCCAGTTATAGTCTCAGGCTACTGAGGCTGCTTCCTTTCCTATTGGTTCATTTTTAGCGCCACTCGACGCGTCTAACTATTTCGTATAAACTTCCAGGGATCTCATTGGTCCAAGTTTAATATAAATCGCGGCTTTTCCTACATTTACCGTTAAGCTATCTGTCTCTCTCTCTTTTGGTCACGGCGAATTATCAAATAAAGGAACTAAGGCGCTACACCCTCGCTGTAGGAATAATGGCCCAGCGACCCAAGAGATGTCATAAAACTAGGTTTTCTGCCTTCGAAGGCACTATTCCTGTAGCTAAAACATTTCGTCGTGGACAGTATTTTAACACAGCGCTTAAATTATTTACATTAAACCATTTATAACTCTACTAATATTAGTAACCTAGATAGATACATAACGTTAAATCACCCTTCTTAAAAGATATTTACATAGTATGATTTAACATCAATAAAAGTTAATTAATAAATTATCTATAATTATGGTTCTCGGGCTCGGCCTAGAGTTGCCGTTTCAACCTTCAACTCTATATATGCCCGTACCCAGAAAAATTTCTGGGAGGGTTTTCCGCAAGTAGATCTAAACTTAACAGTACCCCACACAGTTACCATGTACCTACTCCGTAGTACAGAGAGAGAGCCAAAAGACTACGAACCGGCTGCGCGGTGTTTTTCCCGTCCGTGTCCTCGGCGCTCGTTGCCGTCTGCCTCTATCATAGAAGGGCGCGGATGAAACCATACAGCATTTTTAAAACCACTTTCAAAGGCTTTACTTACCAACTTTATTATTGGCAAGTAGAAAAAAAATTGGATTTTTTTTCGAGTCGATAGTTGAAGACCGTGCATACAATTTTGCCCCCTGTTTTTAGAGAATTAACAGACAGAGAGCGTAATTTTGCCTTTTTTCAACAAGACTCTGCAACAGCTCATACGGCCAATATTTCGATGAGAACAATTGAGAGTGTGTTTGAGGACAGTATTATTAGTAGAGATTGGTGTCCCCCTCGGTCCCTCGACCTAACCCCCTGCGATTTCTATCTCTGGGGTAACTTAAAACACAAAGTGTATAAGACAAACCCACACACCCTGCAAGAATTAAAACAAAATATCCGCCAGAAAATTGCCAGAATTTCTCAATGTGAACTACGGCGAGTGATGTAAACAGGTGCCAAAAATGTATGGATAACGACAGTGGTCAGTTTCAGCATCTCTTTTCATAAAGTTGTTAAGTAAAGCCTTTAAAAGTAGTTTTAAAAGTGTTGTATGGTTTCAACCGCGCTTTTCTATTTTAGCGGCAACCGGCAACGAGCGCCGAGGACGCGTACAGGAAAAACATCGTGCCGCAGCCGGTTCGTAGTTTTTTGGCTCTCCCTGTATATTAGACGTTACATGGATAAGAAAATTGTTTGGAGACATACAGACAAGAAAAACTCACCAGAATGAGGATATTCCACCTTACAGCACAAAACATGGAGACTGATTCGAAAACCTGAATGTATGATCACCTTACATATGTAAGGCGACGATATTAAGTTTCCCTTTTTCTTGTAAATGTGCTACTAGCAATAGACCTACTGTTATCCAACGACATTTTCCCATATTTGTTGGCTATAAATTTAAATAAATAAAACTGTCAGAAGTTTCGGGGGAGGGGGTTGAACACTAAACCCCCCCTCTAAATACGGCCCTGCCTCTATACACGGGGATGTAACTTAGAAGTAGAGCAGTCGCCTGGGGCAGGGAGCAGCACTGCGGGAAGGGGGTTCCGATAACAATAAGGAACTCCATGTAAATATGCTACCCATGCCTCGAACCCTTTATTTCATCCTAATGACCTATGTCCCAGTTTGTAAACAAATCGACTTTTTACGTACATAGGCGCAATTTCGCAATATTTACAATTTACTTACTACCAATAACAATGATAACCTAGCAAATGTTTGTAAACTGTGCTTCACAATAAAGGTTTGTTAATTTTTAAAGTTTGAACAACTCTACAAATCCAAATAAGCAATTGACAAACAAACATTATGAGCACTTGTTGGTATTCCCATTTCGAATCATCGCCAACCACGTGTTACAAAACCACTTAGATCTACAGAGTATTCCTTATTTTTTTTTTTTTGGCCGCGGATCGCGCGTACGTGCGCCATGCACGTTCATACTGGGGGCTTTTCCGTTCTAAAACCCCTGCGTTACTTACTCACGAGTAATAGTAACATCCATAATGAGCACTAACCTTGTTATAAGTGGAGCATCTGCATCGAGAGATTCTGGGCATTCCCCATCATCAAATTATCTCTACCCTCTGTCACTTATTAGTGGGTATACAGACTATTTTTACTCGAGCTTATTTTTCTGTCTACTACACTTTAATCCAAATAAACCCTTGCAGAAATAGCTGCATTACACATTTCGTTATCGATACAAAGGGAACAGCGATAGTCAAATGTTTAAGAACTGGACGCTATATGCCGCCTTAAAATTCCATGCTGTTTCCATGACATCGTGAGAAACAACTGAAGGACTTCAGTGACCAAGTAATGAACAATTCTAACCTTCAATAACGTATATCTCAGAAGTGGTTTATGCCACAAGAAAGCTTATCTACATTGTTGTGTAGTACGTTTTCGTCTATCGCTTAACGTTTAGCAGTTATACTAGATTATACAAAATCTACTCCAAATGAAGTGGACTACACGTTTTATTTGTCATGTAAATATCTTTAATATATTGCATTTTAATCCAAATCGTTAGAGGCATAGGTCGGAATTTCTATAAGAAAGTCAAAAATTCTAAAAATGTTTCATGTAAATAGTAGTTTGGACTGGGGGTCTTTTCTTGAAAATCTTTGTGTCGTAATACTGTAAGGTACTGAACCTAAATACCAAATTTGGTATTTATCCAACTTTTCGTTTCTGAATTATGCTGTTCACAGAGACACCCCACACACACACACAAAAACGTGGATCTTTTTCTAAAAATTTTTTTTTATTTATGGCACCTCAAAACGTGCATTTCCGGTGAAACCTCTGTATGGAATTTTTGGGCGCAGACAATACTTCCCCTACTTACTATACGTAGTAGGGAGAGTAAAAGTATTGGTTCATTGATTCCTAATGTTAACAATTTTTCCCTTTATACATTTAGCATGCCCTACTAATGAAGTTAATTATTTAAAAAGGAAATAAAGCAAAACTTTCTTCTAATTTGAGATTTATTAAAACATTTTGGCATTGGTGTCACATATGTACCGTAGCGTTATAAACAGATTCCGTTGTCTTTCTGTGTTTTAATTTCTAAATCGTGACTATATATATATAGTGCCTTCGTTTTACGCCAAGGCCCGGATAGCGCGAATGCGTGCTCCGCACACAGTCTACTACACTGCGGGCTTTTCCGCTCCGTAACTCCCGCGTTACTTACTGACGAGTGTTAGTAACATATGTGTAACAAGTACAAACCTTGTTATCGTCGGATGAAATTGCCATTGTAGTATGTTGTTGCTTCACGTATGGAAAGCCAATTTGAAGTAGGAGTTGTATTGTATTTCGACTGTTGGGGAGCCGAACATTTGAAGTAGTTGCAACCGCACGTATGGTAAAACGTTTCCGGTAGCCTTCGCCTCAAGTTTAAAATTTTAACTTTGTAATTTGACTGTTTCTTTAAATATTATATATTTATGTTTTCCTCGGCTTCGTCAGTATTATTGTTATAGACATGGATTTCTTTGCAGGGAGTGGTGCGGCTAAGAATGTAGGCTTACACAGATTATAATGTATACTTCACTCCATTTATTAATTCTTTAAACGATTAAAATAACACTTCACTGATATACAGAGAGAGCTGTGAGATTATTTATTAATTACTAGCATTAACACGTAAACTATTTTTTTCTCACACTGGATACGTATTAAACTTCTGAGGACGAGTCTCGCGTCCGATTAGTAACGCTGTCTACAAGCAACTGACTTCTGAATTTGTACAATTTGCCCTATTTCAGTTTCTGATTGGCTAATGCTACTCCAATAGAATACATTTATTTAACTTAAGCTTTTTTTTTTGGTTGTTGATTGGCTATTTATAAACTGTCTCAAAAATTACATTATTGTTACTCCAATAATGCCTAGTAGCATTATTAAACTTTGTTTCAAGGTACTTTCAACCTATTATTCTCACAGCCCCTACATTATTAAATTACCTAATACATTCACATAAAATGATTCAACATGTACATAATAATATAAATATTAATACAATGACTGTTACATGCATTTTGTATATTATAGTATACACATATTGCTTTAAGGCGGGCTGTTATTATATTTTATATTATATAATTTGACTAAAATCATTTAAGTGTTAAAAATACTGCCTCACCATTCACACGCATAAGTTCTTCTTGCATAATTACATAATTTCTGCTTTTATATTCTCCATAAGTTCGTCTATGGTGTAGGGATTATTCCTATAGACTTTATTTTCTAGCGTTTAGCAATCCCGCAGTTGTAAACTTCTTGACCAAATATCTCAGTGTCTCTGCTCGGAACTGGATAACCAGGTAACTGCTGCTAAAGTTGTCTACATGATTAAGTTTTCACGTATGTATAGTACATTAAAAATACGCTGTTTAAGCGTGAATTTGTTGGCAGGCAGTTCCGCGGACTAATAAGAGAATAACTTTTCTAAGGAAATCCACACAACGCACGTATTGTCGAAACACTTCACAACACGAAAACAAAGCAACGACTGAGATAGCTCACAGCTGATAAACGTACCCTTGACACGTCCTGAGCCTCTTCTGCGCAGTGGCATAATATTAAGGTCACTGCCGTCTCCGCCGATACGCATATAAGGCGGTTTTGTTATATATGGATATAAAATTTGGAATGAAACATCCCTGGCATTTATCTTATTTTACATGCATATTGTGTGGAGTAAGAACTACTTCTTCGCAAGCACGGTCTTTTATAACCCCAATGTGTTCGCATGCAGGTACAAGGGCTTTGTAAACTCTTTTTAATCTTTTAGTAAAATTTATTAAATTAAATTAGACAACTTTTATAGCCACATTTTGTCAGAAAGACTTGGGCTTTTCAATAGTGAAGAAATTATCAAACTCGCTTGAATGGTTTTTGGCATTATACACACACATACACACACAATCACATATTTTTTTATGTTTTATTACTCTATTTATCTAGGTCGTTTAACTACAGGGTCATATCGCGACGGAATTGTTAGTGGATAACTCTTAGATCAAGGTGGGTGGACAGTTAACCTTCTAAGTATCATTCTGTAACCACCCGCTTCGTGTCCACAGAGACCCTAGCGCATTGCAACCGGATCTTCTGCTTCGTGCCGTCCAGTCTAACTGCCAATCTCATATAGAAAGGCGGACAGTAGCCTTCTAGGTCTCATCCCTGTAACCACCGCTTTGTCGTGTCCACGGAGACCCTAGCGCATAGCAACTGGATATTCTGCTTCGTTTACATGGCATTAGGGTACCGTCCAGTCTAACCGCCGCCCCCATAAAGAAAGGCGGACAGTTAGGCTTCTAAGTCTCAACCCTGTAACCACGCGCTTCGTCGTGTCCACAGAGACCCTAGCGCATAGCAACCGAATCTTCCTCGTGCAGACGGCATTAGGGTGGCGTACAGTCTAACCGCCGCCCTCACACAGAAAGGCGTCCGCCTTCTAGTTAGCCTTCTAGGTCTCATTCCTGTAACCACCCGCTTCGTCGTGTCCACAGAGACCCTAGCGTATAGTAGCTGGATTTTCTGCTTCATGCCGTGCAGATGGCATTACGGTGCCGTCCAGTCTTTCCGCCGCCCTCGCACAGAAAGGTGGACAGTTAACCTTCTAGGTCTCATTCCTGTAACCACCCGCTTCGTGGTGTCCACAGAGATTCTAGCGCATAGCAGCTGTATCTTCTGTTTCGTGCAGACGGCATTAGGGTGCCATCCAATTTACCAGCTTTCATTGTCTGTGGATAGATGGCACAGCATTCGCTATTACCACCTATTTTTCCACTTTTACTATTGTATTTACCTTAGTGGCTGAGGAAAACCACGAAAAAACTTCAGTCAGATTTGTCAGCCCATGGGATTTGAACTCGAGACCTCCCGAATGCGGGCCTGAGCATTTTCTATTTTGATATTAGTATAATTGCGTTTTTTAAGGACAACTACAATTTTATACAGTAAGTTTTTTTTGATAACTTGCAGCTTACCTGTTACATAAAAGTATGCACGGGTAGATTTTAGAAGCTACGTAACAATAAATGACGGAGGTTACAGAAAGCCATGCGAGTGTAAATTATCAGATTTTCTTTTTACCATGTCCCAGATATCAAAGTGCAACCCCGCGTAATACATCTGGACACTATATAAACGTGCCGGAAAGCGATATGTGACGCCCAGCTATTAGTTTTAATGAACGATGGACCAGACCGTGAAGTTAATGACCATAATGGTTCGGTTTGGTGGCCACGTTTTATCGACTTCCAGTGGAACATCAGACAGTCGGAGTGAGGGGAAACTGACAAACTAAATCAAATCAACTTGTTCCTTTTTCCGACAGCCACTGATCGTATCAACAGTAACTGGAGCAGTCTTCACTAATTCTTATCTATCTACTGGTTACAGGAACCTTTTAACACTGAAGTGCCCCGTGTTCGGAGTGCCGTTGTAGAACGCGGAAGTTTTAATGTTGCGAAGACGTGGGGTAAAAACATTGAGTTTTATTTATGGACGGTCTTTAACTGCCCTGGTTCTTAGCGTCCCATTCTATACGGCGTGAAATATCGTAAAGTTTGCTCAGATGCCTCTTTATCAGGCTTGAGGTTCTTTTGCGTGACATAAATCTATGACACGGGACCACCGGCTTTACTTCCCTTCTGAAGGAAGCCATGCTAAGAATTTTTACGCCCGAAAAAATCCGTTGACTGCTCCAGGTTTGAAACTGCGAAGTCAGGAATTAGAGGATAGTATAGTACCACTGGCCACGCAGGACGACCCGCGAGCTCAAACGAGTAAACATATAAGCATAGGTTACACATGGGAGAGGGCACCTTGTGCTCTGGGATCTACATCTACATTGTGGCTGCTACCCCGACAGGAGGAAGGGATGAATTGAAGGAACCATAGGAGGCTACAGGCCACAAGGGCGCGCGGAAGTCCCTAACAAGACCCTCCCATTGTGGAGCTGCCTAAAGAGTGAAACGGCAGCTCTAGGCCGAGCCCGAGCTATAGAATTATTAATAATTCAGGTAATTACTTTTTAGTGAAATTAAATTATACTATGTACAACCATTTTTCTATTTACTGCCTGTGTAGCTTAAGAACGGTGATTTAATAATATGTTTGTCTTTATGTTACTAATATTAGAGGAGTAACAAATTGTTTAATGTAAATAATTTAAGAACTATGTTAAAATACTGTCCATGACGAGATATTTTAGATGCAGGAAAAGTGTCTCCGAAGGCAACAAGTGAGTTTTACGCTCTCTCTCTGGTAGCAAAAGTATGGTTCGTACAGCGAGGGTGTAGAGCCATTGTCCTTTTGTACGGTAATTCGCCGTGACCGGAGTGAGTGAGACAACAAGCTTAACGGTAAAATTAGGAAAAGCTGTAATTTATGTTAAAATTGACCAATAAGATGCAAGTAAATCGATATGAAATAGCGAGACGCGTTGAGTGGCGCTAAAAATGCACCAATAGGAAATTAAGTAGCCTAAGAAGCTCGCGACCATAAATAGATCTGTTAAGACAAAAGATCGAGGAGTTACTTCGAAACTACAGGCAGAGAATGATGCTGCCGGATACTTAAGAGATGTCGCGCCAAAAGTTAGTGAATTAAGACAGGTTTCGCTACACACATAAGAATCGCTACGAGTAAAGAGATTTGTTAAATATATAAACTTGGCGCCGTGTTTCAACAGCAGTGGACAGTGTTTTAACGGCAACAATATCAGTGTTGTGAACTACTCGAAATAACTAAATAAAGAAAACAGTGGTATCACCTTTTTTGTAACTGAAGCATGTCTAATTTCTCTCCGTTACCACAACCAAGATCTACGTTTCCTTTACCAAGGAAGAGTCCATGCTCTTACATATTTCAGTAATTACTTCAGCTAGCCGAGGATAGAGATGCAGAGAATCAGCCCACGTCGAACATCCGGAGTCTACGCGGAGGCTGCAGAAAGGTAAGTCGCCAGCTACGGGCACTACAGACCAGAACAACATCGGACAGGAGAAGGTACTGCCACAAGAGGGAGATAGACGACCCACGGGATAGACGACCCTATGAGCAGGATCTGCCCGGCACCACCATACGTCACGAAACCTAGAAACACGCCTGCAATATGAGAAGGAAACGCAATAAAACAAAAGGAAATTTGGAAAAGAAATCGTGGTTCATAAACCACCCCAGCAGGGAAAACCATGAAAAACACAAGGTCAGCGTGGGCGGTCGACGGGAATCGAATCCGAATGAGAGCCTCCCGCGTAGCCACCTTGCTCGGGAAAATATATCACCTTTATATTACTTTCTAGCACTTAAACAAAAATTAATACCGAAATTCAAAAAGAACATTTTTTAAAAAACTTTTGTGTGTGTATTTATCCGTTACAGACAGTAAAACTCAAAAACGAAAAGTCGATTTAATACCAAACTTGTTAAGTTGAGGCAGTGTTTTTAACACTTAAATAATTTCAGTCTAATTATATCATATATAAATTCAATAACAGCCCGCCTTAAAGCAACATTTGTATGTAACAATATATAAAAAGTGTATATTATAGTCATTGTATACGTTTATATTATTGTATACATGTGTAATAATGTTATGTGAATGCATTACGTAGTTTAATAATGTAGGAGCTGTGAGAATAATAGGTTAAAAGTTGCTAACAATGAGGTAACCTTGAGGCAATAATGAATTTGAAAGCTTAACAATACTACTTGTAATTCTTGGAAGCAATAATGTAATTTTTGTGACAGTTTAATAAATAGCCAATCAACAACCAGGAAAAGCTATAGTTAAATGAAGATATTCTATTGGAGTAGGATTAGCCAATTAGAAACTAAAATGGAGCAAAATTTTCAAATTCAGAAGTCTGTTGCTCTTATACAGTGTTCCTAATCGGACGCGAGACCCGTCCTCGAGAAATTTAATACGTATTCAGTGTGAGACAAAAATAGTTTTACGTGTTAAAAAGTGCAAGTAATTAATAAAAAACAAATCTCACAGCTCTCTCTCTCTCTATATCAGTGAAGTGTTATTTAAATCGTATCAAGCATTAATAAAAGGAGTGAAGTAAAATTATAATCTGTGTAAGCCTACATTCTTCGTCGCACCACTCCCTGATAAGACATTCATGTCTCTAAAGAAAAGTATAAATACTGACGCAGCCGAAGAAAACATAAATATATAATATTTAAAGATACAGTCAAAATTACAAAGTTAATGTATTTTAAACATTTTTGGGGCAAAGGACATCGGAAAGTACATTTGGTGCAAAGGCTACCGGAAACTTTTTACCATACGTGCGGTTGCAACTAGTTCAAGTTCGGCTCCTCAACAGTCCAAATATAATACATCTTCAAACCGGCTTTCCATACGTGAAGCAACAATAAATCAACTTCAAAGTTGAGCATTTCCAAGGATGCAACAAGATTTCCAAGAAAATCCCCCATCCTAAACTACCCTTTGCACGAAAAACATTTCGCTATTTTCGCTTTTCTCAAAAATGATTCTAACAATTTTGAACAAAATAACACATGCATGAGGTGTTTACAAGACAAATAAAACCCATAACTTGAGATATCTGGGAATAGCCCGTGAAGTCCTCTTCATTTTGAATGAGCTTTTTATAACTGGTGAACCATAAGAGGTAGTTATAAGAGGTAGACAAAATCTTAAAACGTAAAAAATGTTGATACGGCTATAGGCATATGTCGCATAAAACTTTTTGCGGCGCTAATCATTTCCTAGATATTTCTTTTTAATAGCTTGAATTTGCAAATAGTTGTGCTTATTTCCAGTGGGAATTAGCTATTCGTCGTTTTCTCTCTCTCTCCCTCCCCCTCTCCCCCTCTCTCTCTCTCTATTTTATTTTATGTCGCTTTAGCTCCTTGGTCATATCGCGACAGATCTGTATGTGGATAACTCAGAACGATATGTGATGGACAGTTAGCCTTCTAGGTCTCATCCCTGTAACCACCCGCTCCGTCGCATGTCACAGAGACCCTAGCGCATAGCTAGCGAATCTTCTGCTTCGTGACGTGCAGACGGGATTAGGGCGCCGTCCAGTCCAACTGCCGCCCCCAAATAAAGGGGGGCAGTTAGCCTTCTAGGTATTATCCCTGTAACGCCTGTTTCATGCCGTACAGATGGCATTAGGATGCCGTCCAGTCTAACCGCCGCCCTCACACAGAAAGGCGGACAGTTAGCCTTCTAGGTCTCATCCCTGTAACCACCTGCTTCATGCCGTGCAGATGGCATTAGCGTGCCGTCCAGTCCAACCGCTGCTCCCATATAAAGGCGGACAGTTGGGCTTCTAGGTCTCATCCCTGGAAATGCCATCTTGCTTCGTCACGTGGCCACAGACCCCCCAGTACATCAGCCAGATCTTCTGCTTCATGCCGTGCAGATGGCGTTAGGGTGCCGTCCAGTCTAACTGCTTACATTGTCTGTAGATAGATGGCATAGCATTCGCTATTACCACTTATTTTACTATTGTTTTAGACTTATGGTGGAACTTTGGTCGTGGTATTAAATTACCAATCCAGTCTTTACCTTAGCGACTGAGGAAAACCACGAAAAAACCTCAGATAGATTGGTCGGCCCACGGGATTTGAACCCGGGACCTCCCGAATGCGGACCACAGACTTCACCGCCTGAGCCAACCCGCTCGATGTGTTTTCTTGTCGTCAGGCAAAGAGAGCGAATTTCAAAGCCATCACATGGTGATCCGCGTTTTAAAAATCTGACTACTGTATTCATTAAATGAAAATTTAACTCGATTAACAAAGAATACATAGAAGAATAAGCTTTTGTAAGAAATGATTGTTGAAGAATGGGTATGGAAAGTCATGTCAAAGTCATCAAATATTTGTAAAATCTGTATTATGTGAAGGAAGAGTAAGGCTTTCACGTAAAAGTTGGAACCCGACGCGAAAAAGCTCTTCTGTCCTAGCATTTGGCATCTTAGCAGATTTAAGGCATAAAAAAGGTCGTAACTTGGCTTCTGTAAGTCGATGATTTATGTCGTGTGTGCAAATGAAGCATAAATAACCGTCTCAGGCTTCTTTTGGTATCTCCTCTACCAACAAGTGTTTTTATAGGTCAAGTACTCTGTAAAAAACTGATGTGTTACACTCACATGACTTTCTCTACTCTTGTCCAACTACTTCAAGTTCGGCTCCCCAACAGTCGAAATATAATACATCATCTTCAAACTGGCTTTCCATACGTAGCAGCAACAAACCTTCTTCAAATTAACTCCCAAAGCGTGGTGCAAACAACGTAAAGACAATATAACCTACCTCAACGGATATCTCGGAAAAGACTGATACTACAAAAAGAATATTTGAAATAAATTCTGTGTTTTAAAGGGATATAAATTTTGTGTGTGTGTGTGTGTGTTTACGCTTAAGGTTTACCAATTATACAAGATTATATAAAATTCCCTTCGAATGAAGACGACTTGAAAGCTCACCCCCAGAAAATTCAAGATACAAATTTTATATGCCATGTAAATAACTTTAATATATGGCATTTTAATCAACTGTATTCTATTGAAGTATTATGTATGCTAACTTCTGAATTATCAAAAAATTTTGAGCTTAAAATAACTTCTTCCATAATAAAATGAGAAACTTAAGTTGCCGTGAATCGCTGAAATGCTAAACGGCGAATCCCCTCATACATACCGCTAAGTATGTGAGAACCCGAGCGCGGTCTTTAGGCACTATGGCCTACCGATAATGGATAACAGTAAAGCACTTCTGTAAAATATAAAAGATGTAAGACGACACCAATTTTAGAAATACGTGCCGTCAATTGGAGTGAGATTGGTCTACTTGCTGTGTTCTTTTTACTTTCTCTACTACGTATAGTAAGTAGGGGAAGTATTGCATTCCACCCAAAAATTCGATACCGAGATTTCACCGGAAATACATGTTTTGAGACCTCCTGAATCCAAAAAAAGCATTTTTGGAAACATGTCCGTGTGTGTGTCTGTGTGTGTGTGTGTGTCTGTGTGTGTGTGTGTCTGTGTGTGTGTCTGTGAACAGCATAACTCAAAAACGAACAGTCGTATAAGCACCAAACTTGGTATTTAGGTTCAGTATCTTCCAGAGATGCGACACGAAGGTTTTCAAGAAAATCCCCCCACCCCAGACTACCCTTTACATGGAAGATTTTTCGAAAATTTTAATTTTCTCAAAAATGGCTCTAACGATTTTGATGAAAATATCATATGTTTAAGATAATGTCATGAGAAATGAAATGTATATCTCGAATTTTCTGGGAATGTCTCCAAAAGTATTCTTCATTGTGAACGACTTTTGCATAACTGGTAAACCATAAGAGATAGACAAAATTTTACTACACAAAAAATGTAGATCGCGTTAAAATACACAACTTATGTCATATACATTTCTTTTGTTGAGTGAACCGTTTTCGAGATATTGCTTGTTATTTCCTTAAATTTTACAATACTTATACTTTTTCTCACATTCGTTATTCATTTTTTTTGTCCTGGACATGCAAAGAGAATGGAATGCGCCACATAGCAACCAGCGTTAAAATATTTGACTATCGCTTAAAAGCTACCATATTTCCCTTGCATCTACAAGAAAATTACCAATAAGATTGACATCTCGATATCTCGATTAACATGAACCATATGGAGAATAAGCGTTTGTAAAATTAGATTGTACAAGAGTAGAGAAAGTCATGTGAGTGTAACACATCAGATTTTTTATATTTCTATTCTGGAAGCCGATACTAGGATCCGAGGATAGACTTATAAAAGGCCAGGTATATGTTATTAACTAATTCAGGAATGACCTCATATTAATAAACAAAGTATGTACCAATTGCATTTTGAAATAAAAATTTTGGAAAACGTGGAACAATCTCACCTAGACTTGGGGTGATTTTGGTCCACTTTGTAAATACACTGTTTGAAGGTATATATTATGCTCTGGATCAATGTCACCCCTGCAGTATGTTAAGGTAGGACATACAGAAATAAAGGTATGCCCCAAAATCTGGTTTTATTTTGCTGCCCCTTGTGCATTCTTCTTGAAACTCCTGTAGTTGTCTCAGTGTAGCCAACATATGTTCTTTAACACATGAGAACCCACACAATCCAAATTTCCCCACTGATATTGAGGCAGGAAAAATATAACTAAAATTACCCAAAATGGAACAATCTCACCCTGCAGGACCAATCTCACCCCAGTTAACGGTGCTCTTTTATCAACTTAAGTCCCGCCTACTTCACGACTACCCCACCAAAGTTCCTACGGTATACGTTGCTTCTTATTCGCATCAGAAAAACAACTGTTTACACTTTGAATTGCTTAATTCTTTCTCTTTCTAATTTTCAGAACTGGTATACGTGCATTTTAGTAGAACTCTCTGATTTCTTAACGTACTGAGTTATAATTAGCTAAACCTGGAGGTAACGGGTTTCTTGTTGACCGAGTTCACCGGAATGCCTAATTGCCTTAGCTACTCTGACTTCTAAATAATTGCTTTGTCCCAACACGTAATTTGCCTGGTCATGACTTGTTATTCACTGCAAGAAGTGTAACTCTTTCTTCGCAACTACCCCTGATTATAATACATAGAAATTAGTTATTACAACCAGTTATCTCCATACCAGGTCTTTATAAAATTAATGGCTAAATTGCTTTTCTTGGGCCCACCTAGATAATGCTGAAGCAAGTGAGAAATAATGGAATAAATTACCTTATGAGCGAATGTGGAAGTAGATGTGAAGTGTTGAACATCAGACGCCCGCCTGCCCGCCACTTTTTTGTGCTTTACTGATATGGGGAAATTGGGAAACGAACTAGAATAAACGTGGCCATCTTCACGGTAATACTGACCCTCAATTGCAAGTGCCAGCTTAATTAAGAAACTGGGAAACTGCTAAGTGTGCGATGTGTTGTTACTTGTTCATCTTCTTCTTATTCATATGGTATAGCCGCTAAAAAAAAGAGCGCCACACATTCAGAGCAAGCTTTGGTGTTCTGTGGCAAGCTGTGCATGAATTTAGAAACGTAAGCTTATATAAAAAGAAAACCTAACCTAAGGCTAACCTTGCGTGAATTCAGAAACGTAAGCTTATATAAAAAGAAAACCTAACCTAAGGCTAACCTTGCGTGAATTCAGAAACGTAAGCTTATATAAAAAGAAAACCTAACCTAAGGCTAACCTTGCGTGAATTCAGAAACGTAAGCTTATATAAAAAGAAAACCTAACCTAAGGCTAACCTTGCGTGAATTCAGAAACGTAAGCTTATATAAAAATAAAACCTAACCTAAGGCTAACCTTGCGTGAATTCAGAAACGTAAGCTTATATAAAAAGAAAACCTAACCTAAGGCTAACCTTGCGTGAATTCAGAAACGTAAGCGTATATAAAAAGAAAACCTAACCTAAGGCTAACCTTGCGTGAATTCAGAAACGTAAGCTTATATAAAAAGAAAACCTAACCTAAGGCTAACCTTGCGTGAATTCAGAAACGTAAGCTTATATAAAAAGAAAACCTAACCTAAGGCTAACCTTGCGTGAATTCAGAAACGTAAGCTTATATAAAAAGAAAACCTAACCTAAGGCTAACCTTGCGTGAATTCAGAAACGTAAGCCAATATAAAAAAACCTAATCTAAGGCTAACCTTGCTTAAATTTGTAAACATAAGCTTATGTAAGAAAACGTAACCTAAGGCTAACCTTGTGTGAATTCGTAAACGTAAGCTTATGTAAACAAAAAAAACCGAGAGAGTTGGGGATATGTCTCCGACTTTGGCGGCATTACTTATTCATGTGTTGCCAGCATTGCGTTACAGCCAGAGAATGACATACAGTGCTATCTGTAGGACATACAGTGACATCTCTTGGACATATAAGACATCAGTTTAATCGCTAATAAGGGCCCAAGAAAGGAAATTTACCAGATTATTAATCGTAGAAGTCAATAATTCCGGAATTAGCCTAATAATTTGCGGGGTGGGGGTATTTTCTTGAAAATCTTAGTGTCACATCTTTGGAAGATGCTGAGCTTAAATACCAAGTTTGGTGTTTAAGCGACTTTTCGTTTTTGAGTTATATTGTTTGCAGATATACACACACATACGAATCTTTTTCTAAAAATGATATTTTTTGGATTAAAGGACGCCTCAGAACATGTATTTCAGGCGAGGTCTCATTATCGAATTTTTGTGTAGAATACAATGGATATGGCGTATTAGTAAGTTGGGCGGTTACATTACACTAGTCTGCATTTTCAAACTTTTTGTCAGATGATTTCTTAAAAGTAGGTGTTCTTGAATCAAATTTTTATGCTGATACCAGAAATAACTTCCGTTTTATTCTATCACGTCAGTTTTTTACACAAAATAAGTAATGTTTTGACAATTTTACTAATGAGCGTAGAAAAGTATTCAAATACCATTTCACACAAGTTTTTATTCAAGAAACATTTTAAAAATACTCTCATGAACTGCCCTAATTTATTTCATGACTGCATTTTAACAAAACAAGAATCCAAAGTGTTTCATTTAATTTTTTTCAAACTTTCTCTTCTTTGACTTCCTTGCAGATCCTTGAGGATAACTGTAGCTTCTCAACATCCAATAGTAGTCGGTCATCATAGTTTCATTCCATTTCCCCTGGCCATTTCCTTAATATCTTGGTGAAAACGTTCACCCTGCACTTCACTATAATGTCCCAGATTTTCTGAAAGTAGTCGATATGTAGATACAGAAAATGCACCTTTACATACATGTTACAACCCATCTTCTTGAAATTTTCAACACTGTTTCGACAATGGCCTTGTAATTAGCATTTTTGTTATTGCCTAAGAAGTTTTTATTAACTGATCGGAAGGCGGTCCATGCTTTTATTTCTCTCTGATTCATTGTCTTCTCAAAATCTTCATCCTTCATCTATTTCTTTATTTGAGAACCAACAAAAATTCCAGCCTTTAATTTGTCTTGTGTAATGAAGGGAAATTTCTTGGAAGCAGGGTCCATCCTGTGGTAGAGCCCTTACAAATTGATTCATCAAGCCCAATTTTATGTGTAGTGGCGGAAGCAATATCTTTATATCTCTATATTTTTTAAGTGAAATTGTGAAAAAACTGTATGATAGAAAAAAACCAAAAGCAGTTCTGAAATCAGCAGAAAAAGTGAGTCAGAATCATTTATTAGTTTTTAGTCATCCGATATCATGAAGACTAGTGTTTTTTTCTACATTGTCATTATCAGAAACATTGTTGTTTTCGTCACTCCTGGCTGGTAGCTTTTGCTAGCCACGAGTAGTGGGGGATATAGCGTCTGTCTCAGTTAGGATTCCGTGAGGAACGGACCGCGTGTGTAAGCCAGAAAATTGGATCGGCGGACATCCCCCCACCTTCCATTTTTAATAATGTAGGAATCCCAATTGGTTGGGAAATAACTCTAGGAATGTGAGAGTAGATTGTGTTATGGATTTTGAACAGTGAAAAAAAAACCACCTTTTCTCTTAACCTCCACCCCACGTTTCGGTCCTCTGCAGCCAAGTAAATAAGTATATATCCCATCAATGTGCGTGCTGGGTATTAGAAATTAATTTAATTTTCAATTAATTTAGGCCATCTACCCAGCATGTAACAATACTTCCTCTTACCTATTATACCTATGGTTAGGTGGCAGAGAAAATAATGTTTGTAGCGGCTATATACAAATAAATAGTAGTAAGCAGGAAAATTTATGTAAAAGTAGCATATTAGATTGTTTGAGGCAGTATTTTTAACACTTAAATGATTTTAGTCAAATTATATAATATGTAAATACAATAACAGCCCGCCTTAAAGCAATATGTGTACGTAATAATGTTATGTGAATATATTACGTAATTTAATAATGTAGGAGCTGTGAGAATAATAGGTTAAAAGTTGCTAACAATGAGGTAACCTTAAGGCAATAATGATTAAGGAAGTTTAAATGCTACTAGTCATTATTAGAATAACAATAATATAATTTTAGTGACAGTTTATAAAATATCCAATCAACAACCAGAAAAAGCTTTAGTTAAAAGAAGTTATTCTATTGGATTAGGAATAACCAATCAGAGACTTGAAATACAGAAATTTACAACTTTAGGAGGTTGAAATCAGTTCAGTTGCCTGCAAACAGTGTTCCTAACCAGACGCAAAAAGTGCCCTCGAGAGATTTAATACGTATTCGTGTGAGACGAAAATAGTTTATGTGTTAAAAAGTGCAATTAATTAATAAAAAAGAATCTCACAGCTCTCTATATAAGTGAAGTGTTATTTAAATCGTGTCAAGCATTAATAAAAGGAGTGAAGTAAAATTATAATCTGTGTAAGCCTATATTCTTGTCGCATCACAAGAGAAACGTGTCTCTAACAATAATACTGACGCAGCCGAGGCAAACATAAATATATAATATTTAAAGAAACAATCAAATTACAAAGTTAATAATTTTTAAACTTGGTGCAAAGGCCACCTTAAGTACATTTGGGGCGAAGGCTACCGGAAAGCGGACACTATACGTGTGGTTGCAACGAATTTCAAGTTCGGCTCCCCAACAGTTGAAATATAATACAACTCCTTCAATACAAACTACTTCAAATTGACGCCCAAAGCGAGGTGCAAATAACGTAACAAACCTTCTTCATGTTTTAATCAGGGGCTTTAAAAGTCAAATTCTTGGGTAGGTTGAATTATTTCTCTAGCTTGTTTCCTTAGCTGTAGAGAAAGTAATTGTTATTGCTGTTCCAACACCAACGTCGATGCCCACACCAAACACTCCTCGTGGCTATGTTACTCGTTGCCTTTGGCATTCACAGCACAACATTTAACAAGTTCTGTACACAGGCAGGAAACATACGTCACAGAACCAGGACCATGCTGATTGGCTGTTTTTTAGTTTACAGACGTTGACGTATGTCTCTACTCAGTTTCTGCCACCTTCTGGGGACGGCGATTACGGATTCCAGAAGCGTACGTATAGTTGTATATCACGTCAACAGATGGCAGCGCTGCAGAGCATGTTACGGGCAAAGGAGAAACAAAATGAAACAGGGTGTTCCCCCGAAGGAATTGCAATTGTTTTATGTGATCGTTAAAACCTCGCGTTGACAATGTTTTGGTTAGCAGCATAAAGGAGTTGAAATATTGCACATATCTCGCCGCTTTTATTATCAAGCGAGGGTCCTTAATTCAAATCTCGTTCTGATTGTTCCTTTTGAAGTCCCTAACATTTCATCTCAAGGGAAATTTACGTTAACGGCCGTGTGTTATAAAGTAATTGCTATTCGTTGTTCAATAAAAGAATTTTGTGTATATGTGAATACAGAAGGTCACGGAAGTTCATGTTTGAGGTTACTATGACAACGGCACGTAATTCTGAATTCTTTCCTTATGGACAAAAATGATAACATCTAGGAAGTTCATGTCGTTGCACGTTTTTAATAAAAGCATAACACTGGGAGAATATAGTAAACAATTTTCATTTTACAGGAATTTGTGTAGAATATTCCCTAAGTCATAACAGAAAAACTACAGAGATGAAATTTCTAAATTTATAGTATCTCTTCAAATGCTTTGAATTGTGTATATGTCTCAGCTGAGATAAACAACGTTTTCAGTGCCTAAGGGCCCGTTACACAAACCGATGTTAAATTTCACAATCTAGAAGTTATTTAACGCTGAAGTTAACGTAAATTCTGTTCCATCGACCAAAAGTAGTGATTAAATATTGTGTTAAACTCGGTGTTAATATCCCCTTACCCCTGTGTTAAGCTTTTAACAAATGGTAATTAACTTTTCTTTCACACAAGTCGTATGTAGGACAGGTAGTCAGACTGAAAAAATCTGATGTGTTACTGACTTTCTCTACTCTTGTAAAAACTATTTTTACAAACGCTTATTCTCCATATACTTCATTTTAATCGAGATGTCAATCTTATTGCTAATTTTCTTGTAGATGCAAGGGGAATATGGTAGGCTTTAAGCGATAGTCAAATATTTTAAGAACTGGTTGCTATGTGGCGTATTCCATTCTCTTTGCATTACCAGGACAAAAAAATGAATAACGAATTCCCATTTGGGAAAAAGTATTGGTAAATTTAAGGGAATAACAAGTAATATCTCGAAAATGGTTCACTCAACAAAAAAACTGTATATGACATAAATTGTGTATTTAAGGGCAATCTACATTCTTTGTGTAGTAAAATTTTGCCTATCTCTTATGGTTTAAAAGTTATGTAAAAGTCGTTCACAATGAAGAATACTTTTGGAGACATTCCCAGAAAATTCGAGATATACATTTCATTTGTCATGAAAATATCTTAAACATATGATATTTAAATCAAAATCGTTAGAGCCATTTTTAAGAAAATTAAAATTTTCGAAAAATGTTCCATGTAAAGGGTAATCTGGGAAAGGGGAATTTTCTTGAAAACCTTCGTGTCGCATTTCTGGAAGGTACTGAACCTAAATACCAACTTTGGTGTTTATCCGACTGTTCGCTTCCGAGTTATGCCGTTCACAGACACAGACACACGGAGATGTTTCTAAAAATGCTTTTTATGGATTCAGTGGGTCTCAAAATATGTATTTCCGGTGAAATCTCGGTATCGAATTTGTTGGTGGAATACAATACTTCCCCTACTTACTATACGTAGTAGAGAAAGCCGGGATTTGAGCCACGGTTCTTCCGGTTTCTGTCCGGTTGCTCTAACCAAGTAGCTAACATGGCAGCATGCCGGGATATTAAATTCCCCAAATGACTCACGTTTTTTCCGTAAACCATAAGAAGATCTCATATTCATTTTCAGTCGTCTTCCATGGTCTAGGGTACGATACCAGGTTCTAGTTCCCGAGGTCGCTGATTCAAACCCGGCGGAGGGTCATGGATTTTTTCGGGCGTAAAATTCCTTAGCATGGCCTCCTTCGGAAGGGAAGTAAAGCCTGTGGTCCCGTGTCGTAGATTTACAGCACGTAAAAGAACCTCAAGCCTGATAAAGAGGTCTCTGAGCAAAATTAACGGTCTTTCGCGCCCAATATGGAATGGGACGCTAAGGACCACAGTTAAAGAGCGTCCATAAATAAAACTCAATTTCATATTCATTTTTAGATGACATACTCCAATGGTGACTTGCAATGTTTTAAGTAGGTACTTTATGTCCCGAGCTTCTAGTTTACCCAAACTATGAATTTTTGTTGTTAAATGCTTACTTTCTCTACTACGTATAGTAAGTAGGGGAATATTGTATTCTACCCAAAAATTCAATACCGAGATTTCACCGGAAATATATGTTTTGAGACCCACTGAATCCAAAATAATGCATTTTTGGAAACATGTCCGTGTGCGCGTGTGCGCGCGCGTGTGTGTGTGTGTGTGTGTGTGTGTAGCATTATTCATAACCGAAGAGTCAGATATTCGCCAACCTTGGTGTCTCTTCAGCATCTTTGAAAGATGTGATACTAACATTTTCATGAAATTCCCTCAAACTACCTTTATATGGAAATTATAGGAATTTTTTGCTGTCTCAAAAATAGCTCTAACAGTTTTGTTTAAAATTCCAAATATTTAAAATAATATTTACATAAAAATAAAATGCATATTTTGAATTTTCTGGGAAGGGCCTCAAAGGCCCTCTACACTCTCAAGGAATTTTGTATGGCCGGTAAACGTTAAGGGATAGATAACAATGTACCTATACAAAAAATATAGATCTCTCTAAAACACAATTTACTTGCAATAACTTTTTGTGGCATCACCCGTTTCCGAGATATCTATTATAACTTATTTCAAATTTTCAACAATTGTCATTGTTCTCGCTATTCAGTTGTTTCACGCGATGTCATGGAAAGAGTGTGGAGGTTTAAGGCCACGATACACCCTCCCGTCTTTAAACACCTAACTATCGCTTCATCCTCTTGTATTCACCGTGTACCTACAACGAAAGGTGAAATGAAACTACCTATTTCTAAAAACGAGTATCTCGATGAACATGAAGTAGACAGAAAAGTAAGTCTTTAGAAGCTACACAAAAATAAACCATAGTGGGTAGAGAAAATTATGTGAATGTAACACATTAGACATTTTTACTTTCTCTACCACGTATAGTAAGTAGGGGAAGTATTGTATTCCACCCAAAAATTCGATACCGTGATTTCAGCGCAAATACATGTTTTGAGACCCCCTGAATAAAACAAATGTGATGTGTTACTCTCACATGACTTTCTCTACTCTTGTACCAACTATTTTTACAAACGCTTATTCTCCATCTACTTCATGTTAATTGAGATAAACATTTGCATACTCTATCTTATTGCTAATTTTCTTATAGATGTAAAGGGAAAATATATTTACAAAGGCAATATAGAAAAACAGTAGCCTTTAAGCATATACATATCTCTTAATAGCTGGTTGCTAGGTGCAGCACCATTCCCTTTGCCACAGATTATAACTCTTTGCATGTCCAAGACAAAAAAATGAATAACGAATTCCCATTTGAGAAAAGTATTGTAAAATTTAAGGGAATAACAAGTAATACCTCGAAAATGGTTCACTCAACCATCTATCTCTATCTCTTATGGTTTACCAGTTATGCAAAAGTCGTTCACAATGAAGAATACTTTTGGAGACATCCCAGGAAATACAAGATATACATTTTATTTGTCATACAAATATCTTAAACATATGATATTTTAATCAAAATCGTTAGAGCCATTTTTAAGAAAATTAAAATTTTCGAAAAATCTTCCATGTGAAGGGTAATCTGGGGTGGGGGATTTTCTTGAAAAACTTCGTGTCGCATCCTTGGAAGATACTGAACCTAAATACCCAGTTTGGTGTTTATCCGACTGTTCGTTTCTGAGTTATGCTGTTCACAGACAGACACACACACAGACACACACACACACACTCAGAAACACAGACAGACACACAGACACACACACGGACATGTTTCCAAAAATGCTTTTTTTTGGATTCAGGGGTCTCAAAATATGTATTTCCGGTGAAATCTCGGTATCGAATTTTTGGGTGGAATACAATACTTCCCCTACTTACTATACGTAGTAGAGAAAGTAAAAAAAGCATTTTTGGAAACATGTCCGTGTGTGTGTCTGTGAACAAAATAACTCAGAAACGATCAGTCGGATAAACACCAAACTTGGTATTTAGGTTCAGTATCTTCCAGAGATGCGACACGAAGGTTTACAAGAAAATCCCCCACCCCAGATTACCCTTTACATGGAACATTTTTCGAAAATTTTAATTTTCTCAAAAATGGCTCTAACGATTTTGATTAAAATATCATATGTTTAAGGTATTTTCATGATAACTAAACTGTATATCTTGAATTTTCTGGGAATGTCTCCAAAAGAATTCTTTTGCATAACTGGTAAACCATAAGAGATAGACAAAATTTTACTCCACAAAAAATGTAGATCGCGTTAAAATACACAATTTATGTCGTATGCATTTTTTTTTGAGTGAACCATTTTCGAGATATTGTTTGTTATTCCCTTAAATTTTCCAATACATACTTTTTCTCAAATTCGTTATTCACTTTTTTTGTGCCCTGGTAATACAAAGAGAATGGAATACTCCACATAGCAACCAGTACTTAAAATATTTGACTATCGCTTAAAGCCTAGCAATTCCCCTTACATCTACAAGAAAATTATCAATAAGATTAACATCTCGATTAACATGAAGCATATGGAGAATAAACGTTTGTAAAAATAGTTGTACAAGAGTAGAGAAAGTCATGTGAGTGTAACACATCAGATTTTTTTAAATTGTATTTTATGCTATGTTTCAGATAGTCTGTTGGACTTACCTTTCTTAATTGTTCATTGAGTAATTTAATAGGCCATAGCAATGCATTGTAATGCCATCCTTTTGTGGGCTTTTTATTTAATTTATTCAGGGGACCTCAAAAACTGAATTTTGGATAAAATATAAATTTCGAATTGTTTATTGGAATATGATTATACCAATATGGATAAGCAAAGAAGGAAATAAAAGGCAATAGTAGACAGTGATTATTCAGTTGGAAGCCGTGGGTTTAGCAGAGAATATGTCTAATCTATTTCCTATGTGTACGTCCGTAATTTGTAAGGCCAGAGAACACATGATCTTGCTTAGGATGTCTTATGAGTCATGCCCCATTTGACCGTGACTTAAAGGAACAATTCCGGATACTATTTGTTTTCAGCTTCACTATCGCTATTTTTAGTGGTCCAATATTATGTTGGACAAAACAGATTCGACCAGTATATAGAACCACAGCAGTTGACGGAGATCCTACAGACGCCAAGTCCATCTTAAGTGCAAAGTAAAGGACACTGGAGATCTGCCAAGTGTTTACCGGGACTTCCCTTCGCAAACACACTTAGGAGGCTGGGAAATATATAGGGGAGACCGGGGCGAAACGGTACTATCTGTTATCCTCGCTATCTTCAAGTTAGTTTATTAGTTTTAGCTTTGAGTCTAGCCTAAAATTGTTATGTCAAGCTTAAAAGTATATTTACTTTAGAAAATGTCAAAAGTACCTGTAAATTTAGATCAAAATAAGAAGAAAAAAACACAACATTGTAATTCTTCTACCACTTATCTGCACAGTTCCTGAATCCCAAAAAATATATGTTGTGTTAAATTCACATGGCTTTCCCTACCCACTACGGTTTGTTTTTATATAACTTCTACAACCCATTCTCACGAAAAACTTTTAATTTTCTAACCACTTCATGTTAATGTAAACGTTTGCAGAAGTACTCGTAGTTTCAATACATACTTCGTTGTAGGTATAGGAAGAATGGAAGAAACACGCTACATGTTGGCCATATGACTTTGCGAAAAACAACTAAATAGCGACAGCACTTTAAAAAACTTAAAACGTATTAAAGCATTCAAACCAATAGTAATGGATATATCGTAAATGGTTCATCCACAAGTGTATTTAAAATAAATTGTGTGTTTTAAAGAAATCGACATCTGCTCTGTAGCAAGATTTTGTCTCTCTCTTATGGTATATCCGTTATACAAAATTTTACAGAATTTCACAGCATCTTTGCAGTAAATCATGATACAATTATATATTTGGTGTAAATATGTTAAACATTGGTGTTTTAATCGAAATTGTTATACTCATTTTGAGAAAATAAAACATAATAAAATTTTCCGTGTAAATGGCAATTTAGGGTGCGTAGATTTTTTTATAATATTTGTATTACATCTTTGGAAGATTTGAACTTAAATGCAAATTTTGGTAATTATTCGACTTTCCGTCCTTAATTATGCTTTTCACGTAACCAACACGGAACGTTTTTGTAAAAATGATTTGTTTAATTCAAGCTGTCTTAAAACATGTATTTGTGTAAAATCTCGGTATCTAATTACTTTCTCTACTACGTACAGTAACTAGGGGAAGTATTATATTCCACCCAAAAATTCGATACCGAGATTTCACCGGAAATACATGTTTTGAGAACCCCTGAATCCATTCCTGAAGCATTTTTGTAAACATGTTCATGTGTGTGTCTGTGTGTCTGTGAAAAGCATAACTCAGAAACGAAAAGTCGGATGAACACCAAACTTGGTATTTAGGTTCAATATCTTCCAGAGGTGCGACACGAAGGTTTTAAAGAAAATCCCCCACCCTAGATTACCCTTTACATGGAATATTTTTCGAAAATTTTAATTTTCTCAAAAATGGCTCTAGCGATTTTGATTAAAATATCACATGTTTAAGATATTTTCATGACAAATAAAATGTATATCTTGAATTTTATGGGAATATCTCCAAAACTGCCCTTCATTGTGAACGACGTTTGCATAACTGGTAAACCATAAGAGAATAGACAAAATTTTTACTACACAAGAAATGTAGATCACGTTAAAATACACAATTTATTCATATACATTTTTTCAAGATATTGCTTCTTATTACCTTAAATTTTCCAATACTTATACTTTTTCTCAAATGAGAATTCGTTATTCATTTTTTTGTCCTGGTAATGCAAAGATAATGGAATACTCCACATAGCAACCAGCTCTTAAAATATTTGACTATCGCTTAAAGCCTAGCAATTCCCCTTGCATCTACAAGAAAATTAGCAATAAGATTAACATCTCGATTTACATGAAGCATATGGAGTATAACAGTTTGTAAAAATAGTTTGTACAAGAGTAGAGAAAGTCATGTGAGTGTGACACATCACAGTTTTTTTAGATGGAATGCGATACTTCTTCTAATTGGTAGAGTAAGTATTAAGGGGAATCTCAAATGTATTTCCGGTGAAATCTGTGAATCGAAATTATTCAATAACTAAGGAACCAATAAGCTACAAAGGTTTCAAATTTCATCTCCTGAGATAATTACAAATTACTCGGCTTTCAGATAGTTTCATCCCTGAAACATATTTACTTAGATTCTTAGTTACATTTGTAGAATTTGGAAAACTGTCGATGGATGTTAAGCCAGAAATAAAATATCTGTCGATATTTACTTTCTCTACCATTTGAAGAATCATTTTGTTGTAGGAGTTGTGTTGTAGTTCAACTGTTGGGGAGCCGAACTTGAACCGCACGTATGGTAAAAAGTTTCCGGTAGCATTCGCCCCAAATGTACTTTCCGGTGGCCTTTGCACCAAATGTTTTCTAAAATATTAACTTTGTAATTTTGACTGTTTGTTTAAATATTATATATTTATGTTTGCCTCGGCTGCGTCAGTATTTATATTTTTTTAGAGACATGAATGTCTTAGCAGGGAGTGGTGCGACTGAAGAATGTAGGATTACAAAGTTATAATTTTTTATTCATTGCTCTTTAATAATTCTTCACACGATTTAAATAACACTTCACTGATATAGAGAGCTGTAAGATTCTTTTATTAAATACTTGCACGTTTTAAACACGTAAACTATTTTCTCACACAAAAATACGTATTAAACTTCTCGAGGACACATCTCGCGTCCGGTTATGAACACTGTCTGCAAGCAACGCGTCCAGTTATGAGCGCTGTCTACAAGCAACTGACTTGATTTCTACCGCCTAAATTTGTAAATTTCTGTATTTCAAGTTTCTGATTGGCTAATCCTAATCCAATAGAATACTTTTATTTAACTAAAGCTTTTTCTGGTTGTTGATTGGCTATTTTTATAAACTGTCACAAAAATTACATTATTGCTTCCAAGAATCACAAGTAGCATTAAACTTTCTTACTCATTATTGCCTCAAGGTTACCTCATTGTTAGCAACGTTTAACCTATTATTCTCACAGCTCCTACATTATTAAATTACATAATACATTCAGATAATATTATTACACATGTATATAATAATATAAAAATATACAATGACTGTAATATACACGTTTTATATGTGTATCCTTTATATGGAACATTTTTGTTATATTTGATTTTCCAACATTCTGCATGTTGCTTTCTCATTAGAAAATTGTTTATAAAAAGCTGTTTATTTTGTGATGAGGAATAAGGAAACAAAATAAAAAATGCTGTTTCCCAATTACGAAACGTAACTCGACTCTCAAATGACCATCTATGGATTGTCCAACTATTCATTGCGCTCTTCGTATACAGCCATTCAGAATTTTCGTTTGTATTTATGTTGATGTAAGAACAATTGCAAAGTGCTTTACACAAATTTTGTTTAGTTTTATATGAGGAGTGAGATAGCATATACAGAAAGGGTAGATTCCCGTTTAAAAATAATTAAATTGACTCTAAAATGGCCATTACAACGTCCTACAAATAAAACATAACTAATGTCATTTACATTCCCCCATAATATCAAGCATATTTTATTCAAGACATATCCTTCAACAACGCTTAGTTTAGGAGGTATTGTACAGTTTCAGCTTAAATGGTCCATCCTGATATTAAAGATACTTGCATGACAAATAAAATATATACCTTTAATTTCCTGCGAATAGCTGTGAAACCCTCGTAAGAAATTCTGTACAATCTTGTATAACTGGTAAACATTAAGCGATAGACGAAAACGTACTACACAAGAAAATGTAGATCTCTTTAAAACACACAATTCATTTTAAATAGCTTTTTGTGACATTATTCATTTCCGGATATCCATTATATTAATGGTTCGAGTTGTTCAATGCTTAACCATACCTTTAAAGTCCGTGGATTTTCAACTGTTTCGCGATGCCATGGAAACTGTATGGAATTTTAAGGCCAGCATATAGCGTCCAGTTCTTAAACACTTGACTATCGCTGTTCTCTTTGTATCTATAACGAAATGTGTAATGTAGCTATTTCTGCAAAGGCATATCTCGATTAAAATGAAGTAGATAGAAAAATAAACTTTAGGAATAAGTTCTGCACCAACTAATAATAGATAGCAGGTAGAGGAGGTCATGTGAATGTAACAAATCAATTTTTCATGACATTTTCATGAATAACAGTGGAATTTTCGTGCTTTATTAGTAATATCACAGTAGCTTTATGTAATTACAGTTATAATGGGTAATAGATTATTCACAATGCTTAATACGGATGAAGGTAAATTAGATTAATTAGATGTCATTCGAAATTTAAAAACCCACTCGTACAATACTGTGTAAGCCAACCAGATTGCATATTTTTATACATGTTTTGTATGTTTATAGTCCTTTCAATTTATGTGTTCATAACTACTTGCTCCTGTCATTGTAATCTACAAGATATAAACAGGCTGGGTAGGTAGATGGGTAGCAGTTTGTAGTTTGAAAAGGGGTGGGTTTTATGCCCAAGCACTGCGACCTTAAAGATCTATTGCGCATCCCCCCTTTCATCAGTTAAGTAGTCTGTTGCTCGATATGAACTTAACCAGACTGCTAACTGAGGCTTTCGATAGTTCATCTATCTTTGGAAAGTGATTGCCAAAAATACTTGCTCTTTGATTCGCAAGAGCAGGGCAATCACATAGTAACAGTCTCATCTCCTTCTAGGCATCTACTACAGATAGGGCTGTTAAACAATCCCATTCTGTATAGATTAAACTTTAGGGCATAGCGTCCTGTAATGAATCCTGTCGCCCATTCAAGCCTTCTTCTACTACGACCGCGCAGGTACTTTGCCCTGTTGTTATCCAGGTCTGTAATAAACAACTTGGAATGTCTGCAACCCTCAATGGAGTTACAGTAGTTCTTGTGTTCTGCTTGAGCCCAGCACTTAATAGCCTGTTTCACTGGTCTGTAGGACATCCCCAAAACAGGAACACTACCCAAAGTTGGGATTTCGCTGCCAATCTTGGCTGCTTCATCTGCTTTCTCATTGCCTGGTATACCTGTATGTCCTGGCACCCACATAAGTTGAACCTTATTGTATTCAGCCAGTGCCATTAAGGAATCCCGGCATTCTGAGACGAACTTTGATTTTATTGATGGTGATTCAAGTGCTTTAAGAGCAGCTTGATTGTCTGAGAGGATAAGAACACTTCTATTCTTATATCTCTTTTAATGCTTTCCATGACAGTGGCTAGGATTGCATAAACCTCAGCCTGAAAAACTATAGCTGAGGTACCCAGACTATAAGAAACCTTGGTGCCATTACCGTAAAGCCCAGCCCCCGTTCCTGATTTGGTTCTAGAACCATCAGTATACCAGATTGGGCCTTTGTTCGGTAGATGGGTACCATACGATCATACTGAGAGAGGTGGCGCCACAGTGACGTGTGCGTATCGAATTCGGGAAGTCTCGAATTGGATCCCCAATGACCGTTCACTCTCTGACTCATGGGTTTTTCGTGGTTTCTCCAGGTCGGCAGGCATATGCTGTGATGGTTCATCTTCTACCACGACTCTCCAGCCGTTCATTTCTTGTACAGTTGAGTACAAAACGATGCGTTTGGTTACTTTTAGTGTTTTCAATTCTTGAATGTTGGCAGAATCTCATCATCTGCTCCACGCCTGCCTTAGGTGAGCCATCCCCTAATTGGTTTCAGCTGAAGTCCGATACACTAGCGATACCCTATGAAGAAAGGTCAGGCCTAGCTGGGCGATGAAAGGGTCACCTGAATGTTTGAAACAATATGCCCCCAAAGACTGTCCATACTGGCTGGCCCCTGAATGAGTCCGGCTCTTATTGGTTCGGCATTCAAGCATTAACGTCTGTAACCGAATGAGGGATGCAAGGTGCGGCAGGGGCGTGTTAATTGTTGATTGCCAACTTAAACCGCGGTTCCTAATATCGGCACGTTCTTTTGCACCCGACTGCGCTTATCTTCCTTATCATCTGTTTTAGGGTTGTAGGACCAGGCAACGGTGTTCGGTTCGTTGCGGCTGAACGGTGGCCGTGCGTACTGTGTAGGCTTCTTCCTGACGTCGTCCAGGGACTGCTCCTGAAACCCGCCTGTGGTTGCTTTTGGGCGGAAACTCCTTTGGGGGACTCTCGGAGGCTCGGGTCCAATAGAGTGGGTTCAGGCGGCGTTGGAGAGGTTCGGTCTGGAAACATTAGGGACCCCATCTGTGCTTGCACCCTTCGGGTCTCTCCCCTCACCTCTGCCTCCTGCCAGGGCTCACGGTAGAAGCACAAGGGGCCGGATGGCCTGCGTGCGGTGCTCTGACCCGGTTTCGGGGCTCCCTCCGCTCGTCATTAGCTTTAACTTTTACTAAATGGTCATGTTTTGAAATACGCCTATGTCCAGGAACTCCTTGTTTACTTGCTACGGCTTTGAAACATTCAGAACGTCGTAGGCAATACGAATCACAAAGGATAGAAAAGAAGAGAAAACAATCTGATGTGTTACACTCACATGACTTTCTCTACTCTGGTGCAAACTATTTTTACAAACGCTTATTCTCCATCTACTTCATGTTAATGAGATAAACATTTGCAGACTCTATCTTATTGCTAATTTTCTTGTAGATGCAAGGGGAATATGGTAGGCTTTAAGCGATAGTCAAATCTTTTAAGAGCTGGTCGCTATGTGGAGCATTGTATTCTCTTTGCATGTCCAGGACATAAAAAATATCTGATGTTGCACTAACATGACTTTCTCCACTCTTGTACAAACTATTTTTACAAACGTTTATTCTCCATATGCTTATTGTTAATCGAGATATCTAGATGTCAATCTTATTGCTAATTTTCTTGTAGATGCAAGGGGAATATGGTAGGTTATAAGCGATAGTCAAATCTTGTAAGTGTTGGTTGCTATGTGGCGCATTCCAATCTCTTTGCATGTCCAGGACATAAAAATTGAATAACGAATTTGAGAAAAAGTATAAGTATTGGAAAATTTAAGGGAATAACAAGCAATATCTCGAAAATGGTTCACTCAACAAAAAAACTGTATATGACATAAATTGTGTATTTTAACGCGATCTACATTTTTTGTGTAGTAAAATTTTGCCTCTCTCTTTATAGTTTACCAGTTATGCAAAAGTCGTTCACAATGAAGAATACTTTTGAAGACATTCCCAGAAAATTCGAGATATACATTTCATTTGTCATGAAAATATCTTAAACATATGATATTTTAATCAAAATCGTTAGAGCCATTTTTGAGAAAATTAAAATTTTCGAAAAATGTTCCATGTAAAGGGTAATCAGGGGTAGGGGAATTTTCTTGAAAACCTTCGTGTCGCATCTCTGGAAGATACTGAACCTAAATACCAAGTTTGGTGTTTATCCAACTGTTCGTTTCTGAGTTATCCTAGTCACAATCTCACACACACGAGATACACACACACATACGGACATATTTATAAAATTGCTTTTTTTTGGATTCAGGGGGTCTCAAAAGATGTATTTCCGTTGAAATTTTGGTATTGAATTTTTGGGTGGAATACAATACTTACCCTACTTACTACACGTAGTAGAGAAAGTAAAACATAAATATTATAGAAAACAGATAAGATTGGCACTCAAAATGACGCTGCCAACTTAGATACATTTAATGCATCGTCTGTTTATGTGACGTGCAGCTCTTTGGAATAAGTTAAAATTCTGGTGTACGCCGTGTCTGCATAAGCTGCTTGTTTCATTTAAATGTCTCTCCAATATTAAAACATGGTATGGGTTGGGTGACGCCTGTTGAGATAACGTCATTGATAGAGCCGATGAGTCTCTCTTGCATTCCCGAGGCTTCTCTGTAGAGGAGAAGCATCTGTGTACTCTGCATTTGTGTAAGAAACCACTAAACAGAACAATACCTTAAACACTGCCGCTGTCTGTACTTATGGTGTGCGTAAGGTAACAACTGATGCAGTAAACAACTCTTAACTAATGAATACGACGACTACTGCTTGTAGCGGAATATATGTAATCATAAACAAAACATGCTCACATATCCACCATCAAGCCTTGTATATCGTGACTTCGTCCAGTTTTCACTGTCACTACACTAATGTGATTTATTTCAATTATCATCACCTCACCTTTCCTCACGACGAAGCGGCGTGTTGAAATAGGCACGAAACAGCCTCTTCTTCCTTCAGCTTAATCGCTGGGGCGTCAAACACAAGACCTCTCTAATCTCTTGCAGTAGCAGCTCACTGTACGTCATGTGTATCGTCAACATCACTCATAGAACCAGTACTTTATGTTGCATCAAGAACAACAACCTTTGTCTCACTCTCACTGACTGACTAATTTACTCACTTGCTGCTAGCAGCCTGAGGTTCACCCTACTGCGAGCTCACCCTCAATAGGGTTTAGAAGGGTATTTTCTTTAGGTATATGTGTTTAGGATGGTTATATATAGAAAGGAGGAAGCATGTTACTCCTCGATGGTTGTCTATTAGGATGTAGCTATCCTTCTGTATCCTGGTGGGAGTGGTTTTAATTATCTCAGCTTTCATTGGCTGGTGCATTGGAATTTTGGAGCCAATCAGCTCTTGACTATATTAAATGCAGGTCAGCTTTAGCTGCTGTTGTTTAAGCTTCATGGTTATCCGGTGTGCCCGCAATCCATGCGGGAACCCGGTGTCGCCTGAAGCGGCTGGTTCTGGGTTTATAATACCTAAGAGACCTGACCAGGGACTCTGATGTTGAGACAAACGCGGTAGAATTTTGTTGCCCGGAGCCTAATTTCATCCTCCACGTATGGAAGAGATGAAGCATCCACGGGGAAGGAGCCCATTGTAGCCAGCTGTCTGCGACCATGTCCCAGATCTCGCAGGCGTAAAGCATGAGGGAAATAATCAGGGCCCATATGTAACTTTAGGCGATTGTGAGCATGCTCGCTTATATACAGCCGCTGGAGTTTCAAGAGAGCTCTGTAATTTCGCAGGAGGCTGAGATAAAGAAGCTCCCAGAAGCATTTGGTTATGTGGGCATAGCACTTCTAGTGTTTACGTCGGGGGAAGAGCGCTCCGCCCTCTCCTTATCTGTTCCACCGGGCAGTCAGGCGCTGGAGGACCCCACCATCTACCTGTCAAGTTTGGATTACAGTAACTGCATCACATTTGTATTTTTACACCATGTATGTATGCAATTTCGACATTAAATTTTTGATAAAATGCAAAACTTCTTCAACCTTAGTAGAGAAAGTAACAACTCATAAAATTTGTATAGGCTAATGATCTATTGTTAAGAATAATCCGATAAGTTTCCTTTCATCAATTAAAGTACAAAGACATGCAATTAGTTAAATTTTGGGGACATTATGGTACGTCAGAAACGATTTGTGGCAGACCTAGCAAATCCTGTGTTGGATGGGGTGAAAAAGAGAGACAAAACAATCGAAAAGAGAACAACGACCGTCGCCAGAAACGAAGAAAACGAATTGCATGGCTTGCAGCATCCACTAAAACTTGGAAGTTTCAATCTTAGTACGGCAGGTTTTATCGCAGGGACGATAACGGACTGAGGAAACCTTTCCCAAGTGTGTCTGGTTTATTTATTTTAGGCACCTTAGTTTACCACAGAACCTGTTTACGAAACAATGTAACTACGTGAAGATTGTATAAATCTACTCAATGTACTGGGTTTAATAAAACAAATAGACTAGTAAATGTATAATATAATTTTGTAGTTACATTCCTAGAGAATATAAGGAATGGCTCTTGTGGCCTTTATAGGCTTTGAGGTAGACAGATTCAAAAACTGTCGGTGACTTAAATGTGAAAACTCATCGAGGTGGCGACGCAGTAACGCGTGCGACTCGCATTCCAGATTACCCTTTACATGGAGCAATTTTCGAAAATTTTAATTTTCCCAAAAATGGCTCTAACGATTTTGATTAAAATATCATATGTTTAAGATATTTTCATGACAAATGAAGTGTATATCTCGAATTTTCTGGGAATGTCTCCAAAAGTATTCTTCATTGTCAATGACTTTTGCATAACTGGTAAACCATAAGAGATAGACAAAATTTTACTACACAAAAAATGTAGATCGCGTTAAGATACGTACTTTATGTCATATACGTTTTTTGTTGAGTGAACCATTTCCGAGATACTGCTTGTTATTCCCTTAAATGTTTTAATATTTACACTTTTTCTCAAATAGGAATTCGTTATTCATCCTTTTTTTTTGCCCTGGTAATGCATAGAGAACCATATAGCAATCAGCTCTTAAACATTTAGTCTTAAAGTCTACCATATTCCCCTTGCATCCACAAGAAAATTAGCAATAAGATTAACATCTCGATTAACATGAAGCATATGGAGAATAAGCGTTTGTAAAAATAGTTTGTACAAGAGTAGTGAAAGTCATGTGAGTGTAACACAAGATTTTTTGCATCAGTTAGTTCTGATAATTCCTACTTCTGTTGCTGCTACTGCTAGTTCAAATTTATCAAGTACTTCTCATTTTTAAAGGACTGTCACTATTGTTGTTTCTCACGCTGTCATGGAAGAGTATGGAATTTCAGGGTTATCAGTAGCGCCATTTTCAACTGACTATGGATTCCTCTATCCCTCTTGTATCTAAAACGAAATGTGTAATGAAGTACAAGGGTTGATCAGAAACTAAGGTTACAAAGCCTCCAGTCAAACGTGTACATTTTATTTCATACAACCAACACAGTTAACTGATAGTACATACATTAGGTTATCTTTCGATATAGTCTCCATGTCGGTTTAGGCACTTGTTTCTTTGTGGGATGAGTTTGAATATTCTCTTCTGGTAAAAATCCTGTCCTTGCGTGTTCAGCCACCTAGTAGCAAAGTGTTTCACCTCCTCGTCTGTAGCGAATCTTCGCCCCCCTATACCTTTTTCACTATAAGCTGAAAGGAGAAGTAAACAAAACTTATGTATCACTCCGCCGAGCACATGGCTGCACCACGTGGAGGTTGACGGGAACTACTTAACCCGTGAGAGGAAATTGCTTCACACAGAATATGAATACAGTATATTGCGCAGCTTGGGGATCATTAGCTTTTAAACATTGTATGTCTTATTCCTATATTACTTTCTCTACTACGTATAGTAAGTAGGGGAAGTATTGTATTCCACCCAAAAATTCGATACCGAGATTTCACCGGAAATACATGTTTTGAGACCCTCTGAATCCAAAAAAAGCATTTTTGGAAACATGTCCCTGTGTGTGTGTGTGTGCGTGTGTGTGTGTGTGTGTGTGTGTGTTTGTGTGTCTGTGAACAGCATAACTCAGAAACGAACAGTCGGATAAACACCAAACTTGGTATTTAGGTTCAGTATCTTCCAAGGATTCGACAAGAAGGTTTTCACCCCCGATTACCCTTTACATGGAACATTTTTCGAAAAGTTTTATTTTTTCAAAAATGGCTCTAACGATTTTGATTAAAATATCATATGTTTAAGATATTTTCATGCCAAATGAAATGTATATCTCGAATTTTCTGGGAATGTCTCCAAAAGTATTTTTCATTGTGAACGACTTTTGCATAACTGGTAAACCATAAGAGATAGACAAAATTTTACTACACAAAAAATGTAGACCCTTTAAAATACACAATTTATGTCATATACAGTTTTTTTGTTGAGTGAACCATTTTCGAGATATTGCATGCTATTCCCTTAAATTTTCCAATACTTTTTCTCAAATGGGAATTCGTTATTCATTTTTTTTATGTCGTTGAACATACAAAGAGAATGGAATTCGCCACATAGCAACCAGTTCTTAAAAGATTTCACTATCGCTTAAATACTACGATATTCCCCTTGGACCTACAAGAAAATTAGCAATAAGATTAACATCTAGATAAAGCATATGGAGAATAAGCGTTTGTAAAAATAGTCTGTACAAGAGTAGAGAAAGTCATGTGAGTGTAACACCAGATTTTTTTGCCTTACATCCTAAACTTATAACACACAATCCTAAGAGTAGACAAATAAAAGCTGTCCTGAACAGTTCGGCTTTTGTGATTAAAGGTACTGGACGAAACTGTTCTTAACTTCAGGCTTTAGAAATAATTAATTTAATGACTAATATCAGTATACCACTTTTGCTTTAACCTTTTATGAGTCAACAAGTTAAATAATGATTAGCACTAGGTTAGAAAATCATAGAAAACAACGCGAACCAATCTATCCGAGCAACAATTCTGCATCACTAACAAATAAGTTCAATTATTGCTAAACAATGGCCAACCATGTTCATTGTCGATTAAAGGTGGGGACTTTTCACAGAATTTTTAAAAGCATTTAACACAATTGTCTTCTTTCCAATTCCCTCGTTTATGTTCTCTACTGTGGCAGAAGATTCTCAGCCAGAAACCGGAAACGAACTGCAGCGCCTGCGCATAGCCTCTTAAACCCTCTGTTGTAACGGTTTATTTAGTTATAGCTTAATCTGAACAAACACATTTAGTTTCATAAATTTAACTGTTACAATAATGACTGTGTTTTAATTTTTCTGCGCGAGAATAGCCACAAAATGTTACGATATGAACCGAACTGCTTTTGTAGAGGAAGAAACGACAATGCTATGCGGGAAAGGTTGTAGTTTGTCCACCAGCCAATGAGGTGCTGTCTTGTCACCTGGTTTTGTTTACTTCTCCTTTCAGCTTATAGTGAAAACGGTATAGGTGCTCCTTCAAGTGAGGAAAAACGTGAAAGTTGCTAGGAGCGAGGTCCGAGCTGTAGGGAGGGTGGTCGATGATGTCTCAGTTAAACGGCTTCAAACAGCGAGGTGGTCAGTATGAGGTTGAGCGTTGTCATAAAGAAGATGACGCCCGCGGTGAGAAGTCCTTGCCGTTTCCTCTTGATTCCTTTGAGCAATCGTTTCAAGGTCTCACAGTATCGATTAGCGGTCACTGTGTACCCTCTTACCAAAACCTCCACTAGTATGACACCCGCACTGTCCCCAAAACACTACGGTCATCACCTTCCCGGCAGATGGCGTCAGCTTAAACTTCTTTGTCTTTGGAGTGGAGAGGTGTTTCCACTTCAATGACGACCGCTTACTTCTGGGGTTGTAGTGGTAGATCCATGTTTCGTCACTCGTGACAATGTTGTGAATAAAACTGTTCCCTTCCGTGGAGAACCGTTGTAAAAGTTGCAGACTAGCCCCCATGCGCTTCTCCTTGTGTTGGTTGGACAGATTTCGTGGAACCCATCGGAAACAAACTTTCCGGTATTGCAGAATATCATGAACAATGTGACGAACGCTTTCGGAACGACATTCCCAATTCTACAGTCATATGCCTAACGTGATCCTCCTGTTGTCGTGAATCAGCTCCTTCACGCAAGCTGTGTTCAAATCTGTTGATGCCGTGTTGTCATGGTCACTGTGATCCTCGTCGGTGACGTTTTCTCTACCGGCTGCAAACTTTCGACACATTCCGCAACATGTTGGCAAGCCATTACAATCTCTCCGTAAACCTCTAACCTTTACCAACTGTCAGCGAATTTTAGCCGCGGTACATGTTTCGTCCCAGAAATCGAATAACGGAGCGGATTTCTACACGCGACCAGGTTTCCAAACGAGTCGTCATCTGTGTTTACCTGCAAGTAGCGCTGTAGGTAGCGGGTAAGTGAAACTCCAGGAACATCGGCGTTGTAACCTTAGTTTCTGATCATCCCCCTCATATTTATGCAAACGTTTATTTCGATCAACAAGAAGTAGGTAGAAAAATAAACGAAAGTGTGTACAGAAAGTTATGTGAATATAGAATTGTAAATATGTATTAAATACCTATCAGAACTCGAGAGATAAAATTTTACGAATGCGCCTGAAATACAACGTTAGGCGATCTTGTTGTAACCTACATTTTAGCAAATCCCATGTGCGTGTACGCTTTAAAATCATTGATTATAAATAGAGAAGAATGCAAGCTTTGATCAGCTCTAATTTGCTTACATAAAAGCAAGCCGCAAATGGAGACAAAAAAGCGGATATTTTATATACCTACATGCATACAGCATTAGGTGGAACGGAGTGAAAATGTTTTACATGTATATTTGCTTTTGCTTGAAACTCGTACAACGAAGCATAATGAAAACAAAGTAGTTGAATTCATATTTACAGTGAAACGGATGAAGCCTAATAGTGATTCAAGTGGAAACGTTAACATACTGAAAAATGAGAGAACTCTGCATAAAAAGAATATAATAGTGCTATTGTTTTCCTGTTAATTTCAATTTATGCGTTACAGGTAGTTCAACGGAGGGGACACCTCAGAACTGCAACCTACAGAGATCTATTGTGCCTACCATCGCTCAGAAGGAAGAAATGAAGTGAAGGAACAACACAGGAGGCTACAGGTCACAGACAGTTTAGCCTACCATCGCTCAGGAGGAAGGAATGAAGTGAAGGAACCACACAGGAGGCGACCGGTCACAGGCAGTTAGGCCTACCATCTCCCAGGAGGAAGAGATGAAATGAAGAAACCACACAGAAGGCTACAGGTAACAGGCAGACAGACCTACCACGTCCCAGGAGGAAGGAATGAAGTTAAGGAACCACACAGGAGGCTACAGGTCACAGACAGTTAAGCCTACCATATCCCAGAAGGAACAGATGAAGTGAAGGAACAACACAGGAGGCTACAGGTCACAGGCAGTTTAGCCTACCATCGCTCAGGAGGAAGGAATGAAGTGAAGGAACCACACAGGAGGCGACCGGTCACAGGCAGTTAGGCCTACCATCTCCCAGGAGGAAGAGATGAAATGAGGAAACCACACAGAAGGCTACAGGTAACTGGCAACAGACCTACCACGTCCCAGGAGGAAGAAATGAAGTGAAGGAACCACACAGGAGGCTACAGGTCACAGGCAGTTAAGCCTACCATCTCCCAGGAGAAAGCGATTAACTGAAGGAACCCCTCAGGAGGCTACAGGTCACAGGCAGTTATACCTACCATCGTGTAGCGGGAATAGGATGCTGTGCGCTATTTGTAGCGCGAAATCATCGATCCTTGGGTTGTTGTGGTCTTTGGCAGTGTCCTTCCTCGCCTATTGATGCTCGTCGGTTGTTGCTTATTCTATTCCTAGCTTTTCCTATCTATATCTAATTCTTTATTCTCAGGTTATAGTGGGTGAGGCAAGTTAAAAAAATACACTGTAATTTTCCCTTAATCAATTAAGTATATTCACAATTGAAATGATTATGGTCGGCTAGCTTTTCCCATTACTATAATCTCACCACTTTAAATAATTCAGGAGCCTAACTATCTGCCACGCACTCCTACCCTTGTGCACCCACGTGCATATGCTAAGAGCGTAGCACCTCGTGTCGTCGACAATTCTAGAAGATCAATTAGAGAGAGTGGGCTCTGAGGCCTAGTCTGCCCTTATATACGGGAGCCTAGTGACGCTCATCTCTGCGTTTAAAAATGTAACGACGTTTCTCATTGGTCCTCAGACCGCGATACTTTAACATGTATGAGAATATGTTGCTTCAGATCCGTGCGCATAAGCGTCACCCTGGTCCGTTGTGAAGCCGGTTCAATATCTCCGTCTCTTTGTTTTCTCTATCTGTCTCTTTCTATTTCTCCGTACCGTTACCGGTTCCCTGCCTGCTGGCTAAGTGTAGGGTACGCTCTACTCAGGATTATGCTTTTCCTGGAATTTTGCTAACTCGCCCGTTTCTCACAATTAGCTCTGCACAAATGTTGGATGTTGAATATTTAACATGCTTCTTGTTAAATTATATTTTTACTGTACAATTCTTATGTATGTATGGTATATCCTCTTTCATATGTACAACTCCTATATATGTATAATATATCCCCTTTCAATATCCCAGGAGGAAGAGATGAAGTGAAGGAACCACAAAGGAGGCTACAGGTCACAAGCAGTTAAGCCTACCATTTCCCAGGAGGAAGGAATGAACTGAAGGAACCACACAGGAGGCTACAGGTCTCAGGCAGTTAGGCCAACCATCTCCCAGGAGGAAGCGATGAAGTGAGGGAACCTCACAGGAGGCTACAGGTCAAAGGCGGTTAAGCCTAGCATCTCCCAGGAAGAAGAGATGAAGAAGGAACCACACAGGAGGCTACAGGTTACAGGCACATAGGCCTACCACCTCCCAGGAATAAGAGATGAAGTGAAGGAACCACACAGGAGGCTACAGGTCATAGGCAGACAGACCTATCACCTTCCAGGTGGAAGAGATGAAGTGAAGGTGTCACACAGGAGGCTGCAGACCTAGGCATACAGGCTATAAAGACGCGCGGAAGTCCATAACGTTTCCAAACTCGCAGGCCTGTGTGTCACCGCCGGAGCCTCCGACAGAGAACGATGAGCACCCAGCAGCCTAGCTGCCCTCTAGTGTCCACGGAGAGTATTCTTTCCAGTTAGTATGCATCTGCTCGGCACCGCCATACACCACGAGACCTAGAAGCATACCTGAAAGATGAGAAGGAAATGACGGAAAAGAAATCTTGGTACAGAAGAAACCACCCCAACATTCGCATGTCGATCCCGGGGAAACCACGAAAAACTGTGGATTAGAGTGGGCGTTCCCCGGGGATCGAACCCGGGACCTCCAAAATGCGGATCACAGCCAACTTAACTCCCTGGTTCAACTACAGAGGTGATTAACGCTTATGTTTTAGACAGAATTTGCCTATGTGGATAGTATTAGAAATCACTGGATCTATCTACGCTTCTGATATAAATATAAATCTCTGTGCGCATGCGCTTTCTTAGTTTCAATTCATAAATATCTAAAAGATTTTAGGATCTAAAAGGACTTACAATGCCTGGATACTAATACAATGTGCATAAATGTATAGAGTTAAAAGATAGTAAAAAAGAAGTTCTGATGTGATACATTCATATAACTTTCTCCACCCTCTATCTTTGTTAGTGGGTATACAAACTATTCTTCTAAAGCTTATTTTTCTATCTACTACATTTTTATCCAAATAAACCTTTGCAGAAATAGCTACATTACATATTTCGTTATAGATACAAAGAGAACAGCGATAATCAAATGTTTAAGAACTGGACGCTATATGCTGGCCTTAAAATTCCATACTGTTTCCATGACATCGCGAGAAACAGCTGAAACTCAATGGGACTTTAAAAGAATAACAAGCATTGAACAGTTCGAAACTTTAATAACGGATATCTCAGAAACAGCTCATGCCACAAAAAAATTATTTTAAGTAAATTGTGTGTTTTAAAGAGATCTACTCTTTTTATGTAGTAATTTTTCGTATATCGCTTAACGTTTACCAGATTATACAAAATTGCTTCCGAATGAAGAGGACTTCTTAGCCTATTCCCAGAAAATTCAAGACAAACATTTTATTTGACATAAAAAATCGTATTTCATATAAGGTATTTTAATAAAAATTGTTAGACATTGTATAGAAAATCTACATTTTCAAAAAATGTTCCATGTAAAGGGTAGTTGGGGTGGGAGGATTTTCTTGAAAATCTTCGTGTTTGGAAGATACTAAACTCAAATACTCGTTTTTGAGTTATGCTGTTCACAGACAGACACACACGGACATGTTTTAAAAAATGCTTTATTTGGATTCAGGGCACCTCAAAACATGTATTTCCGGTGAAATCTTTGTATCGAATTGTTGGGTTGAATGCAACACTTCCCCTACTTACTATATGTAGTAGAGAAAACAATAACATTTTGAGGTTAGATACCAGAAGCATTTTTACTGCACTACTCTCGACCTTGCGGAAACCTGCATTTGAGTACACGCGGAAGCCAGCGATGTGCAACACTATTGACATGCGTCAAGTTAGATCAGTCTCAGATAGTCAAACTTTTCTGTAGCGTGTCAGATGTAAACAAAACGCACTCTTGTACAGTACAGGTCGATTTTTTCGTGGTGATGTGCTTATCGGTATAGCTGAACAAGTCCATTTATCTACTGGGAGGGGCGTTGGGCGAGTAGCAACAGAGCAACAAGTGCGTACACAGCGAAGATAAGGTGACATCACCACGCGTTCCAAGGGAGTGTTGTTCCATGTAAGGGAAATAATGCCAGCTGTTCCCCCCACCCTAGACTACCTTCTCCTCCTGAAAAAATCGAGCTGTACTTGTCACTCACTGTCTCTAGATGTGTCTAAAATTAAACTGAGTTTATTTATGGACGCTCTTTAACTGCTATGGTTCTTAGCGACCCACTCTAGATTGGGCGTGAAACACCGGTAATGTGTCTGAGGTGATGGTACGGTGATGCCCGTATTTATTTTTAATGCTTGAAGCTTAACCCGGAAAAGTTAATTATTCTGGTAACTCGCCCTAACTGAGATTCAAACGCGGTACCTCTTGAGTATGAGGCAGTTACGCTATCCCCACAACGCAGAGGTGGACAATGCCGTCTTGTTCATTAGGTACACTACGCCCGCGCATTTTTTAGGGTATTGTACCTACGCCCCCAAAAGGGGGCGCTCCCACAAGCGACGAGGAGGGGCGGCCGGAACCAGGAGTAACAGCACAGCAATGACTTTGTCCCTACACATTCCAGATTGAGACGCCCCGACAGTCGGATAGGCAGACCGGGAACCACCGCTCAACCAATAGGGTCCCATATCCTGCTCCTAAGAGGCGGTCCATATACCACTGCAATCAGTCGAAAGCCAGGGGACGGAGAAGGTTCCACAGAGAGCCACTTTTGCCCCTGCCACGACGCACCATCGCCGACACTTCAACCCTGAAACAGAACTAACGGAGTGAAAGATGAATCAAACCATGAATGGAATGAAATTGAGGGACAGAAAATTCGGGAGCTGAAAGAAACCACTCCAACATTCGCCGGGAATCGAACCCGGGATGTCGGGAATGCTAGTCACACGCGTTTCCGCAGCGCCACCTTGCTCGGCACAGTACGAGGTTGGTTCACATTATGTACCAAACTCTTTAGTTGACACAGTGCGTACACACTTGTCGTTAGAGTTACATTTCTTTTTCGTGTTTCACAAAGTCAGATTTCAGTTTTGTTCATGCAGTGCTTCTGCGAGCCTATTTTCTTAACCTCAAAATTCTTATCTTCTTGCTGCCTTTCTATTCTACAATTTTCTGCTCGTCGTTTTCCGCACAGAATATGAAAACTCTGGAATCATAACTGCTATTTATGTTACCAGTGGAGAAAAGTTTTGCAGTTTTTTCATACAAGCTCCTTTAGACACTCGCTACATTTTAAATATAATAAAGTTGTTGATTCGTTCTCTAGTGTTTATTTCTTTCTCTACTATGTATAGCAAGTAGGAGAAGTATTGTATTCCACAAAAAAAATCAATACGGAGATTTCACCGGAAATATATGTTTTGAGATCCCCTGAATCCAAAAAAATCTGATGTGTTACACTCACATGACTTTCTCTACTCTTGTACAACCTATTTTTACAAACGCTTATTCCCCATATGCTTCATGTTAATCGAGATATTGAGATGTTAATCTTATTGCTAATTTTCTTGTAGATGCAAGGGGAATTGCTAGGCTTTAAGCGATAGTCAAATATTTTAAGAGGTGGTTGCGATGTGGAGTATTCCATTCTCTTTGCATGTCCAGAACAAAAAACTGAATAAAAAATTTGAGAAAAAGTATAAACATTGCAAAATTTAAGGGAATAGCATGCAATACCTAGAAAATGGTTCACTCAACAAAACAAATGTATATGACATAAGTTGTGTATTTTAATACCAAGTTTGGTGTTTATCCGACTGTTCGTTTCTGAGTTATGCTGTTCACAGACACACACACGGACATGTTTCGAAAAATGCTTTTTTTTGATTCAGGGGTCTCAAAACAAGTATTTTCGGTGAAAGCTCGGTATCGAATTTTTGGGTGGAACACAATACTTCCCCACCTACTATACGTAGTAGAGAAAGTAAAACAGCATTTTTGGAAACACGTCCCTGTGTGTGTGTGTGTGTGTCTGTGTGTGTGTGTGTGTGTGTGTGTGTGTATCTGCCTCTGAACAGCATAACTCAGAAACGAACAGTCGGATAAACACCAAACTTGGTATTTACGTTCAATATCTTCCAGAGATGCGACACGAAGGTTTTCAAGAAAATCCCCCACCCCAGATTACCCTTTACATGGAACATTTTTCAAAAATTTTAATGTTCTCAAAAATGACTAATGATTTCGATTAAAATATCATATGTTTAAGATATTTTCATGACAAATAAAACGTATATCTTGAATTTTCTGGGAATGTCTCCAAAAGTATTCTTCACTATGAACGACTTTTGCATAACTGGTGAACCATAAGAGATAGACAAAGTTTTACTACACAAAAAATGTAGAGCGCGTTAAAATACACAATTTATGTCATATACATTCTTTTTGTTGAGTGAACCATTTTCGAGATATTGCTCGTTATTCCCGTAAATTGTTCAATACTTTTTTCAAATGGGAATTCGTTATTCATTTTTTGTCTTGTATATGCAAAGAGTATTAATCTGTGGCAAAGAGAATGGTGTTGCACATAGAAACCAGCTATTAAGAGATATGTCTATGCTTAAAGGCTACTGTACTTCTATATTGCACTTGCAAATACAAAACAAGGGGAACATAGTAGGCCTTAAGGGATAGTGAAATATTTTTAGAACTGGTCGCTATGTGTAAAATGTAATTCTCTTTGCATGTCAAAAGATCGTTCCTGCAAACGTTTATCTCGATTAATATGAAATAGATGAAGAATAAGAGTTTGTAAAAATAGTTTGTACAAGAGTAGAAAAAATCATGTGAGTGTAACACATCAGATGTAACTTGTGATGTTAAAGACGAAAGAATATTTCCTACATTCACATAGGAAGTGATAGATTTCAAGGCCTTTAAATGTGCAATTCACAATGATGAATGTGATACCGTAATTATTGACGGGAATATATAAATAATTAAATCAGGAAATGATAGTAAGATAAAGAAGTAATTGCAATAAATAATTTCCGTATATTACACTGATATACAGGGTTTGAGACTGTACAATATCTCTAAAACTAAACGTTGTAGAAAGAAATATCTTTAATAAATGTTGCTTCATATTATGGGGGAAAGTAAATGTCATTAGTCGTGTTTTGTTTTGAGGACGTTGTGATGGTCATTTAAGGTCAATTTAATTTTTTTAAATGGGAATCTACATTCTCTATGTTGTTTTCTCATTAGAAAACTGTTTATAAAAAGCTGTTTATTTTGTGATTAGAAATAAGGAAACAAAATAAAAGAAAACAGTTTCCCAACTTTACCCTCAAATGACCATCCATGGATGCTCCAAGCATTCATTACGCTCTTCGTACACAGACATTCAGAATTTTCGTTGACATTTACGTTGGTGTAAGAGCAATTGCAAAGTGCTTTATTCACATATTGCTTAGCTTTTTATGAAGAGTGAGAGAACAACACAAAAATGGTAAGTTCCCATTTTAAAAAAATTAAATTGATCCTAAAATGACCATCACAATGTCCTCCAAATGAAACAACTAATGTATTTACTTTCCCCCATATCAAGCAACCTTTATTCAAGCCATTTCTTACTATAACCTTAGTTTCCGAGATAGTGTATAAATGATCCACCTTGTATAATATAATAAGCTTAAGTTGAAAGAGTTATCCAAAAAAGGTAATGACTTTAGTTAACTAAACTAATTAGTAACGCCAAGGATAGAACACATTAGCTTAAAGATTCTTGGAATTCAGTTAGGTTATAAGCTCAGTACATTTGCAGAGTTATGCACACCAGAATTTTATAAAACAGAAAGGGAATCAAATTCTCAGAATCAAGGAGGTAATAAGGTAAGAAATGCACACGTAGAATCCTTAAATATTGCCAGTACGAGAAGGGAGTCTTGGTAGGGGAGGAATATATAGGCGGAGCTTAATTCAAGAAACAGACGTGCGTTCTAAATCATAGACACTCTTTTCGTGCACACATGTGTGCATACATTCCTCACTCTGGATACGACATCAGAGACATCAGGATACGACATCCTCACGAGATAACGACATCAGAAGCAGGTAAAGTATACTCCTTCAATATTGTCGCACAAGCGCGCGACATTAAAAATTCGGCTAACGTAGCTCGACATGCTGCAATACGTCATCACTTGTTAGGCAGTTGTTTATATAGAGTTATGTTTGTCATATTGTATTTAACATACAATTTATTAAAACACTAAAGAATTGTAATTGCGATTCAGAGAGGAAATGCTTCAAGTGGTGTGATGGCCATATTTCCAGAGTCATTCTCACTGCAGGAAATTTTTATTACTTTCTCTATTACGTATAGTAAGTACAAGAAGTATTGCATTCCACACAAAAGTTCTATAACGATATTTCACCGGAAATACATGTTTTGAGTACCCTGAATACAAATAAATTATTTTTGGAAACATGTCCGTGTATGTGGGTCTGTCTGACTGTGAACATCATAATTCAAAAACGAAAAGTCAGATAAATACCGAACTTGGCATTTCAGTTTAGTATCTTCCAAGGATACGACACGAAGATTTTCAAGAAAATCCCTACACTTTATACGGGACATTTTTCGAAAATTTTGATTTTATCAAAAATGGTTGTAACGATTTTCATTAAAATATTATATGTTTAAGATATTTTCATGACAAATGATATGTATATCTTGAATTTTCTGAGAATGTCCCCAAAAGTCCTCTTCATTCTGAATGACCTTCGTATAACTAGTAAACCGTAAGAGATGGACAAAATTTTAGCACAAAAAAATTTAGATCTCGTTAAAACACACAATTTATGTCATATACATTTTCTTCTGTCGAGTGGTCTATTTCCGAGATATTCCTTGTTATTACTTTGAATTTTCTAATACTTACACTTTTTCTCAAATAGGAATTTGCTATTCTTTGTTTTTTATGTCCTGGACATGCAAGGTAAAAGATTTGACTATCCTTAAAGCCTACCATATTTCTGCAAATGTTCTTCTCGATTAACATAAAGTAAATGGAGAATAAGAGTTTGTAAAAATAGTTTGTACAAGAGTAGAGAAGGTCATGCCTAACCGGTATAATGTGTTTTAATTACATTATCGAAAATATTTCTGTCTCTGTTTAAAGTTTATGAATGCTCCCAGTCGTTTTTAATTCACGTTTTGTTGAGCAGGAAAAGTAAATATCGTTGATATTGTTTTTATACTAGAAATTAGCTGCGTTCTTAACAATTTTATATAATGAATTTACTCCATTATTTGTTTTAGTTTGTGCAAGTTTTATTGGCCTCTTTTAAAATTTACGTTCCATTTAAGAACTAATAAAAATATCCTGATTGGCTAAAAAAAATATTACGAAAATTAGTAGCTCGAAGCTGAATTCTTCAGTATGAAAAATTCAGGAGAACCAAATACTGTAATTTTTAGTTTAAATAACTGTGTTGTAATTTATGTTTTCAATATTTCTAATTAATATGCGTAAAAGTATGTAGTTAAAGGTGTGGAATTTACTTTTAGGCATATTAATTTATGGATGCGAATATCCATGACATTTTGATATTAAAATAACAATATATGAGTGGTTATGAAACGACTGATTAAGAAGAGAAAACTTGGGAAGAAAGTTTTGATGTTTTGCCGAGACTTTTGTGGAATAGATGGAAAAACAAGTTTTTTTAAGGAAAGCTCATATAAGTAGGGTAGAAAAAGCCACGTGAATGTAACACATCAGACTTTCCTTGAAGGGCGGTACTACTACCGTACAGGATGTTTCAAAATGTAGCCCTAGGTGAGGGGTTCCGACCCCTTCTTTTACCGTTGTGCGAGCTCTGTGTATCCCTAGCACTCGTGGTACGTCTGACGTTACCAGAAGTACGTCGGGGCTGTTCGGATTGGGTTGGACTCGGCAGGGCAGTGGTTCTCGATACCCCATGAGAGAATGGGTACTGCTGAGCGGTGATGCCCAGGCGAGGCTATGGGGCACCTGAATGTCCTCCGCACCAGCCTGGAGAGATAGGAGACGGTGTGTTTGTTCATTATCGGCCCTAACAAGGTTTTTCAACCCTTTGGGATTGACGCGCAAATGGCGTATCCACTTCTGTCCCTGCGAAAGCGGGAGGGGGATTTTTAGTTTCCAGATACTGGCTTAATAGAAAAACCCACGGAGAATACAGCAAGCCCTAGAAGCGAAGCTTCGGCTCCAGGTATGCCAGTTCCCGGACAGTCTAAATGTAAGCATGAGAAGCAAAAAAGTTCCAGTAAACATGGCTTCGATTGCGAGATAAGTAATTTTGTCGTGGGTTCGGGCCCTGCTGAACATTAAGTACCAATTCCAACAAAACCAGTAATAATTTTATTTAATTTATCAATCTCAACATTAAAATGCAAACAGAAACCACCAATAAACATTGATTCGCGGTCGGTATCTCCAACTGTAAAGGTTTGGAATCGGTGCATTGACAGCATTTAAAACACACTGAGGCAGTATTTTTAACACTTAAATGATTTCAGTCTAATTATATAATATATAAATTCAATAACAGCCCGCCTTAAAGAAATATTTGTATGTAACAATATATATAATGTGCATATTCCAGTCATTGTATGTGTTTATATTATTGTATACATGTTCAGTAATGTTATGTGAATACATTACGTAATTTAATAATGTAGGAGCTGTGAGAATAATAGGTTAAACGTTGCTAACAATGAGGTAACCTTGAGGCAATAATGAGTTTGAGAGTTTAACAATACTACTTCTGATTCTAGGAAGCAATAATGTAATTTTAATGACAGTTTATAAAATAGCCAGTTAACAACCAGAAAAAGCTTTAGTAGGATTAGCCAATCAGAAACTGAAAAGGAGAAACATTTATAAATTCAGAAGTCAGTTGCCTGCAGACAGCGTTACTAACCAAACGCAAAAATGTCCTCAAGAAATATAATATGTATTCGTGCGAGACGAAAAATAAGTTTACGTGTTAAAAAGTGTAATTAATTAATTAAAGAACCTCACAGCCCACTATATCAGTGAAGTGTTATTTAAATCGTGTCAAGCATTAATAAAAGAAGTGAAGTAAAATTATAATCTGTGTAAGCCTACATTCTTAGACGCATCACAACCCTGCTAAGAGAAACGTGTCTCTAACAATAATACTGACGCAGTCGAGGCAAACATAAATATATAATATTTAAAGAAACAGTCAAATTACAAAGTTAATATTTTTTAAAACTTGGGAAAAAGGCCACCTGAAAGTAAATTTGGAGCGAAGGCTACCGGAAACTGTTTACTATATATGCGGTTGCAAGACTACAAGTTCGGCTCCCCAACAATTGAAATGTAGTACAACTCCTTCAATACAACCTACTTCAGACGCCCAACGCGTGGTGCAAATTACGTAACAAACCATCTTCTCAACTTGGCGTCCATACGTGGGACTAATAAATTATCTTCTCAAGACGTAATGAAAAGATGTCTGCTGTTAGAAAATGTGCGTTATCTCGACGACTGTTAATTTGGGCATTACTTTTGCTGGCATGTTTCTTTTCGTTCATTAGTGAAGCAGCACAGAAATACGTTTGAAGTACAGGCGGTTCTGTTTGTGGATAAACAAGGTACAGTAAATACAGTACGTGTGAATATGTTAATTGAAGAATTAGTTTTGCGGATCAACACATTGTTAGTGTTGCTGTTTTTAGATTCCTGTTATTGATAGCTTATATAACATTGTATCTGTTTTGTTGCCAGTAGCACTGTTATGTGCTCTGCTACCATTGGTAGCAAAACCGCAATTACTCAAATGCTGGCCCATTATCTCTAAATACTTCATGTTAAGAAGTCCCAGAGGTTGCGGTAACGTTATACTTTCATTGTGAATAAGGAAATGAATTGAATATAAGGTTTAAAGAAATATCTGCTTCTGAGGCAGCATGTTTAACACTTAAATGATTTCAGTCTAATTATATAATACATATAATTCAATAACAGCCTTAAAGCAATATGTGTATGTAACAAAATCTAAAAAGTGTATATTACAGTCATTGTATACCTTTATATTATTGTATACATGTTTAATAATGTTATGTGAATGTATCACGTAATTTAATAATGTAGGAGCTGTGAGAATAATAGGTTAAAAGTTGCTAACAATGAAGTAACAATGAGGCAATAATGAATTAGAAAGTTTAAATGCTACTGGTAGTTCTTGGAAGCAATAATGTAATTTTTTGTGACAGTTCATAAAATAGCCAATCAACAACCAGAAAAAGCTTTATTAAATGAAGGTAGTCTATTGGAGTAGGACTAGCCAATCAGAAACTTAAATATAGCAAAATTTACAAATACAGATGTCAGTTGCTTGTAGACAGCGTTTCTAACCGGACGCGAGATGTGTCCTCGAGAAGTTTAATACGTATTTTGTGTGAAACAAAAATAGTTCACGTGCTAAAAGTGCAAGTATTTAATAAAATACAAATCTCACATCTCTCTCTGTCTCTCTCTCAGTGAAGTGTTATTTAGATGGTATCAAGCATTAATAAATGGAGTGAAGTAAAATTATAATCTGTGTAATCCTACATTCTTCAGTCGCACCATGTTAAGACAGTCATGTCTCTAAAAATAAATACTGACGCAGCTGAGCAAACAAATATATAATATTTAAGGAAACAGTCAAAATTACAAAGTTAATATTTTTTTAAACATTTGGGGCGAACGCTACCGGAAACCTTTTACCATACGTGCGGTTGCAACTACTTCAAGTTCGGCTCCCCAACAGTCGAAATATAATACACATTCTTCAAACTGACTTTCCATACGTAGCAGCAATAAACCATCTTCAAATTGGGTCCCAAAGCGTGGGGCAAATAATAATACAACGAAACTAACATCTTCACTCTACATATCATGCAGACATATAAAAATCAATATATTGTCTTTAACTTTGAAAATGAATTAAACTTTACAAATGAAAACCTTAGCTTTACTACATTCAGTATTTAAACTATGTCTAAGTCCCTCTGGTACTATTGAAACACGTGAAATCCAATTTGCAATTATTCTTTAATATAATGGCAGCTTGCTCTATTCCGTTACATTTTGAATTTCGCCAAACGCACTGAATAGTTAAAATTTAGTAACTTTACTTAAGCCAAAAATGTTAATATGTGGGAATTTAGACTAGGCCAAAATTAAGTGTGTGCAAAGCTGCCTCCCTAGAACCCGAATTAGGTGATCCTTCCTCAACGCTCGGCGATAGACGACTCTTCTTTCCTCTCCTGACAAGCCGAACATGTGAGCTGACGTCAATCGTCAGCCGCAGCGCCACCACGAGCTCCTTAACATTATCTTGACTGCGCGAACAAAAAGAGCTGGCCGGTAATGCAGATACTGTAACATTCGTAGCATTCTTCTTCAGCCAGACGAACGGTGAAGTATTGCCATGGCCGGCAATGCAGCTGCTGAAATAAGGCGCTTGATACTTTGTCCAGGCGGGAAGATATTACTGTGAGGTAAGGAGCCATACCTGGCTCAATACTTACTACACAGTGGACCGCAACCAGCAACAAAATAACATTATCTCGTAACTGGTTAATTTCCGGACCCCATGTTTACTTAAACAGTAGTTTTAAGAAGAAGTAAATTCCACCCAAAAATTCTATACAAATATTTCAATAGAAGTTCTGTAACGACCCCAGGGTACAACCCTGGTGCCGTTCAGCAACTTTGTAGCATTACTACAAGAACCTGCAAAACAACATTGCCAAATAAGCGCTCGGGGATGTACTTCGTAGGTAGAGTCACGAGGTATCCAGGAAGTACTTAAAGCTGGCTTGGAAGACAACACAAATTAAGTCTCATCTCGACTTATATTTATTGCATACTCACATCTGTGAAGATTGAATACACATTACATTTTTTTTCGTGTGGAGGAGAAAATGATTTAATCACTCATTCCAGTCCCGATGGGAGTCGGGACTGAGAGTGTGGGACTCGCCAATAGTCGGCATACCCACTAAAAACTCCTCCACCGGATGGAAAAAGGAAGAAGGAAAAGTGGAATGGCGTGGCTTTGTGCGGTGCCGCATAGCATCCACGTTAGTAATTGAAGGCTGTTGGTTGCCGCCCTATGGGCGGGAGCGGGTAAAGGTAGTTACTAGGTTGCAGCCATGAAACCTGACTGCCACACTAGTGGGAATGGCGAGGGTTTAGAAAGAGAATGGAAGTTAGGATTCAGGATGGTACTGACGATGATGCTGCTATTGCTGGTTGAACTCCTTGCATTGTTGCAGGAATTTCGCGACTCTCTCCGGGTTGCTCTTCAGCCTGGGACCTAGTGATGAGGCCCGGATGACTTCGGTGATGGCTGTTAGTCTGGATGAAGTGCTGTCGAACTGCCCAGCCAGGAAAACCTGTTGAGCAGCTGATGAAGTTTGAAGGTCTCTGATGAGTTCCTCCAGGGCTGTCAGCTTCGTCGTAATATTCAGGAACTCCGCGTGGAGATCCTGAACGGCGTCACGTAGGCCCTGGAGTTCCTCGATGATCGACGTGAGTGATGGTGCTGGTGACGGCGCTGGAGTCGGCGGCTGTGGAGGTGTCACTGGCTGCGGCGTAGGAGCTGGTGGCTTCAGCGGTGCCTTCCTGCGAGGATGCAGGGGGCAGAGCGCTTGGCCGGTGAAGTCTGATGACCCTCCACAGATCGCACAGTAGCGGCGTCGGCGACACAGGTCGTGCTGGGTGCACGAAGACTTGGTGGAGGCGAAACAACCGTAGTGGCACCTTGGTTGAACTGAGAAGGTCGTCTCCTCGTGCCCGTAGGCACAGCAGCACCTGCAGGGTGCCTGGCGTTCTAATCGGCTAACCTCGATTCGTAAGCACCGCCCTAACAAGGGCAGGCCCGTCCTCAAGGCAGCTTCATAGTCGCCAGGATCTGCGTACTCGATTCTGACGAGCGACGTGGGGCCCTGTGCTCCGTAGATCCAAGTGGCCTTCAAGGCTGAAGGACACTGTTGGTGAGCTGCGCTGACGAGGAACCTGACTGGCAGGTCCCTCGGGACCCCTCGGATGACAGCGTTGTACCTCCAATGAGGCACAGGCTGGATCGGCGCAGGCTGGGAAGCTCCCAAGATTGGCGGCGTGAACCCCGGTGATGGCGGCCACTGCGGCTGCATTCGTGGCGAAGCTGCGCTGGATGGCGGCGAAGCTGCGGTCGAGGCATAGGTTGCCCAGGGCTGCTGCGGCTGCGGCGAGTTCTCCTCGGCGGGTGCCGGAGGAGGAGGATGAGAAGAAGAAGAAGAAGAAGATCCTGCTTTAGCAGGCTCGGCGAATCTACGTTGCTTCTTCTTCACCATCTCGTCATTTTAAAAATTACCGCCTGAAGTAGATACAAGCCGAGACCGCCGGTCCTCCGGTCGTGAAAAAATTAGTAGCCCATCCCTAAACCTGTGTGTCCTGCTGTGCATTTGGACTTACTCTGCGCCTAAAACTTCCGCTTAGCATGAGCGTCACCCTTATACGCGTATGCGCATTCCACAATGGAACATTCTAGGCCTCGACATCCGCGCCGATTTACCGGTACAGGAATTCATAGCCAACCTAATACAATAACAATGCCACAGTATATACAGTAAAATCTTTATATTTGAACACCCTGTATGTTAGACACCACATTACATTGGACATATTATCTTGGAACCGGAAAAACTTCTGTTTCTACACGTCCAATAAACCCTGAATCCTGGAAGCTGGACACACCTATGGTTCTATCTTGGACAATTCTTTAGTTCTACAGTGTATTTCTGCTATGCATGTACCTGTTAGGGTTAAGTGATTGTCAACTTAGTGCTGAGGACAATTACACTAATGACAGCAGTAACTATTCTTGATACAATAAGATGGATTCATTGGGAATGGATAGATGTATCGCGAGATACAATAATGATTTACGCAAGCAGGATTTCTATAAGAAGCAACTGCAGAAAATGAACTAGAAAATATTGAGAATATTGCTGCAGCAGAAGTACACCCCATTGAGAACATCTTACTAAGTGATAAAATAGGGAGTCTTCCCGAAGTTCATCGTAGCCAACTTCCTACCATTGAAACTATACGGAATTTTGATAAATACGAAGATATTTCTGCTAGCACTCAAGAAGTACTAGAGAAGGTTGTATTAACCCATGACAAGACTGAATAAATATCTCCAGATGAAGATGGTGCGATTTCTGTTTCTGAAAAATACCCCCACCCATTAATGAGCTCTTGAGTGCATCAAGGAATTGGAGAATTATGAGTTTGCACATAGTCAGGCACACTGATTGAATTTTTATTTGGACTTGAACGAGATATTGAGGAACAGTGGCATTTTCAAACATAAAGAATACCAACCAGTGTCATTTGGTCAATACACATGTACTGTATTTCAACTGATAGTTGTTTAACATGTATAGAACCCTAACACAGTACATAACTTATTACTTTCTCTACTACGTATAGTAAGTAGGGGAAGTATTTTATTTCACCCAAAAATTCGATACCGAGATTTCACCGGAAATATATGTTTTAGAAACATGCCCGTGTGTGTGTGTGTGTGTGTGTGTGTGTGTGTGTTTGTGAACAGCATAACTCAGAAACAAACAGTCGGATAAACACCAAACTTGGTATTTAGGTTCAGTATCTTCCAGAGATGCGATATGAAGGTTTTCAAGGAAATTCCCTCACCCCCGAATTCCGTTTACATGGAAAATTTTTCGAAAATTTTAATTTTCTCAAAAATGGCTGTAACGATTTTGATTAAAATATCATATATTTAAGATATTTGCATGACAAATAAATTGTATATCTCGAATTTTCTGGGAATGTCTCCAAAAGTATCCTTCATTGTGAACGACTTTTGCATAACTGGTAAACCATAAGAGATACACAAAGTTTTATTACACAAAAAATGTAGATCGCGTTAAATTACATAATTTATGTCATATACATTTTTTTATTAAATGAAGCATTTTCGAGGTATTGCTTGTTATTCCCTTAATTTTTTCAATACTTATTTTCTCAAATGGGAATTCGTTATTAACTTTTTTGTCTTGGATATGCAAAGAGTATTAATCTGTGGCAAAGATAATTGGTGCTGCACCTAGCAACCAGCTATTAAGATATATGCCGATGCTTAAAGGCTACTGTATTTCTATGTTGCCCTTGCAATTACAAAACAAGGGGAACATAGTACGCCTTAAGCGAGTCAAATATTTTTAGAACTGCTGACTATGTGTAAAATGTAATTCGCTTTGCATGTCAAAAGATCGTTTCTGCAAATGTTTATCTCGATTAATATGAAATAGATGGAGAATAAGAGTTTGTAAAAATAGTTTTTACAAGAGTAGGGAAAGTCATGTGAGTGTAACACATCAGATTTTTTGTACACTTTTCTATTTGATGCAACAGTTGCTTAGCATTATGTAGCCTACCTCATTTCGTTTCTATTGAATGAAAAAAAGAGTTCCACCCCCTCTTTGTTGGACACCCCGTTAGGTTGGACAAGTTTTTATTGAACCATAGTTGTCCAGGTTAGAGAGAATTTACTGTACTTTGAGGCCACAGAAAAGGCGTTTTTAGAAAAAGGTCTGTGTTTGATAGAGAGAACAGCATAACCCAAAAATGATATTTAGAATACGAGAGCGATACTGAAAATTTTTAGAAATCCATGTTTCTAAAAACAAATTAATTTTTTTTTTTATATTTGAAAGCTACTTTCTAATGTTTTGCGAGTTGATTGCTTGTTCGATTTACTCTAATAGTTGTTCTAATAATTATCATCATTTAAAGGTTTTGTTTTTACCCAAAAATGAATTTGACCAGAGAACATCTTCGGGCTTTGACTTTTTATGATTTTAAAATCGTCATTAGCGCCTAAACAATGTGAAGATCGTCTTATAAATGCCTTTGGCGAAGAAGCACCATCTAAGGCAACAATTTACAATTGATACAGCAAATTCAAAAGTGATCTATTTTTTCTTACAGTTAATGGTGAATTTCGTGAAGGACGCCCAAGAACTCCTGTTTCTGATAAATATATTGCCGCTGTTCGAGCAATGGTTAAAGAGGATCGACGGACATCTTATAAATTTATTCGGGCAACATTGGTTATGAACCAAATCCAAAACCACTTATATCAACAGACGTGATAAAACTTTGTTTTCGATGGATTCCACAAACTGACTCCCGATCAAAAACAACAACCCATTGATTGATGGAGAAACATTCTGGAAAATTTCTAAGGCGACACTTCAAATTTGGTTTGGAATATTGTTATTGTGATGAATCTTGGATTTGTTGTTATGATCCTGAAAATAAAAGCTCATTGGGTCTTTCGAGCAGAAGCTAAGGTACAAAAATCCGATGAATTCGCAGTGCTGGTAAGAAGATGGTTGCTAGTTATTTTAGAACCAACCATATCACTACTATAGCATTAGAAGAAAGACGTACCATTACTGCCGAGTGGTATATAAATATCTGTTTACCGCAAATTTTTTAAAAAGTGCCTGAAAAATGCCTCAAAATGCTACATCATGGCTACGCACCGTTGCATAGAGAAAAAGTAACAACTGAGAATCTGGATGCCGTAAAAGTCAGCACCATGGAACCTTCACCATATATCCCTGACCTTGCACCTTGTGATTTCTTTCTGTTTCCACTGAAGTATCTCAGAAGAGTGGCATCATTACTTTAAGGGCTAGTTCGATCGAATGCTTAAAGGGGAATATTTTGAAAAAGAATAAAATCATTCAAAATTTTTAAAACTGACCAGTTTTATTTTCTAAAAATTTTCAATCTCGCCCTCTTAAGTACCTAACTTAGTATTTAAGATCCGTATATTCCAAGGATACGTCATGAAGTTTTTAAAGCAAATCCCTTAACCTCAAGGTACCATTTACATGGAAACATTTTCATTATTTCTGTTTTCTCAAAAATTACAAATGATGTGACTAAACTAGCGTATGTTTAAGACGTTTATAAAACAAATAAAATGCATACCTTAAATTTTCTGGGAATAGCCTGTGAAATCCCATTAATTCGAAATGAAGTTTATGTAGTTTTATGCGCATATAATCTCTATCCATAAGTAATAGATAAGTGCTTACTCTCTAAAAGTAAACCCCGACACGGTAACCTGTATTACTTTGGTCTTCATTGAAAACGTTAATAATAGATAAAATAAAGGGAATAAATTACCTTAGAAGTGCGCTTAGAAGTAGATGTTGTATCTTCTAAATCTGGTGCCTCCTGTTTTAGGTGTTTTACTTGATGTGAAGACAACAAACGCAGCCATCTTGTCGTTATCGCACATGCACAATGGGAACTGCAAACCTAAATGAGAAGTGAAATCCGCGAAAAAGCGATGTGATGTTACTTCTTCTTCTTCATTTTGTATTGCCGCTGTCAAAAACGCAACGCATTGTTATTAAAAACGTTCCACCATAAGTTTAGTGTTCTCATTGTTATAGCCAAAGTTGTGTTAAATTAAAATCTGCTTTGATGTAACCACTGGTAACTAATTAAAACAAGGTTATATAAAAGAAACTAAACCTAACCTAACCTAACCTAACCTCCCGTAAATCAGATACCTAAGCTTCTATAAAATAAAATAAACTAAACTAAATCTAACCTAACCTAACCTCCCGTGAATTGAAGTAGATGTTCTTTATTTGAAGTTGAAATTGTTTTAGTTTAACTGCCCAACGTATGGGTGCCAATTTTGAAGTACGATTGTTCTTTACGTTGTTTATGCTGCTACGTATGAAAAGCCGATTTTAAGATGTATTTTTGTTGTTACGCTTCAATTTTAAATATTTTAACTTTGTTATTAAACTGCTTCTTTAACTATTTATGTTTATGTTTGTCTCGGCTGCGTCAGTATTACTTTAGAGACACTTTTCTCTTAATCAGGGCGTGGTGCGACAAGAATGTAGGCTTAGACAGATTTTAAGTTTTAATTCACTTCTTTTTATTAATCCTTCACTGATATTAGCACTTCACTGATATTAAGAGCTGCGAGAGTCTTTCATTTAATACTTGCACTTTGTCAACGCGTATACTTATTTTACGTCTCACACGAATACGTAATATTTCTCTAGAGAACGCATCTTCCATCAGGTTACTATCAAGGTCTGCAGGCAACTGAACATATTTCAACCGTCCAAACCCGTAAACTTCTGTATTTCAAGTCTCTGATTGACTAATCCTAGTCCAATAGAATACCTGCATTTTATTAAAGCTTTTTCTAGCTGTTGATTGGCTATTTTTAAACTGTCACAAATTTTACATTATCGTTGCTCTAATCATGACTAGTAACATTTAAACTCTCAAACTCATTATTGCCTCAAGGTCACCTCATTGTTACCTACTTTAAACTTATTATTCTCACAGCTCTTACATTATTAAATTACGTAATGCATTCACATAACATTATTGAACGTGTTTATAATAATATAAGCATAAGCAATGACTGTTACATACATTTTAAAAAATTATTACATACACATTGTTTTAAGGCGGGCTGTTATTGAATTTACATATTATATGATTTAATTGAAATTATTCAAGTGTTAAAAATACTGCCTCAGGATCAAAAAACGTAAAAAATGAATAAACCTAAAATATAAAGTAATTAGGAAAGCAGGCTGAGATCGTTGGCGGTATCTTACTGACTTTGGCGGTATTTGTCATTCATATGTTGCCAGCATTGTGTTGGAGCTAGAGGATGACATAGGGTGACATCTGTAAGGCATGTAATACATCACTTTCATCGCTTTTGAAGACCAAAGTAAAGCAGATTGTCGAAAATATTTACTCAATACAAAGGTAAGATCTAATAATTAATAATAACATCACCTAATAATAATGACTATAATTAACCTAATTAATATAACTATAACCAATCTAATATAAACAGTAATATAATGCAATAATGGTATATAACATAATTAATATTATAATCAGTATGTCAGTTGGTGACTAAATGCTCAGCATGCAAAGTTTGAACACCCGGGAATATAAGAACAGGGCGCGGGGGTAATAGAAACAATATAACTAACCTATACGTGTAACAGATGTATGTTTGCGGAGGAGTTGTCGCTTATGAATAACCACCTCAGTATCATCATATTCTAGTGACGTATCCCATAATGGCGGAAAAATATCAAAAGTTCCGCTTTAGTAACCTTCGTATATGTAACCTGTATATAACCGGATGTAAAATCAAATGTGTGTGATAACACTGCCATCTGTTCGCTGTTTTCAGATACCATACATTTCCTATTGTTGCTCTATAATCTCTGCAAAAGCCATTGGAATGTTTAGAAAGAACGTTTACATAGTAGGCCATGGAAGATTATACATTCGCCAGCGAAACTAACTTTTACCTATTCAGACCTGTATTAATTGAAAAGTTTTTCCAGTAGAGCGTAAACGGAAGCTGATCTTTTCATTTCGCTAAAGTTGAGCACGGAACAATATGGGTATTTAACCGTGCAGATCTTTCAGGTAGAACGTAGAAAGACGAACAATTCCAGCCCGGGAGACAGCCTATACCTTCTCCTGCAGTTTCCCCCACCACAACCTCTTTTTTTTTTTTTCCAACATCACAGTTCGTTCTCTCTGTTTTTTACCCTTGGCTGACATCGATTCATGGCTGAACGTTGATTCGAAAGAAACATTGGCAAGCCAAACGTACTCCTGGGGATTTTAACTGCTTCACAACTCGACGATCCTAGTTTTATCATTCAAATGTTACTCGACTGGGAACGAGGGGAATATACCGAGAGGATTTTGGAGATAGACTTCGCTGTTTCCTTAGTGCACTAATTCTTATGAACAATAAGAATTCGTTAGCATGTATTTGTATTTCTAATATACATTTACAAAAATTTCACTCACACGGATTTCTCTACCCAATACCAATTAGCAAGTTCCTCTTATTTTCTTAGAAATTGTTTTCAAATTAGGCAAACCGGACTTTGTTAAATGATGTAGATATGTTTAAAAAGTTCTGATGTGCTACATTCATATAATTTTCCTCAATACTGCAGGTTTGGACCTTAAGATCCGTTCCGGCTACACTTAATACTAGGAGAGGACATGTGCTCTATTCTACGAAGGTGTGTCTACCATTCATTCTTTATTTTCCATCGTTTCTATTATATTTGTAATTCCGAATTCTTTATTTATATCTTCATTCCTTTGATGATCCAGCAGAGCGTTTCCAGCCATTTGATGCAGCAATTTGATCTCCTATGTCGTAATTTTTACTTTCTCCACAACGTATAGTAACTAGGGGAGCTAATATATTCCACCCAAAAATCCGATACCGAGATTTTACCGGAAATACATGTTTTGAGGCCCCCTGAATACATAAAAAGCCCTTTTAGAAAAAGATCCGTGTGTGTGTCCGTGAACAGCATAACTCAGAAACTAAAAATCAGATAAACACCAAACTTGGTATTTAGGTTCAGTATCTTCCAAAGATGCGACACAAAGATTTTCAAGAAAATCTCCCCACCCAATACCACCCTTTATATGGAACATTTTTTGAAATTTTTAATTTTCTCGAAAATGGCTCAAACAGTTTTAATTATAATAGTATATATTTAAGATACTTTCATGACAAATAAAATTTATATCTTGAATTCTCTGGGAATGTCCTCAAAAGTCCTCTTCTTTCTGAGTGAATATTGCATAACTGGTAAAGAGATAGACAAAATTGTTCCACACAAAAAATGTAGAGCTCGATAAAACACACAATTTATATTATATATATTCTTTGTTGAGTGAGCCATTTGTGAAATATTCCTTGTGATTTTTTTGAATTTTCCAATACTTACACTTTTTCTCAAATGGGACCAGCGTTTAAAAGATTTGACTATCGCTTAAAGCCTACCAGATTCCCCTTGCACCTACAAAAGAATTAGCAATAAGATAGTTTCTGCAAATGTTTACCTTGATTAACATGAAGTATATAGAGAATAAGCGTTTGTAAAAATAGTTTGTACAAAGTAGAGAATGTCATGTGAGTGTAACGCATCAGACTTTTAGTGAGGGTTCATACTTCTGCTCCATATAACAGGACTGGAAGCATCAGGACTTCATAAAATTTTAAAATTGTTTCTTATACATACTATATCCTTTTTATAGTCTCAATGAACCGATTATACTTAAGGAGCTTATTGTTAATATTATTTTCTACTGTGTAAGAAGCTGCACACCCTAAGTAATTAAATCTGTAAAGTTGTTTTTCTATTTTTCATGTAATTCAATTTTAGCTCTCACAAGTGATTTACCTCTAAATGCCATCACCTTCGTTCTCTGTGGCGATATTTCTAAATTATACTTTTTACTTTCTGTACTACTATAATGAGAAGGGGAAGTATTGCATTCCACCCAAAAATTCGATGCCGTGATTTCATCGGAAATATATGTTTTGAGGCGCCCTGATACAGTATTTTCGAAACTTGTCCGTGTGTTTGTCTGTGAACAACATACTCAAAAACGAAAAGTCACATAAATACAAAACTTGGTATTTAGGTTCAGTACCTTCTAAAGATGCGACACAAATATTTTCAACAAAATCATCACACCCCAGACTACCCTTTTTATGGAATATTTTGCGAAAATTTTAATTTTCTAAAAAATGGCTCTAACGATTTTGATTAAAATACCATATATTAAAGATATTTACTTGACAAATAAAATGTATATCCTCAATATTCTGGGAATAGCCTATGAAGTCCACTTCATTTGGAAGAAATTGTGTATAATCTACGTATATAAACGTTACGATAGACGAAAACGTACTACACAAAACATGTATATCTATTTAAAGAACACAATTTATTTCAAATAAGCTTTTTGTAGTATAAGGTGTTTCTAGGATATCTGATATTAAAGGTTCGAATTGTTCATTGTTTGGTCATTCTCTTAAAGTCCTTTCGATATTCAGTTGTTTCTCGCGATTGCATGGAAACAACATGGAATTTTAAGGCCAGCATATAGCGTCCAGTTGTTAAACATTTGACTATCGCTGTTCTCTTTGTATCTATAACGAAATGTGTAATATAACTATTTCTGCAAAGGTTTATTTGGATTAAAATGTAGCAGATCTGTATACCCACTGATAAAGGATAGACGGTAGAAAAGTATTGTAAATGTATTACAATCAGATTTTTTCCCTATTTTACTTAATAAATACAAGTTCCTCTGCTAGTTATCTTCTGTATGAGCGAATATTACCTGGTCATTAGCAGATAGGAGTGTATTTAAAATCATTTTGACTATAGTATAGTCACAATTTAAAATAACTTGCCACTCTTTTATGGCTTCGTCAATATAAATATTAAAAAGAGCGGGTGACAAATAGCACCTAGGCTGGCCCCGTAGCTCATTCGGTAAAGCACTTGCCTACTGTGCAAGGGGTCTCAGGTTCGATTCCCGGCTGGAGGCTTGGAATTTCTCTCTAGCCAAGATCATTCGCTATCCTCCCTTCTAGCAGTGTGAATGAGAGTGAATGTGTGTATGATCTAATGACCAAAAAACCAAAAGTGCAAGAAACCCAACGACAAGAGAGTACGAGTTAACACCACTGCCAATAGGCAATAAGTTCCAAAGGAAAGGCCGCCGATAAGACCAATGTAGTTAAAGGTGGGGTATAAATATATCCTTTATTTATTTCTCTAAATTTAAAACTATTATGGGCGACTTTAATATTATTATTCATATAAAGGATTTGTATAGCTCTAACCAGAAGGGGTGGTACCCCTCTCTTCAACAGTATTTCCCATAGAAGGATTCTATCTACACAATCAAATGCTTTGGAGTAATCAATAAAAGCAATATATGTAGGAATGCTGTATTCCCTGTGTGTATCTATTATCTGGTTGATAATGAATGCGCAAACAGCGTAGATCTGACTTTGTGAAAGCCATGTTCTTCTGAAAGTATGGTTTCAGTTATTGGTTTTAGTCTTCAGGTTATGTACTAGCAAAATATTTCTACAACAAGCTACCTGGTCTCTGCAGCTCAGGCATATCAGGAGAAAATCCTCTTACAACAAACTAACCTTAATATGGAATATTTTTCCAGTTTTCTAATTTTCTAAAACTGGCTCTGACTATTTTGATTAAAAAGATATTTACACCGTACATAAAATGTATATCTTGAATTTTCTGGGAATAACTTGTGAAGTTCTCTTCATTTAGAAGGAAAATTTATATAGTCTTGCCTAACTGGTAAACTTAAACGATAGACGAAAACGTACTACAAAAATTCTGATGTGTTACTCTCACATGACTTTCTCTACTCTTGTAGAAACTATTTTTACAAACGCATATTTTCCATATGCTTCATGGTAATCGAGATGTTAATCTTATTGCTAATTTTCTTGTAGATGCAAGGGGAATTGGTAGGCTTTAAGCTATAGTCAAATATTTTAAGAGCTGGTTGCTATGTGGAGCATTCCATTCTCTTTGTATTACCGGGACAAAAAAAAATCAATAACGAATTCCCATTTGAGAAAAAGTATTAAGTATTGGAAAATTTAAGGGAATAATAAGCAATATCTCAAAAATGGTTCATTCTACAAAAAAATATATGACATAAATTGTGTATTTTAACGCGATCTACATTTTTTGTGTAGAAAAATTTTGTCTATCTCTTATGGTTTACCAGTTATGCAAAATTCGTTCACAATGAAAAATACTTTTGGAGACATTCCCAGAAAATTCAAGATATACATTTCATTTGCCATGAAAATATCGTAAACATATGATGTTTTAATCAAAATCGTTAGAGCTATTTTTGAGAAAATTAAAATTTTCGAAAAATGTTCCATGTAAAGGGTAGTCTGGGGTGAGGATATTTTCTTGAAAACCTTTGTGTCACATCTCTGGAAGATACTGAACCTAAATACCAAGTTTGGTGCTTATCCGACTGTTCGTTTCTGAAGCACACACACACGGATATGTTTTCAAAAATACCTTTTTTTGATTCAGGGGGCCTCAAAACATATCCTTCCCGTGAAATCTCGGTATCAAATTTTTGGGTGGAATGTTCAGAGCTCTTTTTTTTTTCTTTTTTTTTGTATTAGCCGTTTCCCAGATGTTAATAATGTTTGGAATTGTTCAATACCTTATCGTTTTCTTTTAAAGCCCTGTCGATTTTCATCTGTTTCCCGCGATATCACATAACGAAATGTGTAATGCAGTTATTTCCAGAAAAGTTTATCTCGATTAATATGAAGTAGATAGGAAAATAAGCCTTAGTAAGAATAACTTTTAATCTATCTATCCCCTAATAAGCGATAGAGGATAGAGAAAAGTCACGGGAATGTAATACATCCGATTTTTAATACTTTTTCAACATTTAAAGTCTAATTGTTAGTTATTAAGATAAAATTTAATGATTTAGAACTTTTTCTTTCAGCCTTTTGATATCACCAGTAAAACAGCGCGGAAAACAAGGCATCCTTTTCAGAGGCAGAACATTGTGTTTGGATTCACTCTTGGAGGGGAATGTCAGCGACAAGATAATAAAAAAAATCCCATCCCAAGCGGTGAATGTTTTCTGCATCACCCTGTCTCCAGCGCAACTCATGTTTTACAGCGGAATGTCACATCATAAATATCGCGGCATACCGGGACCTGGGGGATTTGCTGGAGGAGGGAGGAGGAGGAGAGACGAGGTAGCGCCGCTACTGCCTTCCCCAAGGTTTTCATCGTCAGCACTTTATACAGCGTAGACGAAACGTGGTTATTATGCTGTAACATGCATTACAGTTGACTTGTGTACTAACATGTAAAGAGCATGACATTTCTAATATACTACCTGGCCTTCGTTTAGACCCGTGGCCGGTCTAAAGAAAATTTTCTTCGCACCGGAAAGCACACTATTTGCGGCGGAGTCGGATATTCATAGCTCTTTAAATTCAAGCGCATAGATTTTGAGGCAGTATTTTATATCACAACACTGTGAATGCCAGAGTGACTGTAGTGTAAATTAACATTATTGTATGACAATGATTTTAGATGTTTGTTAGCCATAAGCATTGTTAGGAAATAAGTTTACACGGCCTCACTGAAACTGACAATAGAAGTGGGTAACAATGAACCGATGCGGTGAGTTGTTTATCACTAAGAAGAGACAAACAAATGACGTCAGTGTAACGTATCTTTCCTTGAGCATATGTGTTAGTAATTGTGAAAAAACAGACGCTAATGTTGGCGCGATTTGGTAAGCAATAGTAGCTCTATTATAATGTTTAGACATTTCTAGGTGAAGGAGTATATATTCTCGAGCTATAAGCATGTTTCACGCAGTTCTAAAGAATCATTGGCGAGGTACACATCACGCAGTTCTATGGAATCATTCACGAAGTATACGTCGCGCAGTCTTGAAGAATCTATCGTGAAGTGCACATCATACAGTTTGGAAGAATCTCTCGCATTGTAATGTTAGTTACAAAATGTGAAGTACGCGGCAACTAATACGACAGTAATTACATTCGGAAATATAGCAGTTTCAGTCAAGCGTGTATAAAGATTAAAGATGTGAACTATTAATTAAGTGTGACGGCAATAAAAGTGTGAAAATAAATTCTTTTATCAGTGTTATCTTTTAGTAACAACTCCTTTCCGTTTACACGTCCTGCTCAGAAATATTTGCTCGACTGAGTAATAATAGCTAGCCGGAGGACAAAGCACCCAAATCTTAAAATAATAAAACAATAACAGGCGCCCAGCAAATAAGATAACACGAACAGACAATTTCTCGTGCAAATTATAATAAAACAAACACATACCTTCATCACAGGTGATGTTGAAAATTATGCCCTTATGCTGCCACACATCTCTCATATATCTTAAACTTTGCATTAACACTGGTTCATTGTTTATGGCTACGTAGATATGCTATGCTTCCTCCGTAAAAAACTTGTGTTACTATCACATTACTTTCTCTATCCTCTATTACTAAAGCTTATTTTTCTTTCTACTACGTTCTAATCCAAATAAACTTTTGCATAAATAGCTACATTACACATTTCGTTATAGATACAAAGAGAACGGCGATAGTCAAATGTTTAAGAACTGGACGCTATATGCTGGCCTTAAAATTCCATACTGTTTCCATGACATGTGAGAAACAACTTAATGTTGAACAGAACTTAAAAGAATGGTCAAGTAATGAACAATTCGAACCATTACTAACAGATATCTAATGGCTTATGCCACAAAAAAAACTTATTTGAAATAAGCTGTGTTTTTCAAAGATATCTACATTTTTTGTGTGGTACGTTTTCGTCTATCGCTTAACGTTTGCCAGCTCCCCAAGATTATATAAAATTCCTTCCGAATGAAGTGGACTTCACAGACCATTCAAAATATAGGTACATTTATTTGTAATATAAATGAGTTTAATATGTGGTATTTTAATCAAAATCGTTAGCCATTTTTAGAAATAAAAGAATTTCGAAGTGTCTCAAACGTCAAGTTTGTATTTAGTTATGCTGTTCACAGATACACACACAAGAACCTTTTTCTTAAAATGATTTTTATGGACTCAAGGGGCCTCAAAACATGAATTTTCGGTGAAATCTCAGAGTTGAATTTTTGGGTGGAATGCAATCCATTCTCTACGCACTATGTACGTGGTAGAGAAAGTAATTAAACGCTGGTAAATGAGTGATCATTAACATCATTCAATATCTAATTGAAGAAAATAACTCTACTTACATTATTGCGTAGTTGCAATTCCTGAACAACAATTATGATACAGTCCTTTTCTTTTAACTTAAGTGGCATTCCAAGCCGAGGTTTGTGAAATTCTTAATTCCTGTGCAAGTTTTCTCAGAGATTTCTTTGGACTTCGTTTTAACATTTCTCCGATATCACCGAATTTTTCCTCCCTGAGAACATGCGAGAAAGTTGTTTTGTTGTATGTGTTGTTTGCAACACGTATGGACGGAATTGTATCGTATTTCGATTGTTGGGAACCGAACTTGTAGTAGTTGCAACTGCACGTATGTTAAACAGTTTCCGGTGGCCTTTGCCCCAAGTTTAAAAAAAATATTAACTTTGTAATTTGACTATGTTTAGATATTATATTTATGTCTGCCTCGGCTGCGCCAGTATTATTGTTAGAGACACGTTCCTCTTAGGCAGGGTTGTGATGTGAGAAGAATGTAGGCTTACACAGATTTTTAGTTTTGATTCACTCCTTTTTATTAATCCTTGACACAAATTAAATAGCACTTCACTGATATCGAGAGCTGTGAGATTATTTTATTTAATATTTGCACTTTTTAGCACTTATACTATTTTCGTCTCACACGAATATATAATTAATTTCTCGAGGACACATCTCGCCTCTGGTTATGAGCATTGTTTGGAGGTAACTGAATTGATTTCAAACGTCTAAACTTGTAACTTTCTGTATTTCAAGTCTCTGATTGGCTATTCCTAGTCCAATAGAATACCTTCATTTAACTAAAGCTTTTTCTGGTTGTTGATTGGCTATTTTTAAACTGTCTCAAAATTTATATTATTGCTGCTCCAATAATGACTAGTAGCATTTAAACTTCCTTACTCATTATTGCCTCAAGCTTACCTCATTGCTAGCAACCTTTAACTTATTATTCTCACAGCTCCCACGTTATTAAATTCCGTAGTACATTCACATAACAATATTGAACATGTTTTCAATAATATAAGCATATGCAATGACTGCTACATACATTTAACAAGTTTTTACATACACATATTGCTTCAAGGCGGGTTGTTATTAAATTTACATATTATATAATTTGACTGAAATCTTTTAAGTGTTAATAATACTGCCTCACATGGCGCTTTAATTTCGGTTTCTTATCAAGAACAGAGCCCATTTCCCCGATTCCCCCACATTATAAATCTGTCAAGCATTGTTCGTCTCTATGAATTACACTTGTTGGTTGCTTTTATATCAATTTACCTTCACGTGTCTCCCTCGACTCATTTAAATTCTGCGTCGAACTATACGCATAACTCGCCATGAGTAGCTAAAATGTTGTCCGGCAGGAATCCTCACGCTAGTCGTCACTGGGCACTTAAAATATCACACGATCAAGTACCGCTGGTTGTACCAGAGAATGGTAATTAATATGTGCACAACTGTGTGCACGAATGTAAGCACCAGAACCGGTACCAGAGTAACTCTGTAATTTAATTACACGTCTTAGTAGTTAAGACATGCCTACATTAGAATTACTCCCACCATCATCCTACCTTAAACGTTACCAAATCTCAAAACTAATGTATCCGAATATGACAATGTTCCTAGGGTCTTTGGTAAAATGTCTTTCTCTTATTCAGAATTGGCCTACATGCCTGTGTAACCTACTGAATTTAACTCTAAACTGAAATCCTTAAGCTAATGTACACGCTACTTTGGATCACTAATGACTTCACTTAACATGACTCCTAATTACCTCTATCTTTCCGGACAAAACTATTAACTCAAACTTCTTACATTCTACACTGATTTGATATATGGAAATTGTTTATTTCAATTATTTTTAATCTTATTATCATTTCATTGTTTGGTTGTTTATACAGGATGGACCATTTAAGTTGAGACTGTACAATATCTTCCAAGCTAAGCGTTGTAGAAGGAAATTTTTTTAATAAAAGTTTATTGATATTACGGGGGAAAATAAATACCATTAGTCGTGTTTTGTTTGGAGAACGTTATGATGGTCATTTTAGAGTAATTTAAATTTTACTTTCTCTACTAGTACGTATAGTAAGTACGGGAAGTATTTTATTCCACCCAAAAATTCTATACCGAGATTTCCACGGAAATACATGTTTTGAGATCCCCTGAATCCAAAAAATCATTTTTGGAAACATGTCCGTGTGTGTGTCTGTGAACAGCATAACTCAGAAACGAACAGTCGGATAAACACCAAACATGGTATTTAGGTTCAGTATGTTACAGAGATGCGACACGAAGGTATTCAAGAAAATCCCCCCACCCCAGATTATCCTTTACATGGAACATTTTTCGAAAAATGTTCCATGACAAATAAAATGTATATCTTGAATTTTCTGGGAATGTCTCCAAAATTATTCTTCATTGTGAACGACTTTTGCATAACTGGTAAACCATAAGAAATAGACAAAATTTTACTACACAAAAAATGGAGACCGCATTAAAATACACAATTTATGTCATATACATTTTTTTTTGTTGAGTGAACCATTTTCGAGATATTGCTTGTTATTCCCTTAAATTTTCCAATAGTTATATTTTTTCTCAAATTCGTTATTCATTTTTTTTGTCCTGGTAAGGTAAAGAGAATGGAATACTCCACATAGCAACCAGCTCTTAAAATATTTGACTCTCGCTTAAAGCCTAGCAATTCCCCTTGTATCTACAAGAAAATTAGCAATAAGATTAACATGAAGCATATGGAGAATAAGCGTTTGTAAAAATAGTTTGTACAAGAGTAGAGAAAGTCATGTGAGTGTAACACATCAAATTTTTTTAAAGGGAACCTACAATTAGAGTCAATTTAAATTCACCGTAAAACGACCATCACAACGTCCTCAAATAAAACATGACTAATGGCATTTACTTTCCCCTATTATATCAAGCAACGCTTATTCAAGACTTTTCTTTCTACAGTGAATAGTTTTGGATATATTGTACAGTCTCAACTTAAATGGTCCACCCTGTATATTCCCGTCCATAATTACAGTATCATTGTACAGAAAATATGTATAGGTCCTATTATTCTATATGCACACCACACACCAATTTTCGCATCATGCAAGGTAATCTCGTGTGTAAACTCGAGTTTTTCCGTGCTTTAGTATCTGTTATTTTGCAATGGAACATAACCATGTAAACAGAAGCCATGCTTCGTCAGAGAGTAATATTAAGAGTGGATCAATTACTCTATAATTGATGACATTTCGTAAAATCCAATTACAGAAATTTACCTGAAAAATAAGGTGTATGCAATAAACCCTACACATTGGAAGAACTAAAAGAGAAGATCACACGAGAAATTCACTCAATTTTGGATATGGTAATAAACATTTTCTGAGAAGATGCCTGAAATATGTGGATAGAGAACGTTAACATTTGCAAGGTCTCTTATGAGGTTATTATCATTGTAATTGTAACTATGAGAGCGTGAGGCGGTTGTGGGGATATTATAACCGCTTCGGCGGGAGTCAGAGCTGTAGTGGCAAGCGCGCGATCCGCCATACGGTGGCCACAGTGTGAAAGAAAAACGTTGTATTTCAGTATGAAGTACATTAAAGTAACTGTTCTTTTTTCTAATCATGTGGTACCATTGCAAGATATTTGTTAAATTGATAAACCATCACAAACTATTATTGTAATCTGCATTATAAAGTATTCATTTGTCACTCTTGAAAATCATGAACATAGTAGCAAAAATGCTTAAATCTACTCCTATTTAAGGCATCTGTTTTCATATTTAAGTTATATTCTGGCTGGCAGCCCGACGTTGCACGGGTAACTTTATAAACTTCAATAATGATTTAATTAATTTTATTCGTCTCCCCCGTTGTTTATGAACTTATTGCAAAATTATGTATAACATTTTTACTTCCTCTACTACGTATAGTAAGTAGGGGAAGTATTGTGTTCCACCCTAAAATTCGATACCGAGACTTCATCGGAAATATATGTTTTGAGACCCCCTGAATCCAAAAAAAGCATTTGTGTGTGTGTGTGTGTGTGTGTGTTTGTGTCTGTGAACAGCATAACTCAGAAACGAGCAGTTCGGTAAACACCAAACTTGGTATTTAGGTTCAGTATCTTCCAGAGATGCAACACGAAGGTTTCCAAGAAAATCCCCCACCCCAGATTTCCCTTTACATAGAACATTTTTCGAAAATTTTAATTTTCTCAAAAGTGGCTCTAACGATTTTGATTTAAAATATCATATGTTTAAGATACTTTCATGACAAATAAAACGTATACCTATCTCGAATTTTCTGTGAATGTCTCCAAAAGTGTTTTTCATTGTGAACAACTTTTGCATAATTGGTAAACCATAAGAGATAGACGAAATTTTACTACACAAAAAATGTAGATCGCGTTAAAATAAACAATTTATGCCATATATATTTTTTGTTGTTAAGTGAACCATTTTCGAGATATTGCTTGTTATTCCCTTAAATTTTGTAATACTTATACTTTTTCTCAAATTTGTTATTCATTTTTTTGTCCTGCTAATGCAAAGAGAATGGAATACCCGACATAGCAACCACCTCTTAAAATATTTGACTATCGCTTAAAACCTACCATATTCCCCTTGCATCTACAAGAAAATTAGCAATAAGATTAACATCTCGATTAACATGAAGCATATGGAGAATAAGCGTTTATAAAAATTGTTTGCACAAGAGTACAGAAAGTCATGTGAGTGTAATACATCAGATTTTTATGGTTAATCCTCCGCTTTACACCTTATAATTGTAATTCCGTACGGACCCGTCCTTTAAGGGATGAAAAATCACCGGATATTCATGCAAAAGGATGCGACACTTTTCTAAGTTCTGGAAATTTTGCATAGGAAGAAGTATCGATCGGAATGATCAAGTAACATGTTAGATAAGTATTGTAGATGAAATTTTAAAGCTTTCTACCTTCTCTTTCCTCCCGTAGTTATTTAATAACTTAAAAGCTACATAATTTTCACGTCATACATACACACAACATATACAATAGAGGTGAAGATGGTGAATATGTAGATTCCGCACTCCCAGGCCTCCACGTTAACCGCTCTGGTAAAGACAAATACTCTGCGACCATCGAGAATAACTATTTTTGTTAATTAAAAAATTAGGTTCATTGATTTATAATTTTACTATCTAATTTTCTTCCTGTCTACGGATGTATAGCAAGCCCTGCTACAAAGTTGATATACCACTAACGATACAAACCACTATAATAAATTACATTGTAAATTTACGTTAGTCAGACAACATTAAAATTGGGCGTATATATATGCTTACGTACATTTTTTTAAACACTGGATTGCTGATGGCGTCACACATGTTGTTTGAAACTTCACAACCTCGTCTTGCACCTGTATGGTGATGACAGTCCAGGATCATATGAGGTACAGTAAGTGGAACAATTACAGACGTTACAAAGTGGAGGAGGGTCATGAGATATAAGGTAGGAGGTGATGGCTGCGTATCCTATGCGTAAACGAGTGAGAGTAACTTGGTCCTTGCGAGGAAGGGAAATCACTGGGTATTTAGGAGAGTAGATGTCATGCAGTTTACTTGTAGATGAGCTGTTCCAATACTGCTTCCATATCCGAGTTATCTTCTTGTGGGTGTATCCAGGAAGTCACAGTATGGTATTCTACAGTTCTTTGGAGGATGCTTGGTGACCTCAGTAGAGTATATAGGTCCATTCTGGCGCAATTTTGCGTTTATATGGGAAAGGATAGGGAAAACGATGGTATATGCGGAGGAAAATGCGTTTATATGGGGAAGATAGGGACTACGAGGATCGATGCTAGGCTAGATAGAGGTTGAAGGACGGGGGGATGTGCTTTATGAGAGATACGGGGAATACGAGAAGAAGTGTTATGCTAGACAGAGCTTGAAGGGCAGAATATGACTTTTATATGGGAGAGGTACTAGACTATTCGGGGTTTGAAGGGTAGAGTATGGCTTTTTATATGAAGACACGAGGAAAACGAGGGTATATGCTAGGTCGAGAGAACCTTCAAGGAGGAAAAAATGCGTTTATATGGGAGAGATAGGGAAAACGAGGAGAGTTCTGAGGTAGAGCAGGGACAGAAGGAGGGAGAGATATGCTTTATACGACAGAGATCGGGTATACGAGGGGAGGTGCTAGTGTAGACAGAGGTTAAGGAGTACGGTATACGTTTATATGAGGAATATATGGAAAACGGGGACAGATGGTATGATAGACAGAAGCTAGGCTACTTTTTGCGTTTATATGGGAAAGGATAGGGAAAACGAGGGTAGATGCGACAGTTCAAGGAGGAAAATGCGTTTATAGGGGAGAGATAGGGAATACCAGGGCTGATGCTAGGCTAGTCAGATGCTAAAGGAGGGAGGGATACGCTTTATACGAGAGAGATAGGGGATACAAGGAAAGATGCTATACTAAACAGGACTTGAAGGGTAGAATATGGCGTTTTATATGAGCGAGATAGCGAACCGAGAAGAGGTATTAGGCTAGGAGTTATGAATGATACAGTAGGCGTTTATATGCGAGAGATAGGGAATACCAGGGTCGATACTAGGCTAGACAGGGTTGAAGTAGGGAATGCGTCTTATATGAGAGAGGTAGGGAATATGAGGAGAAGCACTAGGCTAGACAGGAAGGTCTGAATGACGGAGTATGCGTTTATATGGGAAAGATAGGGAAAACGAAGGTAGTGCTAGGTTGAGAGAGTCTTCAAGGAGGAAAATGCATTTATATGAGAGCGGTAGGGGGCATATGAGGAGAGGTGCTAGTCTAGACATGGGTTGAGGAGCAGAGTATACGTTTATATGGGTGAAATATGGAAAACGGGAGAGATACAAGGATAGACAGGGTTTGAAGGAGAAGGAATGTAGGTTTATACGGTAATATAGAGAGTAATTCGATTATAAAACTTTTATCATCCAGCGTTACAACACTTTTATATACTTTTTTCTAATCCTTACAAACTTTTTATATGTTAAAGAGTAGTGTGCGAGACGGAGAGGGACAAACTGTATATCGTTTCACAGTGAAGTATACGTCCTAACCTATTGCCACCTTGTTTGCTCTGGATATTCTCATTGTCTATTCATTCCTATCATCATCTAACGTAACCACGTAACAAGACGTAACACAACGTAACATAACAGCATGACAATACGTTACACTACGTAACATAAGCACGTAACCACGTGTCAAGACGTAACACCACGTAACAAACTCATCACGCTATGTAACAACCTGTTCGCGCTATGTAACAAAGTGAACACGCTATGTAACAACCTGATCGCGCTATGTAACAAACTCATCACGCTATGTAACAACCTGTTCGCGCTATGTAACAAAGTGATCACGCTATGTAACAACCTGTTCGCGCTATGTAACAACCTGTTCGCGCTATGTAACAACCTGTTCGCGCTATGTAACAAACTGATCCCGCTATGTAACAACCTGATCGCGCTATGTAACAAACTGATCACGCTATGTAACAACCTGATAGCGCTATGTAACAAACTGATCACGCTATGTAACAACCTGATCGCGCTATGTAACAACCTGATCGCGCTATGTAACAAACTGATCACGCTATGTAACAACCTGATCGCGCTATGTAACAAACTGATCACGCTATGTAAAAACCTGATCCCGCTATGTAACAAACTGATCACGCTATGTAACAACCTGATCGCGCTATGTAACAAACTGATCACGCTATGTAACAACCTGATCGCGCTATGTAACAAACTGATCGCGCTATGTAACAACCTGATCGCACTATGTAACAAACTGATCGCGCTATGTAACAAACTGATCGCGCTATGTAACAACCTGATCGCACTATGTAACAAACTGATCGCGCTATGTAACAACCTGATCGCGCTATGTAACAAACTGATCACGCTATGTAACAACCTGATCACGCTATGTAACAACCTGATTACGCTATGTAACAACCTGATCGCGCTATGTAACAAACTGATCCCGCTATGTAACAAACTGATCGCGCTATGTAACAAACTGATCACGCTATGTAACAAACTGATCACGCTATGTAACAACCTGATCACGCTATGTAACAAAATGATCGCGCTATGTAACAACCTGATAGCGCTATGTAACAAACTGATCGCGCTATGTAACAACCTGATCACGCTATGTAACAACCTGATCACGCTATGTAACAGTCTCATCACGCTATGTAACAACACGTACCAACCATGTAACCACGTATCAAAACGTAAGAACAACACGTAACCAACCTATTGCTAAATCAATCTAAACTAATTCATCCTTCATAACTTAGACAATAAGTACGAGAGCCTAGCCTAGATTAACCCGACCAATCCTAAACGTTCCTCTCATCATCTATTCTACTCGGTCATCGACTAACCTAATCTGGCTAACCAAAGATAACCTCAACTTTCTTTTAGTGAAATTGCAATGTTTTATTCAGGTTTTATTATTCGAGAGTTTTAATTGAAAGGTTTACGTCAACATACCTTTATTTTAGTTTGTTGTAGGCGTCTCTCCCCTTTTTATCTAGGCTTGAGACTAGCACTAGGATTGCTCCTAATGGCAGGGTTACCACCTTCCCTTCCATCTTCTTCTTTCTTCATCGGTCGTCAGCTAGCTGCATATACAGCACACGGTTAACCTTCATTTTTTTAAGATTGTAGACTCACCAGAAAATCTTCATGTTCAACTTAAATTCTCTTATGCACTTCCTGTAATGCTGTAATGTCCATAGGCGTATGTCGTTATTCCGTCCTCAGCAATAATTCTTTTATCGTCGTATGGTGTCAATGTAATTTTATTCATTTGTACTGTGGCAGGAGCATGTTGTCGCGACAGGATCAGATTCATGGGCGTTCTGGTAATTTCTCTGGTTTTAAGGCAGTCAGTATAGCTCTCGAACGTGACGTACTGCTTAATAGCACTACGTTTTATGCCTTTAATATTTTTATCATTGAACCGTCGATATCTAGGGCATACATTATAGGTCGTAGCCCTACAAAGCGTTGAATGATTTTACCATTAGCCTCATCTTTAAATTTCCCAAGTACCTTCTTGTTTAGAGGTGAATAGCACATATGGCTTGTAGAATAATCAGCAGTATCTAGGTGCTCAAGAAAACGTAGGTTATCCTGGTACGCATCAGTGTCCATATACATAAGCCTCAGGTTTTCAGCTCCATAATACGGTAACAACACATCATAGTGATACCGGTACATTAAAGTCTTGGAGATATCCAACACACTCATGCCGATGTATATAGGCTTGTTGAACACGATCTGTCGGGAGGCCATATGTACAGCAGCTAGATTAGAAGCATATATAGTCCTGTCGATAAACGTTGGCTTTGCAATTAACTTTTCCAGAGTCTTCTCATTTGTCACCAGCCGTATATCCATACGATTACGCAGGTTCTCCATAGTTTTTCCGAACATTGCATTGTTGAACAATTTTAAGAGATCCTTTTCAAAATCATTTGCGGCCTGTTGTCGTAGTCTGTTGTTAAATTCCACATACGGTTTGAACCATCGAGACTGTTGGAATTGTAGCACACGATGGCTTTTTGTTAACCGTAGTCCATGATCAAGAGCTTGCTTCAACGCCATGTAATGTAGTACATACTTATTTCGAGGTCCTAGATGAGGTATCAGTTTCTTTGTAGGAGAGTCCTTAGGCGTCATACACTCAGGCAGGAAAGGTAGATCGTTGTGTAGATCGTGAAGTTCTGCAGGATACTCGACATCGACTTCTAATATGTAGCCGTAAGGATCATCTTCTTGTAGTCTTTCTAAGTCAATTTTTTCAGGTGATACCCACTCAAATCTACCATAAGGGAGAGCGTGACTCATTGCCCACCCATATTGGTTATTGGCGTCCTCATAGGTAATCAATTGGGTTGGTCTCGACGGATCATACTTCTCCATGTAGGTGTTATTAGCCTCTGCATAGCGGTGGGAAACTTGACATAAACCTCCTCTTATACCAGACTCCACCATGAGTAATTGATCATAATCCTGTAACAATTCCAGCTGAATTCCAGTGTACAGTAACATGGCATCCCATGTAAGTCCTGGAGAGGTGAAATAATGTGCAGGGTCGACTTTGTGTGTTTTGAGTGTTTGCTCCCTAAATGTCTCAAAGACATCAGCTAGGAGAAGCACATCAGAGATTAAGCAGAGGTCGCTGTACTCGCCCAGGTTTCTGACATTAAACACCTCCCATACATTTTTAGCATGATCGTAGTCAGCATCACTAATTTCCTCTTCATTTAATTTATTGTAGAAGGAGTCCTTAGGAGGTAAGCAGGTTTCGTTCAAGACGTCCCATGAAGTGATGTAATCATAGGGAAATACACCCTTACGGGTCATCAACTTCAACTTGTCTTCTCCGAAGTACTTCAATGTCTCAGGATACGATGTTAGATTTTTTACCAGCTTATCCAAGCTTATACTCAGGAACCGAAAACTATCTACAAACCGTAGCTTTATATCTCCGACATACTTGGAGAATGATATATAGCTTTCTTCAGAGCTAGGAATTACTTCCACCCGCTCACCTGTACATCCCAGCTCCTTAACAATGAAGTGTGAGTCATATCCGCTGAGGTTTTGCATGAAGACAGGGATATATTTAGGTGTTTTGCAGGCTAAATTACATTCATTATGCAGACTCCCCCGATATTCACCACTGATGTGATCATGGTCGCGTACTTTATAGTTCTATTCAGTAAAGTTTTTTCCACACAAGTAGCATACTGTAGAGGCGTTAAAATCCATCTGCTGTTGATCTGTAAGTTTCAGGGCATGACAGATTTGTATATATTGTTAATCTCCTTTGCAAGGAATGACAGGTATTCCATAAACTTCTGAGCAGCATCAACACCACGATATACATAGGGATGCTTAGGAAGACCAGTTTCCAGATGTTCAACGTTGGTTGATGGTTTAACGTAAACACAGAAGCTCATTGCTGTGTGCTCTTGATAAGGGGTTGTATAGGAAGTTTCAGGACTGGGAATACACGTATGACATGGAGTGAGAATACTCTCAAAATCCGCATAGATGGCATAAGGTACTTTCAGCATCCTCTCCACATTTTTAAACTGTACAATTGATTTCTCCTTTGTAGGCATAACTACCCTTGCAACACCATGCTGATTACAGATAACTGCATGTTCTTCCAGTTTTTCCAGCCCACTTTGTCCATATCGATTGTCAAAATGTGTAAAGCACCGATTACAGGTATTAATCACTCTACCATGCTTAGTTTTTTGACGTCGAACGAGCTTCTCAAAATTCTTGATATATACATAGTGATGTTTTCCACTACTGTCACTCAATAGCAGGAGGTCACAGTGGTCAGGTAGTTCAGTGTCAGCAACCTTTATCGGATACACTTCATGCTTCTCATCCAGACCGAAGACGTTGATAGACATCCTATTAAGCTTCTCAAATTTAAGTATTTGAGAAAGTGGAGTAGGATAGGAAACACAGCTGAAGTCGTACTTATCTTGGAATTGTGCGTATTTGCTCACCCGTTGTGCATCCTTCTCAAAGAATTTGGCCAATACAGAGTACATGAAACATAGCTCATCAGTTAAATTCTGGATGTTAATGCAGGCTTTTCTTGCTTCAACAGAGGGAGGTAGGGGTATGTAGCTACTTCCTCGTAACGGGTTGTACTTGTTAATACGAAGGGGCGCCCCTTCCACAGCAAGCAGAGCCCAGTTGCTTCCCTTTAGTTGTGATTCCTCCATTTCAGTAACCAATTTCTTCATTTTGGTTTCCAGCATAGAGTCCAGATCCGTTTCTAGGAAAACAGCTTGATTTCTGGTTTCAAATGTCTGGTCACAGGTTTCTCCGATACTGTTAACAAATCTACACTCTGCTATCAGATTAATTTTCAAACTCTTGTGAATACCAAGCACTTTATTCACAGCCTGGATTATCCGCTGTTTTGCTTCATGCAGGTATATATTCAGGTCCTTAATCGATTCACATCGTATAAAATATGATTTCAAACGTCCATGGAATGAAGTTTCATATTCTTTCATGTCACACTCCTCCATCGTAGATAAGAACTCTTGCTTTGACGGTTCTAATCTACGTTTCTTCTCAGGTCTGTTTATTTCACACGCATCTTCGTGTCGACGACACTTATAACTGTCTTTGAAGGCTACAATACAATATTTACACTTGAAGAGCTTTTTACAACGTAGCTCATGTCGTCTTTTATCATATCCACGGAGGAACTTCTTACAGCATTTACCACAAGAATATCCCGAGACACTAGGAATGATATCCTTATACGAGGACTTATTCATTTTTCTTCTTGATATAATAAGGTATTTACCTTTCTTCAAGGAAATGTCCGTCTCTTCACCTTGATATCACTTAGAAAGCTGATTATTTTCTGTGAGAACAGCGATGTTAACACCTCAGAGATGATCAACAGAATGAATTTCAATGCTAGAGGTTGCTCTATTTATAGAGGAAGCACGAACCTTTATGCATCAATTATATAACGTATTAACCCTTCTTCAAGGAAATGTACTCTTCTTCACATTGATAACACTTTAGATTATTTTCTGAGAGAACAGCGATGTTAACACCTCAGAGATGATCAACAGAATGAATTTCAATACTCAAGTTCGCTCTATTTATAGAGAAATCACGAACCTTTTTTTAATCAATTATATCCTGATTATTAATACTAAAAACGGTAATGAGGCGTGTAAGCTCTTATATATTTCAATTCGTGTTACACTGATGTTCGAGCGTCTCCGTATAGCTTCGTATGCTTAGAGAGAAAGTGTAAAGTATTGTGAAGATGTTATGTATTGTTCGGCTATAATCCTACAGATTCGGAGAGCTTGACTGGTGAAAGTGATGAACGATCCGTCGACCGAGCAGGAGGCAAGCATTCCCTTCGCGCAACGAAACCTAGATGCAAAAGAAAGAAAGTCGTGTTAGATGAGAAACCACCCAGACATTCGCCTGCAGACCATGGAAAACCATGAAAAAATATGTCAGAGTGAGCGTCCAACGGAACTCGAACCAGGGACTCTAAAAGCACACGTGAAAGATACAAATTATATAGAATGAAAGGAAATCGGTGACGATGAGAAACCACTCCAGCATTCGCCTGCAGACCAGGCAAAACCATGAAAAATATGTCAGAGTAAACAACCAACGACAATCGAACGAGGGAAACCATCAGATTACTCTAGAAGCATTAAGTTGCAAATGAAAGAAAATCGTGATAGATGAGAAACCACTCAGGCATTCGCCTGCAGACCAGGGGAAACCATGAAAAAAATCAAAGGTCTGAGCGACTGACGGATAGAGTGTGCGACCGACAGGGAAATCAAACAAAAGGTCTCTAGAGACAAAAAAAGATGCAATTGAAAGGGAATCGTGATAGCAAGTACCACTACAGCATTCAACAGCAGACCAGTGAAAACCATGAAAAGATTCGCGATCAGAGGAAACAACTGATTGAAATCTAACCCCTGCACCCTAGAAATTCACGTGTAAAAATACAAAATAAATTGGATTGAAATGGAATCATGATAGCAAATACCACTACAGCATTCGACAGCAGACCATCGAAAACCATGAAAAGATCCGTGATCAGAGTAAACAATCGATGGAAATCTAACCCCTGAACCCTAGAAATTCACGTGAAAAAATACAAATAAAATGGTTTGAAAGGGAATCGTGATAGCAAATACCACTACAGCATTAGGCAGCAGACCAGCGAAAATCGTGAGAAACGTAAGGTCAGAGTGCTTGTCCCTACGGGAATCGAATCCGAGACATCTCGAATGCAAAGTGCTGCCGTTATTGTCTGAACAAAACAGTAAAAACAGACCTCATTAGTAGTCGACAGTGCTTAAACACGTTAACTTTCACCATATGACGTCACAGTCGGGGACAGTTTGACTATCGCCGCCATGTCGGGACATGCATATTTTAGACATCTCATATTTTAGAGTCATATACAGAAGTTTCATACCAACGTACTCACTACGCTCGCAAAGATAATCTAAAATTTCATCGTTGAAATACTTTGGAAATAGTGTAGAAGTTTTTCCGCCCTTGTTTAATTAAATTCATGTATATACCCTATTATTTAGTGATGTTTTCAATAATTTCTTCCTCTCATTCGTCAAAAATCAAGTGTACAATACGCATTTTTATACGTTTTAATGTTCGTTTATTTTTAAAACCGCTGCATTTGGCCGTAATTACGAGCAATAATTTTTTTTTTCAGATTTACTCAGATGTGTAGCTTGTAGAATCGAATTAGGAAATGTTTTAATAAATGTATTGTATTTTTTTTAGCTTAAAGTATCTACATTTTTTTAAAGTTAGCATGTCCGTTATTTGTATTTAGTATAAAGATTGTTATATTTTCATTTTTAAGACTTCCTTTGTTAAAGATAATGTCTTGCAATCTATTTTTAAATTTCTTTAAAACCAAAGCGAACGTTAACAACTATAATGGCTGCCTTCATGTGTCGGAAAGCTAACATGGCCGCTTCAGCCGTCTTTTATCCATAAACGGAAGCATGCGGTGGAGAAGCCTCCCTTACATGTCGATAAAGAAGCGAGCGCCCGACAGTGCGAGGTACAGAGAAGACCTTCTTTCAGCGTCCGACAGATAGCGGTAAAGTAGGCCGTGCCATGAGGTACCAAACACTGAGAAAGAGACAGAGGATGGGGGGAGGCGGAACAGACGCGCTGGGAGAGAGAGCCGAGACCCTTCAGTTCGCCACAGCACGCCGTAAGGTTCGGACCTATACGTAGTGGCATGCATATACCAACGCAGCGCTCGTCAGTGTCTTACGTAATTTAGTTATTTACGCTCACTGTACCATTTAAATATACATTCATCTAAGAGATATAATATTCGTCAGGATGACAGATGTCCAAATATACATAACAAAGAAATTAGTTACTGATATAAATGTAATATCGTACGTTCACCATTTTATTTTTAATTACTTTTTTTATTTTATTCGAGGATGACTTTGTATTCATGTCATTGAATTCAATCCTAGTCCTCCAACCCGACTTGGAACAACAATCAATAACGCGCTACAATTCCAGGATATAATCGGTAATAATAAAAAAAAATTTATTAACACCGTCAAATAAAAAGCTCTCTAGACGTATTTCTACTGTGGGGTGGGGGAAGAGGGGAAGTGAGGGGAAATACATACGTTTACAGAGCTTTTTATTACATTTATATCAGTAACTAATTACTTTGTTATGTATATTTGGACATCTGTCATCCTGACGAATATTATATCTCTTAGATGAATGTATATTTAAATGGTATAGTGAGCGTAAATAACTAAATTACGTAAACACTGACGAGTGCTGCGTTGGTATACGCATGCCACTACGTATAGGTCCGAACCTTACGGCGTGCTCTGGCGAACTGAAGGGTCTCGGCTCTCTCTCCCAGCGCGTCTGTTCCGCCTCCCCCCCATCCTCTGTCTCTTTCTCAGTGTTTGGTACCTCATGGCACGGCCTACTTTACCGCTATCTGTCGGACGCTGAAAGAAGGTCTTCTCTGTACCTCGCACTGTCGGGCGCTCGCTTCTTTATCGACATGTAAGGGAGGCTTCTCCACCGCATGCTTCCGTTTATGGATAAAAGACGGCTGAAGCGGCCATGTTAGCTTTCCGACACATGAAGGCAGCCATTATAGTTGTTAACGTTCGCTTTGGTTTTAAAGAAATTTAAAAATAGATTGCAAGACATTATCTTTAACAAAGGAAGTCCTAAAAATGAAAATATAACAATCTTTATACTAAATACAAATAACGGACATGCTAACTTTAAAAAAATGTAGATACTTTAAGCTAAAAAAATACAATACATTTATTAAAACATTTCCTAATTCGTTTCTACAAGCTACACATCTGAGTAAATCTGAAAAAAATTATTGCTCGTAATTACGGCCAAATGCAGCGGTTTTAAAAATAAACGAACATTAAAACGTATAAAAATGCGTATTGTACACTTGATTTTTGACGAATGAGAGGAAGAAATTATTGAAAAAATCACTAAATAATAGGGTATATACATGAATTTAATTAAATAAGGGCGGAAAAACTTCTACACTATTTCCAAAGTATTTCAACGATGAAATTTTAGATTATCTTTGCGAGCGTAGTGAGTACGTTGGTATGAAACTTCTGTATATGACTCTAAAATATGAGATGTCTAAAATATGCATGTCCCGACATGGCGGCGATAGTCAAACTGTCCCCGACTGTGACGTCATATGGTGAAAGTTAACGTGTTTAAGCACTGTCGACTGCTAATGAGGTCTGTTTTTACTGTTTTGTTCAGACAATAACGGCAGCACTTTGCATTCGAGATGTCTCGGATTCGATTCCCGTAGGGACAAGCACTCTGACCTTACGTTTCTCACGATTTTCGCTGGTCTGCTGCCTAATGCTGTAGTGGTATTTGCTATCACGATTCCCTTTCAAACCATTTTATTTGTATTTTTTTTACGTGAATTTCTAGGGTTCAGGGGTTAGATTTCCATCGATTGTTTACTCTGATCACGGATCTTTTCATGGTTTTCGATGGTCTGCTGTCGAATGCTGTAGTGGTATTTGCTATCATGATTCCATTTCAATCCAATTTATTTTGTATTTTTACACGTGAATTTCTAGGGTTCAGGGGTTAGATTTCAATCAATTGTTTACTCTGATCGCGAATCTTTTCATGGTTTTCACTGGTCTGCTGTTAAATGCTGTAGTGGTACTTGCTATCACGATTTCCTTTCAATTGCATCTTTTTTTGTCTCTAGAGACCTTTTGTTTGATTTCCCTGTCGGTCGCACACTCTATCCGTCAGTCGCTCAGACCTTTGATTTTTTTTCATGGTTTCCCCTGGTCTGCAGGCGAATGCCTGAGTGGTTTCTCATCTATCACGATTTTCTTTCATTTGCAACTTTATGCTTCTAGAGTAATCTGATGGTTTCCCTGGTTCGATTGTCGTTGGTTGTTTACTCTGACATATTTTTCATGGTTTTGCCTGGTCTGCAGGCGAATGCTGGAGTGGTTTCTCATCGTCACCGATTTCCTTTCATTCTATATAATTTGTATCTTTCACGTGTGCTTTTAGAGTCCCTGGTTCGAGTTCCGTTGGACGCTCACTCTGACATATTTTTTCATGGTTTTCCATGGTCTGCAGGCGAATGTCTGGGTGGTTTCTCATCTAACACGATTTTCTTTCTTTTGCATCTAGGTTTCGTTGCGCGAAGGGAATGCTTGCCTCCTGCTCGGTCGACGGATCGTTCATCACTTTCACCAGTCAAGCTCTCCGAATCTGTAGGATTATAGCCGAACAATACATAACATCTTCACAATACTTTACACTTTCTCTCTAAGCATACGAAGCTATACGGAGACGCTCGAACATCAGTGTAACACGAATTGAAATATATAAGAGCTTACACGCTTCATCACCGTTTTTAGTATTAATAATCAGGATATAATTGATTAAAAAAAGGTTCGTGCTTTCTCTATAAATAGAGCGAACTTGAGTATTGAAATTCATTCTGTTGATCATCTCTGAGGTGTTAACATCGCTGTTCTCTCAGAAAATAATCTAAAGTGTTATCAATGTGAAGAAGAGTACATTTCCTTGAAGAAGGGTTAATACGTTATATAATTGATGCATAAAGGTTCGTGCTTCCTCTATAAATAGAGCAACCTCTAGCATTGAAATTCATTCTGTTGATCATCTCTGAGGTGTTAACATCGCTGTTCTCACAGAAAATAATCAGCTTTCTAAGTGATATCAAGGTGAAGAGACGGACATTTCCTTGAAGAAAGGTAAATACCTTATTATATCAAGAAGAAAAATGAATAAGTCCTCGTATAAGGATATCATTCCTAGTGTCTCGGGATATTCTTGTGGTAAATGCTGTAAGAAGTTCCTCCGTGGATATGATAAAAGACGACATGAGCTACGTTGTAAAAAGCTCTTCAAGTGTAAATATTGTATTGTAGCCTTCAAAGACAGTTATAAGTGTCGTCGACACGAAGATGCGTGTGAAATAAACAGACCTGAGAAGAAACGTAGATTAGAACCGTCAAAGCAAGAGTTGTTATCTACGATGGAGGAGTGTGACATGAAAGAATATGAAACTTCATTCCATGGACGTTTGAAATCGTATTTTATACCATGTGAATCGATTAAGGACCTGAACATATACCTGCATGAAGCAAAACAGCGGATAATCCAGGCTGTGCATAAAGAGCTTGGTATTCACAAGAGTTTGAAAATTAATCTGATAGCAGAGTGTAGATTTGTTAACAGTATCGGAGAAACCTGTGACAAGACATTTGAAACCAGAAATCAAGCTGTTTTCCTAGAAACGGATCTGTACTCTATGCTGGAAACCAAAATGAAGAAATTGGTTACTGAAATGGAGGAATCACAACAAAAGGGAAGCAACTGGGCTCTGCTGGCTGTGGAAGGGGTGCGCCTTCGTATTAACAAGTACAACCCGTTACGAGGAAGTAGCTACATACCCCTACCTCCCTCTGTTGAAGCAAGAAAAGCCTGCATTAACATCCAGAATTTAACTGATGAGCTATGTTTCATGTACTCTGTATTGACCAAATTCGTTGAGAAGGATGCACAACGGGTGAGCAAATACGCACAATTCCAAGATAAGTACGACTTCAGCTGTGTTTCCTATCCTACTCCACTTTCTCAAATACCTAAATTTGAGAAGCTTAATAGGATGTCTATCAACGTCTTCGGTCTGGATGAGAAGCATGAAGTGTATCCGATAAAGGTTGCTGACATTGAACTACCTGACCACTGTGACCTCCTGCTATTGAGTGACAGTAGTGGAAAACATCACTATGTATATATCAAGAACTTTAAGAAGCTCGTTCGACGTCAAAAAACTAAGCATGGTAGAGTGATATATACCTGTAAGCGGTGCTTTACACATTTTGACAATCGATATGGACAAAGTGGGCTGGAAAACTGGAAGAACATGCAGCTATCTGTAATCAGCATGGTGTTGCAAGGGTAGTTATGCCTACAAAGGAGAAATCAATTGTACAGTTTAAAAATGTGGAGAGGATGCTGAAAGTACCTTATGCCATCTATGCGGATTTTGAGAGTATTCTCACTCCATGTCATACGTGTATTCCCAGTCCTGAAACTTCCTATACAACCCCTTATCAAGAGCACACAGCAATGAGCTTCTGTGTTTACGTTAAACCATCAACCAACGTTGAACATCTGGAAACTGGTCTTCCTAAGCATCCCTATATATATCGTGGTGTTGATGCTGCTCAGAAGTTTATGGAATACCTGTCATTCCTTGCAAAGGAGATTAACAATATATACAAATCTGTCATGCCCCTGAAACTTACAGATCAACAGCAGATGGATTTTAACGCCTCTACAGTATGCTACTTGTGTGGAAAAACCTTTACTGAAGAGAACTATAAAGTACGCGACCATGATCACATCAGTGGTGAATATCGGGGGAGTCTGCATAATGAATGTAATTTAGCCGCAAAACACCTAAATATATCCCTGTCTTCATGCACAACCTCAGCGGATATGACTCACACTTCATTGTTAAGGAGCTGGGATGTACAAATGAGCGGGTGGAAGTAATTCCTAGCTCTGAAGAAAGCTATATATCATTCTCCAAGTATGTCGGAGATATAAAGCTACGGTTTGTAGATAGTTTTCAGTTCCTGAGTATAAGCTTGGATAAGCTGGTAAAAAATCTAACATCGTATCCTGAGACATTGAAGTACTTCGGAGAAGACAAGTTGAAGTTGATGACCCGTAAGGGTGTATTTCCCTATGATTACATCACTTCATGGGACGTCTTGAACGAAACCTGCTTACCTCCTAAGGACTCCTTCTACAATAAATTAAATGAAGAGGAAATTAGTGATGCTGACTACGATCATGCTAAAAATGTATGGGAGGTGTTTAATGTCAGAAACCTGGGCGAGTACAGCGACCTCTGCTTAATCTCTGATGTGCTTCTCCTAGCTGATGTCTTTGAGACATTTAGGGAGCAAACACTCAAAACACACAAAGTCGACCCTGCACATTATTTCACCTCTCCAGGACTTACATGGGATGCCATGTTACTGTACACTGGAATTCAGCTGGAATTGTTACAGGATTATGATCAATTACTCATGGTGGAATCTGGTATAAGAGGAGGTTTATGTCAAGTTTCCCACCGCTATGCAGAGGCTAATAACACCTACATGGAAAAGTATGATCCGTCGAGACCAACCCAATTGATTACCTATGAGGACGCCAACAACCAATATGGGTGGGCAATGAGTCACGCTCTCCCTTATGGTAGATTTGAGTGGGTATCACCTGAAAAAATTGACTTAGAAGGACTACAAGAAGATGATCCTTACGGCTACATATTAGAAGTCGACGTCGAGTATCCTGCAGAACTTCACGATCTACACAACGATCTACCTTTCCTGCCTGAGTGTATGACGCCTAAGGACTCTCCTACAAAGAAACTGATACCTCATCTAGGACCTCGAAATAAGTATGTACTACATTACATGGCGTTGAAGCAAGCTCTTGATCATGGACTACGGTTAACAAAAATCCATCGTGTGCTACAATTCCAACAGTCTCGATGGTTAAAACCGTATGTGGAATTTAACAACAGACTACGACAACAGGCCGCAAATGATTTTGAGAAGGATCTCTACAAATTGTTCAACAATACTATGTTCGGAAAAACTATGGAGAACCTGCGTAATCGTATGGATATACGGCTGGTGACAAATGAGAAGACTCTGGAAAAGTTAATTGCAAAGCCAACGTTTATCGACAGGACTATATATGCTTCTAATCTAGCCGCTGTACATATGGCCTCCCGACAGATCGTGTTCAACAAGTCTATATACATCGGAATGAGTGTGTTGGGTATCTCCAAGACTTTAATGTACCGGTATCACTATGATGTGTTGTTACCGTATTATGGAGCTGAAAACCTGAAGCTTATGTATATGGACACTGATTCGTTCATTCATCGTGTTACAACTGAAGATGTGTACCAGGATAAGCTACGTTTTCTTGAGCACCTAGATACTGCTGATTATCCTACAAGCCATATATGCTATTCACCTCTAAACAAGAAGGTACTTGGGAAATTTAAAGGTGAGGCTAATGGTAAAATCATACAACGCTTTGTAGGGCTACGACCTAAAATGTATGCCTTAGATATCGACGGTTCAATGATAAAAAAGATTAAAGGCATAAAACGTAGTGCTATTAAGCAGTACGTCACGTTCGAGAGCTACACTGACTGCCTTAAATCCAGAGAAATTACCAGAACGCCCATGAATCTGATCCTGTCGCGACAGCATGCTCTTGCCACAGTACAAATGAATAAAATTACATTGACACCATACGACGATAAAAGAATTATTGCTGAGGACGGAATAACGACATACGCCTATGGACATTACAGCATTACAAGTAGTGCATAAGAGAATTTAAGTTGAATATGAAGATTTTCTCGTGAGTCTACAATCTTAAAAAAATTAAGGTTAACCGTGTGCTGTATATGCAGCTAGCTGACGACCGATGAAGAAAGAAGAAGATGGAAGGGAAGGTGGTAACCCTGCCATTAGGAGCAATCCTAGTGCTAGTCTCAAGCCTAGATAAAAAGGGGAGAGACGCCTACAACAAACTAAAATAAAGGTATGTTGACGTAAACCTTTCAATTAAAACTCTCGAATAATAAAACCTGAATAAAACATTGCAATTTCACTAAAAGAAAGTTGAGGTTATCTTTGGTTAGCCAGATTAGGTTAGTCGATGACCGAGTAGAATAGATGATGAGAGGAACGTTTAGGATTGGTCGGGTTAATCTAGGCTAGGCTCTCGTACTTATTGTCTAAGTTATGAAGGATGAATTAGTTTAGACTGATTTAGCAATGGGTTGGTTACGTGTTGTTCTTACGTTTTGTTACGTGGTTACATGGTTGGTACGTCTTGTTACATAGCGTGATGAGACTGTTACATAGCGTGATCAGGTTGTTACATAGCGCGATCAGTTTGTTACATAGCGCGATCAGGTTGTTACATAGCGCGATCAGTTTGTTACATAGCGTGATCAGTTTGTTACATAGCGCGATCAGGTTGTTACATAGCGTGATCAGTTTGTTACATAGCGGGATCAGGTTGTTACATAGCGTGATCAGTTTGTTACATAGCGCGATCAGGTTGTTACATAGCGTGATCAGTTTGTTACATAGCGCGATCAGGTTGTTACATAGCGTGATCAGTTTGTTACATAGCGCGATCAGGTTGTTACATAGCGTGATCAGTTTGTTACATAGCGCGATCAGGGTGTTACATAGCGCGATCAGTTTGTTACATAGCGCAATCAGGTTGTTACATAGCGCGATCAGTTTGTTACATAGCGCGATCAGGTTGTTACATAGCGCGATCAGTTTGTTACATAGCGCGATCAGGTTGTTACATAGCGTGATCAGTTTGTTACATAGCGTGATCAGGTTATTACATAGCGTGATCAGTTTGTTACATAGCGCGATCAGGTTGTTACATAGCGTGATCAGTTTGTTACATAGCGCGATCAGGTTGTTACATAGCGTGATCAGTTTGTTACATAGCGCGATCAGGTTGTTACATAGCGTGATCAGTTTGTTACATAGCGCGATCAGGTTGTTACATAGCGTGATCAGTTTGTTACATAGCGCGATCAGGTTGTTACATAGCGGGATCAGTTTGTTACATAGCGCGAACAGGTTGTTACATAGCGTGATGAGTTTGTTACATAGCGCGATCAGGTTGTTACATAGCGTGATCACTTTGTTACATAGCGCGAACAGGTTGTTACATAGCGTGATGAGTTTGTTACGTGGTGTTACGTCTTGACACGTGGTTACGTGCTTATGTTACGTAGTGTAACGTCTTGTCATGCTGTTATGTTACGTTGTGTTACGTCTTGTTACGTGGTTACGTTAGATGATGATAGGAATGAATAGACAATGAGAATATCCAGAGCAAACAAGGTGGCAATAGGTTAGGACGTATACTTCACTGTGAAACGATATACAGTTTGTCCCTCTCCGTCTCGCACACTACTCTTTAACATATAAAAAGTTTGTAAGGTTTAGAAAAAAGTATATAAAAGTGTTGTAACGCTGGATGATAAAAGTTTTATAATCGAATTACTCTCTATATTACCGTATAAACCTACATTCCTTCTCCTTCAAACCCTGTCTATCCTTGTATCTCTCCCGTTTTCCATATTTCACCCATATAAACGTATACTCTGCTCCTCAGCCCATGTCTAGACTAGCACCTCTCCTCATATGCCCCCTACCGCTCTCATATAAATGCATTTTCCTCCTTGAAGACTCTCTCAACCTAGCACTACCTTCGTTTTCCCTATCTTTCCCATATAAACGCATACTCTGTCATTCAGACCTTGCTGTCTAGCCTAGCGCGTCTCCTCATATTCCCTACCTCTCTCATATAAGACGCATTCCCTACTTCAACCCTGTCTAGCCTAGCATCGACCCTCGTATTCCCTATCTCTCGCATATAAACGCCTACTGTATCATTCAAAACTCCTAGCCTAATACCTCTCCTCGGTTCGCTATCTCGCTCATATAAAACGCCATATTCTACCCTTCAAGTCCTGTTTAGTATAGCATCTTTCCTTGTATCCCCTATCTCTCTCGTATAAAGCGTATCCCTCCCTCCTTTAGCATCTGACTAGCCTAGCATCAGCCCTGGTATTCCCTATCTCTCCCCTATAAACGCATTTTCCTCCTTGAACTGTCGCATCTACCCTCGTTTTCCCTATCCTTTCCCATATAAACGCAAAAAGTAGCCTAGCTTCTGTCTATCATACCATCTGTCCCCGTTTTCCATATATTCCTCATATAAACGTATACCGTACTCCTTAACCTCTGTCTACACTAGCACCTCCCCTCGTATACCCGATCTCTGTCGTATAAAGCATATCTCTCCCTCCTTCTGTCCCTGCTCTACCTCAGAACTCTCCTCGTTTTCCCTATCTCTCCCATATAAACGCATTTTTTCCTCCTTGAAGGTTCTCTCGACCTAGCATATACCCTCGTTTTCCTCGTGTCTTCATATAAAAAGCCATACTCTACCCTTCAAACCCCGAATAGTCTAGTACCTCTCCCATATAAAAGTCATATTCTGCCCTTCAAGCCCTGTCTAGCATAACACTTCTTCTCGTATTCTCCGTATCTCTCATATAAAGCACATCCCCCCGTCCTTCAACCTCTATCTAGCCTAGCATCGATCCTCGTAGTCCCTATCTTCCCCATATAAACGCATTTTCCTCCGCATATACCATCGTTTTCCCTACCCTTTCCCATATAAACGCAAAATTGCGCCAGAATGGACCTATATACTCTACTGACCTCTAGCTGCAACGTCAGCCTCCTCGTTCCCTTGGAGATGGAGTCCAGATAAGTTTGATATATTCACCAGATTAAGTTGATGTATTGTATAGCATTAATAGTTGTGTAACTAGTGTAAGACGAAGCGTTTTTGTGATGTAATGCTAACAAGGCACTCATAGAGTCCGTGAATATGACAAAGGAGCCATACTGTGTGTTATGTAGGATGTATTCCAGAGCAAAGCAGATTGTATATAGCTCACAGGTGTAGGCGCTGAGGTAATTAGGTAGACTGAGTAGCATTGTATGATCAGCGAACACTGCTACGCAACCGCAGTTGTTGTCAAGTTTGAAGCCATCAGCATAAATCGGAAATAAAGAGGAATTCCATGAGGAGATCTTAAAACTTGCTTCGCAATGTAGAGCTGTCAGTAGTGGATTTGTTGCATCTTGACATAGAGATATTAACTGGGGGAGGTATGGGCTTCCAGGGTGCTATAGATGGACAGCAACAATTAATTAGTTCAGCTATTGTCATGTTAAATTCATTTAGATATTGAGAGAGACCAATGGCAAGGCTGACTTGCTGGAATTGATTCATGGCAGGGCCTGTCCCTTTGTTAGTGGGAAACACGTAGGAATGAATTACAGTTGTAGCTTGTCTAGGCATTATACGAACAATATAACACTTTCCTTCCGAAGGCTAATGGAGTTGCATTGGGTTCTATACAAATACTATCTTTAGGGCTGATACAAAAGACTGGTACAAAAGTTATTCGTAGGACGGAGTACTGAACGGTGTCGAGCATTTTTAAAGCTAGCACCTTAGCAGACTATACATCCGTAGTCAAGTTTGGAGTGGATGGTCTTGTACGTAGGCAACAAAACATTGAGATCTGCTCCCAATTTCGTGGAGCGGCTGGTCTTGTACGTGGGCAACAAAACATTGAGATCTGCTCCCCAATTTCGTGGAGCGGCTGGTCTTGTACGTGGGCAACAAAATATTGAGATCTGCTCCCCAATTTCGAGGAGCGGATGGTCTTGTACGTGGCAACAAAACATTGAGATCTGCTCCCGGATGGTCTCAACAAAACATTGAGATCTGCTCCCCAATTTCGTGGAGTGGCTGGTCTTGTAAGTGGGAACAAAACATTGAGATCTGCTCCCCAATTTCGTGCAGCTCATATTTTCAATATTTTGAGACGACGTGTGCAGTTGGCCTTAAGAAGTTTTAGGTATGTAATCTAGGCGAGTTTGCGGTCAGAACGCAATCCAAGAATGCGAGCTGTGTTGGTAACTAATAGACGATGGGCTCCCAATAGTAGTATGGGTTCTTGATGATGATTACGTTGTTTGAAGAAAACAATGCACTGGTTTTTATAACAGAAAATTTGAAACCTGTATTATATCTCCAATTGAAGTCGTTGTAGACATCGTAGTATAAGCAATTTGTAAGGTTCATAGTCTTTCCCTTACAGAAGAACTCTAGACCACCTGCAAATAAATATGCCTTGACAGGAGAACTAATACAGGATAGCGTTGTTGATGGCCACCAAAAACAGCGTCACACTCAATACTGGGCCCTGAGGTATGCCATGATCGTATGAGATGCTCTTTGAGAATTGTCCATTCGCTCTTGCACGTAGCTAGCGGTTCTGGAGGAAGTTTTAGGTAACACCAAGAATGTTTCTGCCTATGCCTTTTTATTTAAGTGTATTGATTATGTAGTCACGCCAGACCGTATCATAGGCTCGTTCGATAATCAGGCAAACACAACTACATTTTGTCTTTCAGGAAGGTTTTATTAATTTCGGTTTTAAGCGTTACTAAGCTGTTAAGTATTAATCGGTTTTGGCGGAAGCCATTTTGTACATCGCTGAATAACTTAGTGTTTTCTAGGAGGCATGGTTATTACTTTTCTAGCAGTTTGCACATCGTGCTCGTTAGGTATATAGGACGGAAGTTGTCTGTCAAAGAGTTATTCTTATTTGGTTTGTGTATGGCTATTAATATGGAAGTATGCCACTGATCTGGGAAACATTTGAAAGACCAAATGTAGTTAAAGATGTGCAATAAATATGTAATTTCATTGGTAGGTAAATGTTTGACTAGCTCGTAATCGTACAAGGTAATGTGTAAATGTGAATTTAAACATTATCTGGATTAACAAGAGAAAGATTGAATAATAAGCTATTTAGGAATGGTTTGTAGAAGAGCAAGTAGAGAAAGTCATGTTAATGTAACACAACATCTATTTTTCCCCTTAAACTATGAAACTTTTGGACCAGCCTGTGTATAAAACCAATAGAAAACTTTTTAACGAGTCCCATGTGTTCAACTTTATTATCGAGCCCTGGACCACAGGGTAGAGAGAGGCGTATAAACCTGGAGAGCGATACATCAAAGTGCATTACCTTCAGGTGGCTATCATCTGCTTTGTTTCATTAAAAGAGAACGGAGCACTCGGGCGGTAAATTGCTAGGAAAATGACAAGCCTCCATTAATTATTCATCGTACCGAGAGAGGATACTGAACTACAGTTACACACGTTACACCTGGCTGCCCTTCACTAACTGCTACCTTTAACATCGCCCCATGTTTTCTGGTTACATACCTCTTTGTTCTTTTTTTACTTTTTATTTCGTTCTGAAATCATTCTTTCAACGCTATATTCGTTTACCTTCATCGAAGCTTTTTATACGTACTAAAGGTTTCAAAAAGCCATCGGTAAGAATGAAAAAATCTCATGCGTTACATTCACGTCGCTTTCTCTACCCTCTAGTGGGTATAAAAGTTATTCTTAGGATTTTTTTCTTATCGAATAGCTACATTACACATTTCATTATAGCTGCAAAGGGAATTGCGATAGTCAAATGTTTTAGAGCTGAACGCTATATACTGAACTTAAAATTCCATACCCTTTCAACGGCATCGCGAGGAACAGCTGAAAATCGACAGGACTTTAAAAGAACAGTTAAGTACTGAACAATTCGAACTATTAATAACGGATATCTCGGAAATGGCTGATGCCACAAAAATGCTTATTTTAAATAAATTGTTGTTTTAAAGAGATCTAAATGTTTTGTGTAGTATGTTTTCGTCCAGAGCTTAACGTTTGCCAGTTGTACAAGGTTATACAAAATTCCTTCCAAATGAACACCTCGCAGGATATTCCCAGAAACTTCAAGATATGTAGTTTGTCAAGAAAATATCTTTAATATACGGTATTTTAATTAAATCTTTAGAACCTTTTTTAGAAAAACATTTTCTAAAAATGTTCCATGTTTGTAAAAGGGAAGCTGAGGGTGGGGATTTCTTTGTTTTTTAAATCATCGTGTCGCATCTTATGAAGGTACTAAGCTGGAATACCAGGTTTGGTATTTATCGGCCTTTTCGTTTTTGAGTTATTACGCTGTTCACACACACATACACAATGTCAACTATTTATAGTACGAACACAAAGCAGCGACTGAAGCACAGCTAATAAAGATAACCTTGAGCGCTTCAGTTTCGCATCGGAAAAGTTTTAAGGTCACTACAGTACAGGGAGCTACGCATATAGCCTCACCTTAAAACGACAGCACTTTATAAACCTTTAAATTCCCATTCACTGGTCATTTCCATATTATTAATACATATTTTTAAAAGAACTTATGTTTAACATTGAACATAACTTTCGCATATTAGATTAGATTTATTCTGCCAATTGCATACTAAAATGCAACGTCACACAAAAACTAAATCACAGAGTAATATAATGAAAATCCACTACACTATATAATTCTGTAGCCAAATATAACATGTATTATATTTAAATATAATAAATAGCAAAGGAGAAAAATGATTAAATAAATTAATAGGGATATTGTGAAATCTTTCTATGTCTTTTTATATTTACATATATTTATTTATATGCAATTAAGACTATTTATTGTAGAGTATTTGTGAATTCGGTCACAAGCTGTAAAACGACTTTTTTTGCATACAATGGGTAAGCCAGAACGAACATTGAGAGCAGTGTAAGTATATTGAATTTAATACAAAGAGGTATTGTTATACACCGGGGTGAAGCCAAAAGATTTCCAGCTAAAATATTAAATTTAGTTACACCGGCATAATCATTGGGGGACGTAAACAGAGGCAACCAGAAAGGTACCAAGAACTTGCTGCACAAAACTAAAGCGGGAGTGGAATATTTATAAATAATTACATTTGAATTCACATTTTGCTCACGTTTATTATAAATCAAGGCGCTCTACATGGTACACAAAAAGGTTACACACAAAACACTGGGGGAGATGCCCCAACCACACACATCCATCAAGCACTCTTACACACACACGCGCTAACTCTCAGAAGACTCATGCCCGAAAGACGCTACTCTGGCTACAACAAGCCACGCTATCACACACATAGAGAGCTATTACCTCAATTGCCTTCACCCCCCAACTAGGAAATAGACTTGTCGCGGCAGACAATAATTACAACACAGCAATTAGCTCAACAATATTATATACAGCAATAATGTGTGCCACGCGACAATGCATACACATACATTACTGTATACAATATATTTGTTGAGAGGTTCCATAAATTTGTCATGCGGTTATTATTTTTTTTAATTTTATTTATTTTTTATTTATTCCTCTTCTTCTGTGTTTGCAACAAATATTTGATGACCTGAATTGTGGCCATAATTTAAGTGACTATGTACACTATGTGATCAAAAGTATCCGGACACACCACAAACATACGTTTTTCATCTTAGGTGCATTGTGCTGCCACCTATTGCCTGGTACTCATTATCCGCGACCTCAGTAGTCATTAGACATAGTGAAACAGCAGTATGGGACGCTTCGTGGAACTCACGGACTTCGAACGCGGTCAGGTGATTGGGTGTCACTTGTGTCAGAAGTCTGTACGCGAGATTTCCACACTCCTAAACATCCCTAGATCCACTGTTTCTGATGTGATAGTGATGTGGAAACGTGAAGGGACATGTACAGCACAAAAGCGTACAGGCCGACCACGTCTGTTCACTGACAGAGACCGCCGACATTTGAAGAGGGTCGTAAAGAGTAATAGGCAGACATCTATCCAGACCATCACACAGGAATTCCAAACTGCATCAGGATCCACTCCAAGTACTATGACAGTTAGCTGTGAGGTGAGAAACCTTGGATTCCTTGGTCGAGCCGCTACTTATGAACCACACATCACGTATGAAAATGCCAAACGACGCCTCGCTTGGTGTAAGGAGCGTCAACATTATACGATTGAACAGTGGCAAAACGTTGTGTGGAGTGACGAATCACGGTACACAATGTGGAGATCCGATGGCAGGGTGTGGGTATGGGGAATGTCCGGTGAACGTCATCTACCAGCGTGTGTAGTGTCAACAGTGAAACTCGGAGGTGGTGGTATTATGGTGTGGTCGTATTTTTCCTGGAGGGGGCTTGCACCCCTTGTTGCTTTGCGTGGCACAATCACAGTGCAGACCTACATTGATATTTTAAGCACCTTCTTGCTTCCCACTGTTGAAGAGCAATTTGGGGATGGCGATTGCATCTTTCAACACGATCGAGCACCTGTTCATACTGCACGGGCTGTGGCGGAGTCGTTACACGACAATAACATCCCTGTAATGGACTGGCCTGCACAGAGTCCTGACTTGAATCCTATAGAACACCTTTGGGACGTTTTGGAACGCCGACTTCGTGCCAGGCCTCACCGACATACATCGATCTCTCTCCTCAGTTCTGCACTCCGTGAAGAATGGACTGTCATTCCCCAAGTAACCTTCCAGCACCTGATTGAAAGTATGACTGCGAGAGTGAACGCTGTCATCAAGGCTAAGGGTAGGCCAACACCATATTGACTTCCAGCATTACCGATGGAGAGTGCCACGAACTTGTACGTCATTTTCAGCCAGGTGTCGGGATACATTTGATCACGTGGTGTATATGGCCGAAATACACTGTAATAACATACATAACTGTTTGTTACACAGGGTGTTAAAATAAAACTAATATTAATAAAGTATTCCGAAAATAATGTTCTGTTATTTTAAAAAAATATATTATGGTACTTACTTTAAAAACACGATTCGTAGTAGAAAAAATAAAACAAGCAAGATATGTATTAGTCACCAGTGTCTGTGTTTGTGATTTATCAGTTTTACATTTTTGTGATATCTGAACAGAATTTCAGACCCTGGTCCGTCAATAGAGTTATTTGTTTATTACTTTCTATACTTGTTGCCTGCAGTAGGAAAAGTGTTGCATTCCACCCAAAAATTCAGTACCGAGATTTTATCGGAATTACATGTTTTAAGACTTCCTGTATCCAAATGAAAGAAACATTTTTAGAAAAATATCCGTGTGTCTTGTCTATCCATTTGAGTGCATCTCTGAACAATGTACCTCAAAAACAAAAAGTCTGTTAAATACCAAACTTGATATGCAAGTTCAACACCTTCCAAGAATGTCACGAAGATGTTCAAGAAAATCTTTGATACTCTCAAAAGCGGCTCTAATGATTTTGATTAAAATATGGTGTGTTTGAGATATTGACAAATAAAACATATATCTTGAGCTTTCTTGGAATATCTTGTGAAATTCCTTTCATTCTGAATGAATTTTGCATAACTGGTAAACCATAAGAGATAGACAAAAGTTTACTACACTAAAAACGTAGATCGCGTTAAAATACACAATTTATGTCATATACATTTTTTTGTTGAGTGAACCATTTTCAAGATATTGCTTGTTATTCCCTTAAGTTTTTCAATACTTATTTTCTCAAATGGGAATTCGTTATTCATTTTTTGTCTTGTATATACAAAGAGTATTAATCTCTGGCAAATAGAATGGTGCTGCAAATAGCAACCAGCTATTAATAGATATGTATTTGCTTAAAGGCTACTGTATTGCTATATTGCCCTTGTAAATATATATTCCCCTTACATCTACAAGAAAATTAGCAATAAGATAGAGTCTGCAAATGTTTATCTCGATTAAATGAACTAGATGGAGAATAAGCGTTTGTAAAAAGTTTTTGCAAACATATTTTAGAGCATTATTTGTAGTTATATTCTAACACTTATCTGCTGTAGCTCCAATATGAATGCCTTTGAGCGTCGCTAGCAAACTGTAACAGATGTTCTATAACAACACCTCACTACAAAAGTGATTCTAGTTGTCAAGATCAAAGTCACGAACCAGTAAACTTTATTCTAGACACCGGAATGTCTGGAGCAAAAGAAAACATTTCAAAAACGAAGGCAGTTACGTTACATCCTGGCAGAACTACTTTAGAAGTTCGTAGGAAAGCGACTGGTTTCGCAATACAAGACATTGCCTTTGATAAAAGTCTCATTTCATTTGTTCTGGACTTTGAAACTTTCGCTTATGAATAACGGACATATTTCTGTCATTGAAAACAAACTTCGATAGAATAGACGTTTATACCGAGACGTGAAGTGTCGTCAAAACAATCCTTCCACGACTTTCTCTACCCTCTGTCGTTTATTAATGGGTATGCAAACTATTCTTAAGAAAGGTTATTTTTCTACCTACTTCATTTTAATCCATTTAAACCCTTCCGTAAATAGCACATTACACATTTCGTTACACATACAAAGAGAACAGCGATAGTCAAATGTTTAAGAACTGGACGCTGAATGCTTACCTTAAAATTCTATTTTCTTTCCATGCAATCTCGAGAAAAAGGATAAAGACAGAGCAAGTCGAACCATTAACAACATTTATCTCGAAGATGGCTTATGCCAAAAAAGAGTGATGTGGAATAAAGTGTGTTTCAAGAGATCCACATTTTTTGTGTAGCAAGTTTGCATCTATTGCTTATCGTTTAGCGCTTATACAAGATTATATGTACAACCACATAAAGAGAGATTCATATGCTATTAAAAAACATTTCAAGATTTACATTTTATCTTTATTTATACGTAGTATTTAATCAAAATCTCAAGAGCCATTTATGAGAAAAAAATTTCGAAAAATATTCATGTAAAAGTGTACAGGGAATTTTCCTGAAAACCTTCCGAGTCGTATCTTTGGAAGTTACGAACTTAAATATCAAGTTTGGTATTTATCTGAATTTTTCTTTTTTTATGGTTATTCACACGCACATGCATGCATAACGTACGTGTGTAGTTTTTTTTCTAAAGTGTATTGTTTTAGATTCAGTGCCCTCAAAACATGTATTTCCGGTGAAATATCGATATAGATCTCTTCTCTATCTACTATATAGGGGTACAGAAAGTAATAAGTGTGTTTGGGTTAATTAGTATAGATTATTATAGGTTGTTATGCGATAAAAATAGTTTCTTATTTAGCATGACAATTTGTCTAATATATGGAACAGAACTATCAAATTTACATTTTTATAACCTTATGAATGAAGTATATTATGTAGTAGAGTTAATGCGTTTGGAGTGCATGTAAGTTGTTATAAAAAAAATCTCATGTGGTACACTCACATGACTTTCTCTACTCTTGTACAAACCATTTTTACAAACTCTTATTCTCCATCTATTTCATATTAATCGAGATAAACATTTGCAGAAACGATCTTTTGACATGCAAAGAGAATTACATTTTACACATAGCGACCAGTTCTAGAAATATTTGACTATCGCTTAAGGCGTACTATGTTCCCCTTGTTTTGTATTTGCAAGGGAATACAAAAATACAGTAGCCTTTAAGCATAGACATATCTCTTAATAGCTGTTTCTCTTTGCCACAGATTAATGATCTTTACAAATCCAAGACAAAAAATCTGATGTGTTACACTCACATGACTTTCTCTACTCTTGTACAAACTATTTTTACAAACGCTTATTCTCCATATGCTTCATGTTAATCGAGATATCGAGATGTCAATCTTATTGGTAATTTTCTTGTAGATGCAAGGTAGGTTTTAAGCGATAGTCAAATATTTTAACGCTGGTTGCTATGTGGCGCATTCCATTCTCTTTGGATGTTCACGACATAAAAAATCTGATGTGTTACACTCACACGACTTTCTCTACTCTTGTACAAACTATTTTTACAAACGCTTATTCTCCATATGCTTCATGTTAATCGAGATGTTAATATTATTGCTAATTTTCTTGTAGATGCAAGGGGAATATGGTAGGTTTTAAGCGGTAGTCAAATATTTTAAGCGCTGGTTGCTATGTGGCGCATTCCATTCTCTTTGCATGTCCAGGGCATAAAAAAAGAATAACGAATTTGAGAAAAAGTATAAGTATTGGAAAATTTAAGGGAATAACAAGCAATATCTCGAAAACGGTTCACTCAACAAAAGAAATGTATATGACATAAATTGTGTATTTTAACGCGATCTACATTTTTTGTGCAGTAAACTTTTGCCTATCTCTTATGGTTTACCAGTTATGCAAAAGTCGTTCACAATGAAGAATACTTTTGAAGACATTCCCAGAAAATTCGAGATATACATTTCATTTCTCATGCCAATATCTTAAACATATGATATTTTAATCAAAATCGTTAGAGCCATTTTTGAGAAAATTAAAATTTTCGAAAAATGTTCCATGTAAAGGGTAGTCTGGGGTGGGGGGATTTTCTTGAAAACCTTCGTGTCGCATCTCTGGAAGATACTGAACCTAAATACCAAGTTTGGTGTTTATCCGACTGTTCGTTTCTGAGTTATGCTGTTCACAGACACACAGATACACACAGACAGACACACACACAGACAGACACACACACACTCACAGACACACACACATACAGACACACACACGGACATGTTTCTAAAAATGCTTTTTTTGGATTCAGGGAGTCTCAAAACATGTATTTCCGGTGCAATCTCGGTATCGAATTTTTGGGTGGAATACAATACTTCCCCTACTTACTATACGTAGTAGAGAAAGTAAAAATGAATAACGAATTCCCATTTGAGAAAATAAGTATTGAAAAATTTAAGGGAATAACAAGCAATATCTCGAAAAGCTTCACTCAACAAAAAAATGTATATGACATAAGCTGTGTATATTAACCCGATCTACATATTTTGTGTAGTAAAATTTTGTCTATCTCTTATGGTTTACCAGTTATACAAAAGTCGTTCACAATTAAGAATTGTTTTGGAGACATTCCCAGAAAATTCGAGATATACATTTCATTTGTCATATAAATATCTTAAACATATGATATTTTAATCAAAATCGTTAGAGCCATTTTTGAGAAAATTAAAATTTTCGAAAAATGTTCCATGTAAGGGGTAATCTGGGGTGGGGGTATTTTCTTGAAAACCTTCGTGTCGCATCTCTGGAAGATACTGAACCTAAGTACCAAGTTTGGTGTTTATCCGACTGTTCGTTTCTGAGTTATGCTGTTCACAGACACACACACGTACATGTTTCCAAAAATGCTTTTTTTGGATTCAGGGGGTCTCAAAACATATATTTCCGGTGAAATCTCGGTATTGAATTTTTGGTTCGAATACAATACTTCCCCTACTTACTATACGTGGTAGAGAAAGTAAAAATCTGATGTGGTACATTCACACGACTTTCTCTACTCTATCGTTTATTAGTGGGTATATAAATCGTTCTTCGAAAGTTTATTTTCCTAACTACTTCACTTTAATCAAGATAAACCTTTCCGGAAATAACTGCATTACACATTTCGTCATAGATACAAAGCGAATGGTGATAGTCAAATGTTTAAGAACTGGACACTGGTCTTAAAATTCTATATTGCTTCCAAGACATCGCGAGAAACAACTGCATATCGATAGGACTTGAAAAGAAAGACAACGTATTTAACAATTCCAACAGTTAATAACGGATAACTCAGAAATGGCTTATGACACAAAAAAACATAATTCAAATAAATTATGTGATTTAAAGAGATCATATATGTGTGTAGTACGTTTTCGTCTATCACTTAACGTTTACCAGATACACAAGATTTTACAACATTCCTTCCAAATGAAAAGTACCTCACAGGCTATTCTCAGAAAATTCTAGACATACATTTTATTTGTTATGAAAGTAAATTTAATACGAGGGGCCCTATTTATATTTTGAGCCTTGGCAACCGTGAATGTTGTAGGTGCCATCTGACGATTCCAGTGGAAATTTTGGCATTTTTTACCATAATCTACTTAAAAATTTTTATCAATAGTGCGTCATTTGTTTTGTTTACACTAACTTGAAAATTGTGTGTCAACAAAAACATGGAATTAACTCGTGAAAATGTTCGTGCAATGATTTATTACGCCTTTCGGCGTGGATTATCAAGACAAGAGTGCATCGATCAAGTAACTTCCACATTTAGAGACGAAGCTCCATCCTTTGCCACTGTGAAACACTGATATAACGAATTTATTCGTGGCCGCCGTTCGCTCAATGTTGAAGTTCGTGAAGATTGTCCAAAATCAGTTGTTGTGCCAGAAAACATTAATGCTGTGCAAAAACTAATAATGAAAGATCGTCATGCGACATATTGTGAGATTGAGGTAACCCTAGGCATTAGTTCCACCAGCATATATAAAATATTGCACGATTATTTAGCCGTGGAAAAGGTTTGCTCTCGTTGGATCCCACATAATTTGAACGCAATCTCATAAAGATGCTCGTGTTGATTTGTGTACAAAAATGCACAAGAAATACAATGGCGGTGCCTCAAAAGACGTATATAAGATTGTAACAGGTGACAAATCATGGATCTATGCGTATGAGCCGGAACGTAAACAGCAGTCGACTGTATGGGTGTTTCAAGATGAAGCAAATCCAACAAAAGTTGTTCGCACTCGAAGCACTTCGAAGCAAATGGTCGCCTACTTTTTCAGAAAAACTGGCCATGTGGCAACAGTGCCTTTAGAGGAACGTAAAACGGTCAATGCCGAATGGTACACAACCACTTGTTTGCCGGAAGTCTTCGGTGAAGTAAGGAAAACAACAAGAACCGTAGGATCGTTCTTCATCAAGACAATGCGAGCGCACACACATCTCGTCTAACAGCACAGTATTTGAAGGCTCATAACATCGAATTGATGTGTCATCCGCCATACAGTCCTGATTTCGCACCCAATGACTTCTTTTTGTTCCCGAACATCAAGAATAAATTGCTTTGACAACGATTTTCGTTAGCAGAAGAAGCCGTTGATGCCTTCAAAAACCATGTTTTGTAGGTGTCTCAAGAAGACTGGAATAAATGCTTTGACAAATGGTTCAAACGGATGCAAAAGGGTATTAATCATAAAGGATAATATTTTGAAAAACAATAAAGCAGTTTTCAATCAGAAATTACTTTGTTTTAATTATTAGGCTCAAAATATAAATAGTGCCCCTCATATGTGGTATTTTAATCAACTTCGTTAGAACCAATTTTTGGAAAATCATAATTTTCGAAAAATGTGCCATGTAAGCGGTAATTGGAGTGAGGGGTTTTCTTGAAAATCTTCGTGTTGCATCCTTAAAAGATATGGAATTTAAATACCAGGTTTAGTATTTATCCGGCTTTTTTAGAGTTATGCTGTTCACAGGCACACACACTACATACCACCTTTTCTAAACATGCTTTTTTATTTAGGGGCCCTCAAAACAATCATTTCAGGTGAAATCTCAACATGGAATTTTTTTGTGGAAAGTAAATAGATTGTAGGATCCTTCGGTTTAAACCAACGGCTCTAGGATGAGTAAAGCACCTGCATCTATTATGAAGAGTGTTTATTTATATCGCTTTTATATCTTGACCTTTCATTGCATAGGGCTTGTACGTCGCCATTCAGAAGTGTAGATTAGTCAATCGGTGAAAGTGGAAGAAAATGGAGCTCAAAGGTATAAGAAACAGGGTTTAAGGCCGGATTGATTATAGTACTATACAAGAGTGGTCTTGTTTACATCTGACGTATCACAAACACAGAGACTGTAGTGAATGAGTTCATGCGTTTATTGCTCTGGGGATATACAAAATGTTAAAAAAAAAAAGTATTCCATATTTTGAGAGGTGGTAGTATAGACCAAAACAATAAAACAATGTTTAGTAAACATGGGCTCTAAAATGCATACCTTAAGAGCTATGAGCACTTGTTTATCTTCGCTACTGTGAAACATCACCTGTTCTACTGCAAGCTCTTTGCTATTACGTATGACCTACAAAATGCAGTAAACAAATGAGCACACATTCTCTGTTACTGTAAAACAGCATAGCTTCTAATGTAATCTGCTTGCAATTACATACGACCTGTATGTGTGAAACCATTGCTAAAGAGGTGCTCAATATGGTGCCCATTCATAGTAAGCATGCTTGTGTCCGACGTCTTCGGGAATCATGCACTCTCTGAAAGATCCGGGTTTGTCACGGATGCTCTGGCTGACCTTGATGACGCCTTCCTGTAGTGATAGCACATCACTAGTGGGAGTCGTATACACCAAAGTTTTCAACATAAAACTACAATGTAAAAGCATTTCACAAAATTATCAAAACGCTAACTGATTCGGTTAGAACCAATAAGAATAGTGCACTTACCCAGAACTGTGAATACGGTTTATAGTAACAACACTAACTGATGTTTACTGCATGCTGTATCCATGGAGAATAACAGAGTAATGTGTCCTCATTTGTTTACTGTCTGCTGTAGGTCGTACGTAATAGCAAAGAGCTTGCAGTAGAAATGTTTTACAATAGTGAAGATGAACAAGTGCTCATAGTTCTTATGGTATGCATTTTATAGCCCATGTTTACTGGACATTTTTTTCTTTTTTAGGTTCGCACTACCATTTCTCAAAATATGGAATGTTTATTCAATGCCAACATGAAGTCTCCGTTGCTCTCGGCTATTCACTATTGTCTTAGGTGGGATTGAGCAGGAGATAATGATCAGTAGTCTAGTAGAAGGTTTTGTGCTGGCTACCAGTACATTCTCGCTGGTTTCCAGTTAACGTAGTTAAGTAGGAGTAGATAGTAGTTTCTTACCAATTGCTAAGCTTTGCTGGTTTCAGCAAGTATAGATAAATATAGAATTTATAAATGCAATTAAGCTTTCCATTACGCCTTACTCTAATCTCATAATTTATATTTTCTTTCTTTCTCTCAATTATATTTTTATTTACTTTTGTAGACTCTGTGTTTGTAGTTATTTTATCCGATAAAATCTGATGTGATACATTCAATGACTTTCCCTACCCTCTATTTTTATAAGTGGGTATACAACTATTCTTACTAAACCTTATTTTCTATATACTAAATTTTAAGCCAATTAAACCTTTGCATAAATAGGTACATTACACATTTCGTTATATATACAAAGGGAACATCGATAGTCAAATGTTTAAGAACTAGACGCTATATGCTGGCCTTAAAATTTCATACTGTTTCCATGACATGGCGAGAAACAACTGAATGCTTAAGGACTTAGAATAACCAAGTAATGAACATTTCGAATATTGATTAATGGATATCCTAGAAATGGCTTATGCCATTAAAAACTTATTTTATATAAATTATGTGCTTTAAAGAGATCTACAGTTTTTGTGTAGTATGTTTTGGTCTATCTTTTATACTTTACCAGTTATACAATATTACACAAAATTCCTTCCGAATGAAGAGGATTTCACAGGGTATTCCCATAAAGTTCAAGATATACATTTTGTTTTCCATGTAAATATATTTAGAATAAAGACATTTTAAACAAAATCATTAGAGCAAATTTTTGGAAATCAAAATCTTGGAAAAGTGTCCCATGTAAAGGGTAGTTGGATTGGGAGGATTTTCTTGAAAATTTTCGTGGCGCATTCTTGGAAGAACCTAAACACAAATACCAAGTTTGGTACTTATCCGACTTTTTGATTTTGAGTTATGTTGTTCACAGACAGACGTTACATAATTTGGCCGATTTCTAAAAATGCTCTTTTTATTCGTGGAGCCTATAAGCATACATTTTTGGTAAAATCTCGGTATAGAATTTTTGTGTAGCATGCAATACCTTCTCTACCAACTCGAGAAATAAAAATTTGTTGTAATATAAAACGTAAATGTTCTGTAAATTTTAATGTATGTCCCGGCGTAGTAATCAAGATGCCGGGAAAGTATATTCAGATGTTTATTTGTTTTTTGCACGTTATTTTCACTCCTCAAACCCTCCTTAACACGTCTCATTCTTTTCTATCACTTGTACACATCCTCTTATAAGCAGATGAGCTGAGCAAGAAGCACGGAGAGTGTTGATATCGATAATGTCCCGTGTTCTTTTTTTTTCGAGTGGAGGAGAAAATGATTTAATCACTAACCTCAGCCCCGATGGGAGTCGGGACTGAGAGTGTGGGACTCACCACTAATCGGCATACCCACTGAACGCTCCTCCAGCGGAGGGAATTCAGGAGTGAAAGTGAGGCTGTACCGCTGTTGCACCAGCGCAGTCAAGGTAAGGATATGTACTGGCCGGCCTCTAGGGCCTAAGCCAGGTAAAGGTGAGGTGCCAGGACGCAAGCATGACAGAGGCCCTACTTGCGCTCTTGGGAATTCAGAGTGAGACGGTGTAGGAAGTTTGCGTGGATGGATGTTAGGATTGAAGTTTGCTTACTTGTGTTTCCGACGTCCTCGGTAGTTAGTAGTCGGAGCATCCTGTGTGGGCCCCATGGGGATTCGTCTTGTTCCTGTGCAGTCTGTTGTGCAGAACGGCATCCAGCGTCATCTGGAGGGCTGATATCTCCTTCTTGATGAGCCTTCTGACGTTCAAGTAATGCTCGTCGAAGTAGTTTGGCATTGTAATTCGGCTAGGAAGTGTTGGTATTAGTTTTGCTGCGATGGCTATGGAACCGTGGTCCTCTTGAAGGTCGGTGAGTACCTCCTACAGGAGGGCCAGTTTAGTAGTGATGTTTAGTAACTCTGCCTGCACATCCTCCAGCTTTTGCAGGATCTCAGACAAGGGTTCTGTTGTGGTATTGTTGTTTGCGAAGTTTTCTGGCGTGTCTGCTACTGCAGGAGGCCCGTTTTTCTCCACGCGGTCATGCTACAGTGACAACTGCTGCTGCCGTGAAGGCATGTCGGCCTTCTGCTGTGACGGCGTGGAGTGACTGTCTAGACGTAGCGGACAACAAGCTTGCCTGGTGAAGTGGTTGTGTCTCCAGCAGGTTGCACACAAGCGGCGGCGACGCATTAAATCGTGCTACTGGCAGTCAGACGTCAAATTAGGTGCCGCACAGTAATGACTGATCATTATATCCTGCCTCACTGTGCCCGTAAAGGCAACAGCGTCGGCAGGGCAGCGTCCATGTTGAGCAGCTCGGTTCGATTCTTAAGCTCTTGCCCAAGAACTGCAGGCCGTCGGACAAAAGACGCACGAGCGGTGTTGGGCCCTTCCGCGATTGAATCCTTTTAGCCTTCAAGGCTGATGGCCAAAGCTGCTCTACGCAGCTTAGGATGATCTGCGTCGGTAGTTGCTGGTGAACACCCACAACCACAGCGCTGAGCTTGGCCTTCACCAGGCGAAGCGGCGTCAGGTGCTCTGTAGTCCCGGACTTCACAGTGATGCGGGGTTGGCGACGAGCTGGCAGAGCCAGCTGCGGCTGCCGGTTCGTTGGTTAGCGTGTCTGATTCGTCGGCGGATGTCTCTGCAGCTACTGCAGCTCTGCGATGATTTCTTCTACCCATGATGTGAGAAACTCCTGTCTGGTTGAAAGATCGAGGCGAAGTCCCGTGTTCAACTCTCATACCTGCTTTTATAGAACACTAGCTAAGACGCTTACAGACGCGTTTAGATAAATTAAATCTCATTCCCTCATTCGTATACTTTAAATTTGTATCAGGCTACCCTTATTGACTCACATCAACAAACATCTTTGGAAAAACAATGGAATCTCGCACCCCAGCTCAACGAATTTTCGGGTCATCTGGAAAATGTGGCGTCACTCACTGCCTTCTTGCTTCTTCCACACTTGTTTGCATGTCGAAGGAAGCGTATCTAAGATGTCAGCCTAGAGGCAAAACTAAAGTTCAGCTTCAGACTTTCATTCAATAATTTCTTATACCTAAAGCATTTAAATAATTTTTACTTTCTCTACTACGTATAGCAAGTGGGGGAACCATTGTATACCACCCAAAAATTCGATGTCTGGATTTCAACGTAAATATATATTTTGAGGCCTCTTTAACCAAAAAAATTACTGAATGAATAAATAAATAAATAAATAGATACCAAACTTGGCATTTTAGTTCAATATATTCCAAATATGCAACACCGCCTCCACAATCAGCTACCCTTTACATGAACATTTTTCGAAATTTTGTATTTTCTAAAAAATGGCTCTAACGATTTTGATCAAAATACAATATATTAAACATATTTATATGATAAATAAAATCTATAATGTGGCGGTTATAGTTATATTTTGATTTTTGTTCTGTTCTCAACAGAAACTTTAATTTTTATAATAAACTAAATTACATTCCATGAAGTAGAGAGCGTTAGACAGTTTGTGGGTTTATCTGGTGGACTGAAAATGTTCTGTGTTCCATCTTCGCCATGCCTAGGACCTATGTCGCTGTTGCAAGGTATCACAAAATAAATTTAAGACACTGACCAGCACAGGGTCCTGCTAGGCAAGTTATCGACCGAGAGAACACCGTCAAAAAACTCTTAAATTTAAATACCCGATAGAATGCTGACTAGTGCCTAGCTAGTAACTGACGTCAGCGTATGTCAGCATAAATTATATAACTCACCTACGTGTAGGAAAATCATGCCACCAAACCCCTGCTTACATCAGCATCCGGGAAATGACTTGCGAGAAATTTAAAGAAAACTATAAGCGTCACAATAATATGAATTTTCTAGGAATATCTGTAAAGTCCTCTACACACGGAAGGAATTTTGTATAATGTTTTATAACTGGTAAACGTTAAGCGATAGACGAAAACGTACTACGCAAAAAGTAGACCTCTTTAAAATGCACAACTTATTTCAAGTAACTTTTTTGTGGTATAAACCATTTCCGAGAAATCCGTTATTAATTGTCCGAATTGTTCAATACTTAGCCATATTTGTAGGTCGTATTGTTGTTCAGCTGTTCCTCGCGATGTCATGGAAACAGTATGGAATTTTAAGTCCAGCATATAGCGTCCAGTTCTTGAACATTTGACTATCGCTATATCCTTTGTATCTATAACAAATGTGTAATGTACTACTTCTGCGAAAGTTTATCTGGATCAAAATGAACTAGATAGGAGAATAAACTTTCGTAAGAATATCCCAATAATAAGCGATAGAGGGTAGAGAAAGTCATGTGAATGTAACATCAGATTTTATAACTAAAATATTAATAGGGTAAAACACCCATAAATTTTATTATCTCCTAACCACTCGCGTATTTTTAACACTTATATGATTTCAGTCTAATTATATAATATATAAATTCAATAACAGCCTGCCTTAAAGCAGTATGTGTATATAACAATATATAAAAAGTGTATATTACAGTCATTGTATATATTTATATTATTGTATACATGTAATAATGTTATCTGAATGTATTACGTAATTTAATAATGTAGGAGCTGTGAGAATAATAGGTAAAAAGTTGCTAACAATGAGATAATCTTGAGGCAATAATGAGTAAGAAAGTGCTATAATGCTACTAGTCATTCTTGGAGCAACAATAATGTAATTTTTGTGACAGTTTATAAAATAGCCGTTCAACAACCAGAAAAAAGCTTAAGTTAAATAAAAGTATTCTATTGGCTTAGGAATAGCCAATCAAAGACTTGAAATACAGAAATTTACAAATTTAGGCGGTATAAATCAAGTCAGTTGCTTGTAGACAGTGCTCATAACGGGACGTGTTGGTTGTAGACAGTGTTTCTAACCGGACGCGAGATGTGTCCTCGAGAAATTTAATACGCATTCGTGTGAGACGAAAATAGTTTACGTGTTAAAAAGTGCAAGTAATTAATAAAATAATCTCACAGTTCTTTATATCAGTGAAGTGTTATTTAAATTGTGTCAAGGATTAATAAATGTAGTGAAGTAAACATTATAATCTGTGTAAGCCTACATTCTTCAGCCGCACTACGCCCTGCAAAGAAATCCATGTCTCTAACAATAACACTGACGCAGCCGAGGCAAACATAAATATATAATATTTAAAGAAACATTCAAATTACAAAGTTAGTATTTTTTAAACATTTAGGGCAAAGGCCACCGGAAACTTTTTACCATACGTGCGGTTGCAACTATTTCAAGTTCGGCTCCCCAACAGTCGAAAAATAATACGCGTTCTTCAAACTGGCTTTACCATACAACAAACAAACCTTCTTCAAATTGGCTCCCATACCGTGGGGCAAATAACAATAGAATAAAATAACTACTTCAAGATTCTGATTTAATGTTGACGCATGTAGCTTCTGTTTCCTAACCTCAAAATGCTTATTTTTGTACTGCCCTTTAACTGCACATTTCTGCACATTGTTATTCGCAGCCAGTGTAAACGCTGCTGAACGTCGGCACGGCCACAAAGGGGCCGACACAGTATAGTGGGCGATAGAATACAAAGATGTGAAACATAACAAGTGAATGATAATCAGACGAGAGAAACAACATGAATGCCTTTGTCTTGTAATCAGCAAGGAAGCTTGGGGTAAATTAATGTGTTGGCCCTCCTGGCACAGTGGCTCTGATCAAAATAATTAAACACAGTGACGCCTCCATCACAGGGTGGCATTGTTAACGGTCGACAGCTTACGTCACGTGTTCAATAGGGGGAAGAGAAAAACCCCAGGCCTTCAGCTGTCACCTACCCATCACAGAGATCACAGTTTGATTCCCCGGGCAGTTCTCTCTATATACCCCCTTAGGGCTGATATTATAGGGGGAACAATCTAATGGCAGTCCCCTAGAATTCAAATTGGCCGATATTACAGTAAACTGAAGTACTGCCAACTTACAATGGGAATTGCCAGTTTAAGTCAATCGAATATTTCAGAAACATCGAGAATTTAATAGAAAAAACATATAAAATATAAGATAAACGCTTTTGATAGAATTATTATAAGACATACATTTTTAAAAGCTGAGTATATGCACTCAAGCATCTAACTGAACTAAAAAGTTGATCACGAAACTAAAATTCAAATCTCAGGAGTTGAAGAGTCAAAAACAGAAAAAACTAATAAAGAAGTAAGACAAGGATGCAGTATGTCTCTACTATTCTTTAAGTTATATATCATGTAATTGCTCGACATTGAATTAATAGTATATTTTGAAGCAGAATTTTTAACACTTGAATAATTTTAATTAAATTATATAATATATAAATTCAATAACAGCCCGCCTTGAAGCAATATGTATGTAATAATTTGTAAAAAAAATGTATGTAAGAGTCATTGCATATGCTTATATTATTGTAAACATGTTCAATAATGTTATGTGAATGCATTACGTAATTTAATAATGTAGGAGCTGTGAGAATAACAAGTTTAACGTTGCTAACAATGAGGTAACAATGAGGTAATAATGAGTTTGAGAGTTTAAATGCTACTAGTCATGATTAGAGCAACGATAATGTAAATGTTGTGACAGTTTAAAATTAGCCAATCAACAGTCAGAAAAAGCTTTAATTAAATGCAGGTATTCTATTGGACTAGGATTAGCGAATCAGAGATTTGAAAAACAGAAGCTTACGGATTTTGGACGGTTGAAATATGTTCAGTTGCCTGCAGACCTTGGTAGTGACCGGATGGAAGATGTGTTCTCTAAAGAAATATTACGTATTCGTGTGAAACGAAAATTATGTAAACGTGTTAACAAAGTGCAAGATATTAAATTACAGAATCTCACAGCTCTTGATATCAGTGAAGTGCTATTTAATTTGTGCCAAGGATTAATAAAAAGAAGTGAATTTAAACTTAAAATCTGTGTAAGCCTACATTCTTGTCACACCGCACCCTGTCTAAGAGAAACGTGTCTCTAAAACAATACTGGCGCAGCCGAGGCAAACATAAACATAAATAATATATAGAAGCAGTTTAATAACAAAGTTAATTAACATTTTTTAAACTTGAAGCGTAATAACAAAAAATACATCATCTTCAAATCGGTTTCATATACATAGTAGCATGTTACGTAACAAACAATGCACTTCAAATTGACGTCCACACGTGGAGCTAAATAAACAAAACTCCAACGTAAAGACAATATCTTCTTCAAGTTGGCTTCCCAAGCGTGAGGCTAAATAAATAAGTAAATAAACTAAACTCTAAAAGCATTTTTACTTCAAACTTTTTATTCAGATAATTTTAATAAAAAAAAAAGCTATGCATTACCTTTAATAGTCTGTAGATCACCGTGTTATAATATCTAATTAGAAAGAAAATCTTCAAAAGTCAACTTATACATTGAGTAAAATAGCAAAACATATCACATATGGTAAATAAAGCAAAAGTGATAGCGTTCAAAGCAAAAGAAAGTGCAATATAAAAAAATCTGATGTGTTACACTCACATGACTTTCTCTACTCTTGTACAAACTATTTTTACAAACGCTTATTCTCCATATGCTTCATGTTAATCGAGATGCTAATCTTATTGCTAATTTTCTTCTAGATGCTAGGAGAATTGGTAGGCTTTAAACCATTGTCAAATATTTTAAGAGCTGGTTGCTATGTGGCGCATTCCCATTTGAGAAAAGTATAAGTATTGCAAAACTTAAGGGAACAACAAGCAGTATCTCGAAAATGGTTCACTCAACAACAAAAAATGTATATGTCATAAATTGTGTATTTTAACGCGATCTACATTTTTGTCTAGTAAAATTTTGTTTATCTCTTATGGTTTACCAGTTATGCAAAAGTCTTTCACAGTGAAGAATACTTTTCGAGACATTCCCAGAAAATTCGAGATATGCATTTTATTTGCCATGAAAGTATCTTAAATATATGATATTTTAATCAAAATCGTTAGAATCATTTTTGAGAAAATTAAAATTTTCGAAAAATGTTCCGCGTAAAGCGTAATCTGGGGTGGGAGGATTTTCTTGAAAACCTTCATGTCCATCTCTGGAAGATACTGAACCTAAATACAAGTTTGGTGTTTATTCAACTGAGTTATGCTGTTCACACACACACACACACACACACACACACACAGAGAGAGAGAGAGAGAGAGAGAGAGGGAGAGGGAGAGGGAGAGAGAGAGAGAGACACACATACGAACATGTTTCCAAAAATGCTTTTTTTGGATTCAGGGGGTCTCAAAACATATATTTGCAGTGAAATCTCGGTATCGAATTTTTGGGTGGAATACAATACTTCTCCTACTTACTACACCTAGTAGAGAAGGTAAAAATACATTTTAATATTTTTATGTTAAATTGCACCACAATCATAATATAGGTTTCATATCTCTGGATTGACTAGTTTTGTAATTAGAAATTATTTATTTTTTTGCAAATAATTTGATTGTAGTAAAAGGTGCAATTTTTGGATTTAAAATCAAAATATAACTCTGAAATTTGGTATGCTAGTTTTTGTGTCCCTATGAAATAAACTTGTGTATTTGTATACCAAAATATTAATATTTATTGGAAATATTATTTTTGTATTTAGAGCAAAATAAAAAATTACTAAGAATTACAAAGAAAGAAAAAAATAAATACCTGTATGTACATGATAGTAATCAACAAAGCAATGCATAGTTTTCTTTAACAAGTTATATTCTATATGTCCTGAAAATTTCAGCCTGATTCATCAATATTTACTATAAACAAGTATACCTAGAAGAAGAAAACTGATGTGTTACACCCACATGACTTTCTCTACTCTTGTAGAAACTATTTTTACAAACGCTTATTCTCCATATGCTTCATTTTAATCGAGAAATTATTCTTATTGCTAATTTTCTTGTAGATGCAAGGGGAATTGCTAGGCTTTAAGCGATAGTCAAATATTTTAAGAACCGGTTGCTATGTTGAGTATTGCATTCTCTTTGCATGTCCAGGACAAAAAAAAATGAATAACGAATTTATGTTTGAGAAAAAGTATAAGTATTGGAAAATTTAAGGGAATAACAAGCTATATCTCGCAAATGGTTCACCCAACAAAAAAATGTATATGACATAAATTGTGTATTCTAACGCGATCTACATTTTTTGTGTAGTAAAATTTTGTCTATCCAGTCTATCTATAGTTTACCAGTTATGCAAAAGTCGTTCAGAATGAAGAATACTTTTGGAGACATTCCCAGAAAATTCGACATATACATTTCATTTGTCATGAAAATGTCTTAAACATATGATATTTTAATTAAAATCGTTAGAGCGATGTTTGAGAAAATTAAAATTTTCGAAAAATGTTCCATGTAAAGGGTACTCTAGGGTGGGGGATTTTCTTGGAAACCTTCGTGTCGCGTACTGTTTGGGGTACTGTTCTTCACTTATCAATTTGGTTTTCAGAAGGATTTCAAACGTAATATTCACTGGGTGTGTTCTAGACAGGTTGAAGGTACTATTTCTTTTAAGAAAAGTTTTTTTTCTAAAAAAAATAACATGATTGTCATGTTGATACAAGCGTATTCCTTAAAATAGATACATTTTTGTGTTCATAGACCTCATAAAAGCATTTGACAAGTTAGACAAAAACAAATTGTTACAAATAATGGCAGAAGACAGTCCTACAATTAATCATTCAAATATATTTTCAACTACAGCGATAGTTCTTTCTTTTTTAATTTATTTAAAAGTCGACCTGCATTACATTGCTATTCAGACTCAGGTTAACAGAATAAGGAATAATGCAACAAGTATACTAAGGGCAGCCAAATGAGGCCCCTAAGTCACATTAAGTACAGTTAAAAACTGGCATGATTTTACGGTTGGTTGTCTTCGGTGTTGGAGTCTTCGTCGTAAATTTTGTGGAAGGCGACTCTTAATCTTTAGGGCTGCCGTGGATCTCCTTCCAAATGAGAAATATACTGCCCCAGGGGAATGATGAAGTTGCCGATAAAAAAAGCGAGCAAGAACAGATATGTCCTATGAGATAGTACGTAATCCAAGTTCGTAGTGAAGCTATGTGGTACGTATAAACCAAGGTTTAAGAATTGTGCGCAATACCTTGTTCTGGAAGACTTGTAAACGATAAATTGTACTAGCTGTAGCTCCGCTCCAGACTGGTCAAGCATATGTGAGCGGTGGTCGGATTAGAGATTTGTATACGAGAGAACCAGATTTGAAACTAGAGAAGACTTTCACTAAAAAGTGGATAGATATGACGTAACCGGGAGTAAGCCTAGTTCAACTTTGAATTGCCGTGGTACTTCCAGGTTAATGTCCGGCCACACAGCCAAACAAACTCAAGATATGATTGCAGCATTTGGTTGGGAACAATTCGACCATCCTCCCTACAATCCAGATTTGGCATCAAGCGATTTTCATCTGTCTCTTCATCTAAAGAAATTTCTTGGTGGAAACATTTCAACGACGATGCTGTGAAACAAGAAGTGCATACTTCATCACTGGCGGCATTATTATTTGACCAAGGCATACAAAAACTGGTTTCCCGTCACAACAAGTGTCTGAATAACGGCGGCGACTATTAAAGTAGTAGCGTAAATTCTAAGGTAATCAATGATAATGAAGTATTGCGAAAATAACGTTCTGTTATTTTGTAAAGCATTAACATGCCTCGCGGTACGTTTTCGTCTATCGCTTAACGTTCAGTTATACAAGATTATACAAAATTTCTTCCGAATGAAAAGGACTTCACAAGCTATTCCAGAAAATTCAAGACATAAGTTTTGTTTATTATGTAAATATCTTTCATATGCAGATTTTAATCAAAATCGTTACAGCCATTTTTAAAATAAAATATTTCCAAAAATTTTCCATGTAAACAGTAGTTTGGAATGGGGTATTTTCTAGAAAATCTTCGTATCGCATCTTGGAAGATACTGAACATCAATACCAAGTTTGGTATTTAACCGATTTTTTGTTTGAGTTATGCTGTTCAAAGACATATGTATGGACCTTTTTCCAAAAATGTTTTGTTTGAATTCAGGGGCCTCAAGTCATGTGTTTCCGGTGAAATCTCGGTTTCAAATTTTTGGCTGGAATGCACTACCTTCTCTACCTATTATGTGCGTGTTAAAGAAAGTAAGAACGTATGTTTATTGTGTTGATTTTACTTTATCTTAATTTTGAGGTTAACTCTTTCTCACTTCCACTGTTGCTAATATTGATTAATATTCCGGTTCTGCACTTAGTATGCCGTGATATAAAAACTAACCCACAGTAGTTTGATTTTGAACAATACAAGAGGGCACATGTTATTTATACAGGGTGATTTATGAAGAACTGGTACATTTATTTCTTTGATTTGAAGAAGTTGTATTGTTGTATTGTTATTTTTGCCCCACGCTTTGGGAGCCAATTTGAAGAAGATGTATTATATTTCGAATGTTGGGGAGCCGAACTTGAAGTAGTTGCAATCGCACGTATGGTAAAAAGTTTCCGGTGGCCTTTGCACCAAATCTTTAAAAATATTAACTTTGTAATTTGACTGTTTCTTTAAATATTATGCATTTATGTTTCTCTCGGTTGCGTCAGTATTATTGTTAGAGACATGGATTTCTTTGCAGGGAGTAGTGCAACTGAAGAATGTAGGCTTACACAGATTTTAAGTTTTTCTTCACTCCATTTATTAATGCTTGACACGATTTAAATAACACTTCACTGATATAGAGAGCTATGAGATTCTTTTGTTAATTACTTGCACTTTTTAACACTTAAACTATTTTTGTCTCACACTAATACGTCTTAAATTTCTCGAGGACGCATCTCGCGTCCGGTTAGGAACACTGTCTACAACCAACACGTCCAGTTATGTGCGCTGTCTACAAGCAAATCACTTCTGAATTTGTAAATTTTGCTTCATTTTAGTTTCTGATTGGTTAATCCTACTGCAACAGAATACTTTTATTTAACTTAAGCTTTTTTCTGATTGTTGATTGGCTATTGTATAAACTGTCTCAAAATTTACATTATTATTTCCAAGAATCATAAGTAGTATTATCAAACTTTCAAATTCATTATTGCCTCAAGGTTACCTCATTGTTAGCAACTGTTAACCTATTATTCTCACAGCTCCTACATTATTAAATTACGTAATACATTCACATAACATTATTACTCATGTATACAACAGTATAAACATGTATAATGACTGTAATATACACTTTTTATATATTTTCACATACACATATTGCCTTAAGGCGGGCTGTTATTCAATTTATATATTATATAATTAGACTGAATCATTTAAGTGTTAAAAATGCTGCCTCAAATTGTTTCAAAACGAGTTATGCGAGCGACAACTTATACCTGAAATGAAGAGGAATTTTGGAAGATTATTTACCTCTATAGCAAATGTTGAAGGTGTCTTCCATACTGCATAAGGCACAACTCAACACGTTGTTCCATGTTACTGGCCACTCGTTGGAGGACTCTGTTGTCAATAGCTTAAACCTCCTGTGTTATGTTGTGCTTCAGATCGTCCCAAGTCTTGGGACGTGTGGCATAAACCTTGTCTTCTAAGCAACTCCATAGAAAGAAGCCAAATCCGGAGATCTCGGTGGGCCACAGGTTCTTGGAAATTGTTCGGTCGTCAAAGAAACTTGCGATTAGTGCCATGGATTCGTTTGATGTATGGCATGCAGTGCCGTCCTGCTGAAAATACTCTTGACTCAGGTCTACATCGCCTACTTGCTCAATGAACTCCATGAAAACCCGTCGGTACTCTGCAGTGTTCACATGGTTTTCAAAAACTAAATTTGTCCCACTATTCTCTATGCGGATATTGCGCACCAAACTCCGATTTTAACCGGATGCATAGCCCGATAAATGGAACCATGCTTCATTTGTGAAACATGTGATGGACAATATGGCAGAATTTTGCACAATGAACGCCTGAAATCAATGACAATAATTCAGCCGTCTATCCTTATTTGGTTCCTGTAACTAATGGACAACCGTAATCCTATACGGCTTTAGGCCTGCACTTTTCACAGCTCTCTGACACATTGAGTAGCTGTACCCTGTCTCCTGGGACAAACGTCTTAATGATTTTTTCGATGACTGATCCAGTTGTGCTCTTACGTCAACAACAACCGTGGGAAGCCTAGGTGAACGAGTTTTGCCTTTTTTACTCAACAGAAATCCAGTTGTTTCCAATTTGTTTGCCAGTCCCAGTATTGTGTTTCTTTGGGAAGGATTCCGAACACCAAATTCTCTCTGGTATGCCCTTGTGTAGCTGTAATTGAACTCGTAATCCAGCATTGCTTTACAAGGAAGAGTCGCTCACTTAATGTGTACTCCATTTTCACGTTGACTAGAACGAAATCTCAAAAACACTTGCCGACAATAAAACTAACAATTATGAATAACATCTGTGCATCTATGACAGGCAATCGAAACTCCAGAACATTCTGCTTAATTTGGTGCTAAAATTGGGGAATTGAGTGAATTTCGAACAGAATAAATAAAGAAAGAAATGTGTCAGTTCTTCATAAATTACTCTATATAATTATGTTACATTTTACACAAGGAATAGCTTTAATAAATTGCACTCCAGGTTACGATTTTAAAAGTTCGCAATCCCTCGTGGGATTATCCATGATAAAACAGTAGAGATAGTTTATTATCCCTGATACTGTGATTTGGTTGCCTGTTCGAAGTGGACCGCGATTCCAGATCACCATGTATTTGTAGTGGTACTGCGTCCTCAAAGACAAAGCAACGGGTTCTGGGGAACCTGTCCTTGAGCAATCAAGATAACGTTACCCTTGGGAGAAGCACAAGGAAGAAACCTCAGATTAATTCCGCAGTACTGAAGGGATAGTAGTCCTTCTGACTTGAGAATACTGGCCGCTCTGGGAGAAGACAGGTCCGAAGAAATCAGATCTATGTGAAGGGTCACCGTTCGCCCTGTTCCTTCCTGGCTAAGAGATCTCGACAAACACCTTCATCCAAGTCGGGTCCGAATTAGAGGAAGGAAAAAATAGCACATACGAGTGGCACTACTTATATTTTGAGCCTAATAATTAAAACAAAGTAATTTCTGATTAAAAACTGCTTTATTGGTTTTCAAAATATTCTCCTTCATGATCAATATACTTTTGCATCCGTTTGAACCATTTGTCAAAGCATATATTCCAGTCTTCTTGAGACACCTCCAAAACATGGTTGTCAATCGTTGTCTACGCAATTTATTCTTGATGTTCGGGAACATTGGGTGCCAAATCATGACTGTATGGCGGATGACCTATCAATTCGATTTTTTGAGCCTTCAAATACTCTGTTGTTAGACGAGATGTGTTTGCGCTCGCATTGTCTTGATGAAGAACGATCCTACGATTCTTGTTGGTTTTCCTTACTTCACCGAAGACTTCCGGCAAACAAATGTTTGTCTACCATTCGGCATTGACCGTTTTACGTTCCTCTAAAGGCACTGTTGCCACATGGCCAGTTTTGCTGAAAAAGCAGGCGACCATTTGTTTCGAAGTGCTTCGAGTGCGAACAACTTTTGTTGGATTTACTTCATCTTGAAACACCCATACGATCGACTGCTGTTTACGTTCCGGCTCATACGCATAGATCCATGATTTGTCACCTGTTACAATATTATATACGTCTTTTGAGGCACCGCCATTGTATTTCTTGAGTATTTTTGTACATCAATCGACACGAGCATCTTTTTGAGATTGCGTCAATTTATGTGGGATCCAACTAGCAAACCTTTTTCTCGGCTAAATAATCATGCAATATTTTATATATGCTGATGGAGCTAATATCTGGGGTTGCTTCAATCTCAGAATATGTCGCATGACGATCTTTCATTATTAGTTTTTGCACAGCATCAATGTTTTCTGACACAACAACTGATTTTGGACGACCTTCACGAACTTCATCATTGAGCGAACGGCGGCCACGATTAAATTCGTTATACCAGCGTTTCACAGTGGCAAAGGATGGAGCTTTGTCGCCAAATGTGGAAGTTAGTTGTTCGATGCACTCTTGTCTTGATAACCCACGTCGAAAATCGTAATAAATCATTGTACGAACATTTTCACGAGTTAATTCCATGTTTTTGTTTACACACAATTTTCAAGTCAGTGTAAACAAAACAAATGGCACTCTATTGACAAAATGTTTGAAGTAGATTATGGTAAAAAATGTCAAACTTTCCATTGGAAACGTCAGATGCCACCTACAACATTCAGGGTTGCCAAGGCTCAAAATATAAATAGTGCCCCTCATATTTGGAACAGTTCCAGCTGATGTATCACATTTATATGATTTTCTCTGCAGAGTATCGTTTATTATCTCCAAAGTAACCTTACAAAATAATATTTATATCTACTTCAAGTTAATCGAGCTAACTTATAAATGAATTACAACTATCCGGGCTTGTAGGCCGTGGTCTAGAAGGCATCGTGGATACCGACGTTTCGCCAAGTAAAGCGCTTGGCATCTTCAGGGTGAAGTGATTCAGTGTCTGCGGTGGTTCGGAGTCTAGTCTTCTAGACCACGGCCTACAACCCCGGATAGTTGTAATTCATTTATTAGTTATGATGCCGGCCGTGAAAGCCTCAGTATGTACATTAATCGAGATAACGTTTACTGAATTGGTTTCACTACAAATTTCGTTGTAGTTACAAAAGATTACAGGAGGCTATCAATTTTGCTCTGAGGAGTTAAAACAAAGAACAACGATTATTTCGGAAGACAGTAATGCTACAAAATTGACCAATTGTGTATGTCAACGATATTCCAATTTCTCATGTGGTTACTTCTTATGGTTTAGCAGTTATACAAAACTCATTCAGAAAAATGATGACTTCACAAGCTATTGGCAGAAAGTTCAAGATATCTATTTTATTGGTCAGACAAATATCGTAAATGTATCGTACTTCTGAGAAAGTAAAAAATGAAGCATTTTCCATATATAGGGTAGTTTATAGTGCAGCATTTTCTTTAAAATCTTCTCCACTACTACCTATAAAAATTATTTGATTGATTTTTATTTTCTCAAAAGTAATTCTAATGATTTTGATTAAAATGTGTGTTTAGGATATTTACAACACAAATAAAATGTACAAGTATATCTTGAATTTTCTGGTAACAGCCCTGAAATTCTCTTCATTCTGAATGATTATTATATAATTGCTAAACCGTAAGCGATAGACAAAATCTTATTACACAGAAACTACCCTATACCCTCTATCTTTATTTGTGGATACACAAATATTCTTACTAAAGCTTCCTTTTTCTATCTACTACGTTTTAATCCAAATAAACCTTTGCAGAAATAGCTACATTACACATTTCGTTATAGATACAAAGAGAACAGCGATAGTCAAATGTTTAACAACTGGACGCTATATGCTGGCCTTAAAATTCCATACTGTTTCCACGCAGTAGCGAGAAACAAGTGAATGTTGAAAGGACTTTAAGAGACCAAGAAATAAACAACTCGAACCTTTAATAACGGATATCTCAGAAACGCCTTATGCCCCAAAAAAGCTTTTTATGTAAATTGTATTTGTTAGAGAGATTTACAGTTTTTGTGTAGTACGTTTTCGTCTATCGCTTGAGGCAGTATTTTTAACATAAATAACTTCAGTCTAAATATATAATATAAAATTTAATAAAAGCCCGCCTTAGAACAATATGTGTATAATATAATATATAAAATGTATGCAACAACCATTGTATTAATGTTCATATTATTGTATACATGTATAATAACGTTATGTGAATATATTACCTAATTTAATAATGTTGGAGCTGTGAGATTATAGGTCAAAAGTAGCTAACAATGAGGTAACAATGAGGTAACCTTGAGGCAATAATGAATTGGAAAGTTTAATAATGCTACTAGTAATTCTTGGAGCAACAATAATGTAATTTTTTAGACAGTTTATAAATAGCCAATCAACAACCAGAAAACCCGAAAGTTAAATAAAAGTAATCTATTGGAGTATGATTAGTCAATCAAAGACTTGAAATAGATGAAATTTGCAAATTCAGGCGGTAAAAGCCAGTTGCTTGTAGACAGTGTTCCTAATCGGACGTGAGACGCGTTCCCGAGCTTTTAAATACGCATTCAGTGTGAGACATAAAATTCATAACGGCAAGAATATTATAAAGTTTTCGTATTAAAAAGTGCAATTAATAAACAATATCACAGCTCTCTATATCAGTGAAGTGTTGTTTAATCGTGACAAAGATTAATAAAAGAAGTGAAGTACAAATTATAATTTGTGCAAGCCTACATTCTTTAGCCGCATCACCCCCTGTTAAGCAATATATGTTTCTACAAATTAATACTGACGCAGCCGAGGCAAACATAAATATAAATAATATTTAAAGAAACATAAAAATACAAAGTTGATTCCTAAAAATTGGGGCGAAGACCACCGGAAGTGAACGTTGGGGCGAAGGCTACTGGAAACTTTGTACCGTACGTGCTTGAAACTACTTCAAGTTTGGCACCCCAACAGTTGAACTACAATTTTACTCCTAAAATACACATACTTCACGCTTAATATTTACCAGTTATGCAAGATTATACAAAATTCCTTCCTTATTAAGAAGACTTCACAGGCTATTTCTATAAAATTCAACATAAACATTTTATTTGTCATGTACATTACTTTAATATGCGATATTTTACTCAAAATCATTAGAACCATTTTTCAGAAAATAAAAAATATCGAAAAATTTTCCATGTAATGGGTAGTTTGGGGTTGGGGGATGTTTTGAAACCTTATGTCGCATATTTGAAGATATTGAACCTAAATATCAAGTTTGGTATTTATCCGTATTTTTTGTTCTTAAGTTACTGTGTTTACAGACACACACACGGACAGGTTTCCAAAAATGCTTTATTTGTATTCAGGGGGCCTCAAAACAGGTATTTTCGGTAAAATTTTTGTATCAAATTGTTGGTATGATGCAAAAAAAATTGTGGTGTTAAACATTTTCAAGATATTCTTTGTTATTAATTTGAATTGTCGAACACATTTTACTTTTTTAAATACTAAGTCGCAATCCTTTTTTTTCTCGTGGTCATACAAAGAGAACGGAATTTTCATGGTCATCACATAGCGACTACTGCTTAATCCTACTGTATTCTTCTGGTACCTACAACGAAACGTGCAATGAAGCCATTTCTGCAAACGTTTATGTCGATTAACATGAAGCAGACAGGCGAATATGAGGGTTTGTAAGAATATGTTGTAGAAAAAGCCATAGAAAGTCATATGAATGTAAGTCTTAATATTTCTTGAATTACACTGTTCACAGACAGACATGCTGTGACCGCATGCGCGAGGCAAACTGAGTCTGCCGGTAAGTGCCTCTCTGCCCAGCACCTGGGTGGATCGTTCGACCGGTGTGGGAAAAATAGCCAGTGGATAACAAAGGCTAATGTGAAAAATATCCTCTGTGTGCGGTAAGCTGTTCCAGAACATTCTTTCGGCATGTTCTAGTAACATCCTCTTCTAGAACATTCTGCTTTGTATGTGAGACCTATATAAGGGGACTGGTTCTTGCCCGTGAGGAGTTCGGTCAGTTTAGAAGTCACGAAGTGAAAAGTGGACAGTGTCAGTGCAGTTCACTTGTGAGTTGTGATTCGATAGACCAGCTGTGTTGTGTTCCGAGTGTTTGCCAAAAGTGACTCAAGTGTAACTTTTGTGCTATGCTGAGCGCCTATTGGATAAATAGTGTGTCTCGCAGTAACTGGTGTTCTAATGTGTTACAATACATACACATGGACCTTTTACTTTCTCTACTAAGTAAATAGTAGGTAGAACAGATATTGCATCCCATACAAAAATTCGATATGGTGATTTCACCGGAAATTCATATTTTGAGCCCCCCCCAACTACCCTTTACATGGAACATTTGTCGAAAATTTTGATTTTTCAAAAAATGATTCTAACGATTTTGATTAAAATTCCATATATTAAACATATATATTATATTTGTAATGTAAATATCTTCAGTTTTCCGAGAATAGCCTATGAAATCCTCTTCATTTGGGAGGAATTTTTGTATAATCTTGTACAACTGGTAAACGTTAAGCGATAGACAAAACGTACTATACAAAACTTTAGATCTCTCTAAAACACGCAATTTATTTCTAACAAGTTTTCTTGTGGCATAAGAAATTTCTGAGATATCCATTATTAATTATTCGAATTGTTTATTTCTTCCTCATAAAGTCTTTCAACATTCAGCTGTTTCTCGCGATTGCATGGAAACAGTATGGAATTTTAAGGCCAGCGTATAGCGTCCAGTTCTTAAACATTTGACTATCCCTGTTCTCTTTGTATCTGTAACGAAATGTATAATGTAGTTATTTCTGCAAAGGTTTATTTGGATTAAAATGAAGTACGAGGGTTGTCCCAAAAGTATCCGACCTAACAAAGGAAACACAAACGTTTTGGGGAAAAAATGTATTTCTCTACATAGTCTGCTTTCAGCTCGATACACTTTTCCCAGCGATGTTCAATAGCTTCGATACTCTGTTTATAGTGAGAACCGTCGAGTTCTGCAAAATAGCCATCAACTGCAGGCTCCACCTCCTCACTGTAGGCAAATCTTTTAGCACCAAGCTATTTCTTCAAACTTGGAAACAGAAAATAATCAGAGAGGGCTAAGTATGGCAAATACGGTGCATGAGGAAGCAATTTGAACTTTAGCTCATTGATTTTGGCCATGGTAATAATGGATGTATGAACTGGTGCATTGTCTTGATGAAACAGAACTTTCTTTTTCGCTAAATGCGGCCGTTTTTGCTTGATTTCATCATTCAAACCCTGCAATAAGTTTGCATAATACTCGCCATTGATTGCTTTTCCTTTTTGAAGATAATCAATGAAAATTATACCACGCGCAGCCCAAAAAAACTGACGCCATGACCTTGCCTGGAGATGCAATTGTCTTCGCCTTCTTTGGAGCCGATTCTCCCCTTTCAATCCACTGCTTTACTCCTCTTTCGTCTCAGGTGTGAAGTGATGGACCCATGTTTCATCCATGGATGTGAATCGACGCAAAAACTCTGCTTTATTTCAGCGAAACAGCGCAAAACACTCGGCTGAAACATCCTCACGGCGCTGATTTTGTGCCATTGTGAGTAAACGCGGTACCTATCTTGCGCACAGCTTTCTCATTTCTAAATTTTCAGTTAGGTTGCGATGAACAGCACTTTTTGACATGCCTACGATGTCTGCTACCTCGCGCTCTTTCGGTCGAAGGTCATCTAATACCATTTTGTGGATTTGCTCACAATTTCTGGCGTGGTCACCTCATTTGGTCGACCACTGCGATTCGTGTTGGTAGCTCGTACGGCCTCACTTAAACTCTGCCACCCAATGTAAACAAAGGAGCAGACTCCCCCAGAGTATAATCTAGCTCAGCTTTAATATTAGTTGGACTAGGACCTTTCAAATGAAAGTATTGTATCACATAACGATGGCCGGTTTTATCCATGTTTACAAATTCGCTGAGAGTGTTCACTATTAATAGCTGCCAATTACTAAACAACTAGCATTGTCAAACTTAAGCTTTATAAGGTTGGTACTTTCTACCATAGTCATTTGTTTGAAACAACCGCTATATATACGTCAGGTCGGGTACTTCTGGGACTGCCCTCGTAGATATAAACATAAGCTTTAGTAAGAATAGTTTTCGTACTCACTAATAAACGATAGAGGGTAGAGAAAGTGATGTGGGCGTATAACATCAGATTTTGTTCTAAAGGTGTTATTTGGAATCAGAGAAACTCAAACCTTAAATCGAATTTGTGTGGAATACAATACTTCTCCCTACCATAGGTATATGACAGAGAAAATAACATACTATGGGAAAAAAATCTGATGTGTTACACACACATGACTTTCTCTACTCTTGTACAAACTATTTTTACAAACGCTTATTCTCCATCTACTTCATGTTAATCGAGATAAACATTTGCAGAGTCTATCTTATTGCTAATTTTCTTGTAGATGTAAGGGGAATATATATTTACAAGGGCAATATAGAAATACAGTAGCCTTTAAGCACATACATATCTCTTAATAGCTGGTTGCACCATTCCCTTTCCCACAGATTAATACTCTTTGCATATCCAAGACAAAAAAAATGAATAACGAATTCCCATTTGAGAAAATAAGTATTGAAAAATTTAAGGAAATAACAAGCAATATCTCGAAAATGGTACACTCAACAACAAAAATGTATAGGACATAAATTGTGTATTTTAACGCGATCTACATTTCTTGTGTGGTAAAATTTTGTCTCTCTTATGGTTTACCAGTTATGCAAAAGTCGTTCACAATGAAGAATACTTTTGGAGACATTCCCAATTCAAGATATACATTTTATTTGTCATCAAAATATCGTAAACATATGGCATTTTAATCAAAATCGTTAGCCATTTCTGAGAAAATTAAAATTTTCGAAAAATCTTCCATGTAAAGGGTACTCTGGGGTGGGGGATTTTCTTGAAAACCTTCGTGTCGCATCCTTGGAAGATACTGAACCTAAATACCAAGTTTGGTGTTTATCCGACTGTTCGTTTCTGAGTTATGCTGTTCACAGACAGACACACACACACGGACATGTTTCCAAAAATGCTTTTTTTGGATTTCGGGGTTCTCAAAACATGTATTTCCGGTGAAATCTCAGTTTCGAATTTTTGGGTGGAATACAATACTTCCCCTACTTACTATACGTAGTAGAGAAAGTAAAAGATGCATGGGTAAGATTCCGCGCACTCGAGTGTACTTTACTGAGTATGAATTATTCCATATGAATAAATCAACTCTCTTATAAATGCTTATGTCTGTCTAAAAGACCTCGTAGAAAAATACTCCCATTTCTTGCATGAGAATTTATCTGTCTTCCTTTCGCACTTAAATTCCACCCATTCTTTCGGTAACACTCGCATATCATCTTCTCTTTGTCCCTATGAATTTATATCCACATTTATAAAGTCTGCTGGAAGTTTTGCGGGCACAAACTGCGTAAATCATTGCGTTTTAAAGTATCAAGTTTAGAACTTTCATTACTTTAATCGTCCTATAATTTGCTGTCCTTTTATCGTTTGGTCCTTCGCTAGAATCCGTTTTATACAATAAATCTCAACCACTTCAGAGATTTATAACGTTATATTCTACGTGATCTTCGCTCACGAATTTTATATGGAAATTGGTTATAGAAACCGCGCAATCGATTATAAGCCTTTCATTGGCAAAGATTATATACGGTTAGAGTCATCGCAGCACATAGCACGAATAGACATTATTCCTTATTAGTAATTCCACCTCTCAATTTGTACAACTGATTTAATTTAAGGATAGATTAAACTGCGGAAGTTACCGTAAGTTTAAACGTTTTTGCTTTATCTACTACGTATAATAAGTAGGGGAAGTATTGCAATCCACCCAAGAATTTGATATGGAGATTTCACGGAAATACATGTTTTGAGGCTCGCCGAATACAAGAAAGGATTTTTAGAAAAAGGTCCGTGTGTGTGTTTCTGTGTAGCTGTGTCTATGAACAGCATAAATCAAAAACGAAAAGTCAAACAAATACCAAACTTGGCATTTAAGTAAATAATTAATTATGCACCACACTCCGTTTTGCGTTATTTCATTATATTTTATTAACCCAGCATCCTTTTTTGCATGATGTTTAAAGTCCTTAGAGGTTCTTTCATTCGTTCCTTTTTATCCTATGCACCACTCTTTTTGAACACCCGGGTAGCTTAGCTGTTACTTTTGCTGCCTTACTAACACTCATTTTAGTCGAAAAAAATCAGATGTTTGCACTCGCATGACCTTCTCTACCCTTGTACCCTTCTCTACCCTTTTTACAAACCTTATTCTCCATCTACTTCATGTTGAGATAAACATTTGCAGAAACTATCTTATTCTAATTTTCTTGTTGGTGCAAGGGGAATATGGTAGGCTTTAAGCGATAGTCAAATATTTTATCGCTGGTTGCTATGTGGAGCACTACATTCTCTTTGTATGTCCAGGACATAAAAAAACGAATAACGAATTCTTATTTGAGAAGAAGTATAAGTATTGGAAAATTCAAACAAATAACAAGAAATATTTCGGAAGTGGTTCACTCGACAAGAAAGAGGTATATAACAAATTGTGTTTTAGCGAGATCTATATTTTTTGTATAGTAAAATATTCTCTACCTCTTAACGTTTACGGGTTATGCGAAAGCCATTCAGAATGAAGGGCACTTTTGGGACATTCCCAGAAAATTCAAGATATACATTTTATTTGCCATAAAAATATTTTAAACATATCGTTAGAATCATTTTTGAAAAAATCCAAATTTTTAAAATTGTTTTCCGTGTAAAGGGTAGTCTGGGGCGGCGGATTTTCTTGAAAATCTTCGTGTCGCATCCTTGTAAGATAGTAAACTCAAATGCTAAGTTTGGTATTTATCCGATTTTCGTTTTTGAGTTATGCTGTTCACAGACTGACACACAAAGGACATGTTTCCAAAAAGCTTTATGTGGATTCAGAGCACCTCAAAACATGCATTTCGGGTGGAATCTCGGTATTGAACGTTTTGTTGGAATGCAATACTTTCCCTACTCACTATACGTAATAGAGAAAGTAATAATCTAACAAATTCATTTTTGGAAAGATAGAATCAGATGACTGAAAAATTCAATACCATAGCCGGGATTTAAACCACGGATCTCCCGATCTCCGCCCGATTGCTCTAACCACTGAGCTACCAAGGCAACATGCCGGCACGCCATTAAATTCTCCAGCTGACTCGCATTTTTCCGGTAAACCACAAGGAGATCTCAAATTGTATTGAGATGTCATACAATTTTTCAGTCATCTGATTCTACCTTTCCAACCCTGTCCAACACACGGCTTGTGTGAAAGAACAATTAATTCCAAATTCATTATTACTTTGCGTTTCTTCTTAGTTATCAATATTTCGTCTCTTTTTAGCTTCTCTCTCCATAACCATAGGTAAATATTTACGTAAACTATTAAATAAATAACCTACACAACACTTTACAGTATTCCACCAGATATACATGTAGACACTTCGTTATAATTGATGTTAGCCTATACTACCTTCTGCCTGGTGCCTATTAGCTGAACCAATGGATGACTTTTGTTTGTCATACACAATGAATGCCAGAAGTTACAAAATACCGGCTTATTTTAAAAACTGTCTCCAAATCTCCTCAACATTCTCTCTCGCTTGGTTTCCGTTGTGAACTCAATAACAAAACTTTTTCTCGCTGGCTGACTTTGTTTACTGCCTAAGTATAGAATTTTCCGAAAATACTTAATTTAAAAAGTTACAACGCTCATCTTATTAAAGGTGGAGAATTAAAAGTAGGCAGGTATCAGCACACTAATTTACTCTAGCTAAGAAAAACATATTACATTCTATCCTTTAGTTTATTAGTTACTGCGTAATAGCATAGAAACAGCAAATATCGGACTTTTACTGAAAAACTAGTTCTATTTAGACATTTATGCCTACAGAAAACTATAAAGGCTCTAAAAATGACATAATGTTATACAGAAAAATACTAGTCATAGAATAATGTGTTTAAAGCTGAAATTTACAACAAATGAATATGTACACCATGTTATTAGTAGCTTGGCGACAGCGCGAGGGTAGAAAACGACGAAGAAAATGGCAACATTTATACTATTTACCTTCATACTGTCTTTTAAGGTTGAGACACATAATTTCTAGTGTTTTGCGGTTTGATTTCCGTGTAGTTTGTTCGATTTTTTGTAATTGTTTGTTAATTATCATCATTTAAAAATTTTGTGTTCACCAAAAAATGAACTTGACTAGAGAACATCCCCGGGCTATGACTTTTTATGTTTTTAAATCGTCATTAATGCCTAAACAATGTAGAGATTGTATTAGAAATGCATTTGGTGAAGAAACCCCATATAAGGCAACAATTTATAATTCGTACAATATATAATTCAAGAGAGATCGGTGTTTTCTTAATGATGAATTTCGTGAAGGACGCTCAAGAACTGCTGTTGCCGAGTTGCTACTGCTGCCGCTGTGCCACTATTGCCACTGTTGGAGCAATGCTTTAAGAAGATGGGGCACCTCATGAATTTATTCAGGCGACATTGGGCTTCAACAGTTAGACATGAGAAAAATTTGTTGTCGATGGATTCGATATAAATGACTCCCGATCAAAAACAACAACACATTGATTGGTGCAGAAAAGCTGGAAAAATTCCAAGGCGGTACTTCAAATTTGGTTTGGAATATTGTTGCTAGTGATGAATCTTGGATTTGTTGTTATGATCCTGAAAAGAAGGGGTCAATGGTCTTTCGAACAGAATCTAAGTCTACAAAAGTCCGACGAATTCGCAGTGCTGGTAAAAAGATGATTTCTAGCCTTTTTACTTTCTCTACCACGTATAGTAAGTAGGGGGAGTATTGTATTCCAACCAAAATTCGATACCGAGATTTCACCGGAAATATATGTTTTGAGACCCCCTGAATCCAAAAAAAAAAAAAACGTTTTTGGAAACATGTCCGTGTGTCTGTGAACAGCATAACTCAGAAACGAACAGTCGAATAAACACCAAACTTGATATTAAGTTCAGTATTTTCCAGAGATGCGACACGAAGGTTTTCAAGAAAATCTCCCCACCCCAGAGTACCCTTTACATGGAACATTTTTCCAATATTTTAATTTTCTCAAAAATGGCTCTAACGATTTCGATTAAAATATCATATGTTTAAGATATTTTCATGACAAATGAAATGTATATCTCGAATTTTCTGGAAATGTCTCCAAAAGTATTCTTCATTGTGAACGACTTTTGCATAACTGGTAAACCATAAGAGATAGGCAAAATTTTACTACACAAAGAATGTAGATTGCCCTTAAATACACAATTTATGTCATATATAGTTTTTTTGTTGAGTGAACCATTTTCGAGGTATTACTTGTTATTCCCTTAAATTTACCAATACTTTTTCCCAAATGGGAATTCGTTATTCATTTTTTTGTCCTGGTAATGCAAAGATAATGGAATACTCCACATAGCAACCAGCTCTTAAAATATTTGACTATCGCTTAAAGCCTACCATATTCCCCTTGCATCTACAAGAAAATTAGCAATAAGATTGACATCTCGATTAAAATGAACTATATGGAGAATAAGCGTTTGTAAAAATAGTTTGTACAAGAGTAGTGAGTGTAACACATCAGATTTTTTTAAAAAGTTCGTGAAAAATGCCCAAAAGGAAAAGTAAAAATAATGTTACATCATGACAACGCATCGTCGCATACTGCAAAACTAACTATGGGTATCTGGATGCCCTAAAGGTCACCATTGAACCTCCACCATACAGCCCAGACCTAGCACCTTGTAATTTCTTTTTTTTTTCCAAATATTAAAAATAAAATGCGTTTAATCATGAGATGAAGCGGTGAAACATGATCATTCTTAACCATTTTTCCTTGAGATTCCTTGTAAACTGTTCCATATCCGTGATTCCTCTTCGTCCCTTAACTGCTAATATTTTTATAGTTACCATTTCCTTGCTCATTTGTCCCATTTTGCATCCCAAACATCTTCCCTCGACTTCTTTCTTGACATTCTACCAAGTAATGCATCTTATTCTCCTTTTCTCCACATATGACACATGTTCCCGATTCACTCCCTCTTAACCCTCTAAGGAACATTACCCCTGTTCTCACCCACGCTAAACCTTCCCTTTCCTGTCTGCTACATAATTCAACATAATCCTCTGTCCTTCAAACTCTCTTAATTATTCTATATGAACTTACGGACTTTATTTTCAAGGCTTACCAGATTTCTTGTTTTTCTATTATCTTCTATTCTATTTCCTACTACTTTCTGAGGCAGTATTCTATATCACAACACTGTGAATGCCAGAGTGATTGTAGTGTAAATTAACATTATTGTATGACAATGATTTTAGATGTTTGTTAAGTATAAGCATTGTTAGGAAATAACTTTACACGGCCTCACTGAAACTGACAATAGGAGCGGGTAACAATGAGCGAGGGGGTGAGTTGATTAAAAATTAGATGAGACAAACAAATGACGTCAGAGTAGCGCGCTTTTCTTTAGAAATGGAGGGAATATCTTCCCTAGAGCATATGTGTTCGTAATTTTGATTGGATATAAAAATAGACGCTAATGTTGGCGCGCTTTATTAACCAATAGCAGCTCGATTATAATCTTTAGGCATATCGGGGTGAGGGAGTATAAATTCCGTGCCAGAGACGGGTAACGCACAGTCCTACAGAAACATTCACAAGTTACACATCGCACACTTCAACAGAATCATTCAAGGGTTACACGTCGCGCAGTTCTACAGAATAATTCACAAGGCAAACGTCGCGCAGTTCAACAGAATCATCCACGGGTTAAACGTCGCGCAATTCTGCAGAATCTCTCGCGTCGTAAAGTTAGTTAAAAGATGTGAAATACTCGAATTAATAATGTGCAGAAAATAAGCTAACACGAACCATACCGCGACATTTCCAAAATCTGTTATTTCTTTCCTCTAGTTGCCAAATATCCCCATACTTGCCTTCTCCAACTCTCTTCCTATCCCTGTCCACCAGCCATTCTCGTTTGAAGCCATCTTCAGTTGATTCACACAAATTAATAATATATCTTGATCTTATCTTTGAAGGCACCTGTGCCAATATTTCAATATACTTTCCATAATTATTCCTGTTCTTCCTAATTCCACCAATGCTACTTCCCTTGGTGCTGACCTGATTAATCCCAAAGGTTATCTGCAACATAATCTCTATAGTTGATCTACTTTTTTGATTGCCTTATATAATTGTAATAATAATAATAATAATAATAGTAATATAGGGCAAAACAATTTAGTATTTTCTTAATTTTTATCTTTGATTTTATGTATATTAATACCTTACATTAGAGGGTTATTTACTTTTAATTTAAGTTTTTTAACAGCACTTGTTAAGAATTCAAAATGGGTGACGTCACACTAAACTGAAGTACTGCCAAGATTACAATGGAAATTTCTAGTTTCAAGAGTCAGTAAATACTGCTTTGCGATATTTAGCGATTTAAACCAGTAGCGGGTTAGGTATTCACTTGCTCGTACCCAGGAACTGACCATAGACAAAATATTTCGTTAACAACGTTGATAAATGGTATTGTTTTGAAACAACCCTTCTGGATTATATAATTTCTCAGCGATAATTGCTGCATACCTACTGCAAAATTATGTTGTATAAGCGATAACTACAAACTATGTAACACTTATGTGAACACCGACACAATTCCAAATAAATATCCACGTGAAACATAATAGCGTCTACGCAACCAAAGATAATTTGTTTTAATTTCAAGTATTTACGTGCCTGCGTCGCCAACCTAACAATTATACTTAATACCAACAACGGCCATCTTTACCATGGGAGAATTTTATAAATAGTTGATTGTACTGATGCCAACTGAACAGATGGAATCTCACCAAATATAACCATAGCGCACTATGACGGTGGAAATACATTACGGTTAGTTTTTGGTGAATTTTAATAGTTGGCGCTCTATAATAATAATAATAATAATAATAATAATAATAATACCTATTGTCCGTCATGTCAATACCTATCTACATATCCGCAGCTGTGCTTTATGTATAGTCCATTTTATAATTTAACTGACATAGCACCTAAGGTGTTAACAGCAGCAAAGCGAAACCAAATGCTACAATGTCATTTACCTCACGTGGGGAAGATATTCTAATGGCTTTGATTGGCTACAGTTAGATGTGAATCAATTCCTATTGGAAGGAGTCGTGTAGCAACGAACTCTGCTTCAGCCAATCCTTCGTTTGTTACAGAGGGTTGTTTGCAGTTTATGGTAACAAACTTAAGACCCCCTTACCTTATGAAAAACCACGCCTCCACCAGCTGTGATGTCCTCTCTGGCAGTGTTTAGTTTGAGCTATCAATCTGCAGCACAACTTCTACTGGAGTAAACTGCTACGAAATACACGGATGTCCAGTTTATTCCATTCCTCCTGGCAGCTTTCCAGAGACCATCCAAAGTTTGCGACTGTCTGCTTTAAGGGCTCTTTTCAGTAACCCAAATGCACAAAACTCCATCAGTGATGATGCATCAGAAGACTTAACACGGATGTCGCTGAAAGGTATGGAACGTATCCCCATTTCTCTCCCTCCCTCTCTCCCTCTCTCTCTCTCTCTCTATGTTCTCCAAAAAGTTGTAAGATGAAGCAGACGTATAACTTGATACCTTATCCTGATGCAACCAGACTTTACTTACATCTGCACCATAGACAGCAGGGATTTTTGTATGGAAAATTGGTATCAGGACGCTAGTCTGATGATATGTCGAGTTGACTTTCACATCTTTATGTACACGACGAATGGTTAATTTGCCCTTGTAATTGTACCTTGCTATTACCATGACGCAGTATTTTATATCACAACACTGTGAATGCCAGAGTAATTGTAGTGTAAATTAGCATTATTGTATGACAATGATTTGAGTTGTTTGTTAATTATAAGCATTGTTAGGAAATAACTTTACACGACCTCACTGAAACTGAAAATAGGAGCGGATAACAATGAGCGAGGGGGTGAGTTGTTTATTAATTAGAAGAGACAAACAAATGACGTCAGAGTAGCGCGCTTTTCTTTAGAAATGGAGGGAATATCTTCCCTAGAGCATATGTGTTCGTAATTTTGATTGGATATAAAAATAGACGCTAATGTTGGCGCGCTTTATTAACCAATAGCAGCTCGATTATAATCTTTAGGCATATCGGGGTGAGGGAGTATAAATTCCGAGCCAGAGACGGGTAACGCGCAGTTTTACAGAATCATTCACAAGGCAAACGTCGCGCAGCTCTACAGAATCTCTCGCGTCGTAAAATTAGTTAAAAAAATGTGAAATACGCAAATTAATAATGTGCGGCAAATAAGTGATTATAGTTACATTTGAAAATATAACAGTTTCAGTCGGGCGTGTATCAAGAGTAAATATGAGAAATTAAAGATGTGTGACGGCAATAAAAGTGTAAAAACAAATTCTTTTATCGGTGTTATCTTTTAGTAACAACTCCTTTCGGTTTACATACCCTGTTCAAGAGATTTGCTCGACTTGTAATAATAGCTAGCCGGAGGAGAAATAACTCAACATTCAAAATAGTAAAACAATAACAGGCGCTCAGCACATAAGATAACACGAACGATACCGCGACAACCATGAAACCATTGGCGAAGTTCTCGTTAGTTTCCTTATACCAACTTTTAAAATGTTTTTTCCCCTTGGTCGGTAATATATAGACCGGGGTTTGTTACAGTCGCTTAGATGAACATACGCCTCATAAGACAACAAACATTCACTTTTCACCAGCTAGGTATCGTTCATACAACTTTCTGCTGTTAGTGGCACGTTCTTCAATGTGTTTACGCAACAGCTTATATACCCGACACTTTTCTAGTTGATTATGGTGTTCACAGTAGTAACAGAGATTCCTAATTACAGAGCAATAGTCCTCTGAATTGCAGGATTTGGTCCAGAGGCATGGACCTTCACCTTCCAAATTATCTCCGGTGTGTGACTGGTGGCCGATCGTGGATTTCCCTGTTTCTTGCCCTTGTCCTGATGTGGCCTAACCCTTTATGTTGAGTGCACATGAGATCGCTTTCTTGCATATGGTAAAACCACGCCTCTTGCACTGGTTAATAATCTTAGATACAAGTATTTTGCATCGGAAAGGATAATAATGTATCGTTATCAGAATGGCTCTGTTTTTAATGTCATTTGATGCAGCAAGAACAAGAACACACAACTGAGCAAACACTCATACTGTTGAACTTTCATTCGGTTCCACATTTTCAGCGCGCAACTATTGTGCTTGTCTGATATTGTTACCACAGATCGTGAACAACCCTCGGTATTGGCTACTACATGAGATGTCGGCCCTACCATATGTGGAGGATATGATTAGACACCGGGTTACAAAATTTTACGGAAAATTGATTTACCATGAGAACGCCCTTGTCAGATCCCTGGGGGACTACTTACCTCAAGAACGTCATTACAGACGCTACCGGGTTCCTTGCATGGCTTGCGGGCACCCCCGGTAACGAAGGCTTTAAACCTGCCAACAGCAAAAATATGCTGTCACTAAGTACTCCCCCTCCCCAACGCTATGGGAGTGGTCAACAAAATTCAACCAACCAAAAATTTAAACAAAATAAACAGCAGCGGAGCGGGGCACTGACGCTGCTCCTGTAAAGGCAGCCACTAAGGAGCCTATAAAAACATAGAGCTACCTCCCATCACACCTCCAACTTCAACACCAAACCGTCACCCTACAACAAACCATCCTACCTATGGTAAAGCCCTTCCATGGGCAGGTACAAAGCAAACTCACTTAGGTTCACCACGAACCTACCAGATGCACTCCACTCCTCGGTATTCTTAGATCGTTACCAATTTGTAGCACTAGGTAATGATTGAAAAGGGAAGGAAACCTAATAAGTAAAGGCAGGAAAGTTATAATGCCGGGCTCAGTTTACTCAACACTTCGAAACACGAAGTGTACCCCGAGGTTATAAATTATTTAAATCTCTCCACTAAGTAAGAAAGGAATTATTGGATTCAAAACATACGTTAAACCCAAAAAAGAGTTGTTTATTGCAGCCAGACAATGGAAAAATATCCTTTATAATTTGAAATGGCAAACTGATTTACAAATTAGAACTTGACTTTAGTACATTTTGAGGCAGTTTTAACACTTAATGAATTCAGTCTAATTATATAATATATATAATTCAATAACAGCCCGGCTTAAAGCAATATGTGTATGTAACAATATATAAAAAGTGTATATTACAGTCATTGTAAATATTTATATTATTGTATACATGTTCAATAATGTTATGTGAATGTATTACGTACTTTAATAATGTAGGAGCTGTGAGAAAAAATATAGGTTAAAAGTTGCTAACAATGAGGTAACCTTGAGGCAATAATGAGTAAGAAAGATTAATAATGCTACTAGTCATTATTGGAGCAACAATAATGTAAATTTTGAGACAGTTTAGAAATAGTCAATCAACAACCAGAAAAAGCTTTAATTAAATGAAGATATTCTATTGTACTAGGTTTAGCCAATCAGAGACTTGAAATACAGAAATTTACAAATTTAGGCGGTAGAAATAGAGTTCAGTTGCTTATAGACAGTGCTCATAACTGGACGCGTTGGTTGTAGACAGCGTTTCTAACTGGAGGCGAGACACGTCCTCGAGAAATTTAATACGTATTCGTGTGAGACGAAAGTTTACGTGTTAAAAAATGCAAGTAATTAATAAAAAAATCTCACAGCTGTCTCTATATCAGTGAAGTGTTATTTAAATCGTGTCAAGGATTAATAAAAGGAGTTAAGTAAAATTATAATCTGTGTAAGCCTACATTCTTCAGTCGCACCACAACCCTGCAAAGAGAAACATGTCTCTAACATTAATACTGACGCAGCCGAGGCAAACAAATGTATAATATGTAAAGAAACAGTCAAATTACAAAGTTAATATTTTTAAACATTTTTGGGGCGAAGGCTACCGGAAAGCGGGTACTATACGTGTGGTTGCAACTACTTCAAGTTCGAATTCCAGCAGTTGAAATATAATACAAGTCCTTCAATACAACCTACTTCAAATTGACGCCCACAGCGTGGTTCAAATAACGTAAAGATGCTATCTACTTCAAATTGGCTTTCCATACATGCAGCAACAAAACTTCAATTTGGCCATAAGCTTTAGTCTCTCTTGCACTATGCATTCACGATTCAGAAATGTTTACAAGTTTCTGTACAATAAATTATTCTCACTGTATTTACGAGAATTACCGAAATTGGCACACGCACAGAATTTTGAAGTATAGAGAATTACTTACAGAAAATGTTGTGAATGAAGAAATTTAGATAAGACCGAAAAAATGGCGTGCGCACCACCACGCTTCCCTAGAGCCGGTCTCGACGCGTTGCTTCTTTGACGGCAGACGAACTCGGACTTCTTTTCTCTTTCGGCTTGCCTTCCTAGCTCCGTGAATCAAACACGAAGCGTACGTCAAAAACATATGCATCGCCCGCCAGTCCACTTGCGCTGCCATTTCTTAGTTGAACCGCAGAAGCTACTTGGCCGATAATGCAGGTGGTGACTTGCTGATGGTATCTTGTTTAAGGCAAGCGCAGATTGAGCATCAGCTACACTTGCAGCACTTAGTTTAGAGTTAGTCAGGCATTGTTTCTAGTGTGAGCAGGGAGCCAACATGGCTCAATATCTAGTGACTCAAGTTAGAACGTTGACCGCCCTGACCTGCGGCATCAGCCATCTCTGGGTTTTAGTAACCTCAGTTATGCTGCGTCCCCTATGGATGATCCAAGAACACTTGCACATCATCGAACTATCTGAGCTGTGAATATCAACAGTGACGCTAGTGAGTAGAATGAGCGAGTTAAAGTGAGTTGAAGGAGCGAGATGCGCGGACTATGATCCTAATGAGAGAAACGCATCGACACATACCGAGATTTCACCGGAAATACATGTTTTGAGACCCCTGGATCCAAAAAAAGCATTTTTGAAAACATGTCCGTGTGTGTGTCTGTGAACAGCATAACTCAGAAACGAACAGTCGGATAAACACCAAACTTGGTATTTAGGTTCAGTATCTTCCAGAGATGCGACACAAAAGGTTTTCAAGGAAATTCCCCACCCCACATTACCCTTTACGTGGAACATTTATCGAAAATTTTAATTTTCTCAAACATGGCTCTAACGATTTTGATTAAAATATCATATGTTTAAGATATTTTCATGACAAATGAAATGTATATTTCGAATTTTCTGGGAATGTCTCCAAAAGTGTTCTTCATTGTGAACGACTTTTGCATAACTGGTAAACCATAAGAGATACACAAAATTTTACTGCACAAAAAATGTATATCGCGTTAAAATACACAATTTATGTCGTATACATTTTTTTTTGTAGAGTGAACCATTTTCGAGATATTGCTTGTTATTTCCTTAAATTTTCCAATATTTATACTTTTTCTCAAATTTGTTATTCATTTTTTTTTTGTCCTGGTAATGCAAAGAGAATGGAATACTTCACATAGCAACCAGCTCATAAAATATTTGACTATCTCTTAAAGCCTACCAATTCCCCTTGCACCTACAAGAAAATTAGCAATAAGATTAACATCTCTATATCTCGATTAACATGAAGCATATGGAGAATAAGCGTTTGTAATAATAGTTTGTACAAGAGTAGAGAAAGTCATGTGAGTGTAACACGTCAGATGTTTTTAATTAAGCTCCACCTTCCGGTTTAGGACTTTCTCTCTTAATATTGACACGTTGAAACCAATAGCTGGTTAATTCTGGGAACCTCAAATTTATCTAGCTAGAATTTAGCTGCGCAACTACGTTACAATGAACCTCTACCTTGGAATTCACTAATAGCTTACCCATAATTATTTCCTGACTACCAAAATTTTAATCCTTCCCTCTTTTTCCGTTCCAGTTCTTAAACAAAATACTTATATTACATAAACTTTAAATAAAATAATGCATCATTATTAAATTAACTGCCTTTTCATTTAATGTCTTATGAATTGCTTGCATAAACTGAATATTAACTACCACCGGAGTCTGTCTATACTGCCTCAACTCCCACTCGTTTGAATAAGCATATTTCATTCCATTAAGCATTAATGCTGTTTTAATCTAAATGCTAGTAGCGGTAAAACTAATCTATGCCACAGGGGAACAAACAGATTTTGTACGCTTATGTAAATTAGCACTCGAGGCGTCGCCTTGGGCCCCACGCGAATTAAATCCACAACTTTGTTCCCTTTGTATCATGCACAACTATTTAAAATAAGCATTAACATCTGTTTTATACCTATAAGTACTAACGCTCTTGTTTAACAGAAATGTTTACATTTTAAGCAAAACAGTCTATCCACAAATGGACAAATAGATTTCATGAATGCAAATTTCATTACAAAAAATTAAATACCTGACTTCCATTAAAATTTAAGCTCGAAACTTAAAACTGAACTGATACTTTAATTTAGGTATTCTAGAAGAGTTTACGGTTCTAATTTCCTAAAAAAAAGTATAAGAACTCAAAACGCAATGTTGAGAAAAATATCTAAGAGCTATGCATAATTGAAATAATCTCAGGTGTTATGGGTAGATTTGTGCCTATTGCGTCTACGAAACCACCTGGAGGAAGAAATTAGGCCAGAGAGCACGAAGGGTCACAGATCTGGTGACAGAAGTGGCAACTCAGCGGGATCCCCAACATTTCCAGGTTGAGCCACCACCCCTTTTGCGTACGGACAAAAGGTTACATGCCATGGAAGAACCAGTACTTAACCTTAAACCACATCCGTCGCTTCGTCACGCATCACCAACCAGGCTGTGAAAGATGAAAAGGAAATGAAATAGAGGAAAGTGAAAAGAAAGTTCCCCAAATGATCTGAGGAAATCAGGGGAAAAAACTCAAGTTAGAATGGCCGATACAAGGGTAATCGAACGCGAGGCTTTCCAAATTGAGCCTAAAACGCCCCCGCATGAGTCACCTCGCTATTATTCCATCTACTTCATCTTAATCGAGATAAATCTGTACAGAGATGGTATCATCGTACATTTCGTTGTAAATACAAAGAAGATAGAGGAAATCGAATGGACACTCAAATGCTTAAAAGCGAATAGCTGTATGCTCGTCTTGAAATTCCGGACTTCTTCCACGACATCACGAGAAACAACAGAATGTCGACAGACTTAAAAATGACAAACTATTGAAAAATCCAATTCAATGTGGCTGATGTCACAAAAGGTTACTAGTAATAAATTGTGTTTGCACGTAAGTTATTGTACATCTATTATGCTCTTTTAGGTTAGAGAAAGTTATACAAAATTAGTTGAAATGAAGATTTAAAACTATACGTAGACAATTCAAGATGTGTGTGTGCACGGGTGCGTTATTAGTAATACAAATAGCTTAAACAAAACGGTTCGTCAATGTGTGAGGAAAGGAATTTTTTTTCCATGTAAAGTAGTTTGTGTTGTGGAAATTTTCTTCTAAATCTTCGTGACGGATACCTGAAAATTAGTACTTATCAGAATTTTTATTTTTTTTTTAATTTTTTTTTCCATTTTTACTTTTTCCTTTACGTATACTAAGTTGAGGAAGTATTGCATTACACCCAAAAATTCTATACCGATATTTCCCAGAAATACACGTTTTGAAGTGCCCTGAATCTAAATAAAACCTTTTTGGAAACATGTCCTTGTGTGTGTCTGTGAAAAGCATAACTCAAAACCCACCTCAGACTACCCTTTGCACGGAACATTTTTGGAAAATTTTGATTTTCTTAAAAATGGCTGTAACGTTTTTGGTTAAAATTTCATATGTTTAAGATGTTTTATGGCAAATGAAATGTATATCTTGAATTTTCTGAGAATGTCTCCAAAAGACCTCTTCATCCTGAATGACTTTTGCATAACTTGTAAACCGTAAGAGATACACCAAATTTTACTACACGAAAAATGTAGATCTTATTAAAACACACCATTTGTCACAATTTTTTTGTCGAGTGAACCATTTCAAATATTCCTTGTTATTTGTTTAAATTTTCCAATATACATACTTTTTCTCAAATGGGAGTTTCTTATTGGTTTTTTATGTCCTGGACATACAAAGAGAATGGAATGCTCCACATATCAACCAGCTCTTAAAAGATTTGTCTATCGCTTAAAGCCTAACATATTCCCATTGCATCTACAAGAAAATTAGCAATAAGATTAACATCTCGATTAACATGAAGTAGATGGAGAATAAGTGTTTGTATAAATAGTTTGTACAAGAGTAGAGAAAGTCATGTTAGTGTAACATATCAGATTTTTTCTTTAAGCATTGTCCATTACTGTCACACACCCTTCTTCCAGTCTAGATCTGCAAAGCATTCCCTAAGCATTACATTCTCATCTCTTTATGATAATATCACCACTTTTTGACTGAAAAACTAAATCTGCCCCTACTATGAAACTATATTTGGCCTATCTGGCACAGCAGATTATTAGATATTATGATCCTTTACCTAATAGAATTCATTCATGGCAACATTCATATGTTGAAAACGTAAAATACCAAAACAAAGTTAATTCTTTTATTATAAGCTATTATTATGTTAATTTATTCAGCTGAAAAAGGTAATCACTGTGTTCATTTACAGGAACATTGTTTGCTGGAAGTGTACATTGCTAAAACAAAATTAAGTTATTGCTATATTATATTTGATTTCACCTGAAGATGTTGTTGACTTTGTGTGCGTTCACAGCAAGAAGCGTAAAATAAAAACAAGTTATTATTTTAAAGCATTGATTCCCTAGCTTGAAGCATACGAGATAAAGCACCATGTGTGGTATCTTCACCTAAGTTTTGAGGCGGTATTTTAACACTTGAATAATTTCAATTAAATTATATAATATATAAATTAAATAACAGCCCTCCTTGAAGCAATATGTATGTAATTATTTTTAAAAAAATGTATGTAACAGTCATTGCAAATGCTTATATTATTGTAAACATGTTTAATAATATTATGTGAATACATTGTGTAACTTAATAGTGTAGTAGCTGTGAGAATAATACGTTTACCGTTGCTAACAATGAGATAACGATGAGGTAACCTTGAGGCAATAATGAGTTTGAGAGTTTAAATGTTACTAGTGATGATTAGGGCAACGATAATGTAAATTTTGTGACAGTTTAAGGATAGCCAATCAACAGCCAGAAAAATCTTTAATTAAATGTAGATATTCTATTGGACTAGGATTAGCCAATCAGAGACTTGAAATACAGAAGTTTACGGGTTTTGGACGGTTGAAATATGTTCAGTTGCCTGCAGACCTTGGTAGTGACTGGATGGAAGATGTGTTCTCTAAAGAAATATTACGTATTCGTGTGAATCGTAAAATTAAATGTACGCGTTAACAAAAATACAAGTTTTAAATTAAAGAATCTCACAGCTCTTAATATCAGTGTAGTGCTATTTAATTTGTGCCAAGGATTAATAAAAAGAAGTGAATTTAAACTTAAAATCTGTGTAAGCCTACATTCTTGTCGTACCATGCCCTGTCTAAGAGATACGTGACTCTAAAACAATTCTGACGCAGCCGAGGCAAACATAAACATAAATACTACCTATAGAAGCAGTTTAATAACAACGTCAATATAATATTTTTAAACTTGGAGCGTAACAAGAAAAATACATTTTTAAAAATCGGCTTCTCATACGTAGCAGCATATTACGTAACAAACAATCTTCTTCAAAATTGACGTCCATACCTGGGGCACATTCTACTTCAAATTAACGCCCAAAGCGTGGTGCAACAACAAAATACCTTTTCAAATTGGCTTCCCAAGCGTGAGGCTAATAAATTACGTCAATCATAAAGCAACTACCTTCTCAACTTTCTAATTTAGATTTTTAAACTGAATTCCATAATGTACACATTAAATTAGTCCAGAACCAGGTCATACATATTCAGCCTGAATATACATTTTGTGAACTGTTCTTTTAAATTTTCTTTTAAGAAAAGCGTCATTAGTTTTATTTTTATCGTATTTCATATTGTACAACATTAAATTGTTCTCAAATATTGTCATTTGTCATTACCAAGTTTTTCTCAGCTTTGTTGATTTGTATCCCATTAAACGAAAACGTAAATTTAAATACAATAAACTTGCTTTTCAGTAGTGGATCTAGCTGTATATATCATTAATGTAAAGGAAGAACTTTTGATTAATTAATCTGAATTTTCGTTAAAGGTTGACAGTAACATACTTTAATGGCAGTGTGCAATATCTGGACTTTAAAGAATAATCATTATTTCATTTGTTGCATTATAATATAATTTGTAATGTTTATTTATACAGATGACTGAGTTGTGTTTTCCTCTCACAGAAATTCAGAATTAAAATGTACGAGGGCTGATCAATAAAGACAGACTGATTTTTTCTGTTTCCTTAATAGTTTTATGTCTCTACCACGAATACTTGAAAAGAGCAGGGTTTCATGTATAATGTCCATAAGCGACAGCACTCTCGTAACGGTAGGTTGGTAGTAATGCTGTATATTGTTGACCCTACTTGAATTTTGCATACCACAAAATGGAGGTGACACGAGAGGAGCAATACAGCGCAATAAAATTTTATTTTCGTTTAAATCATACAGCCTTGAAACTTTGGAAAAGCTGAAGCAAGCATATGGTGAAGATGCACTACCTCGTGCAACGGTGTTTAGGTGGTTCAAGGACTTCAAAGAAGGGCGAGTCCTCTGTGCTAAGCAAGGTGGGGCTGGTGTTTCGGAATGGAATGATTTACCAGCATGCAGTTCCCCCCCTCACACTACTGTTACAGCAGCTACTACACGTCAGTATTGGCTACACTGAGGAAGCACATTACAAGGAAACGTCCAGAACATCATCGGAATGGGTGGCGACTTCATTACGACAACGCGCCTCACGTCGCAAATCAAGTCCAGGAATTTTTGGCTAAATTCAACATTACCTGTGTGCCGCATCCGCTTTAAAGCCCCAGTCTTACCCCTTGTGATTTCTTTTTTTTCCCATTACTAAAGGCAAAGCTCCGGGGAATTCGATTTGAGAGCACTAAAGCAGTGCTAAAGAAAAGTGAGGCGATTCTCAAAGACCTGACAAAAAATGGCCTGCACCATGTGTTCGAGGACTGGCAGAGACTCTATAAAAGGTGCATTCAGTTAGGATGGCACTACTTTGAAAAAGATCATGTCAGCATTGAAATGGAGTAATAAATATCTGTGAAAAAAAAACAGTCTCAGTCTTTATTGATCAGCCCAGCGTATATGAAGCTTTTATCATATTTCTTTTGGAACATATTTTCATGTATATTTTGCTTAGGGGTAATGACAAAACAAAACATGAAAATGGAATTTGCGTATCATAATGTAGTATAACAAATCTTGACCATTACAGTAGATAGAAACAAAGTCGAAAACGCTGAAACATGGCTATTTCTTTTGGCTTAACGCACTGAAGTAATGTGCCTGACAACATCTCTATATTATTCTATATTTATTTTACGTCGCTTTACTTGGTCATATCGCGACAGATCTGTTAGTGGGTAACTCTTAGATCGAGGTGTGGCGGACAGTTACCCTTCTAGGTCTCATCCCTGAAACCACCCGCTTCGTCTTGTCCACAGAGACCCTAGCGCAGAGCAACCGGATCCTCTGTCCCGTGCCGTGCAGATGGCATTAAGATGCCGTCCAGTCTAAACGCCGCCCTCATATAGAAAGGCGGACAGTTAGCCTTCTAGGTCTCATCCCTGTAACCACCCGCTTTGTCACGTATCCACAGAGATCGTAGCGCAGGGCAACCGGATCATCTGCCCCGTGCCCTGCAGATGGCATTAGGATGCCGTCCAGTGTAACCGCCGCCCTCATATAGAAAGGCGGACAGTTAGCCTTCTAGGTCTCATCCCCGTAAGCACCTTCTTCGTGTCATGCAGTTGGGATTAGGGTGCCGTGCAGTCCAACTGCCGCATTCACACAGAAAGACTGCTATGATGAGAACTCTCGAACCAGCGAATACCTGAAATACTGAACCGTTTGGGTGCTGCTCCTCCCCATTTCGCCAGTAGCTTTGCTACATCCAGAAATTTTGGACCTGCAGTAGCGATGACGTCAGGTGTACCTAGTAACATCCCACTATAATGCAATCTGGTTGGTCGAATCGAGGTCGAATCACTCGGCGGCAGCTCTAGCGGACGATGCATCAAACACCACAGAAGAGAGGTATCAGATATATTACTTTGTTTTAGAACTTGTCAAAATTTTCGTAATTTACCTGCTTCGGTGAGTAAAACTTCCAAAGTGATTGCCAAAGATTCGTGATGCTAGGCCACGGTGCATAGTGAGGGAACGAAAGATATTCACATGTGAACCTAAAGGAAATATGGCATGTGAAGAAAACCATTTTTAACTAGTTTCAAGCATACATTTAAGGCATGAAGTTTACAATAAAAAGAATATTTGAATTTTTAAATGTATTCGGGAGGAGTCAAATTTTATATATACTGTTAAAGCAACAGAATGTTACGAATTGTTGTTGGATTTATACACACACACACACACACATATATATATATATATATATAGTTAAAATTGTGAAAGACCTTTCATTGAATTTGTAAATTTGTTTGTTGCTTAGCTGTTATATCATACAAAGTTGAATGGAGAAAAGAGAAATCTTATGTGAGAGAAAATTTACAGTATAATATTCAGAGTTCTGATAGTCAGCAAAATATTTGCCTTTAGGTGGCTTCTGAGTGTAGGCACTGCGTTTGTGAGCTCCCGTATTTTTACTTATATTTTCTTAAAACTTTCATTTCTCAGTAGTTAAAGCTTTTAGGAGTGTAGTCGAGTTTAAATTGCAGCTGCTTTCACATAAGAATATATTTTTATTATACATTGTAGTGTAAAAAAAACAAATAATACCGTGTGTTAATATCAGCTGTTTACGTCCGCCATATTGAATTGATCTGTTTGTGTTTGTATAGCCTATTTTTTCGTGTTTTCTGTATTTGGACGATTAGTGACTTGTGTTTGTGCTTAATTAGGAAATTACTTAGTGCATTACTAGTGGTTCAAAAGGTGAAATTAGTGCTTGGTGTATTAGCAGTAGTTTAAGAAGTGAAATAAGTGTTTTGGTGCGTTACTAGTGGTTTAAGTTAGGTAGACGTGTATTAGATTATCTCTTTTTAACTGTTATTTCTGTGCGTGCGTGTGTGTGTGTGTGTGTGTGTGTGTGTTGTAGAGTAACTTATTAACATATAAAGCTGTAGGTGTATTATAAATTGGTATAACTGTAGTAATTTCTTTGGATAACTGCGACATAATAGTGGTGTTTTAAAATAAACCGTCCCACCCTTGCGTTGAATGTAAACAAACCTAACTGCTAGTGTATTTTGGAAAAACATTGTAGTCGTAACATAAGTGCTTGCAGATTGTACTAATCTTCTGACGGTGTTAGTTTACCTTTATTGTCTCTGTCAGTGCAGTGTGCTAATAATGAGTGGAAAATCGTGTGATCTTAGTGGTAATTGTGGTGCTTGTCGCCGGAGGGTTAGCCAGGGTGTTTTCTGTGCAGGATGTAAGTTTTGGTTTCATTGGGCGTGTGCGAACATTGTTAGTGAGAATGTGAGCAATTGTGTGGAGTGGTTTTGTGAACTTTGTAAGTATAAGGCACTGGTCAGAAAGCACGAGGAAACCATTTCCAACCTGAGAAAAGAACTAGAATTTTTCAAAAAAGAAACTAGAAGCACTGTTTCGGCTTCAAATATTTTGGCTAATAACTTTCAGGACTTCAGGATGGTATCTAAGAAGAATCTCAGGAGGAAAAGGCGTTTCTCTGCGGATGATCAACATCTTGTCCAACTGAGCAACAGATTCAGTGTTCTTGAAACGCTGAAAGTTGATCAGGCCACAAATCCCCAAGAGCAGGTCTTAGATGAATCTGTAAATCACACAAAAAGCAAGGTCTTGTTGCTTGGGAGTAGTCATGGGAGAGGCATAGCATCCCTGCTCAAACGGGACTTGGGGTGTGATTATGATGTAGTAGGCATAGTTAAACCCAGTGCTGCGTTCTCTGATGTCACTGAAGACCTGGTAAAGCTAACTGCAGGTTTTACCAAGAGGGATCATGTAGTGATAGTGGGTGGGCCAGGGAATAGCCTGGATAGAAATAGTAGCTATATTATTGAAAAGGATCCGTGTGACATCAGTGAGACCAGCAGCCATACTAATGAGAAGGTAGTGGGAATTTTACATAGGCATGACAAGCCTCAGCTTCATTGGAGGGTGAGGGATATGAATCTGAGACTTGAGCGTGCCTTGTTAAGTCCTGCTGCATCTCACATGTGTATGATAGATGTCGACGGTATAGGCAGGGAGGGTTATACCTCTCATGGCCTACACCTAAATTCTAGAGGCAAAGAGAAGCTTTCTGTTCTTATTGCTGACAAAATTAAGGGTAAAATTCCTGTTGTCACTAGTAGGAGGTCTTTTTTAGGTTAAGTATGCCCCATAGTCAACATAATCATCGACACTTAAAACAAATTGAGATAACCATCCCAAATACCTCTGTATCCACAAGGAACTGTAGAAATAATGCTTCTGACATCAATAGTAATAATGATAATAATAAAAATAAAAACTGCCTGTCTGTATTTCATCAGAATATAAGAGGCTTAAGAAACAAAGTAGATGAACTTACTATTAGTCTTAATACTGAAAACTCACTGCCACACATTTTGTGTTTATCCGAACACCACTTGACACAACAAGAATTTCAGCCAATTTTACTGCATGGGTACTCTTTAGCAGCAGAGTTTTCAAGAAAAATCTTACATAAAGGTGGGGTTTGTATATATGTCAGAAATGATGTGACTTATAAAGTTTTGGATTTATCCAAGTTTTGTAGTGAACAAAACCTTGAACTCTGTGCAGTTCAGCTAAATGAAGGTAAATTGAATTTAACTATAGTAGCCCTTTATTGATCTCCCTTAGGCAATTTTGAAATATTCAGAAAGCAACTTGAACATCTTCTAAAACTTTTATTCAAACCAAAAAGAGAATTAATCATATGTGGTGATATAAATGTTGATTATTTGAAACCTAGTCCTCAAAGGGAACAACTCAGCACTTTACTTACAACATACCACATGACACATACAGTAAACTTTCCAACAAGAATCCAAAACATCTCCTCTACAGCTATAGATAATATATTCGTAAACTCAGATAGCATTAATTTTTGCAATGTCTCATCAAAATCTAATGGCCTGTCGGATCACCATGCACAAGTTCTACACATTAAAAAGTTAAATTTAAAATCCAAACCTAAATATACTTATCAGAAATCTAGGGAAATAAATGAAAATACTCTGAGTGAGTTTAGCAAAATACTTGAACTTGAGTCATGGAATCAAACTTACCAAACGAATGGAACCAATAATAAATATAACATCTTTCTTCAGTGTTTCAAAACCCACTTTGAAGCTTGCTTCCCGGTCAAGTTAAACAAAATATCTAACTTCAAAAGAGAGAACGCCTGGATCACTTTAGGAATTAGGACGTCATGTAGACGTAAAAGAGAATTATATGAGCAAGTAAGAATTAGTAATAATATAGATTTAAAACACTACTTCAAAAAATATTGTAAGCTTCTAAAGAAGGTAATACAAGCGGCTAGAATATTGCATTACAATAAACAGATTCAACTCTCTGACAATAAAATAAAAACTACTTGGAATATAATAAAAAGAGAAGCCGGTAAATCCTCATTACAAAATGACTTAATAACACTAAACATTGATAATCAAGAAAATAGTAAACCTCATGAAGTTGCAGAAATATTTAACAAATTCTTTTTGGATGTAACAAACAAAATGAGTATTAATTTTGGAAGTAAAGAGGCAGCTTTGGAATTTCTAAGATCAAATTTCACTAATGAAGTGCCTGAATTTAAAGTTAGGCTGACAACACCTTCTGAAATAAACAAAATTATTAACTCCTTCAAAACAAAAAACTCTTCTGGTTATGATGAAATAACAATAAAAGTCTTAAAATCATGCTCATCTCAAATTTCCACTCCCCTTAGTTATTTGTGCAATGAGTCACTAAGGTCAGGAATTTTCCCTGACAGAATGAAATTTTCCATTGTTAAACCAACTTTCAAAAAAGGCGAACGCAATAATGTTTCAAATTATAGACCAATATCTCTCTTTCCAATTCTCTCTAAGGTTCTTGAAAAGGTGATGTTTAATAGACTATAAATACCTTTAATGTAACAACATACTTGTCAGGGATCAGTTCGGGTTCAGAAAATGAATGTCGATCAATAATGCAATTTATAAACTTACTCATGAAGTGTTAACTGCATTAAACAGAAAAATGCATGTAGGTGGGATTTTTTGTGACTTAGCAAAGGCATTTGACTGTGTTAATCATGATATTCTGATAGCAAAATTGAAATTCTATGGACTAAAAAATGAAACTCTAAGTTGGTTCGTATCATATCTAAATGAAAGAAAACAAAGTGTTGAAGTTGTCAATGATATTGAATTTGGAAAACATACATCAAAATGGAAAACAGTAACACATGGAGTGCCCCAAGGTTCAGTCCTAGGACCTTTATTATTTTTGATCTATATAAATGATCTATCACTTTATATAAAGGATATTGCAAGTATAATTCTGTTTGCTGATGACACGAGTGTTCTGTGACTAGTAAAAACTTGAATGAGTGTGTAATTAAATTGAATTATGTTTTGAACTGTATGTCACACTGGTTTAAAGCTAACAAATTATCTGTAAATCTAGACAAAACAAAAGTTGTTAAATTTATAACCCATCGATCACTACACACTCCAATAGAAATTAGGATTAATGACATGTCACTAGAACAAATAGACAACATTAAATTTCTGGGCCTCCAAGTAGACAGATATTTAGATTGGAAAGTTCACATTAGGTATATCATACCCAAACTCAGTTCTGCATGTTATGCTATCCAAGCATTGGTAAATGTCAGTTCTATAGATACACTTAAATTAGTATGCTATGCATATTTTAACTCTATCATTGAATATGGAATATTATATTGGGGAAATTCGGTAGAAAGTAAACGAATATTCCTCATGCAAAAGAAGGTTATAAGAATCATTTCCAGCACTCATAGCAGACACTCTTGCAAACATCTTTTTAGAAGACTAAAGTTATTAACCCTACCTTCCATGTATATATTTTCAATCTTAAAATTCTATGTATGCAATCGAATCACATTTATTACAAACATGGAAATTCATGAGATAAACACTAGACAAAAGGGTAACATCCATCATCCCAGTGAAAAGCTTTCTTGCTTCCAGAAAGATGTATACTACGAGACCATAAAAATATTTAATACTCTCCCTAATGATCTTAAGAGAAAAGTTGACAATTTCAATGTCTTTAAAACTGCTACTAAAGAGTACCTATGCTCAAAAGCATATTATTCTGTACAAGATTATCTGAATGACAAATTATCCTGATGATAATACGTATATAGCTCTGTAAGTAGTATTAGTAAATATTAATGACAATTGCCAGTCATATTTGATGCCTGCTTTAGAATTAATGAAGATATTTAATGTATGTATATTAGGAACTGACAGTAAATGCTATGCATTACAAATCAAATAGAACAAAATGATGAGACGAACAAAGGTACAAGCCTAGTGAATGTTAAAATAACTGTTCTTGCCTATACGTATGTTAACCTTATAACGGTAAGGAGATATTCGACTCTGTACAAAATTACACTTGATTTGTTTCATGTTGTATATAATATGTCTTTATTTTATTTTAAATGTTCTGTATACTATGTAATATTTATGCTTATATGTAATTTTTGTACATTTCCTTGACATGTTTTATGTTCACAAGCCTTTATGGCTGCTAGTGAACTCACAGAATACAATCTAATCTAATCTAATCTTTATATATGCCAAGGGGGGGGTCCGATCCACGTCCTCTAGGAAAATTCGTTTAATTAGCTGACGTGTAGTTAATCCTTTAGTAGCATACATCTATAACTACACGTCGAAGTATACTTCCAAGGGTTATTCAAATTATAAATGCATAACTATTGGCACAAAATGGCACCAGAGCGTGGTTTCGATTCACGGACCTCTGCGTTGTGGGCCCTGTGCGCTTCCACAGCTACTGTCGTAACTGGCGAAATGGGGAGGAGCAGCATCCAAACGGCTCAATATCCAATGGGACCCATTTCCCACGAGAGGACATGTGAACCAGAAGCTCGACCATGGTTCGGTATATTCGTTGCTGCTTTTCGAAGGAGTTAGGCTGGAAGAAACGGGCGGGTCCCACCATGTAACATATTAAACGAACGGGTAAAACGCATGTCTTTGACAGCTCTATTGCATGCAGATACAACTAATGCTCTCTAGCGACTATATTTCAAACTTCATTTTATTTCATATAGGCATACTATCTTCTCTGTACCATTGGCATTCCCATTTACTATCTTCTCAGTTAAAAACCTGAAAAATTCAAATTGTTGGCAGTTACTGCCTTTCGTTATGTCAATGCTTCAGTCTGGGAAGAGGAGATTGCTTTAGATTTCTGTTTCTCATACCTAACCTAAATTACAATTATGTTTGCCATGCTGCAGCTTGAAACTCTCGGCAGTCTCGTCCTCCGTGGACTAGTGGTACCGTGCTAGCCTCCAGTTCCCAAGGTCGCGGGTTCAAACCCGGCGGAGGGCGATGGATTTTTTCGGGCGTAAAAATCCTTAGCATGGCTTCCTTCGGAAGGGAAGTAAAGCCGGTGGTCCCGTGTCGTAGATTTACGGCACGTAAAAGAACCTCAAGCCTGATAAAGAGGCCTCTGAGCAAAATTACCGGTCTTTCACGCCCAATATGGAATGGGACGCTAAGAACATAGTAGTTAAAGAGCATCCATAAATAAAACTCAATTTTTAGTCTCGTTCCGCTAGGGGCGCTGCTGTCAAAAACCTTTTAATTCCCAAGGTAAAATGTGCTTGATTACTTTTTACCTTCGTTTTTCAACAATACAGCCCGAACATAAAACTAACAGTGTCAAACATCTGTTGTCTAGAGAACATTATTAATTTTCAGCATTATCAGAGGTTTTAACGGTTGCCGACATTGTTAATACCACAGTTTTGTGTTTGTTAAGATATTGGTAAACATGTTACAAACGCAAACATTTGAACAACGTTTGTTTATTTGAATTACCACCATGACTACGTGTGAATGTTATTGTTACGCCGTGAACTCCAGTTTACATATCGAGAATGATAAATTTATCCAAGTTCGAAAAGCGAGATAAAATATAAAAGAGTGTTTTGTTGCCAGGGCATAATCTGAGTCTGCAGTGTGTGTGTATGTTGTTTTTATTGCCTTTATATATACACAGCTCTATAAATTGCTGTGGAAATATGAGGACGTAATGCAACTGGTGTTTTGGATAAGTGATTTACTGATAGCGGGATTAAAGTACGTATGAAATTGCACTCTAAAACTGAAATAACGTGCAGATGGTTGTAACGTGATACAAGGAGGATGAATAGCATCCCCGTTACCTTCTGGAGTAGTATTCCGAGCCCTTATCTGTGGAAAATAAAAGTTTAATACTTTTACCCATTCCTGTAAGTCTACCCTAAATTCTCAGCGTTTCGGAACGTTTTTGGTTTTAATAACTGCAATTAATCGTCCATTCCTTGTTTATATTACTTACACAAGGTAGATATAGTATTGCATTCCACTCTAAAATATAATATTGAGGACGATGTACGTTTTAAGTCGCAATGAATAAAAAAATCTGTGTTGAATTCACATGACTTTCTCTACCCTCTATCGTTTATTAGTGGGTATAAAAGTACTCTAAGGAAGGCTTATTTTTCTATCTACTTCATTTTAATCGAGATAAACCTCTCCGGAAATAACTACATTACACATTTCGTTGGAGATATAAAGGGATTAGCGATAGTCAAATGTTTAAGAACTAGACTACTGGCCTTAAAATTCCATAGTTTCAATGCAATCGCGAGAAACAACTGAAATTCGACACTACATAAAAGAATGATAAACTACTGAACAATTCGAACATTAATAACGGATATCTCAAAAATAGCAGATGCCACAAAAAAGAAGTGCTTCTTCCTTTCAATTGGGTCGAGTCCGCTCCGAGCTAGAGTTAAAATTCGTCACGCCATCTCACAGAAAAGAGTTATATGAAATAAATTGTGTGTTTTAAAGAGATCTACATTTTTTGTGTAGTACGTTTTCGTCTATCGCTTAACATTTACCAGTTATATAAGATTATACAAAATTTCCTTCCGAATGAAGTGGACTTCATAGGCTATTCCTAGAAAATTATAGATACACATTTTATTTGTCATGTACATATCTAATATATGGTATTTTTATCACAATCGTTAGGCTCAAGAAATGTGTAGCACAAATAAATTTAATAAGTCAGGAAAAATGGAGAGAACATTATAAGAATCTGTGGTACAATTCAAAGGCAGGTAGTCATTCTAAAAATATAAGTCAACCTGTTAATATAAATATAATTAGCTTAAAGAAGTAGTGGAGGTAATTAAAAAAACAAAAATGTAGAAATGCGCAGGCCCATACGGGATTAATATAGAGTTGATTAAACATTGCTTAAGTTTAGAATTTTACATCTGATTAATACAGAGAGGGCCAAAAATCTACGAACCGCCCGCGCGGTGTTATTCCTGTCCGCGTCCTCGGCGCTCGCTGCCGTCTGCCGCTGTCTAGAAAGGCGCGGACGAAACCATACAACATTTTTAAAACTACTTTTAAAGGCTTTACTTACCAACTTTATGAAAGGAGATGCTGAAACTGGCCACCGTCGTTGTCCACACATTTTGGCACCTCTTTAGGAAACTATCCATCACTCGCCATAGTTCACGTTGATAAATGCTGGCAATTTCCTGGTGGATATTTTCTTTTAGGTAATTCTACCAGGGTGTGTGGGCTTGTCTTGTACACTTTGTTTTAAGTTATCCCAGAGATAGAAATCGCAAGGGGTTACGTCGGGGGACCGAGAGGCCCGCAAATAATTTTTTCCTCAAACATACTTTTATAATGCTGTTATGTAAAGCCTTTAAAAGTAGTTTTAAAAATCTGATGTGTTACACTCACATAACTTTCTCTACTCTTGTACAACCTAATTTTACAAACTAATTTTACAATAAACAATTTTATTCTCCATATGCTTCATGTTAATCGAGATATCGAGATGTCAATCTTATTGATAATTTTCTTGTAGATGAAAGGGGAATATGGTAGGTTTTAAGCGATAGTCAAATATTTTAACGCTGGTTGCTATGTGGCGCATTCCATTCTCTTTGCATGTCCAGGACATAAAAAAATGAATAACGAATTTGAGAAAAAGTATAAGTATTGGAAAATTTAAGGGAATAACAAGCAATATCTCGCAAACGGTTCACTCAACAAAAGAAATGTATATGACAGAAATTGTGTATTTTAACGCGATCTACATTTTTTGTGTAGTAAAATTTTGTCTATCTCTTATGGTTTACCAGTTATGAAAAAGTCGTTCATAATGAAGAATACTTTTGGAGACATTCCCAGAAAATTCGAGATATACATTTTAATTATCATGACAATATCTTAAACATATGATATTTTAATCAAAATCGTTAGAGCCGTTTTTGAGAAAATTAAAAGTTTCGAAAAATGTTCCATGTAAAGGGTAGTCTGGGGTGGGGGATTTTCTTGAAAACCTTCGTGTCGCATCTCTGGAAGATACTGAACCTAAATACCAAGTTTGGTGTTTATCCGACTCTTCGTTTTTGAGTTATGCTGTTCACAGACACACAGACAGACACACAGACAGACACACAGACACACAGACAGACACACACACGGACATGTTTCCAAAAATGCTTTTTTTGGATTCAGTGAGTCTCAAAACATGTATTTCCGGTGAAATCTCGGTATCGAAATTTTGGGTGGAATACAATACTTCCCCTACTTACTATACGTAGTAGAGAAAGTAAAAATGTTGTATGGATTCATCCACGCCTTTCTATGAAGCGGCAGACGGCAACGAGTGCCGAGAACGCTGCGGCAGTAACTCCTCCTGTCCGTTGTTGTGGTGGTTTTTAATGCCCGTTGCTCGCGGCTTACCTTGCTGCATCCTCCGCGTTGGCTCCAGATGCTCGAAGTATACTGGTTCTCTGCATTTTTTTATCCTCGGCTAGCTGAAGTGTTTCTAGAATATGTGAGAGCATGGACTTTTCCTTGGTAAAGGAAACGTAGATCTCGGGTGGTGGTAAAGGAGAAAATAGACGTGATTTAGTTACTAAAAGACGACACTGCAGTTTCTTTTATTTAGCTACTTCTGATGGTACACAACGCTGATATTTCCGCCGTTAAAATACTGTCCACTGCTGTTGAAACACGGCGCGGATATGACGCGAAGTTTATATATGCTTATTATAACTCTTTACGCGTAGCGATTCTTATTGTGTTGCGAAAACTGTCTTAATTCACCTTTGGCGCGATATCTCTCAAACATCCAGCAGCATCTCTCCCTGCCTGTAGTTTAGCAAAATGACGCCGAATTTGTTCCTAACAGATCCATTTATAGTCGCAGGCTTCTAGGGCTGCTTCATTTCCTATTGGTCCATTTTAGCGCCACTCGACGCGTCTCACTATTTCATATAAACTTACAGGGATCTCATTGGTTCAAGTTTAACATAAATCGCGGCTTTTCCTAAATTTACCGTTCAGCTTGCTGTCTCTCTCACTTGGTCACGTCGAATTATCGTATAAAGGAACAAAAGCTCTACGCCCTCGCTGTATGAACAATGCCTCTGCTACGAGAGAGACATCGTAAAACTAGACTTTCTGCCTTCGAAGACCCTATTCCTGCAGCTAAACATTTCGTCGCGGACAGTATTTTAACATAGTGCTTAAATTATTTACATTAAACAATTTATAACTCCTCTAATAATGATAACCTAAATACATACATAACGTTAAATCGCCCTTCTTAAACTATACAAGCAGTAAAAGAAAAAGATATGTACATAGCATGATTTAACATGAATAAAAATTATTTAATCAAATTATCAATAATTACATATCTCGGGCTCGGCCTAGAGTTGCCGTTTCAACGCGGACAGGAAAAACGCCGCGTAGCCGGTTCGTAGTCTTTTAGCTCACTCTGTGCTTACTGGTCAAACAATAAGATTCCATAAAATTGGCTTGCAGCAAAAGTATTGCCATTGTTTAAAAACCCTGAAGTGATACATTCACATTACTACTCTACCCTCTATCTCATTCTTATTCAAGCTTATTTTTCCATCTACACACTTTAATCCAAATAAACCTTTGAGGAAACAGCTACATTACACGTTTCATTATAGATATAAAGAGAACAGCGATAGTCAATTTTTTAAGAACTGGACGTTATATGCTGGCATTAAAATTGTATACTTTTCCATGCAATCGCGAGAAACAACTGAAAATCGATGAGACTTTAGAAGAATAAGTATTGAACAATTCGTAACTTCTAATAACGGATATATAGCAAACGCCTTATGCCACAAATAAGACTTATTTGAAGTAAACTGTGTGTTTTAAAGAGATCTACGTTTTTTGTGTAGTACCTTTTCGTGTATCGCTGAACGTTTACCGGTTTATACAGGATTATACAGAATTCCTTCAGAATGAAGAGAACTTCAGGAGGCTATTCCCGGAAAATTCAAAGTATTCATTTTATTTGTCATGTAAATATCTTTCATATATGGTATTTTAATCAAAATCGTTAGAGCCATTTTTAGGCAATAAAAATGTTCGAAAAATGTTCCAATTAAAGGGTACCTGGGGTGGGAGACATAGATTAAAGAATATTACAGAAGTGCTACTTCTAGAAGAACAAAGCGGCTTTAGAAGAGGAAGGACATTTGGTAATAATATATTTACTGTGCGGCAAGTAATACAAAAAAACAGTTGACAGGGTGGATAGAGAGAGTCTGTGGGAAATTATAAAAAATCTGATGTGTTACAGTCACATGACTTTCTCTACTCTTGTACAAACTATTTTTACAAACGCTTATTCTCCATCTACTTCATGTTAATCGAGATAAACATTTGCAGACTCTATCTTATTGCTAATTTTCTTGTAGATGTATATTTACAAGGGCAGTATCGAAATACAGTAGCCTTTAAGTACATACATATCTCTTAATAGCTGGTTGCTAGGTGCAGCACTATTCCCTTTGCCACAGATTAATATTCTTTGCATATCAAAGACAAAAAAATGAATAACGAATTCCTATTTGAGATAATACGTATTGGAAAATTTAAGGGAATAACAAGCAATATCTCGAAAATGGTTCACTCAACAAAAACCATGTATATGACATAAATTGTGTATTGTGCCTCAAAATATGTATTTCCTGTGAAATCTCGGTATCGAATTTTTGAGTGGAATACAATACTTCCCCTACTTACTATACGTAGTAGAGAAAGTAAAAATTAAAGGAATTTTATGTAACCTCTCCGTGAATGAAAATATTATGGAAACTATATTATTTAACTTATGAAAATTTATCCTGAATTTTTAAAGAGTTAGGATATACCCCCTGTAATCTAAGTTTTTTACTCACTTTTTACTTCTGGCATGATTACACGAAAACAAGATCTTCACCATATACAAGCACCACATCACTGAATTGCAGTTGCACTGAAACCTACAGTTTGAATCAGAGAACGATTCTGAACCTGCAGGAATATTTTTGGTGTGATGATGATGTGATGGGGCTTAAGGGCGCTCAACTGCTATGGTTATTAGCGCCCTTACAATGTATAAATATGAAATTGAAAAGTCGAAAAACTAAAAAGCCACACACAAACCCGCTTGGTCAAAAACACAACAGACCAAAAACTAAAATCTACACACTAAAATCATGGTCAATAAAAGAATAAAACAACGTGTCAAGAACCGTAGAATGCAAGGGACATGAGCGCCTTATGTCCGTCGGGGAGAAGAGCCCCATTAAAACTGACAATATAAAATCTCAAAGCTAAAAGACGCTCAGCGCATCAAATGCGCCGATTAAAACCAATGTCAATTATAAAACGTAAAAGACATTCTACGGCATGCGCGTCGTCTGCCAAAACGTTGGCTATGCCAACAGGCAGACCCACGCGAACGCGCAGTGGAGCTAAAACTTGACACTCAGTTAAAATGTGACGCACCGTAAAGGGCGCATCACACCGCTGACACAGTGGAGCGGGGTCACCACTGAGCAAGTAGTATCTATGACTAAAAAGGCAATGTCCAATTCGTAAACGGGCTAAAAGTACCTCTTCCCGACGTGTAGAACGAGAAGAGGTACCCCAGACTAACGGGAGAGCTTTAACCTCCTGCAACTTGTTCCCCCGGAGGGCCGTCCACTCATCGCTCCAAAGCGAGAGGATGCGGCGACGTAAAATAACACACGAATCTGACGAGGGAACAATAAAGGTAAAAAATCTGAGTAATAAATTCGCCGATTTGGCAGCGGCGTCGGCAGACTCGTTCCCTGAGATGCCAACATGACCTGGAATCCACGTGAAGGAGACGCGGATGCCAGAGGGACCAAGCGAGTGGACCAGGTCGTGTATGCGCTGTACGAGGGGGTGGTAATTGTACAGCGCGCGAATACTTTGAAGAGCACTCAGGGAGTCTGAACAAATAAAACACTGCCGTAAGTCGTACCGCTGGAGTATAAAAGTGACTGATAAATACTAAAAAGTTCGGCTGTAAAAATCGAACATTGCCCGGATAAACGAAATGTAAAACTACGATGACCATAAACAAAGGCACACCCTACTCCAACATCAGTCTTAGACCCATCAGTATATATAAAATGAAAGTCTTCGAACTGCGCCTGAAGTTCTAAAAAGGCCGATCTAAGAACTGAAGAAGGGGTCTCATTCTTCCACATTGACGTCAACCCAAGGTGACAGTGGGCCTCAGCGCGCAACCATGGAGGAAAGCGCGTTTCTCCCCTGGGAAGGGACGGCGCTGGCGTAAAGTCCAAATGCCGAAGAAACTTTCGAAATCGAACCCCTGGAGGGAGCAAGGCAGAGGAGCTAACGAAATATTGCCGATCAAGCGAATCTTCGTAAAATACCTCGAAGGACGGGTGGTCAGGCAAGCTTGGGAATCGACAGGCATAGCTGCACAAAAGCATCTCACGCCTGAAGGGCAGCGGAAGCTCTGCAGCTTCAGCATACAGACTGGGTAGAGGGCTTTTTGGAAAGGCCCCCGTAGCGACTCTTATGCCACGATGGTGAATGGCATTCAATCGACGTAATACAGATGGACGCGCCGACGAGCAGACAATGCACCCGTAATCAAGCTTGGATCGGGCCAAGGAGCGATCAAGATGTAGAAGGATGTGCCACTTAAAACACGTAAAAGATTAAGAGAACGGTCACACTTTGCTTATAAAAACGCAATGTGCGAAATCCAGCTCAGCTTCCTATCAAAGATCAACCCCTAAAATTTTGCCTCGTCTGAAAACGGAAGTTTCCCTGGCTCAAGATGGAGAGAGGGCAGAAGGAAAGCCTTCCGGCGCCAGAAATTGATACAGACGGATTTTTCGGTGGAGAAATTAAAGCCTTTGGCGTTACTCCAGGCGTAGAGACGGCCGATACAGCTCTGGAGACGGCGTTCGAGTAGACAGGTCCGCCGTGAACTGCAATAAATGGCAAAATCGTCAACAAAAAGGGACGATGAAATGCCAGGTGAAATACAATCAACAGTGGGGTTGATAGCATTTGCAAAAAGTGTGACACTGAGTACAGAGCCCTGCGGTACTCCGTTCTCTTGAATAAAATGACTATATAAAACAGCGCCCACACGTACACGAAAGACGGGGTCCGTAATAAACTCCCGAAGAAATATGGGAAGACGACCGCGGATATTCCATGCGTGCAGTGTACGTAAAATACCGCCACTCCAACAAGTGTCATAAGCTTTCTCCAGTCAAAAAACACAGCCACGGTTTGACACTTTCTCAGAAATCCATTCATAATATGCGTCGACAGGGACACCAGATGGTCGAAGATAGATAAATGGCGACGAAATCCGCACTGAGCTTTCGCTAGAAGTATCTGAGACTCAGGCCACCATGTCAACCGCCCGTTGAACATGCGCTCCATCACCTTGCAAATGCAACTGTTGAGGGAGATAGGGCGGTAGCTGGAAGGTAGTTGGCGATCCTTCCCAGGCTTAAGTATAGGGACAATGGTGGCTTCGCGCCAAACGGAAGGAAAAAAGCCGTCTTGCTAAATACGGTTATAGACCTGTAAGAGAAAGAGTTTACTGTTGGCTGAAAGGTTCTTTAACATCAGGACATGAATGCCGTCCGGCCCAGGAGTGGAGTGCCTAGAGCAATGAAGAGCGTGCTCCAGCTCCCTCATTGTGAAAAGTTCATTATAACACTCATTATTAGCAGACCGAAAATTAAAGGTGTCGGAATCCAGCCGGTCTTTGATAGAGCGAAAGCCGGTGGAATAATGGTCTGAACTAGAAATCGCCTCAAAGGCAGCACCCAGAGTGTTAGCGATGGCAGCCGGATCCACTATGGTGGCATTGGGAACCTGAAGGCCAGAAACAGTACAATGCGACACTTTACCTGAGAAGCGACGAAGTTTATCCCAAGCAACAGATGAAGGCGTAAAGCGATTAAAAGACTAGGCAAAACGAGTCCAAGACCCCTTCTTGCTATCCTGAATAATGCGACAAGCTCGACTGTTTAAAAGTAACCAAATTATCAAGTGTAGGGTGTCGCCGAAACACCCTAAGCGCAGTTCTACGGATACGAACGGCGTCCCGACAATCCTCGTTCCACCACGGAACAGGTAGACGCCGAGGTTGAGAGGATGAACGGGGAATTGCGCGTTCGGCGGCAGATAGAAGCGTAGACGTAAGGTGTTGCACCATTTGGTTAATGTCGTTGGAGGGCTTGTCGTCAAAATACACGAGGCTGGAATACAATATCCAGTCGGCTTTTGTGAATATCCAGGTAGGTACTCTGAAGTGTTGGACGTGGCGAGACAGAAGAGAAACGATGCAAGGATAATGGTCGCTGGAGTAGGTGTCAGCAACGACGTTCCACTGCAGACGACTAGCAAGCTAGAGTGAGCAAACGGCAAGGTCCAGGTGTGTGAAGGTACCAGAAGAATCAGAAATAAAAGTAGGTTCACCTGTATTGAGGATGGAGAGATTGAACTAGTAAAAAATGTCGGAAAGAAGAGTTCCCCTCGCACAAGCTCTTGGCGAACTCCACAGTGGATGATGGGCATTAAAATCTCCCAACAGAAGAAATGGTGTTGGGAGAGCGGACAGGAGAGCTCGTATGTCCGCGGGAGCAAGTGGAGACGATGGAGGTGAATAGACAGAGCAAACAGAAAAGAAAATGCCGGGTATATGAACAGTTACGGCAACAGCTTGCAAGTCGTACGTAGGAGCGAGAGTTTGAAAATGAACGTCGCTACGCACTAACAACATGACACCTCCATGAGCAGGAGTACCCTCCTCCGGTTCAAGATCGTAGCGAACCAGAGTATACCCTCGGAGATCAAAAGGATCGTGAGGGCGAAGCTTAGTCTCCTGCAAACGCACAACCATAGGTGAATGGAAACGCAATAAAAGTTGCAGTTCCGCCCTATGCGATCGTACACCACGTAAATTCCAGGCCAGGATAGCCATGAATAAAAGGGAGAAACTTCTTACTTAGAAGGGCGGCTCAAAATAACTTTGTGCTTAACCTTCGGGCTCGGGCTTTTTGTATGGAGTTGGTCAGACTCCATTGGCTCCTCGAAAGGAGGGCCCACGCGCTCAGTGCCAGAAATCGATTCAAGCGCCGTGAATCGGTTCTGGGTGGCAATGGGTGAAGGTGGCCGGCAGAGCGCGGCTTGTCCCAGGAGCATCCTGGGACTACGACCTTCGAGGAGGAGAAGGTGAACTCTTCTTTTCGCGTGCACGCGGAGGGTCTTTCAAAAAATCTTCTCTACGAAATTTCTGCTTAGATTTTTTCTCAGTGCCTTGTGACTTCATACACTTTGGACCAGGTTTAGAGGGTTTGATAGCTGTAGCTGAAATGGACGGCCGGATGGTAGTGGCGGTCAATACAGTCATAGTCCAGGTTTGAGTCTCTGCATCCTTCTGGTGTACTGGCGAGGCAACAATAGAACTAAATGTACCAGATCGCAGGAGCGAAGGTTGGCGCGCATGGGAACGCCTCCGGGCTTCAGCGAAGGAGAGTTTCTCCTTTGCCCGAATCTCCTGGATCGCCTTCTCCTCCAAGTACCGCGGACAGTTGGCAAATGAAGCAGAATGAGGGCCTTTGCAATTAACGCAGACGGGTCCGCATGAACAGGTACCTTCGTGTGTCGGCTGGCTACATGAGGCACAGATGGATACGGCACTCTAGTAGTATACATTGAGACCTTCTGGATAAATTTATGGCTTTTTAATTGGCTTAATTGATTTAAATTGGCTGTAATTGGTCTTTCATGTAAGTCCGACCCAAGTACATGATACCTTCTGGATCAATTTATGGCTTTTTAATTGGTTCACATGGTTCATTTGGTCTTTCATGTAAGCTCGACCTAAAGCACATGGGGTTTCTGGATCAATTTATGGCTTTTTAATTGGTTCAATTGGTCTTTCATGTAAAGACGACCCAAGTAGCTGATACCTTCTGGATCAAATTTATGGTTACTTGCGAGTTGACAGTTTGTCATTCCCGGCCACGTGGAGGGCTTTACTTGAAGAAGAAGCATTTAAAGGTCCCCCTCCTCCTCGGCTTGGGGTGGGAGGAGGTAATCAAAATAATGTCTGCATTTCCAGTCAGCTATGAGGCATGATTCACCCCTATAAAGTACACAACGTTAATTCTAATCATATACATCAAATAAAAAAATACAAGTTTCAATTTTTGTGGCGAACGCTCCTAACAACTGTAGATGTTTAAAAAATCGAAAGGTTTAATTTTCACCATCCTACCGGGACTTGTTGCTTGTACGGGTCGATAACATGCTCGTGTTATCCGCTAAAATGCAACAGGAGGGTTCTGAAAGGTATCGTAGAATGGCTAGTATTCGCTGTTCGCTAACTAAAGCACACCTCTTTATTACAATGAGAAATTTTGCAGAGTGGAATCACAAGCGAAGAAAAAATATTGGAATATTTAGCTTTAAAGGTTAACAAGCGTCACTCTGTACTTAAATACCCTGATAAGAATGCTAAACCTTCTGTAAGCGGTATAGAAGAATAAGAAATTCTGTATACCAATTTTTGGAGCACAGACTATACAGCCCCGCATGTTTTCGCCTCGAGCGGGAGATCCCTACTCTGTCTCCCCTTGTGTATACAATTTAGCGGCTATCGACTCACCCTTCGCATAAGCGGGGGAATCTATTCACGGTATTGATTTTTTCCCTCTCATATAAGGGCTCCCACACCAATGTAAAAGTTCGCTTCATCTACGCTAGATGCCAAAAGGTTACAGAACTAACATTTCTAATTCATATCTGGCACTATAGACGCCGACAGAATCCGATTCGCTATTGATTTTTTCATTAAAACTACATGACATTCAAACACATTAGCTAATTACAGTGTTACAAGCTGTATGTACAGTGAAATAAAAACGAATCGCATTTAAAAAAAATTCTCATATGTTACACTCACATGACTTTCTCTACTCTTGTACAAACTTTTTCTTACAAATGCTTATTCTGCTTGATTTTACTAGCTGCAATAGGAATACGGTAGGCTTTAAGCATTAGTCAAATATTTTAAGAGCGGTTGCCAAGTGATGCAATCCATTCACTTTACATGCCTAAGACATAAAAAAATGAATAACGAATTCGAGAAAAAATATAATTATTGGGGAATTTAAGGGAATAACAAGCAATATCTCGAAAATATTTCTCAATAAAACAGGGGGGCCTCAAAACATAAATATCCGGTGAAGTTTCGTTATCGAATTTTCGGGTGGAATACCATACTTCCCTTACTTACTCTTCATAGTAGAGAAATTTAAAATACTTAGTTATAACAACGGGAAAGATGTCTTGTATCTTTTTTCCCACGAAGTGTATGATTCATACAAGGTAATTGAACAATGTCTTTATTACTTAATTAACAGCACACCCAAAGGCAGACCATCTTTTACAGAATAACTTAAGTCATTTCCGGAACACGTGTATGCTTTTTAGAAAGAAATATCTAAATGATACCTTCATTCTAATGTAGGTTCAAAGGCATTAGTGGATTGATCATTTCCTGCATTATTTCAACAAGAGCACATAAAAAATATATTACGTAAAGATGATTCAGCGTTCGATTTCATACTGAACTAAAGCTTGAAACAAATATTCAGTTTTCAGAACGCTAAAGTACGATTGAAAAGGAAGATATACGTTAAATCAACTTCCATTTCCACGTAACGGATTACGACAAAACTAGAAGAGAAAGACAAAAGTAGACTAGAAAATGAGAAAGCAAGCGCAAATAGTAGTAGTTATTTGGGGACTTTAGCTACTTTCAACTGCAACTTATTTTAACTCAAGCAACCTTAAGACAGGTCTTCTATTAGCTAATTTTATAATTAAATAAAACAATTAATGTTTGAAAATACTTCATTAACATACTAATTGACAAAAATTAACTTAACTCTGAATTTTTCGTTGAAACTCTGTAATCTGCTATAAAATAGCTTGCATAATATATAAAAAATACTCTTACGACATACAAAAAGCTTAACATACTTAAAGCTTAACCTCGAATGTCAACAACTGAAAAAAAAAATTGAAAAGCGGTAATATGCCAGAAAATGGAGTATAGAATATAGGGAAATTATCCTTTTCTTCATTCATCAAGTTTACATGCCTAAATGATTATTTCCAGACAAGACGCCAGTGAAGAAGAAATACCAGTTCAGCGCCTGCGCTGGTATTATTATCTACTTACTGGGAGGTATATCAACGGTCTCCACTTCAACTCCAGACATGGTCAAACTTTAATGTTTAAAACACTTCTGAGCTATGGCACTTAGACATGCTTGACAAGTGCATTAAATTTTACAGCACTAATTGGAATGTTCCGAATAACTAGGCAAGTGTCCCTATGATTTGTATCTCGGAATGGTAAAACATAAAAGTTTAACTGCTAAACAACTGTGATACTCGCGTGGGATAATAATAATCCTACAGCATTATATGGATATATTGGAGGGGGTTCTCAGGTATACGAGATCCAGATCGAGTTTTATCTTCGTTCTTTCTCTCTTTCTTGATGTACATACATACATACAGACATATCCACACACATACAGACATACACACAGCCAAACACCTCCCCAAAACACACTGCCAGGTACGAAGACTTACGAATATATCCGAACATACACATACATACCGACTCATTCACGCAGATAAATACTCACAAACAAGCAGACTCAGAGATACTCACACACAAATCAAAACAAGCAGACTCAGAGATATACATACACACACATATACTTCCAAACATCAGGAATGAGCGAAGACCTTCGAGCACACTCGAATACATGTACAGGCAATATACACACAGGAACATACCAAACACCAACAGAGAGAGACGCTCTTACCTATAAGCATGGGGGGGCTCTGTTATAATATAGCTTCATATATGAGAGGCTCTGTCTTTAGATGATTGTATTGATTAATGTAGCGTTGAAGATGACGGGAATTGCGGGATTAGGGAGCTATGGTATTAATGGAGTTATGTGGTGGCGGTGGCGAATGTATAGAGTTACGGTGCTGATGGAGGCACGCGATGGTCATGGACGTATAAGTTAATGTACTTGTAAGTGTGAAGGATTATTTGTGATGGTGGTGATAGGAGGCGATGAGGATGGTTATATTGTCGGGAAGGCTTTTGGAAATGATGGCGGTGATGAGAGGTGCTGTTCATTGTTTCGCTGATGCTGATTCTTTTTTTGCGTGTAGAAGGGCACACATTCATTACGAAGAAATACACTAACACTGTAAAACATACCGAATTGTTGCGAGTAGCACAAAACTTTTATCAGTGTATAAAATGGTTTCAATGTCCTTACAACATCTTAGAATACTTATAAAGCTGCAAACGGTATCGAATTCCTTTTAAAGTGTTCAAAGTTCTCGATTTACGAGAACATTTAAGTGATGCATGGATCCAATGAAGCTAGAACAGGCTCTCCATTCAGCATATAAGAGACTTCACCTAGATTAGGCTAGGAGCGGTAAAGCCAAGATAGCGTATATTGTGTAAAGCCACTTTAGGTTAGACTGGTTGAGGTCATGATAGGGGTCACAGATAATTAGAGGACGGGCTAGTTTATAGCTTTAAGTTATGATCGCTTGAATAGATGATGGGGGGCTACTGACTAAGATTGAGACACGTTAACATGCACGTCATCGAGCTAGGCTAGCTAATAGCAGCCTGGACGTGAATCCTGCTTATACTATCTTAGGATAGGTTAGGATATTCAGTGCTAGCTAAGGACTGGCTTGTTGGACAGATTATAAGAAATGGTATCATATTAGGCTAGATAATTACTGGGCAGAATACATATCGCTAGGATAGTCTGGGAACAGGTAGAGTTAGGCTCGCACGATTGTCCGAGTTTGAAGAACAGGCTAGCATAGAATGTCTTAGGAATGGATTCGTCATGATTGTTATGGTTGGCTGCGTTTCACGGTTAAGTTATTTACGTTAGTGGTTACGTTTACTGGTTACGTTGGTTACGTTTAGTGGTTACGTTGGCTACGTTTAGTGGTTACGTTGGTTACGTTTAGTGGTTACGTTTACTGGTTACGTTGGTTACGTTTACTGGTTACGTTGGTTACGTTTACTGGTTACGTTGGTTACGTTTACTGGTTACGTTGGTTACGTTTACTGGTTACATTGGTTACGTTTACTGGTTACGTTGGTTACGTTTACTGGTTACGTTGGTTACGTTTTGGCTAGGTTGGACGATGCCAAGATAGATAATGAAAGGATCTTTCAGAGCAGGTAAGGCAGGGATAGATTGGCTTAGGTTGGTCGCTTGTGGCTAGGTTAGACTACTCCAAAATACCTAAAACTAACCAATTCAGGGATTGTGCCTATCGGTCTCACATGTTAACTACTTAACATATAGAAGCTTACAAAATTTAGAAAAAAGGACTGAAAGTATATATATTTATTCTAATAATGGATAAGAAATGCTCATAAAGTATCAAAATCAGTGGAAAATACATTAACTCTTGAAATTAGAATAAATACTTGCTTTAATGCACTGACTTACAAATGAAATTCCACTCTCCATATTACAATAGCATCCTAAAAGCATGTCACAATACCTCATTCACATCTTAAAATACACTGAAAGAGGCTCAAATTCTCTTACCAGAAACTTTGAAAATAGCTGCAGCGCGCCTAAAGAACCCTCAGAATACTGTAAAGATCTGAGGCAATATCATGAACATAACAGCTCCTACTTATAAAACCGTTCATAATTTTCCAAAAACCTGTGTCTAATAGCTCATAAACGCCAGCTAAATGCTCTACAGTTCCTATTCCAGTGGCTAAAATGCAAGCAAACATTTCTAAAAATACACTACAATGCCTGTTACAGGATGAAAAATATATTCGAAATACCCACATCAATCCCTCCGTCTGTATTTTGAAAGATACTTTAAAAAAACATCATAAAGCATATTCAAAATGTTCTGAAAATCTTAAAAAAGATGCATCAATATCCTGAAAATGAATGCTACTACTTTAAGAAACATCTAAAATTCCCATTCAAGTATATCGGGATGTCCTTAAAGCCAGTACTCATATCTAATTCCATAGACTGGAATACCTTTAAAGAGTCACAAACACTCCTAGCACGAGCTTGAAAACGTCTTGAAAATTGTCACAATACCTTAAAAGAGCATAAAATGGCTCCACATAATCTAAAAAACCCAGTAATTCTAAAAGCCCTTCAGGACACTCTAATGACATAAAAATACACGCTACACTTCTAAAAAGCCATTCAGGATCAGAACCATAAACAATACACATAAAAGTGTCAAGAGCATCTAAATACACTGTAAAATACGTCAAAATGCTAAAAAAAGACCCTTAACGATAGCATGAAATACATGGCGTAATTTCTAAAACCCTCGCACATAAATAGTTCACTGACAATACCATGAAGATAACTGCAACTCACTGTAAAAGAGTATCCTAGTGACCTATACAATACAGCTAAAATACCTGCCACTATTTATAAAACCCATCAGCATACTCCAAAGACTTGGACTGACCTAATTAAAATACATTCTGTTGTCTATAGAACCATCAGACTAGGCTTAAATGCTCAAAATATATGTATTAAACCTAAAATACACAAAGGATAAAATCTAAACATCAGGCTTTATTATGAATAGGGGCAGAGGCTAGAAAGGCAAATCAAAAGAAACACTTAAGTCAATGGTGAAAATATCTTTATTGAGAATTATTATTATTTGATTTTACATTAAGCAAACACTAGAGCATTGAACAGAAGCAAACAAAATTTTAACACACTCATTCATTCAAATGCGAAAGCTCTTTATTATACAGAGTTCAGTCTCAATCATGCTATAATCCCAGTGCTCTTCAATACTTGGATGATCTCATTAATCTCAATAGAAAAGTCGTTTTTACCAGCTTCATGCGACATCATTAACAGTCTTACCTGGTGTACTAAGTCATTAGGATCTGTACAGGGATATAAAATCTCGATATTCGCATTGGATACATCACCCACACTGGACGAGTTAACACTAAAATGTTTATTTTCACTCAGGTGATTATTCAGAGTTTCATCATCCAAAGACACTGCTCTTCTCACATCTAACATCCCTGGTCTTGAAGAGATTTCAGTAGCACTCAGGGGTGATCCAAGCGCTTCACAGCTTAACTCTAACATCCCTGGCCTTGAATAGAGTTCAGCATCACTTACGGGAGTTCTAAGTATTGCACACTTCAATGATTCATTACTACATCTTTGCCGGTGTTGTTTAAGTCTTGAAATAGATCTGTTTTTTAAAATCCTACTGCACATACGACACTTGACAGAACGACTCTTCTCATGGGTAATATAGGAAAAATGAAGCTTTTCGTAAGCTGGCTGTATTTGAATGTCAATAAGGGAATCCATGCTTGTTCTAGAATATCATATACTGTATATGATTTCGAAGCTGCAGCCGCATATGTCATCAGGAGACTGTAGAATTATTTGCTTATTTCCTAATTTTATCGGTAATCTCACATCATTGATAACCATAAACCTTACAGTCAAGTTATATAAGAAACGGGACTATGACAGAATTCCACATTAATTGCAGCTACTCCATTAATTACGTAAGCTCACCATGCATGAAATGAAGTCTACCCTTACTTGTAATATTGGAGGATATATGACGCAACCTCATTGAATATGTTAGCACTCGAATATGCAATGTTTCAAGGCTAGAAGGTCACCCATACAGATCTTCCTATGAAGAAGCATACTACAGGGAAAGTGAGCAGTACACAAGTTGAATATTTCGAGACATGCTGAGGTCCCTAACGTTTCCAGGCTATAACATCTCACTTTACAAGTCCCCAATGTAACGACTCATTCCACATAGCAAGAGGAGAGGAGAGTCAACGAGGACCAACCAAGCATTTAGAAGGTGTGGAAATACTTTGACTACATTTAGAAGGTATGGAAATACTTTGACTACATTTAGAAGGTATGGAAATACTTTGACTACATTTAGAAGCTATGGAAATACTTTGACTACATTTAGAAGGTATGGAAATACATTGACTACATTTAGAAGGTATGGAAATACATTGACTACATTTAGAAGGTATGGAAATATATTGGTTACATTTACAAGGTATGGGAATATTTTGGTTACTTTGGTAGGTATATGGTATTATCTTATTACATTTAAGGACTTCACAAAATGCTCGGTTGATCCTCGTTGACTCTCCTCTCCTCTTGCTATGTGGAATGAGTCGTTACATTGGGGACTTGTAAAGTGAGATGTTATAGCCTGGAAACGTTAGGGACCTCAGCATGTCTCGAAATATTCAACTTGTGTACTGCTCACTTTCCCTGTAGTATGCTTCTTCATAGGAAGATCTGTATGGGTGACCTTCTAGCCTTGAAACATTGCATATTCGAGTGCTAACATATTCAATGAGGTTGCGTCATATATCCTCCAATATTACAAGTAGGGGTAGACTTCATTTCATGCATGGTGAGCTTACGTAATTAATGGAGTAGCTGCAATTAATGTGGAATTCTGTCATAGTCCCGTTTCTTATATAACTTGACTGTAAGGTTTATGGTTATCAATGATGTGAGATTACCGATAAAATTAGGAAATAAGCAAATAATTCTACAGTCTCCTGATGACATATGCGGCTGCAGCTTCGAAATCATATACAGTATATGATATTCTAGAACAAGCATGGATTCCCTTATTGACATTCAAATACAGCCAGCTTACGAAAAGCTTCATTTTTCCTATATTACCCATGAGAAGAGTCGTTCTGTCAAGTGTCGTATGTGCAGTAGGATTTTAAAAAACAGATCTATTTCAAGACTTAAACAACACCGCCAAAGATGTAGTAATGAATCATTGAAGTGTGCAATACTTAGAACTCCCGTAAGTGATGCTGAACTCTATTCAAGGCCAGGGATGTTAGAGTTAAGCTGTGAAGCGCTTGGATCACCCCTGAGTGCTACTGAAATCTCTTCAAGACCAGGGATGTTAGATGTGAGAAGAGCAGTGTCTTTGGATGATGAAACTCTGAATAATCACCTGAGTGAAAATAAACATTTTAGTGTTAACTCGTCCAGTGTGGGTGATGTATCCAATGCGAATATCGAGATTTTATATCCCTGTACAGATCCTAATGACTTAGTACACCAGGTAAGACTGTTAATGATGTCGCATGAAGCTGGTAAAAACGACTTTTCTATTGAGATTAATGAGATCATCCAAGTATTGAAGAGCACTGGGATTATAGCATGATTGAGACTGAACTCTGTATAATAAAGAGCTTTCGCATTTGAATGAATGAGTGTGTTAAAATTTTGTTTGCTTCTGTTCAATGCTCTAGTGTTTGCTTAATGTAAAATCAAATAATAATAATTCTCAATAAAGATATTTTCACCATTGACTTAAGTGTTTCTTTTGATTTGCCTTTCTAGCCTCTGCCCCTATTCATAATAAAGCCTGATGTTTAGATTTTATCCTTTGTGTATTTTAGGTTTAATACATATATTTTGAGCATTTAAGCCTAGTCTGATGGTTCTATAGACAACAGAATGTATTTTAATTAGGTCAGTCCAAGTCTTTGGAGTATGCTGATGGGTTTTATAAATAGTGGCAGGTATTTTAGCTGTATTGTATAGGTCACTAGGATACTCTTTTACAGTGAGTTGCAGTTATCTTCATGGTATTGTCAGTGAACTATTTATGTGCGAGGGTTTTAGAAATTACGCCATGTATTTCATGCTATCGTTAAGGGTCTTTTTTTAGCATTTTGACGTATTTTACAGTGTATTTAGATGCTCTTGACACTTTTATGTGTATTGTTTATGGTTCTGATCCTGAATGGCTTTTTAGAAGTGTAGCGTGTATTTTTATGTCATTAGAGTGTCCTGAAGGGCTTTTAGAATTACTGGGTTTTTTAGATTATGTGGAGCCATTTTATGCTCTTTTAAGGTATTGTGACAATTTTCAAGACGTTTTCAAGCTCGTGCTAGGAGTGTTTGTGACTCTTTAAAGGTATTCCAGTCTATGGAATTAGATATGAGTACTGGCTTTAAGGACATCCCGATATACTTGAATGGGAATTTTAGATGTTTCTTAAAGTAGTAGCATTCATTTTCAGGATATTGATGCATCTTTTTTAAGATTTTCAGAACATTTTGAATATGCTTTATGATGTTTTTTTAAAGTATCTTTCAAAATACAGACGGAGGGATTGATGTGGGTATTTCGAATATATTTTTCATCCTGTAACAGGCATTGTAGTGTATTTTTAGAAATGTTTGCTTGCATTTTAGCCACTGGAATAGGAACTGTAGAGCATTTAGCTGGCGTTTATGAGCTATTAGACACAGGTTTTTGGAAAATTATGAACGGTTTTATAAGTAGGAGCTGTTATGTTCATGATATTGCCTCAGATCTTTACAGTATTCTGAGGGTTCTTTAGGCGCGCTGCAGCTATTTTCAAAGTTTCTGGTAAGAGAATTTGAGCCTCTTTCAGTGTATTTTAAGATGTGAATGAGGTATTGTGACATGCTTTTAGGATGCTATTGTAATATGGAGAGTGGAATTTCATTTGTAAGTCAGTGCATTAAAGCAAGTATTTATTCTAATTTCAAGAGTTAATGTATTTTCCACTGATTTTGATACTTTATGAGCATTTCTTATCCATTATTAGAATAAATATATATACTTTCAGTCCTTTTTTCTAAATTTTGTAAGCTTCTATATGTTAAGTAGTTAACATGTGAGACCGATAGGCACAATCCCTGAATTGGTTAGTTTTAGGTATTTTGGAGTAGTCTAACCTAGCCACAAGCGACCAACCTAAGCCAATCTATTCCTGCCTTACCTGCTCTGAAAGATCCTTTCATTATCTATCTTGGCATCGTCCAACCTAGCCAAAACGTAACCAACGTAACCAGTAAACGTAACCAACGTAACCAGTAAACGTAACCAACGTAACCAGTAAACGTAACCAGTAAACGTAACCAACGTAACCAGTAAACGTAACCAACGTAACCAGTAAACGTAACCAACGTAACCAGTAAACGTAACCAACGTAACCAACGTAACCAGTAAACGTAACCAACGTAACCAGTAAACGTAACCACTAAACGTAACCAACGTAACCACTAAACGTAACCAGTGTAACCACTAAACGTAACCAACGTAACCAGTAAACGTAACCACTAACGTAAATAACTTAACCGTGAAACGCAGCCAAACATAACAATCATGACGAATCCATTCCTAAGACATTCTATGCTAGCCTGTTCTTCAAACTCGGACAATCGTGCGAGCCTAACTCTACCTGTTCCCAGACTATCCTAGCGATATGTATTCTGCCCAGTAATTATCTAGCCTAATATGATACCATTTCTTATAATCTGTCCAACAAGCCAGTCCTTAGCTAGCACTGAATATCCTAACCTATCCTAAGATAGTATAAGCAGGATTCACGTCCAGGCTGCTATTAGCTAGCCTAGCTCGATGACGTGCATGTTAACGTGTCTCAATCTTAGTCAGTAGCCCCCCATCATCTATTCAAGCGATCATAACTTAAAGCTATAAACTAGCCCGTCCTCTAATTATCTGTGACCCCTATCATGACCTCAACCAGTCTAACCTAAAGTGGCTTTACACAATATACGCTATCTTGGCTTTACCGCTCCTAGCCTAATCTAGGTGAAGTCTCTTATATGCTGAATGGAGAGCCTGTTCTAGCTTCATTGGATCCATACATCACTTAAATGTTCTCGTAAATCGAGAACTTTGAACACTTTAAAAGGAATTCGATACCGTTTGCAGCTTTATAAGTATTCTAAGATGTTGTAAGGACATTGAAACCATTTTATACACTGATAAAAGTTTTGTGCTACTCGCAACAATTCGGTATGTTTTACAGTGTTAGTGTATTTCTTCGTAATGAATGTGTGCCCTTCTACACGCAAAAAAAGAATCAGCATCAGCGAAACAATGAACAGCACCTCTCATCACCGCCATCATTTCCAAAAGCCTTCCCGACAATATAACCATCCTCATCGCCTCCTATCACCACCATCACAAATAATCCTTCACACTTACAAGTACATTAACTTATACGTCCATGACCATCGCGTGCCTCCATCAGCACCGTAACTCTATACATTCGCCACCGCCACCACATAACTCCATTAATACCATAGCTCCCTAATCCCGCAATTCCCGTCATCTTCAACGCTACATTAATCAATACAATCATCTAAAGACAGAGCCTCTCATATATGAAGCTATATTATAACAGAGCCCCCCCATGCTTATAGGTAAGAGCGTCTCTCTCTGTTGGTGTTTGGTATGTTCCTGTGTGTATATTGCCTGTACATGTATTCGAGTGTGCTCGAAGGTCTTCGCTCATTCCTGATGTTTGGAAGTATATGTGTGTGTATGTATATCTCTGAGTCTGCTTGTTTTGATTTGTGTGTGAGTATCTCTGAGTCTGCTTGTTTGTGAGTATTTATCTGCGTGAATGAGTCGGTATGTATGTGTATGTTCGGATATATTCGTAAGTCTTCGTACCTGGCAGTGTGTTTTGGGGAGGTGTTTGGCTGTGTGTATGTCTGTATGTGTGTGGATATGTCTGTATGTATGTATGTACATCAAGAAAGAGAGAAAGAACGAAGATAAAACTCGATCTGGATCTCGTATACCTGAGAACCCCCTCCAATATATCCATATAATGCTGTAGGATTATTATTATCCCACGCGAGTATCACAGTTGTTTAGCAGTTAAACTTTTATGTTTTACCATTCCGAGATACAAATCATAGGGACACTTGCCTAGTTATTCGGAACATTCCAATTAGTGCTGTAAAATTTAATGCACTTGTCAAGCATGTCTAAGTGCCATAGCTCAGAAGTGTTTTAAACATTAAAGTTTGACCATGTCTGGAGTTGAAGTGGAGACCGTTGATATACCTCCCAGTAAGTAGATAATAATACCAGCGCAGGCGCTGAACTGGTATTTCTTCTTCACTGGCGTCTTGTCTGGAAATAATCATTTAGGCATGTAAACTTGATGAATGAAGAAAAGGATAATTTCCCTATATTCTATACTCCATTTTCTGGCATATTACCGCTTTTCAATTTTTTTTTCAGTTGTTGACATTCGAGGTTAAGCTTTAAGTATGTTAAGCTTTTTGTATGTCGTAAGAGTATTTTTTATATATTATGCAAGCTATTTTATAGCAGATTACAGAGTTTCAACGAAAAATTCAGAGTTAAGTTAATTTTTGTCAATTAGTATGTTAATGAAGTATTTTCAAACATTAATTGTTTTATTTAATTATAAAATTAGCTAATAGAAGACCTGTCTTAAGGTTGCTTGAGTTAAAATAAGTTGCAGTTGAAAGTAGCTAAAGTCCCCAAATAACTACTACTATTTGCGCTTGCTTTCTCATTTTCTAGTCTACTTTTGTCTTTCTCTTCTAGTTTTGTCGTAATCCGTTACGTGGAAATGGAAGTTGATTTAACGTATATCTTCCTTTTCAATCGTACTTTAGCGTTCTGAAAACTGAATATTTGTTTCAAGCTTTAGTTCAGTATGAAATCGAACGCTGAATCATCTTTACGTAATATATTTTTTATGTGCTCTTGTTGAAATAATGCAGGAAATGATCAATCCACTAATGCCTTTGAACCTACATTAGAATGAAGGTATCATTTAGATATTTCTTTCTAAAAAGCATACACGTGTTCCGGAAATGACTTAAGTTATTCTGTAAAAGATGGTCTGCCTTTGGGTGTGCTGTTAATTAAGTAATAAAGACATTGTTCAATTACCTTGTATGAATCATACACTTCGTGGGAAAAAAGATACAAGACATCTTTCCCGTTGTTATAACTAAGTATTTTAAATTTCTCTACTATGAAGAGTAAGTAAGGGAAGTATGGTATTCCACCCGAAAATTCGATAACGAAACTTCACCGGATATTTATGTTTTGAGGCCCCCCTGTTTTATTGAGAAATATTTTCGAGATATTGCTTGTTATTCCCTTAAATTCCCCAATAATTATATTTTTTCTCGAATTCGTTATTCATTTTTTTATGTCTTAGGCATGTAAAGAGAATGGATTGCATCACTTGGCAACCGCTCTTAAAATATTTGACTAATGCTTAAAGCCTACCGTATTCCTATTGCAGCTAGTAAAATCAAGCAGAATAAGCATTTGTAAGAAAAAGTTTATACAAGAGTAGAGAAAGTCATGTGAGTGTAACATATGAGAATTTTTTTTAAATGCGATTCGTTTTTATTTCACTGTACATACAGCTTGTAACACTGTAATTAGCTAATGTGTTTGAATGTCATGTAGTTTTAATGAAAAAATCAATAGCGAATCGGATTCTGTCGGCCTCTATAGTGCCAGATATGAATTAGAAATGTTAGTTCTGTAACCTTTTGGCATCTAGCGTAGATGAAGCGAACTTTTACAATGGTGTGGGAGCCCTTATATGAGGGAAAAAATCAATACCGTGAATAGATTCCCCCGCTTATGCGAAGGGTGAGTCGATAGCCGCTAAATTGTATACACAAGGGGAGACAGAGTAGGGATCTCCCGCTCGAGGCGAAAACATGCGGGGCTGTATAGTCTGTGCTCCAAAAATTGGTATACAGAATTTCTTATTCTTCTATACCGCTTACAGAAGGTTTAGCGTTCTTATCAGGGTATTTAAGTACAGAGTGACGCTTGTTAACCTTTAAAGCTAAATATTCCAATATTTTTTCTTCGCTTGTGATTCCACTCTGCAAAATTTCTCATTGTAATAAAGAGGTGTGCTTTAGTTAGCGAACAGCGAATACTAGCCATTCTACGATACCTTTCAGAACCCTCCTGTTGCATTTTAGCGGATAACACGAGCATGTTATCGACCCGTACAAGCAACAAGTCCCGGTAGGATGGTGAAAATTAAACCTTTCGATTTTTTAAACATCTACAGTTGTTAGGAGCGTTCGCCACAAAAATTGAAACTTGTATTTTTTTATTTGATGTATATGATTAGAATTAACGTTGTGTACTTTATAGGGGTGAATCATGCCTCATAGCTGACTGGAAATGCAGACATTATTTTGATTACCTCCACCCACCCCAAGCCGAGGAGGAGGGGGACCTTTAAATGCTTCTTCTTCAAGTAAAGCCCTCCACGTGGCCGGGAATGACAAACTGTCAACTCGCAAGTAACCATAAATTTGATCCAGAAGGTATCAGCTACTTGGGTCGTCTTTACATGAAAGACCAATTGAACCAATTAAAAAGCCATAAATTGATCCAGAAACCCCATGTGCTTTAGGTCGGGCTTACATGAAAGACCAAATGAACCATGTGAACCAATTAAAAAGCCATAAATTGATCCAGAAGGTATCATGTACTTGGGTCGGATTTACATGAAAGACCAATTACAGCCAATTTAAATCAATTAAGCCAATTAAAAAGCCATAAATTGATCCAGAAGGTCTCAATGTATACTACTCACTCTTACAAGAGATTTGCGTATGCCCAAACGTTGGCATTTAAAACAACGCAGAGGCCTAGGAACATAGTGCCTCACCGCAATCCGTTCGTACCCTGCTGAAATACCCGTGGGCAGATCGAAGCCATCGAAAGTGATAAACAGGGTACGATTAGGTACAAACACTCCGTCGCGTTTAGCCTGCACTCTATGAACTGCCGTTACCTTTTAGTCGTAAAGATAAATTGAATTGAGTTGAGTTTTATTTATGGACGCTCTTTAACTACTATGGTTCTTAGCGTCCCATTCTATATTGGGCGTGAAACACCTGTAATTTTGCTCAGAGGCCTCTTTATCAGGCTTGAGGTTCTGTTACGTGCCGTAAATCTACGACACGGGACCACCGGCTTTACTTCCCTTCCGAAGGAAGCCGTGCTAACGATTTTTACGCCCGAAAAAATCCATCGCCCTCCGCCGGGTTTGAACCCGCGACCTTGGGAACTAGAGGCTAGCACGGTACCACCAGTCCACGGAGGACGACTTCCACTAGCTCTTCGTCCGACATAGCATCGAGGCTATGGGTGGTGATGACGCCTCGACAGGAATTCAAGGTGCGGTGCTTCTCAACACGGATGGGATAACTGTGAGAAGCGTGGCGCTCATCAAGGACTTACTTTGTGCCTCGGAATTGCTTTGTACTAACAAAGAACCATTACGAAGCCGAGTGCAGGAATGAACCGGACCAGCAATTGAGTCAATGCCCTTTTGGATAATAAAAGGGTTCACCTTCTCGAAAGTTTGACCTTCTTCTGTTCGCGTAATGACTAAGTAACAACCAGATGTCGATGGTGCTACTTCTGTTACTAAAACTTTTCGGAGCTTATTCGAAATAATGGAGAAAGGGGCATCCATAGCAAAATAAATCCTCCACCATTGCAACCGTCTCCGACCTCGGGCTCTGACTTCCCGGGTGTTACCCCGGCTTGGGTGATTGGCCTATCTATACCTATCTCACCCCAGGGTCACACCTCCCAGAACATAGACAGAGGGACCCAATCGCCGTCAGAAGTCAGCAGCTCATGCAATAGCCCCCCGTGGGACTGCAGTTGACCAGCGGATACGAACACATACCCTACATGACGACCCACTCACCCGACTGCGCAACCAGTGCGCGGGTATCCATCAGGCTGCGTCCACGGAGGATTAAAATAAAAGGGTAAAATAAACTAAAAGTGCGTGGGCGTTTCGCACGCAAGGTAGGCCGGCGAAGAAGGAAAATAGATACGTAAATGAATGGACGTGGGGCGAAATGTGCAGAAATAGAAGAGAAGAAAGAAACGATGGCGAGGGGCGACATGGAATGAAAGGCACAGAATGCACGAGAGCCTACCTTGAGTCCCCCGGTCACGAGAAGGAACCCATCTCGACCGGACGAGGGTGCAAGGATGATGATGGCGATGAGTGGCTCGGGAACCCCCGGGTGCGCCAAAACCCGTACTCACATAAGGTGAGCCCCTGGGAGGTATATTTTCGGAATAACATTTTTAAAACTATTATCGGTTTAATATCTTGAACTTCCTTTCTCTGTGTAAATTAATAGATTACATTTTTACTTTCTCTACTACGTACTACATAGTAAGTAGAGAAGGATATTATTCCACCCAAAAAAATCTACTTCGAGATTTCACCGCAAATACATTTTGACGCCCCCTGAATACATCAACAAAATTATCTTTAGGAAAAAATATGTGTGTATGAGAGTGTGTGAAAGAGAACAGTTTAACTCAAAAACGAAAAGTCGGATAAATGCCATTTAATTTCAGCACTCTCCAGGAATACAACACTAAGATTTTCAAGAATATCGCTCATCCCAACTACCCTTTAAATGTAACATTTCTAGATTTTTTGAAAAGAACAGCTCTAACAATTTTAATTAAAATACCATATATAAAAAATATTTATATGTAAAATGAAATGTATATTTTGAATTTTCTGGGAATAGCCTGTGAAGTCCTCTTCATTCGAAAAGAAATTTATACAGTCTTGCATAACTGGTAAACGTTAAGCGAAGACGAGAACATGCTACATAAAAAATGTAGATCTCCTTAAGATATCCGTTATTAATGGTCCTAACTGTTCAGTTCTTAGTCATTCTCTTCAAATCCTGTCAACATTCAGTTGTTTCTCGCGATGTCATGGAAACAGTATGGAATTTTAGGCCAGCATACAGGGTCCAGTTCTTAAACATTTGACTATCGCTGTTCTCTTTGTGCCCATAACGAAATGTGTAATGTAGCTATTTCTGCAAAGGTTTATTTCGATTATAATGAAGTGGATGGGAAAATAAACTTTCTTAAGTATAATTTCTATACTTATTAATAAGTGATAGAGCATATGTGAATGTAACACACCTGATTTTATTAAATGTTAAGAATATTAAACTAAATTTAATATTATGAATACGCATAAACACCACTTTGCTTTTAGGTTCAGTTAAGAGTACTATGTAACAGCCACCTTGTAGCCGTTGTAGCCGTGAGGGAACGGCGGGGATAAGGCGGGGATTCACCGATTTGACGATATCTTTGTTGCGTTGCGTGTAAGCTGCAATCACTGTCGGCAAGTTTCAAGACTGACTTGGAAATATCGTAATTGTAATTCAGATATGAAGACAAAATGAATAAAATAAAATCATATTCATAAAATTGTACTTACTAACAAAACACACAAAATATGCATTAAATTTTCGGAAATGTAATAATTAACTCACCAAAATGAGTAAACTTTCTGGCAGCAAAGAAAAAATATGCACTTGTATTAATATCCTATTCCTAATTATAACACTATTAGTCAGTCTCCTGTGTAGAACAACGTTAATGTTAAAATGTTTGTACTCCAACACAAACTTTCATAACGTGATAGAACGAAACAGCATCGTGGCAAATGAAAGCATGCTCATTATAATGAAGTTTTCATTTGGGTGTGAGAGGAACTTTAACATTTCAACGGCCGAATTACATCCCCTGGTGAGACGCAATTTTGCCTTTAAAAATCCTCTCCTCTCTTTGTCTGAACTGCTTGGCAAGCATTCTGTAATGACGTTTGAGTTTCGCTTACTCACAGAACAACACATAAAAACTGCTTTGATTCGTTGAAGGCACAGAAGAGCTGAATATTCCTGTTGACACAAAAATTGTTCTCATGTTACCACTGAAAAAAAAGTCTGATGTGATACATACACATGGCCTTCTCTATCCTCTATCTTGATTAGTGGATATACGATCTAGTTTTACTAAAGCTTATTTTTCTATCTACTTTATTTTAATCTAAATAAACCTTGCAGAAATTTCTACACTACACATTTCGTTATAGATACAAACGCTATATGCTCAGCTTAAAATTTCATACTGTTTCCATGCAATCAACAGAAACTGAATGTTGAAAGGACTTTAAGAGAATGATCAAGAAATGAACATTTCGAACCTTTAATATTTCAGCAACGGCTTATGTCACAAAAAATCGTTTGTTTTAAAGATATATACATTTCTTGTGCAGTACATTTTCTTGTATTGCTTAACTTTTACAACTTATGTAACATTATACAAAATTTCTTCAAAATAAAGTGGACTTCACAGGCAATTTCCAGAGAATTCAGTTTACACATTTTATTTGTAATGTAAATATATTTAATACATGATATTTTAAACAAAATCGTTAGTAATTTTTTACAAAATCAAACATTTTGAAAAATCTTCCATGTAAAGCGTAGTCAGGGGTAGGAGGATTTTCTTGAAAATCTTCGTGTCGCATCTTTGGAAGGCATTTAACCTAAATATCAAGTTTGATATTTATCCGACATTTTCTTTTTAGTTATGCTGTTCACAGGCAGACACACACACACGCGCGCGCGGAACTTTTTCTAAAAATGTTTTTTTTAGTTTCAGGGGGCTTCAAAACATGTATTTCCGGTGAAATCTCAACATCAAATTTTTGGTGGAATAAATACTTCCCCTACTTAATATACGCAGTAGTGAAGGTAAAAACTTGGTGTGTTGTATTCACATGACTTTCTCTACTCTTCTACAAAGTACTCTTACAAAAGCATATTCTTCTATGTATTTCTAGTTAATCCGGATAAACTTTCATTATGCATTTACACATTCTTTGTAGGTACAGAATTGGGCAGATAAAACCGGCCGTGTTATCATATTCATTTGAAACAAACTTCAAATGGAATAAATGAATGCGTCCTGAAAAATCGAGTTTTATTTATGGACACTGTTAAGCTGCTGCGGTTCTTAGCGTCCCATTCTATATTGGGTGTGAAAGACCGGTAATTTTTCTCAGAGCCCTCTTTGTCAGACTTGAGGTTCTTTTACGAGGCGTAAATATACAACCGGCTTTACTTGCCTTCCCAAGGAAGCCATGCTAAGCATTTTTACGCCCGAAAAAATCCATCGCCCTCCGCCGAGTTTGAACCCGCGATCTCGGGAACTAGAAGCTAGCATGGTAACCGCTACACCACGAGGCACGACGAATGTGTCCTGTATTTACCTTGATAATATTTTGGAAGAACTCTCCAGACACTTCTGTGCACGTCTTAACAGGTTCTTAAAAACATGGGTGATGCTGCGGATGTAATTCCTGATATTATCCTTCAGTTCATCATTGGAATATAGATTCTGTTGGTACACTTTCCCCTTCAAATACCTCCATAACTGAAAGTCGCATGTCGACAAGGCTGGTGACCGCGAGGGCCTTTGCTCACAGTCCTCTCTTCAGTGAACATCTGATGAATATGGGTAAGTAACCTTTCAGATGTGTGACATGGTGGTCCATCCTGTGGAAAGAAGCAATAATTACGCTCCTCTTCTGCTAGTTTGGGATAAATTTCATCCAAAAAGGTCAAGTAGACTGTGTTGACTGTGGTATTGAAGAATAGCGGGCCCATAATGCGTTTCGTAGTCATAGCGCACCACACACTGACCTTTTGGTCGTGTAGAAGCTGCTCGAAAAATAGGTTAGGATTTTGTGTCGCCCAGTACCTACTGTTTTGGGAGTTTACATATCCCGATAGATGAAACCTGAAGAAGTTATTGTATTGTAGGAGTTGTATTGTATTTCGACTTTGGGGAGCCGAACTTGAAGTAGTTGCAACCGCACGCATGGTAAAATGTTTCCGGTAGCCTTCGCCCCAAATGTACTTTCCGGTGACCTTTGCCCCAAATGTTTAAAGAATATTAACTTTGTAATTTTGACTGTTTCTTTAAATATTATATATTTATGTTTGCCTCGGCTGCGTCAGTATTTATTTTTAGAGACATGAATGTCTTAGCAGAGAGTGGTGCAACTTAAGAATGTAGGCTTACACAGATTATAATTTTACTTCACTTCTTTTATTAATGCTTGACACGATTTAAGTAACACTTCACTGATATAGAGAGAGAGCTGTGAGATTTTTTATTAATTACTTGCACTTTTTAACACGTAAACTATATTTGTCTCACAACAATACATATTAAACTTTTCGAGGACGTATCTCGTGTCCGGTTAGGAAAGCTATCTACAGGCAACTGACTTCTGAATTCGAAAATTTTGCTCCATTTTAGTTTCTGATTGGCTAATGCTAGTCCAATAGAATACCTTCATTTAACTAAAGCTTTTTCTGGTTGTAGGTTACCTCATTGTTAGCAATTGTTAACCTATTATTCTCACAGCTCCTACATTATTAAATTACGTAATACATTCACATAACATTATTACAATGTATACAATAATATAGACATTAATAAAATGACTGTTACATGCATTTTATATATTATATTATACACATATTACTTTAAGGTGACCTATTATATTTTATATTATATAATTTGACTGAAATCATTTAAGTGTTAAAAATACTGCCTCAAACCAAGCCTCATCACTCATGCTAAACATCAGCGGGTCCATATTACCAATTGTAACCATGCTCAACAACCAGTGGCAGAAATTTACACGTTTATCCCTATCGGGATCCTTCAGTTGTAGTACAGCTGTCACTCGGTACGGTTTTAATGTCAAAGACTCCGCAAGTTCTCCTACTCGCATGAACCTCGTGGCAGATTTTCGAGGATTCGTCACGATTTCATAATTCGCGCCATAAAATGAGGTGCCCGGACAGAAGGCGTTCTGTTCCTTGTTGCATTTCTAATGGATTCTGCCGTATGGCATTTTTGCACCAAATCTTGAATGCTGCTTTTCGCTGGTACTGGGCGAAGCGGTTATTGTCTTTCAATAATTGTCGTGGTTCCTTGATAGAACTGGTTTGTATGTACGCCTCTACAATGAATATTCTCTCTACTATTGAATAAATCATGTTATTAACTGCACAAAACCACTCCTTACAGCAGCAAACACAACGGTTTATAAATCATCCACCATGAAACTAAACATGCTGAAGAAAGGATAGCCAACATAATTTCCTTCCAAACCATATAAAATGATTTAGGGCGGATTTTATCAGCACAACCCTGTGTAAGAAGAATACAGTAAGCTAAAACGAGTCAGATTTTTAAAAAGAGTGTCCCATGTATATCCGTGCTCTTTGCATGACCACGAGAAAAAATAAATCTGATGTGTTACACTCACATGACTTTCTCTACTCTTGTACAAACTATTTTTACAAACGCTTATTCTCCATCTACTTCATGTTAATCGAGATAAACATTTGCAGACTCTATCTTATTGCTAATTTTCTTGTAGATGTAAGGGGAATATACATTTACAAGGACAATGTAGAAATACAGTAGCCTTTAAGCACATACGTATCTCTTAATAGCTGGTTGCTAGGTGCAGCACCATTCCCTTTGCCACAGATTAATACTCTTTGCATATCCAAGACAAAAAAATAAATACCGAATTACCATTTGAGAAAAGGTATAAGTATTGAAAAATTTAAGGGAATAACAAACAATATCTCGAAAATGGTTCACTCAACAAAAAAATGTATATGACATAAATTGTGTATTTTAACCCGATCTACATTTTTTGTGTAGTAAAATTTTGTCTATCTCTTATGGTTTACCAGTTATGCAAAAGTCGTTCACAATGAAGAATACTTTTGGAGACATTACCAGAAAATTCAAGATATACATTTTATTTGTCATAAAAATATCTTAAACATGTGATATTTTAATCAAAATCGTTAGACCCATTTTTTTAGAACATTAAAATTTTCGAAAAATGTTCCATGTAAAGGGTAATATGGGGTGGGGGCATTTTCTTGAAAATCTTCGTGTCGCATCTCTGGAAGATACTGAACCTAAATACCAAGTTTGGTGTTTATCCGACTGTTCGTTTCTGAGTTTTGCTGTTCAGAGACACACACAAGCACATGTTTCCAAAAATGCTTTTTACTTTCTCTACTACGTATAGTAAGTAGGGGAAGTATTGCATTCCACCCAAAAATTCGATACCGAGATTTCACCGGAAATACATGTTTTGAGACCTCATGAATCCAAAAAAAGCATTTTTGGAAACATGTCCGTGTGTGTGTCTGTGTGTGTGTCTGTGTGTCTGTGTGTGTGTCTGTGTGTGTGTGTGTCTGTGAACAGCATAACTCAAAAACTAACAGTCGGATAAACACCAAACTTGGTATTTACGTTCAGTATCTTCCAGAAATGCGACACGAAGATTTTCAAGAAAATCCCCCCACCCCAGACTACCCTTTACATGGAACATTTTTCGAAAATTTTAATTTTCTCAAAAATGGCTCTAACGATTTTGATGAAAATATCATATGTTTAAGATAATGTCATGAGAAATGAAATGTATATCTCGACATTTCTGGGAATGTCTCCAAAAGTATTCTTCATTATGAACGACTTTTGCATAACTGGTAAACCATAAGAGATAGACAAAATTTTACTACACAAAAAATGTAGATCGCGTTAAAATACACAACTTATATCATATACATTTTTTTTGTTGAGTGAACCGTTTTCGAGATATTGCTTGTTATTTCCTTAAATTTTCCAATACTTATACTTTTTCTCAAATTCGTTATTCATTTTTTTATGTCCTGGACATGCAAAGAGAATGGAATGCGCCACATAGCAACCAGCGATAAAATATTTGACTATCTCTTAAAAGCTACCATATTCCCCTTGCATCTACATGAATATTACCAATAAGATTGACATCTCGATATCTCGATTAATATGAAGCATATGGAGAATAGGCGTTTGTAAAAATAGATTGTACAAGAGTAGAGAAAGTCATGTGAGTGTAACACATCAGATTTTTTTTATTCAGGGGCTCTCAAAAAATGTATTTCCGGTGAAATCTCGGTATCGAATTTTTGAGTGGAATACAATACTTCCCCTACTTACTATACGTAGTAGAGAAAGTAATAAGGTTTAGTAAGAATAGTTTGTATACCCAGTAATAAACGATAGAGGGTAGAGAAACTCATGTGCGTCTATGGCATCAGATTGTTTCAATTGACATACCTATAGTATTGACGGATTTCAGATATAGTCAAAATTTTTCGTTGGCAAATGGTCGTCTGGTCTATTCATGAAGAAGTGATAACACTTCTGAATCCGTTTGTATAAACTGTATTACCTAAGCGAAATGTTTCATTTGTTTTCAAGATTTAGTGGAAAGTCTGATTTATGCACGGTTCGCTTTGCGTCTAAATGTTAGTTCTACACGGGAAAATATTAATTGTTGATTTGGAGAGAATCATTGTGGGTAACGTCCAGAAGTAACAAATGTGTCTGAACATTGGGGGTGCTATTTATAACGTGGCTAACGGCCTGACTTTGCACGGGTAGCTTTACTGGAGAGTTAATCAATTTCTTTCTCCTTCCCCGCACACTTTTAGAAACTATCCTGAAATAATCTTAATTTTATGATGACTCCCCTTTCCCTTTAACTTTAACACAGTAACTCTAATGTATTCTACAATGCTTTTCTTTCACATCGTGGCCAGCGCACGGCAGCTCGCCATGCGGCCCCCGCAGCTCGTACTCCCGGCGAAATTGTAATATCTCCGCAACGGCCTCCCGTTCTCATATTACAGTTACTATTACAACGCTAATAAGCAGAATACTTTATATAAGAGATTTTGGAAATGTTATACTTCTCTATACGCATATTTCTGGCATCTTCCCAGGAATTCTTATTCACATTAAAGAAATCAATTTGCAAAATTCAGTGAATTTCTCGCTTGATATTTTCTCTTAGTTTTTACGTATGGGACTTGTTGTACACACCTTTTTACTTTCTCTACTACGTAAAGTAAGGGAAGTATTGTATTCCACCCAAAAATTCGATACCGAGATTACACTGGAAATACATGTTTTGAGGTACCCTAAATCCAAATAAAGCCTTTTTGAAAACATGTCTGTTGTGCGTGTGTGAACAGCATAACTCAAAAAGGAAATATCGGATAAATACCAAACTTGATACTTTAGTTTAGTATCTTCAAGTATGCGACACGAAGATTTCCAATAAAATCCTCGCACCAGACAACCTTTTACATGGAACATTTTTCGAAACTTTTTACTTTCTCAAAAATGCCTGTAAACAATTTCGATTAAAATATCACATGTTTAGGATATTGAAAATGAAATGTATATCCTGAATTTTCTGGAAATGTCCCCAAAAGCCCTCTTCCTTCTGAATAGCTTCGCATATCTGGCAAACCGTAAGGGATAGACAAAATTTTAATACACAAAAAATGTGGATCTCGTTAAAGAACACAATTTATGTCATAATATACTTTTTTTTGTCGAGTAAACCATTTCGGAGATATTCCTTGTTATTTGTTTCAATTTTCCAATACTTTATACTTTTGCTGAAGTGGGAATTAGTTATTCGTTTATTTTTTTTTATGTCCTGGACATACAAAGAGAATGGAACGCTCCACATAGCAACCAGCTCTTAAAAGATTTGACTATCGCTTAAAGCCTACCATATTCCCCTTGCATCTACAAGAAAATTAACAATAATATAGTTTCTCCAAACGTTTATCTCGATTAACATGAAGAATAAGCGTTTGTAAAAATAGTTTGTACAAGAGTAGAAATAGTTATGTGAGCGCAAAAAATCAGAATTTTATATTTTCTTTTTCAAGTTACCCTATAGATGAAAATTACCTTGAAGAAGTTGTTGTTGATGCTACGTATGGAAAGTCAGTTCGAGATGATGTATTATTACGTTATTTGCACCACGCTTTGAGCGTCAATTTGAAGTTATTTTGTTGTAGGAGTTGTATTATAGTTCAACTGTTGGGGAGCCGAACTTGTAGTAGTTGCAGCCGCACGTATAGTAAACAGTTTCCGGTAGCGTTCGCCCGAAATGTACTTTCAGCTGGCCTTTGCCCCAACTTTAAAAAAATTTCTTTGTAATTAAACTGTTTCTTTAAATATTTAATATTTATGTTTGCCTCGGCTGCGTCAGTACTTATTTTAGACATGGATATCTTGGCAGGGCGTGATACGACTAAGAATGTAGGCTTACACAGATTATAATTTTACTTCACTCCTTTTATTAATACTTGATACGATTTAAATAACACTTCACTGATATAGAGAGCTGTGAGATTCTTTTTATGAATTACTTGCACTTTTTAACACGTAAACTTATTTTTCGTCTCACACGAATACATACTATATTTCTTGAGGACACTTTTTGCGTCTGGTTAGTAACGCTGTCTGCAGGCAATTGACTTCTAGATTTGTAAATTTTGCTATATTTCAGTTTCTGATTGGCTAATACTAATCCAATAGAATACCTTTATTTAACTAAAGCCTTTTCTGGTTAATGATTGGCTATTTTATAAACTGTCACTAAAATTACATTATTGTTACTCCAAGAATCACAAGTAGTACTGTTAAATTTCTTACTCATTATTCACTCAAGATTTCCTCATTTTTACTTCATTGTTAACAACTTTTAACTTATTATTCTCACAGCTCCTACATTATTAAATTACGTAATATATTCACATGACATTATTACACATGGATACAATAATATAAGCATATGCAATGAATGTTGCATAAATTTTACAAATTATTGCATACACGTATTGCTTTAAGGCGGGCTGTTATTGAATTTATATATTATATAATTAAACTGAAATTATTTAATTGTTTAAAATACTGCCTCAACCTGCAGCTAATCATGGAATTGCGAGGGTCTTAATTCTGTACTAATTGCACTATCTTCAAACACTTCTTTCTTATTCTTCTAGTTCACGTTTTAGGCTTCAACCTATTCCGTCTCCAAATTGCCGATATCATCGTTTCTTTGGTCTACCTGGAAAAACTTTTGTGATCTATATTTAATGACTCGTCAGTTGTATGCGCGGTGGCAAGGTCTTGTTGGAAAAATCCAGACTGACATTTAACGTCAGCTGTTCAAAAAATGGTGAGAGTAAGTCATTCCTGTACCTCTGTGAACTTATTTGTTCAAAAAAGTACAGATCCTATTTTTCTGTATGCATTTACTTCACGCTACTTTTTGTGTCATGCAAGGGAAACTCGTGCGTAAAACCTGGTTTTTCTGTGTTCCAATATGTATTATCTTGCAATGAAACAGTCATGTAAATGAAACCATGAATATTAATATTACCATTTTATAAAATGCAATTACAGAAATTTACACGACTCCAATGATTACAATTGAGAAATTTCCCTACAAATTAGTCTTAAAAACGCTTATTTTTCTAATTCATGTTAAATGTTTACAGAAACTATTAATTACAACTTTCATTGTAGATACAAAAGCGATACCGAAGACTGAAATGATAGTCAAATGCTTAAAGGGCAGGTCGCTATATTTCATGCTCTTTGCACAACCACAAGAAGAAAATAATCTGATGTGTTACACTCATATGACTTTCTCTACTCTTGTACAAACTATTTTTACAAACGCTTATTCTCCATATGCTTCATGTTAATCGAGATTTAATCTTATTGCTAATTTTCTTGCAGGTACAAGAGGAATATGGTAGGCTTTAAGCGATAGTCAAATCTTTAAGAGCTGGTTACTATGTGGAGCATTCCGTTCTCAAAAAATGAATAACGAATTCCCATTTGAGAAAAAGTACAAGTATTAGAAAATTTAAAGGAATAACAAGCAATATCTCGAAAATGGTTCACTCAACAACAAAAATGTATATGATATAAATTGTGTATTTTAACGCGATCTACATCTTTTGTGCAGTAAAATTTTGTCTATCTGTTATGGTATACCAGTTATGCAAAAGTCGTTCACAATGAAGAATACTTTTGGAGACATTCCCAGAAAATTCGAGATATACATTTCATTTATCATGAAAATATCTTAAACATATGATATTTTAATCAAAATCGTTAGCCATTTTTGAGAAAATTAAATTTTTCGAAAAATGTTCCATGTCAACGGTAATCTGGAGTGAGGGGATCTTCTTGAAAACCTTCGTGTCGCATCTCTGGAAGATACTGAACCTAAATACCAAGTTTGGTGTTTATCTGACTGTTCGTTTCTGAGTTATGCTGTTCACAGACACACACACACACGGACATGTTTCCAAAAATACTTTTTTGGATTCAGGGAGTCTCAAAACATATATTTCCGGTGATATCTCGGTATCGAATTTTTGGGTGGAATACAATACTTGCCCTACTTACTATACGTAGTAGAGAAAGTAAAAAAACAAATAGGAATTACCACTTGTTATCTCAAAAGAATTTGAGAATGCCTTGTGGTTTACTGGGGAAAATGCGAGTCATTTGGGGAATTTAAGTCGTACCGGCAGTGGCATAGAAAGCCGAAGGTCCATGGTTCAAATCCCGGCTATGGCTCTAAATTTTTCTGATTCTATCTTTCGAAGGATTAAATACATTTACAAACATTTTGGAGAGGTAAGTTGTTATAAACAATAAGAAATTGCAGAAATTAAACAGGGCAGGTGACTGGTATGCGTGCTCCTGTATTAGCAACATTATTGCATGCAACTGTACATTCATGTTTTAGAAGAATTTCCTGGAATTTTTTATTCTATTTTATTTTACGTCGTTTTAACTTCTTGGTCATATCTCGACGGATCTGTTGGTGGATAACTCTTAGAACGATATGTGATGGACTGTTAGTCTTCTAGGTCTCATTCCTGTAACCACCCGCTACCGAATCTTCTTTTTCGTGCCGTGCAGACAGCATTAGTGTGCCGTCCAGTCCATCCGCCGCCCTCACACAGAAAGGTCGACAGTTAGCATTATAGGTCTCATCCTTGTAACCCCTGCTTTATTGCCGTGCAGATGGCACTAGGGTGCCGTCCAGTCCAACCGCCGCCCTCACACAGAAAGGTGGACAGTTAGCATTATAGGTCTCACCCTTGTAACCCCTGCTTTATGCCGTGCAGATGGCACTAGGGTGCCTTCCAGTCCAACCACCGCCCTCACACGGAAAGGTGGACAGTTAGCATTATAGGTCTCATCCTTGTAACCCCTGCTTTATGCCGTGCAGATGGCACTAGGGTGCCGCCCAGTCCAACCGCCGCCCCCACAGAGAAAGGCGACTAGCCTTCTACGTCTCATTCCTGGAAATGCCATCTTGCCCACAGACACCCCCAGCGCATGGCAGCCGGATCTTCTACTTCATGCCGTGCAGATGGCGTTCGGGGGCCGTCCAGTCTAGCTGCTTATATTTTCTGTAGATAGCATTCGCTATTACCACTTATTTTTCATTTTACTATTGTTTTAGACTTAAGGTGGAACTTTGGGTCGTGGTATTAAATATCCAATCCGATATTTACCTTGTCGACTGAAGAAAACCACGAAAAAACCTCAGAGAGGTTGGTCAGCCCACCGGATTTGAACCCGGGACCTCCCTCCTGACCCATCCCGCTCGGTTTCCTGGAAATCTAACTGCTCATTAAGATTTTAAAGAGGCTATAATTAGCCGCTTTTACGGCGTGCAAGGATTTAAACAAAGGCAATAAATGTAAAACATTGCCCTATAGATTTAAGATGTATAATCCCGATGTCAATAGAAACACCTGCAGTGAAACGATATTTTCTCTCAGCGCATTTACGACGTTAACTAACGCAGTATTTTAGCTTTCCATTAGGATTAAGACGGTTTTATATCACAGATTGTGTATTATACCAAGGGTCGAACTCCTGCATTCTGCCACTGCATGTTTATAGCCAAAGAGTGAAGTAATTTAAGCAATGCATGGATCGGCAAGATAGCTCGCTTAAAAGCATCCCGCTAATGCGTTTTGTTTAACTTTGTTAACATATTTAGGGCCCCATTTTGCTTGTTAAGCTAAGTGTTGGAAAATATGCTTATACACCAGTGTTGCTAACGTAAGAGCGTTTCCGCTAAATAGTGCAGGTGAGAAAAAACATGTGATCTGACATGACCTTCTCTATCCTCTATTCTTACGAAAACTTATTTGTCTGTTTACTTAATTTTAATGAGATAAACATCTGCATAAACAGCTAAATTACACATTTCGTTATAGATAGAAAGAGAACAGCGAAGTCAAATGTTTAAGAACTGGACGCTGTATGCTGGCCTTAAAATTCCATACCGTTTCCATGATATCGCGAGAAACAACACTCAAATGACGTTTCGAACAATTCGAACCATTAATAACAGATATCTCGGAAATGGTTTAGGCCACAAAAAAAAGTTATTTGAAATAAACTGTGTGCTTTAAAGAGATCTACATTTTTTGTCTAGTACGTTTTCGTCCATCGTTTAACGTTTACCAGTTATACAAGATTATATAAAATTCCTTCCGGATGTAGAGAACTTCACAGGCTATTCCCAAAAAATACAAGATATACATTTTATTTGTCACGTAAACGTATTTAAAATGTGGTACTTTAATGAAAATTGTAAGAGAAATTTTGAGAACATAAAAAATTTCGAAAAAGCTTCAATATAAAGGGTCGTTTGGTTTGGAGGGATTTTCTTGAAAACGTTCGTGTCACGCCTTTGGGAGATTCTGAACTTAAATACCAATTTTGGTGTCTATCCGTCACTTTTTTACTTTCTCTACTACGTATAGTAATTAGGGGAAGTATTGTATTCCACCCAAAAATTCGATACCGAGATTCCACCGGAAATACATGTTTTGAGACCCCCTGAATCCAAAAAAAGCATTTTTGGAAACATGTCCGTGTGTGTGTCTGTGTGTCTGTGAACAGCATAACTCAGAAACGAACAGTCGGATAAACACCAAACTTGGTATTTAGGTTCACTATTTTCCAGGGATGCGACACGAAGGTTTTCAACAAAATCCCCCCACCCCAGGATACCCTTTACATGGAAGATTTTTCGAAAAATTTAATTTTCTCAAAAATGGCTCTAACGATTTTGATTAAAATATCACAGGTTTAATATATTGTCATGACAAATAAAACGTATATCTTGAATTTTCTGGGAATGTCTCCAAAAGTGTTCTTCATTGTGAACGACATTTGCATAACCGGTAAACCATAAGACATAGAGAAAATTTTACTACACAAAAAATATAGATCGCGTTAAAATACATAATTCATGTCATATACATTTTTTTTGTTGAGTGAACCATTTTCGAGATATTGCTTGTTATTCTCTTATATTTTTCAATACTTATTTTCTTAAATGGGAATTCGTTATTCATTTTTTGTCTTTGATATGCAAAGAGTATTAATCTGTGGCAAAGGAAGTGGTGCTGCACCTAGCAACCAGCTATTAAGAGATATGTATGTGCTTAAAGGCTACTGTATTTCCAAATTGCCCTTTAAATATATTATCCCCTTACATCTACAAGAAAATTAGCAATAAGATAGAGTCTGCAAATGTTTATCTCGATTAACATGAAGTAGATGGAGAATAAGCGTTTGTAAAAATAGTTTGTACAAGAGAAGAGAAAGTCATGTGAGTGTAACACATCAGATTTTTACTTTCTCTACTACGTATATTAAGTAGGGGAAGTATTGTATTCGGCCCAAAAATTCGTTACCGAGATTTCACCGGAAATATATGTTTTGAGAACCCCTGAATCCAAATAAAGCATTTTTGAAAACATCCGTGTGTGTGTGTGTGTGTGTGTGTGTGTGTGTGTCTGTGAACAGCATAACTCAGAAACGAACAGTCGGATAAACACTAAACTTAGTATTTAGGTTCAGTATCTTCCAGAGATGCGACACGAAGGTTTTCAAGAAAATCCCCCCACCCCAGATTACCCTTTACATGGAACATTTTTCGAAAATTTTAAATTTCTCAAAAATGGCTCTAACTATTTTGATTAAAATATCATATGTTTAAGATATTTCCATGACAAATAAAATGTATATCTTGAATTTTCTGGGAATTTCTCCAAAAGTATTCTTCATTGTGAACGACTTTTGCATAACTGGTAAACCATAAGAGATAGACAAAGTTTTACTGCACACTAAATGTGGATCGCGTTAAAATACACAATTTATGTCATATACATTTATGTTGTTGAGTGAACCATTTTTGGGATATTGCTTGTTATTCCCTTAAATTTTTCAATACTTATTTTCTCAAATGGGAATTCGTTATTCATTTTTTGTCTTGTATATGCAAAGAGTATTAATCTGTGGCAAAGGGAATGACACTGCACCTAGCAACCAGCTATTAAGAGATATTTATGCACTTAAAGGCTACTGTATTTCTATATTGCTGTTGTAAATATATATTCCCCTTACATCTTCAAGAAAATTAGCAATAACATAGAGTCTCCAAATGTTTATCTCGATGAACATGAAGTAGATGGAGAATAAGCGTTTGTAAAAATAGTTTGTACAAGAGTAGAGAAAGTCATGTGAGTGTAACACATCAGATTTTTATTTCGCGATGTCATGGAAACTGTATGGAAATTTAAGGCTAGCATATAGCGTCCGTTCTTAAACAATTGACTATCGCTGTTCCCTTTGTATCTATAACGATATGTGTGATGAAGCGTTTCCGGAAAGGTTTATCGCGATTAAAATGAAGTAGATAGGAAAATAATCTAAGCTAATAAGCGTTAGGGGTTCGAGATATTCATGTATAGGTAATACCGAAAACAAATTCTGGTGGTCATGCTTTGTATATGAAATTTCAAATGCATCATATAGTGATACGCTCTTTAAAATCTGACTCCTGGTCGCGTTGGCTTGGCGGGGAGTGAACTTGCGGATTCGGCAGCTAAGGCGGCAACCACAGAACCCAGTGTTACAATACCTCGGGTAACATCGGAAGACTTTAGGCTTGTTGTGCGGAGAGCGCGAGGAGTGGTTGGCTCTTCGCGGAAACAAGCTTAGAGTAGTGAAGCACATTCCGATAAACTGGGTAACTTCACGAGTATCTCGTCGCGAGGAGGTGATTTTGACTCGGTTACGTACTTTTCACTGTAATTTTACGCAGAGTTATCTTTTTAAGAGCGACCCTGCTCCTATTTGTCCGCTTTGTGGCGTAGGTCTTTCGGTCCGCCACGTGTTGCTAGAGTGTATTGCTCTAGCACATCTTCGGGACTCTCTGCAGCTGCCGGACAGTCTTGCAGAGGTCTTAGCGGATGATAAGCAAGCGGTTCATAGGATTTTTAATTTTGTTTCTAAAGTAAATTTCCAAATTCTGACTTAACATCTTAACATAAAGTGTTTAATACTCATCGGTTTAGTTCTATATATCTATATTTATATATGGCTTGTGATATATTTCTATATTGATGTTTATCTCTGGCTTTTGCTTAAAATTTTATTTATTTATTATTCATGTATTTTAATTTTTTTTATTCAGCTTTATCTCTGACCTTTGCCATGATCTGTTACAGAAGGGCGCTAATGACCTAGAAGTTGAGCGCCCTTAAACAAAACCAACCAACCAACAAAATGTATAAATTTCTAATGAAACCTTATATGGAATAACAAGAAACAGATAAAACAACAAAATTATAGAAGAGTGAATAGAGATTGTCGTTGAGTGCAACCCATAACATTTATTAATAAAAGACTATTGATTTAACTGTTTCCTCGTGTAAGCGATGCCGAAACAACCGCAGCCTAACAGGAAATAGTTTGCACTTTGTTGCTTACAATATACATAGTCACGTAGAGTGCGGAAGGATACATATCGGATTCCGGTCACGTTTAACGGACAAAGGAAGTGAAATGCCACGAGCACGTGTAAAGACTTAGTTAATTCCTAAATGAGACACGTGGTCTTGCTTGTCGTTACTAATCCGGGCCTTGGGGATTACAAACATAAACTCTGACACTCGTACTCCAACCGGAAGTGCGTACCCGCCATCTGCAGGGGTTTAGTTAATTGTCAGATAATGTCACGAGGGGAAAGAAGATCGCAGATGGAGTCCTGTTGAGTTCGAAAAGGCTAGCACAAAATAAAACAGATGGATATAGCCCCCCATAGGAAGTAGCATTCCAACCAAAAATTCGTTATCGAGGTTTTCACCGGAAATACAGTGCTTTTCTTCGCATTGTGGCCGCTTGCGCGCCAGCCGCCGCAGCTTAGACTCCCGCCAAACAGTTATAATATTAATTAGATTGTTCTTGGAGTTTATTTATTTATTTAGCTCCACATATGGACGTATATTTGAAGTTATTGATAATTACGTAATATGCTGTTACTATGAGAAGCCGATTTGAAGATGTCTTTTTGTTGTTACGCTCCAAGTTTAAAAAAATGTTAACTTTGTTATTAAACTGCTTCTATAGATAGCATTTATGTTTATATTTGCCTCGGCTGCGTCAGTATTGTTTTAGAGACACGTTTCTCTTAATCAGGGCGTGGTGCGACAAGAATGTAGGCTTACACAGATTATAAGTTTTAATTCACTTCTTTTTATTAATCCTTGACACAAATTAAATAGCACTACACTGATATCAAGAGCTGTGAGAACCTTTAATTTAATGCTTGTACTTTTTATAGCGTATACTTAATTTTCGTTTCACACGAATGCGTAATATTTCTTTAGAGAACACATCTTCCATCCGGTCACTACCAAGGTCTGCAGGCAACTGAACATATTTCAACCGTTTAAAACCCGTAAGCTTCTGTATTTCAAGTCTCTGATTGGCTAATCCTAGTCCAATAGAATATCTGCATTTAATTAAAGCTTTTTCTGGCTGTTGATTGGCTACTTTTAAACAGTCACAACATTTACATTATCGTTACTCTAATCATGACCAGTAACATTTAAACTCCCAAACTCATTATTGCCTCAAGGTTACTTTATTGTTAGCAACTTTAAACTTATTATTCTCTTAAATTATTAAAATACTAATATATTCACATAGCATTATTAAACATCTTTACAATAATATAAGCATATGCAATGATTGTTACATACGAGGGCTGATCAACAAAGACTGCGACTGATTTTTTCCTGTAGCTTCCGTGATAGTTTCGTATCTGTAACATAAATATTTGAAAAGAGCGGAATTTTATGTATAATGTTGGTAGGCGGCAGCACTCTCGTATTGGTAGGTTGGTAGTAATGCTCTATTTTGTAGACCCTACGTGCATTTCGCATACAAGACAATGGAGGTGATGCATTTTTTAAATCGATTATCACCGGTGATGAGTCATGGCTGCATCATTATGATCCTGAAGGAAAATAAGCCAGCACAGTGTGGAAATCGCCAGGTTCTCCAACACCAAAAAAGGCAATATTTGTTCCATCTGCAGGGAAAGTGATGGTGATCACATTTTTTGACTGTAATGGAATGATTTACCAGCATGCAGTTCCCCCTCACACTACTGTTACAGCAGCATACTACACGTCAGTATTGGCTACACTGAGGAAGCACATTGCAAAGAAACGACCAGAACTTTCTCGGACTGGGTGGCGACTTCATCATGACAATGCACGGCCTCACGTCGCAAATCAAGTCATGCAGTTTCTGGCTCGATTCAACATTACCTGTGTATCACATCCAACTTATAGCCCCGATCTTGCACCCTGTGACTTTTTCTTATTCCCATTACTAAAGGCAAAGCTTAGGGGTATTCGATTTGAGAACTCTGAAGCAGTGCTCAAGAAAAGTGAGGCGATTCTCAAGGACCTGACAAAGAATGGTCTGCAGCACGTGTTCAAGGACTTGTAGATACGCTATAAAAAGTGCATTGAAGTAGGAGGGGACTACTTTGAAAAAGATCATGTAAACACTGAATTGGAGTAATAAACATCTGTGAAAAAAATCAGTCTCAGTCTTTGTTGATCGTACATTTTAAAATATGCAATGACTGTTACAATAATTTTTTTTAAAAATTATTACATACATATTGCTTCAAGGCGGGCTGTTATTGAATTTACATATTATATAATTCAATTGAAATTATTCAAGTGTTACAAATTCTGCCTCAAATATCCCCGCAACCGCCTCACGTTCTCAGAGTTTCAATTATAATGATAATAAGCACAATATATCTTATCGTAAGAGATGTTGAAAATGTACTCTGCACACATCCCTGGCATCTTCTCAGGAAATGTGCATTCGCCTCGAGAGCCAATATCGGAAAATGAATGAATTTCTCATTGATGTTTTCTTTCACGTGGTTTTCAGAGTTGGCTACATTTCTGTAATTTTGCTAAATGATGAAGTAATTGACCCACGCTTAATATTCCTCTCCGACAATGCATGGTTCCATTTTTATGGACTACGTATAGAAAGTAGGGGAAGTATTGTATTCCACCCAAAAGATTCGATACCGAGATTTCACCGGAAATCCATAAAAAGCATTTTGGAAACATGTCCGTAGTCGGATAAACACCAAACTTGGTATTTAGGTTCAGTATCTTCCTGAGATGCGACAGGAAAGTTTTCAAGAAAATTCCCCACCTCAGATTACCCTTTACATGGAACATTTTTCAAAAATGGCTCTAACGATTTTTATTAAAATATCATATGTTTAAGATATTTTCATGACAAACGAAATGTATATCTCGAATTTTCTGGGAATGTCTCCAAAAGTATTCTTCATTGTGAACGACTTTTGCACAACTGGTAAACCATAAGAGATAGACAAAAGTTTACTACATAAAAAATGTAGATCGCGTTAGAATACACAATTTATGTCATATACATTTTTTTGTTGAGTGAACCATTTTCGAGATATTGCTTGTTATTCGCTTAAATTTTTCAATACTTATACTTTTTCTCAAATTTGTTATTCATTTTTTTTGTCCTGGTAATACAAAGAGAATGGAATACTCCACATAGCAACCAGCGTTAAAATATTTGACTATCGCTTAAAGCCTACCATATTCCCCTTGCATCTACAAGAAAATTTGCAATAAGATTAACATGAAGCATATGGAGAATAGGCGTTTGTAAAAATAGTTTGTACAAGAGTAGAGAAAGCCATGTGAGTGTAACACATCAGAGTTTTTTGAACAAACATTAAATGCACAGAGGTAGAGGAATATTCATTTTTATTTTCTTTAATACACATAGTAAGTAGGGGAAGTATTGCATTCCACCCAAAACTTCCATACCGAAATATCACCGGAAATACATGTTTGAGGTCTCTGGGTCCAAAATAGCAGTTTTAGAAAAAAATTCACGTGTATGTGTATGTGTCTGTGAACAGCATAACCCAAAATCGAGAAGTCGGATAAACACTAAACTTAGTATTTAGGTTCCGTATCTTTCAAAGATGCCACCCGAACACTTTCAAGAAAATTCCCCACCCCACACTACCCTAGACATAAAAGGTTTTGTTTTCTTAAAAATTGCTCTAACGATTTTGATTAAAATATCGTATGTTTAAGATATTTTCATGGTAAATGAAATGTATATCATGAATTTTCTGGGAATGTCTCTAAAAGTGCTCTTCATTCTGAATGACTTTAGCATAACTGTAAAACGGAAGAGAGAGACAAAGTTTTACTTCACAAGAAATGTAGATTGGTTAAAACACATAATTATGTCATGTACATTTTTTTGTCGAGTGAACAATTTCCCAGATATTCCTCGCTATTTTATGGATTTTTCTATGCCCTGGACACACAGAGAGAATGAAACGCTCCACTTAACAACCAGCTCTTAAAATATTTGACTATCGTTGCATCTACAAGAAAATTAGCAATAAGATTAACATCTCATATGTTTAAGATATTTTCATGACAAATGAAATGTATATCTTGAATTTTCTGGGTATGTCTCCAAAAGTATTCTTCATTGTGAACGACTTTTGCATAACTGGTAAACCATAAGAGATAGACAAAAGTTTACTACACAAAACATGTAGATCGCGTTAAAATACACAATTTATGTCATATATTTTTTTGGAGTGAACCATTTTCGAGATATTGCTTGTTATTCCCTTAAATGTTTCAATACTTATTTTCTCAAATGGGAATTCGTTATTCATTTTTTTGTCTTGGATATGCAAAGAGTATTAATCTGTGGCAAAGAGAATGGTGCTGCACATAGCAACCAGCTATTAAGAGATATGTCTGTGCTTATATTGCCCTTGCAATAACAAAACAAGGTGTACATAGTACACCTTAAGTGATAGTCAAATATTTTTAGAACCGGTCGCTATGTGTAAAATGTAATTCTCTTTGCATATCAAAAGATCGTTTCTGCAAATGTTTATCTCGATTAATATGAAATAGATGGAGAATAAGAGTTTGTAAAAATAGTTTGTACAAGAGTAGAGAAAGTCATATGAGTGTAACACATCAGATTTTTTTAAAATTCAGGAGCCTCAAAATGTGATTTCGAGTGATATCTGGATATCAAACTTTTGGAAGGCATACAGTACTTCCTTTACTTACTATAGTGCCTTCGTTTTATTCCATGACCGCAACCGCCTTTGTCGTTGGTTTGTCTTCGTGTTGTGAAGTGTTTCGACAATACGTGTGTAGTTTCCTTAGGAACGTTAGACCACGTAAATGCCTGCCAACAAATTCAATCATGAACAGCGTACTTTTATGTACGATACATACGTGAAAACTGAATCATGTAGACAGGCGTGTAGACAATTTCAACAGCAATTCCCTGGTTATCCTGTAGATACACCGTGAGATTTTTGGTTAATAAATTTAGAACAACAGGATCGTCAAATGCTATAAAATAAAGTTTATAGGAACAATCACCACACCATAGACGAAATTAAGAACAATATAGTAGCAGAAATTATTAACATTATGCGTGTGAATGGTAATTTCATTCGACGATGTCAAGAGTGTCTTCGCGCAGATAGACACCACTTTCAACAACATTTATAACAAGGTAAGTACTCATTACATATGTGTTACCAACACTCGTAAGCAATTCGGGAGTTACGGAACGGAAAACCCCGCAGTGTACTAGACTGTTTGTGGACATGCATTCGCGCTATCCGCGGCCTTGGCACAAAACGAAGGCAATGTATAAGTACGTAGTAGAGAAAGTAACAAGCTTTTGCTGTAATACATTATACATAGAAAAGAGTGAATGTAACATCAGGATTTCCTCTCTATTGCTTGTCTCAACCTTAAAAGACCGTATGGAGGTAAATGGGATATCCCTGTCTCTATCTAACGCATACATGTGGCTATTTGCTTCGTCGTTTTCTACTTTCGCCCCGTCGCCAAGTTGCTAATAAGTAATATAATGTTGTAAATATTCATTCGTTGTAAATTTCAACATTGAACACATTATCCTATGCAGAATATTATACTCTAACTGATTATATCATTTTAGAGCCTTTAAAGATTTTTGTGGGCACAAATTTCTAAAGAAAACTATTTTTTTCAGTAAGTCCGATGTTTACTATGTTATACTTATCTTTGAGTAACTAATAAACTAAAGGGTAGAATGCAACAATATTTGTTTAGCTACAATAAACCAGTGTGCTGATAACTACCCAATTTTAATTTTCTACCTTTAATAAGATGACTGATATAAGTTTTAAATTAAATATTTTCGGAATATTTTATACCTACGCAGTTGAAAATTCAGCCGGCGAGAAACTCTTTTGTTATCGGGTTTACAACGGGGACCAAGCGAGAGAAAATATTCAGAGGGTTGGAGACAGTTTTTCAAAGAAGCCTGTAACTTCTTGCATTCATTTCGTATGACAAACAAAGGCCATCCATATATTCAGCTAAAAGGCCAGCCACATGGCAGAAGTCAGTATAGGTTAACAACAGTTGAAAGGAAGTGTCTAGTTTATATTATAAAGTGTTGTGTAGGTTATTTATTTGACATTCTACGTAAATATTTATGGTTATGGAGGGAGAAGCTAGGAAGAGACGAAATGTTGATAAGGTTAAAAGAGTAATATGAATGTTCTAGATTAGCATTCAAGTAAAATAAGTGTTAGTAAGGCAGTAAAGGAAACAGCTAAAGGCTACCCAGGTGTTCAGAAACAGTGTATAGCATAAAAAGGAACAAACTAAATGACCTCCAAGAACCCATAAAAATACAAAGAAGGATGGGGGAAACAAAAACACGCTAGATTAACGCAAAGCTGAGTGTGATGCATTATTCATTCTTTGCTGTTTTAAAACATTCCACCCACGTTGAATGTAATTTTTCCAAGGGTAAACAGTGATGATATCGTACCAAATTATAGCTTTTAACATTTTATATGTCCATATTTCTTTGATATATATGTTTATGCCTGTAAAATCATATTTCGAGGAACTAAAAATACAGAAAGGATACAAAGTGTAGATGAGAATTAATATCTTACAATTGCCTTAAATAGCAATGCAGATATTTCCTATTTCGTGATGTATCGTTCACAAGATGACATTAAATTGATAGATCGATCGCAGTTGGGTGCCAAATTTGAAGCGTATGTAGAGTACGTGTGGCAACGGCGCGTAACCATTTAACCTGTACTGTCTTTTAAGCGTGATACCGATATAGATACTTCAGGATCAGGTTTGTCTTCCTAGCAAGCAGCAGGATTTTACCATGTGAGGTTGGCAACACTGGTCGGTACTTCAAGTAATCCCTCGGATATTCCCCATCACGCCCCAGGATTACTCCAACACCTGCCCTTCTTGGCCAAAACCTTTACGTCCTCAGTCGGTTTAACAGATCCCCGCTTTTGAGTCGCAGCTACGAGAGAGGATTTCCATTTTAATGCCAACGTACGACTGTTTAATTTCTGTATAAGAATGCTTAAAGTCACTAACAAAATACTATCGCGACGTCAGCTCCATAGCAACGCCAAGGAATGCGGAACAAATTAAAGTCTGGCGTTACCTGCTGATACAGAGTATGTAATGAAAGGCAAGAAAACTGGGGCGTAGCCTCCTGGTGGATTATGTACTCTTAGCTATTCGGTAACAGTTGCGTAAAGCATTGTTGCAATACTGACCCAGTTTACGCATTTTGTTAAGGGGAACCTGTGCTGAAAAAAAATTGTTATGTGTTACATTCACATGACTTCCTCTACCCTGTATCTCTTATTAGTGGATATACAAATTAATCATACCAAAGTTTATTTTCCTATCTACTGCATTTAAATCGAGATAAACTCTTCCGGAAACAGCTACATTACACATTTCGATATACATACAAAGAGAACAGCGACAGTCAAATGTTTAACAACTGAACGCTATATGCCGGCCTTAAAATTCCATACTGTTTCCATGACATCGCGAGAAACAATTACAAACCGACAGAACTTTAAAAGAATCGCTAAGTATTTAACAGTTCAAACCATTAATAACGGATATTTCGGACCTAACCGGTACCACAAAAGGTTATTTGAAACAAATTGCGTGTTTTAGAGAGATGTTTTGTGTAATACGTTTCCTCTAGCAATTAATGTTTACCATTTATACAAGATTATACAAAATTCCTTACGAATGAAGAGGACTTCACAGACTATTGCCAGAAAATTCAATATATACATTTTATTTGTAATGTAAAATTTTTAATACATGGTATTGTGATCAAAATCGTTAATCCTTTTCTAGAAAATCAAAGATTTGGTAAAATGTTCCATGTAAAGTATTATTCAATGTGGGGGGATTTTATTGATAGTCTTCGTGTATCTTTGAAAGGTACTGAACCCAAATACCAACTTTGATGTTTATCCCACATTTGGTTTTTTTAGTTATGCCGTTCACAGAAACACACACACGCGCGCGGACCTTTTTCTAAAAATCTTATGATCTCCTCTACCCTCTGTCGCTTATTGGTAGGTATACAAACTATTTTTACTAAGGTTTATCTTTCTATCTACTACATTTTAATCCAAATAAACCTTTGCAGAAATAGCTACATTACACATTTCGTTATAGATACAAAGAGAACAGCGATAGTCAAATGTTTAAGAACTACACGCTATATGCTGGCATTTAAATTCCATAGGTAATCTTTCTATGCAATCGCGAGAAACAACTGAAAATCGACGGGACTTAAAAAAAGAATGACAAGGTATTGAACAAATCGAAGCATTAAGGGGACATTCAAGATAGTCTGAACATTGGAAATTACACCTTAAGTGTGTTAAATTCCATTGCTCTTAAAGTTCTCAATGGTTTTTCCTGAAATTGTTATGTATTATTCTATAAATCATGATAATTATTTCAAGTGGTTGTTTGTTTTGATAAGTTATATAGTTGAGTCCATAAAAATTATTTTATTCATCAAAAAGTAATAAAATTTACTTCTAAAATATGTGAATTCGTGTACCTTTTTCTCTGATACTACTTGCAATACAGAATCACACTCTTGCATGCTTGTCCTTAGTATAATCAGCTATCTTCTGAACCTCAATTATTTAGTTATGTATATCAGTTCACTATAAATTGAAAAAAAAATTATTTGCAAAGTCAAAAAAGTAAAAATGTGGAAAAGTTGCAATGTTGTTGCTTTCTTAATATCACTAATATACATTATAAAATGATGATTGTTGTTTAGAAAGTTTAAATATGTTTTGTATACATGTACCGAACATTTCAGCTCTCTACCTCTCATACTTTCTGAGAAAAAGCTACACAAGTATCCAGAAATGTTGTTTTGAGAAAACTGAATTTAAAGTTTGAACATTAAAATTCTGACACACTTCAGTACATTCCAGGGTCATAATCATCTACACCTTCATTCCTGGATTGCTTCAGCTTGTCTGATTGCTTTCTCTTGGTCCTGGCCTCTTTTGTTAATTGCTGAACTGCTCGCTGGACATGATATAGTCCTTCGTTGTTGAAAGATACAAAAAGGGGCGTTGCATGACAGCTTTAAAGGAATGCAGACTAAATGGTATTTAAATGTCTTAAAAATCTCTTAACCCCCAAAAAGTATTTATTTTCTGAAACTGGAAATAATAGAGATTTTATTAGTGACTAAAAATGTGATTTTTGACCATTTCAGAGTACCTTGTCCCCTTAATAACGAATATCTCGGAAATGGCCGCTGCTACAAAAAATTATTTAAAGTAAATTGTATGTTTTAAACAGATTTAAAATTCTTGTGTAGTACATTAATGTCTATCGCTTAACTTTAACAGTTATACAAGATTATAAAAATTTCCTTTCGAATGAAGAGGACTAAATAGGCCAGTCCTAGAAAATTCAAGATATACATTTCATTTGACATGTAAATATCTCTAATATATGATATTTTAATCGAAATCGTTAGAGCCATTTTTAGAAAATCAAAAGTTTCATAAAAGTTTACATATAAAGGGTAGTTTGGGTGAGGGGATTTTCTTGAAAGTCCTCGTATCACATCTTTAGAAGATACTAACCTAAATCCAAGTTAAGTACTTATCCGATTTTTCGTTTTTGACTTATACACTTATACTGTTCACATACACACATACACAGGATTTTTCTCTAAAAATGCTTTTTTTATTCAAGGGCCCTCAAAACATGATTTCCAGTGAAATCTCGGTATCTAATTTTTGGGTGGAATGCAATACCTTCTCTGATTACTGCGTAGTGGTGGAGAAACTAAACATTTAACCAAATTAAATTTAAATTCTGTATTTACATTAGTTTGAATAAGAAACTAATCAACGGAATTAAATGTTTTCAATAGCAACCATTATACAAATTAGTTTTAAAAGTATTAATAGCAGTAGTTCTGACTAAAGCAGAAAGCTTGTTATAAAATTGTATATCTTAAAAAAGCTAGTATCTTTGGTTATCTGCAATCTACATCCGGGGAGATCCAATTTCAGATTATTTCTTGTATTTATATAGGGTTTACGAGAATGAATGGTTTTACAAGTTTACTGTGAACTAAGTATTATGTGTAATTGATTGAATGTACTTTTAATTAACTAAATAGCTCAAACAGTTTCCAAATAACATTAATTAGTTTCAATATAGGCACGACAGGTCCAAGCAAAGTTCAACTTCAGCCCACACTCTGACAAGAACTTCTGGCGTAATGCTTGCAAATGCTTGTCTAATTATTTGTTTTAGATGGTCTATATTCTTAATTCTTTCACTGTTGACCTCATTCTTGAAATAGCCCCAACGGTAGACCTTTAATGGAGTAAGATCTGGACTTCCAGCTGGCCATGAGATTGGTCCATTTCTGCCAATCCATCGGTATTAAAATCGATTATTTAAGTCTTCTCGGACATGGTTTGCGAAATGGTACGGTACTCTCATTTGCAACCCCATTTCCATTTGCGCGATTTAAGGAAATAAGAAATTCTGTAGCATGTCCATGTATGCAATAGAGTTGATGGTTTTTTCAACAAAAAAGAATGGACCAAAGTCTTTGACGCTGACCTTTGACACATCTGTGTTGTTCCTTGCTGTCGCTTCAGGAGACTCAGGGTCCCGGGTTCGATTGTTGGATGGCAGGGATTAGGAACTTGTTCTGGTAGAGCTGAGGTTCTGGTTTACAGGGGTGGTGACACTGCCTTGAAAATATTAATAATGCTGCCGGCGAAGATTGATTTATTATTCCTTTATTTTGTTACGAATATTCCTATCTGGTCGACCCGCCACCTTCGTCGTCAAACCACTGTTATTATTGTCATCACTTTCGAAGTCGCTACTTATGTGTTCCTCCGACTAGCCCTCGAATTGCCTAGATTTCGCCACTTCATTTAACACTTCAAACTTTCTGATTATTTTCTTCTTATTTTGTTTCATCAACCGTCCTCGTGTTTAGTTTTTACCCGAATGTGGGCTCGGCGTTTCTTTTCTTTTTTTCACGCCTTTCGCCAAACTTAGAATTTTCCCCCACCTTCGTTATGTTTCGTTCCGTTTTAAGTTCAAACGTATCATGTGATGTATACGCGATCTTTGATTGGCTATCATTTTTGTTTCATGATTTTATTATTGGCTACCCCCACTTTTTTCACGTCTGCCTCTTACAACTTATTTTGAGTTTAAAACCTTCCCACGAATATTCTTAGATCGTAGATAAGACACGTATACTTTCTGACCCTGCTAAGCTTTGAGACTATTGTTAACTTCACGTCCGAGCCAAAGTACAAAAAGCGAAACTTCCGGTAGACTTCTTGTCGCCGATAGCAGGTACATCTGCTTTCGTTTCGAGGAAAACAAAAATTGTGTTTCTGCCTTTCAACAAAACGCCTTTCTAGTATGAATTTACAGAGCGGGCTATTTTTATTTTATAAATTGATTCTCTTTATACCCTTTATCTCTTTTCAGCACCTTTTTGTCGTTATGTTTGATTTAGATCGTATATTATTATTATTATTATTATTATTATTATTATTATTATTATTATTATTATTATTATTATTATTTTCCCTCCTGGGTCTCGATAACCGGCTTTACCTTGTTGTGCATAAGGCCGCACCAAACGTTCACCTTGAGAGAATCTCGAATGTGCTCATGTATCACTCGTGGATTTTCCAAGGCACAAATTCGGCAATTGTGTCGATTAACACAACCATTTACATGGAATGTGGTCTCATCGGAGAAGATATTCTCAAGAAATTGTGGTTCATCGTCAATTCTTTGTAGCATGGTAGCAGCGAATTCAGCTGTAAGCAATTTGTCCTGTGGTTTTATTGCATACAAGAGTTGAATTAGCAATGCAACTTCCATCTCTTCGCATGATGTCATGCAATGTTGACTTCGGAAGATTTTACTGTAGACTACAACGTGGAGGGGACTTCTGAGGACTCATGAGTACAGGACTGTCGGATTCTTTCGATATATTCTTCTTATGTTCTGGGCCTTCCTGGTGATTTTCCTTTTTACTTTCTCTACTACGTATAGTAAGTAGGAGAAGTATTGTATTCCACCCAAAAATTCGATACCGAGATTTCACCGGAAATATATGTTTTGAGACCCCCTGAATCCAAAGTGTGTGTGTGTGTGTGTGTGTGTGTGTGTGTGTGAACACCACAACTCAGAAACGAACAGCCGGATAAATACCAAACTTGGTATTTAGGTTAAGTATCTTCCAGAGATGCGACACGAAGGTTTTCAAGAAAATACCCCCACCCAGATTACACCTTACATGAGACATTTTTTCGAAAACTTTCATTTTCTCAAAAATGGCTCTAACGATTTTGATTAAAATATCATATGTTTAAGATATTTTCATGACAAATGAAATGTATATCTCGAATTTTCTGGGAATGTCTCCAAAAGTATTCTTCATAGTGAACGACTTTTGCATAACTGGTAAACCATAAGAAATAGACAAAATTTTACTACACAAAAGATGTAGATTGTGTTAAAATACACAATTTATGCCATATACATTTTTTTTGTTGAGTGAATCATTTTCGAGATATTGCTTTTTATTCCCTTAAATTTTCCAATAACTATTTTCTCAAATGGGAATTCGTTATTCATTTTTTTATGTACTGAACATGCAAAGAGAATGGAATGTTCCACATACCAACCAGCACTTAAAATTTAGGACTATCGCTTAAAGCCTACCATATTCCCCTTGCACCTACAAGAAAATTAGCAATAAGATTAACATCTCTATTAACATGAAGCATATGGAGAATAAGCGTTTGTAAAAATAGATTGTACAGGAGTAGAGAAAGTCATGTGAGTGTAACACGTCAGATTTGTGTACACTGCCGGTCTCCTTAAACGTTTGTGCCATCGTCTGTAATTATTCTCATGTGGAGGATCTTTTATGTACTCACGTCTGAACTGCCGCTATACCACAATCACGGATTTGTGGGTCGCCAACCATAAGACACATGCAACTTTTTCTTGTACACTAAACATTTCACAAAAACACAAAGAAAACAGTTTGAAGAAAGCAAGAAGAACTTCTACAACGCTTATGTAAACATTTCAAATTACATTTTAAAACAAAAAACAACTTGGAGAAGATCTACACAGATCATTTGTATGCAAAATGTGTTTTTGTAATAACATTCAATGCAAAAGTCTTCAACTTTGCAACAATTACTTTATTGTTACGATGGAAACAATGACAGAAAAATCTGATGTGTTACACTTACATGACTTTCTCTACTCTTGTACAAACTATTTTTACAATCTCTTATTCTCCATCTATTTCATATTAATCGAGATAAACGTTTGCAGAAACGATCTTTTGACATGCAAAGAGAATTACATTTTACACATAGCGACCAGTTCTAAAAATATTCCCTTGTTTTGTATTTACAAGGGCAATATAGAAATACAGTAGCCTTTAAGATAGACATTACTCTTAATAGCTGGTTGCTAGGTTCAACACCATTCTCTTTGCCACAGATTAATACTCTTTGCATATCCAAGACAAAAAAATGAATAACGAATTCCCATTTGAGAAAATAAGTATTGAAAAATTTAAGGTAATAACAAGCAATATTTCGAAAATGGTTCACTCAACAAAAAAATGTATATGACATAAGTTGTGTATTTTAACGCGATCTACAGTTTTTGTGTAGTAAAATTTTGTCCATCTCTTATGGTTTACCAGTTATGCAAAAGTTGTTCACAATGAAGAATACTTTGGAGACATTCCCAGAAAATTCGAGATATACATTTTATTGGTCATGAAAATATCTTAAACATATGATATTTTAATCAAAATCGTTACAACCATTTTTGAGAAAATTAACATTTTCGAAAAATGTTCCATGTAAAGGGTAATCTGGGGTGTGGGGATTTTATTAAAAACCTTCGTGTCGCATCTCTGGAAGATATTGAACCTAAATACCAAGTTTGGTGTTTATCCGACTGTTCGTTTCTGAGTTATGCTGTTCACAGACACAGACATGTTTCCAAAAATGATTTTTTGGGGATTCAGGGGGTCTCAAAACATGTATTTCCGGTGAAATCTCGGTATCGAATTTTTGGGTGGAATACAATACTTCCCTACTTACTATACGTAGTAGAGAAAGTAAAAAACACGTGAACGTAAACTGTTTCAGTTACTTGTTTATTAAAAGTACTTTTGAAGGGGTCACGTTTGGGTACCAACCTTGCGGGAGATATGTTTCTAGGAGTGTTGGCCCCACGTGCGGTTGAAGGAGATGTATTGATTGTTGTGGTTGCACCACGTATGGACACCAATTTGAAACTGTTTTAGACCACGCACGTAATGGATGACAATTTGCGGGAGATTGTTTCTAGGAGTGTTGGCCCCACGTGCGGTTGAAGGAGATGTATTGATTGTTGTGGTTGCACCACGTATGGACACCAATTTGAAACTGTTTTAGACCACGCACGTAATGGATGACAATTTGCGGGAGATTGTTTCTAGGAGTGTTGGCCCCACGTGCGGTTGAAGGAGATGTATTGATTGTTGTGGTTGCACCACGTATGGACACCAATTTGAAACTGTTTTAGACCACGCACGTAATGGATGACAATTTGCGGGAGATTGTTTCTAGGAGTGTTGGCCCCACGTGCGGTTGAAGGAGATGTATTGATTGTTGTGGTTGCACCACGTATGGACACCAATTTGAAACTGTTTTAGACCACGCACGTAATGGATGACAATTTGCGGGAGATTGTTTCTAGGAGTGTTGGCCCCACGTGCGGTTGAAGGAGATGTATTGATTGTTGTGGTTGCACCACGTATGGACACCAATTTGAAACTGTTTTAGACCACGCACCCAATGGATGACAATTTGCGGGAGCTTGTTTCTAGGAGTGTTCGCCCCACGTACGGTACAAACTTTCCGGTGTCCTTCGCCCCACGTTTAAAAACTAAATTTTTATTTTAATGTTTATTTTATTTATTTATTTATGTATATGTATGTATACCTCGGCTGCGTCATTAATGTTTTGTAGAGCACGTATCTCTTAACAGGGCTGGTACGGCTAAACAACAAGGCTTACACAAATTATAATTGTACTCCACTCCCTTTATTAATACTTCACACGATTAAATAACACGTCACTGATGTATCCTACTATAGAGCTGCGAGATTATTGTTAATTGCACTTTTAACAGGTAAACTATACCTATATTATTCTCACCGCAATGAATTTTCATGTCTCACATACAATCACTGACCCGTACCGAACGGGTGCTTGGGTACGCCTTCTTGTAGCGTCAACCGTTTGAATTTATACATTTTTCCTATTTCAAGTTTTTGATTGGCTAATCCTATTCCAATAGAATACCTTTATTTAACGTTTAGCTTTTCTAGTTTTTGATTTGCTATTTATAAACTGTTTTAAATATTGCATTATTGTTCCAAGAACTATTAGTAGTCTTTTTAAACTTTCTAATTTATTGTTGTCTCAAGTTTACCTCATTGTTAGCAACTTTCGGCTTCTACTTTGTAATTATGTTTGCTACGAAAAGCAGCTTGTTTCTATTCTCACAGCTCCTACATTGTTAAAATAAGTAATACATTCACATAACATTTTTATACATGTACATAATAAAACAAACATAATACAATGACTGTAACATACGCTTTATATATTATATTACACACATATTGCTTCAGGGCGGGCTGTTATAATATTTTATATTATATAATTAGACTGATATCATTTAAGTGTTAAAAATACTGCCTCACTTTTGATCAATTACACATAATACTTAGTTTACAGTGAACTTATAAAACACCACCATTCATTCTTGGAAATTCTGAATTATGTATATATGATTTCAACTTAAAGCTGTTAATATTCTTATGTATATAAACCGAAATGTTATAAATGAAAATATTATAAACTGTGATTATTTTCAATTCAATAAAGCGGTAGAAGGTTCATTAAATTTCTTAAGTATAATTTGATAGCCCTTTTTTGCCATTTTAGTATACCATGTGAGACAGTATTTTTAACACTTAAATAATTTCAATATAATTATATAATATGTAAATTCAATAACAGCCCGCCTTGAAGCAATATGTGTATGTAATAATTTGTAAAATGTATGTAACAGTCATTGCATATGCTTATATTATTGTATCCATGTGTAATAATGTTATGTGAATATATTACGTAATTTAATAATGTAGGAGCTGTGAGAATAATAAGTTGAACGTTGCTAACAATGAGGTAACCTTGAGGCTATAATGAGTTTGACAGTTTAAATGTTATTTGTGATTCTTGGAAGCATTAATGTAATTTTAGTGACAGTTAATAAAAAAATAGGCAGTCAACAGCCAGAAAAAGCTTTAGTTAAATGCAGGTATTCTATTGGAGTAAAAATAGTCAATCAGAGACTTGAAATACAGAAATTTACAAGTTTAGACGGTTGAAATCTAGTCAGTTGCCTGCGGACAGTGTTTGTAACTGGATGCGAGATGTGTCCTCGAGAAATGAATTACGTATTCGTGTGAGACGAAAATAGTATGTGTTAAAAAGTGCAGGTATTAAATAAAAGAATCTCACAGCTCTCGATATCAGTGAAGTGCTATTTAATTTGTGTCAAGTACTAACAAAAAAGAGTGAATTAAAACCTAAAATCTGTGTAAGCCTACATTCTTGTCGCATCACGCCCTGCCAAAACTTCCATGTCTCTAACAATAATACTGACGCAGCCGAGGCAAACATAAATATTTAATACTCAAAGAAACAGTTGAATTACAAAGTTAATATTTTTTAAAACTTGGGGCAAAGGCCGCCTAAAAATACATTTGGGGCGAAGGCTACCGAAACTGTTTACTACACGTGCTGTTGCAACTACTACAAGTTCGGCTCCCCAACAGTTGAAATACGATACAACTCCTACTTCAAATCGGCTTTTCATACGTAGCAGCAAACAACGTAAAGAACAATACGACCTACTTCAAATTGACGCCCAAAGGTGCTAATAAATAACGTAACAAACTAAATTTCATAATGCAAACAGAAGAGTGGCCCCCACAAATGAATACTATAATATGGGTGGAGAGTGGAACACAACTTCATTTCAAAACATAAGCTTGTAATATATAATAAAAAGCAGTATGAAAATTCAATATGGGCTGCAAAAGGACACTTGAAGTGGAGCATGGCATAAGACGAGAGAGAAGCTATACCACCAATATTCCTGCTTGTGAATAGCAACAAGGTTTGAGACATCTGACACTCGGTAATAAGAAAAAGTGATAACAAGCACATGTCACTTAGGAAAAAGAAAAAGATTCTGAAATTGTCTTCAGACGAGAGGAAGAAAAGGGCAGATGATGATAATGTGCTGGGCAGGTTAAAGTGCAACAGCTTCAAATTTTCTTTTTAAGTTTGTTGATGTTAGACTCATTATCCAGCCTTTAAAAAATCCCTCGCGACAATTTTTATCAGAAGAATTTGAAATTTCACACTGAAGTTGTGAATGCCTAGTAATTAAACGTAACTTTAGATTTTTATGTATCTTCGTTCACAGCAATAAAGCAGGATTAATAAACACAAAGAAAAATTGAAGAACACATAGTTTATAAATTGTTAACTTAGTAAGTATGGACTTAACAGTAAAACTAGATAGCAACTTCTGATTGCACATTTATTAGCACACAAATGTTACATGCTGGGTAGAGGCCTAAAATTCACATGAAAAAATCTGATGTGTTACACTTACATCACTTTCTCTACTCTTGTACAAACTATTTTTACAAACGCTCATTCTCCATCTACTTCATGTTAATTGAGATAAACATTTGCAGACTCTATCTTATTGCTAATTTTCTTGTAAATGTAAGGGGATCATATATTTACAAGGGCAATTTGGAAATAAAGTAGCCTTTAAGCACATGCATATCTCTTAATAGCTGGTTGCTAGGTGCAGCACCATTCCCTTTCCCACAGATTAATACTCTTTGTATATCCAAGACAAAAAAATGAATAACGAATTCCCATTTGAGAAAATAAGTATTGAAAAATTTAAGGGAATAACAAGTAATATCTCGAAAATGGTTCACTCAACAAAAAAAATGTATATGATATAAATTGTGTATTTTAACGCGATCTACATTTTTTGTGTAGTAAAATTTTGTCTATCTCTTATGGTTTACCACTTATGGAAAAGTCGTTCACAATGAAGAATACTTTTGGAGACATTCCCAGAAAATTCAAGATATACATTTTATTTGTCATAAAAATATCTTAAACATATGATATTTTAATCAAAATCGTTAGAGCCATTTTTGAGGAAATTAAAATTTTCGAAAAATCTGGGTAATTTGGGGTGGGGGGATTTTCTTGAAAACCTTCGTGCCGCATCCTTGGAAGATATTGAACCTAAATACCAAGTTTGGTGTTTATCCATCTGTTCGTTTCTGAGTTATGCTGTTCACAGACAGACAGACACACACACACACACACACACACACACACAGACAGACACACACACACACACGGACATGTTTCCAAAAATGCTTTTTTTGGATTCAGGGGGTCTCAAAACATTTATTTCCGGTGAAATCTCGGTATCAGATTTTTGGGTGGAATACAATACTTCCCCTACTTACTATACGTAGTAGAGAAAGTAAAAATAAATTAATTTCTAATACCCAACGCGCACATTCATGGGATGTATACTCGCTTGGCTGCGGAGGACCGAAACGTGGTGTGGAGGTTAAGAGGAAGGCGTAGGTTTTTTACTGTACAAAACCCGTAACACAAACCTACTCACACATTCCTAGATTTATTTCCCAAACTTTTGGGGTTCCTACATTATTAAATATGAAACGTGAGAGATTTCCACCGATCTAAAAGTCGACTTGCATACGCGATCCTCTTCTCACGGAATTCTAAGACGCTATCCCCACCATCGTGGCTAGCAAACCTACCAGCCAGGAGTGACGTAAACAACAATGTGTCTGGTAATGACAATGTAGAACAATAATATGTCTGGCAATGTAACTGCCAAATTATTAATACGCCACAATATTACCAAATTTCAGAAACAAATTTTCAAAATTGTGTTCAAAATCCAAATGTTTTAATTAAAATATCCATTAAATCTAAACCATTTATCGTAGAAAGCTGAAAAATTGTAGAGATGCTATTCTAGGTTTATTAATCCTTTCTCTTATTCTTAATTTCCTTCTCCAGTTTCTGACATTACCTGTTCCCTTCTTCCCCCTTCCTTCTTTTCTGTTTTTCTTATTTTCTCCTTATTTTATTACTTCCTATTTTCATCCTCTATTGTTTTATTATATTTACTTCTTACTTCTGATTCCTTCCACAGTTTCTGATACTCTGATTCCTCTTCCTCCCATTTTATTCCTGTTCTGTTTGTCTCATTTTCTCTTGATTTTATTCCTTCATGTTTCCGCCTTGTGATGTTTTATTAATCTTTTCTCTTATTCCTAATTTCCTTCCACAGTTTCTGATACACTAGTTCCTCTTCTTCCCCTTTTATTCCTCTTCTATTTTTCACATTTTTTCTTTATCTTATTCCTTCATGTTTCCGTATTGTGACGTTTTTATTAATCCCCTCTTATTCCTAACTTCCTTCCACAGTTTCTAATAAGCTCTAGTTCATCTTCTTACCCCTTTATTTCTCTTTTGTTTTTCTCATTTTCTCTTGATTTTATTCTTTATGTTTCCGTCTTGTGATGTTTTATTAATCCTTTCTCTTATTCCCAATTTCCTTCCACAGTTACTGACAATCTCTGGTTCATCTTCTTCCCCATTTATTCCTCTTCTGTTTTTTCACATTTTCTCTTCATTTTATTCCTTCATGTTTCGGTCTTGTGATGTTTTTATTAATCCTTTCCCTTATTTATAATTTCCTTCGTCAGTTTCTCATAATCCCTAGTCTTTCTTTCATCTTATTCCTCTTCTATTTTTCTCATTTTCTCTTTATTTTATTCCTTCATGTGTTTGACTTGTGATGTTTTATCATAGTTTTTTTCTTATTACGGAATTCCTTTCTCACTTTCTGATACTCCCTGATTCCCCTTCTTCCGTCTGTACTCCTCATTTTTGTTCCTTCTTATCACCATGGCTTATCTGCAGCCGATTGTTTTCTTGTCGTTATCATACGCAAGGAGAGTATGTCAATTTATCAACATTAAGGAAAGAGGTGGCGATAAATCGAAAGGGACGTTTGTAATTACGCCGTGAGGGCGGTTCAGTTTAAAATAAACCCGCCTGGAAAGGAAAGGAAGCCCCTCCGTCTCACCTCGTGTCGACACTCATTAACCTCGGCACTTCTGTCACTTTAAGGAACGTTCGGCGTTTAGCCTCTACATCGTTTGTAACAAAACTACGGATTAATGATGTAGATATATCTTCTAAACCATAAATTTAAAACATCGAAAGCATTTCTAGTTCATTTTTACAAATATCATGGCGAATAAATCCATTTTAATTTTACCTTCTCTACAACTTATCTACGACAGGTAGAGGAAGGTTATAGGGACGCAGTCTAACTCAGGTCACCAAAAAAAAAAAATCTGATGTGTTCACTCACATGACTTTCTCTACTCTTGTACAAACTATTTCTACAAACCCTTATTCTCCATCAACTTCATGTTAATGAGATAAACATTTGCAGACTATCTTATTGCTAATTTTCTTGTAGATGTAAGGGGAATATATATTTACAAGGGCAATATAGAAATACAGTAGCCTTTAAGCACATACATATCTCTTAATAGCTGGTTGCTAGGTGCAGCACCATTCCCTTTCCCACAGATTAATACTCTTTGAATATCCAAGACAAAAAAATGAATAAGGAATTCCCATTCGAGAAAATAAGTGTTGAAAAATTTAAGGGAATAACAAGTAATATCTTGAAAATGGTTCACTCAACAAAAAAAATGTATATGACATAAATTGTGTATTTTAACGCGATCTACATTTTTGGTGTAGTAAAATTTTGTCTATCTCTTATGGTTTACCAGTTATGCAAAAGTCGTTCAGAATGAAGAACACTTTTGGAGACATTCCCAGGAAATTCAAGATATACATTTTATTTGTATAAAAATATCTTAAACATATGATATTTTAATCAAAATCGTTAGAGCCATTTTTGAGAAAATTAAAATTTTCGAAAAATCTTCCAAGTAAAGGGTAATCTGGGTTGGGGGTATTTTCTTGAAAACCTTCGTGTCGCATCCTTGGAAGATACTGAACCTAAATACCAAGTTTGGTGTTTATCCGACTGTTCGTTTCTGAGTTATGCTGTTCACGGACAGACACACACACACACACAGACAGACACACAGACACACAGACACACACACGGACATGTTTCCAAAAATGCTTTTTTTGGATTCAGGGGGTCTCAAAACATATATTTCCGGTGAAATCTCGGTATCGAATTTTTGGGTGGAATGCAATACTTCCCCTACTTACTATACGTAGTATAGTAGAGAAAGTAATAAAGATGGCTGATGACCAGGGAGAGGAGGTTTAGTAGTTAAGGTATCTTTACTATTTTCAAATTATTGAGGTTATTACACAAGTATTTAGTACATGGGTCATTCACGGTACATGCATATTTAAGATACAAGGTTGAAGACGTAATTATTGTATTGTTATTTGCCCCACGTTTAGGGAGCCAATTTGAAGAAGGTTTGTTGCTGCTACGTATGGAAAGTCAGTTTGCATATGATGTATTATATTTCGACTGTTGGGGAGCCGAACTTGAAGTAGTTGCAACCGCACGTATGGTACCCGGTAGCCTTCGTCCCAAATTTAAAAGTATTAACTTTATAATTTTGACTGTTTCTTTAAATATTATATATTTAACTTTGCCTCGGCTGCGTCAGTATTATTTTTAGAGACATGAATTTCTTAACAGGGCGTGATGCGACTGAAGAATGTAGGCTTACACAGATTATAATTTTACTTCACTCCTTTTATTAATGCTTGACATGATTTTAAATAACACTTCACTGATATAGAGAGAGATCTCTGAGATTTTTTTATTAATTACTTGCACTTTTTAACACGTAAAACTATTTTCCTCTCACACGAATGCGTATTAAATTTCTCGCATCAGGTTAGGAACACTGTCTACAAGCAACGCGCTCAGTTATGAGCGCTGCCTACAAGCACCTGAACTCTAAATTTGTAAATTTTGCTATATTTCAGATTCTGATAGGCTAAGCCTACTCCAATAGAATACTTTCATTTAACTTAAGCTTTTCTGGTTGTTGATTGGCTATTTTATAAACTGTCACAAAATTTACATTTTGCTTCCAAGAATCATAATTAGTATTGTTAAACTTTCAAATTCATTATTGCCTAAAGTTACCTCATTGTTAGCAACTTTTAACCTATTAATCTCTCACATTATTAAATTACGTAATACATTCATATAAGATTATTGAACATGTATACAATAATATAAACATTTACAACGACTGTAATATACACTTTTTATATATTGTTACATACACATATTGCTTTAAGGCGGGCTGTTATTGGATTATATATGTTATATAATTAGACTGAAATCATTTAAGTGTTAAAAATACTGCCTCAAGGTATAGTGACAAAAGAAACAGAAAAAAAAGAAAGTCATTTTAGTGCCCTCCAGCCCCCCCAGTCTAAACCATACCATTGATGATCTTTCCTTTCTTCCAAAACTAAGTATATATGCCTCTTTACCCCAATTCAATTTTATTTCATTTGCTAGATTTAGAGAAGGTTTAACTTTACAAACCGACTCTATTTCCTGTCGGTTGATGTCTCTTAGTCTTCTTTTGACAACTTCCCATATATTTTTGTCATGTGTTTCAGCTCTTTGCCATATTGACGCTATTGCCACTCTCCACAAACCCCTTTCCAAATCAGTTGTCCAAAATTTAGGAGACAAGTTTTCTCGCTGGTATTTATAACATTTGGATCGTAGTTTGGAGTTATCCCCCTGCATCAGCCTCAGCCAGTACTTCACTGCTCTTATTTTATAGTTTCTGTCTTCATAACATCCCACCTCCCTCAATATCCCCGAATTTGATGTGCCTTGTGAAACTCCAAGAAATCTTTTCCAAAATGTACCTGCGTTTTATTTATATGCTCTGCTCTTTCAAATCCCCAAATTTCACTTCCGTATACCAAAATTGGACTTATCATAGAGTTAAGTTAGGAACGCATCAAGGATTGCTGGCGAGGGAAGGTGGGAGCGACTGTGTTCTCTGTAAACAAATGATGAACATTTGAAAGCACTACACCCTGCTTCGAAAGTAGGTGAATCAGGATTAAGGAGTAGTATTAGAAGAAAGAAAGCAATATATGTTTAGCCACTGACGGTGCCTAATTAGTTTATGAAAGCTACAAAACAAGCATTTCAAATGTTATACATGTTTACTTTCTCTGCTACGTATAGTAAGTAGGGGAAGTATTGCATTCCACCCAAAAATTCGATACCGAGATTTCACCGGAAATGCATGTTTTATGACCCCCTGAATCCAAAAAATGTATTTTTGGAAAGATGTCCGTGTGTGTGTCTGTGTTTGTGTCTGTGAACAGCATAACTCAGAAACGAACAGTCGGATAAACACCAAACTTGGTATTTAGGTTCAGTATCTTCCAGAGATGTGACACGAAGGTTTCAAGAAAATCCCCCCACTCCCACCCCAGATAACCCTTAACATGGAACATTTTTCGAAAATTTTAATTTTCTCAAAAATGGCTCTAACGATTTTGATTACAATATCATATGTTTAAGATACTTTCATGACAAATAAAATGTATATCTTGAATTTTCTGGGAATGTCTACAAAAGTGTTCTTCATTGTGAACGACGTTTGCATAACTAGTAAATCATAAGAGATAGACAAAACTTTACTACACAAAAAATGTCATATACATTTTTTTTTTGAGTGAACCATTTTCAAGATATTGCTAGTTATTCCCTTAAATTTTCCAATACTTATACTTTTTCTCAAATGGGAATTCGTTATTCATTTTTTTTGTTCTGGTAATGCAAACAGAATGGAATACTCCACATAGCAACCAGCTCTTAAAATATTTGACTATCGCTTAAAGGCTACCAATTCCCCTTGCATCTACAAGAAAATTAGCAATAAGATTAATATCTCGATTAACATGAAGCATATGGAGAATAAGCGTTTGTAAAAATAGTTTTACAAGAATAGATAAAGTCATGTGAGTGTAACACATCAGATTTTTTAAAGCCATGTCCGCTCTTATAAGCTTATGATACAGATCGTTGAAAAATTCCGGTCTGTAGTTTGGAGCTGAAAAGGATAATGGTTTCGCCATTTGTGCTGAAGTGTTCCCTGCTATAAATGATACTAATTCTGATGTATAAACTCTCCTTTGCTTTATTGTCACAGTTCTCCACTGGTGCGTATTATGCAACGAATAAATGGAACCGTTCCAACAAAACCTGCTGTTGGAGGAGAGTAGTGTGTTCGCCATACTACCTGACGTCACCTATACCCCATGTGCCAACACAATTGATCTGTTTGCTTACGGAAACCCCCTGCCTGCTGATGCTGCATGTCAGGACGGTCAACATTCTAATTTGAGCCACTAGCTATATAACAGAGAGATCACTAAAATACCTATTTACAAAAGACGCATTATTTCGGTCTTCTGCTTGTATAATGCCATTGTCATATCATATCATAAACTATGTGATCAAAAGTATCCGGACACCCCCACAAATATACGTTTTTCATCTTAAGTGCATTGTGCTGCCACCTACTGCCTGGTACTCATTATCCGCGACCACAGTAGTCATTAGACATCCTGAAACTGCAGAATGGGACGCTCCGTGGAACTCACGGACTTCGAAAGTGGTTAGGTGATTGGGTGTCACTTGTTTCAGAAGTCTGTACACTCCTAAACATCCCTAGATCCACTGTTTCTGATGTGATAGTGGAGTGAAAACGTGAAAGGACATGTACAGCACAAAAGCGTAAGGGCCGACCTTGTCTGTTGACTGAGAGAGACCGCCGACATTTGAAGAGGGTCGTAAAGAGTAATAGACAGACATCTATCCAGACCATCACACAGGAATTCCAAACTGCATCAGGATCCACTCCAAGTACTACATTAATATTTTAAGCACCTTCTTACTTCCCACTGTTGAAGAGCAATTCGGGGATGGCGATTGCATCTTTCAACACGATGGAGCACCTGTTCATACTGCACGGGCTGTGGCGGAGTGATTACACGACAATAACATCCCTGTGATGGACTGGCCTGCACAGACTCCTGACTTGAATCCTATAGAACACCTGTTTTGGAACGCCGACTTCGTACCAAGCGTCACCGATCTACATCGATACCTCTCCTCAGTTCCGCACTCCGTGAAGAATGGGCTGCAATTCCCCAAGAAACCTTCCAGCACCTGATTGAGAGTATGCCTGCAAGAGTGAACGCTGTCATCAAGGCTAAGTGTGGGCCAACACCATATTGACTTCCAGCATTACCGATGGAGGGCGCCACGAACTTTCAGCCAGGTGTCCGGATACTTTTAATCACGTAGTGTGTGTACTGCTCTGTAATATTCTTTTCTTCGGTACAAAGGTTTGGTCATCACCTTCCTTCTCCACCATAATCGCTGGTTACTTATAACCTGGATGCACCTTAAATGTTAAATTAAGCTCCGAGTCGTGCTGTGGACTTACGAGGGCAGTCGCAGAAGTATCCATCCTGATGTTAGATACTGGTGGTTATTTCAAACAAATAACTGTGATAGAAAGTACCAACCGTATAAAGCTTAAGTCTGAAGTTTGACGATGCTACGTTGTTTAGTAATTGTTTGGCAGCCATCAATAATGAACCCCCTCAGCAAATTTGTAAACATGGATGAAAATGGTCTTCGTTATGTGATACAATACTTTCATTTGAAAATTCTTAGTCCCACAATATTAAAGCGGAGCTAGACTGTACTCTGTGGGAGTCTGCTTCTTCGTTTACAACAGTAAAATATCGGGTGGCAGAGTTTAAGTGAGGCCGTAGGAGCTGCCAAGATGAACATCGCAGTGGTCGACCAAATGAGGTGACCACGCCAGAAATTGCGTGGAAAATCCACAAAATGGCATTGGATGACCGTCGATTGAAAATGCACGAGTTAGCAGACATCGTAGGCATTTCAAAAAGTGCTGTATATTGCACACTGACTGAAAATTTAGACATGAGAAAACTATGTGCAAGGTGGGTGCCGCGTTTACTCACAATGCAACAAAACGGTGTCGTGAGTATGTTTCAGTCGAGTGTTTGGCGATGTTTTGCTGCAATTAGGAAGCAGAGTTTTTGCGTCGATTCATAACCATGGATAAAGCATGGGTCCATCACTTCAAGCCTGAGACAAACAACACTCAAAACAGTGGATTGAAAGCGAAGAATCGGCTCCAAAGATGGTGAGACAGTTCCATTTGCGGGCAAGATCATGGCGTCAGTTTTTTGGAATGTGTGTTATAATTTTCATTGATTAGCTTCAAAAAGTAAAAGCAATGAATGGCGACTATTATGCCAACTTATTGCAGCATTTGAATGATGAAATCAAGCAAAACCGGCCACATTTAGTGGAAAAGAAACTTGTTTCATCAAGACAGTTCGCACATCCATTATCGCCATGGCCAAAATCAATGAGTGGTAATAGCGAATGCTATGCCATCTATCTACAGACAATGTAAGCAGTTAGACTGGACGGCAGCCATCTGCACGGCACGAAGCAAAAGATCCGGCTGCCATGCGCTGGGGATCTTTGTGGACCCTGACGAAGCAAGATGGCATTTCCAGGGATGAGACCTAGAAGGCTAGCCACCGTTCTGTGTGAGGGCGGCGGTTAGACTGGACGGCACCCTAATGCCATCTGCACGGCGTGAAGCAGGCGGTTACAGGGATGAGACCTAGATGGCTAACTGCCCGCCTTTCTGTGTGAGGACGGCGGTTGGACTGGACGGCACCCTAATGCCATCTGCACGGCATGAAGCAGGCGGTTACAGGGATGAGACCTAGAAGGCTAACTGTCCGCCTTTCTGTGGACTGGACGGCACCCTAATGCCATCTGCACGGCATGAAGCAGGGATTACAGGTATGAGACCTAGAAGACTAACTGTCCACCTTTCTGTGTGAGGGCAGCGGTTGGTCTGGACGGCACCTAATGCTGTCTGCACGGCACGAAAGCAGAAGATTCGGTAGCTACGCGCTAGGGTCTCTGTGACACGTGACGGAGGGGGGGTTACAGGGATGAAACCCAGAAGGTAACTGTCCATCACATATCGCTCTAAGAGTTATCCACCAACAAATCCGTCCGATATGACCAAGGAGATAAAGCGACGTAAAATAAAATAGAATAAAAAAAATTAAATTAATGTTTGCATACATTGCGTATGATATTTAAAAATTGGTTCTGTTACCAATTGCATTTTGCTTAATGCTAAGTGTGTTTTTTAAATATGTATGTCAGCCGCATCGTAAAGGAATCATGGATCCGTCTGTGTTAATAACGTAAATGTTCGCATCTGTATTTTAATCAAAATCCTTAGAACCATTTTTGAGTGTTTATCCGACATTTTGTTTACGAGTTTTCTATTCACACGCACCTTTTTTTTCCTAAAATTTATTTTTGTTCAAGGGACCTCAAAACATGTACTATGAAATTTTGTTTGAACATAATTACTTCTTTATCTACCATAGGCTGTATATGGTATAAAAAGCAAAATGTGTAGTATTAACCCGTACACGATATTTAAACCCACAACGTCCCGAATTGAGGTCACAGTATCCACTGCCTCGCTCGACATACACCTTCTTCTTTGTCTCTTCCCATGTTTTAAGCAATAATTTTCACGATCTGAGAGTACAACCTAATTTCAGTGAGACAGTTTATTTACCAGCCAAGACAACGGATGCTTTGTTAGCAAGTGTCAGTTGCACGGAAGGTATCAAGGTTCCTACTTGTTACAAATTCTTGTGACAGTCTCTCCTCTGACAGATTACATTAGTAGGGCCCACGTGTTACACTTGAAGTTAACTCAGGGCGTATACTTTGTTAAGTAAGAACATATGTATTGTTTTGCTAAACTAAGTTTCTGATCGCATTTCTCAAAGTGTGGGTAAATGTTGCCCAACCTGTGGCCCGAGGACCACAAAGGACAACTCCTTTCTCTAGCCATTCAAGAGAGCACCTAATGCACCCAAAAATTCCATATCGAGATTTCATTGGAAACACAGACTTTAAGGTCCTGAGAGAAACTGTTTTACAAAAGGTCCGCGAGCTCGCGCGTGTGTTTAAACCACGGTTGCCACCGGAGACACGAAATTTAACCCGACCCCCTGTTTTGTTCTTCGACTTGCCTATCGTCCAAGCAGTATGTATTGTACAGGTTTTTCTTTCACATTGTTGCCACCTGACGGCTACCTGCGCGCCGGCCGACGCAGCTACGACTCCCGTCAAAACAATTATAATATCCCCGTTACCGCCTCGGTTCTCATATTTACAACTACAATGATAATAAGCACATATGTTATCATAAGAGATATCGTCCTCAGTGGTGTAGTGGTTATCATGCTAGCCTCTAGTTCCCGAGGTCGCGGGTTCAAACGACGGATTTTTTCGGGCGTAAAAATCCTTAGCATGGCTTCCTTCAGAAGGAAAGTAAAGCCGGTGGTCTCGTGTCGTAGATTTACGGCACGTAAAAGAACCTCAAGCCTGATAAAGAGGTCTCTGAACAAAATTACCGGTCTTTCACCCAATATAGAATGGGACTCTAAGGACCACAGCGGTTAAAGAGCGTCCATAAATAAAACTTAATTTAATTTGGAGCATCTATTCTACAGTGCTTTTCTTTTACACTGTTGCCACTGGATGGCCACATGCGCGCGGGCCGTCGTAACTCCGACTCCCGGCTTGGAAACAGTTATAATATCCCCTCAATCACCTTACGTTTTCATAGTTACAATTACTATTACAATGATAATAAACACATGCCTTATCATAGGAGATGTTTTCGTCCTCCGTGGTGAAGTGGCTACCATGCTAACCTCTAGTTCCTGAGGTTGCGGGTTCAAACCCGACGGAGGGCGATGGTTTTTTCGGGCGTAAAAATCCTTTCAATCCTCTCAGCAAAATTACCGGTCTTTCACGTCCAATATTGAATGATGAAGAAGTTATATCGTTTCTGCCCCACGTATGGAAAAGCCGATTTGAAGTAGGAGTTGTATTGTATTTCAACTGTTGGGGAGCCGACCTTGTAGTAGTTGCAACCGCACGTATGGTAAACAGTTTCCGGTAGTCTTCGCTCCAAAAAATGTACTTTCAGGTGGACTTCGCCCCAAGTTTAACAAAAATATTAACTTTGTAATTTGGCTGTTTCTTTAAATATTATATATTTATGTTTGCCTCGGCTGCGTCAACATTATTGTTAGAGACACGTTTCTCTTAGCAGGGTTGTGATGCGACAAGAATGTAGGCTTACACAGATTATAATTTTACTTCACTCCTTTTATTAATACTTGATACGATTTAAATAACACTTCACTGATATAGAGAGCTGTGAGATTCTTTTATGAATTACTTGCACTTTTTAACACGTAAACTTACTTTTCGTCTCACAAGAATACATATTATATTTCTTGAGGACACTTTTTGCGTCTGGTTAGTAACGCTGTCTGCAGGCAACTGAACTCTAAATTTGTAAAATTTTCTCCTTTTCAGTTTCTAATTGGCTAATCCTACTCCAATACAATACCTTCATTTAACTAAAGCTTTTTCTGCTTGTTATTGGCTATTTTATAAACTGTCACTAAAACTATACTATTGCTGCTCCAATAATGACTAGTAGCATTATTAAACATCCTTACTCATTATTGCCTTAAGTTTACGTCATTGTTACCTCATTGTTGGCAACTTCTAACCTATTCTCACAGCTCCTACATTATTAAATTACGTAATGCATTCACATAACATGTTTACAATAATATAAGCACATGCAATGACTGTTACATACATTTTAAAAATTATTACATACACATATTGCTTCAAGGTGGGCCGTTATTGAATATACATATTATATAATTTGACTGAAATCACTTAAGTGTTAAAAATACTGCCTCAATGGGAGCTAAGGACACAGCAGTTAAAGAGTGTCCATAATTAAAACTCAATTTAATTTAACTTACAAGTGATGTTGAAAAACATTTCTGTCATCTTCTCAGGAAATTTTCATTCATACTCCAGTGTTCAATTTCCAAAATTGTGTAAAGTCTAGCCTGATATTTTCTTTTAGTTCTTCCATGTATGGGGTTTGTTACATAAGCTTTATTTCTCACATGACCATCTGAGTCGAGTAATTTTCGTAATTGGATTTTACGAAATGATAGAGCAATTGACCCTCGCTTAATATTCTTCTCTGACGAAGCATGGCTATGTTTCGTCGCAAAATAACATATTGGAGCACAGTTAAACCTGATTCTACACACGAGATTCCCTTACATGACGCGAAAATTGGTGTGCAGTAAATGAACACAGAATAATAGGACCTATATGTTTTCAACAAACAATAAATTGCAGAGAGGTACAAGAATAGCATACTCACATCAGTTTTTGAGCAACTGAACCATAACTGACCTTTTTTTTCCAACAAGACTCTCCACTGCGCATATCGCTAATGAGTCGTTAAATTTAATTGAGGAATTTTTTATTTAATAAAGGATTATAACCCTCGCGATCCCCTGATTTAGCGTATGCGTATTTTATCTATACGTGTACTTGAAAAAAATCTGAACTGTTGTACCTCACATTACTTTCTCTACTCTTGTACAAACTATTTTTACAAACGCTTATTCTCCATATGCTTCATGTTAATCGAGATGTTAATCTCATTGCTAATTTTCTTGTAGTTGCAAGGGGAATTGGTAGGTTTTAAGCGATAATCAAATGTTTTAAGAGTTGGTTGCTATGTGGAACAATTCCATTCCCTTTGCATGTCTGGGACATTAAAAAATCCAAAAAATAACAAGGAATATCTCAGAAATTCACTCGACAAAAAAGTATATGACATAAATTGTGTGTTTTAGCAAGATCTACCCTTTTTGTAGTAAAATTTTGTCTATCTCTTACGGTTTACCAGTTATGCAACAATCATTCAGAATGAAGAGGACTTTTATGCACATTCCCAGAGAACTCAAGATATACAATTCCTTTGCCATAAAAATATCTTAAACATGATAATTTAATTAAAATCGTTAGAGCCATTTTTGAGAAAATAAAAATTTGCGAAAATCCTCTGAACAAAATTTCCGATCTTTCATGCTCAATAGAGAATGGAACGCTAAGGACCATAGTAGTTAAACAGGGTCCATAAGTAAAACTAAATTTTTGAGGGGATTTTCTGGAAAATCTTTATGTCGCATCTTAGGAAGACGCTAAACTCAAATACCAACGTTGGTATTTATCAGACTTTTCGTTTTGAGTTATACTGTTCACAGACTGACAGATACACGGACATGTTTCCAAAAATGCTTTATTTGGATTCATATTAAGAGGGCCTCAAAACCTATATTCCCGGTTATATCTCGGTATCGAATTTTTGGGTGGAATACAATACTTCCCCTACTTACTATACGTAGTAGAGAGAATAAAGTGTATGCAACAAATCCCCGTACATGGGGTGGATTTATTGCAACTAAAACAAAACATCAGGCGAGAAATGCACTCAGTTTCGGATATTGAACTCTCCCGAATGCAAATTTTCAGAGTAGATGCCAGAAATGTATAGATAGATAATGGCAACATTTTCAACATCTCTTATGAGCTCATTATCATTCTAATTGTAACTGTAACTATGAGAACGGGAGGCGGTTGCAAGGGTATTATATATTTTTCGCGGATGGACCGAGCCGAGGGAAAAATCACTGTATTATGACTGTGTCGCTGTAAAATCCCACCAACCCTAACACGCGAAGTTGGAGGAAGAAAGGAGGACAATGACACCCAGTGTTATGAAGTGGTATGACTGGTGAAAGCCAAGTTCGCAAGCTTCTGGAGTTACTGCTCCGACCTCTACCCTGCAGGGAGGGGCCTACCGCCAACTTATACGTGAAAAGGACGTTACTTACAAGAGGAAAAAATCGTATGTTACGAGGTGTACTCCACAACTAAGGCCCGTTTGGTCATAACAACAACATCGCTCATGAAACAAGATTTTTATTTATGTAATATGTGCCTACATATATACTTTACTTTTCCACATAATCGCCGTTCACATCTATACACTTGCTGTAACGCTGCACCAGCTTCTTTAACTCTTCGGCATAGAAGTCTGCCGCTTGGGACTTGAACCAGTTGGTAACACTCGTCTTGAGTTCATCGTCGGTTTGATACCGTTGTCCACCCAGCCACCGTTTCAAATGTTCATTCATTCATTCATCATCTGTTTACTCTCCTCTTATGTAGGACTTACACGCGGGTGCCTGGGGTCAAAGGCCCGTCGAGGAGCACACACTCATGGATCAGACAGAGCATCCAGGAAGGGTGATCAGCCCGATGCCTGGTATGGGATGAAGGAAGTAGATGAAACGAAATGTAGGTGAAATGGATGAAAGAAAAGGTGATGACGGAGCAGTTGGTGGAATGAATGGCACGGGAAACCGGAGAACCCGGAGAAAACCCGCTCAGACGCCGCTTCGTCCACCACAAATCCCACATGCAGGTCCCTGGGACTGAACCCGGGCCGCCTCGGTGGGAGGCGAGCGGTCGAACCACTCGGTCACGGCACCGCCCCGTTTCAAATGTAAGAAGAGGAAATGGTCGCTTAGTGCCAGGTCGGACTGTAAGAAGGGTGATCAAAGAGTTCCCAACCAAACTCTTGAATCTTCTCTTTGGTTTTGGCAGCGGTATGCGGGCGTGCGTTGTCGTGAAGGATGATGAGTTTCCCGCGGCTTCGATTTTAGATGGCATGTCTCAGTTTGGTAAGCGTTTGGTAAGCTGTAATTGTTGAGCCACGATCCATGAAATCAATCAAAAGAACGCACTTTTCGTCCCAAAACACGGTAGCCATCATTTTGCGATTCGTGTACGGCGAGTGCTTACACCTTTTTTGGTTTGGATGAACCGGAACGGCGGCACTGCACTGACTGTTGCGTCGATTCTGCGTTGGTATACGCTATCCATGTCTCGTCGCCCATAACAATGTGGGAAAACAAACCATCTCCATCTTGTTTTTAGCGCTCCAAAAACTATCGTGCACTACACATTCGTTGCTCTTTGTGCTGACCGGTGAGCAGTTTGGCATCCACTTCGCACTATCGTTTCCGATATCCAAGCTGTTCAGTGACAATCCTGTAAAGCGAGGTTCGAGCAACATTTGGGAATTCATCAGCCAGACCGCTAATCGTCAAACGCTGATTGAAGTTTTTGGTTCACTTGCTCAACGATGTCGTCGGTCCGAATACTGGGCCTACCACTCCGCTGTTCATCGTGCACATTTCTGCGGTCATTTCGAGATTCTCGACCTGTTTTTCACTCATTATGTCCGGTCCATACACAAGGCATAACACACGATGGATGTCCGCAGCTGACCATCCTTTTGCCAGCAAAAATCTAATCATACCGCGCACTTCGCAACTGGCGGGATCTACGATTGTCACGGTCATTGCTATCTGCTCTCACAGACTGGCAAACGCCTACTGCGTCTCACCAACACTTCCTCGGGAGTCGGTAGACAGCGCTGCAGGCGTGAAATATTATTCAGGCCTACCATCCGTTAAATATTGTTCACTGGAACTTATTTTTGGAACACACTTTGTACATTCACATAAATTTCTCTACCTACTATTGCTTATTTTATATAGATTCTGCAAACTAGTTTTACACAGTTTATTTTTATTTTCTTTACCACGTACATAGTAGGTAGAGAAGGTGTTGCATTTCACCCAAAAATTCGATAACGAGATTTCATCCAAAATACATGCTTTGAGACCCCCTTAAGGCAAAATAGAGCACTTTTAGGAAAAGATCCGTGTGTGTGTGTGTTTATGTATTCTTCCAAGGATACGACACAAAGATTTTATAGAAAATTCTCCCACCTCAGACTACTCATTACATGGAATGTTTTTCAATTTTTTTTACTTTATTAAAGGGGGTTATAACGATTTTTTATTAAAATGCCGTATATTTGAGACATTTTCATGGCACATGAATTACATATCTTGAATTTTCTAGCAATAATCTGTGAAGTTCTCTTCATTCTAAATAACTTTTTATATCTGTTAAACCACAAGAGATAGACCAAATCTTACTACAGAATAAATGTAGATCCCGTTAAAGCGCACAATGTATTTTAAATTTGTTGTGGCGTTAACCATGTCCGACATATACTTTATTATTGGTTTGAATTTTCAAATAAAATCACTGTTGGCCTCTCTCCCTCTTCCTTGGCCATGCAAAGAGAACGAAATTCTCTAATCCCCTTGTACCTGCAAGGAAATATGCAATCAGAGGTTTATACAAATGCTTATTTCGATTAATATGAAGTAGATAGAAAAATAAGCTTGTATAATAAATAATAACTATAATACTAATAATTTCTTTAAGAATGGGAGAGAAGGTCATATAAATGTAAGACATCAGCTTTTTTCTAGTGCTTAACACCCGTTTTATTTTTTTTTTCGTGCCACCACAGCCGTTAGACACTCGTGATATATGAAATAAAATAATAATTGGGAAAGGAAATTTGGAAACGAAACTCCCACATCTAAGTTTAAAGTAACTCCCAGGATTTAAAGGTTATGAAGAATGAGGAAAACCTGGAAAAAACTTAATTCTGGTGGAATCTACCTATTTCGTATAGTATAAGTAGAAGAAGCAGTGCATTGCTTCAAATATTAAACACCGAGATTTACCATAAATACACGCTTTGAGGTCCAATGAATATAGAATAAAATAGAAAAAATATAATGTGATACACTTACATGACTGCATCTACGCTCTATTGCTTATAAAAAGATATACAAACTATTCTTTTGAAAGCTTATTTCCATTTTAATCGAGATAACCCTTTCCGAAGTAGCTGCATTACACATTTCGTTATAGATACAAAGGGAATAGAGATAGTCAAATGATAGCACTGGCACTATATGCTGGTGTTAAAATTCATGCTCTGCATGCAATCGCGATGAACGACTAAATATCGAAAAGACGAATGACAAAGTATTGAACAATTCGAACCATTAATAATGGATATCTTGAAAATGACTGATGACACAAATAAAAGTTATTTTAAATAAATTGTGTGTTTTAAGCAGATCTATTTTTTTACTTGCGCTACTACGTTTAATAAGTAGGAGAAGTATTGTATTCCACCCAAATATTCGATACCGAGATTTCACCGGAAATACATGTTTTGAGACCCCCTGAATCCAAAAAGAGCACTTTTGGAAACATGTCCGTGTGTGTGTCTGTGTGTGTCTGTGAACAGCATAGCTCAGAAACGAACAGTCGGATAAACACCAAGCTTAGTATTTAGGTTCAGTATCTTCCAGAGATGCGACACGAAGGTTTTCAAGAAAATCCCCCACCCCAGACTACCCTTTACATGGAACATTTTTCGAAAATTTTAATTTTCTCAAAATGGCTCTAACGATTTTAATTAAAATATCAAATGTTTAAGATATTTTCATGACAAATGAAATGTATATCTGGAATTTTCTGGGAATGTCTCCAAAAGTATTCTTCATTGTGAACGACTTTTGCATAACTGGTAAACCATAAGAGATACACAATTTTACTACACAAAAAATGTAGATCGCGTTAAATTACACAATTTATGTCATATACTTTTTTTTTTGAATGAACCATTTTCGAGATCTTGCTTGTTATTCCCTTAAATTTTCCAATACTTATACTTTTTCTCAAATGGGAATTCGTTATTCATTTTTTTATGTATTGGACATGCAAAGAGAATGGAGTGTGCCACATAGCAACCACCTCTTAAAATATTTGACTATCGCTTAAAGCCTAGCAATTCCCCTTGCATCTACAAGAAAATTACCAATAAGATTAACATCTCGATATCTCGATTAACATGAAGCATTTGGAGAATAAGCGTATGTAAAAATAGTTTGTACAAGAGTAGAGAAAGTCATGTGAGTGTAACACATCAGATTTTTTTCTCTTTCATTTTAACCGACATAAACCTTTGCAGAAATACAGAGTCACCAGATTAAGCGGTAACCTGCTAGCGGCACCTGGGTCGCGGGCGTACACCACTCGCCTGTCGACACTTCATCCTCGCGCGAACCGTCATACGCATCGAAACAAATAAGGCATTTTGTAGCATTATTTATTTTGCAAATTACAATATTGAATTTCCCTTACATTGCTTACCTTTTCAAATATGGTGTTGGAAACGTTCTCCTTGTGCTCAAAGACAGATATTGCAGCGTCTTAAGAAATTATGATTCACATAATGCAGATCTTCTTAGTAAATGTTGATTATTTCTGCTTGAATATTATTTTGGAGTTCTTGTAATGTTTGGGGATTTTATTTACACACTTTGTTCTTTTAAATTTTTTTCATTCTTGCTAAAATAACTAAAAACGAAATCAGATATAATTCATACTGATTTATTATACAATCTAAATAAAAAATATATTTTCATTTACCAAAATTTAATATTCACGCAATCGCTATTAATAAAACATTACCAACTGGATTAGATAAAGCAATTAGTATTCCAGCATTATAATAACATTTGATTTGCATTCAAAAAGTATTGAACTTCAATTTTCCTTAAAATAAGTAAGAAGCAAATTAATTGTAATCAGTTTCGACCTGATAATAAGATATTTTATATCCTTATTTATCTTAATTAATTGAAACCAAAGATATATTAATTTCATTATTAATTTAAGTAAAAAGCAAATTAATTGTAATCGAGAATTTATATATTCTTTACAAAATAACTTAATTCCATCACTAAAAGGTTGAAGAACTTCTATAAATCCAACTTTATTAGGACCTTTAGGAACGTGAATATAACCTAAAATTTTGAATTAAAAGTAATATACACATAATATATCTTAACATTGTAATAAATCAAATGAATTAAAATAATCATTTCCACAAGTAAAAAATTGAAGGTTGAAGAATGTTTGTTGCTGCTACGTATGGAAAGTCAGTTTGAAGAAGATGTATTATATTTCGACTGTTGGGGAGCCAAACGAAGTAGTTGCAACCGCACTTATGATAAAAAGTTTCCGGTAGCCTTCGCTTCAAAACGTACTTTCCGGTGACCTTTGCCCCAAGTTTAAAAATATTTAACTTTGTAATTTGACTGTTTATTTAAATATTATATATTTATGTTTGCCTCGGCTGCGTCAGTATTTATACTTTTTTTAGAGACATGAATGTTTTAGCAGGGAGTGGTGCGACTGAAGTATGTAGGCTTACACAGATTATAATTTTAATTCACTCCTTTTATTAATGCTTGATACGATTTAAATAACACTTCACTGATATAGAGAGAGAGCTGCGAGATTTTTTTATTACTTACTTGCACTTTTTAACACGTAAACTATTTTTGTCTCACACAAAATACGTATTAAATTTCTCGAGGACGCATCTCGCGTCCGGTTAGGAACACTGTGTACAAGCAACTGAACTGATTTCTACCGCCTAAATTTGTAAATTTCTGTATTTCAAGTCTCTTATTGGCTATTCCTAATCCAATAGAATACTTTTATTTAACTAAAGCTTTTTCTGGTTGTTGATTGGCTATTTTATAAACCGTCACAAAAATTACATTATTTTTGCTCCAAGAATTACCAGTAGCATTTAAACTTTCTAATTCATTATTGCCTCAAGGTTACCTCATTGTTAGCAACTTTTAACCTATTATTCTCACAGCTCCTACATTATTAAATTACGTAATATATTCACATAACATTATTACACATGTATACAATAATATAAGCATATATAATGACTGTAATATGCACTTTTTATATATTGTTACATACACATATTACTTTAAGGCGGGCTGTTATTGAATTTATATATTAGATATACAATTTGACTGAAATCATTTAAGTGTTAAAACCGCTGCCTCAAGGTTGTGAGGTCTAAGAATCGAGTGGGTCACCTTCCTACACTGGTAACTCCGAGCTGTAGCCCCGTCTTGTTGAAACACGCTGTGCATTTGCTCATCTGTCAACTGAGGGAAAACTGCTCCAAAATTAAGGCTTGGTATCGACCTTAGGCTCATGTAGTAGACTTTGATGTTGAGTGTGAGGGAAGTGGCGCGCGACCGCGACCCAGTGCCGCTAACAGCGTCGCCGCTTTATCTGATGGCACCGTAGCTACATTAAACATTTCGTTATAGATACAAAGAGAACAGCGATAGTCAAATGTTTAAGAACTGGCCGCTATAAGTGGCCTTAAATTCCAAACTGTTTCCATGCAATCGCCAGAATCAACTGAAAATCGACAGCACTTGAAAAAGATTATGGATAGATGGATACGGTATTTTTATTAGTTTCAAATTATTGAAGTTACTACACAAGTATTTAGTGCATGGGTCATTGACTGTGCATGCATATTTAAGATAAAAGTTATGGTGACAAAAGAAACCACAGAAAAAGAAACAAAAAGCAAGGGAAATAGAGATAATTTGGCTTTAACTATCTGAACAAATTTGACCTAGCTTCGTGGACTTTAGCGATGAAATTGCCCATCTTTGCCTGTTCCTCTGGTCGGCCAGTAGATCCCAACATGCCAATCTCCTTCTAGCAGGACTTAAGAACTTTTATTTGAGTTTAATTATTCGCTGGTTCTCCCACTGTGCACATTCCGCCAAAATATGTACCCAGTCCTCATCCAAATCACAGAATGGGCAGATTTTCCTGCCAGAATCTTCAGTCATTTCCTGTGCCCTCCAGCCCCCAGTCTAAACATATCATTCCTGATGTTTCCTTTCTTCCTAAGTTAAGCATATGCCTCTTTACCCCATTTCAATTAGCTAGACTTAGATAAGGTTTAATTTCACAATCCGATTCTATTTCCTGTTGGTTGATGTCTCGACTTCAAAAGGATGACAAAGTGTTGAACAATTCGAACTATTAATAACTGCTATCTCGGAAATGATTTATGGCCTATGCCACAAAAAAGTTATTTCAAGTAAATTGCGTGTTTTAAAGAGATCCACATATTTTGTGAAGTACTTTTTCGTCTGTCGCATGTTTACCAGTTATACAGAGTTATACCAAATTCCTTATGAATGAGGAGGACTTCACAGAAAATTCAAGATATACATTATATCTACCATGTAAATGGTAGTCGGGGGGGTCGGGGATTGCTTGAAAACCTTCGTGCCATCTCTTTGGAACGTACTTAACTTAAATGTCAAGTTTTGTATTTATCCGACTTTTAGTTTTTGAATTGTGCTGTTCACACACACATGGGCCTTTTTCTAAAAAAAGTTTTCGGATTCAGGGGGTCTCCTAACTTGTATTTACGCTAAAATCTCGACATCCAATCCTTTATTGAATGCAATACCTACTCTACCTACTATGTGAGACTGAGGATGTAAGACATAAAGAAACAAGAGATATGGGCTAGTTTTGAGGATAAACGTTCCTTGACTGTGTATAAAAACAAACAAATTTTGGGGGGAAATTATGTAGACGTGTATATTAGGTCTAGCTTGAATGGGCAGGGGGTATTATTTTTAAAAAGCATAGAAAAAACATGCGTATTATGTGTGAAAAAAATGAGTAGTGTTTTTCCATTTTTAATAGAGTGTAAAAAGGTTAAAAGATGAAGAGATGATATATGGAATAAAAATTGGGATAATTTAAACAAAGAAATACTAGCAGTAAAATGTTAGTGAATCCAATCTATAACAGAAATAAAATAGAGGTATGGTTTGCTGACCCACGAGAGCGGGGATATCACAGTTGGAAGACACTGCGTAAACAGATTTCTCTTTCGTTTTCAGTGGCGTGTGTCTCACGAGCGTAAACAAATGAACCGTCTAGTAATTGTATATTAATTTTCTATATTTTTCACATAAATACATTGTTAGGCCCTTACAAGTCTGCTAAATGGTATATTTAACATGGTAGCAAAAGAATACACAATAAACCAAATCATTCACCCCTTTCACAGGTATTGTTCAAAATAAAGACACCCTCATTGTTCCGTATTTCCCCCGCAGCCAGATAAATACCTTCTCTGAAAGATTCGATGTCAGTAATCGATGCTTTGTAGGCCCTGCTTTTCATACTGGACGCGCATTCCTTCTATTTTACACTGTTCTAGTGTAGTACAATAGGTTGTCAGTTGTACTTTTTATTTCGCCAAAATATTGCATCACCCTTTCGAAGTGATTATTTGGATTCAGAGGTATGTGGAAAACATGCTAGTCACTTTTCAGATAAAAGAGGTGATGGAGGTAGGCTATGTTTTGTTTACGACTGGAAACTAGCTCAGATCGCCTGACCTACCCCGACCTGTTTCCGCTGTTGTCGAGTTTTACAGCAACATTACATTTGCAAAAAGGTGTTCGAAATATCCTTTTCAGTGATTAATGATTTAAAAACCCTGCGTGATGTCACAAAGTTACTACCAAAGGTAGCCTTACAAGTAATAAACTATTATCTTTATACCTTCCCGTTGAATTAAACATTTAATTTGGAACAAAGACTGCGTGTGTTTTAAGGAAACAAAATGTTATTGTATCTTTTGTGTATAATACTTCTACGAAGCACATATTAAGAAATGTAATGATTTATGATTTATGAAGAACTGATAATTTCTTTAGTTGTTTCAAAACGAGTTATGCTAGCAACAACCTATTACACCTGAAATGCAGAAGAAATTTGGGAGATTATTTACTTCTATAGCAAATGTTGAAAATGTCCTCCATCCTGTATAAGGCACAACTCAACACGTCGTTCTATGTTACTGGCCACTCGTTGGAGGACTCTGTTGTAAATAGCTTGAATCTCCTGTGTAATGCTGTGCTTCAGATCGTCTAACGTCTGGGAACGTGTGGCATAAACCCTGTCTTAAGTAACCTCATAGAAAGAAGTCCGATGTCAAATCCGGAGATCTTGGTGGCCACAGGTTCTTGGAAATTATGCGGTCGTCAAAGAAACTTGCAATTAGTGCCATGGATTCATTTGATGTATGGCATGTAGCGCCGTCCTGCTGAAAATATCCTTGACTCAGCTCTACATCGTCTAGTTTCTCAGCAAACTACATGAAAATCCGTCGGTACTCTGCAATGTTCACATTGTTTTAAAAAAAATGGTTCCACTATTCTCTGTGCGGATATTGCGCACCAAACTCCGATTTTAACTGGGTGCATATGTGAGTTCACATAGCCGGATAAATGGAGCCATGCTTCATCTGTGAACCATGTGATGGACAATATGGCAGGATTTTGCACAATGAACGCCTGAAACCAACGACAATAATTCAGTCGTCTATCCTTATCTGGTTCCTGTAACTGATGTACAACCGTAATTCTATACGGCTTTAGGCTTGCACTTTTCACAACTCTCCGACACTGAGTAGCTGTAGCCTGTCTCTTGCGACAAACGTCTTAATGATTTTTTGGGTGACTGATCCAGTCGTGTTCTTACATCAACAACAACCGTGGGAAGTCTAGATGGACAAGTTTTGCCTTTTTCACTCACCAGAGATCCAGTTGTTTCCAGTTTGTTTAGCAGTCCCAGTATTGTGTTTCTTTGGGGAGGATTTCGAACACCAAATTCTCTCTGGTATTCCCTTTGAGTAGTTGTAATTGAATTCGTAATCCAGTATTGCCTTACAAGAAAGAGTCGTTCATTTAATGTTACTCCATTTTCACGTTGACTAGAAAAAATTCAGAAAAACAGTTGCCGACAATAAAACTAACAATTACGAATAAGACATAAATATTTGCGCATCTAGTGACAGCCAATCGAAACTCCAGAACATTCTTCTTAATTTGGTGCTAAAATTGGGACATTGAGTGAATTTCAAACAGAATAATTAAAGAAAGAAGTTTGTCAGTTCATAAAAACGCTGTTTTAGCTCCTATGTAGCACATTGTACACATTAATAGCAATAGTTCATTTTTAAAAAATTGGATTGCAGTTATAGCAGAGATTAAACCCCCAAGATGTATGCAACCAAATTAGCACTATACCTCAGCCGCACGTTTCGTTCAAATAATAACGCAATTTTAGGCAGAAGACAAAGCCACGAGTCAAAAATTTACTCTCGTTGTGGTAGAGAGGGTGAAGCATGCCCTCATTAAATAGATCTATCCAATAATACCTGAGGGGGGTATTCGGTTTAAATAATGCAATAACTAGAGATAACTGCATTAGATTACAGAGCAGGTGGCGAGATGTCGTTGGTTACCTGGCAACCAGGGCAGCGGTGTGGGGAAAGCAAAGAAAAACCGAATGTCTCCTGAGTGATTCAATTATTCAGTACTCACACTGCCATCTGCTGGTGAAACTCATTAACTAATCATCATCCACGCGATGTAATAACGCAGCGTTAATTGTTTAGCTTGTATTCTTGCTTTGTGGTCTTTTGTTTGCAGTAAGAATACATTTAAATTATCCTCGTCGTGCACTGAGGATTTACGGTTGGTTCACAATAACAAAGAATGGAAACCTGAAGATAGATTGTTCTTCAACTGTTGTAGTTTACTATTGTTGAAGGGGTTTTTTTTGTTTAAGGAGTTTGCACCACGCTTTGGGCATTAATTTGAAGTTGTTGATAACGTAATAGTTACTGTTGTTACGTAATGTGCTGCTATGCATGAGAAGCTGATTTGAACATGTATTTTTGCTGTTACACTCCAAGTTTAAAAAAATATATTTTAACTTTGTTATTAAACTGTTCCTATAGATAGTATTTATGTTTGTATTTGCCTCGGCTACGTAATGTTTGTAGAGACACATTTCTCTTAATCAGGGCGTGGTGCGACAAGAACGTAGACTTGCACAGATTTTTTCTTTTTGTTAATCCTTGACACAAATTAAATAGCATTACACTGATTTTAAGAGCTGTGAGATTCTTTAATACTTGCACTTAGTTAACGCGTATACATATTTTACGATTCACACGAATACGTGATATTTCTTTAGAGAACACATCTTCCATCCGGTCACTACCAAGGTCTGCAGGTAACTGAACATATTTAAACCGTCAAAACCCGTAATCTTCTGTATTTCAAGTCTCTGATTGGCTAATTCTAGTCCAATAGAATACCTGCATTTAATTAAAGCTTTTTCTGGCTATTGATTGGCTATTTTTAAACTGTCACAAAATTTACATTATCGTTGCTCTAATCATGACTAGTAACATTTAAACTCTTAAACTCATTATTGCCTCAAGGTTATCTCATTGTTACCATATTGTTAGCAACGTTAAACTTATTATTCTCACAGTTCTTACATTATTAAAGTATGTAATGTATTCACATAACATTATTAAACATGTTTACAATAATATAAGCATTTGCAATGACTGTTACATACATTTTTAAAAATTTATTATATACATATTGCTTCAAGGCGGGCTGTTATTGAATTTACATATTATATAATTTAATTGAAATTATTCAAGTATTAAAAATACTGCCTCAAACCAGAACGAAAAGACAACATTAAAATACATGCATTAAGATGTGAGCGTTCACAATTATTAACAGGAAGCTTTCCGCGGTCCAATGTTACCAACCAAGAAACACTGAATTTCGCTACAGTTCGAACCAAATTACGCTACATTCCAGTTTAAAAATATTACTTATAGTAAATCATTACTATAGATGGTATCTCAATAAGTAGTGCCAGTTTTTAAGCAAAGCTTTATTTGGAAACTTTTCTGAAAAGAAATTAAACTACTCTTCAAAGTAGAGACCATGAGATTGTATGGTCTTTAGCCATCTTTCAGCGAAGTTTATTATCCCACGACGGTACCAGTCTTTGGTTTTTAATCCGAAGAATTCAGCGAGACCCACTTCCATAGCCTCAATGTTTTCGAAATTTCTTCCACGCAAGAAATGTCCCATAGATCGAAACAGATGGTGATCTTAAGGCGCGAGATTAGTGCTGTATGCTGGGTGTGGTAGCAGTTCGATTCCTTCCAATTCCTGAATTTTTGTTATGGTTATTTTTGCAATATGGGGTGTTGCATTGTCCTGCTGCAAGAAAACTCTATTTTGATTAACTATACTGAGTATCGCCATCTCAAAATTTCATGAACTTCTTCCAGTTGTTGAGAATAAAGATCCGCATTGACTGCAAGTCCGTTTAGAACAAACTCTAGTGAATCACTCCTTCAAAATTGCACCAGACACACATTACTTAGGGACCGAACTGATTTTTTTTTAACAATGACTTTGGGAGGTTGATGGGGACTGAGCCACTGTTTCGAGGCGTCAGGGTTGCGGTAATAGACCCATTTATCATCAGTGTGACAACTCTCCACATAAATCTATCATCCATGGGATTACCGATAGGCTGACGACAGATATCCACTCTACTTGAGCCTGTTGAGATGTCAATTCATGAGGTACAGATATACAGCTGGTGATGTATGGTATCTTCTGATGGACCAGTTCTTCTGACAGCTACGAGGACTTTTTTGCGGATTTTCTTCCAAAACTCTGCGTGTATTCTCAATATCCCATAATTTAGGTCTTCCAGAACGTGGTAAATCTTTAGTGTTTTCTTCTCCAGAGTTGAAACGTTGGAACCATCGTTGTACCACACGCTCACTAACGACACCTTCTCCTTCCACTTCACATATTTTTCGAGCTGCGGCTGCAACTTTATAATCTTGTTTCCAGTAGTGCTTTAGAAGGACTCTAATCCCAAACTTTGTAACTTCCATTTTGTGATTGTGTAATAACAATTGCCGACTGACACGTTCTCACAATACACGCAATACTAGCCATGGCATCCTGTAAATAGCATTGGTGAACCAAAGAAAACCAATTCTATCTTATAAAACACCAAACTTAAAACCCGAGATTACTTGTGAGACAACCTAATATGTCATTGAAAAAAATTATTAGATCTTTCTGTTGACAATTTAGGCGTATTTTAGTGGCGATAATCTAATTTTTCGGTTTAGTGAATAATTAAGTTAAATGAATTTAATCATTATACATTTCTTAGTAAAATATAAATAAATTAATTTACTAATTACCCGAGAAACGTCAGTAGGTTTTATATTCTTCTTGTATTTCTGGCTTTCATAGTATTTTAAAGGCTCACTTTGCTTTTGCACTGTCTTCCTTAGCTGCTTGCAACCATTTCGAGAAAGACCACCCTAGATATTCAAGCACTTAACCGAAAACAAGTGTATCCTCACTTTTTTTCATCTTGCGATATGGTGGTACCATTTCTTTTAGGGATGGAGTACGCTTTATTATCTATTATTATACAATTGGTAATACTTAAAATGACTAAATTAGTTTTTAGAAATTTAATTGAAAATTTTACATGTTTATTTTAGTAATTATAAGTTTATTTTTTAAATTTAAAATTGAAAAAGCCGCCACATTTTACTACTTTTGGGGTTTTTCGCCACAGAGTCAACACTGCCCGGTCCCGGGAATGGGAAAGAAGACTTCGCCAAGTTTAACTCAAGGAGAGGGTTACAAGCTTGTTGGACCGTGCTAGCTGGGAGGGGGAAGCAATTGGTCCATTTTTATAAAACGTTTTGCAGCTCAGATTGGAGTATAAGGAAGAGGGTCAAGGGTGGGAGGGGGAGGGTTAGTGGCTTAGGGGCAGGTATTTCTTTGTTTTGTAAACAATAGCGTGTACTTGTGAACAAGCTTTTATTCTCGTCTTCTGTTTTGTTTATGTGATTTTTGTTGTCAGTTTATCCGGTTTTCTTCTTTCTTTTCTTTTCATTTCTTGTAATTATTAACTTTAAAGTTCAATGTGATGAATATAGTCTGAAACATATGAACTACAGTGTGTTATATAAGCTCTACGGTCTATCTGAGCCGTACGATGTATGAATTTGAACATGTAAAATTTAAGACCAATAAATACACCACTCTACTCTACTTTCTCGTTCTTGTTCCCGGAGACCGCATATTAGATCCATTATGTGCATGTTATATTATTCACTGTAGAAATCATTCAGTGCGACCGCGACGTGAAACAGCCATAAAACCTTGATAACCGCCTCACGTTCTCATATTTAGGGCCGGTTTTACCAACCGATGTTAAAAATACTCTAACATCTAGTTTGTTAACACGGTGTTCAAAGTTTAACATAAGGTTAAAACTTTTACGTTTCATCAAGCTTTTACAGCAAATTGTTAGCCAACAATTTGTTAACGTCAAAGATAGCTGCGAACGCTAGCTTTGAGAAGGCGGTGGCCAAATTACACTGCTTCTGAACGTACTCCAATGCACTTTAGTCTACGTAGCGCCGTGCTCTGTGACAGTAGTTGACAACTATTTACATTCATGGCAATGGCCATATTATTTTCCCTGTTTGTTTGAGGTTAGAAACACGATGTCAACTGAAACAAACGTTTCACGTTTGAAACGTGTTAATTAACATCTGGTTAATAATTATAGATGTATTGTCAAGTTCGAAAAAGCTGGCGTTCTTACCTTATAGGATAAAATTGCAGCTTGTAACAAAATCCCGAGTAATTTAATTGGAATGAACGCGTTGCTCTGAAGTCCAGTAATCAACTACGGCAATTTTATGCTAACAAAGTGCAGCACCAGAAACTTTAGGTGCAAAGAGCGTTAAGACGGTTTAAAACTGGTGGTGGATACTGCATTGACACTAAAGTGGACCAAAATGTGTTATCACTGATTAATCAAGCAGACCCAAAAAAATACTGTCTGCTTCTTGAAGCAATTGCTTTGGAAACCATACGGATAAACTACAAACGGTAATTTTAGAAATTCTAACACTATCACAAGTAAATGAAAACTCTTAGTAGCATAAAATCTAAGTACCTAATTAACACTTAGAAAAAAGAGGCATGCTTCTGTTGGTAGTATTCTAACCTCTCGTATTTCCCATAAAACCATGCTTATGGCTTGGACAGTCTATATTGCTTTAAAAGTTTCTTCTTTTGCAGGGTTTCAAATTTATTATGACGTACGACTACTCTTCTATTAGGAATGACATTCAAAGATGCCAGTTGTAGAAAACTCGCAACAACAGCTTGGTTTGCGGCAGCTATTTTCCAATTTCTAACATTTGTTAAACACCTTAACACAGTGGTATCGGGATGTTAACTTAACACCGACTTTAACACATTGTTAAGGTTTACATTGTTTGATGAAACAGAATTTGTGTTAACTTCAGTGTTAAATAGCAGCTGTTGGAGAAACAGGCCCTTAGAATAAGAAGAAGAAGCACATACCTCATCATAAGATGTGTTAGAAATGTTGTTCTTCTCTTTCCACGCATTTCTGGTATGTTCTCAGGAAAGTTTCATTCACACTGGTGAGTTCTTCTTTCTTTCTCTGTTTCACCTTCTCTTAAGTAGGACTTACACCCCCCAGGATTTACAGGCGGGTGCCTGGTGTCAGAGGCCCGTCGAGGAGCAGACAATTATGGGTCAGACAGAATATCCAGGATGGGTGATCAGCCCGATGCCTGGTATGGGAGGAAGAAAGTAGATGAAACGAAATGAGGGTGAAATGGATGAAAGGAAAGGTGATGATGGAGCAGTTGGTGGGGGAAACCGGAGAACCCGGAGAAAACCCGCCCAGACGCCGCTTTGTCCACCACAAATCCCACATGCGGGTCCCTGGGATTGAACCGGGCCACCTCGGTGAGTTCAATATCCATAACTGAATTAATTTTTCGCCTGATGTTTTAGTTCTTACAATGTATAGGGGTTTGTTGCATGCACCTAATTTTTCATGTGATCATCTTAGACTGATAAATTTCTATAATTAGATTTTACGAAATGATAAAGTAATTGACCCACGCTTAATATTCTTCTCTGACGAAGCATGGTTCCGTTGTTTAGTCGCAAAATAACATATATCGCAGTACATAGAAACCCGATTTTACACACCAGTTTCCCTTGAAGGGAAGATTGCTGTGCAGTAAATGCATACAGAATAATGAACCTAAATTTTTTAAGCAAACAATAAATGCAGAAAGTTGCAGGAATGTCATGCACCATTTTTGAGCAGGGGACCGAAATTCAATGTCGTCTGGATTTTTCCAACAAGACTCTGCTTCCGCGCATACCGCTGATAAGTCGTTAATTTATTTTGGGAAATGTTCGAGGATAGGGCAATTAGTAAAGGATAATGGCCCTCGAAATTGAAATTGAGTTTTATTTATGGACGCTCTTTAACTTCCATTCTATACTGGGTGTGAAACACCGGTAATTTTTTGCTCAGAGGCCTCTTTATCAGGCTTGAGGTTCTTTACTTCCCTTCCGAAGGAAGCCGTGCTAAGGATTTTTACCCCGAAAAAATCCATCGCCCTCCGCCGGGTTTGAACCCGCGACCTTGGGAACTAGAGGCTAGGTACCGCGAACCCCTGATTTAACTGTATGCTATTTTTACCTAGGGTGAGAAATGGTTTGTATTGAAGGAGTTGTATTATATTTCAACTGTTGGGGAGCCGAACTTGTAATAGTTGCAACCACACTATGGTAAACAGTTTCCTGACTGTTTCATTAAATATTATATATTTATGTTTGCCTCGGCTGCGTCAGTATTTATTTTAGAGACACGTTTCTCTTAGCAGGGTTGTGGTGTGACTAAGAATGTAGGCTTACACAGATTATAATTTTGCTTCACTCCGTTTATTAATGCTTGATATGATTTAAATAACACTTCACTGATAGAGAGCTGTGAGATCTTTTTATTAAATAATTGCACTTTTTAACACGTAAAAAATTTCTCGAGAGCGTGCTCACGTCTGGTTAGGAACACGGTCTACTAGTAACTGACTTCTGAATTTGTAAATTTTTTCCTTTTCAATTTCTGATTGGCTAATCCTAGTGCAATAGAATATCTTCATTTAACTAAAGCTTTTTCTGGTTGTTGATTGGCTATTTTATATACTGTCACTAAAATTCCATTACTGCTTCCAAGAATCAGAAGTAGTATTGTTAAACTCTCAAACTCATTATTGCCTCAAGGTTATCTCTTTGTTAGCAACTTTTAACCTATTATTCTCACAGTTCCTACATTATTAAATTACGTATTACATTCATATAACATTATTGAACATGTATACAATAATACAAACATATATAAAGACTGTAATATACACTTTTTATATATCGTTACATACACCTATTGCTTTAAGGCGGACTGTTATTGAATTTATATATTATATAATTAGACTGAAATCATTTAAGTGTTAAAAATACTGCCTCAAGGGGGAACTTGAAAATTAAAGTGTATGCAACTTACCCCTATACACTGAAAGAACTAAGAGAAACATCAGGCGAGAAATGCACTTAACTTCGGATGTTTAACTCCTACGTATTGAGTGAATAAAAATTTTCTGAGAATATGCCAGAAATGTGTGGATAGAGAAGGGCAAAACTTCCGACATCTCTTATGATAAGGCATGTGCTGTTATCATTGTGACTGTAACGTAACCACGAGAACGTGAAGTGGTTGTGAGGATAATAAACCTTTTTCAGAGTAAACCAAGTCGAAGCGACCGGCGGTGACCACAGTGAGAGCTAAAACCACTGCATAACTGGTCACTTAAAAACAAATGACGTCCCAACACCCAAAATCCATTTTCCTCTTCCTACTAATATGGGTTCCCTTTCTGGTTCTCGGGTTATTGTAAACAAGCCTTTGTTCAATTTCTAAAGGAAAACTGCTTCATGTTTTAGTACCACAGCTAAGTAAAGCAATCCAGGTTTAAATTTATCCGTTAGGACAATCGTACCATAGCTTAATACTATACTGAGTAGAAATTAGGTTATACCGTGTTTCTCTTGAATGACGCGAATGACTAGCCGCAGCTCCCAAGGCACTGCTATACGAATACGTTTGTACAGAATCGGCCCAGCAGCAGATAAACCTTCCATACCCATTTACATACACTACATGATCAAAAGTATCCGGACACCTGGTTGAAAATGATGTACAAGTTCGTGACGCCTTCCATCGGTAATGCTGGAAGTCAATATGGTGTTGGCCAACCTTTAGCCTTGATGACAGTGTTCACTCTCACAGGCATACTTTCAATCAGGTGCTGGAAGGTTTCTTGGAGAATGGCAGCCCATTCTTCACGGAGTGCGGAACTGAGGAGAGGTATCGATGTAGGTCGGTGAGGCCTGGCACGAAGTCGGCGTTCCAAAACATCCCAAAGGTCTTCTATAGGATTCAAGTCAGGACTCTGTGCAGGCCAGTCCATTACAGCGGTGTTATTGTCGTGTAACCACTCTGCCACAGCCCGTGCAGTATGAACAGGTGCTCGATCGTGTTGAAAGATGCAATTGCCATCCCCGCATTGCTCTTCAACAGTGGGAAGCAAGAAGGTGCTTAAAATATCAATGTAGGTCTGCGCTGTGATCGTACCACGCAAAAGAATAACACCATAACACCACCAGCTCCGAATTTCACTGTTGGCACTACACACGCTGGCAGATGACGTTCACCGAGCATTCGCCATACCCACACCCTGCCATCGGATCGGTACATTGTGTACCGTGATTCGTCACTCCACACAACGTTTTTCCACTGTTCAATTGTGTAATGTTGACGCTCCTTACACCAAGCGAGGCGTCGTTTGGCATTTTCCTGCGTGATGTGTGGCTTATGAGCAGTCTCTCGACCATGGAATCCAAGGTTTTTTCGCCTCACGCCTAACTGTCATAGTACTTGGAGTGGATCCTGATGCAGTTTGGAATTCCTTTGTGATGGTCTGGATACATGTCTGCCTATTCTCTTTACGACCCTCTTCAAATGTCGGCGGTCTCTGTCAGTCAACAGACGAGGTCTGCCTGTGCATGTCCCTTCACGTTTACACTTCACTATCACATCAGAAACAGTGGACCTAGGGATGTTTAGCAGTGCGGAAACCTCGCGTACAGACTTCTGACACAAGTAACACCCAATCACCTGACCACGTTCGAAGTCCGTGAGTTCCACGGAGCGTCCCACTCTGCTGTTTCACGATGTCTAATGACTACTGAGGTCGCGGATAATGAGTACCAGGCAGTAGGTAGCAGCACAATGCACCTAAGATGAAAAACGTATGTTTGTGGGGTGTCCGGTTACTTTTGATCACATAGTGTATTTCGTTGTAGGTGTAAGATGAATGCAGTAGACTAAAGCGAAAGTCAGGCCGCTAGGCGATGGCTTTGAAATGCCGTTCTCTTTACATCAACACGAAAAATAAAGAGAAAAAAAAAGAATACCGATTTGCAGTTGAGAAAAGTATAAATTGTCTGAGAATTCGAATTAATAGCAAGGAATTTCTCAGAAATGGTCAACGCTACAAGTATGTGGACATAAATTGTATGCTTCAACAAGATCTACATATTTTGTGTAGAAGTATTTTGCCCACCTCTTTAGGTTTACCAATTACATAAAAATGGTTTTGAATGAAGAGCAGAAGCTATTCCCAGAAAACTCAAGATATGCATTTTATTTGTCATAAAATAACTCAAATATGGTATTTTAATAAAAATCGTTAGAATTATTTTTGAGAAAATAAAAAAATAACGTAAACCTTTCCATTTAAAGAGTAATTTAAAGTGGGATAATTTTATTCAAAATCCTCGTTTCACATCCTTGCAAGGTCCGTAATTTAAATGCCAAATTTCGGACTTAACCGACTTTTCGTTTTTGACTTATGCTGTTCACAGACCCACACACACACACACACACACAAATGAACCTTTTTCTAAAAATCTAATGTGATATATAGACATGACTTTCTCTACCCTCTATCTTTATTAGTGGGCAGCGATAGTTAAATGTTTTAGAACCAGACGCTATACACCGGCCTTAAAATTCCATGCTCTTTGCACGACATCACGAGAAACAGCTGAAATTTGACAGGACTTTAAAAGAATGGCTAAGTATTGAACAATGAACCATTAATAACGGATATCTCGAAAATGACTAATGCCACCGAAAACGTTGTTTGAAATAAATTGTGTGTTTTAAACAGATCTACATTTTCTGTGTAGTGCGTTTTCGTCTATCGCTGAACGTTTACCAGTTATACATGATTATACAAAATTCCTTCCGAATGAAGAGAACTTCACAGGCTATTCCCAGAAAATTCAAGATATACATTTTATTTGTCATGTAAATATCTTTAATATACGTTATTTTAATCAAAATTGTTATAGCCAGGTTTTAAGAAATCCAAATTTTCGAAAAATGTTCCATGTAAAGGGTAGTTGGGAATGAGGGGGGATTTACTTGAAAGTCTTTGTCGCATCTTTGGAAGGCCCTAAATCTAAATATCAAGTGCAGTATCTCTTTTCGTTTTTAGTTATACTGTTCACAGACACACAGCGGACATTTTTTTATTCAGGGGGTCTCTAAACATGCTTCCGTAAAATCTCGTTATCGAATTTTTAGGTGTAATGCAATACCTTCTCTACCTACTATATAAGTGCTAGATAAAGTAAAAATTTCATCTTTTAAGTTTCAGGAATCTCAAAACATATATTTCCGGAGAAATCTGGACTCCTGAAACTTGGGTGGAATGCAATACTTTTTACTTTCTCTACTACGTATAGGAAGTAGGGGAAGTATTGTATTCCACCCAAAAATTCGATACCGAGATTTCACCGGAAATATATGTTTTGAGATCCCCTGAATCCAGAAAAAACATTTTTGGAAACATGTCCGTGTGTGCGTGCCTGGGTGCGTGCGTGTGTGTGTGTGTGTGTGTGTGTGTGTATGTGAACAGCATAACTGAGAAACGAACAGTCGGATAAACACCAAACTTGGTATTTAGGTTCAGTATCTTCCAAAGGTGCGACACGAAGGTTTTCAAGAAAGTCCCCCCACCCCAGACTACCCTTTACATGTAACATTTTTTCAAAATTTTAATTTTCTAAAAAATGTCTCCAACGATTTTGATTAAAATATCATATGTTTAAGACATTTTCATGACAAATAAAATGTATATCTTGAATTTTCTGGGAATGTTTCCAAAAGTGTTCTTCATTGTGAACGACTTCTGCATAACTGGTAAATCATAAGAGATAGACAAAATGTTCTAAACAAAAAATGTAGATCGCGATAAAATACACAATTTATGTCATATACGTTTTTTGTTGAGTGAATTATTTTCGAGATATTGCTTGTTATTCCCTTAAATTTTCCAACACATACTTTTTCTCAAATTCGTTATTCATTATTTTGTCCTGGTAATGCAAAGAGAATGCAATACTCCACATATCAAACAGCTCTTAAAATATTTGACTATCGCTTAAAATCTACCAATTCCCCTTGTATCTACAAGAAAATTAGCAATAAGATTAACATCTCCATTAACATGAAGCATATGGAGAATAAGCGTTTGTAAAAATAGTTTGTACAAGAGTAGAGAAAGTCATGTGAGTGTAACACATCAGATTTTTTATTTACTGTAAGTACATAGTAAAGAAAGTAAAAGTTGGTGTGGTTTACTTCAAGTAAACCTTTTTGCATAGAAAATGACGGACAGTGTTTATTGAATGCGCGGGTTTTATTTATTCACTAGGTATTTACTTTACGTGGCCTGAGCGCGGCATAAAAACTTTATGTGAGGAAATGTTTGCCTCATAGAAGCAACTTGAGCATCCATATTTAAGGAGCACTGTTACGTAAATAATTGAGAGGTCCTCAACAGCTGAATATCTCAAGTAACTGGTTATTTTAGAGTCCTTTTCAAGCACAGGTGCAATGAAAACAGACTTATCGAGCGTTCCTTTCCCCAAAATAAACACCATCAGCATACCCATTTGTGAATAAGGTCAAAATTTAACGAAATTCATAAATAGAGATTTTTAGTGTCATTAAACACCACAAATCTCTACTTCTATGTAGCTTTTATAGCTCCATGGCCTTTTAAATATTGTCATAGTGATTTAAATGCGTGCTTTTAAGCCTAGATTCGGTTAAATTGCCTTTCTTGGGCCCACCTAGATAATGAAGGAAGTGAGAAATAACGGAATAAATTACTTTATGAGCGAACGTAGAAGTAGATGTGAAGTGTTGAACATCAGACGCCCGCCTGCCCGCCACATATTTTTTTGACTTACTGATATAAAAATTGAGTTTTATTCATGGACGCTCTATAACTACTATGGTCTTTAGCATCCCATTCTATATTGGGTGTGAAAGATCGGAAATTTTGCTCAGAGGCCTCTCATAAGTCTTGAGGTTTATTTACGTGCTGTAAATCTACGACACGGGACCAGCGGCTTTACTTTCCTTCCGAAAGAAGCCATGCTAAGGATTTTTACGCCTGAAAAAATCCATCGCCCTCCGCCGGGTTTGAACCCGCGACCTCGAGAACTAGAGGGTAGCACGGTACCGGGAAATTGGGAAACGAACTAGAAAAAACGTGGCCATCTTCACGGTAATGCTGACGCTCAATCGGAAGTGCCAACTTAAGTAAGAAGCTGGGAATCCGCTATGTATGCGATGTGTTGTTACTTATTCTTCTTATTATTATTCATATGGTATAGCCGCTAAAACAAAAGCGCCATGCATTCAGAGCAAGCTGTGAGTGAATTCAGAAACGTAAGCTTATATAAAAAACACCTAACCTAGGCTAACCTTGCGTGAATTCAGAAACCTAAGCTTATGTTAAAGAAAACCCCAAACCGAGAGAGTTGGAGATATATCTCCGGCTTTGGCGGCATTACTTATTCATATGTTGCCAGCATTGCGTTTCAGCCAGAGAATAACATACAGTGCCATCTGTTGGACATATAAGACATCAGGTTAGTCGCTAATGAGGGCCCAAGAAAGGCAATTTCTTATAAAGTAAACAAAACAATCAAGAAATGGCCTCAGAAATCTTCAAATATTAAATTTGTTGCAGAGTAGCAGAAAATGACGAAATAGGCTTTGCATAAAATCAGAAAAAGTGTTACGCGCGCGCGAAGCTACCGACAAGCCGCCGCGCCGAAGTGCGCATACAGAACCCGGCCGTTGAGTGTGGCCGGTTCCAGTGCAGAACAATAGCCCATTATATGCCGCTTCCCCACTTCAGAGAATTCCTTTTGGCAGTTCGAGTAGGTTCCCTTTCTAGAACTTTCGCGTTGTATGCGGGGCTTATATAATACGCCGGCCACACGTGCAGACTTTACGGTGGACTTACGCAAACCAGTTCCGCGTGTGCACAGCAATAACCAATAAGCACGGCCTGCGGAAACTTTGCAGTGCTGAAGATTTTGTTTGCGCAAACTCTTAAACATTTGCGTGTGGACAGTGTATAAGCCGTACCTTCAGCCGGAAGGGAAGTCTAGTGCAAGATGTGTGATGTGCGCACCCATTCTAACCTATTTATCACCTAGTTTATCGAATTATATAAATCGTTACCATGCGTTTGAAAGATAAAGTCTAAGGAATATTGCGATAGGAGTAAGAAGAATGTGTCTTTCTAAAAGATAATATATAAATTATATCTTAAATCCCTAAATGGTCTTGGAGTACTAAAAACCTTAAAGCAGGAGAGATAGATTCGCACATCACAGAGTTGTGACAGCAAACGTAATAAATTGTTATATGCACTTTCGTCCTTCCCAGCTAACTACAGTCATCTGGATTTTCTATTAAGTATTTCATTAAATTTATATGCAAGTGTACCTTTCTTCTCAGAAGCCACTTTATACACCATTTCGATCGGGAACGTTTGGTAACCTTTCTTTTCACCAAAAATCAGTACAGAAATACCTACTTATAACAAAAATAAATCTTCGGGCCGCATTGTTTCGATCCCAACAACCTTCTATTTCGATGACCAAATTGCCCTCCGTGGTCTAGGAGTACCTCTAGTTTCCGAGGTAGAGGGTTCAAATTCGGCGGAGGGCGATGGATTTTTTCGGCGTAAAAATCCTTAGCGGAGTAGATTTACAGCACGTAAAAGAACCTCAAGCCTGATAAAGAGGCCTCTGAGTAAAATTGCTTATCTTTCCGCTCAATATAAAATGGGACCTAAGAATCATAGTAGCAAAATAATTTTTTTTATGACCAACTTCATATTGAGGTTTGCTCAAACTAACCTACAACGTATGGACGAAGAACGCTGTTCCGTTTTGTTTGTGCAAACTATACCGTAAAAGTAAATTGCTGCCGTGTGGCCGATACTTAAAGGGCTCTTGCCCACGGGTTCAGTTAAGTTGAGTGCAGTTAGTGAAGAAGTTACGAAATGCAATCAAGAGGTCGGAGAGTTTGGACAGTTAAACGTGGACAGTGCCGAGTACAGTTCAGTTGAGATTCGATTCGACTGTCCAGTCGTGTTCTGTTCTGAGTGTGTACCAAAAGTGTCTCTCAAGTGTAAAGTCTGTGCCACGCTTAGCATCTAAGTGACAAACAGTGTGTTTAGCAGCAACTGGTGTTCTCATTCGTTACACTATTGTTTTCCACTCAAAGATTCAGTGCAGAGAGTTCAGCAAGATTACATGCTTTGATACCCCCTGAACCCGAAAAAAAATCATTTTCAGAAAAAGGTCCATGTATCTGTCGGAACAGCATAACTCAAAAACGAAAAGTCCTATAAATATCAAACCTGGTGTTTAAGCTCTGAATCTTCCAAAGATACGAAGATTTTCCACAAATCCCCCAGACCAAAGGGCCCTTTACATGAAACGTTTTTCGAAATTTTTTATTTTCTCAAAAACTGTTTTGACGATTTTTATTAAAATACCATATATTTAAGATATTTACATGACAAATAAAATGTATATGTATAGCTGTTAAACCGTTACACGTACAAAATCTTACTACACAAAAAGTATACCTCGTTAAAGCACACAATTTATGTCATATATCTCTTTTTTGTGAAGTGAACCATTTCCGAGATATTGCTTGTTCTTTGTTTGAATTTTCCAATAGTTATGCTTTTTCTCAAAAGGAACTTCATTACTCGTTTTTTTTTTTACTTTCTCTACTACGTATAGTAAGTAGGGAAAGTATTGTATTCCACCCAAAAATTCGATACCGAGATTTCACCGGAAATACCTGTTTTGAGATCCCCTGAATCCAAAAAAAAACATTTTTGGAAACATGTCCGTGTGTGGTCTGTGTGTCTGGGAACAGCGTAACTCAGAAACGAACAGTCGGATAAACACCAAACTTGGTATTTAGGTTCAGTATCTTCCAGAGATGCGATACGAAGATTTTCAAGAAAATCCCCCATCCCAGATTACCCTTTACATGAAACATTTTTCGAAAATTTTAATTTTCTCAAAAATGGCTCTAATGATTTTGATTAAAATATCACATGTTTAAGATATTTTCATGACAAATGAAATGTATATCTTGAATTTTCTGGGAATGTCTCCAAAAGTATTCTTCATTGTGAACGACTTTTGCATAACTGGTAAACCATAAGAGATAGACAAAATTTTACTACACAAAAAATGTAGATCGCGTTAAAATACACAATTTATGCCACATACATTTTTTTTGTGTGAAACATTTTCGAGATATTGCTTTTTATTCCCTTAAATTTTCCAATACTTATACTTTTTCTCAAATTCATTATTCATTTTTTTGTACTGGTAATGCAAAGAGAATGGAATACTGCACATAGCAACCAGCTCTTAAAATATTTGACTATAGCTTAAAGCCTACCATATTTCCCCTGCATCTACAAGGAAATTAGCAATAAGATTAACATCTGGATATCTCGATTGACATGAAGCATATGGAGAATAAGCGTTTGTAAAAATAGTTTGTACAAGAGTATAGAAAGTCATGTGAGTGTAACACATCGGATTTTTATGTCCTAGACATGAAAAGAGAATGGAATACTCCACATAGCAAAGCTCTTAAAATATTTTACTATCGCTTAAAGCCGATTATATTCCCTTACACCTACAAGAAAATTAGCAATAAGATAGCTCCTGAAAATGTTTATCTCGATTAACATGAAATAGATGGAGAATAAGCATTTGTAAAAATAGACTATACAAGAATAGAGAAAGACTTGTGAGTGCAATACATCAGAATTTTATTTTGTCTATATCTTAAGGTTTGCCAATTATACAAAAGTCCTTCAGAATGAAGGATTTGACAGGCTACGCACGAAAAATTCAAGATATAAGATTTGTCATGCAAATAATATGTTAAACATACAAGAGCTGGATAAAAAGTAATAAGAACTATTTTTTCTCTGAAATGACTTAATTGACAGAGGTACTTATAGTTACACCCCCCATTATTTATGACCTTTTGTCAAATGTTCGGAAGGCGTCGTATACCTATTTCTGTTGATGTACCGTATTGACCGTCCTATAGCATGGATAATGTCATCTCTGGTGTTGAACCGGATCCCTCGCAGTGTTCTTTCACTTCGGCAAAGAGATCATAATCACAGGGACTCATGTCGGGTGAGTGCGGTGGATGCTCCAGAATCTCCCACTGCCAGTGCCGCAAGAGGTCCTGGACAGCACAAGCGGTGTGGCATCTTGTATTGTCATGCAGAATGATGGGGTGCTGTTCCATGAAATGTCGTCGCTTTCGCCTGAGCGCTGGACGAAGGTGGTGTTCCAGGAACGCGTAGTAGTAGGCAGCGTCTATCTCACCCTTGGTGGTTCAGCGTGATATAGTAATACCCCATCAATGAACATCACTTTCACAACACTTTATGTAGCGCGCACTTTCTTTAGCCAAGGAGAACTGGGAAGCCTTTTTGTCCATCTCTTATAGTTTACCATATACACAAAATTATATAAAAGTCCTTTCGAAAATTAAAAATCGAGCTTTTATTTATGGACGCTCTTTAACTGCGTGGTCCATAGCGTCCCATTCTATATTGGGCGTGAAAGACCGGCAATTTTGCTCAGAGGCCTCTTTATCAGGCTTGAGGTTGTTTTACGTGCCGTAAATCTACGACACGGGACCACCAGCTTTACATCCGTTCCGATTTTTACGCCCGAACCCGCGTTTGAACCCGCGACCTCGGGAACTAGAAGCTAGCATGGTAACCACTACACCACGGAGGAGAACAGTCCTTTCGAATGAAGACGACTTCGTACGTCGGCAGAAAATTCCAGATATAAATTTCATTTGTCATAACATATTTTAAATATATTTACTTTATTAAATCTCAGCGTTTTTTGAGAAAATAAAAAATGTCGAAAATGTTCCAAGTAAAGAGTATTTTAGGGGAATTTCGTTTAAAATCTTCGTGTCACATCTCTGGAAGGTAGTGAACATAAATACTAAGATTGTTGTTTATTTGACTTTGTTGTTCACAAACATACATGTGGGGTCTCAAAACATTGTGGCAGTAATTTGTATCACAATAATGTAAATGCCAGTGTGATTGTAGTGTAAATAAGCATTATTGTATGACATTGATTTGAGATGTTTGTTTAATTATAAGCATTGTTAGGAAATAAGTTTACACGACCTCACTGAAACTGACAATAGGAGCGGATAACAATGTGCGAGGGGGTGAGTTGAATATTAATTAGAAGAGACAAACAAATGACGTCAGATTGGCGCGTTTTTTTTTTTTTAGGAATAGCGGGAATATTTTCCCTAGAGCATATGTTTTCCAGGAGCCAGGAGCAAGAACAGGTCGCCCGAGTTTACTCGGGCGGAAGGTTAATCGCCACGGTACCTATCCGTTTAGTTACGGATTTACCCGTGCGGTGATAGAGATTGGTCAAATAGCAAGCGTTTTTGTCGATGTCTTACATGATGATGGCGGTTGCTGGCCCCTTGTGTTGCTATTGGCTCGGGTCGGTGATACCGCCTGGGCGGACAAGCGACCAGACGGTGACCGAGCCCAGGCGGTATCACCGACCCGAGCCAATAGCAACACAAGGGGCCAGCAACCGCCATCATCATGTAAACATCGACAAAAACGCTTGCTATTTGACCAATCTTTAATACCGCACGGGTAAATCCGTAACTAAACGGATAGGTACCGTGGCGATTAACCTTCCGCCCGAGTAAACTCGGGCGACCTGTTCTTGCTCCTGGCTCCTGGCTCGATGCTGCTTAACTTGGCGGCCGCTTGCTGGACCGTCAGTTAAGCAGTGCCATCTAGCGGGGGCCGATGGGAATGGGTATTTTGGTGTGAGGGTACCAAGGAAAGCAGTTGAGTGGTGCGGCTGAGTGGTCACCCAACCAGCATTGGATATAAAAACAGACGCTAATGTTGGCGCGTTTTATTAACCAATAGCAGCTCGGTTATAATCTTTAGGCATATCGGGGTGTGGGAGTATAAAAAGCTAAAGTCAGAGGCAGATTTCGTCAGTCCAACAGAAGCATTCACGCGTTATACGTCGCACAGTTAGTTCATCAGAATCGTTCGCAGGTTACACGTCGCGTAGTTCAACGGAAGCATACATAAAGTACACGTCGCAATTCTACAGAATCTCTCGCGTCTTAAAGTTTGTTATAAATGTGAAACGCGAATTAATAATGTGCAGTAAATAAGTCATTATAGTGGTATTAGAAAATATAACAGTTTCAGTTTGGCGTGTATCACGAATCAATATGTGAACTTAATTGTGACGGTAATAAAAGTGTAAAATTCTTTTATCGGTGTTATCTTTGAGTAACAAAATCCTTTCCGCTTACACACCTTGTTTAAGATATTTGCTCGACTGAATAGTAATAATAATAATTGCTAGCCGGAGCACATTGAACCCAAAATGCAAAATAATAAAACAATAACAGGCGCCCAGCAATAAGATAACACGAAGTGACTGCGACAAATTGGCTTCCATACATGGGGCATATAAACATGAAGCATCTTCCAACTACCAACGTGGGGCTAACAAAATTCACACTTCAACATGTATCTCCGCTGAAGTCCGGGCTGCAAATTTTTGGGAGGAGTACAATATTTCCTCTACCTACTAGACACGTGGTAGAGTAACTAAAAAGAAAGAATCGAATTTTCAAAATAATATCCCGTCCCATATTGTATGTTATTACAGCCACCAAATGTATGTGCTTGTAAACCTTAACAAGAGTTGGAATTCTAGATTTCCTCTATGTAAATATCATCGGGAAGACCTAGACGTGCAAAAATGTAGATAACGCGATTCTGCGTTACAGAAAACCAACTTCTGCATTTGGCGATTCTGCACTATGCATGAAAGCAACATTAAGCGCACGCAACAATGATTTGATTTAACGCGCATATAACTGCAAGCAAAAGCGCCCTTAAGGCTCACGTTAACATACGGCCTCTATTACGATTGAACCTAATGTTTCCTCTCTTTATGCTTGTTGAATTTTGCAGATTTGCAACATTTATAGTGTTGGATTCTCTAATAGGTAGTTTATCGGCCCTTGAAAGTAACAGAGGCATTACAATTGGTTGTTGCTGACTGGGAAAACTAGCCAATTATGGAGGCAGACGTCGGCATTATTGCCCATTCCTCTCTTCTTCTTTGTAGCACTATATTATCATCCTAAGCCGTCGAAAATATAAAACGCGTTTAACCTTTTATTGCCAGTTACTTTTTTACTTTCTCTACCACGTATCCAGCAGGTAGTGAAGGTATTGCATTCCACCCAAAAATTTGATACCAAGATTTTACCAGAAATACATGTTTTGAGGCTGCTTGAATACAAAAAAAAAACATTTTTAGAAAAAGGTAAGGGGTGATGTGTGTGTGCGTGTGCGTGTGAGAACAGCTTAACTCAAAAACAAAAAGTCAGAACAACGCCAAATTTGGTATTAAGGTTCAGTACCTTCCAAAGATGCGACATGGAGACTTTCAAGAAAATCCCCACCCCAAAGTACCCTTTACATGGAACATTTGCCTTAATTGTTTTGTTTTCTCAAAAATAGCTAACGATTTTAATTAAAACATACCAAATAAAATGTATATCTTGAATTTTCTGGGAAGAGCCACTGAAGTTCTCTTCATACTGAAGTACATTATTTTGTTGTATTGTTATTTGACCCACACTTTGGGAGCCAATTTGAGGTGTATTATATTTGGACTGTTGAGGAGCCGAACTTGAAGTAGTAAAAAATTTCCGGTATCCTTCACCCTAAATGTATTTTCCGGTGGCCTTTGCCCCAAATTTTAAAAAATATTAACTTTGTAATTGACTGTTTCTTTAAATACTATATATTTATGTTTGCCTCGGCTGCGTCAGTATTTATATTTTTTAGCGACATGAATGTCTTAGCAAGGAGTGGTGCGACTGAAGAATGTAGGCTTACACAGATTTTAAGTTTTTCTTCACTCCATTTATTAATACTTGATACGATTTAAATAACACTTCACTGATATAGAGAGCTGTGAGATTTTTTTTATTAATTACTTGCACTTTTTAACACGTAAAACTATTTTCGTCTCACACGGAATACGTATTAAGCTTCTCGAGAACACATCTCGCGTCCGGTTAGGAACACTGTCTACAACCAACTGACTTCTGAATTTGTAAATGTTGCTATATTTTAGTTTCTGATTGGCTAATTCTAGTCCAATAGAATACCTTCATTTAACTAAAGCTTTTTCTGGTTGTTGATTGGCTATTTTATGAACTGTCACAAAAATTACTATATTCTTGCTCCAAGAATGGCTAGGAGGATTATTACACTTTCTTATTCATTATTGCCTCAAGGTTACCTCATTGTTAGCAACTTTTAACCTATTATTCTCACAGCTCCTATGTTATTAAATTACGTAATACATTCACATACTATTATTACACATGTATACAATAATATAAACATATATAATGACTGTAATATACACTTTTTATATATTGTTATATACACATATTGCTTTAAGGCAGGCTGTTATTCAATTTATATATTATATAATTAAACTGAAATCATTTAAGTGTTAAAAATACTAACTCAAATTGCCCCCGTTTAGAAATATTTAATTTTCCTATTTACTTCATTTTGATCGAGATAAACCTTTTCGGGAATAGCTACATTACACGTTTCGTTATAGATACAAAGAGAATGGCGATAGTCAAATGTTTAAGAACTGGGCATTATATGCTGGCCTTAAAATTCCATACTGTTTCTATGACATCACGAGGAACAACTAAAAATCGACAGGATTTAAAATAATGACAAACTACTGAACAATTCGAAACATTAATAACGGATATCTTGGAAATGGCTTTTGATACAACAAAAAATAAATTGTGTGTTTAAAGAGTTCTAGGAGTTTGTATAGTACTCGAGTGCAAAAAAAACGTACCGATGTCTTTGGTTACTTTTAGTGTTTTCCATTCTTCAATGTTGGCAAAATCTCCTCATCGTGTATGTTCCACGCCTGCCTTAGGAAAGCTATTCTTTAATAGCTTTTAGCTGAAGTCCGATATGCTAGCCTTACCCTATGAAAAAAGGTGAGGTCTACCTGGCGATGAAAGGGGTGGAAAAACGATATATGTCACCTGAATATTTGAAACAATATACCTCCCCAGCTGGCCCCGTAGCTCAGTCGGTAGAGCTGTGCTAGGGGTCCCGGATGAGGCAGTATTTTTAACACTTAAATGATTTCAGTCTAATTACATTTTATAAAATATAATAACAGCCCGCCTTAAAGCAATATGTGTATGTAACAATATATAAAGTGTATATTACAGTCATTGTATATGTTTATATTAATGTGTACATGTATAATAATGTTGGAGCTGTGAGAATATAGGTCAAAAGTTGCTAACAATGAGGTAACCTTGAGGCAATAATGAATTGGAAAGTTTAATAATGCTACTAGTAATTTTTGGAGCAACAATAATGTAATTTTTGAGACAGTTTATAAATAGCCAATCAACAACCAGAAAACCTGAAAGTTAAATAAAAGTATTCTATTGGAGTAAAATTAGCCAATCAGAAACTGAAATAGGGAAAATTGTACAAATTTAAGCGCCAGTTGCTAGTAGACAGCGTTCCTAACTGGACGCGAGACGCGTCCTCGAGAAGTTCAGTACGTATTCAGTGTGAGACGAGAATATTGTAAAGTTTATGTGTTAAAAAGTGAAAGTAACTAATAAATAATCTCACAGCTCTCTATATCAGTGAAGTGCTATTTAATCGTATGAAGGATTAATAAATGGAGTGAAGTAAAAAATTATAATTTGTGTAAGGCTACATTCTTTAGCCGCACCACTCCCTGCAAAGAGAAACATGTCTCTACAAAATACTGACGCAGCCGAGGCAAACATAAATATAAATAATATTTAAAGAAACATAAAAATACAAAGTTGATACTTGGGGCGAAGGACACCGGAAACTTTGTACTATACGTGGGGCAGTTACTTCATCAACTTTGGCTCCCCAACAGTAGAACTATAATAAAACCCTACTTCAAATTGTTCATACTAGCCCCTGAATGAGTCCGGTTATTGTTATTTTGGCATTCTCTGTAGCCGAATGAGGTATGGAAGGCGCAACAGAGGCGTGTTAATTGTTGATTGCCAACTTAAACAGCAGTTCCTCATATCGCCACGTTCTTTGCACCCGACTGTAGTTTTCGTCAATCACTTAACGTTTACTATCAAGATCATTCAGTATTCTTTCCAAATGAAGAGGACCGCACAGGCTATTCCCAGAAAATCAAGAAATATACTTTATTTGTCGTGTAATTATATGGCATTATAATAAAAATGGTCAATCCGAAAAATTTTCTACATAAAGAGTAGTTTGGGTTGCGGGTATTTTCTTGAAAATCTTCGTGTCGTATCTTTGGAAGTTACTGAACTTAAATACTAAGTTTGGCAGTTATAGGATTTTTCGTTTTTGAGTTATACTGTTCACACACATACGGACGTTTTTACTTTCTGTACCACGTACCTAGTGTGTAGAAAAGAAATTGCATTCCAGCCAAAAGTTCTATATCAATATTTCAAAGGTAATACGTGTTTTTATGCCCCCGAGTCCAAAAAAGAAATCTTTAGAAAAAGACCCGTGTGCATCTGAAAACCATAAACAAAAAACGAAAATTCGGATGATTACCCAACTTTGAAGAAGGTTAGTTTTTGCACCACGTTGGGCGCCAATCTGAAGTAGTTCTTATTTTAGGAGTTGTATTTTATTTCGACTGTTGGGGAGCCGAACACTTGAAGTAGCTGCAACCGCACATATGGTAAAAAGTTTCCCGTACCCTTCGCCCCAGGTTTAAAAATATTAACTTTGTAATTTGACTGTTTCTTTATATATTATATATTTAGGTTTGTCTCGGCTGCGTCAGTATTATTGTTAGAGACATGGATTTCTTAACAGGGGTGATGCAGCTGAAGAATGTAGGCTTACACAGATTATAATTTTTACTTCACTCCTTTTATTAATTCTTTAAACGATTAAAATAACACTTCACTGATATAGAGAGAGAGCTGTGAGATTATTTATTAATTACTTGCATTTTTAACACGTAAACTATTTTTTTCACACTGGATAGGTATTTAACTTCTCGAGGACGCGTCTCGCGTCCAGTTAGGAACACTGTCTGCTAACAACTGACTTCTGAACTTGTACAATTTGCCCTATTTCAGTTTCTGATTGGCTAATCCTACTCCAATAGAATACTTTCATTTAACTTAAGCTTTTTTCTGGATGTTGATTGGCTATTTTATAAACTGTCTCAAAAATTACATTATTGTTTCCAAGAATGACTAGTAGCATTATTAAACCTTCTAATTATTTATTACCTCAACGCTACCTCGTTGTTAGCAACTTTTAACCTATTATTCTCACAGCTCCTACATTATTAAATTACGTAATACATCCACATAACATTATTGAACATGTACATAATATAAACATTAATACAATGACTGTCACATGCATTTTATATATTATATTATACACATATTGCTTTAAGGCGGGCTGTTATATTTTATATTATATTATTTAACTGAAATCATTTAAGCGTTAAAAATACTGCCTCAACTTGGTATTCGCTTTTAGCTGTTCCAAGGATGTGACATGAAGATTTTCAAGAAAATCTTTCCATCCCAAACTACTCTTTGGAAAATTTTTCGAAATTGTTTATTTTCTCAAAACCGGCCGTAACGCTTTTGTTTAAAATGCCACACATTTAAGATATTTACGTGACAAAGTTTATATATTTTATTTTCTTGGAATAGCCTTTAAAGTTCTCTTCATTCCGAAAGAAAATTTATAATTTTGAATAACTAGTAAACATTAACAGATAGACAGAAACGTACGTCACAGAAATTATATATCTCTTTAAAACTCACAACTTATTTCCAATAAGTTCCGAGATATCCATTATTATTGGTTTGTAATTTTCAGCACTTTTCTCATTTTAATGTGCTGTCGCTATTCATTGTTTCTCGCAAGATCATGGAAGGAGTATGGAATTTTAGGGGCTGCATATAGCGTCCCGTCTTTAAACATATGACTGAAGATACCGCTTGTAGGTACCTACAAAAAATGTGTATGGAAGCCATTTCTGCAAGCTTTTACCTGTTTAAATTATGTAGAAAAAATTCTAATGTGATACATTCATATAACTTTCTCTACTCTCTATTGTTTATTAGTGCAAACTATTCTTCCAAACTCTTACTTTTTTATTTCATTTTAATCGAGTTAAACTTTTGCATAAATACACATGTTGTTATAGGTACAAAGGGAACAGCAATAGCAGTCAAATGTTTAAGATCTAGACGCTATATGCTGGCCTTAAAATTCCATACTGTTTCCGCGAGAAAAAACTGAAAAACGAACAGGATTTGAAAAGGATGACAAAGTATTGAACAATTTAAACCATTATTAACGGATATCTCGGAAATGGCTTATGCACAAAAAAGTTATTTGAAGTAAATTGTGTTTTAAAGAGATCTATATGTTTTGTGTAGTACTTTTTCGTCTTTCTATAACGTATAAAAGATTATACAAAATTCCTTGTGAATGAAGAGAACTTCACAGGCTATTCCCAAAAATGTCAATAAATATATTTTATCAAGTAAACATAGTAAATATATGGTAATATAATCAAAATCGTTGAAAGTCATTTTTGAGAGAATCAAAGAATTGAAAATGTTCCATGTAAAGGGTAGTTTGGGGTCCGTGGATGTTTTGGAAAATCTTTGTGCCGTATCTTTAGAAGATACTGAACCTAAATACCAAGTTTGGTATTCATTCGAATTTTCGTTTTTGAATTATGCTGTTTACAGGCAAAGAAAAGGACATTTTTCTAAAAAAAAAATTGTTGGATTCAGGGGGCCTCAAAACATGTGTTTCCGGTAAAATATCGCTATCGAATTTTTTCTCTATCTACTATGCACGTGGTATAGAAAGTAAAAAATGCTAGCCTGCAGTCCCTTGTCCTCGCACGTGGGAGTATTCTGCTTACAAAGTTGAGCCTGTTACTTTAAAATGAAACTTGTTTACCCTACAGCTTCGAACATATTAATTATGCATGTGATGCGTGGGAGATGGCGTTGGCGACCAGATCTGCGACGTCATTCTCGGCCGCTGCCTAGGTAAATGTAATGTAAACACTCCCCTAATGTAGTAGCGAAGTATTATTTTCATTTTACTTACACTAGGTTTCCTCAGCTGTACGCATGTATACACCAAGTTCAACTTAAAGTAAACGTCTGCACTCGATAAAGGCCATGTTACTTCATGTTAATCCAGATAAACATTTGCAGAAATAGCTTCATTACATATTTCATTGCAGGTACACGGGGAATTACGGAAATCGAAGCAAATACGGGTCGCCGTAAGCTGGATTTGAAATTTCATGCTCTTTATATCCATGAGAAACAAATGAAAACTCCTTAATCACTTCAAGCATTTCATAAAAAATAACACGCAATATCTCGGAGATGGTTAGTGCTACAAAAATGCATCTGACATAAAAGAGTGTTTTAATGAGATCTACCGTTTTCGTGTGCTATTTTTACTTTCTATACTACGTATATTAAGTAGGGGGAGTATTGTATTCCACCCAAAAATTCGATATCGAGATTTCACCGGAAATGCATGTTTTGAGACCCCCTGAATGCAAAAAAAAAGCATTTTTGGAAACATGTCCGTGTGTGTGTGTCTGTGTGTGACTGTGAACAGCATTACTCAGAAACGATCAGTCGGATAAACACCAAACTTGGTATTTAGGTTCAGTATCTTTCAGAGATGCGACACAAAGGTTTTCAAGAAAATTCCTCCACCCCAGATAACCCTTTACATGGAACATTTTTCGAAAATTTTAATTTTCTCAAAAATGGCTCTAACGATTTTGATTAAAATATCATATGTTTAAGATACTTTCATGACAAATGAAATGTATATCTCGAATTTTCTGGGAATGTTTCCAAAAGTATTCTTCATTGTGAACAACTTTTGCATAACTGGTAAACCGTAAGAGATAGACAAAATTTTACTACACAAAAAAATGTAGATCGCGTTAAAATACACAATTTATGTCATATACTTTTTTTTTGAGTGAATCATTTTCGAGATATTGCTTGTTATTCCCTTAAATTTTCCAATACTTATACTTTTTCTCAAATGGAAATTCGTTATTCATTTTTTTATGTCCTGGACATACAAAGAGAATGGAATACTCCACATAGCAACCAGCTCTTAAAATATTTGACTATCGCTTAAAGCCTACCAATTCCCCTTGCATCTACAAGAAAATTAGCAGCAATATTAACATCTCGATATCTCGATTAACATGAAGCATATGGAGACCAAGCGTTTGTAAAAATAGTTTGTACAATAGTAGAGAAAGTCATGTGAGTGTAACACATCAGATTTTTTCTCTTTCTCTAGTGGTTTATCAGTAATGCAAAATTTATGAAGAGGACTTCACAAACTACGCGCAGAAAATTAAAAAAAAACATTTCATTTTTGGTATAAATACCTTAAACATACAGAGGCGGACAAAATTATTCGTATACTGTTTTAAAAATCCTAGTAGCCACATTAATGGAGCTAAAATTCTCATTTTAACAGACAGAAAGAGCATATAATAACACAATTAATTGTTCTTCCACACTAACTATGTATGTACGTCCTCTGTGGTGTAGTGGTTACTATGCTAGCTTCTGGTTCCCGAGGTCGCGAGTTCAAACCAGGCGGAGGACGATGGATTTTTTCGGGTGTAAAAATCCTTAGCGTGGCTTTCTTCGGAAGAGAAGTATGTAGAGGTTCCTCCGTGGTAGGACCCCACTACGTTGATGATGAACTGTGGGAGATGATGGATGCTTTATTATATCTTAAGACAATGTTTAATAATACAAGAAACATCCAGTGATGGGATGAACTGGTCTCAAGGAATAAGGAGAATTTTACAGGAAATAGGAATGGGTAACTTATGGGAGGAGAGAGAGGGGTTAGTTAAAGGTTTCTGGAAAGAAGTGAGAAACAGAGTAGAAGATATATAGAAACAAGAATTATTTCAAAGTCTGGAAGGAAAGAAAAGTTTGGAACTATATAGACAATCGAAGGTGGACTGGGGAAGGGAGAAGTATGTGGATGTAGGTAATAAGTTAGTGAGAGAAGGGTGGGCCTGGTCTAGATTAAGTGCACATAGGGTAAGGGCAGATAGGAAGGGAGCGAATTTGAATAGGCATCCTCTTTGTGGAGAGGCAGATAATGATTTGCATTATATAATTGAATGTGAAGAAACTAAGTTGTGGAGAGATCAGTTTTTGCCTAAAGTATGGTAGAATGTTAACAAAGAAGTATTAAAAGTTAGGGTAATGAAAATACAAAAGGAGAGGGATATAAAAAGGATAGGAGAATATATGGGGAGAGTAAGAGAAAAATGGTTTAGAAAAATAAAGCAATATGAATTTGTTATGACCGACCATGCATAAATAACTACGGTGTTAAAATACATGATGGACCAAAGAAAGAAAAAATAGCAACTCAAAGTAATGTATTAAAATTGTAAGAATTTTGTATAGCATTATGGAAATAAATATACATACGTAACTGTAGGTCGTCTTGATGCCTGTACTCTTACGATGTATCATGACGTTCTCGTAAACTGGAATCTGATGATCGTATATCTGTATTCTTCTGTGTGTGTTAGTATGTTGTAATTATTATTTTATAATTGTGCCATGACTGCTGTATTTATTTCATAGAGCAATTGTTTCTTGTCAGGGTTAGGTATGGAGAATGTTAAAATATTTTGCACACACGTAGTCTGTTAACCATTTCTCTTGTGTTTAAGATAAACCACAAGTACATATTCACAATTACCTTTGTCATATTAAAATACGTATAACTACCTACCTTAAATACGTAGTTTTAGCGTTTCTTTAGAGACTAGCTTATACATGGCCTTCCTGCTCAAAGACTGACAAGCTTCTGTTAGCGTTCCCTTCAACCGTTTTCTTAGCGTACGTATTTGAATTATAAGCATGTATCAATGTACCTTATGGGTGCTGCTATCTAATAACATCCAATATATATGCCTGTGTGTGTATTTTGCGAGTATTTTTTACTTATAATGTTTTGTTAGCCCCACGTTTGGGAGCCAATTTGCGGTAGTATACTTGTAATATTTATTTATTGAGCCCCACGTTGGGCGCCAAATTGCGGTGGTATTTACTTATAATGTTGTTTGTGTATGTGTGTTTACTTCACGCGTTGAAGCCGTCTTGTGACGTCATTCATTTGTTCGGTTTGTAGCTCCATCTGGTGTTAGCAATTTGTGGTAGTATTAGTGTTTGAAAGAATGCGACTGTTATTTGTTTTAATTTTTGTTTACTGTCCTCCGGCTAGCTATTATCTTTTCTTGGGTCGAGCACTTCTCTTTATACAGGTTGTGTAAACGGAAAGGAATCTTTTATCCAAAGATAACACTGATGAAGAAATTTATTATACACTTTTATTGTCGAAACACAGTCACTATCACATTTACATATTGATCTTGACACTCGCCAAACTGAAACTGTTATAATAACTTCATTACTGATAATTCTTAATTCGCGTACTTCAACTTTTTGTATAATTAACTTTATAACACTTGAGATTTCATAACTCTGTTACGCGTAACCTGCAAATTGATATCCGAAGTGTGCCGTACAAATACTTTCAACGAACTGACGGGAATGCGACGTGTAGTGTACAAAGAATTTTGATGAACTGACGGACCGAAGGACTTTACCTCTAACCTAGCCTCTATTTATACTCATACACCCAGATATCCCTAAAGATTATAACTGAACTGCAATTGGCTAATAAAACGCGCCAACATTAGCGTCTATTTTTATATCCAATGAAAATTATGAATACGTATGCTCTAGGGAAACGTTCCAGAAGATTCTCAAGGAAAAACGCGCCAACATTACGTAACTTCCTCGTTTCCAATAATGATAAACAGCTCACCCCCTCGCTGCATTATTGCACGCTATTATTGTCAGTTTCAGTAAGGCAGTATAAACTTACTTCCCAACAATAATTACAATCAATAAACATCTCAAATCAATGTCACATAAAAATGCATATGCATATTACAATCATTATTTACATTTAAGTAATTTGTGATACAAATTACTGCATCAATTTACACCGACACTCAGCTCCGAGATGGCGAAGAAGAAGCAACGTAGAGTGGCCGAGCCTGCTAAGGCAGGATCTTCTTCTTCTCCTCCGGCACCCGCCGAACTCGCCGCAGCCGCCGCAGCCCGGGGCAACCTATGCCTCGACCGTAGCTTCGCCGCCATCCAGATCAGCTTCGCCGCGACTGCAGCCGCAGTCGCCGCCACATCACCGGGGTTCACGCCGCCGATCCTGGGAGATTCCCAGCCTGCGCCGATCCAGCCTTTGCCTCACGGGAGGTGCAGCGCTGTCATCCGAGGGGTCCCGAGGGACCTGCCAGTCATATTCCTCGTCAACGCAGCTCACCAGCAGTGGTCTTCAGTCTTGAAGGCCACTCGGATCTTCGGAGCACAGGGGCCCACGTCGCTCATCAGGATCGAGTACGCAGACCCTGGCGACTATGAAGCGACCTTGAGGGAGGGCCTGCCCTTGTTAGGGCGGTGCTTACGAATCGAGGTTAGCCGATTAGAACGCCAGGTACCCTGCAGGTGCTGCTGTGCCTACGGGCACGAGGAGACGACCTACTCAGCTCAACCAAGGTGCCACTACTGTGGTTCCGCCTGCACCACCTCTTCGTGTACCCAGCACGATCTACGACGCCGCCGCTACTGTGCAACCTGTGGAGGGTCAACTCACTAAACCGGCCAGGCGCTCTGCCCCTGCATCCCCGCAGGAAGGCACCGCCGATGCCGCCAGCACCTACGCCGCAGCCAGTGACAGCTCCACAGCCGCCGACTCCAGCGCCGACATCAGCACCATTACCAGCACCATCACTCACGCCGATCATCGAGGAAGTCTGGGGCCTACGTGACGCCGTTCAGGTTCTCCATGCGGAGTTCCTGAAAATGACGACGAAGCTGACAGACCTGGAGGAACTCATCAGGGACCTTCAAACTCATCGGCTGCCTAACAGGTTTTCCTGGCTAGGCTGTTCGACAGCACTTCATCCAGACTGAAAGCCATCACCGAAGCCATCCGGGTCTCAACTCTTGGTCCCAGACTGAAGAGTAACCCGGAGAGAGTCGCCAACTTCTTGCAGCAATGCAAGGAGTACAACCAGCAGCAGCAGTATCATCGGTACGATTCTCAAACCTAACCTACATTCTCTTCCAACCTTCGCCATTTCCGCTAGTGTTGCAGTCAGGTTTCATGGCTGCAACCTAGTAACTACCTTTACCCGCTCCCGCCGGCAGCTACCATCCTTCACATACTAACGCGAGTGCTATGCGGGACCGCACAAAGCCACGTTATTCCACTTTTCCTTCTTCCTTTTTCCATCCGGTGGAGGAGTTTTTAGTGGGTATGCCGACTATTGGTGAGTCCCACACTCTCAGTCCCGACTCCCATCGGGGCTGGGGTCAGTGATTAAATAATTTTCTCCTCCACTCCAAAAAAAATTACAGACTTCCATTGTCTTAACTATAAATCCAAGGTTCGTTACATGCTTATGTAAATACTACTGCATTTCTCGCGTAATCTTTATTACTGGTTATATAGCTAACAATGGCCTTTCCCTCTTATATTATATTTTATATATTATAACGTTATATACCTGTTCTCTACCATGTGTACATTATGAATATATGCGTTTTAACATCCTCTTAATTATTATACGTACAATATTAGCAAAGAAAATACATAACACGTAAAACTTAAAACAAAAAAAATGTTAAAGAAAGAAATTATTAATGTGTTGATACTGAGAAGCTGTGAATTAGATATCTTATTACATTAATGAATTCTTGTATTAGTTTGTCCGTGGTTAGTACTGAATGTTGCTTCAAGTAAAACGGTGGTCCCGTGTTGCAGATTCGTGACACGTAGGCAGGCCTCTACTAAAATTTTCGGTCTTTCACGCCCAATATAGAATGGGACGCTAAGGACCACAGCAGTTAAAGAGCGTCCATAAATAAAACTCAATTTAATTTAGCCATGTGTGTAAGACAAGGTTGGAAAGGTAGAGTCCTACGACTAAAACATTCTATGCCATAGTCAGAATTTGAAGCACGGATCTCCTGATTTCCGTCGGGTTGCTCTAACCACTGAGCCGGTAACATACCGGTAGGACAATGCGAGTCAGCTGGAGAATTTAATGTCTACCGGCATGTTGCCACGATGGCTCAGCGGTTAGAACAATCGGGCGAATACCGGGAGATCCGTAATTCAAACATGCATGGCATTGAATTTTTCAGTCGATTGACTCTACCTTTCTAAATAATAACAATAATAATAATAATAATAATAATAATACAGTTTACTTGTTTTGGCAGGTTTAAATACCTTGTATATTATTAGTTTTACAGTTGTTTGAACTTTACATTATTGTAGAAAAGAAACCCAATTAAAATTTTAGAAATTTATGGCGTGCCTAGCTAATATATAGTGTCAATCATAGGTAATACAACAGAACCATAAAAGGAAAATACAAACAGCTGAGATGAAATTTCTGAGAGGAATGAAAGGATGTAGTGAAATGAAACCCATACGAAATGATGCTATATGAGAAGAACAATATATTTGCGATTCAAAACAAAATAAATGAATATAGGTACAATTGGTACCAACATCTTAATAAAACGTATGATGGCGGAATACCAAAGTTGGCCATCAATTATAATCCGCGAGAGAAAGGAAGTTAGGACGCCGAGAATGAGACGGTCAGTTATACCGGAACAGGCTATAGCCTAAACCATGAAGTAGAAAACAATTGTTTGAAAGATATTGAGGCAGTATTTTTAACACTAAAAATAATTTCAGTCTAATTGTATAATATACAAATTCAATAACAACCCGCCTTGAAGCAATATGTGTATGTAATAATTTGTAAAATGTATGTAAGTCATTGCATATGCTTATATTATTGTAAACATGCTCAATAATGATATGTGAACGCATTACGTAATTTAATAATGTAGGAGCTGTGAGAAATAGGTCAAAAGTTGCTAACAAAGAGGTAGCAATGAGGTAACCTTGAGGCAATAATGAGTAAGAATGTTTAATATTGCTACTAGTCATTATTGGAGCAACAATAATATAATTTTAGTGACAGTTTATAAAACAGCCAATCAACAACCAGAAAAAGCTTTAGTTAAATGAAGGTATTCTATTGGATTAAGATAGCCAATCAGAGACTTGAAATACAGAAATTTACAAGTTTAGGAGGTTGAAATCAGTTCAGTTGCCTGCAAAACAGTGTTCCTAATCAGACGCAAAAAGTGTCCTCGAGAGATTTAATACGTATTCGTGTGAGACGAAAAATAAGTTTGTGTTAAAAAAGTGTAATTAATTAATAAAAAGAATCTCATAGCTCTCTATATCAGTGAAGTGCTATTTAAATCGTGCCAAGCATTAATAAAAGGAGTGAAGTAAAATTATAATCTGTGTAAACCTACATTCTTAAGTCCCACCATAACCCTGCTAAGAGAAACGTGTCTCTAACAATAATACTGACGCAGCCGAGGCAAACATAAATATATAATATTTAAAGAAACACTTAAATTACAAAGTTAATATTTTTTTTAAACTTGGGGCGAAGGCTACCGGAAACTGTTTACTATACGTGCGGTTGCAACTACTACAAGTTCGGCTCCCCAACAGTTGAAATATAATACAACTCCTTCAATACGACCTACTTCAAATTGACGCCCAAAGTGTGGTGCAAATAACGTAAAGATAATACCTTCTCCAAAGATATACCGATTTTTCAGTTGTTTTTTTTTGTGTGTACATGGTGTTTACAGAATTGTTGTTCATGCATTAAACATATCGATGTTTTTTGTGCGATACCTAATTTTGTGGTGCAAATAGGCTTTAATTTGTAGGAAGAATAAAATGTCAGGGTCAGGGTGTTTAAACTTTTTTCATGAAATTTTAAATCTTGACTGATTTATTTCTCCGCCATTTTAAATCATATATAACAGCTAGTATACATAAAATATTACACTACAAGTGCATATAATAGTATATTATGATACAAGGGGTAAAAGTGGGGTTTTATTTTACGACTAGGAATGCTTAAGAAACGAATCATATGTTTTTTATGTTTTGTTGATTCGCTAGCAGTCATTTTCAGTGAAATTATTTTTGCCTCTTACACCAGGAAATTAAGCTTTTAAATACAATATCATGTTGCTTTCTGGATTTGTTGGGCAAGTACTTCTAGTATTATTCTTTCTGCTGCTTTTGTAATTTCACTTCCATTTCAGTGTCTTCTGACTTCATAATTTCTGTCATTTAATCTTTATGTAGGTTATAGTTTAGAAAATAGAAAGCTGTCAATATAACGTATATGTTAACTTTACAATGAATTGCATAAATTGCGGTATGACGATTTGTATTGTTAACAGCTGATGGGAGCGCCATGAGAAATTAATCAAGTAAAAACACATAATGAAAAGTAAAACCTAATAAAATCAAGTCGAATTATTAAACTTGTGCAAATACAAAGGGTAATTGCGCAATTCGATAATCTAAAGATTTTATCTCGTAAGCACTGTGTTAGAAGTTCTACTTTTAAGCCATGCTGTATAAAAAATAATTTTGTAAACATCACTGATAAAAGGTTCAAAAATCTGTGTAATTTTCAAAACATTATAAAACTAATAAAATGAAAGATTCTTAAAAATGCAACAATACGTAAAATGTAATACCCTTTGATCTTTTTGTGTATTCAAAAAGAGAATTTTACCTGCATTACTATGCTAGAATTTTTTAAATTCAAGGCGAATACCTTTGTCCGCCGCTATATAGTATTTTAATCCACATTTTAGAGCTCGTTCTGTGAAAATAAAACGTGACGAAATTTCTTCTATTTAAAGGGTATATTGTGATGGAGGCATTTGCTTAAAAATCTTCGTATAGTATTCTTGAAAAATTCTAATCTTAAATGTGTGTTCGAACCTTTTTCATAAAATATGTTTTTTTTTTACTCCTGGACTTCAGAACGTGTATTTTGAGTGAAATCTGTATTTTGAATTCTTTGCTTAAATAGACTAGTTCCTCTACTTAGTATGTATAAGTTTTATACTTTGTAAAATTGACATAAAAAATCTGATTTGAAACATTCACAATCTTTCTCTAACCTCTATCTTGAGGCAGTATTTTTAACACTTAAATGATTTCAGTCTAATTATATAATATATACAATAACAGCCCGCCTTAAAGCAATACGTGTATGTAACAATATATAAAAATGTGTATTACAGTCATTGTATATGTTTATATGATTGTATACATCTGTAATAATGTTATGTGAATGTATTACGTAATTTCACAATGTAGGAGCTGCGAGAATATTGGGTTAAAAGTTGTTAACAGTGAGGTAACAATGAGGTAACTTTGAGCCATTAATGAGTAAGAAAGATTAATAATACTACTAGTCATGATTGAAGCAACAATAATGTAAATTTTGAGACAGTTTATAAAATAGCCAATCACAACCAGAAAAAAGCTTAAGTTAAATAAAAGTATTCTATTGGATTAGGAATAGCCAATCAGAGACTTTAAATACAGAAATTTACAAATTTAGGCGGTAGAAATCAATTCAGCTGATAGACAGTGTTCCTTACCGGACGCGAGATGCGTCCTCGAGAAAATTAATACGTATTCGTGTGAAACGAAAATATCTTTACGTGTTAAAAAGTGCAAGTAATTAATAAAAGAATCGCACAGCTCTCTATATCAGTGAAGTGTTATTTAAATCGTGTCAAGCATTAATAAAAGGAGTGAAGTAAAATTATAATCTGTGTAAGCTACATTCTTCAGTCGCACCACTACCTGTTAAGACATTCATGTCTCTAAAAAAATACAAATACTGACGCAGCCGAAGCAAACAAAAATATAATATTTAAATAAACAGTCAAAAATTACAAAGTTAATATTTTTTAAACATTTTTTGGGGCAAAGGCCACCGGAAAGTACATTTGGAGCGATGGCTACCGGAAACCTTTTACCATATGTGCGGCTGCAACTACTTCAAGTTCGGCTCCCCAACAGTCGAAATACGATACACCAACACCATAGCATAACCTTACTTCATTGACGCCCAAAGCGTGGGTCAAATAAAGGTGCAAATAACGTATAGACAATACCTACTTCAAATTGGCTTCCATACGTGGGGCAGTAACTACCTACATCAATCTTTAGTAATAGGTATACAAACTATTCTTACACAAGCTTATTTTTCCATCTACTACATTTTAATCAAAATAAACCTTTGCAGAAATAGCTGCATTACATATTTCGTTATAGATACAAGGAGAACAGCGATAGTCAAATGTTTAAGAACCAGACCATATATGCTGGCCTTAAAATTCCATACCATTTCCATGACATCGCAAGCAACAACTGAAAATCGACGAGACTGAAAGAATGACAAGTATTGAACAATTTGAACATTTAATAACGGATATCTCAGAAGCGGCTTATGCGACAGAGAAAGTTATTTTAAGTAAACTGTGTGTTTCAAAGAGGTCCACATTTTTTGTGTAGTACGTTTTCGTCTCTCGCTTAACGTTTACCAGTTACACAAGATTATACAAAATTCTTTCCGAATGAAAAGGACTTCAGCTATTCCCAGGAAATTCAGGATGTATACTTTATTTATCATGAAAATATCTTTAATATGTGGTATTTCAATAAAAATCATTACAGCCATTTTTTAGAAAATTAAAATTTTCGAAAAATGTTCCATGTAAAGGGTAGTTGGGGTAGGAGGATTTTCTTGAAAATTTTCGTGTCGCATCTTTGGAAGGCACTGAACTTAAATACCAAGTTTGGTATTGATCTGACTTTTGTTTTTTAGTTATGCTGTTTACAGACACCCACGCGCACACACACACAAACATATGCACCCACACGGACTTTTTTCTAAAAATGCTTTTCTTTATTTAGATGGCCTCAAAACATGTATTTCCGCTGAAATCTCGATATTGAATTTTTGAATGGAATACAATATTTCTGCCTACTATACGCCGTAGAGAAAGTAATAAACAGTAATGGATAGAGAATATATTATAACAAATGAGAACACCAGTTGCTGCTAAACATTTTGTCACTTAGGTATTCAGCGTAGCAAACACTCGAAACACTTTGACACACACTCGAAACAGAACACAGCTGAGCTGTCGAATCGAATCACACCTGAAATGCAGAGTCACAACTCAGAACTGAACTGCATTCGGCACTATCCACTTTTAACTGTCTAAACTGGCTTCTTAACTGCATTTAACTTCAACTAATTCAGATCCATCATGGGCAAGACCATCCCCGCAACAAAGCGGAAGGTTCTAGAAAGGGAAGCTACTCGAACTGTCCAAAGGAATCTTTTGCCGCGTGGAAGCGGCATATGATGAGCTATTATTCCGCACGGCTATTGTTCTGAAGGCTGGTCGAGGGCTCCAACCATATGCCGGTTCTGGATGCGCCTACCGGTGGCCCGCAAATAGCTTCGCACGCGCGGTCACAGTATTAAATAAGGTTGTAGTGTGAATATAACATCATATATTGAGTTTTAATATTTGCTTACAGTAAACAGAGGAAGTGCTGTATTTACCCAAAAATTCGATACGGAGATATCACCGAAAATGGTCGTTTTGAAGCCCCCTGAATCCAAAATAAGCATTTTTCTTTCTCTACGAAGAGTAAGTAGAGGGAAGTATTGCATTCCGCCCCGAAAATTCTATACTGAGATTACATGAAATACATGTTTTTAGGCACGCTGAATACAAAAAAAAAACAATTTTTGGAAACATGTGCGTGTGTATGTCTGTGAGAAGCATAATTCAAAAATGAAAAGTCGGATAAGTACCAAACATGGTGTTTGAGTTTAATATCTAAAAAGGATGCGACACGAAGATTTTAAAGAAAATCCCCCTACTCCCAATTACACTTTACATTGAATTTTTTCGAAGTTTTTTTATTTCTAAAAAATGGCTGTAAGGAATTTAATTAGAATACTTTATATTACAAATATTTACGTCACAAATAAGATCTATATATTGAATTCTGGGAATAGACTTTGAAGTCCACTTCATTTGGAAGAAATTTTGTATAATCTTGTATAACTGGTAAATCTTAAGCGGCAGACGAAAACGTACTACACAAAAAATGTAGATCTCTTTAAAACACGCAATTTATTAAAAAAAGTTTTTTGTGTCATAAGCCGTTTCTGAGATATCCGTTATTAAAGGTTTGAATTGTTCATTTCTTGGCCATTCTCTTAAACTCCTTTCAACATTCAGTTGTTTCTCACGATGTCATGGAAACAGTATGGAATTGTAAGGCCAGCGTATAGCGTCCAGTTGTTAAACATTTGACTATCGCTGTTCTACTATCTATAATGAAATGCGTAATGTAAAACTTGAAATTAAATTGAGTTTTATTTGTGGAAGCTCTTTAACTGCTGTGGTACTTAGTGGCCCATTCTATATTGGGCGTGAAATATCGGTAATTTTGCTCAGAGGCCTCTTTTTCAGGCTTAAGGTTCTTTTACGTACCTTAAATCTACGACACGGGACTACCGGCTTTACTTCCCTTCCAAAGTAAACCATGCTAAGGACGTTTACGCCCGAAAAAATCCATCTCCCTCCGCTGGGTTTGAACCCGCGACGCGGGGATGAAGATGTTATTTATTGTCTTTACGTTATTTGCCCCACGCTTTGCGCAAATTTGAAGAAGATATTTTATTAGCTCCACGTATGGACGCCAATTTGAAGAAGTTGTTTTCTTTTAACTTGTTTGCAACACGCTTTGAGCGTCAATTTGAAGTAGTTTGTATTGAAGGAGTTATATTATATTTCAACTGTTGGGGAGGCGAACTTGTAATAGTTGCAACCGCACGTATAGTACCCGCTTTCCGGTAGCCTTCGCCCCAAATGTACTTTCATGTGGTCTTTGCCCCAAGTTTAAAAAAATATTAACTTTGTAATTAAACTGTTTCTTTAAATATTTAATATTTATGTTTGCCTCGGCTGCGTCAGTATTTATTTTAGAGACATGGATATCTTGATAGGGTTGTGATGCGACAAGAATGTAGGGCTACACAGATTATAATTTTACTTCACACCTTTTATTAATGCTTGATACGATTTAAAATAACAATTCACTGATATAGAGAGCTATGAGATTCTTTTTATTAGTTAATTACACTTTTTAACACGTAAACTTTTTTTTCGTCTCTCACGAATACATATTATATTTCTTGAGGAGACTTTTTGCGTCTGGTTAGTAACGCTGTCTGCAGGCAACTGAACTCTAAATTTGTAAAATTTTCTCCTTTTCATTTTCTAAATGGTTAATCCTACTCCAATAGAATACCTTCATTTAACTAAATCTTTTTTCTGGTTGTTGATTGGCTATTTTATAAACTGTCACTAAAATTACATTATTGTTACTCCAAGAATCACAAGTAGTATTATTAAACTTTCTTACTCATTATTGACTCAAGGTTATCTCATTGTTAGCAACTTTAAACTTATTATTCTCACAGCTCCTACATTATTAAATTACGTAACATATTCACATAACATTATTACACATGGATACAATAATATAAACATATGCAATGACTGTTACATACATTTTACAAATTATTACATACACACATTGCTTCAAGGCGGGCTGTTATAGAATTTACATATTATATAATTACATTGAAATTATTTAAGTGTTAAAAATACTGCCTCAGGGAGTAGAGGCTAGCATGGCAACCACTGCACCACGGAGGACCACATGTGTAATGGAGCTGTTTTATTTATTTGAATTAAATTGTAGTAGATATAAAAATAAGCTTTAATAAGAATAGTTTGTATACTCACTAGTAAACGATAGAGGGTACAGAAAGTCATGTGAAAGTATCATATTCGAGTTTTATAAAAAAATTATTCTTTGCTATGCTTGGATAAGTCGTAGAGAAAGCTGTAGCTTATAACTTCTGTGTTACATCCCATAAAAATTCATTGGGGTGTCCTGGAGATTTGAATTCCACATGAGGTTATTTTCACCCTTGTCATTTCGACGTTTGTCGGTCGATGCTTTGTAGAATCCATCATATCATGGTTCCTCGTGTAACACTAGAGTGACTGAAATTTGCACAGTTCCCACCAGAAGACATTATTTGAACGGCTTCAATAGAGAGCAAGCAGATCTCCGTGCAAACAAGCAGTCGTATGTACATGAACGAGATTTTCGGATTTCGTTGCTCGCTAAATCCTTCACTTTTTTATTACTTTCTCTAGCACTGACTGTGTGCGCTTTTGTGGGGGATGGGTGTGTGTTTGAACAGAATAACCCAAAAACAATTAATCGAATAAATACCGAGCTTTGCATTTAAGTGTAGTGTCTTCCAAACACATAACGCGAAGATTACAATAAGGAATTTAACGCGAGGTTGTGTTTCGAAAAAATCGCTAGCGACTACAAGACGCGAGCGATTTTCTATCGGCAGTAATACAACCTCGCGTTAGATTTGGTTTCACTATTTCAGCGAATAATGCAAGAACAAAAGATAAAAAATCTGATGTGTTACACTAACATGACTTTCTCTACTCTTGTACAAACTATTTTTACAAACTCTTATTCTCCATGTATTTCATATTAATCGAGATAAACATTTGCAGAAACGATCTTTTGGCATGCAAAGAGAATTACATTTTACACATAGCGACCAGTTCTAAAAATATTTGACTATCGCTTAAGGCGTACTATGTTCCCCTTGTTTTGTATTTGCAAGGGCAATATACAAATACAGTAGCCTTTAAGCATAGACATCTCTCTTAATAGCTGGTTGCTATGTGCAGCACCATTCTCTTTGCCACAGATTAATACCTTTTGCATATCCAAGACAAAAAATGAATAACTAATTCCCATTTAATAAAATAAGTATTGAAAAATTTAAGAGAATAACAAGCAATATCTCGAAAATGGTTCACTCAACAAAAAATGTATATGACATAAATTGTGTATTTTAACGCCATCTACATTTTTTGTGTAGTAAAATTTTCTCTATCTCTTATGGTTTACCAGTTATGCAAAAGTCGTTCACAATGAAGAATACTTTGGAGACATTCCCAGAAAATTCGAGATATACATTTTATTTGTCATGAAAATGACAAGTTTGGTGTTTATCCGACTGTTCGTTTCTGAGTTATGCTGTTCACGGACACACAGACACACACACAGACACACAGACGCACATGTTTCCAAAAATGCTTTTTTTTGGATTCAGGGGGTCTCAAAACATATATTTCCGGTAAAATCTCGGTATCGAATTTTTGGGTAGAATACAATACTTCCCCTACTTACTATACGTAGTAGAGAAAGTAAAAACCTGATGTGTTACATTCATTTGATTTTCTCTTCCTCTGTCGTTTATTAGTGGGTATACAAATTATTCTTACAGAATTTGTTTTCCTATCTACTTCATTTTAATCGAGATAAGCCTTTCCGGAAATAGCTACATTACACATTTTGTTATAGATACAAAGGGAATAGCGATACTCAAATGTTTTAGAACTGGATGCTTTATGCTGGCTTTAAAATTCCATACCCTTTCCATGACAACCGGGTCGACGGGCAATTGTTGGAGTGGCTTCTTTCCACCCCCAAATTTCTTGTCCCTACATTTCGTTCCATTCATCATTCATTCATTATTCACTCCGTTAGGTCTGTTTCAGGATAGGCAGTGTCGGGTTGGTGTATCGGAGCAGCGTGGTAGGGAAAAAGGATGCTCTCTGTGAAACTTATTCCGTCCCTCGGCTTTTGGCTGGTTGCCGGAGTATACGAACCACTCTTCGGAGCGGGGTGCGTTATGTTGGACCCTTTGTATGGGGCGGAGATCTGGAAACTGTAGGGATCCTGCCATTGCTGCGCCGCCACTCCTGGTTTCGGCCGCCCGGTGTCTCCTCTTGCATCCTTCTCCTCCCTCCCGGAGGTGCCCTCTTGTGGGAAATAGGTACAATATCCTCACTGGAGCAGTGCCGAATCCCTTCCGATCATCAGATAACGAAGTAGTACTAACAAGTTTGTGCCCATCTGTATAAAATAACGAGATTCGTTTTCCTAGAAATTTCAAAATATGGTTTCTTTTTCGTGTAAATACCTTAAATATGTGATAATTTAATCAAAATATTTAGAGCAATTTTTACTCCTCCCTATTACGTATAGTAAGTAGGGGAAGCCCTGTATTCCACCCAAAAATTCAATACCGAGATTTCACCGGAAATACATGTTTAGAGACCCCCTTAATCCAAAAAAAGCATTTTTGGAAACATGTCCGTGTGTGTGTCTGTGTGTGTGAACAGCATTACTCAGAAACGAACAGTCGGATAAACACCAAACTTGGTATTTAGGTTAAGTATTTTCCAGAGGTGCGCCAAAAGTATTCTTCATTGTGAACGACTTTTGCATAACTGGTAAAGCATAAGAGATAGACAAAGTTTTACTACACAAAAAATGTAGATCGCGTTAAAATACACAATTTATGTGATATACATTTTTTTTTGCGTGAACCATTTGCGAGATATTGCTTGTTATTCCGTTAAATTTTCCAATACTTATACTATTTCTCAATTTCGTTATTCATTTTTTGTCCTGGTAATACAAAGAGAATGGAATACTCCACATAGCAACCAGCTCTTAAAACATCTGACTATAGCTTAAGTCTATAGCTTCCCCATGCATCTACAAGAAACTTAGCAATAAGAATAACATTTCGATTAACATGAAGCATATGGAGAATAGGCGTTTGTAAAAATAGTTTGTACAAGAGTAGAGAAAGTCATGTGAATGTAACACAACAGATTTTTTGAGAAAATAAAGAGATTCGAAAAAAGGTTTCCATGCAAAGTATACTTTGAGGTGGGAAGGATTTTCTTAAAAATGTTTGTGTATTATCATTAAATATACTGAACTTGAATACCAAGTGCATTTACACATTTCATTTTTAGTTGTGCCATTAACACATTTGCACATGGAACGTTTTTTAAATATTTCTTTTATGGGGGCTCAAAACATGGCATTTCCGGGATATCTCCAAATAAAATCTTTGGGTAAAAGTTGTAAAGAAAGTAATAAACGACAGAAGGTAGAGAAAGCCATTTGAATGTAACGCATTGTTTTGTTAAGTTTTAATCAGAACCATCAGAAATATATTTCAGTAAAAAATAACATTTCTATATAAATGCTAGTTTTTTGTGGAAATTTTCCGGAAAATCTTCACCTGTCAGTATTTATTTCCTTTTGCAATATCCTGTTTAGACACACAGACAGACAAATTTCATGTGACGCATTCACATCTTCATCCACTACTTTATTAGTGGGTATACAAACTAATTTTGTTTTTCTACCTACTATATTTAATCCAAATAAACCTTTGTAGAAATAGAATTGATTGTTCTTTCACACAAGCCGTGTGTTGGACAGGGTTGGAAAGGTAGAATCAGATGACTGAAAAATTCAATGCCATAAGCGGGATTTAAGTACTTACAATGTTTGTAAGTGGCCTTTGGGGTATGACATCTCAATACAATTTGAGATCTCCTTGTGGTTTACCGGGAAATATGCGAATCAGCTGGAGAATTTAATGTCGTGTCGGCATGTTGCCACGGTAGCTCAGTGGTTAGAGCAACCGGAAGGAGACCGGGAGATCCGTGGTTCAAACCCCGGCTATGGGATTGAATTTTTCAGTCATCTGATTCTACCTTTCCTTTGCAGAAATAGCTACATTACACATTTCGTTATAGATACAAAGGGAACAGTGATAGTCAAATGTTTAAGAGCTGGACGCTATATGCTGGCTTTAAAATTCCATACTGTTTCCATGACAGTATGAGAAACAACCGAAAATCTATGGGACTTAAAAACAATGACAAGTATTGAACAATTCGGACTTCTAATAACGGATATCTCAGAAACGGCGTATGCTACAAAAAACTTATTTTAAATAAATTGTGTGTTTTAAAGAGATCTGCATTTTTTGTATGGTATGTTTTCGTCTATCGCTTAATGTGTACCAGTTGTACAAGATTATACAAAATTCCTTCCGAATGAAGAGGACTTCACAGGCTATTCCCACAAAATTCAAGATATGCATTTTATTTGTCACGTAAATATCTTTCACGTTTGCTATTTTAATCAAACTCCTTAGAGCTACTTTTAGAAAATCAAAATTTTCGAAAAAGTTTCATGTAAAGACTAATTGGGATGCAGGGATTCTCTTTAAAACCTTCGCGTCGCATCTTTTGAAGATACTGAACTCAAATACTAAGTTTGGTATTTATCTGACTTTTCGTTTTTTAGTTATGGTGTTCACACACACACAGACACATACACATGGACATGTTTCTAAAAATGCTTTATTTGGATTCAAGTGGTCTCAACACATGTATTTCCGGTGAAATCTTGGTATCAAATTTTTTAGTGGAATGCAACACCTCTCTACCTACTATGTACATGGTAGAGAAAGTAAAAGCACCTTTTTAGTTTCCGTAGTCCTGAAAAAAAATATCTCCCCTGATCACAATATCGAATTTTTGGGTGGAATACAATACTTCCTATACCTTGTATATAAAGGTGTCCTTGTATATAAAGGTGTAGAGGTATAGATTATATAAAGGAGGGAGACAACTCGCGCACTGCGACCTACATAGATCTACTGGGGCTACCACCCCATCCCCAGGAGTAAGGAATGAAGTGAAGGAACCACAGGAGGCTATAGGGCACAGGCAGACAGACCACAGACGCTCGGAAGTCCCTAACAGTTGCTGGTACGAAGACCGGTCTACCAAGCAGCCCTCTAGTCTCTCCAGGAAGTGCTGTTTCCTTTGAGCAGGTATCCACGCCATTTGTCCGGCACCACCAAACGCTAAGAAACCTAGAGGTACACTTGAAAGATGGGAAGAAAACGGAATGAAAGGGAAATTGTGGAAATGAAAACGTGGTAGATGAGAAACTATACAAGAATTCTCCTGCCGACCAGGGAAAACCACCAAAAGCCCAAGGTCAAAGTGGACCGTCAAAGAGAATTGAACCCGAAACCTCCCGAATACGATCCCTGTTGCTATTATTGCCTGTAAATAATAGAGAAAGTAAAAACGAGAGTATAGGTAGATGTAGATATTTTAACTGCACAAATACGGAAGCATATTTTCGTAACGAAAGGCAACACTTCAACCGCCAACGGATGCAAACGTTAAAGAAACAAAACAGGGACCGCCTTGTGGAACAATCGAGTTATCGGTCCGTTCTTCCTCGTCGATAATTTCGTTCCAGACGCATGGTTGACAATTTCATGGGAGAAAACATCTTGTTGAAAGCTGCATCTACAGTATTTCATGCCTTTTAGGCGTGTTCGCTTTATGTCCTGTATTTTATATACACTGCCGTTTGTGAAAATTGCAACACCAAGAAAGAATTTCCCGAATAACTCCAAACTTGGTGAAAGTGTAGAAGAGTGTGCAAGCAATAAGTGATTAGGTTTATACGTAGGCCGAGCAGAGCACTCTCGTGTCGGTCCGACAAGGTCAGTGTTGCGCCCAGTGTAGTCAGTGCAGAGCTGTCAAACAAGATGGAAACAATAAAGTGAGTGCCAGTATGCCTCGTCGACGTCAAAGGGAGCCATATCGGCATGTGAGCGAGTTCCAATGGGCAGAATAATCGGTCTTCGGGAAGCGGGTTTGTCATACCGTGACATTTCGGCTCTTACAAGGCATGTTCCTACGACAGTGATGCGTGTGTGGAACCGTGATAGATGAATGTTGTACACAGCGAAGAGCGGGTACTGGACCACAGCACGGGATGGCCTTCATCTTGTCCGCATGGCCATAACGGACCCTACAGCTTCATCCACAGTGTTGGCTCGACGCTGGAGCACTGCAACAGGTGTGAACTTGTCTGCATCAGCGGTTCGTCGCCGACTGCTGCAGGTTGGACTGGGTGCATGCATGCCGTTAAGTCAGCTTCCATTGTACAGAAATCACAAGCTCTTGCGATTGCAATGGGCACTTGAACACCGTCACTGGAGTGTTGAGTGGCAAACTGTAGTCTTTTCGGACGAGTTCCGCTTCAACGTGCCCAACAGTGATGGCGACATACGTGTCCGCGGTACCGTGGTAAGCGCAACCTGGAGAGTTGCATTGTTGAGCGGCATAGTGAACAAACACCAGGTGTGATGGTTTGGAGCGCCATTGGTTACAACAACCGTTCTCACCGCCTACGAATTGAGGGCACTTTGAGCAGCAACCGGAACCTAACGGTGGTAGAGCTTGAGGTACTTCGCCTGCTTCAGGCATCCCCACAGGCCACATTTCAACAGGACAATTCCCGGCCACATATTGCGAGGAATGTACAAGCCTTCTTCGAAGAGCGACGGGTCCATTGTTCCCCTGGCCTACACGTTCGCCTGACATGTTGCCCATTGAACATGTCTGGGATGTGGTTGGTCGGCACCTGGTGCGTCACGGTCCTCCAGTAGCCAGTGTCACGGATTTGTGGGCTCGAATACAAACTACGTGGAGGGAAATCCCTCAGGAAGTTATTCAGAACCTTTTTGATTCAATGCCTCGGCATATAGCAGCTCTAATTGCAGCGCATGGAGGTCACACCAAATACTGAATATTAGGGCTCAAAGTTCATGTAAATATTTGAAAAGTTTATCGTTTGTTACTTGTCATGCACCTAACCTGTGGTATTAAATTCATTGAATTCATGTGTTTCCTTCTTGGTGTTGCAATTTTCACAAACGGCAGTGTATATAACTGGTCTTCAGATTTGTTCGGCCTTTACCGTCAGTCGGTTTAAATGAATGACGTCATTATTGAGACCACTTGTCTCAAAGAAGAGGTGCGGAATTGAAACTTGGACCGCATGCGTTTCCGACTTCGTGAACAAGTTGGATGTACTGCGGCGGTGCAGAACTGCTTTTCACTAGGACGTTTTGTATGTTCTTTGCACGCGAGATAGAAGTGACCACCTATCACAGAATTTGCATAGTTGAATACTAAGCCGAGACACTCTATGCTACAGAAACAGTCCAGTTATTTGAGTTACCTATGAGTATTCATGCTGAGATTGCGAGTTTACGAGACGCAAGCGAAAGAAGTTCCGAATGTAAGTATTGGGAAGGTAGAATACAAGTCCCATTTCACTAAGGTGACCTCGAAACTGTTGAAAACATCCACCTCATCCACTCATCTTTCGCTGGACCTCTATCAGTGGCACTGGTGAAGAACTCGCTTCTAAGTCTTGAAGTTATGTGCAGACAACTGACTGGCGGCAACGGCCGAATATATCTGAAGACCCGTATATACGTAATTGATAAGAAACCAGTTAACAGAAAGAGTCTTTCTTTTTTGCTTTCTCTCCTACCTAACTATACTAAGTAGACGAAGTATTGTACTCCCACCCATAAATTAGCTACTGAGACTCACCAGAAATACACGTATGTCTTGAATTTTCTGGGAATAGCCTAGAGATCCTCTTCATTCCGAAGGAATTTTATGTAATTTTGTTCAAGGTAAACCTTATGAGACAGACAAAAACGTACTACCCAAAATGGGTAGTGTGTGGGATTTCAAGGCCAGTAATATATGGCCTCGCTTTTAAACATATGATATCGATTCTGTTTCCTCTATCCCCCTTCAATTTACAAGGGAATTTGTAATGAAACTATTTCTGCAAATGTTTATTTTGGTTAACGCGAAGTAGATATCTTAAAGCAGGGGACTCGGCACGATCCAGAGTGGATATTGTACCTACACCCCACGAGGGGGCGTCTCTGGGGGGAAGGATGAGGCGAGAGGAGATACTGGCGGCCGAATCCAGGAGCGATGGGACAGCAATAACAGGGTCCCTAAGTTTCCAGAAGTAGACACCCCGGCAGACGTGGGGCACTACCCACGCAGCGGGTGCCCAACGCCCCTCAAAGGGGTTCGGATAACCCGGCAGCCGAGGGACGGAGGGAGTTCACAGAAAATATCTTTTGCCCTGCCACGCTGCACCGAAACACCATCGCTGACACTTCCGACCAACAGGATGATGGTTGAATGAAAATAAATGGAGGAACACGAAATTCGAGGGCTGAAAGAAACCACTCCAGCATTAGCCTGACAACCTAAGAAAGCCCGCCTTTCGTAACACTGGTCTGTAGAAAATATATAAAAATAAACGAAGTCATGAGGATGTCATGAGAAATTAAGACAATTTTTTTCAAGTAGCAAGTCGTTATTCGTTTTATCGCCTGGCCGTGCAAGGAACATGGAATTTTAAAGTCATAACATAGCGATCCGCTTTTAAAAATCTGACTATCGCTTTAGCCTAGTTTATCGTACAATGAAATGTGTAAATGTGTAATGAAAGTTTATCTTGATTAATAAGAAATAGAATAAACCATTGTAGGAGTAGTTTTAGAAGAGTGGACAGAAAAATCACCGTGAATGAAACACAAGAGATTTTTATCTGCCCTGCAGCGTACAGAAAAGGTAGAGTCGAGTGTGTATTTATTGGTCTTAAACATTATATATGTTCAAACTCATACATTGAACGGATCAGAGAGACTGCACGTGCTTATATAATATATGTAGTTCATATTTTTCAGACTGTATTCATCACAGTGAATTATAAAGTTAATGGTATTTACAAAAAAAGAAAAGAAAAGAAAAAAGACAAAGAGAAGAAGAGAATAAACGTGTTCACAGGCACACGCTATTGATTACAAAACAAACAAATACCCGCCCGTAAGTCACTAACCCTTCCCCTCCCTCCCTTGACCCTCTTCCTTACAGTCCAATCTGAGCTGTTTAACCTCCTGCAAAAATTACCAGTCCCCCTTCCCCCTCCCCCCTCCCAGGGTCCAACAAGCTTGTAGAAGTAAGAGAAGGTATTGCATTCCATCCAAAACTTGGTTTTTAAGTTCAGATAAGACACATTCCCCTAACTCCAAATTACCCTTTACAGAATCGTTTATCTCCTCAAAAATGGCTCTAACATTTTGATTAAAATACTACATATTTAATACATTTACATGTGAGAAAGTATTTTTAACACTTGAATAATTTCAATTAAATTATATAATATCTAAATTTCAATAAAATCCACCTTAAAGCAATACGTATGTAATAATTTATAAAAAATGTGTGTAACAGCCATTGCAAATGCTTATATTATTGTAAACATGTTCAATAAAGTTATGTGAATGCATTACGTACTTTAATAATGTAAGAGCTGCGAGAATAATAAGTTTAAAGTTGCTAACAATGAAGTAACAATGAGGTAACCTTGAGGCAATAATGAGTTTGAGAGTTTAAATGCTACTAGTCATGATTAGGGCAGCAATAATGTAAATTTTGTGACAGTTTAAAATTAGCCAATCAACAGACAGAAAAAGTTTTAATTAAATGTAAGTATTCCATTGGACTAGGATTAGCCAATCAGAGACTTGAAATACAGAAGTTGACAGGTTTGGACGGTTGAAATATGTTTAGTTGCCTGCAGACCTTGGTAGTAACCGGATGGAAGATGCGTTCTCTAGAGAAATATTACGTAAAATAAGTATACGCATTAACAAAGTGCAAATATTAAATTAAAGAATCTCATAGATCTTGATATCAGTGTAGTGCTATTTAATTTGTGTCAAGGATTAATAAAAAGAAGTGAATTAAAAATTAAAATCTGTGTAAGCCTACATTCTTGTCGCACCATGCCCCGATTAAGAGAAACGTGTCTCTAAAACAATACTGACGCAGCCGAGGCAAAGATAAACTTAAATAATATCTATAGAGGCAGTTTAATAACAAAGTTAATATATTTAATTTTTAACTTGGAGCGTAACAATCTTCAAATCAGCTTTACATACGTAGCAGCATATTACGTAACAATCAACAACTTCAAAAACAAAACACTTTCCTCAAAGTGGCACCCATACATGGGAGAGTTAAACTAAAGAACAATAATACCTCAAAATTGGTTCCCAAACGTGAGGCAAACCTTCAACAACAATAAACTACAGCAGTTGAAGAACAATAACTTATCTCACATGACAAATAAAACGTGTATCTTTAATTGTCTGTGAATAGCCTATGAAGTCCTCTCCATTCGGAAGGAATTTTATATAATCTTGTATAACTAGTAAACGTTAAACACTAGATGAAAACGTACTACGTAAAATCTAAATCTCTTAAAGCACACTATTTATTGCAAACAACTTTTTTGTGGCATCAGCCATTTCCGAGATATCTGTTATTAATGGTTCGAATTGTTCATTACTGTTTTCGTTCTTTTAAAGTCCCGTCAGTTGTTTCTCGCGATGTCATGGAAACAGTATGGAATTTTAAGGCCAGCATATAGCGTCCAGTTGTTAAACATTTGACTGTCACTGTTCCCGTTGTATCTATAACGAAATGTGTAATGTAGCAATTCCTGCAAAGGTTTATCTGGATTAAAATGAAGCAAAGACGAAAATAGCTTTCATAAGAATAATTTGAATATCCGCTAATAAACGCTAGAGGGTAGAGAAGTACTGCAACACATAAAACTATTTTAAATTACACAGAGAGTTGATTTTCTGTTATCCTAGTCCTTTGTGGCCGACCACGTTATTTATGTATAGACCTCAATGTGTACAGTCTGGAACCGAACTCCAAGATAAATAGGTTAAGTTCCGGGTGACTTGAAATGAAAGTTCTGAATTCAAAAAGTTGGCCTACCTCCCCCGCCCCATCAGTTTCTTGACTTTGATTGATGCAAGGCTAGGGAATTTTCATCTTGTTTCTGATAAAGCAGCGGAACGTGTCTACGACGCCATGTGGTAGGATCTGTACCCCCGCCACTCTCAGAGTTCCTCACTGAATTACTCTGCCGTAACACAACACAAGGCTGATTTTCTATACGATGTCTCTACGGAACAGCACTGCAACTTCCGATGTGCGTTGCCAACGTGATCATTTCTGTAGCTTCCCTGTGGGAACCGAGCGAGGTGGTGCCGCGGTAACGCATGCGACTCGCATTCGGGAGGTACTGGGTTCATTCTCGGCGACCGCCCATTCTGACCCAGCGGTTGGGTTTCCGGTCATCAGGCGAATGCTGAAGCGATTTATCTCATCCCCCGAATTTCCTATCGTTCCATTGACCATTTCATTCATCATTCACCCCTTTAGGCCTGTTTTGGAGATGGTGTTCCGGTGCAGCGTAGCAGGGAAAAGGGATGCTCTCTGAATTTTCTCCGTCCTCAGTTTCGGTGGAAAATATTTCGATTTTATCATTAACAGTGATAGACCTCTAATTTGATTTCAATCAAACAAATGTAAATAAGGATATAAATATCTTACTATCAGGTTGAAACTGATTACAATGGATTTGCTTCTTACTTATATTAAGGAAAATTGATATTTCAATACTTTTTGAATGCAAATCAAGTATTATTAACTATAACCCCTAGTTATATTTAAAGTTGCTCAAGCAAGGGATCCTGGTTGCCGGGGTATACGGACCGCCCCTTGAGGAGGCGTTAGACCCTGATGTGGGGTCTGTCCGACAGCCGGGGCGTCTAAATCTGGTAACAGTAGGGACCCTGTCACTGCTGTGCCGTCACTCGTGGTTTCGCTGCCCGGTGTTCCCTCTTATCTCATCCCTCCCTCTCCCTTGAGGGCATAGGTACAATATCCTGGATCACTAGGTCGGTGCTGAGTCTCCTCCGACACACACTCCATTCCCTGTGGGAAAATACTTAATCTTAGAAAGTCTATGAGAGTTACACGCGGCGGCCGTGGCCGAGTAGTGGTTAGACCCCTCGACACTCACCAAGTTGAATCCCAGGGACTCGCTTGTGGGGTTAGTGCTGAACAAAGCGGCGTCTGAGCGGGTTTTCTAGGGTTTCCCCCGTCATGTATCATTCCAACGGTGCTCCATCATCACCTTTCCTATCATTCATCTCTCATCCACTTCCTTGCTCTTATCCCGGGCGTGTGGCTGATCACCCACCCTGATCTCTCACTCTCTGATCTGCAGGCCCTCTTCCCCCGTAGGCGTCTGCCCGGGCGCTGTCATACGTTCATGGGGTGTGCGAGTCTTTGGTTCGGGTGGACGTTAAAGAGGGAAGGCTCTGGCCAAGTTGGGTTGTTTCTGCCTTATAGTTAGTTATGAGCGGTGCACACTCACAATGCTACAATTAAATGTTTATTTCTCTACTTCTTACCTACGGTAAGTAGAAGAAGTATTGTATCTCATCCAAAAATTCGATAGCAAGATTTTACGCAAAAGGATTTTTATAAAAGGTTGTAAATGCCTGCCTGTGGACACCGTAACTCAAAAACGAGAAATCCGTTAAATATCATGGAGACTGCTGCATAAGAGCACGTGAACACCTCAACTCTTTCACATCTTTATTACTTATTTTTTCTTTGACTGCGAATATAAGAGTAGAGTCGTGTACATATTGGACTTAAACATTTTACCCGTTCAAACTCGTACATCGCAGGGATCAGATGGAACGCAGAGCTTATATAATACACTGTAGTACATATTTTTCAGAATATATTCATCACACTGGACTTTAAAGTTAAAGATACGAGGGGCACTATTTATATTTTGAGCCTAATAATTAAAACAAAGTAAGTTCTGATTGAAAACTGCTTTATTGTTTTTCAAAATATTTTCCTTTATGATTGATACACTTTTGCATCCGTTTGAACCATTTGTCAAAGCATTTATTCCAATCTTCTTGAGATACCTCCAAAACATGGTTTTTGAAGGCATCAACGGCTTCTTCTGCCAACGAAAATCGTTGTCCACGCAATTTATTCTTGATGTTCGGGAACAAAAATAAGTCATTGGGTGCCAAATCAGGACTGTATGCCAGATGACCCATCAATTCGATTTTTTGAGACTTCAAATACTCTGTTGTTAGACGAGATGTGTGTGCGCTCGCATTGTCTTGATGAAGAACGATTCTACGGTTCTTGTTGGTTTTCTTTACTTCACCGAAGACTTCCGGCAAACAAATGGTTGTGTACCATTCGGAATTGACCGCTTTTATGTTCCTCTAAAGGCACTGTTGCCACATAGTCAGTTTAGCTGAAAAAGCAGGCGACCATTTGCTTCGAGTGCGAACAACTTTTGTGACATTTGCTTCATCTTTAAACACCCATACAATCGACTGCTGTTTACGTTCCGGCTCATACGCATAGATCCATGATTCATCACCTGTTACAATCTTATATACGTCTTTTGAGGCACCGCCATTGTATTTCTTGAGTATTTTTGTACACCAATCGACACGAGCATCTTTTTGAGATTGCGTCAAATTATGTGGGATCCAACAAGAGCAAACCTTTTTCATGGCTAAATAATCATGCAATATGTTATATATGTTGGTGGAACTAATACCTAGTGTTGCCCTAATCTCACAATATGTCGCATGACGATCTTTCATTATTAGTTTTTGCACAGCATCAATGTTTTCTGGCACAACAACTGATTTTGGACGACCTTCACGAACTTCATCATTGATCGAACGGCAGCCAAGATTAAATTCATTATACCAGCGTTTCACAGTGTCAAAGGATGGAGCTTTGTCGCCAAATGTGGAAGTTAGTTGATCGATGCACTCTTGTCTTGATAATCCACGTCGAAAGTCTTAATAAATCATCGCACGAACATTTTCAAGAGTTAATTCCATGTTTTTGTTGACACACAATTTTCAAGTTAGTGTAAACAAAACAAATGACGCTCTATTGACAAAATTTTTGAAGTAGATTATGGTCAAAAATGTCAAACTTTCCATTGGAAACGTCAGATGGCGCTTACAACATTCAGGGTTGGCAAGGCTCAAAATATAAATAGTGCCCCTCGTATTTACAATAAATGAAAAGAAATGAAAAAAAATAGATAAACAGCAAAAATCACACAAAGAAAACAGAAGAAGATGAAAAGCTTGTTCACAAGCACACGCTATTGTTTACAAAACCAACAAATACCCGTCCCTAAGCTACTAATCCTCTCCCTCCCACCCTTGACCCTCTTCCTAGCACTTCGATCTGAGCTGCATAACCTTTTGTAAAAAATGTACCAGGTGCTTCCCCCTTCCCAACCAGTAAGCTCCAACAAGCTTGTAACCCACTCCTTGAGTTAACAAAGAAACCTCGCAGATACTTTCTTCTCAACGGTTCTGTCTTAGTGCAATGCGCTAGAATATGAATCCAAGTTTCTTCCTCTCTACACCAGGGACAGATTCTTATACCTTCTTCTTTAATGAATATGATCGCTCGCCATGATCCCAGTCTGAGTCAAGCAAGCCTTTGTTTGCTGGCTCTACTTCTGGACAAAATATATTGCACTATACCCCAATCTGTGTTAGCTTAGACCTTAAGCTTAATGATACTTTCTGATTACATTGTGACAGCGTCTGTTGTCGATCTATATCTTTCAGTCACTTCTGTACTTTTATCCACGCATTCGCTCTATTTCCAGGTCCTTCAAACCAAATATTACCATCCCTATTCTCTCCGGCCCTCTCTTGATTTTCGCTGCCCACGTCCTGTCTCCTCCTGTTCTAAAATGTTCCTTATAGCACACTGTTCTCATAACTGATTGATCTCCTCTCATAATTCCAATCCAATATTTGATCGCATGTAACTTACATTCAATTGTTTCGCTGTATGGACCATATTCTCTAAAAATGCCACAGTTTGCCGTACCTCTTCCCACACCCACGATACATTTTAGAAAACCTGTTCTTACTTGGCCTTTCCGTGGGTCCCACTCCCAGATGTCCGTCCCATACGACATATGGATCTAACGATCGCCCCATTTATTGTCTATAGCAAATTTACCGATACAGGTATCTGGGTTTCTGCTCCGAGTGGTACAAAGTTTCCGCGGTTCTCATTCCTGCCTTGAGTTTCGTAACCTCAAAGTGTTTAGTCCATCTTCCGTTCATTGTAACAGTCAAACCTAAGTATACAAAACTCTTTACATTGTCCAGTTTCTCCCCCGCGTAAGTCCAGATCTCTGTTCGGATGTATTCGAGCTGTTTTTAAATGTAATTGAAATAAGTAATAAAAAGGCGATAATTTAAAATCTACGCCATATAAAGCTACCCCTCTAAACTCCGTGAGACATAGCAACGCAGTTGCTATCACATTTCGACTTTTGCACATTTTAAGGAGCTTCTGCGCTTGCGCAACTGGTATGACGTAATTACCTTATGGGGCCAAATACGAGGCGTGTTTTTGAAGTAAGTAGCGTTTTAATATGTTGCCGCTGCAGTCGCGATTTTGAGCACGCACGATCACTTCCTCCATTCATTAGGAAGTTGTGAGCCATTGTCACTGTGTTTTCCTGTTGTTAGAACGTTTCTAAGTGTTCAAAACAATCGAACGACCCGCCGATTGTGAAGTCAGATCAGTGAGAATGAAAGAAACATTCATTGCCAGTTCTGTGAGGTTTATAGAGAAACAATGATTCACAATGCCCGGCCACATACAGCCAAAGATCTGATCGCATCATTTGGTTGGGAACAATTCGACCACCCTCCCTACAGTCCGGATTTGGCACCAAGCGATTTTCATCTCAAGGAATTCCTTGATGGAAAATCTTCAACAACGACTATAATGTGAAACAAGAAGTACGACTTGACTTTCATCACAGGCGGCATCATTCTTTGACGAAGGATACAAAAACTGGTTTCCTGTTATGAAAAGTGCCTGAAAAACGGCGGTGACTACGTGAAGTAGTGTAAGGTAATGAATGATAATAAACCATTTGGAAAATTATGTTCTGTTATTTTTTAAAAAATTATCGGTACTTACTTTAAAAACACGCCTCAAATTGAGTTTTTTTTAATTATCGAGCGCTCTTTTACTGCTGTGGTCCTTAGCGTCCCATTCTATATTGGGCGTGAAAGACCGGTAATTTTGCTCAGAGGCCTCTTTATCAGGCTTGAGGTTCTTTTACGTCCGTAAATCTACGACACGGGACCACCGGCTTTACTTCCCTTCCGAAGGAAGCCATGCCAAGGATTTTTACGCCCGAAAAAAGCCATCGCCCTCCGCTGGCTTTGAACCCGCGACCTCGGGAACTGGAGGTTGGAATGATAACCACTACACCACAGAAAACAAAAAGACACGTCTCGTACATACGGGTCGTGCACACGTAAAGAGGTTCACTAGCGTGCAATGCTTTTCGCGCAATTTTCTTCTGTACCATCACTATAACTTACGTTAATTCCACTAAGTGATAGCACACTACGACAGAAGTTAAGAATCAATGTAGCAGGAGGTAATGTGCGCAAACCCGGAATTTTCTCCCAGGTTCTCCATACCATCCATAATCTCAACTACAATTTAATTTCTTCCTTAACTTCTCTGTCCCAACCCGATCCACTACCAAAAAAAAAAGTGCGCATTTAAAAAAAAAATTGTACATTACTTCGTGTTTTCCCTAACACAATATATAAACAGCAAATATAACAAAAACTTTCTTTCGTTAGACATACAAGGTCTTTCACATAGAATGAACCGATTTCGAAGCTTTACTTCGCAGTACGCAAGCAACGCAGCGGAACTAGTCGCATAGCATTACAAAGAGCAAACTTTCAAGTTTCAATAGTTGCCGGTAGAGTGCTGTGTGCAGCACTCTCCTCCCGACCCAACCTGAACTTGTATTTGCGGCATGAGTCTCAGAATGGCAACACCTTAGCAAAAAATCTGATGTGTTACACTCACATGACTTTCTCTACTCTTGTACAAACTTTGTTTTACAAACGCTTATTCTCTATCTATTTCATATTAATCGAGATGCAATATTTGCAGAAACGATCTTTTGACATGAGAGAATTACATTTTACACATACAGACCAGTTCTAAAAATATCTGACTATGGCTTAAGTCCTACTATGTTCTTGTTTTGTATTTGCAAGGGCAATTTGGAAATACAGTAACCTTTAAGCACATACATATCTCTTAATAGCTGGTTGCTAGGTGCAACACCATTCTCTTTGCCACAGATTAATACTCTTTGCATATCCAAGACAAAAAATGAATAACGAATTCTCATTTGAGTAAATAAGTATTGAAAAATTTAAGGGAATAACAAGCAATATCTCGAAAATGGATCACTCAACAAAAGAATGTATATGACATAAATTGTGTATTTTAACGCGATCTACATTTTTGTGTAGTAAAATTTTGTCTATCTCTTATGGTTTACCAGTTATGCAAAAGTCGTTCACAATGAAGAATACCTTTGGAAACATTCCCAGGAAATTTGAGATATACATTTCATTTGTCATGAAAATATCTTAAACATATAATATTTTAATCAAAATCGTTAGAGCCATTTTTGAGAAAATTAAAATTTTCGAAAAATGTTCCATGTAAAGGGTAGGGGATTTTCTTGAAAACCTTCATGTCGCATCTCTGTAAGATACTGAACCTAAATACCAAGTTTGGTGTTTATCCGACTGTTCGTTTCTGAGTTATGCTGTTCACAGACACACACGGACATGTTTCCAAAAATGCTTTTTTTTGAAACAGGAGGCCTCAAAACATGTATTTCCAGTGAAATCCCGGTATCGAATTTTTGGGTGGAATATGTCGCGGTTACTCGTGTTATCTTATTGCTGAGCGCCTGTTATTTTATTACTAGTTTGAATTTTGGGTTCTTTATCCTCCGGCTAGCTATTATTACGCAGTCGAGCAAATCTCTTGAACAGGCTGTGTAAACGGAAAGGACTTGTTACTAAAAGATAACACTGATCAAATAATTTAGTTTTTACACTTTTATTGCCGTCACACGTGATTCATTTCACATAATTACTCTTGGTACACGCCCGACTGAAACTGTTATATTTTCTAATGTTACTATAATCACTTATTTGCTGCACATTATTAATTCGCGTATTTCACATTTATAACTAACTTTACAACGCGAGAGATTCTGTAAAATTGCGCGACGTATAACGCGTGAATGATTTTCTTAAACTGTGCGACGTATAACCTGCGAATACTTCTGTTGAACTGAGCGACGTATAAGCTGTCTATGATTCTGTTGGACTGAACGCCGTATTACCCGCGAGTGCTTCTGTTGGACTGAACGACGTGTAATGCGTGAATGATCCTGTTGAACTGGGCAATACTTGCCTCTTGGCTTCATAATTTATACTCCCTCACCCGATATGCCTAACGATTATAATCGAGCTTCTATTGGTTAATAAAACGCGCCAACATTGGCGTCTATTTTTATATCCAATCAAAATTACGAACACATATGCTCTAGGGAAGATATTCCCTCCATTTTTAAGAAAGGCACGCTAATCTGACGTCATTTGCTTGTCTCTTCTAATTAATAAACAACTCACCCCCTCGCTCATTGTTGCCCGCTCTTATTGTCAGTTTCAGTGAGGCCGTGTAAACTTATTTCCTAACAAGGCTTATAATTAACAAACATCGCAAATCATTGTCATACAATAATGTTAAGTTACACTACAATCACTCTGGCATTTACATTGTTGTGATATAAAATACTGCCACAAATACAATACTTCCCCTACTTACTATACGTAGTAGAGAAAGTAAAAAATGTTCTGTGTTAGTGCCCAATTGTTTCACGTGGGTTTCGATTCCCCAAATCCGAATTTTGTGACGATTGACATGATCAATGATGTGGAAGATTGCTTCGTGACTAAAAATTATGCGTGAAAAGAAGTCATCGTCGTCATGTCCAACACAGAATTCCATCCGTTTCCCCTTCTCAGTCTCAGTGACTAAACCAGCTGCAGTCTGTACGGTTTCACATGTAGATGTCTTCTCAGAACATGCCAGCTCACGGCTAGCTTACTGGGCTCTGCTGAAAATCCTCTTGCATTTCCCCCATATTTTCCTCTGAAATTCGCGATCGACCAGGGCTTTTTCCTTTACATAAACATCCACTCAAGAACACAGAACGCTTTTTGCTGAGGTGTTCCCATTCTGAGGGCAAATGCAATGAGCAGCAGATCAAGTTGGGACGGTAGCAGTGTTGCCAACTCTTGGTGATGAAAAGTGGCTAAAAGTGACTGTCAAAAATGCCAGAAATAGCTAAGTATAGAGCAGCTTATGTAATACGGGTGAGTCGGTTCGTTTTTAACTCGCAACACATCTATCTCATGGTTTGAAGTCCAGAAGTCGTTGACAACTGCAGATTTATCTATTTGTTTTAATTTAATATTTCTTTGGTGTTCACCCAAACGTGTTTTTAGATTTCTCCTAGTTCTACCAATGTGGACGTGACATAAAGCTACTAAAAACCATACAGGTCCCTTCACATCCGGAAATTTTGGAAAAAAATCTTCATCCACTATAACATCAAGAATATTCTGAATTTTGAAATTCCACTAGCAGATTCCTTGATGCAGCTCATCCAATGAGCTGGCAGGACAGAAGAGAGAAGACAAGTGAGTTCCCAACCTTCACCACAGATGGCAGTAATTTCAACACAACCAGATTACAATTTTTTCCAACAGAGGACAGCAAACTCACCTGTTGATTCAAATAATGGGGGTCAGGAAAGGAGAGCTGAAATCAGTCAAGTCTTCAGCTGAGGATGGGAGAAAGTCTTCTTCCGAAAATGCTTCTTAGTAAAAATCTAAGCGCAGATGTGATGCGAGTTAAAAACGAACCGACTCACCGTATTACATAATGAACATAACATCACCTTTAATAATACTTCTGTCAGTCATAAAAACATGGAGCAACTTATACATAATCATTATATGGATGCAAATCAGGTTTCACACTAATAAGAGAGATGGCAGGGATTTCCCAAAATATATATAATAATTTCCCTGGCTCGTCAAAGAAATTTATTTTATTCAGCAATAATGTTGTGGTTTCGCATCAGAAAATGCTCTTAAGCAGTAAATTTATCCTAGTGTAAAAAATGGGTATTCAGCACTCACTAGCAATACAAACTTCCTGCGACATGCTACACAGATTCTGATTTGTACCTTGCAAATGCCTGTAGGTTGCAACTAAATAGAAAATCTCGGAAACTCCCTGTGCTCGCTCCTCTGCGGAAAGACTATGTGGAAATTTGAAAGTGAGATAATATGACTCAGGTTTTACATGATTAATTAACTTTTTATTAAAGTGCATGAATAAATTTCTCTCTGATGTTTTATTGATTTAAAAATTCGACAAGAAACACTGAAAATGGCTAAACGTTTTTTAATATTTTTAAAACGGCTAAAATTTGTTTCAATCATTATGTAGAATATACCGAAATTCCTTTATTGTTTCTTAACGCAAATCACTGCAAAAAGGCTAAATTTAGCCATAAAAGGGCTAAGTTGGCATCACTGGTCGGGAGGAGGGGCAAGACAGAACGCTCTACTGACAACTATTCCAAGCTTGAAAATATGCTCTTTGTAATGTCATGCGACACGTTCCGCTGCGTTGTTTGCGTACTGCGAAATAAAGCTTCGAAATCGGTGCTTTCTGTTTGAAACACCCTGTATATTATTATTGTTGTTTAGAGAGTTCAGCTGTAACAATTTTATAATCATAATTATTGTGCAGCAGAATATTTCACATTTTCAGGGCTGTTTGACCAAAATTTCGTGACCAGCCCAAAATGTACACTCAGGAGCCCTGTTGGTTAAATACCAAAATTGGTATATAAGCTTAGCATCTTCCAAGGATACGACACGAAAATTTCCAAAAAAAGAAAGTCTCTCTACTCCAAACTCCCCTTTATATGGGAAATGTTTCGTTACGTTTTATTTTCTCAAAAATGGCTAACCATTTTAATTAAAATACCATATGTTTAGGACATTTGCATGAAAAATGAAGTATACGAGGGCAGATTCGTAAGTCAGTGACTTTTTAAAGGAAATGATACTTTTTTCCAAAAAATCAATTTTATTTCTCAACATACTCTTCTTTCAATTCAATACACGTTGTCCAACGTTTCTTCAATTTTTTAAACCTTCCAAAAAATATGATTTTTCGAAGTCTGCAAAATAAGAGGTTGCTTCTGCCATGATGTGTTCACTGGATGTGAATTTCTTCCCAGCGAGTAATTTTTTCAGGTTTGCGAAGGGGAAGAAACCAAATCTGGAGAATATGGTGGGTGAGGTAGCAGTTCGTAGCCCAATTCCACAACTTTTGCGATGGCAATGGCTGACTTGTGTGTGAGTACATTATCCTGGTGAAAGAGAACCTTTTTCTTCACCAAATGGGGTCGTTTCTTTAACAATTCCTTGTGAAACTGATCCACCATTGCGGCATAATATGAACCTGTGATCGTTTTACCCTTTTCCAGGTAGTGGATATCTATCACTCCTTGTGAATACCAAAAGACAGCTGTCATGATTTTTCCTGCCGACGGAATGGTTTTCGCTTTCTTTGATGTACGTTCGCAGAAGGAAATCCACTGCTTTGATTATTGTTTTGTTTCAGGTTGATAGTAATGGATCCAAGTTTCATCAACCGTGATATAACGCCGCAAAAACTCATTTGGGTTGCACTGAAACATGTTCAAACATCCCTATGAAATGGTCACACGATTCCACTTGTTCTCAACTGTGAGCAATCGCGGCACCCATCTTGCTGACAGCTTTCTCATACCCAAAAATTCGTGCAGAATGTTATACACCCGTTCACTCGAGATGTTTACGGTCTTGGCTATCTCATCGACTTCTATTCGACGGTCTTCCAACACAATATCATGAACTTGTTCACCATTTCTTCTGTTGCGACCTCAACCAGCCGTCCTTGCGCACGGCATCTCTTGTGCTCCAACGGCCACATCGAAATTCTGTGGACCACATGTGAACCATGCCATGAGATGGAGCAGAGTCCCCATAATACTTGTTCAGCTTTTCTTCCGTTTTCTTTACCGTCTTACCACGCAAAAAGTAGTGTTTTATCAGGACACGAAATTCACTTTTCTCCATTTTTCTACGAAGCAACACACACCTGATTATGTTAGACGCTCTCAACAATGTTCTAACAAACAAATGATGACGAATTTCTGCGATTATACCCAGAATAGAATAAGACTTGCAAACAAGTAACCCGTGATTAGAACGCTATCTCTCATCAAAGTCATGGACTTATCAATCCGCCCTCGTATATCTTGGATTTTTTGCGAATAGTCTGTGAAGTCTTCTTCATTCTTAATAACTTTAGTATAACTGGTAAACCGTCAGGGACGAAGCGTCAGGGGAGACGGGTAAACAACGTCTGCCCAAGATATCCTGTGAATGAAAAGCTATTTAATGTCATTACCTTATTACGCCATTTTATTACTCTTCTTATTATACATCTACATCATATCTCCAACTTAGCAAGTCTGCGACTGTTTGGGAATTTACAAGTCTCTGATAAGGGCACAAAAATGCGAAAGTACTACGGTAGGCGTTCCCTCAACTGTGTATTTTGTCGGGGCCTGTGAATGAGTAAACCGACAAATCATCTGACAGCAGTAGCTGTAAAATCGTATTTTCCTATAGCCAGATTGCTCCGTCTAGTAGACAGTTTGGTCTTTGTCTCCTTTTACTGTGATTGGCAGTGAAACTTAAATTCTGTTGGAGTCCGAAAAATCCCGGACTTACCCTACAATTCTGCCTTACGTCCGGCGTCGGAGGCAATTTCTGAAAAATCTGATGTTACTCTCACATGACTTTCTTTACTCTTATACAAACTATTTTTACAAACGCTTATTCTCCATCTAATGTTAATCAATATAAAATTTGCAGAAACTATCTTATTGCTAGTTTTCTTGTAGATGCAAGGGGAATTGGTAGGCTTTAAACGATAGTCAAATGTTTTAAGAGCTGGTTGCTATGTGGAGTATTCTATTCTCTTTGTATGTCCAGGACATAAAAAAACGAATAACGAATTCCCATTTGCTGGCGTATTTTTATGAAGTCGAAAAGTATTAAAGCCTCGAATCATTGGAGTGAAAATTCAATAGTGAGAGCAATTGTTTTGATTAATGATATTGATATCAGTAGGTTTGGAAAATTAAAGACGTTTTTAAAGATACAGTCTGTAGGTTACCGTAGCCGAGATGAATTGCGCCTGATGAAAAGTGTGCCTGAAGAAAAACATTACAGAAGATTGCTCTTATATTTGGGATATGCGGAGTGTGTCGTTGGGAAGAATTGTATAAAATGACTGATGATGTTGAGGATGTGGGTTCAGCATTTATTGTGAAGATAAGGGAAACAAAAACATATATCTAGAAGCTTTGTATTTATTGGTGAACTACATAATGTTGATTTGTTTGAAATTTGAGGCAGTATTTTTAACACTTAAATGATTTCAGTCAAATTATATAATACGTAAATTCAATAACAGCCCGCCTTAAAGCAATATGTGTATGTAACAGTATACAAAAATGTATATTACAGTCATTGTAAATGTTTATATTATTGTATGCATGTTTAATGTTATGTGAATGTATTACGTAATTTAATAATGTAGGATCTGTGAGAATAATAATTTTAAATTTGCTAACTATGAGGTAAGCTTGAGTCAATAATGAGTAAGAAAGTTTAACAGTACTACTTGTGATTCTTGGAGTAACAATAATGTAATTTTAGTGACAGTTTATAAAATGGCCAATCAACAACCAGAAAAAAAAGCTTTAGTTATATGAAGGTATTCTATTGGAGTAGGATTAGTCAATCAGAAACTGAAAAGGAGAAAATTTTACAAATTTAGAGTTTAGTTGCCTGCAGACAGTGTTACTAACCAGACGCAAAAAGTGTCCTCAAGAAATATAATATGTATTTGTGTAAGACGAAAAATAAGTTTACGTGTTAAAAAGTGTAATTAATTAATTAAAAGAATCTCACGGCTCTCTATATCAGCGAAGTGTTCTTTAAATCGTATCAAGCATTAAAAAAAGGAGTGAAGTAAAATTATAATCTGTGTAAGCCTACATTCTTGTCGCATCACAATCCTGCTAAGAGAAACGTGTCTCTAACAATAATACTGACGCAGCCGAGGCAAACATAAATATATAATTTTTAAAGAAACAGTCAAATTACAAAGATAATATTTTTTAAACTTGGGGCAAAGGCCACCTGAAAGTACATTTGGGGCGAGGGCTACCGGGTACCATACGTGCGCTTGCAACCACTTCAAGTGTTCGGCTCCCCAACAGTTGAAATATAATACAACTCCTTCAATACAATACATCCTATCAAATTGGCGTCCATACGTGGAGCTAATAAAATACTTCTCAAATTAGCGTCCATACGTGGAGCTAATACAAACCACTTCTCAAATTTGTGCAACGTATCATGGTATTCGACTTGGTATTACTAGCTGCAATAAGTATTTTATTTAAATGGAAAATGCCGTACACACATGTTTGGGAAGATTCCTAGTAAGATTGCAGATTATTTGAAGTTGGAAAACGCAAAGGATTACACCGGCATTGTCTGCTACTTTCCTCGCAGACGCGGTGCTGATGTTCTTACCTTAAAAAGACATGGAGAGTTGCAATCGAATACTGTTGCAGAAGGATACGTAGAAGAAAATGTGGAGGGTAAAAACAAAATTGCTGATCTATTACTTAGGGGAGAAAGTTCAATTACAGGCAAAATTGTGGAAAACAACACTTCTGATAATAGAGAAGTTGTTCCTCCAATAAGTATTACAAATTGTAATGGTTGTAATATTACAATAGCTATCAATTAGGGGAGAAAGCTTTTTGTTTTATGCATATTAGTAGCAAGGAAAATAAGATATAGATAATCATCATTAAAGTGTATTTTACGTTTTGATAGTGTGTTTTCTTAAAATGAAAAGTATAGGTTTTGTTGGTTAGTAACTATGAACTAAAGCATCACTGATTATTATACTAGCAGATAAATAAAAGCATACACCGCTGCTTAAATACGAAGTATTACATGCTTTTAAATAATTAACAAACTATATTTCAGCTCTGTGGTCGGTTCGCCGGGGCGAGCAGTCGGTTCATCGGAAAAAGTTTTGTCCCGAAACAGAAGAAGAAGAAGTGTCTACCCTATTAATTAGTTCATGCTTCGCCACTGTAACCTTTTACCTGTTCCCTTTGTACCTTAACGAAGTGTGTAATATAGCTATTTCTGAAAAGTTTTCTGGCGATTAAAGTGAAGTAGATGGAAAAAATGTACAGAGTGACTGAAAAAGCAAGAGCAAACTAACAGTATTAAATGCAGTTGGAACTCCAGGCCGACATTCTCCTCTTAGACTATGTCCCACAGCGATGAAAATGATGTGTCGTAAGTCAAACAGATGTCACTCTGTGTCATACGCTTGCTCTAACGTAATGCTGTCAACATATGAATAATGCCACCCAAGCCGGTAAGATACTCAGCCTCAAGGCGTAGCCGAGAGTTTGAGGGCCCTCAGCCTCAAAGCGTAGCCGAGGGATGTTTTTTAGAAGGAGAGGAGTGTAGGCCGATAGGCCGCAACAGCTAAGCGACGATAGGGCGTAGCCAAGGGATCTGCGCGTCTAAAACTCGAATGATTCACGTTCGCAGAAACAACAGCACATCGCATATTTAGTGCATTTCACTTTTTATTTAGGTTGGCAGTACCCACTTTGCATGAGATTTATCGGAAAAATGGCTACGTTTGTTATGTTCCTGACGCGATTTGCCTATATAAAGTGTAACCTGAAACGGGCGGGCAGGTGGGCACCAGATATAGAAGAGACCACGTCATGTTCTAAACTCACTCCTGAGGTAATTTATTCGCTTTCCTTTTTATTTTATAAGCATTTTCAACGGACATACTATAAGAGGAGATTAGCCCTCCAGGCATTTCAAACTTCCGGGAAGTGAAGATATATCCCCTGATATAGTTTCGACAATGCCCACAGAATAGGAAGGACAATTGAAACAAGATGGTCGCTTTCCTAGTTGTTTTCACCGCAGAATAACAGCTAGAAGTAATAAGATTTTTGTGGTCAGAGGATGTAAATCCATAGAAAGATATTGAAAAGGTTTGTAGATAGCTGCATCAGCGAGAGAAGAGTGTACGAGTGGGTAGATGTGTTTAAAGTGGACTATGTCAGTCACAGGTGAGCAACGCTGTGGTCGTCCCAGCACGCGGTCCTTTTCACCCTCTTATGGAATATGAATGCGCCGATTTTGGAGCATAATCAGTAAAGGGGTGGAACAGTGAATAGTGCCCGGTACAGCGCCATGTTGAGAATGAGCTAAAGCCAGCAATACGTAGACGTCACAAAGGATTTCTGTCTAGAGGCCCTATTATCCTTCACGACAATGTGCATCCCGCACCGCTGCTGCAACTCTTGACGTCATTCTTGGATTTCAGGTCTTACAGCATCTCCCATACAGCCCTGATCTCGCTGCTTCGGATTACCATGTTTTGGAACCTGAAGAACGCTCTCAAGAGGACGATGATTCTGAAGTAACGACGAGGCTAAAAAAAAGTGGTGCATTCTTGCTTGCAGACACAAACAAAACCCTTTCAATCAGATTATATAAAAGAATTTGGTGCAACATTGTGAGAAATGTATCGAAAATGAGAGTGTTTATGTTGAAAAATTACAGACATGTAAACAATTAGTTTGCTGTTACTTTTGAATCACACTCGTACATCTCGTTAAAGCACACAACTTGTGTGAAACAAAACCTTTTTGTGGCGTTAGCCATTTTCGAGATATTTTTTGCCATTGGTTTCAATTTTCAGTTACTTAAGTTTTTTTCAAGAGGTGAGTCACTATTCGTTTTATCTCGTGGTCTGTAAAGACTATGGAATTTCAAAACAATGACATAGCGATCCGCATTTTAAAAATATGACTGTCGCTTTAGCCTACTACACTGGTGTGCAAAACCTAAGGACGAATGTAATCTTCGCATGCTGTGACACTGCCAAGTAACATAGCTTGATGAAACTTGAATCATACATAGAGGGAACTGCTACAAGGCAACAAATGAAATGTGCAATGAGACGAACAGAAATGCCACTTTTATTCATAGACCATAAGGTACACTAAAGTCAATACGACATATGATGGCTCTCTAGATTTACAAAAAAAGATGCATGATGCTTAAAAGGGTGTATGATCACCACGGACAGCAATGCATGCTCTGTATCGTGCTCCTATGCTGGCCACAATGTCGGTAAGCAGTTCTTGTGGTAGGGCGTTCCATTCCTCCACCAGCACTGTTGACAACTGTTGGATGGTCGTTGGTGCATGTGGATGCGCTGCAATGCTTCTCCCCAAAGCATCCCACATGTCTTCGATGGGATTTAAATCGGCGGAACGGGCAGGTCAGTCCATTCGCCGAACATCCTCTGTTCCAAGAATCCTCCACCTGCGCTGTTCGATGCGGTCGCGCATGTCATCCATAAAAATGAAGTCAGGGCCGACTGCACCTGAAAAGACGCACATGGGGAAGGTGTACAATATCACAAAAATGTTGACCAGTTAGCGTACCGTGTTCAAAGATTTGGAGGTCGGTGCGCCCATGCAACATTATGCCTCCCCAAATCATAACACCCGGACCAACACGATCAAGTTCAAGGATGTTCCTGGGTACATTACGTATTCCCACCTCTCGCCAGATAAGGGTACGTCGAGAATCACTACTTAGACTGAATCTGCTCTCATCCGAGAAGAGCACGCGACCCCATTCCACGTTGGTCCAATTTTGATGCTCTTGGGACCATCGCAAATGGTGCCGCCGACGTGTGGATATCAATTAAACACAATGTACTGGCCGTCTGGCAAAGAGACCACCTCTGTGTAGTCGCCGTGCCACTGTGTATCGTGAGACTACGTACCTAGCTGTCCTGGTAAATGTGGTTGCAATTTCACCCGCTGTTTGGCGTGGATCCTTTCTTGCCTGTTGCACAATATAACCGTCATCTGTTGCAGTTGAGCGTGGTCGACCACCACCTCTCCTTAGGACAGCAGTGCCATTGGTTTGGAAGGTTCCCCATGGTGTGAACAATTCCAAACTCCTGAGCAACACTCGTCACACTTCGACCTTCTTCCAGTTTCCTGATGATTCTTCCCCATGTGAAGTCATCCAAATGGTGTCTACGGGTCATGTTGCAATGATTAACACCACTACAGTGCACCGTAACAGCTCGCTAATTGCCACACACCGTCTTCTCCTGTTTCGTTAACTGCCTCGTGTTGCGCGACCAGACGCATTTGGCACTATAGGTTCGCTACACTCACGCCATGTCACGTCCAGCTTTCTGTGTACGTGTGAGAGACCTCTGGCAACATACTCCCGCACGTTCATCTACTTCCACCAAGTAGTTCATTTGTTATGTTACTTTACCCATCTCGTCCCTAGGTTTTGCACACCAGTGTATATCCGCCTTGTAGTGAAAACGAAATGTGTAACGGACGTTTATCTCAATTATCAAGAAGTAGATACAAGAATAAGGTTTTATATACAGGTTACTAAAGGCAACACTGACATTTTTTCACCACTATGAAGTCACTAGAATGTGGTGATATTCGGATTGTTAGGTTCCATTCAGAACCGATAACTCCTCCGCAAATGCATACCTATTACATGTATTGGGAAGGTTAGTTATATTGTATCTGTTACGTTGGAGCCCTGTTTTTATATTCCAAGGTGTTCAAGCTTTATAGCCGACCATTTGGTCATCAACTGACGCACTGATTACAATATTTATTATATTATTAAATGATATTGCTAATAATATTGCATTAGTTATAGTTATATTAATTAGATTAATTATACGAAGATTTAATTATTATAGGTTAGGTTATTATTAATTATTAAGTCTTACTTTTGTAGCTGGCTAGAAGTTTGATTGTTTATTTGTGTTCAATTTTTGGTGTAAGTGTTGTTGTTTGTGTGTGGTTTTTGTTTTTAGAGGAGGAGGATCTACGTAGAATAAAACAAACAACTTCAATTGTTTGGTTTAGGTAAGTATGCCAAAATCTTATTAAAACTTAAGTTATTATTCATACGAGGGCTGATCAACAAAGACTGAGACTGATTTTTTTTTCACAGATGTTTATTACTCCAATTCAATGTTTACATGATCTTTTTCAAAGTAGTCCCCTCCTACTTCAATGCACTTTTTATAGCGTCTCTGCCAGTCCTTGAACACGTGCTGCAGACCATTCTTTGTCAGGTCCTTGAGAATCGCCTCACTTTTCTTGAGCACTGCTTCAGAGTTCTCAAATCGAATACCCCTAAGCTTTGCCTTTAGTGATGGGAATAAAAAAAGTCACAGGGTCCAAGATCGGGGCTATAAGGTGGATGTGGTACACAGGTAATGTTGAATCGAGCCAGAAACTGCATGACTTGATTTGCGACGTGAGACCGTGCATTGTCATGATGAAGTCGCCACCCAGTCCGAGAAAGCTCTGGTCGTTTCTTTGCAATGTGTTTCCTCAGTGTAGCCAATACTGACGTGTAGTATGCTGCTGTAACAGTAGTGTGAGGGGGAACTGAATGCTGGTAAATCATTCCATTACAGTCAAAAAATGTGATCACCATCACTTTCCCTGCAGATGGAACAACTTTTGCCTTTTTTTGCTGTTGGAGAACCTGGCGATCTCCACACTGTGCTGGCTTGTTTTCCTCAGGATCATAATGATGCAGCCATGACGCATCACCGGTGATAATCGATTTAAAAAATGCATCACCTCCATTGTCTGGTATGCGAAATGCACGTAGGGTCTACAAAATAGAGCATTACTACCAACCTACCAATACGAGAGTGCTGCCCCCTACCAGCATTATACATAAAAACCCGCTCTTTTCAAATATTTATGTTACAGATACGAAACTATCACGGAAGCTACAGGAAAAAATCAGTCTCAGTCTTTGTTGATCAGCCCTCGTACTATTACAGAACAGTAATTTACAACAACTCCATATCACGGTTCAGTGCTTAATTTATCACTTAAGGTGAATCCAGGTTATAGATAAGAGAAGGACAAGGTGGAGAAGAGGAAGGAAGATGAAGACCAAACCTTTGCACCGAAGAAAATAATGTTTTAAAGTAGTACCTATATATATATATATATATATATATATATATATATATATGACAACTTGTAGTACTATAGTTCAGCAACTTAAAAAACCTCTTGGGCGGACATGTCGCTGAGTCGCTGCTTAAGCACCGCATGTCATAATTTTGTCTAACCCGTGTTTTATTTAATTTTCACAAAATCGTTTATCACACCACCGTTGTAACCATCCAACTGCAGAAGCAGGCTAAAGACACGAGAGCATTGCAACAGAAACGCTATGTTTGTAGATTGTTGTGACAGGTCACGCAACGAGCAAGGTGCAGCGGGTGTAAAAACAAATGTTTGCATATAACTAGCGATAGCACTTCATATATACGGTATTATCATGGGATATCTTCCAAAAGTTAATTCACACTTTTTAGGGTATTTCATAGTCTTTACTTCCTCATTTCTCTCTTCAAGGAAAAAAGTTTCTCGCCGATTGATTTTCGTAATACAAATTATTTCAATTGAAGTTTTACAAACAAAACTAGCGACTTTACTTTTTTTACAGGGAGACCAATTACACACTATCATCATCTCGAAACTGTGTTCTTTAACATGCCTCTTACAGAACTGGAATAAGGATTTTAGTTTTTGAGTTATCACGATGTAAACAAGATCCTATTAAATGTTTCTACACTATAAAATTGCTGTGTTCACAACAATGACCTGACACTTGTTTCCCGCATATCAGCCCACTTCCTCTTTAAAGCACCCCATTGGATAACTCAGTAGCTAAAGGTAAAAGACAAGTAGAGTGGGGGCGATTTATCCCTCCTGAATACTCGCGCTGTCCTAGAGATTTTACTAAGTTGTTATACTATAGTAGAAGACCTAAATAGTGCGTCTTTTGTAAAAGGTTGTCTAGTGATTTCTCTAGTAAATATCTAGTTACTTAATTTAGAACGTTGACCGCCCTAACATGCGGCATCAGTCATCTTTGTTTTTAGGTAACCTGAGTTAGGTTGCGTCCCCTATACTAATAGTTTGTACAGGAGTGTTAAGAGAAAGACGTGTAATGCAACCCGTCAGATTTTTAATTATGCTACTCACAGACACACAAACGTTTTATGGATTCAGAGGACCTCAAAGGAATTTTCGGCGAAATCTCAATATGGAATTTTTGGGTGAAATGCAATGCTTTCTCTACCTCTTACGTACATTGTCGTGCATTAAAAATGGTCCTTTCCCCTAGATCGTCATAGTGCTTTTCTCTCCGTAAGTTTTCCATCTTCAGGTAACCAACTTTGACTCCACTCCGTCGGTGTCAGTTCTCTATGTGACTGCCTGAAAAAAAAATTCAAGGACATACAAACTAACCAATGAACGATGTTTCTAACCTACGTGAAATGAAGGGCTGATTCGGATACCACCTCTATAAAAGATTTCCACTACGATTGGTACACAAAGAAAGGCTAAACCAGTTAAAAAAGATCTGATGTGTTACACTCACATGACTTTCTCTACTCTTGTACAAACTATTTTTATAAACGCTTATTCTCCATATGCTTCATGTTAATTGAGATAAACATTTGCAGACTCTATCTTATTGCTAATTTTCTTGAAGATGTAAGGGAATATATATTTACAAGGGCAATATAGAAATACAGTAGCCTTTAAGCATAGACATTACACTTAATAGCTGGTTGCTATGAGCAGCACCATTCTCTTTGCCACAGATTAATACTCTTTGCATATCCAAGACAAAAAAATGAATAACGAATTCCCATTTGAGAAAAAAAGTAAAATTTAAGGGAATAACAAGCAATATCTCGAAAATGGTTCACTCAACAAAAAACATGTATATGACATAAATTGTGTATTTTAACGCAACCTACATTTTTGTGTAGTAAAATTTTGTCTATAGCTTATGGTTTACCAGTTATGCAAAAGTCGTTCACAATGAAGAATACTTTTGGAGACATTCCCAGAAAATTCAAGATATACATTTTATTTGTCAAGAAAATATCTTAAACATATGATATTTTAATCAAAATCGTTAGAGCCATTTTTGTGAAAATTAAAGTTTTCGAAGAATGTTCCATATAAAGGGTAATCTGGGATGGGGGGATTTTCTAGAAAACCTTCGTGTCGCATCTCTGGAAGATACTGAACCTAAATACAAAGTTTGGTGTTTATCCAAACTGTTCGTTTCTGAGTTATGCTGTTCACACACACACACACACACACACACACACACACACACACACACACACACACACTAACAGACAGACACACACAGAGACTTACACACGGACATGATTCCAAAAATGCTTTTTTTGGATTCAGGAGGTCTCAAAACATGTATTTCCGGTGAAATATCAGTATCGAATTTTTGGGTGGAATACAATACTTCCCCTACTTACTATATGTAGTAGAGAAAGTAATAATTCGGCCTTTCAGAGGAAGGGATGAAGAATTATTTACATGTGAGTTTAAACTGAATGACATTTACATATATGAGAGCTATCATCAGCGACTTGGAGACGAAGGTTAAGTTTGTTGTCGCTATTATGCGGCAATAAGAAAATCGGTTAAGAATACGGTAGTATAGCATGAAGATATAAGGTTTAAGTTGTAATGTTACCCTTCGGCAGTTCGGCCATACCTTGGGGGAGGTAAAGTACCCTGTCAATCCAGTCCAGTGGCTATAATTATGCTTGAAAAACAGAGGTAGTCACGCTGGTAGGGGTGGGGTTAGATTTTGTCAGTACCAATATAAACAGCTCCGTTCCATTATGGAACATATGTTATGCACGCCAGATATATTGTAGAGAAAGTAAAAAAATATGATGTGCTGTACTCACATGACTTTCTCTACTCTTTAAAGGGTCTTTCAAAAGAGTGTGCCATCTTTAACATGTTGTTATTGAGTTACAGCATCCATTTTTTTCATGTGGTTACAGTTGTTATTGTCAAATAGCCATGGCACGTTACAGCATTCAGCAACGCGTAGAAATTGTGAAAATGTATTATCAAAATGGATCATCTGTTCGCCAAACCTTCCGTGTGCATAATCGTCCCTGCGAGAGAACGATTCGGCGTTTGATCGATAAATTTGAAAGAAGTGGTTCTGTCAGAGATCAAAGAACGCCTGTAAGTAATCGACGTAAGCGCTCCAACGAAAACATAGGCGCCGTTCGTGAGAGTGTGCGCGAGAATGGAAACAAATCAATTGCTCGTCGAGCGCAAAAATTTGGGTTTTCGCCGACCACAACTTGGCGAATTCTGCAGCTGGACTTAAGTTTCACGCTTACAAAATGGTGTTAACTCAAGAACTAAAGCCCAACGACCGTAGGTTGCACCGTGGATTCGCTGACTGGGCTATGGAACAATTGGAAGCTGACCCGGATTTTTATCGAAAATCATCTTCAGCGACGAAGCCCACTTTTGGATGGATGGCTGTGTTAAACAAAATTGTCGTTATTGGAACAATCACAATCCAATGCAGATTCAAGAACGACCGCTTCATCCCCAAAAGGTTACTGTGTGGTGTGGATTTTGGTATGGTAGAATCATTGGTCCATATTATTTCCAAGATGAAAATGGAGAAGCTCTGTCATTGGAGAAAGATGCCGAGCTCTTATAAGGGACTATTTTTGGCCTCAAGTGGATGGTATGGAACTCAGAAACATCTGGTACCAGCAAGATGGTGCCACATGTCATACTGCTCTTGAAACAATCGATCTTTTGAAGGAGGAGTTCAGAGGTTTTATCATTTCCCGTGGTGGTGATGTTAACTGGCTCCCGAGTTCATGTAATTTAACGCCGTTGGATTACTTCTTGTGGGGTTATGTTAAATCTCGAGTTTATGTCAACAAGCCAGAAACAGTAAATGATCTTATGAATAACATCACGCGTGTTATTCGTGAAGTTGGACCTCATTTAGGTTCTTCTATCAATGAAAATTGGGTCGACCGCATACGCGCAACCGAACGAAGTCGCGGCGGTCACTTAACTGATGTTCTCTTCCACATGTAATGACATTAATTATGTTCCAAAATAAAAAAAAATAAATCTATCATTTATAGAACGTGTTTTAATTAAGTTCAAAGATAGGACACTCTTGTTGAAAGACCCTATACAAACTATTTTTACAAACGCTTATTCTCCATCCACTTCATTTTTAATCGAGATATCGATATGTTAATCTTATTACTAATTTTCTTGTAGGTGCAAGGGGAATTGCTAGGCATTAAGCGATAGTCAAATATTTTAAGAGCTGGTTGCTATGTGGAGCATACCATTCTCTTTGCATGTCCAGGACATAAAGAAATTCTGATGTTTACTTCACATGACTTTCTCTACTCTTGTACAAACTATTTTTACAAACGCTTATTCTCCATATGCTTCATGTTAATCGAGACGTTAATCTTATTGCTAATTTTCTTGTAAGTACAATGGGAATATGGTAGGCATTAAGCGATAGTCAAATCTTTTAAGAGCTGGTTGCTATGTTGCGCATTCCATTCTCTTTGCATGTCCAGTGCATAAAAAACAAATGAATAACAAATTCCCATTTGAGAAAAAGTATAAGTATTGGAAATTTTAAGGGAATAACAAGCAATATCTCGAAAATGGTTTACTCAACAACAAAAAATGTATATGACATAAATTGTGTTTTAACGCGATCTACATTTTTTGTGTAGTAAAATTTTGTCTATCTCTTATGGTTTACCAGTTATGCAAAAGTCGTTCACAATGAAGAATACTTTTGGAGACATTCCCAGAAAATTCAAGATATACATTTTATTTGTCATGAAAATATCTTAAACATGTGATATTTTAATCAAAATCATTAGAGCCATTTTTGAGAAAATTAAAATTTTCGAAAAATGTTCCATGTAAAGGGTAATCTGGGATGGGGGATTTTCTTGAGAACCTTCGTGTCGCATCTCTGGAAGATGCTGAACCTAAATACCAAGTTTGGTGTTTATCCGACTGTTCGTTTCAGAGTTATGCTGTTCACAGACAGACAGACAGACAGACACACACACAGACACACCACGGACATGTTTCCAAAAATGCTTTTTTTGGATTCAGGGGGTGTCGAAACATATATTTTCGGTGAAACCTCGGTATCGAATTTTTGGGTGGAATACAATATTCCCCTACTTACTATACGTAGTAGAGAAAATAAAAACGAACAACGAATTCCCATTTAAGAAAAACTATAAGTTATTGGAAAATTCAAACAAATAACAAGGAATATCTCGGAAATGGTTCACTCGACAAAAAAATGTATATGGCATAAATTGTGTTTTTTAACGAGATCTACATTTTTTGTGTACAAACATTTTATCTATCTCTTACGCTTTACCAGTTATGCAAAAGCCATTCACAATGAAGAGGACTTTTGGGGACATTCCCAGAAAATTCATGTCATGAAAATAACCAAAATCGTTAGAGCTATTTTTGAGAAAGTCATGCTTAGGGTAGTCTGGGGCGTAGGGATTTTCTTGAAATTCTTCGTGTTACGTCTTTTAAAGATACTGAGCCTAAATACCAAGTTTGGTGTTTATCTGACATTTCGTTTTTTAATTATGCTGTTCACAGATTCACAGACACACAGGCACAAATCTACACATACGGACTTTTTTTTTCTAAAAATGCTTTTGTTTTTATTCAGGGGGCCTCTAAACAATTTTTGGGTGGAATGCAATAATTCTCCTATTTACTATGCGTAGTAGAGAAAGTAATAAGTGTGGTTTACCTACTTTTTCATCCCAGAAACACTGTAAACGAACATTTTTGACGCCCGGTATACACACGGACTGGCATCACAGCGATCATTCGAAACTGTTTCATTTTCGGTCGTATATAAAGCTTGTCACAGTTCTGGGCGGTATTAAAATGATCACAGACTGAACTAGGTGCCAAGTTTGAAAATTTGCACTCCTCGTTGATGACATCTCGGTAGATTTATGCGAATGTCGCTTGCACTGATGTGGTTCCTGGCAAGACCCTCTACCGGAGAAACACAAAAGCGTGGAATGCAAATTGGTTGCCTAGCGACCACAGGATAGCCAGGTTTGTCCTTCATTTGTGAGGGCCTCTACATCAACTGCATGTGACGTGACATCACGTGTGCTAATGATGTGTCTCTTTGATAACGGGGTCCCACTTAAAAACACCAGGGCCTCGATTCTCTGCATAATGCTGCTAATAGAACTTTTCCAGAAGTGCCTTCTTTCTCGTGTACACTTACGAGCGAAATATTCTGCCAACTTCCTAGAATGCAGCGATTCTTTCTTCTCCGTTATGTCGCGTAACATTATACATTCTCTGCCTCGTATCTATACCGATACCACACGGAAATACACGTTTTGATGTCCTCTGAATTAAAAACAACTTACTTTATCCATTACTCATAGTAAATATACGAAGTATTGCGTTACAACCATAAATTTGAGGCAGTATTTTTAACACTAAAATAATTTCAGTCTAATTATATAATATAAAAAATAACAGCCCGCCTTAAAGCAATATGTGTATAATATAATATATAAAATGTATGTAACAGTCATTTTATTAGTTTATATTATTATGTACATGTTTAGTAATGTTATGTGAATAAATTAATTAATGTAATAATGTTGGAGCTGTGAGAATAGAGGTCGAAAGTTGCTAACAATGAGGTAACCCTGAAGCAATAATGAATTGGAAAGTTTAATAATGTTACTATAATTCTTTGAAACAATAATGTAATATTTAAAACAGTTTATAAATAGCCAATCAAAAACTAGAAAAAGCTTAAGTTAAATAAAAGTATTCTATTGGAGTAAAATTAGCCAATCAGAGACTTGAAATAGGGAAATTTACAAATGTAAGCGGTAAACGCCAGTCGCTAGTTGACAGCGTTCCTAACCGCACGCTAGACGCGTTCTCAAGAAGTTCAATACGTATTCAGTGTGAGACATAAAATTCATTACGGCGAGAATATTATAAAGTTTACGTGTTAAAAAGTGCAAGTAATTTATAAATAATCTCACAGCTCTCTATATCAGTGAATTGTTATTTAATCGTGTAATTTGTGTAAGCCTACATTCTTTAGCAGCATCACCCCTGCTAAGAGATAAATGTTTCTACAAATTAATACTGACGCAGCCGAGGCAAACATAAATATATAGAATATTTAAATAAATATTAAAATACAAAGTTGATTCTTAAACGTTGGCCGAAGGCCACCGGAAAGTGAACGTTTGGGCGAAGGCCACGGGAAACTTTGTATCGTACGTGGGGCGAACATTCCAAGAAACTATCTCAAGTTTTGGCTCCCCAACAGTCAAACTACAATACAACTCCTAAAACAAACCTTCAAATTCCATACCGAGATTTCAATGGAAATATACGTTTTGATGGCCTCTGAAATAGAAAAAAAGTTATTTTCTCTACTACTTACTTATAGTAAGTAGGGGAAGTAATGCATTCCACCCAAAAATTCGATACCGATATTTCACCACAAACAGACATGTTTTGAGATCCCCTGAATTTGAGGCAGTATTTTAACACTTAAATAATATCACTCTAACTACATAATATAAAATAAATAACAGTCCACCTTAATGCAATATGTGTATAATATATAAAATGTATATTACAGTCATTGTATTATGTTTATTTTATTATGTATATGTATAAAAATGTTATGTGAATGTATTATGTAATTTAACAATGTAGGAGCTGTGAGAATAGAAGCAAGCTGCCTTCTGAGCAAATAGAATAGTAAAAGTAAAAGCCGAAAGTTCCTAATAATGAGGTAACCTTGAGACAATAAATTAGAAAGTTTAATAAAGGCTACTAATAATTCTTGGAACAATAATGTAATATTTAAAACAGTTTATAAATAGCCAATCAAAATCTAGAAAAACCTTAAGCTAAATAAAAGTATTTTATTGGAGTAGGCTTAGCCAATCAGAGACTTGAAATAGGGAAAATATACAAATTCAGGCGGTAGACGCTACAAGATAGCGTACCCAAACAGTCAGTTAGATGTGAGCGACATGAAATTTCATAGCGGTGAGAATAATATAAAGTTTACCTATTAAAAGTGCAAATAACAATCTCAAAGCTCTTTAGTAGGATATATCAGTGAAGTGTTATTTATTCGTGTGAAGGATTAATAAAACAAAAGCAGGTACAACACAGTTATAATTTGTGTAAGCCTTGTTCTTTAGCCGTACCAGTCCTGCTAAGACATACGTGCTCTAAAAGAATTACTACTGACGCAGCCGACGCATACGTATATAATATTTAAATAAGCATTAAAATACAAAGTTGATTTTTAAGCGTGGGGCGAAGACCACCGGTAAGTTTGTATCGTACGTGGGGCGAACACTCCTAGAAACAATGTCAAAATTGGCATCCCTTACGTGTGTAGTCTAAAACAGCTTCATATATACGTGGTCCAACAACTACAACAATTAAACTACTGCAAGTTTGGCTCCCATACGTGGGAAAGCAACTACTTCAAATTTAAAAAGAACATCTTACTTTCTCTGCTACTAACTTATAGTAAGTAGAGGTACTATTGTATTCCCCACAAAAATTCGATACCAATATTTTACCGAAATACACGTTTTGAATACCCTGAATTAAAAATCAGCATTTTCACTTTCTCCATTACTTGCCTATAGTAAGTACAGAAAGCATTGTATTCCACCCAAAATATTCGGCATCGAGATTTCACCAGAAATAAATGTTTTGAGGTCTTCTGAATTTAAAAAGAAAACATTTTATGTTCTCGGTTATTACTAAACTATAGAGCAAGTACCTAGTGTATTCCATCCAAAAATTCTATACTGAGATTTCGCAGGAAATACACGTTTTGAAGTCCCCTGAATTAAAAAATAAAACTCTTTTTAGAACAAAGATTCTGTGTGTGAGAGAGAGAGGGAGGGAAGGAGAGAAATCAGCTTAGGTTGGAAAAAAGTACCAAGTACCTTTAAAACGTTTTAGGCAAACTTTGCGTTTGAGAGTTTGGCAGGATAACCTGCTTGTCGCAAAGCATGACGTAAAGAACGTCATTATAACTAAGATGTCTGCGTACTATTGGATTTCGCAGACGAAGGACTATAATCTGTATCAAACAAGAGTGATCCTCTTTTAAACATATAGGAGGGAAGAAAGGGAGAGATGGAGACAGTGAGAAATGAAATTGAGTTTTATTTATGGACGCTCTTTAACTACTATGGTTCTTAACGTCCCATTCTATATTGGGCGTGAAAGACCGGAAATTTTGCTCAGAAGCCTCTTATCAGGCTTGAGATTCTTTTACGTGCTGTAAATCTACGACACGGGACCACCGGCTTTACTTCCCTTCCGAAGGAAGCCATGCTAAGGATTTCTACGCCCGAAAAAATTCATCGCCCTCCGCCGGGTTTGAACCCGCGACCTCGGGAAGGAGAAAGTGAGACGTACGCTCTTAGCCGCTGAATGGTGGAGGGAAGTTCATGGGTGTTTTATTTATTTTCGTACAATAACCTCCTCTAAGAAGTACAGCACTGTAAGTAGTTTTCTAACCACTGCTCAAGAAGAGTTAATTTTGAGGAGAGAAAAGTCTATACATTTTACTTTCTCTATTACGTATAGTAAGCAGAGGAAGTATTCTATTCCACCCAAAAATTCGATGTCGAAATTTCACCGGAAATATATGTTTTCAGGCCCCCGAATCCAAGAAAAGCATTTTTAGAAAAAGGTCCTCTTGTGCGTGCGTGTGTGTGTGTGTGAGAGAGAGAGAGAGAGAGAGAGAGAGAGAGAACAGCATAACTCAAAAACGAAAAGTCGGATAAGTATCAAACTTGATATTTGAGTTCAGTATCTTCCAAAGATGCGACACCAGGATTTTAAAGAAAATTCCCCGCTCCCAACTACCCTTTACATAGAAAATTTTTATAAAATTTCGATTTTCTAAAAAATGGCTAACGATTTGGATTAAAATCATATATGAAAGACATTTACATGAGAAATAAAATGTATATCTGAATTTTCTGGAAATAGCCTGTGAAGTCCTTTTCATTCGGAAGGAATTTTGTATAATCTTGTATAACTGGTAAACTTTAAGCGATAGATGAAAAATTACTAAATAAAAACTGTAGATTTCTTTAAAACACACAATTTATTTAAAATAAGTTTTTTGTGGTGACAAGCCATTTCTGAAATATTCGTTAGTAAAGATTAGAATTGTTCATTTCTTTGGAATATTAAGCCAGCGTATAGCGTCCAGTTCTTAAACATTTGACTATCGCTGTTCTCTTCATATCTATAACGAAATATGTAATGTAGCTATTTCTGCAAAGGGATATTTGGATTAAAATGAAGTAGATCGGAAAATAAGCTTTAGTAGGAATAGATTGTATGCACACTAATAAACGATAGAGGCTAGAGAAAGTCATGTGAATGTATCATATCAGGGTTTTTACTTTCTCTACTACGTATAGTAAGTAGGGGAAGTATTGTATTCCACCCAAAAATTCGATACCGAGATTTCACCGGAAATATATGTTTTGAGACCCCCTGAATCCTAAAAGAGCATTTTTGGAAACATGTCCGTGTGTGTGTCTGTCTGTGTGTCTGTGTGTGTGTCTGTGTGTCTGTGAACACATAACTCAGAAACGAACAGTGGGATAAACACCAAACTTGGTATTTAGGTTCAGTATCTTCCAGAGATGCGACACGAAGGTTTTCAAGAAAATCCCCCCACCCCAGACTAGCCTTTACATGGAACATTTTTCGAAAATTTTAATTTTCTCAAAAACGGCCCTAACGATTTTGATTAAACTATCATATGTTTTAAGATATTGTCATGACAAATAAAATGTATATCTCGAATTTCCTGGCAATGTCTCCAAAAGTGTTCTTCATTATGAACGACTTTTTCATAACTGGTAAACCATAAGAGATAGACAAAAGTTTACTACACGAAAAATGTAGATCGCGTTAAAATACACAATTTATGCTATATACATTTCTTTTGTTGAGTGAACCGTTTGCGAGATATTGCTTGTTATTACCTTAAATTTTCCAATACTTATACTTTTTCTCAAATTCGTTATTCATTTTTTTGTCCTGGACATGCAAAGAGAATGGAATGCGCCACATAGCAACCAGCGTTAAAATATTTGACTATCGCTTAAAACCTACCATATTTCCCTTGCATCTACAAGAAAATTATCAATAAGATTAACATCTTGATATCTCGATTAACATGAAGCATATGGAGATTAAGCGTTTGTAAAAATAGTTTGTACAAGAGTAGAGAAAGTCATGTGAGTGTAACACATCAGATTTTTTTTTCAATTGTTTCGGTGCATATTAACTGTAACCTACTCATACTTCTGCAGATGGTTAAGGACTGCAGTACTGTTAAATTATCTGTTACTTTAAATTTAACCCCTGAGAATAAGTTGGGAACTAGAATGAAATTAAAGTGAACTACGTAATAAAAAGTTTTGCAGTACACCGAATTCACAACACAATATCTAGAGGATGGTTTGTTATCAAGAGAACTGTTTCTTAAAGGAAACCTGTTCTATAAAGCGACTATCAGTAAAGTCTGATGTGTTACATTCACACTCACTGTCCTTAATTTTCTATAGTTTCTACAAACTGTTCTTACCTTCATATTAATCGAGATAACCTTTGCAAAAATAGTTTCATTACATATTTCGTTGTAGGTACAAAAGGAAGCCTAATCGATAGTCAGGATGTTTAAAAGTGAATCGTATTATGCTAGCCTTGAAATGCCATACTCTCTGCACGACATCGCAAGAAACAAATAGCAACAGCTTTTTAAAAAAATTAAAGTTTTTAAAAATTCAAAACCACATTACGGATATTTCAGAAATGGTTGGCAGATGACACAGACAAATTTGAGATAAATTTTATGCTTTAAAGAGATATTCGTCTATTTTTCATGAAGCCCTTCTTGTAGCATTTTTGTCAGGTACTGATGCCAACTTGGACAATCTCCTCTTAGAGTATCCCCACGGCGATGAATATGTGTTATATGTACAACAGATTTCACACTATGTCATGCACTAGCTCAACAGATGTCACTGTATGTCATACGCTTATGCTGCCAACATATGAAAAATTAATGCCGCCAAAGCGCCGCGACTGCGGATACGACCAGAGCGTAGCCGAGGGATCTTATGCAACCTTAGGCTTATGAATTCACGGAAGTTTAGGTTAGGTTTTTTTATATAAGCTTACGTTTCTGAATTCACTAAAGGTTAGGTTTAGGTTAGTTTATATATATATATATATATATATATACAAGCTTAGGTTTCTGATTTACTTTTATATTTATAACCTTGTTTTAAGTTGATTCACGGGAGGTTAGGTTAGGTTTAGTTTTTTTTTTATATAAGCTTACTTTTCTGAATTCACGGAAGGCTAGCCTTAGGTTATGTTGTTTTTTTATGTCTGCTTGCGTTAACTATCTACCACTGTTGCAGTAAAGGAACTTCTTTATTTAATGGAAATAACATTAATATAACAAACTTTCACAAAAAGAATACAAAAATTACCATTTTGGTGGATAGTCTTTCATACTATGAATGCGTTGCGTTTTTTTTCAGCGGAAACTAACGAAGAAGAAGAAATAGTTGTAACAACAGCGCATCGCATTTTTAGCGGATTTCACATTTTCATTTAGGTTGGCAGTACCCACTTTGCATGCGATTTATCGGGAAAATGGCTACGTTTGTTGTGTTCCTGACGCGATTTGCCTATATAAGTAAAACACCTAAAAGAGGCGGGCAGGTGGGCACAAGATATAGAAGAGATCACATCCTGTTCTAAACTCACTCCTAAGGTAATTTATTGGCTTTCCTTTTGATTTTATACGCATGTTCAACGGGGATACTCTAAGAGGAGATTTGCCCTGAACTTAAATAACTAAGTTTGGTGTTTATTCGACATTTCGTTTTTGAGTTATGTTGAGTTGAGTTTCTAAAAATGCTTTCTTTTAGATTCATTGGGCGTCAAAACGAAGAAAACCCAACAACAAAAATTTTTTAAAAGGGATGTAAAAATACTTTCTGCTCTGAGTACAAATATACGAGATGATTATGTTTGTAAAACGAAACTTTCTGTTTATAGGTTTATATGAAAAATAAAATCCATAAAAATAAAAAATATATTTTCTAAGAATACAGAAAACTAAATAAAGTTACCTAACAATTGCAATAAATGTTTAGTATAAGCTACCAGAAAATATAAACTCGTAGTTTCATTTGATTTAAGACGAAAGTCTGGATTATAAAGAACCAATTTTAAACCTTAAGCAAATATTTTAAAATCCGAGAATGTATAAATTATATTTCTGATGTTGCCATTATAAATAAAGGCAAATCTGCTCTTAGTTCTCTTTGTTGAAAATGGTTATAAAAGCAATAGGAAAGTGAATAAAATGCCTAAAGAGTGTGTTTAGAAGTAGATGTGATCTCTTCAATAGCTGGTGCCCACCTACCCACCCCTTTTATAGGCAAATCGTGTTATGAACACAACAAACGCAGCCATTTTTTATTCCCGGCCGCAACTGCTACACTCGTTTCCTTCTAAAAAAAAAAAAACATCCCTCGGCTACGTTTTAGGGCTGGGGGCCCTCAATCTCTCGGCTACGCCTTGAGGCTGAGTATCTTACTGGCTTTGGCGGCATTAAATATTCGTCTGTTGGACATATAACATCATTTTCATCACCAAGGAAGAGAACTAAGAGCAGATTGTCGTAAATAAATTATGCTGTATCTTTTCTTACCTAAAAATCGATCTCGAGCCTCGTTTGCAATCGCCGCACACCTTTATTTCAAGACCGAAACAGTTAACTTTACAAAAGTGAACTTCATTTCAACTCCGATACCACTAGCATACTGCATCACAAGGCCCACTCTAACAAACACGGAAATGAGCCGGTAAACTTCCTGCATATGGGGCGTTTACAAAGTAAACGTCATTGGGTGGCGCTGATATCGCTTGTTTACATGCCTCCGCTCTCAGAGCAGTACAGTCCGCTCCATGCACAAACTAACACAACTTGTTTCCCTACCTTACCGTTGTTATGGTCGGGTACGGATGATAATGTCTGTCACGCTGCGGGCCAAGTAACCCTACTGAGCATAAAATGTATCAAGTAATTTCAGGTTCCTCAAATTCATTCGTGTCCTCCATGGTCTAGGGGTACCATCATGGGTTCAAACACGGTGGAGGGCGATGGAGAAAGTAAAAATATTTTGAATGAGGTCGGTTGTTATTTAGTATGTCATTCCGAGAACTTTTCAAAAAACTGCATCGAATATAAATTGTGAGCTTTAACGAGATCTACGTTTTTTGCGTAGTAGGATTTGCCCATCTCTTACGCTTTACAATTATACAAAAGTCCTTCAGAACTTCACAGGCTATTCGCAGAAAATCAAGACATACATTTTATGTAGATATTTGTTATGCAGATGTCTAAAACGTATGGTATTTTAATCGAAATCGTTAGAGCCAATTTTCGACAAAATACAGAATAAAGAAATATTTTCTACGTAAAGGGTAGTTTGGGATCGGGGGATTTTCTTAAAAATCTTCATGTCGCATTCTTCGAAGATGCGGAATTAAATACCAGATTTTATATTCGTACAACGTCTCATTACTTTCTCTACCACATACATAGTAGGTAGATAAAGTATTGTATTTCAGCCAAAAACTTGAATCGAGATTTCCCGGAAATACTTGTTTTGAGGCTTCCTGAATAAAAAAAAAGCATTTTTAGAAAAAGGTCCGTGTTAGTGTGTGTATCTGTGTCTATGAACAGCACAACTCAAAAACGAAAGTTCGGGTTAAACACCAAACTTGGTATTTAAATTCATTACCTTCCAAAGATGCTACACAACGATTTTCAAGAAAATCCCCTCACCCCAAACTACGCTTTACATGGAACATTTTCCGAAATATTTTATTTTCTAAAAAATGTTTCTAACGATTTTGATTAAAATATCATTTAAAACATGACAAATAAAATGCATATCTTGAATTTACTGGGAATAAATAGTCTTTGTACTCTTCTTCTTTCGGAAGGAATTTTGTATAATTTTGTATAACTGGTAAACGTTAATAGAAAATAGACATAAACGAAAATGTACCACACAAAAAATGTATTTGCCTTTAAAACACTATTTAAAATAACTTTTTTGTGGCATCAGTCATTTCCAAGATGTCCGTTATTAATGGTTCGAATTGTTCAATACTTAGCCATTCATTTCAAGTCCTGTCGATTTTTAATTGTTTCTCGCGATTGCATGGAAGGAGTATGGAATTCTAAAGCCACGTATAATGTCCCGTTCTTAAACATTTGACTATCGCTATTCCCTTTGAATCTACAACGAAATGTGCAATGTAGCTATTTCTGAAAAGGTGTATTTGGATTAAAATGAAGTAGATATGAAAATAAACTTTCATAAAAATAATCTGCATATTCACTAATAAACTATAAACAAAGTCATGTGAATGTAACACATCGGATCTTTTTTACTTGCGCTGTCCATACACACGCGTGCGAGGACTTTCTAAAATGCCTTTTTGGATTCAGGGAGCCTCAAAACAGGTATTTCCGGTAAAATCTCGACACCGAACTTTTGGGTGAAATGCAATAGTTACCTCCTCTACCCACTACGTGCATCGAGTGCATGGAAACGAGACGGTGTTTCTGGTTTCCAACATTATTTAATGTTGGCAGAATCTCCTTATCGTCTATATTCAGCACTAACTTTAGATGAGCCCAGCTCTTATTAGTTTGAATTCAAATCTGATACACACACACACATTAGCCTATAAACAAAGGTCAGCCCTAGGTGAGCGGCGTAAAAGGAAGAGTAAGGAAACATTTTGCCTGTAAGGCTAGAAGGCTTGCTTCGCAAAACAGCCCCTGGAGGCGTCCGCCTGGTATTGGTTTGATGTCATTCACGCATTAACATATAAACACAGGTCGATTTCAGGCTCAGGAGCGAAGGAAAAGACAAGCATTAAGTGAAGTGCTAGAACCAGGTAGAGGCGTGACAGAAACGGTTTAATATTGCTTTGTCAATTTAAACCAGTGCACAATATATTGGCACGATTCCATGCAGTCGACTGTAAGTGATAAAGTAATAGACGATACTGGACAGAAAACGTAATGTTAATGTAACATATCAGATTTTCATTAAAATGCATTCAGTACGAGGGTCACTCTGAAAGTTTTGAGAATGGGCCACAATGAGCAATGGTAAACCAAATTAAGTTTTCCTAACTTCAGATTGAAGTTCAAACAGCAACAGGTGTAAGTCTGGGCGCCCTCCAGCAATGTGCATCGTCAGCAACATAGCAGGTGTTGCTACGCCATACGCTAGGATGGATCTCAAGCGAGAGCATTTCTGTGCTATGATTTTCTATTACTTTAGAGTCCGTTTAAGGGAGAGAGAATGCCTCGAAATACTATATCGTATATTTGGGGATCTTTACCCTTCGCAATCCAGCATTTATCGATGGTATGCAGAGTTTAAAAGGGGAAGGGGTTCCCTCGAAGATGAAGACCGAGCAGAACGGCCGGCTACAGCAACAATTGATGAAAATGTGGTGAAGCAGAGCGCATGTTGCGGAAGATCATCGTGGCACACGTGGCCACATTCAAGAAACTCTAAATATTGGATTGGCAGCAGTGAAAACAATCTTGAAAGAGAAACTTGACGTCAGGAAGCTCTGCAGTCGCTGGGTCCCCCATCACTGGATCCAAAAAATATTTAACATTCTAATAGATGACGAAAACTGGATCTACCAGTACGATCCAGAAACTAAACGACATTCATCGGTCTGGGTCTTCCCAGGAGAAGATCCCGCAACAAAAGAATAATTTGAAGTGACGGCAAGAAGATTATGTGCTCCTTCTTCTCAACAAGTGGCCACATTGTGACATTTCCGCTTGAGGGACAAAACACTGTTACTGTCAGATAGTACACCACAAAATGTCTGCCACAAATGTTCGATGAACTGAGAAAAACAGCGTCCTAAGACTGGTCTGCGTGGAATTTTGTTTCAATAACAATGTCTCTACCCACACTGCACAAGAAACAATTTCTGCAGGAGTTAGGAGTCAGATATTTGCCCCATCCTCCCTACAGTCCAGATTTTGGCCCCATGCGACTTTTTTCTATTCCTCAAAATGAAAGAAAAAATTCGAGGTCAACGATTTGAGTCACCAGAAGCCGCAGCAGCTGCTTACAAAGAATGTATTTGCACTCTGCAAAGAAGAATGTCTTAATGGTTTAAAAGGATGAGACGATGTATAGAATGCAATGGAGAATATTTTGAAAAGATGCAATGATCAGATATAAATTTTTAATATTTTATTGCGTTCATTCTCAAAACTTTTGGCTCACCTTGGACTGTTTTATCTTTTGCAGTTTATCTCCGAGCAGATTTGAGAGAAGTGTGAATGCTTTTGTGTATCCGTATAATAGGATAGCATCAAAATTTGACTGTCACAATCTTTTTCCCCTGTACTCTTCAAGTATAGGTATAGGTTATACAACGGACACCACCCACGCTGCGACCTACATAGATCTATTGTGACTACCACCTCCCAGGAGGAAGAGATGAAGTGGTGGTACCACAAAGACGCGCGGAAGTCCCTAACATCTCCAGGCTCGAAGATCCGTCCCACTGCTGGAGCAGCCTAAAGAGGGCGGTGAACGTCCCGTCGACCGAGCATTCCTCCGGTATCCAAGGGGAGTACTTTCCTTTGAGCAAGCAACCGCGCCATATATCCGGCACCCCTAACGCCACGAAACCTATAAGCATGTCCGAAACATGAGAAGGAAGCGAATGAAGGGGGAATGATGGAAAGGAAATTGTGATAGATGAGAAACCACACCAGCATCGGCCTAACGATCCGGAGAAACCACCAAAAACCCATGGTCAGAGTGGTCGGTTACCGGGAATCGAAACCGGGACCTCCCGATTGAGAGCCTCACACGTTACCGCGGAGTCATCTCGCTCGGTACTCTTCACCTATACTATTTACAAAATTTGCAGGTTGGTAAGTCTACATGCTTACGGCAGTTTCAGCAATTGGTACATTTTTACAAAAGGTTATGAAGCTCGATCGAAGTGTAAGGAAGAGGGTCAAGGATGGGAGAGGAGGGTTAGTGGCTTAGGGGCGGATATTTGTTTTGTAAACAATAGCGTGTGCTTGTGAACAAGTTTTTTTCTCTTCTTCTTCGGTTTTGTTTGTGTGAATTTTGTTGTTAGTTTGTTTTTCTTTTCTTTTCTTTTCATTTCCTGTAAATATCATTAACTTTAAGGTTCAGTGTGATGAATGTAGTCTGAAAAATATAAACTGCGATGTATTACATAACACGGACGATTTAGCTGACCTGTGCGATGTATGAGTATGAACATGTAAAATGTTTAAGACCAATAAATACACCACTCTATTCTACTCTTAATACACACAGTTTATCACTTTTCTTTTAAATTTTTACTTTCCCTATCACGTACATAGTAGAAAGAGAAGATATTAAATTTCACTCAAAAATCGACATCGAGATTTCACCAGAAATACATGTTTTGAGGCCCCTGAACCTAAAAAATTTTTAGAAAAATGCCCACGTGCGCGCGCGTGTGTGAGCAAAAACAAAAAATCTGATAAATACCAAACTTGATATTCAAGTTCAGTACCTTCCAAAAAGGCGACACGAAGATTGTCAACATATCTCCTACCCCAAACTGCCCTTTATATGTAAAATTTTTGAATTTTTTTTATTTTCTGAAAAATGCCTCTAGCGACTGACTAAAACATCACATGTTAAAGATATTTACGTGGCAAATAAAATATTTATCTTAAATAGCTTGTGAAGTCCTCTTCATTAGAAAACAAATCTATATAATCTTGTATAACTGGTAAACGTTAAGCAATAGACGAAAACGTACTACACAAAAAATGTAGATCTGTTTAAAACACACAACTTATTCCAAAATAACATTTTTGTAGCATCAGCCATTTCTGAGATATCCGTTATTAATAGTTCGAATTGTTCAATACTTAATCATTTTTTCAAGTACTGTCGATTTTCAGTTGTTTCTCGCGATGTCATGGAAACAGTATGGAATTTTAAGGTCATCATATAGCGTTCAGTTCTTAAACATTTGACTATCACTACTCTCTTTGTATCTATAACGAAATGTGTAATGCAGCTACTTCCGGAAATGTTTATCTCGATTAAAATGAAGTAGATAGGAAAATAAACTTTCGTAAGAATAATTTGTATATCCACTAATACATGATAAGGGGTAGAGAAGTCACGTGAATGTAACACATGTTTTTCTTTGTATGATCTTCTTTAACTTCTATGGTCATTATGGGGGCTTTGATTTGAGAAACACTTGTATTTATTCATTCTTAACATGAAATGCATTCAGATGTTTACTTCTAGATTCTAAGGCGGTAGGGTATCAGTATTCCCTATTAAACAAAAAATGCCCCAGCTGGTAAATGAACCTGGGACCTCTGAGTTTAGAAGCCAGAACGCTGGCTTTATCACTCTTCATTCTGACTCGATTTTTACAAGAGATTTTAAAATCTATACAAAAAGCAGGTTGATAAGAAAATAAACAGCAGATTGCACATGCTTGTACAGTTTTCTTTTCCATCCTCTTTGTTCTAAATTCCATGGCATGGATATAATGAGATGGGGCAAGAAAGAAAACAAACAAGAACCTGAAAAACACAAATCTAATTACCTTAATGAGGATACGTACATGTTCCATCTGCACAGTGGAATGGAAAGATGAAAAAGATCACTTTTTCAGTTTTTGCTGTCTTGTGAAATGTAATAAGGTAGATAAATGGGAACAAACCAGGACACCAAAACCATTCAGATAAATGATGTTTATCAAAAAAGACTACGTATTTGCAGTATGTAAGATCTGCAGATGTTAAACAGAATAAAAAATCTATACCTATACTTTTTGCTTTCTCTATCACTTACCTATAGTAAGAAGTATTGTATTCCACGCCAATATCGAGATTTCATCAGAAATGCGTGTTTAAAAGCTGGTTCACAACAGCCCGGGAACGAGAATACATATCGATGATCATATCGATCACAAAGGGTAAAGTCGATTTTGTGCATTGAGATTTCATTTGTTTTTAAATGGCCACTATTTTTCCACCTGCTTCCAATTCAGTCCACATAATTCGGGCTAGCCAACGCCAAAATTCGATTGAGTATCAGATCCATTACATTTCCGATCTCTCTAGTCGCACCAAACTGTCATTTCCTTATTTAATGGCATACATTAAAGTTGTTTATTGTTCTTTGTTAATTGCTACTGGTTTTTGCTGTTCTTTGTAGCTTTTGTCATTGTTTTTGAGGTAATAGCCAGTTTTGAGTTGCATATAAACAAACTACAGATGACCCTTTCACTAGAAGAACCAAGCTCAATGGATCTGCAGGTGTCAGGATCTGAAATTAGGAAGCACATATGTTAGAATTTCTTCCAGCTTGCGAGAGCACTAGCGGCTGTTTAATGTCACGGCCGCCTAGAATAACCTCTACAGCGAAGAGTCTAATATTGCACAATATTGATCTGTGTAGTGGTTACCATACTAGCCTGTAGTTTCCGAGGTCGCGGGTTCAAACCCGCGGAGGGCGATAGTTTTTTCGGGCGCAAAAAGCCTTAGCATGGCTTCCTTCGGAAGGGAAGTAAAGCCGGTGTGCTTCTGTGTCATATATTTACGGCACGTAAAAGAACCTCAAGCCTGATAAAGAGGCCTCTGAGCAAAATTACCGGTCTTTCACGCCTAATATAGAATGGGACGCTAATGACCACAAAGAGCGTCCATAAATGAAAACTCAATTCAATTTTTTGAACGGAGTTAAGAAACAATGCACTATGGAAATTATTAATTATTATGCCAACGGAAAACTTACATATCACGTCGTTCTCAGGGCAGGGGGCAGTCATGAATGCAATACTCTTAATAAATAATTATTAGACTGTCTTATAAGTAATGTTGGTTTTTAAGTTTGGTGTTTTATAAGATAGATTTGGTTTTCTGTGGTTCGTCAATGCTATTTACAGAATGCCATGGCTTGTATTGCGTATATTGTGAGAATCTGTCAGTCGTCAATTGTTAATACACAATCACAAAATGGAAGTTACAAAGTTTGAGATTAAGAGTCCTTCTAAAGCACTATTGGAAACAAGATTATAAAGCTACTGCCGCGGCTCGAAAGATATGTGAAGTGGAAGGAGAAAAGTATCGTTAGGAGCGTGTGCCACAATGATGGTTCCAACGTTTCAACACTAGAGGAGAAAACACTAAAGGTTTACCACGTTCTAAAAGACTTAAATTATGGGATATTGAGAATATACGCAGAGTTTTGGGAAAAAATCCGCAAAGAAGTACTCGTAGACTGTCAGAAGAACTTTGTCTATCAATAGATACCATACACTGCCAAATTAAGAAACTTAGAAAATCACACAGAAGCTGTATATCTTGCAAGAATTGACACCTCAACAGGCTCAACGTGGAGTGGATATCTGTCGTCAGCTTATCGGTAATCCCATGGATAATAGATTTAATCAGGAGAATTGTCACATGTGATGAAAAATGGGTCTCTTAACGCAAACCTGGGCCCTAGAAACAGTGGCTCAATCCCCGTCAATCTGCCAAAGTCATCGTTAAAAGAATCAGTTCGCCCCCAAGGTAATGTTACACTACGTGACCAAATGTATCCGGACACCTGGCTGAAAATGACGTACAAGTTCGTGGTGCCCTCCATCGGTAATGCTGGAAGTGAATATGGTGTTGGCCCACCCTTAGCCTTTATGACAGCGTTCACTCTCGCAGGCATACTTTCAATCAGGTGCTGGAAGGTTTATTGGGGAATGGCAGCCCATTATTCACGGAGTGCGGAACTGAGGAGAGGTATCGATGTAGGTCGGTGAGGCCTGGCACGAAGTCGGCGTTCCAAAACATCCCAAAGGTGTTCTATAGCATTCAAGTGAGGACTCTGTGCAGGCCAGTCCATTACAGGGATGTTATTGTCGTGTAACCACTCCGCCACAGCCCGTGCAGTATGAACAGGTGCTCGATCGTGTTGAAAAATGCAATCGCCATCCCCGAATTGCTATTCAACAGTGGGAAGCAAGAAGGTGCTTAAAATATCAATGAAGGTCTGCGCTGTGATCGTGCCACGCAAAACAACAAGGGGTGCAAGCCCCCTCCAGGAAAACCACTACCACACCATAACATCACCACCTCCAAATTTCACTGTTCGCACTGCACACGCTGGCAGATGACGTTCACCGGGCATTCGCCATACCCATACCCTGCCATCGGATCGCCACATTGTGTACCGTGATTCGTCACTCCACACAGCGTTTTGCCACTGTTCAATCGTGTAATGTTGACGCTCCTTACACCAAGCGAGGCTTCGTTTGGCATTTTCCTGCGTGATGTGTGGCTTATGAGCAGCCGCTTGACCATGGAACCCAAGGTTTCTCACCTCACGCCTGTCATAGTACTTGGAGTGGATCCTGATGCAGTTTGGAATTCCTGTGTGATGGTCTGGATAGATGTCTGCCTATTACTCTTTACGACCCTCTTCAAATGTCGGTGGTCTCTGTCAGTCAACAGACGAGGTCGGCCTGTACGCTTTTGTGCTGTACATGTCCCTTCACATTTTCACTTCACTATCACATCAGAAACAGTGGACCTAGGGATGTTTAGGAGTGTGGAAATCTCCGTACAGACTTCTGACACATGTGACACCCAATCACCTGACCACGTTCGAAGTCCGTGATTTCCACGGAGCGTCCCATTCTGCTGTTTTACGATGTCTGATGACTACTGAGGTCGCGGATATGAGTACCAGGCAGTAGGTGGCAGCACAAAGCATCTAAGATGAAAAACGTATGTTTGTGGGGTGTCCGGATACTTTTGATCACATAGTGTATGTGTAAGGTGAAATTTTGAAAGAGTGATTAACTGGGAGTTTGCTCCAAACGGGCGTGCAGTCAATCAGGATCTTTATGCTCAACAACTGGAACGAGTTCTAGAAATTTTGAGACGGAGATACGCAGCATCAGTTAACCGAAATAGAGTTCTCTTGCAGCAGGACAATTCAACACCTCATACTGCACGAACAACATTCAGGAATTGGAAGGAGTCGGACTCCTACCACACTTAGCATACAGCTCTGATCTTGCATCTTCAGATTACCATCTGTTTTGATCAATGGCCCATTTCTTGCGTGAAAGAAATGTCGAAAACATTGAAGCTATGGAAGTGGGTCTCACTGAAATCTTCACATCAAAAACCAGAGACTGCTACCTCACTGAAAGATGACTAAAGACCATAGAATCTGATGTCTCTACTTTGAAGAGTAGTTTAATTTCTTGTCAGAAAACGTTCCAAATAAAGTTTTGTTTAAAATCCGACATTACTTATGAGACACTGTCTATATTACAAAATGTTTCTTTTCAAGCTGCACTATTTTAAATACAAGGCAAAGATACCTACTTTTATTCATTTGGTTTTAGTGGAGGCGAGTGAAAAGTACCTAGAGGTTTAGAAGTAAATAATCCGCAGCGCTATAGCTCGTTAAGGGGCCAGTCCTACCAATCCGACTGCCGGCCTCACGCCCACGTACCCACAGCAGAGGTGGACGATCATCCGATCGATACATGGAGGTGATGTGACCAACATCACGCATCCCTCAGCCGGATGTTGGCTTCCGTGGCGGAATCGCTGCCTATCGCAGCTCCTCAATTTCTCACGATTCTGAGTGGGTACCGGTTCTATGCACAGGACTCAAAATCCGCACCCCAATGGGTGGAATCGAACGTGGACTAGCTCTAGCCCACAGGGAAGGACAGAGGTTTAGAAGCAGCATTTAATAATAATCGTGGCACGACCAAACTCTGCCGACCTCACGCACACATTCGCACCGCAGAGGTGGACAATTAACTAGACAATACGGGGAGATAAGGTGGTTCAGCACTATGCTTCGCCTAGCCGGAATGTTGGTTTTCGTGACTTACAGATAGCTTCCAGGCTTATAAGTGAGCCGAAAAGTTCCGCACCCCCATGGATGGGCTTGAGCCCGCACCCACTCCGTGGCTGTGAATTGGAACACTACCTCCTGCCCAGCACCCAAAGGCACAGGTCACTAATATTCAAAGGAGTTGTAACTGGGTTAAAACTGGTGAAATCAAACATAGAATCAGGCAATTTGCATTTTTACTTTCTCTGCCGCTTACCTATGGTAGAGGAGGTATTACAGTCAACCAAAAATTTTCATCACCAGAAATACAAATTTCTGAACCAAAAAAGTGCCTTTAAGGTCTGCATGTGTCTCTTTCTGCACAGTAAAATTCAAAAACTAAAGATCAGATGGATGCCAAACTTGGTATTAAGTATCTTCCAGGGATGTGATACAAAGATTTTCAAAAACATTTCCCCAATCCAAACTACCCTTTACATGGAAAGTGTTTCATTATTTTTTATGTTCTCAAAAATTGCTCAAAAGATTTTGATTAAAATATCATGTTCAATATATATGCATGACTTATAAGATGTGTATTTTGAACTTGTTGAGAATAGCCTGTGAAATCCTCTATGTTTTGAATGAACATAAGATTTAGAGAAATACTTAAGACACAGATTTCTTGTAGCATTAGCCATTTTCAAAATATTCATTGTTACTTCTTTAAATAGCACCTATGAGAACTTTAAGCAATTCTTGTTTTCTCCTCCAACACCATACTTCTGTCTGTTGAACGCTTTTGCACACAAACCTTCCTCCATTTGACACACTGCCAGCATTCAGTCAAGAGTCTTGCTGTTGCAACAAATCCCTCAGTTCCTCAATGTCTTCCTTCCTGGTGTGAGTGTTGAATGTGCTGTAAGAAATGGTCCCTACAACACTTCTGTGTTGGCCTATACTTTTCTCTAGGGTATGGTAACAGGAGATAAAATAAAAGGTTTAGGTTCACTTTAACTGTAATTTATTAACACTTGTTCACAGCTAGCAATGATTTCTATCAGACAGTTATATTACAGGGTTATGGGACCTATCTGTTAAGCTGTACCTCCCACTCTACATATATTTCCTAATATACTAACAGCTTCTTCACATGCTCTACCAACAAAGTGGTGAGAAGTTTGCCTCCTGATGGTATTATAACAAGTGTGAAAATCTTGGGGCTCTGTCTTTTATACACACTGCAAATGATGCTATTTTTCGCTTAACTATTTTAAAGCACCAAGGTGAGTGCCATATGAGAACATACCCTCATATCTCCTTATGACGTGTCTCGACTTTCCATTTCTGTCCAAACACTTCACCATCTCTTTCTAACCTCTATCTCTCTCACTCTAGCATCTCTGCAAGTCATATTCAGCTTAGATCCTGTGCTTTATGCTACACCGGAGATGCCTCCACTTTGCCTTTCACCTTCACAACTAGCTGGCCTCCCTTACATTTAATATACACGTATTCATAATTTTTTACATTGACATATTATTGTCCCCACTACACTGCTTACTTCGTATCTGACCATGACACCCTGTCTCTTGACAGGGAGTGTTCTGCTTGTTCCTAAGGTGCACATGGTTGTCAGATATGCATTGAAAACCATTTTGTTTTGGATAAATGTTTGAAGATATACAAAAGCTTATTTAGGATTGCTTTCTTCTTTTCAGGGAGTTCTGCATCTATGCCCATTCCAACCTGAATAGAATTTGAGCAGCAAAAAACCTGGAACCACATGTGTGCAATGTTGTGAAAGTTGCAGGAAGGACTAAGGAGAATAGCACTGTATACAGGGCAGAATAAAGCTTATTTGAATTTGGGGTGCACAAGCAGGCCACCCATTGCTCAGAACTGTCTGAAACAGCCTTTAACACAGCACAGTATACATGCATTATTACATGCACATTATTATGTACGGGGGCTGATCAACAAAGACTGAGACTGATTTTTTCCTGTAGCTTCCATGATAGTTTCGTATCTGTAACATAAATATTTGAAAAGAGCGGGTTTTTATGTATAATGTTGGTAGGCAGCAGCACTCTCGTATTGGTAGATTGGTAGAAATGCTCTATTTTGTAGACCCTACGTGCATTTCACATACCAGACAATGAAGGTGATGCATTTTTTAAATCGATTATCACCGGTGATGAGTCATGGCTGCATCATTATGATCCTGAAGGAAAACAAGCCAGCACAGTGTGGAAATTGTCAGGTTCTCCAACACCAAAAAAGGCAAAAGTTGTTCCATCTGCAGGAAAAGTGATGGTGATCACATTTTTTGACTGTAATGGAATGATTTACCAGCATGCAGTTCCCCCTCACACTACTGTTACAGCAGCATACTACACGTCAGTATTGGCTACACTGACGAAGCACATTGCAAAGAAACGACCAGAGCTTTCTCGGACTGGGTGGCAACTTCATGACAATGCACGGCCACACGTCGCAAATCAAGTCATGCAGTTTCTGGCTCGATTCAACATTACCTGTGTACCACATCCACATTATAGCCCCGATCTTGCACCCTGTGACTTTTTTTTATTCCCATCACTAAAGGCAAAGCTTAGGGGTATTCGATTTGAGAACTCAGAAGCAGTGCTCAAGAAAAGTGAGGCGATTCTCAAGGACCTGACAAAGAATGGTCTGCAGCACGTGTTCAAGGACTGGCAGAGACGTTATAAAAAGTGCATTGAAGTAGGAGGGGACTACTTTGAAAAACATCATGTAAACATTGAATTGGAGTAATAAATATCTGTGAAAAAAAATCAGTCTCAGGCTTTGTTGATCAGCCCTCATATAATTTAATTGAAAAATAGCTGGCTTACCCAATGCTACACAATTAGCTTTATAAACTCCAATAACAAATTAATTAATTTAATTATTTATTTCCCCCCATTCATCATGAAATTATTACATAATCTAATTCTAGAATACTTTTATGATGAATCCTCCTCTTTACCCCTTATAGTTGTAATTTTCAACAGCCCTGGCTAATATCGGATGAAAATTCTCCTGATATTCACACAAAAGGATAAGAAACATTGACAGAACTTCATTAACCTCCCCACCAACAATCTTCCAAGTTCTGGAAACGCTGCATAGCCTGCAAGTACCCTTTAGTAGTGGAACAGTCACTGTGTGGAATGGTCAGGTAATTTTTAGACAGTTATATTAGTTGAAATTTTAAATCTTTGTACCTTGCCTTTGGTTCCATAGTTATTTAATAACATAAAAGCTACATATTTTTACAGAAACCCTTAACATACACAATGAAACAGAGGTGAAGTTCTTTGGAAGAGACATAGTCATATGCATAAAATGTAATGAATTCTTTTCCTATGATCCTATACTACCATCAGCATGCATAAAAAGCTTAGTATATACTTTTCCTCTTACTAAATTATCATTCTAATAGGTTATATTTCTACCCTTAGAATATACTATGACTGTCATGAATAAAATGGAAAAGAGCTTGCTTCCTAGGCAATACTAAGAAAAATCTAATGTATTGCCCTCACATGATTTTCTCTACTCTTGTACAAACTATTTTTATAAACGCTTATTCTCCATATGCTTCATGTTAATCGAGATGTCAATCTTATTGCTAATTTTCTTGTAGATGCAAGGGGAATATGGTAGGCTTTAAGCTATAGTCAAATATTTTAAGAGCTGGTTGCTATGTGGAGCATTCCATTCTCTTTGCATGTCCAGGACATAAAAAACAATGAATTTCCAATTGAGAAAAAGTATAAGTATTAGGAAATTCAAACAAATAACAAAGAGTACTAGAAAAGGTTCACTCCACACAAAAAAAGGTGTGTAACATAGTTTGTGTGTTTTAAAGAGATCTACACTTTCTGTGTAGTAAAATTTTGTCCATTTCTTACGGTTTACTAGTGATGCAGAAGTTCTTCAAAATGACATTCTGGGACATTCCCAGAAATTCAAAATACACATTTCATTTGCCATGAAAATATCTTAAACATATATTTTAATCAAAATTGTTAGAGGCATTTTTTCAGAAAATCAAAATTTTCAAAAAATGTTTCATGTAAAGGATAGTCTGTGGTAGGGGATTTTCATGAACATCTTCATGTCACATCCTTGGAAGATACTAAACTCAAAATCCAACTTTTGGTTTTCGAGTTATACTGTTCATAGACAGACACACAAAAATGCTTTATTTGTATTTGGGGCACCTCAAAACATATTTCCAGTGAAATATCAACATAAAGTTTTTGAGTGGAATACAATACTTCCCCCACTTACTATACGTAGTAGAGAAAGTAAAAATATAGATCTTATTAAAGTACACCATTTACAAATTTTATTGTGACATATACCATTTTTAGGATATACTATATATCATTGGTTTGAATCTTCAAATAGCTATACTTTTTTAAAGTGATAAGTCACTATTCGTTTTTCTTGTGGTTATGCAAAGAGTGAAATTTCAGAGCCATTACATAGAACCCACTTTTTAAAAATCTATCTCTTAACCTATTGCATTCCCCTTGAATCTACAATTAAATACATAAAAAAAGTATTTCTGCAAACATTTATCATGATTAGTATGAAGCATGTAGTAGAATAAGCTTTTGTTACAATAATTTATAGAAGATGGGTAGAGAAATGTGAGCATAACACAAGAATTTTTTAAAGTGGTAAGTCAGCATTCTTTTGTTTCTTGTGTTGTCATGCAAAGACTATGTATAGAATTTCATACCCAGCATGTGGTGAACTACTTTGAAAGCCAAGAATGCTTATACAGGGGTTCTGGAGTTCTTTGCTCTAGTTAAGTTAGGTTATACAGGTTGAGTTATGAAGAACTGAAACATTTATTTCTTTAATTGTTTTAAAATGAGTTATGCTAGCGACAACTTATTATACCCAAAATGCAGAGGAATATTGGCAGATTATTTACCTCTATAGCAAATGTTGAAAATGTCCTCCATCCTGCATAAGGCACAATTCAACACGTCGTTCCATGTTATTGGCCACTCGTTGGAGGACTCTGTTGTCAATAGCTTGAATCTCCTCTGTAATGTTGTGCTTTAGATCATCCAATGTCTGGGGACATGTGGCATAAACCCTGTCTTTTAAGTAACCTCATAGAAAGAATTCTGGTAATCAAATCTGGAGATCTCAGTGGCCACAGGTTCTTGGAAATTATCCAGTTATCAAGGAAACTTGCAATTAGTGCCATGGATTCACTTGATGTATGGAATGTAGTGCCATCTAAAAATATCCTTGACTCAGCTCTACATAGTCTAGGTGCTCAGCAGACTCCATGAAATTTCGTCAGTACTCTGCAATGTTCACATTGTTTTCAAAACAAATTGGTCCCACTATTCTCTGTGCAGATATTGCGCACCAAACTCCGATTTTAACCAGGTGCATAGGTGCTTCATGAATAAGAGTTATTTTGAGTTCACATAGCTAGATAAATGGAACCATACTTCATATGTGAACCATGTGATGGACAATATGGCAGGATTTTGCACAAAGAACGCCTGAAACCAACAAACAATAATTCAGTCGTCTATCCTTATCTGGTTCTTGTAACTGATGGACAACCATAATCCTATGTAGCTTTAGGCCTGCACTTTTCACAGTTCTCTGACACATTGAGTAGCTGTACCCTGCCTTCTGCGACAAATGTTTTAATGATTTTCTGGGTGACCGACCCAGTCGTGCTCTTATGTCAACAACAACCGTGGGAAGCCTAGATGAACGAGTTTTGCCTTTTTCACTCACCAGAGATCCAGTTGTTTCCAATTTGTTTACCAGTCCCAGTATTGTGTTTCTTTGGGGAGGATTTCGAACACCAAATTCTCTCCAGTATGCCCTTTGAGTAGCTGTAATTGAATTCGTAATCCAGTACTGCTTTACAAGGAAGTCGTTCATTTAATGTGTACGCCATTTTCACATTGACTAGAACAAACCTTAAAAACAGTTGCCGACAATAAAACTAACAATCATGAATAAAACATGAACATCTGCGCATCTAGTGACAGGCAATCCAAACTCCAGAACATTCTGCTTAATTTAGTGCTAAAATTGGGGCATTTCGAACAGAATAATTAAAGAAAGAAATGTGTCAGTTCTTCATAAATCACCCTGTACAATGCAGGGTGACACCTACACTGTGACCTACAGAGATCAATTGTGGCTACCATCCCCCAGGAGGAAGGGATGAAGTGAAAGAACCACAAGAGACTACAGGTCAGAATGCAGGGTGACCTACAGAGATCAATTGTGGCTACCACCTCCCAGGAGGAAGGGATGAAGTGAAAAAACCACAAGAGGCTACAGGCCACAGAGATACAAGGAAGTCCCTAACAGTTCCAGACTCAAAGACCCGTCCCACTGCTGCAGCTGCATAGAGAGGGCGATGAACAACCCATCAACCAAGCGCCCTACAGTGTTCATGGGGAGTACTCTTTCCTTACAGCAAATATCCGAGGCATTTGTTCAGTAACACAAAACCTAGAAGCATACCTGAAAGATGAGAAGGAAATAATGGAAAGGAAAAGAAATGGAAAGGAAATGGAAATGATGGAAACCAAATCATGGTAGATGAGGAACCACCCCAGCAGTCGTCTCCCAGGACCTCCAAAATGCGAGCCTCACACATTACTGCAGAGCCATTTTGATCAGATTGCTCTAATTATTCATAAATTGTACTTGTGTTTTAGAGTTTGATTACCATGTAATCTTCTAATAGAATCCTAGGAATAACCCCTCAAACATCAGAAGTATTTTTAAGATACCTAATTTTAAACTTTTAATGATTACTGTGAGACTGCATAAAAAGGATCTCAGGGGCCCTCTTTGTATCTTGGCTTGAATTTGTGTTCAGTATCAAATATTTGGCATCAACGGGTTTAGTAGACCCAAAAGGCTTCTTTCTTTGTCTATATGTAATAAACAAAGTACCTACCCATGCTTCAAGTCCCTCTTTTGAAGTTTAAATTTAGTTTGCATTATTTTGCAGCAAAAGGTACTGTAGGTTGTGGCAGTAATTTGTATCACAATAATGTAAATGCCAGAGTGATTGTAGTGTAAATAAGCATTATTGTATGACATTGATTTGAGATGTTTGTTAATTATAAGCATTGTTAGCAAATAAGTTTACACGGCCTCACTGAAACTGACAATAGGAGCGGGTAACAATGAGCGAGGGGGTGAGTTGTTTATCAGTTATTAGAGACAAGCAAATGACGTCAGATTGGCACGCTTTTCTTAGAAATGGTGGGAATTTCTTCCCTAGAGCATATGTTTTAGTAATTTTGATTGGATATAAAAATAGATGCTAATGTTGGCGCGTTTTATTAACCAATACCAGCTCGGTTATAATCTTTAGGCATATCGGGGTGTGGGAGTCTAAAAAGCTAAAGCCAGAGGCAAGTATTGTCCAGTCCAACAGAAACATTTGTGCATTACACGTCGCTCAGTCCAGAAGAAACATTCGCGGGTAACACGTCGCTCAGTCCAAAATATCATACCACGGGTTATACATCTCGTAATTCAACGGAAGCATACATCAAGTACACATTACGCAATTCTACAGAATCTCTCACGTCGTAAAGCTAGTTATAAATGTGAAATACGCGAATTAATAATGTGCAGCAAATAAGTGATTATAGTAACATTAAAAAAATATAACAGTTTCAGCCGGGCGTGTATCAAAGATATGTGAAATGAATAAAGTGTGACGGTAATAAAAGTGTAAAAACAAATTCTTTTATCAGTGTTATCTTTCAGTAACAACTCCTTTCCATTTACACACCTTGTTTAAGAGATATGCTCGACTGAGAAATAATAGCTAGCCGGAGGATAATGAACCCAACATTCAAAGTAGTACAACAATAACAGGCGCCCAACAATAGATAACACGAAGTGACCGCGACAAATTGGCTCCCATACATGGGGCAGATAAACATGAAGCATTTTCCAACTACTAACAAATAACTTACTTCAAGGTCTGAAACTGTCTTTTGGGTTATATCCAAAAAAATAGTGTAAAAAGTTTGAAGCGGAATTCAAAGCTACCTAACCTCACAGGCTTACTTATGAGCATGCAAACATTTATATGTTAATTGGAATCTTAAAATGTGTTCATATTTATTGTTATTGTTGTAATGCTTATTTTAATTTCATGTGATTGATATTATTGGTGGAATTAATTTCATAGTAACATAATCCAAAATTATAATGGAGAGAATTGAATTAATTGCTGTAAATTTGGAACATGAAAGGAAAAGATTAAATTAAATAATAAAAACATAGGAGTAATATAAGGCCATAGAAGTGATCATTGTTGCCTAAAAGAGCAAATATGTGAGTGGAAGGGAGGTTACTATGGAAACCTATGTAAAATTTGGGCAAACAGAGCAATTACTGCCTAGAGGGTGGTAAGCAATAAAAAAGATGCTAAGTTTAAAAAGTGAAGCCAAGCTTTGTAAGCAGTTGTCTGTGCGAGAGTGTATGAGTGTAACGCCAAGCCATAGTAGGTGGCTGGCTCAGCCATTAATGGCTAAAGTAAAAGTTTTGTTTTATTTATGAATATCATGTGCTTGTGTATACGTATAATTGATTGGAAGTGTGAGGGAATTGGATTGTAAACCAGCATATAAATATATTCAACAAGTTTCCACTAAAAAAGCTGGAATTTATTATTTCAACTATATCTTAGCAGTAGCACATTCCCAGAGATCTACCTGTTAACATGACCTTGAGATATAAGAAAAGACACACTACAACGCTCACCACAGAAGCATCATATAAGAATAATAATAATGAGAGAGAGAGAGAGAGAGAGAGAGAGAGAGAAAAGAAAGGAAGGGGAGCAAAGGGAAGGGAAGGGAGGGAGGAAGGAAGAAAGAACCTGCCCCAAGTTAATATAGTATATGTTTTCAAACTTCTTTAAAACAGGTCTCACAATGAGCGCTTCCACCTGCCCATCCATCATCCCAGTATGCTGTACTCCACTTATTTAGCCTGGGCCCACCCCATCCAAATCCATAAATAAAACAAACCTCTTGGTAGGTACTACACCCACCAATAGCACATTTCCAGCAGAGAGCAGTTGAACTTGTAACAAGGGAGGTATATGTGCATGTGCATGTGTGTTTCCATCTGTGTGTAGCGCACATGTTGGCTGCAGGAAAACAATGTGCAGAAAATTGTAGAGTAGCCAGTGCTACATGCATCAACATTAAATCAGGGTCTCCAATTGTGAAACCTGTTTGTGATGTGTCAGATGTAAACAAAACACTCTCTTGTACAGTGCTAGTCATTCTTCCTAGGTGTGTATGATGTGATGATATGGTAATACTGTCCTGTTCACTAAAGTATGCAGTTAGCTTCTCATTGTGTACCAGTACTCATTAGCTGAGATAGTATGTACACACCTGTCATGTGAGTTACATTTGATTTTGATGTTTCATAAAGTCATATTTCAATTATGTTCATGCAGCGCTCCTGTTATACTGTATCTGCAACTCCATAGTCTAACCTCAAATGCTTATTTTGATACTGCCTTTCTACTCTATAATTTTCTGCATATTGTTTTTCCGCAGTCTGTTTATGTGAGATTATGTGAAGCTGTAATGGGTAGAGGAAGACATGCATGTGTATGTGACACATCATTTTATATCATTTACTTTGGAATGACTACTGTACTAAATTACAAAGTTGTAAAACCTGTATTCAGATGAAAAAATACACAGGTTAGGTACAAATGATGATATATGAACATACAAAATTGATTATCCACATGTTATTTATATAACAATCAACATGATTTTCAATTCAGATACAGTGGAATCTCATTAGCACGTTCCTCATTAACACGTTTTTCCATATATTACGTTGAATTGTAAAAGCCCTGGCACCAAATCACTAAATGTAATAAATAACGTTTGTTTAGTACGTTTACTTGGTCCCGCTTACTACATTCGAAGTTTGACGTCCTCATTTGCTGTTTTGGCCAAACCTTGGTCAGTCCAGTGGGAGTAGGTGCTTAACACATTCAAAGTTTGACGTCCTCATTCGCTACTTTGGTCAATCCTTGGTCACGGAGTGCAGACCGGCAGCCAATGACATGCATGTATGTTTGTGTAAGCAGGATAGATGCTTTAACTTGGCGTGGTAAACACCAACGATAGTGTCTACTGTTGAGTATTGACCAAACATACGTAGATTGTATTTTAACTGTTCATTTGCAATGGAGAAAAAGTAAGTGCGGCAAATAACTAACAGTGAAAAACTGAAATAGAAGTAGATTGCAATCCAAATATGAAATGTGTGGATATAGCACGGAAGTTAAACATTCCCTTGTCAACCTTAAACACAATTGTTAGCAAACATAAACTGATTGAAACTGTTTTTGAATAAGGGAAAATAGAATCGCACAAGGATCGGATCAAAGTTTGTTGCATGGAAATACCTACCATATTCAAATTGTATTGAATACACCAAAGATACTATTTTCTACTATACTCGTAACACGATGCACGCTTGTCATTTTGTTTTTGTTTTTTTTTTCTTTAGTGTAAATTGCTATCACATGTGTAATAGAACAGACAGCAAAGCCACTTTTATCACTTCCATAATTTGCAATTTATTTTCTCGAAAACATTCACTAACCTCAAAAATGCAAGTTGACCAACATAAAATCTTGAATCATTTATTCTTGGATTTTGTGTATCCAAATCCATCTGAATACGTATGAATTTAACATGGAAACAGGGATCGTATTCAGTATAGAATTGGACTCAAATCGATTTCAATTCCCTATAGAAACGCAGTAATTATTAGATTTTATTACATAATTATGTGCTTAAATTGCAAATTTTATATTTTTGTTAACATGTTTTCCCGTCTATGACATCTAAATCCTTGGGTCCCTGCAAAAACGTACTAACGGGATTCTACTGTACTTGGTTTATTGTGAATCAAAATCCCTCAGTGCTCATGTCTTTTGCAATACATTCTCGTTCATACCATTCCTAATTTATTGCACGCCAGGCCTACAAGCTGATAAATTCACAATATTAAACTGATGTTAGGATGGCTGCTGTTTGTTCTCATTCTCTTCTTCTTCTTCTTTCTCCGTTTAATCTCCTCATATGTGGACTTACAGGTGGGTGCCTGGGGTCAGAGGTCCGTCGAGGAACAGACACTCATGGCTCAGACAGAATATCCGGGATGAGTGATCAGCCCGATGCCTGGTATGGAAGGAAGGAAGTAGATGAAACGAAATAATGGTAAAATGGATGAAAGGAAAGGTGATGATGGAGCAGTTGGTGGAATGAATGGCGGGGGAAACCGGAGAACCCGGAGAAAACCCACCCAGACGCTGCTTTGTCCACCACAAATCCCACATGCGGGTCCCTGGGATTGAACCTGGGCCGCCTCGGTGAGAGGCAAGCGGTCTAACCACTCAGCCACAGCGCCGCCTTGTTCTCATACTCAATTGATCATACATGGCAAATGTGCACTACATAATGTATTGGCACCTGTCCCCTGGGTACAGATGGTGGGTAAAGAAATATACCATAGTAGCATGATGTTCTGCCCCACAAAGAGTGCGTATGCAGTACAAGGTAAGTCAGTCTCGTAACAACGGTCACTCTGATCCACCCCTTTACATATCAGTTATCATTACAATGTTTTAGCTTTATATGCTTTCTCAGGCTGACGTTATGAGTAAACGCCTGATTGCAGATAGAGCACACATATGGTTTCTGTCCCGTGTGTAGACGAACATGTTGTGTGAGGTTCCACTTGTCTGAAAAGCAACGTCCACAGTAGACACACACAAATGGTTTTTCTCCAGTATGTATTCTCGTGTGACGAATGAGGTCTTCCTTACGTTTGAAACCCTTGCCACAAACACCACATGGCAATGGACGATCTAAGGCATGTACCTTGTCATGCACCAGGAGTGCATCTCTACACCTAAATGCTTTACCACACTCGCTGCAGGTGAAGTTCTTCTCTCCCGAGTGTGTTACTAGATGTCGATTCAGGTAGAACTTTGTCTTGAAGGTCTTACCTGAAAATTACAAATATGCTTTCTAAGTAGCAAGCAAAAGTATCACTGACTTACTTTCTGCAAATGATTTAGGCAGCTACACACTTGACAGGTACAGAGTGGTACACATAATATACCATTTATTTAATTACTGCAATAAAATGGTAATAATAATAATAATAATAATAATAATAATAATAATAATAATAATAATAATAATAATAATAATAATAATAATAATATTGTTGTTGTTATTATATCCAGTTTATCATACATCTGATTTTGGACATGTTAAAATAATTACATGTTTACAAATCCTTTAAATCATATGGACATTTATTTATTAGATACACCCTCAATTTCCTTTAGAATTGCTGTTTAGAAACATCGGCTACAGATGTGATTTCCAGTGGTAATTTATTAAAAAGTGTGATTCCAGAAATATATACCATATTTACGCGAATCTGTTCCATAGAACGCCAGTATTTTAATTCAAATTTTTTGTTTATTAAGTCACAATTGATTGCTGGAGTTAACATGCCTCCGGAAACTCACGACAAACTAGCTGCTCATTTATCATTGGCCTATTATTGAGCACTTTTAGTTACGATATAGAGGGCAAGGGCAAACAGAGAAGAACGTCTTATGAGGCTTCTTTAAAGGGTAAAGTAATGCTTCATGCTGAAAAAAATGGTAATCGAAAGGCCGGAAGGAAGTTCAATGTATCAGAGAGCAATGTTTTGTAACGGTATTACAAATAATGTTGATGCTTGTGATGTTTATGTATGTGTGTTTACTTCACGCGTTGCCATCTTGTGACGTCATTCATTGGTTTGGTTTGTAGCTCCATCTGGCGTAGCAATTTGCATCAGTTTTGAAATAATTCATTTTAAATGTCCTCCGGCTAACTGTTTGGGTCGAACATGTATTTCTTTGCAGGTTGTGAAGCGGAAAGGAATCTTTTATCCAGAAATTATACTGATGAAGAAAATTTGTTTTATAATTTTTATTGCCGAACACGTTCACGAACACTTTTACATATTGATTTAGATACTCGCCAAACTGAAACTGTTTGTAATAACTTCTTACTTATCACTTTTAACTCACGTACTTCAACTTTGTGTATATTTAACTGTATAATACTTTAGATTCTCGTAATTCTGCTGCGCGTAACTTATGACGAACTGACTGACTGAAGACAACATATAACGTGCTAGAAATTTTGATGAACTAGGCGACCGACGTGTAAGGTATTGAGAATTTTGTTGAACTGGGGGCGATCTACCACGGACTCAACTTTATATACTCCCACTCCTAGACATGCCTAAAGATTATAAATGAATTGCTATTGGCTAATAAAACGCGCCAACATTAGCGTCTATTTTAATATCCAATGAAAACCACGAACACATATTGCTTTTAGGGAAACATTCTAGAAGGTTCTACCGAAAACGCGCGAAACATTACGTAACTTCCTTGTTCCCAGTAATGATAAACAGCTCACCCCCTCGCTGCATTATTGCGCTATTATTGACAGTTTCAGTAAAGCTGTATAAACTTATTTCCCAATAATAATTACAATTAATAAACATCGGAAATCAATGTCACATAAAAATACATATTCATATTACAATCATTATTTACATTTAAATAATTTGTGATACAAATTATCGTATCAGTTTGCTTGTGGCAAAAACAGAAATTGTCATTATTTGCTACTAAAACTAGTAGGAAGAAATTTACGGATCCTCGCAAAGGAAAACCTCCTGAAGTTGAAGAAAAGGTGTTGGAATTTGTGCGTGAAAGGAGGAAGAATGGGCACCCTGTGACTAGGGACACTATATGAAAGAAAGCTAAAGAGGAGGCTGAAGTTCTTGGTATTCCAAAAGAAGAATTTAAGGCTAGCCGTGGATGGGTGGATCGTTTCATGAAGCAGATGTGTTTATCTCTAAGACGCCGTACAACATTGTGCCAGAAGCTTCCTGCAGATTTTGAGGACAAACTACAAACGTTTCAGCGGTATGTCATTCAGAAGAAAAAAACTTTTTCCATGGGGCAAATAGGCAACACTGTTGAGATGCCAATTTGGTTTGATATGCCATGGAACTACATTATTAGTGAGAAGGAGACAAAGGAAGTTATCAACAACACAACACGGTGCGAAAAACAGTGCATAACACTAATTTTGTTATTTAACAATGTGTCACTTAACAATAGGGCACTTTCAATTCTATAATCTGAAGGTTTATATATACAATAAATCCATTGTTGTATCAAATAAATTATAAAATAGCTATTACCTATTTTCTATCATTGATGCGCTTTACATTCAATACAAACCTTTTTTTTTTCACAATTTTAAGTTTCAAATATGGGGTGTATATCCTTTAAAGATACACTTTTTTTTACACTATGCCTAAAGTAGTACAAATTACCTCTTATATTATGTTTATGGATTTGGGTGTTTTTAATTGGTTTCTACTTATCTATTACATACATTATTGTTCTATAGGCATAGAGAGGGTAGATAGTAAGCAATTTATTGTTAATAAAGGTTCCCCTACACAATTCCCTTGGTTTTAGGTTAAACATGATTCTGATACATTTCTTTCAGTATATAAGTAATTTATCTCTATGCATTTTCACAGCAGCATCCCAGATTTCAATCACATAGAGTATGTGTGGATAAAAACATCCATAGTATATTAGTTTCAATGTTGCCATCACTATGGTTGTCAAAATATCTGAGTAGATGCACTGTTTTACTGATTTTCCCACATATATGTTCAATATGCTCAGCCCACGTTAGCTTGTTATCAACAATAAGAGCTAAAAATGTACATGATTTTACATCCAGAATATTATTATCGACTTTTAGTGATATTTTACCATCATTTTTACTGAATTGCATCATTTTAGTTTTTTGCATGTTGCAGTGTAAATTTATCGATTTGAAATAATGCAGCACCAAGAGGTAGTATTGTTTAAGGTTGTATTTAATCCTTCTACTGTTTTATTCCAACATACAGCTGTAGTGTCATCTGCATAAGAAGTATTTGGCAGATTTTTAATGTCATTAACATAGATAATAAATAATAATGGCCCAACACAGTGCCTTGTGGTACGCCATATTTCACAGATCCCAAATGTTATTTTGTACGTTATTTCCGTAATTTGTTTTCTTCCAACCAGGTAACTACGAATTAGGTCCAGGGGTAATCCTCTTATGCGTAATTTTCCAGTTTACTAATTAATATATTATGGTTGATGCAATCAAAGGCGTTAGATAAATTAAAAAATAATGTACTGTCCTCAGTATTTTCTAGATAATATTGAAGAATCATTTACTTTTCTTTCTTTTTAGAAAGAAAAGAAAATGATTCTTACTGCATAAGGTATAGGCAATAGACACTGATGACACATGAAATGAAATGATAAATGGAAAAGGAAATTGGGAAAGGAAATGTTCCAGGTCTAAGTTTAAAGTACCTTCCTGCCATTTGCCAGTTAAGAGGATTGAGGAACACCTGGAAAAAACCTCACATCAGAGAGGATGGTCCTGGCAGGATTTGGACCATTCACAAGTCAGTGCCTTAATGACCTCGGTTTCCTGTGTCAGTACATACAGAATTGATGTTCAAATTGCAAGTTGATGCTTAAGGCTTGTAGAAAATTTTATATATGGCATTACTAGTGGCAGTTACCATAGCACACCAGTTTGTGGAATGGCAGAAAAAGGACGGTTGGCTGTTCAGCGCAAGGTGAAACTTGCATTCTGCTTTGTGGAAACAAAGAGTGTGGTGGAGACACAGAGACATACAAATGTTTCTTGCAAATTGAAACTGGTTCTTTGTTAGAGAAAAAAATGACTCCCCTGCTAGTGTCCTTACTCACATGGTGTTGACTCAACAACAAGGGCTCCTATGGAGTTGGGAATCTCTCATTGGTAAGTTCAAACAATTCTGCATTCGCATCTGCACTTGTTCCCTACAAGTTGACGGTAATGCATGAAAACTTATGGAGAGAGATAAGGGGTGAGGTACATATGCAGCGTGGGCTGCTGATGATGATCGAAAAATGAGTGAACTCTTATTAGCAGTCCTATACATAGAACCTTTGTGTATGTTTATCTGGGTTTTCAACCAAAGCCTATGGTCCCAATAAATTGTACCAGGTCCTTGACATTTGCCTTCTTATCTCTTCAGGTTCTAAGAGAATGGAGCCTAAGGATACATATTTATGCATGGTGGAACCTTTGCATTGCATTCACAGAGAATATCCTCCCTCCTTCCTTCCATATTTCCTGCATGAAAGGTCTTGTACGAGGGTGGTCTGAAAAGACCTCAACATGAAGAAGGCAGCACTCGTAAATAAAAGCTAGTGAATTTCATTGTTCATCTGTTGACAGTTACTCACCAAAGTTTCAGCCATTTTGGACGCTCAGTTGTTATGTAACAGTCATTTGAGTGAGGTGATGAGTGTTTTTATGAAAATGGACAAAATCGAGTATCGAGCTGTCATTAAATATTTGTTTTTGAAAGGCAATACGCCTATGCAAATCAAAGATGAGTTGGATTCTGTGTATGGGGACTCTGCACCATCATTTACCACAGTGAAATTTTGGGCAGATGAATTCAAATGTGGCCGTAAGAGCTTGGGAGACGTTGAACGTTCGGGATGTCTAAAAATTGCAACTACCGACGAAAACATCGCCAAAGTTCACCAAATGGTGTTAGACAACTGCCGAATTAAAGTGAGAGAGATAGCGGAGGCTATGAACATGTCAAAAGAACGTGTTTGTCACATATTAAATCAACATTTAGACATGAGAAAGCTGTCCGCGCGTTGGGTGCCGCATTTGCTCACGTTTGACCAAAAATGTGTTCAAATGAACATTTCCAACGCTCTGTTGGCGCAGTTTAGGCGCAATAAATCCAAGTTTTGGCGCTGATTAATTACTGTAGATGAAACTTGGATACACCATTATACGCCCGAAACAAAAATACAGTCCAAACAGTGGACTGCAAAGGGGGAACCGACACCAAAAAAAGCAAAAACTGTTTTCTTGGCTGGGAAAGTGATGGCGACTGTTTTTTGGGATAGTCATGGAGTTATTTTAATCGATTATCTTCAAAAAGGAAAAACCATTACAGGAGCATACTACGCATCATTACTTGACAAGCGAAGGCAGAACTTGCGATAAAACGGCCACATTTAAGAAAATCCTGTTTCACCAAGACAACGCACCGTCCCACACCTCAGCGGTTTCAATGGCGAAAATCCACGAATTACGGTTTGAACTGCTTGACCATCCACCTTACTCACCAGATCTAGCCCCAAGCGACTTCTTTTTGTTCCCTCATCTGAAAATTGCACTCGGAGGACAGAGATTTTCGTCAAATGAAGAGGCAATCACCTTTGTGAACAATTATTTTGCAGAGAAAAACGCTGAGTACTATTTGGATGGGTTACAGAGATGGGAGCATTGCTGGGAGAAGTATGTAGAGTTACAAGGAGACTATGTTGAAAAATAAAAAAAAAAAAAAAAAATTCTGGAAAAATGTCTTGTATCTTTATTAAGTCGGAAACTTTTCAGACCACCCTCCTATAAATCCCATTATGTGTAGATGTCTATTAGTTTAGATCTAGTTAAGTTCAAAAGAATCTTAATCTGCTCACTGTCTGTGAGCAGTAATTTGTTTATTCCAATATTCAAGATGAGCCCTGCTTGTTGCATTGTCTCATATTTGATACTTCTGAAAAACATGCCACAAAAGGGCTCAGGTCCTATGAAATTAAGACCTGAGCCTCTCTTTGTAAGCATGTCTGCCATCTTATTACCTCTAATACCTGCATGTCTGAGGACCAAAATAAGGATGATCGGACCACTGGCACAGAGTCTATCCAATATCCTTTGGCAATGCCTGACCAATTTGATTGTGATTTTAACCGCCTTAAGGGCAAACAAGGCTGCCTGGCTATCCAAGCATATACCTAGTCTGGCCATAAGTTCTGTCACTCAAATTTAAAACTCCAAGAAAACTTTCCACATGCACTGTAGTATTTGGCTGCCAATAAGCACAGTGGACCTTTATGTATGAGAAGCAACACAGTTGAAAGTCAGATACTGAAAAATAAACATGGAATGGGGCAGCAAAGAGAACCGTAGTGCAGCCATTGCTTTACACAAGTGCAGCAAGATACCAATGGAGATCTTTGCACTGTTAAAACCACTAAACATAAGGGAGAAATTTGTGTGGAGAACTATTAAACAATATAATGAACTTTGCTCTGCCACTGGCAGACCAAGAAGTGGTTGCATGCATACAACACGTACAACAGTAGCAGTCAAAGCAGTCACAGAGAGAATTCATAGAAATCTCCTCCACAAACAAAAAATCATGGTAAAAGAAATGCAAATTCCAGTACGAACCATGTCACAAATTATTACAGATGACCTTAGACTACGAGCCTATCGACGACACACTGGACAGCTACTGACACCAGCTTTGCGTGAAATAGGAGCCACTAAAGTGAAGAGGTTGCTGATGCAACATGCAAAAAATGGTCATAGGTAAATCCTGTTCACAGATGAAAAACTTTTCTCTGTATAAGAAAAATTCAACATACGAAATGATAGAATGTATGCCCACAGCTGTAAAGAAGCCAGTGAGAAGATTTCCAGAGTGGAAAGAGGGCACCACCTGGCTTCAGTAATGGTTTGGTGGGGAGTGTCATATGAGGGTGTCATCCCACTCCATATCAATACACTGTTTGCAGGCAGGCACTGGATATTCCAACAACATTCAGCACCAGCTCACAAAGCAAAGACTACGCAACGATGGTTGGAAACCAATTTGCCAGAGTTCATTGCTTCAGAAGATTGGCCCTCTTGCAGACCTGAATCCTCTGGACTATCGCTTGTGGGACATTTTAGAGGATAAAGCCTGTTGTAAGCCCTATCGCAATACTGCATCAATGAAAGCGGATTTGGTGAAGCCAGCAGCCTCAATACCACTGGAAATCATGTGTGCGTCGATAGACGAGTGGCCTGACTGTTTGCGGAAGTGTGTGAAGGTAAAGGGTGGACATTTTGGGTAATTTGAGCATTTTCTATTAAGTGTGGTTTATAATAAATATATTTTCTGTATCTAACTGCAATTCCTCTATCCTTGACAAGCTGTTTTAGCAGGGACAGAACCTATGGCCAGACTAGGTACTCACTACCACCTGTTTGCCTGGCATATTTATGATATGCAATGCACAAGCTAGAACTGCATATATCTCAGCCCGGAAACCAAAGGTATACCCTCTCAGGGGAATGGCAAGCTTAGTTCTAAGGCCCAGAAAGAAGAAGAGGCAACATGTGATTCACATATGAGGCCTAATTTTATCTAGAAGACATTATGAACTGACAAAAATGTTCAATTCTGGGTGAGAGAACACATTCACACATTCCATGAAAGAGAACTATGGGGCAAAAATTAATGTGCAGGCAGTAATATAAAACCACGGAATCATTGCTCCATTTTTCTTCAATGAAACCTAGAACAACATTCAATACAAAGCCATGTTGGAAAAGTATTGTCCTCCAACTCTTTGGCAAGAGTCTCCCTATGCAAACGCATGGTTCATGAAGGATGGAGCCACTTTCATAAAAAAGAAAGTGTTCAAAAAAGGCAAGTAAACGTAATGCAAATCAAAGCCCAAATCATGGAGCTGTGCCATGTGCTATCTGAATGTGACAAATACAAAGGTTTGTTTACAAGAGGCTGTAAGACAATACAGCAATATCATATTGAATATGTTATTCACTTTTCAAGACTACAGTGAGTAATTCTGTTCCACTACTGTAATACTTTAATACAAATAAATGTATGTCATATGCAAAATAAATGGTATGACATTTCCTGTATCTGATCTTAAAGGAGTTATCTACGTCATTCCTATTTTTTATTTTATATAATTCGTGATCTTTGGCTTTGAATGGATAGCCAGACCATTTCATCTTACCTAAACGATAATGGTTATTCAAATCGCTTATATTAGGCATATGCATAAAGTAAGTTTCCCTGGAGCCGTGAATAGAATCAAAACATAAATTAATTGAAAGATTTATTGGAACAGATACAGGAAGTGTTGAGCTATTTTTCAATATATTCACCACTGGAATTCAGACATTTGTCATACCATGGGACCAACTTTGGCATCCCTGTGTCTTAGGCTGCCGTCTAGGATTGGAACCACTGGTGACAGCCATCTCTGCCTCTCTGACAGTCTCAAAATGCTGACTGACGAAACAGGAATTTCCTGAGGTTCCGGAACAGATGGAAATCACTGGGAGCAAGGTCCAGGCTGTAGGGTGGATGATCAAATACCTCCCAGTCAAACATTTGCAGGAGCTCTGTCGTCTTTGAGCATTATTGTACAGCACAACAATGCCAGCACTAAGCCTCCCACACCACTTGTTCTGAGTGGCCCGTCGCAACTTCTGCATTGTTTCACAGTAACACTCAGCATTCATTGTCTCACCTCTGGCATGAATTCAATGCGGAGAACTCCTCGTCTGTCCCAGAACACTGAACACAGCACTTTTCATGCCGACACAGTCTGCTTGAACTTTGTCTTGCAGGGAGAGTCACTGTGATGCCAATGCACTGACTGCTGCTTGCTTTCTGAGGTACTGTGCGCAACCCAAGTTTCATCACCTGTGATGATCTGGTCCAGAAACTTGTCACCGTCATCATGGTACTACTGCAGAAAAGTCAAAGCTGTCCCCATGCACTTTGTTTTGTGTTCTGGAGTCAGTTGCTTCAGCACCCACCTGGTGCACAATTTCCAGAACAACAGGTGCTCTGTGACAATTTCAAGCAGCAGCACATCTGTGGAAACTGACTGCTGAGTTCCATGATTGTGAAGCAATGATTCTCTATAATGCATTCCCACACAAGCTCAACAAGGTTCCTGTAATGATGGATGGCTTCCTGCACTCCTCATCATTAACATTTTGGCGACCTGCTGCAAAGTCTCTGCACCAGCGATGCACCATCTGCTTTCATGACATTAGACCCATAGACCTGGCACAGCTGACGATAAATTTCAATCTGTGCATTTGAAAACTTTATCACCAACCATACTTCACATGCAGTGGGAGTTGGAATACGAGCCTCCATTTTCAACCACTGCGACAAAGCTACTGTGAGACCTCGGGAAGCTCCGCTAGCTCATGCACCATGCCATGTCATTGCTAGGGCCTGGATTTTTAGGTTTTAACCTATATTTTTCCTTACTACTTAATTAACACATTTCAAGGCATATACTCGTTTCACACTTCCTGGAGCAGAATATGCAAATTTCATTACACCTAAAAAAACCTAAATGAGGGTTTGACACCTAAAATAACCCAAATAGTTGTTTTTCCTATTTCGAAATGAAAAATGTTATTTTCAGATTCAAATTCATTGTAAAATTATTTCCACCACTTATCGCCAGTAGATAGTTCAAGTTACTACAGTTAAGTGCAGCACATGTGACGTGGCGACACCTAGATGCAGCTGATAGAAGGTCAGGAGGAGCATACTTGGCTGTCTGCTTCCATTTACCATGCCAAGCACTTAAAAGATGTTATAAATGTCGTCAATGAATTGGATAAAACAGAAGCTTCCTGCATTGCCAAGGCTAAGAAATCACGCAAGTGCCCCACTCTTGCTGCTTCCCTTGCATACCTTAACACACATTTTTGTTTTATACCAGAAGCTACTCTCTGGTTGGAAAGTACAACTTTGCCACTGAAAGATGCTCTAGATATCATTGGTAATGCTTCCAGTAAAGAAATACCTGGACCAGTGGGAGTTGCATGTTCTTCAAAGTTGCAGAAGATTCTTCAACGAAATCCTGTTTTTGAAGATATGAAAATCATCAATTCAGAATTGCAGGGAGAAAAGTATACAGGAGAACTACCCCTAGAACCTGCTGCATTGCATCTATGTTCTACGCTCTAATGACATCATGTTCCGTTGAAAAAAACCTTTTCATCATACAAGAATGTGTTACATGATAATAGGAAATCGTTTACGCCAGAAAATTTGCAATGCCCAAAAAATAAATCTTATAACTAAGTACCAGAAAAGCAAAATTCTTGATGCCTGTATTGATCCACAAAGCAAAACCCCCAAAAAATCTATTTTAATCAAGAAAAACCTATTTTAAACACATAAGAAACCCAAAATGAAGGTTTATTCCACCTAAAACTCATTACTCTATCATGTACACATGGTCGCTTCGCACAACATATGATTTGCTAGCTGTGGGACGAGTGGGAAACTTACTTTATGGATAAACCTTGTATTTAAGTGCCTACTAAAGGGAAGTAAAAATTGATTTAGGATTTAGAGGAAGAGGAGTATATACAGCAAACTAATCTGTGCAACAGACATTAGTCAATAGGTTAAGTTTGATACCCTCCAAAGATGCAACACAAATATTTCCAGGAAAATCCCCCCACTCCAAACTACACTTTACGAGGTCTGTTCAAAACCTATCGCAAATTTTGAGTTTTTTCAAAAAGTATTTATTTATTCATGAATATCTATTTTGTCCCCTTCAAAGTAATCCCCAGCAGATATTATACAATTATGCCAATGTTTTTTCCAATCCTCGAAGCACTTTAAAAGATCTTTTTTTGTGATCTTGTTCAGCTCCTCCTTCGATGCCGTCTTTATCTCCTCAATCGTGGCGTAGCATTGTCCTCTCATGGGCCTCTTCAGTTTTGGGAACAAAAAAAAGTCACAGGGGGTCAGGTCTGGGAAGTACAAGTGGCTGCGGCATCATAAGTGTGTTGTTTTTGGCCAAAAATTCGCGCACAAGCAACGATATGTGAGCAGCAGCATTATCATGGTGCAAAAGCCAATTTTTGTTCTTCCACAAATCCGGGCATTTCTGGCAGATTGCTTCGCACAAATTGCGCATAACTTACAGGTAATATTCCTTATTGACTGTTCTACCCTGTGGCAGGAACTCATGATGCACCACGGCCCTGCAATCGAAGAAAACTGTAAGCAAAATCTTCACATTCCACCAAACTTGGCACGCTTTTTTCGGTCCTTGGCTCGTGTGGCAGCATCCATTGGGATGATTAAGCTTTAGTTTCCATGTCATAACCTTAAACCTATGATTCATCACCAGTTATGACCCTCTGGAGCAAATTTGGGTCATCGTGGACAGAGTTAAACAGCTCCTTAGCAACGTTAATGCGATGGTGATTTTGGTCGAAATTGAGCAACTTTAGTACGAATTTTGCGGTGACCCGTCTCATGCCCAAATCATTGATAAAAATCGAATAGCACGAGCCAATCAATATGTTTAGGTCCTCAGCAACTTCTCTAACAGTGATTTGGTGATTGGACGATACTATTTTCTTCCCTTCTTCAATGTTTTAGTCTGTTGTTGACGAGCTCGGGTGTCTGGGACGTTCTTCGTCGTTCACATCTTCTCGACCTCTGAGAACATTTTGTACCACCGATAAACGCAACGTTTGGTCCAAGGTACCTTCACCATATGCCACAGTCAACATTCGGAACGCATCCGCGTACTTAATTTTGTTTTTCACACAAAATTTGATACAGATTCTTTGTTCCATTTTTTGGAATAGGCAAAAATCGAAGACGAACAAAAACACGTCCAAGCAAAATAGCTGTCGACAATTAACTGAACATTCAAAATGGCCGAGCTTGTTGACATAAGTGAGGAACACGAGTACCAACATAATGCCACAAAACAATCGAAATTCAAAATTTGCAATACTTTTTGAACAGACCTCGTATATGGAAAAGTTTACATTATGTTTTATTTTCTCAAAAATAGCTGTAATGATTATGGTTAAAATATTATATATTTAAGGTATTTATATAACTAAAACTCTGCTGTGTTACATTCACATGCCATTCTCTACCTTGTATCATTTATTAATAAGTATAAAAACTTATATTACAAAAGCTTATTTTTCTGTCTGATTCATTTTAATCAAGATAAACCATTGCAGATATAGGTATATTATGCTTTTCGCTATAAATGCTAACAGAATATAGATAATCAAACGATTCAGAACTGGACATTATATGCTGGCCTTATATACCCTTTCCATGCAGTTGCCAGAAACAACTGAATGTTTTCAGGACTTAAAAAGAATGACAAAGCACTGAACAATTCAAATCATTAATGATGGGTATCTTGGGAGTGGATTATGGCACAAAAAGGTATTGAATAAATTGTGTGTTTTAAAGAGAGCTACATTTTTTTGTGTAGTATGATTTCATCTATTGCTTAACGTTTACCAGTTATACAAGATTATACAAAATTCCTTCTAAATGAAGAGGACCTCACAGGATATTCCCAGAAAATTCAAGATATACATTTTATTTGTCATGTAAATATCTTTAATATGTAGTATTTTAATAAAAATTGTTAAGAGCTATTTTTGAGAATATCTAAAATTTCAAAAAATTTTCTATGTAAAGGATAGTTGGTGGTCAGGAGATTTCATTGAAAATCTTTCTCTCACATCCTTGGAGTACAGTGAACTTAAATACCAAGTTTGATGTTTAACCGTCTTTTTGTTTACATAGGTGCATACACATAATTTTTTAAAAATGCTTATTTTTGGACTTAGGGAATCAAAGCATGTACTTCCAATGAAATTTCCATATCAAATTTTTGAGTAGGATAGGCAAGTAGTAGAGAAAGTGAAAACAGGAAAACAATCCTTCTGAGAACAATAGATTAAGGTCTACTGTGTTAAGAGTATACTCAAAATTTAAAATTCATTTATTCAAAAATAAAATTTTATGCAGTAAGCACCCTTACCAATAGGTTAGAATGCTGAGTGAGTATGCCTAGCATGCTTACCACAGACATTGCAGAGGAAAGGAGATTCTTCTGAGTGCAAGCGAAAATGTCTCTTCAAGTCACTCTTCTCACGGAATGACTTGCCACATACTGAACATAAACAAGGTCTCTCTAAGGAATGTGTCTTCAAGTGCAGTTTAAGTTTTCTTGCACTGAAGAAAGCTTTATCACACTCCTGTAAAGAAAAACAATTACATATTCAATGTACACTCTAGTCAGTGGTGTTGTATGCCATCACTTTTAAACTACTTTTACTTTAAGGGGAGAGTAATTGGAAAAAAATTAAGTTTGTTTTTTGGAATTTTCTCTTTAATTTGATGTATATTTTATCACTGAGGGCATAATACTTATATTTAAAATATACTGGTAAATATGATACTGGATCCACCATTTTGTACATTACCATTTCAGAGAAAAAAAATCTGATGTGTTACACTCACATGACTTTTTCTACTCTTGTACAAACTATTTTTCCAAACACTTATTCTACATCTACTTCATGTTAATCGAGATAAACATTTGCAGACCTTATCTTATTGCTAATTTTCTTGTAGATTGTAAGGGGAATATATATTTACAAGGGCAATATAGAAATACAGTAGTCTTTAAGCACATACATATCTCTTAATAGCTGGTTGCTAGGTGCAGCACCATTCCCTTTGCCACAGATTAATACTCTTTGCATATCCAAGACAAAAAAATGAATAATGAATTCCCATTTGAGAAAATTATTGAAAACTTTAAGGGAATAACAAGCAATATCTCGAAAATGCTTCACTCAACAAAAAAAATGCATATGATATAAATTGTGTATTTTAACGCGACCTACATTTTTTGTGTAGTAAAATTTTGTCTATCTCTTATGGTTTACCAGTTATGCAAAAGTCGTTCACAATGAAGAATACTTTTGGAGACATTCCCAGAAAATTCAAGATATACATTTTATTTGTCATGAAAATATCTTAAACATGATATTTTAATCAAAATCGTTAGAGCCATTTTTGAGAAAATTAAAATTTTCAAGAAATGTTCCATGTAAAGGGTAATCTGGGGTGGGGGGATTTTTGAAAACCTTCGTGTCGCATCTCTGGAAGATACTAAACCTAAATACCAAGTTTGGTGTTTATCCGACTGTTCGTTTCTGAGTTATGCTGTTCACAGACAGACACACAGACACACACACACGGACATGTTTCCAAAAATGCTTTTTTTGGATTCAGGGGGTCTCAAAACATGTATTTTCAGTGAAATCTCGGTATCGAATTTTTGGGTGGAATACAATACTTCCCCTACTTACTATACGTAGTAGAGAAAGTAAAAATCATAACTTTGGAGTAGTGTAGTAAACTTATGCCCATCTTTTAGGAACTTTATGCTCTACAAATTGGTACTACTGTTAAATATGGAGCTTTTATCTCCTCAGATCATATGTTCTAATAGTGGAACAATATTAGTAGATGCCCAGAATGCAATAAACCATTTCATCTAAATGTTAAGAAATACCTATAAATGCAGTCTTCCAGAGGTTTCTCTCTTACTTTGCAAGCAAACTTTTTGTCTCCTGAGTGAGTCACTTCATGATCTTGAAGGTTTGACTTGCTAGCAAATACCCTTTGGCACACACTGCAAGTGTAGACCCTGCTTGGAGCTGCTGCTGCCAGACTAAGTTCATGTTTAGTGTCCTCTTCTTTAGTCTTGATGTTTATTCCTTCTAGCACTGTTTGAAAATGTGTGTCCACATCACAGCCTTCTGTTTTAAGGTTACAGTCTTCCTCTTTAACATCCTCTTCTAGAATTACATCAGAAGGCAAATTTATCAAGCCCTGAAAATAAATAACACTTCCTACAAACAAGATTTACGAACCCAAAGAAAACTTGTGATAGATATTAGAAAAATCGTTTATGTAAAACGTATATAAATATCCCTACCGTTTAAAAAATGTATATGTATCCCTTTTGTATTGTTTCGTTCATTTAAAAAGTAATGCTTCTATCTTCTAATGCTACATTAGTCATGACAAACGCTTTGTTAGTGTTTAAATTAAGCAATTAGTATTAATTACATGCAACATGCACAAGCTTCACTTGCATGTTTATACTATAAGTCAAGGTAAAGAGCTTCTGCAAAGGAAAATAAAAAAATATATGTGTTACACTCACATTATTTTCTCTACCCATTCTTCAATAAACTATTCTTATATAGCTTATTTCTACCTACTTTATACTGAGATAAACATTTGCAGAAATGGTTTTATTACATATTTCCTTGTGGGTACAAGGGGGTTAGGGAAATACAGTAGCCTTAAAGGCTGGTTCACAACAGCCCGAGTATGATAACCAAAATGGAAACAAGAACAGGAAGCAATGCAGCATACAAGAATTTGGTTCACAACAGCCTGGAACAAGAATGGGAATGCATATCAATGATCATACAGATCAAAAGTGGAAAGTTGATTTTGCACATTCGAATTTCACTTACTTTTAACTGAGCCATGAAATTTTTTCACCTGCTTCCAATTCAGCTAATATAATGTGAGCTACCAACATCAAAATTTGATACTGTAAACATTATCTATTATCTAAATGCATATCCATTACAGTTTTTATTCCTTTAGTTATACCAAGCTTTCATTCCTTTATTTAATGGCATATTTTAAAGTTGTTTATTGTTCTTTGTTAATTTCTACTAGTTTTTTGCTGTTCTTTATAGCTTTTGCCATTGTTTTTAGGTAATAGTCAGTTTTGAATTGCATATAAACAAACTACAAATGACCCTTTCAGTAGAAGAACCAACGCTCAATGTATCTACAAGTGTTAGGATGTGAGGTTAGGAAGCACTATGTTAAACTTCTAGTTTCACGTTTCCAGCTTGTGACTATAGAGAGTACTAGCAGATGTATCATATCATGCTGCCTAGAATAATCTCTATAGTGAGGAGTCTAATATGCACAATATGGATCTAATATGCCGTGCCCAGGAACAAGAAGAAGAAAGTTAAAAAAGTAGAATCAGAGGACTGAAAAATTCAATGCCATAGCCGGGATTTGAACCATATCTCCCAGTTTCTGTTAGGCTGCTCTAACCACTGAGCTACCATGGCAACATGCTGGTAGGCCATAAAATTCTCCAGCTGACTCGCATTTTTCCTGGTAAACTACAAGGAGATCTCAATGCAATTTGAGATCCCCTTGTGGTTTACCAGGAAAAATGCAAGTGGAGAATTTAATGTCCTACCAGCATGTTGCCATGGTAGCTCAGTGGTTAGAGCAACTGGATGGAAACTAGGAGATCCGTGGTTCAAATCCCAGCTATGGCATTGAATTTTTCAGTCCTCTGATTGTACCTTTCCAACCTTTGTCCTACACATGTCAGTGTAGAAGAACAATTAATTTGAGAAAGTTAAAACTTAGCGAAGTCTTCTCAGGGCCCGGGAAAGCTTGCCATCAATTGTGAATGCTCCCATTAGAAACATGTATTTTAACTTTGTTGTTCTCATTCAGGTTACCATTCTTGGTTGTTGTGAACCAGCCAAATCTGCTCCATGCTCTCTGTATGAACACGAGAAAATACTGAATAGCAATTTTCCACTTGACATTTGAAAGTCCAAACCAGTGACAAAAAATAACTAAGAAATGGTTAATGCCGCAAAAACTTTTGAGATAAATTTGTATACTTTAATGAGATCTACATTTTTTTGTTAGTAAAATTTGCCTATTGTTTATGGTTTACGAGTTATAGAAAAGTCATTCAGAATGAAAATGACTTCAAGACTATTCCCAGAAAATTCAGAATATACATTTTATTTGTCATGAAAATATCTTAAACATATGGTATTTAAATCAAAACCATTACAGCCACTTTTGAGAAAATCAAAAATAACAAAACACATTCCATGTAAAGGGTAGTTTGAGGAGAGGAGGCTTTCTTGAAAATCTTTGTGTCGCATCTTTGAAAGATATTGAACTTAAATACCAACCTTGGTATTTATCGGACTGTTTATTTTTTAACTATGCTGTTCACAGACACATGCATGGACCTTTTTCTAAAAATACTTTTTTTTGGATTCAGGGGCCTCCAAACATGTATTTCTAGTGAAATCTTGGTATCAAATGTTCAGGTGGAATACAATACTTCTACTTACTGTAAGTACGTAGTAGAGAAAGTAAAAAGAATCTTATGTGTTACATTCACATGAGTTTCTCTACCTACTTATCTACAAACTATTCTTATAAAAGTTTATTTTTCTATTTGCCTCCTGCTAAACAAGATAGACTCATTACATATTTAATTGTAGGTTCGAGTGGGATAAGGAGGATAAAGTGATAGTCAAATCTTAAAAAGCTGTTTGCCGGCTTTGAAATTTCACACTTTGCCCGACAGGAGAAACAAATGAATGACAACTTTCCACTTGGAAAAGGTATAAAGTATTTGAAAATTCAAACTAATATCAACAAATACCTCTGAAATGATAAAAAATATTTGACATAAATTGTATGTTTTCAGAGACCTATATATTTTCTCTATCTCTTACAGTTTACAAATTAAGCAAATATCATTCAGAATGAACAGAACACACAGGCTATTCATAGATAATTCAAGATATATGGGGTAGTTAAATTATATTCGAACCCACTCGCAGTCTACTGCGTGAGACAGCCGGCAGTCGCTGGGGAAATTACGTTGGCAGAGGCGGACTAAAATCCTTTTCTTATAATAGATGCTGGAAATGTTGACCTTCTGCTCTCAAACAGGCAGCATATCTCATGTAAATATTCTCGCTCACTCTCCGAAGCTCAACAGCAGGAATTCTTGTGATTTCTTGCACAATGTTTTCTCTAAGTTCCTGTAGTGTGCCAAGGATTGGAACAATACACTTTGTCTTTTAAAGAACCCCATAATTAAAAATCATAATTCGTTAGGTCAGGAGAATGAGGGGGCCACAAATCAACACTAATTATTCTGTCATCAAACACCTCTCTTATTGCATGTAATGATTCGGCAGCCGTATGTTTTGTTGCAGAATCTTGCTGGAACCAACCATGCGATTTCTCTTCTTCTGTCAAGCGACTGTAAAATGGCCTCAGAATTAACCTCTGATATCGCTCTGCATTTATTATTTCATCAAAGAATATGGGCCCTATTATTCTTCTAGCACTTATCGCACACCACAGTCCAATTTTCTGATCATAATGAGGCATTTCATCACAAGAATTCCTGCTGCTGAGCTTTGGAGAGTGAGCGAGAATATTTACATGAGATCTGCTGCCTGTTTGAGAGCAGAAGGTCAACATTTCCAGCATCTATTATAAGGTAAGGATTTTAGTCCGCCTCTCCATAATTTCCCCAGCGACTGCCGGCTGTCTCGCACAGTAGAGAGAGGCCGCAAGTGGGTTTGAATATAATTTAACTACCCTATACATTTTGTCATGTAAATTCTTAACGTTTTTGTGTTGCAACCTTGAACAAAGTGAACTTAAATACCAAGCACCACACTTACTAGACATTAAATAGTTTCCCCATAATAAGGTTGCATGACTTTATGAATATCCTGCATTTTCTACCACTACTCTCTATTCACTGATAATAAATAACAAAAGAAGCCCAAAAAAAAAAAAAAAAAAAATGTGCTATAAATTCCGACTGTATGTCAAGATTTTCCTCAGCAGGTGGCAAGACGTTATGCATTAATTTGGGGATGGCAAAATCAACTTCCATTGCATAACGGCATGAGAATCTGCATTTTAGGACAGAAAACTGTATTTCTAAAAGCCAACAATTTCATTAAATCAAAAATTCAAGACATATGTCCCGAAAATTACAGATAAGCAATATAAACAATCCTACAAATCACATGTAGTTTATTTTGATTTACCTTTTCAACACGAGCTCTGGTTTTATCTTTTCCACCTGGAGAATACTTCTGTTTTGAAGAGCTTGTGACCCTTCTCTTAAGCACACTGTTTAAACACTTGGGGACATTCTTACAGCCATTTTTTCTTGTAGGCAGTTTGCCTTCAACAGCTGACTCTCTGCTACCAATTTCTGTCTGCAACAATAACACAAAATCATGTCTTGCATTCACATGAATTTCTCTACTTTATTTTAATTGAGATAAATATTTTCCAAATAGTTTTACTACATACTTTATTATAAGTACACAAAAACCATGGGATCTGGGCTGACTACTCAGCCCTCACCCTTGGACCCCAGGAGTCAAGCTCGTGGGGCTTTTCCTTTAGGGCAGCACCTATTTTATACTCCCCACCCTGCATGGTCGAGACTGGGTCAGGACACCTACCTCCCCTCATCTCCTGCCACACAGGGACGGAAGTGGATATGCCACTTGCGCGCGTCAGCCCAATAGGAAAAACCCTATTAGGGAAGACTGTTCAAGAACCTCAGTGGGGTCGACAGTATACCTAGTTACAGTCTACCAGCTCTTACTCATGGTTGGTGCCGGAGAACATCTGGGCATCTCACAACTCCACCTGGGTGGAAAACCAGCCTGGCATACCCAATCTTCCATGGGTTTTGGGAACCACTGCCCCACCAAGTCCAACCTAATCCAAACAACTCCCTTACGGGCTCGAATGTTCGGCCTGGCATACTTCTAGTAACATCAGGAGTACCATGAGTGCTAGGGGTCTGCAGTGCTCACACCAAGGCAGCTGAAGGGGTCGTGACACCTCCCCATATGGGGATTATAAGTACAAATAAATAAATAAAATCTGAATATATTATCCCAGCACCTTGGTTACTACACCAGGAGATAAATTCAAACTTTATATTTATTCTCACAAAACATTTACATTTTAGATTACATCAATTTTTTTCATATAAAATAACTACGAACTATACAATGTCTACAAAATATTAATATTATAATAATAAGTAAAAATAAAAGAAAGAAAAAAAATAGAAATTGCTAGATAGGAGTAAAGGCGTAAAAGAAGAAAAAAATATTAATTACAATTCTAAATTCTATATTTATCTACACTTGCTGGAAACCAGCAAACTTAGCAACTGGTAACCAGCTACTATCTGCTCCTATGTAACTATATTCACTGGAAACCAGCAAAACTGTACTGGTAGCCAGCACAAAACCTACTAAACTACTAATCATTTTAATAAGTTTATTTATATTTAATTTAAAATTTTTTATAAAGTTAAAGTTATCTATTTATAAAATTTCATTGTTCTCATAGTAATTATTTAATTTATAGTAGTTTCAGTTTTTCATTTAATAAATTTATATCTTTATTTACATATTTGTGTTTATTTGTTTATTTATTTATCTTATAATATTTTATTTAATCTCCATATTAATTTTCTATTTTCTCCCTTTTAATATTTTATATGTCAATTTTTAAATTTTATCACTATATATTAAACCTTTACCTCTTTTAACCAAACACTAAATCCTCTTTCTTCTATCACTACATATCTACTCACTTTACCCTACAACATTTCACTTCCCTCACATCCTACATTTTATTCTAACACCAACAACATAACAACAAAGTTGAAATACATGTATTCTAACGTGAGCATTCACAACCGACGGGAAGCTTTCCCAGGTCCCAGGAACACAAAGAAGACTTGCCCAAGTTTTAACTTTCTCGTTCTCAATCCTGGGCACGGCATATTACATCTATATTGTGCATATTAAACTCTCCACTATATAGGTTATTTTACGTGGCTGGGACTGAAACATCCGCTAGTGCTCTTTATAGTCGCAAGCAGAAAACATTAGAATAGTGCTTCCAAATCTCAGATCCTGACACCTGCAGATCCAATAAGCATTGATTTTTCTAGTGAAAGGGTCATCTGTAGTTTGTTTATATGCAACTCAAAACTGGCTATTGCCTGAAAAAGAATGGCAAAAGCTACAAAGAACAGCAAAAACCAGTAGAAATTAACAAAGAACAAGTAACAACTTTAACATATGCCATTAAATAAAGAATGAAAGCTTGGTACAACTAGAGGAATCAGAAATATAACGGATATGCACTTAGATAATGTTTATTCTATCAAATGACATTGGCTAACCTGCATTATGTCAGCTGAATTGGAAAAAATTGAAATTGAGTTTTATTTATGGATGCTCTTTAACTACTATGGTTTTTAGCGTCCCATTCTATATTGGGCGTGAAACACCTCTTTATCAGGCTTGAGGTTCTTTTATGTGCCATAAATCTATGACACGGGACCACCGGCTTTACTTCCCTTCCAAAGGAAGCCGTGCTAAGGATTTTTACGCCCGAAAAAATCCATCACCCCCCACCGGGTTTGAACCCGCGACCTTGGGAACTAGAGGCTAGCACGGTACCACTAGTCCACGTAGGACGACAGCTGAATTGGAAACAGTTTAAAAAATGTCATTTGTCAGTTAAAAACAAATTAAATCCCAATGCACAAAATCGACTTTCCACTTTCTGAACGATATGAACATTAAAATGCATTCCCATTCTTCTTACTGTGCTGTTATAAACTAAAGTCTTATATGTTGCATTGCTTCCCATTCTCATTTCCGTTTTGGTTACCGTTCTCAGGCTGTTGTGAAGAAGGCTTAACTTTTATCCTTACTTCATTAGCCACAAAAATAAAGAAAACAAAACACTTGATTGTCATTGTGCTATCCAAGCCATCTGAGCTTCCTTTGCCAACATTAATTTTAATTTTATTACTTTCTCTACTACGTATAGTAAGTAGGGGAAGTATTGCATTCCACCCAAAAATTTGATACCGAGATTTCACCGGAAATACATGTTTTGAGACTCCCTGAATCCAAAAAAAGCATTTTTGGAAACATGTCCGTGTGTGTGTCTGTGTGTGTGTGTGTGTGTGTGTGTGTGTGTGTGTGTGTGTGTGTGTGTGTGTGTGTGTGTGTGTGTGTCTGTGAACAGCATAACTCAGAAACGAACAGTCGGATAAACACCAAACTCGGTATTTAGGTTCAGCATCTTCCAGAGATGCGACACGAAGGTTTTCAAGAAAATCCCCCCACCCCAGACTACCCTTTACATGGAACATTTTTCGAAAATTTTAATTTTCTCAAAAATGGCTCTAACGATTTTGATTAAAATATCATATCTTTAAGATATTGTCATGCGAAATGAAATGTATATCTCGAATTTTCTGGGAATGTCTCCAAAAGTATTCTTCATTGTGAACGACTTTTGCATAACTGGTAAACCATAAGAGATAAGACAAAATTTTACTACACAAAAAATGTAGATCGCGTTAAAATACACAATTTATGTCATATACATTTCTTTTGTTGAGTGAACTGTTTTCGAGATATTGCTTGTTATTCCCTTAAATTTTCCAATACTTATACTTTTTCTCAAATTCGTTATTCATTTTTTTATGTCCTGGATATGCAAAGAGAATGGAATGTGCCACATAGCAACCAGCGTTAAAATATTTGACTATCGCTTAAAACCTACCATATTCCCCTTGCATCTACATGAAAATTACCAATAAGATTGACATCTCGATATCTCGATTAACATGAGGCATATGGAGAATAAGCGTTTGTAAAAATAGTTTGTACAAGAGTAGAGAAAGTCATGTGAGTGTAACACATCAGATTTTTTTTGTAATATTACTCAATATGAATGGTAATATATTGCTATCTGCATATCTGGGCTTTGGGTGCATAGTCTTCTTGTATGCTTTTCCACCAAAAGAGTATGAATTAATAAAACCATTACTTCAGCAAGTTGTTTGTTTTGAAGAAATCTATCTAGTGGTACCCTATTGTATCCCCACTCCCATTTCAATTTTAAAGTGATACACCACTAATCCCACTTCCAGTTATGGCTGACTGATGAAATCGAGTTCAAGTGAAAGTTCACATGTACTTAAGCTACATATTTTTTTCTTGAAAATTTTAATACCGTATTTCCCTAAATAAATGACTGTTACTGGTGGCCTGGTTCATGCTGCATAAAAGGCAGAAGATGTAACAGTTCTGTCCATTATCTTAAGCAGTTTAACATTTAAAATGGCACCAAATAATGCTGTACCTATATATGGGACTGAGAATATCAAAGCTGTCCAAAATCATTAAGATTTTGTAAGTGCATACCCCATTATATTTGCTTGCTGAAATTGAGAGCCTCTTGCTAATGCAGTCTCGTAAATGAGCATCTGATTTTTGACACTGTTTCTTGAAGATGTACCAGCTATTTACATGAGATGTACACTTTTGGCAGATCAATTCTGGCAGTCCATCTCCTGCTGTCACCTGCAACAAAAAGTGTATTACTTATACATGGTCAAAAATGCCTTAAATTCCATGTCTTTATATGTGAAATAAATATATTGACCATATGGAAAGCTAGAAACACCTGAAAAATTCAATGATTTGAACCATAGCTCTTCCGATTTCCTTTCAGATGCTCTAACCAATTGAGCTATCATTGCAACATGCCGGCATGACAAATTTCCCAACTGACTCACATTTTTCTCTGCAAACCACAAGGAGATCTCAAATGTCCCAGCTATGGCATTGAATTTTTCAGTCTAATTCTACCTTTCCAACCTTCTCCTACACACGCCTTGTGTGAAAGAACAATTAATTTCCACTGATTGATGTAATAGCTGGTTAAACTATGAAGCCCAGACTTAAAGTACTTACGACAGTGTAAGTCGCCATTGGGGTATGTCATCTCAAAATGATTTGAGATCTTGTGGTTTATTGGGAAAAATGTGAGCCAGCTGGGAAGGTTAATGTTGTGCCAGTATGTGCTATGGTAGCTCAGTTGGTAGAGCAACCGGATGGAAACTGGAAGATCCATGGTTCAAATCCCGGCCGGCTATGGCATTGAATTTTTCAATCTGATTCTAACTTTCCAACCTTGTCCTACATACAGCTTGTGTGAAAGAACAATTAATTAACACTGACCATATGTTCGGAATTCCCCAAATACATTGTCCTGGCAAACTAACAGAACTGCAAAGGGTATTATTATCACTTTCTCTACTACAACTGTTCACAGACACAAACACACAAACCTCTTTCTAAAAGTGCCTGTTTTGGATTCATTTCGTGGTTTTCAAAACATGTACAGTCAGGTGTAAAAAACGTGCTGACATGAACCGTGGTTTAATTTGGCAGTCAATAATTAACATGCTTCTGCTGCATCTTCCATCCCCCATTCGGTTACAGCGGTTAATGGTTGAATGCCGAACCAATAAGAACCAGACTCATTCAGGGGCTGGTATGGACAGTCTTTGGGAGGTATATTGTTTCCACCATTCAGGTGACATATATCAATTCTCCACCCCTTTCATTGCCCAGCTAGGCCTGACCTTTCTTCGTAGGAGCACTAGTGTATCGGACTTCAGCTAAAACCAATTAGAGGTTGGGTTACCTAAGGCAGGCACGGAACACAAATGATGAGATTCTGCCAACATTTAAGAATGGAAAGTACTAAAAGAAACCAAAAGCATCAGCATGTTTTTTGCACTTGACTGTACTTTTAGTGAAATCTTTATATTTAATGTTTGGGTGGAACAGAATACCTTCTTTAATTATTAGGTACATGGTAGAGAAAGTAAAAATGTAGAGCTCGTTAAAAAAACAGTTTGCATGTCCCCCCTCTCCCCCAAAAAATATTCCATGTTTTATGTTTGCTTCTACCCAATTGTAGATGTATTATGTGACTGAATATTTGAAAGTTTGCAATTCTTCTTTTTTCTTTTCCTTCACAAGGGATCCTTGCCGCATCCTTTCAATTTCTTCCTCTGTGCTTCTCTTTAAACATTTGAATGTCCTTTCCACATGTTATAAGTAACTAAACACTTATTGCTTAACTCAATAATTTCCATAGATGTGCATCCTAAATAATGCAACATGGATGGAAGTATCACTTTTAAATGAATACAATTCTACAGTGTTTTTTCTTCATAATGCACAGTTCGTACTCCTACCAAAACAGTTATAACATCCTTGCAACCATCTCATGTTCTCACAGTTACACATACAATGATAATAAGCACATATCATAAGAGATGTTGGAAATGTCCTTCTCTGTCACACCTTTTGGCATCTTCTCAGGAAATTTTCATTCACACTTGAGAGCTCAATATCCGAAACTGAGTGAATTTCTCACCTGATATTTTCTTTTAGTTCTTGTAATGTATGGGGTTTGTTGCGTACACACCTTATTTTTCATGTAATCATCGGTTAGTAAATTTCTGCAATTTGATTTTGCAAAATGATAGAGTAATTGACCTGCGCTTAATATTCCTTCTCTAATAAAGCATGGTTCCATTTGTATGTCTATGCTTTGTTGCAAAATAACATATATTGGAGTGTAGAGAAACCCGATTTACACACAAGATTCCCTCGTATGATACAAAAATCTGATGTGTTACACTCACATGACTTTCTCTACTCTTGTACAAATTATTTTTACAAATGCTTATTCTCCATATGCTTCATGTTAATTGAGATATCAAGATATTAATCTTATTGCTAATTTTCTGGTAGGCTTTAAGCTATAGTCAAATATATTAAGAGCTGGTTGCTATGTGGAGTATTCCATTCTCTTTGCATTACCAGGACAAAAAAAAATGAATAACAAATTTGAGAAAAAGTATAAGTATTGGAAAATTTAAGGGAATAACGAGCAATATCTCGAAAATGGTTCACCCAACAAAAAAAAATGTATATGACATAAATTGTGTATTTTAAGGCGATCTACATTTTTTGTGTAGTAAAATTTTGTCTATCTCTTATGGTTTACCAGTTATGCAAAAATCGTTCACAATGAACAATACTTTTGAAGACATTCCCAGAAAATTCAAGATATACATTTCATTTGTCATGAAAATATCTTAAACATATGATATTTTAATCAAAATCGTTAGAGCCATTTTTGAGAAAATTAAAATTTTTGAAAAATGTTCCATGTAAAGGGTAATCTGGGGTGGGGGAATTTTCTTGAAAACCTTCGTGTCGCATCTCTGCACAATACTGAACCTAAATACCAAGTTAGGTGTTTATCCGACTGTTCGTTTCTGAGTGATGCTGTTCACAGACACCAAATACACACATGGACATGTTTCCAAAAATGGTTTTTTTTTTGGATTCAGGGGGTCTCAAAACATGTATTTCCGGTGAAATCTCGGTATCGAATTTTTGGGTGGAATACAATACTTCCCCTACTTACTATACGTAGTAGAGAAAGTAAAAATTGATGTGCAGTAAATGCATACAGAATAATAGGACCCATATATTTTTAACAAACAATAAATGCAGAGAGATACAGAAATATCATACACCATTTTTTGAACAGCTGACTGAAGTTCAATGCTAGTCTGAATTTTTCCAACAGGATTCTGCTATGATGCATATGTTGATTAGTCCTTATATTTAAATCAGAAAAAATTTTAAGATAAGATAATCAGTATAGGATGTGTCTACCAAACCCCTTGATTTAAATGCATTTTGTAATCTCATATCTATGGGAGAACTTCTGGCTTTTATGCACTACTAGGGTCCATTTCAAAATGTGATTAAAACTTAAAGGAAAGTGGTTAAATTAACTTATAATGTGTTTTGGAGTGGTTGTTGACTGTTACAGTAAGGGTTCCATATATAATCCACAAATCACTCAGGTTTTAGACACACAGATCCTACGGCTACACCCTGTCATTGCTTTGCAGTTGTGGCCTTTGGCTGCTCCACTTCACTTCTAAAAAACATCCCTGGGCTATGCTTTGTGGCTTAGGACCCTCAACATTGGGCCATGCCTTATGGTTTAGGGCCCTCAGCATCTCTGGCCTATCAAAAACCTAAGGTTAGGAATGCCATCACTTTGGCAGATCCTAGTAACGCAGTTTACACTTACTTGAAAATTAAAGTGTATGCAACAAATTCCTATACATTGGAAGCACTAAAAGAAAACCTCCGGCAAGAAATGCATTCAATTTTGGATACATTACTCTTGAGTGTGAATGAAAACTTCCTGAGAAGATGCCAGAAATGTGTGAATAGAGATGGACAACATTTACAACATCATGATAAGGTATGTCTTATTATTATTATTGTAATTGTAACTGTAACTATGAGAACATGAAGTGGCTGAGGGAATAATAAACTTTTTCGGTAGCAGACCGAGTCAAGGCAGCCTGTGCGAAAGCCACTGAGTGGTGGCAGTGTGAGGTAAAAGCACTGTATATAAGATACATGTGCAAATTTGTAAAAGGTAGAAAAAAAAACCTGTCTCACATTAGATATTTTATTACTTTGTCTACTATGCACCTATGTGAGAAGGAAGTATTACATTCCATCCAAAAATTTGATCTCAAGACCACCAAAAACGTATGTTTTGGGGTTCCTTGAATCCAAAAAAAAAAAAAAAAAAGCATTTTTTGGAAAAAGGGATGTGTGTGTGTGTACATCAAAACTCAAAAAGAAAATTTGGCCAAACACCAAACTTGGTATTTAAGTTCAGTATCTTTCAAAGATGTGGTATGAAGATTTTCAAAAAAATCCTCTGCACCTCAAATACCCTTTACATAGAACATTTTCAAATTTCTTTGTTTTCTCAAAAATAGCTCTAATGATTTTGATTAAAATACCACATACTTATATACATACTTTACATATGAAAATACCCTGTGAAGTCTTTGAATGAGTTTTATTTGATTTTGTATAACAGGTAAATAATAAGAGATGTGTCAAAACTTACTACACACAAAATGTAGATCTCTTTAAAAAACACCATATATTTCAAATAACTTTTTTGTTGCATCAGCCATTTTCAAAATATCAGTTATTATTGCTTTGAATCTTTCAATAGTTTGTCATTTTTTAGAATTACTATCAGCATTCAGTTGTTTTTCACGTCATAGTGTGTGAAATTTCAAGGTCAGCATATAGCGAACTGCTTTTAAACATTTGACTGTTGCTTCAATTTCCTCTATCCCACTTGTACCTATGACTGTAATGAAACTAATTTTGCAACCATTTATTTCATTTAACATTAAATACAGAGAAATATACGCATTTGTAAGAATAGTTTGTAGAAGCTGTATAAAAAGAATTCATAGTAGGTAGAGAAAGTCATGTGAATGTAAGACATCAGAATTGTTTTCTTGATTACCTGCCTCAGGTTGAGTAAGCATTGTATTCCACCAAATAATCAGACAGAGAGAGATTAAATTAAAATTAAATTGAGTTTTATTTATGGACGCTCTTTAACTGGTGGGGTCCTTAAAATCCCATTCTATATTGGGCGTGAAAAGACCAACAATTTTGCTCAGAGGCCTCTCTATCAGGCTTGAGGTTCTTTTATGTGCCATAAATCTATGAGACGGGACACCGGCTTTACTTCCCCTCCGAAGGAAGCCATGCTAAGGATTTATATGCCCGAAAAAAATTCATCACCCTCCATCGGATTTGAAATCGCAACCTCGGGAATTAAAGGTAACCAGTACACCATGGAGAGAGAGACTGTTGGAGAGGCTCAGTGAGATGCATTTAAGTTCTATAATCAGTGGCACAGCAAAGAGGCTGAAAATGAATGTTAAAAGCTGCCCCTGGAACCAAACTAAAAAGTTTATCACACAAAATATGTGAAAACACAACCAACACAAAGCAACAAAGAAATACCTTTACCACATTAAGGTTTTTGGCAGCAACCAATTTTTGTTACTCTCTAGCAATAAGCAATCCTCCCTCAAAGTGATATTTGCAAGAGAATGACTACTCTTGGCCAAGTGTCAAATTCAATTATTGAGCTTCCTATCTCCTACATTATTTTCTTTGTATCAGTATCCTTATTGGTCATTTCCCCTTCATAACAATGATTAGCTATGAATTACAACCTTAGAGTATTCAAAATTTGGATTGCTGCCACCAGGGCTGCCAAATTTAGGTAACATTGTTGCAATTTTTGTTTTTGACACAGAGGCCTAATTTTAGTCCTGTTGGTATAATTATTGAATGTATATAAATAAGTTATAAGTTTTATGAAAGATTGCATATGTACACACAGAGTAAATTTTCTGATATGTTCATTCGCGGGGAAAATGATGTAGCAGGACTCTAATATTTATTGGAATTCATTTTTTAGGAGCTATAATCCAAAAATCATAAATTTGTAGCAGGCTTTTTCTATAAACTATCCTTAAATTTGCACCTACCAATTGAAACAGAATTTCAAATAAGTCAAGAAATGTTCTTAAAGCTCTTATAACATTTCAACTTTGTGCCTTAAAGCGGATTACCTAATCATAAATTTTCAATTTTGTGCCTGCAGCAGATTGCCTAAGAGCTAGTTTATTCTTCGCTTTTTCCGTCGTCTGCATGAAACAACTCACGATCCGCTTTAGGTCAAGTCAAAACATGCGTTTAAATAAAGTTTGTCAAAACTTTTCAAAATCTGTGAAAAATTAATAATAATAATAATGTTAATTGGCCGCATTATTGTGCGCATCGATCATTTAGCGATTTCCAGTTGTTACGTTGGTATCAAATTTTGCAATTAACCTTATCCGGAATGTCATTTGACAGAGAAACGTAAATTCCAACTTATTAGATACATTCACCATGCTCAGTTACATCTCCGAAGATAAGCTTTTAAGATGCTTATGATTAATATTTAGGATGAGAAAGTACAACCAAAAGACAAAACAGAATAAACACAACAAACCTCAACCGATACACAAAAAGATATTTTCACTGTTAATGGGATATCACAGCCCATTTCTTCAAATACGGATGTTTTGTTTCCCTCTTCTGTTAGGCACAAACGACATATTTCTAAAAGCTTAAGCTCAACGTTACGTTTTTCTGACATGTCTAATTATAATCCACTTTCAGTCCCCATTCACATAGTCTAACACGCTTGTTTAACGTCTAGCGATGTATCAAAAAACACAGTCACGATGTTGGTAGTTCATTTATGCACTTCGCGCGATCGCCATAATATTTGGAGCCGTTGTGCAATTTACGGAAATTCGTACTTTGGACACTTTTGGGAAATTCCAAATACTTCTCACTGTCATTACTTCCTCTCTTTATTTAACGATGCTACATCAAAAATATTCATTTGATAATGGGTATTTTTGTTGGTTTATTAAAATAATGTTATAAGTCAGAATTTCATCATTTTATTACAGGGAGAGATGCAATGATTTCATGGCAGTTCTGCAATAACACATGCATAAATGTACCTCCATATGTGCAGTATTTCAGTGTGAGCGCAGATTTAGCACGGGTATACCATAAAGAATAAAAGCAAAATAATTATTAAGCAACTCACAAGTTACCACTAAACAAGAGGATTATTAAATTATTTAACCTTAACATACATAAACTCGCAACATACAGTTGCAGATTACATAAGCCACTGGTGGAAATTGCTCCAAAACTATAGTTTTAATAACAATAAAATAGTACAACTTGAATAAATAAGTATGAATGTTCTCATCTGCAGGAAGCTACTTTAAGCCCAGCTCCCTGAATATTTAAATTCGGTATATAGCTTAATATATTTTATTTTTATCTTTGTACATCTGGTTGTTATTATTTTCTTTTTTCATTTGAGATAACTTGGTTAATAAGCTCTGTATGTTAAAACGTATATGCATCATACTGGATTTTCTAGCTCATCACTTCCTTACTTACATTCCCTTTAAAGTGGAACTTACAAGGCCATGATGAATACACCCTATAAAACCTTGCATTTTTTACTGAAAATATGTTAAACGTTTTCCATTGTATTAAATAATACGTTTTAGACTGAAGATTCCTTAAATAAACTTTGTGTAAATGAAGGAATGATATGAATATGTCTTGAAATTTTCTATTACTCGCAGATAGGGGATTTTAACTTGACTCTGGCTGACACGAAAATGTTACCATTTTAAATCTTTTCTTGTCCAAGTGTTTTAGTTTTTGGCATTTCAAAATAAAAAGAGCTTACACTTTTTTTTCTTTGTTTTCTTTTTTTTCATTTTTACCATACCAATTAATATTTTGCTTCTCTTGTCATAGATTTTCTTATTTAGCATCTTTTTTCACAATTTTATAAGGTTACTTAATTTAATCTAGCACCGGCGTAAATGGCGGAAAAACACCTTTTACAACTAAAACGAAAATTGATTAATTTACACTTTATTTTTACATTGTGTATGTTACCATACCAATTAATATTTTGCTTCTCTTGTCATAGATTTTATTTAGCATATCTTTTTTCATAAATTTATAAGCGTACATAATTTAAATAGCACCGGCGTAAATGGCGGGAAAACACCTTTTACAACTAAAACGAAAATTGATTAATTTATAGTTTATTTTTACATTGCGTATGTTACCACAACAATTAATATTTTGCTTCTCTTGTTATAGATTTTCTTATTTAGCATATCTTTTTTCATAAATTTATAAGCTTACTTAATTTAATCTAACACCGGCGTAAATGGCGGGAATACACCTTTTACAACTAAAACGAAAATTGATTAATTTACACTTTAGTTTTACATTACGTATGTTACCATAACAATTAATATTTTGCTTCTCTTGTTATAGATTTTCTTATTTAGCATATCTTTTTTCACAAATTTATAAGCGTACATAATTTAACTAGCACCGGCGTAAATGGCGGGAAAACACCTTTTACAACTAAAACGAAAATTGATTAATTTACAGTTTATTTTTACATTGCGTATGAAAATCTGAGTAAGGAAAGAACTGTATTATGTAAAAACGCTTTATTTCGGAAGTTTTTCAATGGTATGTGTAAAACTGCATAACATTTCAATTTTCAGTGAACGCTGGATCTACCTACCACCCCTATTTTGTTGCGCTTGTGGTACATCCCAAAACGCGCGCTTTTACAAATGACGAAGGCGCGTCGGCTTCATTCTGAACTGGAAGCCCGCCGAAATAGAAAGGGGAATCCGAGTGCGGTAAGAATTTATTCGGAAAATTCTTTTGGTGTTTGGAATCTTTAACTTGTTATGTTACTGATTACGAGTATTTAGTTAACTTTTATCGCTTTGGCATTTAAATAAAGTTATAAAGGCTCGATTTTTATAATATGTCTCTCAAGTTTGGTCATCATACATTTTTTTCGTTTCAGACTTCATTCTAAATTTACTAATACGTTTTAGTAGGAATTAAGTTACAAGTTTATTAATTTGCTTTGTTTGACAAAGCATCCTAAAATCCATTTCTAAAGTTTAAACATTAATTACATCTTAAAATTATATTAATTTCTGTGCTTATTGAAACACAGCCAAATTTTATTTGCTTTTATCTGCCGTTAATTATAACTGTATTAACCTGCAGAAGCTTTACAAATTTTATAAATTATTCTTGTAAATAATCCTGGTGCACATTTCCAGGCATTACCAGGTTTATCTTACTGAGTTTTCAACATGTTTCCAAGTAACGTTTCTTCTCTACAGCCGTAAGAAACTTAGTTTCAAACTGTTAGGCATCCTTGATTATTATACTGCTTTTGGTCAGTGAAAATGCTGGGCCATAATTATTAAGGTTTTCCTGATATTACCTTAAACACTACTGGTACTGTTTTCATCATTACATCAAGTTGCTGCTCTACATTTCATTACTACTGCATTTTCTTAGGCATGCCAAACAGTAATTGGCTACTGGCAGTAAAACTCTCATATCATTTTGCCTGTTGTATAACTATTGGTTGCACTCTACTTACAAGAAGTGACTATTTCTTCTTGCCTCCTTTATATAAATGCACAGTTCTAACATCAGAAAATTCTAATTTGAAACATTTTAATTCGTCTTTTCTTCCAGATACTTCCTTAGTTGCTGATGTCAGTCTTTTGGGAAGACAATGTTATAATTTGTTGTGCAAATGCTGCTGATATTGCTCTTTGAACTAAGCTAGCAAACTATCATTCCTCGTCAAGTCTCGAAGCTTCTATGACACAGTATTTTATGACTGAGTCACTCACAGTTTATTTTATATTTTCTTTTCTATTTCCTTCTTCCATGAAAGACAGTTCTACTGTCTATGAAGATCATTCCAAGACATTCATTGAAGATATTCTTCTTCGAATCTTCGATGATCACAATGTCATCCATGTAGAATAAAAGCTTGTGGCTGGATTACTTTCATCTTGTACTTGCATATTTTAAAGTTCATCTGACTTCTTTCCCTTGCATGTCTAATAAGTTTTGCCAGCTTATAGCCGTCCTATGAAATCTTATTTGAACTGATGCAAGTCACATCTTTATCATTGTGATAAATGCTGATCTGCCTAAGAGATCACAAGCTTTCCTGTATTGTGAACACAGCTTGGACGCTGGTTCTTCTGTGGCACAGAGCTTCTATTGCATTACATTTTATTGATGGAATGGGTTCAAGAATACTTCATCATTGCATAATATTTTCATTATGCCACAATTATGCATAACTGCAATGCCCTGCTTTTTTGTTTATTTATTTTATAATTTTTTAAGAGTCTTCTGTGTGTGATTTCTGTATAGTAGAAGTAGTATTGATTGTAGTGGTGGTAGTAGTAGCTGTAGCAGTAGTATTAGCAGTATTTAACTAGCAAATTGATAAGTACTAACAAGTAATATTAGAAGAAACACACATAGAGGCTCCTTTATTTACTTTAGTTTCTTTTTCATTTTTTCTTTCTTTGGCAGACATTGCAGTGGTGTTCTTGTGGCAAACCAATGAGCTATACATCAGGTGATAGCTTTGAATTAAGTGATGTCTGGTTTTAGTGGAATATATTTTGTCTTCTGTAATAAACAAAATAGGGGTACAATCCCAGAGTTTAACAATGATAGTACAAGGTGTTCTCGAGAAAATAATTCTTTTGGCATTATTTACTTTATCTTCTTTTGCATGTCATTAAATGATATCGACTACATGATATGTGAAGTGTTTGCTGTGTTATTAAAGATTTTTGTTCATATACATCATACAGAATCTTTGGTCCAGTTTGTATCCTCCGATGCTTCTGATCCATAAAATTCTCTTTCAGTTTCCCTTAAACAGAAATTGTGGATACTGTATTTTATAGTTTATATAAAAATTGATGAATTGCAAGAGGGATATGATACACTGTATGACATACTTCATTATCGGGAAATATTTTAAAAGTGATTTGCTTTTGTTGATAACTGATTGTCAACTACTACTGCAAGTTAAAGCTGCATTGCTGTCATTCTCTAAGGATTTTCAGGAAATATCTTCAAGATATCTACAATTATAATGCTTTTTCTTGAAAATGGTCACCACATTGTCTGTTTTTATACCATTGTATCTCAAGATACCCTCTATCACAATGTTTATATTATTTTTGGAGACTCACTTATTGTTCATTTCTACGAGTACATAATCTGTGGCACAACCGACCATGGTTGGCCAAACCAACTTTCAACTTCATATGGGGATAAATGAGTCTTCTGTTTATAAACTGCTATGTCTGAAAATGCCTTCAGGTATATTGTCTGTTGATCTTTTGGAAATTTATCAGCTGTTTCTTTGTTGAAACATCAAGGTGATTACAAACCTCGCTGTAGTAGTTTCAATGAGTGCCAAGTATGATTACATCTACACTTCATCTACGCTTCCTCTCTGTGATCTGAACTTACATTGTCTGCTATCTGGAAAGTCTGAACTTGACTCCTTAGCAATTTGTTTGGTTTTCTTCTCTTGGTATTCCAGGTGCCAGTATTTCATTTCTGCATTATGTCTTCTATTCATCAGTTTACCTGCCTCAATTTTATATTTCTTGTCTTCTACCACAGCTTATCTATTTTTTCTTGCTACAGTTTTGTGATAAAAGCTGAAAGCTGGTAACATTGTGCTTTCTAAGTTTTGAGAATTCTCTTTACTGCATATTTATCATCTTATAAATTCTATTAATATGCACCAAATTGTTAGTCATTTTTCCATTATCCAAGCAGAACTGACAGCAAGGCTAGCTAAATTCAGTATAGTAACTACAATTACTTAATAATATATTTAAATGCAGCTTCTCATATTTGGTGATCTGGGTTCAAAAAATGTTATTTGTGACAACTCTACAGCCCAAAGTTCTGTATTGCAGTTCTCTTCTTTGCACTAATTTGTTGCAAATGTTAGAAAATATTTTACAATAACTCTGAACTATTTTCATTATATAGTTTTGCTCATCCTGGAGCACTGTAACTTGATCAATTTTATTGCATCTCCTCAAATTTGTGTTTCACTTGATGTAATTCTTAATATAACAGAGTTATTTAACTATTGAATTTTTCTCTACATCTGATACTGTTTTCAAATAAAAGAGCATACATTGGCTGTAGTTTCAATGGCATTTCAAAATTATATTTTAAATTTCCATCCTAAGAATGAGTATTTTAAGGATTCCAAGCCTCGTCCGAGTGTTGTGTTTGGTGCAGAAACAGAACTACTTCTGCAAGATATCTGGAGAAGGATTCATCGCCGCATCAAGGAAGGTACAGAATAATTTATTTATTTACTAATTATTTGGAATGATACCTAATGGAATAGACATCAAAGTAGTGAAGATATAAAAATGCAAAAAAAAAATGTATAGAACCCAAAGAATTTTAAAATAGGAAAGAAAGCAGGGAGAGTAAGTTATATACAATTTGTTAATGTGAATACCAATAAAATATCTTTCTTTTGTTACAGATTCTCTCTGGAAATTTGTCATCAGGACTTAAAGTAGTCTAAAGGTAGGAGAAGAGTTGCCAGTTACTTGCATGCATCATCATTATATCATTGCAGGACTAACACACATCTGTGTTTTTTTACAGATTCCCCTGCAGGTATTTCTCACCGGGGCTTGAAGACATCGAAAGGTAGGAGAAGAGTTGCCAGTTACTTGCATGTACTGCCGCTGTATCATTGTCTGACATTGTTGTAGGACCTCCACATGCCTGATGCGACCAAGTTTAAAGATGTACTTTCCTTGAGTGATCTGTTTGTATTAACAGAGTTGCTCATAGGAATGCATCTGGGGGCCACAGGTGACTATCTCCCCGGGATCCTGCACCCGACTTGGGGGCTGTGGAGGAGATGTTAGGGAGTAGAGTAGACAGCCAGTGGGGCCTGCAGGGTGGGTACTGTCACTAACCCAATCCTCCCCTTTGCCATGGTTAGGTCGCGGTACTAACAATATTTTATAAGTGCGCCAGGGCGGGCGAAACCTGGAACCAGCTACCTCCGCGTCCTGCTTGATTCCTCTGTTGGCTGGGCAATGTCAGACACATGAACAAGGGTCGTACATGCATTGAGAGAAATGTGCTGCCATCTTGTGTTGTTTTTTTCTGTTTCAGCTTTCAGGTTATAACAAGGTGAGGTATCTCATATATGTATTTGTGTTTGTTTTCTTGGTGGCATACTTCTCTCAGCAACTAACAGCCAAAGCGAAATTGTATCTTTGGCTGTACATGTTCTTATAACCTTATGTTCAGAGGTTATAAGTTGGTATTCTGCGGTTATAAGTATTAAGCATTTTTTGTTTGCAGTCGTTATCTTTCCAGACGTGCTCTCCAGGAAGGCATGCTCTGATGACCCCAGCTTTATTGTTGGTTATGTGAGTATGGTATGTGACTCTTGGGGCAGTGTGAGGTTAGCTAATCATTAGGTAGGGTTTAGTTAGGCGATGAAAGTTGGGACTAGAAGCTCCAGTGCTTGCATAGCATCAACATAACCAATAAAACCCCATTCTGTAAACTAAATAATGTTTTCTAAATTTTCCTGGAAAGGAACGGAGTTCCCATATTTTTCCCCCTTCTTGCCCCTGTACCTCATCGTGGTTTGGGGGTGGCAACAAACAAATATTCACTTGTGTCTAATCTTTACAGAGCAATAAGTACCTATTAAGTTCATATATGTGTGAATGTTCTACATATACATATTGAAGACATAGGTAAGCACGAAAATGTTAGTAGTGAATCAGTATTGTTTATTCATTATTTGAAAAAATTATATTTTCATGGCTGTATCACTATGAAAACAAATACATAAAATCAGGCATAGGAATTTCTAATTATTAAAGCCAGGAGGAAAGGAAATAAACTTTAGGCAAGGACATCGCAGATGACAAGCAATCCCCTATCTCTCATACAGTATTTTGGTGTTTGTAAACAGCACCCATTGACCCTTGGTCACTGTTATTTACATTTTTTTTTTGTATTGACATATGGTTTGAGTGTAGATAACTTGAAGCCAACTGCTTAAGAATTCTTATGCCTGCATATAATACTTAATTAAATAAAAAAGACAATTGAAATTAAGATTCCTAACTAAAGGTATACCGCATTCAACTATTTACTTGATCAGATACAGATTAAACTCAAAAATAAGTAGAAAAACAAGAACTAATTACTTTAGCAATCATATCATGTCTAAGAACCCTGCAACTGAATAAAATGAGTTAACTAATAGGAATGACTTAGCTGTCTTTTAAACAGTTTAAGGTCTTTTATGTTTTTATAACTGCCATAAACTTTTCCAATATTCAGAGCAATGATGATGACCAGGTTGGAAGTGAGTTCAACTCGATACACCTCAGCCTAAAAGGTTTTTGTATGCTTCCTTGGTCTGCTATAGGTTTAGTTCAACTTGTTCAGTGAGACTTACAAGTTGAGCCCCTTCTCCAAGATGCTTAGCCATTTCAAAGATGAGCATCTCCTTCTTTCAAGACCTTCACGCTCTAGAAGAAATCTCACATTCTACCTGGGCACCTAAACAGCTTTCATTTGAATTTACCTCCATCAACTGTGATCCTGGTTTTACTTAAGCAATAAGAATGTGACATTATTTTACAAATTAGCAGATTTTTTTATCCTCTTCAATTTAAATGGACCTCATCCCTAGCAAACTCACTTTCCCAGAGCCAGAAACTTCCATCAAACATTAGATAATTCTTTTTAGCACAGAACCAGCTCAGTTCACTATTTATTCTCATTGAAGGTGTTTAATTGTTGTAGTTGTTGCAGCACGTATGGTATACCAACTTGAAACTGTTTTAGACTACACACGTAATGGATGCAAATTTTGCGGGAGATTGTTTCTAGGAGTGTTTGCTCCACTTACGATACAAACTTTCCGGTGCCCTTCGCCCCCCAAGTTTACTTTTCCGGTGGCCTTTGCCCCACATTTAAAATTTAACTTTTATTTTAATATTTCTTTAAATATTATATTGTATACTTCGGCTGCATTATTAGTAATTTGTAAAGCATGTATCTCTTAGCAGGACTGGTACGGCTAAAGAACAAGCCTTACACGAATTATAATTGTATTGTACTTTGTTTATTAATCCTTCACATGATTAAATAACACTTCACTGATGTATCCTACTGTAGAGCTGTGAGATTATTGCTAATTGTAAATTTAAAATGTAAACTTTATATTATTCTCACTGCAATGAAGTTTTATGTCTCACACTGAACTCGTACCAAAACTGCTCGGGTACGCAATCTTGTAGCGTCTCCCGCTTGAATCTGTGCATTTCCTCTATTTCAAGTCTCTGATTGGCTAAGCCTACTCCAATATAACACTTTTATTTAACTTAAGCTTTTTCTAGTTTTTGATTGGCTATTTATAAACTGTTTTAAATATTACATTATTATTGCGCCAAGAACTATTAGTAGCTTTTATCAAACTTTCTAATTTATTGTTGTCTCAAGGTTATACCTCATTGTTAGCAACTTTCAGCTTTTACTTTGTAATTCTGTTTGCTATGGAAAGCAGCTTGCTTCTATTCTCACAGCTCCAACATTGTTACAACTACATAATACATTCACATAACATTTTTATACGTGTACTTAATAATATAAACATAATACAATGGCTGTTACATACACTTTATATATTATATTACACATGCCCATATCCAGAAAAAAAATTTGGGGAGGGTTTTCCACAAGTAAATCTAAACTTAACAGTACCCCACGCAGTTACCATGTACCTACTCTGTAGTATATAGACATTACATGGATAAGAAAATTGCTTGTAGACATTATATAGACCAGAAAAACTCACCAGAATGAGGATATTTCATCTTACAGCACAAAACATGGAGATTGCTTCGAAAACCGGAATGTATGGTCACCTTACCTATGTAAGCCGATGATATTAAGTTTCCCTTTTTCTTGTAAATGTGCTACTAGCAATAGACCTACTGTTTTCTAACATTTCCCATATTGATTTGCTATGAATTTAAATAAATAAAACTGTCAGAAGTATCGGGGGAGGGGGTTTGAACCCTAGAAATCCTCCCTCTAAATATGGCCCTGATATTACACACATATTGCTTTAAGGCGGGCTGTTATTTTTTTTTATTATATAATTAGACTGATATCATTTAAGCATTAAAAATACTGCCTCATCATTATTCTCCTAGGGGTAACATCATCTCAGCATAGAGCACTACTTACAATGAGTTTTACGTTAGGTATCTGTTACACGATGCGCTTATTATATCCATAGTTTCACCCATTATCTCCTCCATCCTTACCTCCCAGGACTTAGTTGTTGGTATCTGCATGAAGCAACACTATCTCTGCTTTTTCTTCTTTTAAGGCCACCCTTTCCATATGTCCTTGCATTTCTCATAGCCTTATGTGCAGGAAACAGAGCACCTCATAGCCTTTTTCTCTGTATGCCTCACATGCAAATATCAAGACTGGGTTGTCCATTACATGCACTTTCCATATTCTTTTCCATGCTTTTCATATTTACATTTTCCTTTTTCCATTCCCAGCATCTCATCTACTTCTTCCAAATTGATTTTGATTTTGCATATTTTGACTTGCCTCTACTATGGTTTGGTTCCCAATAATCCCTTTTTGTCACCATGGAGTAGGTTGATTTCACAGTCACACTTTACCTTTTTCCTGAGATCTTCATTTTCCTTTTTTAACTTACTGGTTTCAATTGGGCTTTCAGTAGATCTCTATCCTATATGTAATGATGCTACATTTCCGTGTCTCTCATGGCCTGCCATGGCATATGTATATTTTTCAGATTGGAAATTGCCATATTCCCATTTTTTATGATGTTGCTTTTATTTCCTCTTGGATATGCCATGGTTTTAAATCTTGAGAACACTTCTAAGGCAGTTTCACTGTTAAAATATATGCAAAGCTGGAATTGATTGATAAATTAGTAAAAGTTTCTGGGTTGGGAGACCATGGTATGTGTAAAATTGTTTACGCCCAATGTTTTGGTCAACTCTTTGGTTGCCATCTTCAAATGACTGCCCTGTTAAGCTTCTCAAGAGTCTTACCACAAATTTTACACATAGACCATGGCCCTCCAGCCCAACATCTTTTACTAATTTATTGCTTCCAGTTGACTGAAAAAGCTGCTTGCCTCAAGACTCCTACTGCCACTCTTAAGCTGTTTGTGAGTGGCACAAACAAAGCTGTGTTTTAATACTGGCATGACCTGTAACGCAAACTCAACAATGAAGTTAACATTGTTATGGGTCAGTTGCACACACTGCCACGCAGAAAAATAAAACAGTAAAGGTTGGAATTACATCTCAAGCCAACTAGAGGCATTCTGCTTCAGATATACACAGTTTATTTGCTAAATTGCCTTGGTATAATTGATAATCTATCTGCAGCTGTCACACTCCTATATGTTGTGTTTAGCTTATTCATCTATAAAACTAAAGAATGTCTTAATGTGGTTTGTCCACAGCTTGTAAATTGGCTTTGCATTCAAACACGGCAGAAAACAATATACAACACTGGCTTCATCTTCAGATGCTCTGATGACCCAGTATGGTGTGAAATCACAAAATAAAACTCAAAGTCTCTGTGACTGTGTGAATACCTGAAAGTCTCATCAAGTGTGCAGTGGACACAAGTGAATATTTGCTTGGCAAAAGCAGGGGCATAAACATAATATACATTTTTCTGAGCTTGTTGCAGGAAGAGCAGGAATCAGCAAGAAGATGAAGTCTTAAACCCTGAAATGTTAAATTTTCAGAACAGGAAGAAAAAACTGTACTAACCTCAACTTGCTTTTGTACATTCAGTCATTTCAGCAGTTTTGTGTAACTAACAGAATAACATGACAATTACCATGTCATTAGATTCATGAAAAAAATGAGTTCAGTATGCTTGGCAAACTACTTTGCAATGACTACATAATTAATAACAGGTTTAAAATGGGTTAGGATGCAAATTTACTGTATTCTGTAATATACTACTTTAAAAAAGCTGAATATCATTATTTTTTAAAAATGAACGTATTGTATTTTACATTCATATTTAAACATCCACTTTTGCATTGTATTTATTGTTTATTGAAGCACAGTTTCCTGTATATTCAGGCTGCCACTATGGACGAAGCATACTTGACAATAACAATTTAAAACCGAAATGAGGAAAACAAGGAACATTTAAATGGATAACAAATAAATCTGAATTGCAAAGTACAGGTCAGAGTTATTAAAGAAAAGAGAGGGGGAAAAAAAGTTAATTTAATAATAGTGGTAGTAGTAATAATAATGGTGAAGAAGAAGAAGATAAATAATAATAATAAAAAAATGAATGATAAGAATAAATTTGTGAACAAAAAGGAATAAATAAAATAAGTGTGTGATTACAATATCATTTATTTTGTTCAAGCTGAACATATTCCAAGAGGCAAGGAAGAACTTGGTGATCATCCCACAGGTACTGACTATCAAGCCTATTACGTCTATTTCTTGGAGTCTGTATTTATCCAAGAAAAATGGTATTAAGGGATCATATAATTATATATTTCTTCTCTAATGTTTACTTCTTATGTTAAGATTAAACTTTCATATGTGCACATGGTTGGGTTTTAATCAAATTTACACAATTTGGAGGAATTGTCCTCACATCTTCAGTAGTTGTTGGTTCACTGAGGTTGTGTAGAAAAGCCAAAATCTGAATATGTTAGAACAATCTGAAATTTACAACCCACAAACTGTACTAAACAAACAGCTTAATTTTAATACCCATAGGTACTTTATTCAGAACCATAATATATACAACACACATTTTGTCCAATATTTTCACTGTCTACTCTCCCACCATGCCAAAAAATATCAGACCTTAGTCACCTGGGAGTTGCTAATGATGTGAGGAAAAAGCTGCAAAACACCCGTGGATTATTACTACTATAACAAAACCATATGCACGTTTAGAACTTTAATCTTGATATAATTTATTTTAGACCTATTCATTAACTCAATTACTTTCATAGTCTTGGAAAACAATGGTTTGTAGTTATAACCTAGAAATTTTGCTATAATTCTAAGAATGCTGTTATTGTTTCCTCTTTAAACACCCACAATTTAAGAAACTGTTAATTAAAATGTCTAATATACAAGCATATAAATTAATTCTTACTTTCTCTGTCCCCTACCTATAGCACATAAAAAGACATACTGTATTCCACCCAAAAATTTTATGTTAAGATATTTTATCAGAAATACATATTTTTAAATAATGGCCTCTGTGTGTGTGTGTGTGTGTGTGTGTGTGTGAGAGAGAGAGAGAGAGAGAGAGAGAGAGAGAGAGAGAGAGAGAGAACACCATAACTCTAAAAAAATGTTTGATAGAATTAATTGTTCTTCTACACAAGCTGTGTGTTGAACAAGGTTGGAAAGCTAGAATCAGACAACTGAAAAATTCAATGCTATCACTGGGATTTGAACCACGGATCTCCCAGTTTCGTCCAGTTGCTCTAACCACTGAACTACCATGGCAACATGCCAGTACAACATTAAATTTCCCAATTGATTCCCATTTTTCCCGGTAAACCACAAGGAGATCTCAAATTGTATTGAGATGACATACCCCAATGGAAAATTGCAATGCTGTAAGTACTTTAAATCCTGGTTCAAAACCCAGTGATGGCATTGAATTTTTCAGCCATCTAATTCTACCTTTCTAACCTTGTTCAACATACACCTTGTGTGGAAGAACAATTAATTCCATTAATTGACCTAATTAGTGGTCAAAACTATGAAGCCCGGGACTTGAAGTACTTATAGCATTGTAAGTCACCATTAGGGTATATCATCTTGATACACTTTGAGACCTCCTTGTGGTTTACTGGAAAAAAAGTGAATCAGCTGGGGAATTTAATTTATTTCTTGTGATAATATTTAGTGATATCCATGTACAATTGATAATTTTCTGTATTATCTTATGTTACTAAAATATGTTGTATAGCATACTTAATAAGTTCTTCCATGTATGAAATGTAGATACCAGTACATAATATAAAGTATCATTTTCTTTTATAATAATAACAGTAACAATAACAAATAATAATTGGACCTCTATACAGCTATAACATAATCCTATTTCAATAAATGATAACTTTGCTCAGGACATTAACTCATACCTATGGTTTAACATCTTACAGTACCAGAGTGAGAATGGATTATTTCCCAACATTTAGTAACAAGGCTAGTACTCACTGTAGTACATGTTACTATCACTCGTGAGTAAGTAATTTTATTGTTAACCCACTTAATTGTACAAATTTACAACAAAAATTTTACAAATTTATTCTTAACCCAGTTACTAAAAATAACAATAAAATAAAATATAAAAAACAACTAACCTCTTAACTACTGGTATCCAGCAGTATGGAATACTGGTAGCCAGCATTCCTCCTAATCTAAAAGTGCAATTATCAATTTATTTAATCTACAATACTACTCTAACTCTACCTTAAGTTGCTTTACCTTGGACCCCAACAAACTCAAACCTTGAGGTTGTCGAGTTGTTGGGTCCTACTTGCAACATATCAAATAAAAACTACTGTAATTTAATACTCATTTACCTCTTCCTTACTAATTTTCCTCATCCATTTTGCTCTCACTCTGCCCAAAAAGTTTCCTACCTCTATTACATTTTTCCCAGATTTTACATTTACTAACTTTTTAGCTTGAATTAACATTTAGTATAGTTTTTATACCATTAGGTGAATTTTTTCATATTTCTTAAGAACTTACCATTCAAAGTTCTGTTCTGTATCATAATGTTGCATTATATTCCCTTTGATACTATTTATAATGCTTAAACATATTACATAATACTTTTTTAATTACAATACATTTTAATGGTTGTATTAGTGATGGATTTGATTACAGAGTGATTCATTTGAGATCAGAAAAGTAAAACATCATATATAAGGGGTTAATGCACGCATCACTGAGCAATTTGCTGTAATATAAGTGGAAAGGAATGGAAATTAACAACGAGTGATGTTTCAGACTTCATCCACAAGGCATGGCAGCACTATCATGCATAGTACAAAAATGGTGTTCACACCACAACAGCACATGTGTCATATGGTATCTGAAATGTGTCTATGAGATGTGTGCATTCTCAGTTCTCCAAATGATGCAGTTATGCTTGATGACTCAGCCACTCACAAGAAATGAGTCTTTGTCCATGAACATCCATTGATTTAACCACTGATCGTCCGCTTCCTGCCTCTTCCTCCCCATTTCTATCACACATCCTCTGTGAGGCAGTTTTGAGACCATTTGCCAAGAAAATGTACCAATTAATGTCTCAATGTGATGGGTATACTGATAGTTGTACTGAAGTCTGAAAGCTTGCTGGGTCCATGTTACTCTTGAAAAGTTTGCATACCATATGAGACACTGAGTGTGCTGTTGTGCCATGACCACCATTTTGTCTCTTATGCACAACAGCATGCCATGCCACACGGGTGAAGTCTGAAACATCACTCATTGTTAACTTACATCCTTTCCGCTTATATTACAGTACGCTGCTCAGAGATGTGTACTTTAACTTCTTATATATAAGTTTTACTTTTCTAACATCTCGAACGGATCACCCTGTATTTCAAGCTTTTGAAGCGGTATAGCTTACGTATTCTGTTTTACGTAAATTATTATATCTTGAAGATCTTATAGTTAGCTCCACGTTGTGGTGCCAATTTACGAGAGCAAATATGTGTTTACTTCACGCGAAACCATCTTGTGTGACGTCATACGTTGGTTGGTTCATTTGTTCTGTTTGTAGATTCCTCTGGCGTAGCAATTTGTATCAGTTTTAAATGTCCACCGGCTAGCTATCATCTGATCTGGGTAGGCATGTTTTTCTTACAGGTTGTGAAGCGGAAAAGGAATCTTTTATCCAAAAATTACTAGTGAAGAAATGTGTTTTATAATGTTTTATTGTCGAACACGTGCACTAACACTTTCACAGATTTATCTAGATAATCGCCATACTGAAACTGTTTATAATAACTTCTTATCACTTTTAACTCACGCACTTCAACTTTGTATATTTAACTTTAGAATATTTTATAAGATTTCTCGTACTTCTGCTGCGTGTAACTTATGACGAAAATGAAGGACTGATTGGCGACATGTACTGCACTGAGAATTCCGTTGAACTGCGGAATCGACGTGGAGTGTACGGAAAATTTTGTATAACTGCGGGGCGACCAACTTCGAGCCTTGCTATTTATAGGCTTGCCTTAAGATACACCTAAAGATTATAAATGAACTGCTATTGGCTAATAAAACGCGCCAACATTAGCGTCTATTTTACTATCCAATGAAAACCACTAATACATATTACTTTTATAGAACATTCTGGAAGCTTTTTTTACTGAAAAGGCGCGAAACATTACGTAACTTCCTGGTTCCCGGTAACGATAAACAACTCACCCCCTTGCTGAAGTATTGTGTTATTGTTAACAGTTTCAATAGAGCCGTATATTATTATTTACCAATAATAATTACAATTATTAAACCTCTGAAATCAATGTTACACAAAAATACATATTCATATTAAAATAATTATTTACATTTGAGTAATTTGTGATACAAATTACCGTATCATATGCCCCACTAGAAACATAATTATAAATATTTATAACTTGTTTAGAATTTTATAATTTGTGTTTTTAGTCTCCTAAATCTTGGAACACACGCTATCACTTTCACTTTACACTTCACACGCATTTAACACATGACATATGTTTTATCTCGCCACTACTTACTGGCTCTGGTTTAATTAATTTAGATATTCATCTGACATCACAAAATTTTTTTTTATAGCAAATACTTTACCCTAAATTACTTATTTACTGCTACTAAACTGTTTACTTTGAGTTGTTGACAAAAATTTATACATTTAAGATTTTTGTAATTATTATACATATGTACCAAAATATTCACCCTCAACACAAATATTTACATCTCTTAAACCTAGGCACTGTTTCACATGTTCTATTTACTACATAAATATTTGTTTTAATTATTTTTACCATTTTTTGTTATTTTGAATTTTATTTTAACAATACTCTTTGAATTGTATTTAATTTAATATCATATTAAATTTCAATCTTTGCATTCTTAATTTTTAAATCTTGGAATTGTATTTACGTACTTTTACTTTAATATCATATTAAGTTTCAATCTTTGCATTCTTAATTTTTTTTAATTCTTGGAATTGTATTTACGTACTTTTACTTTAATATCATATTAAGTTTCAATTATTACTTTCTTCTTTTCAAATACTGTTACAGATACTAAAAATTTAATTATTTATATTTTTTTTTTTTTTAAACATTTCTCTTTTTTTTTTTTTTTTTTATCATTTAATTTATTTCACTTTTCAAATGATATATATATATATATATAAATAGTTAACCCTCTTACGTTCCAATACATTTCTCTGCAAGTCATCTTTAACTATCCAGCATTTACTTTACATCTCATTGCTATTTACCGTCCTGGATCAAATTGTGTGTGGCTAAACATTACTCGTAGCCGTAACCTAACCTTTAAATTGTTCATGAATAACCTCTTGTATTCATATGACATTTCGTTCCCTGATAATATTTGAAAACAATCTACAGTTTCTTGAACAATACATCTTTTAACAACTTTCATTTTCAATTCTTCTACTATCTTTATAACTTGAGAATACTCTGACAAATCTGTACTAAACTGTACTGGACTGGAGTTTTCGTTTTGAACATCTTGGTACAATTTATTTCCTTGCATTACTGATTCTTTTTGTATTTCTGATATCTCCCCTCTGAAATTAACTTGCGCCTCATTTACATCTACATTCCTAACCTCATTTATCTCTCTTATCTCACTTGAAATATTACTCACTTGACTTCCTAACTCTGTACATTCTACATTAACCTCACTTTTAGTACTAACCTCACTTTCTTTGTTACCTATTTCCTTGCTCATGTCTAGCATTTTCTTTGAAATTTCTCCTATCTCACTTGCTATTACTTCCTCATTTTCATCTCTCATTTTTGGCATACTAATATCTAGCTTCATAACTTTCTTTTCAATTTCTTCACTGCTTTGTTCTACTTTTTGCTCTAATACCTCATTACTCCTACAAATATTTTCTCTCCATTCCCTATTATCTTCTTTTATAGCTTCTATCAATTCCCTATGATCCTTATTCATATCTTTTCTTAATTGAACTATATTCTCATTCATCTTTTTTATCATATCCATAATCATTCTAGTATCAGAATTAATATTTCCTGCTATTCTATTCTTGCTTTCTGCACTAACATTTCCTCCCTCCAATATTACATTGTTTGAGCCTTTTTTTGTAACCTGTATTGAATTACAGCTAACTGTTACACTATCCCCCTCCATCATTGTTTCTTCTGTATTACTTGCAGCCATTGTTTTTCGTTTTCTAAAAAAAATTACTATATTCTGACCTTTTGTGACGCTGTCTGCTGATGTAGCCTTGATGTCCAGCGTTCTGCCCCTTTCTCCTAGATTTGTATGTCGCTTCTGCGTTGTGTTGTGATGAATCTACGTCGTTTCGATGTTTTTTTGTATCCACTTATCCGCGCCGTTTGTCGCTCCTCTTGTTTCTGGAATCTGCGTCTTGTAGATCATTTTACTGCTGCTTTCGTTCCACGTCCTGATTATGCTGATCCTTTCCTGGTCACTTCGCCTTCCTTTCCTGGTCACTTCGCCCCACGTTGGGCGCCAATTTGAAGCGGTATAGCTTACGTATTCTGTTTTACGTAAATTATTATATCTTGAAGATCTTATAGTTAGCTCCACGTTGTGGTGCCAATTTACGAGAGCAAATATGTGTTTACTTCACGCGAAACCATCTTGTGTGACGTCATACGTTGGTTGGTTCATTTGTTCTGTTTGTAGATTCCTCTGGCGTAGCAATTTGTATCAGTTTTAAATGTCCACCGGCTAGCTATCATCTGATCTGGGTAGGCATGTTTTTCTTACAGGTTGTGAAGCGGAAAAGGAATCTTTTATCCAAAAATTACTAGTGAAGAAATGTGTTTTATAATGTTTTATTGTCGAACACGTGCACTAACACTTTCACAGATTTATCTAGATAATCGCCATACTGAAACTGTTTATAATAACTTCTTATCACTTTTAACTCACGCACTTCAACTTTGTATATTTAACTTTAGAATATTTTATAAGATTTCTCGTACTTCTGCTGCGTGTAACTTATGACGAAAATGAAGGACTGATTGGCGACATGTACTGCACTGAGAATTCCGTTGAACTGCGGAATCGACGTGGAGTGTACGGAAAATTTTGTATAACTGCGGGGCGACCAACTTCGAGCCTTGCTATTTATAGGCTTGCCTTAAGATACACCTAAAGATTATAAATGAACTGCTATTGGCTAATAAAACGCGCCAACATTAGCGTCTATTTTACTATCCAATGAAAACCACTAATACATATTACTTTTATAGAACATTCTGGAAGCTTTTTTTACTGAAAAGGCGCGAAACATTACGTAACTTCCTGGTTCCCGGTAACGATAAACAACTCACCCCCTTGCTGAAGTATTGTGTTATTGTTAACAGTTTCAATAGAGCCGTATATTATTATTTACCAATAATAATTACAATTATTAAACCTCTGAAATCAATGTTACACAAAAATACATATTCATATTAAAATAATTATTTACATTTGAGTAATTTGTGATACAAATTACCGTATCACTTTTCTAAATTATAAAATTTCTCTTTCAGTGTCTTTTTCAGAATTCAAAATTCTCAAATTTAAATAATTTCAGCTCATAGCAATTTTCTTTTACTGCTACATTTTTACAGTACAGGGTGATTTATGAAGAACTGACACACTTATTTATTTAGTTGTTTCAAAACAAGTTATGCTAACGACAACTTATTGTACCTGAAATGTAGAGGAATTTTGGGAAATTATTTACCTCTATAACAAATGTTGAAAATATCCTCCATACTGCATAAGGCTAGCTCAACACATCGTTCCATGTTACTGGCCACTCGGAGGACTCTGTTGTTAATAGCTTGAATCTCTATGTAATGTTGCTCTCCAGATCATTCAATGTCTGGGGACATGTGGCATAAACTCTGTCTTTTAAGTAACCCTATAGAAAGAAGTCCAGCAATGTCAAATCGGGACATCTCAGCGGCCATAGGTTCTTGGAAATTATCTGGTCGTCAAAGAAACTTGCAATTAGTGCCATGGATTCATTTGATGTATGGCATGTAGCGCCATCCTGCTGAAAATATCCTTGACTCAGCTTTACCTGAAACCAACGACAATAATTCAGTCGTCCATCCTTATGTGGTTCCTGCAACAGATGGGTGACCGTAATCCTATACGGCTTTAGGCCTGCACTTTTTACAGCTCTCTGACACATTGAGCAGCTGTACCCTGTCTCCTGCGACAAACGTCTTAATGATGTTTTGGGTAACGGATCCAGTTGTGCTCTTACTCAACAACAACCATGGGAAGCTTAGATGAACGAGGTTTTTGCTCACCAGAGATCTAGTTGTTTCCAATTTGTTTACCAGTCCTAGCATTGTGTTTCTTTGGGGAGGATTCTGAACACCAAATTCTCTCTGGTATGCCCTTTCAGTAGCTGTAATTGAATTCGTAATCCAGTATTGCTTTACAAGAAAGAGTCGTTCATTTAATGTGTACTCCATTTTCATGTTGATTAGAACAAAATCTCAAAAACAGTTGCCAACAATAAAACTAACAATTACGAATAAAACATAAGCATCTGCGCATCTAGTAACAGGCAATCAAAACTCCACAACATTCTTCTTAATTTGGTGATAAAATTGGGGCATTGAGTGAATTTCTAACAGAGTAATTAAAGAAATAAATGTGTCAGTTCTCCATAAATCATCCTGTATATATGCCTCTACATTTTATCACAGCCTGTAATTTGTCATTATATTACTGTGCAATGTTTCCTATAATATTTTACCAGGAAATTATGTTTTTGTAGATCTCTGGTAATTGTTTATTCTAACTTTTGTAAATATTTGTTTTATGTACTTTTCTTAACATTACCCTTATGTTATTTCTATAATATGTTTATAACCAATACATCCCTTTTTAACATAATTGTTTGTTATGTTCATCAAAGCTTTTCATTTACAAACGTTCTGTCACACTGTACTCTATGCTGTTTGAATCATAAAATGCACAATTATTTTAGTTAAATACTGGTTAACACTTTTTTCTGAAATCACCACATATGTTCTATTCAATACCTGTACAAGTCAAACTTGTTATTACAAAATTAGGTTAAGTGCATATACCTTGGTTTTTTACTTTCTGTACTACGTGTAGTAAGTAGGGTAAGTATTGCATTCCACTCAAAAATTCCATAGCAAGATTGCACCAGAAATACATGTTTTGAGGCACTCTGAATCCAAATAAAGCATTTTTGGAAACATGTCTGTTGTGTGTGTGTCTGTTTATGTGTCTATGAACAGCATAAATCAAAAACAAAAAGTAGGATAAGTACGAAACGTGGTATTTAAATTCAGTATCTTCCAAGGATGCAACACAAAGATTTTGATTAAAGTACAACAAAAAAAATTGCAGAAATCTCTCTCTTCACATGTAATACAGAAGCAGTTTTCAAGCAGAGTTTCCAAAGATATTTTATGAAGTTAAGGATTCAATTAATTGAATCTGCTGTAGAAGTAGATGAAAATTATACCTTGAAACATCACCGGACACCAGAGCTGCATTAATAGAATGAATCCAGTTGAAATTTGCTGGTCATTTTGTAAAACACAAAGAATTAGAAAAAGGAATGATATACTGCATAACACATGCAGAAACGGCTGCATTGCAATGAGTATTTCTGCAAGTGTGCAAGATAACATCCTTTTTCTGTACAAAAGTAGATAATCTGATAGGCCAAAAACCTTACACAGATCAGAATCAATGTATTTCCATAAGGCAGTGATTTGAATCAGCTTTTCTTCTCATTTTATAAAATATATTTACTTTCACTACTTACCTATAGTAAGAAGTGAAAGTAGGGTTGAGAGGGAGGGGCAATTTGGCACAAATTTTAAATTTTATTTTTTTATATTTATTCAGCTAATCCTGACATGGTACTCTTCTATAAATTTATTTAACAGTATCTATTAATAATTTTGTCATTACTTTACGGCCACTTTAAGTTTCAACTTTTCAAACCATTGCGTAGTGAGTCAACTTACCCCTTATAGGAGGCAGGTTGGCACAGGCTGTGGGTTAATTTGCCTTCATGTTATTTAAATGGAAAATATGTATTTTAAATAATTTATTAAAAATAAATATCATGATCAAGTTATAAAGAACACTTCAGATATATAATTACAGATTCATCACGGTAAAAACACCTAACACAGCCTTTTAAACATATCAACAGGTCCTTAAAGCAAGATATAATGTCCAAAGTTAATTAAATACTTAAATGGCAATAATAAATCGAAACGCTGTATACAAATTAATCGGAAATGTCCAAAAAACAATTTAAACACACAAACTGCCTGCTGCTATCACTGTGCCAATCTGCCCCCTTTTTGTTGTGCCAAAATCTCCCTGGTCTACTTGTTTTAATGGAAGCTGGATATAGTAATCAAGAGTAAGGAATTAAAATACTTAAAATACCAAGTAATAAAGCCATTTAAAATCACTTTCAAACAAAATACTTAGAAGTCATTTAATATTGGATATGTACCCAGGAAAAAACAAATTCCCTATGAAGTGAATATTCACTAACCTTGCGGGAAAAACAACTTCATGGCTTCCTTCCAGTACCACTTGTCACAAATGATTGTTGCTTGTGTGGGACGTGTATTTGGATACAAGGAACTGTATGTCTGCATTCTAATGCAATGTGTTGAATAAGGGCTGAAATAAGAGCCATGTGCCAACCTGCCCCCCTCTCCCCTACTGCATTTCACCCAAAAATGTAATATCGAGATTTCACTGCAAATACATGTTTGACATCCCCTGAATTAAAACAATTCCTTTTAGTAAACATCCATGATGTGCATGCATGCGTGTGTGGGATAACTAAAATCAAAAGTTGGTTAAATACCAAACTTAGTATTTATGTACAGTATCCTCCAAGAAAAGGAAGATTTTCAAGAAAATCCACACGCTAAACTATCCTTTACATGGAAATAATTTGTTTTTTCCACTTTCTCAAAAATAGCTGTAAATGATTGTATTAAAGTACCACATGTTTAAGATATTCGCATGAAAAACACAACAGACAGACCTTTTTATAAAAAACAAATGTGTTTCATTCACATTACCTTCTCTAGCTGCTATCATTTATTTTTATATAACTTTTACAACTATTTTTATGAAAGTTTAATTACTATTTTATGTTAACTGAGATAAAGCTCTGCATAAACAGTTTTATTACCATTTTGTTGAAGGTACAAGGTGGATAGAGAAAACTGAATCAATACTCAGATGTTTAAAAATTGACTTCACTATATGCTGGCCGAGAAATTCCATATTCTCTTCATAACATCACCATAAACAATTGAACAGCAACAGCACTTTTAAAAAAAAACTATCGAAAAATTCAAACCAATAACACCCTCCAAAATAATTTATTTGAAATAAGCTTTGTATTTTAAAGAGATCTAATTTTTTTGTGTGGTACATTTTGTCTGTTTCTTATGGTTTACCAGTTACATAAAATTATACAAAATTCCTTCTGAATGAGGAGGACTTTACAAGCTATTCCAAAAAAATTTAGGATATACATTTTATTTTTCATGTAAATATCTTAAACATATGGTATTTTAATCAAAATCATTAAGAATCATTTTTGAGAAAAACAAAGATTTCTAAAAATCTTAATGTAGTACTAGGAGATTTTCTTGAAAATCTTTGTGTTGCATCTTTGGAAGATATTTAACCTAGATATGAAGTTTGGTGCTTATCGAACATTTCGTATTTGGGTTATGCTGTTCAGACACATTCAGACCTTTCTAAAAATGACTTTTTGGGTTTCAGGGGTTCTCATAACATATATTGATGTCTTTTTATTAATGTTATTTATTTAACATTATTGTAGCCCCACGTTGTGGTGGCCAATTTGAAGTGGTTTTATTAATGTTATATTTATTTATTTATTGAGCCCCACATTGGGGAGCCAATTTGCGACGGTATTACTTATAATGTTTGTGTATGTGTGTTTACTTCACGTGGTGAAGCCATTTTGTGATGTGATTCTTTGTTAGGTTTTTAGCTCCATCTGGTGTTAGCAATTTGCGGTAGTATTAGTGTTTGTTTGAAAGAATGCGACTGTTATTTTATTTAATTTTTGTTTACTGTCCTCCGGCTAGCTATGATCTTTTTGGTCGAGCACATCTCTTTATACAGGTTGTGTAAACGGAAAGGAATCTTTTATCCAAAGATAACACTGATGAAGGAATTTGTTTTACACTTTTATTGTCGAACACATTCAATATCACATTTACACATTGATCTAGACACTCGCCAAACTGAAACTGTTATAAAAACTTCATTACTGATCATTCTTAATTCGCGTACTTCAACTTTTTGTATAATTAACTTTACCATACTTGAGAATTTTCATAACTCTGCTACGCGTAACTTGCGAATCGATAGCCGACGTGTAATATTTCTGCTGAACTGAAGGCGACGTGTAGCCTACAAATATTTTCGATGAACTGACGGACCGAAGGCGACGTGTAGCATACAAATATTTTCGACGAACTGACGGGGGTCTATCTCTAACCTAGCCCTTTTTATACTCCTACACCCCGATATGCCTAAAGATTATAACTGAGTTGCTATTGGCTAATAAAACGCGCCAACATTAGCGTCTATTTTAATATCCAATGAAAATTATGAATACATATGCTCTAGGGACAATGTTCCAGCAAATTCTACAGAAAAACGCGCCAACATTACGTAACTTCCTCGTCTCCAATAATGATAAACAGCTCACCCCCTCGCTGCATTATTGCACGCTATTATTGTCAGTTTCAGTAAGGCCGTATAAACTTACTTCTCAACAATAATTACAATCAACAAACATCTCAAATCAATGTCACATAAAAATGCATATTCATATTACAATCATTCTTTACATTTAAGTAATTTGTGATACAAATTACTGCATCGATAATTCCAATGTATATCAAATTTTTTTTATGGAATTGCCTTCTATAACTACTAGGTACATAGTAAAGAAAATAAAAATGCTTGGGGGGAGGGGTTTAGGGAGCCACAAAACTTATCTTTCCGGTGAAATCTCCATATCGAATTTTTTGGGTGGAATCACTGGAATATAACAAACCCTCTACCTACTACTAGAGCAAGTAAAAATACGACACTTTTTTATTCCCCTCAACATGAAATAATCCTGATTAATGGGACGTATGGACATGAACTGATATAATTTTCCTGATATAAATGCCTTCAAATGTGGTAGGTTTATTATTATTACTCTATTTTACGTCGCTTTAACTACAGGGTCATATCGCGATGATCTGTTAGTGGATAACTCTTAGATCAAGGTATGGCGGACAGTTAGCCTTCTAGGTCTCATCCCTGTAACCACCCGCTTCGTCGTGTCCATAGAGACCCTAACGCATAGCAACCGGATCCCCTGTCCCGTGCCGTGCAGATGGCATTAGGGTGCCGTCCAGTCTAACCGCCGCCCTCATATAGAAAGGCGGACAGTTAGCCTTCTAGGTCTCATCGCTGTAACCACCCGCACAGCAATTGGTGGTAGGTTTTTTTTTCGTATTATTTAACATTTTGTATATTTACGTTGTTCATGGCTCTCTATACACGATGTACGAGGGCAGTCCCAAAAGTACCCGACCTGACGTATATATAGCGTTTGTTGTTTCAAACAAATGACTATGGTAGAAAGTACCACTTATAAAGCTTAAGTTTGAAGTTTGACGATGCTACGTTGTGTAATAATTGTTTGGCAGCCATTAATAGTGAACTCTCTCAGCGAATTTGTAAACATGGATAAAACTGGCCATCTTTATGTGATACAATACTTTCATTTGAAAGATCTTAGTCCAACTAATATTAAAGCTGAGCTAGATTCTACTCTGGGGGAGTCTGCTCCTTCGTTTACAACAGTAAAATATTGGGTGGCAGAGTTTAAGCAGACGAATCGCAGTGATCGACCAAATGAGGTGACCACGCCAGAAATCGTGAAGAAAATCTACAAAATATATTGGATGACCGTCGACTGAAAGTGCGCGAGCTAGCAGACATCATAGGCATTTCAAAAAGTGCTGTACATCGCATACTAGCTGAGAATTTAGACATGAGAAAGCTGTGCGCAAGATAGGTGCCGCGTTTACTCACAATGGAACAAAAGCAGCATCGTGAGGATGTTTCAGTCGAGTGTTTAGCGATGTTTCGCTGCAATAAAGCCGAGTTTTTGCTTCGATTCATAACCCATTGATGAAACATGGGTCCATCACTTCACACCTGAGACGAAGGAACAGTCAAAACAGTGGATTGAAAGGGGAGAATCGGCTCCAAAGAAGACGAAGACAGTTCCATCTGCAGGCAAAGTCATGGCGTCACTTCTTTTGGGATGCGCGTGAGATAATTTTCATTAATTAGAAAAAGCAATCAGTGGCGAGTATTATGCAAATTTATTGCAGTGTTTGAATGATGAAATCAGGTAAAAACGGACGCATTTAGCAAAAAAGAAAGTTCTGCTTCATCAAGACAATGCACCAGCTCACACATCCATCATTGCCTTGGCCAAAATCAATGAGTTAAAGTTATAACTGCTTTCTCATGCACCCTATTCGCCAGATTTGGCCCCCTCTGATTATTTTCTGTTTCCAAAGTTGAAGAAATGGCTTGGTGGTAAAAAATTTGCCAACAGTGAAGAGCTGGGGTTTGCAGTTGATGGCTATTTAGCAGAACTCGACGGTTCTCAGTATAAACAGATATCGAAGCTATTGAACATCGCTAGGAAAAGTGTATCGAGCTGAAAGGAGACTATGTAGAGAAATAAAGATTTTTTCTCCCAAAATGTTTGTGTTTTTGTTTGTTAGGTCGGATACTTCTGGTACAGCTCTCGTATATTGTACAAACAATTATATTTCAAAATTCTATCGCAAAATCGTTGCTTATTTGTTTCGATTCCATTGTTTCATACCTAAAACACTAGATTGTAACACTAAATTGCCTCCGAGAAAGCCCACTTCATAAAATCAAAATATCCTCTCCATAAGTAGCATTGGTGTCCAGATTTTTCCCGTTTTGACCTTGGTAATAACCGCGGACCGCCCCGCTGTCCATACACAACCAACAGCTGTGGAACACATTATTGAAATAATGGGCGGCGCCGTGGCCGAGTGGTTAGACCGCTCGCCTCCCACCGAGGCGGCCCGAGTTCAATCCCAGGGACCTGCATGTGGGATTTGTGGTGGACGAAGCGGCGTCTGGGCGGGTTTTCTCCGGGTTCTCCGGTTTCCCCCGCCATTCATTCCACCAACTGCTCCATCATCACCTTTCCTTTCATCCCCTTCACCAACATTTCATTTCATCTACTTCCTACATCCCATACCAGGCATAGGGCTGATTACCCATCCTGGATGCTCTGTCTGATCCATGAGTGTCTGCTACTCGACGGGCCTCTGACCCCAGGCACCCGCTTGTAAGTCCTGGGGGGTGTAAGTCCTACATAAGAGGAAGGTAAACAGATAATGAATGAATTATTGAAATAATGGAAAATGTATGCAGGTCGGATACTATCTTCTAAGTCGTTGAGCGATGAGGCATTTGTTGTATAACTCCGCCTTCCGCACAGAAAATCATATGGATTTAGATCTGAAGAGCGAGAAGTCATTTTCTTGGACTCTTTTCCACGACAGCCCCTATCTCGTCTAATTACTATATCACGTACCTGCATAGTAGGTAGAGAAGGTATTGCATTCCACACAAAAATTCAGTACTGAAACACAGGAAATACATGTTTTGAGGCCCTCTGAATAAAAAAAAGCATTTTTAGAAAGAGATCGATGTGTGTGTGGTTAAAGATTTTGATTAAAATACCACATGTTAAGGATATTTCATGACAAATAAAATTTATATCTCGAATTTTCTGGGAATAGCCTGTGTAGTCCTCTTCATTCGGAAGGAAACTTATATAACTGGTAAACGTGAAGTGATAGACGAAAACTACACAAAACGTTTTGTATGTGTGTCTGTGCATACTACACAAAAAACGTAGATCTCTTTAAAACACACGATTTATTTCAAATAACCTTTTCTCTGACGAGATATCCGTTATTAATGGTTCGAATTGTTCAACGCTTGGCCATTCTTTTAAAGTCCTGCCGATTTTCAATTGTTTCTCGCGAACTTAAGGAATTTTAAGGCCAGTATACAGCGTCTAGTTCTAAAACAGTTGACTATCGCTATTCCGTTTGCATCTACATACCTCTATCGAAATGTGTAATGCAGCTATCTCCGGAAAGATTTATCTCGATTAAAATTAGGTAGATAGGAAAATAAACTTTCGTAAAAATAATTTGTATACCCATTAATGCGATAAAGGGTAGGGAAAGTATTGTGAGCAACACAAGTATTGTGAACAACACATCAGATTTTAGAAAAATGTCCGTGTGTGTGTGTGTGTGTGTGTGTGTGTGTGTGTGTGTGTGTCTGTGAACAGCATGACCCCAAAACTTGGTAGGTATTTAAGAAGATGCGACACGAGGGTGTTCAAGAGAATCCCCCGTCCAAACTACCCTTTACACGGAACAATTTTTTTTTCAAAAATTGCTCTAACGTTTTTTATTAAAATCGTATATTAAAGATATTTACATGACAAATAAAATGTATATTTTGGATTTTCTGGGAATAGCCTGTGAAGTCCTCTTCATTCGAAAGGAATTTTATATAATCTTGTATAACTGGTAAATGTTAAAAGATAGACGAAAACGTACTACACAAAACATGTAGATCTCTTTAAAACACACAATTTATTTTAAATAACTTCTTGTGGCATTAGCCATTTCTGAGATATCTGTTATTAATTGTTCGAGTTGTTCATGTCATTCTTTAAAGCCCTGCTACTTCGACGCGCAAGATTGATCATGAATTCATAGCTGTTGTTTCTTTATTCTCTGCGTTTCACTTCCAACATATTGATAGTTTGGACAGCCCTCGCCTTCTGTTAACGTGTTAAATTCATAAAAACAGGGCAAGTAAACAATAGCAGAGTGAAAGGGCTTTCTCATTTTCTTCGTTGCTGCTATCTCTCGCATCCAGGCTGTTTACAGCAGCCCAAATCTACGGCGAAGCATTAAGCATAGCATATTACTATTGTTGTGCCTAGTCACCATGGCAACGGGCTAGTAATTAGTGTTTACTCGTCAATGACACGCAGGCGTCATCTTGCACCTACTCGGAGAAAGCTGCACTGAAAGCGAAGAAGGTTGCTGTCACAACTTTTGCTTTCCTCGCCTGCTTTTGTAGGTCACTGGTCTTAGACCCGGTATCAGTGTCGCACTGGCCCATTAAATCTACAGAACATTTCCACATCACAGATATCCTTTTAAGTAAGTTTCGTAAGAACCTTAAGGGTACAGTAAGTGAAAATTGAGCAAAATCCCTCCAAAACTCCATTTTTTTAAAGGTACCTATATCGTTTACTGATGATTAGACATGGGTTTTTTAATGTGCCTGCACGCAAGGCTAGATAGTAAAATGTTCCACACGATATAATTTTGTTCTATTTACTTTAAATTTTGTGAAGAAGCACCCAAAAGTTATAAATATAAAAATGTTAGGAGTGCTTTTGCTTAAACAGTTATCATTGGAGGAATATTAATAATATCTAATTAACACACTAAAATTGCTGAAAAATATTGTTTCTCAAAGGTTTATATTGTCCCCCAAAACTGAAACACCAATAAAAGATCTGTTTCCAACATTTTTTTTCTTAAATATTTCTTATAGTCAAAATGATTATTTTTATCAGTAAACTTTTAATTTTTTTCATCGTATGGACTATTTTTGTTACCATTAAAATAATTAATTGAACAAATAATAGCTTGGGCACTCCTGGAGATATTACAATGAAAATGTGTGTAGATGCTAATAATTAGGTGTGTTACAGTATAATTTTCAAAAAACATACGTTCATAAGTGTAGAATTTAGAAATTTCACCTACCCTTAGCTAACATAGGGAACACATTTGTCCATTAAAATTGTCTTGGCTATCAATCTTTTTTGAAGAAAAACTTTTTTTAATTTGTCTACACTTACAGTAGAGGAAATATTGTACTGTGTTTTGAAGTCCCTGAATAAAGAAAACTTTTGGTAAATCAGTGTGTGTGTGTGTGGTGTGTGTGTGTGTGTGTGTGTGTGTGTGTGTGTGTGTGTGTGTGTGTGAACAGCATAGCTCAAAAGCAAAACTTCGGATAACTACCAAATTTTGTAGGAACACCAAGATTTTCTAGGTAATTCAACGAAAGACTACGAATTTATCTGATGAACGTAATCTCGAATGGGATTCATTAAGACTATTTCATGAATAAAATATAACATCATATACTTTTAAAAAAAGGATGTAAAGAGTTGGAGAAGTGGAGACAGGACGTTTGTGATTCAAAATGGTAGAAAATGAGCGAGGAAATGGTAGCTATAAAAACATTAACGGTTAAGCGAGAGAAAAGAATCAAGGGCACTGGAGAGTTTCCAAGGAAAATAGTTGGGAAAAGTAAAATAAAAAATAATAATAATAAAAATAAAAGGGGAAAGTAGCAGGAAGGGCTAGAGAGAGGAGAATAATGAGCAAATAGGAATCAGGGAAGTGGAAAGGGAGGTAAAAAGAGTGTAATCGAAAACAAAAAGGCCATAAATATATCTAAAATGTCTGTATGATGTTCAGTACAAATAAATATTCTGCGCTGAACCAAGTTTGGGGTGGGTTTTTTTTTATCAGAAGGTCTTAAAACATGTAGGTATTTCTGGTGAAATCTCGGTATGGTATTTTTGGGTGAAATGCAATACTTCCTCTACGTAATAGGTATGTAGTTGAGAAAATAGAAATAATTAATTACAATTTAAAGCTTTAAGCAATTAGGAAACACCTAGTACTATGCCGACCACAGTTGAGTTCGTGGCGCATCAAGGCGATGGTAATTGGCGAAATGAAATGTTCTCCTTATAGCTGATTTACCTCACATTAATTATGAACCGTTATCATATAGGTTTATCTCTCGCAGTCAATGAGGACAATTAGAAAACTGAAAGTGGCTGTACAGTTCGCCACTGTCCCAGAAGAAAGAGCTGGCCGGGGTGTAGAGTGGGGACAGTATTTTCTTACCACCAACTGAAACTCTGGATCTCCCAGTTGCAGTCCGCCGCAGCTCAACGTAAGGCACCATTCCGCACATCTTCCGCCTGCCGTGTCCTGCCACACGTGAGTAATAATGACTTCTTCGTGATCATCCTGGTCCCACCGTAGCATGTCATTATTATTATTATTATTATTATTATTATTATTATTATTATTATTATTATTATTATTATTATTGACTCACACAGTGAACTATTATCACACACGTAACTCAAGCATGTGAATAAAAAAAATTATATATTGCATTCACATGACTTTCTATAACCACCATTATTTATTACCTTCTCTATTACTTACCTATAGAGGACGTATTGCGCTCCGGCCGAAAATTCGATATTGAGATTTCAGCGTTAATACATGTTTTGAGGTCCTATGAATGTTGCACTCACATGGCTTTCTCTACTCATGTACAAACTATTTTTACAAACCTTATTCTCCATCTACTTCATGTTAGTCGAGATAAACATTTGCAGAAATGATCTTATTGCTAATTTTCTTGTAGATGCAAGGGGAATTGGTAGGCTTTAAGCGATAGTCAAATATTTTAAGCGCTGGTTACTATGTGGAGTATTCCATTCTCTTTGCATGCCAGGACATAAAAAAACGAATAACGAATTCCCATTTGAGAAGAAGTATAAATATTCGACAATTCAATCAAATAAGAAGGAATGGAAATGGCTCGTCCGATAAAAAAAAAGTATATGACATAAATTGTGTGTTTTAACGAGATCTAGATTTTTGGTGTAGTAAAATTTTGTCTATCTCTTACGCTTTACCAGTTATGCAAAAGTCATTCAGAATGAAGAGGACTTTTGGGGACATTCCCAGAAAATTCAAGATGTAAATTTCATTTACCATCAAAATTTTCGAAAAATGTTCCATGCAAAGGGTAGTCTGGGGTGGAGGGATCTTTTGTTTTTAAATCTTCGTGTCGTACCTTTGAAAGATACTAAACTCAAATACCAAGTGTGGTATTTATCCGACTTTTCGTTTTTGAGTTATGCTGTTCACAGACAGACACAGTTTCCAAAAATACTTTTTTTAGACTCAGGGGCCTCAAAACATGCATTATTAGTGAAATCCCGGAATCGAATTTTTGGGTGTAATACAGTACTTCCCCTACTTACTTATAGGTAGTAGAGAAAGTAAACACGAAATGTTGGATGCTCTATGCTTACTAAAGATGCCACATAAAGATTTTCAAGAAAATCCCCCACCACAAAAACAATCATTTTTTTATTTTCTCAAAAATGTTTCTAACGATGATGCTTAAAATACCATATATTTAAGATTTTGCATGACAAAATGTGTTGTGTATGTATGTGTTGAATATTTTGGAAACAGCCAGAATGAAGGAAGGCCTCTTCATTCGGAAAGAAGTTTGTATAATTTTATGTAACTGGTAAACCATTAGAGAAAGACAAAAACTTACTTCGCATTAAAATACGTATTTAATGACATTTTATTTGTCATTTATAAACTTAAATATATTTTAATCCAAATCGTTAGAGGCATTTTTGAAAAAATAAAAATTTTCGAAAAATATGTATATAAAGGGTAGTTTGAGGTGGGGGATTTTCTTGAAATTTAACTGTTGCATTCTTGGAAGATGCTGAACTTAAATACCAGGTTTTTTATTTAACAGACTTTTTATTTTTGAGTTTTCTTTTCACACATACAGATCTTTTTCGAAAAAATATTTTTTGAGGTTTAAGGGGCCTCAAAATATGTATTCCTGATGAAATCTCGACATAGAATCTTTGAGTGGAATACAATACTTCCTAAATTACTGTAAGTACGCAATAAAGAAAGTAATAAACGATATTACATTGGGAAACTCATGCGAATGTAACACATCAGAGTTTTTTAATAAAAAGTATAATTTTCAAAAGTAAATTTTTTGTATCATATACCTACATGCAGTTGAAACCATGTTAATAAATACATGTTATAAAACAGCATATGACAAAATGTTTAAAAGTATGCTTAAAACTGCAATATTTAGACGTTTTACCTTTGGTTATCTTTTATCTTAACAGAACGATAACGTAACTGAAATGACCCACGTGACAGATATATCGCGTGTTTAATCGCTTGCTGTCGATTAGTTGCATTCAGAGTTAGATTGTAATGCAAATGAGAGCGAGTTCGTCGACCCTGAAGAAGCCTGACATTCACTTTAACAGAGCGAAATAAATTTCCAGGCATCAAATTCTGAATGTCCAACCTGATAGTCCTGTTCCACAATGCGCAGTGTCTCCAAAAGCATTCGTCTCCACTTAAAAAAAAAATCTGATGTGTTGCACTCACATGAGTTTCTCTACTCTTTTACAAACTATTTTTGCAAACGTTTATTCTCCATCTACTTCATGTTAATCGAGTTGTTAATCTTATTGCTGATTTTCTTGTAGGCGCAAGGGGTATATGGTAGGCTTTAAGCGATAGTCAAATGTTTTAAGAGCTGGTTGCTATGTGGAGCATTCCATTCTCTTTGAGAAAAGAGAAACCCATTTGAGAAAAGGTACAAGTATTGGAAACTTCAAACCAATAAAAAGGAATATCTTAGAAATGGTTCACTCGAAAAAAAAGTATATGACATAAATTGTGTTTTAACGGGACTTACATATTTTGTTTAGTAAAGCTTTTCTTCATAATCTTCGTGTTGCGTCCATGGAAGACACTAAATTCAAATAACAAGTTTGGTATTTATCAGACTTTTCGTTTCACAATTATGCTGTTCACAGACAGACAGCCCGACAGACAGACACAAGGGCATGTTTCCAAAAATACTTTATCTGGATGCAGGGCACCTCGAAACATGTATTTGCGGTGAAATCGCGGTGTCGACTTTTTGGGTGGAGTGCAATACTTCCCCAACTTACTATATGTAGTAGAAAAAGTAAGATACCTCGAAAATGGTTAATGTCGTAGAAAATGCATTTAACAATTTTATGTTTTAACAGAATCTACAGAATTTTTACTTTCTCTACTGCGTATAGTAAGATGGGGAAGTATTGTATTCCACCCAGAAACTCGATACAGAGATTTCACCGGAAATACATATTTTGAGGTGCCCTAATTCAAATAAAGCATTTTTGGAAACATTCCTCGTGTGTCTGCCTGTCTGTGAGCAGCATAACTTAAAAACGAAAATTCAGATAAATACCAAATTTGGTACTTGAGTTTAGTGTATTCCAAGGATGCGACACAAAGATTTTCAAGAAAAGATAATCTACAGAATATGCCCGTGTCATACACGATACATACCCGTGTCGGTATGTCATTGTTATGATTGGCCACGGATATGAGGAAGATAAATGTTTCAGAGACCAGGAACTGTACATGTATACACGATCAATTTAAAACTGGACGGTCTGAGAGACGAGCTCGAATCGGGTACTTCCGTGAGCGCTCGGTACAATCAGGCTTTGTTCACAAGACTGCGTATATTCTTGTAGTAGTTATAATGGGGAACACAACTATAATCCCAAAAGTCTTCCGAGAAAATAATTCATATACGAGTTTTCAAACAAACAGATGTTTCAGGGTATTTCAACACTGAATACTTGTAACCAAAACACACTTTATTGATTATGGTTCTCAAATGGAGTATGAATAAAGCTCGTTACAGTACCACGCTTACTGCAGCACTCTTAGCTCAGTGATAGACAGCATACTGTTCCTGAGGTTACAAGTTCAAATCTCCGTTGAGCTATTCAACTTACCCTCTCCTTTTCATGAGTAAAAATATAACAGGTTTTCTAGATGGGAACCACGACATTAATTTGTCGATGGGGAAGATCTTTCATGCTCAGTCAATTTCATTTTATAACCACATATTGCAGTAAAAAGAGTTATAAAAACAAAAGATAACCCGCTACGGAGAATCGAACTCAAGCTGCTTGCGGAGAAGTTAAGTAGCTTAACCACTGCTCCACGCCAAGTACGGTGTGGAGGTAGCCCAAATTAGTGCCTTGTATCATAGAATTAGCCAAAGCGGCGTAAAAAGTTTGAGGTTGTGAACCTCGCGGTTACTCGAAGGTACTGTGAAAAAAAATCTGATGAGTTACACTCACATGACTTTCTCTACTCTTGTACAAACTATTTTTACAAACGCTTATTCTCCATATGCTTCATGTTAATCGAGATATCGAGATGTTAATCTTATTGCTAATTTTCTTGTAGATGCAAGGGGAATTGCTAGCCTTTAAGCGATAGTCAAATATTTTAAGAGCTGATTGCTATGTGGAGTATTCCATTCTCTTTGCATTACCAGGACAAAAAAAAATGAATAACGAATTTGAGAAAAAGTATTAAGTATTGGAAAATTTAAGGGAATAACAAGCAATATCTCGAAAATGGTTCACTCAACAAAAAAAAATGTATATGACATAAATTGTGTATTTTAACGCGATCTACATTTTTTGTGTAGTAAAATTTTGTCTATCTCTTATGGTTTACCAGTTATGTAAACGCCGTTCACAATGAAGAACACTTTTGGAGACATTCCCAGAAAATTCGAGATATACATTTCATTTGTCATGAAAATATCTTAAACATATGATATTTTAATAAAAATCGTTAGAGCCATTTTTGAGAAAATTAAAATTTTCGAAAAATGTTCCATGTGAAGAATCTGGGGTGGGGGATTTTCTTGAAAACCTTCGTGAAGCATCTCTGGAAGATACTGAACCTAAATACCAAGTTTGGTGTTTATCCGAATGTTCGTTTCTGAGTTATGCTGTTCACAGACACACAGACAGACACAGACACGGACATGTTTCCAAAAATGCTTTTTTTTTGGATTCAGGGGTCTCAAAACATGTATTTCTGGTGAAGTCTCGGTATCGAATTTTTGGGTGGAATACAATACTTCCCCTACTTACTCTACGTAGTAGAGAAAGTAATATTAACTATTCAAGAGACCGGCCATTTTTTGTTTGACCGAATGCACATACAAAAATCTGATGTGTTACACTCACATGACTTTCTCTACTCTTGTACAAACTATTTATACAAACGCTTATTCTCCATCTACTTCATGTTAATCGAGATAAACATTTGCAGAGTCTATCTTATTGCTAATTTTCTTGTAGATGTAAGGGGAATATATATTTACAAGGGCAATTTGGAATTACAGTAGCCTTTAAGCACACACATATCTCTTAATAGCTGGTTGCTAGGTGCAGCACCATTCCCATTCCCACAGATTAATACTCTTTGCATATCCAAGACAAAAAAAAATGAATAACGAATTCCCATTTGAGAAAATAAGTATTGAAAAATTTAAGGGAATAATAAGCAATATCTCGAAAATGTTTCACTCAACAAATAAAATGTATATGACATAAATTGTGTACTTTAACGCGATCTACATTTTTTGTGCAGTAAAATTTTGTCTATCTCTTATGGTTTACCGGTTATGCAAAAGTCGTTCACAATGAAGAATACTTTTGGAGACATTCCCAGAAAATTCAAGATATACATATTATTTGTCATAAAAATATCTTAAACATATGATATTTTAATCAAAATCGTTAGAGCCATTTTTGAGAAAATTAAAATTTTCGAAAAATGTTCCATGTAAAGGGTAATCTGGGGCGGGGGGATTTTCTTGAAAACCTTCGTGTCGCATCTCTGGAAGATACTGAACCTAAATACCAAGTTTGGTGTTTATCCGAATGTTCGTTTCTGAGTTATGCTGTTCACAGACAGACACACACACACGGACATGTTTCCAAAAATGCTTTTTTGGATTCAGGGGGTCTCAAAACATATATTTCCGGTGAAATCTCGGTATCGAATTTTTGGGTGGAATACAATACTTCCCCTACTTACTATACGTAGTAGAGAAAGTAAAAATATAACATATTAACGGAAAAGGAGTAAATCTATAGATTCCGTAAAACATAAGGCTTTAGGAAAACTGCTAAAACTTACTGTCAAGCATACGGAGAAAGCGATATTATGGAAATAAGCATGGAGAGTTTAACGCAAGGATAGACACGTATCATTAACTTTCAGTTGCTTTATTCGACACACCATTACCTGAAACTTTGTTTAGACTATTTTGGGTGTACTAAGGCTATTATAAGCTATCAACAACTCCCGTCTTCGAACTTGTGTGTGGAAGCAAAGGGCGGGCGGTATGAGCGTCAGCTCTCAAGAAAAGCTTCCCTGCGTAGATTCATATGCGTCAAGAATGAATGACGAGGCAGCACGTGGTTGGTTACATTTCATAACCGTGGTTTTTGTTCGTTATACCTGGATCAGCATTCATATCACGTCGTGTCTAGCATTCAGAATAGATCCCCGCGACACTTGGTACCGGAAAGGACAGGATATGAGCGGAAATAAGTGTGGACAACTTGACAGACTAAAGAAACTGCATGACGACAAGCGAATCTATTCATCTTCCACCAGGTGGACAGTAAATGTTGTTAAATGGGAGTATATAACTTAAACTCTGTGGGATTTTGTATTTGTGTATCTACAGTACGCCACCTTTTACTTTCTCTACCGTGTACGTACGGTAAGCACGGAAGTATTGTATTCACCACAAAATTCTAAACCCACATTTCACGGAAAATACACGATTTGAGGCCACCTGAAACCAATAAAAGTGTTTTCAGAGAAATGTATGTGATTTTGTGGATGAATAGCATTGGTAACTCAAAAATGAAAAGCTGTATAAATACCAAACTTCGTATGTAAGCACAGATCTTCCAAAGATTTGACACGGTGATTTTTAAGAAAATCTTCACACCCAAAACCACCCTTTACATGCAAAAAATGTCGCTGTTTACTTTATCTACTACGTATATGTAGGGGAAGTGTTGCATTCCAGTCAAAAGTTCGACACTGAGATTTCACTCGAAATACATGCTTTGAGGACCCTGAATCCAAAAAAAGCATTTTTAGAAAAAGGTCCGTGTGTGCATGGTGCGTGTTTGTCGAGAACAGACAACTCATAAACAAATAGTCGGATGAATATCAAATTGGTATTCAAGTCCAGTACCTTCTAAAGATGCAACACGAAGATTTTCAAGAAAATTCCCCACCCCAACTACCGTTCACATGGAACATTTTTCGAATGTTCGATTTGCTCAAAAATGACTAACGATTTTGATTAAAATACCATATATTAAAGATATTTACATGGCAAATAAAATGTATATCTTGAATTTTCTGGGGATAACTTGTGAAGACCTCTTCATTCCGAAGGAAGTTTATATAACGTTGTATAACTGGTAAACGTTAAAGCATACTATGTACTACACCAAAAATGTATATCTCTTTAAAACACACAATATATTTCAAATAAAGTTCTGTAGCATCAGCAATTTCCAAGATATCCATTATTAATGGTTCGAAATGTTCAATACTTAGTCATTCTGTTAAAGTCCTATCGATTTTCAGTTGTTTCTCGCGATGTCATGGAAAGAGTATGGAATTTTAAGGCGGCTAGTTCTAAAACATTTGACTATCGCTATTCCCCTTGATCTATAACGAAATGTGTAATGTAGTTATTTCCGGAAAGGTTTATCTCGATTAAATTCGAAATCAACATTTAACTGAAATATACGATTTGAGGCCCCCTTAAAGCAATAAAAGTTATTTTAGAAAAACAACCGTGTGTGAATAGCATAATAATCAAAAATTGAAAATCTGGATAGATACCCAACTATGCATTTAAGCCCAGCATCTTCCAAAGATGCGACATAATTTTCAAGGAAATCTTCACACCCAAAACTACCCTTTATATGGAAAATATTTAGTTTTCTCTCTCTCTCTCTCATAAATGATTAAGGGTTTGATTAAAATACACATTTAATATATTTACATGACTAATAAAATGTATATCTTGAACTTTCTGTAAATACTTTTCCGCATTGTGAATGAATTCTGTGTAACTGGTAAATCGTAACAGACAAATAAAAGTTTACTACACAAACATTTGGATCGTGTTAAAACACATTTTATGTAATGTTTGTTGTATTAACCATTTCAGAGATATTTCTTGCTGTTGATTTCAATTTTCCAATACGTTACACTTTTTGAAGTGCTGTCACTATTCTTTTGTTTTCCGAATCATTAAAGTATGGAATTTCAAAGCTAGCATATAGCGACCTGCTTTTTAAAGATTTGGCCGTCGCTTCAGCCTGCTGTATCTCTTTTGTGCCTACAGCGAAATGTGTAATGAAACCATTTCTGTATTACAAAGAATTATATAAAAATAATATTTTTAATCTAGTTCACGAGGTCGCGGGTTCAAACCCCGAAAAGGGCTTCCTTCGGAAGGGAAGTAAAGCCGGTGGTCCTGTGTCGTAGATTTACCACGTAAAAGAATCTCAAGCCTGATAAGGAGGCCTCTGAGCAAAATTAAGCGGTCTTTCACGCCCAATATAGAATGGGACGATAAGGGTCATAGTAGTTAAAGAGCGTCCATAAATACAACTCAAAATAATTTTTATAATCTTTTCAATAAATTTTGAAAGATGCATAAAAATAAGCAGTGTGTATAGAAAGTTATGTGAATATAACACATTAGATTTTATTTTTTTACTTTCTCTACTTTGTATAGTAAGTAGGGGAAGTATTATATTTCACCCAAAAATTCTATACCGAGATTTCACCGGTAATACATGTTTTGAGACCCCCTGAATCCAAAAAAGCATTTTTGGAAACATGTCCTTGTGTGTGTCTGTGAACAGCATAACTCAGAAACGAACAATCGGATAAACACCAAACTTGGTATTTTGATTCAGTATCTTCCAGAGAAGGTTTTCAAGAAAATCCCCCCACCCCAGATTACCCTTTACATGGAACATTTTTCGAAAATTTTAGTTTTCTCAAACATGAATCTAACGATTTTGATTAAAATAGCATATGTTTAAGACATTTCTATGACAGATGAAATGTATATCTCGAATTTTCTGGGAATGTCTCCAAAAGTATTCTTCATTGTGAACGACTTTTGCATAACTGGTAAACCATTAAGAGATAGACAAAATGTTACTACACAAAAATGTAGATCGCGTTAAAATACACAATTTATGACATATACATTTTTTTTGTTGAGTGAACCATTTTCGAGATATTGCTTGTTATTCCCTTAAATTTTCCAATACTTATACTTTTTCTCAAATTCGTTATTCATTTTTTTTTGTCCTGGTAATGCAAAGAGAATGGAATACTCCACATAGCAATCAGCTCTTAAAATATTTGACTATAGCTTAAAGGCTAGCAATTCCCCTTGCATCTACAAGAAAATTAGCAATAAGATTAACATCTCGATATCTCGATTAACATGAAGCATATGGAGAATAAGCGTTTGTAAAAATAGTTTGTACAAGAGTAGAGTAAGTCATGTGAGTGTAACACATCAGATTTATTTATTTCACATCGCCTAACCGGCTAATCATATTAGACGATGAATGACTGAAATGGGGTGAAATGATGCTCAAATGAACCTAGGATCCATAGGGCTTAAGAGTTATCCGGTATTCGGCTTCTGAGGATGAGAAAACCACAGAAGAAACCTTATCTAGGTTAAAGGTTATTTTTCCGAAAATAAAAAAAAAATTAAAATGTTCCATGTAAAGGGTAGTTTAGGGAGGGGGGTTTCTTGAAAAACCTGCGTATAGCATCTTTGGAAGGTACTGAATTTAAATATCAAGTTTGGTATTTATCCAGCTTTTCCTTTTTGAGTTATGCTGTTCACAGAAACACAACACGCGCGCAAAGAGGGATCTTTTTCTAAAATTGTTTTTTTTACTCAGGGTCCCCAAAACGTATATTTCCAGTGAAATCTCTGTATCGAATTTTTATGGAATGTAATACCTTCTCTACCTAATATGTACATGGTAGAGAAAGTAAAAAAGCTTGTTTTTCCACTTCGTGTTAAGCAAGATAAATGTTTTCTAAAATGATTTCAATTCACATTTTTGGTAGGTATGTAGGAGGAGCCAGTACGCTATTCAAATGTTTAATAAGAAGCTCGCTATATGTGTGCCCTTTGCATGGCCTGGCGATAATATTTCAGGAGTGTATACAATGAAATACTAGAAATTTCGACCAGCAGCGGGAAATATTTCGTAAACGGCTAAAACAAATAAAGCATGTTTTAAAACCAAATGCATATTTTAAAATCATATACATGTTTTTTTATCTGTACATCTCTTGTAATTTCATAGTTGTCAGATTTAAGGGGCATTCGTAGGCTGTTCACAGAAAGTTCAAGATACCTATACATCGTATTCCACATGTCAATAATGTGGCGAACACATTTAGAGTTAGGTTGGTATGCCTGATGGAGTCGTCCCTCCCAGAATGAGTTCGGTAGACTGTTCATTCCGGAAGGCTCAACTCAAATGTTAGCAGCTTGATTTTGTTATAGATATATGTTCTAGAACATATAGTTTAATCAAAATCGTCAGAGCATTTGAGGTGAATAAATTTTGCTGAAAAGTCTTCATGTCGCACTTTTGAAAGACACAAAGTTTGGTAATTGGGAGGTGTTTTTCGCGGTTTTCCTCACTCGTTGGGCGAATGTTGGGTTACATAATTTGATCCACGAATTTCCCTATAATCCCTTTCATTACTATGAGGCAGTATTTTATGTCAACATGCTGTGAATGCCAAAGTGATTGTAGTGTAAATTAATATTATTGTATGACAATGATTTTAGATGTTTGTTAGCCATAAGTATTGTTAGGAAATAAGTTTACACGGCCTAAATGAAACTGACAATTGATGTGGGTAACAATATACCGAGGGGGTGAGTTGTTTATCACTAAGAAGAGACAAACAAATGACGTCAGGGTAGCGTGCCTTTCTTTAGAAATGGAGGGAATATCTTCCCTAGAGTATATATGTTAGTAGTAGTGATTGGCTGACCAAAACAGACGCTAAAGTGGGCGCGATTTGGTAACCAATAGGAGTTCTATTATAATGTTTAGGCAGTTCGAGGTGAAGGAGTATATATTCTCGAGCCATAAGCAAGTTACGCACAGTTCGGAAGAGTCTCTCACGAGGTGCACGTCGCAGAGTTAGTTACAAAAATGTAAAGTACGCGAAGTAATTGGTACGCGGCAACTATAACGACTGTAGTTACATTCAGAAATATCACAGTTTCAGTCAGGCGTGTATAAAGATTAAATATGTGAATTGTTAATTAAGTGTGACGGCAATAAAAGTGTAGAAACAAAATTTTTTTTATCAGTGTTATCTTTTAGCAACAACTCCTTTCCGTTTACACGCCCTGCTTAGAGATACTTGCTCGACTGAGTTATAATAGTTAGCCGGAGGACAATGAACCCAAATTTAAAATAATAAAACAAGAGGCGTCTAGTAAATAAGATAACACGAGCCATAAGAACTGCGACAATTACATTTCATTTCCTTCTTCTTCACTGCCATACCAGGCATTGGACTGATCACTCATGCTGGATATGCTATGATCCAGAGTTTGTTTGTTCCTCTACAGGCTACTGGTCCAAGGCATTGACTTGTAAGTCCTTATAGATGTAAGTCCTACAAAGAGGTGTGTCGATTCGCATTCGGGAGGTCCCGGGTTCGCTCCACGACGACCACCCACTCTGACCCAAGGGTTTGTTTTCCCCTAGGTCGGCAGGGGAATGCTGGGGTGAATTTCCTGTACCCATCATCTTCCTTGTCACCTGTTTCAGGGTTGCAGGACCAGGCGGCGGTGTTCTGCGGGTTGCGGCTGGGCGGTGCCTGTGCGCTGTGTAGAGGTTTCTTCCCTGGCGTCGTTGCGGGACTCTCATTTAGGTCTCTCCTCCGAGTGGGTCCTGTAGGGGGACCGCCGGGCGTTCGGTGGCTTGTGGGTGGGCCCGGGTGGAGTCGGATGCGTTCGCTCTGGAAACGTTAGGGACCCCGCCCATGCTTGCGCCCGTCGACATCCGGATCTGGTTGCCCTTCGGGTCTTTCCCCTCATCCCTCCCTCCCGGAGGTTGCGGCCTACTTGCGGTGCTCTGCTCCGATTTCGGGGGGCTCCTCTGTTCGTCCGTACCAATACCTTTTATCTACAAAGAGGTGGGTAATCCGTAGTAGTAGTAGTAGTAGTAGTAGTAGTAGTAGTAGTAGTAGTAGTAGTAGTAGTAGTAGTAGAAGAAGAAGAAGAATTATGCTGTATACAAACACACACCTGGATATTTTTCTAAAGATTTTTTATGAGGTTCAATAGACCTCAAAACGCTTATTTTCAAAGAAATCTCGATATCGAATGAACGAAAAGTAATACTCTCTGCCTTCTATAGGTAGATGGTAGAAACAGAAAATAAAAATGAATCGATTCGTATACATTCAAATAAAACTGTTGTATTAATACCACGATTAGACGAGCAAAACATCAGTTACGTAAAACTTATTGATAGCAAATGCATTCAAATAACACAATGAATACAAGAAAGATTGCGGCACATTCATCTCTGGCCTTTTGCCCCACTAAGGTCGCACACCTTTGCTTGAGAGCCCATGGAAGATAAAACGTCCATGGTCACGATCGCAAAATTCCAAGGCCCAGTACAATTTTTCCTTAACCTTCTATATGACGTTCGCTGTTTCCTTAATAAAGATAAAACAAAACACTATAACAGTATCATAAACACATTGGTTGTCAGTCATAAAGAAGTAATTACTAAATTTGCAATGCAGCTATTTAATGAAACCATGATTTATGTGCGTTTCTAACACTTTGATACAAGTTACAGCTACTAGAGACCATAAAAACAGATATTATGAAGGCTGTCTGAAGCGGATTGGCTCTGCATAATTTCCGTTAAAACGAGAACTGCATTCTCCTTGATATTTGTGTAGATTGTAAAGTTAATTACTTCAAGGGAAGGAAACGCGACCTATTATGCGCAACCTCTGCGATATGCTCTCCCAGATGAATTGCAGAACAAGCTGGAATGATGATGACAAAATAAAATTAACATAATCAACAATTTTATACATACCTAATGCGAGTGTATTTCTTATAATGTTATTACTTGTGATGTTTGTGTATGTGTGTTTACTTCATGTGAAGCCATCTTGTGACGTCATTCATTTGTTCGGTTTGTAGCTCCATCTGGTGTTAGCAATTTGCAGCAGTGTTAGTGTTCGAAAGAATGCGACTGTTATTTGATTTAAATTTTGTTTACTGTCCTCCGGCTAGCTATTATGTCTCGGTCGAACATGTTTCTTGATCAGAGTGTGTAAACGGAAAGGAATCTTTTATCCAAATATAACACTGATGGAAATTTGTTTTACACATTTATTGTCGAACACGTTAACTATCACATTTATACATTGATCTTAACACTCGCCAAACTGAAACTGTTATAACAACTTCTTACTGATAATTCTTTTAATCCACGTACTTCAATCTTTTGTATAATTAACTTTACCATACTTTAGATCTTTCATAATTCTGCTGCGCGTAACTTGTGAGTCTATATCCGATGTATGACGAACTGACTGACTGAAGACGACGTGTAGTGTACACAGATTTTTGATGAACTGAACGACTGACTGACTTTACCTCTAACTTGGCTTCTATTTATACTCCCACTCCCCGATATGCCTAAAGATTATAACTGAGTTACTATTGGCTAATAAAACGCACCAACATTAGCGTCTATTTTAATATCCAATGAAAATTATGAATACATAAGCTCTAGGGAAACATTCCAGAAGGTTCTCAACGGAAAAACGCGCCAACATTACGTAACTTCCTCGTTTCCAATAATGATAAACAGCTCACCCCCCTCTGCATTATTGCACGCTATTATTGACAGCTTCAGTAAGGTCGTATAACTTACTTATCAACAATAATTACAGTCAAGAAACATCTCAAATCAATGTCACATAAAAATCCATATTCATATTACAATCATTATTTACATTTAAGTAATTTGTGATACAAATTACTGCATCACTAAATACTACTAACTACATTTCCAAGGGAAATTGAAATCGATTTGACTACACTTTCCGTATTGAATACTGCATGGAAACACGGATCTGGATCGTAATAAGATCGTTTTGAACCTTGGATCCGATCCTCTTAAAATGTAGGCTAAATTGTCCTACTTGTGCCCACCTACATTAGGTATAAGGAAGTGAGAAATAATTAAATAAATTAACTTAGAAGTGAATTTAGAACATGATGTGGTCTCTCCAATATCTGGTATCCACCTACCCACCCGTTTTAGGTTTTCACTTATATAGGCAAATCGCGTGAGGAAGACAGCAAACGAAGCCATTTTTCCGAAAAATCACATGCAAAGTGGGTACTGCCAACCTAATTAAGAAGTGAAATGCACTAAATATGCGATGTGCTGTTGTTTCTGCGAACGTGAATCATTCGAGTTTTAGACGCGCAGATCCCTCGGCTACGTCCTGTCGTCGCTTCGCAGTTGCCGCAACTTGCTACACTCCTCTCCTAAAAAACATCCCTCGGCTACGCTTTGAGGCTGAGGGCCCTCAATCTCTCGGCTACGCTTTGAGGCTGAGTATCTTACCGGCTTCGGTGGCATTATTCATATGTTGGCAGCATTACGTTAGAGCAAGCGCAAGACCTAATGCGGGCAAAAGTGACACATATGCGGGCAAAAGTATGACAATTTACCGAAAAGGAGGATCAAAAGAGTATCGGATCGAAATTTGTTAAATGGAAACACCCACTGTACTGAAATCGTTTTGAACACGCCAAAGAAACTACCTTCTACTGTACTCGTAACACGCTGCACGCTCGTCATTTTGTTTTTTAAAGTGGAAATCGTTAATCGCATGTGTAATAAAACACACCGCAAAGCCTCTCTTGTCGCTTTCATAATTCGCAATTTAGTTTTCTCAAAAACATTCCCTAACCTCAAAACCTACTTAAAATATACAGGAAAACAAACTAATATATTTTAACAGGTTCGGCAACCTAAATCCAAATTGACCAACATAAAAGCTTGAATTATTTATTCTGGAACTTGGTGTATCCAAATCGATCTCAGTACATATTGAATTTAACATGGAAACGCGGATTGTATTCAGTATGGAATTGGACTCAAATCGATTTAAATTCCCCATGATAACGTGGTGACTGTATACAGTATTAAAATATGCATTATTTTGTGAAGCTTTCTTCTCGCAACGCTTACAAGCAGTCATACCACACCACCTTCGATTAGCATTATGTCTTGTGTTGATTCACTGCTTTGTTTTACAAAATGCAAGGCAACATAAAAAAGGTTTTGTGTTACTGATAGTGCCGTAATTCAATATTCCCCGATAAGGTTTGTATACGAATTTGCAGTCTTTCTTACCCCTACTTTGAATCCCTCGTCCGCTGTCACACCGTCGCTAACGGCTTCGAGTTTCTGCTGAATGCTTACCACAACAAGCTTTCTTTTCATTACCATTTTAAGTAAACCACCCTAACCAACACCAACAGTAAAATAATAGTGGGATTTCGCATTGAGTACTTGCACAAGCAGTTAACACTTGTTATAAACACTACAATATTTATTGGAATGTAGGATAGGGGGTGAGGATTAACTCCATTAATACCAAGTACCTGTATTGAAATTTAAAGTGGGGTAAAAGAAAATTGCCAATTGTAGCAACAACGCTGCCAGAACGAATTTGAGCATCTGGCTTTTTACTTTCTCTACCACGTACATAGAGAAGGTATTTACATTACCGAGCTTCATCGGAAATACATGTTTTGAGGAGCCTTGAAACACCCCAAAAAGCGTTTTTAGATAAAGGTCCGTGTGTGTGTGTGTGTGTGTGTGTGTGTGTGTGTGTGTGAACAGCATAACTCAAAAAAGAAATGTCGAATAAACACCAGACTTGTTATTTAGGTTCAGTGCCTTCCAAAGTTGCAACTAAAACATTTTCAAGAAAATTCCTCCACCCAAACTACCCTTTACATGGAAAGGGTACTACCCTTTTCTCGAAATTTTTTATTTTCTAAAAAATGGCTCTAACAATTTTGATTAAAATACCATATATTAAAGATATCTTTATGATAAACAAAATGTATGGCCTGAATTTTGTAGGAATAGCCTGTGAAGTCCTCTTTAATCGGAAGGAATTTTGTATAATCTGGTATAACTGGTAGACGTTAAGCGATAGACAAAAATACTACACACAAATTAAAAAGACGCAAATCTCTTTAAAACACACTATTTAAAATAAATGTTCTGTGGTACCAGCCATTTCCGAGATATCTGTTATTAATGGGTCGATTTGTTCAATACTTGTCATTATTTTTAAATCCCGTCGACTTTTAGTTGTTTCTCGCGATTGCATAGAAACAATATGGTATTTTAAGGCCAGCATATAGCGCCCGGCTTTTAAACATTTGACTATCGCTGTTCTTTTTTTATCTATAACAAAATGTGTAATGTAGCTATTTCCGGAAAGGTTTATTTCAAGTAGATAGAAAGATAAACTTTCGTAAGAATAATTTACATACCGACTAATGAGAAGGTAGAGAAAATCATGTGAATTAACACATAATATTGTTTTAAGATTATCATAAAAGAAAACATTAAATTACAATATAAACATTCCTTATTATAATATTTCATAAGAACATTCCAATTAATTTTGAAGACCTGTAGTGTTAAGGTTATTAATTACTCTACTACGTATAGTAAGTAGGGAAAGTATTGCATTCCACCCAAAAATTCGATACCGAGATTTCACCGGAAATACATGTTTTGAGACCCCCTGTCCAAAAAAAGCATTTTTGGAAACATGTCCGGATGTGTGTCTGTGAACAACATAACTCAGAAACGAACAGTCGGATAAACACCAAACTTGGTATTTAGGTTCAGTATCTTCCAGAGATGCGACACGAAGGTTTTCAAGAAAATCCCCCACCCCAGATTACCCTTTACATGGAATATTTTTCGAAAATTTTAATTTTCTCAAAAATGTCTCTAACGATTTTGATTAAAATATCATATGTTTAAGATATTTTCATGACAAATATCTCGAATTTTCTGGGAATGTCTCCAAAAGTGTTCTTCATTTTAAACTTTTGCATAACTGGTAAACCATAAAAGATAGACAAAATTTTACTACACAAAAAATGTAGATCGCGTTAAAATACACAATTTATGTCATATACATTTTTTTAGTGAACCATTTTCGAGATATTGCTGGTTATTCCCTTAAATTTTCCAATACTTATACTTTTTCTCAAATGGGAATTCGTTATTCCTTTTTTTTTTTTTTTGGTCCTGGTAATGGAAAGAGAATGGAATACTCCACATAGCAACCAGCTGTTAAAATGTTTGACTATCGCTTAAAGCCTACCAATTCCCCTTGCATCTACAAGAAAATTAGCAATAAGATTAATATCTCGATATCTCGATTAACATGAAGCATATGGAGAATAAGAGTTTGTAAAAATAGTTTGTACAAGAGTAGAGAAAGACATGTGAGTGTAACACATCAGATTTTTTTATCTACTTCTCATTTACCAATTTCTCAAAAGTAGGTGTAATTTTTAAAATGCACAAACCAAATATATTAGTAAGATGTGCATCTGAAATAGTAATAATTCTATTATTAATCAAATTCGTGGCAGAAAAAGTTTACCCACAAACTTGGAGCAAAATCTGCACATGAGACTTAGGGCATGATCGTGAACTTCAAAAAAAACGTGTCTGAAGAGAGATATTTCTAAAATTCAGTCAAATTAACAGAAGTGGGTGATCCACAACTCTCTTTAAATTTAGCACATAATCGTGAGTGGTTTTGGGTTTCTATTATTTCCATTTGTAAGTATGGAATGCATCTATGAACCTCAAACTCTGAAATGCAAAATGGTTTTATCAATAAATTTGTGTTACTCTTTTAGTTTCCAGAGGGGAAAAGTTTGTAATGACGAAAAGGTTCACATTGAATCTTGAGCTATCGGCAGGTCATTACTTGGGTTGGCTGTCCCTGGCCTATATCATCTACTTTAATGAGCCGTTGTTCTACTTCCATGCCTGTCAAAGTAGTTTTTCAATTCCTGTTTTAGATATATATGCGGTGGAAGCTTCAGATGATTCGCTCTATATGTATCTATATGTATCTATATGTATCTATATACATAGATATAGGTTATACAACGGAGGGGGACACCTCATGTACTGCTATCTACAGAGATCTATTGTGGCCAACACCCCTCAGGAGGAAGGGATGAACTGAAGGAACCACAGGAGGTTACAGGCACAGAGACGCGCAAAAGTCCCTAACAGTTCCAGGCTCGAACACCTTCCCACTTCTGGAGCTTTCTGTAGAGGGCGTTGAACGACCCGTCGAATAAATAGCACGCTAGTGTCCAAGGGGAGTAAAGTTAATGGTGAAGGTACGAACTAACGGAGTGGAGCCTCAAAACCGGGGCAGAGCACTGCACGCAGGTCAGTCTGCCCATTGTGCTTCTATCAGTGAACCGAAGGGCGACCAGATCCGGATGACGACGGGCAAAAGCACATAGGGGTACTTAATGTTCCCAGATTGAACGCATCCGACGCCGCCCGATCCTGCCCACAAGCCACTGAACCTCCGGCAGTCCTCCCGGGGTTGGAGGTCACTCGGAGGACAGACCTAACTGAACAGTCCCTGCAGAACGCACAGCCACCGCCACCGCAACCCGCCGAGCACCATCCTACAACCCTGAAATATATGACAAAGGAAATTATGGGTATAAGAAAATGAAAGGAAGGATAGTCATGGTAGAAGATAAACCACCCCAGCATTCGCCTATCGACCCGGGATACCACGAAAAACACCTGGGTCAGAGAGGGCAATAGTTGGGGATCGAACCCTCGACCTCCCGAATGCGGGTCACATACGTTGCCTGAGCCATCCCGTTCGGCTGCACGGGGAGTACTCTTTCCTCTGAGTAAGCAGCCGCGACATCTGTCCGGCACCACCATACGCCACGAAACCTAGAAGCTCACTTGAAAGATGAGATGTAACCGGAAATTGTGGTAGATCAGAAACCACCCCAGAATTCGCCTACTGACCAGGGAAAACCAAGAAAAATCCCAGTTCAGAGTGGGTGGTTGACGGTGATCGAACCGAGATCTTCCAAATGCAAGTCTCACACACTACCGCGGAGCTATCTCGCTCGAAAAGTCCGTTGGTGACTTGGAATGTTTGAAATGCACGGACGATAGCAGTTAGATGCTGTCAGCTCTATTGCAATATGAAGCAGTTGTCAATATTACTAACGACATCCTACTTCAAGGATCCCATTAAGAGAGCGATAGTTCACTATGGGTAGCATCAAGAAAAGAACCACTGACCTCAAGAAAGCCTTGTGCTCAATTCTCTGTAATATGACATTCACAGCTTCATCTACTATGTATCAAGAAGTCTGTGTGCTAGATCTTCAGAACAATAGATTGGCAATTAGAAACAACGAATCCTAGAAAAGCACCTTCAGCTTGCGAATTCAAGTTATACAGACACACCTCTGAAAAAAAATTGTATGCATTACATTCACATAATTTTCTCTACCCACCCTTCTACGAACTATTGTTACTAAAGCTTATTCGCTTATCTAATTCATGTTAATCGATGTAGACGTTTAGCTTCACTAAACAGTTTGCTGAAAGTACAAGAGGGATACGTAAGGCTGAATCAGTAGTCAAATCTTCTGGCTTTGAAGTTCAACTCTGGATGACGACGAGAAACAAACGAATAGCAACTTAGCACTTCAAAAATGTATGAAATATTTTAAAATTCAAAACCATAAAAATAAGTTTTGGAAATGTTTAATGCCTTAAAAAATCCTTTTGTCATAAATTGTGTGTTTTAACGATCCCTACACAGAGTTGTCTATTTGTTAATTTACTCAGAATGATGACGACATTACAGGCTTCACTTTCACATATACAGACACTATCTTAAACAAACCTATTATGCCTTTTTACATTCTCTACTACGTATGTAGGAGAAGTATTGCATTCCATCCAAAAATTCGATACCGAGATTTCGCTGGAAATACTTGTTTTGAGGTGCCCTGAATCCAAATAAAGCGTTTTTGGAAACACGTCCATGTGTGCCTATCTGTCTGTGAACAGCATAATTCAAAAACGAACAGTCGGATAAATACCAAACTTGGTATTTAAGCTCAGTACCTCCAAAATATGTAACACGAAGATTTTCAAAAAAAATCCCCCGACCCCAGACTACTCTTCGAAAATTCTGATTTTCTCAAAAATGGCCCTAAGGACTTATTAAAGTACCACACGTTTAAGATATTTTCATGGCAAATGAAATGTATATCCTGAATTTTCTGGGAATGTCTCCCAAAAGTCCTCTTCATTCTGAATGACTTTCGTATAACTGGTAAACCGTAAGAGATGCACAAAATTTTACTACACAAAAAAATGTAGATCTCGTTAGAACACATAATGTATTATATATAATTTTTTTATGAAACATTTCCAATATATACCTTGTTATTTGTTTAAAGTTTCCAATACTTATACTTTTTCTCAAATGGTAATTCCTTATTCTTTTTTTATGTCCTGGATATATAGGGTCTTTCACCAATTCCTATCTTTAACATGTGATTACTGCCGTTGTTATTGAGTTACAGCAGTCATTTTTTTCATATGGTTACAGTTGTTATTGACAAATAGCCATGGAACGTTACAGCATTCAGCAACGCGTAGAAATTCTGAAAATTTATTATCAAAATGGATCATCTGTTCGCCAAACCTTCCGTGTATTGCGTGAAGTTTATGGTGTGCATAATCGTCCCTGCGAGAGAACGATTCGGCGTTTGATCGATAAATTTGAAAGAAGTGGTTCTGTCAGCGATCAAAGAACGCTTGTACATAATCGACGTAAGCGCTTCAACGAAAACATAGACGCCGTTCGTGAGAGTGTACGCGAGAACGGAAACAAATCAATTGCTCGTTGAGCGCAAAAATTGGGGCTTTCGCCGACCACAATTTGGCGAATTCTGCATCTGGACTTGATGTTTCACGCTTACAAAATGGTGTTAACTCAAAAACTAAAGCCCAACGACCATAGGTTGCGCCGTGTATTCGCTGACTGGGCTATGGAGCAATTGGAAGCTGACCCGGATTTTTGTCGAAAAATCATCTTCAGCGACGAAGCCCACTTTTGGTTGGATGGTTGTGTTAACAAACAAAATTGCCGCTACTGCACAATCCAATGCAGATTCAAGAACGACCACTTCATCCCCAAAAGGTTACTGTGTGGTGTGGATTTTGGTATGGTGGAATCATTGGTCCATATTTTTTCCAAGATGAAGATTGAGAAGCTCTAACTGTCAATGGAGAAAGATACCGGGCTCTTATAAGGGACTATTTTTGGACTCAATTGGATGGTATGGATCTCAGAAACATCTGATTCCAGCAAGATGGTGCCACATGTCATACTGCTCTCGAAACAATCGATCTTTTGAAGGAGAAGTTCAGAGGTTTCATCATTTCCCGTGGTGGTGATGTTAACTGGCCTCCGAGGTCATGTGATCTAACGCCGTTGGATACTTCTTGTGGGGTTCTGTTAAATCTCGAGTTTATGTCAACAAGCCAGAAACAGTAAATGGTCTTATGAATAACATCACGCGTGTTATTCGTAAGTTGGACCTAATTTACGTTCTTCTGTCATTGAAAATTGGGTCAATCGTATACGCGCAACCCAACGAAGTAGCGGCGGTCACTTAACTGATGTTCTCTCCCACACGTAATGACATTAATTATGCTCCAAAATAAAAAAATAAATAAACCTCTATCATTTATAGAACGTGCTAGAGTTAAGTTCAAAGATAGGACACTCTTGTTGAAAGACCCTATACAAAGAGAATGGAATGCTCCCATAGCAATCAGCTCTTAAAAGATTTGACTATCGCTTAAAGCCTACCATATTCCCCTTGCACCTACAAGAAAATTAGCAATAAGATTCTGCAAATGTTTTTCTCGATTAACATGAAGTATATGGAGAGTAAGCATTTTGTAAAAATAGTTTGTACAAGAGCAGAGAAAGTCATGTAGTGCAACACATCAGATTTTTTCGTTGTAAAGTTTCTTATGGTATCCATGTTTGGGGCAAGGTGCCAATATACAAAGTATTAACTCTACAGAAAAAGGCCTTGATAGTTATATCTGGTTTATCGTTCGACGCACGTTGCCTTCCTATATTTAAATACTATGGAATTAATCGACATGACTATAATTAATCGATGTACACAACTGCTGCGTAATTATTAAGACTAATTTACATAATAAAGTATTTCCTCAACACTATGAATATAATACAAGGAATAATTATCTTATTGTAACTCATAATGTAAGGTTGCTAAATCCAAGAAATAATGTAACAATGTTGGCATTAATATGTTTAACAGATTACCGACAGCTGCCATTTCAGTTAGCTTAAACAGATTTTAAAGTTGTTTCGAAAGGTTGGCTTGTAAACGAATTTTATGATGTTAATGAAATTGTTCAAGCAAATACTGACATTGTATTATTTTTGTTATGTCATATCATTTTAATTATATTATTTATTTACGTAAATAACTTTTTATTGCATTTCTAAAAGAACCAGTCACTTTGAATTGAACTGAATTGGCAGAAAATTCAAGATATATTTTATTTGCCATGCAAGTATCTTTAAACATGTGTTATTTTAATCAAAGTCGTTACAGTAATTTTTGGGTAAATAAAAAATAACGAAATTTTGTCCATGCAAAGAGTACTTTGGATTGGAGAATTTTCACGAAAATATTCGTGTCACATCATTGGAAGATGTGAGTTTAAATACCAAGTTGAATAGCAGTCCGAATTTCGCGTTTGAGTTATACTGTTCGCATACATACATTTTTCTAAATATCCCTATTTTTTTGGATTCACAGAGCCTCAGAATGTGTATCTCTTGAAATCTAATTTTTAGATGGAATATAATACTTTCTTTTCTTATTATAGGTAAGTAGAAAATATAAAAGTGGCTGAAACTCGGCTTTGATATCTTCGTATATCTAATATTAATGTTCGTAAGCACATATTTTGAAATATGTATATTTCTTTTGGGTACCTCTGTGTATGACAGTACATTTTACTAGTGATGCCTCGTAATTTCTGCCACTAAACGAACGCATCTAGGATGCAGCAGTATGCGTACATTTACATTGCTTTCTGTATTCACACTTTTTGTATTAGTATCTAATAAAGAAGAAGAGATGGCAGTAAAGATTAAATAATCGACTAACCAATCATTTAATTAATAGGATACTTCTAATCGTTTCCTGTTAGGTTCATAAAATAATCGAGTAATCAATCGTTTAATTACTAGAACTTGAGAAAGATTATTTTCTTTACGTTATTTTTGCACCACGCTTTGGGCGTCAATTTATAAGTAGTAGGTTTGTTGTTTCACGTATGGAAAGCCAATTTGAAGTAGTAGTTGTATTGTAGTTCAACTGTTGGGGAGCCGAACTTGAAGTTTGTTTGCAACCGCACGTATGGTAAACAGTTTTCGGTAGCCTTCGCCTCAAATGTACTTTCAGGTGGCCTTTGCCCCAAGTTTAAAAAAAATATTAACTTTGTAATTTGACTGTTTCTTTAAGTATTAAATATTTATGTTTGCCTCGGCTGTGTCAGTATTTTTGTTTGAGACACGTTTCTCTTAGCAGGGTTGTGATCCGACTAAGAATGTAGGTTTACACAGATTATAATTTTACTTCACTCCTTTTATTAATACTTGATACGATTTAAATAACACTTCACTGATATAGAGAGCTGTGAGATTATTTAATTAATTACACTTTTTATCGCGTAAACTTATTTTTCGTCTCACACGAATACATATTATATTTCTTGAGGACACCTTTTGCGTCTGGTTAGTACCTCTGTCAGCAGGCAACACGTCCAGTTATGAGCGCTGTCTAGAAGAAACTGAACTCTGTATTCGAAAATTTTGCTATATTTCAGTTTCTGATTGACTAATCCTACTCCATTAGAATACCTTCATTTAACTAAAGCTTTTTCTGGTTGTTGATTGGCTATTTTTAAACTGTCTCAAAATTTACGTTATTCTTACTCCAAGAATCACAAGTAGTACTGTTAAACTTCCTTACTCATTATTGACTCAAGGTTACCTCATTGTTAGCAACTTTTAACTTATTATTCTCACAGCTCCTACATTATTAAATTACGTAATATATTCACATAACATTATTACACATGGTTACAATAATACAAGAATATGCAATGACTGTTACATACATTTTACAAATTATTACATACATATTGCTTTAAGGCGGGCTGTTATTGAATTTATATATTATATAATTAGACTGAAATCATTTTAGTGTTAAAAATACTGCCTCAAACTGTTATACTAAACTTTTATTGAAGAAGTTAGCATAAAACTAAATTACAATTTATTCTGCAAGGTTTAACATTATTTTACTGGTAGTATTTCATGAACTAATACGCAATAAAATGTTTACAAGTACATTTAATTTAATAATCTTGTCAGTCTTGATAACCTATTTAGCTGAACATCAAAAGTGTGGGGGAAAGTTCAGCATACTGACCGCATTTCGGTACCCAACACTATTCTCTGCCCATCATATTCCTGTTGACTGATAGCAGTGGAAGCAGCGGTCATGGGATGAGATATGTACCTTGGCCTGTCACGTCATGATGTTCAGCTTTTAACAACGCTAGCTCCAAAGGAGAAAGGATCTGATGTATACTCAATACAACTTTCTCTGTCTATTAGGAACAGCATAACTCAAAAACGAAAAGTCGGATAAACATCAAACTTGGCATTTAAATTCAGTATCTTCCAAAGATGTGACACGAATATTTTCAAGTAAATGCCCCATTACAAACTTTCCAGTACATGGAGCATTTTTCGAAATTTTCGGTTTTCTGTTAACACCGTATGTTTAAGATGTTTCCATGAAAAATAAAATGTGTATCTTGAATTTTCTGGGAATAGCCTGTGAAGTCCTCTTCAATTTGAATGACTTCGTATATTATTGGTTAACGTAAGAGATAAACAAAATCTTACTAGACAAAGCATGTAGATCTCTTTAAAGCACAATTTATTTCAAATCCATTTTTGTGACCTCAGCCATTTCCAAGATATTGTCATTGATTTGAATTTTCAAACACTTATCCCTAAGTCGCTATTAATTATTTCCCTAGGCCATGCAAAGAGCATAGAATTTCAAATCCATCATACAAAATCTGATGCGTTTCACTCACATAACTTTCTCTACTCTTGTACAAACTATTTTTACAAACGCTTATTCTCCATATGCTTCATGTTAATCGAGATGTTAATCTTATTGCGTTTTTTTGTAGATGCAAGGGGAATTGGTAGGCTTTAAGCGATAGTCAAATATTTTAAGAGCTGGTTGCTATGGGAGCATTCCATTCTCTTTGCTTTACCAGGAAAAAAAAAGGAATAACGAATTCACATTTGAGAAAATAAGTATTTGAAAATTTAAGGGAATAACAAGCAATATCTCCAAAATGGTTCACTCAACAACAAAAAATGTATATGACATAAATTGTGTATTTTAACGCGATCTACACTTTTTATGTAGTAAAATTTTGTCTATCTCTTATGGTTTACCAGTTATGCAAAAGTCGTTCACAATGAAGAATACTTTTGGAGACATTCCCAGAAAATTCAAGATATACATTTCATTTCTCATGAAAATATCTTAAAATATGATATTTTAACCAAAATCGTTAGAGCCATTGTTGAGAAAATTAAAATTTTCGACAAATGTTCCATGTAAAGGATAATCTGGGGTGGGGGGATTTTCTTGAAAAACTTCGTGTCGCATCTCTGGAAGATACTGAACCTAAATACCAAGTTTTTGTTCAGTGAACCATTTTCGAGAAATTGCTTGTTATTCCCTTAAATTTTCCAATACTTAATACTCTTTCTCAAATGAGAATTCCTTATTCTTTTTTTTTTTTTTTGTCCTCGTAAGGCAAAGAGAATGGAATACTCCACATAGCAACCAGCTCTTAAAATATTTGACTATCGGTTAAAGCCTACCAATTTCCCTTGCATCTACAAGAAAATTAGCAATAAGATTAACATATCGATATCTCGATTAACATTTAACATTAAGCATATGAAGAATAAGCGTTTGTAAAAATAGTTTGTACAAGAGTAGAGAAAGTCATGTGAATGTAACACATCAGTATTTTAGAAAAAGGTCCGTATGTATGTGTGTCTGTGAACAGTATTACTCATAAACGAAAAGTCCGATAAATACGCACTTCCAAAGATGCGACACGAAGATTTTAAAAAAAATTCCCCCAACGCAACTACCCTTTGCATGGAACTTTTTTCAAAATGTTCATTTTTTAAAAAATAGCTCTAGAGATTTTAATTAAAATATCATATATTAAAGCTATTTACATGACAAATAAGATGTATATCTTGCGCTTTCTGGGAAAAGCCTATGAAGTTCTCTTCACTGGGAAGGAATTTTCTATAATCTTGTATAACTGATAAACGTTAAGCGACAGACGAAAATGAACCATACAAAGAATGTAGATCTCTTTAAAGCACACAATCTACTTAAAATAAGTTTTTCTTTGGCATACGCCATTTCTGAGACATGCTCGATTTAAGGTTCGAATTGTTCAATACATGTCATTCTTTTAAAGTCTCGTCGATTTTCAGTTGTTTCTCGCGATTGCATGAAAACAATAATTATGGAATTTTAAGGCTAGCGTATAGCGTCCAGTTCTTAAACATTTGACTATCGCTGTTCTCTTTGTATTTATAAGAAATGTGTAATATAGCTATTTCTGCAAAGGCTGTTTGAATTAAAATGTAGTAGATAGAAAAAAAATCTGATGTGTTACACTCACATGACTTTCTCTACTCTTGTACAAACTATTTTTACAAACGCTTATTCTCCATCTACTTCATGTTAATCGAGATAAACATTTGCAGACTCTATCTTATTGCTAATTTTCTTGTAGATGTAAGGGGAATATATATTTACAAGGGCAATTAGAAATACAGTAGCCTTTAAACACATACATATCTCTTAATAGCTGGTTGCTAGGTGCAGCTCCATTCCCTTTGCTACGGATTAATACTCTTTGCATATCCAAGACAAAAAATGAATAACGAATTCCCATTTGAGAAAATAAGTATTGAAAAATTTAAGGGAATAACAAGCAATATCTCGAAAATGGTTCACTCAACAAAAAAAATGTATATGACATAAATTGTATATTTTAACGCGATCTACATTTTTTGTGTAGTAAAATTTTGTCTATCTCTTATGGTTTACCAGTTATGGAAAATTCGTTCACAATGAAGAATACTTTTGGCGACATTCCCAGAAAATTTGAGATATACATTTTATTTGTTATGAAAATATCTTAAACATAACATATTTTAATCAAAATCGTTAGAGCCATTTTTGAGAAAATTAAAATTTTCGAAAAATGTTCCATGTAAAGGGTAGTCTGGGGTGGGGGGATTTTCTTGAAAACCTTCGTGTCGCATCTCTGGAAGATACTGAACCTAAATACCAAGTTTGGTGTTTATCCGACTGTTCGTTTCTGAGTTATGCTGTTCACAGACAGACAGACAGACACACACACACACACACACACAGACACACACACACACGGACATGTTGCTTTTTTTGGATTCAGGGAGTCTCAAAACATGTATTTCCGGTGAAATCTCGGTATCGAATTTTTGGGTGGAATGCAATACTTCCCCTACTTACTATACGTAGTAGAGAAAGTAAAAATCGGATGTGATACATTAACATGAATTTCTCTAACCTCTGTCTTTATTAGTACTTGTGCAAACTATTCTTACTCAAGCTTATTACTTCCTCTACTACGTATAGTAAGTAGGGGAAGTATTGTATTCCACCCAAAAATTCGATACCGAGATTTCACCGGAAATACATGTTTTGAGACTCCCTGAATCCAAAAAAAGCAACATGTCCGTGTGTGTGTGTGTCTGTGTGTGTGTGTGTGTGTGTCTGTCTGTCTGTCTGTGAACAGCATAACTCAGAAACGAACAGTCGGATAAACACCAAACTTGGTATTTAGGTTCAGTATCTTCCAGAGATGCGACACGAAGGTTTTCAAGAAAATCCCCCCACCCCAGACTACCCTTTACATGGAACATTTTTCGAAAATTTTAATTTTCTCAAAAATGGCTCTAACGATTTTGATTAAAATATCATATGTTTAAGATAATGTCATGAGAAATGAAATGTATATCTCGAATTTTCTGGGAATGTCTCCAAAAGTATTCTTCATTGTGAACGACTTTTGCATAACTGGTAAACCATAAGAGATAGACAAAATTTTACTACACAAAAAATGTAGATCGCGTTAAAATACACAACTTATGTCATATACATTTCTTTTGTTGAGTGAACCGTTTTCGAGATATTGCTTGTTATTTCCTTAAATTTTCCAATACTTATACTTTTTCTCAAATTCGTTATTCATTTTTTTTATGTCCTGGACATGCAAAGAGAATGGAATGCGCCACATAGCAACCAGCGTTAAAATATTTGACTATCGCTTAAAAGCTACCATATTTCCCTTGCATCTACAAGAAAATTACCAATAAGATTTGACATCTCGATATCTCGATTAACTTGAAGCATATGGAGAATAGGCGTTTGTAAAATTAGATTGTACAAGAGTAGAGAAAGTCATGTGAGTGTAACACATCAGATTTTTTAAATATACTTTGCCGAAAAATTAATATAACAATAGAGAAACTAAAGCTGCACGTAGAAGGAGTTTACAAGCTATTAAGATAATGGTTTGCCACTTAAAGTTACGAAATCAAGCAGCTTGTGTTTCCTGGAGTTTGGTTTGGAAATAAGAGCATTTTAATCGTTTCTTAAACAACTGGTGCCTTGGAAAGAAGAAACACTAACAGCTCCTAACATTACAAATTCAAATACACCTCGTTGTGGGTAATGTCTGCCCTTTGGAATAAAAAGGGTCAAACCCGCGGAAGCTTTCTAGGGCGGAAAACTAACGTATTATTAAGGCATATGAATAATGCATCAGGACAAAGAAAAAAAGGTGTCTCTGTGTACAAAAGGCATAATATGAATACCGAAGGGAAACTGGGCAGATGCAATCGTCTTTTGTTAACAACTTTTTAGCTGTCCACCCTCATGCATTGTTTACAGGAATACTTTTGGACTAGATGGAGATTTACTGTCTCGTGCCAAAGAGGACCAAACTTGAAATTTGGAGATTTTGTGTTTCTTAAGGAATTAGTTTGGTATTTTACCAGATATTTTTCATTCAATAACAAACTTACAAATGTTCATATCAATTCCTTGAGCAGTAACCGAATACATGACGGAGCGGGATGGCTCAGGCGGCAATGTCTGTGGCCCGCGTTAGGAAGGTACCGGGATCCATTCCTGGCGATTGCCGACCCTAATCCATTGTTTTTTCGGGGTTTTCCCGGGTCGTCAAGCTAATGGTTTCATAGTGGTTTTCTTCAGCCTCCGAATTTCCTGTCTCTCCATTTCGTTCCATTCATTTCATTTCATCCGTCATCCTCTTTGCAGGGTCGGAAGTGTCGGCGATGGTGTTCGGTGCAGCGTGGCAGGAGAAAAGGATGCTCTTTGTAACTCTCTCCGTCCCTCGACTTTTGGCTGCCGGGGTGTCTACTTCTGGAAACTTAGTGACCCTGTCATTGCTGTACCGTTGCTCTGGATCCGCTGGCCAGTGTATCTTCTCGCCTCATCTTTCCTCCCGGGGACGCCCCCTCGTGGGGCGTAGGTGCAATATCCACTCTGGATCGGTGCCGAGTCCCCTTCGTAAAAGAAGATAAGATCCGAGTACATGACTTTCTCTATTCTTCTGCACACTATTCTTACAATAACTTATTCTTCTTGTTTATACAGGCTATTTAGCTGATGGTCCCGATAATCAATGGTTTCTGGTTGATGATTTAAGGCTTACGGTCAATGTTGCCAATACAAATTCAGTTGCCGGTTTCAATGTTAAAATTCGCAATGAAGCATATCTCCGCACGTAACGTCTTTGACCAAACTATTGATACAGTAACAAATTAACGAAACATCATTCCAGAATAATCAACAAACTGCGGAATCCAGAGCCTACACAGAATTTACATCAACATCTTCCACTTCTGTTTCTAATAATAGTACATCTGTTATTTGCAACAAGAAAGAAATTAAATTACAAGATTTGCACGGGGGTTGAAAATATCAGTAGGGCAAACTTCCCGCCCGAGTCCTATGCTGTAAGTGCACAACTTTGTCTCTCGACTGTCCAATTTTTACTTTATCTACTACTTACCTATAGTGACAAAGCGAGATAGTTCTGCGGTAACATGTGAGACTCGCATTCGGAAGGTTCCGAGTTCGATTCCCGGCGACCGAACACTCAGACCACGGGTTTTACGTGGTTTCCCCGGATCGGTAGGCGAATGCTGGAATGGTTCCTCTTTTACCACGACTTTCCTGTCCCTTATTTCCTGTAATCATCAATTCCTTCGTCATCTGTTTTAAGGTTGAAGGACCAGGCAACAGTGTTCGGTGTGTTGCGGCCGGGCGGTGGAGGTGCGCGTTGTGAAGGTTTCTTCTTAGCGTCGGTCGAACTGCTGACGGACCCGCCTACGGGTCCTCTCGGTGCAGGCTCCCCTTCAGGAGCCCCCGGGGATTGGGGGCTTGAGCGGCGGCGGATTCATTCAATCTAAAAACGTTAGGGACCCCGTCTGAGCTTGCGCGCGTCGTCTCCGGATCTAGTCGCTTTTCAGTCTCTCCCCTCATTCCTACCTCCCGTTGCGACCCACGTGCGATGCTCTGTCCCGTTTTGGAGGTCCCTCCATAGGTAATATGTACCCTTTACCTATAGCAAGTAGAAGTATTGTATTCCAAAAATCCATACCTAGATTTCATCGTAAATATACGTTTTGAGACCTCTGAATAAAATAAAAAGATTTTTAGAAAATGGTCGTTTGTATGTTCCTCTATGTCACGTGCTAGAGAAATATATAATAGTTCGTTATGCAAATTCCACCTTGATAGTGCTTTTAATATTAAAATACTGCAGTGCTTCAAATCTGGATATTCTTTTAATCTGTTACAATGTTAAAGGAAGACAATCAAGATGTCAGATGCGCAGTAAGTTTACATTTTCCTACTTTCAAACTTATAAAAGAGATATTGTAGTTCCACGTTTCATTAAAACCGACTTTAACTGCAAAACCAGATGTTATATAAAAATTTCCTCTTGTAAGTGCATATACTAATTTTGTAAACTCCACACACAAAATAGTTGAGAATCGGCGTATTATTAAAAAGCATATAACTCTAATTAAATGAAAGATTTTGAACAACGCCAAAATATGTAATCTGTAATAACGGTTGTCCCTTTGTGAAGAGCTACCAGCAATGTCGCGCTCACAACCAACTACTTGTGCGCAGTCTATCAATTTTTCGTAACAGGGATGCGACACCATTTTACACCTCACTATGCTCAGAGTATTATTACGGTTTCGTACTATATCCTACGGGACTTAGTTGGTTTGCTGACAGTGTACGCTACGGGACAGAGTTGGGTTGCTTACAGTACCTATATCCTACAGGACTTAGTTGGTTTGCTGACAGTGTACGCTACGGGACAGAGTTGGGTTGTTTACAGTACCTATATCCTACGGGACTGAGTTGACTTGCTGACAGTGTACGCTACGGGACAGAGTTGGGTTGCTTACAGTACCTATATCCTACGGGACTGTTGACTTGCTGACAGTGTACGCTACGGGACAGAGTTGGGTTGCTTACAGTACCTATATCCTACAGGACTTAGTTGGTTTGCTGACAGTGTACGCTACGGGACTGAGTTGGGTTGCTTACAGTACCTATATCCTACAGGACTTAGTTGGTTTGCTGACAGTGTACGCTACGGGACAGAGTTGGGTTGCTTACAGTACCTATATCCTACGGGACTGTTGACTTGCTGACAGTGTACGCTACGGGACAGAGTTGGGTTGCTTACAGTACCTATATCCTACAGGACTTAGTTGGTTTGCTGACAGTGTACGCTACGGGACTGAGTTGGGTTGTTGACAGTACCTATATCCTACGGAACTGAGTTGACTTGCTGACAGTGTACGCTACGGGACTGAGTTGGGTTGTTGACAGTGCCTATATCCTACGGAACTGAGTTGACTTGCTGACAGTGTACGCTATGGGATTGAATTGGGCTGTTGACAGTACCTATATCCTACGGAACTGAGTTGACTTGCTGACAGTGTACGCTATGGGACTGAGTTGGGTTGTTGACAGTGCCTATATCCTACGGAACTGAGTTGACTTGCTGACAGTGTACGCTATGGGATTGAATTGGGCTGTTGACAGTACCTATATCCTACGGGACTGAGTTGACTTGCTGATAGTGTACGCAACGGGATTGAGTTGGGTTGTTGGCAGTACCTATATCCTACGGGACTTAATTGGTTTGCTGACAGTGTATGCTACGTTTGTTGACAGTACCTATATCCTTAGGGACTGAGTTGACTTGCTGACAGTGTACGCTACGGGATTGAGTTGGGTTGTTGACAGTACCTATATCCTTGGGACTTAGTTGGTTTGCTGACAGTGTATGCTACGGGACAGAGTTCGGTTGTTGGCAGTACCTATATCCTACGGGACTGAGTTGACTTGCTGACAGTGTATGCTACGGGACTGAGTTGGGTTGTTGACAGTACCTATATCCTACGGGACTTAGTTGGTTTGCTGACAGTGTGGGCTACGGGACTGAGTTGACTTGCTGACAGTGTACGCTACGGGACTGAGTTGACTTGCTGACAGTGTATGCTACGGGACTGAGTTGGGTTGTTGACAGTACCTATATCCTACGGGACTTAGTTGGTTTGCTGACAGTGTGGGCTACGGGACTGAGTTGACTTGCTGACAGTGTACGCTACGGGACTGAGTTGACTTGCTGACAGTGTATGCTACGGGACTGAGTTGGGTTGTTGACAGTACCTATATCCTACGGGACTTAGTTGGTTTGCTGACAGTGTGGGCTACGGGACTGAGTTGACTTGCTGACAGTGTACGCTACGGGACTGAGTTGGGTTGTTGACGGTACCTATATCCTACGGGACTGAGTTGACTTGCTGACAGTGTATGCTACGGGACTGAGTTGACTTGCTGACAGTGTATGCTACGGGACTGAGTTGGGTTGCTGACAGTGTATGCTACGGGACTGAGTTGGGTTGCTGACAGTGTAAGCTACGGGACTGAGTTGGGTTGCTGACAGTGTATGCTACGGGACTGAGTTGACTTGCTGACAGTGTATGCTACGGGACTGAGTTGACTTGCTGACAGTGTATGCTACGGGACTGAGTTGGGTTGTTGACGGTACCTATATCCTACGGGACTGAGTTGACTTGCTGACAGTGTACGCTACGGGATTGAGTTGGGTTGTTGGCAGTACCTATATCCTACGGGACTGAGTTGACTTGCTGACAGTGTATGCTACGGGACTGAGTTGGGTTGTTGACAGTACCTATATCCTACGGGACTTAGTTGGTTTGCTGACAGTGTGGGCTACGGGACTGAGTTGACTTGCTGACAGTGTACGCTACGGGACTGAGTTGGGTAGTTTACAGTACCTGTATCCTACGGGACTGAGTTGACTTGCTGACAGTGTACGCTACGGGACTGAGTTGGGTTGTTGACAGTACCTATATCCTACGGGACTTAGTTGGGTTGTTTACAGTACCTATATCCTACGGGACTGAGTTGACTTGCTGACAGTGTACGCTACGGGACTGAGTTGGGTTGTTGACGGTACTTATATCCTACGGGACTGAGTTGGGTTGTTTACAGTACCTATATCCTACGGGACTGAGTTGACTTGCTGACAGTGTACGCTACGGGACTGAGTTGGGTTGTTGACGGTACTTATATCCTACGGGACTGAGTTGGGTTGTTTACAGTACCTATATCCTACGGGACTGAGTTGACTTGCTGACAGTGTACGCTACGGGACTGAGTTGGGTTGTTGACGGTACTTATATCCTACGGGACTGAGTTGACTTGCTGACAGTGTACGCTACGGGACTGAGTTGGGTCGTTGACAGTACTTATATGCCTCGGTACTGAGTTGACTTGCTGACAGTATACGCTACGGGATTGAGTTGTTATGTTGACAGTACCTATACCCTACGGGATTGAGTTTGTTGTTGACAGTACCTATACGCTACGGGACTGAGTTGGGTTGTTGACAGTACCTATCCGCTACGGGATTGAGTTGTTATGTTGACAGTACCTATACGCTACGGGATTGAGTTTGTTGTTGACAGTACCTATACGCTACGGGACTGAGTTGGGTTGTTGACAGTACCTATACGCTACGGGATTGAGTTATGTTGACAGTACCTATACGCTACGGGATTGAGTTGTTATGTTGACAGTACCTATACCCTACGGGATTGAGTTTGTTGTTGACAGTACCTATACGCTACGGGACTGAGTTGGGTTGTTGACAGTACCTATACGCTACGGGACTGAGTTGGGTTGTTGACAGTACCTATACGCTACGGGATTGAGTTTGTTGTTGACAGTACCTATACGCTACGGGATTGAGTTTGTTGTTGACAGTACCTATACGCTACGGGACTGAGTTGGGTTGTTGACAGTACCTATACGCTACGGGACTGAGTTGGGTTGTTGACAGTACCTATACGCTACGGGATTGAGTTGTTATGTTGACAGTACCTATACGCTACGGGATTGAGTTTGTTGTTGACAGTACCTATACGCTACGGGACTGAGTTGGGTTGTTGACAGTACCTATACGCTACGGGACTGAGTTGGGTTGTTGACAGTACCTATACGCTACGGGACTGAGTTGGGTTGTTGACAGTACCTATACGCTACGGGATTGAGTTTGTTGTTGACAGTACCTATACGCTACGGGACTGAGTTGGGTTGTTGACAGTACCTATACGCTACGGGACTGAGTTGGGTTGTTGACAGTACCTATACGCTACGGGACTGAGTTGGGTTGTTGACAGTACCTATACGCTACGGGATTGAGTTGTTATGTTGACAGTACCTATACGCTACGGGATTGAGTTTGTTGTTGACAGTACCTATACGCTACGGGACTGAGTTGGGTTGTTGACAGTACCTATACGCTACGGGACTGAGTTGGGTTGTTGACAGTACCTATACGCTACGGGATTGAGTTTGTTGTTGACAGTACCTATACCCTACGGGACTGAGTTTGTTGTTGACAGTACCTATACCCTACGGGATTGAGTTTGTTGTTGACAGTACCTATACGCTACGGGACTGAGTTTGTTGTTGACAGTACCTATACGCTACGGGACTGAGTTTGTTGTTGACAGTACCTATACCCTACGGGATTGAGTTTGTTGTTGACAGTACCTATACGCTACGGGATTGAGTTTGTTGTTGACAGTACCTATACCCTACGGGATTGAGTTTGTTGTTGACAGTACCTATACGCTACGGGACTGTGTTTGTTGTTGACAGTACCTATACGCTACGGGACTGAGTTTGTTGTTGACAGTACCTATACGCTACGGGACTGAGTTTGTTGTTGACAGTACCTATACGCTACGGGACTGAGTTTGTTGTTGACAGTTCCTATACGCTACGGGACTGAGTTTGTTGTTGACAGTACCTATACCCTACGGGATTGAGTTTGTTGTTGACAGTACCTATACCCTACGGGATTGAGTTTGTTGTTGACAGTACCTATACGCTACGGGATTGAGTTTGTTGTTGACAGTACCTATACACTACGGGATTGAGTTTGTTGTTGACAGTACCTATACCCTACGGGATTGAGTTTGTTGTTGACAGTACCTATACGCTACGGGATTGAGTTTGTTGTTGCCAGTACCTATACCCTACGGGATTGAGTTTGTTGTTGACAGTACCTATACCCTACGGGATTGAGTTTGTTGTTGACAGTACCTATACCCTACGGGATTGAGTTTGTTGTTGACAGTACCTATACCCTACGGGATTGAGTTTGTTGTTGACAGTACCTATACCCTACGGGATTGAGTTTGTTGTTGACAGTACCTATACCCTACGGGATTGAGTTTGTTGTTGACAGTACCTATACCCTACGGGATTGAGTTTGTTGTTGACAGTACCTATACGCTACGGGATTGAGTTTGTTGTTGACAGTACCTATACCCTACGGGATTGAGTTTGTTGTTGACAGTACCTATACCCTACGGGATTGAGTTTGTTGTTGACAGTACCTATACGCTACGGGATTGAGTTTGTTGTTGACAGTACCTATACGCTACGGGATTGAGTTTGTTGTTGATAGTACCTATAGCCTACGGGATTGAGTTTGTTTTTGATAGTACCTATACCCTACGGGATTGAGTTTGTTGTTGACAGTACCTATACGCTACGGGACTGAGTTTGTTGTTGACAGTACCTATACCCTACGGGATTGAGTTTGTTGTTGACAGTACCTATACGCTACGGGACTGAGTTGGGTTGTTGACAGTACCTATACACTATGGACTGAGATGAGATGTTGGCATCTTACTCATGAAGATAACGGGACCGAGTTAGGATGCGTTCATACAGCTCTCTAATGTCTACGGGGAGTAAACTTTCCTTTGAGCAAGCATCCGCGCTATCTTCCGGCACCGCCATACGCCACGAAACCTAGAAGTACTTCTGAAAGATGAGAAAGAAACTGAATGAAAGGAAATCGTGGTAGATGAGAAACCACGCCGGCATTCGCCTACCTACTAGGGAAACCTAAGAAAAATCCAAGGTCAGAGGGGACAGTCGACGGAAATCGAACCTGAAATCTCCCATATGCGAGCCTTACACGTTATCGCGTAGCAACTCGCTCGGTTACTCTAAACCTAACAAAAGACAAGAGGAAGTGTGCATTTGACAAAATTCTCTACCGCGATTTCATCGGAAGTACGTGTTTCAAAGCCCCCGTGAATAGAAACAAGAACATAAATGTATATATAGCGTTCGATCTGTGGTGAAAATAGTATCTAATGGTAATTGTTTGGGGGAAGGGGCTTGAAGTTTAACGGTCTTTAGGTCATATCCGTCGGTGAATGAACAGAATGAGTCTTCTTAGAATAAGGGAAACCTCCGGAAAGAATCTTGTTCAGGTAACTTACCCTAACCGAGATTCGAATTCGTGACCTCTTGAATGTGAGGCAGACAGGCTATCCTCACACCACGGAGGTGGACTAATGTGCGTTATTAAGGATGTTTTTAAACATATGTACTTTTTAATCTTAAAAGTATTCCTTTTATAAATTACCCTTGAGTGTGCATCGGTTTCAATAAAATTTTAGCTGTGTACATATATTTTCTCCGCAACTTATATATACTTATAGAATTTCAACAACAGTTCCTGAGTTGTTTCGTGTGTACACACGGACAAAGCTACACTAGTGTGACTGCGTCACAGTATTTATGTTTGAGTGTACATCTATGAACAATATAGCTAAAAAAATCTGATGTGTTACACTCACATGACTTTCTCTACTCTTGTACAATCTATTTTTACAAACGCCTATTCTCCATATGATGCATGTTAATCGAGATATCGAGATGTCAATCTTATTGGTAATTTTCTTGTAGATGCAAGGGGAATATGGTAGGTTATAAGCGATAGTCAAATATTTTAACGCTGGTTGCTATGTGGCGCATTCCATTCTCTTTGCATGTCCAGGACATAAAAAAATGAATAACGAATTTGAGAAAAAGTATAAGTATTGAAATATTTAAGGAAATAACAAGCAATATCTCGAAAACGGTTCACTCAACAAAAGAAATGTATATGACATAAGTTGTGTATTTTAACGCGATCTACATTTTTTGTGCAGTAAAATTCTGTCTATCTCTTACGGTTTACCAGTTATGCAAAAGTCGTTCACAATGAAGAATACTTTTGGAGACATTCCCAGAAAATTCGAGATATACATTTTATTTCCCATGACATTATCTTAAACATACGATATTTTCATCAAAATCGTTAGAGCCATTTTTGAGAAAATTACAATTTTCGAAAAATCTTCCATGTAAAGGGTAGTCTGGGGTAGGGGGATTTTCTTGAAAACCTTCGTGTCGCATCTCTGGAAGATACTGAACCTAAATGCCAAGTTTGGTGTTTATCCGACTGTTCGTTTTTGAGTTATGCTGTTCACAGACACACACACACACACACAGACACACACACACACACACACAGACACACACACAGACACACACACGGACATGTTTCCAAAAATGCTTTTTTTGGATTCAGTGGGTCTCAAAACATGTATTTCCGGTTAAATCTCGGTATCGAATTTTTGGGTGGAATGCAATACTTCCCCTACTTACTATACGTAGTAGAGAAAGTAAAAATGACATAAATGCTATTGTTTACCTCGAAAAAGTTATTTACGTGTTCTACAAAAAACTAATTTGACGATTTTGACTAACATAGCATGAATACCAAGTAATGGCATGGCAAAGCGAGTGCCTTTAGTTTCCCATAGAATGCTTTCTGACTTTTTGTTTTTGAGTTATGCCGTTCACCGATGTTGTAAATTCTGTTCTAAAAATCAGTGGACCTCAAAATGAGTATTTCTGGTGAAATCTCGATGAGTTAATACTAAATGTTTGCGTAGAATAGTCTAGGTACTTTCGGGGGTATAGTGTGAGGGGAAATTTGTAGGTCTAAAACCCCCTTCCGAAATTGAATTAATTGGTTTTTACTGTCTCTACTACGTTTAGTAAGTAGGGGAAGTATTGTATTCCTCCCAAAAATTCGATACCGAGATTTCACTGGAAATACATGTTTTGAGGCCCCCCGAATCCAAAAAAAAGCATTTTTGGAAAGATGTCCGTGTGTGTCTGTGAACAGCGTAACTCAGAAACGAGATAAACACCAAACTTGGTATTTAGATTCAGTATCTTCCAGAGATGCGATACGAAGGTTTTCAAGAAAATCCCCCCACCCCAGATTACCCTTTACATGGAACATTTTTCAAAAATTTTAATTTTCTCAAAAATGGCTCTAACGATTTTGATTAAAACATCATGTGTTTAAGATATTTTCATAAAAAATGAAATGTATATCTCGAATTTTCTGGGAATGTCTCAAAATTATTCTTCATTGTGAATGACTTTTGCATAACTGGTAAACCATAAGAGGTAGACAAAATTTTACTACACAAAAAATGTAGATCGCGTTAAAATACACAATTTAGGTTATATACATTTTTTTGTTGAGTGAACCATTTTCGAGATATTGCTTGTTATTCCCTTAAATTTTCCAATACTTATACTTTTTCTCAAATTCGTTATTCATTTTTTTTTGTCCTGGTAATGCAAAGAGAATGGAATACTCCACATAGCAACCAGCGCTTAAAATATTTGACTATCGCTTAAAGCCTACCAATTCCCCTTGCATCTAGAAGAGAATTAGCAATAAGGTTAACATCTCGATTAACATGAAGCATATGGGGAATAGGCGTTTGTAAAAATAGTTTGTACAAGAGTAGAGAAAGTCATGTGAGTGTAACACATCAGATTTTTTAATTATTTATTTTACTTGCTGTCGATCAAGGGAACAATAAATTAATTTAAGTATTTATTTTGGCACAAATATTAATATGTAGGATAGGACAGTTAACGGAGAGGAAACATAGCACCTCGACCCCCAATGGATCTTTTGTGCAGAAATCCCCAGGAGGAACGGAGGAGGTGAGGGAACCACAGGTGGCATATGGGTTGCAGGGTGAGGCTGGCGAAAGTCGACAGAGACGAATAGAGTTCGCTAACAATTCCAGGCTTGACCACCCGGCCACGGGAGGGTCGCTCGGAGGCGTCCCTAGAGTGGGACTGAGAAAACACGATCCAACAGCGGAGGCTCGACAGGCTTTCCTCTAGGAAAAGAAGTTCCAAATGCATCTGTCCGACACCAACCGAACCACAGCCCCGGAGTCAACGTGAAACATGAAAAGGAAATGAAATGAGAGGAAGCGGAGGAGAGAGGAATCCGTGGTAGAATACACCATTCCGGAATTCGCCTATGTCAACCAGGAAAAACTACGAAAGATCCTTGGTTGGAATGGCTGGCCGGGAATCGAATCCGGGGCCTCCCCGTTACTGCGGAGCCATCTCGCTTGATTACTGACATGTGTTATTGAATCATACACTTATCAATGGACGCATTAGGCACGGCCGGCTCAGGCGGTAGCGTCTGTGGCCCACATTCGGGAGGTCGTAGGTTCGATTTCCAGGGCCGACCTTCCTGGCCTATGGGTTTCTCGGTGTTTCTCCGGGTCACTGAGCGAATGTTGGTTCATTACATCTCCCGAATTTCCTGTCCCACCATTTCACCTCCATTCTCATTTCACTCCACCTTTCATCTGCTTGGCTATTTCTGGGTTGCATGGCAGGGAAAAAGGACGCTCTATATAACCTTTCGTCCTCGAAATGGGAGCGGTCTTCGGCTCTCGAGCTCCCCAGTAGGATATGCAAGCCTGTAGGAGGGAAGGAGAGCCTTGCATGGCTTCTATCCAGAAAGTTTCAAGCTGGAAAAGATGGGGAACCTGTCCTCTACCCTGTCGTGCCTCCTAGTCCGGCCGCCCTCTCCTCACCTCACCTCACCTCACCCCTCCCTCCCGGGGTTTAGGCACTAAAGATGTTCCTAGCTCGAGGTGCTAAGTCCCGCTCCGCTCCTACTCCTAGTCACGGCCGGCATCGAGTTTAAGCACTTCCATTGTTAAAGAAAATCCTCTCATAACAAACTACAATTTACACGGAAAATGTTTCTTCGTGCTTGATTTACTCAAAAATAGCTCAAACAGTTTTGATTAAAATATTATAAGTTTAAGATATTTACATAACAAACACATTGTTTATCTTAAATTTTCTACAAATAACCCCTGAAGCCCTCTTCATCCGGAATAATTTTACATTATTTTTGTATCTAGTAAACCATAAGAGATTTGTTACACGAAAAATCTAGAGCTCGTTAAAACACAAAATTTATATCAAATAATAATTTTGTGGCATTAACCATTTCTGAGATACTTTGTTATTCTCCAATACTCCCATACTCATTCTTCCGCTCAAGGCCGCCTACGGGAGTATTCATGGAGTAAATTGCGCAATGAGGAACATTTTTAGGGGGAATTAAAAATGTTGGGGAATACAAAAATATTGAAATAAATTAACGCAGGTACGAGGGGCACTATTTATATTTTGAGCCTAATACTTAAAACAAAGTAATTTATGATTGAAAACTGCTTTATTTTTTTCAAAATATTCTCCTTTATGATCAATACACTTTTGCATCCGTTTGAACCATTTGTCAAAGCATTTATTCCAGTCTTCTTGAGACACCTCCAAAACATGGTTTTTGAAGGCATCAACGCTTCTTCTACCAACGAAAATCGTTGTCCACGCAATTTATTCTTGATGTTCGGGAACAAAAAGAAGTCATTGGGAGCCAAATCAGGACTGTATGGCGGATGACCCATCAATTCGATTTTTTGAGCCTTCAAATACTCTGTTGTTAGACGAGATGTGTGTGCGCTCGCATTGTCTTGATGAAGAACGATCCTACAGTTCTTGTTGGTTTTCCTTACTTCACCGAAGACTTCCGGCAAACAAATGGTTGTGTACCATTCGGCATTGACGGTTTTACGTTCCTCTAAAGGCACTGTTGCCACATGGCCAGTTTTACTGAAAAAGCAGGCGACCATTTGCTTCGAAGTGCTTCGAATGCGAACAACTTTTGTTGGATTTACTTCATCTTGAAACACCAATACAGTCGACTGCTGTTTACGTTCCGGCTCATAAGCATATATCCATGATCCGTCACCTGTTACAATCTTATATACGTCTTTTGAGGCACCGCCATTGTATTTCTTGAGCATTTTTGTACACCAATCGACACAAGCATCTTTTTGAGATTGCGTCGAATTATGTGGGATCCAACGAGAGCAAACCTTTTTCACGACCAAATAATCATGCAATATTTTATATATGCTGGTGGAACTAATGCCTAGGATTGCCTCAATCTCACAATATGTCGCATGACGATCTTTCATTATTAGTTTTGCACAGCATCAATGTTTTCTGGCACAACAACTGATTTTGAACGACTTTCACGAACTTCATCATTGAGCGAACGGCGGCCACGATTAAATTCGTTATACCACGTTTCACAGTGGCAAAGGATGGAGCTTTGTCGCCAAATGTGGAAGTTAGTGGATCGATACACTCTTGTCTTGATAATCCACGTCGAAAGACGTAATAAATCATTGCACGAACATTTTCACGAGTTAATTCCGTGTCATTGTTGACACACAATTTTCAAGTTAGTGTAAACAAAACAAATGACCCTCTATTGACAAAATGTTTGAAGTAGATTATGGTAAAAAATGTCAAACTTTCCGTTGGAAACGTCAGATGGCACTACAACATTCAGGGTTGCCAAGGCTCAAAATATAAATAGTACCCCTCGTAATATAAACACATTTATTAAAAATTTTAATTGAGTACTGTAATTATTAACTCAGTTTGTATTTTTAAGTTTGTTAATTTAAATATGCTACATCTTCCCCCAAAATAATCTTAAGTGCACTCGATTCCATTTATACCGTCGGCGCAGTTTGGGAGGCAATAATAATATTGATAATATGAGGTTTAATATTCTCATAACCTTTATACATCTTGAGATAAAAGTTATTTTTCACAGAACATTTTTCAAACAAAACTTAACTATATAAAACAATTGAAAAAGGAAAAGAATATATCAACTGATCAAAGAAAATAATATTTATCGTCTCTACACACTCCCCTACCCCTAAGTAGCTTTGGCGGAGTCTATGAACCTTTGAGGAAACCGATCCGTCCTGACTTGGTACTTTTAAAATGTTTGTCAGATGCGGAAAGTACTACAGGTTGTGGTGGTGTGCAACTGGTTTGCTTGTCCTGGTGCCAGAAGGAGATAATGGAGACTGTTCTCTAAGTACGAAGGCTGGCTTTAAGCGATCTATGGATGTTCTTTTGACTTTCCGTGGATTTCGACGTCAAAGTTCTTCTGCGTTCTTTTCTTTACAAGATAGGGGTCTGATTAAGCAGGTTCAATGGTGTTGTTGCAGTACCTTGGCATACAAATACATGTGAAAATGTTGCCAGTTACTTTGAGGCGAAAACAGTTCTGTTCGCATGTTTAGAATTTGGGACTTGTTTCAATGAGCGAATTGTGTCCTGCAAATTTCTTACAAAGTCTTGTTGGGAAATGTCAGGGATCTCAACGAGTAGTTCACCTGGGAGACGAATTTTAGTGCCGTAGTCTAATTCGGCCGATGAACAAACTAAGTATTCTTTGATTGCAGTGCGAATGCCTAACAGCACTAGAGGAAGGGATTCCACCCAAGAATGTGCCTGGATCAGATGGCATATAAGAATTGATTTCAAGGTCCTGTGTTGGGATTTAATTAATCCATTAGCTTGCGGGTGGTAGGCGGTTGTGGAGTTACTCTGTGAACCTAGGTATTTGGCCATGATCTTGAACACCTGACTTTCGAATTGTCACCCTTGATCTGTTGAGGTGCGTGCTGGAATACTAAATCTTGAGAACCAACAGGAGATTAAGTTCTTAGCTACAGTTTTGGCTATTTGATTTTCTAATGGCACTGCTAACCAGCGAGAGGACTTGCCAACAACAGTTAGAAGGTAACGAAATCCTCTACAGAGGAGTAGGGGTCCAACATTGTCCACATTGATCTGCTGAAATCGCTCACTCGGTACAGGAAATTCTGCCAGAGCTGATTTTATGTGCTTCTGTCATCCTAGACAGGCCTGAACCCAAGTCTTACAATCCTTCTTGATGTTCGGCCAAATGAATATTTTGTTGTCATCCCAGGATGCGACAAGTTATGAATTGTTGAAAATGCAGTCTTACGGAATTTCTCAGGTATGTGCGGGCGAATGTAAGCTGTTGATATGCCACAGTGGACTGGTTTCATAAAATGTGGCAGCTGAAGTTTTACAATCTTTAAAAAGGTACTCTTCTGCAAGCTTTCCAAATCATTGCCTTTCTGTACGTCTACTATGACGTCGTAATAATGAAGTTGGGAGAGCCAATGGTGTTTATGCGTGATAGTGCATCTGCGACTATATTCTGTTCTCCGGTGATGTGTCTGATGTCAGTAGTGAACTCAGTGATATAGTGTACATGCCGGGCTCTTCTAGGGGCCGCTTTATTCAAATCTTGCTGGAATGTATAGATCATGGTTTATGATTTGTGAAGATTATGAAATTCCGTCTTTCTAATAAATATTTAAGGTGTTTGATGGTGTTGGTTTTAGTTCCCAAATGTGATCTGTCATTGTAACTAACATAGCCAGATAGTCACTGCTCACTGATAATATAGTTCGCATTCCGCGAGGTAATCGTTGTGGTGGTGTTTTTAAAAAGTTTTCATTAACTTTATCATCCGATAGGCTCCTCATTTGCGAGGGTTTACGATCACCAAGTTCCAATTCCGTTAACAGTTTTTGCGTTCGCTGTGTCTCACTGCCAGCAAGTACTGCAATTAGCTCGTTCCTTTATAGCCTCGTATTTACTGGTGCCAGATGGTTTCGCGAGAATGTCGGTAACTTGAGTTAACATTTCTGCGTCACTGTAACTCACCACCATGTCATATTTAGTTTGATCCTGTATTATATTATTGGTACGAAACCGAGCCTCAATTTCAATTAACCAGATTTTGGGTTCAGGCTTCCAACACGTTGTCCAACGTTTCTCCAATTTTTTAACCCTTCCAAAGAATATGATTTTTCGAAGTCTGCAAAATATGAGGTTGCTTCTGCCATGATGTGTTCACTAGACGTGAATTTCTTCCCAGCGAGCCAGTTTTTCAGGTTTGCGAAGAGGAAGAAGTCGCTCGGAGCCAAATCTGGAGAATATGGTGGGTGAGGTAGCAGTTCGTAGGCCAATTCCACAAACTTTGCGTTGGCATTGACTGACTTGTGTGCGGGTGCATTACTCTGGTGAAAGAGAACTGTTTTCTTCACCAAATGGGGTCGTTTCTTTAACAATTCCTTGTGAAACTGATCCACCATTGCGGCATAATATGAACCTGTGATCGTTTTACTCTTTTCCAGATAGTATATGTCTATCGCCCCTTGTGAATCCCAAAAGACAGCTGCCATGGTTTTTTCTGCCGGCGGAATGGTTTTCGCTCTCTGTGGAGTAGGTTCGCCGAAGGAAATCCACTCACTTGATTGTTGTTTGGTTTCAGGTTGATAGTAGTGGATCCAAGTTTCATCAACGCCGCAAAAACTCATTTGAATTGCGCTGGAAATGTTCAAACATGCCTGTGAAATGGTCACACGATTCCGCTTGTTCTCAACTGTGAGCAGTCGTGGCACCCATCTTGCTGACAGCTTTCTCATACGCAAAAATTCGTGCAGAATGTTATACACCCGTTCACTCGAGATGTTTACGGCCTTGGCTATCTCACGGATTTTCACTCGATAGTCTTCCAACACTATATTGTGAACTTTGTTCACAGTTTCTTTTGTTGTGGTCTCAACCGGCCGTCCTGTGCGCACGGCATCTCTTGCGTTCGAACGGCCACATCGAAATTCTGTGAACCATGCCATGTGATGGAGCAGAGTCCCCATAATACTTGTTCAGCTTTTCTTCCGTTTCCTTCACCGTCTTACCACGCATAAAGTAGTGCTTTATCAGAACACGAAATTCAGTTTTCTCCATTTTCTACGAAGCAACATATATCTGCTTATTTTAGACGCTCTCAACAATGTTCTAGGAAACAAATGACTAATTTCTGCAATTATACCCAGAATAGATGTAAGACTTGGGGGCAAACAAGAAAATTGTGATTAGAAACCCATCAGTCTCTCGTCAAAGTCATGGACTTATCAATCCGCCCTCGTAGTTTCCAAAGCTTTTTCTAACGACATCACGTCGGGGTCACAGTGTAGATTCTTACGGTAATAATATATTAATCTAAATGAATAAGTGAATAATAATATTGATAATCTGAGCTTTAGTGTGTTTATAACTTTTATGCTTCTTGAGATACAAGTTATCTTTCACAGAGCATTCTCAAACAAAACGTAACTATGTCAAACACTTGAACAAATAAAATGATATTTCAATTCAACAAGGAAAAGAATATTTATCGTCACTACACTAGCATGTAGCGACCCACTTTATAAATATCTGACTATCGCGTCAGCCTCCTGTATGAAGCTTGTGTGAACGTTTATCTGGATTAACATGAAGTGAAGTACATGGAAAAATTATAATATTTTGCAAAACTAGTTTATTGAGGAAATATAAAAATAAACGATAGCAGATAGAGAAAGTCGTGTGAACGTAACAATCACACTGATTTAAAATTACCTTTAGTGTAATGCAAAAATATTTATAAAGTTACTAAGAATTACCTACACAAAAAATGTTAAAGGCTACTCGGAGAAATAAAAACTATGATAAAATTGAATGCAATGGTACTAAAGGAGAAGAACTAAATATAATGCCTATGTTGTAATAAGTTATTATTTTGAGAAGTAGTTTGTAGGTAACTTGTAAAACAGGAACATCTTAGGTTTCCCCAACTTTGTGCCGTATTTTAATATGAGATATCTGGCAATTCTGGTAAGATATTCCAATGCAATGTGGACAAAACGCGTTTCCTGAGTTTGTGTAGCTGATAATTACAGGTGATGTAACCAAAGTAGGACGTAGACACACTTAGGTTTGTGTCACCATTACGATGGACACTGCCAAGAGAAAACTTATCTAATTTGCCATTCAATGCAGTAATCCAAGCGTGACAGCACTCTTTTATAAAAAGGTTAAGTAACGCACCATTATCTTGGACTCCTTAATTCGTAAACACGAACGAAGAGTTCTCGATTCTTATTTAAAAGACACTTTAAAGATTTGTGACCTTCAGTGTGTTGTTTAGAGATCGAAATAGCCAAGTTTACCCTGTTAATTCACAACGTACGAGACGTTGCTGCCGGATAGATGCCACAGTTGTCAACACTGGTATTATTGTTGTAAATAATTACACCGGACAACAAACAAAACGCTTTGCACATGTTTCCTTCCCAAAATAGTAAAATTGTACTAATTCAAGACCAAGAAACACAAATCGGGCCTCAGATTTTTTTTAAGGTAAACTTTTTGAGAAATAGCTGATGTGTTATAATATTGGAGGCCAATACAGTGCACACGATATTAAATATTTCCTAAGCATATTTCTACATATTCCACTCCAAAACCAGTACAGGGACATAACTGTCGTCCGCCGTGGTCTAGGGGTACCATGCTAGCCTCTGGTTCCCGAGGTCGCGGGTTCAAACCCGGCGGAGGGGATGAACTTTTCGGGCGTAAAAATCCTTACCATGGCTTCCTTCGGAAGGGAAGTAAAGCCGGTGGCCCCGTGTCGTAGATTTTCGGCACGTAAAAGAACCTCAAGCCTGATAAAGAGGCCTCTGAGCAAAATTACCGGTCTTTCACGCCTAATATAGAATGGGACGCTAATGACCACAACAGTTAAAGAGCGTCCATAAATAAAACGCAATCTAATTTTTAGGGACATAACTATTAAATATGTGCATGCTATTAACATAAAATCAAAATATTCACAAGAAAGTACTATGTGGTACCAACTTTGAACACACTAATTTGATAGCAGTAAACATGTTTTACAGCAAGCTGGAAACTGTTGGCTAGGAATGTATCTATTTGAAGTACTGAAAAGGTAAAACTAAAGGTACGAACGAACGAGAGAACCCCAAAACCGGGGCAGAGCACCGCATGCAGGCCAGTCGACACCTTGTGCTTCTACCAGTGATCCCCGGGAGGAAAGGATAAGGAGAGAAACCCAAAGGGCGACCAGATCCGGATGACGACGGACGCAAGCACAGACGGGGTCCCTAATATTCCCAGATTGAACGCATCCGACGTCGCTCGGTCCTGCCCACAAGCCACCGACCTTTGGCAGTCCCCCGGGCGAAGCCCACTCGGAGGAGAGACCTAACTGAGCAGTCCCCGCAGCGACGCCAGGGGAGAAACCTCTAAAGAACGCACAGCCACCCCCCAACCGCAACCCACTGAACACCGTCGCTTGGTCCTACAGCCATGAAACAGATGACAAGGAAGATGTTGGGTACAGGAAAATGAGAGGGAGGAGAATCACCCAGAATTCGCCTGTCGACCCGAGGAAACCACGAAAAATTCATGGGCCAGAGTGGGCAGTCGCCGGGGTTAAACCCGGGACCTCCCGAATAAAGACCACAGACGTTACCGCCTGAACCATCCCGTCCGGTCATTTGAAGTAGTAATGTATGCCCAAAAAGAAACCTGGAAAAATAGGATCACAGTGCCAACATAGGCACATAGTGTCAAGTTTTATTCAATGACGCAGACTTCATTGCTGCCGAAGCCGAAGTAGCTGCAAAGGGAGGAGAAATGTCAATTGAAATCCCCATCAACTATCTACCAACAACAGTTCTGCCTTTCAGCAAGACCATTCAAGTGAAGTCAACGGAATCAAAGAGTGCAAACTGAGATAGTTTCATCCTTCCATTTCTCATCTGTGACAGCCAGATGGCTGTATCAAGAAGGGGTATAAAATTCAGTACAACAGTTGTAGTAACACCCTCTCCTTACAAAAGGAACTTGGAGTGATCCCTTGAAAATCACCCTTCGACATCTGCAGGAAAGTAATGAATCAAACTAAAACAAAAAAGAAAGAACTCCTCTAAAGGAAGTAACCTACCAAAAGCTAAAAGAAGCACGAAAGTAGTAGAATTTTCATCGTCTGAGAGCGAGTAGGATGATGTTTGTGTTCCAAGCGACGACACCGACTTAGAGAAACCAGGCACAAATCTTGATGATGAAGATGCATTGAGCCTATTTGGCGAAGCAGATAAGTCGTGAAACCTGGATTACCTAAATGTGTTTTGTGTAGTATGTGGGCATAAGTAGAATGTGCTGAAAAAGAATATTGCGTGTGTGATTTTTGCAAATTAAACTAGTTTATTTTTAGTGATACGGGTATTTCCATAATACCATTTTATCTTCAATGCGCCAAAAAGTGCATCTTCTCATAATATATAACTTCTTGGTGTGGTATTAGCACTATAATTTGTAGTAGTTAGTTTGTTGTATTGTTATTTTACGTTGTTATTTTGCCCCCCCCCCAAAATGTTTAAAAATATTAACTTCGTAATTTTTACTGTTTCTTTAAATATTATATTTTTATGTTTGCCTCGGCTGCGTCAATATTTATTTTTTAGAGACACAAATGTCTTAGCAGGGAGCGGTGCGACTGAAGAATGTAGGCTTACACAGATTTTAAGTTTTTCTTCACTCCATTTATTAATGCTTGACACGATTTAAATAACACTTCACTGATATAGAGAGAGCTGTGGGATTTTTTTTATTAAATACTTGCACTTTTTAAACACGTAAACTATTTTCTCACACAAAATACGTATTAAATTTCTCGAGAACACATCTCGCGTCCGGTTAGGAACACTGTCTACAACCAACACGTCCAGTTACGAGCGCTGTCTACAAGCAAATGACTTCTAGATTTGTAAATTTTGCTATATTTCAGTTTCTGATTGGCTAATCCTACTCCAATAGAATACCTTCATTTAACTAAAACTTTTTCTGCTTGTTGATTGGCTATTTATTAAACTGTCCCAAAACTTACATTATTGTTGCTCCAATAATGACTAGTAGCATTTAAACTTTCAAATTCATTATTGCATCAAGGTTATCTCATTGTTAGCAACTTTTTAACCTATTATTTTCACAGTTCCTACATTATTAAATTACGTAATACATTCACATAACATTACTGAACATGTATACAATAATATAAACATTTATAATGACTGTAATATACAATTTTTATATATTGTTACATACACATATTGCTTTAGGGCAGGCTGTTATTGAATTATATATTAGGTGTATAATTAGACTGAAATCATTTAAGTGTTAAAATTACTGCTTCAATATAGCTTCAATGTTGTCAGAAAATGTAGCATTAAACGACACCAGTCTATATTAATAAATGCGCGAAAATATAACCCCCCCTTTTTTTAGTAAATACAAAATGGTATTCCATATTCTCACCGTCTCCCCTATATTAATGCAAGTTTCACGGTTTTGTTTATTTATTAGTTTCCAAAGCTAAGTAGGTATTTATGATGAAACAATTTTTTTTTAAGATCTAGGTAACGTCTTTATTTCCCTTTAAGGAAAACATTAAAACGTCCCGTTGTTTTAAAAATACGGTCAGTTCGCTCCGGTCATATCACATTATATGAATATTCAAGGTTTGGCACGTGATATATTTGCGATCTACGTGCGGGTGAACGGAAGTTGACAATACATGCTGGTTATAGCTATTTAACTTACTGAGGTCAACGACAGCTCGGATCAGCGAAGCATTTCCGGAAACGACAGGAAATTTTGCGTGTTATAACTACACGAATCCACGCCACAGCTTCTCTTAGTGATCAAACATACAGCAATCACGCACGCAACACAGAAAGTGAAGTCTCGCGTATTAGTGTAAATATAAACCAGTTCATCTAGATAGCTTCCTCTGAGGACAGAAACGGCCGTGACAACGAAAACCGACGTGCACAAGGTCACGTTGAACTATAAAGTGTAAAAAAAACTTTCTTTCTTGCTTCCTGGGTACTCCATTACAAAGAAGAGGAGAAAGTCGTCTTACTTTCTCCAGCTGCTCGCTCTCACTGAACTTGAGAACCGGAACCGAACAGCGAAAACAAGACACGATCGGACACGATATAGTCGACCAGACAGCACGATGACTATCGCAATTTCTTCACTTTTTTGAGTACTAAGAATGGCAAATTCTCAGTACTCCCTTTCTTATGTAGTCTCTGCATTTCTCGGGCACGTCGCTTTCCCTCTTCTTAGAAGAAGCATATTGTAAATCAAAATTACTATTCCATGGATGGCCAACAATAACAGACTTCTTGAAACGAAAATGTCGTCCGTAAAATAATTGAATCAGGTTTGCGATATTCTGGATCTGCTGATTTGAGCCGTGAATCAAATAAAGCAAAACACGACAAAATAAAACGAAATGTCCTAATTATTTACGTTATGCATCCAGTAGCTCCATGTCTTTAAATAACCCGATCTGAAACTAGGTACTTACTTTAAATCTGAGTTACGGATTTTTTTTTTTTTTTATGGGAGGGGGCTTGATATTTTCACGTTCTTAAACTTGGTAGATCATATAGCACGATTATTCGGCCTTGATCGAATCATTTACCTATTATATCGAAATTTTACCGGAATTACATATTTTTAGTCCTATAAACCCTAAAATAAGTATTTTAGAAAAGGGTCCGCGTCTGCGTACGTGTGTGTAACTCAAACATTTTTGCAAAGTTTTATTATTTATTTATTTACCGTTAAACTGTGATACAGTATCGGGCATAGTCAGTATATTAATTGATACAAATTTTGGTTTCATCAAACAATATTACCTTTAAAAACAATTATAGTATATTAATATAACAGGGATCCCAGATTACCTACCTTTTGCACCAAAACATGTTTGTTATTTTTATTCCCTCCTCCCTCCAAAAATGTGGCAAACGATTATGATAAATGTTTGGGATATTAGTTATTTTCTGTATATTAACTTATTTCATAGCATTAGACATTTTAAATATTCCATGCTTATGTTTCAAATTTAATTGTAATGGAACATGCTTGAAAGTTTGCATTTCTTTTTTTCTTTTCCCTTACAAGAGTTTGTTATTACTACTTCTGAATTTATTTCTTCATGCTTATGAAAATATGCTTAATGTTTCCTCATATTGTGTGTGCATAAAGTTTTGTGATGTACCCACATGAGAGTTTTAATACGGGTTTCATATTGAGATTTGCTGCCAAACGTAAATTTATACTTAATCCATTAATAATTTTAATCTGCTACTTGTGTTGCTAGAATTTTATTTGAGAGTTGTTTAATTACTGTATAGGTAGAACTATGTACTTCAGAGATATATACAGAATTTCTTTTTTCTTAGGGGAGTGCAAAACTGACTAACCTGCATTAAATTAAAATTTTGGAACACTTGTAAATGAGACACAATCATAATACACTGACATATACACAATGTCAAGAGTTATTATTTCAAATAAATACACTCCTTGGTTTCTGAGACAGAAATCTCCACTTTCTATATAAATACACAGATTCCTACAAAGTGGATTTTATTAAATTGTTCAAAAGTATGAACGTATTTTTAATTTAAAATTTTAGAAACAGTTTGAAAGTATAAATATGTTCACAATGGAAAATCAAATATTCTTGGAAAACTAGCAAACTTATCTACAATTCATCATTAGAAACATGAATATCACTGTGAATTGACAACAAGGTAACTCCAGATGTTGTGCTTCTCAAGCATGTCTTAGTGTGGAGAAAGTTCTTTCTGCAAAAGCAACTGCCAAAATGGTTAACATCTTGAGAAGAGCATAAACCAAAGAAGTCATACCTTTGAAGCTTCCTATATTGTCAGATTATCTTAAGGAGAGTTTCCCTTTCAAAATATAAAGATTCCCTTTCTGAAGAAATGCTTTCTCTGGGATTGATTTTAGCTAAAATATTTGTGATTGTTTTTCCTTATCAAATTATTTTCACTGTTGTTGTACCAGGAAAGAAGAAATTATGTGGGAGGAGAGCTTAGCCCCTTTTGAATATGCCCAGGTGTAGTTTATTTAGTAATGAATTTCTCTTACTATTTATCTATATTTCATCACATTTTATTTTTTATATTTTTTTTTCTCAAATTAACATATCCTATAATATGCAGTATGCTTCAAAGGCTGAAAATAAACATAACATGAAAGAAAATTCAACTCCTTGAAATTGCTGGACTGAAAAGATTTAATTATTGCTTTCTCTATCATGTATGTAGTAAGTAGAGAAGGTACTGCATTCCACCCAAAGTTTAATACTGAGATTTCACCGGAAATACAAGTTTTGAGACCCCCTGAATCCAAAAATAAGCATTTTTAGAAAAAGGACCATGTGTGTGTGTCTGAACAGCATAACTCAAAAACGAAAAGTTGGATAAATACCAAACTTTGTATTTACATTCAGTACTTTTTAAAGATGCAACAAAGATTTTCAAGAAAATCCCCCCACTCCAGACTACCCTTTACATGGAAGATTTTTCAAAATTTTTGATTTTCAAAAAATGGCTCTAACTATTTTGATTAAAATACCATATTACAAAGAAAATGTATATCTTTAATTTTCTGAGAATAGCTTGTGAAGTTCAACACATTTGGAAGAAATTTTGTATAATCTTGTATAACTGGTAAACCTTAAATGATAGACAAAAACATACTACACAGAAAATGCAGATCTCTTTAAAACACACAATTTATTTCAAATATGCTTTTTTGTAGCATAAACCATTTCTGAGATATCCATTATTAAAGGTTTGAATTGCATTTCTTGGCAATTCTTAAGTCCTCTCAATATTCACTTGTTTCTTGCAATTACATGGCAACAGTGTGGAAGTTTAAGGCAACATATAGCGCCCAGTTCTTAAAATTTTGACTATCGCTGTTCCCATTGTATTTATAACAAAATGTGTAATATAGCTATTTCTGCAAAGGTTTATTTGAATTAAAATGTAGTAGATAGAAAAATAAGCTTTAATAAGAATAGTAATAAACAATAGAGGGTAGAGAAAGTCATGTGTATGTATCACATCAGATTTTTTTGTTAAGGGAGATCCCCTTACCAATTGTGCCTTATTTTACAGCAAATTTTAAGCTCTGATACTTGGAATCTTCTTTGAAAGCTTTATTGTATCTCAGCAGTATTCACTCATACAAACCAATACTATAGATTTTTCTCCTTCTTTTCCTGTCTGTGTATTTTAAGTGAACTAGAGTGACTCTACTGAATGCACTCTACTGAATGACCCTACATATGACACAAGGAGGTAAATGACAATTGAATAAGACAGTATACTTAGATTCTTGACACAATATAATAAATATTATTTTTCAATTGTTCACAGGCTATGGGCATGGGGGAGGACTGCCCTTACTTTGGGGCAGAAGGTGATGAAGGAGCAGACTGGCACCTAAGTAATGAGCTGCGAGAATTGGCACAGACAGAACTGAGAGAAGATGATGACAGTCGACGGCATGCTCTCACACAAATGCGAGAGTGGATTAAAAAGCATCCAGATATCAAAAGATGTCGCACTGGTATGAAGTAAACACTTCCTTATAATAATATCAGTTTTTGTTACTTAAACCTTGGGAAGATCTGGGGTAGTGTTTTCATAGTAGTCTACATACTCCTGGCACTTATTTTAAATCAAGAAAGTATAAGCTAAACTCTGCCAATTTTTCCAAATTTGTTGTGTTAGAATCACACAAGTTTTATGACATCATATCTATGTTACATATTATTCATACATTCTTTCTGTCTGCTTCATATATGTTGAGAAGTGCCCTTGAGTTGCAAGAGGTCAATATAACAGTCCGGTGTTTTGTTGATGCCTGTGTAGATAATAGATACCTTTTACATGAACCCAAAACAAATAAAAGCACTAATGAAAGTATATTGATTAAAACACCAGAAAATTCAAACATACAACAGCAGATTTTTCATAAATGGCTAATGCTAAGAAAAATCTTATTTGATACAATTAACTCCACCTTTTTCTGACAGTATGTGTTATCTGTTATGGTTTTCCAGTTATATAAAACTTATACAACATTTATTCAGTATGAAAAGAACTTCACAAGTTATTTAAGAAAATTCTTTACAAACATTTCATTTATCTTGTTAATATCTCACATGTAAGATATTTTAATCAAAATTATTAACCATTTTTAAGAAAATAAAATACAATGAAAATTTTCCTATGTAAATAGTAGTTTCAAGGTGGGTGGGTCATCTTAAAAATCTTTGAAATCCTTAAATGGTGTCTCACTCAAATACAAAAATTTATGTTTATCTGGCTTTTCATTTTTATTTCTCTAATGCCTACTTAGAAAGTAAGTAAAGAAAGTAATGTAGTCCACTCAAAAATTCAACATTGGGATTTCACCAGAAATACAAGCGCACACGCGCGAGTGTGTGTGTGCGCGCATGCGTGTGTGTGTGTGTGTGTGAGAGAGAGAGAGAGAGAGAGAGAGAGAGAGAACAGCATAACACAAAAACAAAGTCATTTGAATATCAATGCTTTGTATTTAAGTTCAGCATCTTCCAAGGAGGTTACAAAACTTTTAAGAAATTCCCACCTCCTCAACCACCCTTTACGTAGAACAGTTTTCTCTATTTTTAATTTTCTCAAAAATTGCTCTAACAAATTTAAATGTAACATCTTTGGAATTTGCATATAGCAAAGCAAATAATTAAATTATGGAAAATAAATTGGCACTAAGCACTCATTTTGTCCCACTTACCAATTACTGGCAGAACATGTTTCGAGGACCTACTGTCCCCATTCTCGACAGTTGGTTGACTAACCAGTGATTCCCCAATCTTCTTCTTCTCTGAATATCTGCATCATTATCTGATGTAGAGTCGGTAAATTTTAGAGATTAAACTATCGTCTGCTAGAATTTCAGAGTCATAATTCAATGCTCTAGTTCCAATCATTTTAAATTTAAGGTTTTAATCATTTTTATTTAAATATCATATGTTTGAGACAATGACTAGAGGAATAAATGTATAACTTGAATAACCTGTGAAGTCCTCTTCCTTCTAAATGAACTTTATATAAATAGGAACCCTTAAGAAGTTGACTAAAGCTTACTTCAAAAACATGTTAAGCTAATGAAATTGTAGAGTTTCTATCAAATAACAGTTTTCTAGTAATGCCAATTTCAAACTTATTCATGCTATATATTTCAGAAGTACGTCATCTAATGGAATATGTTTGAAAACTCACAAGTCTTTCATTTTGTTTTCCTTCACAGGAGCTCACTACTACAGTTTCTTAGTTTATTCTTCTATGCTTTGGGTTAAACATTTGAATGCTGTTTCTACATGTGTTATGTAATTAACCACTTACATGTAATTCAAAATCCTTTCTGGTTAAAAATGTATCATGAATAATGCAATCACATTTTGATGAATACTATAATACCACTTCACCTTTTCATCTTTCACCACGAACGTTGCTAATCTCTGGAATTCTTGCTACAGGATGTTAAGGGCTGTCAGACTTTAAACTGTATTTTGTTAAGGATTGCAGTTATATTTAAAAAAATTGTGATGTGATACATTCACATGACCTTCTCTACCCTCTAACTTTGTTAGTGAGTATACAAACTTATTTTTCTATCCACTACATTTAATCCAAATAAATCTTTGCAAAAATAGCTGCATTAAACATTTCATTGTGAATACAAAGAGAACAGTGATAGTAAAATGTTTTAAGAACTGCATACTATATGCTGGCCTTAAAATTGCATAGTATTTCCATGCAATCACAAGAAACAATTGAAAATTGATGGGATTTGTAAAGAATGACAAATATTGAACAATTTGAACCTTTAATAATGCATACCTCAAAAACAGCTTATGTCACAAAAAAAAATATTTTAAGTAAATTGTGTATTTTAAAGAGTTGTGCATTTTTTGTGTGGTACAGTTTTGTCTATTGCTTTACATTTATGTTATACACGTTTATACAAAATTCCTTCCGAATGAAGAGGGCTTCCTAGGCTATTTCCAGAAACTTCAAGATATAAATTTTATTTGTCATGTAAATATCTTTCATTTATAGTATTTTAACTAAAATTGTTAGAGTCATTTTTTAGAAAATAAAAACTTTTTAAAAATGTTCTGTAAAGGGTAGTTGGTTGTGGGAGGATTTTATTGAAAATCTTTGTGTTGTGTCCTTAGAAGATATTAAACTCAAATACCAAGTTTTGTATTTATCCGACTTTTCATTTTTGAGTTATGCTGTTCACAGACACACACACACAGACATGTTTCCAAAAATGCTTTATTTGGATTCAGGGCACCTCAAAACTTGTATTTCTGATGAAATCTTGGTATCAAATTTTTGGGTGGAATGCAATACTTCCCCTACTTACTAAACATAGCAGAGAAAATAATAATTGGTTAATTTGGAGATAATATCCTAATTTTTATTGTACATGTAGTTGTATGCATATATTTTTAAGATATATATTATTTTAACTTGCTTGTATATATTTTCAATTAATTTAACTTTATTATTCTTTTAATATTTGTGTTATTTCTGTTTTGTATTCATTTGAATATGATTTACATGCATCGTCACGGTATTCAGGATTTTTCTATGTGGTTGAGTGGAAGAGAAGGTCAAATGGCTTTAACACTGCCACATGAATAAATAAATTGCTTAATAATAATAATAATAATAATAATAATAATAATAATAATAATAATAATAATAATAATAATAATAATAATAGGTATGCACATGAATTTGTAGTGAGTAGGGAAAGTGATGTGAGTGTATCACATCAGATTTATTGTAACTACTTTATGACACATGTACTTACTTAAGCGAGAGAATTTTGTGCATAATGATAAACAAAATTTTCTAAATATCTGTACACTATTAATTAAAATGTTCCAAGGTTCAAGAAAAGCATTAAACTTCTGTATTCCAAGTCTGCTTTGACCGAGCAAGATGGCTCTACAGTAACTTGTGAAGCTCCCATTTAAAGGTCCTTTTTCACATCCTACCAGAATCACCCTCCCTAACTGATTTTTTTCCAGATTTTCCCAGTCCTCATAACTGGCAAATGCCAGGAAGGTACCTTAAACTTAGGTCTGGAACATTTTCTTCCCAAAATATAATTTCATTTTATGAATCATCAGTGTCCACCACCTGTGGTGCCATATGCAGTAGGAACAAGCATTAAACACTATCAGAAAAAGCAAAAAACAAAGTGTTACACTTTAAAGTTGTCTGTTTTTCAGATTCTGCATTCCTCCTACGTTTTCTGCGCACAAAGAAGTTCAGTGTGCCACTGGCACAAGAGATGCTAGAGAGGTATCTAGTAATCAGACAGCTGTTCCCTCACTGGTTCCGAGGCCTTGATCCAGAAGATCCTGTTATTGGAGAGATCCTTGACAACGGATACCTGGTACCGCTTCCTGAACGTGATGACTTTGGTCGTCAGGTCATTATGTCATGTGCAGGTAAGAGGCTTATTACAGACTGTGTCTGATTCAGACCACTGACTTTTACTTTCTCTTACCTATGGTAGGTGTGTGAGGCTCACATTCGGGAAGTACATCGACTGCCCACTCTAACCTTGGTTTTTTTGTGGTTTTCCCTGGAGATAGGCAAATGCTAGGCTGCTTTCTCATCTACCAAGATTTCCTTTCCCTCATTTTCCTTTCATTCCATTTCCTTCTCATGTTTCAGGTGTGGTTCTGTGTTTTGTGGCATGTGGCGGCGAGAGACAGATGATGTGGATGCTCACTCTAAGGAAAGAGTATTCCCCATGGACACTAGAGGGCTGGTTGGTTAGGGACAGCTCCAGTAGTGGGATAGGTCTTCAGGCCAGGAACTGTCAGGGACTTCCAAGCATCTCTATGCCTTGGCCTGTATCCTCCTGAGGTTCCCTTACTTCATCCCTTCCTCCTTGGGGTGGTAGTTGCAATAGATCTCATGTAGGTTGCAGTGCATGAGGTTTTCCCCTCCGTTGTGTACCCTTTACCCTCTATAGGGTAGGTCAAGGAAATATTGTACTCCATGCAAACATTCAATTTCAAAATTTCACCAGAAATGTATATTTCAAGGTTCCTGGAACCCCAACATTAATATTTGTTGACAAAGGTCTCTGTGTGTGCAAGAGAAAGAGAGACAGAGTGTGTGTGAATGAACAGCATAACTCAAAAATGGAAAGTTGGATGAATACCAAACATTGAAATTAGGTAATTGGAACAAGTGAAGCATTGTTAAAACTTAATTGTAATATCAAAAATCTTAATAGCTTCACAGTATGAAAGTTCCCACATTATTTAATTTTTAAACATACTTGATATTTGTCTAATATCTTTCAGGGATGCCTTTTACACAAAAATTGGAAATTTACACAAACCTCAATTGTCTCAATGCAACAAAGAAGAAGGAATGAGGGAAAAACTTGTTCAAACTTGCCAAGCACTACCTGCTGGATCCACCACAGAGAGATATTGGAAAACAAGAGTGCTAATGGCTTCATTGCCAAAGTCCAGCATTAGATAATAACAATGACACATTAACCTTTACAAAATGTCCCCCAAATTAAACTATTCTTTGCATGGAAAAACTATTTTATTTTCTATTTTCTCAAAAAATAGTTCGTAGCAATTTTTTTATTTTAATATCATATGTTTGAGGTAGACTGTGCGGGATGGCTCAGGTGGCAATGTTTGTGACCCGCATTTGGGAGGTCCCAGGTTCAAACCCCCAGGGCTGACCAATCTGACCAAAGATTTTTTCACAGTTTTGTTGGTCACTAGACGAATGCCGGATTGGATAATTTTATCCGTGAATTTTCCTTCCAAGCCTTTCATCATTACATTTTATTTCCTTCTTCTTCACCGCCATACTGGGCATTGGGCGATCACCCATCCTGTATATGCTATGATCCAAAGTTTGCTTACTCCTCGACAGGCTACTGACACAAGGCATTGGCTTGTAAGTCCTTGGGGGTGTAGGTCCTACACAAAGGAGAGTAATCCATTGAAGAAGAAGAACAAGAAGAAGAATATGATGATGATGATGATGATGATGATGATGATGATGTTTGAGATAATGGCATGAATAAAATGTATATCTTTATTTTTCTGTAAATAGCCTCTGAAGTGCTGTTCATTTGGAATTCATTTTGGGGGGGGGGGAGCTTCAGTTATCAAGGGCCAATTAACCATAAGGATATCATATTTCTATTAAATTCATACATATATTTACTCTCTTGCTCTTGTTGTCCTCTGTGGTGTAGTGATTACCATGCTAGTCTCTAGTTTTCAAGGTCGCAGGTTCAACCCATTGGAGGGCAATAGATTTTTTTGGGCGTCAAAATCCTTAGCATGGCTTCTTTCGGAAGGGAAGTAAAGCCAATGGTCCTGTGTCATAGATTTACGGCATGCAAAAGAACCTCAAGCCTGATAAAGAGGCCTCTGAGCAAAATTACTGGTCTTTCAAGCCCAATATAGAATGGGGCACTAAGGACCACAGCAGTTAAAGAGTGTTCATAAATAAAACTCAATTTTTAATTTTTACTCCCTTACACATACTCCTGACTCTCAGGAGGATGGGGAGTAATCCTCGTTAAAGAAAAATTCCCATCCAAGAATCAAACCCAGAACCTGTGGAAGCTAGAATGCTAACCACCAGTCCACAGAGGCAGTCCTGAATGCATTTTGTATCAAAGGAAAATCTTAAGAGATAGACAAATATTTGCTAAAATATGAAAAAACCTCATTAAAATATACAATTTATGTCAAACAGATGTTTGTAGCATTAACTATTTCTAAGGTATTTGCTGCTGTTGGTTTGAATTTTCCAATCTTACAGATTTTAAGTGTCAATTTAGCAAGTCTGTTGTTTCTTGTGTGGTCATACAAAATATTATGTGCAATACCAAAGCCGCAAATAGTGAATTGTTTTTCAAGTGTCACCCTAGTCTCTTATATATTGCCATGTAGCCACCACAAAATGTGTATTGAAAGCATTTTTATTAGCATTTATTATTAAGAGAAAGTAGACAGAAAAGGAATTTTTTAAAGAATAATTTGTTGAATAGCTTTGAAAATAGATTATAATGGTTTGAGGAAGTCATGAAATTATAACACATCAGATGTTTTCTTTACCCAAATGCATTGTATACATAATAAATCAATGAGCCCACTTTAACTTATATTTGGCTATTTCCAGTAATTCCTTAAATGAAGCAAAGTCTGTCCAAAAATATTTCTGTGGCCATCTGCAGTCATGTGGGTTGGCTAAAACAATTAGGTCTGGCTTGAGTTGAACATCCTGTACCTCAAAAATAGAAACATCCTATACATTGGCTACAGAGACAGAAGTGTAATGAGTTATTTTGTTTTCAGGACGTTTTGATCCATACAAATATACTTCAGCACACATGGCAAGATGTCACAGCCTGGTAGTGGAGTGTCTCATGGATGATGAAGAAAACCAAATACGAGGATATTCTCACATCAATGATGAGTCAGGACTTACCATGAGTCATATCAGTCTCTGGTCTCTTAGTGATATCCGTAAAATGCTCCGCTGTATACAGGTACTCTTTCATTTTTATAGTAGAGAGTTGCTGTAATAGCATGTTTTCTGATATGGTATAATCTTTACAGTTTTACCCAATATTGTTAATAAAATAATAATAACAACAATTATTTGTCTGCAAATTTCTGACATTGTCAAAATTGCAGTTAAAAAAGAAAAAAGAAGAGTAATTCACACAAAATTAAAACATTAAAAAATAGCATTTGAAAAATTATTTACAAGTAATCTAAATTAAATAAATATATATTGTTATATAATGTCTTTAATTTTGTTTTAAGTTTGGATACAATTATTTGTTTAATGCCATTTAGCAGCTTATCATACAAACTTAAACCTGAATATTGAGACGGTAATTTGTATCACAAATTACTTTAATGTAAATAATTATTTACATATGAATATGTATTTTTATGTAACATTGATTTCAGAGGTTTAATAATTGTAATTATTAATGGTAAATAATAATTTTCGGCTCTACTGAAACTGTTAACAATAACAATACTGCAATGAAGGGTTTGAGTTGTTTATCGTTACCGGGAACCAGGAAGTTACGTAATGTTTCGCGCCTTTTCAGTAAAAAAAGCTTCCAGAATGTTCTATAAAAGTAATTTGTATTAGTGGTTTTCATTGGATAGTAAAATAGACGCTAATGTTGGCGCGTTTTATTAGCCAATGGTAATTCATTTATAATCTTTAGGTGTATCTTGGGGCAAGCCTATAAATAGCCATGCTCGAAGTCAAGCGTCCCCCAGTTCGGCAAGATTCACGACACATTACACATCGCTCCCAGTTCGTCAAGATTCACGAAGCATTACACATCGTCTCCCGCTCAGTTCATCAAAGATTCGTGTACAATACGTGACTACATGTCGCCTATCGGTCCTTCAGTTCGTTAAATTACACGCAGTGAAAATCATTAAAGACCTAAAATATTACAAAGTAACTTATATACAAAAATTGAAGTACGTGAGTTAAAAGTGAGAAGTTATGATAAACAGTTTCAGTATGGCGATCATCTAGATAAATCTGTGAAAGTGTTAGTGCACGTGTTCGACAATAAAACATTATAAAACACATTTCTTCACTAGTAATTTTTGGATAAAAGATTCCTTTTCCGCTTCACACCCTGCAAGAATTAAATGCCTACCTAAATAGCTGGCCGGAAGACAATATACATAACCTTAAAACTAATTCATATAGATTGCTACGTCAGAGGGAACTACGAGCCAGACCAACGAATGACGTCACACGAGATGGCTGCACTAGTGAGGTAAACAACATTACGTGAGAAACATTATCTACCACGTGGTGCTACAAATATACAATTTGTGCTATAACTACTTCAAATACGTGGGGACACAAATACACAAATACACACTAATACTACTTCAAATTGGCGCATCAACGTGGAGCGACAACTAGGAAAGGAAGGCTAGACGACTAGGAAAGGAACAAGAATAATCAGTAAGAGGCGAAAGCAGCAATGAAACGACCTACAAGACGCAGATTCCGAGACAGAAGGGTAATTCAGCTACAAGAAAACATCGAAACGACGTAGATTCATCACGATACAACGCAGAAGCGACATACAAACCTAGGAGAATGGGGCAGAACGCTGGACATCAAAGCTACATCAACAGACAGCATCACAAAGTCAGGTGATTGTAATTTTTTTTTAGAAAACAAAAACAATGGCTACTAATAATATTGAAGAAACAATGATGGAGGGGGATAATGTAACAGTTAGCTGTAATTCAATACAGAATACAGAAAATAGCTTAAACAATGTAGTAGTTGAGGGAGGAAATATTAGTAAACAAAGTCAGAATAGAACAGCAGGAAATGTTAGTGCAGAAAGTGAGAATAGAACAGTAAGAAATGTTAATCTTGATACTATTGTAATGATGGATATGATAAGAAATTTTTTTGAAACATTAAGGGAAGATATGCAAAAGAGTTATGAGAAATTAGGACAAAGATTAACTCAGAGGATGAGAGAAGCTATAAACAAAGATCATAGGGAATTAAGGGAAGATATTGGTAAAAGCTTTGAACAAAACAGGAAATCAATTGAAAGTATTGGTAGGAGGAATGAGAAAGTAGAGCAAACAGTAGATCAAAGCAATGAAGAAATTGAAAAGAAAGTTATGAAGTTAGATAGTAGTAGGCCAGAGATGAAAGATGAAAATGAGGAAGTAATAGTAAGTAAGATAGGAGAAATTTCAAATAAAATGTTAGACATGAGCAGGGAAATATGTAACAAAGAAAGTGAGGTTAATACTAAAAGTGAGGTTAATGTAGAAGGTACAGAGTTAGGAAGTCAAATGAGTAGTATTTCAAGTGAGTTAAGAGAAATAAATGAGGTTATGAATGTAGATGTGAATAAGGCGCAAGTTAATTTCAGAGGGGAAATATCAGAAATACAAAATGAGTCAGTAATGCAAAGAAATAAATTGTACCAAGATATTCAAAATGAAAACTCCAGTCCAGTACAGTTTAGTACAGATTTGTCAGAGTATTCTCAAGTTATAAAGATAGTTGAAGAGTTGAAAATGAAAGTTGTCAAAAGATGTGTTGTTCAAGAAACTGTAGATTGTTTTCAAATGTTATCAGGGAACGAAATGTCATATGAATACAAGAGGTTATTCATGAACAAAAATTTGAAGGTTAGGTTACGGCTACGAGTAATGTTTAGCCACACACAATTTGATCCAGGAGGGTAAATAGCAACAAGATGTAAACTAAATGCTGGATAGGTAAAGACGACTTGCAGAGAAATGTATTGGAACGTAAGAGGGTTAGCTAAATATATATATGTCATTTGAAAAGAGAAATAAGTTATAAAAAAAAAAATAGAGAAATGTTTATTTAAAAAAAAAAAAATATAACAATTTTTAGTAACTGTAACAATATTTGAAAATTATGAATGCAAAGATGAAAACTTAAGATGATATTAAAGTAAAAGTACGTAAACACAATTCCAAGATTTAAAAATTGAGAATGCAAAGATTAAACTTCATAAGATATTAAATTAAAAGTACGAAGATACAATTCCGAGAGTATTGTTTAAAATAAAATTCAAAATAACAAAAATGGTAAAAATAATTCAAAACAAATACTTATGTAGTAAACAGAAAATGTAAAGCATTATCTAGATTTAAGAGATGTAAATATATGTAAAGGGTGAATATTTTGGTAAATATGTATAGTAATTACAAGAAAATTCTTGGATTGATAAATTTTTTGGTAACAATATAAGAAAGTAAACCACTTTTTGTAACACTAGTTATATAATTTAGGGTATAGTATTTGCTATAAAAAAAAAATTTTTGTAACGTCAGATTAATATCTAAATTAATTAAATGAGAGCCAGTAAGTAGTGGCGAGATAAAACATATGTCGTGTGTTAAATACGTGTGAAGTGTAAAGTGAAAGTGATAGCGTGTGTTACAAGATTTAGGAGACTAAAAACAAAATTATAAAATTCTAAACAAGTTATAAATATTTATAATTATGTTTCTAGTGGGGCATATGAGACGGTAATTTGTATCACAAATTACTTTAATGTAAATAATTATTTACATATGAATATGTATTTTTATGTAACATTGATTTCAGAGGTTTAATAATTGTAATTATTAATGGTAAATAATAATTTTCGGCTCTACTGAAACTGTTAACAATAACAATACTGCAATGAAGGGTTTGAGTTGTTTATCGTTACCGGGAACCAGGAAGTTACGTAATGTTTCGCGCCTTTTCAGTAAAAAAAGCTTCCAGAATGTTCTATAAAAGTAATTTGTATTAGTGGTTTTCATTGGATAGTAAAATAGACGCTAATGTTGGCGCGTTTTATTAGCCAATGGTAATTCATTTATAATCTTTAGGTGTATCTTGGGGCAAGCCTATAAATAGCCATGCTCGAAGTCAAGCGTCCCCCAGTTCGGCAAGATTCACGACACATTACACATCGCTCCCAGTTCGTCAAGATTCACGAAGCATTACACATCGTCTCCCGCTCAGTTCATCAAAGATTCGTGTACAATACGTGACTACATGTCGCCTATCGGTCCTTCAGTTCGTTAAATTACACGCAGTGAAAATCATTAAAGACCTAAAATATTACAAAGTAACTTATATACAAAAATTGAAGTACGTGAGTTAAAAGTGAGAAGTTATGATAAACAGTTTCAGTATGGCGATCATCTAGATAAATCTGTGAAAGTGTTAGTGCACGTGTTCGACAATAAAACATTATAAAACACATTTCTTCACTAGTAATTTTTGGATAAAAGATTCCTTTTCCGCTTCACACCCTGCAAGAATTAAATGCCTACCTAAATAGCTGGCCGGAAGACAATATACATAACCTTAAAACTAATTCATATAGATTGCTACGTCAGAGGGAACTACGAGCCAGACCAACGAATGACGTCACACGAGATGGCTGCACTAGTGAGGTAAACAACATTACGTGAGAAACATTATCCACCACGTGGGGACACAAATACACAAACACACAAAAACCACTTCAATATTTAACCTCTTTTAAAATAAACTGTATATGTCTGGTATAATGATGGTATATATTACTGTTTCTTTTTCACTTTTTATTTGCATTTTCTACTACTGCAAATATAATGGCCTTTATACAAGCAGTGAATATGGTCAATTAGCTATTATTGATGAATGCATGTATACATATTGTTTACTGCTTATATATTTTACCATGATGGGGTTTTTGTCCCCCTCACTGTACCATCAAGAGGACTTTTTTTATATCACTGCATTTGAAGGCATTGAAAATGATTCAAAAGGCAGATCTGACACTTTTGTGGTTATGGTCAGATGAACTCTTGACTTATATACACTGGACTTCCAGTAATAACTTTATAACTAGCACATATATTTAAGTAAAAATAAAAATTAATGGGCCTGCTAAAACTTTGTTATCAAACACAATTTTAAAGTATAAATATACTCTCACAGAGCAATTTATATCACAGAAAATGCAATGTATCTTTTAGTCCCTCCACAGTGATGCTGCAGGTGTGTGCAGTGTGCCTTTGGTACACTCCCAAAATGCTTAGTAGTAATCTACTGTTTAGTACCTGTTAAGGACATAATGGTCGCATTCCGTACCCAAAGCATCATGCCTAATGTAACAAGGGTTGTGATGATGGGCCATTGTCAGATCTCCTCTGCCAATGCATTTTCATTTAACTTGAAAATATTTTGATTGAACAGCATGTGTTTTAGTGGAGAATGTTTTTAGAGTAGATGGTAAATCTATAGAAAAACTGAAACAACAATTTACAGAGAAGTTTCCAAATTTCAGATTACAATTTTAGGATACTGATTCTATTCATGATGCTGCAAGAAATAGCAGACACCAATTATTTCTTTTGGGATGTTGCAAAGTCCACATGGTATAAAAAAATTAAATTGAGTTTTATTTATGGCCGCTCTTTAACAACAATGGTTCTTAGTGTCCCATTCTGTATTAGGTACGAAAGACCAGAAATTTTGCTCAGAGGCCTCTTTATCAGGCTTGAGGATCTTTTTATGTGCTGAAAATTTCAGACACGGAAACACCAGCTTTACTTACCTTCCAAAGGAAGCCAAGTTAAGGATTTTTATGCCTGAAAAGTTCATTGCCCTTCACCGGGTTTAAACCTGTGACCTCAGGAACTAGAGGCTAGCATGGTACCCCTAGACCATGAAAGACAACACATGATATAAAGATAATCCAAAAACAATGGATGAATTGAAATTGGCATAAATTACACTAATTCAGTGACAAAAGAAATTTAATCCATTTTTAACAATAATATTAAATGTGTGAATCTATGCCATAAACAGAACAGGGAACATTTTCCCTGAATGGGTAAATTAATTATGACTTATTTACTTGTTTTCTCTTTCTACTGCTTTCTCTAAATTCATTCCACCCAGTACATCACTGGAGCATCACATATGCTTGGAGTAAGGGTTACCACCACACGCCCATATCTTGCTTATTCCACCACTGTGGAGGAACTTAAAGATCACACTGCATTATGCTTAAACATCTGGTGAGCACTACCTAACCTTTTGTTATTAACATTTTAATGTGTATTTTAAAGTGCATTCTCCCATTTAACACAATTGAAACACAGTAATCAAGCAATCAGTTGTGATGTGAGTGTTTTGCAGGCCTGCTACTATAGAATCACAATGTTCTTAGAGCAGGACAAGGAACTAAAGGAAATTAAAAAATGTTTCAGAGTTGCAACCATCGCCTGAGACTATTTGTGAATACATAGCAACAAATTATCTTTATTTTATGAACAACCTGATCTTCTGAGAAATTTGTACTTTACTTGAGGATGTATGGGAGTCTGAAAGCTGCAAAACAAATGTATCTCATAGAAGTGCATCATTTTATTGTAGTTTGTATCTTAATAATACTTGCTCCAACCCTGAAGATTATTTTAATATTGTTGTGTTTCAGAACTCTACTCCAATGAGACATAAAGCTACTCATTTTTTCAATGTGCCACACTATGGAAACAAGGTGTTTGAATTCTTCATTGGGCTTCTGAATGAAAAACTTAAAGCGCGTATTCGGGTAAGAACTTTTTCTTAATTGCTCATTCATAACATACGAGAGGCATTCTAAAAGTTCTTGGTCTCACCAAGAAATCACGACATTTAAGAGAAAGGTTTATTTTATTTTTCAACATAGCCATCTAAATTAATATATTTAGTCCAACAACTTTCCAACTTTTAATGTGCTCAGTAAAATAAGATTTGTCCAACTGTGCAACATAAGTGCTGACTCTCCTTCAACCTCCCAGCCACTGCTTCTGTTTTGGGAGCTAAATTTTGTGAATATGGCAGCTGTGGAATTTCCCCCACTTCTCTTTTGCTATGGAATGAAAGAGTGGAAATGAATGGAACTGCTGGGAATGGATGGGGTTCCACATGAGCACCTCAAATTAATGGTGATGAATAATGCTACTGCAGAAGTGCAGGAGTGAATAGTAGGAGTTTACTATGGCCCAGCCATGACTGAGGCCCTGGCTGGTGCCCTGGGGTTTAGACGTATACTTTACTAAGAATCTCTGCACACATTGTGCTTTGTTTGGTGGTCTCAAGGAGATTGATCATGGAGGATAGTTATCGCCAGTGTCAGGATACCCAGAATTCTCCACACAGCTGAAGGTTACACTGTTGCTGTTGCTCACTCCTCTGTGAGATAATATATCCTGGAACATGGAGCATCTCTCTGAGGAGGGAAATAAGCATCTGTGGATGTCGTAAAGTTGGTTGTTGTGGCAAATGTCATTGCTCTGGCAGTGTCATATGTATTATGGTCCAATGTGGAGTGAGCAGAGGATGTGCTTATGTTGTGAGGTGTCGTCAGGTGTTCATGGAGGCAGATGTTGAGCTGGTTGAAGCCTTCCTCCACAGGCCGAAGAGATGAGGTGACTGTGTCAAGTTGCTGTTGGCACTTGGAGTTGAAGTTACGTTGAGAAGACGGCAGAGATGATGTGAAGGTTCTGGAGTCTGGCTTCAATGCTGCTGAGTCTAGTCTCAGAATGAAAACTGGAGATGGAGCTGGAGATGTTGGCTATGGCTTCCTCAAGACTGCCCAAACAGGTGTTGAGGTTCAGAAGCACTTGGAAGCAAAGGTTATGCAGTTTGGCAGCAACAATCCCAAACATATGTGAAAGTGCGTAATGGTGATGAAAGAGAACTTTCTTTTTCACATGGTGTGGACGTGAGCCTGAATAACATCTTTCAGTAGGTCCAGTAGTGAAATATAATGCTCTCTGATGATTGTTCTGCCTTTCTGGAGGTAGTCTATGAGTACCACGCTATGAGAATTCTGGAAAACTGTAGCCATACTTTTCATGCAAATGGAAGGAACCATTTTTGCTTTCTTTGGACATTGTCAACAATTGCCACCAACTGTTTGGACTGCTCCTTTGTCTCTGCATGTAGTAGTGGATTAATGATTATGAAACTTTGGAGAAACTCACTGGAACTTAAACACTCTTGAGAAGTGTTCATTCATATGTGTTTTTGGTCCACTGTTATAACAAACAAGCAACCATCGAGTGAAAAGCTTTCTCATACCGGGCTGATCACCCGTCCTATACATTCTATCTGATCCAAAGTGTCTGCTCCTCGACAACCTTCTGACCCCAGTACTTGCTTGTAAGTCCATGGGGGGTGTATGTCCTACATACACGGAGGATAAACAGTGGAAGAAGAAAAATAATTTCTAAAAAGGTTTTACATTAATTTATAGGTATACCTTTCTCTGAAAATAGATCACAACTCCACCAATTTTTTATTATGAGTTTTTATAAGTAGCTTAAGACAGCCTATTAACTATTTGTACATTTGAGGGACTAATTTAATTTTTAAAAAATAGTCACAAGAAAATAATTTTTTGGTGTAATTTTTTTTTTTTTTTTTGTAGAAACCATGTAATTTAGGATTGAAATCTTTAACTTATAAATGCAGCTAAACATTCCGTACAACCACAAAAAATTTCTTTGCAGGAAATGGCAAAAAACAAAAAGGTGATCACATTGTTGCACACCAATATACTATAATATCTCTAGATCATAAGAGCCCTTTAAAGGACCAAATAACAAAAAAAAAATACATAGGTATTTTCCTTATACCATTTATAATCAATTACAACAAAAAACACGAAATAAATTTTTTTGAATCTAAAGCTCTACCAAGTGTCCTTGAATTCATCAATCCACTTTTTAACTATCAAAAACAAAGAAGAAGAATCCTTTAATGATGAATCTAACTCTCTTGGTATTTCTACTGAAGCTAAACCCTTCAAAATGAAGTACTTTATCCAATTCATATTTCAGTTTTATCAATGTTGAAGAAAATCTTAATAGTAATTTGTTTACATGATCATCACAAACAAGTGACTACACTTACATATCTGCAACTTTATAGCACACCATCTCTTAAGGATGATACTCAATAACTATCATAGTAATTTGGCCATCTTTGCGACATCTCTGAGTCAGACCAAGAACTTTTAGAACACCCCTTATAAATGAAAAAATGAATGCAAGAGTTCTTCAACTGGATGTCATACAGTAGTTTAGTAAAGGTCTGAAAACATGTTTACCTCTGAATATTTTATAAAATTCAGTTTTTTAAATGGTGTATATATGTTACTATAAAATTCCTTTAATCAGACACAGCATCAAATTTTTGTGTAGAATGCAATACTTCCTCTACTTAATGTAGGTAAGAAGTAGAGAAAGTAAAAATGATTAATTTAACAAAATATGCCTAAGAAAACATTTTAGCAAATATGTATGCCCTATGTTTCAGCTGCATAGCAGTATTGATGACCTGAGAGAAGCTGTGAATCCAAAAATTCTTCCTAAGGAATATGGTGGAGAAATTCCCATGGCTGACATGATATGTAAGTTATTTCAGGTAACATACAAATTGAAATCCAGAAACTGTTTAGCATTCTTGTACAAAGTAAAAAAGTATTATACTTGTAAATATTAATTACCAGTTAGCTTTGCTAGTCATAATTGTTACAAGGGTAATCCCAAAAGTAAGCTCTCCTATATCTTTTTAAAAATATAGAGAAATGTTTATTTTCAATACATGGTACATAGTTTTGAAGCTTGAACATTCTTCTACTTTTCTACATAATCGCCATTTCGGTTGATACATTTTTGTAAGCATTGTGGCAGTTTCTGTATGCCTATATCATACCAGCTTGCCACCATGCTATTGAGGAAGTGTTGGACCTCATCTTTCACCTCATCATTGCTGAATCGCCTTCCAGCAATATGTTCTTTCACCTTGGGAAACAAGTGGTAGTCGCTGGGTGCTAAGTTCAGTCTTTAGGGTGGATGGGTGATGATGTTCCATTCAAACTGTTGCAGAAGATCCATGGTTTGACGGGCGGTGTGGGGGCGAGCATTGTCGTGGAGGAGGCTTATGCCCTTGCTCAACATTCCTCTTCTCCGGTTCTGAATTGCCCGTCTGAGTTTTCTGAGTGTCTCACAGCATTTATTGTGTCCCAGGAGCCATGCAGTCAACCAACAATATCCCCTTTCGATACCAAAACACAGTTGCCATGACTGGCAGATTGTGTTCTTTTGAATTTTTGCAGCTTCGGTGAAAAGGAATGCTGCCACTCACGTGACTGTTGTTTAGTCTCAGGTGTGAAGTGGAAAGCCCAGGTTTCATCACCTGTGACAATGGAATCCAAAAGGTTGTCCTTTTTATCTGCATAGCACTGAAGAAATTGGCGGGAAGTTTCAGTGCGTTGCCATTTGTGGTCTTCTGTGAGCATTGTTCAGACCTATAACCTAAAACAAAAAAAAACAAAAAAAAAAACAAAAAAAAAAAAAAAAAAAAACAAGAACTCATCAAGAGTGATCCTCCGATCTTAAAGCACGATTTGTTCAACCTTTGTGATTGTCTCATTGCTAATTGGCAGTCTCCCACTTCTTTCTTCATCGTGAATTTCAATATGACCAGCTGTAAACTCTCTACATCACTTGTGGACGTTTTTGACATCCTTACATGACTCTCCATACATTTCCATCAACTGTCGATGGATTTTGATTGATTTAATACCTTTTGCATTAAAAAACCGAATAACTGCACAAACTTCATACCTGGTGGTAGCGGTAAATGTGAGCTCCGTTACAACTGCTTGCCAAGCCAAGACTGAGTGCCCCAGCAGCTTGTGATGCATTCTGTAGCGAGGGGGGGAAAGCAACAAACACAACAGTGTGACCAACAGTCATGCAAAGAGTTTCCCTGATTACCCTTGTAGAAACTTCTAATCAGCTGAACCCCTCTTTTATATTTTTCTGGGTTCTAGCATATATGTTGTACATGAAGGGAAAATGTAAGTGGAAATAAATGTGCTTTTCCACAATCAGGATTAATTGTATTGAGGAAGAAATATGATGTGTTCTCACTAGGAAGAAAACATTGTATTTCTCTCGCTGGAGTTTCTTTTTTTACACAATCTCCAACTACAGTCTTCTTTAGGGATGTAAGAAGTTTTTGGATATTGGCTAATATCAAAATTATCATTATTAAAACTAATTATTTCTGGGCTTATTGGCCGTGGTCCAGAGATCATGCTGTTATTACTTGATGTTTTGTCACATACTTTGGTGAACATCCTCAGAGAACACATGTAATCTTATTCATGTCTACTCTGTGACTGAATTGCCATTGCAATTTCAAATTGTAGGATAGGTGGGAGCTGGTCAAAGTATTGATCGACAGAGTGGTGTTTAACAGGTTTTATCAGTACTGATAGACCATGAGAAGAAGGCAAGCAAGAGGAATGTGTAACATCAACACTTTCCTGCATCTGTATCATATTTACGCTCACCGTGTGGATACAATAAGCATGTTAGGAGGTTATAAACTACTACACAGTGTTGTCAAGTACTCACCCATGGCAAGAGCCAATGTGTTAACACCTATTACGGCAGTTGCTGTTCTACTAGTATCAGATCTGGCAGCATGGGTGGTTCATTTGCACACATAAAGACATTTCGTAGTAAATGTAGTAAACAATCGACAGTACGTGAGCAGATAAACAGTTACAGAACCCTGCTCACCCTTCAGGCCTCGCTCGCCTTCTTCTCGTTGTCCAACAGTACTGGCACCATGCTTTATTGACCTTAACATTTTCTTCCTTTTAATTGATATTGTAAGAGTGCTTTAACATTTCTATGGCCTCCCTATAAAGTCTGCTGTAGTACTGACTGGTGGCTGAAAGAACTAGCCATAATTCATGCTCTCTCATCTCATCCCTTCCTGCTGGAGGTTTAGTAGGTGCAACAGCCACTATGCTGAACTGAAAGCGTTAGGGACTTTGTTACACTATGTCTACCACCATCAGATCTAGCCATAATTCATGCTCTCTTGCCTCATTTCTTCCTCCTGGAGGTTTAATAGGTGCAATAGGCCACTAGCTGAAAGCCTCCATTTCTAATTTCTATCCCATCAAGGCAAGAAGGAATTTTAATATTAGTAAGCATTTATCTATTTTGAAACAAAACATTTCTCATCTGCCCTTACTCTTTAGCGAATACTACATTATCACTAATTAAGATTCATAGCGTCTATATCACTAAGAAAGCTTTAATTTCAATACGTTGAACATGCTCCTTTAACAAAAAGTGTTTGCAATTTTACAGCACAGTTCAAGAAACGACTAAAAGAAAAAAGTGCTGCAATTAAAGCATTGGATGAGATGAATATTGAAGTAAATCCCAAAGGAAAGTATGCTGCGGATATGGAGGATGAGCTGGCAGGCGTTGCTGGAAGTTTTCGTCAGTTGCAAGTGGACTGAGAACAATTACTTTAAAGGACTAATTAAAAATGGATTATATATTAATACATGCAGGCCTGCAAAAGCTTGGCATAGGTTAGCATAAAGAACTGATTTTATTACAGTGACTTTATGAAATTACAGTTATAAGGTATAAAGGGGAAGATTCACCGCAAATCTTCTAGATAATTGTAGAACAATTTCATAAAGAATATGGGAGTTTATGAAATTAAATTGTCATTTCAGATTTAAAAAGCTACCTTTGCAATGTCAGCTAGTAATGAATAAAATCATGTTAGAATCACACACATTGAAGCAACTCTCATTAGCTATTATGTACATATGTGGAGTCAACTCTAATATTCATACTTGCTTCACTTACCAATTAATTGCAGAGAACATGTTTTATGAGTGCACACTGACTGTCAGGACACTTCTTAGATTATTTCCGTTAAATTTGAAATTGGTGAAGCTTCTGATGGTTTGGGATGAGTCTGAAAGGGGAGTTGTCTGCTTCCAGCCTACCAAAATTCACTAGCTGGAGGTTAAATTTTATTTCTCTAGCACAAACCTATGTGATATCTAAGATTTCAAAGAAAGAACAGTCAAATCCATGGAAACATGCTGGTGTTATGGTTTCCTATAGTGCCTTTCTTTACTTAATGTTGGCAGAATCTCCTTATCATTTGTATTCCATGCCAGACTGGCTGAGCCTATCTCTTATTGGTTTGAATTCCAGTCCAAGACACACACATTAGTCTATGGACAAAGGTCAGACCTAGGTGAGCGGTGAAAGGGGAGGAGTACAGAAGCATTTCACCAGTATGCCTGGAGTGCACACTTTGCAACAACGGTCCACACCAGACCCTGGATAAGTCTGTCTCATACTGGTTTGATTCAAAAGTCTGACACTCAAACATTAACCTATAAATACAGGTCAGTTTTGGGCTTAGAAGCGAACAAAAAGGCGGTAATTAGACAAACATTAAGTGGAGTGCTAAGACTAGTTAAGGGGCAGGCAGACACAGTTTAATATTTCCTTACCAACATAAACCACTGCACATTACATCAGCATGATTCCATGCACCCAACTGTACATGTTTTGAGGTCCCCTGAACCCAAATGAAGAATTTTTAGAAAATGGTTCATCTGTGTGTGTGTTCAACTGTGAACAGCATAACTCAATAACAAAATGATATTTAAGTTCAGCATCTTCCAAGATGCAAAATGAAGATTTTCAAGAAAATCCCCTAAACCCAAACTACCCTTTACACTGAATTTTTCATTATTTTTTATTTATAAAAATGACTAACGATTTTGATAAAGTAAAATATATTTAAAATGTTTGCATCACTAATAAAATATGTATCCTCTGAAGTCCTCTTTATTCTAAATAAACTGCTAAACCATAAGAGAGAGAAAAAATAACTTATTATAGGAAAAATATATATAACATTTTTTTGTAGCATTAGCAAAATGTTTCGTATGGGAAGTTTACAGCTTTCCCAAGAACGAGTACATCATTTAATGGACATACTTGATAGTTTGCAATCTGTTTCTTTCTTTTTTTCCATCACAATAGTTTGTTACCATGAACAAACATTTGAATACTGTTTCTGTATGTTGTAAATAAGAGCTCCTCGCTTTAATTTTAAATAATTCTTAAGTAAAACTAAATTGCAACATAACATGAATAGAGGAATCACTGTGTGTACTATAATATATAGCAGATAGAAAAGGCCATATAAGATTGTTTTGTGTATCTCTTCCCAGATATGAAGTTCCTGGATGTTTGGACCAGCATCATCATTAACTTAACTTGTTTCTATTTCATAGCTTTCATTCAAAAGTGGATTGTAACTGTTGATTTTTCTATTTGTTTGTATTTAGTGTTTCAGCTGTATTTGCTTTGTTTTCATGATGTACACTTCATCACAATTTGAACAGTGAATCTGGTAAATTCTGACATTTTCTCCAGTGGATTCAAATGTGCACTTCATGGTCCTGTGTGTGATGCAAACTTAAAAGTTAAGAACAATTTTCAAACCCTAATTTTTTCAGTCAGTTCTAGGCCAAAAAAAAAAACATTAATCAGCCTATTTTAGGCTGTATAAATGTCATTAAATGGGCTTGATTTTTCACGATTTGTAAATATCTTAATTAATTTTCACCCCCCCTTCAAGAACTAAATAGACATCTTAAAATCTGAGGTCTAATTAAAGCTGGCGTTATACAGGATGAGGAAAAATAATATGCAGAAAACTGTAGAGTAGAAGACAGCATCAAACCAAGCATTTTGAGGTTAGGAGCATAGGGTTGCCATAATCTGATAATCTAAAACCGGGACTTTTTTACCTTAGTTTAATTGATTTAAAGAAATTAAATTTTGAGAAATAAGAAGCCTTAATGTAGGAGAAATGTGCATTTAATTAATAATAGGGTTTTGGTAGGACTGCTTAATTGTATTTTACCTTAAGTAAGCACATATTATCAAAAATATATTACATACATTCAGTACAACTTAATGTATTCAGTATCAACATTTAAATTTGTTTATACCAATTGTATTCTCAGAACCTGGAACAAAAGAAAGGAGCTTGCTATTGTTCACAATTTTATGAAACTCACTACAACTTATATTTTTCATATTGTGTTGTATTTGTAGCTTTGCATTAACCGATTTTACTATTAACCTACTCCTTTCTTCTGTCCGCTGAGCACTCATGAGGGAAAACCTCTCTCTACATTGGTGTTATAACCAGAAACAGAGAAATAATATCCCACAATTTTTAGCAACTCTGAATACTGCTCACTATAGATGCAATTATGAATGACGGCAATCCATTTCTTATGTGGTAGCAAATTTTCAAAACTATCACCCTTGGCCTTCTCCACCCCTCCCCCCAATAAAAAGCAGTCTTTTTGTTTTTTTGGCCTGGACATTTTCATTTTCCCTAAAATTGCTGACAGTCCGCGAGATTCAGTTGCAGATGCACTATAACAAAAGGAGTGCTGCATGAACATAATTGAAATCTGACTTTAAGAAACACCTTCAATTGGCAGTCAAAATGGAATGTAACTCAAACCACAAGTATGTACACCCTAAGACAAAAAAAAAAGAGCAGAATCCCGAAGCGTATATTTGTCTAAGTCTAAATCGTTTCCATGACCGGTTCACAATGGTATCTCGGGACGCATGCCATTAGCTTTGTTCTATTGTCACCTTTCATATTGAGTCCCAGCTACTGAATTGTGCTGAAGCTAAGCAGTTATAAGCAGGTATGCAGGAATGAAACCTATCAAGATAATTTCTTTTCTTTTGTGCAGAAAAATGCAATGTTTATAATGCATATTATAATTTCTAATTGCTAATGCTTATTTGATTTCTTCTCACACATAAAAACTGAGGCACTCTCCTTTTCGTTTTGAAACTATATATGAAATAAGTAGATATTATATTCCTAAATGAAAAAGCAAATAAAAATAGAAATCAACTTAATATTGGGTGTGTAAACCCTTTACTCAACAGGGAATGGATAATATCAAATGTCTAGTCAAATTTTCATGAGAGGATATTTCCTCACAAGCATTCTGTATTTGATCCCACAAAAACTCTTTTGTCTTGTGCTGTCTTGCAGGACAGTTTAACTGCAAAAGTTTCTTCACCTCTACCCACACATGTACAATACAATTCAAATCTGGTGAGCAAGGAGACCAATCAATCATGTGGAATTTTGCCTTTACGAGAACCAGTTTGAAACCTGCTGATTTGTGTGGATAGGTTGGTTAGCCTGCTGGAATTCAGTCACTCCATCAAGATATCTAGTCCTTACAGAAGGAATCATGATGTTTTTGAGGAGTCTTTATACTGGTGGCTATTTAATGTGTCATGAAGCTGCCACAACACATCTAGACCATCTTGTGACATCCAACCCCAACACGACACAGATATGCGACCTTGGCGATCTATCTGTGCCATGTATTTTGAATTGTAATGTTTTCCTCTGGGGCAGTAGACAATTACTTCCCCCATTCGTAGATTAAAGTCACCTCATCTGTGAATATAACCCTATTCCAGTTATAGTTGATATTTTCTTCTACAAATGCGAGGTGACAATAATCTGTTATCATCTGGAAGATGCCGGTTCTTAGTTGCCAATTGAGCAAAGAGTGCTGTTGTAATCAAACAATGCAAGAATTAGTTTTAATTGTAGAATACATGCTTGAAGGGATTGCTATCTGCCTCTTTTAAAGTGCAGTGTCTTGCTGAGTGGAAAAACGTTTTCAATCCAAACCAGTTGACGACGAACAATCCCTTCCCTCGTGACTTCAAGGTTCTTGCTGCCTGAGAGACAGAGTATCCAGCAATATTCACTACTTAACTTCTTCTAGCTTCTCCTTTATGCGTGAACTCACCCAAGCAAAAGTCAGTGTGATTGCCAACATATCAGGCAGAACTCAAAGGCTATGAGTGCACATGCATGATCATGCCAGCACCATTCATAACTGAAGAATAAGATAGAGAATTTGCACATCCAATATTAGATTTAGTTTTTCACTTTATAACCTTATCAGTATGGCATTTATTTTGAAAACAAAAAGAGTAATTTATTTATGTTTTTATGCATGAATGTTTTAAAATTAATTATATCTTATGCATGGAAAGCATACAGCATTGCCACATATTTAACAAATTAAAATTTAAATAATAATAAAAGAACTTACCCAAGGATTTGAACCCAGGTTATTTCAATTACAAGACACATGCACCTCACCATTCAGCTACCATGCATACAACCAAGCAGCAAGGCATCTTCCTACTTATCAATAGCTTTGGAATGAATGCAGGGCGGTATTAAATCATTTACTGTGAATGCAGTGTCAGCGAATGCTTCCAACGTTTTGCAAATTGAACTCCCTCTTTGACTGTTGCTCATTTATTTTGTCTTAGGCTGTAAGTACTGTTTCAATGATGAGTATTGTTATACAGTAAGAAACTAATCATTATATACAAGTATAGCACTGAACAAGATGGTATAGGCTTCACATCACACACACCTATAGACAGTAACTATTATTAGTTTCAAATGGGAAGAGTTCTGCTCTGCAGTGAATGAGGTGCATTTGCATGCACAGCATTGCCACCTCATTACCCCCACTCTTTTCATATTTCCCTCCCACTCACACATCGGCCTGGCGCTAGAATGGTCGACGTAAAGCAACCCAAACTGAATTTTCTAAACTTTTATAATTCTCCTGGTGTTTAAATTCATAATTGGGAATATACTCGCATGTTACGTACATATTTTTTAAGTCTTATATAATTATAGGTTATGAATTACCTGTGCATTTAATCTTGCCTCTCCGCAAATGCGAGACACACTTGCTTTACCGACACCACACGCTTTAGCAGTAAGCTGTTGAGGATTTTTGAAATCAAGTTGATTTCTGTGTTCCTCATTGTTGCATTTTTTAAAAAACGAGTAGATCCTAAATATAATACTTCGAGCCTGACTTCGCAATACCTGCCTCTTTGACTCACCACTAAATTCACCACAATAAGCCATTGCACTATTTTACTCTTGCTGCTTGCTCTCTGAACAACTGCATACTGATATTAACTGTGTAGGGTAAATAAACTCCAACCCAGATTTAGAAACAACACACAATAATAAACATGTGACGGCTCACGTTCTGCAGATTCAGCATTCTACAAGTAACACAAGTGAGCTGGGTGGGCTGTTTGCTCTCTCTCAGCTTTAACAAACGCCTTGGTTTTTCAACATAATTCTTTATCACCATCAAGTCAGTAGTTCTGTATAATTACAAATATATATACATAATGTATACAATAATGCATACATACAAATAATGTGACCATTACAGTGCTTACGTGGTTATGATATAACATATGGGTATGTTTATTCGTTTGTATTATGAAAACTATTTGAGCTAAAAATATGTGGATTTTACGGTTGTGTTATGAAAATTACTCCCTACCTTCTAGTGGGTTACTTTTTGCAAAATTTGAATTTTTGTCTTAGCGCAAATTATATTTATTAGAAACAGATTCGCTTAGTGCACGTCATGCTTAGCTTACGGCGAATGCAATATGACAACACAGCGGAACTCCGATTGGTTGCCGCTCTGGTCACGCTCAAGGACAAACATCATCCCATTTGAAAATCACAGTAGTACTATACAAGTATGCATTTTGTTTACATCCGACATGCCACAAGTAGGTTTCACAATCAGAGACTGTAATTTAATGTTGACATATGTAGCGCAGTAAAACAGCTTCTGGTTCCTATCCTCAAAATGTTTATTTTGGTGCTGCCTTTCTACTACACAATTTTCTGTATAGCTATTGTTTTTCCATACCCAGCATATGTTGCAATAAGCAGTGGTGCCTCAAAGTAAATGCCCATAAGATCTGCAGTCTTTTATTAATGCTTGGAGCTCTATAAATGATAGTGGGTAGGAGAATAAGCTGACACACATTTCATGAATTGTTAATGTGATGAACAAATCACCTTTTATGTTTCAGACCCCAACTTGTTCCTAGTGTTGCTTGCTTGCTAGCCATTAAAGCAGAGTTTATAGTTTTATAGCTTAATTTGTTGGTATTGGGAATGCCAGATAAGCATAGCAGATCTTGCTCACCCAGATGTTTTGTTAATGCTTTTGAGTGTGTTTTGTTTTTTTACTGTGTACATATTTTGCTGGATATTCTAGAGGTTATATAGAATGTAAGGAGATATATATTTTTTATAGAAGTTATACCATGATGTTGTTATGCATTTGAACAAAGTTTATCTTTGTTGCTGGTGGTTTAAAGTTACCAAATGATGTAGTCACAAACTCTTTTCCTCAATGGATTTCACTATGAGGAAAAATTTTCTTCTAAAAAGAAGAAAAGTCCCACCAAAGTGAATATTCCTGATGTAAGGGAATGTGAGAGTGAATAGATAACGTTAGGTTCTCTCTAGATAGCAGTTTCTGTTGCTTACAATTCTCATTTTAACAGTTTAATTTTATTTACTAACATTTCTGTATTTCATATTGCCGCATAATGCTAGTCATGTTTTTCTCTCCCTCTTTTAGTTCATTTAATTTTTTAGTTTCTCTACTACATACCTAGTAGGTCTTAGTAAGTAGAGGAAGTATGGTATTCCACCCAAAAACTTAACATTGAGATTTCACCAGAATGTAAACTTTTGGTTATTTTTTATTCTCTCAAAAATGACTTTAATGATTTTGATTAAAATACTATACAGGTTGAGTTTGAAGTCTACCAACAAACTTCAGGGAAAGATTCCTGACTGGAAATGGAGCACGAAAGTTCACAAAACCTTGTGTCTGGAAATGCATAGTTTTCAAGGTAGATGGCACTGAAGAACATCACTGAATCCCATCCATGTCACAACAAATGTTCACAGTGGCCTCCATGGGATGCAAATTTCCTCGCTTGTTTGAATGTTCCGGGCTGTGTTCGAATATCGTCACATCCTTGTGGACATGCTGTTGAAGGGTCTGAACATCAGACTCACTATACACAATGCTTTTCAGATGGCCTCACAAGTAAAACTGCACGGGGTTTAGGTCGGTGATCGAGTAGGCCATGTAACAGAGCCTCCACGTCCTATCCAACATCTGGCTAAAATGTCGCTGAGATGTCAGCAATTAATGCGGAGGTGGGCTGACACTCCGTAGTGCTGCAACCACATTGCCTGTTATATTGTCAAAGCAATGAAGACAGAGTGTTTTGCAGGAAGTGCAGATACGTTTCTCTGTTCAGGCACTGTGGAAGAACTGGTCCAAGTAGGCAGTTGCCAATAATCCCTACCTAAACACTGATGCTGAACCGCTGCTGATGAGACACTTCAACTATTTTCTGTAGTCCACAGATGACGATTATGCAGGTTAATGACACCATCTCTACCAAAGATCATTTCACTGATGAAGAGGAACTGAGGATAGAAATCCCATAATAGTGATGGCCTGTTGCATAATCCCTGCACATGTTGGGATGATACGGATAATAGCATTGTCATGGAGGATACAGATAACTGCCCTTTGTCATCATCCGTGGTGTGGTGGTTACCATGCTAGCCTCTAGTTCCTGAGGTTGTGGGTTGGGCATAAAAATCCTTAGCATGACTTCCTTCGGAAAGGAAGTAAAGCTGGTGGTCCTGTGTTGTAGATTTAGGGCATGTAAAAGAACCTGATAAAGAGGCTTCTAAGCAAAATTACCAGTCTTTCAAGCCCAATATAGAATGAGATGCTAAGGACGACAGTAGTTAAAGAGCATCCATAAATATAATAATAATAATAAAAAAATATAAAAAAAAGGTCCTTCGACTTACACCATGATTGCCTGCAGCTTGTACATGGGTTGTTCTCAATATCATGGAGAACATGTTTCTCCACATCTGGTGTACTCATAGTTCACAGCCGCCCTGAACGTTCGTCTGTCTCAAAGGACCCATGCTCACACAAACACCGAAAAATGGCTCCAAATGTTGTGTCATGTGGGTGTACTGTCTGTCAGGGTACATTCATGCTGCCTCTTGACCATTTTCACCTGCTTAGCCATACATGAAAACCATCTCGGCTTGTTCCTGGAATGAATACCAGACCACTGTGTTTCTTAAATCACACTATCTGCAACACATAAAACATACACTGCAAGTTATGAGAGAATGTCGCCAATGACATCTACTGTGGAAACTATGCATTTCTGACACAAGGTGATATGAAGTTTTGTACTCCATTTCCAGTCAGGAATCACCCCCTGAAGTGTGTCAGTGGACTTACTCGCCCTGTATATTTAAGATATTTACTTAACAAATAAAATGTATATGTTGAATTTTGTGGAAATGGCCTGCAAAGGCTTCTTCATTAGGAAAGAATTTTGTATAATGTGTAAACCAAAAGAGACAAAAACTTTCTACACAAAAAGGAGTTGATATCTTTAAAACACACAATTTATTTCTAATAACTTTTTTGTGATATAAGTGCTGTCATTATTCAGTTGTTTTAAGGTCAGTATATAGCGAACTGTTTGTATCTATGAATTTGGTTTCCTCTATCCCCTTGTAGCTACAACAAAATATGTAATTAAACTATTTCAGCAAAGGTTTATCTCGGTTAACATGAAGTAGATAGAAAAATAAGCATTTGTAGGAATAGTCTTACAGAAGTTATATATGAAGTGTGTGAATGTAACCGATCAGAATTTTTTTTAATCAAGGTTCGTCACCTTGATATCTCCCAGCTGCCAATGTCTCACTTTTCATCTCTCTCATTCCATTTTTTATCTCTCCTTTCATCTTACTCTCTTCACACATAACCCCCGCAGACATTTTCTCATTCCATTTCATTACAAATGCAAAGCAAATTAAATTTTCATTTGCTTTTATTTGTACAATCTGTTTGTCCTTCACTTGTTTCACTTCAGTTTCTTCTGAGTTTGCCCGAACTAAACTAAACTGTCTGTCACTCTTTTCAACTCCGGAGTCTTTCAGAACAATTTTTATGTGCAGTGTCCTTCCAATGCTAAACATTTCTGGACCTCTGGGAACAAAAACTAAAAGTAGCCATGTTTCAAAAGCTTCTGATATACAACACTGAAGAATTGTAATTTTGACATTAAAAGAAGGGAAAAAGATGACTGGCATTATACAATACTATTAGTAAAAATCTTCACTTTAGTTTTCAGAATCAAAGGGTATCAAAAAATAAATAAAGAAGCACTGTGATTTCTTACTGCTTTTAGCTTTACTAACATTTTAATGCAGTATCACTATCATTCCTTCTTACAACTCATTTTAATGACTAATTTTAAACGAAGTAATGAGTAAAACAGAATTGTATTATTTTCCGTAAAATATAAGAGTATTAACATTATTTTTAAAGAAATTATTCACTGAAGATTATTTAAATATTGCAAAAACTATGTAACATTAACACAGAAAACAAAAGCACATGTATGTATATACCTAACTGAAAATATATTTTTATGTTGATGTAAATTTCAAAATGTCGAACCTAAATATTAAACTGTGACATTATTGCTTTACAAATCCATGTGTTATAATTTTAAATGTGCTGTGATACAAGATGTATTATACAAACTGTTATCTCAAATGTTACATTTTAAATAAAGAACAGAGCATTTTAGTTGAATTCAAGTGCATTTTTATTATGTAGCAATTTTATAAAACTGAAGCCCTTTTTACTCTCTCTACTTTTTACATATAGTATTTAATTTTTTGGTTTAGAACTTTAAATTTAGGAAAAAATAATGTGTTAAGACAATGTATAGAATACCAAGAGAATAGTTTAATGAATGATGGATGGGTAAATAATTTACAGAACATTTTGGAGAAAAATGGGTTAGGAGACATGTGGAGGAGAGAAAATAACGCGAAAAAGTTTTGGAAAAAGGCAAGGAAAAGACTGGAAGATATAGAAATACAAAACATGTTCAGTGAGATTGCTGAAAAGAGCTCATTGGTTTGTTATAGGCCAATGAAAAATATATATACATAGTAAATAAAGAAGAGAGAGAATGTATTGCATGGGTAAGAACCGGAGCATGGAGGCTAAGAGGGTTAAGACAGGGTATTCCTCTAAACCAATGTCCGATATGTGGTGGTAATAAAGACATTGAACACATAGTATTTAAGTGCCAAGGAACAGAAAACTGGAGAAGAGAATTTATTAAAAAGAAGTGGTTGAAGGGGGATAGAAATACACTTATAATCGAAATTATTTGCAAGGACGTTAGGAGCATTGGACAGTTTTTGTGTAAAGTCAAAAATAAATGGCTTTGGACAGTGGATAGAGAAAAGTAATAGGTAGTGTATCTTACATATAGTAAATACAGCAATCCAGCCAAAAATTTTATATTGTGATTTCACCAGAAATACACATTTTGAGCTCTCTGAATCCATAAAAAGCACTTTCAGAAAAATATCTGTGTGTGTTTGTCTGTGAACAGTACAACTAAAAATGAAAAGTTAGTTAAATACCAAACTTAGCATTTAAGTTCAGCATCTTCCAAGGATGTGACATGAAGATTTTCAACAAAATCTCCCTACCTTGAGACGGTAATTTGTATCACAAATTACTTTAATGTAAATAATTATTTACATATGAATATGTATTTTTATGTAACATTGATTTCAGAGGTTTAATAATTGTAATTATTAATGGTAAATAATAATTTTCGGCTCTACTGAAACTGTTAACAATAACATAATACTTTAGCAAGGGGGTGAGTTGTTTATCGTTACCGGGAACCAGGAAGTTACGTCATGTTTCGCGCCTTTTCAGTAAAAAAAGCTTCCAGAACATTCTATAAAAGTAATATGTATTAGTGGTTTTCATTGGATAGTAAAATAGACGCTAATGTTGGCGCGTTTTATTAGCCAATGGTAATTCATTTATAATCTTTAGGTGTATCTTGAGGTAAGCCTATAAATAGTGTAGATTCAAAGCGAGCGTCCTCCAGTTCAGCAAGATTCTCGAAGCATTCACATCGTTCTCCAGTTCGGCAAGATTCTCGACACAGTACACATCGTCCTCCAGTTCGGCAAGATTCACGAAGCACTACACATCGTCTCCCGCAGTTATACAAAAATTCTCCGTACATTACACGTTGGCCGCTCAGTTCACCAAGTCACGCGCAGTGAAAATCATTAAAGATCTAAAATATTACAAAGTCACTTATATACAAAAATTGAAGTACGTGAGTTAAAAGTGAGAAGTTATTACAAACAGTTTCAGTATGGCGATTATCTAGATAAATCTGTGAAAGTGTTAGTGCACGTGTTCGACAATAAAACAGTATAAAACACATTTCTTCACTAGTAATTTTTGGATAAAAGATTCCTTTTCCGCTTCACACCCTGCAAGAATTAAATGCCTACCTAAATAGCTGGCCGGAAGACAATATACATAACCTTAAAACTAATTCATATAGATTGCTACGCCAGATGGAGTTAGCAGGCGACCGACGAATGACGTCACACAAGATGGTTCCACGCGTGAGGTAAACGACATTACGTGAGAAACATCCACAACGTGGTGAAGTAAACAATATACAATTTGTCTTCTCTCAACCTAAAACTAACCTTTACATGGAAACAATTTTGATTAAAATACCATATGCTTAAGATCTCTGTATTACAAATGAAATGTACACTTGATCCAACTGAAAACTGGCTAGTATCTTGAGAAATGGAGCTTGAATAGGTACTTCTGTGAGCACTCGGGACAGCTAAACTTTGCTCAAAGACTGCATATATTCTTGTAGTAGTTATAATGGGGAACACAACTATAATCACAAGTCTTCTGAGAAAATAATTCATATACAAGATTTCAAACAGTATGACTAAAGCTTGTTACAATACTACACTTACAGCAGCACTCTTAGCTCAGTGATAGAGTGTTAGCATACTGAGATTGCAAGTTCAAATCTCTGTGAAGCTACTCACTTCTTTTTTCCCCCTTTTATTTTAAATACATGAGTAAACATATAACGGATTTAATTTATTTTTATGTATGTGACATTTATTTAGTAGTTTGTCATACCGGTATTTGGCAGCCATGACTTTATTTATCATAGGGAGGAGGTTTCATATTCACTCAATTTAATTTTATAACCAGAAATTTCACCTCTATTATAATTATATTTGTAAGTAAATTGAAGTAACACAAACAATATTGATTTAGATTGAGTCACACTTTTTTACACTCACCTTCACTAATTAAAGTTACATAAAACAGAAACGTTTTCGAGGGCATTCGTCCTCATCATCAGCGACTGGGTGACTAAGGGTCGCTTTCTCCCATGTCCTCTTCTTCCTCATCCTGCGAATTCTGACCCTGTTGCCATCTGGTGTTGGGGGCACAAAGTTTTAACACATTGCTTACAGGCGGGATTTCAAAATTAACGACGTTGCTGTTTTTGACAATGTGTATTTTCTCCCAGATGTTCAATTCTATTGGTGTGGTGAGGGGTTTTAACAACTTTATACTTTGGCCAATGTTGTGGTTTTCAGTCCAAAAATGGTGTGATACAGCGGATTTCTCTATTTGTTTTAGTTTTATGTTTCTTTGGTGTTCCTTAAGTCTGGTTTCCAAGTTTCTTTTAGTTTTTCCTATGTAGTATTTCTCACATTCCTCACAACTGATCTGGTAAATTCCGGATTTTAGTGTTTTTGGGATGGTATTTTTGAGAGGTGTTCAAGCTGAATTTGTTCTGTGGAGCTAGTCTAATGTTAAATTTGTTGAAGATTCGTTCAAATTTTCTAAAGGCCCAAGGGTAGTATGTGAATTTCTTGTACTTCCAATTTGTGTTTGAGAGAGGCGTTAGAGTGGTGGAATGTGAAATTGCCTTGAGTTTTTTCTTCTTGTATATCATATTGCTTATGAGATCTGAGTTGAATCCATTAGTTATTGCTATTTTTTCTATATGTTGTTGTTCTTTTAAAAATTCTTCTTTACTCAAGGGGACGCTATGCAACCGGTGGATTAAACTTCTAAAGACGGCTAGTTGGTGCGAAGTTGGGTTGCAACCATTTTTCTTTATATGTAGTTGTCCACGTGTGTGAGTTTTCTATGTATACCGAATTTAAAGCTATTTTGATCTCTGGTTATAATAAGACCCAGGAAGGGTAAGGTGTTGTTCTCTTCAATTTCGATTGTGAATTTAATGCTGTTGTCCTGAAGGTTCAACAGTTTCAAAGCGTCTTCTGTTAGTTTCTATGGTATGATGGAAGAAATATCATCAACATATCTCCGCCAAAATTTATATATGTTGGGGAAAGCTTTCACTATGTGGACTTCAAGGTGGCTCATACATAGTTCTGCCAGAATGGGGGACAGTGTGCTTCCCATTGCTAGTCCTTTTGATTGTTTGTAGAATTTATGATTAAATGTGAAGAAGTTATGTCTAGTGCATAATTCTGTAAGGTTAATGATGTCATCTATTTCTGTGGAGTCTATTGTAGTCTGATATAACCATTTTCTAAGTAGTGTAGAGATTTTTTCTATGGGAATACTGGTGAAAAGTGCTTTGACATCAAACGATACCATTATGTGGTTTTTTGGGATGTTGTAGGTCTGCAGGTGGTTTATTAATTCCGAGGAGTTTTCAATTCCCAGGTTTTCAAATTTTTTGTAAGTTTTCAGTTTGTTTACTAACCACTTAGCAATGTGGTAAGTAGGTGAGTTAATGCCATTGATAATGGTCTCATACTATTGTCATCTTTGTGTACTTTTGGTAAGCAGTATAATCTTGGTAAAGTGGGGTTAGCAGACTTAAGAAAGTATTTTTCAGATGTTGTAAGGGTGTTGTTAACAGAGAGAGCCTTATTTACAACATGATGAATACTTCACTGTTAATAATACTTCTGTTTTTAATCTTTAACAAGCAATATTATTTAAGTATACTGCAGTAAAATGAGTTGAAATAATAATTTATTGAGTGTTGAGGTTTTACAATTCATTTGGGCACGAACGGCATTGAGCCCTGGCTCCTTTTGCTGATCATACCCAAGTTTACAGTATTTAAAATCATTTGCATTGATTTTGCTTTTCGCTAACAGATTCTATCATTGTCTTGCTACTTACCGTATTGTTGAATGTATTCATTAAATGTGACGATTCTGTCTCTAAACTTTCCAGTTCTTTTATATTAACATTCTCAATAGGTTATGACCGCTTTGCTATATTCTAATACTTCAGCCCTTGTGTCCAACTTACTTATAAATTTCCTTTTTTCTTGACCTCACCCTTTTAACCCCTTTAAGAACTATAATCACTCTCTCTTTGCTATTCCAACAGCTATCACGACACATCATTTACTTCCCTAATATGAGCTGCTTCTTGCCCTGTTCAACTCTTTACATCATTTTCTCCTATTCTTACATTGAAATCACCCACTGCATGTCAAAAGATCGTTTCTGCAAATGTTTATCTCGATTAATATGAAATAGATGGAGAATAAGAGTTTGTAAAAATAGTTTGTACAAGAGTAGAGAAAGTCATGTGAATGTAACACATCAGATTTTTTAATTTATTTCTGTAACACCAGCATGCTAAAACGAGTTCTAAAAAATAAAAGATAACGCACTACTACGGAGAATTGAACCCGAGCTGCTTGCATAGGAGTTAAGCAGCTTAACCACTGCTCCATATCAAGAACACTGTGGAAGCAGCCCAAATCAGTGCCTTGACATTCATATTATAGAGTTAGCCAAAGTAGCTGGAAAAGTTGATGGTTGTGAACTGCACGCTCGTTTGAAGGGACGTTGAAAAAAATGTAACTACTTAAGAGATCAGCCACTTTTAGTTTGAATGCACATACATCCTGAATTTTCTGTGACTATGCTGTGAAGTCCTCTTCACTCTGAATGACTTTTGTATAATTGGTAAACTGTACAAAATTATTATTGTTGTTCTTGCTGTTTGCCAATGGCACTGGGGATTAATTGATCTGCATCATTTTCCCTCTGGCTTTCCAATATAAAGTCTGTAAGTTATCACTTTTAAGGGCTTTGCATTTGGCGAGATGTTTGTTCAGGATGACATCTTCACAGAGAGTGCACTTGGGTGTAGGTAGGCATCGTATCTTGTAGAGGTGTTCTGCGAGGCAATCGTGGCCAGTTGCCATCCTAAATAAGGCTACTGCAGTCTTCCTTGGCATTTTTTGTATATCAACTCTATCTTTAATATTCTTATAACCTTTATCTTTTAATTTATCTTCAAGTCTCTGCTGTCTTTTGAAATGTTGTTTAATGATATTTGTTTATTTATTTCTATTTGTCCTACAGGTTTTATTTGTTGTATTGCACCTTTCTTTGCTAATTGATCCACATGTTCATTGCCCAAAAGTCCGACATGAGCTGGGATCCATTGTAAAGTGACATGATTTCTATTTTCAACTGCTTTAATTAGGCTTCTTATTTCTTTAATATTTCTTGTTGTTTTATTATTGTAATTTACTATTCCATCTATGGCTGATTTTGAGTCTGATAAGATGACTATTTTTTGTTTTATGTATGGTCTATATAAAATGTTCTGTAATGCTGCTTTTATAGCTGTTGATTCTCCATCATAGTGGTTTGACGTTTGATCTAATGTTAGATACTGTGCAAAATGTTTACAGTATACTCCTGCACCAGCATTTTTTTAATGATGAGCGATCCATCTGTACAAAATTGTACTATACAAAAAACGTAGATTTTGTTTATATCAAATTAAGTTTTTTCTGACATTAACCATTTCTGAGATATTCTTTGTTATTGGTTTGAACTTTCAAATATTTATGCTTTTTCAAAGTGGTTAAGTTTTTCTCAACTGAGCAGTTTGCTAATAAAATAATGAAATTGGGGAGATACTTGTAGTTGCCCTATAGAATTTCTGAACTGCAACCCCCAAAAACAAAACATTTCTCTAAGGGTGTTTCTTTTAAATGTTTCATCCCTTTTAACAACTCAGGTCTGAAGAAACAAAGAATGAAAATAAGTAGAATGATGCTCGAAAAAACCAAGGTTCCGTTGAGTTTAGGGGTACCAACATTTGCCTTGTTAGGATAAGGAAAGAAGCCTAGATTCAAACTCAGACCTTCTAGGCTGGTAGGCAGACAATGGTGAGTCATAAGGATGGTACATATATTTTATCAAAACAACTAAATTTATTGAAAGAAACAATATTTATTATACTTCATTTTCTATGTTAATTACAATGTCAGATTTACACTATTGTTTCATTCACACAAAAAGATTACCGCACATACAAACATCCTTAACATCACAAAGTTTATAATTACATTACATTCCCCTCCCCCCCCAGAAAGGAACTTATATTGGTGCATTTTTCTCTGTTTGAGCAGCAAATTGTTAAATGTTCCACCAATATAGTTTGCATATCTTAAAATCCTTATTTATAACACTTATTTGAAACACAAATTCAAGTTGCTGGTATCATTTATTGTGGAGCCTAAAATGTAACCACATTAAAATAGCTCCTTATGGAAGAAGTATTAACATTGGTTAATCAAAGTTCCTTAACACATATTCTGAGATTTTTTTGTATTCATCAGATCTTATTAACCAAATTCTAAGGCGAAATTTATTACTTCAGTTCTTTTTTCTTCTTTTTCAATCACACTGCTTAATTTATAACTATGGCTCAGATTTTTATGTTTTTATAAATTCAGTTTTGGCCTATTGTTGCCATAATTACACTTTTTTGATAGGTATTTAAAGAACTTTTTCAATTTCTAAGGTCTTTTATAAGAAATGTATGATTCACTTAAATATAGATGAAAATTTTAAATAATTCCTATCACATCATAATTATATTCAACATTTATTGCCTTTTATGGACCTTTATTAAGCATTTTTATATGCTGGTTAAGTAAAATACATGTATAAATTATTTTCTGATATGCCTGACAGTTTTACTTTTTGGTTCCTACAAAAATTTTTCTGCTGTCAACAGCCATCTAAGAGCCACTTGTGAAGATTTACTCTGTAGGAATGACAAAATGCTGCTGTATCATATACACTAATTGAAAAATAGCAGAATAGAGCTTAAAACCTCACCATAGAATTTTATACAATAACTGTACACTCATATAGATATGAGCAAATAGAAGTAAAAACCTTTTCAACCCCTAAAAGCAAGTTGCTTTTTTAATAGAGATGGAACAGTTCTCAGTGTTCCAGTTCCAAAAACAGTAATATACTCATGATCCATTGTTTTTTGTCTGACTTGGGTTCTTTCACATCAAATCAAAATTCTTCATTCTGTTCCAAGAGCAGCTCGAATTCATAACTTCTTGCAAGCAACAATACATATGCAAGTACTGCTTAATTAACTCTAGTTGAAGGAATTTACATCCATCATCAGTTTCCATGAAATCTAATGATATGTTCTAAAACAGCATTTTGGTGTGCTATTGGTATGTGAATTGCAAGAGCTCAATTGCATGATTAAATAATTAATGACTGGCCAAAAGATTTCTAGTGGGCATTGCCTTCTACTGCAATTAGAAAGTAGGGGTGTTTTCAAGATCTCACAACTATCAGCACCTTGTCAAGGCCAACTGGTCAGTTAAAGCTTGGCTAAGGGTACATGACTATGTCTGCTACCACAGAATCTCTCAGTAAGTGTGAGTTATGCATGTTAAATTTCTACAGGCAGAAGGACATAATGCAAGCAAATCCACCTCATTATGAGCCGTGTGTATGGTGAGAACTTTATGAGTGATAGCATGGTGCAGGAAATTTAGAGATGGCTGAACAGACATTCATGATGAAAAAAAATTAAACCGAGCTTTATTTATGGATGCTCTTTAACTTCTATGGTTCTTAGCGTTCCATTCTATATTGGCCACAAAAGACTGCGAAGTTTGCTCAGAGGCCTCTATCAGGCTTGAGGTTCTTTTATGTGCTGTAAATCTAGAACACAGGACCACCAGCTTTACTTCCCTTTCAAAGGAAGCCATGCTATGGATTTTTACATCCAAAATAATCCATCACCCTCAGCTGGGTTTAAACCCATGACCTCGAGAACTAGAGGCTAGTATGGTAACCCTAGACCACAGAAGGCAACATTTATGATGAAGTTGGTCAGGGACCAAAGTGTTTGATCACCCTCCTAGATCTAGCACTGAAGGGCTTCCCTCTTTTACTGCAGATGAAAAAATGGTGGGGAGACAGTATTTCCACTCTAATGAGCTTAAGCATGCCATGCAGACCTGGCTCAAGAGACAACTGCTTTTGCAGAGAGTATTGAAAAGCAGAGGTATGACAAATATATGAATCTTTATGGTGATTATGCTGAAAAGTAGCTTAGAGCTGTAGTCAACTTTTGTCAATAAAATAATTTTGCTACTCACAACATTGGTTTTGGCTTCACGTACTATCAGAGTATGAATTAAAAAAAAGCCCTCGTGCATACTTGTAGCAGTTATATTGTAATACAACATACTCTCTACGATCAGAGTTACTTCTGGAACTGGTTATAAAAATATTTTAATAATCATGTTAGGGCAAAGTTCAAGACCATTGATTTGTAACTGTATTACTTGGTACTAGCCGTAACGTTAATGACCTACAGAGAACACTGCATTGCATTCCTCTAAATTACATTGTCTCAACAGCTTTATAGCAGTATGCACATGTAGTCTTAGAAAAAATCAATGGTTTCTTATAAAAAAAATTATAGCTCTCAATTAATTTCAGAAAAAGTTATTTTTTCATAGATTTAACCTTTCCTTTAAGTCTTCAAAGTCTCAATTAGTCATTTCAGTTTAAATAGGCTTCAGTGGTCATAAAATATAAAAGTCGGTAAAAATTATCTGATTATGTTAGGAAAACATGGTTTAAAACCTAAAAATCTGGGCCAAAGTTATCACACTGCTTCAATCCACATTGCTAAATCTGAATTCAAACTTCTATACATTACCAACTGGAAGTATCTTTGTAAGTAATATTGCTTTTACAACCATTAGCTTACCTTGTTTATTAAATTTCTAAAAACAAAATTCAATATAAATTAAAAATGAAGTATATATAAAAACATAACTCCATAGTATCATACATGAAACCCTGGTTTCATTATCCTAGTTATAAAATAACTAGGATAATACATGGGGTGATGTTTTAGTAGTGGCAACCATGCTGCAGTGATGCCGTGCAACGGAGCCAGGCAATGTGATTTTACCACAGGTTGCTTACCAATTCCCCTCTCTCACAGCATTTGAACTCACCCTCGCCCCTTCATGTCAGTTCACAGTGCAACAATAAGACGAGCAGTTGCAAGCAAGCGGTCAGGTCGCAAGATACAGTCACAAAAGTTTTCAAAGCATGAACAAGGTTAAAAATCCAGTGACCTAGAGGTTGCACGGCATGATAGTGTCATTAAGGACTGCAAGAGGCTTGCGGTGCAGCTGCGTTACCTTACAGAATGGTAGCAAGGTGAGTTGCACCTTCCGACAAAGACACGAAAGTGTGTTGGACATGCCTTAATCTGTTCACACACCATTAAGTGACGAAGATGTACTGCCTGTATCCACATTGGTGGAGACAGATTGGAACATAATGATTCATGAGTTAGCGCAAGATACAGGATTGGCACCTTTGGCTGTGCTTCACATCCTGAAGGACCACCTGAAAATGTGGAAAACTGCATCAAAATGGGTTCCGCATGAGTTGATGGACATACAGAAATGGCTGCAATATGACACTTCTCGTACACACTTGCAGTGCTATGAGGGTGAAGGAGAGGACTTCTTAAGGCATATCATTACCATTGACGAAACCAGGGCCAAATCTTACAAACCACAGCTTTGTGCCATTTCCACCCCCTGCTCCTACACTGCTGCATGTCTGACTAGCTCATTACAGCGAGAAAGTTCCAGAACGATGTCATCACCCATGACATGGTTCTGGTAGCACAACATTAAGGTCGTCTAGAACCATGATTGGCTGGCAAGTTCACGTCGTCACTTGTTGCACCATCCACAGCAACGGCACCACATATAATCTCCCCAGCAGGACGACAGTCAGTCTACAGCAAGGAATTGATCAAACAGCCAGCGAGAGCTTTAAGCTCTGGTGTATTCTCAAAGTTTTGGTGTATGCAGCCAAGTTTCAGCACGTTCCAAATTTAACATATCTTTCGTAATTTGTCTAAATTTCTATCCTAGCCCTTGGCTTGCTTCGGTATTATTTCAATGGAGAAGCATTCAGTATAATTGGGGCATATTTGTATGGAATGGCAGTGAAATTTAAATGCCTTATGTGTTAATGATATTTTAAAACTTCATGTGGTGAAAGAGAGAAACTGTGTTCTTGTAACTGAAAGAAATAGTAATCTGGAATTCTTCAAAGTTAAATGTTTGCAAGATTGAATATGTCACAGTTAAAGTATTAACCTTTATAATAAATTGTTATCAACTTTGTTTGTTGAATATTGCGAATCCTAGCTCCAAAATATACTTCCTTGTTTTACGGTTATTATATACTTATCCTAATGCCTCCGGGCCAAGTGCACGTTACAGCTTAAACACAATCGGATGAATGGCATCATCACAGGTCACCATGAAAACATACAGTTCGGCAGACCTCCACCAATAAGGCAATATTGATTCTTGCCTATGATTGGGATAGTGCGATCTTAAAGCATACCATTAACCCAATGCAGAATGTTAATGCAGATCTACCACCAGCTCTGAGAAGAAAACGGTGACATTTCATGGATTGTTCTGCATGACAATGCTAAGGCACATACAACAGGAGTTGTGTCTGAATTGTTAATCCCTGGGGCTGGAAGGTGCTCTATCACCCTCCATACTCTCTAGATTTAAGTCCTTGCGACTTCAATCTCATCCCTAAGATGGAGCCACTTTGCAGAATTTGCTTCTGTACAGTTGAAGTTTTACAGGCAACCGACCTCTTTCTTCGCACTATCAAGAGATTAAGCAGTGCTGACAGGATCCAACGGCTTCCGCATAACTGGGAACAGGTTGTACACAACACTGGTGACTACATCGAAGGCCTGTAAAGCTTAGAACCATGTATGGAGAAATAAAACAGTTGCCAGAACTAAACAATCACCCCTTGTATCACTAAAATAATGACAAAAGTTTCATATATCATGTCTTAAATCATAATATGAGTAGTTTCACAAGAATTACATTGGTAGCATATTACTGCTACAGTTCAAAATACATACATCACTGCCAGGGGATTCATAAACCAGCAGGTACACTTGCAGCAAGTTAGAGAACTTCCAAAGAAAATATACACAAGTCTGGCCAATATTTATGAAATTTGCGACCCTGTACTGCCATAAGTCCTTTTAGACTACCTCTGAGGATTTTTAAAAATAAGACAATATCTGAAAACACGTTTCCTGAACCATGGTTACAAATGTGTTGTTTTCTTACAAAAACATCCTTCAACTGTTTTCTTCAATCGCAGAGATTTCAAGGAATGGAAATTTCATTTGCTTTACCAAGGTTTAAGTACAGTTTTCTTCTGTTTCAAAATGGGGTACACAGACCAATTAAAGTCAATAAAGAGCAAATAGTGTAGATTATTCATCTGTTCTCAGTGTACGGGTACAGATTGGGCTGTTAACTTATGTTAAAACAAAACAAAAACACTACAATGCTCTACTCTTACTTCACATGATCCACAAATGTCAGCTGTAAATGTAAACAGTAAGGTAAGAATTTCATAAAAGGAAAATTATCTGCAGCTACCCAAGCTTTATGAGACAAATGATTATGGAATCAAAACCTTGCTGCATTTTAAAGTATACTTGAAAAAAGGCCACATCTCCATAACAGAAATTTCTATAGAAATGTGTCTTGAAGTACACAACACACTTGAAGCAATGTCAAAATTAACCCAAAGGAATTTCTCACCTTTTCTGTGATGCTGGAATTGAAATTTTTAAACAGAATGAAGTATCTGTTAATACTCAGACCACTAATGGTAATAAGTCAGCATTTTTAAAACTGTGAAGATGTGGTCTTTCCCAACTTGTTTATTTTCAGGTTTTAAACTGTTAAAACTGAAAGTGATATGAAACCACCATCACTCTGCTCCAGTGATGGTTTTTGCACATTTTATTTGGGGAGAACTTATAAAAAAATCTGATGTGTTACACTCACATGACTTTCTCTACTCTTGTACAATCTAATTTTACAAACGCTTATTCTCCATATGCTTCATGTTAATCGAGATATCGAGATGTCAATCTTATTGGTAATTTTCTTTTAGATGCAAGGGAAATATGGTAGCTTTTAAGCGATAGTCAAATATTTTAACGGTGGTTGCTATGTGGCGCATTCCATTCTCTTTGCATGTCCAGAACATAAAAAAAATGAATAACGAATTTGAGAAAAAGTATAAGTATTGTAAAATTTAAGGAAATAACAAGCAATATCTCGAAAACGGGTCACTCAACAAAAGAAATGTATATGACATAAGTTGTGTATTTTAACGCGATCTACATTTTTTGTGTAGTAAAATTTTGTCTATCTCTTATGGTTTACCAGTTATGCAAAAGTCGTTCACAATGAAGAATACTTTTGGAGACATTCCCAGGAAATTCAAGATATACATTTTATTTGTCATAAAAATATCTTAAACATATGATATTTTAATCAAAATCGTTAGAGCCATTTTTGAGAAAATTAAAATTTTCGAAAAATCTTCCATGTAAAGGGTAGTCTGGGGTGGGGGGATTTTCTTGAAAACCTTCGTGTCGCATCTCTGGAAGATACTGAACCTAAATACCAAGTTTGGTGCTTATCCGATTGTTCGTTTTTAAGTTATGCTGTTCACACACACACAGACACACACACAGACACACACACAGACACACACACACACAGACACACAGACACACACACGGACATGTTTCTAAAAATGCTTTTTTTGGATTCAGGAGGTCTCAAAACGTGTATTTCCGGTGAAATCCCGGTATCGAATTTTTGGGTGGAATACAATACTTCCCCTACTTACTATACGTAGTAGAGAAAGTAAAAATATTGCACAGAATCCACAAACATGAATTTATCACACTGCACTGCAAAAATTCAGGCAAAATAAATTGCTATTCTCGAATAGATGAATATTACATGTTTTGGGTCTCATTCAGGGACTATTTTGATTTTATTTAATTTTTTATTGTTATTATTGTGACCACCATGTTAATGATAATTTATTTTTTTTAATATCCTTTAAGCAGATAGGTCGTATGAGATGGTGAATGAAAGAAGCAGTAAAGTGATGCTCAAATGATCCTCAGGATCCATAGAGCTTACTGTAACCCAAAATATCTTTTGAGGATAAGAAAAAATCCCCATGAAAAGCTTAACCAGGTAACTCACCCCAAACATACTTAGAACCTTCTGAATGTGAGGAAAACATGCCGCTGCCATGTGAAGTGGTTAGTAATGACCACCCCAATATTTATAAATAAGTAATAGTATTGCAAAGGTGGAATCAGAAGACTGAAAAATTCAATACCATAGCCAGGATTTGAACCACGGATCTCCTGGTCTCCGTCCGGTTGCTCTATCCACTGAGCTACCATGGCAACATGCTGGTACGACATTGAATTCCCCATCTGATTCGTATTTTTTCCAATAAACCACAAGGAGATCTCAAATCATATTGAGATGACATATCCCAATGACAACCTACAATGTTGTAAGCACTTTAAGTCCCAGGCTCCTTTCCGGGGACCTTTCCAACCTTGTCCAACACACGGCTTGTGCAGAAGAACAATTAATTCCAAGCAATAGTGTTACTCATGATGGCATTCATAGAGTATTAATACAATAAACAAATTTATAAGAAATGTGTTTATAATTGCCTTTAATCCTGAGTTTCTCAAAGCAGTTCAAGTGAGAATTCTATGGAGAGAAACCAAAAGCTGATATGTAATAATACATTTATTGCGCCAAATGGCCGTTTAGTTATTAAGAACAGGGTTTTATAACTTATGTTTGCATATTCACTTTTTGTCCTTTTGGTACATAGTTCTATATGGTAGCATTCACATTTTTTGTTGCACAGTGTATACTCGCATGATTCATTTGATTTGAAATATGCTGTGTTTTTGCAGATGAAGTAGTTCAACCCATGGATTGCCATCTTGTTATCTCGTGTCTCATTTCAAAGTTTTCCCTCATCCATTCTAGATCTGTCATGGCTCCTGTGCCATAGCTGATATGAGCATTTTGGAAAGCATTTAATTTTTATAAATATGTAATCTCCACTACTTATGCGATAGAGTTTGGAAAAATTGTTATTTTTTGGTAACAGTTCCGACAATTCAAGTTAAAAAGAACCTAGGTTCAAAATACGAGGGCTGATCAATAAAGACTGAGACTGATTTTTTTCTGTAGTTTCCTTGATAGTTTTATGTCTCTACCACGAATACTTGAAAAGAGCAGGGTTTCATGTATAATGTCCATAAGCGACAGCACTCTCGTAACGGTAGGTTGGTAGTAATGCTGTATATTGTTGACCCTACTTCAATTTCGCATACCACAAAATGGAGGTGACACGAGGGGAGCAATACAGCACAATAAAATTTTATTTTCGTTTAAATCATACAGCCTTGAAACTTTCGAAAAGCTGAAGCAAGCATACAGTGAAGATGCACTACCTCGTGCAACGGTGTTTAGGTGGTTCAAGGACTTCAAAGAAGGGCGAGTCCTCTGTGCTAAGCAAGGTGGGCCTGGTGTTTCGGAATGGAATGGTTTACCAGCATGCAGTTCCCCCCCTTACACTACTGTTACAGCAGCTACTGCACGTCAGTATTGGCTACACTGAAGAAGCACATTACAAGGAAACGTCCAGAACTTCATTGGACTGGGTGGCGACTTCATCACGACAACGTGCGGCCTCACGTCGCAAATCAAGTCCAGGAATTTTTTGCTAAATTCAACATTACCTGTGTGCCGCATCTGCCTTAAAGCCCCAATCTTACCCCCTGTGATTTCTTTTTATTCCCATTACTAAAGGCAAAGCTCCGGGGCATTCGATTTGAGAGCACTGAAGCAGTGCTAAAGAAAAGTGAGGCGATTCTCAAAGACCTGACAAAGAATGGCCTGCACCATGTGTTCGAGGACTGGCAGAGACGCTATAAAAAGTGCATTCAGTTAGGAGGGGACTACTTTGAAAAAGATCATGTCAACATTGAAATGGAGAAATAAATATCTGTGAAAAAAAATCAGTCTCAGTCTTTATTGATCAGCCCTCGTATCTATAACAGTCAAGTACATCCTCAATTATTTATGCATAACCATAATGCCCATTATTAGTTGTGTGACTTGGGTTCTTCAGCATCAAGTCGTGATTCCTCATTATCAGAAGACATTGCTCCCCTCCCTTCATGCATGTGTAAATGTGTAATCTACTGTTAACAACAATATATATGCATTACACCTTATTACTCACTTAACTTGCATTAAAGAAATTCATGTCCATCATCATTATAGTACAAGCATGTTTTTTAAGTACCATTTTGAAATTTGACTGTCGTTCTGCACATGCATACATTCCGTCATTCGTTTTCTTAATGTGAAAGTGGCTGAAATTCATCCGCAGATCACTGAAAGTGGCTTTACAGTTATAAACATGTCAGTCACAGGCAAGAACTTGCACCTGATCTATTGCTGTTACCTATAGCAATATTGTCTAAGACATGCAGAATAAACATTGCGCTACCAGTGATATGATTAGAAAGTATCTTGTTCCCACCAACCTAGAAAACTGCTATTATCTTAACAAAAGTACTTTTGCTATTAGTTTTCACAATTATTTTAGTAAGAGGGGTTCCAACCCCCCAAAACCCCTTCCTAGCTACACCTCTGAATGCAAGCAATGGATCATTGGCAGTGCCCAGAAGCAGCCCATTGATACTTTAATCAAAAGTAACACAGCTTTCACTGGAAGACAATCAAGTTAACAAATATGTTTCTTTATTTTCCAAAAACTCCCTCTGCTAATCCGGAGCTTCAGTTAATCGAGAATTTACTGTAATTCAAAGCGCATGAGGTGCAGGTGTAAATATTCAGATCTATTTGGGATGTGAAAACTCTTTGAGAGAGGTAAAACCTGAAAAGAAATCTATGTGTAGTCAAGTCAAGAAAGAAAAATAAAAGAACCCATAAAGGAACTTGATGTTGGTGACAGGCATCCTGCTATGGCATTTTATATGGAAATATTTGATTCCAGTACAGTAAACATCAATGAACGTAAAACCGATGAAAATAAAAAGTAAACTTACAGTAATCAAAAAAATGTGTTTCATTGGAATATTATTTAATTTGAGATAACGTTATTGTTAGAACGATACTTCTACATATCTTGACTGCACAAATGGTACACACATAAATTAGTATAGAAACCATTTACTTACAGCCATAGTGATGCAGCGGCTATGATCCAAGGTTATTGGGAGGTTGGCAGTCAGATATAAACAATAAGTAGTGCTCGCCAGTGTAAATATCGGGAGTGTTAAAAGCAGATAACCAGAACTTTCTAGAATGTTCTGTGGAAGATTCCACTGCCTCTATCAGTTTGAAAGTGCATTTCCAGTATGACGAGAGGTGCCGTTCTCCGAGCAAGGTTGTGGCAAATGCTATGCATGCAGTAGGTGCTGCTGTGGAGTGAGAAATTGTGGAGGTCTTGTGTTCAACTCCCCAGTGAGTGAATTGTCCAGAAGAAGAGAGTACATCACAAAGGTAGTGAAGTGATGGGAAATTGAACTAGTTCACCTTAGTGAACTGACAGTGGAACTAAGTGAAGTTTCAATAAAAGTGGAACTATATAACACAGTGACAATGAGAACTTTGAAGCAGATATTCGTAAACGGATCAAAAATAATTTGTAAAGCTTGCTAAGAAATGGGAAAAAGGAAATCCAATGGAATGGCCAGGGAAATTTGATGCATTTTATATTTAATAGGTATTGTGTATCACAATTATTAATGTATTGTTGATTTAAAACACCATTTGCATCATCAACTTTGCCTTGAGCATTTCTACATTTTAAATTATTAATTAGAATTGTATTTATAGTCATACTGAGAGATAAAAAAAAATTGAATAACATTGAAAATATGTTTAAGTAATCAAAAACAACTAACTTAACAAAAAAGAATAATATGATAATTCAAACTATTTAACAAAAAGCTAGAAGTTAAGTAATAATATGCTTTATGTATAATATAACTGCAAATATGTTATTCTTATGAATATTTGATTCCATGCAAGAATTTTTAAATTATGTGAATTTATTTTACAATCAATAGCAACCAAACAATAACATAAATAAACAAGATTCGACTATTGTGATTGTTAAGAAAATTTTCACTGGGCAAGGAGACGCTTACAGTGTCCAGAAGAAATGTACAAATTCACTACGCAAATTATAAAATATTCTTAACGAGAAGTAACAATGAATTGATTATTATAATATAAAGAATGTCTACAAGTAATTATGTAAGTAAATCTTTGATTCAATTGTAATATATTGTTCACCGTTAAAGCACACTGAGAAATAAAACAAAGTACATTATAGTGAAAATTCACTTATTGGATTTATTATTTATATAATAAATATCTTACCTTCCAAACATGGAAAGCCTGAGATAAGATTCAATCTTGTCATGACTTAGAGCTTTTAGAATTTTAAGTATATCTTAGAATGTAATGGAGAAAAATAAACTTATAAATATTCTAGCATGTGTAACAACAATTACGAGTAAAATGATCTACCAGGAAGTCAATTCTACCACACTAGACACAAATTTGCCTTACCAACTATGTGAGAGGCATGGTAAATTCAAACCTAGCATTTCATAGTAAACAGCATCCATATCTACAAGAACTTCCAGAGCTTCCACCAGGATCCAGAGGCAACATTTTGACATCAACCTCCAATGTCAACCCTTTTTAATACATCAACTTAGAAAAGAGACAATTGAAAATGGGCAAAGTCACAGTATATTCAATTATTTAAAGGTTAAATAGAAAATATTCAATGAAAATGTAAATGAAAGATTTGTTTAATTTCAAACTAACTTAAATCCAATTCATATGATTCCAGTTCCACCAATCCGAGTGTATGAAAACTTGTTTTACTTCTGTCTATAGATTTGCAATAAGTAAAGCCATGTAATTTCCACCTTAAATTTTACGATGCATATTCTAAATTGCTATTTTGCCTACATTTTGATTTCGTGGAGAGAATTCACTGGAAATACATCCTTTAATTATGGGTTTCATGATAGGGGAAATTGAAAAAATATACAAGGGTATAAAGTTTTGTGTGAGCATAGGAGGAGAATGGATAACGGAAGCAACAGAACCAAAGTTAGGTTTAAGGCAAGGATATAAATTAAGTCCCATTCAATTTAACATTTTTACAGATGATATGATTGAAAGAATAGGAAAAAGCAATAAGCACTGCCCAGATATAACGAACAGACATATACCAGGACTGTTATATGCAGATGATGTAACAGTAGGAGCCATAACAGTAATAGGTTTACAGATAACTATAAATGAGATACAAAAATTCTGCGAGGAATGGGGAATAAATGTAAATATAAATAATTCCAAAATTATGCTTTTTAAAGAGGTATGAAATTAAGAAAAGACAAGTAATGGAACTTGAGTGGGAAAAAATTGGAAGTGGTCTAGGAATTCAATTACTTAGGGGTGTGACTAAGTAGTAGTGGGAATTGGGAGGCTCAGATGAAAGATGGTGGCAAAAAGCAAAGTGGCTATTAAATGTAAGAACATGTAAATTCAAATTAGAAATGTCTACAAAATGGTCGGAGAGGGTATATGGAGCTATGGTGGAAACAAGAATGTTTTACAGAGCGCATATATGGGGGGATCAGAGTTACAGGTTATTTTGCAAAGAGCTACTAGGTTTGCTGCAATCAGCCCTGGAGGAAACCGCTTTACTAGAATTAGATAAAACAAGAAGGATAGGTATAGTGCTAGAGAGAATGACAAAATTTTGGTATAAATGTTTGACAAGGAAAGAAGGAGGTATATTAAGAAGCTGTATGATACAAGAGAGTATAAAAATTGAGAACAGTTTGGGAGCAGGGTTGAAGAAAGCATTGGAAGAAATAGGATTGAAAGATATATGGTTACAAGGGGAAAGGAACAGTCCAGGTTTTTGGATACAAGTGACGGAAAGCGTGGAGGATATTGAAGAGCAGGAGATATGGGGAAGCATAGGAAACAAAAAATCTCTTGCAATTTTAAAGGAAAATGAAAAAGGAATGGGGAAGAGAAAGATACATGAAAGATACAGCGTAATAAAAGAGAAAAAGAAGGGTTAGTTTGGATGAGAACAGGAACAATATTTTTAAATGTCTTAAGAGGTGGTAATAATAAGGGGATATGTGAATTTTGTGATGGTGAGGAAAGTGTAGAACATTAACAGAATGTGAAGAGTTAAAAAAAATGGAGAGAGAAAATCTGGGACAAGAAAAGGAATAATGCGGGGGTGATTTATTCGCACTGAAAATGCTAACAAGCAAGCATAAATGAAGAAATAGAAAAACAGGGGATTTTTTGTTGAATAAAAATGGATGAGGAAAGTCAAAGAGAAGAAGAGGAAGGGGAAGGAGGGGGAGGTAAGATAAAATAAATTAAATTAAGTAAATGTTGCACAGCAGTGCTGAAGGCCAGGGAGCTACACTAGCTGTGCAACACAAAGTAGGATACCAGACATGTACACAATAAAGTAGAAGCATGAAAATAAATGTAACAAATTTGTAAAATTGTAACTTGCAATGTGCGCAATAAACTACAAATATAAGTAAACATAAGTGGGTTTCATGAAGTTATAGTGCAAATGTGCCATCATAAAGACGGATTTCATATTTATATGTAGCCTTATATGAGATACAATCATTATATTCAGAGACTGTACCCTCGGCAAGCAAATGAACTATGTGATTGATATATGCACGTAGCAGCTACAATTAACAGCCTCTGTGAGGTGTGATACCAACTTTACGTACTGTAACCTTCAGTGATACCTGAATTATGAAAGATTTTGTAACTTTGTGCATCTGTGATCTCACAATGGATTTGAAACTGCAGCAGAGAGCCAATGTCAAATTGTGTAGAAAATTTAAAAATTCAGGAATCAAAACCCATGGAATGCTAAAGCATGCCTGTGCCAATGAAGTAACAGTATTAACATTTAAAAATGTAGAAAAAAACGTCAAATTCAGTATTGTGACTGTGAATCTGTCCTTGAAATAATGCTACTTGTTACTGTAATGCTATGAGACATTTGAGGGAGAATTTTTGGCACAAACATTCCATTCTCTGAACCAAGAACAAATGGCTGCACCTTGTTTTTACTTTCTCTACTACGTATAGTAAGTAGGGGAAGTATTGCATTCCACCCAAAAATTCGATACCGAGATTTCACCGGAAATACATGTTTTGAGACCTCCTGAATCCAAAAAAAGCATTTTTGGAAACATGTCCGTGTGTGTGTCTGTGTGTGTGTCTGTGTGTGTGTCTGTGTGTGTGTCTGTGAACAGCATAACTCAAAAACGAACAGTCGGATAAACACCAAACTTGGTATTTAGGTTCAGTATCTTCCAGAGATGCGACACGAAGGTTTTCAAGAAAATCCCCCCACCCCAGACTACCCTTTACATGGAACATTTTTCGAAAATTTAAATTTTCTCAAAAATGGCTCTAACGATTTTGATGAAAATATCATATGTTTAAGATAATGTCATGAGAAATGAAATGTATAATTCGAATTTTCTGGGAATGTCTCCAAAAGTATTCTTCATTGTGAACGAGTTTTGCATAACTGGTAAACCATAAGAGATAGACAAAATTTTACTACATAAAAAATGTAGATCTCGTTAAAGTACACAACTTATGTCATATACATTTCTTTTGTTGAGTGAACCGTTTTCGAGATATTCCTTGTTATTCCCTTAAATTTTCCAATACTTATACTTTTTCTCAAATTCGTTATTCATTTTTTTATGTCCTGGACATGCAAAGAGAATGGAATGCGCCACATAGCAACCAGCGTTAAAATATTTGACTATCGCTTAAAAGCTACCATATTCCCCTTGCATCTACAAGAAAATTACCAATAAGATTGACATCTCGATATCTCGATTAACATGAAGCATATGGAGAACAAGCGTTTGTAAAATTAGATTGTACAAGAGTAGAGAAAGTCATGTGAGTGTAACACATCAGATTTTTTTAATAGCATTTACACTTGTTCTTGCTACATATGACAGATGGTAGACAATGATGACACATGAAATGAAAATTGAGAAAGAAGATTCCAGGTCTAAGTTTAAGGTACCTCCTCAGCATTTGCCACTCACGAGGTCAGGAAAATCTGGAAAAAATCTCAGTCAGGGGGACAGTCCAGCTAGGATATGAACAACACACCTATTCACAAATCCATGCCTTAATGACCTTAGCCACCCATGTCAATGCACCTTAAGGGGAGATTAAATGGCTAAAGTTGCCAAAAAAAACAGCATTTTTAGTTTTTTGTGCAGAATCATTAATTGAGATTTCTTCTTTAATTTGATATATATATATATATATATATATATATATATTCTATCATTGTGGGCATAATACTTATACCTACAAGGGGGTATAAAAAAGTAACCGGAAAACTTTCTTTTGGACAGCATAAAGTTTTTTTATTCAAATTCAATTACAAACTTTCAAAATACTCTCCACCTAGGCTACACACTTGTTCCAACGTTCTATCCACTTTTCAAACACTCAGAGAAGCCCTTGTTTGACAGCCTGTTCAGTACACCCAAAATAGCACTATTTAGTTCAGTATCTGTTTGAAAATGGCACCCATGAAGTGCTTTTTCACTCATGGGAGCAGGTGGAAGCCACATGGTGCAAGATCTGGCAAATATGGTGGGTGGGGGTGACTTCAAAGCACTCATGAAATCCACTTTGCTGCGACTTTTCTGTAGCCCAAATCATTAATGAATTATGCCTTCAACTGACCCAATGAAATGTGCTTAATGTCTACAACCTTTGCTATTGTTAACCGTCAATCATCCTGCAACATGGCATCAATGGCGTTGCAGTTCACCTCAGTTTTTGATGTGGAGAGCCGTCCTGGACGTGGAGCATCTTCAAAGCTTTTTTCACCATCTTTAAATTTCTTTATGTCATTCAAAAGCACATGTTTTTGATAAAGCTTGGTTTCCATATGAGTCATTCCACATCAAACCAAACACACATAAAACACCACTTTCTCTGAATTTTAGTTGACATGTCACACAAAATCTAAATGGACACATATTTTATATTTTGCAGAAAATCAAATTATTTTAGGATTTACAGCATACTTAACATTTTTCTTATATATTCAATTTATTCTTGGAATACAAAATGGTCATGGATAAGAACAATGCGTCGTTTTGTAGATAAAAACATTGATTATTCAAAATACTATTCACTTTTTTTAAATGTGAATATTTTAAACCGCAATTTCATATTTATTCCCATAATATTAAAATCTGAAAACAACAGAAGAAATATGTGATATTTTTACTTTCTCTACTACGTATAGTAAGTAGGGGAAGTATTGCATTCCACCCAAAAATTCGATACCGAGATTTCACCGGAAATACATGTTTTGAGACCTCCTGAATCCAAAAAAAGCATTTTTGGAAACATGTCCGTGTGTGTGTCTGTGTGTGTGTGTGTGTGTCTGTGTGTGTGTGTGTGTGTGTGTCTGTGTGTGTGTGTGTGTGTCTGTGAACAGCATAACTCAAAAACGAACAGTCGGATAAGCACCAAACTTGGTATTTAGGTTCAGTATCTTCCAGAGATGCGACACGAAGGTTTTCAAGAAAATCCCCCCACCCCAGACTACCCTTTACATGGAAGATTTTCCGAAAATTTTAATTTTCTCAAAAATGGCTCTAACGATTTTGATGAAAATATCATATGTTTAAGATAATGTCATGAGAAATGAAATGTATATCTCGAATTTTCTGGGAATGTCTCCAAAAGTATTCTTCATTGTGAACGACTTTTGCATAACTGGTAAACCATAAGAGATAGACAAAATTTTACTACACAAAAAATGTAGATCGTGTTAAAATACACAACTTATGTCATATACATTTCTTTTGTTGAGTGAACCGTTTTCGAGATATTGCTTGTTATTTCCTTAAATTTTCCAATACTTATCCTTTTTCTCAAATTCGTTATTCATTTTTTTTATGTCCTGGACATGCAAAGAGAATGGAATGCGCCACATAGCAACCAGCGTTAAAATATTTGACTATCGCTTAAAAGCTACCATATTTCCCTTGCATCTACAAGAAAATTACCAATAAGATTGACATCTCGATATCTCGATTAACATGAAGCATATGGAGAATAGGCGTTTGTAAAATTAGATTGTACAAGAGTAGAGAAAGTCATGTGAGTGTAACACATCAGATTTTTTATTTAAATCTGTTAATATTGGGATAAGATCTTGCTTATAAGTATGTTTTTAAACAGTTTATTTGGGTTAGCGCATAAGGTTTTAGAACATAGATTACTGCCTGAGAGCTTCACGGCACAACAGCACGCAGGCAATGCATTATACAGTAAGAACGTGATAGGTTATCACTTCCGGTGTTCGGTGTAACTTAGCAACTAGAATCTGATATTCTATGAAGCCTCTCTCCACTGTTTCATTTTAAACGTTACTTTGTGTTCAGCTTTTTGCATTAGAAGTTCGTTTTTAGCTCTGTGATTTCTGAAAGTGCATAATGAGTGAACTCCAGAAACAGACTATGACTATTGCTTCAATCCATTTAATGTTTCCAAGCATAGCACAAGGCAGAAATCATTAGGCTTAGTTACCCACAATATGCTTACAAAACTAAAAATGGAGAACTTAACTTTGTCACCAGACCTAAAACTATATGATGCGTGCCGAAAAAAACAATTCCCAAAGCACCACCCACTGCTAACAGTGATTGTGTGCAACAAAGTACCAATACCGTGAATAATCCAGAAGTGATTTTGAACATAGTGACCATTTTGAAGCAAGATACGCCAATGCGAAAATGATCCCTGGTATCTTAGGGCTAAAATTCATTTATTCCATCAACCAGTAATGCAATAATAAACAGATAGTATTCATGTGAGCCTGAAGGGAAAAGAGTGTGCATTTAAATTGTAGCTAAGTTACCTCCCATAGGATAAGATTGAAAGTTCAAATGTTTCTCAACTGCATGCCAACACATGTGAACAATCTAGTGCAACTTAAGTGCTGTCAACAGTTGACAAGGCATCCAAGACAGACTGCTGCTTGTGCTGCTGTTCTCCAGCCGTGCAGCGCTGGAATCCCGTGATGCACCGCTTTCTAAGTTATGTTATTTAAAATTAATATACAGGATCCCATCTTGTTTTATCCAAATATGGTATAAAAAAACTACAAGGAATTTATTATTTTTATAGAAATCTAAGCCTGTAGGTTATAGAGATTATAGTTTTAAATGTTTAGATTTTTAAAATTGATGTAAATAATTAATTATATCAATTATAGTAAATATTAAGTAAAAGATTAAATATTAAGCTTTGCATTGCACTCTATAGCCACTTTTTTATCACTTATAGCCTGTGAGATATTCTAATTTAAAGGTACAGACGTGTGCGGCTTTTCAGCAGTTGGATTGCACAATATTTTTTAAGATATTGCAATTAAAAAAAAAAAAAAGAATTTAAAACATAATCCACCTTGTGTTTGTGAAAGGATTAATTTAGTATACTACAAAAAATCTTTTGTAGGCGTATTATTGCATTTTTCAATTTTTAAGAATTTAAGTTATGCAAAAAATTTAATTGCAAACAGATTATTTCATATATTTTGTTATTTATACAATAATTTAGTATCTAAAGCTCTTCTGAAAATTTCAAGCATACAAGTTAAAAACTGTGGTATGCAGAGCAGTTTTTCAACCAAGGAAAAATAATTTTATTCTTCCTGCACTCACATCAGTAGCCATCATGGCCGCAAAAAGAATCCCTGTGGATGACAAGGAGGGTTTGAGTAGTGATTTTTCTGAATATGAAACAGAGACTGAAGAAAGTTCTAGTGTCAGTGATAATGAATTTAGTGCAGAAAGCAGCGAGGAAAATAATTATGAAACCCATGATGACATGTCAGGCCCTTCAAAACACGTTCGTATTACGACGCAGAAAAAACGGTGTGACTGGAATTGGACTACCTGGTAACCCTGTTCTCTACCCTTTTACGGCAAATAGTGGTGTTCGTAAAGACTTACTGAACAAGCATGCGTCACAAAAGCCATCTGTGGTTTCAGTTGTTAACATTGACAAAACGTGTTACGAAACTAATGCTTAAGCAACAAGGCAGTTGAACAATCTGACAGAAAAATGTTGAAAGACAATGCAAAATGGTCTTGCACTATGACAGAAGGGCCTATATTGTTATTTTGATGTCTCAAGTGTGAAAATCGCGTAGTTAATTGTACTGGAGCAAAAACTGATGCCTTGACACCCCAATTATAAGAAAAAAGATGTTGCTCTTCATTTAAAGGATTGTTTTGAGGTCCATCACACACAACAACAGTACTGGTTTGTGTTTATGCTTTTAATATTGTGCACACAAATTTTCAGCAAAAAACTCTTTTTGATTGATTTTAAATGATTTTTTAGGCATTAAGCCATTACCACCCTCACTGCTAGGGGATTTAAATCTTAATTCTTGATTAGTTGAGTAGGCATTTAAATATAAGGCGATTGGGTTAAGAAAACAATAAGTACAAGCTCAATAAAAATAAAACAAAAGCTAACTTTTTGTAATTTTTTATCAAATTTTGCTATACATTGCCTTAATATAGCTAAATATTTGCTTTTATATGCACAAATTGAGATTTTTATTACTCTAGCTTCACTTTCTACACCAGAAATTACTAGGACATGTTTCGGACACTGCAGTCTCCATCAGCAGCCTAGATTTACTATCGTCCTTCCTCCTGTGACTTGTAGATGGAGTTTTCTGTCTGGACATACTATACAATGTGATTCTTTTCATATAGTACATAAAAGTTTAATGTATTGTACTTATTCTTGTGTATGAAAATGTTTCCCAACTGGAAAGTTCTGCTGGTTTTCCAAGGGCCTTTAAAAGCTTTGGTTTCTCTTTCATATGATGATCGGTGGATCAAAAATCCTCTGCAACTGATTAGATAATATAAAGGTACTCATCCATGATGCAACTTAAATGGCTTGCAACTTCGAACTGCACAACAAAAGTGGAGTTGCATCGTGTAAACTGCCAAGCAAGTAGGAAAATTGCACGCGCAACTCAAATTCAGCGCAACTTCTAAGTGGCGTGCAACTTAGGAAGTTGCTTCGTGTACACAGTGAAAAAAAGAAAGTTGCTCCATCTGAAAGTGGCTTGAACAGTTTAGAAAACTTTTGTGGCGTATTCCGTGCAACTTTGTTATGTCGTCTGCTGTGATAGTAAATAGCTGTTTGAGAGGTAGGTACAAGGATTATAATTTGTGTTACACTAAATACAGAATTAAGACAGATATGCGCATTTTATTTCCTTAACAATACGAACAATTTATTGTAGTATGGTGACAATTTGTTTCTTCATAGCTAATAAAGTAAATGGACGAGGGAAATGACAAAAAACGTTTATTGAACTGATTGAGACCAAAGATTGCTTGTGGAGAGTAGACACTGCGGATTACAGAAATAAACAAAAGTAACAAAATGCGTTACATGATATAGAAATAGAGTTCTACATGTCAGCAGAGGAAATTAAAGTAAAAATCCACAGGTTGAGAACCAGTTCACCAACGAAAGGAACAAAATGAAGGCAGGGAAATCTGGAAGTGGTGCAAAAGACAAGTATAAAACAAAATGGGAATTTTACGATGCACTGCCATGGAACCTCTCCTTCAAGGCAAAAAATACTTCTTGAATTCCTAACGTTTTTTGCTGCAGTATGAGGATTCATACTTACAGTTCTTTGCAATGGCACAAAGTCTTAGTTCTTGTTGTGCCAAATATAAGAAATAAATACATCTTTGACTGATAGCTGCTGCCTAAAAAAAAATCACCTTGATTATATAGATGACAGCCGAACGTGTTATATATTAAACTCGGTAATGTTGCCACTCCATTATTTTAAGCCGAATTATCTGTAGCTAGAAATCTCAGTGCCAACACGAGACGTTCTGTTGCTGATATTGACCTTCTCATTATTGTATCTTGCTTTTGTATTACATGTGCTATTCTTCTAAGCAGATAATTAAAATCAACCGCTGACATGCGTAGGAAATTCTAAATTTTGATCTCCGTCGTAGAACTCTTGCAGCAAGTTGTTTACTGGCCGTCCTTTTACGTTTTTCTCTACATCGACAAAGTAAAATAAGAGACAGGCATGCTACGGATAAAACTTCATTATCAGATGACATATTCGCCATAACAAGCACACAGCTGACTAGAAAGTGACATGCAGAAAAATTGCCGCCACAAATATAGCATCGTGTAAATGCTCGGTGCAACATTTCTGTGGACGTGCCACTTTTATAGTGGCGCAACTCGAAATCGTGCAACTTTGCAAGCTGTGTGTAAACAGAACGTGCCACATTTGTGACCCGCAAGGAAAGTGGCATGCCATAAAACTGGCGTTGTGGACAAGTAAGTACCTTAAGATGCTTTACTGTCATAATACGCTTACAATATGGTGAGTAAGAATTCCATAAACAAGTGACTCATTAGAGTTATAAAGTAAAATTAACAATAATAATTAGAATAAATTAAATATACAATGAACAATATAATATATGCAGGTGGTATAATAGTAATAGCACTAACCTAGGAACAATGTTTTCTGGACTTAATACTACATAAAGGATCTTTCAACAAGAGTGTCCTATCTTTAACATGTGATAGCTGCCGTTATTGAGCTACAGCAGTCATTTTTTCATGTGGTTACAGTTGTTATTGACAAATAGCCGTGGAACGTTACAGTATTCAGCAACGCGTAGAAATTGTGAAAATTAATTATCAAAATGGATCATCTGTTTGCCAAACCTTCCGTGTATTGCTTGAAGTTTACGGTGTGCATAATCGTCCCTGCAAGAGAACGATTCAGCGTTTGATCGATAAATTTGAAAGAAGTGGTTCTGTCAGCGATCAAAGAACGCTGGTACATAATCGATGTAAGCGCTCCAATGAAAACATAGGCGCCGTTCGTGAGAGTGTACGCGAGAATGGAAACAAATCAATTGCTCATCGAGCGCAAGAATTGGGGCTTTTGCCGACCACAGCTTGTCGAATTCTGCATCTGGACTTGAAGTTTCATGCTTAAAAATGGTGTTAACTCAAGAACTAAAGCGCAACGACCATAGGTTGTGCCGTGTATTCGCTGACTGGGCTATGGAGCAATTGGAAGCTGACCAAGATTTTTGTCGAAAAATCATCTTCAGCAACGAAGCCCACTTTTGGATGGATGGTTGTGTTAACAAACAAAATTGCCGCTATTGGAGCAATCACAATCCAATGCAGATTCAAGAACGACCACTTCATCCCCAAAAGGTTACTGTGGGTGTGGATTTTGGTATGCTGCAATCATTGGTCCATATTTTTTCCAAGATGAAGATGGAGAAGCTCTGACAATGGAGAAAGATACCGGGCTCTTATAAAGGGCTATTTTTGGCCTCAATTGGATGGTATGGTCTCAGAACCATCTGGTTCCAGCAAGATGGTGCCACATGTCATACTGCTCTCGAAACAATCGATCTTTTGAAGGAGAAGTTCAGAGGTTTCATCATTTCCCGTGGTGGTGATGTTAACTGGCCCCCGAGGTCATGTGATTTAATGCCGTTGGATTACTTCTTGTGGGGTTTTGTTAAATCTCGAGTTTATGTCAACAAGCCAGAAACAGTAAATGATCTTATGAATAACATCACACGTGTTATTCATGAAGTTTAACCTAACTTATGTTCTTATGTCACTGAAAGTTGGGTCAACTGTATATGCGCAATCCAACGAAGTCGCTGCAGTCACTTAACTGATATTCTCTTCCCTACGTAATGACATTAATTATGTTCCAAAATAAAAAAAGAAATAAACCTCTATCATTTATAGAACGTATTTTATTTAAGTTCAAAGATAGGACACTCTTGTTGAAAGACCCTATTACATTCAAGTTACAAAATGACAAAACATTATCGAAGTTTTTCTTCTAACCCGTCATTCATATATTCTGCAACTGACTAGTAGGCTTTTTCTATTAATACATTTCTTATTGCTTTGTTGAATTTTTTCAAGTTTTTGATTTCTCTGATTTTAATAGGCAGTTTGTTATAGGCCTTTATTCGTGCATACAATGAACTTTTCTCATATAATGCTAATCTGTGCATAGGTAGTTTCTGGTTATTTTTAGTTCTCGTTCCCAGACTATGTTGTATTTGCAAGTTATAAAGAGCTTCAAAATTTCTATGTATGTATTTATTTTGTATAGAATTGGAATGGTAAAGTTAGTATTTTTAAGATTTTGAACAGATTTCTACATGATTCTTTTGGCCCTGTTTGCATCATTCGCATTTTTTTTATTATTATTATTTTTTTTCTTTCTTTTTTTTTAAAGATTGTTTCCCATCCAGTAGAGTTCCCCCAAGTATAATTCCGTATGTCATATAGAGTGAAAGTAACTGAAGTAGACAATTTTTCTTGTTTCCAGGTTTGTTATTTTTGCAATGCAGTTCACATTAAAGCATGTACTATTCAATTCTTTAGATAGGTAATAGATGTGATCATCCCATTTTAATTGCTTATTTAAAAAGATGCCTAGAACTTTTTAAGTTTCTTTATGAGTTATCAAGTCTGTTGCGATATTGATCTTGCAATTTTTTTCTTGAGTGCTGAGCTGCATAATGGATGTTTTGGAGGTGTTTAGTTTTAAGCCATTGCTGGTAAATCATTTCTTTAACTGAGTGATAGCTTCTTTTTCATTATATTGTAATTCCTCAAAGTTATGGCCCTGATAGAAATCCATTTGTTTATATTTCACATTTCTCAATGATTTGTTTAAATCTTCTATCTATGTTCTTTTTTGTCTTCCCTATGTAACTTTCTTGCAATCTTGACATCCAATTTCATAAACATCAGAAATTTTTCCCACTGGAATTTTGTCCTTCGCCCAGTGGGAAACCACTGCAAACAGCCACCCGAGTATTGGCGGGAAAACCAAAACCTTATGGGACTGGGAGGAAATGCCCAACCCTACCTCAAGAACTGAGGCTCCCTTAGTACCCTGGGGGTAAACAGGGACCTTAAGCGTTGGGCTAATCCCCCACCTTAAGTATTATTGGATTCAAAAGGATAAAGTGAGCCTCGGAAAGGAACAGAATAGACGAAGACTTCGCAAGAAACATGGTTTACGAATTGGAACATGGAATATAAAAACACTAGTTGGTAAGGAGGTAGAGATGATAGAGGAAATGAAGAAATATAAGATTGGAATATCAGGAGTTAGTGAAACAAGGAAGAAGGGACAGGGCACTCAAACACTACATGGTAATTATGAAATGAGATATATAGGTGTCCCATGGAAAATAAGAGCAAAGGAAGGTGTAGCCATAATTGTAACGGAAGAATTAGACAAAAAAGTAACATCATGGGAAGGATTTAGCTCGAGACTGATGACAATAGATATGGAATTGGAGATTCCTTTAACTATTATTCAGGCTTATGCACCCACTGAGGATGATGAAATAGAAGAAAAGGAAAAGTTTTTTGAAGATCTACAAAACTTAATAAACAAGGCAGAAAGAAAGAAAAGGAAAGTAATTGTAATGGGGGACCTAAATGGAAGAGTAGGAAATGATAGGAAGAAAAGCAGAAAGGTCTTAGGCCCTTATGGAGGAGAAAGTACAGTAAACGGAAATGGAAATAGAATAATAGATTTGTGTATTGGCAACAGATTTATTGTAGCTAATACATTTTACAAACATAAACGTATACATCAAATTACGTTCAAATCTACTCAATATGAGAGTATAATAGACTATTTCCTACTCCCGAAAGAAATAAAAAATGTCTGTAGGGATGTAAAAATAATAAGAGGGGCAGAACTAGCTACAGATCACTTTCTCCTGGTGGCAGATATGACCTTCGCAGGTGAGAGATGCAGGAGGCGAATGGGCTACCAGAGAATAAGGTGGGAAGAGCTGCAAGAAAAAACTAAAAGAGAAGAATTCTGTATGAAGTTGGAACAAAAATGTAGCGAAAGAAGTATTCCTGAGAAAGAAGAAAATGAAGTAGAAGCTAAATGGAAATCCCTTAAGGAAGATATTCTGATAGTTGGTGAGGAAGTATGTGGTATGAAAAAAGTGAGAGAAGGGGTCAAGGCAACTAAATGGTGGAATGAAGATGTACAAAAAGCCGTGAAGGAGAAGAAAAAAGCTTGGAAACAGTACTTAACCACCAAAAATATAGAGCATAAAGAAGAATATGATAAAAAGAAAACGGAGTGCAAAATAGTGGTGAAAAGAGCAAAAAGACAAACGTGGAAAGAATTCGGTGAGAGTATGGAAGATAACTATATACATGACAATAAGAAATTCTGGAAGACCATGAGATACCTAAGAGGGAAACATGGCAGAAAAGTGTATAGGATAAAAGACAAGGAAAATAGATTGAAAACAGAAACACAGGATGTACTAGAGGTATGGAGCAGGTATTATGAAGAGAAATTTAGGAATGAGCCTGTTATGATGGAAACAGAGATCAATTGGGAAGAAGAAGGGACAGATACAGATATGGACAGGGATTTAGAGATTGATTACTGGGATGTACAGATAGCAGTGGGGCAAATGAAAAGCGGTAAGGTAGCTGGAGTAGATGGAATAGTCCCTGAGATGATTAAAGCCGGAGGTAAAACCATGATTAACCAGATGAAGGAGTTGTTTAGAATAGTATGGAGAGAGGAATATATCCCGAATGAATGGAATCAAAATATAGTAATCCCCATATATAAAAAGGGAGAGTCTTGTAAATGTGAGAACTATAGAGCAATTTGCTTAATAAGTACGGTGATGAAGTTATATACAAGGATTCTGGAAAGGAAATTGAGAAGGTATGTGGAAAAGGATCTAGAAGACGAACAAGCAGGTTTTAGACCCAGTAGACAGACTCAGGACCAGATATTTGCGCTAAGAATCATCACAGATAAATGGATAAGTAAAAATAAAACAGCATACCTTGCATTTTTGGATCTACAAGCAGCCTCTGACGCTGTACCAAGAGTAGAGATATGGAAGGCACTATATAAGAAGAAGGTACCCTTAAAATTAATAAGGGTAATCAAATCTACATTTAATAATGTAGAGGGCATAGTAAGGCTGAAGGGCAGAGCATCAAAACCTTTTAAGATAGAAAAAGGTGTTAAACAGGGAGATAGTTTAAGCCCATTATTGTTTACAGTATTTTTGGATGAAGTAATGAAAACTTGTAAAATGAGAACAAGCAAGGCACTAGTGGGAATGTGGAATTTAAGACCTATATACTGCCAAACTTTAGCTTATGCAGATGATATCGTGCTTATATCAGATTCAGAAAATAAATTACAACAAGCAATAATAGAATGGATAGAAACATTACAGGAAAGGGGGATGACGGTTAATCTTAATAAGAGTAAAGTAATGATGGTAGCTAGGACAGAAGACCAGATAAAGGAGATCAAGATAGAAAAAGAGGGAAGGCAGTTAGAGTTAGAGCAAGTGGAAAGCTATGAGTATTTGGGAACAGTGATAAACCAAACGGGTAAAATACAAGAAGAAATAAGAAAGCGTGTAGAGAAAGCTACTAAAGCGTATTATACACTAAGTAAATGTGTTTTTGGGAAAGAAGAAGTAGATAAGAGGACAAAAACTAAAGTATATAAAACAGTTATAGAACCAATACTTATCTATGGAAGTGAAAGCTGGATAACAACAAAAAGTGAATTAAGCATGGTGAATGCAACGCAAATGAAATGCTTAAGAAGAATAGTTAGAAAGACACGACAAGATAGAATAAGGAATGAAAGGATAAGAGATGAACTCAAAGTGCCATCGGTAAATACGAGGATAGAAGAAAGACAGTTTACATGGTATGGACATGTAAAAAGAATGGATACAGACCGGAAAGTACGCCAATTTTTAGAAGCAAGACCATTAGGAAGGAATCCGAAAGGAAGACCAAGGATAACCTGGGAAGAAGTGATTAAAAGAGCGGTGGCTAAAAGAGGAAAGACTTGGGATCAGTTTAATAGACTGGTAAAGGATAGGATGGAGTTTAAAAAATGGATCCGAGGCAAACCCCTGACACCTCGATAGTGGTAGAACAGGGAAGTTGAAGAAGAAGAAGAAGAAGAAGAAGAAGAAGAAGAAGAAGAATTTTGTCCTTTGTGTTGGTCCTAAGTATGCATTTTAAGCAATGCTTGTTAACTAAGACTACAGTTATACTATATTCTTTGAAAGTTTTCGTGAATTTCTCGAAGGCCCATGGTTGGAAAGTGATTATTTGGTTTCTTTTATGTAGCTTAGTGTGATGATTTCCTATATTCATTTCTTCTTTTTGAATTTCTTTATTTTCCCCGTCTTCTATCTCTTTACTGAAGCTCTTTTATGTACATAAAAATGTACAATAAGCACAATATATTAAACTTTGATGTCCCATATGAAAAGGATCTCAATGTACAGTACGTCCAGCCAGAAAACGCCATCTACATGCCACAGGAGGAAGCGTGGCAGTGAATCCAGGCTGATAATGGAGACAACAGTCTCCAAAATATGTTCCAGTAAGTTCTGACGTATAAAGTTAAGCTAGAGTAATAAACATCTCAATTTGTGCATATAAACATTACATAAACTTCAGTGTGGTTTCCCAAAAAGGATTTATTAAGACTTATTATTTATTAATAGCAGGTTTTTCAGAGAAAACCATTTTACGAGGCTAAAGAGATTTGTATTTCTTGGATATCTTTTGGAAATATGCATAAGTCTCAGATGATAAAGTGAATTTCCTAAATCACATGACTTGCATACCAGATTTAAGTGTGGTAATTTCTTTCAAACATGACTGCTTTTTGAATTTATGGATCTTACTATTTGTAAATCCTTACTGAAACCATTATACTCTGTCTTTAAAATCAAAATGACTACACAAAAAGTGAAAGGTAGACCAGGAATGTACCAGATTAACTGTTCTGAATGTTAGCTTATGTACATTGCAAAAACTAAAAGAAGTCTGAATGTTAGATAGGTAAGCTTGAGTTGAGTTACATACGATTGGGATATTAGGTGACAACCAACAAATAAATTAATCATTGATTTGCAATGAAATAAACATCATGGACATAATGCAAAAAAAAAAATTGAATTTATAAGCAATACTTCATAATTTGTGTTCACTCCGCATATTAGGTTATTTGGTAGAGGCACTGAAGTTTGGATGGAGCATTTGATGTGCCATTAATGATTACAACACTACACAGAAGAAAGCAAGAAAGAACAGGACTTTTCTAGATAAAATGGCAACCTTTATCTGAGCTCTTCTTATTGCTAACAGGGAAAGTATACATGTTCACTTTTACATTGTATTAAATCACTTAAGAAACTAAGCTTTCAAATATACATAATATTGTTACCTTTGGTACACACCAGATGGCCTTTTCACAGGGTAGGAGCCATTCACGATGAAAATTAAGCATTAATATAACAATGGAAAACTTAAGCATAAACTTGATGTGATATTAGTGTATATTAATTATTATTTCATCACTAAGTCCAGCCTGGCCAAGATTCTACCTTTAATGTGATATGTTTTTGTTCACAACCACAAACAGAAACATAAACAACAGGCAATCACAAAAGAGCATGATACACTGAGCTAATATGGCATCGTGCAAAGAGCCCACTGACAAAAGAGGTTATGTACAGGTATCAAAATGAACAAGAGCTATCTAAATGGCTAAAGGATGTTAAACTCACAAAAAATATTGCATCATCTATCATCACGATTTGTTTTGCTGTGATTTCTATTGTTCTATTGATATCGCAGTGATTTCTGGCCCATGATTTTACACAAAAGGGCAGTTAGCAACAGGCATGGCAGAATGATCATGTTGAGAATTGCTCTCTGATTGGCTAGTTTATGTTTGACATAGTCATAAACCTTGTAAGTTTCCAAGTTTATGTTTAATTCAATGTTTATTTTTATATTTACATGATTCATTACAAATAGTTCCATTTCAATATATATCATCTAGTTTTCAAGTTTACGTTATGCTTACGCTTAATTTCAATTGTGAATGAGACCTCTAAAGCCTCTGTAAAAGTTGGAAAACAGATATCAGAAAAATTTCACACTATCCAGTGTTTGAGACAAGAATGCGGGATGCCTTCAACAATTTTTAAAATATATTTGGAAGCAGGTATTAAAGATTGGAATATGTCATGTGAAGGGATGGCAGGTTGGAGGACGATCCTTACATTTTGCAGGTGATCAAATAGTAATGATGCTGAGTATTTAATAAGGAAATTGGTTAAGACTTATAAAGGAGGTTGTCTCAAGATAAACTTAAACAAAACAGAATGTCTTGTGATAGGGAGAGAAGAATGAGAATGCATTTCTCCAGAATGCAGAAAGTGAGGAATGAAGGCATAAGAGAAAGGCTGCATCAACCAGATTCTGTAGTTGATAGATTTGAGGCAGTATTTTAATGTCTAAATGATATTAATTGTGCTTTATTATAATTAAATTCAATAACAGCCCACCTTGAAAACAGTATCTATATAATTATTATTTATATTGTATGTAAAGTCATTGTAAATATTTATTTTTTATTGTAAATGTATTTATTAATGTCATGTAAATGTTTATATACTCTAATAGTGCAAAAACTGCGAGAATAATATGTTTTAGGATGCTAATAATGAGGTAATAATGTAATTTTGGTGACAATAATGTGTCTGGAATTTAAAAAGTACTGGTTATGAAAAGATCGGTAATAACGTAATTTCGCTTACAGTTTGGAATTAGCCAATCAACAGTAAATAAAAGTTTTAATTTGAATACTTAAATTCTATTGGACTAGAATTAGCCAATAAGAGACTGGCATTACCAAGCTATAAGATTTTTATCGTTGAATTTAGTCAGTCACGGGCAAGATGTTATAGAGAGTAGACGTAAAAGTCGCGGGTAAGATGTTTAGAGTACGGATGGTAAAAATTGTGTTCTCCGCTAAAATGTATAAAGTGCTCACAATATTTCTTTTATAAAGTATTGTGTTTATAAATGTGCAAGTATAAAGAGAAATAAAAAGAAGTGAAATTAAAAAGTAAATTCTGTGACGTATTTTAATTCTTGTCTTATCATAACCTTAAAAGAACTTGTGTTTCTATAGTGCGACTGAAAGCAGCCGAGGCAAATAACTTTAACAATATTACGTAAAACAAGCATCATCTTCACTATAAAGTTTGGCGTCCCAAGCATCAAACAACATCAAAGTGTATCTTAAAAAATAAAAAAAAAACACTGGGTTAAATACTTCTTCAAAGTGATGCACATATGCGGGGATTCTCACACCTCATATCCAGCATCCAGCTAAATAACTTTTTCAAAGTTGGCAACAAACATACTTCTTCAAATTACAATTGTGGGGCAAACTCCTCCAAACAACTACCATCGTCATAACTATCTGCAAATTAGTGTCCCTCATTGTGGAGCTAAATAATTACATAACAGCACACTTTTGCAAATATACATAATAATATTTACGTAAGCCAAAAATACACATATCGCAGATTGGAAGTTAGGATTCTCCAATGTTACGGTCACGTTCGGAGAATAGCCAATATAAGATGGCCTAAACATGTGTCAGAAAGGAAAGAAGAAATGTGGTAAACCTTGAGCAACATGGAGGGCATGAGTTGCACAAGCCTTGCGACAGAGAAAAATCAACAACTACCTCTGGTCGGATAGACAAGGCTTGAACCAGGCAACTGCTGACAAGTGGAAATGCCGATAGAAGTAAAAGTAAGAATGGGGAGACTCATCTACCCATCTTCAGCAGTTGCTGGCTTAGTGTGGATAGGTTGTGGTATGGGGTTAGGAAGGGGAAGGTGTTTTATGGGTATTACTCTATCAAATATGGTGTCAAATTTGAAATTGAGATGGCTATTCAGTGAATTGGGAAATAGTTTTGTGTGCTTTAACTACTGCAAATGAAAGGATAACCCCACAGCCATCTGACAAAAACATTACACATACATGAAAATTAATTTTTTAAGTAAAAGTATACAGATGAAAACTCTTTGCTATGCATTTCAGCGATTATTTACATAATGTATTTTAAATAGCAGTAAAGAAACCTTTGCTTTTTTTACAGATAGAAAAGTTAAAATACCTTCAAGATAAGGTTCAAGATTTTTCCCCATGCAGAAATAAATTTTTGATGAGCTGCATCTATGAAGCTTACAATGAAATCCACTCGATATTTTGGACAAAACTGATTTAAGGTTTGAGACAGATATTAAGGGGTCAAATAATTTAAAACCAAAGATCGAAAGGGAATATTTCAAGATGGAGCTATTGTTATGAGTAGATAATGATTATTAATATAATTTTATAATTTATGTTAAAATGTTAACTCACATATAAAATTGTAAGAGCTATTTGTTTATTGTGGGAAATATTTTTAAACAGCTACAATAGTTAAAGATGTCAGAAATATCACATTAAAAGAAAAATGTTAAGCATTTGTGGAATCCATAGCCAACAAAAATATAAACTATAGTTATGGAAAATTTGTTATTGGTTAAAAATCCACCTATAAAGATCCTTCGCAATACTTATTGAATGAGTTACCATGGCAATGCAAAAAGACTATATATAGGGCTGCCATGGATAGGGGAGACACTTTCGTTGGCATCTCTTTGATACGCGTTGCATCTCCGCATGAATTCGATTCACGGCCATGGATAGCAATTTTTGCATAGGAGTTCAAAAGGATCATCGACGGAGAAAAGCATTGTAAAGCCTTGTAAAATATCGCAAAATGTATTATTAATGTGGAGAAAGTAATTATTTTTGTGTTATTCCAAAAAGTAAGAATTAATTCAGAAAGCTTTCGGAGCATGCACTCGTATTTAAGATTTCCTTTCCTGTACCGCAACCCCAGATAAGAAAACAGAGATCTCATAACTCAGGAATTTCAGAATCCATCACACAGCTAAAGATTTGCCGCAGAAATGGTAGACGCACATCGATAGCGATACATCGCAGAGGTATATTCAGATCTTCGAAACAGGTGATTACCCTAAACAAAAGTATGTCGCCCACAGCTGCACCCTAACTGTGGGGCAAACCAAAAATAGAACCATTACAGGCTGATTCACGTGAACCAGCAATGCAAACCAAAACAGATATGCCAAAGTGAAATAAACTTACTACAATGCAGGCATTCACAATTAACAGGAAGTTTGCTGGAGGCCAAGAACAGGAGACTTGGTAAAATGTAAGCTTTTATATTCTCATTAATTGCATACTGGGTTCATATTGTACATAGCTGTCTTGATGGTAGAAATTATTCAAAGAGGCTGGGAAATACTGCTAGAGCTCTCTCTAGTCACAAGTTTTTTTTAAAAAAAAAAAAAAGCCATAGCAACAAACTTTAATGAATGTTATTTATTATAAACATATTAGGATATGCTTTTGTTAGAGGAATCAGAAATACATAATAACGCTGTGATCTTACAAAACGCTTACTGTATTAGTTTCAACAATGTTCAACATGCAAGTGAAAACATGTTATTGGTCAGTTACAAATAATGCATTAAAATAACTTTCCATGCTACCGTAATTGTTACTAATTTCATTCCTGATGTGAACCAAACGCACTCATGTCTCGTGGCTTTCCATTCTCATTCTCGGTTTATTGTGAACCAGCCTTTAAAGATTTGTGACAGACACAACAACAGGAATTTCATTCTCCAGTTACTCCACCTTTCATTTTGGATTGTATGTGTGCGCATATTGTGAATTGCCTGTAAGTATTTCACATTCTTTGTGCTTTAAAATGGTTTATTTAAGTGGAGACTAGGGGTCGAATTCATAGTTGGCATTTATATGTAAAGGAGATGCCTAAGCAATAAGCATTTCCTTTCGATAAGGAAATGCTTATATCCATTTGGTATACATAGATAGTACTTATATGCTCAGTGCATTTAAGAGCTCATTTATTTCTGAAGCGCATGTGGCAACATGGTTCAGGTGTTTCACTGCCACTCAGTGGTGTGAAGGAATGTGTAAACAAACATGCAGGAGACCACATAGCCAGCTACCATTTCCATATTTGTTGTTTTGTTCACAATGGTGGAGCACATGGTAAAAGTTTCCGAGTTTTGAATAGTATATTTATTAATTAGTTAATTTACTTTACTTTAAAATCAAGTAGATTGTAAATTTAGAGTTTATAGTGTTACTTATACAGTAGCATTAGTTAGGTATAAAATATGTGAAAAGGAAAACATTTCAGCAAGCAGGAAAGAAACCAACTAAAGATTTGGTGCTGAGATACAGAAACATTGCAGAATGCAGGCAATTGAATGCTGTGATGTACTAACTTTAAATGGTATTCACTCTTTTTAAAACTGAAAACCTTACTTTCTAGCATGAAGTGTTAGAAGTATTTACAACCATCTGTGCACGGTGCATATGTAAGCATGGAAACAAACCATAAATACAATTACTACACCATCTAGCAGTAAACAGATAAAGAAGTAACCAATAACTTACAATGTTTGGTTTGAAAATGCCTTCACATGCAAAATCGGTAAACCTTTGTTCAAGATTCTGGTAACCCAACGTATATTTGCGAATTAATGGTAAAGAAGTGTGACTTGTTAAGTGATCCATTGCAGTTGTAGTGATTAGTCAAAACAGGCAAGTGGATGGAGAAAAACACTGTAGAGATGTACTTTTGTATTTCATTTTTAGGATTTTTTTTTATTTATTCTGAATAAATGCAAAATCTAATTTTCTAGGGACCAAAGGATTTTGGACATCATAAATGGGAAAACATTTGAATATAAAACATTATATAGTGATACAGCATTGAGATTCTATGAATCATCATCTTTTAGAGTAAGCCTGTCTAACATTTCAACTTCATAACCTCTGTTAAGGTTAATTGTTTAGCAGAGGTATTAGATTATTACAACAGTGGCTTTGGTAAATGATATTGCTTCTTAAATTCAGCATCACTGAACATTTCAAGAGGATTCTGCAAATCACACAAATGCCGCTTATTACTGTGCAGTACAATTTCATTATGAAACTCCATATACTCCCAAAATCGCTATTATCGTTAACCTCCATTGTATGCAGTTGATTCATGATGGCATCTGCTCTTCTTATTGCATATAAGCAGAGGTAGGAGTTTCCTTATATGAATAAACATTTTCTTATTCACTTGAAGAGCAACGTCTGCGAATTGAATATCGCTGCTTAAGGACTTCCTTGAAATAAGCAAAGACTATGAACTCGACCCTTAATAGCAAAACTTACAAAAAAAATTACATTTTTAGTTTTTGGTGTGGTCTTATAAAATGCAATTTTCTTCTTAATTTGATACACATTTTATCATTATAGCCACAAAACTTATATTTTAAAGATTTTTTTTTAGTAATACTTCTGCATCTGCATTTTGTACTTGTACACTGCTTCACAGAAAAATATTAACTCCTACACAATAGGAAATAGGTAAATTTTAGCTGATTTTTAGGAGAAAAATTGCTCTACAAATTGGTATTCTATTTTTGCTTTGAACAGATTTTTCTGTGAATGACATTTTCTGGTATAAACAACCTATTTTTTCTGAAGCTGTTGAAGATAGCTAAACTAACTTTTAGGATGATAAAAACATCTAAGTGCTTTTGTGGATCTACTTATGTGTTAATAACATGGTTGGTAAGTTTTTAAAAAAATAATTACTGAAAACTGTTGGTGAAAAGGTGATATCTTCTTTAATAAACAAACTTATTGGATCAAAGTGGACCAGTGAACTTATAAGGCACGAAACTATATCCTGTAAAATTTGTCAGATATCTTTGTTTCTAGGATAATGGGTCATAAATTTAGCAGATTTAACATTGAAAAGATAGGACAAAAACACCAGCATAAATATTTTTGATTGCAGTGCCAATATTACACTGTGTTCCTTTTCAGATTTCAGTGTGCATTACGTTTTTGCTCTAAAAAGCAAGCAAGGTTTTTTTTTAGACATTTGAAGTACAGCATGGATGAAAAGTCCCAGCATGCCTGTTTTTTGTTTTCTTTCTTAAAACATTTCCAACACAAAAAAGGCAGATGGAGGTCCTCTACTAACAAATGTGGCATTTACCACATTACACGGAATTCAAACATCTTCTTCTGGGATGAAGAGCATTTCCACTTTTATCAAGAAACTGAACATATTCACTGCATGCAATGATAAGACAGGCTTGAATTTACTTCATCTGTTTATTACTTTCTCTACTACGTATAGTAAGTAGGGGAAGTATTGTATTCCACCCAAAATTTCGATATCGAGATTTCACCGGAAATACATGTTTTGAGACTCACTGAATCCAAAAAAAGCATTTTTGGAAACATGTCCGTGTGTGTGTCTGTCTGTGTGTCTGTCTGTGTGTCTGTGAACAGCATAACTCAAAAACGAAGAGTCAGATAAACACCAAACTTGGTATTTAGGTTCAGTATCTTCCAGAGATGCGACACGAAGGTTTTCAAGAAAATCCCCCCACCCCAGACTACCCTTTACATGGAACATTTTTCGAAAATTTTAATTTTCTCAAAAACGGCTCTAACGATTTTGATGAAAATATCATATGTTTAAGATATTGTCATGACAAATAAAATGTATATCTCGAATTTTCTGGAAATATCTCCAAAAGTATTCTTCATTATGAACGACTTTTTCATAACTGGTAAACCATAAGAGATAGACAAAATTTTACTACACGAAAAATGTAGATCGCGTTAAAATACACAATTTATGTCATATACATTTCTTTTGTTGAGTGAACCGTTTGCGAGATATTGCTTGTTATTTCCTTAAATTTTCCAATACTTGTACTTTTTCTCAAATTCGTTATTAATTTTTTTTATGTCCTGGACATGCAAAGAGAATGGAATGCGCCACATAGCAACCAGGGTTAAAATATTTGACTATCGCTTAAAACCTACCATATTCCCCTTGCATCTACAAGAAAATTATCAATAAGATTGACATCTGGATATCTCCATTAACATGAAGCATATGGAGAATAAGCGTTTGTAAAAATAGTTTGTACAAGAGTAGAGAAAGTCATGTGAGTGTAACACATCAGATTTTTTTTTTAATGAATTGGTAAATCAAATGTCTTTTCTCAATATACTAACTGATTACTTCCACAGCTAGAAGCTGAAGACATCACAAACTCTCGCCTACAGGACAGTGCGCCAGCACACTTGTCCACAACTGGCTCAAAAAAAACAAAAAACAATGTTATCTTTTAGTTCCTCCACAGTACTTCATGTAAGTAGCCTTCAGTAAACTCCCAAAAATGGTTGCTAGCAAGTTCTTGTCAAGGACAAGGCAGTCACATTCAATGCCCAAACCACCATCCCTTTGTAACAACTTATTGCGAATGATGGTCACTGTCACACTATCTCTGCTAAAGTGTGTTTTCATTTAAGTTGAAAATATTTTTGATTGAACAGTCTGAGTTTTCTGAGAATGTTCTTAAAAAATCTGATGTGTTACACTCACATGACTTTCTCTACTCTTGTACAATCTAATTTTACAAACGCCTATTCTCCATATGCTTCATGTTAATCGAGATATCGAGATGTCAACCTTATTTGTAATTTTCTTGTAGATGCAACGGGAATATGGTAGCTTTTAAGCGATAGTCAAATATTTTAACGCTGGTTGCTATGTGGCGCATTCCATTCTCTTTGCATGTCTAGGACATAAAAAAATGAATAACGAATTTGAGAAAAAGTATAAGTATTGTAAAATTTAAGGGAATAACAAGCAATATCTCGAAAACGGTTCACTCAACAAAAGAAATGTATATGACATAAGTTGTGTATTTTAACGCGATCTACATTTTTTGTGTAGTAAAATTTTGTCTATCTCTTATGGTTTACCAGTTATGCAAAAGTCGTTCACAATGAAGAATACTTTTGGAGACATTCCCAGAAAATTCGAGATATACATTTCATTTCTCATGACATTATCTTAAACATATGATATTTTCATCAAAATCGTTAGAGCCATTTTTGAGAAAATTAAAATTTTCGAAAAATCTTCCATGTAAAGGGTAGTCTGGGGTGGGGGGATTTTCTTGAAAACCTTCGTGTCGCATCTCTGGAAGATACTGAACCTAAATACCAAGTTTGGTGCTTATCCGACTGTTAGTTTTTGAGTTATGCTGTTCACAGACACACACACACACACAGACACACACACACACACACACACACTCACACACACACACAGACACACACACGGACATGTTTCCAAAAATGCTTTTTTTGGATTCAGGAGGTCTCAAAACATGTATTTCCGGTGAAATCTCGGTATCGAATTTTTGGGTGGAATGCAATACTTCCCCTACTTACTATACGTAGTAGAGAAAGTAAAAATTAGTAAATATACAGAAAAAGTACACAAAAATTTCCAGAGCAGTTTCCAATTTCCAGATTACCATTTCAGGATACTGTTTACGATTTAATAAATAAATTTCATATGGGGATGTAAAGGCTGGTTCACAACCACCCGAGAACGGTAACCAGAATGGAAACAAGAACGGAAATCATATTGACGATCATCTCAATCACAAAGTGAAAGTCGATTTTGCACATTGGAATTTCATTTGTTTTTAACTGACCAATGATATTTTTTTACCTACTTCCAATTTAGCCAACATAATGCAGGTTAGCCAACGTCAAAATTCGATAGAGTAAACATTATCTAAATGACTAATTTTGAAGATTTAGAAGTAGTAACAGTGATGTGTCATAATTTAAAATAAAGAGAGTCTTTATTTTAAATTATCTAAATGCATATCCATTACATTTCTGATCCCTCTAGTTGTGCTAAGCTTTCATTCCTTTATTTAATGGAATACATTAAAGTTGTTTATTGTTATTTTTTAATTTCCACTGGTTTTTGCTGTTCGTTGTAGCTTTTGTCATTGTTTTTGAGGTAATAGCCAGTTTAGAGTTGCATACAAACAAACTACAAATGACCCTTTCACCAGAAGAACCAATGCTCATTGGATTTGCGGGTGTCAGAATGAGGTTAGGAAGTGCATTTACTACAAGTTTCTTCCAGTTTCATATTTCCAGCTTGCGACTATAGACAGCACTAGCGGCTGTTTCATGTCACGGCCGCCTAGAATAACCTCTACAGTGAAGAGTCTAATATGCACAATATGGATCTAATATGTTGTGCCTGGGAACGAGAACGAGAAAGTTAAAAGTTGGGCAACTCTTCTTTCCCATTCCCGGGCCCGGGAAGGCTTCCCGTCGATTGTGAATGCTCCCATTTGAATACATGCATTTCAACTTTCTCATTCTCATTGGTTGTGAACCAGCCTTAAAGGGTAGTGAAGCGTTTCCAATAGCCTCTCCTACCCAAACCCCATCCTCTTCCTGACCATGGTGTACCCAATAACCAATGAAGCTTTGGGGACCAAGTCCAACGATATAACTGTAACACCATATGTAGAGGAAATGCTACATAGGTGGGAACCCCATCAGTTCTACCTCTCCGGTAGAACCTGTTGTGTAGTAATAATAAATTGCTTTCAATTCTCACAAGCACTGGATGGACCGGTATGATTCTTATGACCATGGCAAGACCTGTCCTATGATATGACAGTGAGGCCTGGCCCCTAAAGGAATGGACAGAAGCAAATAACTGCTGCAGAGTTGAAGGACTGCTGGTTATACTAAATGGGATCTAAAGAACAAGAGCTGAAAATGCAACCAGTCCTGGAATACTTACAGCATTACCAGAATAACTGGAGATAACAACTGCATAGGGGGGGGGGGGGCAAGAATGCATTCCCAAAGCTGTAATGCAGTACATTCCTAGGAGAAATAGATCACTCTGCCGTCCTAAGAAGAACTTTCTTAGTAAGATCATCTCGGGTGACTTGGGAAGGATCAGCTCACTTTGGGGTCCGTTGGATTCAGCTGCGTTTGCCAAGATAGCAGTGAGTTTTTGTTTGAGAAGATAGAGAAAAGAAATTGCCATCTTAGTGTGGGTGGAAACAGCACAGTATATGTGGGTGGCAGGCCTCTCATCTCAGTAAATTATGTATAGAGATCTATAATAAAAGTATGGTGAGTAACTTGTAATTTTTAAGGAGTTAAACTCATGGTTTGTAAGATTAGGTTCCTTACACAGTGAGTTTGTAATTTCGGCTTCTGAAGCCCCTTCAAATGAATGCACAGCCCGAGTTAGTAATAGCTAGTTGAGGTTCATAACACAGCCACATTCCCATAGCTCACTTATTCCACCACTGCGGAGGGACTTAAAGATCACACTGTATTTCCATAATTGTTGGATCAGACATGGAAGCAAGCAAACAAAACATTCTCATCATTGTCTTGGCCTCTATGCAGTCAGAACCTTACCATTGCGGGGAATCATTCAGGCTAAGGTTTGACAGCGAAGATATGTTTCCAATTTTTAGAAGCTACTGTTTGTGATTTCTTTCATAAAGTAATGATCTGCAAAATACATATGAGAACAAGGGCACTATATTCACCTCTACATAAATCGTGGGGGACACACATACTGTCGTCCTAGATGCATTCCAACTTGTTTTACAACAAAATAAAAAGCAGATAGGTAACAGGTGTACTGAAACTTTTTATCCATTCTGTATAATGAATAATTTAACAAATGCATTGCAAACACACTTTTTTTTTCAAGTGTCCAAACAGATATTTACCTTGTGAGCCTACCTTCTGAGTACATGGGGACCTTAAGGAAAACATTCCTTCATTCTTTCTTGGACAAGAATGTCAAAGAATGACCAAGCATTCTCTCAGCTCTAAAAGTAATAACCCAGTCTTAACATTTACAAATCCTGAATTAATGAAGTTGTACTGTACAAATAAATAACTATGATTTATAATATAAAATCAGAAACCAACAGTAATTTCTCTTGTGAGCTCCTGATTCAGTAAACTTTCACAGACAGAAATTAATGTACATGCTTACAGCATTACTTAGCGATGTTCATAACATCCTTTTGTACAGCACATCATTTCTTCCTTCCTGATGTTGGATCAATGGTTTGGTCCCATAAATGCTAGGTGCATGATTATCGTAGTATATGAATGCAGGTACTTTGGTTCTCCCAAGCGTTTTGTCTTGTTTCCTCTTGAAGGACCATCTGAGACGCTTGTATACTCTGCATCTTTAGGGAAAAGAAACCAATGTATACAAACTTTTAATTAATTCACCATCTAGGCAAGAGGGTATACCTAGTCTTACCATAAATACTGTCCCAAAGTTTTAAGTAAACTGATACAAAATAGTTAAGAGATATTTTAATATCCTAATAATATGAATTATGTGGATGCATTATGAATCAAAATCACAAATAATTATTCAAAATGGCCACCATTAGCACGCACACAGTCCCTAAGTCTTTGTGACCACTCATCAATTGAATTACGCAACACATCATGTGCAAAATCTGCAGCTGCCTTCCGAAGAAACTGCTTTAAACTTTCAATATTGAGATGTCTCTTTTTGCAAGCCATCTCCTGAAGTTTGGACCATAATTTGTAGTCCAAAGGGTTTAAATCTGGACTTGCAGAAGGCCAATCGAAAGTGGAAATGAAGTCTGGAACATTTGCCTCCAGCCTTGTGTGCTGGGGCTGAGTCCTGCTGGAAACTCCAGTTCTGTCCATGGAAGAGGGTGTTGTTGAGATTCTTGACTAGACCCTTAAGCACTGTCTCTTGGTATACTTTGGCTGAAGTTTTGACCCCCTTTTCACAAAAATGGAGTTCTGTTGTGCCCTCGTAGCTCACACGCCACCACAACATGACTGATGCAGGATGATGACCCCTCTGGATCCTTGGAGCTTTCTCACCAGCTTCCTTACAGTATTTGGCATATATCCTGTCATTTTGGGCATTGAAAGCCTCCTCAACACCGAAAATCTTTTCATCAGTGAAAAGGATTTGACGGTGCCCATTTGCTGCGCAACGCTTTAATTTTACGAGCCTCTGGAGCTTCAGTTCATTTGTCAGGAGATGTATCGTTTGTAAGCATGGAGTCCCAGGTCACTGCTTAATGTGCGAGACATGGACATTTTCGATATCTTTAGCTCATGAGCCATAACTGACTGTGTCCTTACTGGATTTCGTCGCACACACGCCGCCACTGCTTTCACAAGCTCTGGTGTTTGTACTGTGCGTGGTCTTCCTTGCCGCGGGCGATCTTTCACAGTTCCAGTCTCAACAAAGCGCAGGATAGTGTGGTAAACAAATTTCTTGCTGATTTTGAGCTTCTGGAGGGTTTTGAAAATCTCCCCCGTTGATTTGCCTACTTTGTACAATGCTATCACGGACACACAATTTTCATAGTCCCCCCCATTCCATCTTGAAAACCTAAAACTCACAACTTTACACTTCTCCAGCTCATCCAACAATGACTGACGCTTCACCAAACCGCTGTTGCAACCTTGAACAGGCGGAAGTACACACACCCTCAAATGTTGGGACAGTATTTATGGTAAGACTAGGTTAGATATCATCCCTTAAAGCAAGCAGAGATCTTGAGCAGTACATTGAAAAAGTTTAAGTGTCCCTCTTTCTCAGATTTACCGAAAAATGCTTTGTAAAGAGGAGACATTTGGCAACACTGTGCTTCCTCTTGCAGCTGGGTGAGAATTTTGCACCTTGATATGTAGATGACTAGCTAGACCACAGCATTATCTGCAGTGATTTCAGTGTGAGAAAAGTATTATGAGAATGATATTAACTTTTGTAATATTTACATCCCAAAGCACATTACTGGGAGATTCTGAAAATAGTTTTCAACATGCAGTTTATTAACTGTAACTTATTTCTGAAACTTACAACATGGAAATTTCAGTAACTAAAACCAAAGTAATAGGCTTTGTTGGAAAAAAAAACATCTTCAAACTAAAATCCGCCTTTACAATAAACAAGTACAACAAGTTTCATCTTTTAAACATTCAGGCTTCTTTTTAAGTTACACAACAGAAAAAGATATTACAATGAAACTACATAGTTTTAATTATGCAATGAGGCAATAAATAATGTTTTCAAACCATATCTTGTACAAAGACACACTCGGATAAAGGACTATAAGACACCGGTGTGACCAGTCCTCGCGTACAGAAGTGAAGCCTGGACTATACCACATAGTGATGAACACCACATCACCATCAATTATATAAAATTTCAAATAAGGAACAAAGAGAAAGTATAGCCTGGGTACGAGCAGGTGTATGGAGACTAATAGGAATGAGAAATGGGTTCCCACAGATCCAGTGTCCAATATGTGGGGAAAGAGAAGATTTAGAACATATCGTTTTTGACTGTAAAGGTGCACAGCATTGGAGAAAGGAAGCTATAAATGGGAAATGGTTCAAACTGGACGGGAAAGTAGCTTTAAGCAAGATTTTTAACAAGGATAGTAAAAAGGTAGGACAGTACTTGTCCAAAGTAAAAAAGAAATGGTTATGGACAATAAAAAGAGATGTAAATTATTTTCATCATGTGATGTTAAGTTATATAATTATATTATTATTATTATTATTATTATTATTATTATTATTATTATTATTATTATTATTATTATTATTATTATTATTATTATTATTATTATTATTATTATTATAATATTAGTATTATAAGATTATTATTTTGGTATCATTACTATTATTTTACTATTGTTTTTATTATTATTATTATTATTATTATTATTATTATTATTATTATTTTATGTTATAATAAGAGTGTAATATGGGTAGAATATGGCAAAATAACAACTTGGGCTGATGTATAGCCATATTCTAAGGAAGATTGCTAGCACAAATAAATAAATAAAATATAAAAATTTTAAGAAGAACTGTAGGATACTCACTAAATTAGATAAGAAAATGAATTTAGACATTATGAAAGAGCTGAAAATTCACAATCTTATAGAAAGAATTCGCAATTACTTTAGAAGTTGGAGATCCCATGTGCTCAGGATGCTTGCAACAAGAATTCCTGCAAATATTAAATTACTGACCATTAGGGAGGAGATCCTTGGGCTGTCTGATGAAGAGACGAAATGAGACCATAACAGGTCAGTAGGCCTAATATAAGGCACGAAGATGAAGATGAAGAAGAAGATTTATGTCCCAAAGCAGTTCTTTTGTCCATTTAAAAATTAAGTTTTTAATGTTTACTGAAAGCAACTGAAGCCTGAACATATATTTTAACTTTGTAAGAAAGACTGAACAAAACAGATATTTTAACTGAAACATTTACTTTTAGACATTTAAAATAAAATGTTTTTAACTATTAGAAAAAAATAAGGGTTAACCTAAGTCCCCTCCCAAAAAAAAAAGTAAAATCAAAATAACTATTTTTATTTAGTAGTTTATACAAATACTCCTTTCTGTTTACCCTCCCCATTTGGAGGAATTACAAACCAATGCCTAGGGTCAGATGCTTGTCGGGGAGCAGACTATTTGGATCAGATAGAAAAACCAGGATGGGTGATCAGCCAAAAGCCTCGTATGAGAGTGCAGAAGGAGATGATATGAAATGACAGTGAAATGGATGAGAGAAAAGGTGATGATTGAGCAGTTGGTGGAATGAAGGTGGTGGAAATCAGATAACCTGGAGAAAACCTGCCCAGATGCTGCTTCAGCCACCATAAATCCCACATACGTTCCCTGGGATCAAACCTGAGCCACCTTGGTGGGAGGTAAGCAATAATACTTCCTTGACTTTTTTCTTCAATTTTTTAATTCTGTCAAATATGCCTATGTATTACAGTGAACGGTGTAACATACACATTATTTTTAGTTGTTTAAGTTTCATGTAAAATATATGTTAGCTTATAAAGGGTCTTTTAACAAGTGTTCTATCTTTAACATGTGATAGCTGCCGTTGTTATTGAGTTACAGCAGTCATTTTTTTCATGTGGTTACAGTTGTTATTGACAAATAGCCATGGAACGTTACAGCATTCAGCAACGCGTAGAAATTGTGAAAATGTAATATCAAAACGGAACATCTGTTCACCAAACCTTCCGTGTATTGCGTGAAGTTTACGGTGTGCATAATCGTCCCTGCGAGAGAACGATTCAGTGTTTGATCGATAAATTTGAAAGAAGTGGTTCTGTCAGCAATCAAAGAATGCCTGTACGTAATCAACGTAAGTGCTCCAACGAAAACATAGGTGTCGTTCGTGAGAGTGTATGCAAGAACGGACACAAATCAATTGCTCGTTGAGCGCAAGAATTGGAGCTTTTGCCAACCACAACTTGGCGAATTCTCATCTGGACTTGAAGTTTCACGCTTACAAAATGGTGTTAACTCAAGAACTAAAGCCCAATGACCATAGGTTGCGCCATGCATTCGCTGACTAGGCTATGGAGCAATTGGAAGCTGAACCGGATTTTTGTCGAAAAATCATCTTCAGCGACGAAGCCCACTTTTGGATGGATGGTTGTGTTAACAAACAAAATTGCCGCTATTGGAGCAATCACAATCCAATGCAGATTCAAGAACAATTACTTCATCCCCAAAAGGTTACTGTGTGGTGAGGATTTTGGCATGGTGGAATCATTGGTCCATATTTTTTCCAAGATGAAGATGGAGAAGCTCTGTTAATGAAGAAAGATACCGGGCTCTTATAAGGGACTATTTTTGGCCTCAATTGGATGTTATGGATCTCAGAAACATTTGGTTCCAGCAAGATGGTGCCGCATGTCATACTGCTCTCGAAAAAACTGATCTTTTGAAGGAGAAGTTCAGAGTTTTCATAATTTCCCGTGGTGGTGATGTTAACTCGCCCCCCGAAGTCATGTGATTTAATGCCGTTGGATTACTTCTTGTGGGGTTATGTTAAATCTCGAGTTTATGTCAACAAGCCAGAAACAGTAAATGATCTTATGAATAACATCACATGTTATTCGTGAAGTTGGACCTAATTTACGTTCTTCTGTCATTGAAAATTGGGTCATCCATATACGCGCAACCCAACGAAGTCACGCTTAACTGATGTTCTGTTCCACATGTAATGACATTAATTATGTTCCAAAATAAAAAAAGAAACAAACCTCTATCATTTATAGAACGTTTTTTATTTAAGTTCAAAGATAGGACGCTCTTGTTGAAAGACCCTATATTTTTAATATTGTAGAGTAAGGAAGAACTGCTATTCCATTTTTATGGTTAGAAAACTTTTCAAAAAAAGTTTGCAGCACAAAATATAATTACATTAAAAGAGAAGGAAAGAAATTATTATATTATTATTATCATCATCATCATCATGATTAGCCTTGAACTAACACAATTTCGGAATTAGCATACAATACAAAATTGGTTACATGCGTTTATACACAGAAAACTACAAATAAGAACATAATTCAGGGAACAAGCTATCACCTTCATATAGTTTTTTTTTATAAAGTGAGTATCAATGCTCAAAAATTACTATCAGTGCTGAGTATCAAGAAATAGTGGTATAGCCCCATCACTATTTACATACCTTTTCTTTTTTTCCTGATACATACCTCTTAGGCACTTAACTCCTATTTCACCATTACCAAAATAGCCAAGTATTGGTGTGTTAGGAAAATGTTTTCTGAATGTGCTGGCCTCAACATTAGGCTTGTTATAGAGATGCGCGCCTCTTCCTACACATGCAAACATCAGACCTATGTTATACTGGCTTTCTGATGGACACCGTTCCTTCAGCTGTAAAAGAGATAATTCATTTTAGAAATATGTAGAACCTCTGTTAACCAGAACAAGGGAGAGAGGAAGATGGTTTCAGATAACCAAAATAAAATAAAATATCATTTTTAGGGGTTAAAAACATTTTTTGAAGTTTTAGGTGAAAGTAACTGAAGACAATACATATACATACAATGTTAACAAAGTATTTAATAAACTAATGTATTTACAAAACAAACAAAAAAGAATATTCCATAGTGCATATAACACTTTTAACCTCATATAAAGTACTAATTTTGTTAGAAAAGTATTTTATGTTCCTTTGTTTTTTCTTTGCACTTCGCTTTCTAGCCGCGTCATGCCACCATTTCATTAACAGACCGTCAGAAGGGAAATCCCTTCAATGAAAAACTGGCGGAATGGTCTGTATCACACTGTCCACGATACTATGTTCACCACCAAGAACACTTAAGCTGGAGTAGTAGCAGTCTGCCGTAATGATTGACAGCTCACAAAAGGAACGGCCAGCCTGTCATTAATGAAAGAGCTAAAACAATTGTCAATAGAGAAGGGATGAAAACAGCCAAGGTCAGAGCCAATGCATTCCGTTATGCATCACCTTTGTCATTCCTAATATAAATTAACAAACAATGTTCTTCAATTCATTTTGGTTAAAAGTGTTTCAGATAACAAGAGGTTCTACTGTATATGCATTTAAAATTGCAAAAGTTGAATCAGACTTGAAAAATTAATGGCACAGACTTTTGGCTTTCAATGCTGATGCCTTTTCACATAACATGCATTGAATGTTTCCTGACTGATTCACGTCGTCCTCCGTGGTGTAGTGGTTATCATGCTAGCCTCTAGTTCCCGAGGTCGCGGGTTCAAACCAGCGAAGGGCGATGGATTTTTTTGGGGCATAAAAATCCTTAGCATGGCTTGCTTCGGAAGGGAAGTAAAGCTGGTGGTCCCCTGTCGTAGATTTATGGCACGTAAAAGAACCTCAAGCCTGATCTCTGAGCAAAATTACCGGTCTTTCATGCCCAATATAGAATGGGATGCTAAGGACCATAGCAGTTAAAGAACATCCATAAATAAAACTCAATTTAATTTAATTTTGGCTGATTCACATAGTGGATAGAAGGTGTATAGACGTCATCTTTTGAACCAGAGATAGATCTCGCTGAGTAAATTGAAAAAGTTTACAGGCAGTTCTCAAATTTGTAAAAAAACACTTTGAAATGCAGCAAAGTTTGACAACACAAACTCTTCCTTGTAGGTGGGTGGGAAAAATCACATTTGACAGGTAAGTTCACCCTGCTACAGAGTAGAATGGGTGCTGTCTTTGATAGGGTCGCAAATATTTTGTTGCACTACAAGGACGACGTTAACTTTGTTAGTAAAACAGAGCTTTCATTTGGACGTGACCATATTAAAGGGAATTGCTTGCCATACACTGCACTGATTCTAACCGGTTCTGTTTTCCCTCCAATTTGTTTGCTGGTTAATCAGTTAATACAAAGTCTTTGAACAGAAGTTGATACATTGTGAGGCCTTGTGTTTCAGCATTACAGTGTTTAGAGCTGTTATAATCCACAGGAATCAGGAATTTTTAAACCTCGTCGGAATGCCACTTAACTTTTAAGTTTACAGCCCTAAAAGATAAATGTAGTTCAGGAATTGCATCCATGTAATGTGAGTAGAGTTAATTTCTGCACTGTTTAATGATTGCTCTATTAACCCATGTTTAATTTATTTTATGGACAAAGAATGGCTTTATTTACATGGCAATGAAGAATTAATAAGTATTAATAAAAATGTCCTTACAAAGCTGTGAGAGATGTGTGACGTCCCAAGGACATAATTTCCAACTTCAAAAGTATGTGATCGTTTGAGTTATAATTAGCATGAGACATCTAGGTGCTTGAATTTAAGGTACTCTGAATATCGGACTTCACCAGCAAATAGTGTGCTTCCTGGTGTCAAAAAAATTCCCATTAGGCTGGCCACATTTCCAAACGACGGTTCTGTATACACATACACAGAAACTTAGTAATTTGAAGCGATGAATAATATACAAGACATGTTTTTAAAGTGAGTACCGTTTAAATAATTTTGCCGCTGCAGTCACAATTTTGAGCATGCATGATCACTTCCTTCATTCATTTGGAAGCCAGACACATTGTGAGCAATCATCACTTTGTGTGTTCCTGTTGTTAGAGCATTTCAAAATGTTCAAAACAATTGAATGACCCGCCAACTGTGTCAGATCAGTGATTTGTTTTTTGAATACGAGAAATGTTACGCCAGCATGAAATTTATGGGGAAACAATGAGTGACAATGCCCAGCCTCACACAGCCAAAGAAACTCAAGTTCTGTTTGCATCATTTCTGTCCAGATTTGGTACCAAATGATTTTCATCTTTTTCTTCATCTGAAGAAATTTCTAGGTGAACTGGTTTCCCGTTATGACAAGTGTCTGAATAACCAAACTATCTTCCTCCAAATATGAAGTATTTTAATTCAATTGACAGGTAAATTACTCCATCCAGTTCACAAGAATAAATTCTAACCTATGTTTGTGCTCTATTTAATTCCGCAATAGCATACTACATGACGGTGCTCTATGAATTTACTTCTGTGGTTATTTATTCTGGGAGTATCTAAAAGGAGTAAAATACTTCAGAAGTAGTTTACTCTTGTATGGAAATCATCAATGTTGACTTGAATAGTTTACTATGGAAGTAGATCTTACTCTAGATCGATGCTGTCCAAAGTCTGTTTTTCTATTAAGAGAGAATTAAATTTAATTTGAAATAATGCATTCCACTTTCATTTCATAAATTTTGTTACCAAAAGTAGTGTCTGCATAAAAAGGGGCTTAACTTATTCTTTCTTTAATGTTTGAAATATGATATGATATTGTGGCGTATGCAAAGATGATAGGATATATATGCCTCTGGTCACCAAGATCTGAGATGGCAGAGTTGGGAGTAGGGGGAACTAGGTGTTAGGGAGGGGATGGCGTCTCTGACGCTATAAGTGTGTCGTTTGAGACAAAGCAGTCAGTGGGTAAGCTCCGAGTAGGAAGGACGTAGAACTGCCTTTCTCCGTGCTAGATCGGCACAATGGCCTCGCTCGGCAGACATGTGGGCTACAATTGTAACAGCTAAGTATCTGTCTTTATCTCATTAAACTGTGAGCCATCCATTTTCGGAAAGTTTCATTTATGGTAGTGTAGCGTCCTGCCTTTCCCTTAAGCCATGTGACATGTTGAAATAGCAATTATTTTTGTGTTTAACTTAGCTGCGTTCCCGTTGTAGCCTCGCCATGTGAAGATCTTATTAATTTACCGGTACCTTTTGCTAAGCGAGTGTCTCCCCGTCATTTTCTGAGTATTATTTAGTAGAGGCTACGACAATATATATCTTTATTGAGTGTTGAGCTAATACAATACATTTGGGCATGATCAGCGTCGAGCCCTGGCTCCTTTTGCCGATTGTACCCAAGCTTCCGCATTTACAAAGCATGTGTGTTGAGTTAGCTTCATATCGCTAACGTTTCTCATTTAAATTCACTATACTGCTTAGTGTTCTTCTCCCCTTCCCAACTCCTTCCTTTGCTTCCTCCGTCATCTTTAAAACTCCACTATCAGCGGGAAATGGGAACTATTAGATGCAATTTAGAGAATGCTTATTTGTAGCCCATATTGATCGTCCATAACAACACTTGCTCATTCATACTAAGAAATATACCTCTCCCTCCTAACCCTCTCTGTGTTTACCGTCCTTTATATCTAAATCATTCACTTCACGATTTCATATAAATCTATCACTTGCTTATCAATACACTTGTCTTTACTTTGTCTAATTTGTTCCCTTCTATTCATTCTATAGTCACTCTCCCTCCCTATTCTATTTACTCCCCCATTATTACTGCTTCTGTTTTCCCATACTTCTCACAGAGCCTGCACTATTTCTATATGTATGGCACACTTTCCTACTCCATAAATCTATTTCTGTTGGCTCCTTTAACGGTTCCGCTTTGTTTCCGTCCAAAATCCGTAAACTCCCATTGGGTGTCAACACAATGCTTTCTTCTTCCAACAATTTGCCACTCTGAAACCACGCCTCTGCCCTGCCCGCAACCATATCACGTGGCGATTGAACTCCCTCCCTCCTCGATGATGCCACTTTCCTAACTTTGCCAGCTGTTGTCCATACATCACTCTGATCTGATGTCACTGCTTCGGCTCCTAATCCCCTCTCTGACTCAGCCATCTTCTTCCCGCCAGGCCCACATAGCAGTGACGTAACTTCATTTGAAATATATCAGTATTATTGTCGCATGTGATGTTAGACGGACTCGTTTATTTTACATTCATTTGGAACTTAACATTAATATGGCTCATTCTTCTAAATTCTAATAGAATCATATTTTACATTTTCTGCCTTAAGAAACTTTCTTAAGATGTGTACGTGACAGGATGTATGTGGGCTACCTCATTTCCTAGGTTTGGCTCAAGGGACTTTTTCATTTGCGTCATTTCCCATGGAAATTCTTAGAATAATGTTGCCTTTTGCAACATAGAACCGATCACGTGTTTCCGCTCAATCCTACACAATTCCGCTCAATCATACTTAAGTATGGCGTCGGCTTACCACAAACAGGATATAGACGTCATTAAGATTGAGTCGGTTCTTGCCTATTTAAGCAAGCACCTGAGCGGGGAGACCGACACATGCTAGACAGGGTCGAATCGCTGCCCGTCAGCATCTTAATCTGCTATCTACAACAATGGGTTCACAGGTCCGTCCACATTCCACACGACAAGTACTTTCAGGTAAGATCTTACATGTACTATAGCTTTGTTCCCCCTTCAATGTAAACTCAACAATGCAAGTATCTGAACTTAATAAACCAAGCAAATAAAATTAAGCCAAGCTTGAGATGTTCTACCCTGATACCACTATTCCCCCTATGTCCATCCAGTCATGGATATGACAATATTTTATCTGAACAGTTAAGATACAAATAAAATAATGTAGCTAATAATAAATATCACAACATACTAAACAAATACACACCAGAGAAATAACAGAAACAAATATTCACTTCCATTTTTCTCAAAACATTGTTTTTTCTTAGGTGTCCTTTTTATGTCGACCACCTCAGTTGATTTCTGCACTCTACTGACTGTCGATATGCATTAAAATGTCAGATGTTGTTGAAGATGCAGAGATTATCATTCAATGAACCCCTAGTATCCATAAGAACATTTTTTTGTCTCATGGGAATAATTATTAGACACAGCATAAAGTACTTAAAAAATTAGAACAATTTATGGTATTGTATCTTGCCAATTTCATGAATCTTTAAAAATAGCATAAAATTTAACAAAACACCCGGAAAAAAAAAAAGAGCAGAAAACCATATATAATTATACAGGTTATGTAATTACCTAAAAAATGATTTTTCAAATTAAAACCAATTCAACTAAGAACTAAATTCATTAATTTTACCACACACAATTAAGGAACATAACTATACTTTCATCAAAATATCAAAGTGTCTTTTTACATTCAAAGGCTAGTTCTCAATAACTGGGAATGGAAACCACAACAAGAATGAGAAAATTAAAATGCATTTATTAAAACGTGGCATTCACAATTAACAGGAAGCTTTCCCCAGTTCTTGGAACAGGAAACAAGACTTTATCAGGTTTTAACCTTTTCATTCCCACTCCCAGGAACAGTATATTAGATCCATTAGTCGTCCTCCGTGGTGTAGTGGTTGCCATGCTAGCCTCTAGTTCCCAAGGTCGCGGGTTTCAAACCCAGTGGAGGGCAAGGGATTTTTTCAGGCGTAAAAATCCTTAGCACAGCTTCCTTTGTAAGGGGAGTAAAGTTGGTGGTCCTGTGTCTTAGATTTATGGCACATAAAAGAACCTCAAACCTGAAAAGAGGCCTCTGAGCAAAATTTCCAGTCTCACACCTATAGAATGGGACACTAAGAACTATTGTAGTTTAAAGAGAATTTAATGTTTCTAGATCCATATTGTGGTTATTAAGACTCTTCACTGCAGAAATTATTCAGGGTGGCCATGACATGCAACAGCCATTAGAGCTCTCTCTAGTTGCAAGCTGGGAAAATGAAACCAGAAGAAATTCTGGCTAATGGGCATCCTGACTCCCTCAGATTTATTGAGTAATGGCTCTTCTGGCAAAAGCATCACTTGTGGTTTATTTAAATTCAACTCAAAGCCGGCTATTACCTCAAAAACCAATAAAGAACAACAAATAACTTTAATGTATGCTGTTAATATAGCAATGACTCTTGTACAACACTTTTGCTAGAGGAATCAGAAATAATGATCCATCTGCATTTAGAAAAATTTTTACTCTATCAAATTTTGATTCGGCTAACCTGCATTATGGTGGCTGAATTGGAAGCAGGAGAAAAAATATCACCGGTCAGGTTGCAAACAAATGACATCCCAATGCGCAAAATCAACTTTCTACTTTGATATCGATAGGCATTCCTGTTCTTGTTTCTGGTGTATTGTGAACCAAAATGTTACATGCTCCTCTGCTTCCCATTCTCGTTCTGGTTTCCGTTTCTGCTGGTTATTAAGAACCAGCCTTAACTCTCGGATTACAACATACCTCCAGCATAGCTCTGTCAACTCCTTCTTCAGTAGTGGTTTCCGTGCCAAGAATTGTTGAAGATGCTATTACATTTTTACCGCTGATAGCCAAGCCAAGAACAATACTTCTGTCATAATGCAGTGTATTACAGTTAGCACCAACAAAGTTACTAATTAAACCTCCAGCAACTGCAATTTTCATTTCCTGTCTGAAGAAACAAAATAACAATGAAGATAAATAAGAAACTATTCATTTTTCTCGCTTTGAGAGTTAAGGCAAAAGGATGAAGCTAAATCCTGGAAACAGGAATACTCAACTTCAGGCACACAGCAAGAGGAGGGGAATATAAATGCCCCCTCCCAAAATGAAATTAAAGCTTGATTTAATTCTTTTTTATTAAACTTACTATAGCTCTTGTATTTGAAAAACCTTAGGGGCACAATGAAACGAATTACGAATTTATCTTTGGCTAATGCCAATAGGTAAATATCTAGTATTAATGATTTGTACACTTAACAATGGACACATTGATGGAATCCAGGAAGCTTGAGCTCCCACTATAGCTTTTTTCTAACTGGCAACATTATAGTAGGCAAGGCTACTTATAGTAGCTCAATGGTTTCATCCATGACTGACATGCTAGGGGTTGCGATTTGATTCCAGCACTAGGGTGGTGATTTTAATCCTCTACTGCATAAATTATTTTGCTGCATATGCCACTCCTCCTCTAATTTCTAAACTAGCTTTTATATACCTTTCACTGGCACCACAACTGGAGCAATTCGAATAGCCTTGATCATTAGAGCATATGAAATGGACTGACCATGCATTCAATGTCGCAAGTTTGAGTCCCAGCGACTGTAGTCAAATATGCCTGTGTTAAATGATGGGAAGAGCCCAATTAAAATAACCAGTACAATGGCAAGCTTGTATGCTGATGGGGTTACATTTGACTGCAGTCACATGGATTTTGCATCTTTATATTAAAAAAATCTGATGTGTTACACTCACTCTACTCTTGTACAAACTATTTATACAAACGCTTATTCTCCATCTACTTCATGTTAATCTAGATAAACATTTGCAGAGTCTATCTTATTGCTAATTTTCTTGTAGATGTAAGGGGAATATATATTTACAAGGGCAATATAGAAATACAGTAGCCTTTAAGCAAAGACATATCTCTTAATAGCTGGTTGCTAGGTGCAGCACCATTCACTTTCCCACAGATTAATACTCTTTGCATATCCAAGACAAAAAAATGAATAACGAATTCCCATTTGAGAAAATAAGTATTGAAAAATTTAAGGGAATAACAAGTAATATCTCGAAAATGGTTCACTCAACAACAAAAATGTATATGACATAAATTGTGTATTTTAACGCGATCTACATTTTTTGTGCAGTAAAATTTTGTCTATCTCTTATGGTTCACCAGTTATGCAAACATCGTTCACAATGAAGAATACTTTTGGAGACATTCCCAGGAAATTCAAGATATACATTTTATTTGTCATAAAAATATCTTAAACATATGATATTTTAATCAAAATCGTTAGCCATTTTTGAGAAAATTAAAATTTTCAAAAAATCTTCCATGTAAAGGGTAGTCTTGGGGTGGGGGGATTTTCTTGAAAACCTTTGTGTCGCATCCTTGGAAGATACTGAAACTAAATATAAAGTTTGGTGTTTATCCGACTGTTCGTTTCTGAGTTATGCTGTTCACAGACAGATACACACACGGACATGTTTCCAAAAATGCTTTTTTTTTGATTCAGGGGGTCTCAAAACATGTATTTCCGGTGAAATCTCGGTATCGAATTTTTGGGTGGAATACAATACTTCCCCTACTTACTATACGTAGTAGAGAAAGTAAAAAAGTATAGTTTTATTGAAAAAATTTAATATTTTTACAATATACAAGGGTCATCCAGAAACTAAGTCCCAATTGTGTCCAGAGATGGCATCACCAGTCGGATAGGAATGCGCATGAGCAGGAGTAGAGAGGAAGTATGTGAGAATAATGCAGTACAGTTTCAGTCTTGTGACGGCAGTGGTTATCGCACAGTGCTTGGAGAAAATGGCCGCTCCAATATTGTCTCCCGCCAACTCTCAGGTTCATGTAGTCATCCGAGTTTTGCACGATGTGCGACAGTATCGTAAGACAATGGTGCAGGCAATTCACTGAAAGACGAATCAATATTCACGACGAAGTCCGTAGTGGCGATCATCCCTGGTGATGCCAGAACTGATGGAAAGTGTGCTGCAAGCAATTGCACAGAACCGGCGCTTCACAATTTCAGAACTCTCTTGTCAATTCCCCCAGATGTCTCGCTCGCTTTTGCACGAAATTGTCTCCCGGTTGCTTGGTTTTCACAAAGTGTATGCAAGATGGGTGCCAAGGCAACTGACTGATAAACACAAAAGGAAACATCTGGTCGCGGCACTGACATTCCTACAGGGATGTGCAGAGAAAGGGGACGAGTTTCTCGACAATACTGTCACTGGGGATGAAAGATGGGTGTCGTATGCCATGCCAGAGACAAGCAACAATCAATGCATTGGCGGCATAGTGGCTCACCTGTGAAGACTAAATTCAAGCAGAGAATTTCTATCAAAAAAATCATGTGCACTGGGATCGACATGGTGTCCTCCGTGCAAGTTTTTACCACAAGGGGAGACTGTAAATGCTGATCGGTATTGTCAGACATTGCATAAACTGAGGAAGACAATCCAGAACAAGAGATGTGGGATGTTGACAAGAGGCATTATGTTATTGCACGACAATACAAGACCCCATACAGCCAATGCCACACGAAATGTATCAGTTTGGATGGAAGATCTTCGACCATCCACCCTACAGCCCCGACCTCGCCCTAAGTGATTTTCATCTCTTCCGTCTCATGAAGCATTTTCTGGCAGGTAAACAGACTCCTATGACTTGAGCATAATCGATAGGACACCATTACGATAAATGCCTCAACAATGGTGGTTACTATGTTGAAAAGTAGCCAGTGAATCTATCTAATTATTCCAATAAATATCCCTTACTTAGTGATGATTTTGTTTTCTTTATCGCTCATAAGGACTTAGTTTCTAGATGACCCTTGTAAAAAAGCTATAAATAGTTTAATTTTATTGCTGAAGTTATTAACAAAAAATAATGTTAATATATTCTAAAACTTTGCCTAGACATCTTTATTGTTAAATAGCAATGCCATGCAATAGTGTGTTAAGTCGGCTCTACCATGATTGTGATAATCTCTGGCCTACCATAACACTGTATACCAATTAGTGCAGTACATTCAGTTTGTAATCTTAAGTCACAATATAGTGCAATAGAATTTAATGCTTTAGCTTGTCTATGGTGAAAATCTTGTAACACCTTGAATCTGCCTACAAAGTTGTAAAATGCCTCCTTTTCCATAAAAAGACCTGTGCTACCTTACATTTTATGGGGAAAACATAAAAGTTAGCAAGTATGTAACAAATGACCAGAAGTAATGCAGCATTAGTAACATTGGTAACACAGCCTCGTTACTATAGCAATAGACTTATGCTCACTTATTTCTCTGATTGAGGTACTAATGCTGTCATTTCTAACACTCAGCATTTGGCCTATGACCTTTGGGGGATACTTCATTCCACCAAGCAATGACGACACATTCTGAAGTGGAGGCACCCAGCGTGCAAGAATCCGTTGCCTCTGATGGTAGGGTGATGATACGGATGGCGGTAGAATGAGAGTATCTACAGCTTTTACCATGCACTCTGAACCACACGTTGGGCCTTGGGGATACTTTTCCATGAGCACGTCAGAGATAAAGATGTGGATAGGGCCAACTTACAATCACCAACCCAGAGCCAGGATTCAAACCCTGGACCCTCAATACAAGAGCCAGAAATGAAACCCTGCACTACTCCAGCATCCTATGCAGCACTAATGTCAGACATCAGCTCTTAAAATTAGCACCATAGTTCTTACTCTACAATAAACCTGAAATCCTGATTGAATGCAATGGCTTTAAATGGACTGAAACTGTTTCAATCACAGTAATTCTTTAATTTTATAAACATGGTTCTATAAATTTCAGTTGTTTTGTTGCTTAAACTAGATCACTCATCATGATCATGCCCTCCCCCAGCTTACATAAGTTGGATATTACAAGGGTGGATCAAATATAAACCGCAATTTTCCGTCAATGGTTCAGGTAATGAGCAAACTACTGTCCATTCCAAAACAAAGTTCCCTCTGATGTAAAAGAAGCAAGCGCTTCTGTTTGTCACGAGCCCAAGAACACACTCTTACACCAACGTAAATAGTTCCTTAATACATGTATTGTATTATGAAATATTAGAGCAGGAAAGGTATAGAACTGCATATTTTATTGCGGTTATTATAAGAACTTATTGTTAAAGGTAATGGATATATACTAGCTGTTAGGAGATTACAAAATATGATTTTCGTCTGCTATTGAGCTAACGCCGAGAGCATCTTGCTTGTTAATACCAACCGTATGCATGACTGCCACTCTCTTACATATACGAGAAATGCAGCAATGAATTCCCAGAGGTGCTGGCTGAGTACCGAATAAACACTTTGCGTGACACAGAATATATGATAAACAAACAGTCATTCATAATACACTAACACACATACACTCAGCTCAGGTCAAATCTTGTGATTTAGTCAGTTGGTATTTGAGTTCACATGGCAGAGGAAGGTGCGTGTAATGCAAATAAACTGTTCAAACACAAAAGAGGGAAACAGTTAAAAAGTGGCGAAAAACAAACAGCTCTTCATATAATTAACTCACTATTAGAAAAATACCCGACACTTGCATTAGTGCATATTATGAAACTAATATTGGGTTTTTACAGGCGTTTCAGTGAGAAGTGTAACCAAAGCATGCAGGGAATATAAACAGACATAATAGAACATAGAAGAGGATAAAATGCGGGAACTTCTTTTAAGTGTGACAGTGCTGTGGAATTGTGGATAAGCTTGTCATTATTTTGGAGAGTAGTTCTGATTCCGATGGCAGCTGAATCATCCTCAGGGAATTCAGGTTTGGGTGTTGCACTTTTGCACGAGGATTGTTATTAACGTAAGTAAAATGTTCATTGCCGCATACTTATAAAATTGATTGTTACCTCGGATTGCATTTTGAACTATGATTTTCATGCAGGGCGCCTTTTTATAGATTTAAACAATGTTGAACAAGCACGTGAGAGGGGAACAAGCAGCCATTAGGGGCAGGGATTGCGAACTACTTTCGCGCGGATAGTACAAAGAGTTTGTTTTCAGTGAAAGGCACTCTGCTTAGGAATGGACAGTAGTTTGTGGTCTTGAATGTGCAGTGATGGGGAAACCTGGAGGCATTCTTCTATTGCTCACATGCATCAAGTCGCTTCTCGCATCAAAAACACAGTGAGCAAGCAGAAGGTACACATGTCCATTGGGCAATACCTAAAGTTTCTTACCAAGGAAGATGTAAAACCATCTGAAATATTGAGAATATAGCAGGCACAGTTTGGGGAAGAAACTTTTGAAGGCCCATTGGGAAGGGAAGCTGTGGAAAACTAGCAACATCAACGATGACCGTGGAGAACATTTATGCTTTTTAAAGCCTGTTAGCTAGAAAATGTGCTCAAAACTGTGTTTTGGGATTCCAAGGACATTTTTATAGTGTTCTATCTTCATGAAAAAACAATAAATCCTGCCTACTACTGCAGACTTGTGGTTGAGGTAAAAGCTGCTTATCGTAGCAACAATGCCAGAAACTCATCCAAAACATAATTCTTTCCTATGACAATGCAAGACCACATACCGCTACATATATGTTTAAAAATCTGATGTGTTACATGCATGTGACTTTCTCTACCCTGTATCGTTTATTAGTGGGTATACAAATTATTCTTATGAAAGTTTATTTTCCTATCTACTGCATTTTAATCTACATAAACCTTTCCAGAAAAAATTAAAAATTTTTGAAAAATGTTCCATGTAAAGGATAGTCTGGGGTGGGGAGCTGTTTTTGAAGATTTATGTCGCATCCTTGGAAGGCACTGAACCTAAATACCAAGTTAGGTATTTATCTGACTTTTCGTTTTCAAGTTATGCTGTTCACACACACCCACACCCCACCCATACCCACACACGCAGACCTTTTTCTAAAAATGCTTTCTTTTATTTGAGGGGCCACAAAACATGTATTTTTAGTGAAATCACATCAAATTTTTGGGTGGAGGTAGAGAAAGTAAAAAAAATTCTGTTTATATTTGATCCAACCTCATAATATTATCAGTCAGAATTCATTCTATTTTTGATTGCTGAAAGCCAGCTGTTTACTTTTTTACCACATTGTAAATATAGGTTTTTAAGCAATTAAGCATGAGATAACTGTTAGGCAAAGGAGCTTAATAACTACCATTTTATGCATAACTTGCATAAATTGTTTCCTCAGAGGCCACCATGACCTACAGGCTGGTTCACAATAACTGGGAATGGGAAGGGCTAGTGTTCACAATTAACGGGAAGCTTATCAGAGCACAGGAATGGGAGACTTCGTCAAGTTTTAACTTTTCCACAAACAGTTTATTAAATTCATATTGTGACTGTTCAGTTTCCACTTGTCACTTCACTAATGTGATCTAGTTCAACTTTCACTGTCACTTCACTAGTTCTCACAACCTAGCGGCATAATGAAATATGCATGAAGCAGCCTCTTCCTTCCTCCACCTAACTCACTGGGTAGTAGAACACAAGACCTCTCTAATCTCCAGTAGTAGCAGCACTAAGTCACAAACTCACTCGTAGAACAGCACTTTTTGTTGCATAAGAAATGCACTCACTATCTCACTCGCTCACTAACTGCTCATCTGTGAGTACGCTTGCTTGTATAGCCACTGGAGATTTCAAGAGGATTCCAGAATGTTCAGGAAGCGGGAAGAAGGAACCTTTCAGAACAATCCCACTATCTCTTGATAGCGCAACTGGTGTTTTGCTAGGCAAGAGTGCTACTGCATCTACTAATCTCTATTTATCTCCAACTGGCCAGTAGCATCCTCCCAATAAGCTTGGACGATAGCTGCTGCGTCTCACAATATGGTGAGTAGCTGTCTTCATTGCAGAAACTGTTCAAGGAGACCATGAATGAAAACTGTCAGTAGAGCTCTCTCTAATTCAAGCTTGGAAACCTAACCAGAATAAACAATTGAAAACAACAAATGCATGATGTTTGTTACATATGTATTACAATTATATTTTCAGGGAGAAATCAGAATATGTAATGGTGGGCTTTTAGAAAATGTTTATTGTATCAATTTTCGAAGTTGGTTAACCTGCATTACGCTGGCTGAACAGCAAGCAGGTAAAAATATGTCACAAAAAAATGACACAGTACTCATAATTGGCAAATCTCGGAGAGGTACCCTAAACTTAGGCCTGGAATATCTCCTCCTCCAGTGACATGGGAAATCTTGGTTGTTATGCCATTCTTTCTCTAGAATCCTAATAAAATGCAGTCAGATTCTTAATTCCTTTGTCAAATATACAGCATTGTAACAAACGCTCCTTGTCCATAACTGAATTTGTTTCACTGCACAGTGTGCAGTTGTCAGAACTTAAAACTTTTAATGTGTGTGTTTTGCCAGACAGTTATGTCTCATTTCCATGGCCTGTTAATGTTTCCTTCCCAAATCTCCTTTCCCAATTATCATTTCAATTCCTTTATCACTAGTGTCTATCACCTATAGTACCATATAAAGTAAGAACGAGCATTAAACATTCTTTAAAAACATTTCCACATTGCTGTTATTTGGCATCTCTGATTTTGTGTATTGTGAACCAAACTTATGTCTCTCTACATTCCCAGTTAACTGTGAACCAAGCTTAATGCAAATTCACAACATAAAACTTACTCTATAAAGTACGTATTATAATATTAGGATTATATTTGCTACATTAAGAAGTGGTATCAATAGAAGTACCTATAAAAAAGATGTGTGTTACAGTCACATGAATTTCTCTACCCACTATTGCTTTCTTTACCAAGGTAGTACGTAAAGAAGGTATTGCATTTCACCCAAAAATTCAATACCAAGATTTCAGCAGAAACACATTTTTGAGGGCCTCTGAATACGAAAAAAAAAAAAATTAAAAATAGGTCTGTATGTGTGTGTGTACGTCTGTGGGCAGCATAATTCAAAAACAAAAAGTTGGATTAACACCAAACTTGGTATTTAAGTTCAATATTTTCCAAAGATGCGACACAAAGATTTTCAAGAAAATTTCCCCCATCTCAAACTACCCTTTACATGGAAGATTTTTCAATTTTTTTTTATTTTCTAAAAAAATGCCCCTAACGATTAAAATAGCATATATTAAAGATATGTGCATGACAAATAAAATGTAAATCTTAGTTTTCTGTGAATAGCCTGTAAAGAGCTCTTCATTCGGAAAGAATTTTGTATAATCTTGTAAAACTAGTAAACGTTAAGCAATAACAAAAGCACACTACACAAAAAATGTAGATCTCCTTAAAACACACAATTTATTTCAAATAACTTTTCTGGCATCAGTCATTTCTGAAATATCCATTATTCCAATACTTAGCCATTCTTTTGAAGTCCTGTCTATTTTTAACTTTATCTTGCAATTGCATGGAAACAGTATGGAATTTTAAGTTCAGCATATAGTGTCCAGTTCTAAAACATTTGATTATCACTATTCCCTTTGTATCTCTAAAGAAACGTGTAATGTAGCTACTTCTGCAAAAGTTTATCTCGATTACTATGAAGTAGATAGGAAACTAAACTTTCATAAGAATAATTTGTATACCCACTAATAAACAATGAAGGATATAGAAAGTCATGTGAATGTAACACATCAGATTTTTTTTATGTGGTGTCCATGACTATTCTTACAAAAGCTTATTCTTCTTGAGGCAGTATTACTTTAGCTCTTAAATAATTTCAGTGTAATTATATAATATGTAAATTCAATAACAGCCCACCTTGAAGCAATATGTGTACGTAATAATTTGTAAAATGTATGTAACAGTCATTGCATATGCTTATATTATTGTAAACATGTTCAATAATGTTATGTGAATGTATTATGTAATTTAATAATGTAGGAGCTGTGAGAATAATAAGTTTAAAGTTGCTAACAATGAGATAACAATGAGGTAACCTTCAGTCAATAATGAGTAAGAAAGTTTAACAGTACTACTTGTGATTCTTGGAGCAACAATAATGTAAATTTAGTGACAGTTTAAAAATAGCCACTCAACAACCAGAAAAAGCTTTAGTTAAATGAAGGTATTCTATTGGAGTAGGATTAGCCAATCAGAGACTTGAAATACAGAAATTTACAAGTTTAGACGGTTGAAATCAATTCAGTTGTCTCCAAACAGTGCTCATAACCAGACGTGTTACTTCTGACAGTGATCATAACCAGACGCGAGATGTGTCCTCGAGAAATTAATTACGTATTCGTGTGAGACGAAAATAGAACACGTGTTAAAAAAGTGCAAGTATTAAATAAAAGAATCTCACAGTTCTCGATATCAGTGAAGTGCTATTTAATTTGTGTCAAGGATTAATAAAAAGGAGTGAATTAAAACTTAAAATCTGTGTAAGCCTACATTATTGTTGCATTATGCCCTGCCAAGATATCCATGTCTCTAAAACAATACTGATGCAGTCGAGGCAAACATAAATATTAAATATTTAAAGAAACAGTTTAATTACAAAGTTAATATTTTTTTAAACTTAAGGCAAAGGCCACCTGATAATACATTTGGGGCAAAGGCTACCAGAAACTGTTTACTATACCTGCAGTTGCAACAAATTTTAAGTTCGGCTCCCCAACAGTTGAAATACGATACAACTCCTTCTAAAACTAACTTTTCTCAAATTTGCGCCCAACGTGGGGCAAATAACGTAAACATAATACATCATCTTCAAACTGGCTTTCCATACTTAGCAGCAACAAACCTACTTCAAATTGACGCCCAAAGCGTGAGGCAAATAAATAACGTAACAAACCACCTACTTCAAATTGGCATCCATACGTGGAGCTAATAAAACTTCTTCATATTTACATCTACTTCTGAGCTGAGATAAACATCTCCATTAATAGTTTCATTATAGGTGCACAGGGAATAGCTATAGCCAAATGTTTGAAAACTGATCACCATACATTGGCCTTGAAAATTCATACTCTTTCCATGACACTTGAGAAACAACTGAATAGCAACTGCACTTTAAAGAAACTATAAAGTAGCTATTGAAAAATTCTAACCAATAATAATGGATATCTCAGAAATGTGTATTTTAAAGAGATCTACATTTTTGTTAATCTCTTATGGTTTACCAGCTATACAAAATTATACAAAATTCCTTACATATGAAGAGGACTTCACAGGCTCTTTGCAAAATATTCAAAATACACGTTTTATGTTCATGTAAATATTTTAAATATTGGTACATTAATCAAAATCGCTAAGAGCCATTTTGATTTTCTTCTATGTAAAGGGTAGTTTACGGTGGAGGGATTTTCTTGAAAATATTATGTCGCAGCTTTGGGAGGTACTGAACTTCAATATCACATTTGGTATCTATCGAACATTTTGCTTTGAGTTATACTGCTCACGCACACAGACACACACATGGATCTTTTTCTAAAAATGTTTTATTTTGGATTAAGGTGGCCCCAAATCATGCATTTCCAATGAAATCTTGACTTCGAATTTTTGGATGGAATACAACACTCTGCTTAATAAGTACACAGTAAAGAAAGTAAAAAACAAATATAGTTGGTTTCACCCACATCTTTTAAATACAAACTAACATTGCATTAGCCGACGTAACTTTAAATTTTAAAGGTGTCTTTACACCTTGAGCATTTCACCAACATATCCTTAGCAATGAAGATGTATTTTGATCTTTTTCAGGGATGCATATATGTTGTACACATTAGATTGTTGATGTTTTGGATCATAGTAACTATTCTGACTTCAGAACAAATCATTTTACCATTAAAAAACCTCCACCATATTTCACTGCTACAATACGCTCTACCATGCCCTGGACCCTGTTTCACAATATTTACAATTTACATATAACAAGAAAAAGATTACAAATGCTTTCAAACTCTGTTTCCAATATAAGTTTGTTAACTTTTAAAGTTTGAGTAACTCTGCAAATTCAGATAAACGATTACCAAATGCAAATATCATGTGCATTCTGTTGTATTCCCATTTCAAAGCATCACCAACCACACATTACGAAAACCATTTAAAATCTATGTTTAAATCTCCATATTTCTAGCACATTTGATAAGTACTGAGTGTTTCTTTAATCTGAAAGACATAATATAATGCTCTTTGATTGTATTTGAAGATTTAAAGAAGTCAAATACTGAGAATACATAATTACAAATTCTCACATCGTAGCACATTGGCTATTAGGATAGTCTGATTTGCTAGGTCATTTACTAAATGTCTTTATTATGTTGTTTGGTCTACACACAAACAAACACAGGGCTGTCATTAAGTGCAAGCATGGAATTTCCACATTCACATGACACCATTTTAATAAATGGAAATAAAAGTGCTATTTTAGGGAACATAAGGACAACAGCTCTATTTGGAACAAAAAAAAGGGACAAGTGAAATAACAACTACATGGTTGTTTTTGTTTTTAATGTTCTGTTCTATACTGTCTTTAACATCTAGGGTCATATCATCAGCTGTTTTACCTTGATAATCTTCGTTTGGTATTATTTATGGTTGGTACATTAAATACACACACACATTCACACTCTCATACATTACTCCAGACTAAGGGAGATGAGGAATAATCCTGGCTAAAGAAAATTCCCATCCTCCATCTGGCAATTGAACCCGCGATCTCTGTATTTGGAGGTTAACATGCTAATCACCAGATCACAGAGGCAGTGAACAACTGCATTATCATATATCTGCTATTGCATGAAACTGACAGCTACTTCCCATCCAGTGCAAACATACACATAGTACCTCTTTGAGGTTAAAGCTCTACTTTCACCTGTTGCATGCTGAATGTGATGTTCCATATTTTGCAACAGAAATTCCACTGCTAAAGGACTCATTCGAAACCTCTCACTTTATTCATAAACAAATGTGAAATTGTCATTAATTCTGAACCTAAAATGTTGTGTGTTCTACCTTCCCTCACAACACCACCATCACTATATATATATATATATACTAGACAAAATACATGGCGTTGCCCACGGTTTGACAGCTTATTCCTATAATGTTTAGCTTTAGGTTGCACTTAATCAATGCCTTGCATTTTTTTGGAGTCATTTAAAAAGTATTACACTAAATACTTAAGCAAAAGTTAATAAAAACCCTCAGAACTATATAAAGAACAAAAAAAGAAAACCAATAGTAAAAACGCTGAGAAAACACTATGCAAAAGCACTGCTGAACGACCACAAATACCAAAGTTTGTAATGATGATTTCTCGTTGAATGCAGCTGAGTGACGGTTCCACACTGTCACATTCAGAATGCCTATTGTTATTTATAGAGAAAATCTTGGTTAGGAAGGAATAATAGCTGTTGGTACATCAATATAACCTTGTTCTTTTAAATTCTTTTTTGGCTTGGGAAGCATGCCTGCGTTGTAGTCCATTTAGAACATATATTAATAACTTAAAATACAAGAATATAATTACAACAAATATAATTGCAACAGAGGTAACGAATCCAATAGAATATATTGATATACAATATCAGAATAACTTGATATATACAATACAAACAAAACAATATACCAGATGAAATGAGAGCCATAGCAATAGCTACGAAAAATGAAACATACCCAGAAAAAGAATGGCTCCGAATATATAGATGGATCCCTCATCAATAAAAAAAATGCTGGTGCAGGAGTATACTGTAAACATTTTGCAGAGTATCTAACATTAGATGAAATGTCAAACCACTATGATGGAGAATTAACAGCTATAAAAGCAACATTACAGAACATTTTATATAGACCATACATGAAACAAAAAATAGCCATCTTATCAGACTCAAAATCAGCCATAGATGGAATAGTAAATTATAATAATAAAACAACAAGAAATATTAAAGAAATAAGAAGCCTAATTAAAGCAGTTGAACCTAGAAATCATGTCACTCTACAATGGATCCCAGCTCATGTTGAACTTTTGGGCAATGGACATGTGGATCAATTAGCAAAGAAAGGTGCAATACAACAAATAAAACCTGTAGGACAAATAGAAATAAATAAACAAATATCATTAAACAACATTTCAAAAGACAGCAGAGACTTGAAGATAAATTAAAAGATAAAGGTTATAAGAATATTAAAGATAGAGTTGATATACAAAAAATGCCAAGGAAGACTGCAGTAGCCTTATTTAGGATGGCAACTGGCCACGATTGCCTCGCAGAACACCTCTACAAGATACGATGCCTACCTACACCCAAGTGCACTCTCTGTGAAGATGTCATCCTGAACAAACATCTCGCCAAATGCAAAGCCCTTAAAAGTGATAACTTACAGACTTTATATTGGAAAGCCAGCGGGAAAATGATGCAGATCAATTAATCCCCAGTGCCATTGGTGAACAACAACAACAACATATAACCTTGTTCATTCTCAGTAATCAACATACACTAAACTACTATGAAAACACACGAAAGACAAAATAAAATGAAGGCCAAAATGAATATACAAAGAAAAGAACAATAAGAAGTACTTTGACTGGTTTGATGCTGTTGTTGTTATCACAGTCCAATATAATAACTTTGAAATCTTGCTAAGGGCTATAAGTTTGAAATCTTGTAGCCCTTTAGCTTTGTGCAATCATAGCCACAGGTGACACAGCTGTTGTAAGTTATTTATTTGACTGTGTTATTTCTCCATGATCAAGGTCAAAGAGAAGATGAACGAATAATATGTGAACTCACTGTTTCTTTGTTATTTTGTGGGGCTGTGAAAACCTAAGTAATTATTCTTATGTTGGCAATATTTGACCTATTATGATTATTGTTGAGAAGGATATGGGTGGTCTTGCAAGCTTTTGTAGGCATTACATAAAATTAAATATCTAATCGTGTGAAATCGGGCAGAATTTCAATTTCTAAGCTAGACATTAATTGTTGCTTTGTGTGAGAGGTTATCTGTGCCGTTTGGTTGAAATCGGTACAAAAGTGTATACGCCCACCGTTGAAAAGTTGCACTTGACAGCTAGCGATTAAGTTGGTACACTCGCAAAAAAACAGATGAAAAGCTTTAACCGTTAAGACTTCCTAAGGCAACATTTTGGATGGTTTATGACAAAGCAAAAGCAGAAGCGGAACTGGCAGCGGCTCTGTTGCTGGATGTAGCTATTTCCAACCACGTGTTTCAGTTTGTGAATCTCTAGCATGTACGTCGAGTTATTCTTTGCAAGCTAATATTATTCACTGTTATTTATTTTCATGGTTATTGTTGGTATTCGTTTATACATATATTTCATTCATATTGTTTATACAAGATTTGAAGTGCGACAATGTCTCAAAAACAATGCAAATCGCCAAGTGATGATTCACGAAGTGAAAATCCTTTGTGTCGAGATGTGCCACTTAATAGTCAGACATTGGAACCGTTAAGAAAGACTCGGGAATTCTTTGAACAGGGGAATACGTGAAGGTTCATAGGCATTCCTCTATTCCTGCTGATAAAGCCTTACAACGAACTGCAGCAGTTCTTGAACTAATCAAGAGAACTGTTATTTACAAGGGAGTGAAAATCCAAGAGAAAGGGGACAAAATTCCTGAACCATCTGGAACGCAGCTTGAGTGAAAATAACTTTGTTATCGCAGCTTATAATTTGTTTTATTTCTCCTCATTGTAGGTAACTTTGCATTATTTTGTTTCTACATTGTCAAAAGTGCTAATTTATTCTACATACGTTGCAATGTTTGTGCTGAGTTATAATAATACGAAATAGTTATTATTCAATGGCATTCGCTATTTTCACTTAGTACACTTTTTGTATGCGGCTTAGACACGATAGAGAGAACAATCACCTGTTGTTGTTTACTAACCACTCTGGCAACGTTGCAACTGCAATATAGCCAACCTTACGCGAAGCCACACGAACTGTCAAGTGAAAAGATTCAATGGCTGTGGTATAGAAACCTATAAGGATAAAAGAAAAACCATGCACGCACACACACAGACAAACACACAGAGACTTTTATATATATTAACAAATACATATATATTGTTGCATTTATACCCCGCCTTTAACTGTAATGGTCACATAGGCAGTCCCTTTGGACCTATCAGCAGTGATATTAACTCATATACCGTTGTTATTGGATTTCTGGTTTTTCTAGGGTTTTATACATTAGATCACACACACCTTCACACTTCCAGACTCTGGGGAGGATAGGGTATAATCTTGGCTAGAGAAAAATTCCCATCCCACAGCTGTAAATCAAAGTTGAGACCCCTCACACAGCAGGTATGTGCTCTACCAACTGAGCTACGGGGCCAGTCCATCATTATATTGAACCACTGGAACTGCTGCATTTTATGTAGTTTTTTATGATTTTTACTATAAACTTACTCAAAAATTGCATACCTTTAAATCTATTTTTTTGTCTAAAATAATATTAAATATAACATCCTTAACAAACATTAACCCATTTGAAGATAAACTGTTTACTTTACAAATACATGTTACAATTGTGTGAAATTAGTATTTGACTGTGAAACAAAACACTTGTAAATTCTATAAAATGTCAATTTGAAAATATTTAAGCTTTTTAGTAGCTCAACTTTACAGTTCCATTGTAAAGCTGATGATAGTTTAGAATTGCCAAGGTTTGTAAACATTATGAAACAGGCCCTTGGTCTTCAAAGATTGTATTTAATTAACGTTCGCCCATTATGCTGTCGAGGCATGACTCACCTTGACTGTAACCAATCTATGATTGGATAAACGTATTTTACTCCCTTGCCTTCAGTACAAAACAAAATCAAACCACTGATTGGTCCTTCACTCTGCAGATCTTCTAGTGTTGTCTGTATTTCATCAGAAATAAGGCCCTGAAATATAACAATAAAAGAGATACTGTGCTTCTGAGAGGATACAAGAAAATGCAAATTTTGAATTGGATAATCTGCATTATGTTGGCTAAATTGAGAGCAGGTGAAAAAATATCATTGGTCAGTTACAAACAAATGATGCACCAATGGGCCAGATCATCTTTTCACTTTGTTATTGATATGATCATTGAATGCATTACTGTTCTCGTTCTCTGGGTATTGTGAACCAAAATGTTGCTAATGTAACATATGCATTAGGTTAACAAGAAACAAGCTTTTATTTTATGTAATGCTTATGTCTAAGTTTCATTGCGAATGACCCTCGGCTTTGATCCAAGATTTTACTGTTTCATACAATCAGGGCTAATGAATACAGTCCACGGGGTTTACATTATCCAACATTTCATAAACATATTTCATGACCAATTACTTACATTCATTGCCATCCTTTTAGTTAACGTAACTGGACTGATTTGGAAAGACTTAATTTTAACTCCCGACATGTGTGGCAAGAACAAGGCAGAGTATGCACTGCAGCTTTCAATCTCCATTGTTTCTCTGAGGTCCGAGGATGTGCCAACCACACCATAACCTTTCATACATAGGAGAGGGCATCCTGAAGGCAGATGTGCTTCTATATACTCCCACACTGCAAACAAATGTGCGTTTATTAAAGCAACTACAAAAGAAAGAACAGTTGCTAAATAACTACAACAGTAAGAGAAATTGTAAATAAATTGAATAGACAAAGAGAGAGTGTATGTGTGTCTACAGGGTATTTATTTTCTCTGAGGTAGAGGAAATATTGCATTCCGCAAAAAAATTCTGTAATAAGATTTCTTCAAAAATCTATGTTTTTAGGTTCCCTGAACCCAAAAAATAAAGGAATTTAAGCATAAAGGCTGGTTCACAACCAACGAGAATGGTAACCAGAACGAGAAAGTTGAAATACATGTATTCAAATGGGAATGTTCACTACCGATGGGAAGCCTTCCCGGGCCCCGGGAACAGGAAAGAAGAGTTGCCCAACTTTTAACTTTCTCGTTCTCGTTCCCGGGCATGGCATATTAGATCCCTATTGTGCATATTAGACTCTTCACTCTAGAGGTTATTCTAAGCGGCCATGACATGAAACAGCCACTAGTGCTCTCTATAGTTGCAAGCTGGAAACATGAAACTGGAAGGAATTAGTAGTAAATGTGCTTCCTAACCTCATCCCGACACCCGCAAATCTAATCAGCGTTGGTTCCTCTGGTGAAGGGATCATTTGTAGTTAGTTTATATGTAACTCAAAACTGGCTATTACCTAAAAAACAATGGTAAAAGCTACAAAGAACAGCTAAAACCGGTGGAAATGAAAAAAAGAACAATAAACAATTTTAATGTATGCTATTAAATAAAGGAATGAAAGTTTGGCAGAAGTAGAGGGATCGGAAATGTAATGAATATGCATTTAAATAATGTTTGCTCTATCGAATTTTGACGTTGGCATGGCTAAATTGGAAGTAGGTGAAAAATGTCATTGGTCAGTTAAAAACAAATGAAATCCCAATGCGCAAAATCGACTTTCACTTTGTGATCGATATGCATTCCCGTTCTCGTTACTGGGCTGTTGTGAATCAAAATTTCTTGCTTCCCGTTCTCGTTTCCGTTCTGGTTACCGTTACCGGGTGGTTGTGAACCAGCCTTAAGTCCTTGTGTGTGTCTGTAAGGACATAACTCCTAAGACAAAAGGTTGAATGAATAACCTAATTCAATCCAGTAATCTTTTAAGGATGCAACACAAATATTTTCAATAAATCCCCCCAAATCTAAATACCCTTTATATGCAAAAATTTTCATTTATTTTTATTTTCTCAAAACTGGCTCTAAAGATTTTGATTAAAGCATTAACTGACACGAACAATAAAATGCACATATACTGTGGAAAAACGTGTCAAAAATTGTAGAGTATAAGGCAATACCAAAATAACCATTTTGAGATTAGGAACCAGAAACCTTTTTACTATGCTACATACATCAACATTAAATCAGAGTCTCCAACCGTGAAACCTGTTTATGGCATGTCAGATGTAAACAAAAGGCACTCTTGTACAGTACTAGTTACTGATGCTAAAGTGCAAAAGTTAAAGGTATATGAATGCTGGCTAATGCCCGCTCAGAGCACTGTTGTCAAGCGTAGCGGGCATGTCTGGCGGTAACTCTGTAAATCAGAACACATTACATATCCTTAAAACATTAACATCTTACCTTGATAGTGTTAACCTATCACGTCAGATTGAGAGGTTTTAAAAGAGTTGTATACAATAAATATAAGGTTTCTGCCCTGTGCAAGAATCACTTTATGTTTGTTAATAAAAAATATCTGATGTGTTACACTCACATGACTTTCTCTACTCTTGTACAAACTATTTTTACAAACGCCTATTCTCCATATGCTTCATGTTAATTGGGATGTTAATCTTATTGCTAATTTTCTTGTCGGTGCAAGGGGAATATGGTAGTGTTTAAGCGATAGTCAAATCTTTTAAGAGCTGGTGGCGCATTCCATTCTCTTTGTATGTCCAGGACATAAAAAAAATGAATAACAAATTCCCATTTGAGAAAAAGTATTGGAAAATTTAAAGGAATAACAAGCAATATCTCGAAAATGGTTCAATCAACAAAAAAATATGTATATGATATAAATTGTGTGTTTTAATGCAATCTACATTTTTTTGTGTAGTAAAATTTTGTCTATCTCTTATGGTTTACCAGTTATGCAAAAGTCGTTCACAATGAAGAATACTTTTGGAGACATTCCGAGAAAATTTGAGATATGCATTTCATTTGTCATAAAAATATTTTAAACGTATGATATTTTAATCAAAAACGTTAAGAGACATTTTTGAGAAAATTATAATTTTCGAAAAATGTTCCATGTAAAGGATAACCTGGGGTGGGGGGATTTTCTTGAAAACCTTCGTGTCGCATCTCTGGAAGATACTGAACCTAAATACCAAGTTTGGTGTTTATCTGACTGTTCATTTCTGAGTTATGATGTTCACAGACACACACACGAACATGTTTCCAAAAATGCTTTTTTTGGATTCAGGGGATCTCAAAACATATGTTTCCAGTGAAATCTCGGTATCGAACTTATGGGTGGAAAACAATACTTCCCCTACTTACTATACGTAGTAGAGAAAGTAAAAATCACTTGAAATAAGAGCTGAAGCTTTCCTGGCAATGAACATACTCTAAACGTTCTCAGGCTTCAAGCCAGGTGAGGTGATGTTGATACATTGACATTTCAGGAGCGTACATCTCTCCCATCTTCAGGATGCTGAATGACTGTTCATGTGAAATGAACTGTTCGACACAATTGCCAGCACGGACCTCGTGGAAAACGCAAGGCGGTCCTGCTGGGTTTGCTGGGGCAGACCTCATAGAGAACTCACCTACTCTTGATGTTGCGTAAATTGTGTTTTCTGAGCTGTTCAATTTCAATTTTGATGGCCGGTTTCCATGCAGGACTGAACTGTAACACACCCCAAACTACTCATCACATGGAAAAATTTTTGTTATTTTTTATTTTCTCAAAAATGCCTTCAATTTTGATTACCATACCATGTGTTTAATATATCTGCATGACAAATAAAGTGTAGAACTTGAATTTTCTGCGAAAGACCTGTAAAGTTTCTCTTCATTCTGAATGAATTTTGCATAACCTGTAAGCCATGATAGGCAAAAACTTTCTATATTAAAAGGTAGATCTCGTTAAAACACCCCATGTATAGATAGAGTTGATATACAACAAATACCAAGGAAGACTGCAGTGGCCTTATTTAGGATGGCAACTGGCCACGATTGCCTCGCAGAATACCTCTACAGGATACAATGCCTATCTACACCCAAGTGCACTCTCTATGAAGAAGATGTCATCCTGAACAAACAACATCTCGCCAAATGCAAAATCCTTAAAAGTGATAACTTACATATTGGGAAGCCAGAGGGAAAGTGATGCAGATCAATTAATCGCCAGTGCCATTGGTGAACAACAACATATAGTGACCCAATTTTTAAACATTTAATTATTGCTCCAGCCTCCTGCATTCCTGTTGTAGCTACAACATAATGTGTAATGCAACCATTTCGCTTGTGTATTAAGGTATCACACAGGCGCCAGTAAATCAACTCACCTCTGTGGTATCTACTATGTCTGTTTGGGCAAGAAGATTCATCTGTACAACATATCCTTTTGTTGTACAGATACTCTGAGACAAACATTATTGCTATCCGCGGTTTGCTATAAACTGCTTCTTGGAACACTTTTTGTGGAAGAGTAGTCATCTTCTCGCCACTTGTCCTGTGCCATAACAGCCAGTATGGCTGTGTTCGACTTTGCCATATTGCCTCTGCTGCAGACTTCCAAGTACTGTAAAAAAACATCACATTTACAATATGATACAGTATGAAAAAGCTTTTGTAAAATACAATAAGGTTAAGTAAATACCCCTTTATTAACTACAGAGAGAGAGAGAAACTACGAACTGGCTGCGCAGTGTTTTTCCTGTCGTCGTCCTCGGCGCTCGTTGCCATCTGCCGCTACCATAGAAAGGTGCGGATGAAACCACACATTTTTAAAACTACTTTTTAAGGCTTTACTTACCGACATTATGAAAGGAGATGCTGAAACTGGTCACCGTCGCTGTCCTCTTTAGGAAACTAACCATCACTCGCAGTAGTTCACGTTGAGAAATGCTGGCAATTTCCTGGCAGATATTTTGTTTTAATTCTTCCGGGGTGTGTGGGTTTGTTTTAAGTTACCCCAGAGATAGAAATTGCAGGGAGTTAGGTCGGGGAACTGGGGAGGCCACAAATCTCTACTAATAATTCTGTCCTCAAAACACATTTTCAATTACTCTCATTGGCCGTATAAGCTGTTGCAGATTCTTGTTGAAAAAAGGCAAAATCACGCTCCTTGGCTGTTAATTCTCCAAAATAAGGGAGCAAACTTGTATTCACATATGTACGGGTGTAAAATGTTGACTCGAAAAAAACTGGCTTCCTAAAGAGGTGCCAAAAATGTATGGACAAAGACAGTGGCCAGTTTCAGCATCTCCTTTCATAAAGTTGGTAAGTAAAGCCTTAAAAGTAGTTTAAAAATGTTGTATGGTTTCATCCACTGAGGACGAGGACAAGAAAAACACTGTGCAGCCAGTTCGTAGTTTTTTGGCTCTCCCTGTACAATGTAATACTTTAGTCCCTCCACAGTACTGCTGGCCAATAGCCTCCAGTATACTCCCAGAATGGTTGTAGCAAGCTATTATTTAGCGCTTTTCAAGGACACAATGGTTGCATTCCATGCTCAAAGCACCATTCCTATTGTAAAAATCTGATGTGTTACACTCACATGACTTTCTCTACTCTTGTACAAACTATTTTTACAAACTCTTATTCTCCATCTATTTCATATTAATCAAGATAAACATTTGCAGAAACGATCTTTTGACATGCAAAGAGAATTACATTTTACACATAGCGACCAGTTCTAAAAATATTTGACAATCGCTTAAGGCCTACTATCTTCCCCTTGTTTTGTATTTGCAAGGGCAATACAGAAATACAGCAGCCTTTAAGTATCGACATATATCTTAATAGCTGGTTGCTAGGTCCAGCACCATTCTCTTTGCCACAGATTAATACTCTTTGCATAACCAAGACAAAAAAATGAATAACGAATTCCCATTTGAGAAAATCAGTATTGAAAAATTTAAGGGAATAACAAGCAATATCTCGAAAATGGTTCACTCAACAAAAAAAATGTATATGATATAAATTGTGTATTTTAATGAGATCTACATTTTTTGTGTAGTAAAAGTTTGTCTATCTCTTATGGTTTACCAGTTATGCAAAAGTCATTCACAATGAAGAATACTTTTGGAGACATTCCCAGGAAATTCAAGATATACATTTTATTTGTCATGAAAATATCTTAAACATATGATATTTTAATAAAAATCGTTAAGAGCCATTTTTGAGAAAATTAAAATTTTCGAAAAATGTTCCATGTAAATGGTAATCTGGGGTGGGGGGATTTTCTTGAAAACCTTCGTGTCACATCTCTGGAAGATACTGAACCTAAATATCAAGTTTGGTGTTTATCCGACTGTTCATTTCGCGTGCGTGCGCGCACCCACCCACCCGCCCCCCCCCCACACCCACACCCACACACGGACATGTTTCCAAAAATGCTTTTTTTGGATTCAGGGGGTCTCAAAACATATATTTCCCGTGAAATCTCGGTATCAAAATTTTGGGTGGAATACAATACTTCCCCTACTTACTATACGTAGTAGAAAAAGTAAAAAAGAATGTTAAGCCTGTTAAAGTACACAATTTACGTAAAATAAAATTTGTTATGGTATTAACAATTTCCAAGATAGTCTTCGTTATTGGTTTGGGTTTTCAAATACTTATGCATTTTTCAAGTGGTAAGTCAGTATTTGGTTTTTTCTTGTCATACAAAGAACATGGTATTCAAAGCTACACATACCGATTCACGTCTTACAAAATCTGACTACTATTTTTGCCTAATGTATCCTTATACCTATGAAATGTATAAATGTGTAACACAAGTTTATCTCATTTAAAAAGAAGTATATACAAGAATAAGCTTTTTTTATGAATAGTTTGTAGAAGACTGAGCAATATGTATGCAACACATCAGATTTGTTTGATATTTTGGAATTTTACAGATATAAATTTTAGAGACGGAAATTTCACTCTTAATCCTACCATACTTACCTACAAACCTGGGAAGCAGCATAAAGATCGGCATATGTCAAATGACTGAGAACGGAACGTAAAAGTTCATACTCTTTGGTAATATAATTTCCTAGCAAATGGTTTGCTTCAGTTTCCATTATGTTATTAATAGCACCAGATGATTCTTAATACTTAAGAAACCTGAAAGGAAAGGTAGAAAAAAAGAAAAGCTTTAGCAAATCACTCTGAAGTAGCAGCACACTATGAAACTTTAACTACAGAGCAGAGAAACACAAAAACTCATATTATTTCATTCCATTAAAAAAATAATGCATTTAGGCATATATTTTTACTTTTTTATATAATTTAAATAAGGAAAATTGCAATTTCAACAGAAGTACATGTTTATTCAACCTCCAATATATGGTACACCTTTTCAATGACTTAAGGTTATGTAAGTAACAAGACCAACAAGTGTGAATTAATTCTTCTTGGTTTTAAGAGACCTCATTTTGAACCTCCTCTTAATCTTGCTGATAGTTTTGTGAGGTGTGTAAATAATGTTAACAACTTAGGTCTAATTCTGGATGATAGAATAACTATATTGACAAACTGGAAAGCAAACTAAGCTCAGGCTATTTTGTATTGGGATACACAGCTAATTTTCTTTCAGCTGACAATGCCAAACTAATGTACGAGTATTTTAAATTAATTTATTCACATATTATTTCCTATGGTATTGAGCTGTGAGGAAACACTTTTAAATCAGATTTTAACAAAATCTTTATATTATAGAAAAAGGCAATTTGATAACTTACTAAAGTAATACAACTTCCTGTAGCTAATACTTTAAAAAATTAAATATCTTCATCCTCCCTTGTATGGTTATTTTGCAAACAATACTGTTTATACCTCAAAATAGCACAATAAATACAAATTCTTTAGCAAATCTCCTCTTAGTGTATCCCGTTGAAAATGCTTACAAAAGCAAAAGGAAAGTGAATAAATTACCTTAGGAGTGAGTTTAGAAGGGGATGTGATTTCTTCAATATCTGGTGCCAATCTGCCCGCCCCTTTTAGGTGTTTTACTTTTATAGGCAAATCGCGTTATGAACACAACAAACGTAGCCATTTTTTTGCTAAATCACATGCAAAGTGGGAACTGCAATCCGTTAAATATGCGATGTGCTGCTGTTTCTGCAAACGTTAATCATTTGAGTTTTAGACGCGCAGATCCCTCAGCTACACTTCGAGGCTGAGGGCCCTCAATCTCTTGGCTATGCCTTGAGGCTATCTTACCAGTTTTGGCGGCATTAGTCCTTCATATGTTGCCAGCATTACGTTAGAGCAAGCGTATGAAATAAGAGTGTTCGACATATAACACATATTCGCCGTGGGGGATACTCTAAGAGGAGATTGTCCAATTCTACTATACATAATTATGACACAAAAGGAAAGAATATTTATATTGTACAGATTAAAGCTAATTGAATGTAAGCTTGTTAACATAAGGCCAAACTTCCTAACAAACTTCCATCCAGCCTAAAAAATACTGTACCTATTGCTAAGTTTAAGTCTAGAGTTATTAAACTTCTGTTAAATAGAGCATATTACACAGTTGATGAGTATCTTGACCTTTTTAATGTCAAATCACATCTTTGTTTTCATTGTCTGTGTCATGTGTATGGGTTTGTCTGTGAGAGAGAGACAGAGTAGCTGGAAAGTTTCATAAACATGTACACTGCCTTTGCATTTTGTATGATGTTATACTCAGCAGTAACATTTGAATTGAGGTTCTTTGAATCCAAAATAAAAAACATTTTTAGAAAGAAGGGCGGGTGCATGTGAAAGAGACAGAGAATGCCAGAATGGTATACCGACAATTCTCCACAATTGTCTCCACTACAACCCTTAACTGCCTTCTTATGTAACGATGCTGTCAAGAGACCTAGTGATCAGCTGATTCTGGAGGTTAAAGAGAATTTATCCAAAACTGGGGATCTGTAAGGGTTTCACCAGGTGCATGATGTACACATGCTATATCCAGTCCACATTAGACTAAATCTAAGGGTGTGACACTTAGGTAACCCCTTCCTGTAGCACCCTGGTTAAAACAGTCTAAGCCAAGGTTGTACATGCTATAAAGATAAATGCTCACAAAATAAAAAAAATTCAAATGCAGTAAACAGACAAGGTCCCTATATGTATAAACAGCCGCAGAATATAGCGTCCTTAAATCACACCTTGTTATTCAACATATTGAGCATGCAGCCTTAATGATTTTGTTCATCTTTTTTGCTTGTCATTCTATCATTTACCTGTTACAAAATATCATTACCAAAAATTGTTCAGACAACTACTTCTTCCTGGTTTTCTTCTTGTTTAATACATTACTGTTTTTGATGACGTTTTATGTCACTTAGTTCCAAGCATACAATAACCTAACCTATACTGCCTACCTATTCTATCTTATTGATTTGCTTGAAAGTCAATCATCATTTAACGCACTATAAATACTTATCGGTACTTAGCAGCGTTGAAATAATTTAGTAAGTTCAGAATTCTGATAAACAAAGTGTATTCGTTCTAAACTGCTATTCAATTTGCTGTTGTGAATGCTATTGGCATTCAAAACTGCTGTTACCTATTGATTTAATATACTTTTTAAATATCTTTTGATATATTTCTCACCAAGTTTCATTGTTCCAAATAGTTTATATGAAAAAGCTGATTTTAGGAGAACAATACCCAATTCTCACTGACGTGACATGCTTTGCAATTCACAATGACAGACCTGTAAATTGCCACGAAATTGTTCATTAAATTCTCAGTGTCACAAGACTTGCGAATTTTACCTGAATTTGTGACCTCAGATATACTCCTATACGAGCTTGACAGGCATAAATACTTATATTTTCATTAAGAGTAACTTCCATACCCTTATGTTTTCTTGCGAAATAACGTTTTACTCCACGTGACACAATACAAACACATGCACTGTAAAATGCAACAATGCGTGGCAGATATTTTGGCTGGTGAAATTAAACGTGTATTTTAATAACTATTCTCAGTTGTCTGAAAATGCAACTATCTGGAACATACCGGCTTCCAGTTTTATCGTGTAATAATTCTATGTTTTCTATAAAACTATCTTTAAGCCTCTGATCACAATGTGACGCACAAATACAGAGAGATCGCAATTACGGAACCAATCATTATTTTGCTTACCATTTCTAAGTTACGCAAGCCTATCTGGTTATTCGATATTCAATATTTGTCCTTCAGCAAAGTTCAACGTACTGCATGCCATAAATCAATCATGAGTTCCTCTTTTTCAGCTTGAACCTTCCCCTTCCCCCTTCCTAACCCAAAGCCTATCTTGTTTGAGATTATAAAAGCATAAACGCCAACAATGTAGTTCTCATGTAGTGCCCACACGCCCACATTAATTGAAAATAAAATAGGAAATCTAATGGGTTGAACGCCTATTTGCCAAAATTTAGTCTTAGCATGGCAAGTTGCACTATAGTTGCACCATAAATCACATACATACACGTTGCATACTTCAAACACTGTGGTGACAATAACAGCTGTTTGGAATATGCATGCATACTTGACAATTAGCACAAAAGTGGATCTTCACCTATATTTTTCATTTAACCGAGAAGCAATTAATTTTTTTAAAAGATTGTCCCACAAATACTCAAAGAGCAGATCCACAGTAACCACTGCAGTAAAACACTAATATTTGAAAGTTCATTTAAAAACGGAAGTAGAAATGCTTTTCATTCCCTGTTCACTTTTATCAATGATTGTTTACAATGAAGCAAACTGTAGGAAGAAAATAATACCATAATACCATATTATTTTCCAGCCACAAAACATTCACCTCTTACAGGCATCTGAGAAGAAGATCCTAGTGAATTGACAATAAGCAATCAACATCCCAGAATTTAAAATAAAGAGAGTTGAAGGTTGTTACACTACATCACTAAAATGTTCTTACTTGAACGCATTTTGGGAGATGGTTTGCTGCCATCGTCAGCATGTTTTCAACTACAACAACCTTCAACTCTCTTTTTTTTAAATTATGACACATCACTGTTACTAGCTTCTAAATCTTCAAAATTAATTAAAGATCCCAGAAGTAACCCATGAAAACAGAATTCTTTGATCCTCTAAAATTATCCTCTGCCCATGTTAAATTTTCAGCTGATTGAAAATACACACTCTGTTGGGCCACTGTTCATTAATTCATTTCTCTACAACTTACATATGGTAGAGAAAGTACCTAATGCATTTTGAACAAAACGATTTGATATCAAGATGTTCTTTTGAGGGTCCCTGAAATCTATCAAAAGCAGTTTTAGAAAAAGTACCTAGATGTGTGTGCATGTGTGTGTGTGTGTGTGTGTGTGAGAGAGAGAGAGAGAGAGAGAGAGAGAGAGAGAGAGAGAGAGAAACAGTAGCCACAATTTCAAATTAAAGGTTAGTTTAATTTTAACAAAGCAAGGTTTAGACATTCAAGGAAAAATCAGCTTCAAGCGGTAGCGAGCCAGAAAAATATTAAGGGGGGTTATATATAAGGATCCATTTTAAACAATTTTTATCAATTCAAATGACAAATATGAATTAATCCTGAGCTGAAATATTTAAATGAATAAATTTTATATTCACAGATTAAGGTGTAGCAATTGGAATTAAAATTAGGATAGGATGTTTGGCATATTCTAAATGGCAAATGTGTTGTGGCACAAGAATTTATGACCACTGTGAAGCATGCTCGTACCCAGAAAAACAGCCAAGGGGAGGGGGTTCCATAACTAGATGTAAACTTAACAGTACCCTACACAGTTACTATGTATCTACTCTGTAGTGTATAGATATTATGTGGACAAGAAAACTGCTTGGAGGCATTATATAGACAGGAGAACTGACTAGAATGAAGATATTCCCCCTTACAGCACAAAATGCCGAGACTACTTTGAAAGCCGGGATGTATGGTCACCTTACCCAAGTAAGGCAGCCATATTAAGTTTCCTTTTTCTTGTAAATTTGCTACTAACAGCAGACCTATTGTTATCTAACAAAATTTTCCCTATTGGTTTGATATACATTTAAATAAATAAAGCTGTCAGAAATTTCAGGGGGGGTTTTGAACTCTAAACCCCCCCTCTAAATATGGCCCTGCTGTGAAGTATTTTATATTACCGCTGCAGGTCATTTTATATCACTACAAAATATGTTTCTGTTATGTTCTAAACTGGGAAATATTGCACTAATTTGGAAACCATTAAAATTTAGCACCAGAACAAAAACATGCCCTCGATATCTTAACATGGTTGTACCCACGTCATCTAAAGTATAGTTTCTGTTGCTGTCACCATTTGTGATATTGTCTAAGACTTTCAGCATAAATATAACACTACCAATGATATGATTAGGAAGTATCTTGTTCCTGCCAACCAGAAAGATGCTATTATTTTAACAAAGCTATTTTTGCTATTAATTTTTACATTTTTTGTTTTAGCAAGGGAAGGTTCCAACCTCCAAAACTCCTCCCTAACTATGTCTCTGGCTTCAAGTCATTTGTATTTGCATTACATTTTTAATAGCAAGGAAACCACAACAGATGCACATAAATTTACAACAGATAAAATATTGAGCTCTTAAAATACATAAGTTATGTCAATTTTTTTTTTTTGTGTCATTCACTATTTCTATTATATCTTGAAGTGTTAAGTTTGTTTGTTTGTTCTTCATGAGCCTAAACATCAAGGCATACATTTATCACCCTGATTAAACAGTTTCTGTCTTCTCTCGTGTACCTGCAATAAAATGTGCTTTTATACAATTCTTTGTGAATACTTACAGAGGTGTGAAAGTTAGTAGACTCAGGTACATTTTTGCAGTATAAATTGTGAGTTTGAAAATAATTTACAAATGTTCAAAATAAAATCAGCATCTTAAGTGAATGTCTATCAGCTATTTCTCATTGTGGACATTTCTTTTCCTTTAACAACACCATTGCATTAACAATTTTCTTGGTGAAACCCATTTTTTCCAAACCATTGTCTCAAAAATCTACAGAGAAATAACGGTAAAATCATATAACAAATATCTATTATTTAATTTCTGATTATTGGACATGAATTTTCAAGCTAATACTGAGGGAAAGAATACTTTCCAAGAATACAGACATGCAAGATCCAATTTTTGGCAAAACTATTTAACTGAAGAAAAAAATACCTCCACCTGTCCAGGAGTACCAGATAAAATTTTGACTCTGTATTTTAATTCTATTTTTTCATATGATCGTCTAATCCTGATTGGTGGAAAATTTTATAAGCATTTATTACACTAAAGCTTCAATATCTTGAAGGCCTAAATTTAGAGAGTAAATAACCAAAACTTTGCTTTAAGTCTAATAATTTTTTTACCTCTGTATTATATAGATAGAAAAATAAGTTTCTTCGTGCCTAATTTTTAGAAGTCATGTGCACGTGAACTTGTTTTAGTTTTAAGTTCTAAAGGAAAGAATGTTTAATATATTTACTAGAACCCAGATTTTTAGGCATTTATAACAATTCAAATCATCAGACAAACAAACAAAAAGAAAAGGGCAATAAAAAAAATCCACAATACATTTAGAACAGAATATAACATTTTAATAGAATATTTATTTGTGCTTAACACCATACAAATATTTAAATATATTTAAATTAAATCTCAAAGTTAATTACATTCTAAGTACAATTTGAGCATAGTTATTTATATTTCCTTTAAGGACTACCTTGTGCCTGGCTCCCTGGCCCTTTGGCTTTCTGTTAGCCCTTATTCTTTCCCTTGCTTTTCTGCTTCTCTGATTCCTACTCTCTCTTATTCTCCTTTTTCTCATCCGACCTGCTCCTCTCCTTTTGCCTTTTTACTTTTCTACATTCCACCCAAAAATTTGATACAGAGATTTCACTGGAAATAAATGTTTTGAGGCCCCCTGAATGCAAAAAAAAAAATTTGGAAAAAAGGCCTCTGTGTGTGTGTGTGTGTGTGTGTGTGTGTGCATGTGAGAGAGAGAGAGAGAGAGAGAGAGAGAGAGAGAGAGAGAGAGAGAGAGAGAGATCAGCATAACTCAAAAATAAAAAGTTGGATAGATATGAAACTTTGTATTTAAGTTCAGCATCTTCAAAAGATATACAAAGGTTTTCAAGAAACTCCCCTCACCCCTAACTACCCTCTACATGAAAGGTTTTTTGAAACTTTTTGATTCTTTGAAAAATGGCTCTAATGATTTTGATTAAAATACAATATATTTACATAATAAATAGTATGTATATCTTGAATTTTTTGAGAATAGCCTACGAAGTCCTCTTCATTCAGAAGGAATTTTATATAATATTGTATAACTTGTCAACGATAGACAAAAACATATTACAAAAAGATGTAAATCTCTTTAAAACACTCAATTTTTTTAAAATATTTTTTTTTGTGGCATCCATTATTATGGTTTGCATTGTTCAATATTCATTCTCTTTTTAAAGTCCTGTAGACATTCAATTGTTTTTCATGATTGCATGAAAACAGTATGGAATTTTAAGATCAGTGTATAGCGTCCAGTTCTTAAACATTTGACTATTGCTGTTTCCTTTGTACTATAATGAAATTAGTAATGTAGCTACTTATATTTCTGCAAAGGTTTATCTCAAATATAATGAAGAAGATAACAGAAGAATAAGCTTTTGTAAGAATAATTTGTATACCCACTAATGAACAATAGAGAGTAGAGAAAGTCCTGTAATGTAACATGAAATTTTTTACTTTCCTTAACCATATTTCCTTGGCCTTTCTTAAAAGCTCCTCACCATCTTGCTACTCCCTTAAATGTTATGGTTTCTATGACTACCATTTCCTCGTCTATTTCATCTCACTTCAGATCCCAAATATCCTGTCTCCACTTCTCTAATTCTTTGCATTCTACTAAGTAATGCATTTTATTTTCCTTTTCTCTGCTTATGACACAAGTTGCAAGGTACAGCCTAAGACAAAATATATGAGCAACAGCCAGAGAAGGAGTTTGATTTGGAAAATGTTGGAAAAACTTGCTGACACTGCATTCACAATACAGGATTTAATACCACCCTGCATTCATTTCAAAGGTATGTATGTGATAAACTAGGAAGATGCCTTTCAGTTTGGTTGTGTGCATGGCAGCCAAGCAGTGAAACGCATGTGTCTTGTAACTGGAACAATCTGTGTTCAAATCCTTGGCGTAAATGATTTTTTATTAGTTAATTTTTAATTTGTTAAATATATGGCAATGCTGTATGTATTCCATGCATAAGATATCTATTAATTTTAAGGTATTTGTGCATAAAAACACAAACAAATTATTCTCTTCATTTTTAAAATAAATAGCATAATAGTAAATATTCTAAAGTGCATTCCATACTGTTCCCGTGCAGGCCAGCGTGTAGCGTTCAGTTCTTAAACATTTGACTATCACTATTCCCTTTGCATCTATAATGAAATGTGTAATGTAGCCATTTCTGCAAAGTTTATTTGGATTAAAATGAAATAGATAAAAAAATAAGCTTTAGAAAGAATAGTTTGTATACCTACTAATAAACGATAGAGGGTAGAGAAAGTCATGTGAATGTATCACATCAGATTTTTCATTTAGGACTATAATATTTACTTATTTCTTATATAGTTTGAAAACAAAAAGGAGAGTGTGAGCATAAAATCAAATAAGTCTTAGCAATTAGAAATTATATTATAGTAATAATAAACATTGCGGTTTTTCTGGAAAAGAAAATAAAGTTATGCTCGGAATACAAACCTCAGTAGGTTCGTATTATAACTGCTTGTATTTGGTGACGGGACTCAGTATGAAAGGTGATAAAGACTGAAGCTAAAGGTTCGCATCCCAAGACACCATTGTGAACAGGTCGCGGAAATGATTTGGACTTAGACAAATATATGCTTCGAGAGTCTGCTCATTTTTTTTTTACTTAGGATGTACATTTAAAAAAAAAAACTCATACATTTTAAAAGGTCATACTCATAATGCATTTAACAATCAATATTTGGTTTAACAATTACACAAATTATACATTTTTGTAGTTGCACATTGCCACAAGGTATTGCTGTAAATGTTATAGAAAAACGAAAATAAATTTAAAAATCTGATTCTCTACTCTTGTACAAACTGTTTTTACAAATGCTTATTCTCCATCTACTTCATGTTAATCAAAATAAACATTTGCAGAAGCTATCCATCTTATTGATAATTTTCTTGTAGGTGCAAGGGGAATATGGTAAGCTTTAAGCGATAATCAAATCTTTTAAGAGCTGGATGCTATGTGGAACATTCCATTCTCTTTGCATGTCCAGGACATAAAAAAACGAATTAACGAATTCTCATTTGAGAAAAAGTATAAGTATTGGAAAATTCAAACAAACAAAGAATATCTTGGAAATGGTTCACTCGACAAAAACAATGTATGTGACATAAATCGTATGTTTTAACGAGATCGACACTTTTTATGTAGTAAAATTTCGTCTATCTCTTAAGGTTTACCAGTTGCAAAAGACAATGAGAATGAAGAGGACTTTTGGGGACATTTCCAGAAAATTCAAGTTGCACATTTCATTTGCCATGAAAATATCTTAAACATATGATATTTTAATCAAAATTCTTAGAGCCATTTTTAAGAAAATCAAAATTTTTGAAAAATCTTCCATGTAAAGAGTAGTCTGGTGGAAGGATTTTCTTGAAAATCTTTTTGTTGCATTCTTGGAAGATACTAAACTCAAATACTAAGGTTGGTATTTATTCAACTTTTCGTTTTTGAGTTATGCTGTTTAGACAAACAGACACACAGATACACACACAGGCATGTTTCCAAAAATGCTTTATTTGGATTCAAGGCACTTCAAAATATGTATTTCTGGCGAAATCTCGGTACTGAATTTTTGGGTGGAATACAATACTTCCCCTACTTACTATACTAGTAGAGAAAGTAAAAAGATTAAGTTGATTTAAAAAAGGCAAAAATTGCATTTATGATTCAAATAGTCTGATAAAGAGACCTCTGAGCAAAATTTGCATCTTTCACACCCAATATAGAATGTAACGGTAAGAATCACAGCAGTTAAAGAGCCTCCATAAATAAAACTCAATTATTTATTCACACATAGTTTTGTCATCTTCCATGGTCTAGGAGTACCATGCTAGTTTTTAGTTCCCGAGGTTGTAGAATTAAATCCAGTGGGGGATGATGAATTCTTTTGGGCATAAAAATCCTTAGCATGGCTTTCTTTGGAAGAGAAGCAAAGCTGGTGGTCTCATGTTGTAAATTTATGGCACATAAAAGAACCTCAAGTCTGTTAAAGGGACCTCTGAGCAAAGTTTCTGTCTTTCACACCTAATATAGAACACCTATAATTGAATTATTATCACATCTACTCTAAGAAGAAAATGAAACAATAAAGAATAACATTAATATATAACAACAATAATAATAACAACAATGATGATCACAATGATAATAATAACAATAAAGAAGTACTAGCTATGATGCAGCACTTGTGTAGTTCTCAGTGGGCTGTTAAATTTCCAAATACATGCAGTACAGTATGATGTGACAGAGTGGCTTCACCATTTTCAGTTTCTTACGTCAGACTTGTTCCCAGTGTGTTCTGTAGACTTGGCTTTGCATTGATGCGGTAATTTGTATCACAAATTACTTAAATGTAAAGAATGATTGTGCTGTGCTGTGCGTCAGATGGCAGGTTGAGGGCAACCCGATGGTGTGCTTAGGCGTGTACCTTCCCTAATTAGGGCTTTACCATGTAGTGACGGGATATGGGGGTTACAGGATGGCGGTTGTTCTTTAGGTAGGGGGAGAGAAAGGAGGTAACAAAGTTTGTTCCTCAACGGTAGCCGGTCATGGTGCAACTACCCTTGTGCACCGCTGGTGGTATGAATTTTGTAATTATAAACATGTTGGGATTTTAATTTTGAAGTCCAAGCTACTCTTGAATGGATTGTATTGGAGTTCAGCTTTAGCTGCTGTTGGAATTACTCCGCTGTTACCGGATATGCCCGCAAGCCATGCGGGGAAGCCGGTGATGCCTCAAGCGGCGTGTTCTGGGGTCATAATCCCCAAGAGACCTAACTAGGGCGCTCTGATGGTATGGCAACTGGTCGTAAAATTTTGCGGCCCGGCGCCTAATTTCATCCTCCATGTAAGGAAGAGATGAGGCTTCGTGAAGCAGTCTCACGGGAAAGGAGCGGTTTACACAATAGATGGCCCGAAGGCACCTATTCTGTACCCGTTGCAGGAGCAGCAGGTTGGAATCTGCGGCCATGCCCCAGATCTCGCAGGCATAAAGCAGGAAGGGGATTATCAGCGCCCGAAAAAGGTGTAACTTTAAAGGGACAGGCATCTCAGACCCCAGCATCGGGTACAATGAAGCCGCAGCCCCATGTCCCCGACGCGCGACGTCCCCGACGTGTCCCCGAAAAGTTAGACCCTTATCTAACTTAACCCCCAGGTAGGAGATGGCATTTGTCCATTCTATCCTTCTTCCGAGATAGCTGAATGTGGGGAAGATTGCGGGAAAGCGGCGCTTGGTGAAGAGAATGGCGTGGCTTTTTGCCGGATTGATGGATAATCGCCAACGCCTGCACCACTCTTGGAGGAGGCGGAGGTGTCTCTGAATGGGGTTGAAGGCTCTGTTTGGGTTTTTACTTGTACAATACAGGAGCACGTCATCAGCGTACTGTGCCATGTTGACGTGCTGCTCTGTGGGTAGATCGGCCACATATACACTAAAAAGTGTGGGGGATAGAACAGAACCTTCGGGGACTCCGCCTCGTATTGGCCTTAGTGTAGATTTGTGTCCCGCTACCGAAACAACAAAAGTGCGGTGTTTTAGATATGTGTGTAGCAGGTGTATTAAGTGTGTAGGGAGCTCCAGTTGGATGAGCTTTTTGAGGAGCCCCGCATGCCAGGTCGTCGAGAAGGCCTTCTCGACATCCAGTGAAACTGCGGCGGTGTAAGCCCTGTCCTGGAAGCCCAGGGCAGCCGCTTCCACCACGCGCAGCAATTGCTGGGAGGTCGAGTGCCCAGGACGGAAGCCGAACTGATGTGGTGGGATGGCTCGAATGTCCCCTAAGGTGGGAGACAAGCGGTTAAGAATGGTCCTTTCAAACACTTTTGAAAGGACAGAGAGGAGGCTAATGGATCTGTAATTGGCAGGATGTACCGGATCTTTCCCCGGCTTCAATATGCAGATAACCCGAGCCTCTCTCCACTCGCGTGGAAAGTGACTTAGGGTGAAGCACATATTGAAGACCCTGGTGAGAAAGAGCACGGCCCGGAAGGGAAGGCGTCGTAGCATGGCGGGTGTAAGCCCGTCAGGCCCCGGTGCCCTTTTGGGGTTGAGACGCCGGAGTGCGCTTTGGATTTCTGAAGGTCTTATGACGGGATATCGATCCGCATCGTCGGGGGGACGTCGAAGGAATCGGCGTACCTCCCTCCGAGTACGTTCGGAAAAAGCATCGTCCTGGGGGTCATCTCGAGGCCTCATGGTCCTCTCAAGGTAGTCGGCAAACACATTTGCTTTGGCTTGGGGGAGGTAAGCCAGGCCTTGGGTGCCGTGGAGAGGGGAGGAGTATTGATCTCTGCGGTTGCGGAGGTGTTTGGCAATCCTCCACACGTCGCCATCTTCGAGGTTCATACGGTTCATCGTCTCCTTCCACGCTTGCACTCTGTGCTCGCGTAGTCGGCGACGGACCTCCCGGCAAAGGCGCCTATGAAGCACTCGATTATGTGGCGTGCGGTGACGCTGGTAGAGTCTGCGTGCCGCCCAGGAGCGGCGGATAAGCAGGTGGAGTTCAAGAGGAAGGACGTCAGGGTGCAAGGGTGCTGGGGTGTTGACAGTGAGGTTATGGACCGTTCGTACCACGATGGAAGTGAAGGAGGAGACAGCCGCCTCCAGGGTTGGGACGTCTACGATTCTCGTAATATGAATATGTATTTTTATGTGACATTGATTTCAGATGTTTATTAATTGTAATTATTATTGGGAAATAAGTTTATACGGCTTTACTGAAACTGTCAATAATAGCGCAATAATGCAGCGAGGGGGTGAGCTGTTTATCATTATTGGGAACGAGGAAGTTACGTAATGTTCGCGCGTTTTTTCCGTTGAGAACATTCTAGAATGTTTCCCTAAAAGCAATATGTATTCGTGTTTTTCATTGGATATTAAAATAGACGCTAATGTTGGCGCGTTTTATTAGCCAATAGCAGTTCATTTATAATCTTTAGGCATGTCGAGGAGTGGGAGTATATAAAGCCCAGTCCGAGGTAGATCGCTACCAGTTCAACAAAATTCTCAATACATTACACGTCGTCAGTCAGTCCTTCAGTTCGTCAAGTTACGCGCAGCAGAATTACGAGAATCTAAAGTATTATACAGTTAAATATACACAAAGTTGAAGTACGTGAGTTAAAAGTGATAAGTAAGAAGTTATTACAAACAGTTTCAGTTTGGCGAGTATCTAAATCAATATGTAAAAGTGTTAGTGAACGTGTTCGACAATAAAAATTATAAAACCAATTTCTTCATTAAGTGTAATTTTTGGATAAAAGATTCCTTTCCGCTTCACAACCTGTATAGAGATACATGTACTACCAAGATAAGATGATAGCTAGCCGGAGGACAATATACAAAACTTAAAATTCTTTCGAAAACTAATTGATGCAAATTGCTACGCCAGATGGAGCTACATAACCTAACAAAGAATGACGTCACAAGATGGCAACGCGTGAAGTAAGCAGCACAACATAAGATCTACAAGTTCTAATAAATTACGTAAAACATATTACGTAAGCACAGTTCTCTTACAGCATAGGATTGTTAAGAGATGGTTATAGTTCTTGCATCAACCAATAATAATTTTAAGTCGGCATTATAGAATCTAGTAAATATATTCTGATAAATTAACCAGATTAAGCAGGGCAATATAGCACGAGTGCATATACGAAGCAGCATACCTATAACACTGTATCTCCATGCCACTACTTTTGTCCTCTCCCAAACTGCCAATGTATTACAAGGTGCACATAAAGTCCCAAGACATTTTCATGTTCCTAATCTGCTACAACACAATAGACATCATATTAGAATAGAGGAAGACCTTATAAAGCCTAATGCAGTTCAACATGTCCACCTTCATTGGTTGCATCGAACACATACCGCAAGATTTGAGGGTTATTAGCAAGTATGCCACTCTTATTCGTTGGTTTAGCACATGCACATCCGGCACACTAGTAGCATAAACTCAGCTCTCAAAATCCCATGCAAAAACGTCAAGGGGAGTGAGGTTGGAGGAATAGAGGACCACATGCAATCTGCTGCTCTTCTGAAGTTTTAGGAAAGGTCTCATTTAGGTAGTCTCACACAATGTTTGCATAGTGAGTGTGACCATCTTGTTGATAAATGAGTGAGACAAGGATACCATCTTGCCACAAATGCAGCATGTCCATGTAGATTGTTGTGTGTTGATAATGAAAGTGGGCAGGTTGAACTGCATTAGGCTCTATAATGTCCTACTTAGGTGTGTTGTACGGAGGGTTGCCCCACTTTAGCTCGGACATTTTTGCTTATGTTTTTCATGGCGAGATTCCCTTTCGCTACCACCTATTGTGTTCAATGTGATTTCCATGGGCTTTAACTATGGCTCTGCAGCAAAATTTCCATTGAAGAAGGCTGCGTCTAAGAACAGGAAGGGGGATGTTAGCCCACTTCTCCTGGCAGGTTTTCCAGAGCCCTTTGATTATGGTGGGATGCCAAGAAGCAAGGTGCTGTTTCAGCAGACCAAATCTGCAAAAATCCATTGGCGAGGCATCTGGTGACCTCACAGGGACCCTTTTAAATGGTATCACATTGACACCCATTTCCATAGCTTTCCAGTGGTAGTAATGCTGGGAAGACCGAGAAATGTGACTGGATGCTTTATCCATGTGGATCCAAACATTTGGGGCATCCTCACCATACAACCGTGGGATCTCATCAAAAATTGGATCCATAGCATTCCTTTGATTGTAGGATGCATTAATTTTTACATTGTTAGCAACTCTGTGAATGCCAAGTTTCCAAGAGCAATAACCTGCAACCACCATGAATCCCTTGGAAAACTTTTCCTTGTTCTCCCAAATAAAGCTGGAGCGCACTTTTTAGCCTACTTATTGGTAATAAATGACTCTTTTTTTTTGGTTTTGTCACCTAGATAAACACATGCTTCATCTAAAGAAACCACCCATTGCCACTTTTTACCTGCCAGATGGTGTTCATAGAGTTTTCTTGCATTGGTGAAGCATTCTCTGATGTACCGCTCTTTCAAGGCATGTCCACATGTTTTATGGCGCTGTTCTAGTACCAGATTACTGTGTATTATCCAATAGACGGTCCCTTTGGATATTCCAATGCAGCTGGAAATGCTTCTTTGGGTTGGTGGGATTTCTTGAGTCACTGTTGCACTCACCTTGGCTACTACTGCTTTAGGTCGTGTTGGTTGTAGCCTTTTTCTTGCTAGCTTTCTTGCACACTGAGCCTCAGGTGGGAATCCATTTTTATGCAGCTGTGTTATACGCCCCACACACGACTTACTTATGATAAGACCTTTTTGTTTGCACCTTTTCACTATCATTCAAAGGCTGTAATCGGATCAGAAAGCCCAACAATGTACCCCTACCACAAGTCAGCTATTGTTGCAGCCATTACGAGTAAACCTTGCTGGCCTTGCTGCTCCCAGCAGACAGCTGGCACTCGCAGTGAACTGATGCAATAATAAACATAGGCAATTTCACCAATGATGGAATGGGAGGGCGATTCAAAGTCGTCCAAGCTTAAGTGGGGCAAGCCTCCATAGCAGACCAGAAACATGAAAATTTATTGGGACTTTAACAACAGTTGTTTCCCTTGAATGCAACATATGCAGAATAATTACTGTGATGCTCAAAGATAAGAGCAGAGCTAGACACTGAGAGTGAGAAGGTATACTTCCCTTCAAGTTTCCTGCTACACCATTTACAAGATTTTTATATCAATGGTGGTTAATGGCTTCACTGAAGATATTTGGGGAGAACTGATCTTTTACAAGTATTGCACACTGGAAAACAGCTACATCAACTTCAGACCACTTCTACCATATGATGACTTCCTTTGCAGGGAAAATAATCTTTTTGCAAACACTGATCACTTGAGATCAGGCAGAGGGGTTTTAGTAAGTAAACCATCAAGTTAGGAACACACCAAGGAATTGGTGATGAAAGAAGGTGGAAGTGGATGTGACCTTGCAGTATTCTCTATAAACAAATATGAATAGTTGAAGGCACTATGACTCGCTTCGAAAACAGGTAGATCAGGATTACAGAAGAAAACTATGTAGATTGTTTAGCTGTCGGTAGCTGCAATAAAGTTACTTCATTATTTAGTTAAGGTATTAATTATAGAAATCTGAGTTGCATTGATTTCTGTTACATTGAGAGTTTTACAATGTACAATAATGTGTTTTAAAAATACGTGGAACATAAGTCGTTTGCAATTAGCATGCGAACAGTTGTTATATTTTGAAAAACTATGTTCCACATCACCTGATGTGGGGGCAAATAAAAACCGAAATAGCAGACTTGCTTGAAATTCCCTGCCTTTGTAATGCATCCCTCACTTTACACATTTCTGAGTACCCTGAATTCTTCTCTAGAATACCTTTAAATTTCTTGGTCACTTTTTCTTAAACAGTTCCAGCTTTGTATCATATTCAAGAGTTTCTGAAACCTGTTCTATTGCCTCAAGAGCTTCAGGTAGTTTTAGTGTATATAACCATAATATATACATATAAATATATATGTTATTGTAGTTGCAATATTACTGAAATCATTCTGAATATATGAAAGATCTAAAAACAAAGCTGGTGAAATTATTTCCTTTACTTGCACTTATAGTGGCATTTTTCTCTTGTCAAAGACAATTACATTTATTATTTATTATCATCCTTTTAAATACATTTAAAGGACATGTCCAATTAAAAATATAAAATAATTTAACAAGTACAGCTTATAATTTTACATTACTTCTTTTACAGTGCATTTACAATAAGTTTACCTTAAATATCATTTTCACTTTACATTGCTTTACTATGTCTAAATTCATCTATACCATAAAATTAATTTTCTGTTAAGTATTTCTTTATTGTTTTCATCATTACATTTGGCTGGTTTATGTTCTTTATTTCTCTAGGTAATTTATTGAATAATTCTCTTCCTCTAACTTCTATGGCATGATTATTTAGAGTTCCCCTTAATGTTATTCCATAATAATCATCATTGTTTCTTAAATTATGGTTATGTACACAGGAATTTTTTTGCATATTTATATTTATCACAGTTTTTATGCATTCATATATATACACATGGCACTGTTAACAAATTTTGATTCTTAAACACCCCCCTGCAAGTTTGTTTGTTTTCCATTTTACTTATTATTCTAATGGCTTTTTATTTTGCAGTTTAAAGACTTTATCCATTTCTCTTGCCATAATATTTCCCCATAGTGTAATTCTGTATCTTACATGCGAATATATAAAAGCATAATAGACCTGTTTTATTGTCCATTATTTCAGTTAATTGTCTCATTACATAATGCCCTTATTTATCTTTTTTCCAATTGATGCTACATGAGATTGCCAATTTAAATGTTTATCAATTATTACTCCAAGAAAATTAGTGCCATTTATTTCTGATATGTTTCCCCCATCTATACTTAGTTTAATACTACTCGGGTTAAGTTTTGTCAATTCAAAGTTAATACATGCTGTCTTTTGTATATTTATTATATCTAAATAAGCATAATATTGTTTTATAATTTTTAAAATTGAATTTGCTCTAATTTCAACCTCTTTTTGCTGTTTGATCTTTAATTATGACAGTCATGTCATCTGCATATTCAATTGCGATGCCTCCATTTTCTTGTATGGCTTCAAAAATTTCATTTATATATATAAGAAATAAAAATGGCCCCAATTTTGAACCTTGCAGGATCCCTTAACAACTTTGTCATAGCACTGAGCATAGTATACCACAGCTTGTAGCAATGGCCCCACGACTTACAATTGCTTGTGAGCCAAGGAAATTTCAAATTCTGTCCCCTTAAATGTATTGATTCCAGATGGTTTTGCCATTTATGCTGATGTTTTCCCTGCCAAATTCTGCCACAAAATTGTGATGATGGTTTTCATGTGGGGTTATTCCTTTACTTTAGGCATATTGCCACAGTTCTCCACTGGTTTGTGTACAGCAAATAAATGGAACAGCCACAATGAAACCAGCAGTGTGGAGAGAAGTGGCAGTGTGTGTCCATCACAGTACCTGATGTCACCTATATCCCATGCAGTAACCTGACCATTCCATTTACTTACCCTCTGCCTGCTGATGATGCAAATGGTTCCATTAGATTTTCAAAATCTAGATTCAGAGTTAAATTTACATTTTAGCTTTCTCTACTACTTACCTATAGTAACAAGAGGAAGTATTGCATTCCACCCAAAAATTCAATATCAAGAAATACATGTTTTGAGGCACTCTGAACCAAAAAGAAGCACTTTAGAAGATTTGTATGCGAGTATGTGTAAAAACAGCATAACCCAAAAATGAAACGTCCAATAAATACAAACTTGGTTTAAAATAGAGAGTTGAGGGTTGTTACACTACATCACTATGATATTCTTACTTGAACGCGTTTCGGGAGACGGCTTGTTCCCATCGTCAGCATTTTCTCTCAACTAAATGCTGACGATGGGAACAAGCCGTCTCCCGAAACGCGTTCAAGTAAGAATATCATAGTGATGTAGTGTAACAACCCTCAACTCTCTATTTTAAATTATGACACATCACTGTTACAAGCTTCTAAATCTTCAAAAATTGAGCGTACAAACTTGGTGTTTAGACTCAAATGCCTCAGCAGCACAAAAATTATTGAGAATAAAAAATTAACAATTTTTTATTTAAAAGGTAGTTTGGAGTGCGGGGATTTTCTTGTAAATCTTTATCTCTAATCTGATGAAGATGCTGAATTTAAATACCAAGTTTGATATTTAACCAACTTTTGGTTTACGAGTTAAGCTTTTCACAGATGGACACACACAGACCTTTTTTTCTTTCTAAAAATACTTTTTACTTTCTCCTAGAGGAAGTATTGTACAGGGTTATTCAAAACGAAGGAACAGACTTTAAATATTTATTTCTAATTAACAACAATAGATGGCGACATGTGATACATCACTGAATAGAGGAAAGCTCAAAATTTTATTTTGTGTTCAAAATGAGCACCATTTGTTATGCAAGGACAACAGTGCTTTTCCATTTGCATACGTAACTATCTTCTAACGAATTTATTGTATCAATTGTAAACTTTTTAGGACCAGGCGGTTCGTTGAACTTACAATGTAATGCTCTCTGCAATGAAACAATGGATTCACTCTTTGCATAATGCAGCATACAAAAAGACTTTTCCTGTGGCATCGCCATTTTCTCAAACAATCACAGTGCCGCTGTAGGCACTAAATGGAACTAATAGGTGGGGCTTAAAACTTTGAACTTTCCTCTATTCAATGATGTGTCTTAAGTGTCACTATCTATTGTCGTTCATTAAAAATGAATATTTGAAATCTGTTCCTTCTTTTTGAATAACCCTGTATTTCAACCAAAATTCTGATATAAAATTTTAGTAGAAATATGTTTTGAGGTCCCCTGAACCCCAAAACGACATTGAGAAAAAGGTCTGTGTGCATGTGCCTTAACTAGACAACAAAAAGTATGTTAAATACCAAACTTAGATCTTCCAAGGATGCAACAAATATTTTTAAGAAAAACACCCCACCCTAAACTACAATTTGTGGAAATTTTTTCAATCATTTGGTTTTCTTAAAAATGGCTAATGATTTTGATTAAAATAGCATAAGATGTTTTCATGATAAATGAAATGTATATCTTGAGTTTTCATGGAATAGCTTCTGAAGTGCTCTTCATTCTGAATGACCTTTGTATAATTGGTAAACCATAAGAGAGAAAATCTTGCTACATAAAAATTCTGGATGTTGTTAAAGCACACAATTTATATCTAATTTGTTTGTGGAGTTAACTATTTCCAAGATACTCCTTGTTATTGGTTTGTATTCTCAAGTGCTCCTACTTTTGTCAAATGAGTAGTCATTCAATTTTTTCTTGTGGTCATGCAAAGAGCATGGAATTTCCAAGCCATCACGTAGCAACCAGCTATAGCTGACAAACTTTACCTATTATATTATACGACGAGACTGTAAATGTGAATTAAAAGTTTATCTGAATTAACAAGTGGTAGTTAGAATAATCATTTTTTTTAAAGAATAGTCTCTAGAAGAGGGAATAGAAAAAGTCCTATGAATGCAATGCATAAGTTTTTTTTTCTCTCTATTATGTATGGTAACAACAGGAAAGTATTGTAGACCACTCAAAAATTTGATATCAGGATTTCACCAGAAATACATGTTTTGAGGCCCCCTAAATAAAAAAAAGAAAAAGGCTTCAGTAAAAACTCTGTGTGTGTGTGTGTGTGTGTGTGTGTGTGTGTGTGTGTGTGTGTGTGTGTGTGTGTGTGTGCGCGCGCTTAAACCAAGATAACCAATTATTGTTTTTATGTCAAACTTGATAGTTGTTGAATTTGAAATGAAATATACCTGACTGAGAAATTGTGTAACAAGTGGTAACATCGTTACCTCTCATTTATTGTGATTTTACTGAAAGGGGACAAAAAAATGTTGAAAGAAGTGTTTGGGCAGATATAGTTTAGAAAGGTTTCTTAAGGATAGGTTTTAAATAATTTTGAAAATGAATGCTTTTTATTTACATGTAGACTCTCTAGCTATATTTACATTGAATTTATTGGTCACTGTAACTTCATGTTATACTAGTACCTCACATTTGAACTTTTATCTTTTAAATGTCCCATTCCTTCACAGAAAAAGTATATTTTTTGTATTATTTCGAGACAATATTTATTCAATGCTGATATATTTTACCAGTGAACTTTATGTGATAAACATCCAACAGCACCCTAACCTCAAATAAAACCACCCTGGAGAAAGCTTTTAACAACCGTTTCATTCTGGCACAGACATAGCACAACATATCATTTATGTCCTGTGAGAGATTAATGATTTTAGTTGAGCAATTTTATCAAAGGGACTATATATCACTACAAGCTCCTGAGAAAAAAGATGTTGTGGCAGTAAGAGAATGAAGAAAGAAAGAAAAAATTCAACAGAGTTTTATATACATCACTACTGCAAAGGTATACCCGATATTAAAAAAGGGAAACTCTGATAAGAAAGTGGGATACCAAAATTATTTTCATTGTGACCCAAATTTGTTCAAGTTGTGAAATGCCCCACCACAGCTGCTTGTATCACTAACATGAGAACATAATTTACTTTAGACTGCTCTGTGTGGGTATAAGGAGGATATTCCTAAAACATCATAACCAATCAGTACATTAGTATGCAATCTTGAAAATAACTGCATGTCAAACACATTGATAGTTGTGGAATCAGAAACCCGTTCAGTCAGCATTATACCCTAACAAATGAATTAGCATGGTTTGTTTGGAACACCATTGATGGAAAATTGAAAAAATTCTGAAGAACACCAACTGTGAAGCATTTCAAAAACTTAATAAAAAGACACCCCCGCTTTTAAAACATTGCTTCTTGGTAAAACTACTTATACACGTTTTCAAGCTGTAATTGGTAAAGAAATTGTGGTACAGATTAATTTTTGTTGAAAATGACACTTTCATTTTGAAATTTGGCATTCAATTGGCATATTGGAACTCCCAACAGATCACAATCTTCACAGCAATTGCCTGGCTAAGTGCTAGTATGAAGTTATGCAATCATTAAAATATTACATGATAAATATGCTGTTAACATATTCATTCTAAGGCTAGTTTCAATATCAGGAAAATTTACCCAAAGTTCTCAACTATTAGCATTTTTTCAGATGGTGCAGCAAGGTACTTTAAACATCATTATTCTTATATAATTTAACTCGCCTCCAGGAAGAGTTCAAAGTTCTGTTAACATGGAACGTTCTAGCTACAAGTTGTGGGAAGGGCAGTGTCGGTGGCATTATAGAACTGAAAAGATTAGTAAGGCATGTTATGAGGTGGAAAAATACATGATTACTAATGAAGAGTTTTTACTGGTGTGCCAGTAAAGTGACAAAATTAGTATGGGCAATATTTTGTTCTAGATATGAAGTGCATCAACTAAAGAGAATTTTATGCTAATGATACCCTAGACCCATTCTAAGCATTACATTAAAGTTCTATCCCCTTACATGGTTTGCAAAGAGCATGCTTTGTCCAAAAAAAAGTTTCAACTTTGATTTAATGACTGGCAGAAGTATCCAAATTGAAACAATGGAAGGAAACGAGACACTTCGACTGCAATTTCTAATGTATACAAAGTATTTCCAGCTACTTGTGCAGATAATCAGTAAAGATTTTCATTTCTTGGTGTAGAACATCATGCACATATCATAATGCGATTCTAATAAAGAATGTAATATAGCAATACCATTTCAGCGGTTTTCATTTTGTACATGTGCCTTTCCATCATAGTGAAAAATAACTAAAAAGTAATGATTTTCACGTAATTATCCATACTCATTAATACTTGATATAAGACTACTCGTTACTGAAATGAGACAGCATATTTTTATAGTTTCACAGAACTTTGGAGATGTTTTAACTCGGAGGGAACTTCCTTTTTGTCCTTGTCACAAAGATTTCATATATATATTTTTCTTCAACTAAAAGATATTTTCCCCTTTTAATCATTTTGTGTTAACCTTAGAATTAAAATGCTGAGATGAATAAACATTCACAGTTTGTTTTGAGAATTATTTTTAGAACAATATACAGAAACAAACCTTCGAATTCTCATTCTGTCTTGTGGAATGGCCATTGTTTAAATTGGTTTACTAAAAAGTGTGATTAAAATACTATATATGAAAGATATTTACATGACAAATAAGATGTATGTATTGAATTTTTGGGGAATAGCCTATGAAGACTTCAATCGGAAGGGATTTTGTATAATCTTGTATAACTGGTAAATGTTAAGCAATAGACAAATGCGTACTACACAAAAATTGTATCTCTTTAAAACAATTTATTTACAATAACTTTTTTTTGTAGCATCAGCTATTTCCAAGATATTCATTATTAATGGTTTGATTGTTCAATACCTTGTCATTCTTATAAAGTCACGTCGATTTTCAGTTGTTTCTCATAATTGCGTGGAAATCTTATGGAATTTTAAGGTCAGCATAATTATAGCATCCAGTTCTTAAACATTTGACTATTGCTGTTCCCCTTTTCATCTTAACAAAATGTATAAAGTAGCTATTTCTGCGAAGGTTTATTCGGATTAAAATGAAGTAGACTGAAAAATAAGCTTTAGTAATAATAGATTGTATACCCAATAATAAACTATAGAGGGTATGAATGTATTTATCAGATTTTTCTTGTGGTCATGCAGAGAGCATTGAATTTCCAACCCATCGCGTAGCAATCAACTCTAAAAATCTGACGCATGCTTTACCTATATTATACAATGAAATAACTGTCTTCCTTCATGGTCTACAGATAGCACGTTAGCCTCTGGTTCCCGAGGTCGCAGGTTCAAACCCAGAAGAGCAATTTTTTCAGGCATAAAAATTCTTAGCATGGCTTCCTTTGGAAGGGAAGTAAAGTCAGTGATCCCATGTCAGATTTACAGCACGTAAAAGAACCTCAAGCCTGATAAAAAGGCCTCCGAGTAAAATCTCTGGTCTTTCATGCCCAATGTAGAATGGAATGCTAAGCTAAGCTTTTGTAACAATAGTTTCTAGAGGAGAGGAGAAGATACTATGAATTCATGCACAAGCAGGTTTTTTTTTTGGGGGGGGGGCATTTCTGATCACATTTTACCTATGCATTTCCCATCCAATTTTGAGGTTCTGAAATCCTATTACGTTTCGAATCTACTAAGGAATGGAGGCTTGAAGGATGAAGTTCACCAATGAATAATTTCCAGAAATGCAAAAACAATTAAGTAATTTAATACTGTTTATTGCATCAGTATAATATTGAGCATTTTTATCACAGAATTATTTCAGTCTTAAAATATATTTACATTTGTATATATATAAATGTATCAAAAATTCAATATATAGGAACAATAAGGACTAGCCGTAACAATTACAAAACATTCTTAACTAATGAGGGGAGTTTTCATTGTATCATGTCCATCAGCAATAAAATCAGGATCTGCATCCTCCAAATCAATGTTATCCTGGCGCCGTGGGATCCTTAGAATCATGGGAGATGTCCTCTTGTCTTTACCAGTAAGAATTACAACTTTTCCTTCAGGATGCTGAAGAAAAAAAAAAAAAAAGTTTAAATTTAAAGAACATTATAGGTTAACTTTCAATACAGTATTGGTCTGAATATAGAGAGCCTCTCATATAAGATGCTGAATTTTTGGAAGGTTTTACAAGAAACATTACCTACGCAATAAACATAATTATGAAGTATTCACAACATATAGAAGATCTGATCTTTTCTCCTGCATAAATTGAGCAACAAGCATGACAATTTCATTAAATGTATTTGGTTCTCTGAAGGTTTTCCCCAACATGCCAGCATTTATAGACTTTTTTCTCAAACATTTCATCTTTCCATCATCATTTTACATTACACTTCACCAAACTTCACTGCAGCCTGTACAATAGTGCATTTTAACTCGTGAAAAACTGCAATTTGAAATACATATCAAATCGTCTCTCTCCTTTATTGAATAGATGCAACAAAGATGCTGTTTATTTTCACACTTGCCTACAATGACTGGAACACCAACCAAAATTTAATATATTAATAATAAATAACACATTTTTATTACCATTAAGCTTATTACAGCAATAGACAACGTCAAAATTAATTACAATAAATATTATTACACATATATCTCATATTACATGTTAACAAATGCAATGCAATGGTACCAAACCAAGCAAAAATAATCGCATTGGAAGTAATCATCAAAGCTCTAGAAATTAAAGAATCTCAAATACAAAAGCTTTTAATATTTGAAAGAAAGATCCTGAGAAGAATTTATGGTCTAGCCGAAGAAGATAATGGAAAAGCTGGACAAATGAACTAGATAACAAAATAATGAAATAATAAAAGTGTAGACACTAAGATGGTTTGGGCATATTCATACAAAATAACAGACAACTAAAATTATATAAATGGAAACTTCTCCAATCTAGAAGAGACAGATCTAAAAATAGATGGGAAGATATTATCAGAGATTTCAAAAGCATGCAAATAAAAAATTGAAGTAAACTGACCAAAGAATGCATAGAGTGGAGGACTATTTTAGGGAAGGTCAAAACCTTCAGCCAATGGAGTTTTAAAACCTATTAAGATGACCTTAAGATTGTAGTTTCTAAAACCACATATTAAGGTGAAAATCACTTATATTTGGGCCAACACAGTATGTTAAAATATAATAACATATTTTAATTTAGTTTAAAACACTTGAGTACATACCTCTACAACAACAGAACTGTCAAAAGGATTTGTATATTGATGCTGTCCAGGTATGAGAGCTTGGGAAGACTGGCTACTCTGCATCTCATCACGAGGTCTAAGACCAAAGGATGGATTCTGGAAGTGCATGCTGTAAAAACAAGTGAAATTTATTTAAATGGATATCTGTGACAAATGGCCTCTGCTATACATTTAACTAGTTATCCCAACTAACACTGCATGAAAGCATTCTGCAAGTAAGGCATGAGAATAAGGATAGGGCTGTTTCCTGGGTGTATGGATTGAGGAGCATCTGAAATAGAACATGCAAGTTGAAAAAACTAATCTAAATTAAGTCTGTTTAATGTTTAGATCCATTAAAAATAAAGGCTGGTTCACAATAATCAAGAACAAAAACCAGAACAAGTGTGACCATGTTAAAATACATGCATTAAGCCGCTTGAACACTCAAATTTTTGTCAAATTCAATACTTTACAAGACTTTAAGAGTTGTCTCAACTTTACAACTTTTCTTGTCAAATTGCTTCCAATACTTTTAAAGTCTTTGGAAATCTTTAAAGCAAATAAGGACATGCTCTAAATGGTCAAAGATTTCACAGTGATTTGATGGCTTTGGCCAATGAAATGCGAGTATTCACAGTGTGTGATACGGTAATTTGTACCACAAATTATTTAAATGTAAATAATGATTGTAATATGAATATGTATTTTTATGTGACATTGATTTCAGATGTTTATTAATTGTAATTATTATTGGTAAATAATAATATACGGCTTTACTGAAACTGTCAATAATAACGCAATAATGCAGCGAGGGGGTGAGTTGTTTATCATTACCGGGAACAAGGAAGTTACGTAATGTTTCGCATCTTTTCGGTAGAAGCTTCTAGAACATTTCCTAAAGCAATATGTATTCGTGGTTTTCATTGGATATTAAAATAGACGCTAATGTTGGCGCGTTTTATTAGCCAATAGCAGTTTATTTATAATCTTTAGGCGTATCTTGATGCAGGCCTATAAATAGGGTAGGTTCGAGGTAGCTTGCCTCAGTTCAACAGAAATCTCAATACTCTACACGTTGGTCTCTCAGTTCATCGTCAGTCAGTCCATTTCGTCAAGTTACGCGCAGCAGAATTACGAGAATTATTATAAAGTATTATACAGTTAAAAAAATACACAAAGTTGAAGTACTCGAGTTAAAAGTGATAAGTAAGAAGTTATTACAAACAGTTTCAGTTTGGCGAGTATCCAGATTAATATGTAAAAGTGTTTGTGAACGTGTTCGACAATAAAAGTTATAAAACCAATTTCTTCATCAGTATCATTTCTGGATAAAAGATTCCTTTCCGATTCACACCCTTACATAGAGATACATGTCCTACCAAGATAAGATGATAGCTAGCCGGAGGACAATATACAAAACTTTAAATTCTTTCGGAAACTAATTGATACAAATTGCTACGCCAGAGGGAGCTACGAACCAAACAAGGAGTGACGTCAGGAGATGGCAACGCATGAAGTAAAAACAACATTAACGACCGTCGCATGTGTCACAAAATCTGCAACATGGCTGAAAGCAAAAAGTAAACAAAAATGACTACCCGGCCAAGGTATGTTGTATGCAAACTGATTAGGTTATACATAAGTTGGCCATGTGTGTACATCGAGGGCTCCATGGATTACCACAAGATGAAGCAGATGAAGACGATTATGAAGAAATAATTGCCAGCAGTTTTCCGAACTAAGTATACATTAATGCAATATTATATAGTGTGGTTATCCTATCAGCTGGTGTTATTTTCATTGAATTCCACACTCGTAATGCAATTACATTGGATATAATACGTGAAAATGCTACATATTAGTAAAGAACAATATTGCATTGCGAATTGTTATACTGTGACGCAAATAGTAAATTGCTTTGCACGTGATAAATTATCAATGTGTTCTGAAGGGTTTCAGTTTGGCAAAGAGACAACTTGTAAATACAAATTTTTGACATTGCCAAGTCTTATCAAGTCATGCCAGGTCTTTTCCAATCTTGTCACATATAGAAAAACATTTCACAATTTTTCTTGTAAGCTCTTGAATTAAAAAAAAAGTTTGATCGTGAACAAGGGGTTTTATAATCGGTAGCAGCTTACAAGTATACATTTTGGATGCTAAACATTACTCAAACAGCCCTGAAAATTTGAAAAAGTGTCTGCTGTATAATAGTTACGATTATGAACAAATTGATACAACTGCAGCTACTCCTAATACTGCAAGGGGTGATCAGAAACTAAGGTTACAACTAAGGTCGATATTCCTGGAGTTTCATTCATTAGAGGAATTAGCAGTGTGCAGTAATTCTAATACATGCAGTCACAACTGTGCAGAGTTTCAGCCACCTGCCACCTACAGCGTTAGTTGTAGGTAAACACAAAGAAATTAGCTCTATTATTCAATTTCTGAGCGTGAAACCTGCAACAGCAGTTGAAATTTACAGGCAGCTGGTAAAGGTTTACGGAGAGACTGTAATGTCTTGTCAGCATGTCTTAGAATGGTGTCTAAAGTTTGTGGCCAGTAGAGAAACATCAACAAGGATCGCAGTGGCCAACCCAGCATGACAACAGATTTGAACATAGCTCGCATGGAGGAGCTGATTCAAGAGAAGAGGATCACATTATGGTATATGACAGTAGAATTGAGAATGCCATTCAAAAGTGTTTGTCACATTGTTCATGATATTCTGCATTACTGGAAAGTTAATTCTTGATGGGTTCCACAAATTCAGTCCAACCAACACAAGGAGAAATACATGAGGGCAAGTCTGCAACGTTTGCAAAGGTACTTTACAGAAAGGAACAGTTTTCTTCACCACACTGTCACAGGTGACAAAGCCCAGCAGCAAGCAGTTGTCCATGGAGTGGAAACACCCCTCTTCTTCAAAGACAAAAGTTTAAGGTGATGTCATCTGCTAGAAAGGTGATTGCCACAGTGTTTTGGGACACCATAGGTGTCATACTTCGAGTATTTGTTGACCAATACTGCAAAACCTTGACAATTGCACAAAAAGCAATCAGGAGGAAATAGCCAGGACTTCTCACCAAAGGCATCATCTTCCTTCATGACAATGCGCAACTTCATACAGCCCAGAAGACCATCATGCTGTTGAAGTAGTTTTGCTGAGACATCGACCATCCTCCCTAAAGCCCAGACCACGCTCCAAATGACTCGCCTTTTTCCTCACTTGAAGGAGTGCCTAGGAGGCTGACAATTCACTTCAGATGAGGTGATACATTTCACGACAATATGGCTGAACACGCAAGGACAGGATTTTTACCAGGAGGGAATATTCAAACTTGTCCCACGAAGCAACAAGTGCCTAAATCGATATGGAGACTATTGAAAAATGACCTATGTATGTGCTATCCATTGGCTGTGTATGTGCAAGAAATAATATGTACACATTTCACTGCAGGTTTTGTAACCTTATTTCCTGATCACCCTTGTGTTTATTATTCAATCTTGAGAAGTAGGAGGTGGTAAGGATGTCCCAGTATAGCAGTTATCACAAGGAGCCTGCGCACAAGCAACCAGTTTTCTACCTTCCCCCATCCATGGTTTCAAAAGACAGAATACACAACAAAACACACAACTTGTCTGATGAAAGAAAGGTTTTTTTGTATATATAATTTAGTCTAGATTGTGGATAACATGGAGAAACAGAGATATTTCTGAGCTTGAACTTGTTAACTACTTCTGCTATAGTGAGCAACTTCTGCTGTACTGTGCTACCACCGTGGCATTGAAAAAATTTTAATGATAGTGGAAACAATGCAGGAAAAACTGTGCTAGTGCACTTTAAGTATGCAGACCCATACACATTTGGTCCCATGAAGTAATTACATCAGTTGCATATGTGCAAAAGCTCCTTAAAACATGCACAAGATGTGCTAGGGACTCGGTTATGTCCCATCAAGCTTACAGTAGCAGCACAGTAGATTTAAGCACCATAGATTTTAAATTACTGCATACAAGCTACATTTAATAGCATTCAAAGAAAAAATAACTGATAAATCTGCAAGGTGTCAAAGGCTTGAATGTGTTCTCATACAGTAGCTGATTATAATGCAAATGCTCACAATTAATGGGAAGCCTTAATAGGTCTCAGGAATAGAAAAGATGACTCATTCTAGTTCCCAGGGATGGCATATTATACCCTTCACAATAGGAATTATTCAACTATTATGAAACAGTTGCTAGAGATATTTGTCACTTAAGCCCCCTATATCCCTTTTGTACCTACACTTGCAAGAGGTGGAGTTTGAGAAGTATACAAAAGAAAAATGGAAAAGGATAGGCATGGGGAAACTTTTGGAGAGTGCATCAAAACGGAAGTTTCTGGACAAAAAAAAAAATAATTAGAAGGGGCAGGGAAAAAAAAAAACAGATCATAAAATGATTTGCACCAACTAGAACTGAAGTTATGAACTATAAAGATTTAAGACAAGGATTTATTAAAACATCCAATGTGGGGAGAGAGAGAGAGATATATATGAGGTACGTCCAGAAAGTAAGTTCCGTTTGGTAATAAAATTAAATTGTGTACAGATACAGAAAACTTATTTATTGCACAAAATTCTACAACTCTTAAACTACTTTTCCACATAACTGCCGAAATTTTGCAGGCATTTGTCATAGCGTGGCACAAGTTTTTGTATACCTTCTTTATAGAAGTTTGCCGCCTGTGTCTTCAACCAGTTGGAAACATTTTCTTTCAGCTCTTCGTCATTGTTGAAGTGTTGACCGCCAAGGAAAGACTTGAGATGTAAGAGCAGATGAAAGTCGGTAGGAGCGAGGTCAGGGCTGTACGGAGGATGGTCAAACACGTCCCAGCCAAATACCTGTAGGAGGTTTTGCATCACATTTGCAGTGTGTGGTCGTGCGTTGTAGTGAAGAAAAACACCTTTTGACAGCAATCCTTGGCGCTTATTCTGTATTGCGCGGCGCAATTTCCTAAGTGTCTCGCAATAAACATCTGCTTTGATTGTTTGACCACGCGGTAAGAAATCAATGAGTAAGATGCCTTTCCAGTCCCGGAACACTGTGCACATCATTTTTCGAGGTGTCAAGATTTATTTCGGCTTAACCTTTGCTGGGGATGAAGTGTGCCTCCATTCCATTGATTGCCGCTTACTTTCAGTGGTGTCGTAAGAAACCCAAGTTTCATCTCTTGTGACTATCTGTGTCAGAAATTCTTCGCCGCCTTCATCATAATGGGTCAAAAACTGAAGTGCACTACCCATCCGGTTTGTTTTGTGTTGCTCAGTAAGAATCTTTGGTACCCAACGAGAGCAAAGTTTACAAAATTTCAGTTTTTCGCTAACAATTTCATGAATTAGTGATCGTGAGATTTGGGGAAATTCCATAGCGAGAACATTAATTGTAAACTTGCGGTTTTCCTGGATCTTGTCATCAATCGCGTGAACCAGTTCTTCTGTAACCAAAGATGGACGCCCACTTCGTTCTTCATCGTGCACTTCACTACGTCCTTCATTGAACTGTCGGACCCATCTTCTCACCATTGAATCACTCATCGCATTTTGTCCGTAAACTTCGCAAATTTGCCAATAAATTTCAATTGGTTTCACTTTCCTAGCATTCAGAAAACGAATCACAGATTCTGATTTCACAAACGGCGGGATTTTCAATCAACACAGACATTGTAAACAAGCACAACAAAGTGTACGTGGCTGACAGCGATCTCAAAATGGAGCACGTTTCTTCTCCTTGATACAGAGTGTCTACCGCGCATGTGCGGAACTGTGATCGCAGCGCTGCAGCGGAAAGAAATTGAAACGGAACTTACTTTCTGGACATACCTCGTAATTAGATTTCCATTGTTTACTATACTGCGAGAACAGGCATGGCAATAAATGGAATAATTTATATGAGAAAATATTAGATTTTAACTGATTAGTTGGTATCTAATGTGGCAGTTGGCAACGAAGCCATTTGCTCTCTTGCACTCCAGCATTTTGACAAGAGGTTGGCATGTTGATTGAAAGCTGGGCAATGGAGGAGGTGGTATCTATATCTTCAAGTTCACAGAATGCTATGCCAATCCTGCATAGAGGCTTGAGCCCATCATGGTCTGTTACTAAAGCCTGCTACAAAGTATTTTCTTGGTAGTGTAGTAATTCTAGTTCTGTAATGCAGATTTTTACCCATTATTCTTTCTGTTTGTGATACATATTTTTCTTTAATTTTTGTACTGAATGCCAATATAATTCTTTTGATAGAGTGATAAGACTGTGGACCAAATTTTAATGTAATTTTACTACCTTCCTTGGCTGCCCAAAAATCAAGTGCTTCATTACCTTTTATTCCACAGTGCGCTGGTATCCATTGAAGTACTATTCTTATTTAAATTAATTTGTACAATTTTTCAGCATTCTAAGAGACTTTTGGCTGTTTTATCAGATGCTATGGATGTAATAACTGCTTTGGAGTCACACAATACAACAACTCAAATTTGTTCAATATAGATTTTGCAAACTGAGAAGGATCACTAAATATTAACCATCAAAATTTAGTAGAATTTAAACTTTATCTCTATGAAAAGAAAAGAGTGGGCGTAGTGCACTAGCACCACCATTTTTTGGTAAACTAGATCTGCCAGTGTAGACATGTAGCCATCCATTGGCAGGATATTTTAAATTTGTTATATATAGTAACATTTATTCCAGAACACAGGCAGAGGTTTCAGATTTTAAGTTCTGCTAACTGTACATAGTGTTCAACTTCAAACAGGACTAAAGGGATAACTTTTATTTATAAGTTTTGTTTTAAGTATGGGAGTTTGATTTTCTGGACCTTAAGGAAGCTTTGAAGAGTTTTTAAGTTTACTTGTGATTTTCTTTCTTCCCCCAGTTGTAGGTTAATTTTTCGTACTATATGATAGCTGCTTTTTCAATGTTGAGAATAAATCTTGCTCTATAAATTTTAACAAATAACAGAAGTACTGAGGTAGTTTTAAAAGCTCCAGTTACTAAAAGGAGGAGGAAGTATAAAAACCATAGGAAATGACTTGGACAAAGAGAAATGGATGAGAGTAATCAAGGAGAAGGTGAGAATCTTAGAAGATTAACCTGCTAAATATGTATAAACAAAAATTGTACCAGAAATTTAAAATTATGATGGGCACTAACATTGTTAATAATCTGGATTGCATGTATTGGGACCAGGTGAGCATCTTTAGAGATGAGATCTAAGGAGATAAATCTTAGCTTAGTTTAGACTATATTATATTTTGTAATAGATTGCATATAGTACCAAGTTGTGTGTGTAATGTTGCAATGAGGAAATAAAATATCTTACACCTACACTGTTCAGAATTGCCAAAGAATATTTAAAGCAGAGATTAAGTGTTATAGTTCTCATGCCAAGGAACACTTTTAGTGGTTTAAGTTAAAGTGCAAGAGTTACCTTATGTTGAATTGGCCTCTATTGTAGATACTATGGCGGTAATAATATGCAGCAAACAACAAAGCAATAAATGCAAGTGCAATGATTATTCCAATAACAACACCTTTGATTCCTGCCTTTGTTTCTGCACTCTGCTTTACAACAGTAGGAGGGTGAGGTATTCTAGCGCTATATCCCTGCAACATTTCAAAAATTTAAATTAAAATTTAGCAAGATCATTTACGTGTAGCTCATTCATCTAACAAAATTAATAAAGATGAATTTGATAAAGAATATAAACACTAACACTGCTTTAACGGTTTCAGTACTCATTTTATAGATAAAAAGGTTAAGAAATTAAAATGCCAAAGCTGTTAAGATATTTCTATATTTAAAAAAAGAAAGATACATTTAAAAAATGGGTGCAGGGCAGCACAGTGGTTTCATTTTCAACTCTTGTACCAAGGGCTCAGGTTTCAACTCCTGGCTCCAGGGTGGCAGTTTTGTCAGTCCTATTCATGCCACTTATTTTATATATCCCCAAGGCCCAATGTGGTGTGGAATCTACAGCAAAAGCTGTCAGTCCTCTCAGTCCACGGCCATCCCCCCCATCACCCTACTATTGAAGGTAACAGACTCTGCCCTCCACCTCAGAAATGGGTTCAGTTATCACTTGATGGAATGAGGTAATCCCATGTGGTCATAGGTCATATATGGGGAGCATTAGACAAATTTTAAAAAATTTACTTATTCTTTGGCAAATAAACAATTCACAAAAATGTTTAAAGAACATGATATACTAGTTTCTCAAAATAAATACAATATAAAAAATTTCCTAGGTTTTTCTAAAAATGATAAAACTTCAAGAAATAGAAAAAGCTGTCATTTATCAATTTAACTATTTAGACTGATCAAGCGTAAACTGGAAAGGCTAAACGTAATTTGAAAACTAGAGTAAAGCAGCATTCCATAAATATTAAATACAAATTGATAAATCAGCTGTAGCAGATCACGTGTAATGAATTTTGAAATGCTGCTAACCGATCCTGTCAAATTGGCTTTATTTCCAGTGGATGTAAACAATCCATTGACTAGTGGCAGTAACCTCGATATAAATAACTACAAAGAAAAGGAAGCTGACAAGGCAATCAAGTGATAATCAAACATGCCTTGCTGAAATTATATTTTAAAAAAGATAAATGAAGCACTGTTGTAAATATTTACAAATAATTTATATTATTTGATGGTTGCTTCACTGTTACTAGCTTTAATTTCTGTGTTTTATCAGTTAATTTCCCTTGTATGAAAACTTTAATCATTACCTCCATTTCACATCGCTCGTTCATTTCTACATGTCGGCCATCAGAACAGAGACAAGAGGTTTCACCATAGCTGTTCAGCACACACAACTCTGCACAAGTGATATTTTCGCATCGATTCGGTACTGCAAACATACATATGAATAAAGATTAAAAACAGAAGCACTATTAACAGTGATTTATTCATGTTGACAGTTTTGTTGAATCACAATTACACTCGCCTTCACTTTTAAAAGCTGTAAAACATTGAAACATTTGAGGATATTCATCCTCATCAGGTTGGATGACAAACTCTGTCTCCTCTTCCTCCTGCATTAACTGATCCTTGTGCCATCTAGTGTCAGGGGCACAAAGTTAACACTTTGTTTAAAGGTGATATTTTGAAATTAATGATGTTGCAGTTTTTAATGATCTATATCTTTTCCCAGGTATCCAACTCTATTGGTGTGGTAAGTGGTATCAACAATTTTATACTTTGGCCAATATCATGGTGTGACAATGGATTTATACTTGCTATCTACAGAGTGAGGCAAAAGACTCCGAACTGCCTGCTCTGTTTTTCCTGTCTGCATCCTCGGCGCTCTTGCTGTCTGCCACTATCATAGAAAGGTGCAGATGAAATCATACATTTTTAAAACTACTTTTAAAGGCTTTACTTACCAATTTTATGAAAGGAACTGGCCTCCATCGTTGTCCATACATTTTTGGCACTTCTTTAGGAAACTATCCATCATGGAATTTTTGGGAGAAATTTTCCAAACGATGACCGATGTCTAATGTTTCTTCGTCAAGAAACAAATGCAGTCTTTTAGATTTCTTAGCCTGAACACTTCTTGTGGCCTGAAATTTACTGTAAAGTTCATGGACTGTTGTACGGCCTGGAGCTTTTACACCTGGAAATCTTTCTGCAAATTGTACTTTCACTTGGCGAGCTGACCAAGTTAACACATACGAATCATAAATAAATAAATACAGGCTGTGTGTATAATATAAACTTGGTTTATAGCAGCAGTGCATTATGTTTATCATATTTCCACACGCCCAGTGGAGAAACACCGCGCAGCCGGTAATATTGTTCATAAAATACCCCTCCGGGGTAACTTAAAGTGTATAAGACAAACCCACACATCCTGGAAGAATTAAAACAAAATATCCGCCAGGAAATTTCTCAACGTGAACTACGGCGAGTGATGTATAGTTTCCTAAAGAGGTGCCAAAAATGTATGGACAACAATGGTGGCCAGTTTCAGCATCTCTTTTTGAAAAGTTGGTAAGTAAAGCCTTTAAAAGTAGTTTTAAAAATGTTGTATGGTTTCATCCGTGACTTTCTACGATAGCGGCAGACGGCAACGAGCACCAGGGACATGGACAGGAAAAACACCGCACAGGCAGTTTGGAGTCTTTTGGCTCACTCTGTAGATAAAATGAAAATAAACTTTGAAACCACACTGAAGGAACACTAGAGAAGCACAAAACAGATAAATCTGTGTCTCGCCATTTTTGGACAGAAAATTATGATAATGGCTAAAGTATAAAATTGCTGAAACCACTTGTCACACATATATATTTAAAAACTGCAACAATGTCAATTTCAAAATTCTGCCTTTAAATGAAATGTTAAAACTTTGTGCCCCTGACACCAGATGGTAAAAGGATCAGTTACAGGAGGAGGAGGAGGAGGAGACAAGAAAGAGATAGCGTCAATCACCCCAACAGCTGATGAGGATCAATGTCCTTGAAACTTTTCAATGTTTCACAACTTTTAAAAGTGGAGGCGAGTGTAAATAAGTGCAACTCAACAAAACTATCAAAACACATGAATGTTAGAAGTTAGCACTGATTCATGCATAACAGAGCTAATCTTTTGAGAAACAACTTCATATATCTAAATTTAGATTCACTGCTTCTAGAACCTTAATGGTGGAAGTAGGTAGAAATAATTCTGACGACCTAGGTGATAGGAAATATGGGTCAAACAAATGTTAAGGGGTGAGGGAAGGAGTAATTCCATGGTAAATCACCGGAATCATTGGAAATTAAAGTACCTATTTGCAGAAACTAGAGTTTGCTAGAGTTCACTACTGCTTTCCCTCCATTTGTTCCTGGCTGCATGAATTTTCTCTCAAGATTACAGCATTTTATAAGATATTTATTTCTTCAACATACATATATGTATTAATCTTCAGTTGGATAACCTTATTACTAGAGAGTGGACTTCAGACCTTGTTCATGATCAAGTTACTAATTCAGAGAGTACAATATCTTGGCACATGTCCCCTGGGTACAGATGGTAAAGAAATATACAGTAGGCATAATGTTCTGCTTCATAAAAAAGTAAGAAATATATCGGATAGTGATAAGCATATTATTCATATACACCTATTACCTCTTGCAATGTTGAAAAGGGTCTCAAAGAATAGTTTTTGTTCAAGTGCAAGAGGAGAACATTCACTTTCAACAATCTTCACATATATATCTTGTTTGCTGCAATGCACAGACTGTATAGTATTCATTTTACATATACATAAAATGTAATGTACATAGTAGAATAAAAATTTTAAGTCATGTACAGCATAGTACACATTCTTTTGATACAACCTGTAATAGCACTGCAGGCATGCACCCCATTGTTTACATCTGGAATTTCCCTCTCCCCTTGTATTGACTAGGTACAATACAAGGAAAGTTAACCCCATAAAAACCACCACTCTGATCTGCCCCTTACTCATTACCATTACTCCAATAAGGCAACTCTTAATACCTGAATATATTGTAAACTACCCTTACGAGTTGCAGATTACTCTGCAGTTAACTTGCTAGTGAGGCCATTGCATGCATAATATTTATACACTATTTCCATGAATTTACTTCATCATCCTTTATTAATTTGTTCATCCATTTTCATTTACCTTTTCTAAATAGCATCCAATCTCCTTTTCCAATTAACAAATTTTTCCCTTCTTACATCTACTAGTTAACCCCATTTCTTGAACCTTTATTTTTCCTCTTTTCCCTTTTAAATCTTTCAATTTTAATACTGTTCTAGCCTATGCAATTCCTTCCCTGACAGCTCTATCTCCTTTCCAACATTTTTCCTTCTCCATTCTAAATAACTTCCTGTAAATGTTCAGCAACTTGCTGTTTCTTAAACTACTCAGTATTTCCTGGATTTCAATATCAATTGAATTTTTAATACACAAGTTATTTTACTTTTCCTACAACTTTGATTATAAATTCAAGTTACCCTTCAATACAGTGATAAATACAAGTCAGCAGAATGATGCAAAAGTAATAAATTACTTTTAAATGAAGAGGAAAGTATAACAATTTCCAACAAAGCATGCCAAAAAAAAAATAAATAAATAAATTAGTGAATCAAAGCATCAAGATTGATTCCAGATTAGTTGACTATGAAACACGAAATCTGGTTTTTAGGATTATGTATTGATAGAAATTTAAACTGGGGTGAACTTAGAAAAGGTAGCAGGGAAGCTTGAGTCTAGTTTCGACTAAGTGTAGGCCTTCATGGCCAAGAGCCAGAATTACAACCCCCCGCCCCCGAGATACATGGTTTATTGCAAGTTTCCTCTCGATGTTTCACCCATAACTGTGGTAGGCATCTTCATCTGTTTTCAATCAATAGATTTTCCTTTAAACACATTTGAACTAGAGAAAAGAGGGATTTTAAAATGTTACGGAACACCAGGCAATTAATATATAAACAATTTTAAAAATCTTTATAATACGGTAAACAAAATTATTCAATGCAACATGCTTTCCACAAAAACTGCAAAAATCTTATTATTCAAATCTCCTGGTATAATTTATGTCATTTCTCACAAAAGGAAAGCTTTTATAAACAGTTACAGGGGGTTTATTTATTAAATTTGCTCAATAGTCTAAAAATTATATAAATCCACTCTATACTTTTTAAAGGAATTAAAGCAGTGGGAACCGACCATTTGGGAGCAAATCTACATTTGGAAAAATTGTAAACAGTTTTCAATTTTGAAGTTCCACTAAAAAATTTTTTCAGCAAGTTCCTGGAACCACTACCAGAGAGCTACAACTTACCAACATCAATATCAGCAATGAACCATATGATGAACATAGGTTGAAATTTAAGACAATTCATCTCCAAAACATGTTCTAGTTATTAGTTAAAGTGGTGTATAAAGGTCACTAATCAACTCAAATTCATCCCAACTTAAGCTCAATTAAGTTGAAAATGTTTAGGATTGTTAGAGTTTCTATTACTGATTCATTTATTAATGCATTTTGGTCTTATTTATTTTACTTAACTAGAGAGCACTGTCCTATTAACATACCTTCCCACTGTGTTGCTGTCTGCAGGATGCTAAAATGGTCGCTGCCATAAGAATGAAGTTCCATCTTTCGAAACCTTCTGTCTTTAGCACCATACAATTTGTAGCTGGTGAGCTGTCCAGAACCTGCTGTCATCCAATACAGTGTACCCTCAAATAGAGCAAGGCCTACAGGATCCTGAATTTTCTGTAACAGTCATTTCATAAGGTGTTGAAAATCAGACTCAAAAATAAGCCAGGAAATTTAGTTGTAAAGAGGTTTTATTAATATGTTATCAAATGTTCTCTAATTATGGGACAGCTAATATGGTTATGATGAAAATTTGGATAGTACACTATTCACATAAGACCAATATGTTCCACTGCCATTTTGGTGCTAATATTTATGGCTCACTGCATTCATATTTATAATTTAACTATGCTGTACTCAATTTATGTAACTGAGAAGTTAACGGTAATTGTCATGAATATTGTGGAAGTGTTGCGAGAGAAATAGTACAGTATTTAGTTTGACAAACTGATATTGTTGAATTTCACATAAAGATAGGCTTCATTAAAGAGAATAAAATGCTCGAGACAAAGTGTCCTATTAAGCTCCCCATAACCAACATACCCAATTCAGGGTCTGTATAGAAACTGAGAACTACAGGATCTGTTGCATATATGAAGAGAAGCAAGCATCCAAGAATTTGCAAGGTCAAAACAAGAAGCCACAAAAACTCAATAAGGGGATTACCTCAGCAAACTGGTGTATTCCACCAACATGATCGGGAGCTAAAAGAGCCTTCCAAGCATTTCATGTGAGCATACTGCATGAATTGAACACAAAAGCAAGTTACTAATTGCAATTGGCTCTTATTTTTGATCACTGGCTCTTACTTAGATCCCACTACTCATCTTTGTGACAGATTGAGCCTGGTTTCATTTATCTGGTTAAGTTAACTCGCAGAATTATAGATATTAGCTATAGGATAACCTACATATTGTGCATCAAGAACCTCTCCAGAGAAGATAGGCATGTGACATCCCATGTCAGGAATGCACATTATTGGCCCTATTTTTTACTTTCTCTACTATGTATAGTAGGTAGAGGAAGTATTGTATTCCACCCAAAAATTCGATGCCAAGATTTCACCGGAAATACATGTTTTGAGGCCCCCTGAATCCGAAAAAAAAAGCATTTTTGGAAACCTGTCCGCACGTGTGTGTGTGTGTGTGTGTGTGTGAAATTGAGTTTTATTTATGGACGCCCTTTAACTACTATGGTTTTTAGCGTCCCATTCTATATTGGGATGAAACACCGGTAATTTTGCTCAGAGGCCTCTATCAGGCTTGAGGTTCTTTTACGTGCCGTAAATCTACGACACGGGATCACCGGCTTTACTTCCCTTCCGCAGGAAGCCGTGCTAAGGATTTTTACGCCCAAAAAAATCCATCGCCCTCCGCCGGGTTTGAACCCGCAACCTTGGGAACTAGAGGCTAGCACGGTACCACTAGTCCACGGAGGACGACCGTGTGTGTGTGTGTGTGTGTGTGTGTGTGTGTGTGTGTGTGAACAGCATAACTCAGAAACAGTCAGGTAACACCAAACTTGCTATTTAGGTTCAGTATCTTCCAGGTTTTCAAGAAAATCCCCCCACCACAGATTACCCTTTACATGGAACATTTTTCAAAAATTTTAATTTTCCCAAAAAGTCTAATGATTTTAATTAAAATATCATATGTTAACATATTTTCATGACAAAATATATATCTCGAATTTTCTGGGAATGTCTCCCAAAGTATTCTTCATTGTGAACAACTTTTGCATAACTGGTAAACCATAAGAGAGAAAATTTTACTACACAATAAATGTAGATCGCATTAAAATACACAATTTAGGTTATATAAATTTTTTTTGTTGAGTGAACCATTTGAGATATTGCTTGTTATTCCCTTAAATTTTTCAATACTTATTTTCTCAAATGGGAATTCATTATTCATTTTTTTGTCTTGGATATGCAAAGAGTATTAATCTGTGGCAAAGAGAACGGTGCTGCATCTAGCAACCAGCTATTAAGAGATATGTCTATGCTTAAAGGCTACTGTATTTCTATATTGCCCTTGCAAATACAAAACAAGGGGAACATAGTACACCTTAAGCGCTAGTCAAATATTTTTAGAATTGGTCCTATGTATAAAATGTAATTCTCTTTGCATGTCGAAAGATCGTTTCTGCAAATGTTTATCTTGATTAATATGAAATAGATGGAGAATAAGAGTTTGTAAAAATAGTTTGTACAAGAGTAGAAAGTCATGCAAGTGCAACATAGATTTTTATTTATGGGAAATTCTGAAAGGCAAAGCATGAGTTAACAACCCTCTGATGATAGACAAGGCTGTGAAACTACCACATGCTCAGTGCCTCGTTCTCGCTGCTGGAGGTGTGACAGATCACTCGCTTACCTGTACATACTGGTCAGTGAGGTACCTTCTCAAAACAAGTTCAACTTGACATCTAGAACATTAGCTTTGAGTGTGAAAGAACTTGTGTCAAGGGGATAGAAATGTGCATTGACTAGTGTGTGCGAAGCAATGAGATACACATCACATAATATAAAATGACTATCATAATGCACAGTGAAGAACGTAAGGAGGAAATACTATCAAAAAATCTGATGTGTTACACACACATGACTTTCTCTACTCTTGTACAAACTATTTTTACAAATGTTTATTCTCCATATTCGTCATGTTAATCGAGATGTTAATCTTATTGCTAATTTTCTTGTAGATGCAAGGGGAATATGGTAGGTTTTAAGCGATAGTCAAATGTTTTAAGAGCTGGTTGCTATGTGGCGCATTCCATTCTCTTTGCATGTCCAGTACATAAAAAAAAAATGAACGAATTCCCATTTGAGAAAAAGTATTGGAAAATTTAAGGGAATAACAAGCAATATCTCGAAAATGGTTCACAAAAAAAAAAAAAAAAAAAAAATTTACAACATAAATTGTGTATTTTAACACGATCTACATTTTTGTGCAGTAAAATTTTGTCCATCTCTTATGGTTTACCAGTTATGCAAAAATCTTTCACAATGAATACTTTTGGAGACATTCCCAGAAAATTTGAGATATACATTTCATGTGTCATGAAAATATCTTAAACATATGATATTTTAATCAAAATCGTTAGCCATTTTTGAGAAAATTAACATTTTCGAAAAATGTTCCATGTAAAGGGTAATCTGGGGTGGGAGGATTTTGAAAACTCTTCGTGTCACATTTCTGGAAGATACTGAACCTAAATACCAAGTTTGTGTTTTATCTGGCTGTTCGTTTCCGAGTTACACTCTCTCACCTCACACTTCTTTTTTTCTTTCTTTTTTTTTGGGATTCAGGTGGTCTCAAAACATTTCCGGTGAAATCTCGGTATTGAATTTTTGGGTAGAATACAATACTTCCCCTACTTACTCTACGTAGTAGAGAAAGTAAAAAGCTTTGGAACATCTCAAAAGTGAAGTGAAAAATGTTGAATGTGCCACCATTGAAGTTCACCAACTATCTGTTCGAGCTAGTTACGGAATCTCTCTCATCGCATTGCTAAACTATCAGATGGCAAATTTGTAAAAGGACTGTTTATAATTGGTGCCAATCAAGAAAGAAATTGACAGTTGCTAACCATATGGCAGAAAGCTTTAAATGAATGGGAGGGGTTGGATACGTCCTAGCGATTGTCACAGGAATGTTTAGAAGCACTAATTAGAACTACGATGTTTCCACAGCAATGATATACTCAAAACCTTGCTGATATTTTAACATGTGATTAGCATGATGTGCCTGGCAAATGACCATTGCAGGAACATCAACTGCACGTCTTATCGTCTGCTGTCACTGCAGTTGAAAACAGTGCCTTCCTTTAACCACAGGTTGCAATGTTTTTACATCAGTTTAGAGATTGCCTGTGTACTGACAAGTTATTTTGCATCATCTTATTTGTACAATTTAACAATATCCAAAAATTGTGACAGACAGCAAGCCAAACAAAAAACTGAACATACTCTAACTGAAAAAATTTTTTGTTAAAGGAATCCCAATTAAAGGAGGAGTGCAGGAAATGTGCTCTAAGAGAGAATCAGCAGCATTTTCCACATTAGAGTAAGTATCAATATTTCACAGGTATGTATCTTTTGTTAATACAGATCTTTACACTGATATATTCTTGCATGTTCTATTCTTTGCATGCAGATTCATTATTTTATAATTGTCTTCATATTGAATATAAATAATAAACACCCTACAATGCAGGTGCAACCCAATCCCTTCATACACAATTCTAACGTTCTCTCCATGCAGTTGCAATAAGCAGCAATGTTGCCTCTCTCCGCAAAATGTCAATCCCTTTCTTCTTTGTCAGCAAGTATAGTAATAACTGCTGACGAACTTTATCCCAAATTAATAAATTTCTTGGTTTCATAGAAGTATTAGTGAAGACATTTGATTTCAACATTACATTTATCTGGGCACAAGATTGAGCCCAAACTGTATGAAGTTTTAAACAAGAGATTAAAAACTTTAAAGCACTGCATGTATAATAATTTTGTATATTCCAGATATAAGTGTAGATCCTCAATTACAACACTTTCATTCACTTAAATTTCAATGTAGTTTCCACAACCAGTTTTAAATGGTTCTAAAAACTCTTTGCACCGTACATTTATTTATTTTTTTATTTTTTTTTTTGTTACCATAATATTGCTGCAGTTAATTACTGGAAGAATTAACTGTGAGGTTATTTCTCACCTAAAAGAAATGCATGCATTGCAATTAAGTTACTCACAGATTTTCTCCTAGGCTGAATTCTTCTCCTTTAAATCCATCTTTGGCTTTATTGCACTCTTATTAGTTCCTCTATACTCAAGTTTCTTTGCACCTAGATTTTTCAGTTGCCATCCCAATTCTAACCTCAAAAATTCAGTAAAATTACATGGCAATTTATTGTATATGAATGCCAGTAGTTGTCTGCTACTGAAACAGAGTACACTGTGATTCATAGACAAAAATGCATAGTAGCATGTTTAGAAGCTTTTTAGTTCAGACAACATTTCTCAAAATTTAACATATGGATAAGCTGGTTAACAGTGATGTGAATTTGAAATTTTAGAAAAATTTCAGAGTTGGAACACTTAATATCACCTACATGTTTTTCATCTTGACTGATTTCGAGAACTACTAGCTCTCATCTGAAGTGGCTGATCGATTATTTTCCATAATTCAGCCTTTAGTGTTTATAAATATCTAAGAACTAGCTTACCGGACTTTCCAAAATCACTTTATGATCTTGTCCCCAGTAACTGATGCTCCCAAGCACATGGGCAGCTTCATCTATCCAGTACACCCTCTGACGCTGCACGTCCAATGCAAGGCCACTGATCGACACCGCATGGTCACTGGGCAGAACAAGCGTCTCATTTCCAGCCAATCCACTTCGGACTATCTCGCTATGTGACTGATCATAATACCAGTAACTGACTTGTGCCCAGAACATGTAACTGCAACAATATAAAAAATATGTTGTATTCACATGACTTTCTCTACCCACTCTTCCAGAAACTATTGTTAGAAAATATGCATTAATCAACAAACTTTCACTACATGGTTGCAGTTCATTGTAGGTACAAAAATGATACAGTAGACTAAGCAAGAATTAGATTTTTAAAAACATAGTTTGCTTTTGATGGCTTTAAAATTCCATTCCCTTTGTATGACCACAAGAAAATAAATAGTGACAAAGGAGTTTGAAAACATATTTGACAATTCAAACCAATAATAAAGAACACCTCTGAAATAGTTAATGCCACAAAACATTTTACTTGACAAGCTGTGCATTATAAAAAAGTAATTTTCAGCCTCTTACAGTTTACAGTTACAGAAGTCATTCAGAATGAAGAGAATTCCACAGGCTATTCCCAGAAAATTCAAGATGCCTATTTTATATTTTGTGCACAATCTTAAAATGTTACTTTAACAAAAATTTAGTTTATAAAATAAACTTTAAATGTAATAGTAGTTTGAAGGGGAAGGATTTTCAAGAAAATCTGTGTCCCATCCTTAAAAGATGCTGAACTTTAATACTAAGTTTGGTACTATGACACTAAGTTTTCACAGATAGACCTTCGCACAATTTTTTTCTTTTAGGGGGGGGGGGTGGGTGGCGGATTCAGGGAGTTTCAAAAAGTATTTGAATGAAATACTGTATGGAATGTAATACTTCCTCTACTTTAGGCAAATTGTAGATTAAATAAAAACATCTGATATGTTACATTCACACAACTTTCTTACCCTCCATCATTAATTAGTAGGTATACAAATTATTCTTACTGAAGTTTATTTTTCCATTTACTTCATTTTGAGATAAAGCTTTACCTAAATAGCTATATAACATATTTCATTAGGACAAAAAGAGAACAGCAATACTCAAATGTTAAAGAACTAGATGCTATATGCAGGCCTTAAAAATCCATAGTTTCCATGCAATTGCAAGAAACAAGTAAAAATTGATAGGATTTAAAAATAATTCAAGAATTCAACAGATCAAAGCATTAACGTATCTCAGAAATGGCTGATGCCACAAGAAAATGAGAAAGTGTGTTTTAAAGATATCTATATTTTTGTGTAATATGTTTTCATCTATTCTTAATGTTTACCAGTTATACAAGATTCCTTCCGAATGAAGAGGACTTTACGGACTATTCCAAGAAAACTCAAGATATACATTTTATTTTTCATATAAGTATCTAATATGTTGTATTTTAATCCACTTTGTTAGTCTTTTTTATATAAAATAAAAAATGTTGAAAAATATTCCATGTAAAGTGTAGTCTGGGGTGGAGAATTTTCTTTAAAATTCCCATGTCACATCTTTAGAAGGTACTGAACCTAAATACCAAGTTTAGTACTTCTCCAGCTTTTCGTTTTTTGAATTATGCTGTTCTCATACTCAACCTTTTTATAAGAATTGTTTGGGATTCAAGGGGCCTCAAAACCCTTATTTCCTGTGAAAACTTGGAACAAGATTTTTGGATGGAATGCAATACCTTCTGTACTTATGTACATGGTAGAGAAAGTAAAAACTGATGTATAACATTTGCACAACTTTCTCTACCATTACCTCATATAGTCCCTTAAATATTCAAAGCAATTTTTGGCATTACATTTTTTTTTTTTTTTTTTTTTTTTTTGACTAGAAATCTGAAATTAAGCAATATGGACTTTGTTAGATGCACGATATAGAACTGTTTGAATACCATTAGTCCAGTTTGTTACCAGTCAAACTTTTTATTGGGTGTGGTGGTCAAAAATTACTTATAAAAACCTGGGAAAGAATTTACATGAAGCTCTAGCTTTGCTTAATGAATTTTGAGGAAAATCTTAATGAGTTTGTCAACTTGCTACTAGATGATCAGACATCCAGATTGAGCTTCTTATCACACGGAGTTGACTCTAGCCAAGGATGTAGGAAATGTCCCGCAAAAAAGTATTCTAGGCAATAATCTAAATTAATAGGGTTTCGATACCTGCTCTTGGCTACAAACTGCACTACAGGCTGTGGATCAGTGAAAGGAAATTTGGAGATTGAAGTTTCATGCTTAAGCTGGGACTGTCATGGCATTTGCCAGCTGGAGGACTGAGGGGAAAACCAGGAAAAAACAGTCAGGATTTAAACCAGACTCCTCATTCACGAGTACATGCCTTAACATTCTGCTACCCAGTCTGTATAGCCTAAATTACTGAAGTTCTCTAGTGAATTTCAACTGTTCTCATTTTCTAATGAACTTGCTATATTAACAGTCCTGAATTTAATTAACATTTGTTATTTAACTCCAGTTATGGTTATGTCCCCACTACAGATTTTATCCATTGCATATTTGGTCTAAGAAAGCTAATTTATACTGCAAAAACAAGGTTGAATTACAGAATAACAACCATACTTACCCAGTTATAGGATCCACCACAATTTTGGCCACATTGTATCCCTCTTCCAAATCATGAACCTTGGCACAAAAATGGCTGTCCAAGTTGCACACATAAATTGCCTCTGGTTTCACATTTTCAACATAGTAAACATTTCTAGTAACCCAATCAACTGCTAACTCTCCTGGTCTCTGCAATCCTGTGACTTGGTCCCTCTTGCCTCCAAGCAAAGAAATGCTGTAGATTGCTCCAGTATCACCTGAAACAGGAACAATTTTGATTAAAGTTTTCTCAGAATTCTAAATCTCCAGCTCAAAGCAAGAGATAACACACTAATGTCAATATACTAAATACTTTTCTAAATATATAATAGTACATGAATTTAATGTATATTATGAAAGAATTTGAGGGTGTGCATATAACTTGTATTCCTGTTTGTGATAGATAAAGTTATCTTATTGCAGTACAATGTAAATGCATTTAAAAAGGAACTTCATAAATATTCAGTAAATAAGGCATTCTATTTGATAGACAAATTTGTTAGTAACTAATATACTTTTATTGTTGTATATAGATAAGTGACTGTCCAATAGATTTCTGTAATCTCTATGGATAATTCTTTTGGCATTGCAGGGTGTCTATGGCCTTGAAGGTTTAAAATTTGTACTGCATCAAGCAATCACAGTAAAAATGCAGTAGTATTAAAATGTTCCCGAGGTCATGGGTTAAAACCTGGCAGAGATGATTTATTTTTTTTTAGCATAAAAATCAGTAGCATGGCTTCCTTCAGAAGGGGAGTAAAACTGGTGGTCCAGCGTCTTAGATTTACAGCACAAAGGAATCTCAAGCCTGATAAGCCACTGTGCAAAACTACCGGTCTTTCACACCCAATATAAAATGGGACACTAAGGACCATAGTAGTTAAAGAGCATCCGTAAATAAAACAATTTTTTAGTATCCAAATGCATGTAGGGGCCAAATTAACATCTTTATTGGTTTATTTGTTTCCACAGCCATAATATGAAGCTGTGTTTATAATTAGTTGCTAAGGCCAATCTTGCATATGTCTCTCTCTAATAATGATTTAATTAAATCTACTATCTGTACTCTCTATGAAATTTGCTGTACAATGATACATAATATTTATGCCCAACTTTCACCTTTATCTTTTAGAACCGATTTCATAAAATTCCTGAGCTATTCATAATTAACCAAAAATTTACTGATATTGACAAAGGGAATGAAATATCAGCAGATTTCATGTTTCTAACTTGGCCTTCACCCATCCCTCTCCTGGAACAATCTTCATAATTCTGGAGATGAATAGCTTGTAAAAAAATGTAGGTATTATCCAAATGGATGTCATTACACAAAATCAAAAAATTTATAAAAGTGAGTATCATGCAAAACTTTGGCTTATTCAAAAAATACTTTTGATTAACAAGATCTTCCAGAATCAATCTCCTAAAATTTAATCTTGATACGGTAATTTGTATCATAAATTACTTAAAGGTAAATAATGATTGTAATATAAATATGTATTTTTATGTGACATTGATTTCAGAGGTTTATTAATTGTAATTATTATTGGTAAATAATAATATACGGCTTTACTGAAACTGTCAACAATAACGCAATAATGCAGAGAGGGGGTGAGTTGTTTATCATTACCGGGAACAAGGAAGTTGCGTAATATTTCGCGCGGTTTCGATAGAAGCTTCTGGAACATTTCCTAAAGCATATGTATTCGTGGTTTTCATTGGATATTAAAATAGACGCTAATGTTGGCGCGTTTTATTAGCCAATAGCAGTTCATTTATAATCTTTAGGCTATCTTGAGGCAGGCCTATAAATAAGCCAGGTTCAAGGGAGCGTTCACCCAGTTCAACAGAATTCTCAGTACACTACATGTCGCCAGTCAGTCCTTCATTTCGTCATAAGTTACGCGCAGCAGAATTACGAGAATTTAAAATATTATACAGTTAAATATACACAAAGTCAAAGTACGTGAATTAAAAATAAGAAGTTATTAAAAACAGTTTCAGTTTGGCAAGTATCCAGATAAATATGTAAAAAGTGTTAGTGAATGTGTTTGGCAATAAAAGTTATAAAACCAATTTCTTCGTCAGTATAATTTCTGGATAAAAGATTCCTTTCCGATTCACACCCTGCAAGAGATACAAGTTCTACCAAGATAAGATGATAGCTAGCCGGAGGACAATATCCAAAACTTTAAATTCTTTCAGAAACTAATTGATACAAATTGCCACGCCAGAGGGAGCTACGAACTAAACAAGGAGTGACGTCACAAGATGGTAACGCGTGAAGTAAACGCACAACATTATTTGTAATACCGTTGCAAATTGGCTTCCAAACGCGGAGCTACAATTAATGTTAAATAAATACATTAATACCGCATCATATTGGCACCCAGGACGTGGGGCGAAGTAACCAGGAAAGGAAGGCGAAGTGACCAGGAAAGGAAAACGATGACCAGGAATGAATCAACATAACCAGGAAGGGACGAAAGCAGCAGTGAAATGATCTACAAGACGCAGATTCCAGAAACAAAAGGAACAACAGACTACATGGATGATTGGACATCGTAATTCCGAGATTGCAAGGCAACAAGGAATTCAACTACAAGACGACGTAGATTCATCACAACACAACGCAGAAGCGACATACAAATCTAGGAGAATGGGGCAGACAGCTGGACATCTAGGTAACAGCAGATAGCATCAGAAAGGTTAGAAAAGTGTGATTTTAATTCTAAAAAAAAAAAAAAAAAAAAAGGTGTAAAACAAGAAACAATGATGGAGGGGGATAGTGTAACAGTTAGCTGTAATCCAATACAGGTTACAAAAAAAAGCTCAAACAATGTAGTTTTTGAAGGAGGAAATATTAGTGCAGAAACTAAGAATAGAATAGCAGGAAATATTACTATTGATGCTGGTATGATGATGGAAATGATGGAAATTTTGAGAAATATTAGGGAAGATATTGAAAAGAATAATAGGGAATTGAGGGAAGATATTCGTAAGAGCTTTGAACAAAACAGGAAATCAATTGAAAATATTGGTAGGAGTAATGATATATTAGAGCAAAAAGTAGATCAAAGCAGTGAAGAAATTGAAAAGAAAGTTATGAAGCTAGATAGTAGTATGCCAAAAATGAGATGAAAATGAGGAAGTAATAGCAAGTGAGATAGGAGAAATTTCAAAGAAAATGCTAGACATGAGTAGGGAAAGAGATAACAAAAAAAGTGAGGTTAATACTAGAAGTGAGGTTAATGTAAAATGCACAGAGTTAGGAAATCAAATAAGTAGTATTTCAAGTGAGATAAAAGAGGTTAGGAATGTAGATGTAAATGAGGTGCAAGTTAATTTCAGAGGGGAAATATCAGAAATACAGAAAGAATCAGAAATGCAAAGAAATAAATTGTACCAAGATGTTAAAAATGAAAACTCCAGTCCAGTACAGTTTAGTACAGATTTGTCAGAGTATTTTCAAAGTAAAGAGATAGTAGAAGAAGTGAAAGTGACAGTTGTTAAAAGATGTGTAGTTCAGGAAACTTCAGATTGTTTTCAAATGTTATCAGGGAACGAAATGTCATATGAATACAAGAGGTTATTCATGAATAAAAACTTGAAGGTTAGGTTACGGCTACGAGTAATGTATAGCCACACACAATTTGATCCAGGAGGATAAATAGCAATGTGATGTAAAGTAAATGCTGGATAGTTAAAGGCGAAATGCAGAGAAATGTATTGGAACGTAAGAGGGTTAACTAAATATATATGTCATTTGAAAAGAGAAATAAGTTATAAAAAAAAAACAAAAAAAAAAAGAGAAATGTTTTAAAAATAATAAATAAATAAATAAATTAAATTTTTAGTAACTGTAACAACATTTGAAAGTTAAGAATGCAAAGATTGAAACTTAATATGATATTAAAGTAAAGGTACGTAAATACAATTCTAAGAGTATTGTTAAACTAAAGAACAAAATAACAAAAATGGGTAAAAATAACTAAAAAAAAAAATATTTATGCAGTAAATAGAACATGTGAAACAGTGCCTAGATTTAAGAGATGTAAATATTTGTGTAGAGGGTGAATATTTTGGTAAATATGTGTAATAATTACAAAAATCTTAAATGTATAAATTTTTGTCAACAATGTAAGAGAGTAAACAATTTTGAAAGAGTGATTAAATAATTTAAGGTAAAGTATTTGCTATAAAAAAAATTTTTGTGATGTCAGATTAATATCTAAATTAATTAAACCAGAGCCAGTAAGTAGTGGCGAGATATAAAAAAAAAAATAAATAAAATAAATATGTCGTTGAGACGGTAATTTGTATCACAAATTACTCAAATGTAAATAATAATTGTAATATAAATATGTATTTTTATGTGACATTGATTTCAGAGGTTTATTAATTGTAAATATTATTGGTAAATAATAATATACGGCTCTACTGAAACTGTTAACAATAACGCAATACTGCAGCAAGGAGTGAGTTGTTTATCAGTACCGGGAACCAGGAAGTTACGTAATATTTCGCGCCTTTTCGGTAAAAGCTTCTAGAATTTTCCCTAAAAGTAATATGTATTAGTGGTTTTCATTGGATAGTAAAATAGACGCTAACGTTGGCGCGTTTTATAAGCCAATAGCATTTCATTTATAATCATTAGGCGTATCTTAAGGCAAGCCTATAAATAAGCCAGGTCGAGGTAGAGGGTCCCCCAGTTATACAAAATTCTCCGTACACTCCACATCGTCCCCAGTTCGGCAAGATTCTCAAAACATTATACATCGTCCCCAGTGTTCAACAAGATTCTCAACACACAACACGTCAGCTCCCAGTTCAACAAGATTCTCATTTCGGTCTCTCAATTCGTAAAGTTACGCGCAGCAGAAGTACGAGAAATCTTATAAAGTATTATACAGTTGAATATATAAAGTTGAAGTACGTGAGTTAAAAGTGAGAAGTTATTACAAACAGTTTCAGTATGGCGAGTATCAAGATAAATCTGTGAAAGTGTTCGTGAACGTGTTCTGCAATAAAGATTATAAAAACCAATTTCTTCGTCAATATCATTTCTAGACAAAAGATTCCTTTCCGCTTCACACCCTGCAAGAGAAACATGTTCGATCCCAAACAGCTCGCCGGCAGACATTTAAAATAAATTATTTCAAAAACTGATACAAATTGCTACGCCAGAGGGAACTATGGACCAGACCAACGAATGACGTCACACAAGATGGCTTCGCGTGAAGTAAACACATATTTGCTCTCGTAAATTGGCTTCCACAACGTGGTGCTATAAACACGTAAAATTGCTATCGCAAATTGGCGCCCAACGTGGGGCAGTTAAAGTTATGTAAACAAACATTTATTTGCAACATACAATTTGTTATACTCGCAAATTGGCTTCCACAACGTGGTGCTTTTAAACACATATACAATTTGTTCTCTCGCAAATTGGCGCCCAACGTGGGGCTAGATAACTAGGAAAGGAACAAGAATAACCAAGAAGTAGCAGAATTAACTAGGAATGAAGCAGAGTAACCAGGAATGCAGCGGTGAAATCATCTACAAGACGCAGATTCCAGAAACAAAAGGGACGACAGACTTCGACCGTAATTCCGAGATTACGAGGCAACAAGGAATTCAACGCAAAAACATCGAGACAACGTAGATTCATCACAAAACAACGCAGAAGTGACATACAAATCTAGGAGAATGGGGCAGAACGCTGGACATCAAAGCTACATCAACATACAGCATCACAAAGGTATCGTAATTTTTTTTTTAGAAAACAAAAACAATGGCTGCTAGGAATACAGAAGAAACAATGATGGAAGGGGATAGTGTAACAGTTAGCTGTAATTCAATACTGGGTACAGAAAATAGCTCAAACAATGTATTTGATGGAGAAAATGTTAGTGCAGAAAGTAAGAATAGAATACCCGGAAATATTACTATTGATGCTGGTACGATGAAGGAAATGATGGAAATGCTGAGAAATATGTATAGGGAAACGAGGGAATATATTAGTAAGAAAATAGATCAAAATAGGGAAGATATTAGTAAGAGTATTACAGATCAAGTAAGGGAAGATATGCAAAAGAGTCATAGGGAATTAAGAGAAGATATTGGTAAAAGCTTTGAACAAAACAGGAAATCAATTGAAAATATTGGTAGGAGTAATGATATATTAGAGCAAAAAGTAGATCAAAGTAGTGAAGAAAGTGAAAAGAAAGTTATGAAGCTAGATAGTAGTATGCCAGAAATGAGAGATGAAAATGAGGAAGTAATAGTAAGTGAGATAGGAGAAATTTCAAAAAAAATGCTAGACATGAGCAAGGAAATAGGTAATAAAGAAAGAGAGGTTAATACTAAAAGTGAGGTTAATGTAGAATGTATAGAGTTAGGAAGTCAAGTGAGTAATATTTCAAGTGAGCTAAGAAAGATAAAAGAGGTTAGGAATGTAGATGTAAATCAGGCGCAAGTCAATTTCAGAGGGGAAATATCAGAAATACAGAATGAGTCAGTAACGCAAAGAAATAAATTGTACCAAGATGTTCAAATTGAAAACTCCAGTCCAGTACAGTTTAGTACAGATTTGTTAGAGTACTTTCAAATTAAAGAGATAGTAAAAGAATTGAAAATGAAAGTTGTTAAAAGATGTATTGTTCAAGAAATTGTAGATTGTTTTCAAATGTTATCAGGGAACGAAATGTCATATGAATACAACAGGTTATTCATGAACAAAAATTTGAAGGTTAGGTTACGGCTACGAGTAATGTTCAGCCACACACAATTTGATCCAGGAGGGTAAATAGCAATGTGATGTAAAGTAAAGGCTGGATAGTTAAAGACGACTTGCAGAGAAATGTATTGGAACGTAAGAGGGTTAACTATTTATATATGTCATTTGAAAAGAGAAATAAATTATAAAAAAAAAAAAAAAAAATTAAATTTTTAGTAACTGTAACAACATTTGAAAATTAAGAATGCAAAGATTGAAACTCAATGATATTAAAGTTAAAGTACAAAATAACAAAAATGAGTAAATACAATTAAAAACATATACAATTTGTTCCGCTACAAAGTAATTAAAAAAAAAATATTTATGTAGCAAACAGAAAAGGTGAAACATTGTCTAGATTTAAGAGATGTAAATATTTGTGTAGAGGGTGAATATTTTGGTAAATATGTGTAATGATTACAAAAATCTTAAATGTATAAATTTTTGTCAACAGCTTAAAGTAAACAATTTGGTAGCAGTGATTAAGCAATTTACGGTAAAGTATTTGCTATAAAAAATTGTTATGTCAGATTAATATCTAAATTAATTAAACCAAAGCCAGTAAGTAGTGGCGAGGTAAAACATATGTCGTGTGTTAAATGCGTGTGAAGTGTTAAGTGAAAGTGATAATGTGTGTTCCAAGATTTAGGAGACTAAAAACACAATTTTAAAATTTCTAAACAAGTTATAAATATTTATAATTATGTTTCTAGTGGGGCATATGAGACGGTAATTTGTATCACAAATTACTCAAATGTAAATAATAATTGTAATATAAATATGTATTTTTATGTGACATTGATTTCAGAGGTTTATTAATTGTAAATATTATTGGTAAATAATAATATACGGCTCTACTGAAACTGTTAACAATAACGCAATACTGCAGCAAGGAGTGAGTTGTTTATCAGTACCGGGAACCAGGAAGTTACGTAATATTTCGCGCCTTTTCGGTAAAAGCTTCTAGAATTTTCCCTAAAAGTAATATGTATTAGTGGTTTTCATTGGATAGTAAAATAGACGCTAACGTTGGCGCGTTTTATAAGCCAATAGCATTTCATTTATAATCATTAGGCGTATCTTAAGGCAAGCCTATAAATAAGCCAGGTCGAGGTAGCGGGTCCCCCAGTTATACAAAATTCTCCGTACACTCCACATCGTCCCCAGTTCGGCAAGATTCTCAAAACATTATACATCGTCCCCAGTGTTCAACAAGATTCTCAACACATAACACGTCAGCTCCCAGTTCAACAAGATTCTCATTTCGGTCTCTCAATTCGTAAAGTTACGCGCAGCAGAAGTACGAGAAATCTTATAAAGTATTATACAGTTGAATATATAAAGTTGAAGTACGTGAGTTAAAAGTGAGAAGTTATTACAAACAGTTTCAGTATGGCGAGTATCAAGATAAATCTGTGAAAGTGTTCGTGAACGTGTTCTGCAATAAAGATTATAAAAACCAATTTCTTCGTCAATATCATTTCTAGACAAAAGATTCCTTTCCGCTTCACACCCTGCAAGAGAAACATGTTCGATCCCAAACAGCTCGCCGGCGGACATTTAAAATAAATTATTTCAAAAACTGATACAAATTGCTACGCCAGAGGGAACTATGGACCAGACCAACGAATGACGTCACACAAGATGGCTTCGCGTGAAGTAAACACATATTTGCTCTCGTAAATTGGCTTCCACAACGTGGTGCTATAAACACGTAAAATTGCTATCGCATCGTGTGTTAAATGCGTGTGAAGTGTTAAGTGAAAGTGATAACGTGTGTTCCAAGATTTAGGAGACTAAAAACACAATTTTAAAATTTCTAAACAAGTTATAAATATTTATAATTATGTTTCTAGTGGGGCATATGATACGGTAATTTGTATCATAAATTACTTAAAGGTAAATAATGATTGTAATATAAATATGTATTTTTATGTGACATTGATTTCAGAGGTTTATTAATTGTAATTATTATTGGTAAATAATAATATACGGCTTTACTGAAACTGTCAACAATAACGCAATAATGCAGAGAGGGGGTGAGTTGTTTATCATTACCGGGAACAAGGAAGTTGCGTAATATTTCGCGCGGTTTCGATAGAAGCTTCTGGAACATTTCCTAAAGCATATGTATTCGTGGTTTTCATTGGATATTAAAATAGACGCTAATGTTGGCGCGTTTTATTAGCCAATAGCAGTTCATTTATAATCTTTAGGCGTATCTTGAGGCAGGCCTATAAATAAGCCAGGTTCAAGGGAGCGTTCACCCAGTTCAACAGAATTCTCAGTACACTACATGTCGCCAGTCAGTCCTTCATTTCGTCATAAGTTACGCGCAGCAGAATTACGAGAATTTAAAATATTATACAGTTAAATATACACAAAGTCAAAGTACGTGAATTAAAAATAAGAAGTTATTAAAAACAGTTTCAGTTTGGCAAGTATCCAGATAAATATGTAAAAAGTGTTAGTGAATGTGTTTGGCAATAAAAGTTATAAAACCAATTTCTTCGTCAGTATAATTTCTGGATAAAAGATTCCTTTCCGATTCACACCCTGCAAGAGATACAAGTTCTACCAAGATAAGATGATAGCTAGCCGGAGGACAATATCCAAAACTTTAAATTCTTTCAGAAACTAATTGATACAAATTGCCACGCCAGAGGGAGCTACGAACCAAACAAAGAAGGACGTCACAAGAAGGCTTCAACTCACATGAAGTCAACACAACCTTAATACAGTATCAAATTGGCTTCCAAACGCGATAATGTTACACATGGTAACATTAAAACCGCATCAATCTGAACTAAATCAATGTTACATGGATATTTCATCATTTTTTTTGCAGTAAATTTCAGTATATAAAAAATTCAAGTATATTTCTAGTATATCCAGTATTTTCAATATCAGTAGGCACCCTGTACTGTAAAGCACTGTTCTTCCAAATGAAGATAGGTTATAAGTAAAACCTGGATGTTTATATATAAAAAAATAAAGAGAGAGTACATTTAAAAAAAAAATATAAATTTTAAAACAATCATATGTAATAACCAACATTTTGTTTAAAGGTCTTATGAGTCATACATTTTTATTGCTGCACATTACCACATGGTATTGCTGCAAATATTCCTATGTTAGACTGTCAGTATCAACTGTTGATTTATACAAATCCAAAGAAGACTGCTAGTTATGGTGTTTGTAATAGTCTTATTTTCTTATCACCAGTGTGAAGCAAGAACAGATGTGTTTACAAAATACTCACCCCCCCCCCCCGATGATACTTTTCACAAACCTTGCATAATAAAACTATTCTTCAGTTGAACATACATGGCCACCAAATTCATTAACATACTTTAATTTTGCCTGAATTTAGTCATCATAACTAAATTAGGTTATATCTGCTTTCACATGATAGTAACTGACCATTACGTTAACCTGTTTTTGCTACAGGTACTTCCCAACACCATGGAACCCCATTTTCAAAAAAATTCTGAGACCCCAGGATTAACTGGAAGCAAAATTTTAGACTAAGCCTAGTATATTTCACACAAAGTCCATTTTAATAAAGTTTTAACTTGTATGATTGCACTAATTTTAATGTTGGAAGAAAATTGTGTTGACACACAAGATCAAATGCTTATCATGGCATCTAAAACAGTTATATGAAGTTAGTTTGCATTTACCTGAACTCCAAACAATTGTCTTTGTTGCTGACAAAACATCTAAACCAGTTATTTTCATTGTAGCTTCAGGAAATACAACATCCACATTACGGAGTTCGTGGGAAACTTTTACAATACGATGGCCTGCTGCATAAATATATTCCACTGGTGCACCTGTAACAATTTTTCAGAGAGCTAGTTGCAAATTAAAGTTATAAAATAAGGTATTTTGATCAGCTGGGAATCAAAGCCTTATTATTGCTACAGAAACTGTCAAGAGCATTTGAAGGCTTCAGCAATTTACACTTAGATGTTAATAAAACTAAGCAAATCCTATTTCAGCTTAGGGAATAAGGGCAGTTATGTGAAATAGTATACAGATGGACCATTTAAGTTGAGACTGTGCTAGATCTCCAAAACTAAGTGTTGTAGAAATGTCTTTAATAAAAGTTACTTGATATTGTGGGAGAAAGCGAATGCCATTAGACATGTTCTGTTTGGAGGAAATTAAGATACTCCTTTTAGGGTCAATTTAATTTTTTTAAATGGGAACCTATAATTAGGGTCAAATTAAATTGACTAATGACATTAACTTTCCCCCCATAATATCAAGCAACTTTTCTACAGCACTTAGTTTTGCAGATATTTTACAGTCAGCTTAAATGATCCACCATGTATAATGGTTCAGTTAAGTAAATAGCACCAAGTTTCTAGGAATTAATCTGGATAAAATCCTGACCTATAATGAACACACAGTATAAACACAGTTATGTATTTTCAAAGGGAGACTGCTAAAACAATATATGAATGAAAAAACATAAGTGAATTTTCTTATGGAACTGAATTGTTTTCTAAATTACTCTAATTGTGTATTACTGAATATAAAGCAATAAATGAAACAAATTCAAATAATAAACACACTTAAAATTAGAGTACTTAAATGCATACCAGTACCAACATTCACATTTTGAACAAAAACATACAACAGAAAATGTTTAAAAAGTCAATCTCTATTAGCTGCTTTGATGTTTTCACACAGTTGCACACTTGTCAATGTGCAGAAATTGTCACTTAGGCTTTGAAATGATAGAAATCTAATTTTTAGAGCTTGAATTGCCTCGTGGACACTGGAAACAATCATTTAGGCCATCAGATAGAATCTACAGAAGAATGACCCTGACCAACCATATTGTTAACATGTGCACAGCAAGGATACAGCATTACAAACAATGCGTAATATATCTTAATGTGGCATAAACATACAGCATACATTGAGAAAGCATAATAAAAAAATGTATAATCGAGTTAAATATTAATGGACAAAGTTCAGTGCCTAAAAAATTTAAAAAAACCGAAGTGAATAACGTATACGCGAGGTTCAACTGTATATTCTTTGCAAAAAGCTAGGCTTGCAGTTTTATTTAAGGAAACTGGCAAACAGTCAGTAAAAGGATTACTAAAACCAGTGTATTGTGTGATAAATTTGAGTATGGGATCAAAGTTTGTGATAGAACATTCATAACTGATAGAACTGATAATTCAGAGGAAATGTCCAAGATGTATGTAATCTAAATAGTTGCCAGTCTATAAGAGAAATAAGTCTTCAGATTTATTTGGTCTTTACTGCCAATCAGTTTTAAATAAGCGACATTTATTAATTCAATGAGCCCCTTGTCACAAAAGGGGAAGAGCGGAACTGAATGCATTGCACATGTTTCAGACTCCATGAACATACTGTGGCAGTGCGGAATTTTTTCACCAGGACATTTTGTGCATTCTTTGCATGCAAGATGGAAGTGACCACCAATCACAGGATTTGTATGAGAGTGCTAAGCCAAGAGACACTATACTACATACACTATCCAATTATTTGAGTTGCCTTTCAGCATACATGCTGAGATTGCAAGTTTGAGATGCAAGCATAAGATGTTCCAAATGTAAATACTAGAAAGGTATGACGCAAGTCCCATTTCACTAAGGTGACCTCGAAACTATTGACATCCACCACTTTCACTCAACTGACATGCAAAAGCAGCCAATTAACTCTGAAGACCGACCATGTATTTAAAAACGGATGCATCTTAACAGTAGTGTCACTATATCTATATAAAGTTATATTAAGAGGAGTGAAAATAACATTTAAGAAAGAGCATTACACATTTAACATTAAAGGTATTAATTACTGAATTTTCGCCACCAGAGTTGCAATGGAGGCACACTTATTTAATACACTACCAGAACACAAAATCTGCACAAGGCAACTCATGTAAAATGATGTTCGACTATCTCTTGGATGAATGTTAATATAGAATAGATAAGCTAGCACTTTTATATCTACGGCAGCTTTTTACTTTGTCTACTACATATAGTAAGTAGGGGAAAGTATTTTATTCCACCCAAAAATTTGATATGAAGATTTCACTGGAAATGTTTTGTGGCCCCCCTGAACACAAGGTGTTTTTTTTAGAAAAGGTCTCTGTGTGTGTGTGTGTGTGTGTGTGTGTGTGTGTGTGTGTGTGTGTGTGTGTGTGTGTGTGTGTGTCTAAACCGAATACTTAAATATCAAATTTTATATCAGGTTCAGCATCTTCCAAGCATGCAATACAATTTTCAAGAAAATTCCCCACTTCAAACTACCCTTCACATGGAGAAATTTATTATTTTTCTTCTTCTCAAAAATGGCTAATGATTGATTAAAATACATACCTTAAGATATTTGCATAAATAGAATGTATATCGAGTTTTCTAGGAATAGCCTGTAAAGCCATCATTCTGAACAATTTTTGTATAATTGGTCAACTGTAAGAGACAGTTTCTCTTTTATGGTTCACTAATTATACAAAAGTCATATAGAATGAGGTTTCACAACTATTTTGTAGAAAACTCTAGAAATACACTCGATTATCCTCTAAAAATATATTAAAATCATAACCAATTTTTTTACCTGGAACATTTTGGCAAATTAACACACATGGTTTAAAAAAAATCCTAAAATACATGAAAAATTCTCCAACATTTGATGAAAGCCCACAGATATCAGTATTAATAAGTGATAATTCAAAGGCATTTGACTCTGTAAACCACGAGATATTACTAAAAAAAATTAAATTTCTATGGTATAAAGAATAAATCATCAGCCTGGCTCAGTTCTTATCTAATGGATAAGAAACAGTAATCCTAAATGGTGGGGGGGGGGGGGGAATTGCTAAATGAAACTGAAAAAAATACTGTAAATACTGTATACAAATGGCCTCCCAATCAATATAAAAGGTAAAATAATGTACACAGATGATACATCCATCTCATTAAATGGTACTAGCACGATTTAATTCAAAACACAAATGTGAAGGTCTGTTGCTGCTACGTATGGAAAGCCAGTTTGAAGAAGGTGTATTATATTTCGACTGTTGGGGAGCCGAACTTGAAGTAGTTGCAACTGCACGTATGGTCAAGTTTCCAGTGGCCTTTGCCCCAAATGTTTAAAAATATTATTAACTTTGTAATTTTCACTGTTTCTTTAAATATTATATATTTATGTTTGCCTCAGCTGCGTCAGTATTTATATTTTTTTTTAGAGATATGAATGTCTTAGCAGGGAGTGGTGCGACTGAAGAATGTAGGCTTACACAGAACATAAGAGCTGCGAGATTTTTTTTTTTATTAATTACCTGCACTTTTTAACACAAACTTATTGTCTCGCACAACATACGTATTAAATTTCTCGAGGACGCATCTAGGATCCGGTTAGGAACACTGTCTAAAAGCAACTGACTTCTGAATTTGTAAATTTTGCTCCATTTTAGTTTCTGATTGGCTAATCCTAGTCCAATATAATACCTTCATTTAACTAAAGCTTTTTCTGGTTGTTGATTGGCTATTTTATAAACTCACAAAAATTACATTATTGCTTCCGAGAAACACAAGTAGCATTATTCAACTTTCAAATTCATTATTGCCTCAAGGTTACCTCATTGTTAGCAACTTTTAACGCATTATTCTCACAGCTCCTACATTATTAAATTACGCAATATTCACATAACATTATTAAACATGGATACAATAATATAAACACATACAATGACTGTAATTTACACTTTTTATACATTGTTACATACACATATTGCTTTAAGGCAGGCTGTTATTGAATTTATATATTATATAATCAGACTGAAATCATTTAAATGTTAAAAATATTGCCTCAAATGAAATAATGACACTGAAAAAATTGATTTGATAAGGGGCTAAAATTAATGACAAACTGCTTTAAGTCAATTCAAAACACATGCAAGAATTAGTAACACCATAAATAATGCAAATATCACTACAGTGAACCCTATATCTACAACAAAAATCTTTGGGGTACATATAAATGAACATTTAAAATGGAAAGAAAACCTTCCATATTTCAATAAGACTAAACAGTGCCTGTTTTAATATGCATTGTCTAACAAAAACTAAACTTCCAAACTAGAAAGACAGTATACTAGCTATTTTCATTCCATTATGGCATATGATGATATATTATGGGGAGCAGTGACAAAATATTTAAGATACAGGGGTGGAATTCATTTTGACATCAGTCCCAAAAATTCTTTATAGAACTTAATATACTATCCTACCTTCACAATATCTATAAATTAGACATATATGAAAACTTTGATAAATACTATAATAAACAGAATATACATAACCATGAAACTAAAAACAAGTTGTCCTCTGTGGTGTAGTGGTTACTATGCTAGCCTCAGTTCCAGAGTTTAAATCCGGCAGAGGGCATTCATTTTTTTGGGCATAAAGATCCTTAGAATGGCTTCCATTGGTAGGGAAGTAAAGCCGGTGGTCCCATGTCAAATTTACAGCATGTAAAAGAACCTCCAGCCTGATAAAGGGGCTTCTGAGCAAAATTTCCAGTCTTTCACATCCAATACAGAATGGGATGCTAAGGACCCAGCAGTTAAAGTGTGTCGATAAATAAAACTCAATTTAATTTTAATTTATGAAACTAGAACTCAAAATTGCCTGTAACTACCTGCGACAGACTGAAAAGTGTTTTCTGTTCTGGAATAAAAATTTACAATTGTCACAAAAACCTAGAACAATAAGACAAAAATGTGTTTCTCAATACATTGAAAAGAATCCTATTTCTGTATATAAGCTTGCTTATATAAATGATTTTGTATTTTCTATAATGTTTTAGTTAGACAAAATTCTGTAAATTTGACGAGTCAGCAGTTTACTGGAGTTTTGCCCAAATTATGTAAATATCCTAAACACATGGCATTTTAAAACTGTCAAGCCATTTGAGAAAAAGTATGAAAAGTTTTCCATATAAAGGATAGTTTGGAGTGGGGATTTTCTTGAAAATCTGTTTCTCAACCTTGGAAAAAGTTGAGCTTGAATATAAACTTTGGCATTTATCCAACTTTTCATTTTTTAGCTATGCTGTCCAACAAGATGTTTTTCCGAGAGGTTTCTTTTCCTCTTGAATTTAGGGAACCTTTAAACATTTGTTGAAATCTGTCAAATTTTTGTGTGAAATGCAATACTACTACTACAGCATCTACTTTAAGTGCAAAGGGAATCAATAAACAAATTGTTGCATTGTGTGTCTTAAGGTGATCCAGATTTTTACAGCATTTCCACTGTAATTCATTTGTTTCCTGCACTAAACTGAGCTCTTTCCTTTCAGTTCATGCTGCAGCATTAACCTGGAATGAGCATATTCTAGCTCTTGGTAATAAGTTAACTCCATTTAGCATATGCAAGCAAAGTGTTGACCCAAGTTTGCAATAGATTTAATGAGAATATATTTTAGGGATGTTTATTCCATATCATGGGAAGTACCTTTCTGGGGGGAGAGGATCAGTCAATTACAATATTTAAAATGCAAAAGAGAACTCAAATTAACAAACCAAGTAGCAAACTATAATCCAAATAAACCAATTGTGGACAAGTTAAACACACTCCTGCTCCCATGTATACAGTGTTTGCTTTGTTCATAATATGAATTACTTTAAAAGAAATAAGGATCATGTTTATGATGCAAACTACCGATTCTATAGATTTACTATGCCATCAACTCTAGAGCACTAATGGTTTATCCCATAAAGAAGTTATTTTATACAACAAATTCTGACAAAGCTATATATGCAGATTATATATCTTTCTGTAAACAAAATATCTGGTTTGGTCTGATCTAATCTAATCTATTACAAGAGCATCAATTGAGGGGTTAGGGCTGTAAAATCACTTGTTCAAGCAATTGGGGTCTTTTCCCTTAATTTAGTGAATAATCTAACAGACTATTTACCTCAATTATAAGCCCATCTACTTCTGAGTTAAGATCACTACAAAAATGAACATGCACATGTTAAAGTTTAAGTGATAATGTTATAAGGTTCTTACCAATTGCTTTGCAGGATATTCTATCTGATCTCAACATGTATTCAGGGTCACAAAAACAAGTGAAAGATCCAGGAGTATTTTCACAGTTCTGAGCACAAGGTTCATCTTCAAAACATTCATTTACATCCTCACAATGTCTTCCATTATCAAGAAGCCTGTAGCCTTTATTGCAACTGCATATGTGTCCTTGTGGAGTTGGATGGCAAATTTGATCACATACCTTTTCATAGCAGACCACCACTATAACAGTAACATATAAATAAAAATCTTCACAAAACTGGAAAATGCAATTAACCTAGGTACTGTGTTTGACTTAGGAGTTTGTCTATGGCCTTGTGGTTGACGTAAGCAAACTTGAGCCACCGCTGTATTGTTCTTACATCTTGCTCTATTGTTTTTGCACTGTTTCAAAGAAACCTATCCTTTCTTTGCCAAAAGAATAAATATTATGCAAAGTAGCATCAGTAATACATTTATATTACCGCATCAAATGAAACAGTTATCATACTTTCAGTAAGTATGATCAGAGATTTAAAACAATTATGACCCCACACATGTAAAACTGCACTTTTTTACAAATACTCTTGAACTGCTGGCGTTATACTATTTATATCATAGGTAAGCAGCTCCCTAGTCCACTGCATGCTTGCAGTTCAAGGACAAATCGATTCTCCTGAGTCAACCATAGCAGACAATAACTGGGCTCAAATTTTGACGTAAAAATGTTTGTCATTTTGTAGGTCATTTTTCAAACTTTCAAAAATTTAAAACTACAAAAAATGTTAAACCTAGATACATTAATTTTATTAAACTTAGTGTACACAAAGTTTTAAATTAATTTATAAATGAATATAATTCCTATACAAGTAGAATAAGTAGGTGTAAGAGTGAGGATTTAAAAATTAAACACGTTTGTTCCATGCTCTTTGTTTGAAAAGTCTGAAAAAGTTAACATTTTTTTTTCTTTTTTTTTTGAAGCAGGTCTTACAAACCTCTAGCATGTTCTCCAGGTTTTCAAATGCAAAATTTATTACAAATGAAGAGAATTTCATAGCCCATGACACATGGACAACGGCAACCTGACTGTACACGCTTCTTAATGCAAAAAAAGGCAAAATGGCCTGTCTCATCCTAATTTGGGACAAACTCACAACTGCAACAGACTCTAGATTCGAATTATGGAAAGATGTCTATGTGGAGTAACATTCATGGTTAAGAATAATCAAATTGAGAATGCAATAGATATCCTTAACAGTTATGCAAAGGGCGGGAGAGGAAATGCAAACAAAAAAGAGGGTTTACATATATGATAAGGACTGGTTTGACGAAGAATGTAGGGTATCAAGAAGACAAGTAAAACAACTGTTGGTTAGGTGGAGAGAATTAGGTGATAGAAAATCTAGGGACGATTATATGCAAGGGAGGAATTCACAATTTATTGTAGAGCAAAAGAAAAAGGACTGGAGGGAATGCAATGAAAGGAATTTGATAAAATGTCTAAATGAAAATAATGTTAATAAGGTATGGCAGGTTCTTAAGTCGACCTATAATAAATGTGTAACTAAACCCAATGTTGAGCCAGGACAGCGGATGGAGTATTTTAAAACATTATATGGGGAAGAAAGGAGTATAGGAAGTACGGAATTTTTGGAAATAAGGAATGTTTTTGTAGAGATACTGGATGGTGAAATTAGGAGTGAGGAAATAATCAAACAAGTTAAGTTACTGAAGAAAAACAAAGCTACTGGAATTGATGGCATCCCAACAGTGTTTAAGGAAACAGGAAGAGTGAAAATTTTATTAGATTTATTTAATGTAATTATTAGAAAGGGTTATGTACCTAAACGATGGAGGGAAGCTATCATCCATCCTATATATAAAGGCAAGGGCAATGTCGAACCTAATAACTACAGAGAGAGAATAGCTACCCATCCACTTGCAAGCAACCCTTTCCAGACTAACCATTAAATAGGAATGATTCTTCAGCTATCTCCATAACTGGACAACTATACCATAACTGTCATTCCTCTTGAACAGCCATTAAATAAAAATAAAAAATGTATTTCCTCTTGCCCATTTATACTCATTACAATTTCATTTCATTGCAGCATTTTGTTTTTTAGTTTGCAAACTTTCAAAGTCTTCAGCTTCAGAAATATTCAGCTGCAACCTCAACTTTATCTCAACTACACTTAATTTTATACAATTTCAACCAAATCAAATTCCTATATATAAAACAAATTACTGTGCAACTGTAGCAATTGGCCAGTAGTTTCATGTGTACAGATGTCATATTAAAGGTTGGCATGGAAGGTTCTAACGGTATGGCATCTAGTAGATATCAATACTGAATTTCTATTGTGCATAAACACAGAAGGGGTCCAAAAAATGTGTACACTGTTTAGTCGTCGATAACTTTGTAATGAATTGAAATGCAGGTATCAAAATTTGGTGAAGGCATAGCTCAGTGCAAATGGGTATTAGGTGGCCTTAGATTGGTGATTTGTTTGCTTCAGTAACATGAACAGCAATGCAAAATGAAAACTGCAAGGCTATCATTTGAAGAAAATGAAGGATATTTTGAAATGGTACTTCAAGCTTGAAAACATGTCTGCAGCACAGCAACAATGCTGACAGAAGTTTTAAACAGTGTCACTGTGCATATTTGGGACACGTTCGAAGCCAAATAGTACTATGCAGGATGTGCACAGAAGACATTTTGGATGATCTGCAAAAACAAGACCTGCAAACACAGCTCTTTTATTAAAACAATTTACATACTTGCTACAAAACTTTGAAACAGTATTCTTATGAAACTGTACTAAGTCAATCAATTATCCTCAAATTTTGAAGAATCAAAAGGGGAAGATGTACATACCAAGATTGCTGTAATGAATGACCCAGATTAATTAAAAAAGTATTATTAGTGGTTCAAAAACATTGTGTGCCAGGATGGTGCTTTTGCAGATAAGATTATCTGGTTTGATGGAGGCACAAGTCAAACTGAACAGAGCTGTGAACTGACCTATTTTATGCATTGACCTTGTGGAAAAAAAACAAACATTCACATGCACAAAGCTATCAATTTACCAGGCTTAATGTGTGGTGTGGATTGTCTTGTTGGGCATTGATTGGATCATTCTTTGAAGGAACAGTTATTGGTTTGATCTAACTTGAAAAGCTGCAACATTTATTAGCTGCAATCAGAAATGTATGGGATGAAGGATTTTATCTGCAACAAAATGGTGCCTAGCTTACTATCAGTCATCAAAGAGTACCTATGAACTGCTCCCTGGATGATAGGCTGAAGAGGTACTGTCAAATATTTAACATGAACCCCGGACCTAACACCTAGACTTTTGCCTCGGGGATCCTAAAGGACATTGTACATATACTGGACAAAGCCTCCTACACTAGCTGCACTAATGAAAATATTGAATTATGTGGAGCAATTCCACTGAACACAAGTTGCTTGTGACACTGTTTGGGAGCATTACTTTTTTACGACTGCTGATGGTGGCCACTTTGAACACTACAAAAGATTTCATTAAGTTGAGCATTACGTTACAGCTTCACCAAATTTAAACTTTATCTTTATTACAAAGCTATTGATAAACATTATATACGTTTAAGTAATGGTGGGTTAACTGACAAAACAATAGATGTGGAACAGAAAAGGATTGAGACTGGCAGAATTTCTAAATAAAATGAACAACAGCATGCTTTTACAGAATATATTTAAATTAGCCAAGTTTAATAATTTTGTTATATTGTTATATGCAGCATTTAATTTAAATTAAAGTTATTTACAATTTCAAGGTCTGTTGGGATTGGTCTAGGCCAGTTGTTCCAGGCCAGGAATGATTTCCAATTTTTTTTTTTTTTTTTTCTTCTTTTTAATTTCCCCATTTTCACATTCCACAAAAATTCTTGTAAACTAACCTGAGACCAATCTAAACATTTTATTCATTTTTACAATGCTATTTTTTAACCATCTGTCTAATCTTTTACTCTATTCATTTGTTCTTTTATATACCATTAGAATGGTAATTTCATGTTCAATTTCTCTGCACATTACACACATTCCTTGTATATCACCACCTCCAAATTTCATAAGTTTCCACATCCCTAACCTAAACAATGCTATTGCTGCTGCTTTTTTTTTTTTTTTTTTTTTTTTTTTTTTTACAAATTTCTACATACTTTTCTTTCCCTAATTCTGTCTTAATCATTTTATAAAATACCAATTTCATTTCATTACTCGTCCTCAGCTCGTTCATCAATGTCATACCTTTCTCTGACAATTTTCCAGAATCCCATCCCTATATGGAGTATGCATTCCTCCATTAAGATGCTATGCAACAATACTTACAGCATGCATCACCTTCATCTGAACCATCTTTGCAATCCCAGTGACGGTTGCATACAGCTGACAGTGGTATACATTCCCCACTTTGGCAGGAATATTCACGGCATGGTCCTTCAGTAGCTAAAATGCAGAAAAACCGATCTATAAGTGCGCTATCCAGGAGACTGTGGGAGCAACTAACAGCACAGCCACAATTTAATTGTAACATGCACTCCTACAAATGAAATATCTGAAGCATGCAATTTAAAGTATTATTAAATATTTAACTTGTAGTTAAGTGCTTGCTATTGGCACAATTCCTTGCCTGTCCGCACATGTTCACTATTGGAGGAACTTGCAGTTTTTGTTGGAATATAGGTAGTAAATCCATGTTAGAGCTAGCAACGTCTATACATAGAAAAGTGAAGGTATGCAGTAGTGCGATGCTTGCGAATGTGCTAATGCACCAAGAAACATGCAGGTTGCAGCCAAGCATTGTGTCATTTTGTAAATAGTTATGTTCACCAGTGGTTGTATAAATAAATATGTTATGTTAATCTGTGGTTCTTTATCTACAATCTCTGAAAGGATATAGTTATACTGTAATTCTAATAGTTTAATTTCCTTTTAGCAAACCACTACACTGCTAACATTTACACTAGTAAATTTGTTGTACTGGTAGAGAGATTTCTTTCCGAAATGACATACTTGTAAATGTTTAAGACTGTCTCATTATCACACAAGGGTTTCACCTGGTGACACTTTAGCTCAAAGGTATCTGCACATTCTACCATTAGGCAATATTTACTTAAGACATACATAAAACTTTCACAGTTATCAATAATTAAGTCAAGCAAGCATGAAACTAACTACATGTGCCTTCTGCTACATGAGTTAAGTTTAAATGCAAGAATGCCTCCCACAAATTTTACACAACCGTGGCATTAATACAGATGAGTCAATGCCTCCAGATACTTATTTCATGCATGTGCATGCATTTTCTTGCGATTCTTTGAATATATGAAGGCAAACTACTGTTTTAAACACAGAACTAATTTCTATTGCAATAAGCAATTAAGCATCCAAGAATCATTACGACTAAATGTACATGCTTTTGTTTACATGTGGAGTAAAGCAAGGGAATTGGATGTGATTAATAGATTTATTGTACAATTTGTTCTACATGTTTACACTACATACAATGTATATTCATTTATACCCCTACATCTATTGTACAATTTGTCTGGTGCTTGTTTTCTTATTGGGCCACTCTGATTGCTTGGCTCCCTGGCCTTTTCGCTCACTGAGCGGCCCTTACTTTTCTATACCATTTTCTTCCCTTTACCTTATTATTCTCTCAAGTTCTTGGTTTTGTTTCTTAGAGCCTTTTATTGAGTCAATCATCTTTATGGTTTTTACCCCAATTCCATTTTTCACACTTTCTTGAATTTCATTTATCGCTTTTGTAACCGTATCAATGATATGGTGCCTAACAAAATCTTCTGCACATATAGAACCTACTGGATAATGCTAATTTCTTATTTTTACTCCTAATATCTATGAATAGATTACTAATAAGAACTCAATTTAGATCCCTGCCTTGCCCTTCTTTATCTGTTTAACCTCCTCTTATGTAGGACTTACACCCCCCAGGACTTACAGGTGGGTGCCTGGGGTCAGAGGCCCGTCGAGGAGCAGACACTCATGGATCAGACAGAATATCCAGGATGGGTGATCAGCCCGATGCCTGGTATGGAAGTAGATGAAACGAAATGATGGTGAAATGGATGAAAGGAAAGGCAATGGAGCAGTTGGTGGAATGAATGGTGGGGGAAACCGGAGAGCCTGGAGAAAACCCACCCAGATGCCACTTTGTCCACCACAAATCCCACATGCGGGTCCCTGGGATTGAACCCGGGCCGCCTCGGTGAGAGGCAAGCGGTCTAACCACTCGGCTACGGTGCCACCCCTGCCTTACCCCTATTTTCTTTTGTATCAATTTACTCCCTTTCCCTATTTCTTTGTTTTATCCTGATACGTAAATTTCTCCATTGCTTTTCTGAGTCTAGTAAGCCTGGATACCGGGTCAACACTTTCCTCCCCTTGTAGCGTTACCCTCCCTTCTCTCAAATCTATTATTTTATACCCTCCTCGGGAACTGGATTTAGAATCATGTCTAGTTTACCTTTTGGAGAATGACACATTTCAGGATCCTCATCAGAACCATCCCCACAATCATTAGCACCATCGCATACCCACTCGTTCATAATGCACTTCTTGGTATGGCATTCAAATTCATAGTTTTGGCATCTGTCACAGGATTTTTCATCATCACCATAAGGACATTCTGGTATTCCATTGCATCTAGAAGCAAATTATGTAGCATAAATAACCTAGCCATCATAAAAACAAAACAGCATTCTTATTACTGCCTTAAGAGAAGGCTAACGCATAAGTAGACAAAAAATTACTAATTGTTTGTACAGCCTTATAAATTGAAATTTCCTCCAATTTGATATATATTTTATCATTGTAGGCCCAATACTTATTTTTAAAATTGTTACCGAATTTTCCATTTTGTACTGTGAATTCCGCATCACTTCACAAAAAAATTCCTAACTCCTACATGCTTTGAAGTAGACAGGTAAACTTCAACCCATCTTTAGGGAAGTTTTGCTCTATAAATTGGTACTACTGTTATATATGGAAACTCTTATGCACTCAAGTCATGCAAGTTCCTTCTATGCAAATTTGTTTTCCCCAGTTTGCTTTGAACAACTTTCTGTGAATGGCATGTTCTGGAATAAATGGTCAGTTTTCTCGAAATCTGATATAGTTGAATCAAACTTTAGTATGATAAAAGCAGTCTCTTAAGTGTTGTTGTGGATCTACTTTGGTGTTAGCAAGATGGTTAATTTTCAAAGAAAGAATTACCGTTAAGTTTTAATCAAAATATGGTAAGTTAGAAGGGAAAAAAATCCACTCATCCTTAGTAAACAAGCTTAGTGGATAAAGGTAGATCAGTGAACTTGAAAGGCATGCATCTACATCCTGTATACATAAGTCTGATGTCTTAAGAGAGTTTGAGAAAATTGGTCATGAATTTATCAGCTGTAACACTGGCAGGACAGCTTTTAATCTCCCCCTAAGAATATTTTATTTCCCATAATTCCAGAATTTGCCAAGCTATGTTAATAACTATTAATATTGAGTGCCAAATAAGCAACATGAATCATTTTGCAGAATAAATGCACTTATTAACAATGTTATCCATGCAGAAATTATAATATTCAACAAATTATCATACAATACTTTGACCATGTGTGCTAAGTTACCTACAGACCACCAATGTGAGTGCCTCCCAACTCTTCTACCTGCCAACAGGTTAGGCTAATGGCCAATCTCCCTCCAGAATAAGACTTGCAGAAAAGCCAGTGTGGCATAATAGCCCATCATGTGCCACTTACCCATTCCAGAACATTTGTTTCAGCATGTTCTAGTAGGTTCCTTCTCTAGAAAGTTCCGCTTTGTATGCAGGGTCTATATAAGGGGCTTCTTTTGCCCGGACAAGCAGTTCATTTGGTTAAGAAGTGACCAAATTAAAAGGGGACAGTGCCAGTGCACTGCAGTTGTGACTAAGCAGTTCAATTGTGAGCTGCAATTCGACGGATCAGTTGTGAGTGCAAAAAGTGACTCAAGTTTAATGTTTGTGCTATGTTGAGCAATTGTTTCACAGTAACTGGTGTTATTTGTTACAGTACAAAAATCTGATGTTACATTCACTTTACATTCTACCCACTATCATTTAGTTTTGTATACTTCTACAAATTATTCTTATGAAAGGTTATTTTTCCAGGTTAATCAAAATAAACCTTTGCAGAAGCAGTTTTACTGCTATTTTGTTGTAGATACAAGAGTAGTAGAGGAAACCAAATTTATTACCAGATGTTTAAAAGCTATTTGGTATATGCTGGCCTTCAAATTCCACTTTTTCCACGACATTGAAACCCCGAGTAGCAATAGCATTTAAAGAAAATGATGAAAAGCTGATTAAAAAACCACCACCCTCCAAAATGGCTGAAATTGCAGGCTAAATTATTTAAAATAAATTGTGTTTTTTTAAAGAGCTACACATTTTGTACAGTACTCATTTGTCTATTTCTTATGGTTTACACTTTATACAAAATTCCTTCCAAATGAACAGGACTTCACAGGCTATTCTCAGAAAACTATTCAATTCATTTCTAGTCTGGTTACATCATTGCAGACAACATTTTAGTTGGTTAAATATTTGCAAATATTTACATCTTCAATGCACTAGTTTACCAATCAAATTTGTGTGTACCAAGATTTTCTCTTATAGCTTGCCAACAATGCAAAGATAATTCAGAATGGACTTTGAAGGAGATGCATTTCATGGTCATTTAAGCATCTTAAACCTATGGTATTTTGATCAAAATCTTTACCATTTGGGAAAATGGTATTTTTCAAAACCATTTTCCATGTAAACAGTAATTTGAGGTGGGGATTTTCTTCAAAAATCATTCACATCCTTGAAGGTACTGAAAAAATATGAACTTTGGTAATTGACTAGCTTTTTGTCCAAATTATGCTGTTGCTTTTTTTGTATTCAGGGAGTCTCAAACATATTTCCAGAGAACTCATTGTATCAAATTTTACGGTGGAATGCCATACTTTATCTTTTAATGATAGAATTTTTTATATGACTACAAATTGACACAATCAGATTCTGTCATCAATAGTCTAGTAAAGAATTAGCTTAATCACTGGCACATTTATGAACATTTCAAATCTTGCTAGAAGTTTGTTGGATGGAGGCACATATCACCTGTTTTCTCCCTGATGAGAGAGGTTAAGGGCACTAAACATCAAAGGCCATCAGTGCCCTTGCGTATAAAATTCAAAATCCAGCAACTAAAATACGGGACACAAACCCACTTAGTCTAAAACACTAAAAAACAAGGTTGCAAATACTAAAAATACACCAAAAACATGGGAAATAAAACAAAAGATTAAACGACGTGTCAAGAACTGTAGAAGTTCAGGGACAAGAGCGCCTATGTCCGCCGGGGAGAAGAGCCCTATTAAAACTGATACGGTAATTTGTATTACAAATTACTTAAATGTAAATAATGATTGTAATATGAATATGCATTTTTATGTGACATTGATTTCAGATGTTTATTAATTGTAATTATTATTGGGAAATAAGTTTATACGGCTTTACTGAAACTGTCAATAATAACGCAATAATGCAGTGAGGGGGTGAGCTGTTTATCATTACTGGGAACAAGGAAGTTACGTAATGTTCGCGCGTTTTCGGTAGAACCTTCTAGAATGTTTCCCTAAAAGCAATATGTATTCATGGTTTTCATTGGATATTAAAATAGACGCTAATGTTGGCGCGTTTTATTAGCCAATAGCAGTTCATTTATAATCTTTAGGCATATCGGGGAGTGGGAGTATATAAAGCCAAGTCCGAGGTAGATCGCCCCAGTTCAACAAAATTCTCAATACATTACACGTCGGTCGCCCAGTTAATAAAAATTCCTAGCACATTACACGTCGCCAGTCAGTCCTTCAGTTCGTCAAGTTACGCGCAGCAGAATTACGAGAATCTAAAGTATTATAAAGATAATTATACACAAAGTTGAAATACAGAGTTAAAAGTGATAAGTAAGAAGTTATTACAAACAGTTTCAGTTTGGCGAGTATCTAGTTAGTGAACGTGTTCGACAATAAAAATTATAAAACAAATTTTCTTCATCAGTTTAATTTCTGGATAAAAGATTCCTTTCCGCTTCACAACCTGTATAGAGATACATGTTCTACCAAGATAAGATGATAGCTAGCCGGAGGACAAGATACAAAACTTTCAATTCTTTCGAACACTAATTGATGCAAATTGCTAACGCCAGAGGGAGCTACGAACCTAACAAATGAATGATGTCACAAGATGGTTCCACTCACATGAAGTAAACACGATATAAGATCTTCAAGTTCTAATAACTTACGCTACAAATATTACGTAAGCAATACCGTTACAAATTGGCTCCCATACGTGGGGCTACAATAATACTACTTCAAAACAGACAATACAAAATCACAATACTAAAGACTCTCGGCACATCAAATATGCTAAGTTTTCTCCCTCATAGCACACAAAAAAGTCATTCAGAAATATTTGGCAGCAACAACTATTTGGTACTTTACATTATTGATTTGAAACCATACCAAAACAGGCACTTTTGCCACAGGTTTTCAAATGGCAAGTGTAGACATTTTATAATACCTATATAAAAATACGTTCTAAGAGGATTTTCATACCTAGAGGACATTGGTACACACACTGACTGGTTGCTTTCATGCGCACAAGTGAACTCCGAGGCCTTGCACTTCACTGGAGTCTCTTGTGTGGGTTTTGGTGCTGGTTCACAAGGAATTTCATCTGAATGGTCACCACAGTCATCTACTTCATTACAGAGCAACTGTTTATCAATACATCTACCATTGTTGCACGCAAAGGTTCCAGGAGCACAAGTTTTTGGAGCTGCAAAATATTTAAAGGGTTTTATTACAAAAGTTTAATGCTAAGTCTCATTAATAAGAGATTGAAATAATAAGTTTTTATTGCCATTAAGCTTATTACAGCAATAGACATCAAAATTAATTACAATAAATACATTATTACACACACATATCAGTGTTATTTGTATTTATTGTGCTAAGAGTTTTACAATTTGATTGTCTACTGCACTTTGACCCTGGCCACTCATTCTGTAGGCAATCACTACAGATTTACATTTTACAATTTCTTGTCAATAAATATCTTATTTTTTCAGTTTTTTCATGTCCCATTTCCACTTTTTTCTTTTCTTTCTTCACTTTTCACTTATTGATTACTTAACCATCACACATTCACTATAGTTTTCCATTCAAGGCAAGATACGCTACCTCTTACTTTTCTCTTTCCACTGCCCAAAGCCATTTATTTTTTACTTTACGCAAAAACTGTCCAATGCTTCTAGCATCCTTGCACATCATTTTGATCATAAGTGTATTTCTATCCCCCTTCAACCACTTATTAAAAAATTCTTTTCTCCAATTTTCTGTTCCTTGGCACTTAAATACTGTGTTTTCAATGTCTTCATTACCACCACATATTGGACATTGGTGGTGAGGAATACCCTGTCTTAACCCTCTTAGCCTCCATGCTCCGGTTCTTACCCATGCAATAGATTCTCTCCTTTATTTACCATGTCTATATATTTTTCCCTACCCCCATGTACTTTTCATTGGCCTATAACAAACTAATGAGCTCTTTTCGGCAATCTCACTGAACATGATTTGTATTTCTGTATCTTCCAGTCTTTTTCTCGCCTTTTTCCAAAAGTTTTTCATGTTATTTTCTCTCCTCCACATGTCTCCTAACCCATTTTTCTCCAAAATGTTCCATAAATTACTTACCCATCCATCATTCATTAAGCTATTCTCTTGGTATTCAACACATTGTCTTAACACATTACTTTTTCCTAGATTTAAAGTTCTGAACCAAAATTTCAAAGCTCTTTCCATTATCTTCCCCTTAGTTGTCACCCAGCCCATCTGTAATTGTGCTACCTGTCTTACAATTGACTTTGGTAGCCCTAGTATTTCTCTACAAAACATCCTGTGCACCACATCTATACATTCCCATCCTCTATCTAATCTCCATATTTCTATACCATACATCATTTTTGCCTCCACAACCATCTCAAACTTTTTCCAGCCATTTAACATTTATATTAGGTAGTTTATATTTGCAGCTTCTAATTGCTGCCATCGCCCCTTTACCTTCTGCCAATGCAAACTTCTTTTGTTTCTCCCATTTATTACCTCCATCTAGTGTTATTACATATTAACACATATATGCAATAAAATTATTGTGTGTTACATTAATACTTCCCATTACATTAATGATACAAAGTGCAGAGCTAATGTAAATATAATAATCATACAGAAAAACAAATAGCCCAGGAATAAAGTACAAGGATAGACATTACTTACAAATAAGATATTACTTACAAATATTCCTGTAATAAATAGTATGGGTTCAGCTATCTGTCAAGGTTTACATTCAAATCTATTATATGGCAGTTGAGTTATATCATTTGATAGTGTGTTATACAGTTTTATACCTAGTACTTCAAAACTAGGTGATTTTGACAGTCCATAATGAGTATCTGTTTTGTATGCCTCGTGTTATACTTATGGATGTCCTGTCTATAGCGATAGTCAAGATGAATTCTTTAGATAAATAAGAACAGTATAGATGTATAAATTTACTACTGTCATTCTTAATTTAATGACTAGTGGCTTACAATGTGCCAATTTGTCTGCATCAGATATGATACAGATGATCTTCTGTAGTATATTATTAATATGGCTACTATACCCCAAAGTAGAATTTTGTAAGCTATAACACTATGAAAAAAATCTGATGTGTTACACTCATATGACTTTCTCTACTGTTGTACAAACGCTTATTCTCCATATGCTTCATGTTAATCTTATTGGTAATTTTCTTGTAGATGCAAGGGGAATTGGTAGACTTTAAGCGATAGTCAAATATTTTAAGAGCTGGTTGCTATGTGCAGTATTCCATTCTCTTGCATTACCAGAACAAAAAAAGAATAACGAATTCCCATTTGAGAAAAAGTATAAGTATTGAAAAACTTAAGGGAATAACAAGCAATATCTCTAAAATGGTTCACTCAAAAAAAAAAAAGTGACAAATTGTGTATTTTAATGCGATCTACATTTTTTTTTTGTAGCAAAAATTTGTCTTATGGTTTACCAGTAATGCAAAAGTCGTTCACAATCAAGAATACTTTTGGAGACATTCCCAGAAAATTCAAGATATACGTTTTATTTGTCATGAAAATATCTTAAATATATATGATATTTTAATCAAAATCGTTATCCATTTTTTAGAAGATTAAAAATTTTCGAAAAATGTTCCATGTAAAGGGTAATCTGGAGTGGGGGATTTTCTTGAAAACCTTTGAGTTACATCTCTGGAAGATATTGAACCTAAATACGAAGTTTGGTGTTTATCTGACTGTTCGTTTCCGAGTTATGCTGTTCACAGACAGGCACACAGACGGACATGTTTTCAAAAATACTTTTTTGGATTCAGGAGGCCTCAAAACATGCATTTCCTGTGAAATCTCTGAATCGAATTTTTGAGTGGAATGAAATACTTCCCCTAGAAAGTAAAAACGTGTAATAAGCAGATCTTATGTACGTATCAGGTACAGACTTTTTAACTTTTTTTTTATAACATATAACTCTTGAGAGTCTAGCTGTGATAAGATTAATATGAGGTTCCCAGGAAAGCTTACTGTGAACTATTACACTCAGAAATTTAACTTTTTATATTTAATATTGGCAGCCCTGTACTACCAATGCTAAATTTATCACCGATATTTTCTTAGGAAGAAGAGATAATACTATGCTTTCCCACCCTCCCCCGAGAGTATAAAATACGTTTAGAGAGATAGAATCAAGACTGAAAAATTCAGCAAAATAGCCAGGATTTGAACCATATCTTTGGCTTTTCATGCCATTGCTCTAACCAACTGAGCTACCATGACAACACCTCGGTACAAAATTAAATTAAACTGATTCACATTTTTGCTGGTAAACCTCAAGATATTCAAATTCATTTTGAGATAACTTGCTCAAATGGCAATTTCTTTTAGCCTACTTTAAAACTTAACCCTAGACACAGCATGACGTGTGGAAGAAATGCTATCCTTGATTGACCTAATAGTGATTAACTATGAAGCCTGAATCTTACAATCTCATAAGTACATATTTTAAATCCCATTAAGGCAAGTTCACAAAATGAATTTGAGAACCCCTTGTGGTTTACTGGAAGAATTTCCTATCATGCCAGCATGTAACGCAGCTTGTTAAACTGAAGATACGAGGGCAGTCCCAGAAGTACCCGACCTGACGTATATATAGCGGTGGTTTCAAACAAATGACTATGGTAGAAAGTACCACCCTTATAACGCTTAAGTTTGAAGATGCTACATTGTTTTAGTAATTGTTTGGTAGCCATTAATAGTGAACACTCAGCAAATTTTTAAACATGAATAAAACTGGTCATCGTTATGTGATACAATACTTTCATTTGAAAGGTCTTAGTAAAACTAATATTAAATCTGAGCTAGATTCTACTCTGGGGGAGTCTGCTCCTTCGTTTACAACAGTAAAATATTGGGTGGCAGTGTTTAAGCGAGGACGTATGAGCTGCCAAGACGAACATCACAGTGGTCAACCAAATGAGGTGACCATGCCAGAAATTGTGAAGTAAATCCACAAAATGGTATCGGATGACCATCGACTGAAAGTGCACGAACTAGCAGGCATTTCAAAAAGTGCTGTACAACGCATACTGATTGAAAATTTAGACATCAGATGGGTGCCATGTTTACTCACAATGGAACAAAAGTAGCATCATAAGGATGTTTCAGTCAAGTGTTTGGCAATGTTTTACTACAATAAAGCAGAGTTTTTGCATCAATTCATAACTATGGTATTGAAACATGGATCCATCACTTCACACTTGAAATGAAGGAACAGTCAAAACAGTGGATTGAAAGGGGAGAATCGGCTCCAAAGAAGGTGACACAGTTCCATTTACAGGCAAAGTCATGGCATCAGTTTTTTGGGATGTGTGTGGGATAATTTTCATTGATTATCTTCAAAAAGGAAAAGCAATCAATGGCAAGTATTATTCAAACTTATTGCAGCATTTGAATGATGAAACTAAGCAAAAATGGCCACATTTAGCGAAAAAGAAAGTTCTGTTTCATCAAGACAATGCACCAGTTCACACATCAATTATCGCCATGGCCAAAATCAATGAGTTAAAGTTCAAATTGCATCCTCATGCATCCTATTAGCCAGTAGCCGCCCCCCCTCTGATTATTTTCTGTTTCCAAAGTTGAAGAAATGACTTGGTGGCAAGAGATTTGCCAACAATGAGGTGGAGTCTGCAGTTGATGGCTATTTTGCAGAACTCAAACAGTTTTCACTATAAACAGGGTATCGAAGCTATTGAACATTATTGGGAAAAGTTTATCGAACTGAAAGGAGACTATGTAGAGAAATAAAGATGTTTTTCCCAAAACTTTTGTGTTTTCTTTGTTATGTTGGGTACTTCTGGGACAGCCCTCGTACATGGTTGAAATCTTAACTAAAGAACTTCATTTTTCAGTACAATTCTACCTTTCAAACTTTAGCCTATGCACAGAGGTGTGAATGAACAATTATCATTGGTTTCACGTAGTAGTTAACTATGAAGTCCAGGTCTTTATGTACTTTACTAGATTGTAACTTGCCAATGTGTATGTTATTTTAAATTTGAGGAAAGTCTTGCTGTTCACCATGAAAACTGCAAGTTATTTGGGGAATTTGAGGTCATACTATGATAGCTCAGTTGGTTAGAGCAACAGGACAAAGCCAGAGATCTATGTTTCAAATTCCAGCTATGGCATCAAATTTTTCTACTTCTCCAAATTTAACCTACATTCAGTATATGTGAAAGATAAACTGTGTTACTAAAGCATCTTTGTGAAGAAATAACTGAACAAATTTTGTAATTTGTTCAAAATTAATATACAACATTACTAAACACATCTGCTGGTAGACGTGTAACATCAAATTAAATGTTTTATTTACACGAGCCTCCTGAAACAAGTGTAAATTATGTAAATAATACCGTGATGACAGGTTAGATGAGCAAGAATGTGGTGTACAAAAGAAAAATTTAAGGCAGAAACAGCTGGAGGATAATTGTGAACATATAACTGCTGTAAATAATGAAGACTGTAAATATATATTGGTAGACACCAGTTTTAATCATTTGTGAATGACTCGAAGTGCAATGACCACAATCAAAAGCATTTGTACATAGGAATTGGCACTGAAAGGCTTAGCTTATCCCATAAATTAGAACTGATATGCAGTGCTTGCAAGGAAACAAGAGCAAAAATTGCACATCCAAGCTGGACACTTCTAGGAAGGCCTGCAACTTGTCATTTCTGGTTAACTGCACAAAAAACTTTTAAACTCATTTTTCCTCACTTTAATTTTTGCTACACTTTTATTCATTCAAAACAAAATTACATCCACAAATTAAGTGTTAGAGGGCTGAAAGTTTTACTGTACATTCTATGAAGCATAACAAAAAATCTGTCACTTGGAATTCAGGTTTAACGTAGTACTTTTTGAGATAAAAAAGTAAAGGTGCAGTAATTGCAAAAATTTTGAAACTTTTGCTCCACTTTTATTTAATTTCCCTTACAGCTAAAATGAGTTTCTGGTTTTGTAAAAAAAAAAATAATTACAATTTTTTTTTTAAACTTTGGAGTGAATTTCATCTTGAAATTTACAAATTCTTTGAAAGAAAATTTTCAATAATTCAAGAACTAATTGACATACAAAATGAAACTGTCAAATAGTTCCACATAACACCCCAAATGTGTAAATAATAAAAAAATCTAGCTTTAAAATTGTGGAAAATAATAATCTCGTCCATCATCCTCCCCCCTCTTAATGTCTTGGGTTTACACCAAGTTGGGTTCTTAGAGTGCAGCAATTCTTGTTGCTATGTCTCAAGCCTTGGCCGCAATGAAGATTCAAATTTACCAAAAAGGAAGGAAACGCTGGGTTTGAAATTTTTTGTAATGGGGTCAGTTCAGCTTCTGGTACTTCGATACAATCAAGAGGTACCAAGCACATGTTTATTTTACATTTGCACTGTTTCATTCTCATACTTGGTGCAATTTTTTAACTCTGCAGCTTTGACCTTGTATTTTTCCCAAAGCTATCTCATTTATTCCCTGTCAGCACTGAGGTATAAATGGGTCGATCAGAATTTCTCCCCCCCCCCCAGAACTCTGTGGTGCAGGTCCATAAGTTGAACCTGCATAGCTTAAGGCTGGTTCACAACCAACGAGAACGGTAACCAGAACGATGAGAAAGTTGAAATATATTTATTCAAATGGGAGTGTTCACAATTGATGGGAAGCATTCCCGGGCTCTGGGAACGGGAAAGAGGAGTTGCCCAACTTTTAACTTTCTCGTTCTCAGGCATGGCATATTAGATCCATATTGTGCATTTTAGACTCTAAAGTGCAGAGATTAGTCTAGGCGGCCATGACATGAAACAGCCACTAGTGCTCTCTATAGTCACAAGTTGTAAACATGAAACTGGAAGGAATTAGTAAATGTGCTTCCTAACCTCATTCTGACACCCGCAAATCTAATCAGCGTTGGTTCCTCTGATGAAGGGATCATTTTTAGTTTGTTTATATGCAACTCAAAACTGGCTATTACCTAAGAAACAATGGCAAAAGCTACAAAGAACAGCTAAAACTGGTGGAAATGAAACGAACAATAAACAACTTTAATGTATGCCATTAAATAAAGGAATGAAAGCTTGGCACAACTAGAGGGATCGGAAATGTAATGGATATACATTTAGATAATGTTTACTCTATCGAATGTTGATGTTGGCTTGCCTAAATTGGAAGTAGGTGAAAAAAATATCATTGGTCAGTTAAAAACAAATGAAATCCCAATGCGCAAAATCGACTTTCACTTTGTGATCAATATGCATTCCCATTCTCATTACTGGGCTGTTGTGAACCAAGATCTTGTATGGTGCATTGCTTCCCATTCTAGTTTCCGTTCTGGTTACCATTCTTGGGCAGTTGTGAAGCAGCCTTTACATGTAACTGCAGCCCTGCTTCCAATTATTACTGCACCAATAACATATTCCACCCAATGAGCAACTAAGTAAAGTAGTACAAGATTAACTTACCACAGCTTTGTTCATCAGAACCATCTAAACAGTCTGCTTCACCATCGCAGACCCACTGTGCAGAAATACAACTGCCTGCTGTACATCTGAAATCTCCATGAGCACAGGTCACTAAAATGGAAATGTATATCTGTCAGAGAAATGCACGTTTCTATTTATGCAAGACATGTCTAATATTACTGATCCTGTATGTTCTCTGCACTTAAAGGATAAAGAGGAAGGCACCATGGCTAACTACATCAGTAACCAGAGGCAGATCAGGAATCATTTAGGGAGGGGCTAACACATTGAGACATACCTTACCAATGAGTAAAATTAACTAAATTTTCAAACAATTGATTTAAGTTTATTTAAAGGTGAGTCTGAATTGTTACACTAACATCACTTATGTTTTAAAATGCATGTTTCGGGAAACTGTTCCCATTCTCAGAAGCTAAAGTGATGTTAGTGTAACAATTCTGACTCGTCTTTAAATAAATTCAGTAAGACATCACTATTTCTAGCTTCTTTTTCAAATATCAATGTAATTGATTTAAGATTATCTTTTGGATGCAAAGATGTTGGGGAAAACAGGTTAAAATATTAAGAAACTTACAAAGTTATTTATTAACTAAAGATGCATTTTAAACGTAATAGTCAAGTAGTTTGATTACTCAGTTATTCATCCTCATTGTTTGAGAGCTCAGTTCTTATTCAGAAATTATTTAATGCTAAATATAAAGCATACTTTATTCAGTCTGATTTTTTACTTTCTCTACACTTGCAAAGTAGGTAGAGTAGGTATTGCATTCCACCCAAAAATTCAATATCAGATTCACCAGAAATAAATGTTTTTATATAGTTTAGCTTTAGATAAATGAAAAAAGTTTAGAAGTTATGTAAACGAAGTTGTACAAATTCTTGTATGTTTTAATGCAGTCCAATTTGGAATAAGTAGCAAGCAATGAAAAGTACCCCAAGGCATCTACTCCTTTACCCTACACTACACCTTAAAAAAATAAAATTATATACATATAATAAGTTTTTAAAAAAATCAGATGTGTTGCATTTACATAAGTTTCTCTTAACACTCTTGTACAAACTATTCTTAAAAGCAGCTTATTCTTTCACTTGCTACTCAAGAAACTTTACACATTTACTCAATTTGTGTTAAGTGCAAGAAGAATACCTTAAGCTAAGTGATAGATTTTTAAAATGCAGATTACTATGGCAAGGCTTTGAAATTCCGTGCCTCTTATGACAAGAAAGAAGTAGCAACTTATCACTTCAGAAAAAGTATTTAAAAATTAAAACCAATAAAGGACCTTGAAAATGGTTAATGCCACAAAAAAGAATGCGACAAATTGTGTGTTTTAAAAAGGTTACAGTTTTCGTGCATTAAGACTTTCTCTTATGGTTTACCAATTATATAGTCATTCTGAATGAAGATGAATTCACAGGCTACTCAGAAAATTCAAGATATGCACTTTGTCAGGTAAATATTTTCAATATACAATGTTAATCAAAATTGTTAAAGCCATTTCAGAAAATCAAATATTTTTAATAATGTTCCACATAAAGGGTAGTTTGGAGAGAGGAAGGGGGAGGGAGAGAGGAAGGGGGAGGGAGGGAGGGAGGGGGAGAGGCACTTTTTGGATTCAAGGGCCTTAAAAAAAATTTCAAGTGAAATCTCTATATCAAATTTTTGGGTGGAATTCCAATATCTTCTCTACCAACAAAGTACATGGTAGAGAAAGTTAAAAAAAACAAAAAAAAAGAACAAAAAAAAAACCGCACACACACACACGCACGCACGCACGCCTTTTAGTCTCTTCGCCTTCTATTACTACAAAAAATGATTCATTTAAATTTATACTTGATAGAAGCAGAAGCATATTTACCTTCTTGGCAGTTCTTTTCATCTGATCCATCCTTGCAATCTTTAGTGGCATCACATCTCCAGCGCATTTCAATGCAGTCCCCATCATCGCACTCAAACTGGAATTCTGCAACAAAAGATTAGCTGGTCAAAACTTATTATATTCAGTAAGCTAATTTTTGGCTGATTAAATTGGCAGCAAAATAGAATAAGATAACTGGATAATTTTCTATACTCCATCCAGCCCAAGAAAGAGCTGCTGTAAACAAATGAATGTGCCACTAGCACAGCACATCTTTCAAACAAATGAAACTAGTTTGTTACTGCACTCCATGTATTGTTGTCCATTTTGTACTTCAAATAATAGAGAAGGTGAATGATAGTACTTTAATAAGGGTTTCATTTAAACACAAGTTAATTAAAATGCATTACCTTCTATATTATGATGACCATACAGACATTGGTATTCCCATATTATTTACTGCATGAAAACAGTTCACACTAATCGTATTGCTGATGTTGCAGTCGTGGCCAAGTACATAGCAGTATAATTAAACAGAGGTGGCAAAGCTCTTGAGTGGCGAGAAAACAATAGCTTTAAATATGTTCAACTTTTTGTTTGAGCATTACTGTTAAGGATGTCATTAAATTAACATCAGAAGAAACAAGTGTCTGAATACATTGCTATCAAGTTGTAGACAGACTGATTATAAACCTAGATGACAACTAGCAACATTCCCCAATTCCGAACTGTCATATGCTAATACCCGAGTATTCCAATTAACACATACTTTTTTTTTTTACTAATAAAATATATTTATAACATTTGTTCATCCATTCTTGAACTAGTACATTTAGTTTAACAAGTATAAGAGTATGTATTTAACACCCAGTGCTGCTGCAGTGAGAGCTGTGGTTAAAATAACATTGGGAGATAATGGCAGTTTTTTTTTAAATCCTGAAAGTAAACAAGTGAGCAGCTGTTTAGGAGAAAGAGCAGAAGTTTCTCCATGCATTCACAAAATTGATATACATGCATTGTTTATGTTAGGACTCATTCTAGGGCTGAAATGATTATAGTTCTATACATCTGGTGGTTTGATTCAGTTTATGGATATTAGCATTTGTTTTTAAAATGAAGTGTTGCATTTGCTTGACTTTCTCTAGTCACTCTTCTACATGCCATTATATTATTCTTCTATTTACTTTTTGTTATAAACTTTCATTACACATGCACATGTTTGTTGCAGGTATAAGATACACAGTTAAGAATAAGATTAATAAAATGGGTAATCATGTGATGGCTTTGAAATTCTTTGGTCCTTTCATAACCATGAGAAAAAGCTAATACATAGTAACTTGCCACTTGAAAAAAAGTGCTAGTATTTTAAAACTCAAATCAATACCCAAGAATATTCAGAAATGGCCAATGCATTGTGTGTTATTGAATTATTTTTTAAACATACAAAAGCATCCAGAATGAAGACTTCATAAGCCATTTGCAGAAAATTCAAGACACCTATTTTATTTGCCATGCTTCTATCTTAAACCTTATTTTAATCAAAATCATTCATTTATTTATTTTTGAGAAAATCAAAAATAAAGCTTTCATGTAAAGCAGGCTGTTCCGACTCTAAATTAGAGTTTTATTTATGGATGCTTTTTAACTACTATGGTCTTTAGCGTCCCATTCTATATTGTGCATGAAAGACTGGTAATTTTGCTCAGAGGCCTCTATCAGGCTTGAGGTTCTTTTATGTAACGTAAATCTATGACAGGACCACTGGCTTTACTTCCCTTCCAAAGGAAGCCATGCTAAGGATTTTTACACCCGAAAAAATCCATCACCCTCTGCTGGGTTTGAACCCATGACCTTGGGAATTAGAGGCTAGCACAGTACCACTAGTCCACAGAGAACGACTGTTCCAACTGTTTGGCCAAGTCAGAGGACTCCTGCATAATATGCAACAGTGCTCAGAGCCCAGCTGGAGGGGAACAATGGCCAATACGCTGCAGGCAAAGGTAATAGCATAAGTGCTTGCATTTTCTGCCACTTCATTTAGCTGCGACTACAGCTTTATCTCAGTCCTGAGCTGTTGCACACTGCAGGCAGACTCCCACAAGTTGCAAGTACTCTGCTGTTCTCTAGCACACACCCAAGCTGGAACACCCCAATATAAAGGCTAGTTTGGGGTTGGGGAATTTTCCTTAAAACTTTTGTGCTGCCTCATTGGAAGATGCTAAAACTGTTGTTCACAAATGGCATTGGGATTAATTGATCTGCATCATTTTCCCTCCAGCTTCAAATTATCACTTTTAAGGCCTTTGCATTTGGTGAGATGCTGTTTGTTCAGGATATCTTCACAGAGAGTGCACTTGGGTGTAGGTAGGCATCGTATCTTGATGCTAAAACTTAAAATACCAAGATCATTTAACCAACTTTTCCTTCGAGTTATGTTGTTCAAAGATGAACCCAGAACTTTTTCTAAAATGCTTTTTCTAGATTCAAAGAACTTCAAAACTTACTTCTGGTGAAAACTTTGTATTGAATCCTTGTCGGATGTAAACCTTCCCCATTTACTATACGTAATCGACGGAGAAAGTAAAAATGAAAATGTTATTGATATGCTAGTAGAACCTATAGCCCCAATAATCTTGTTGCAATAAATGCAGAGATTTCTCACATTCCCTCTCTATCTTTGTTTTCCTTTTCCTTTCTCTCCCTTTATACTGCCCATCCATTTTTCATATGACTTGAAAACCAAACTTGTACCTGGTTTAGTAATAAATTCAGTATAGAAAGGTTAAACAATATGCATGTCTCTTCCTTATGCTTGCAATACCATCAGAACTATTTTTGTCATAAATTTTCAAACCTTAATAAATTGGTTTAACTTAAACATTCATTATGTAAAAAATATTTAAATAAAATTAGCTAGAAACATTAATGCTTATAAACTTTGGTTGAATAACTTTTTCAAGAAACTGAATACGGAATGTATTTAGATTTTCAATCCCCTCAGAACACCCAAGTAAATGTTTCATTAATCCTTTCGCTGCCAAGCTAAAATGCTATGCCACTGCTTAAACTGCCAGCCCTAAATAACATGAAACTTAAGGTTTTACATAAAGGTTTCCACTCAATTTTGAAGCTGTTGACTTTTTGCATTTGACTCTTGATATATAATTTCAGATTTCCACCCAAGTTTTAAGGATGTTACTATAGTCCTCGTGTATTAAAAAAAATTATGAATTATGAATTTTTGCTGTTATTGCTAATCTAAATGTCGCTAACTTTCTTTTCAGCAATGCTGCTTCAAGTTCCCCCTGCCAATGACTTTGTTCCAGTATGCCATTCTGCGACATACAGTAAGCAAAAACCTCAAGAAATCACTGTAAACACACAAAGAAAACAAGCCTGATACAAAAACCCTGAGTAGCTTCATGAGGATTTGAACTTTCAACCTCGGGAACAGTAATCCAACTACCAGCAAGCTAAGAGTTGGCACTTTAACAAGCTCAGGTCATACTCCACTTGAGAACTATAAATCAATAGTATCTTTTGGTTACAAATTTTCAGTATTTAAATACACTGAAACATGTCTAAAATCTTGCATAGAAATTATTTTCTAGTCAGGCTTACGATTATAGTGGTGTTCCCCATTATAACTACTACAAGAACATTCGCAGTCTTGTGAGCAAAGACTGACTGCCCTGAGCACTAAGTACCCAACTCAAGGTCCACCTCGGATGCTGTCAAGTTTTGAATTGACCGAGTACATTTTGTTAGTCATAGAACTTCTTACATGCTTGGTATTTTAATCAAAATTAGATCCATGTAAGAAAATCTAAAATAAAGGAAAACTTTGCATTTCAAAGGTAAATGTTGAAATTAAATTAAGTGTTTGATATTTATCCACATTTTGTTTCAGTTACACTTTCTCTCGACCTCCAAACATTTGTGGTGAAATGTTAGTATCAAACTTTTAGAATACAATACTTCCTCTACCTATTGTAGTTAGAGGGTAGAGAGTACACATGCATTTCCTCACGAAAATAATACAACTTTGCCAAATATAACACACGAAAGAAATCTGCAAAGAAGTTTAAATTTTTCTAAAGATAATTTTGTAAACTGGATTCAAGTGCAATAAAATGTCAATGCATAGTGCTTTACCTGTACATTTATGTTCACAATGTAGTTCATCACTGCCATCCAAACAATCCTTTTTTCCATCACATTTAAACTTGTCAGAAATGCAATGTTTATCATGGCACAGAAACTCATTATCCCTGCATGCAAACTCATCACAGTCTGATTCATCTTCATGGCCAATTGGACAATCTAGTCTGTCATCGCATCTGAAACATTTTTTTTTTAATTTAAAAAAAATTTTCACTTGCATAAAAGTTTAGGATGAAAATTTTAAAACATAGAACACTAAAAGAAGGACTGTACAAAAATGTTGTACACGAGAAAATTAGAGTAAATGTTTTCCTAAAGCTTGTTTCCAAGTTTTCTTAAATGGGCACCTGAGTAGGTCATTGGTTTCATTCATGCCTTCTATACTGAAGTTACGAGGGTAATCCCAAAAGTAAGGTTTCCAAAGCGCTGGGATCGCAGGGAAACACTGTGGATGTTGGCCATACTGCTTTTTTCCTTCCTCCCTCCACTCTCTTCAGAAACCACTGCACATCCCTTAGCGCCCTCAGTCTTGGCTTGGCAGCCAGTTATAATGGAGCTCCCGTTAGCCACTACTGCCAGGTGCGAAGTTGGCACAGTTATTCGCTTTTCGAGTGCAAAAGGGGTTAAACCTGTCGAAATTCTACACTTGATGGAAGTGTATGGATGTCAAAAATGTCTGCAAGTGGTGTAGAGAATTTGCAAATGGTTGCACGGAAATTCATGACGAGGAAAGAAGCGGGAGACCATCCATTTCTGACGAAACAATCGCAAAGGTTGAACAAACCATGCTTCAAGATCGGCAGATCACTCGAGCTCTGCATTGTTGTTCCTGAGATTTCTTGAAGCACTATTCATCGGACTTTGATTGAAGAGTTGAAATTTCGGAAGGTGTGCGCAAGATGGGTCCCAAGAATGCTGACAGAAGATCACAAAAGGCAACGCGCTGAAACTTCCTGCCAATTTCTTCAACGCTATGCAGATGAAAAGGACAACCTTTAGGATTCAATAGTCACGGGTGATGAAACCTGGGCTTTCCACTTCACACCCGAGACCAAACAACAATCACATGAGTGGCGGCATTCCAGTTCACCCAAGCTGTGAAAATTCAAGAGAACAGTCTGCCGGTAAAGTCATGGCAACTGTGTTTTGAGATCGAAAGGGGATATTGTTGGTCGACTTTATGGATCTGGGACAATAAATGCCGACAGGTATTGTCAGACATTAAAAAAGCTCAGACGGGCAATTCAGAAGCGTAGAAGAGGAATGTTGAGCAAGGAAATAAGCCTTCTCCATGACAATGCTCGCCCCCACACCGCCCGTCAACCATGAATCTTCTGCAACAGTTTGGATGGGAAACCATCACCCATCCACCCTATAGTCTGGACTTAGCACCCAGTGACTACCACTTGTGTCCCAAGTTGAAAGTACATTTGGCTGGAAGGCGCTTCGGTGACGAAGTGAAAAATGAGGTCCATCACTTTTTCAAGAGCATGGCGGCAAGCTGGTATGACATGGGCATACAAAAACTGCCACAGCGTCTACAAAAATGCATCGACCGAAATGGCGATTATGTGGAAAAATAGACAAATGTCAAAGCTTCAAAACTATGTACCATTTGTTGTCAATAAAAGTTTTTGTATTTTAAAAAAAATTTGAGACCTTACTTTTGGGATTACCCTCATACATGGCACAATTCCAGACTATGGGGTGGCTAATTTAACCCTTCCCGATAAATATGCTTGTCTTATTCTAGTGATGTTTACGTAATCAAAAAGTCTGTTATGATGGCTTAAATTTACAGTAAGTATCTAAATGACCATGTAGCCTTTGGTAGCAAGTATAGGTGCATTTTGTCTGGGAAGGGTTAAGTTGCCCCTATCCTTGCCTTCACCTTGGAAGCATCCCCAAGACCTAATGTGGTCTAAGTCAGCAGAAAAATTTCCTAGTTCTATTTACATCTGCTAGGTGCCTCCTACTAATGAATGAGTCCAGGGTTGTAATTTATTTCATCCTGTATTACTTGCATCAAGTATGACAATTTTATACATAAAATTAAACTATTTTAATAATTGAAAGGAAAGCTAGCGATGAAAGCTGTTAGAGTTTGCTTGCGCAAAACACCCACGCTAACAATGAACTGGTTGGAAAGGCTATATGAAGCTGTAGTAGAGTCAAAAATGTTATATGGAATAGAAATATGGGGGGTGGCAAAGGGATGGATTAAGATTGATATAGTCCATAGAATGTTTTGTAAAGAAGTTTTGGGTTTACCCAAGAGTTCACCAAGGGGCGTGGCACTGGCAGAGCTAGGAAGGGTAGGGAGAAAAGGTATAATAGTGGAAAGAATATTGAAGTATTGGTATAGATGTTTAAATTTAGAAGATAATAATATATTAAAAGAATGTATACAGTTTCAAAAAGCTGTCCTAGGAGAAGAGTGTTGGTTAGGGGAGATGGGAAATGTGCTAAAAGAAATTGGCATGAGGAATATTTTCCTATTAGATAAATATAATAGTGGGTTTTGGAAAGAAGTGAGATTGAGGGTGGAAGATATCGAGAAACAAGAGATATGGGCTAGTTTTGAGGATAAAAGGTCATTGATCTTGTATAAATCAGTTAAGAGATTGGGGAAGGTAGAAGTATGTAGATATATGTAATCAATTTGGTAGAATAGGTCTTGCGTGGATGCGCACAGGAGTAATATTTTTAAAAAGGAATGGATATAATGGCTCGGGGAGATGTATTATGTGTGATGAATCGGGTAGTACTTTTCATTGGCTAATAGAATGTGATAAGGTTAAAAGGTGGAGAGAGGTTATATGGAATAAAAAATGGGACAAGCTAAACAAAGAAGCAGTAGCATTAAGAATGTTGGGAAGCACAAAAGTAGAAATAATTTAAATGATGGGGACATTTTTAGGCAACACAAGGGATAAGTGGATAAGGAGCTTAAGAAAGGTACAGCTGAACGAGCATAGTTTGTAAAGTGGAGAGATGGTATAGTAGCTTTATCCCATATATACAGCCTAGGGGCTAAATATGGGGGAGCTAGAAAACTGGTGCACTAGACATAAGTTTTAGATGTAAGCTTTATTTGTATTATTGTAATAATGATGAAAATAAATATTACTTACTATTTTAATATGCAAAGTTAAAAAGATGCATGTACACAACAACTATAACAAAATAAAAATTAACTAAAATGTTGTATAAATTCTTTAATGGATTACCCCTGAAAGCCCTAGAGCATATGAGGGATCATTGAGAAAATTGAAAGATGATTAAAAAGTACAGGCTATTCTCAGAAAATTCAAGATGCACATTTTGTCAAATACCTTGAATATACAGCATTTTAATTAAAGTAATCAAAAGCTATTTTTGAAAAACAAAAAGGTTTTGAAACTTTTCCCACAAAGGATATTTGGGGTAAGGGGGATTTTGTTTTAAATCATGTTGCATCTCTAAAAGCATACCATATATAAATATGAAGTTTGGCATTTATCAGAGTTTGTAGTGTTTCTAGGAGCCAACATACTAGAAGCACTTTTTGTTGACATGCAGAGTAAATTAAGGAGATAATATGTACAAATTATGCATTTATAAGCAACATTGCAAAAATTTAAGTATGCACTCTACTGTAGCAGTTTATATAAGTAACTATGAAAGATTAAATGGCCCATCTTGCCAATTATAAAATTATGACTCCATTTTATTTACAACCACAAATAACATTTTCTGATAGTGCACTGATGCTTTATTCATCTCCAAACCATCAGCGTTTCTTTCTGCAACTGAAAACCAAGTACCTATAAAATTCTTTGTTCACATAATTTTTACAGGTTAATATTGGAATTATTGCAAACATTACAAATGAACTATCAGCAAAGTGTCTTGAATATAAGATTTTTTTTTTTAAGTGCCTGAAATATGAGAAAATCTAGCAATTACTTAAAACCATTTATGAAAAATATTTAGTGTAACTGAAGACAGTTAAACTGATGAGATGAGAAGAAAATTCTTCCAATAACTGCAACATAGTTTACCTTGGATTTTAAATCAAACCACAGCCTTATACAAAATGTATCGTCTCCACGATAAGATAACTTTTCAACATTTAATTCAACTGAAAAGCATGCAAGAGAACCCAAATCATAAAAGGTGCATCAAAATAATTAAAAGTGTATTAAATATACTACTAAAAAGCAAATTATGTCAAAGTACAGTTAAGTACATGTAAGCGACAAATGTTTTAATTCTGCCATTTGATTCTCCCTTTAAATACAAGTCTTTTTCTTACCTCCATTTCCTAGGTATGCACAGATTATCCATACTGCATTTGAACTCGTCAGCTTTACAAGCAACTGGATTGGCACAAGTTTTATTGTCTGGCTTCATAACCATTCCAATTGGGCACAAGCAAGCCTACAACAGAATTCAAGTGTTTAATCCCTCTGCAGTTCATTTTCAAATCCAAAGTGTCAATTAAGGCAAAAAGTGAATGTGCCTCAAATTATTGAAGGTTAGGATGCAAGGGTAACCCCACAAAATGGCCATCAGGTAAAAGTAGCATGCATATATGAAATTTTATCTTTTTGAAGTGATGATTAAGATTAATGGAAGTAAATTTTGCAGTGTTAAAATTCCTCATGCATTTACCCTCCTGAGGGCGTAGTAATTTAATTTAACCCTATGTGCTTAAAGTGCTAGAGATTTAAATGCTCCCTGCTGGTCTAAACATTACTGTTCATTCCAAACCAGAGTTCCTCTGATGTAAACAGAAGCACATGCTTCTGCTTATCACGAACCTAAGAACACTTACGCCAACGTAAATAGTTCCTTAATACATGTATTTTATTATGAAATATTAGAGCAGAAAAGGTATAGAACTGCACATTTTATTGTGGTTATCATAAGAACTCGTCATTAAAGGTAATGGATACATACTAGCTGTTAAGAGATTACAAAATATGATTTTCGTCTGCTATTGCACTAACGCCGAGAGCATCTTGCTTGTTAATACCAACCATATGCCACTCTTACATATACAAGAAATGCAGCAATGAATTCCCAGAGGCGCTATCTGAGTACCAAATAAACACTTTGCATAACACAGGATATATGATAAGCCAACAGCCATTCATAATACGCTAGCACACATGCTCAGCTCAGGTCAAATCTTGTGATTTAGTCAGTTGGTATTTGAGCTCACATGGCAGAGGAAGGTGCGTGTAGTGCAAATAAACTGTTCAAACACAAAAGCAGGAAAACAGTTAAAAAGTGGCTAAAAACAAACAATACTTCATATATTCAACTCACTATTACAAAAATACCCGACACTTGCATTATTGCATATTATGAAACTAATATCAGGTTTTGCAGGCTTTTCAGTGAGAAGTATAACGAAAGCAAGCAGGGAATATAAACAGACATAATACAACATAGAAAAGGATAAAATGTGGGAACTTGTTTTAACTGCGACAGTGCTGTGGAATTGTGGATAAGCTCATTATTTTGGAGAGTAGTTCTGATTCCAATATGGCAGCTGAGTCATCTTCGGAGGATTTGGATTTGGGTGTTGCACTTTTGCCCGAGTGATTGTGATTAACATAAGTAAAATGTTCATTGCCGCATACTTATAAAATCTATTGTTACCTCAGGTTGCATTTTGAACTATGATTCTCATGGAGGGTGCCTTTTTATAGATTAGATAGTGTTCAAAAATGCGACGAAAATAATGTTTACGTAATATTTATAGCGTAAGTTATTAGAACTTGTAGATCATATGTTGTGCTGCTTTACTTCACGCGTTGCCATCTTGTGACGTCACTCCTTTGCCTGGTTCGTAGCTCCCTCTGGCGTAGCAATTTGTATCAATTAGTTTCCGAAAGAATTTAAAGTTTTGTATATTGTCCTCCGGCTAGCTATCATCTTATCTTGGTAGAACATTTATCTCTGTGCAAGGTGTGAATCGGAAAGGAATCTTTTATCCAGAAATGATACTGATGAAGAAATTGGTTTTATAACTTTTATTGTCGAACACGTTCACAAACACTTTTACATATGGATCTGGATACTCGCCAAACTGAAACTGTTTGTAATAACTTCTTATTTATCACTTTTAACTCACATACTTCAACTTTATGTAATTTTTTAAATGTATAATACTTTATAATAATTCTCGTAATTCTGCTGCGTGTAACTTGGCGAAATGAATGAACTGAGAGACCGACGTGTAGAGTACTGAGAATTCTGTTGAACTGGGGGACAAGCTACCTCGAACCTACACTATTTATAGGCCTGCATCAAGATACGCCTAAAGATTATAAATGAACTGCTATTGGCTAATAAAACGCGCCAACATTAGCGTCAATTTTAATATCCAATGAAAACCACTAATACATATGCTTTAGGAAATGTTCTAGAAGCTTCTATCGAAACCGCGCGAAATATTACGCAACTTCCTTGTTCCCGGTAATGATAAACAACTCACCCCATTGCTGCATTATTGCGTTATTGTTGACAGTTTCAGTAAAGCCATATATTATTATTTACCAATAATAATTACAATTAATAAACCTCTGAAATCTGTCACATAAAAATACATATTCATATTACAATCATTATTTACATTTAAGTAATTTGTGATACAAATTACCGTACCAACAAGCACACGAGAGGGGAAACAAGCAGCCATTATGGGCGGGGATTGCGAACTACTTTCGTGCGGATAATACAAAGAGTTTGTTTTCAGTGAAAGACACTCTGGTTTGGAATGGACAGTAGGATGCTCTTGCTTATGCATGTGTTTAGCAGTTTTACTGTGAAAATTTAACAATATCTGGCTGAAGCCCGACATAATGAAACCACTTAATAAATATTCTTGCACATGTACGAAAATAAAAAAGCACTAAATGCCAACAAGACACACATATTCACTGTCAAATGTTAAGTTTCCTGATGGCTCAGATTAGTTTGAGACAATGGCTTCTGCATCTGGCACATCTACAAAGGTCTAACAGATGCAGAAATTTTAGATTTGATGAAAGCACCACGTGATCTCTCACCATTTTCACCTGAAGAGGATGAAGCCAATGAATGTAGGATGACTTGGAAACAAGCAAAGATGGGGCATCAGTAATAACCATACTTAAATTTTGGATATATGAGGGCCATCCAGAAAGTAACCGACATTTTGGTGTATTGCAGCAGTGGGTAGGACTAGAGCCACCATCTTTGTGTCAGAATGTTCCTATACTCAGTACGCATGCAGTTGTGGCAGCACATGGACTGTGCCTTCCTTACTTTGCTCTGTGACATGTTAAAATGTGTGCTGAAATAGAAAATCCCCCCTTGTGAGGTGCAGCCTGATTAGGTTTTCGTTGGCAAAATCCACAAACCAATTGAATGTATCGCCAACTTTGCGATTGTTTTTTCATGACAGCGTGCATCCACACACGGCCAATTGTACCCAAGGGCTCTTGGATGGTTTTAATCTTCCACCATACAGCCCAGATTTGGCACAGAGTGACTACTACCTCTTCCCAGTAATGAAGAAATGGCTCACTACACAATGCTTTGACACTGACACTGTACTGCATGCCAGTGTGAACCAGTGATTGAAATCTAGGCAGCAGATCTCTACAGAGACAGTATTTAAAAAAAGCTTAAGAGTGTACCTTTCAAATGCATATAATAAACTTTAGTTTTTTTTCATTTCGTTAATATTTTATTTCAGAACTGATAATTTTCTGGTCCGCCCTCATTTATATTTTGTATACATTGTAAAGTATGTATTGGAAGTTCATTCCATATGTTCTCAACATGTGTGGTTCATGGTGGCAGACAACTGACCTTCAGGAAACACTATCAGTTTATAGAAACATTTATGTCTCAAGCGTGCAGACAGGAAAAGAAGTTTGCATACTGGAACTGCATTCCTTAGTCTTTCATCACTTAGAGAAACACTCAGGTCATGTGTAGTGGGGAAAAAAAAAAAGAGCTCCATCTGGAAGGGATAAACACAACTGATAGATGCAGGCATCGTGTGGTTTTCTTATTGAGGGTACCATGAGCAGCGAGATGTGCAAGTGCAAAATTGATCAGTTCATCAATGCATGCTTTAAACATTTAAAAACAAAATGCAAAAAGAATTTCCTTTGTTCTTTTCTTTAGTTTATTTTGTAAGATTTTTTTCCCAAAAAATCTGATATGTTGCACTCGCATGACTTTCTCTACTCTTATATAAACTATTTTTACAAATAGTTATTCTCCATCCCCTTCATGTTAATTGGGATAAACATTTGCAGAAACAGTCCAGTCGATCTAGAATGCATGATACCTTATTGCTAATTTTCTTGTAGGTGTAAAGGGAATATGGTAGGCATTAAGCAATAGTCAAATCTTTTAAGAGCTGGTTACTATGTGGAGCATTCCATTATTTTTGTATGTCCAAGACCATAATAAAAAAAAATATATATCCCCATTTGAGTGACTATAAGTATTGGAAAATTCAAAGAATATCTCAAATTTTTCACTCTACCCCCCCCAAAAACACACAAATTGTACGTTTTAACAAGATCTACATTTTTTTGTGTAGTAAAATTTTGTTTCTTGTGGTTTACAGTTATGCAAAAGTCATTCAGAATGAAGGACTTTTGGGGACATTCCCAAAAAATCCAAGATATACATTTCATTTGCAATGAATATGTTTTAAACATATTTTAATCGAAATCATTAGAGCCATTTTTGAAAAAAATCAAGATTTTCCAAACATGTTTTATGCAAAGGGTAGTCTGGGGTGGGGGTATTTTCTTGAAAATCCCCGTGTTGCATCAAATACCAAGTTCAGTATTTATCTGACTTTTCGTTTTAGTTATTTCCAAAAATAACTTATTTGGATTGAGGGTACTTCAAAACATGTATTTCTGGCAAAATCTTATCAAACGTTTGGGTGGAATGCAATACTTCCCCTACTTACCACACATAGCAGAGAAAGTAAAAAATAGGGCTATCCCAGCCTTGCACTAATACTTTAAATAGGAGCAAGGCATTTTCAATGTTATCTTATTAAACAAAATTTAACAGCAATTTAATAAACACCATCTAGCTTTGTAACATTGGCTTACCATATGATGCAATACAACTACACAAATATGGCTGCATCCTCCATTCTTTTTGTGGCAAGGATGTTCAGGTGGTGATATTGTGCCCAGGACTGCCACTAGTTTCATTTTCTCAGCTCCCAGGTCCGGTATATCTGAGGTAAAAATTGTGTCAAGCCAGGATTAAAATATGCTTAATTCAACAGGATGCAATATGACTACTAAGTTGAGATATTATGCTAAGATAATCTATTTAGAAGGTAGCTTTCTGGTACATAATTCAGATAATTTCAGTGCTTGGAAAATATGGTTTCTAAACCTTACTTGGTCCTTTCTTGGGCCAAAATTTGGCAACATTTTCAATTTTTTGGTGTCTGCTGTTGTGCAAGTTAAACAAGATTTCTTATTAATATTAAAATAAATACTGAAACCCACAATCATTGCATAAGGCAGCAAAATAATTCAATTCATAATATGAAACTAGACCCATGTTCAATCTGTTACACACAGTTGCCAAATATTATAGTATTTGTTATTAAATGAAATAAAAAGTATAAAAAATGACGCATATATTCAAAAAGCTCTATTTAGGTTATACTTAGATAAAAATTATTTGCTAAACTGACTTATGGATTTAAGAGCATATTACCTTATAAGCATCTAAGAGAAATGCGGTTAAATATTATTGTTCCCCAAGTTCTATTCTATTCATTTTGTTTATTTTCATTCAAGACTCCTGTGGTCACGGATAGACCTCAGCCGATGTCAAATTTTGATTAAATATAGAGTCAATATTCAATTAAATTTTTATAGGGAGAGCCAAGAAACCATGAATCGCCTGTACAGTGTTATTCCTGACTGCATTCTTGGCACTCGTTGCCATCTGCCGCTATCATAGAAAGGCACGGATGAAACCATGCAACATTTTTTAAAACTGTTTTAAAGACTTTACTTATCACCTTTATGAAAGAAGATGCTGAAACAGGCTACCGTCATCCATACATTTTTGGCAGCTCTTTAGGAAACTATTCATCACTCGCCAATTTTTTTCAACTCAACTATGAAACCCGTATATATGTAAATACAATTTTGCCCATCCCCTCCTTTTTTTTTTAAAAGAGAGAATTAACAGCCAGGGAGCGCGATTGCCTTTTTTTTTTTTTCAAAAAGGCTTTGCAACAGCTTATATGGCCAATTTTCAATGAGAAAAATTGAAAGTGTTTGTATGGTTTCATCCATGCCTTTCTATGATAGCAGCAGATGGCAGCGAGCACCGAGAATGAAGACAGGAAAAAAAACAGTGCAGCCGGTTTGTAGTTTTTTGGCTCGCCCTGTTTAAGACAAATTTAGATAGGTACCACCAAATATGTATATGTACTGTCTGGTAGCTCATTAAGGGAAAACTGTGATAAAATTTACTGTTTGCTTTTTCTATGATGCATGTACTTTAAACTTAAGTCCCATTTTTTTTTTCTCAGCAATATTTAAAATACTTTACCAGCATTAAATTTGTAATTTGAATTTTCAGGGAAGTTTCTAATGCTTGAGTTTAAAAAGTTAAGAGTGAATTTGTAATTATTACCCTAACTCATTCATAAAATTGACAAATTGAATAACTAGGTTTTCTAGTTTATTATTTAAATTTAAGCAATGCCTGTAGAATAGTTTGTAAGTTCAAAATAAAAATTGAAGATCAAAGCAATAGTATGATGTAAAATCATTTTTTATTTTCATTGCGAGAGCAAATATATGTTTTTACTTCACGCGTTGCCATCTTGTGACGTCACTCCTTGTTTGGTTCGTAGCTCCCTCTGGCGTGGCAATTTGCATCAGTTTTGAAATAATTCACTTTAAATGTTCTCCGGCTAACTATTTAGGTCGAGAATGTATCTCTTGCAGGGTGTGAATCAGAAAGGAATCTTTTATCCAGAAATTATATTGACGAAGAAATTGGTTTTATAATTTTTATTGCTAAACACGTTCACTAACACTTTTTACATATTAATCTGGATACTCGCCAAACTGAAACTGTTTGTAATAACTTCTTATCACTTTTAACTTGAGTACTTCAACTTTGTGTATTTTTAACTTTATAATAATTTATAATAATTCTCGTAATTCTGCTGCGCGAAACTTAACGAACTGAAAGACCGACGTGTATAGTATTGAGAATCTTGTTGAACTGGGGACGATGTGTAATGTGTTGAGAATCTTGTTGCACTGGGGACTGGGTACCTCGGACCTGGCTTATTTATAGGCCTACATCAAGATACGCCTAAAGATTATAAATGAAATGCTATTGGCTAATAAAACGCGCCAACATTAGCGTCTATTTTAATATCCAATGAAAACCACGAATACATATTACTTTTAGGGAAACATTCCAGAAGCTTCTATCGAAAAGGCGCGAAAACATTACGTAACTTCCTGGTTCCCGGTAACGATAAACAACTCACCCCCTTGCTGCATTATTGCGTTATTATTGACAGTTTCAGTAAAGCCGTATATTATTATTTACCAATAATAATTACAATTAATAAACCTCTGAAATCAATGTCACATATAAATACATATTCATATTACTATCATTATTTACATTTAAGTAATTTGTGATACAAATTACCGTATCATCATATTAAGAGAGATTAATTGCAAATGGTCTTAAAGATGGCAAGATTAACACATTGAAGTTTCAACTGATTACACACTTTACTAGCATGGTAAAAATTTCAACTTTTATTAAAAGAAGATTGGTCTTGTTGAAAATGTTTCAACTGTCACAGATTTTAAATACATGTGCTTTCATGAAGAAATTAATTTGGTAGGCACAAATTCACATTAGGCATTAAGGGGTCAAACAGTGATCTACTTTAACAGTCAGGTTGTTCCAAGTTTTATTTATGCAATAACTCACCAAGAGCAATCCTTTTAATTCTTGAAATTGTGTTTAGCTTGTTTGACCAGTACAGATAAGGTTGCCCCCATTCTGTCCAGAAAAGATCCAGACCAAGTGCAGCAACATCTAATGGAGTTCCAGCAATGCTTCTGAACAAATGTTGGGAGACCCCTGCAAAGTTAATACAATTTAGTTCAAGTCCAACATTCAATACTTTAGTTATACCTTGCACCTTTTGCTAACCAATATCCAAAGTTACAAATTATTAAAACTTATGATCAGGCTTGGGGATACTTAAGCAGTTTTTTTCAAGTTAGCTACACTCTAATCATTGTCGCCACAAAGAATTTCAACAGCAGCAGCCATGGATCGACAAGCAAATAAAAACATCTCGAAAGCGCTCCTACGGTAACAACTAGCGCCTTTATGTGATGTGAATTAATATATACCAACTCAAATTTTAAGTTAAATAAAAACTGGTCTTAGTGGTGTCTGAAAATGCCAAGAATGGATGAGGGGTGGTTTGTTACCTGCACAGTCACTGTCTATAGTCCAGCAGTAGTTAAACATTTTTTTCCATCCTGGCTTTAATGCTTAAAAATTCCTAAGCCTGCTTATAAATAATAACTGAAGGAATTAACTTATTTAAGATTAAACTGGTTGTAAGAAAACTGTTCTATTCCTATTGTCTTCAGCTATCAAGTCTCTCTAATTTATTCTGACCTTTATAGAACATTGTAGATGCAACTTCCAGCAGTTAGAGTATTCCCTCTTTAAACAAACTTACAAAGAGCCTGGTGCAAAAGTGCATAGGAATAAATATAAATGAGAACCAGAATGGGAATGTAATGTTAAATTGAATATACAATGTACACTCAGGAATGGGAAGAAACTAATTAATTTAGGGCCAAATAATGTTAAAAATACTCACAATTTAACAAGGTGTTCAAAGTTTAACATAAGGTTAAAACTTTTGCATTTCATCAAGCTTTTACAGCATATTGTTAGCTAACATTTTGTTAACATCAAAGCCAAGTGCAAATGCTAGCTTTCAAGAAGGCAGTGGCCAAACTACACTGCTTCTGAACACACTCCGATGCACTTTTGTATCGCCGCGCTCTGTCAGCAGCCAACCATTTATTTACATTATTAGCAATGGCCATGTGATGTTCCCGGTTAAGGTTAGAATCACGATGTCAACTGAAATGTTTTACCGTTTGAAACGAGTTAATTAACATCTGGTTAATAAGCATAGACTTATTGTCAAGTGCGAAAGAGCTAATGTTCTTACATTAAAGGATAAAATTGCAGCCTGGGACAAAGTCCACGAGTGATTTAATTGGAATGAACGCGTTTCTCTTAAGTCCAGTAAGCAACTACGGCAATTTTATGCTAACATAACATGCTCCATCAGAAATGTTAGGTGCAAAGATCATTTAAGATGATTTAAAACTGGTGTTGGACACTGTATTGAAACTAAAGTGGACAAGAATGTGTTATTGCTGATTAATCAAGCAGACCCGAAAAAGATACTATTTGCTTCTTGAAGCAATTGCTTTGGAAACCTTCTGAATAGTTTTAAAACCACCAACATTATCACAAATAAATGAAAAATGTTAGTAGCATAAATCTAAGAGCATAAGAGAAAGAGGCATGCTTCTGTTGGTAGTATTCTAACTACTATTTCCCATAAAACCATGCTCGTGACCCTTTGAACAGTCTATATTGCTTTAAAAATTCCTCCTTTTGCAAGGTTTCTAATTTATTACGACATATGGCTACTCTTCTATTAGGAATGACATTAAAAAATACCAATTGTAGCAAACTTGCATCAACAGCTTGGTTTGCAGCAGGCATTTTGCAATTTCTAACATTTGTTAAATGCCTTAACATAGGGGTATGTTAACACCAACTTTAACACATTGTTAAAGTTAACATTGTTTGATGAAACAATGTGTTAAATCTGTTTAACATTGTGTTAAAATTTAGCATCTGTTGGTGAAACCAGCCCTAAGCTTTTACAGTTATCTTGTTAATTGTAAAGACAACAGCAAAAAGCAGCTTTTGACTAGACTAAATCGTTTCTGAAAGTGCTCCGATGTACTTCTGTCTATACATCACAGTGGTCTGTCAGTAGCAGACAGCCAGTTATGTTCATGGACAATTGCTATTTATTTTTCAGATTATTTGAGGTTAGAATTGCGATATCAAGTGAAACATTTCACCATTCAAGGAGGAGTTAATTATAGAACTGGTTACAATATACAGAAATTTCAAATGCAAAAAGGGTAAGGCTGCAGCCTATGAGAAAATCTGCAAGGAATTGCAATGCACACATTTCTCCTACTCCAATAAGCAACTATAGCATTTCATATTAGCATAAAATGCCAGGTGTGAAGAGTATTAAAATGACTTAAAACTGGGACACTACATTGAAACTAAAGTGGATGAAAGGCTATCACTGATCTGAGGCTCAAGCAGACTCAAACAAAACTTCACTTCCTGAAACAACTTCTTTGTAAACCTGGATAAGCCCACTAATGGTAGCTTTGGAAATTCCAACACTATCACCTATCATTAAATGAAACATGCCAATGGCATAAAATCTTAATGAGTAGCAAGTTTTTCATTGGTAATCTCTTATTTTTGTACAATCCTGCTCGCTTTTCATTGGTAATCTCTTATTTTTGTACAATCCTGCTCGCAACTACTTTGGACAATCTGTCACTTTAAAAAATCTTCTCTTGCAGGTTTTCAAAATAATGGTGTACAACTCTTCAGTTAGGAACTACGTTAAAAAAAAAAAAAAAAAAAAAAAAAAAAAAAAAAAAATGCCAAACACTGCAAGTCTGATTCAACAGCTTGGTTTCAAGTCATTTTCAACTTCTAACACAAGGGAGGTAAGGTGATGTTACAGCTAACATTGTCTATCATGACAATTTACTTTAATGTTAAATTACTTTATCATGTTGAAATTTAACATCAGTTGGTAAAACCAGCCCTTACTGATTTAACACAGTTGGTATATTCCCGTACCAGAAGTGTTTGAAGATACATTTCCAAAATTCCTTGGATGAACATGTTAAAATGCACTACAAGTTAGCAAATCACTAGGGTTTATATCAAGTAGAAGGGGAGTATATATGCTTCTAGCATGGTGACTGTACAAAGATGAAGAATCCTAATACCATTTTAGTTTCTACATTATTTCAATGAAAAGTTTTACCAGGATTTGATTTTATTTAAACCTTTATAGCCTGGTATTCCATATTTGCTACAATTTTTTAAGGGTTTTAATGGGATTTTTTTCTAATTTTATATTACACTAACCTTCAGCAATACAATTAAGCTATTTATATTGTAAAATATAAATTTTTTATATATGTTTTATATTGTAAAAATATTGAATTTTTTCAATAAAGATGCAAGATTTTTATAATAAGCAAAATGCAATCAACTGCAGACAAAAGTAACCCCATCAGCATCCAAACATGCCATCATACTGGTTTTTTACTTGGGCCCCTCATTCATCCTTTACCACACACACATTTGACTGCACTCGCTGGGACTCAAAACTCTAACGTTTGGCTTTGAATGGATGGCCAGTTTATTTCATCTCACTTTTAACGATTGCCGCTATTCGAATCACTTCGGTGGTGCTGCCAGTGAAAGAGAGATAAAAGCCAGTTTAGGAATTTGAAGAAAAGTGGCACATGTAGCAAAATAGTTTCAGCAATAAAGGATAAACACCAAGGTGGGTTATATCTTCCCTTAACAGAAACCTTTGAGGTTTATTGTATTCTCCCATCTTTATAGTTTTAGTTATAGATTATTCCTGTAATAAGGAGCAGTACAATTCTTTGTAGGAATATATTCCTTTAGTTAATACCAGTTGGCTGTATCTTTTAAATTGAGTTTTAATTATGGAAGCTATTTAACTGCTATGGTCCTTCGCGTACCATTCTATATTGGGCATGAAAGACCAGAAACTTTGTCCCTCCCTAGGCTTTAAATTTGAAGATTATATGAGCAGTTTTGTCTTCATTACACAATCTACATACTGGTTCCTATTTAAAGATTCCCTTTGTATGCAGGCGTTTCCTTAATCTACAATGACGCATTAATAGCCCAGTTATTAGGTTTGAGATCTATTCAGTATTATGTCTATAGTAAGCGAGCACATTTATTCACCTACTGTGTGCCTGCATTCTTCTGTTTGAACCCATTGCCTTTGGTGGTAATAACTGATCCACTCAGCAATAGTTCTTTGAATAGTATTTAAAGGAATTCCAAAAACTGGTTCTGGACCAGTAAATGTTCCCATGCTTTCATTGCATTAAAATTCGACGATTAATAGAAGATTTACTTATGTAATAAAATAACATGTATATTGTTTTCTTTACTTTCTTCCTTGAGCACTTTGTTTTTCCACCATTTAGCATAAATTATATCTGCAACATAGCAGCTGATTGACCAGACATCTGCCTTACTATCTCATCACAAAATCTTATCTTCAGTATAAACATTACCAACATTTTACTTTATTTCCTTTTATTGAACGTTTAAACAGATTTACTTTATTTTAGTGAATTTCCTTAAATAAAAAGATGTCCATCTCCATTTGTTATGCTTCAATAAACATCTGAAAATGAACAAGTAAATGCTTTAATTTAATACTTAGTTTATTTTATTGTTTCATTCACACTTTGAGTGCATTTGAATGTTTGTTGTTTTCATTAATAATTTTCACTAAAATATATGAAAATTGGGAATTAAAAACATTGCTAGTAAAGTTAATATTGTTCCTGTAATGCATTAACAACTTTGCTGCAGCATTGGAAAGAGAGCATATATTTTACTGATGGGCTGCCCTTGCAATTCAAAAGAATGTATGCATGTTTTTTTTTTTTTTTACAAATCTATGAAAGAATAAATCCTTTAACTTTTTTAATGTATTTGAGATCTTTATCAAAGACTTACTCTTACCAACTGGTATATCCAATTATCCAATTCACAGAAATGGAGAAATAATTCTCCATCCAAATTTATCTGTGGTATGTTAAAGCTAGGCCTTTGCTTTAGACAACTTATCTGCCAATGACTGCACTGCAGATGTGTGCACACAGAGACTTGTCCAACAATCAAGACGACTTACCATCAACTGAACTGCTGTCAATTTTTCCAGTGTTCGAGTCTGACCAGAAGATTCTGTGCATGGTCCCATCGTAAATTAGAGAGATTATTCCTTCCAAGCCAGATTCCACAAAGTGCACTCTGGTACCTTTACCATCCATGTGCATTTTATCAATATGTGGTCCAGAAGTTCCAGAATTGCTTGCAAATGCTACAAACATCTCCCTGCAACATGCAGCATTTTTTATAATTCTGTCTCCAATACTCTAAACATCCTAAAAATAAGCAACACACTAGAGCAGTTAATTACTTTTGGACCTTTTTAATAAAAAATGTTTAACAAAAGTAAAAGTCTGCAACTTAAGAACTGCATTATATGCTAAATACAATTCATTTATTCCTTTTGTTGCACCAGAAAAATTAAATATTCATAGATCATGCACAATCAGGTGTTGATACCAGGTATAGAGGGGAAAGGGGCATAGCTGATAGTTCTTGGAAAGCTGTCAGTTGATAGGACAGTGAAGTGGAACTGTGTCTTTAGTTTGCATATTACACTTATGCAACTTCCATCCATTTCAGCAATGGTGATGATTAACTATATTTAATATAGGGAAAATAGTGGGGTGATGCACAGTGAAGCTTATGTTAAACTACTAATCTTACCATTTATGAATATAAACGAGGGTGGTCTTGAAAAGTTTCCAACCTCAACCTGAAGATGGCAGCACTCTTAAATAAAAGCTAGTGAATTTCGTTGTTCATCTGTTGACAGTTACTCACCAAAGTTTCAGCCATTTTGGACACTCAGTTATGTAACAGTCGTTTGAGTGAGATGATGCAAGTGTTTTTATGAAAATGGACAAAATTGAGATCGAGCTGTCATTAAATATTTGTTTTTGAAAGGCAATACACCTACGCAAATCAAAGATGAGTTGGATTCTGTGTATGGGGACTCTGCACCATCATTTACCACAGTGAAATTTTGGGCAGCTGAATTTAAACATGACCATAAGAGCTTGGGAGACGAACGTTCGGGCCATCCAAAAACCGCCAACTACCAACGAAAACATCGCCGAAGTTCGCCAAATGGTCCTAGACGACTGCCGAATTAAAGTGAGAGAGATAGCAGAGGCTATGAACATTTCAAAAGAACGTGTTTGTCACATATTAAATCAACATTTAGACATGAAAAAGCTGTCCGCGTGATGGGTGCTACGTTTGCTCACGTTTGACCACAAATGAGTTTGAATGAACATTTCCAATGCTCTGTTGGTGCAGTTTAGGCAAAATAAATCCGAGCTTTGGCACCGATTAATTACTGTAGATGAAACTTGGATACACCATTATACACCCAAAATAAAAATACAGTACAAACAGTGGACTGCAAAGGGGGAACCGGCTCTAAAAAAAAAAAAAAAACTTTTCAGCTGGGAAAGTGATGGAGACGGTTTTTTGGGATAGTCGTAGAGTTATTTGAATTGATTATCTTCAAAAAGAAAAAGCCATTACAGGAGCATACTACGCATCATTACTTGACAAGCTGAAGGCAGAACTTGCAGAAAAACGGCCACATTTGCAGAAAAAGGAAATCCTGTTTCACCAAGACAATGCACTGTCTCACACCTCAGCGGTTGCAATGGCGAAAATCCACGAATTACGGTTTGAACTGCTTGACCATCCGCCTTACTCACCAGATCTAGCCCCAAGTGACTTCTTTTTGTTCCCTCATCTGAAAATTGAGCTCGGAGGACAGATTTTCGTCAAATGAAGAGGCAATCACCTTTGTGAACAATTATTTTGCAGAGAAAAACGCCGAGTACTATTTGGACGGGTTGCAGAGAGGGGCATCGCTGGGAGAAGTGTGTAGTTACAAGGAGACTATGTTGAAAAATAAATAAAAAAAAAAATAAATAAAAATAAAAAAAATTGCTGAAAAAAATGTCTTATCTTTATTAGGTTGGAAACTTTTCAGACCACCCTCGTATGTACAATGAACAAACAACATTTTATGTGATGCTGAAAGTACTTTGTAAATTAGATATAGGAACAAATTGAGGACACTTTCAATTTCTTAAAACTACTTTGATGGATTATAAAAGTAGAAAAGATTATAAAAAATGCCAATAAATACAAGCAGTATTAAAAGGTATTGCTGATCAGGGTTATCAGCATATGTTATTAGATTCCACTACATAGCATTTAAAAAAAATCTAGTTTTCCAAGCAAAATCACAAGATTTTGACATGTAGACATTCCTGGACTTCAAAACTAAGACCACTGCAGAGGATTACAGTACTGTTCACCCAAAACATACAAATATGCAATCACTGCCTTCAGTTTCATAAAGCTAAATTTAATTCTTTCTACAAGGTTACAGCCTAAGTTGGACAGGCTATGCTTTCTTTCTCCACTACTTGTTTACTTTAAGCAATGGAATCATTCAATTCCAGAAAAAATTCCATACCAAGACTTCACCAGAAAAGAATGTTTTGAGGCTCCTTGAATCCAAGGAAAATCTTTTTTTTTTTGAAAAATCTGTTACACTCACATGACTTTCCCTAATCTTGTACAAACTATTTTTATAAACGCTTATTCTCCATATGCTTCATGTTAATCTAGATATCGAGATGATCTTATTGCTAAAGTCGTTCACAATGAAAAATAATTTTGGAGACATTCCCAGAAAATTCGAGATATACATTTCATTTGTCATGAAAATATCTTAAACATATGATATTTTAATCGCAATCGTTAGCCATTTTTGAGAAAATTAAAATTTGAGAAATGTTTCATGTAAAGGGTAATCTGGAGTGGGGGGATTTTCTTGAAAACCTTCGTGTCGCATCTCTGAAAGATACTGAATCTAAATACCAAGTTTGGTGTTTATCCGACTGTTCGTTTCCGAGTTATGCTGTTGACACACACCACACACCCCACACCCCACACACACGTTTCCAAAAATGCTTTTTTTTGGATTCAGGGGTTCTCAAAACATGTATATCCGGTGAAATCTCGGTATTGAATTTTTTGGGTGGAATACAATACTTCCCCTACTTATTATACATAGTAGAGAAAGTAAAAAGCAATGGTGTTTACTACACTTTTAAATTGCTCAAGACATAACAATTTGACCAGTGAGAATAACTTAACGCCTGCGTACATAGATTTAAAAAAAAATTTTAGACAACCAGAGTAGTGAACAAAATTCTATATGCCACTTTTGTACATTAGTATTTAAATAATGGTAGTATTCTTATTTTTTGAAAAATAAAGATTTCTACATCATGTGGAATTTGATTAGCATAACATAAAATATAATTTTTATTCCTCAAAATATATTAAATATTTCTGCATGAAATTTTCAACACGCTTATACCCGAGGTAGAGCAATATACGATCATTGAGAATATTTATATATAAACTGCAATAGTTAGAAATTTCACCAATGGGTACCAGTTAAGGTGTTAAGCTAATTCTCATTTAACTGCCAATGAAACCTAGATATTAAGATATTCTCAAAAGCCAGATATTACAATTCTAATGCATTTTCAGGTTACAAAACGTATGTGTCCAACAGGTTGCAGCTCATTGACTAGAAAGTGTTAAAATAGCTTAGATACAACATTTTCCAGGTTTTTTTCATACATACCCTTCTTCAGGAACCACTGCAATATCCATCGGTGCTTCTCCTCCCATACTATGTAGTAAAACTGTTTTTTCCATTGTGTTCAAACTCAGGACCTCAACAGTTGCCCACTGGCTATCGCACCAGTACAGATTATTTCCCAAGGGATCTGGAAGTATGCATTCCTCCATTAGATATTACAAATATTTTACTATCTAGGAAATGGCATTTTACAGAAGTATTATATTAAGATATTCAATACAGTGATCATAATATTCTGAGGCAAATAAGTGATATTTCTTCCCTATAAACATCTGTTTACAAGTCAAATTATTGTAAAAATTGATACGGTAATTTGTATCACAAATTACTCAAATGTAAATAATGATTGTAATATGAATATGTATTTTTATGTGACATTGATTTCAGATGTTTATTAATTGTAATTATTATTGGTAAATAATAATATACGGCTTTACTGAAACTGTCAATAATAGCGTAATAATGCAGAGAGGGGGGGTGAGCTGTTTATCATTACTGGGAACAAGTTACGTAATGTTTCGCGCCTTTTCGGTAGAAGCTTCTAGAATGTTTCCCTAAAAGCAATATGTGTTCGTGGTTTTCATTGGATATTAAAATAGACGCTAATGTTGGCGCGTTTTATTAGCCAATAGCAGTTCATTTATAACCTTTAGGCATGTCGAGGAGTGGGAGTATGTAAGCCAGGTCCGAGGTAGATCGCCCCACAGTACAATAAAATTCTCAATACCTTACACATCGGTCGCCCAGTTCATCAAAATTTCTAGCACGCTGTCTTCAGTTCGTCATAAGTTACGCGCAGCAGAATTACGAGAATCTAAAGTATTATACAGTTAAATATACACAAAGTTGAAGTACGTGAGTTAAAAGTGATAAGTAAGAAGTTATTACAAACAGTTTCAGTTTGGCGAGTATTTACATCAATATGTAAAAGTGTTAGTGCACGTGTTCGACAATAAAAGATTATAAAACAAATTTCGTCATTAAGTGTAATTTCTGGATAAAAAATTCCTTTCCGCTTCACAACTTGAATAGAGATACATGTTCGATCCAAACAGCTAGCCGGAGGACATTTAAAATAAATTATTTCAAAACTGATACAAATTGCTATGCCAGATGGAGCTACAAACCAAACAAACGAATGACGTCACAAGATGGCTTCAACATTGATGTAAACAACATTACGTAAAGCAATTTCTCTCGCAAATTGGCTCCACAACGTGGGGCTCGACAACAAAAGGATATTACATAAACATTCCGTCGCATATTGGCTTCCACAACGTGGGGCTAACAAATACAAATACAAAATTACGTAAGCATCTTCCGTTGCATATTGGCTCCCATACGTGGGGCAGTTAAAGTTATGTAAACAAACATTTGTAAGCAACATTCCGTCGCAAAATCCATTAGAATCACATTAAGACTTTCCAGACTTTCTTTGGTCTGAAAATGTTAAGGGTCCTTTATCATTAGAAAGGTCCGATCTTCCAGGCTCTAAGGCCATGTTCAAAAGGGGCATTCCATGGTAAATGGAACTGCAAAACACTTGTAGTTTAATTTTAATTTGTTTCTAATGATAAAGGTGTTAAGTAAAGTTACTTATCAAATATTAGCATCTGAACTCAAATGGTTTTCATGGTACCTATTTAAAAAATTTTGAATTCATTTTGTGCCATTTTAAGCACTCTCTGGAATCAAATGTCGTTTTGTAGATGTTTTATTACAGCCTATATTAATTTTTTTATAACACTCACAAAAAGCTATATACAGTTTTTACTTATTTTAAGTGTCCACTAAGATATTCAGAATAATCCTAGTAATAAGAGAAGCAAATAGTGTCATCTTAGGTTGTTAGTAGTTATAAAATAAAATGAAATGAATAAATACAGCGACTTCCATGGTAAATACACAATGCTCACCAATGTTCCACAGCAACACTTAGCAAGGGGTGGGCATGTTCAATGCAATGAAGGCAGGCTGATGCAACTTTATATAATTTAAACTTGGATTTTGCATTTATTTCCATTCTCTTATGTTGCAATGAAAATAATAGATCAGAATTTCCAGACTAAGACGGTTGGTTCTAAAACTAGAATTGGGGACAGGGCTCGACTATATGGCAATGGTATCAAACTTCATTTAGCTTAGGTGAATATGCTCTGGTCTTTCAGGCAGAGAACTTGAGAGAATGCAAGAAGACGAGAAATCTACCGATTCTTATAATTGGTTAGGCAAGCCTGAAGGTCCTTGATAACCATTTCATTAAGTCCAAATTGGTTTTAGAATACTCGAGCCCCTTGTAATACATTGGATATCCACAATTCAGTTTAGCAGAGCTGGGTGCCAGGGCATATGAGGATTCTGAGCAATGAAGTTGCTAAGGGAACTGGGCAACCTTTTACTGGACTTTAACCAGTACTGGGGCTGTTGTCAGCACCATTAACTAGCTATCAGGGACAGTTGCTCAGCAAACGTGAGAAACACTGGGACTCATCCTGCGCTCTTAAGCTACTTGTATATGATCAAATTTTTGTCAAATTCAATACATTACAAGAATTGTAACAGCTTCAAACTTTTCTTGCCAAATTGCTTCCAATACTTTGAAAGTCTTGAAAGAAAATAAGGACATGCTCTAAACGATCAAAGATTTGACAATGGTTTGATGCCTTTAGCAAATGAAATGAGAGTACTTGCAGTGCATCACGAAATCTGCAACATGGCTGAAAGTGAAAAGTAAACAAAAAAAATCTGATGTGTTACACTCACATGACTTTCTCTACTCTTGTACAAACTATTATTACAAACGCTTATTCTCCATATGCTTCATGTTAATCGAGATATCGAGATGTCAATCTTATTGCTAATTTTCTTGTAGATGCAAGGGGAATATGGTAGGTTTTAAGCGATAGTCAAATATTTAAGCACTGGTTGCTATGTGGCGCATTCCATTCTCTTTGTAAGTCCAGGACATAAAAAAATGAGTAACGAATTTGAGAAAAAGTATAAGTATTGGAAAATTTAAGGGAATAACAAGCAATATCTCGAAAACGGTTCACTCAAAAAAAATGTATGACAAATTGTGTATTGTAACGCAATCTACATTTTTTGTGCAGTAAAATTTTGTCTCTTATGGTTTACCAGGTATGCAAAAGTCGTTCAGAATGAAGAACACTTTTGGAGACATTCCCATAAAATTCAAGATATACATTTCATTTGTCATGAAAATACCTTAAACATATGCTATTTTAATCAAAATCGTTAGCCATTTTTGAGAAAATTAAAATTTTCGAAAAATGTTCCATGTAAAGGGTAGTCTGGGGTGGGGGGGATTTTCTTGAAAACCTTCGTGTCGCATCTCTGGAAGATACTGAACCTAAATACCAAGTTTGGTGTTTATCTGACTGTTCGTTTCCGAGTTATGCTGTTCACAGACACACACACGGACATGTTTCCAAAAATACTTTTTTTGGATTCAGGGGGTCTCAAAACTTGTATTTCCGGTGAAATCTCGGTATCGAATTTTTGGGTGGAATGCAATACTTCCCCTACTTACTATACGTAGTAGAGAAAGTAATAACTACCCGGCCAAGACATGTCGTATGCAAACTGATTAGGTTATACATAAGCTAGTCATGTCCGTATGTCTAGGACTCGGTGGATTACCACAAGATGAAGCAGATGAAGGCATATGAAGAAGCAATTGCCAGGCAGATTTTCAATGTTATATAGTGTAGTTAACCTATCAGTTTGTGTTATTTCCATTGTATTCCATAATCTTAATGTGATTTCATTGGATATAATACGTGAAAATGCTACATAATATTGGTGTAGAATAACATTTTATCTCAATGTTATATCATGATGCAAATAGTAAATTGCTTTGTGCATGATAAATTATTTATTAATGTGTTCTGAAGGGTTTCAGTTTGAAAAAAAGACAACTTTTAAATACACATTTATGTCATTGTCAGGTCTAGTCCAATCTTGTCACATATCAAAAAAATGTTTGACAGTTTTTCTTGTAAGCTCTTGAATTGAAAGAAAAGTTTGATCGTGTACAAGGGGCTTTAGAGATTAGACACACACACAGGTTGCAAGAATTGCAAAAATTAAGTAGGGAAAAGTTCATGGGTAATGAGTCTCTTCAGAGGGCACCTACACAGGATTGGACAGCAAATGAATCCTACCTGAAGGTGTCCACAGGTAGACGAGACTGCTGCACAACTATTGAGAGTGTGCTCAATACTTGCTTTACAGAGTGTCCTAATTTTAATTTTCAAAGATATTGTGTATTAAAGATGGCAGAAACGTGTAAATATTGATCCTGGTTGGTGAAACCACCTCTTCCTATACTTAAACAGCAATTTTGCAATTTTAAGTAATTCCAGTGGGGTTAAGGCAAGAGCTGGACTATCAACTACTGCCAAGACTGCATTAAATGTAGCAGATTTAACATTGATTCTTTCCTGCCAATCCTTTAGACAGCATTTATTTAATGTAACAGGAAGCAATATTTAAAAAAAACATTTGAGCTAAACTTATTGCCATAATGAAGTACATCAGAGTTTGCAGGCAAATGACTATAGGTGGTCAAATGCTCCATCGTCATGTTAAGAGAATTTGAAAGCCTGCAGTTCTAAATTAGTGGTTATAGAAGGCTGATCTCAAAAATTAATTATGAATCACTATTCATAAGCTAAATAGTCCGATTTAAACAAGAATCTTATGATAGCTAAATGAAGTTACATATAGCATATTATAGACAAAATCTTACCAAAATCCATGCCTTCAATTATTCCAATTCCTGATATGGGAAGACTAATCAGTCTCATAGCCTTCAAATCCAGAGAGTACAGTTTATGCTGAATAGAATCACTTATCAGTACATGACCTGAAACAATGAATATTTCTCTTCACATCTCTGTTCACTGATGGACTTTATGCTGATTCACAACCAAGAATGGAAACCAGAATGAGAATGAAAGTTAACATTTATTGTAATGTGAGCATTAAAACTTTATGGGAAGCTTTGTCAGATCCTGGGACTGGAAAGACTGTCAAATTTTAACTTCCTTATTCCTGTTCTAGGGATGGTATATTAGACAGCTGTGACATGAAACAACCACTAGAGCTCTCTCCAGTCACAGAACAGGGAAATGACACCTAAAAGCTGCAACTCAAAATTTTCAATTGTCTAAAAAAAGGTAGAACTTGAGGAAAAAATGAATAACACATATGCTATTGATAAAGGAATGACACTTTGTATGACAATCTTGTCTTATGACTAGAGGAATCTGAAATGCTAATGGTTCTGCATTAAAAAAGTTTACTCTATCAAATTCTAATAAAATAGAATATGTTACCTGAATTGGAGGTGAAACAATATCATTGGCCAGTTAAAAACAAATGATATTGTAATGTATAAACAACACTTGCTATTTTGCTATCAATATGACTTCATTTTTGAAGTATTGCGAAATATGAGGGGGTGTCAAAATAACTTATTTTTTGTTGGAAAAAGCTGCTCACCTTTATTGAAATTATTTTAAAAATTTCAAGTATTCTCCCTCAGACACAATATAATAGTGCACTGTTCTAAACACTCCCTAAAGCCCCTTTTGGATAGTCTGTTGAGTATACCCAAAATTGTATGGTTCAACTTTCAATCACTATGTAAATGACAACCCTGAAGTTTTTATGACTGTAGGAAATAGGTGGAAGTCTCACAGTTCGATCCAGTGAAAAATGTGGATGTGGCACCACCTCAATGCCTAATTCCACAATTGTTCAAGACTTTGTGGCATGATCAAGCACATTATCCTGATGAAGGATCCATTCCATTTGAGCAAGGTTTGGTCTTTTTCCCTCCTTGATGATCTCATCAATGCTTCACAGTAGTAATCAGCAGTAGCAGTACATTGTTTATCCACCAGGTGATCTTGCACAATGCCTTGCTTATCGAAAGAGAAACTGCATGATTTTTCCTGTTCATGGTTGAACTTTGGCCTTTTTGGGTTTTGGACTTTAAGGATGTTTTCATTGGGCACTTTGTTTTGTCTCTGGGTCATGACAAAACCAGGTTTCGTCAAACGTGATAACTGTCCAAATAAATCTGGTTCTTGCTAAAGCCTTCCTCTCCATTGACATGCCATCGTGCAGTAAGCCTTCTGTTCATAGATCACACAAGGCACCCACTTTGCTGCAACTTTCTTATAGCCTAGAACATTTTGTACAAGTCTTCAGCTGATTCATAGGATTATTCATAATCTTGCAATCTTTGGTATCAATAAACGACAGCCTTTGCACATGACATCAATTGTGTTGAAATTGAAATCCTCCAGGTTGTGGAGCATCCTCAAGGTCCTTTTTACCCTCCCAAAATCTCTTATGCCATTCAAACACCTGCATTTTTTTCCCCATGGCTTGCTGCAACATTTCCAGTGTATTGATGGAGGTTTATCAAGAAGAATGCAAAATCTAATTGATGCATGCTGCTGTAACCTAAAATCTATTGGGTACAGTTAACACCCTCTTCTATTTACCTGCTTCTCTCCAACTGAGGACAGCCAGGCGATTGATGCACATAGCATTTCATCACTCAAGGTCAGACTTTCCAGTGCTGCCAGCACTGAACTCCAGGTCTGATGCATTACAATGCAAAAAAATAATTGGTTACTTTTTTACACCCCCCACCTCATTTATGCTATCTGACTTTTCATTGTAATTTCCGTTTTGTTTTCCATCCTTGGGTTATTGTGAACCAGCCTTTTGAGAACCAACTCTCACATTCAAAAGAGAAGATTTACTAATTCAAAAACAATATAGAATACGGTAGACAAAACCATTTTCAATATCAAAACTGAAACTATCAGTCAACCTAAAAAAATTTGGTAGAGGTTACAAAAAATTTGCAGAAATAGTTTAGATAATGGGTAAATGGCATTGTTAATGATAAATCTTTAATTTAGCTTCTGAAATTTCACTGTCAAGCCGAGTGCAATTACACAAAATATCTGCAGCAGTAAATGGCATTTATACTAGTAAAATTTAGCATGAAGTTAATTATATTGTTAATTTCCTTAAAGCAGCAAGCCCATTTAGTATTTGAAATATCTATTAAGTGATTTTAAAACCGAGAAATTTACTAGCATATGTGTTGGGTATAAATCTTTGTGGCAACTTTGATCCAAACCTTTTAAATTTCTCACCTATTTGTAAAGATAGTGGTATTGTTACAAATGGGAGCGAAGGGGGAGATTGAGCCAAAATAACTACAGGGTCAAAGACACCATCTTACAGTACTCATTTGTAGTCAAAAATATCTTTATTGTAAGCATTTGCACACCCCATTTACCATTAATGTAATTTTGGGGGGGGGGGGCAAGAGTGGAATGCATATATCATTCAAGTTAATTATTGTACACACAAATTCTGTATCTCCTTCAAAGATTGGGACCGCTTTTCAATCAAAATAAGCGAGCATAATGTAAACTTAAGCAGATACATATACTGTAATGGAACTCTTCACAATGAATCATATACACAGAAAAACATTGAATAAAATGTAGACTTGCAAAGTCAAAACTTGTCTAAGTCAAACTAGCCAGAGAGCAATTATCGCACACGATTATTCTGCCATATTGCATCAGATTTTCCATTGCCATGTGTTACCTTACCCTGTATTATGATCATGGGACAGGAATCACTGGAAAACATTATATATATATAAAACTCAAAGCAAAACAAACTGTGATGGTAAATGTTACTTTGAGAGTTTTAATGTCCTTTATCCATGTGGCTAGCTCTTTCATTTTGATACATGTACATAACCTCTTGTTTGTACTGTTGGTTGCTTTGCAACCTGCCATATTAGCTCAGCTGTTTTACTCTTAATTGGCTGTTTATGGTTACATTTTTCAATGTTAATAATATATCACATTAGATTCATGCTAAAGTTTTAGATTGTTAATTCATTGTGAATGGCTGCTGATACTTGAGAAATAGGGAAAAAAGTTACCTGTCAGCGAGTTGTAAGCTAGAGCTCCAATCTGCTTAATATTTTGGAAAGACATCTCGTACACTTCTTGTTTACCGAGAAACTGATGTCCTACTTGAATCATTTTGTGTCCTGCACCAACTATTATAGTGTCTTGCTTCATTAGTTCTGAAAAATACAAATTGCATTTTAATGAATATCTAACATACTGCAATAGATGTACTTTTTAGTATTTCAATTCCATATTTTCAGCAAACTTACCTCTGCAAGTATGTTTATCAAGGAGGAGGAACTTGTATTCTGGACAAGCACAGGCATATGATTTGTTGGGTGCCAATAAACACATATCACTGCATGCAGCATGCTCACAAGGATTGAAGGACTGAAACACGAGGATATTGCCATTGTATTTATGGAAAAATATTTATATTACAATATAATGTGGAATTTAATCTGTTCATTATACTTTCACCAAGAAACGACTAGTTCACACAAAAAACCCTATTCCACTGTTAAATTTGCTAAATTTATGACCAATTATCTCAAATATTAATCAGATAAATTTTGATGCATGCCATGACAAGATGCATGCTTTATATGTATAAAGATTTATCTAATAAGTTTATTAGGGAAGACTCGACTTTTATCTGTCATATCCTTTGGTAAAAATTTATCAGCAACTTTTTTTTTTAAAAAAAAATAACCAAACATGTTAAACCAAAGTAGATCCACAATGACATGCATTGCTTTTATCATAAAATTTGATTTAGCCATCTTTAGTAGTTTTGAGAAACTAATCATTTACACCAGCAAGGTCATTCCAGAAAAAGCTATTCAAAGTAAAATAAACCACATGGCTTTAGCACAAACCAACTACCATATTTAATACTGTTACCAATTTATAGAGCAAAACTTCCCAAAAGTTGGGATAAGTTTCTCTCTACCCCACAGTGTGTGGAAGTTTGGATTCTTTTCTGTAAAGTGGTGTAGAATTCACAGTACCAAAAGGTAGATGCAGGTACCATTTTGAAAAATATATTTAAAAGATATGTATTGTGCTTGCAATATAAAATACATATTAAATTTAGAGAAAAGTTCTATTCAGGCCTACACAAAGGACTCAATGTATTTTTTGGGGGTGGGGCAGAAGTGCAAATTTTGCCATTTAGCTTCCCCTTAAAATGGTCATTTAATATTTCAAATGTCACTTAATGCAATCTTATAATTTGCACAACATTTCTATATATTGTATAACGCTATGATTTATACCCTTAAAAAATCTTGATATGTATAGCACTACAATATCCATAGAAAATGTGAGTATGGTTGGAATCTTAGCAACTTATTAAAACAATTTCAATTTATCAAGATTCATCTCTAAAGGATAGAGATGGATAAATATGATAAATACAAGGGATGTTTTTAAAGTATGGTCCATTATGCAATAAAATTGCTACAGAATATTTTGGTTAACTAATTATTTTTTATTTCATTGTATATGGTTAAGCTTTCCTTCCACACAAGTTTTACAGTCAATTAAATCCTTGTTCTGGTTTAGAATATATTTTATTGGTTGCTCCCAATAGAAGTATGTCAATCCATAAAACAATCTTGCAATTTCCAAAATGCATTTTTCTGTGTCTTAGATTCCATGGAAAAATAAAATGTGTTATTGGTATTGCTGGTTCCAGGAGGGGAGGGAGTCAAACTAGTCCTGAAGTCTGATCATTATCAGAGAGTACATAAACGAAAATTGTGAATCTGCAGGTTAATATTATGTAGTCAAAAACATCAAGATCTTGAAGCTATTGTACATATACTGCAAATGTTCCAAGAGATTATTGCAGCTCATTTTTAATACAGAAATATTTAACTTCAGAAACCGCTACATATTTCCTAGATGTACTGGTGGCAGAAGTCTATGGGGAGGTTCTTAAATTATGCTATGATTAAAAAAAAATGCTGCTGAGCATTCATAACTGGTAGAAAAGTAGTACAGTAGAATCTCAATAACTTTTTAACCCTCCCCCATTCAACTTTACTGTAATAATTTCTATAATCCACTACACAGTATAAACAGCTAGGTCAATTTTAATTAGTGTATGTATTAGTGTTCATATTCAGGCATATAAATGGCCATGTGTTTTCCTGATCTGCTCAGATATTTGGTATGGTAGGTTTTCAGATTTTGTAATTTATTTATGACAGTAATTTGGTGACAGGTTTTGTTATTTTTTGTGGAAAAATGCCTACCGCATTCCACCTCACTAAGGGGCTGACCACATACTGGCCTTTGATATTGAAGTAGTATTAGCACAAATTTGTATATATGCTTCAGAGCACCACGTGGTGGATAATGTTTCTCACGTAATGTTGCTTACCTCACGCGTGGAACCATCTTGTGTGACGTCATTCGTCGGTCGCCTGCTAACCCATCTGGCGTAGCAATCTATATGAATTAGTTTTAAGGTTATGTATATTGTCTTCCGGCCAGCTATTTAGGTAGGCATTTAATTCTTGCAGGGTGTGAAGCGGAAAAGGAATCTTTTATCCAAAAATTACTAGTGAAGAAATGTATTTTATAATGTTTTATTGTCGAGCACGTGCACTAACACTTTCACAGATTTGTCTAGATAATCGCCATACTGAAACTGTTTCTAATAACTTCTCACTTTTAACTCACGTACTTCAATTTTTGTATATAAGTGACTTTGTAATATTTTAGATCTATAATGATTTTTACTGCGTGTAACTTGGTGAACTGAGAGGCCAACGCGTAATGTGCGGACGATGTGTAATGCTTCGTAAATTCTGCCGAACTGGAGGACGATGTGTACTGTGTCGAGAATCTTGCCGAACTGGAGACGATGTGTAATGTATCGGGAATCTTGTTGCACACTGGAGGACCCGCTAACTCGACCTGACTTATTTATAGGCTTGCCTCGAGATACACCTAAAGATTATAAACGAATTACCATTGGCCAACAAAACGCGCCAACATTAGCGTCTATTTCACTATCCAATGAAAACCATTAATACATATTACTTTTATAGAATAATCTGGAAGCTTTTTTTACTGAAAAGGCGCGAAACATGACGTAACTTCCTGGTTCCCGGTAACGATAAACAACTCACCCCCTTGCTAAAGTATTATGTTATTGTTAACAGTTTCAGTAGAGCCGAAAATTATTATTTACCATTAATAATTACAATTATTAAACCCCTGAAATCAATGTTACATAAAAATACATATTCATATTATTATCGTTAACCACATCTGAGTAATTTGTGATACAAATTACCGTCACATATGCCCCACTAGAAATATAATTATAAACATTTATAACCTGTTTAGAAATTTTATAATTTTGTTTTTAGTCTCCTAAATCTTGTAACACACGCTATTCACTTTCACTTAACACTTCACACGTATTTAACACACGACATATGTTTTATCTCGCCACTACTTACTGGCTCTGGTTTGATTTGTTTTGACATTAATCTGACGTTACAAACAAAAATTTTTTTTTTTTTTTTTTTATATCATATACTTTACCCTAAATTATTTAACTAGTGTTACAAAAAATGGTTTACTTTCTTATATTGTTACCAAAAATTTATCAATTCAAGAATTTTTTTTGTAATTACCATACATATTTACCAAAATATTTACCCTCTACATATATTTACATTTCTTAAATCTAGGCATTGTTTTACATTTTCTGTTTGCTACATAAGTATTTGTTTTGAATTATTTTTACCATTTTTGTTATTTTGAATTTTATTTTAACAATACTTTTTGAATTGTATTTCCGTACTTTTAATTTAATATCATATTAAGTTTCAATCTTTGCATTCTTAATTTTTAATTCTTGGAATTGTATTTACGTACTTTTTAATTTAATATCATATTAAGTTTCAATTATTATATTCTTCTTTTCAAATACAGTTACAGTTACTAAAAATTTATTTATTTATTTATTTTTTAAACATTTCTCTCCCTTTTTTTTTTTTTTTTTTTTTTTTTTTTTATTTTATAATTTATTTCTCTTTTCAAATGATATATATATATAAATAGTTAACCCTCTTACGTTCCAATACATTTCTTTGCAAGTCGTCTTTAATTATCCAGCATTTACTTTACATCACATTGCTATTTACCCTCCTGGATCAAATTGTGTGTGGCTAAACATTACTCGTAGCCGTAACCTAACCTTCAAATTTTTGTTAATGAATAACCTCTTGTATTCATATGACATTTCGTTCCCTGATAACATTTGAAAACAATCTACAGCTTCTTGAACAATACATCTTTTAACAACTTTCATTTTCAATTCTTCTGCTATCTCTTTACTTTGAGAATACTCTGACAAATCTGTACTAAACTGTACTGGACTGGAGTTTTCATTTTGAACATCATGGTACAATTTATTTCTTTGCATTTCTGATTCTTTCTGTATTTCTGATATTTCCCCACTGAAATTAACTTGCGCCTCATTTACATTTACATTCCTAACCTCTTTTATCTCTCTTAGCTCACTTGTAATACTACTCATTTGACTTCCTAACTCTGTACATTCTACATTAACCTCACTTTCTTCGTTACTTATTTCCTTGCTCATGTCTAGCATTTTCTTTGAAATTTCTCCTATCTCACTTACTATTACTTCCTCATTTTTATCTCTCATTTCTGGCATACTACTATCTAACTTCATAACTTTCTTTTCAATTTCTTCACTGCTTTGATCTACTGTTTGCTCTACTTTCTCATTCCTCCTACCAATACTTTCAATTGATTTCCTGTTTTGTTCAAAGCTTTTACCAATATCTTCTCTTAACTCCCTATTATTCTTTTGCATATCTTCCCTTAATTGATCTGTAATACTCTTACTAATATCTTCCCTATTTTGATCTATTTTCTTTTCTAATTTCTCATTACTCTGAGTTAATTTTTGTTCTAATTTCTCAATATTTTCCTTCATTTCCCTACTATTCTCATTATTCTTATCTAGTTTTTCACCAAATTTTCTAAACATTTCCATAATCATAATAGTATCAGGATTAACATTTCCTGCTATTCTATTCTCACTTTCTGCACTAACATTTTCATCCTCAAATCCCAAAAAATCTGGGCTATTCCCTGTACTTTGTATTTGATCACAGCTATTACACTATCTCCCTCCATAATTATTTCCTCCGTATTATTGGTAGCCATTGTTTTTATTATCCTACCACTTCTTAGTCTCATTTAATTACCTTTTTAATGCTGTCTGATGCTGCAGTTTTGATGTCCAGCGTTCTGCCCCATTCTCCTATGTTTGTATGTCGCTTCTGCGTTGTGTTGTGATGAATCTACGTTGTCTCGATGTTTTTGTAGTTGATTTACCCTGTTGCATCGTAATCTCGGAATTACGATCGAAGTCAATCGTCCCTTTCGTCTCTGGAATCTGCGTCTTGTAGACCATTTCACCGTTGTATTCCTGGTTACTTTGCCTTCCTTTCCTAGTCACTTCGCCTTCCTTTCCTAGTTGTCGCCCCACGTTGATGCGCCAATTTGCGAGGAGACAAATTGTATATTGTTTACTTCACCTTAACTCACGCGTGGAACCATCTTGTGTGACGTCATTCGTCGGTCGCCTGCTAACCCATCTGGCGTAGCAATCTATATGAATTAGTTTTAAGGTTATGTATATTGTCTTCCGGCCAGCTATTTAGGTAGGCATTTAATTCTTGCAGGGTGTGAAGCGGAAAAGGAATCTTTTATCCAAAAATTACTAGTGAAGAAATGTATTTTATAATGTTTTATTGTCGAGCACGTGCACTAACACTTTCACAGATTTGTCTAGATAATCGCCATACTGAAACTGTTTCTAATAACTTCTCACTTTTAACTCACGTACTTCAATTTTTGTATATAAGTGACTTTGTAATATTTTAGATCTATAATGATTTTTACTGCGTGTAACTTGGTGAACTGAGAGGCCAACGCGTAATGTGCGGACGATGTGTAATGCTTCGTAAATTCTGCCGAACTGGAGGACGATGTGTACTGTGTCGAGAATCTTGCCGAACTGGAGACGATGTGTAATGTATCGGGAATCTTGTTGCACACTGGAGGACCCGCTAACTCGACCTGACTTATTTATAGGCTTGCCTCGAGATACACCTAAAGATTATAAACGAATTACCATTGGCCAACAAAACGCGCCAACATTAGCGTCTATTTCACTATCCAATGAAAACCATTAATACATATTACTTTTATAGAATAATCTGGAAGCTTTTTTTACTGAAAAGGCGCGAAACATGACGTAACTTCCTGGTTCCCGGTAACGATAAACAACTCACCCCCTTGCTAAAGTATTATGTTATTGTTAACAGTTTCAGTAGAGCCGAAAATTATTATTTACCATTAATAATTACAATTATTAAACCCCTGAAATCAATGTTACATAAAAATACATATTCATATTATTATCGTTAACCACATCTGAGTAATTTGTGATACAAATTACCGTCACAATATCAGAGTCCAAACATAAGCAGGTGGCATACCATTGTCACAAAATCAAAGCTTGCCACTAATAATGTGCATAGCATAAACACTTGCTTGGAAGGATTGAAAATTTGCTTTACCCAGCACATATGTTGTTCACCAATGGCACTGGGGGATTAATTGATCATGCATCATTTTCCCCTCTGGCTTCCTCAATATAAAGTCTTAAGTTATCACTTTTAAGGCCTTTGCATTTGGCAAGATGTTTGTTCAGGATGACACCTTCACAGAGAGTGCACTTGGGTGTATCTTGTAGAGATGTTCTGCGAGGCAATCGTGGCCAGTTGCCATCCCAAATAAGGCCACTGCAGTCTTCCTTGGCATTTTTTGTACATCAACTATCTTTAATATTCTTATAATATTTATCTTCATCAAGTCTCTGCTGTCTTTTGAAATGTTGTTTAATATTATTTAATTGTTTATTTCTTGCCCAGTACATATATGGTAAGCTAAACCTTGTTATTTCTGGCTTCAGTACAGTTTCTCAGATTTCAGGCTTATTGTTTACGTTTGTGTTTGTGCTAGTGAAAATGTCAAACAAGAAAAAAGTTAACATGACATGCATTTATGTAATTTGCAGTATATGTTATGCATTGTGAATAACAGATCTCTCATTCCATAAAACTAAACATTTCAGTAACCCAGCACCTTCTCAGTTCACATTAGGTCGTTATTGGGATTCTACTGCACAAGGTAAACAATTTTATATTTGTTTTTATTTTATAATTTTTTTTAAAATTTTATGTTTTCTTTTTATCAATGAAATTTAGTAGTTTACTTTATTGCAAAATGACCTCATTTTTAAAATACCCGTTATCTTTGAATGCATTGGTTTGGGTAAAATTTGGAGGAGAGAAATATTAAAGGATTTGAAAAGAGCAAGGTTAAGATTTAAAGAAAGAGAAACATCAATTTAATGTGCATTTAAAATGCTAGAAAAATTCAAAAGAGCAAATATCTCAAGTGCCTAAAGGTTGGTTCACAATAACTCCGATATGTGGTGATAATGAAGACATTGAACACAGTATTTAAGTGCCAAGGAACAGAATATTGGAGAAAAGAATTTAAGGGGGGTAGAAATACACTTATGATCGAAATGATGTCCAAGGACACTAGAAGCATTGGACAGTTTTTGTGTAAAGTAAAAAATAAATGGCTTTGGACAGTGGATAGAGAAAAGAGGTATAGGTGTATTTATTGTACTAAGAGTTTTACAAATTTGATTGTCTACTGCACTTTGACCCTGGTCACTCATTCAGTAGACAATCGCTACAGTTTATTAACAGTTGAATCAGAAAAGAGGTAGCGTATCTTACTTTGAATGGAAAACTATAGTGAATGTGTGATGGTTAAGTAATCAATAAGTGAAAAATGAAACAAGTGGAAATGGGACATGAAAAAACTAGATAATTTATTGACAAGAAATTTTAAAATGTAAATAAACTATAGTGATTGACTACTGAATGAGTGGCAGGGTCAAAGTGCAGTAGACAAATTGTAAAACTCTAGCACAATAAATACAAATAACTGAGAATGACCAGAATGAGAACGACAAAGTTAAAATGGAGTATTACAATGCGAGCATTCAGAACTAACAGGACGGTTTCCTGGGCCCCAGCTAATTGAGACGACTTGGTCAAATTTTGACTTTTTCATTCTTGTTCCTGGGGATAACATTATTGAATCCATATACTCACTGTAGAAATTCAAGGCATGCTTGAGATGAAACAGCTGCTGGGCTCTCATCGCAAGCTGGGAAATAATGAATTCCAGCAAATGCGCATTCCTACTCCCTCAGATTCATTGAGCATTGGCTTATCAAAAGTCACTTTTTTATATGCATCTCTATATCCACTAAAAAAGCAACAAAAACTAGTAGAAATTAAATGACTTTACTGTACAGCATAAAGGAATGAAGCTTAGTACAACTAGAGGAATCTGAAATAATGAAATTGCATTTAGAAAAGGTTTACTCTTATCAAATTTTGACGTGGCTATTATGCTGGCTGGATTGAAAGCAGGAGGAAGAACATCACTGGTCAATTACAAACATTCTAATGAGCAAAATTTACTTTTCCATTTGTTATTAATAGTCAAAATGCATTCCCATTCTTGGTATTGCGAACCAAACTAAGGTATGCTGGTTTGTTTTCCATTCCTGTTTCTGTTTTTGGTTTATTGTGAACCATGACCATACACAGAAAAAAATTTAGGGGAGGGGGGGTTCCAAAGTAGAACTAAACTTAACAGTACCCCCACACAGTTACCTACTCCGTAGTATATAGACGTTACGTGGATAAGAAAATTGCTTGGAGACATTATATAGACAAGAAAAGCTCACCAGAATGAAGATATTCCACCTTACAGCACAAAACATGGAGACTGCTTCAAAACGCGGGATGTAAAACCTTACCTATGTATTGTGCTAAGTGTGTTACAATTTGATTGTCTACTGCACTTAGACCCTGGTCACTCATTCAGTAGACAATCACTACAGTTTATCTACATGTTACAATTTCCCATCAATGCATTCTGTAGACAACCACTACAGATTATTTAATTTTACAATTTCTTGTCAATAAATTATCTTGCTTTTTTTTTTTTTAAATTTAGTTTTTTTTTTTTCCATGTCTCATTTCCACTTGTTTTTCACTTTTCATTTATTGATTAATTAAACATCACACATTCACTATAGTTTTCCATTCAAAGCAAGATGCACTACCTCTTACTTTTCTCTTTCCACTGTCCAAAGCCATTTATTTTTTACTTTACACAAACTGTCCAATGCTCCTAGCGTCCTTGTATATCATTTTGATCATAAGTGTATTTCTATCCCCCTTCAACCACTACTAATTAAAAAATTCTTGTCTCCAATTTTCTGTTCCTTGGCACTTAAATACTGTGTGTTCAATGTCTTCATTACAACCACATATCGGACATTAAGGCGACAACATTAAGTTTCCCTGTCTCTTGTAAATGTGCTACCAGCAATAGACTTACTGTTATATAAAGACATTTTCCCATATTGGTTTGCTATGAATTTAAATAAATAAAACTGCCAGAAGTTTCAGGGGGGGGGGTTGAACTCTAGAAACCCCCCTCTAAATACAACACTGTTGTGAACCAGCCTTTATCCAGCATAGCAAAGCTTGATGGCAGTTTACAGACTATACAAGACCTGCTCATAGTCCTTGCATATTGAGGCAGTATTTTTAACATTTAAATGATTTCAGTCTAATTATATAATACAAAATTCAATAACAACCCACCTTAAAGCAATGTGTATAAATAACAAAATATATTTAACAGTCATTGTATTATGTTTATATTATGTACATGTTTAATAATGTTATGTGAATTTATTAAGTAATTTAACAATGTAGGAGCTGCGAGAATAGAGGCCAAAAGTTGCTAACAATGAGGTAACCTTGTGACAATGAATTGGAAAGTTTAATAATGCTACTAGTAATTCTTGCAATAATAATGTAATACTTAAAAGCATTTCATAAATAGCCAATCAACTAGAAAGGCTAAAAGTTAAATCAAATTATTTTATTGGAGTAGGATTAGCCAATTGGAGACTTGAAATAGATGAAATTTGCAAATTCGGTAGAATTCAGTTGCTGGTAGACAGCGTTCACAACTAGATGCTATACGTGTTCACAAGCAGTTAAATACGTATCCAGTGTGAGACAAAAATTCATTACGGCGAGTATATTATAAAATTTATGTGTTAAAAGTGCAATTAATAATCTCACAGCTCTATATAAGTGAAGTGTTATTTAATCATGTAAAGGATTAATACATGGAGTGAAGTAAAAATTATAATTTGCGTAAGCCTACATTGTTTAGCTGCATCACCCCCTGTTAAGAAATACATGTTTCTACAAATTAATACCGACGTCGCCGAGGCAAACAAATATATATAATATTTAAAGAAACATTCAAATTACAAAGCTAACTTTTTTAAACTTGGGGCGAAGACCACCAGAAACTTTGTACCATATATGGGGCAGTTACTTAAAGTTTGGCTCCCCAACTTGGGAACTACAATACAACTCCTAGAAAAAAAATCTGATGTGTTACACTCACATGACTTTCTCTACTCTTGCACAATCTATTTTTACAAACGCCTATTCTCCATATGCTTCATGTTAATCGAGATATCGAGATGTCAATCTTATTGGTAATTTTCTTGTAGATGCAAGGGGAATATGGTAACTTTTAAGCGATAGTCAAATATTTTAATGCTGGTTACTATGTGGCGCATTCCATTCTCTTTGCATGTCCAGGACATAAAAAAAATGAATAACGAATTTGGGAAAAAGTATAAGTATTGGAAAATTTAAGGAAATAACAAGCAATATCTCGAAAATGGTTCACTCAACAAAAGAAATGCATATGACATAAGTTGTGTATTTTAATGCGATCTACATTTTTTGTGTAGTAAAATTTTGTCTCTCTCTTATGGTTTACCAGTTATGAAAAAGTCGCTCACAATGAAGAATACTTTTGGAGACATTCCCAGAAAATTCGAGATATACATTTCATTTCGCATGACATTATCTTAAATATATGATATTTTAATCAAAATCGTTAGCCATTTTTGAGAAAATTAAAATTTTCGAAAAATGTTCCATGTAAAGGGTAGTCTGGCGTGGGGGGATTTTCTTGAAAACCTTCGTGTCACATCTCTGGAAGATACTAAACCTAAATACCAAGTTTGGTGTTTATCCGACTGTTCGTTTTTGAGTTATGCTGTTCTCTCACACACGCACACGCGCGCATACACACGCACACGCACGCGCACGCGCACACGCACACACGTTTCCAAAAATGCTTTTTTTGGATTCAGGAGGTCTCAAAACATGTATTTCCAGTGAAATCTCGGTATCGAATTTTTGGGTGGAATGCAATACTTCCCCTACTTACTATACGTAGTAGAGAAAGTAAAAATTACCTCCTTCAATATTAAAGGTTTGTTCCCACACGATTCAGAAGCAATTCCGAATTATCTGAGAGTGCGCAGTAGCTAAGTGGCATTCCAACACGACAGAGAATCAGTTCAGAACCAATTCTGAATTTCCAGTTTGCTGTTCCAACGTATTTGGGAACTAGTTCGGAACGAGTGAAATCAGTTCGTGATTAAGAATAGGAACTGAAAATTCCAGACATGCGCAGATTGTATGGTCTACAGCGCATACTCAGTTAATTCAGAATCGATTCTAATCACTTGGAACAAACCCGACAGAGTATTGAAAAAGCGACATACTCTCTGTATTCAGTAGAAAATAAATTTGAATATGTAATTTATTCCTCCATTCATGTTTATTTCTCAATACGGAATAGCAAAGGTGTTTGGTAAGCAGTTGCTCGCTGTTTAGTATGGCGACATACTTGAAAAGAACAAACGTCTAACAAAGCCAGGGAGCAAAACAGCGTTCAAAGATAACAATGAGTGATTTAGAAGGTGACAGTGATGTTTTTAATGATGCATCGACTTCCGAAGAAGAGGATTATTTCCATTTAAACATTATTCCGTTATTTTGGGACCTTTACCCCTTTTTGGCACCTTTATACCATTTTCCCCCAACCATGCCCATAATCCCCTTTTTTCTTTTAAGTTTCATTCCAATTTATTCTTTAACTTTCAATTAAAGTCTCCTCAGCTTGCTGTGTACGTGCGAATAGTAAGTTACCTCTTTCAGTAAATGCCGCGCGGGAATTGAATGCACACCCGCAACAATGGAAAATAATTGTGTGTTCGACGAAAACCTCTTTCTCTCACTTTACGGCTATAAAGTAGCCCGCACTAATGCAATTGACAATGAGTGATTCTATCCCACCAGAATCAGTAGCCTGCTGTTCGTGAATGTGAGTTTGTTGCTGTGAGAAGTCATCTGTTTGCGTAGAGACGAAGCCTGGGCAGGCAGAGATGACAATAACCTCAACCGCGCAGTTCTGAGAATTATTAAGACTGGGTTATAATTCACAAAACAATTATATATAAAGAAATAAAAATTTCAACTCAATTGAATGGATAGTTTAGAAAATAACAATTTCAGTTGTGCATCCCCTTAAATAAACCAGCACCTTATTGTGCCTTTTTTTTCACCTTATTTGAGCACCTTTTCCCTTCCTTTTTTCATCTGAAATTTGCAACTAAAATCCTAACCCTGATCATAAGCATACATTGGTACCATGTAGTTTTGTATTATTTGCATTACATTCGGAATAGAATTTATGTGGGGTGTCATTGTCTCAGAGTAATGGAGTTTTAAATTAAACATTGTGTTTAGAAGTTTCTGTACCAGGAAACCTAATGTTAAATTGGAATTGTGTTAAATTACTTTTTCCGGGTTCTGGTTTAAATATAATATCTATATATTACAATTGTTATTCGCAATAACTCGGTATCAATGGCTTTAAGCCGATAAACAACGCAATTTATTTTTTCTCTAATATTAGGACTGGAATCAGTATGAAAGAAACGCTTACGATGAACGTGTATGTGTGTATATACACACATACGTACATCGGCGGAGTTTGATTTCATTCATCAATGCTGTAAACGTAGATATTTGATCGTCTTCTGATTGATCGTGCAACGAATAAGGCCGTGACAGAACGCGAACGGTTCAAGTAGTGTTCCAACCACCCAGAATTCAGAATTAGTTCTGTGAGTGTACCGGACTGGCGCATGTGCATTAGCATATGTTGGAATTAGTTCGGAACCCGTTCAGAACCGTATGTTGGAACAAACCTTAAAAGAATTTTTATTCTCACTTAGTTACTTCGACAGCACTGAAGATACTTGGTAGTCATTTGTTTGATATAAGTCAACTAGGGTATTCATACACCAATGTTACTAAAAAAAGGAGCTTCTCGGAAGTAAAGCATATGCATTACTATGTACAGAAATGTGTTGAATAATTTGGCATTCTTATAGAAAAATCTACCAATGGACCAAAATCTCATCACAAAATTATTACCTGCAACTGCTGCTAATGGGAAGTATTGAGCAGTGATCAGAAGCAGGTTGTAGCCAGCCGATGCCTAGAAACTAGTTCAGAGGCAATTGCCTAATTTAGTAAAATCTGTATATCTGTGATTATTCATATTAAACTAATTTGTTTATTCTATTTTGGCCATAGAATGGAAATTAGAAAGTACTATCTTCTATTATGCGACTTGCATAATTTTTTATTTGTACCTAATTATTTATCGTAACTATCATGAATGCTATTTAACTCTTAGCTTATAAATACATTAAAAATAAAAGCATCTTTTCTAGAGTGTAGAAACAAAGGTACTACTCCCGTAACCGCAAATGAAGTTTTACTTACAAAATTGAGTTAAGGGTGCACCAACAATAATCCAGAATGTTAGAGGATTATCACTAGATATTGTTCAAATAGAATGACATTTAAGGGTTTAGCTTCATAGGTCCTACAGCTATGTTCTGTAGTTGCAGCCGAGATCACAACTGCTTCACTCTTATAAAAAATATCCCTCTGCTATGCTTTGCAGCTTAGGTCCCTCAAACTTTGACTAGGCTTTGTTAATTAGGGCCCTAAAACCAGTGGCAACGACCTGCTTATTGCTTCTAATCCACTTCCCCCCCCCCATTTCGGAAGTTGGCTGAACTCCCAGGTGTTGGCAGCACTTGGGAACATAGTTTTGACTATGTTCAGATTGTGAATGTTGGCAGCAGAAATGGTCCCATAATGTATCGGATGTAATGCATAATGCATGTTAATTGTTTATAATGAACAGTTTTTTTTATTAATTATGTTATCTGCAACCTTAATTTGTCAGAATGTACATATTTGTGTTACGGAATAAAATAGTTATGGATGTGTATATTATATGATTCCAAGCCATTGACAGATATGGTAGTATTACCAAACTGAATTTTAAGGTACTGGTGGACCACCTGGTATTAAGTAGCAATTTGCTCCCTCTTACCTTTGGCATATCTGATGGATGATACACATTTATATCATAGATGAAATCTCCTGCATTCTTTTCACGTACTATGATGCGATGATCTTTTCCTGTGAACTTGTTGCAGGCTTGTATATCCCTACCATGCCAGTCTGACCAATACAATGAATCTTCAAAAACTGCTATTGCAAAAGGATGCTTCAACACACCTTCCAGTATAGTCTGTAATCAATTTAAAAAAAATGAGTATTAAAACCAGATTTCTTACTATGTTAAGTCCTAGAAAGGAATGAATCGAAACCTCAAAAATTTAAATCTAACAATAGATGGTGTAAATATAGATCAAATAAATAGTACAAACTTCCTTGGAATGATAATCTACAAATTTAAACTGGAAAGCACATGTAGACCATATTACCAAAAAAATAAAGGTATATAATGAGACAGATTAATAAGACAATGGAAAGTCTAACGATGATACAGGTTTACTATGCATTAATATACCCGCATATTAGTTATGGTATTACACTGTGGGGGAATATTACTTATAGAGAAATGGAAAAACTGCTAAAATTGCAGAAAAAAAGCTATCAGAATAATAGGTAGGATGAAAAATAAAGAAACATACTGCTCCATGCATATATATATATTTATGAAAGCATAAAATTTATTGTACATAAAAGACATGACAAAAATTGTAATATACATTCCTATGGATTAAGAAATACATATGGATTATTTCAGAACGACCCTAAGGGGGACGTTGAATAATCATTCAACAGAAACCATAGGAAGTGAATTGTTCAATAAACTACCAAATAAAATAAATATAAATCAAACAATAAAAACGATGAAAACCACAAAAACATTTAATTGAAAATGCATTTTACAGTATAGAGGAGTTCAAATATGGGAAAATAATGTAAAACTTTGTATATAATATAAATAGATTATACTGACGTGTCCTTTAAACGTATGTAAAACGATGAAAATAAATGAGTATTAATATTCAATTTATAGAGGTGCCACACAACCTTCCAACACTACACATTTATATTTTGTATTTAATAAGATAACACTCCTGTAGACTGATCTAGAATACAGCTTGAGATTATCTCAATATGAAGAAGTGATTATCTATCTGTATAATAATTATGATTTTAATAATATGTTGGCTCAATGTTCTAATGTATGCAAATAGTTGATACACCAATGTTTTGGATCTACTTAAGCTTTTTCAATTTGTTTCTCACACTATAATAGTACAAAATTTGTTACACTATATGTTACTAGATTTAAAACACTTTATTCAAGACCTCTTAGGAGTCGAGACTTACTCAAGATCATTTCCAAACATCCCACAAAGAGTTTTACTTAAATTAACAAAGAATTCATTACTACTTAGAGAGATCACATATCAATGTATTAACTTATTCACTTCAAGAGTACCTAATTACTCATTTCATCATTCAAGTGAAGTATTTAGAAGAAAACTTTAAATCTTGTTGCTTTAAGTTATGCGTACTTGGTAATAGAAGTAAAAGGTTAATTTTAGAGATTGAGAAGAGTCTACAATTTATAATTCATGAATACTGGAGATTATTAATTGGTTTGATAAATAATTTGAATTAATACTATTATAGTAGCTTATAAATTTGTGATGACAAACTTGTTACAGCAGAACAGATTTATTACTATAGTGAATGAAAGTTTGTCTTTGTTCAATGAAAGTCAATGTGCAAGAGTGAACAGTCAGCATTATTAACAGCAACAATCTTAATTTCATTTGAACTACTTGGATAAGCTTTGTTCACTTGCTTGATATAGTCTCAAGTTTTCAATCTATTAACCAACAGCAATCATGGCAGAACCATTCTAACAAATAACCACACCATACTGGCATATTACCATCTGAAATTAATTTTATGTAGTCTTAACACTTCAGATGTGTCAACCCCTTCAATTTTGTTTCATCATATCAATGTAGCTTTCCTTTGGCTTTCCCACGTCACATTCCCATACTGCTGTTCCTGATACAATGCCTTGTCTGCATACTACATGGTGAGCCAAAAGACTCCGAACCGCCTGCGCGCTGTTTTTCCTGTCCGCACCCTCGGCGCTCGTTGCCGTCTGCTGTTATCATACAAAGGCGCAGATGAAACCATACAACATTTTTAAAACTACTTTTAAAGGCTTTGCTTACCAACTTTATGAAAGAATACTGTAACTGGCCATGTCGTCCATACATTTTTGACACCTCTTTAGGAAACTATCCATCATGGAATTTTTTGGGGAAATTTTCCAAACGATGACATGTCGTCTAATGTTTCTTTGGTAAGAACCAAATGCAGTCTTTTAGGTTTCTTAGCCTGAACACTTCCTGTAGCCTGAAATTTACTGTAGAGTTCATGAATTGTTGTACAGCCTGGAACTTTTTACACCTGGAAATCTTTCTGCAAATCTTACTTTTATTTGGCGAGCGACTGAGTTAGCACATACTAATCATAAATACACGCTGTGCAGTAGAAAACATACTGAGCCATAATATACTTTCTAAGTACAGGACAAAATAATAAATAACTGAACTACATCACATCACCGCCAACTCAAAACTGCACATCAAAACCACAACAGCGTGACCTTGTTTATAGCAGCAGTGCATTACGTTTTTATCATATTTTCACACGCCCAGTGGAAAAACACCGTGCAGCCGGTGATATTGTTCATAAAATACCCCTCCGGGGTAATCTAAACAGTGTACAAGACAAACCCACACACCCTGGAAGAATTAAAACAAAATATCCGCCAGGAAATTTCGCAACGTGAACTATGGTGAGTGATGGATAGTTTCCTAAAGAGGTGCCAAAAATGTATGGACAACACAGTGGCCAGTTTCAACATCTCCTTTCATAAAATTGGTAATTAAAGCCTTTAAAAGTAGTTTTAAAAATGTTGTATGGTTTAATCTGCACCTTTCTATGATGACAGCAATGAGCGCCAAGGACATGGACAGGAAAAACACCATGTAGCTGGTTCGGAGTCTTTTGGCTCACTACCATTTCCCCTGCATTTCACAACTGCCAACATACTCCTCCTTTCCAATTTATCACTATCATTACTATTATTACCATTATTAATCTAACACAGTGAATTTTTATTATTCTAATTTTATTATTCTATTCTAAAAGTTTATTATTCTAATAAAAATTGAAAACCCTAACAGTCTTCAAAAAAGATTTGAAAACATTTCTAATACAGCGTTGTTTTTATCCAGTGGGAGAATATCTAGAAATTAATTAGTTTATAAGCTTTCTTATGGAATATACTATATTTACAATTCCAAAATTTAGTTTAGTACCTACTCCTGTAATAAATTAGGATTTGAGTATTACATCTAATTAGACCTGTTCTTTTTGTACTAATAATTGTATTGTTGAAATAAAGCCAATATTTCTGTATTTAAATTAAACAGTGAATAAATTTGAGTTATTCTGATAACTGCACCCTATTTCTTGCTTGTATCTTACTTTATTCCCTAATCCTACTACTTTTTTTGATAAATCAGAAAAAAAAAAATTTTTTTTAATTAATTTACTTACAAAGAATGTCCCAATGAGCAAACTGCTCTAGGTAGGGACTACCCTTTACAACTGAGGTGGTAAGCAAACTACAAAAGCATAAATACATATAAAACACACTAGTAAAGAAAGAAAACTTTTTTTTGCATGTGCAGTGTATAAACCTACTTAGAGTGTGTGGGGGTAACAAATCACAGCATTAGGTGAATAGGCATTTGAAGAGTTTTTTTTTTTTTTTTTTTTTTTTTTTTTTTTAACTGAAAAAAGTGATGCTTGGATGTCAAATGGAACACACTTGTTGGCAGCACTATGAAATATACGTTTTATTCCACATTTGGTAGAGTTAACTGATTCTATGGAATGTGATTAGCTGATCTTATTTTGTAGGAGTGAAATTTTTTTTGTGCGTTTGATAACAGAGTTGGTACTTAGATTATTTTTACTGTTATACTCAAGTAAAGATTCACTACATTTGCAGAGAAGGGAGAATGGCAGGATATTTGTTTACTTAAATACTTCTGCAGAGGTTTTAAAAAATATTGAAGCCAAGCCGTTTATGGCTCTTTCTCCCCCTCCCCAAGTTGAGTAGCTGTATTAGCAGGCATGGCCCACCGAACGACTAAGTTCAAGTTCATGGCCCCTGCTACAGCCAGCATAACAAGCCTCATTACCAGCTGGAGGACATTTTTTCAGCTCTCACAAGGATGTTTACTGTCAGCCAGGATAGAAGGTACTATTGTTGCAGCAACAATATGACCTACCTCCATGTGTGCCTCAAGGATGAGCTGACAATGAAGAGAAACAAAGATACTTTTTCTCCACCAATTGGAAAGACTTCTTCGTACTCTTGGAAGCTACTGGCTCCATACCTTTTCGACTTTATCAAAATTATATGTAGTATTCTGGCCATAAATAACTTTCCAAATCAAATTTTTCATGTGTGGAATGAATTTCACTAGAGCCGGTTTATACACGTTTTGATATTTTTAAATTTGCAAATATGGTGCAAGGAGGACAATAAGTCCTGAAGTTTAAATTTAAAATCACTTTCACACAGCAAAGCAAATACAATTTACAGAAACTGTTTTACAGAAAATGACATTAGGAAGGAATTAACACAAGAATTTAGTACACTACTTTTGAATAAAACCACTAATCATATTGCAGCCGAGTAACAATGCAAAACTTTAACAGCATTAACAAAGAAAACACTAGCCATATTTTCAATAAAGATACTAAATGGCATAACTGTTATAAAGCCAAAAAGAATTTTAATAGCTCTCGTAGGATTTCTAAACAGTTAATTATTGGACCATATTGTATTTAAATACAAAAAACTGGGTGCAGGAGTGCAAAACACACATTTTATAGCTATTAAGTCCTGAAGTTTAAATTTAAAATCACTTTCACACAGCAAAGCAAATACAATTTTAGAAAGTTAACATTCAGGGGAGACTTAACTGGCTAAAATTGCCAAAAATGGTATTTTTAGTTTATGTATTATTATAAACTGGAATTTCCTTAATTTGGCATACATTTTTCATTGTAGGAATACTACTATTATTACATCTGCCATTTTGCACCATTTCATGGGTAATAAGCATAACTTGCTACACTTTGGAGTAGAGGTAAACTTTTGTCCATCTTTTAGGGGAAAGTTTGCTCTACAAATTTGTACTATTGTTAAATATGGTAGTTTATGTGTTGGAGCCAGGTGGTTTGCTTCTTTGCAAATATATGCAAGTTTGTGCTCTTCAATTTTGCTTGGAACAGCTTTTTCTGTTAATATTTTATGGCATAGCAGAAAAGCCCATGAAAGTGCATAATAGAGTTTGGTTGGTGTACTTAGCTTTTGGTACAATCACATAAGGACTTATGGTTGTTTTTGCTCTTTGCCGATACTTTTATGGTACTTTTCACAGAACTTTCCACACAATGAGCACATGCATTTCTTGTTGGGGATCATGGCAAGATGAATTCCTGCATATTTTGTGGTGAAACCGTGTATCGCCATTATCACTACATGCTTTACTTTTTGGTTGGCATTAGTCCAATTTCATAAATGACCATTTTCTCAGAAGCTACTGAAGATGGTTAAACCAAATCGTGGGATGATAAAATTCCAGGTGATATTGTGGATCTACTTGGTATCTCCCCTTAAGTATTCTTATTGCTCCACTTTCAAATTACTGGCAGGACATGTTTTGAGGACCTGTTGCTCTATTTTCAGTTGCTGTTCAACTAATTGGCAATTTTCCTATCTTAAATCCATGGCTATCTGTGGGGTTGGCAAATTTAGAGATTAAACTTCTTTGAATGGAATTTTGAAATTCATAATTTGATGTTCAAACATTTGATGTATGTTCTTTCCCATTACCAGAGCTCTAAGAGGTTATATATTGATTTTAGCAGCTTTGTTACATTGTGATTTTCTTCCCAGAAGTGACTGTCTATGGCTTATTTAATCTGTTTGTATTCGATATTTTAAGTGCTGTGCCATTTTCCCCCCTCCCCCTTGGTCATGGCTTATGCAATCAGCTTAAGAATGGCCCAATGATTCGGAAATGACGTGGTTCGAGAGAAACAGTTAACATACAAAGCTTTAAGAAAGATGTCGTGCATGACGTAATTCATCATTACACAACTGTAGTGTGTCCTGCAGTTACCATTAGCTGGTTTGCTTCACACCATTGATGCCAGCACCATCATGCTCGTGGCCAACTTCAGCAACTCCTGGGCAGGCAGCAAGGCACTCTTTGGTCAGGGACTGAGTGGATAGCACCCAAACTTGTGTTCTGGTTTTGTGACGGCGAGATTTGGCATAAACAATCAAAAGTAACCTTTTGGCTATTCTAAATTATTTTCAACTGTTTGATAAGCTACAAAATTTAACCTTTTTACTCTTGGCATTTCTAAATTTAATTTACAGGAGAAGCATTTATATTTTTCACTTTGTGTAATATTGCATTGTATTAGTTGCTCTTTCAGACATATTCTCGATTTGTAGGGCAAATTAAATTGTAAAATGTGAGACGGTAATTTGTATCACAAATTACTTTAATGTAAATAATTATTTTAATATGAATATGTATTTTTGTGTAACATTGATTTCAGAGGTTTAATAATTGTAATTATTATTGGTAAATAATAATATACGGCTCTACTGAAACTGTTAACAATAACACAATACTTTAGCAAGGGGGTGAGTTGTTTATCGTTACCGGGAACCAGGAAGTTACGTAATATTTCGCGCCTTTTCAGTAAAAAAAGCTTCCAGAATGTTCTATAAAAGTAATATGTATTAGTGGTTTTCATTGGATAGTAAAATAGACGCTAATGTTGGCGCGTTTTATTAGCCAATAGCAGTTCATCTATAATCTTTAGGTATATCTTAAGGCAAGCCTATAAATAGCCATGCTCGAAGTTGGTCGCCCCGCAGTTATACAAAATTCTCCGTACACTCCACGTCGATTCCGCAGTTCAACAAGATGTCGCCAATCAGTCCTTCATTTTCGTCATAAGTTACACGCAGCAGAAGTACGAGAAATCTTATAAAATATTCTACAGTTAAATATACAAAGTTGAAGTACGTGAGTTAAAAGTGATAAGAAGTTATTATAAACAGTTTCAGTATGGCGATTATCTAGATAAATCTGTGAAAGTGTTAGTGCACGTGTTCGACAATAAAACATTATAAAACACATTTCTTCACTAGTAATTTTTGGATAAAAGATTCCTTTTCCGCTTCACAACCTGTAAGAAAAACATGCCTACCCAGATCAGATGATAGCTAGCCGGTGGACATTTAAAACTGATACAAATTGCTACGTCAGAGGAATCTACAAACAGAACAAATGAACCAACCAACGTATGACGTCACACAAGATGGCTTCGCGTGAAGAAAACACATATTTGCTCTCGTAAATTGGCTTCCACAACGTGGGGCTAACTATAAGATCTTCAAGATATAATAATTTACGTAAAAAAAGAATACGTAAGCTATAACGCATCAAATTGGCTCCCATACGTGGGGTAGTTAAAGTTATGTAAACAAATAATTATTTACATACATTTGTTATACCACTCTCAAATGGTGAAAGAATATATTACATTGTCGTCTCCAAGCATATTTTTGTAAATCGGTAAACTTTTAAAATGTTAAAGCAAGCTGATGGAATTTTTAACAAATGCAACACTTTAAAATAAATTGTTAACATGTGGCAGTGATTCTTTTCAATTCCTAGCTCCTACACAATAGTCCTTTTCACAATATTTAACACATCTGAGTATGAGAAAAGCCCAGTGGTGCAATGCTCTTTTAGTCTTGTTTCTTTTGGTTTTTTTTCCAATGTTATGTTTTGTTGCATTCTAATCTATTTTATATAATATGCCTGGTTTCTTTTCTAGTGGGATTCTGTTTGTTGAGAATTCAGCAAGTTTTCAGTTTTATTTCTTTTAAGGTGCTAGGACTGTTGAACTCTCTAAAGATCTTTTGAAATTTGTGGAATGTCCAGTGGTGGTATTTAAACTTCTTATATTTAATTTATTCTTTTTGGGGATTAGCATAGCAAGATATTTCTGCTTTTTGATTTTAAGTGGAGGAATACAAGTTCTTAAAGTCTTGTCATTTTCCATTATTTAATCTTTCAGTGTTTCTTTCAGCATATTCCATTCTTGGACATTTCATGTGTAATAATTTTATATTTAGTGTTTCTATACCATTAAAGCTTTTATAGCTTTTCCTCTCATTCTAATTCAACCTCTTCCTCCTTTTGGTTTATGTGGCACAAACATTTTCTAGGGATTATCTTAATCATCCCCATCTTATGAGTAGCAGTGTCAGATTTAAGTGTACTTACCCTGCGATCAGTTCCATCAAGTTTCACAGATTCAATCACTGCCAATTTTGCATCAACCCAATAAAGACGAGAGTTAGGGTAATCCACTGTCAAACCATTTGGAAAGTGAATATTGGAGGTAATGAAGTTTATAGGGTCTGATCCATCCATACCAGCTTTACCGATGAAAGGTTTCAAGCCCCAGTCAGACCAAAACATGTACCTTTAAAAAAAGTAAAAATGTTATATTCTGCAGATTCACAGCTTATCTTTAGTATCTTAGTACAGAACCATAATGGTAGCCTAGGCTACATATAAGTTTTCTTCACAGAAAATTCACTTTTTTGTTTTAAATACAACAATTTTAGGGTGTCTAATTTGACAAATTATACTACACAATTCAAACTATGACAAATTGTGTGATGGTTACAATGAGTATTGGGAATAAAGCTTTTCATAAAAATGAAAATTTTTAGGCTTAAATGAAAAACTATTTTAGGATTTATAAAGATGATTACTAGATGTTGATATTCCTAGATTAAAAAAAGAAAAATAATTGGCATTGCCTTTCTTGCTCCTATGAACAGACCCATTACTTTAACATCTGTGCAATATTTTTCCCTAAAACAGGGTACTATAGGCTCAAATCGCATGCTTTTGTCACTTCCTCCAGTTGGCTGGATCTTGCTTTAGATATGATGGCGAGATCTTAGATTCTGATGACTCCTTTGCTATGCATGCCTAATCCACACCATTTTTTTTTTTTATTATTTATTTTCTTTGGTTCTCAGAAAGCTTTGTAATGCTCTGGAAGTAAGCTATCTTCTCCATTAGATGTGATATTTCTTATATCTCTGCATCAAAGTTGTGAAAAGACAATATATTCATTTGCATCTCATTTAACAGGCAACAAATGTTACTACAGAAAAATTGAGCAAATTGAAACATTCGTCACTTACATTTTTTGCATCTTGAACTGATTTCGAGAGCTACTTCATTGTCAGAAGTGACAGACTGGCTCCTAGTGGTAGTGTCCAGTGTATGGTTGTTTGTGGAGACAGCTAGACATAGATGTCGCCACAAACAACTGCACACCAGATGACAAAAGCAAGTAGTTCTCTAAAGCAGTTCCAAGATGCAAAAAATGTAAGTGGTAAGTGTTAACTCTTGACTCAATTTTTCTATAATTTCAAATTCACATCACCGTTACTAGTTTATTGAAATATTATAAAAAACCTACATATGCTGAAGTAGAGCATTCAATTCTGATTTCCATAATCTTAGGCCGTTAACTTTTCTTGCAGAATATAAAGCACAGTCTGGAGTGTCAACATAAATGGAGAATTTCCTTCCTCTTGTTATGACCACATCAATGTTTAGTAGAAAAGATTGTGGAAGCTTGCATTTACACATTGCAAAGGAAAAATCAGGGTAGGCCATTTAAACTGGTTCACAATTAAGAACTTCTGCTTAGCTTTTAAAAGTGGGCTGTTTAATAAAGTCTCAAATTGGTTATTTTTAATAATCAAATAATATAATTCAGGAAGTGAAATATTTATCTGACCCATTCTCCTAGGTCAACCATAGTGTCTAACATACAAAAAAAATCCTCCTTGCTGCATTTCCTAAAAGTTCCATGAAAACACTGAACTTTGACAGCTCTAGTAACACTGATCCACAAATATCCTTAAGCCACTATAAATAAAAGCTAGACAGGACACAAATATGAAACACTTTCAAGTGATTGAAGCAACCATCAGCATAAATAGGGAGATCTACACGAAAAAAGCGCAGTTTTTTTTTTTTAGGCTTATTTATTTGTACTAAGCTCTTTACAGAGATCAAATGCCATACAAGATTGTATCAACCAATGTATTAGACATGAGACATGTGCAATATTAAACTCGACTTTACTCAACCCTATCAACTATTCTGTCCACCACAGTACACTGAAGAGATGCAGAGGTGACAAAGGGGTTAGAGAATGGAGAGGGAGAAGGTGAGAGAAGGTGAGGGAGAGGAGAGGGGGAGGGTAGAAAAAGAGGGGTAGAGGAGATGAGGAGACAAAACATTCAGAGAATTCAATGTCATGCTGGCATGTTAAGATTCGTTAGAGTAGCAGTATGGTAAGCCAAAGTCTGTGGTTCAAATCCTGGTTATGGAACAATTTTTCAGTCTTATTCTACATTTCCAGAAAATCTACTTTTAACACAATACAAGCAGAGCTGCAGATTTTCCCATTATAAATATAAGAAGATTAGTACTTCAGATTATGAAACGAGTTGGGCAGATTCATTCTGGACCATACATTGAACACACAGTATTTAAGTGTCAAGGAACAGAAAAATGGAGAAAAGAATCTTAAAAAGAAGTGGTTGAAGGGGGATAGAAATATGCTTATAATCCAAATGATGTGCAAGGATGCTAGGAGCATTGGACAGTTTTTGTGTAAAGTAAAAAGTAAATGGCTTTCGACAGTGGATAGAGAAGTAAAAGGTAGCATTATCTTACTTTGAATGAAAAACTATGGTGAATATGTGATGGTAAAGTAATCAATAAGTGAAAAGTGAAAAACAAGTGGAAATGGGAGAAAAAAAAATTATTTATCGATGAGAAATTGAAAATGTAAATAAACTGTAGTGATTGTCTACAGCAAGGGTGGCAAAAAAGACTTCCTTCCGCAAATCACCAAATATGCAACAGGCACTGCATCACTCAGCAGCATGTGAAAAACGGACGGTTGCAGAGAGGGAACAGCGCCTGCAAGTCAAAATGACTCGCAAGTCACGTTTTAGCCACCTCTGGTCTACAGAATGAGTGGCCAGGGTCAAAGTTCAGTAGACAATCAAATTTTAAAACTCTTAGCACAATAAATAAAAAGTATAGCAAGTGTAAGTTAAACTGTAAGCAATCATTAACCTAAGTTTGAGGTTCTTACCCTTCATTAGGAATAAGTGCAATGCCTCTAGTCTTGTTAAGGTTTCGATGCAGGAGTACGGTGCAAGCAGTTCCATTGTTGGAGCAAGCAGCAATGTGATGCATAAGAGAGTCTGTGAAATAGATGTTGCCAGTGATCCAGTCTACTGAAAGATCCTCTGGTGCATACAAACCTGTGAAGGAAATTAAGCATTCAACTGTCAAAAGAAACACATCCAGGAACAGTTGGCTTAACTATAACCCCAGAATGGAAACTAGAGCAGGAAGCAAAACACCATACAAAATTTTTGTTCACAACATCCTGTGAATGGGAATGCATATCGATTGATTACAAAGTGGAAAGCCAATTTTGCACATTGGGATATGGTTTGTAACCAATTACATTCTTTTCTACCTGCTTCTGCCTTTCAGTCAACATACTGTAGTTTAGCCAGCATAAAAATTTGATAAAGTAAACATTTGCTAAATGCTCATCCATCACTAATTCAGACTCCTAAGAAGTACCAAGCATCATTCCTTTATTAATAGCATATATTTACATTATGTTATTCTTTGTTAATTTCTATTGGTTTTTGCTTTTCTTTGTAGTTTGCTTTTTTGAGGCAATGGCCAGCTTCGAGTTACATATAAACAAACCATAGATGACACTTTCAGTAGAAGAATCAATGGAAAGGATCTGAGAGAGTCAGGGTGCAAATTTGCTGGAATTTCTTCCAGTTTCATTTTCCCAGCTTGTAATTTAGTGTTCTAGCAGTTGTTTCAAGTCATGGCTGCCTTTAAAAAAATTTAATATGTACAATATGGATCTTCTATACTATCCCCAGGAACAACAATGTCAAAATTTTATAGTCTTCTTTCCCATTCCTGGGACAGTCATTGATTGTGAATGTGTCACAGTATTCTGTTCGTGTTATCTTTTTTACTTGGCGTCTTATTGTTTTACTATTTTGAATTTTGGGTTCTTTGTCCTCCGGCTAGCTATTATTACTCAGTCAAGCAAATATCTCTTGAGCAGGGCGTGTAAACAGAAAGGAGTTGTTACTAAAAGATAACACTGATAAAAGAACTTGTTTTTACACTTATTGCCGCCACACTTAATTTCACATATTTAATCTTGATACATGCCTGACAAACTGTTATATTTTTGAATGTAACTACAATCACTTATTTGCTGCACACTATTAATTCGCGTATTTCACATTTTGTAACTAACTTTACGACGTGAGAGATTCTGTAGAATTGTGTAATGTGCACCTCATGAAGGCTTCCTTAGAACTGCCCGACGTGTAACTCGCGAGAGAGATTTCTTATAACTGCGTAACGTTTACCTCGTGAATGATTCTGTTGAACTGCGCGATACTTGCCTTTGCTCAAGAATTTATACTCCCTCACCCCAATATGCCTAAACATTATAATCAAGCTGCTATTGGTTACTAAATCGCGCCAACATTAGCATCTGTTTTATAAGCCAATCATAATTACTAAAACATGCTCAAGGGAAGATATTCCTCCATTTCTAAAGAAAGGCACGCTACCCTGATGTCATTTGTCTCATCTAATTGATAAACAACTCACCCCATCGCTTCATTGTTACCCACTCCTATTGTCAGTTTCAGTGAGGCCGTGTAAACTTATTTCCTAACAATGCTTATAGCTAACAAACATCTAAAATCATTGTCATACAGTAATGTTAATTTACACTACAATCACTCTGGCATTCACAGTGTATAAAATACTGCCTCAAATGCTCACATAATTTTAACTTTGTCATTCTCGTTCTGGTTTCTGTTCTTGGTAATTAAGAAAAAGCCTTTGAGCTACAGACTGAGGATAGATTAATGTAGGAATCTAACTACAAGGCTAAGCTTAATACCAACAGTAGAAGCAAACTCTTTAAAAGCACTTAAACAATAGAACTGAAATGTTAAACCAAAGGAAAAACTAACTTTCAGATGGAGTTTCTAGCACAACAGTTACACACAGCTGGTCGTTCCGAAGTGAAGTGGTCAAGTAGTGTTACCAACAGGTATGCGAGAGTTAATGGTGCTCAAGTTTGCAATACAAATTTAAACAGAAATTTAGTTACCACATTTTTCAAATACATGCAACAATTTTAAAATTAGTTTCTGGGTAAATTTCTAATTACCAATTTGCCTGGTAGCTGCTTTGATTGCAGTGCACTCTCAAAGTTGTGTATCTACACAAGGGCAGACAAGTATTCATATACAGTTTTAAAAATTCTAGTAGCCAAATTAATGGAGATAAAATTTGGAATTTTAAGAGAAACAAATAATATTACAGTTTACTTGTTTTGGCAGATTTCAATCACTTTCACATTATTAGTTTTACAATTGTTTGAAAAATATACTGATATTTTAATGTTTCCTGTATGGTGTTTACAGAATTATTTTTAAAGCATTTAATAGAGCATTGTTTTTTTATGTGATACCTGACTTTGTAGTGAAAATAGGTTTTCATTTGTAGGAAGAATAAAAATGTCTAAGTCAGGGATTTGCAGGATTCACCCCCCCCCCCAGTTTCCTCATTAATGCCTCAAATTTTAAAATATTACACATTTATTTCTGCCAGTTTAAATCATGTCAATAATATCAGGTAGTACACACAAAAAATGGCAGTACTTAGTGCATATAAAATAATTTTGTAAACATCACGGATGTAAAGGTTTGAAAAATCTGTGCAATTTTCAAAACACAGCTAAAACTAAAAGGCTTTGAAAAATGCAACACACAAAACTTAATACTATTTGTTCTTTTGGTGTATTAAAAGAAATTTCATCTCCATTAATTTGGCTGCCAAAATTTTTTAAAGTGAAGACTAATACTTTCGTCTGCCTCTGTAAATGATAAATCTGCAGTGAATAGGAAGCATTAGTTTTCTGCTCCTGTTGAAAGATATCAATACACTGACCAAGAGCCTAAGAGGGACAAGCAGTATATATGAAAAATAGTCTTGCTTTCCACTTATGTTAATCTTTTCTATTCCTGTTGCATAAAATTTATTACATTTATGGAATTAGTAGTACATTTTATTTCACTAGTAGGGATAAATAGCTTTACTAATATATTTAAGTCATTGCATTATTTTACTGTGCATTCACATGCTTCTGGTATCACTTTATATGCATTGTATGTTGCTGTGGACACACATGCGCTGATTAGTCAAATGTTAAACTATGCTTCAGATATCTACACCTCTAATGAACACCATTCTTTTGGTATAACAGGTGAAAACAGCCACATTAAAAAGCAGCAGCCTTACATAACTGCACAACAAGAAACTAAGACAATTACAAGGGAAGTCTCAAAAGTACCCGACCTGACATCTATAGCAGTTGTTTCAAACAAATGACAATGGTAGAAAGTACCACCCTTATAAAGCTTAAATTTGAAGTTTGACAATGTTACATTATTCAGCAGCCATTAACAGTGAACACTCAGCATATTTGTAAACACAAATAAAACTGGCCATCGTTATGTGATAAAATACTTTCATTTGAAAGGTCTTAGTTCAACTGATATTAAAACTGAGCTAGATTCTACTCTGGGGGAGTTGGCTTCTTCATTTACAACAGCAAAATAGTGTGGCAGAGTTTATGAGCTGCCAAGATGAACATCGCAGTGGTCGACCAAATGAGGTGTCAACGCTAGAAATTGTGAAGAAAATCCTCAAAATGGTATTGGATGAAGCAAAGACAAAGTGCACGAGGTAGCAGACAACATAGGCATTTCAAAAAGTGCTGTACATCACATAACTGAAAATTTAGACATGAGAAAGCTTTGCGCAAGATGGGTGCTGCATTTATTCACAATGGAACAAAAGCGTCATGAGCATGTTTCACGAGCGTGTTTGTCAATGTTTCATTGCAATAACAGTTTTTGCGTCGATTCATAATCATGGATGAAACACGGGTCCATCACTTCACATCTGAGACGAAGGAACAGTCAAAACAGTGGATTGAGAGAGGAGAATTGGCTCCAAAGAAGGCAAAGACAGTTCCATCTGCCATCAGTTTTTTGTGATGCACATGGGATAATTTTAATTATCTTCAAAAAGATAAAGTAATCAATGACGAGTATTATGCAAACTTATTGCAGCATTTGAATGATGAAATCAAGCAAAAACGGCTGCATTTAGCAAAAATGCGTTCTGTTTTATCAAGCCAATGCACCAATTCACACATCCATAATCACCATGGCCAAAATCAATGAGTTGAAGTTCAAATTGCTTCCTCATGCACCCTATTTGCCAGCCTTAGCTCGCTCCAATTATTTTCTGTTTCCAAAGTTGAAGAAATGGCTTGGTGGTAAAAGATTTGCCAAAATGAAGAGGTGGAGTTTGCAGTTGATGGCTGATTTGCAGAACTCAACGGTTGTCACTATAAACAGGGTATCGAAGCTATTGAACATCATTGGAAAAAGTTTATCGAGCTGAAAGGAGACTATGTAGAGAAATAAAGATTTTTTTCCCAAAACTTATGTTTTCTTTGTTATGGCAGCTACTTCTGGGACAGCTCTCATATCTTGAGATTTGACAAAAAATTTCAACATTTTTTATTTTTGCATATTTTTGTGTGTTCAGGCTACATAATTTGTGTTTTAATGACAATTTTAAAGTTACAAATGGCTATTTAATTTATCCTCTACCATTTAGATACAAGTACCATGTTGCACTTGCAAACTTCATTTTTCTCACTTTTTCAGCATTTTTCACCATTCAAAAGTTCCTTGGATCACAGTTTATAACTTATTAGCTTTAAATGTTTAGACCTTCAGGAATTACAAATTTAAAAATGCTAGCACACTAGTTAAAAAAGTTTTTTTAACTGAAATTATTTTCCATAACTCTTACTAAAAAAGTTTAAAAGCTCAATAACATGTGCACAAAAAATTCGCTTATTCAAGTTAAGAAATGCCTGCAAAACAATCTTTCTAAACTAAGCTCAAATTAAAAATTTGGGAGCGATATAAATCACACAGTCCATGGAGCATTTTGCATCACCATACCAAAACAACATGAACAAAAAAAAAAATCTGAAGTGTTGCATTCACTTTATTACGTACAATCTTATTTTTATATAGCTTCTATAACCATCCTAACAAAACTTTTTTCTGTCTGCTGCATGTTAGCAGATAAATATTTACACAAGTTTCATTACATTTTTGTTTTAGATATCAAAGGGATGCAGGAAATCGAAGCCATAGTCATGTATTTAACTGTGGTTTCTTTTTCCACAATACTGCGAGAAATGCCAGATTGTGACAGTACTCCAAAAAAGAAAGTATTGAAAAAGGTCAGATCAGTAACTGAATATCTCAACTGTGCGATGCCAAAATAAGTAATTTAAAATAAACTTTAAGCAGATATACATTTTTTTTTGGTGCATAAATTTTTGTTTATGTTCAAAACTATACAATACTCCTTCAGAATGAAGAGGATTACATTGGCTATTAATGTATGTATTTTAATAAAAACAGTTAGCCATTTTAAAAAAAAAAAACTAAAAAGTTTCCATATAAAGGATCGTTCAGGCTGAGGCAGATTTCCTTGAAAATTAACATGTTGCATCTTTGAAAGATGCGCAACTTAAACACTAAGTCTTGTATTTATGCAACATTTCATTTGAGTTAATGTTTTTCATATACAGACTAACCTTTGTTTTTAATTTTTTCTTTTTTAAATTCAGGGAGCCTTAAAACATTTCCAGTCAAATCTCTATCAAAATTTTAGGTGAAACAGTACCATCTTTATGTAATAGGTACACGGTAGAGAATTAGTATCTTAACAGTTTGATATAGCTCGTTAAATTTGTATACAGTGCATTTTATGATCTGAGCATGTGGTAAAAAGGTCAAAGCAATTTGAAGAAAGTCTTACTGATTTTCATGGATACATTGCCTTAAATCAACCTTAAACCAATGGGGTAACCAATTTTTATAACCTTCCAGCTCGTTACCCCAGCAATACCCCTGCTAATATAATCAAACATTAAAATGAAGTTTTCTTTACTAACCTGCCGTAACCAACATCTCCATGTCTCTGCCGTCATCTTTGACGCGCACTATTGCCTCTTCTCCTAGTAGCAACTGTGTCCAGTAAATGTGTGTTCCATCATAAGCGAGACCAACAGCATGATTCAGTTTTGTTGCAACAGGATAGTACAAGTGTTTGTTCAGATAGTAAGCTCGTATCTCCCGGGTGGATGCAAACAGCAACAATACCTCTGCTCCTGTAAGTACAGTTTAAATTTGAAGATAGTTTGTTGCTGCTATGTATGGAAAGCCAGTTTGAAGAATGTGTATTATACTTCAACTGTTGGGGAGCCGAACTTCCAAGTAGTTGCAACTGCACATATGGTAAAAAGTTTCCACCCTAAAAATGCACTTTCCGGTGGCCTTTACCCCCAAGTTTAAAAATATTAACTTTGTAATTTTGACTGTTCCTTTAAATATTATATATTTATGTTTGCCTCGGCTGCATCAGTATTTATTTTTATAGACATGGATGTCTTACCAGGGAGTGGTGCAACTGAAGAATGTAGGCTTATACAGGCTATAATTTTACTTTGCTCCTTTTATTAATGCTTTACACGATTTAAATAACTTCACTGATAGAGCTGCGAGATTCTTTTATTAATTACTTGCACTTTTTAACACAAAACTATTTTTGTCTCACGAATACGTATTAAATTTCTCGAGGACACATCTCGTGTCCAGTTAGGAATGCCATCTACAAGCAATACGTCCAGTTATGAGCACTGTCTACAAGCAATTGAACTCTGAATTTGAAAATTTTGTTATATTTCAGTTTCTGATTGGCTAATCCTAGTCCAATAGAATACCTTCATTTAACTAAAGCTTTTTCTGGTTGTTGATTGCCTAATTTATGAACTGTCACAAAATTTACATTATTGTTGCTCCAAGAATGACTAGTAGATTATTAAACTTTCTAATTCATTATTGCCTCAAGGCTACCTCATTGTTAGCAACTTTTAACCTATTATTCTCACAGCTCCTACATTATTAAATTACATAATACATTCACATAACATTATTGAACATGTTTACAATAATATAAACATATACAACAACTGCAATATACACTATATATTGTTGCGCACACATTGCTTTAAGGTGAGCTGTTATTGAATTTATATATTATATAATTAGACTGAAATCATTTAAGTGTTAAAAATACTGCCTCAAATTTTCAGAGCAACTATTCTCAAATCGAGTAGAAAAGTCAAAGGTCTATGCACTAGTTAATGGTGTTTTATCTGCAAGTTTCTTCGAGTGGCTCTAGTGGCATAGTGGGGTTTTCTGGACCACTGCCCCCCCCTTAGAATCAAATAGTCCCAAATATTAAAAGTATGATAAATAAATATGCAACTCTCACAGTTAATCTTGGATGATAATCGCTATTTTCTTGAAGTATTCTTCTTAGCAAAGCATCCACTAGCACATCAAGATTTAATTTGCATGCTCTTTACAATTCAATGATTATACTAAGGGATACAAATGCTCCTGCATAATCTAATCGCACACATAGTGTGCAATTAATTTTAATTTTGAGAAAGTCCTTACTGCTGAAGCCACTGTCACAAGGAGAGTTAAACGTAATTTCAACGCCACTAAGACATCAGAATACTAGAAACTCTTTTTGATCAGATCTGTTAACTGATCAACTAAAACAAAATTTACTAAACCAAACTTCTATAATACTGAATTACACAAAACTTAATAATTTGAATGTTAATATAAACAAAAGTAAATCAATTATTTTTTTAATATCAAACAATTTTAAAATTAAACATATTAGATGGTAAAGATATTGTTCAGGATGAATCTGAAAATTTTCTGGGTATTGAATTGGATAATTGGATAAGCAGTCCTTGAATTTATAGTCTTAAAACAGTGCTGCATGCGAATTCTAAACATACAAAAATAAGGATCTTGAGCCTTTGGGGCAGTTGCTATGCCACTGAGTGGCACCGAGAACTGAATTTATGCAATGTGATCAAACCAAACCACTCCTGTGGTTATAGGCTGCCATTTTAGACAAGGAAAGATTTTCACTTTTAAAACATATATGGTTAAAATTTGTGTATTTACTTAATTATTTACACAGACATTTAGTAATAAATGTGAAAATTTTCAATCTTTCATTTTTTGTATGTGTTTATTATAACTTGCTTTCATACTATTTGAACTGGTTTAATATCTAAAGTTTTAAAGCCACAAATGGGTATTTAATCAATCTTTTACTATTCAGGTAAAGCAGCATACTGAACCTTTAATGTCTTTATCTCATAGGACATAAGTGTTGCCTTAAAAATAATAAGTTACTCATTCATTCCTTTCATACTGCCTTCCTATTCTAGTTTTCTGCAAATTATTTTTCTGCACCCTGTTTATTTATGTGCAATTTGACTTACCAGTAGCCTTGCACGATTGTTTATCATCAGCCAGTTTGTATCCTGCAACACAATAGCATACATAGCTGCCTTGCAAGTTGCGACATTTTTGGTCGCATATGCCATACTGCAAGCATTCATCTTTATCTGCAAAAAAAGAAAAAAAAATGGCAACTTCTGTTTAGTAATCAGAAATAAAAAAACTTTCCCAGGTGCAAGTAGTACGAGGGTGGTCTGAAAAAGTTTCCGACCTAATAAATATACAAGACATTTTTTCAGAATTTTTTTTATATTTTTCAACATAGTCTCCTTTTAACTCTATACACTACTCCCAGCGATGCTCCCATCTCTGTAACCCATCCAAATTGTGCTGCTTTTTCTCTGCAAAATAATTGTTCACGAAGGTGATTGCCTCTTCATTTGATGAAAATCTCTGCCCTCCAAGCGCAATTTTCAGATGAGGGTACAAAAAAAAGTCGCTTGGAGCTAGATCTGGTGAGTAAGGCGGATGGTCAAGCAGTTCAAACCATAATTCGTGAATTTTCGCCATTGCAACCACTGAGGTTTTCTTTTTCTGCAAATGTGGCCATTTTTCCGCAAATTCTGCCTTCAGCTTGTCAAGTAATGATGCATAGTATGTTCCTGTAATGGTTTTTTCCTTTTTGAAGATAATCTATTAAAATAACTCCATGACTATCCCAAAAAAGTCACCATCACTTTCCCAGCAGAAAAAAAGTTTTTGGTTTTTTTGGAGCCGGTTCCCCCTTTGCAGTCCACTGTTTGGACTGTATTTTTGTTTCGGGTGTATAATGGTGTATCCAAGTTTCATCTACAGTAATTAATCGGCACCAAAACTGATTTAATGCGCCTAAACTGCACCAACAGAGCATTGGAAATGTTCATTCGAACACATTTTTGGTCAAACGTGAGCAAACGCAGCACCCAACGTGCAGACAGTTTTCCCATGTCTAAATGTTGATTTAATGTGTGACAAACACGTTCTTTTGACATTTTCATAGCCTCTGCTATCTCGCACTAATTTGGCAGTCATCTAGCACCATTTGGTGAACATTGGCGATGTTTTCGTTGGTAGTTGCAATTTTTGGACGTCCCAAACGTTTGTCTCCCAAGCTCTTATGGCCACGTTAAATTGCTGCCCTAAATTTCACTGTGGTAAATGATGGTGCAGAGTCCCCATACAGAGAATCCAACTCATCTTTGATTTGCGTAGGCGTATTGCCTTTCAAAAACAAATATTTAATGATGGTTGATACTCCATTTTGTCCATTTTCATAAAAACACTCACATTACCTCACTCAAACGACTGTTACATAACTGAGCGTCCAAAATGGCTGAAACTTTGGTGAGTAACTCAGATGAACAACGAAATTCACTAGCTTTTATTTACGAGTGCTGCCATTTTCATATTGAGGTCGGAAACTTTTCAGACCACCCTCGTACATGCACACAATACAGATACTACTGCAACAGTGTTGGAAGTTTACTTGCAGTTTCTACAAAATAAAAAATTTGGAAACTACTTATACATATTTATTCACAGTCCTATTTCACTGTGCTCTAGCATTACATTTACTCTTGACCCAAATATAAGTTAAACTTACAAGATGACCCTGCATTTGAAGGTTTTCAGAAGTATTTAAATAAATGCAATCACAAAATATTCATGACTTATTGGAAGCCCCTGGTTTTGTTTCTCCTGCTCAAATTGAGTGACAAGCATATTAATTTTGTAAAATTCCCATCTTTGGTCCCTTAATGCTTTCCTCAATGTGCCACAAAACTTTTCTTCATCTTTCCACCTACATCATACTGTGACTGTCCAGTTTTTCAACTGTCACTAAGTTCTCAATGTTGCTTCACTTTCTATATAGTTCAACCAATTCAATTCTCCATCACTCCCTGCATGATGTAGCCTCCCTCTTCTGGACAGTTTCCTCGCTGCGGAAGAAAACAAGACCTCAACAACTCGCTCTGCAGTAGCACTTGCTGCCTGTAACAGCTTTCATTACAAACTCGCTCAAAGAATAGCACTTTGTCACACCAGGAACACACTTGCTGACTTGCTCGCTCACCGACTCCTCTTGCGAGAACATTCGCTTAGCCAATGGAAATTTCCACAGGGTTCTCTAACATTAAAGGAGAAATATCCAGAAGATTCTGGTTATCCAGCAATAGCACTCCTGGTTTTTATGCTGGCAAGCACTACTTATCAATTATCTCAGCTGCCTGATGGTGACCTCTCAATAACCTGGGCCATAGTCTGTCACAATACATTACACTTGCAAATGCCGAACTTCCAGAACCTGTATACTATAGTACATTTTGCCCCATACAAGACCTGTAATTTTAAGTCCATATTGTAACTACTACTCTCTCCTTTATACAGTGGTGGCTCTGTATAAGAGCATAAAAACACCCTAACTTTCAACACCTTATGGATTTATGGTTAAGTTTTCTTTGAGTGCTATTACATGCAACATATGCAATAATTTAAAATCTACAGCATTTAAATCTACCATGCTACTTCTCTGAACTCAATGAAATGTGGCAATAGAGTCGGCAGCACATCTTTATTTGTAAACAATTTTCAGGAGCTTTTGTGTATGCGCAACTTGTATGACAATTACTTTGTGGGTCAAATACACACAGGTTGTGCACACTTTAAGGCATGCTTCTCCTGTACTGTGTTTCCATACATTACAATTTTATATTGTGCCACTAAATGGTAGCACTAAAGAAATAGGTAATGTGCACAAGCTCCAACTTCTCCCAGTTATTCCAGATAATCCATATGCATAACTGCCATAATTGGAACACAGACCAAAACCAAATTTATTAACACAATGGTGCCAAGCAACAGATAATGTTTGAAGTAATCAAAGCCAGAGAAATTCCCAGCTGCAATGCACATGTTGCCTCCCACAGCTCAAGTTAGTATAGTCCTTCACAAAAATGAGACTTAAACAATAAGTTGTGCATGCAAGACTGCAGTTTTTAAAAGCACATTTTAAAGTAAAAAAAAAAAATCTTATATTCAGGCCAATATGGTACATTTTCTGTTCCTCCACAAGGATACTGCAGTAATACTTACCCACACAAGTTTTATTGCGAAGCTCAAAACCTGACGGACAGTAGCAAAGTGGGCCTCTTGGAGAAGGAACGCACTTATGACTACAGCCTGCATCCTTACAAGCTGCAACATGTTAAGAGGTTACATGTATCAGACCATCAGATTTCTCTTAAAAGCAACGTTGGAGTAAAATATCACACTCCACATTTATGTTGAATATGACAAAAAATCTTGTTACATTAACATGGCTTTCTCTACCCCCTAGTGGGCATGTAAACTATTCTTACAAAAGCTTTTTTCTATCTACTTCATTTTAATCAAGATAAACCTTTGCAGAAATAGCAACATTACACATTTCATTATAGATAGAAAGGGAACAGCAATAGTCAAATGTTTAAGAACTAGACACTATATGCTGATCTTTAAAATTCCATACCATTTCCATGCAATTGCAGAAAACTGAAAATCAACATGACAAAGTAGTATTGAACAATTTGAAACATTAATAGAGCATATCTCAGAAATGGCTTATGCCACAAAGTTATTTGAAATAAACTGTTTTAAAGAGACCTGCATTTTCGTTTGTACTACATTTTCATCTTATTCCTTAATGTAAATCAATTATGCAGGACTAAAAATTTCTTCCATATGAACTTCACAGGCTTTGAGAAAATAGAAGATCTACATTTGTCATGTACGTATCTACTATATGGTATTTTAATCAAGAGCATGTGAGCAACCTTTTAGAATAAGAAATTTTGAAAAATATTCCACATATAGGGCAGTTGGAGGTATTTTCTTTAAAATAATTATCTTTAGAAGATAATTAACTTAAATACCGAGTTTGGTAGTTTTCCAACTCTTTTGTTTTCAATTTAAGCTGTTCGCATACACGCGCATGCCACTTTTTTCCTAAAATACCTTTTACTTGAATTCAGATAGTCTCAAAACCATGTATTTCAGGTGAAATCTTGATATTGAATTTTTTGGTGGAATGCAATGCCTTCTGTACCTACTATGCATGTGGAAGGTAGAGTAAAAACTTCCAGAAAACTTTACTTACGTGTCTTGCATCCAGGTCCTTCATCAGAGCTATCCAAACACTGAGCAACTCCATCACAAAGCTCTTTTAATGGCATACAGGAGAGGTTATCGTGGCAAAGGAACAATTCTTTCTCCAGTAAACAATCCTCTGTATCTATTTCATGAGCTTTGTCTGGAATTAAAAATTTGTATGTTTAGTCAATTTAAGATACAAAATTACACTGAAGCATATAGGTTGCTGACCAAGATAATGCTGGTCTATCAATAATTATTTTACTTCAGATGATTGATTTATAATAGGATATTCACAATAATTACTCCTAACATAATACAGTAGACTCGCATTTAACAGAGTCTTGATTAACCAAGGCTACGTTTAAGCAAGGGACTCGTGGAACTTATTTTTTGCATCAGTGCAGTGCAAGGTACACCCATAGACAAATATCTGATGTGTTACACTCGCATGACTTTCTCTACTCTTGTACAAACTATTTTTACAAACTGTTATTCTCAATCTATTTTATATTAATCAAGATAAACATTTGCAGAAACGATCTTTTGACATGCAAAGAGAATTACATTTTACACAGAGACCAGTTCTAAAAATATTTGACTATCGCTCAAGGTGTACTATGTTCCCTTTTGTAATTGCAAGGGCAATATACAACTGCAGTAGTCTTTAAGCATCGACATATCTTAATAGCTGGTTGCTAGGTGCAGCACAATTCTCTTTGCCACAGATTAATACTCTTTGCATATCCAAGACAAAAAAAATGAATAACGAATTCCATTTGAGAAAATAAGTATTGAAAAAATTTAAGGGAATAACAAGCAATCTCAAATGGTTCACTCAAAAAAAATGTATGACAAATTGTGTATTTTAACGCGATCTACATTCTTTGTGTAGTAAAATTTTGTCTCTTACACTTATGCAAAAGTCGTTCACAATGAAGAATACTTTTGGAGACATTCCCAGAAAATTCAAGATATACATTTTATTTGTCATGAAAATATCTTAAACATATGATATTTTAATCAAAATCGTTAGCCATTTTTGAGAAAATTAAAATGTTCGAAAAATGTTCCATGCAAAGGGTAATCTGGGGTGGGGGATTTTCTTGAAAACCTTCGTGTCGCATCTCTGGAAGATACTGAACCTAAATACCAAGTTTGGTGTTTATCCGACTGTTTGTTTGAGTTATGCTGTTCACAGACACACAAACGGACATGTTTCCAAAAATGCTTTTTATGGATTCAGGGGGTCTCAAAACATTTATTTCCAGTGAAATCTCGGTATCGAATTTTTGGGTGGAATAAAATACTTCCCCTACTTACTATAGGAAGTAGTAAGTCATGTCTTAAATGCCAAATTTTTTCTAAGTCCTACATGGTCAACACCTTATTTACATCATGTGTAATACAGTGTGTAGCCACTGCAACAAGTTTTATAGTATTAAACATGCTACCTTCCATGCAACATCTTTGTAGTACTGTGGCAAAGCATAGGGTACTTCTATGGCTAAGACTGTAGGTTTGCTTCTCACATGTAGCAAACACATTTTTTTCTTCTGTTAATACTTAACACACACTGACTAATTTTCAATATACTGCATTTCATTATGTGGCATTTGGAAAGATAATAGAATAGTTATGTGGGTCCACAGTTTCATCATGGTTACATATATCTAGCTTGATATCAAGATGGTCTACATGTGTTTTAACAGCTTTGCAATACACTGAACAGCGTGCAATACACTGAACAGCGTGCAATACACTGAACAGCGTGCAATACACAGTAATACTCGAGAATATTTTGATTCCCTCTGAGAATGAGAACCTGATGAAATTGTTGAATCCATACAGGATAATCATCCTGTCCACTTATGTCAAGAGGTTTCAAATTTGTTCTCGGAGAATAGACTGGCCTCCCTGTTCACCTGGCTTGAACCTACTGAAAACGTGTGGGCTGAGGTGGAAAGGGATCTGTGCTCTAATTTCCCTGCATATGCCTGAAGGACAAAATATCTAACCTGAAAATTGAGGGCAGATATATGTGCTAAGGTCTCGCACCCAATATTAATTTTTGTTCAAGTATTTTAATTTTAGAAGATAAGTTTATTTCCACTTATTTATTTAGTTATTTAAAACTAAGTGTTTTAGTAAAACTATGTCTAAAACTTAGAATGCTAAAGTTATATTGATGCAATGTTATATTCTACACATCGTCATAAAATGAACATAAAAATAGCATTAACTAATGCAAGATTTGAACAGAGGTGCTTATGAACAGTGCCTTAACCTCTCAGCCAACGAAACATAGCTCCATGATCTGTTTTCAGCAACTTACAAGCATCACCACAAACACCATTATTAAGTGACCATTGTGCTTACAGGCACAGAACATTCTACAGTTTCTGCATGCGAGTTGCAAACACAGCTGTTACAAAGATACTCAAAGCCCTCTGATCACATGGAATCTTGCTATTACTTTTTTGTCCACAGGTATACATGTGTCAATGAACTTGAATGAACACCTATAATCACTCCACTCTTAGAAGCAAACTTTATGTACATAGTTCATTAACTAGCCCACAACATGCAGGAAACCAAAGCATAACAAGTAATACCTTAAATATGCACGATTATCTGCAATTTTCAAAAAAAAAAATGTTAAACTAGTTCAAAACTTTGATTTAATAGTAAATGGTAAATAGTAACTTATTTTAAGGTGGTGGTTGTAGCTTCCATTTAATTCTGTGTGGTGTTATTCACCTCTCTTCTGCATTCATATGGTCTGTTTTAAGGGGATAAACATGGCTGCTTCTAAATGTGAACACAAGGCTAATGCAGAGATAAGGTTTTGTTTTCATCAGGTCCAGTTCTAAGGCTGTATTGACTATAGCTAGCTAGCAGTGAGCTAGCAGTAGAAATTCCAATTGAGTGGTGTAACAAGAGCAAATGGAGCCGACTATGCTATTATGGTCATAAATTATGAGCAGCATCCCAAAAATCACATTGAGGGACTGAAGGCGATTGAAGATGCTATAACCTATACTGAACAGCTAAAAGGGAGTGGCACCTCATGTACTGTCCCTACAGCAATGGCATATCACAGCATCAAGAGATGCAAGAGGTTAAATAAAGAAACTTAATGACTTTCAGAAAGTAATCTTATTTAACATTGTAATCGGTTTCTTTTATTTAAACTGTATGAAGTATTCAATGCATATTTTAAGGAGTTATGTTATAATAAACAATTGCATTTCTTTGTCATTTACAACCTATTAGGTTGTATCTCCATATTATCCAAGCTTTTCCATATCCAAGGTAGTCTTGGACCGAATTAGCTTGGACAGTCACAAGTCTACTGTAAATGATTAATTATTTCAAACAAAATTTTTAGGAATCTTAATAGACCAGCACTTCAGCCCAGCCAAGCCAAGTCAAGCCAAGCCAAGCCAAAACATAGCACATATATGCAACACACACATTAAAACTATGTAAGCTCTCCAATTATGTGATAAGTGTGCTTTTATAACTAGTTCCAAAAGCAAAGCTTTGATTTTGAATACATTTTGTGTGTATAAAGCACATGTTGTAGCTCATTTTCACCATGTTCTGTCAATAGGAACATATTTGTTAGTTGGATTTGTCCACGTAACAATTACTTGTGGTTAACACCACTAGTATATTGTAAGTGCAATACCTCTAAACGATCCCTAACTTCCAATTTACTAACCATTAATTATGCTATTGAGCTCTTGCAATACTCTTGTAAAAGGCCAAGATGCCTTTTTCAGACGATCTTTAGCATCGTAATATTTATCAAAAGATTTGTTTATAAATTTGACATTGCCTCCTCTGCTGTGCTACCCAAATAAGGATAGCATGTCTACCTTACATTCAAGAGGTCCAGAGTTTGAATCTTGGTTAGGGCAAGTTGCCCAGGTAAAGTTTTTTTTCAGGCTTTTCCCTTATTTATAAAGATGAATGTTGAATAATTTTAAACTATGTGCCCCTGCCAAATTTGTGCATCAGTTCACTCCATTTCATTCATCATCCAATATGACCTACTCGATTAAAGAAGGTTTAACAAAATTTGACGTCAAAATTACGATTAAAAAAAGAATACTAAATATGATTAGTCTGGAAAAAAAAATTAAAGCTTAAAAATTTTAACATTTGAAGAATTATTTACATACATACATATTTACAAGTTAGTTTAATGTCATTTGACCGTTTATTGTACAAAAACCCTGAACATACCCCTCTTGTAAAACCTATGCCTGGTATAATGATGGCAGTTTGTTTTTGTTCTTAATTTTCTGCTGCAAATATAATTGCCTTATGAATATAGTTGTCAATATGCTATTATCGAAAGGATGTTTACACATTTGTGGGTTTCAAGTTTAATTATCCATTTACATTTCTTTTACAATATAAAGAGTTTTATATGGGTTTTTCAATAAATTGGAGTTATTAAAAACTGAAGTATTGTAGGAGATAAACACAATTACTAATAACGTTGATATTGTAATGAAAAGAAGCTAGAAACAGTGATGTGTATTGAATTTATTTAAAGGTGAGTCGGAATTGTAACACTATCACCACTTAACATCATGAAAACTTCATGAAACATAACATCAGCCTAGCTCCACAGAACAAATTTAACATAGAGAAATTACTTTGTAACAAGTTAAAAGACCCCATTCCACAAGACAAAAAAGCTGGAATCTATAAAATCAATTGTTCAGATTGCAATAAAGTATACATAGGTAAGACAAAAAGAAACCTAGAAACTAGGCTAAAGGAGCACATGAGATATATTAAATACAAACAAATGGACAAATCTGCAGTTTCACACCATTTTTGGATCACTAATCACAACATCAAACCCAATATTACATTAGTCAAACCAGCCAAATTTGCAGCCGAATTAGATGCATGGGAGAAGATCACCATTCTAAAACACAACACACATCTAATGAATTTTGATTTGCCACCACCAAATCCTCTCTGGAAGTACATTTCTCCACCACAAGATGCCACCACAGGATCCAGTCCAAAAAACGGAAACACCAACAACACGGGTCAGTCGAATTAACCTTCTGAGGATGGGAACAACGGTTTCCCGAAACATGTTAAGTGAGTAAACTTAAGTGATGTTAGTGTTACAATTCCGACTCACCTTTAAATAAATACAATTACTAATTTATTTAAAGGTGAGTCGGAATTGTTACACTAACATCACTTAAGTTTACTCACTTAACATGTTTCGGGAAACCGTTGTTCCCATCCTCAGAAGGTTAACTCGACTGGCCCGTGTTGTTGGTGTTTCCGTTTTTTGGACTGGATCCTGTGGTGGCATCTTGTGGTGGAGAAATGTACTTCCAGAGAGGATTTGGTGGCGGCAAATCAAAATTCATTAGATGTGTGTTGTGTTTTAGAATGGTGATCTTCTCCCATGCATCTAATTCGGCTGCAAATTTGGCTGGTTTGACTAATGTAATATTGGGTTTGATGTTGTGATTAGTGATCCAAAAATGGTGTGAAACTGCAGATTTGTCCATTTGTTTGTATTTAATACATCTCATGTGCTCCTTTAGCCTAGTTTCTAGGTTTCTTTTTGTCTTACCTATGTATACTTTATTGCAATCTGAACAATTGATTTTATAGATTCCAGCTTTTTTGTCTTGTGGAATGGGGTCTTTTAACTTGTTACAAAGTAATTTCTCTATGTTAAATTTGTTCTGTGGAGCTAGGCTAATGTTATGTTTCATGAAAATCTTCTTAAATTTGTGAAAAGTTCCTGGGTGGTATGTGAATTTCTTGAACTTTAGCTCTTTATCTTGCTGGCTGAGATTTGTTGTGTTTCTGATGTGCATCTGTCGTTTGAATTTTGCAATTTTTTTGTCAATAGTTGTTTTGTTGTACCCATTATGTATTGCTGTGTCTACTATATGCTGGTATTCTAACTGGTATTCTTTTTTATTTAAGGGGGTATATACCAGTCTATGTGTTAGGCTGTTTAGTACTGCATGTTTGTGTGTGGTTGGATTGAAACTCTTATTTTTTATGTAATTAACAAATGTAACAAATTTAACATAGAGAAATTACTTTGTAACAAGTTAAAAGACCCCATTCCACAAGACAAAAAAGCTGGAATCTATAAAATCAATTGTTCAGACTGCAATAAAGTATACATAGGTAAGACAAAAAAAAAACCTAGAAACTAGGCTAAAGGAGCACATGAGATGTATTAAATACAAACAAATGGACAAATCTGCAGTTTCACACCATTTTTGGATCACTAATCACAACATCAAACCCAATATTACATTAGTCAAACCAGCCAAATTTGCAGCCGAATTAGATGCATGGGAGAAGATCACCATTCTAAAACACAACACACATCTAATGAATTTTGATTTGCCGCCACCAAATCCTCTCTGGAAGTACATTTCTCCACCACAAGATGCCACCACAGGATCCAGTCCAAAAAACGGAAACACCAACAACACGGGCCAGTCGAGTTAACCTTCTGAGGATGGGAACAACGGTTTCCCGAAACATGTTAAGTGAGTAAACTTAAGTGATGTTAGTGTAACAATTCCGACTCACCTTTAAATAAATTCAATACACATCACTGTTTCTAGCTTCTTTTCATTACAATATCAACGTAATTTAAGACCAACAAGTCACAAGAAGCAAAAGTTATAATTGGCCACCACGTTGGAAAAAATACAAGTCATGGCAGAAAACAAGGTAAGATTAGAAACCCTAAATTTCAATACAGATTTCAGTGGAATAATAAGTGACATCAAAAGATACCAAAAAATTGAAGAAAAGAGAAAAAACACATTTGCGGACATCCGTTTTTTAAACCTATGCATACAAAGCAAAGTCACCCCAAAGTTTGTAAGGAGAATTGTAAAATATGACAAAAACAGCAAACACCAAACATCAGTCGATAAAAAAGTAATAATAATTGAGAGAAACAACCACTACGCAAAATTACAAAAATTGGAACTGGAATTATATGCTCTTCACCTTAAATTAACGGACACACTCGGCTACCCACTTTGGCAAAACATGCAATCAAAATTCCTCACTATTCTTAGCTACAGGATGAAAACAAAAACGCTGAAATTAAAGAAAAAACTAGACATACTACGCCGGAAGCAACATTCATATAAACCTAACCTAAAAAATGAAAAAACGACGTCATACCCAGACGTAATTAATCTTTCAAATGTAACTTTCACCAAAGCAGAATTATCGGTATTAAACCTTGGCCTAAAAACATGTGTTGGCTACACAAAAACAACCGATGAAATAGTCACAGACATTGAGATTGCTACTTACAACCTAAATGAAAATAGTAAAACCACTATAAAAAGAATGTGAAATGGTTCTCCAAGAAATACAAGCAGATAAACATAACAATTTCCCAACCAAACATGTGATCAAAACATTAAAATCAAAACCAGTAGTATACACAAAAGCTGACAAGGGAAATAAACTAGTTGTACTGCAAAAAGATGATTATATTGCCAGAGTAGAAAATATGCTGCAACAAGAAAATTACATACAAATTCAAGAAGACCCATTAAAATTACATTTAAAAGCCTTCAATCAAACCATCCAGGAAAGCAAAACTATAACAGACACTGATAAGTCTAGATTAAAACCAGATCACCCCACTTTACCAATAATGTATGCTCTACCTAACATACACAAACCGGGTAATAAGACGAGACCAATTGTCAGCAATATTGATTCTCCTACCTACAAACTGGCAAAATGGTTAGTACAGAGATTCTCTTCACTACCAAAATTCAATAGCAAAAACATAAGGAATTCAGAAGATTTAATACAGAAGATAAAATCCCTGGAACTCGAACCAGAAGACAGATTAGTTTCCTTTGATGTCACTGCACTATTTCCAAGTGTTCCTACAGATCAACTCCTGCGTCAGTTAAAGAAATGGCTACAGCAGACTAACCTACTTGAAGAAATAGTAGACCTCATACAACTTACCAATTTATGCATTGCACAAAATTGTTTTAGTTTCAATAAGAAGTTCTATCAACAACCAACTGGTTTAACCATGGGCAACCCACTTTCACCCTTCTTGGCAGATTTATTTATGAGCTACTTAGAAACACACATAACAACTTCCTTTCCATACATGTTTAAAGTTTGGCACAGATATGTTGATGACATCTTCGCTGTTGTCCCTAACAGGTTCATACAAGACTCCTTAGCCTTACTAAACCTACAGAACCAATCAATAAAATTCACCATAGAAATAGAAAAAGAAGGCATGCTACCATTTTTAGACCTAAAAATCAGAGAACAAAAGAACCTAACCTTTGGCATATACAGGAAGCCAACACACACTACTAATTACATAAAAAATAAGAGTTTCAATCCAACCACACACAAACATGCAGTACTAAACAGCCTAACACATACTGGTATATACCCCCTTAAATAAAAAAGAATACCAGTTAGAATACCAGCATATAGTAGACACAGCAATACATAATGGGTACAACAAAACAACTATTGACAAAAAAATTGCAAAATTCAAACGACAGATGCACATCAGAAACACAACAAATCTCAGCCAGCAAGATAAAGAGCTAAAGTTCAAGAAATTCACATACCACCCAGTAACTTTTTACAAATTTAAGAAGATTTTCATGAAACATAACATCAGCCTAGCTCCACAGAACAAATTTAACATAGAGAAATTACTTTGTAACAAGTTAAAAGACCCCATTCCACAAGACAAAAAAGCTGGAATCTATAAAATCAATTGTTCAGATTGCAATAAAGTATACATAGGTAAGACAAAAAGAAACCTAGAAACTAGGCTAAAGGAGCACATGAGATGTATTAAATACAAACAAATGGACAAATCTGCAGTTTCACACCATTTTTGGATCACTAATCACAACATCAAACCCAATATTACATTAGTCACACCAGCCAAATTTGCAGCCGAATTAGATGCATGGGAGAAGATCACCATTCTAAAACACAACACACATCTAATGAATTTTGATTTGCCGCCACCAAATCCTCTCTGGAAGTACATTTCTCCACCACAAGATGCCACCACAGGATCCAGTCCAAAAAACGGAAACACCAACAACACGGGCCAGTCGAGTTAACCTTCTGAGGATGGGAACGACGGTTTCCCGAAACATGTTAAGTGAGTAAACTTAAGTGATGTTAGTGTAACAATTCCGACTCACCTTTAAATAAATTCAATACACATCACTGTTTCTAGCTTCTTTTCATTACAATATCAACGACAATTACTAATGTTTTTACACATGTTATTTATACCATCAACCAATGTTAACCCTCTAATGCAGAGTGTTACCCTTAAGACATATTTAGCCAGCTTCTCCTCCCCATTATTTTCATATTATATGGTACAAGTAGTTGTGGCTATTTTGTATAAAATATATGAACTTATTTTAATACTATTTTAATCTTTATAGAACAAGAAGAAAAATACATGCATGCCATCACACCAGTTATTTTAGGTGGACCCCTCCCCACATCCTTTATTCAAAGCAAATTTGACTGCAGTTGCTGGGTTTTGAACTCTGACATTCTGCTTTGAATGGATGACCAGTGCATTTCATCTTGCCTTAACGATCATGGCTATTCAAATTACTTCCATTAAGATTATGAATGATAGTTTAAGTGTAGCATTTATGTACCAAAATAATTCATACATTACAGGAAAACTGCCGAAAACACTTCTGGTGAAGTATAAATTCACAAAAGATGTACTTGAATTTTTAATTGTAATAAAAATTTGCATTATTGTAAGAAATTAACCATGATTACTTTACTAAATAACCCCTTTTGAATTGAGAATTAACAATGTTGCAACCAAAACTTGCCAAGTCCAAAAATAAATATTTATTTCATGCAAAAGTAAGCCATATTGCTATTCTCTTTTCAGTTACGTGGTTCACAAATCCTTTGCTCATTAGTGTAATAGGCATACTTTAAATACATGAAAAAATTTGGACTTGAGCTTTGCATTTAATGTCTCATTCTTCCCTTGTAACACATTCATTCAATTCTTTGTCCAAAATGCACTTCAAAGGTTTCTCCTGCAGCAAAACATTTTAAAAACTAATATTTATGCTATATTTATCTCATTGCTAACTAAAATTTAGATTCATAAACTTACGACAATCCTTCTCATCGCTGCCATCGCCACAATCATCTGAACCATCACACTTGAAAGTCTCAGGAACACAGTGGTGATTGTCACACAAGAATCCTCCATCTTCACATTTCACCTATAGAGCAAAATTAATTGTTTCATAAATGGACAAGAAGTTAAGTGTTGAAAAATACAAATGGCTAAACTTGCTACATAGTAGCTGGCTTATCCAATGTTGCACACTTAGCTTTTTTAACTCTAATGATAAATTACTTTCATTTTCCTCCCTCATTCTTTATGAAATCTTACAATGATCTATACTATTTTTAGAGCAGTCCTCCCTTTACTACTTTTCATTTTAATTTTGTACAGTCCAGTTATTCCTAATTATGGATGAATAAACCCAGATATGCACACAAGGTGTGAAAAATAACATTTCCTTAACCTTCACCCAACAGTCTACCAAGTTCTGGAAATGCTGCATAGCATTTAATTACCTTTAGCAGTGGAGTAAGCATCAGTCAGAATGTTAAAGCAATTTTTTTCAGATTATTGCAAATTTTAAACTTTTGTACCTTCCCTTTGGTTCCAGTTATTTAACATAAAACCTACATAGTTTTCTCATAATACAGAAACCCTTAACTTGTACAAAGAATAGAGGTGAAGCTGAAAATGACAATTCTTAAATTGAGCATTCCCAAGCCAACAAGTTAACCTCTTTGTAAGAAAGCTAATCTGTACCCACTGAGAAAAATAATCTTAATTATAAAGCATCAGTTCTGCAATTTCTAATAAGCAATTTTCTCTTAGTTATTTTGAATGCCTTGCTAACAAACTTTATTACAACAAATAGAGGAAAGAAAGCAAAACTTTCTTACACATCAATTAAAATATTTTGGCTTTGGTATTGCATGTATATTGAAGCATTATAAACGGATTCATTCTTTTTTGAAAATGAAAAGCTTTTAGGCATTTTTATTGATAGATTTTCAACTTGGGAGCCACAAATTACCTTTTTTTATACAGAAAATTGTCAAGGGTTGTATTCTTGTTGAGGAATTTAGTCAATTGTGTATCCTTTGAGTATGTGCATCTCATATTTTGCATACTTCCACAGTATTATGGTATTTTACTTTGGGGTAATAGCTCATATCCAAGATGTATTACTTGTGTAAAAGAAAGCTACAAGAATTATGGCTAAGATATCTACTAGAACACATTGTAAACCCTATTTTAAGATATATTTTGACTGTTATAAATTTGTATATTTATACTGTATTGGATTTTATGAAACAGAATCAACATATGACACAAGATCCAACATTCATAATTATAATATCCGAAATGGTCAAATGATTGATATTCCTCAACATAAACTTAAGAAAACTTCTCAAAGTTACTCCTATATTGGCATTAAACTTTTTAATAAGCTACCTCAAATTGTAAATCTTTTGCCTTATAAAATATTTTTTAAACAATTGCATTCTTGGCTTGTGGATAATTCATTTTATTCTATTAATGAATTTATCGATCTTAATGTATCCGATATTGATATTTAATTTTTACTTTTTTGCTGTAAAGTTGTACAAGGTGTAGTTTAAAATACGAATCTATAATATATTGTACATACTGGCAATGTCTATTACAGTTGTATAACCTTTTAATGACAAAATTGATGTTTGTTTTACTGAGGCCTCCATTTTCTTAGTTGCTAAATTATGACCATATACAGAGTGTGTCCAAATTCCCTTTACAGACTTCGAGGACTTGTAGTGGGGAACAAGACAATTAAGTTTAGCATAGGAACTTGTGCCTGGAAATGTACCATTTTTCTACTACATGCAAAGTCACCACACATGTTTTTTCAGCATTTCTCACTAGGATGGTCTTGACTAGGGTAGTCCATACATCATTCAACAATCATCTGATGTCCCAAGTTCACTACACGTTTGTTTACATGCCATTCAGTTGAGTTTATGATCGGTTTTCAGCAACAGTCTGAACTTTGGGCAGTTTCTTGATGGGTGTGTAATTGGGCCATACCTTCTTGCACCAATCTCGCGTGACGTGTGCTTGCGATTCACTGAAGACTTACTGCATGGGTTCTTTGAGGATGTGCTACTGCATATGTGTCAAAACATGTGGTTCCAGCATGATGGTGCACCAGCACATTTTGCAATTGCAATCCTGGACCAACGATTTGGGCAATGGTGGATAGGTTGTGGTAACCCGATTGATCAGCCTGCATATTCACCCCACTTAACTACCTGTGGTGTCACATGCAAACCATTTGCGAGGCCCCTTCTATAGATGAAGTGGGTAATGTATAAAAAGTTCAGTTTCTCCACATCGTCCATAATCTCAACTACAATTCGATTTACACATTTAGTTCTTGCTCTAACAGTGTAGTTAATTATACATGCAACAAACTTTTGTCAGACAAGTTATGCATCATCCTTATCATAAGCAGCTGCAATGCTATCTATTTGTTCACAATCATAACTTATGCAGCAGATGGCATTTACACTCTAAAAATCTTGTGAATACCCAAAATATATGCTCATGAGCCACTACTGGGTAGCAGTCTCATTTTGATTGCTCCATGCTGTTTTCATAACTAATTTGCTGTTGCAATGGAAAAGCCCTCTATGGATGAACATAAGGAAAATATTGGGGAAGGGAACTGATTATTTACCTGGTATTTGGACAAGTCCCTCACACATCAGTCAAAAATTTAACACCTTCCTTTATAGCAATTATTTCATTTCACTTGTTAAACATTTAACATTTTCAATCGGTGTACACATCAAGGGAAAAATATATCCAGTAATTGACCTTTTGGATAATTCTTTCCTGACAATGATTCTAAGAAAATACTTTAGTAATCCAGTTAAGGGCTTTTCACAAGCACTGTCCCCACAAAGGTATCATAAGTTTGGCTAAGACAATAAAGTACACTAATTTTACAAAAATTCACAGTATACCAAAGGATTTAAAATCGTTATCAACTTCAAATCTGTGCACATTAAGTACAAAATGTTAAAACTGCTTTGCTCGACTATAGTTATGTTAACACTAATTTTAGAATAGCATATGTTGAAGGATTATGTGAAAGACAATGTTTCTTCTCAGCATTCCTATCACTTGCTGCATATTCAGTATTTGTCAACCTAGCAATGTCTCGGATATTGACCAATCACAGTTTATCTTCTAATATACTTGCAAGGATGCTATTTTATCAGATAAAACATTGTTACTGAACCACAATTATTTATTTACATTGAAGGCCACAATGAGGAAATTGCTTTAGGTAGGAACTACCATTTACAAGTAAGACAGTAAGCAAATTCTACAGATGCATGCAAGTGTAGAACCCTTTAACCAAGCATGTGCATTTTTTTAACAGGCTACATCATCCTTCATCCAATAACTCCAGAGATATTACAAAATCTTACTACCTCAACTTCTACTTCAGTCCAATCTTCTTTACTTTCATTACTGAAAACAGCATATTGCTTCAACTTTGATAACAGGCGTTTTTAATCAATGACATTCAAGTAGTGTTAATTTCAAATAAATTATGTTCTTGGAAGAAAGAACTGTAGTGTATTCAGATTTTAGCTTATTTTAACTTTGAGGTTAACTGTTTTCTTATTCCCCTGTTGGTAACAATGGTTAGTACTTTATAATACACAAGTGTTAATTTAGTATGCCATGACCTAACTGCTAAAATGGCAATTGATTTTATATAACACGAGAAAGTAATTATTTTTGTGTGTGTTACATTCATATAACGGGCTTAATAAACCCCTTTTGAGGTTTAAAGTTACATAAGATAAGTTTGCTCATGATTCGCACTCTTGAATCTTCTAAACAACTTTTCCTAGAATTACCTATTATAATTCTGTTACATTTGCAGTGCAATGATATTTTGTGGGACTGCCTATTAGATTACATGTAATCGAGCAATAACAAGGTTTTAAGTTGTTCATCATGGCATCTGCTCCTTGCAATTATGTTTCTATAAAATTACTGTACTTTGATAAATGAAGCAGAATGTGGCTCTAATATTCTTACAGACCAAGGTAACAAAATTAAGCAACCAAGCAAATAGTTGCAAATGTATCAGCTGAATAATTATACTTGCAATTTAAAATAATTGCACCAGCAATTATTGCAAGTAAAACTACAGTATTTGAAACACTTAGGTGGAAAATATGAATTTAACACATTCTGTGGTTCCAAGAAAAATTTATAGCTAGCTCACTCAAAGCATATTAATTATTTTAATTACATGAATTATCTCCTGTTCTAAACAAAGAATAATCAGTGCAAGAAATAGTAAAAACCTCATGTACAATCTTTAAAATCTATTTCTGAAAACTATATGATCACCCTTCAAACCAACTACTCAAAATCCTAGGCAGATCCAGGAAGGGGCTATAGCCTGGGCCCTTAATCATAAGAGGAAAAAAGGGGGGGGGAAACTTATGGTTATGGTGCTTCTTGGTTTTGATTTTACCAAAGCAAATTTTTATTTGCATTTTATTATTTAAACCATGGAGTATTTGGGGGTTCAGTTTAGTAATGGAAGTTGGCATGATCAAAAGAAAGCGGTTTTAGCTAAGGTAAAATTGCCATGAAGGGTATAAGAACATGTTTATTTAAAACATCAGGAATACAAATCAAGTGGTTAGAAAGTGTATATAAAGCAATAGTGGAAGCCAAAATGCTCTATGGAATTGAGGTTTGGGGACGTGATCAAGGGTGGCAAGGAGTGGATTTAATATTTCGAAGTTTTGGTGGTTTAATTTTAGGTTTACCAGCTGCATCACTGAAGGAAGTAACATTGTTGGAATTAGGGAGATTAGGAGTAAAGGGTTAATAATTGAAAGATTGATAAAGTTTTGGTATCGAGTTAGAGCCTTGGATGACCAGAAATTTGTAAAACAATGTATGATTATGCAAGAGAAATTGCCAGTGCCTGGTAACTGGGCCTTATCTGTACAAAATATTGAGGAAATAGGTGTTTGGACTGCATGGAGAGAGTGCGAGAGCGAGAGAATTATTAGGAAGAAGGTTCTGTGAGGATATCAATATACAAGATATTTTTAGCAGTATTAGTGATAAGAGAACCTTGGTTTTGTACAGGCAAATTAAAAAAAGATTGGGGGCAGGGAAAAGTATATATGTGTGCAATAAATTAGAAAAGGAAGGGTAGGCATGGTTTAGATCTGGAACAATGAAGTTAAGGGGAATGAAAGGGGAAACAGATCCACAGAAGTGTCCGTTATGTGGGGAAATGGAGAATGACCTACATTTTATTTTGGATTGTAATGAGACTAAACAAGAGAGATCAATGGATATCAGTTGGGTGGTTGAATTTACTGAGACCAATAATTAAAATTGGAATTGGAAAGCTTAAAAATACAGAAGAGATTATAAAGTTGGATAGACTATTAGGAAAGACTAAACAAAAATATAAGAGGAATTTCAAAATTATAAATCTGTATATTTTGCAAGGATGCCTATCAAGTAAATTGGTGCATTTAATAAGTGGGTTTTACAAGTCTGTAGTTAGGAACCTGGTGTATAATGTGTTAATAACCACAGTGTTTACTACATTTGTACCAGGTGCAATTCAAGTATATATATTTGCTATTAGAAAGGAAGAGTTGGTATATTTATATGTAATTGAGATAGTTTTAGAGTGTTAAAAAAGTTCTTGTATAATGGAAGTGAAAAATTCATTCATTTATTTATTTAAACCAGATGAGCATCTATTCATTTACAGTCAATGATGCAAGTTATAACAGTTGACTCACAAAATATATTTCACCAACTTCAAAAGAACGAAAGAGGAAAAATCAGATAGGCCAAATCAAATATGCTTTACATTTTTATTAAATACTGAAGAAGTAAGCTAACAATGAAGATAACTTACAGTAAAACTAATTTAAGTTCTTAAATATTAAGTTTAAGAAGAGTATTTAATAAATACCTAAAATACCTTTAGATTTATCTTTGAATCCAAAGGAAAATTTGAAAATGAAAATGCTGTAATACTGGTTGCATTTTACTTATTGGCAAAATGCATTTAAAGAATGTTAGTCCCTCCCTAAGAAATCCTGGATCCACCTCTGTTCAGAATGTTCCATTAATGCAATCCCAATTCAGACTAGAATGTTTGCATATATGTTTCACTTACATGCAAAGAGCATCCCTGAATTTCATCACTGCCATCCATACAGTCCTTTTTACCATCACATACCCATTCCTTGGCAATGCAGTTATTGTCCAAACAGCGCCATTCTTGACTGGAGCACTTCACTGGAAGAGCAGTATGCTGAAATAAACAAATTATATGTTCCTTATTATACCGTAATATATCAATCTGTAGATCGTATTGTGAGCTATGCCAGCTATGCCAGCTTAAGACAGCTAGTCTAATCTAAGATGTAGATTACATCGTGCACATTTGGAAAATAAATGGCAACTTTTATTAGAGTATGTCACAGCTAAAAATTACAAATTTTTATTTACATTAAAATATTTAAAAAAATATTTATAATGGTTACTAAAATATTTATATTTAATATTTACAAAACTGCATTAATTTTTGGAGTAAAATTAGTAGTTATTTTTTAATGAAATTCTCTATATAGGTGGTATGAGTGATAAGGTATCTTTCAAGTGCTAATTATAAAAGTATTTTTATTAGTTTTCATTTCCTTTAAATATGATGGAAGTGAATTAAGTAACACTGATTGTAGTAAACCTTTTTTGGGAATATTTGTAGGTTATTCCTAGGCCTGTGCAAGTGCCTGTGCCTGGCTGTTCGTTTGTTTGTTGTATATATGAGGGCAGCCTCAGAAGTACCCAACCTGATGTACAGATAGTGGTTGTTTCAAACAAATGACTGGTAGAAAGTGCCAACCTTATAAAGCTTAAGTTTGATGCTACGTTGTTTAGTTATGTTTGACAGCCATCAATAGTGAATGCTCTTAGCAACATGGATAAAACTGGTTATTATGTGATGCACAATTTAATTTGAAAGGTCTTAGTCCAACTAATATTGAAGCTGATTTAGGTTCTACTCTGGGGGAGTCTGCTCCTTCATTTACAACAGTAAAATATTGGGTGGCAGAGTTTAAGTGAGACCATATGAGCTGCCAAGACAAACATCACAGTGGTCGACCATATGAGGTAACCATGCCAGAAATTTAAAAAAAATCCACAAAATGGTATTTGATGACCATCGACTGAAAGTGCGCAAGATAGCAGATATAGGCTTTTCAAAAAGGGCTGTACATCACACACTAGCTGAAAATTTATACATGAGAAATCTGTGAGCAAGATGGTCACCACATTTACTCACAATGGAACAAAAGCAGCATCGTGAGGATGTTTGTGTTTGGTGATGTTTAGCTGCAATAAAGCAGAGTTTTTGGATCGATTCATAACCATGGATGAAACATGGGTCCATCACTTCACACTTGAGATGAAGGAACAGTCAAAACAGTGGATTGAAAGGGGAGAATTGGCTCCAAAGAAAGCGAAAACAGTTCCATCTACAGGCAAGGTAATGACATCAGCTTTTTGGGATGCGTGTGGGATAATTTTCATTGATTATCTTCAAAAAGGAAAAGCAATCAATGCAAGTATTATGCCAACATGCATTTGAATGATGAAATCAAGCAAAAATGGCTGCATTTAGTGAAATAGTTATATTTCATCAGGACAATGCACCAGTTCACACATCCATTATTGCCATGGCCAAAATCAATGAGTTAAAGTTTGAATTGCTTCCTCATGCACCCTATTTGCCAGATTTAGCTCCCCCCAATTATTTTACATTTCCAAAGTCGAAGAAATGGCTTGGTGGTAAGAGACTTTCCAACAATGAAGAGGTGGAGTTTGCAGTTAATAGCTATTTTGCAGAACTTGGTGATTCTCACTATAAACAGGATATCAAAGCTATTGAACATCGCTGAGAAAAGTATCGACCTGAGAGGAGACACTGTAGAGAAATAAGGATGTATTTTCCCAAAATTTGTGTTTTCTTTGTTAGGTCGGGTACTTCTGGGACAGGCCTCTTATGTTTCCAACTCTAATTATGAAAGTATTTTTATTAGTTTTCAGTTCCTTTAAACACTATGCGATTGTAGTATACTCCTTTTTGGGAATATTTGTAGGTTATTCCTAGACTTATGCAAGTGCATGCGTGTGTGGCTGGTTTGTTGTATAGATATATTTTTTTTTTTTTTTTTTTTTGCAAAAGAAATATTCCTTTCAGCATCTAGTGAATTTACCCAGAATGTTATTCCACAAGTCATAATTGAATGAAAATAAGCATAATATACAGCTTTCAGGATGTTTTTATTTGTAAAATGAATTAATGATCTGATTGGAAAACATGCAGAGGTTAGTTTCGGTAGGGTGTAGTGGATGATCTTTCCAGTTCATATTATGATCTATAAAGAGACCAAGAAATGCTATTCTTATAGCATATCTGCTGCTAGAGTAAATCAGTTTCAGTTCAACAGCACAAATCAGTGATTAATTTATTACCCCATTCAAATGACAGTTTTCTTCATCTGACCAATCTCCACAGTCATCTGCCTCATCACAACGGAAGCTTCCACTAACACAATTCTTATTTGCACACTGGAACCACACAGGACTTTTGCACAGAATGTAATCTGGAAACCAAAAATTTATGGAATACATTACATATTACAGGTTTGGCAAGCTTTTGTATCCATTTCCCAACCTTTTATATTAATTTCAACTCAAATTTTCTGACCAATCATGCATACTATTTTGAGCATACTTTGTTTCATGCAGTTTTTAATTAACACAAATTTTAAAATACATACCAGCGTTCAACATCCCACTGACATTCAATGCTCTCCTTTAACACTATTTACTTTTAAAAAATTATTATAGATGCACAACTAACCTAATTAACCAATACAAAAAGCAATACATCTTTTGAAAAGATGTTAAAAAAACTTTTTAAAATAAAAAAAAAAGCTACTGTTATATAAAGTTCTGTTTTTAGTACTAAAGGTATTTCAACTTATATAAGGTAAATACAGGACAATTTATGAAGAATCGCCATTTATTTCTTTAATTGTTTCAAAACAAGTTATGCTAGCAATAACGTATTATACCTGAAATACAGAAGAATTGTTGGAGATTATTTACCCCTATAGCAAAATGTTGAAAATGTCCTTCATCCTGTTCAACATGCTGTTCTATGTTACTGGCCACCGAGGACTTAACTTGAATCTCCTGTGTAATGTTGTCCTTCAGATCATCCAATGTCTGGGGACGTGTGGCATAAGCCATGTCTTAAGTAACCCCATAGAAAGAAGTCCAGCAGTGTCAAATCTGGAGATCTCGGTGGCTACAGGTTCTTGGAAATTATCCGGTCATTAAAGAAACTTGCAATTAGTGCCATGGATTCATTTTATGTATGGCATGTAGCGCCATCCTGCTGAAAATATTGACTTGGCTGTACATCGTCTAGTTGCTCACCAAACTCCATGAAAATCCATTTGTACTCTGCAGTGTTCACATTTTTTTCAAAAAAAATTTATCCCACTATTCTCTGTGCAGATACTGCTCGCCAAACTCGGATTTTAACCAGGTGCATATGAGAGTTCATATAGCCAGATAAATGGAACCTTGCTTCATCTGTGAACCATGTGATGGACAATATGGCAGGATTTTGCAGAATTAACATATGAAACCAATGGCAATAATTCAGTCTATCCTTATCTAGTTCTGCAACTGATGGACAACTGTAATCCTATACGTTTTAGGCCTGCACTTTTTACAGCTTTAACATATTGAGTAGCTGTACCCTGTCTCCTGCGACAAACATCTTAATGATTTTTTGGGTGACTGATTCAGTCGTGCTCTTACGTCAACAACCATGGGAAGCCTAGATTGAGTTTTGCTTTTTACACTCACCAGAGTTCCAGTCATTTCCAATTTGTTAACCAGTCCCAGTATTGTGTTTCTTTGGTGAGGATTTTTAACACCAAATTCTCTGGTATGCCCTTTGAGTAGCTGTAATTTAATTCTTAATCCAGTATTGCTTTACAAGAAATTGTCGTTCATTTAATGTGTACTCCATTTTCACATTGACTAGAATAAAATCTCAGTTGCCGGCAATGAAACTAATTACAAATAAAACATGAACATTGTGCATTAGTATCAAGCAATCTAAACTCCAGAACATTCTGCTTAATTTGGTGTTAAAATTAGGGCAGTGAGTGAACTTTGAACACAATAATTAAAGAAAAATGTCACTTCTTCATAAATCACCCTGTAGAAGCTACACATGTAATGAACTAATACAAGATAACGCTCATTGAATTTTTATTTCTCCAGTATCTGAATGATTCTGGGCAACTATTAAATCAATTCATTAACAGATGCATACTTTTTAGAGCATTACAGATCAAAATCTGCGACTTTTATGCTGACCAGAATTTATTTACTGGACTTACATGAATAATTTCCCTGACTTTCCAGGGAAATTATTTTTCCTGTGTGAATCATTTATTAGTTCAAGTGGAAATTGAAGAAGCAGTTTTACCCAAATTCAGTCTGGTTATATTAGCTTTTTAATTCAGTGGAGAAAATTCAGTAAATACTAAAATAATGTTAAACCGTATACGAATGTTTTAAAACTCCTGTCAGTGTTACTTAACAAAACTGCAAGGAAGTCCATTTACTTTGAAACTACTATGGCTGATTCAGCACATTTCTATAAGGATAGTCGAAAATTTTTGCATGTTTATATTGATAAACAACTCTGCCTTCTCATTGACTACCTGAAGAAAGGATTGTCCAGTATAGTACTCAATTCAAAATCTAGAGACCACATTCCTTTCGAGCATGTGAGAAATAAATATTTTTTGGTTTAATTCCTTGTGGTGATGTTAATGAGATTAACAATTTGTTGGAGAAATTTTTATACTCTCAAATTTTTGGAGAACGTAGAGAAATGGGAATACATTTCATACCTTTCAGCAACATCCATGTTAAATCTAATGCATCATCACTGATGGAGTTTCATGCATTTGGGTTACTGAAAAGAGCCCTTGAAAGCAGACAGCTGCAAACTTTGGATGGTCTCTGGAAAGCTGCCAGGAGGAATGGAATAAACTGGACATCCCTATATTTTGTAGCAGTTTGCTCTAGTGGAAGTTGTGCTGCAGATTGATAGCTCAAGCTAAAGGCTGCAAGATAGAACTTCACTGCTGTGGAGGCATGGGTTTTCATAAGGTATGAGGGTCTTAAGTTTGTTACCACAGATTGCGAACCACACTGTGTTATTATTCTATGAATCCATGCACTTCTGTCCTGGGAAGGATTAATAGCACTCTGGGCTTTCAGTCAGGGGCAAGAGGATAGTCCATATTCATGCCAGTTACTACCTGTCACAGCTTATCTTGCAGCACATACAAATCATATGTATCACCTGTATTGTATACCTACGACAAAGTGTGCTATACAGAGAAGTGAGATATAAGGTACCAATCACTTAGTATACATGCTAATGAAATCTTGCTTTGTTGTATTTTTCCACAAAATGTACATTATTTATACTTAAAATTAAATTAATCAATTTTTATAATGCTGCCTGCATTGCTAGCAGTCCAGTAGATGATTGAAAGAAGTAAAGACTCTAGTAAAGCACCTGCACCAGGCAGCTGAGTTTGCATGCATGATTTGAATAGGAATTGTGCTATTGCCTAGTTTCATTAGTACGCATACTTTCACTCTATATTAGTGCCTGTACCATTAAATTGCACTGTATGTAGCAAACCTTTTAGGAGGCATTTCATCTTGAAATGGCACCTCTAAGCTCCACAAAGGACAGATTGAGGAAATTACAAAAATATAAGTAAATAAAATCCGAAAGATTATCAAAGAACTTCCCCTGAAATATATCAAGGAACTACTGGAAGTTCTGTTCTTCGAAGAAACAAATTCAAAAAGTAAACTGCAGGTTTATTTTTCAAGACCAGAATTGCACCATCACTGGAGCTGTATCACTACTCTTGTATGCACAGACTGAAGATTTATGCAATACATTCCAACAAACTGTAAATTTGAAGTTAATCCCAATGCAGCAGCAGCAGATTTATTACGTCAACTTCAGGGAAGTATTCCTGGCAGTACCACTACATTCATGTTTCAGCCACCACAGATGTTATTACTTAGTATCTCAATGTACCCTATTGTATTTATCTAAATAGACCAATATAGTAATGCTATACCTTCTGAACTATATACCTGCTTATAATTTTTATAGTTCCTTTTATGCATTTCCAAAAATGATTTGATATGCCACATACTACAGCATTAATTGTACTTAACATTACTTTAGATTAACTTAAATATACAAACCGAGTTACTGTACTCGGTTAACAATTTTAATAGATGTGTTTGTATTTCCCACATTCATTTACTTTATTATTGTTAGAATCCCTCCCCCCCCATAAAATGTTCCTAATGGCACAACTTGCGCCATGGGCAGCCCTGCTTTGAACTTTATTTTTTTTACTTACCACAATCGAATTCATCTGAGTTATCTCTGCAGTCATGTTTACCATCACAATGCTTTTCAGAATTAATACATTCCCCATCATGGCATTCAAAGAAGCCTAAAGGACAAGATTTGTTTGCACCTGCAACAAAGCATAGATGGCTCAGAGCTGTAGTCTAAGGAAACAGAAGATAAACAAAAATTTAAAAGAAATTAAACCTTACCTTGTTAAGAATACCTTCTAAGCAATAAAAGAATATAAAGCAGAAAAAGCAAATAGTGGTTAACTTATTAAATTTTATGCTAAAATGTTATATATATATAGTAATGCCCCTCATGGTAAGTCATTGGAAGTGATTATAGAAAGTAAAATTTTAACATATTGAAATTATGAGTGAATTGATGACTTAAGTTTGATCATGTTTTAGTGCATTTAAATTAACTGGTTGATCCATCTCTTAGTCAACCATGAAATTTTACCTTTGTTTTTATTTTAAAATATTCAGAGGTATATATTCTTTTAATACATGTTCATTATACTGAACATTTTGAATTCATTTGAAGTTTCTTGATTTTTCTTTTTATCCACTAGCGCATGCCCTGCTGCACATCTTAAAAGTTCCATTTTTTAATGCTTATTACCCAACAGCAACTTTAGATGCTGGCGGACCTTTCGCTCCATCCTCGACATTTTCGGTTCACTAAGTGAATGAAAGTATGAAGTACAAACAACTGCACAACAATGCAAGAAATTAACCGAAAAGATGTGCTGGCGATGGGATTGCATCAAGCGATAAGCAAATCTATGCAGTAATAATTAGCATTATCAACAATTACATCAGGGCGTTTACGGTTATGCGAAACACAATGCTAAGTGGTGCAGTAATGAAATAAAAAGCTTGGGTTCTCAATTTCTGTACTCCCGTTCGCATCTAGTGTTTCGTGATCTTTAATCGTTATGTAATATTGGACAAAATTTTGGGTAATCTGCATTCCTAGGGTACGTCAAAGTGATTGCGTTCCTAACCTTAGTTTCTGGTAGGCAGACACACTAATGAGGGCCCTAAGCCGCAAAGTGTAGCCGAAGGATGTTTTTTAGAAAAAAGCTGCGAAGGCCGCAACTGCGAAGCGACAACAGAACGTAGCGGTAGGATTTGCGCGTCTTAGGCTCGCATGATTTACAGATTTATGGAACCATTACCGTAACAGTCCACATTACTTGAAAACGCTAATAACCACTTTCCTTCAAGTATTAATCACATTTTCAAACGGATCTTAGTAGTGCAAAAAAGCCAAAATTATGAATGTTAAACCTGACAAACAAGTTTCTGAAATATAAGCATTAAGAAACAATTTTAATTTGTAGAAAGCACCTACGATTTCGGGATTACTCAAAAATTCCGTACATAAAAATTTAGTGTAAATGCACCTACGCGTAGGGAAAATTCCCTTATCTGGCATCACTGCTGACTAACTAATTTGTACAGTTAAGTTCTAACTCCATGTTAAGTACAAGTTGTCAGTAGTGCAAACTTCAGCAAACTGAATAAATCAACACTAAAGGAGATTGAGAAGAAATTTAAAGCATATAAATTTGAAATGAAACAGGGCTCAAGTCCAGCATGGTAAAATTTGTCTTGCATTTGTAAGTATGAAACAAGTTAATATTACTTTCTCTACTACGTATAGTAAGTAGAGGAAGCATTTTATTCCACCCAAAAATTCGATACCGATATTTCACCGGAAATACATGTTTGAGATCCCCTGAATCCAAAAAAATAAAGCATTTTTGTAAACATGTCTGTGTGTGTGTGTGTGTGTGTGTGTGTGTGTGTGTCTGAACAGCATAACTAAGAAACGAACAGTCGGGTAAACACCAAACTTGGAATTTAGTTCAGTATCTTCCAGAGAGGCGACATGAAGGTTTTCAAGAAAATCCCCCCCCCCCACAGAGTACCCCTTACATGGAACATTTTTCGAAAATTTTAATTTTCTCAAAAATGGCTAACGATATTGATTAAAATCATGTTTAAGATATTTTCATGAGACAAAATGTATATCTTGAATTTTCTGGGAATGTCTCCAAAAGTATTCTTCATTGTGAACGACTTTTGCATAACTGGTAAACCATAAGAGATAGACAAAATTTTACTACACAAAAGATGTAGATCGCGTTAAAACACACAATTTATGTCATACATTTTTGTTGAGTGAATCATTCGAGATATTGCTTGTTATTCCCTTAAAATTTTCAGTACTTGTTTTCTCAAATGGGAATTCGTTATTCATTTTTTTTTTGTCTTGGATATGCAAAGAGTATTAATCTGTGGCAAAGGGAATGGTGCTGCACATAGCAACTAACTATTAAGGGATATGTATGTGCTTAAAGGCTACTGTATTTCCAAATGCCCTTGTAAATATATATTCACATTACATCTACAAGAAAATTAGCAATAAGATAGTCTGCAAATGTTTATCTCGATTAACATGAAGCATATGGAGAATAAACGTTTGTAAAAATAGTTTGTACAAGAGTAGGGAAAGTCATGCGAGTGTAACATCAGATTTTTTTTTGTTGTGCATTCCCAAGGGGAGGGAAGTATTCCTAAGTGCTGAGTCTATTGAGAATAGAAACTCAATCTTTAAACTATAGGATGTTCATGCATAATACCAAGAACTAAAATTAGTTCATTTAAATAAAAATGTTAACTCGGCAATATTGTACGCAGTACGTGTTGTGCACAATATTTTCAGCCATTGTTCTCAAGTGGCATTGACTCTTTAAATGGTAACCCATTTTAGTTTTCTTCCAAATGGCAGTTAAAAGGTTTCATTTTTTGATTTTTGTATTAGATTGTGCGCAAAAACCACTCTTCACTGTATAGAATTTTAACAAACGATAGTTTACAATAGAAGCTATACACAAGTATGCATACTAAACTTGTCCAAATCTGCAACTTAATTCAAAGGCAACCAAAGTAACCAAAATTGAAAGAACGCCCACATATTACATGCAAAATGCCTGGAAGACTTCAAAATATTAAATTTCACGTTTTACGAGAAGCATTTCTAATACCTCTAAGTACACACCTTGTTTCTAATTTTCTCAGTTACACTATACTTCAGGTTTATGATCCTTAGACAATGAAATTCTTTGTTCAGAGGATCTTTTATATAATTAGCTTTAAGCATCTGTATTACAAAAGCAAAATGTAATGAGTACAAACAATGCTATATATCATTGTTTATATTACACAACAAATAGTATAACTGAATTACATGCTGTATAACATAAGTCAGGCTACCCAAGTCTGTCCAAATCGGACTCGGGCTGATTTGGATAGGAATAAAGTAGCCTGTTCAAACTGTTGCATACCCTACTAGCTTGCTTGCTTGCTTGCTCTCCTTCAACTGAGCAAGTCGAAAAAGCAACATTTGTATACTCTAGTTAAAATTTACACTTTTGCGTGTTCTGATGGACACTGCTTTCTGGCAATTTTAGTTTTTCCATGCTAGCCTCTAGTTCGAAGTCGCAAGTTCAAACCCGGCGGAGGGCAATTTATTTTTTCGAGCGCAATCATCCTTAGCATAGTTTCCTTCGAAAAGGAGTAAAGTCGGTAGTCGTGTCGTAGATTTACAACACTTAAAAGAACCTAAAGCCTGATTAAGAGGCCTCTGAGCAAAATTTCCGGTCTTTCTATAAAAGCGTCCATAAAAATTAAATGCTTTCATTTTTGGCCATATTTTTAAATTACATGGAGTTTAACGTTAGAATCCCTCTGCTTAATTTATCATTTTGAAACCCTCTAATTACCACTTCAGTACATGCTTTTAATGAAGCAAATATATTTAAGATGTTTAGGCGTTTTGTTTTTGTTCGAGCGGGACATTTGTCTTCACTTATTTACAAGTTGATTTGCTGCTTTTGTACTTTAGAAGTCAGAGGACATAAAAATGAAGTATTGCTCAGTATCTTTTATATTTGGCAAACCCCAATAAAAAGGCTCTGATGTGGACGAACAAATTTTTATCACCACACTTTAATAGGGTATCGGTCCATTGGGTTCAAACTGACCGCAAAATCAAGTGCAGTGCATTGTTTTAGGCGAAACAAGTTGAAGTATCTTTACGAGGTTAAGCTTACCGTTCGCAAGTATTTTATTACTGTTGAAATGGAGGTAACCAGAATCAAGTCAAGCCTTTTAACAAGCGGGAAATTCAAGATGAGATAACAGTTTATGGAAATGATTGTCCATCTTATAACAGTATTGAGAGGTAGAAAATGAGTTTCTAAACTGGTCACATGTTCCTCAAATACGAGCTAAGACCTGGAAGATGGTCATTGATGGATGATGCAGCCACAGTGACAGACAGGCAACCATCCAAATAATCATGAATGAAACTTGGGCTAAATTGTCATACTTTTGTCCCCATTTGTGTCGCTTTTGCCCGCATTAGGTTTTAGTTTTGCCCACCTAAATTAGGAATAAGGAAGTGAAAAGTAATGAAATATTATCTTAGGAGTGAGTTTAAAACATGATGTGGTCTCTCCAATATCTGGTGCCCACCTACCTACCCGTTTAAGGTGTTTCACTTATATAGGCAAATAGCGTGAGGAAGTCAACAAACGTAGCCATTTTTCCATGCAAAGTGGGTACTGCCAACCTAAATAATCAGTGAAATGCACTGAATATGTGATGTGCTGTTTTGTGAACGTGAATCATTGGGGTTTTAGACGCGCGGATCCCTGGGCTACGCTCTGTCGTCGCTTCGCAGTTAGGCCGCAACTTGCTGCACTCCTCTCCTACAAAAACATCCCTCGGCTACGCTTTGAGGCTGAGGGCCCTCAATCTCTCGGCTACGCTTTGAGGCTGAGTATCTTACCGGCTTCGGTGGCATTATTCATATGTTGGCAACATTACGTTAGAGCAGCGTAAGACCTAATGCGGGCAAAAGTGACACAAATGGAGGCAAAAGTATGACAATTTACCCGAAACGTGTCTGTTATGGTAGTGTGGAAACTTATTCATGAACTGCACATGTCGAAAGGTGTGTCTATACGGTGGATTCCAAGTTTGCTGACTTGTCCAGAAACGAACACGGCGCGACTTTTCACGACAGTTGACACCAATGCAACAGGATGAAGAGGGTTTTTTGATCGTCTGGTAATCGCGGATGAATCTTTGATCAACATGATCCAGAGACCAAAACCATGATCAAGGAGTGGACGCATGTTAATTCCCCCCACCCTCAAAAAGGAAATGTGCAAAATTCAGGGAAGGTTATGCTCTCAGGTTTGGGTGTGTCTGAGTCATCCTCTTAGGTTACCTTTAAAAGGATAAAACCATTAGCAGCGCATATTAAAGCAATGTTCAGCACAAGTTGTGAAATGCCCCGATTCAGAAATGCCGTCGTATGCTCTGCAGAGGCGTGTCTCCTAGCTGACAATACATTAGCTCACCCATCTCAAGTTGCAGTTGACAAAACAAAGGCATGTGGTCTTGCAACATCTGTATTCTCTCGATCTAGCATCAAGTGACTTTGTTCCCAGAAATGCAAAATCCGTTAAGGGGTCGACGATTTGGCAACACAAATGAGGTTATTCAAAGTGGAAGAGTGTTTTAAGGGGCAATCTGCAGACTTCTACAATAACTATTCACAGGGTCAAGAAACACTTTGGGGAAAATGTGTAAATCTGTATGGTGACTACGTAAAGAAAAATTAGTAAATACAAAACAAATTTTTTTTTAAATGTGATAAAACTTAAGGATATCCCCTTTTAGTGATGCAGATTTTGGGGGCTGTCGAGTAATAGGAAGATCAAGTTTTACAGTGATAATCTTCAGTGGTGAAGCCGTATTGTTCAGCTAAAGGCAGACAATAGAACTTCCACTACTGAAGCTGAAGTATTTGCAGCCAGGGAGTGCTCCAGAGGGGTCATTTGGTTGAAAACTTCTTTTTGGGGAGGTAAAAAGACTAACGAAAACCCCAGTAATATATATAGACAAGACAGTAGCAATCAAGATTAGTTCAGAACCCCGAATTTCATAGGACAAAACATTAGTGTTAGGCATTTTATATCAGAGAAAAAGTGCTGTAAAATGAAATAATTTATCAACAAATCAGTACAGTATGTCTTAGTTTTGGCCTGAGCAATGCTAAGTTTTTATAATAAAGTAGGGCTATCTTAAAGGATTATTTGACAAGGAAAAATATTGAAGCTCGTCAAACAAGTTTTACGTATTTTGCTTTTGTTCATGCGGAAAATTTCTCAACTTTTTTACACAATTGATATGCTGTATAAAACCATCTATTGCTCAGCATCTTTTGTACTTAGCAAACCTCAATAAAAAGACTTTGCTGTTGAAACGTGTACAAGTGTTGATATTTTACACTAACATTCTTTAAGTGAATTATACATTTTAAACTAAATTGAAACAAGTTTCAGAAATAATGAAGTTGAAATATGAAAGGAATCCGCTGTTTTAATTTTAAAATAGCTAAATAATTACCTTGTGCTTGCATTATAACCAGCATCCATATTATGGCCACCCAGACCGCAAGGGTCTTATCCAACCAATACATCTTCGTTAGTGTCTGGCAACTCTGGAAACGAACATTGAAAGATTAATCAAATGTTGAGCGCATCAACATACAGAGTAAGGTTTTATACAAAAATTCAATTTTAAATCACTCATTTTAGCTTTAGTCTATGAACTAATGTGCATAAAAGTTACATTCACAGGACTTTCTCTACTCATCATTGCTTATATTTAACTACATACTATTCTTCCGAAAGCTTATTTATTGCTCATGTTAATAAATAACCTCTGCAGAAATAATTTCATTACACATTTTGTTATCGGTACACGTGGAATAGAGGAAATCAAATCTACAGATATTTGATAGGAAGACACTATATACTGGCATTTAAAGTCCACATTTTCCCCCAAGACATGGCAAGAAACAACTGAATAGTGACAGAACTTAAAATTACGAATATGGAAAAGATCTCTATAAAAGGGAAACAATAGATACGTATATAATGCAATAAAGAGTACATAAATCTCAAGTTTCTTACTTTCTATTACACCATAATTATTATGTAGCATTAAGAATAATAGATTTGTATAATCAGTATGGAATAAAATGATTTCTCATTGCTGTGTTTCTGTTTGCATTTGATTGTTCAAATTTTGCATGCGTATTCTAAAAAGCCGAATAATTAACCTGCAACTTATTTTTATATTACTGATTATGGAGTTCAATTTTTGAAGCAATTCGTAACTTTAAAAATGTAACATTTCTTCTTAAACGCCTATAAAAAGTTTCAAATTTTAACACAACAGCAATTTAGAAAGAAAACTGCTGACAAAATATGCAGGGTTACATGAAGTTTTAAAAATTAAAATATATTGACAAAATTTATGTTTAACCAAACTTACTGTAAATGCATGAAAATGGTTTTGGAAATTCGTGCATTATGTAGTTTCGCTTTGTATGCATTTCTTCAGTGGAATAAAAGGTCAGCCTGTAGACAGCTCCGTATGTTTTGGGGACAAACATTAGCTTTGGGGGGGGGAGTCTAGTAATGTATCACTTTTGTATTACTCAAAACTCTGATGTTGCCTTCTGACAGTGTTTAGGGACTTATGCAATAAATACGAATCAAGTTTTCAGAAGAGGAAAAGTATTTTAATTTAATTAACTTAACAGATCAAGGCATTTTGAGATTGAAAGATAAATATTTGGAACTGTGTTTTCTGTAAATAAAATATTTAAAACTGCACTCAACTCAGCTTCATAGATAATTATCTATTATATAAGAAAGCATGCAGCATTTTGCTTTAAAAGGAATAAACGAAAAGGACATTGAGCAATAACTTTAACTTCACAAAGTAAAATGTACTCAAAAGAAAAAAAAAAACTGACAGCCTTAGCACTACAGTTGTTTTTTTCAGATTACCCAAAACTTATCGCCAAGAGGTTGCATTAAAATCTTACTTCAGATGACTGCCATGTCTAAAAGGAAGAACTACCTGAAGAAAGCTTAAAATACATTTTTCTAATAAACCATTGCACTTGGCAGCAATTAGGAAATTTGTACATTAACTGAAACATTTTTTTTTACTTTCTCTACTGCGTATAGTAAGTAGGGGAAGTATTGTATTCCACCCAAAAATTCGATACCGAGATTTCACCGGAAATAGATGTTTTGAGACTCCCTGAATCCAAAAAAGAAATTTTTGGAAACGTCCGTGTGTGTGTTTGAACAGCATAACTCAGAAACGAACAGTCGGATAAACACCAAACTTGGTATTTAGGTTCAGTATCTTCCAGAAATGCGACACGAAGGGTTTCAAAAAAATTCCCAACCCAAATTACCCTTTACATGGAACATTTTTCGAAAAGTTTAATTTTCTCAAAAATGGCTAACGATTTTGATTAAAATATCATATGTTTAAGATATTTTCATGACAAATGAAATGTATATCTCGAATTTTCTGGGAATGTCTTCAAACGTATTAATTGTGAACGATTTTTTCATAACTGATAAACCATAAGAGATAGACAAAATCACTACACAAAAAATGTAGATCGCGTTAAAATACACAATTTATGTCATACTTTTTTTTGTTGAGTGAACCATTTGAGATATTGCTCGTTATTCCCTTAAATTTTCCAATACTTTCTCAAATGAGAATTCGTTATTCATTTATTTTTTTTTTTTTACGTGCTGGACATGCAAAGAATGGAATGCGCCACATAGCTCTTAAAATCGCTTAAAGCCTACCAATTCCCTTTGCACCTACAAGAAAATTAGCAATAAGATCAACATCTCGATTAACATGAAGCATATGGAGAGTAAATCTTTGTAAAAATAGTTTGTACAAGAGTAGAGAATGTCATGTAACAGATTTTTTTATTAGTTTTACATTAGAGAACTTCGAGAAGAGACTTAGGGGGCCTTGCCCTTCCCTCCTGGTTACGAGTGTTTTGTTTTCATTATAGATTCCACGAAATTTTAATTTGCATAATCTCTCTCCATCCTAGAATTTGAGTTTGGCCAAGGTTTTCAGTAATTTTTAAAGCTAAGCTTTACACGAATTTTCCTTTCAAAATTTTCAAGCGTATCCAATTCTGGGCAATTACGTTCATACCAGCAATATAAAGCCGAGATTCGACGAACGGAACCTAACATGACTTTACGCCACGTAACGTAAAGTGACATTGTATTAAATGGGGCTATTTGGAGTTTACTTAATTTAATGCTACGTAACTTAAGAGTTGGTCAATGTGAATCTTTTGCTTTATGTTAAGCTGGATGCCCTGGGTCCGATTTTCGTTGGACCCACTCTGACCATGGGCTTTTCGTGGTTTTTCCTGTGAGGCAGTATTTTTAACACTTAAATGATTTCGGTCAAATTATATAATATATAAATTCAATAACAGCCCGCCTTGAAACAATACATGTAATAATTTGTAAAATTATGTAACAGTCATTGCATATGCTTATATTATTGTGTACATGTTCAATAATGTTATGTGAATGCATTACGTAATTTAATAATGTAGGAGCTGTGAGAATAATAAGTTAAAAGTTGCTAACAATGAGGTAACAATGAGGTAACCTTGAGGCAATAATGAATTTGAAAGTTTAAATACCACTAGTCATTATTGGAGCAACAATGTAAATTTTGAGACAGTTTAAAAATAGCCAATCAACAACCAGAAAAAGCTATAATTAAACGATTATTCTATTGGAGTAGGATTAGCCAATCAGAGACTTGAAATATAAAAATTTACAAGTTTAGACGGTTGAAATCAATTCAGTTGCCTGCAAACAGTGCTCATAACCGGACGTGAGACACATCCTTGAGATTTAATACGTATTCGTTTGAGACGAAAATAGTTTACGTGTTAAAAAGTGCAAGCAATTCATAAAAGAATCTCACAGCTCTATATCAGTGAAGTGTTATATAAATCGTATCAAGTATTAATAAAAGGAGTGAAGTAAAATTATAATCTGTGTAAGTCTACATTCTTATCGCACCAAAATCCTGCTAAGAGAAACGTGTCTAACAAATACTGACGCAGCCGAGGCAAACAAATATATAATATTTAAAGAAACAGTTAAATTACAAAGCTAACTTTTTTTAAATTTGGGGCAAAGGCCACTTGAAAATACATTTGGGGCGAAGGCTACCGGAAACTTTACCATACGTGGGGCATACAACTATCTTCTCAAATTGGCGTCCATACGTGGAGCTAATAAAAGAAAATCCCTTCACCTGGTTGGCAAAGCCGAGTGGTACATTCTTCCATGGATCTCCTTCCACCATTCTCCCTTATTTCATTTCCCTCTTTCACGTCTTTCTCCGTGGTCCATGCTAGCTTCCAGTTCCGGAAGTCGCGAATTCAGACACGGCGGAGGGCGATGGTTTTTTTCCAACGTAGAAATAAAATACGTATTTCACGTCCAATATACAATGGAGCGTTAAGAACCACAGCAAATAAACAGCGTCTATAAATAACTCAATTTAGTTTCCTTTCATAGTTCAGATTGATTCCGTGGCTGTGGTTCGGTCGGTGTCGCGCAGATACTTGCGAATTGCAACTACTTGGCCCTGCTAGAGGGAAGCCTGTCGAGCCTATTGCTCGTGGTTCCCCAGTCCGGTTTAAGGGACGTCTCCGAGCGACTCTCCCGTGGGCGGGTGGTCAAGCATGGAACTATTAGGGATCTCTGCGAGTTTGTCGATTTGCACCGGCCTGCACTGTAGCCCATGGAGTTCCCTCAACTCATCCGAGCCCCCGGGATGTATGCACGAGACACCCATTGGGGGTCGAGGTGCTAGAAATCCTGTCAGCTGATCATTGTCATTAGTTGGATGTCACGTGTAGGTTTATCATATATACAAGTGAAAACGGGAAAACATTTTTGGGAATGCTGTTGGACACCGTTCAGAGAAATAAATAATAGTACTTAAGCAAAAAGAGCATACGCATGGACAGTCTTATTTTTCGAAACAGTCGTGCAAATAAAGCTTCACATCTTATTCTGCAATAAGCCTGCTTTAATCGACATCTTTAATCTATTGTGCTAACTAGCCCACTAAGCGCTCATCAGGAAAAATATTCTTAGTATTATGGCAAGGAATGTTAAAATGGAACTTTTTTTTCATTAGTTCTGAAAATTGCTCGGGAGAGTTGCATGCCTGAGAAAAGACGCCCACTTTACATCAGGTGCTTATGTTTTAAACTGTCCACATCCTTTAATTTATCTTTCACATATTGTCTCGAGCATATTTCAGGCGTTAAATGAATCGTTAACGCGATGTCCTGGGCAACAACTATAAATTTAACACTTTTCAATGTTTTTCCACGAGGAATCTCGTTGAAAATTAATTTAAAACAATGTATGGAAGGATTAATGCCTTCATACTAAGCGGTATATCTCAGGCGGTAACGTCTGTGGTCCGTATTCGGGAGGTCCTGGTTCAGGACTGGTTTCCCTCAGTCGTCAAGTAAATAGGATTGGATTCTGAATACCACGACCCGAAGTTCCATCTTAAGTCTAAAAACAATAGTAAAACATGAAAAAATATAGTAAAACGAATTATCCACAAATAATGAAAGTAGGTAGACTGGATGGCACGTGTGGAAGCAGAGGTACAGTTGCTGTACACATGCCTCTGTTACATATGTGACGAAGGTGATATGGTAGGTCTAACTGTGCGTTCCCAGTGTCGCGATATGATCACGTAGTAAAAGCGACCTAAAGTAGGGAAAATCACCTTCATAACTTGCTCAAAAAACATGTAATAAACAAATTACCAAATTTAATATCGTGTTTTTCTTGACTATTCGGAATTCATCCTGAACTATAGAATCGGGATCATAATTTTTATGAATTGTGGTGGAACATTTTTTTGGGCACGCAAAATCGTGATAATCCCGATTTTTCGAGAGTATGACAACCCTTATCACTAATCTGAACGAAGATGTGGTATGAATTGATAAAAGCTACCACATATCAATAATTCCCTTAAAGTGCGTCCTAATTAGACGATTACAGTTTAGCGCCATTTCTTAACGTCTAGTCACTTTTACGTTACGTTCATCGTAATCCTGGCTTAAGACTGCTATGTACACAACCATTATCAGCATTCTAGAACTTTGTTTGCATATCAAAAGGATTATTCTTCCTGGGAATAGGAGCGGCCAGAAAAAGTACCTCTCCAAATCCCGTCACATTGTTTTGTCGTATGCAGGAAAGTCAACCAACCGGATGTACTGTGCGCCAGCAGTAAGATTTGTCGCGTCCTTCATCGCCTCGTCACCATCAGTCACGTTTTTTATTGCCTTGCGGAAAGAAATATGAATGAGAAGTGTTTCATTCAAACGACTGCTCTCCCCTCCACTGTCGCTGGAAAGCTTTTCATTCAAATTATACACATCGAACACTCGACACTCGCTGACCGGAAAGAGCAGTGACGCAGCGATAATTTCATTCATTTGTTGTAACAAAACACGGCTGTACAGATAATTCTCTTAATTATTAGACAGGGGACGTGAAAACCCTATCTTTTACAGTCGTAAAAACAAACGCCTGTGGAGTAAACTTCAATGCAAGTACTGTGATAGGGCTTTGAGTAGTGAATTTGAAACGGCTAGATTTTCTAAAAAATCATTTTTCGCCCTCCCTCCACAAGACTAACAGTAATTATTGAAAAGTCATCCGATTTATCATTGATCGTAAAAGGTTTTAAAACTACGTCTTATATTTTTTTTCCAGGACAAAAGGACTATTTATAGCAGACCTAGTAACTAAAAATCTGATGTGTTACACTCACATGACTTTCTCTACTCTTGTACAATCTGATTTTACAAACGCTTATTCTCCATATGCTTCATGTTAATCGAGATATCGAGATGTCAATCTTATTGGTAATTTTCTTGTAGATGCAAGGGAAATATGGTAGCTTTTAAGCGATAGTCAAATATTTTAACGCTGGTTGCTATGTGGCGCATTCCATTCTCTTTGCATGTCCAGGACATAAAAAAATTGAATAACGAATTTGAGAAAAAGTATAAGTATTGGAAAATTTAAGGAAATAACAAGCAATATCTCGAAAACGGTTCACTCTACAAAAGAAATGTATATGACATAAGTTGTGTATTTTAACGCGATCTACATTTTTTATGTAGTAACATTTTGTCTATCTCTTATGGTTTACCAGTTATGCAAAAGTCGTTCACAGTGAAGAATACTTTTGGAGACATTCCCAGAAAATTCGAGATATACATTTCATTTCTCATGACATTGTCTTAAACATAGGATATTTTCATCAAAATCGTTAGAGCCATTTTTGAGAAAATTAAAATTTTCGAAAAATCTTCCATGTAAAGGGTAGTCTGGGGTGGGGGGATTTTCTTGGAAACCTTCGTGTCGCATCTCTGGAAGATACTGAACCTAAATACCAAGTTTGGTGTTTATCCGACTGTTCGTTTTTGAGTTATGCTGTTCACAGACACACACACACACACACACACACACGTTTCCAAAAATGCTTTTTTTGGATTCAGGAGGTCTCAAAACATGTATTTCCGGCGAAATCTCGGTATCGAATTTTTGGGTGGAATGCAATACTTCCCCTACTTACTATACGTAGTAGAGAAAGTAAAACTGGAAACAAGACGGACACAAGAGAAATGGTAGAGGGAGTCCAAATTAGAAGCAGGAAAAAAACCTAAGTGCAGTGATAATGTTGCACTAACGCTGTCATTCGGGAATTAAGTGCTACAGCAAGTAAAAAGCATAAATTGTGTGTGTTCATGAGCTCTAGATTCTCTCACGGTTATACAAAATTACATAAAATTCTATCAAAATGAAGACGACTTCAAAGGTTATTCACAGAAAATTCAAAACAGAATTTTCTTGCCCAATATGTTTCAATAAAATTTGTTAGAGCCGTTTGAGAAAAATAGCGAAATGTTGACGCTGCACTTTAATCAAGTTTATATCCAAGGTTCTAGTTTCGGTTGGGTTGGGGAATTTAGAATCTTTCCCTACCCTCAGCAGCCTGGAAGTAGGCTGTGGGGGTAAATGTGCGTTTCTAGCTTAAAAATGATTAAAACCTACCTTTAAGAACCTATACTTTAGTTATTTCAGTCAAGTTTCCGACGACTGCAGAAGTTAGTTACAAATGAAATTTTTAGTTAGTCTCTCCCTTATAGGGAAACGATAAGTGACAATGCCCGGCTCCACACAGCCGAACAACTCAAGATCTGATCGCATCATTTGGTTAGAAGCAAATCTACCACCCTCTACAGTCCGGATTTGGCACCAAGCGATTTTCATGTTTCATCTGAAGAAATTACTTGCTGGAAAACATTTCAACAACGATGTTAAAACAAGAAATGCAGACTTTGCTTTTAACACAGGCGGCATCATTCTTTGACGAACGCATACTAAAACTGGTCTCCCGTTACAAGCGCCTGAATAATGGATGTGACTGTGCAAGGTGTAAAGTAATGAATGATTATTTGGAAAATGTTCTATTATTTCTTACAAAGTTATCGATAGTTTAAACACACGCCTCTAAGAAAATAGGAACCTTATGGGGTTTTACATTTTGTTTGCCCACTCCCTTTCCTTTGGCCTGAATTCGCTTCAGGTGTGCGATACATAGGAATGTTTCTGGCAAAACGTATTATAGAACATTAAATGAACAATTTCCTTATTCCTTATATTATGTCGTCCTCCGTGGTGTAGTGGTTACCATGCTAGCCTCTAGTTCCCGAGGTCGCATGTTCAAACCCAGCGTTTTTCGGGTGTAAAAATCCTTAGCATGGCTTCCTTCGGAAGGGAAGTAAAGCCGGTCGTTCCGTGTCTTAGATTTACGGCACGTACAAGAACCTCAAGCCTGATAGAGGCACCTGAGCAAAATTTCCAGTCTTTCACACCCAATATAGAATGGGACGCTAAGGACGCAGTTAAAGATCGTCCATAAATAAAACTCAACTTAATTTCATTTCCCTCCATGGTTTGTCTTCATTTTCATACCTTAGAGTTTCCGTGGTTACCTACGTCATTTATGTCACTGACCTCGTGATCCTAATGTACTGTAGGGATCAAAAGGAAGTGACTATGGTGTTCGTTTTCGCTAGTTATGAATAGGGACATGCAACATGAAATTTTATATTGTTAACCATGCAAACTATCATTATGGGTACAAGTATTTATATGTTTGGCAGTGTAGAATTCAATCAATGCACGTGACAAAACTTATTTCATATTTTGATAAAATCTTCACATTACTTGTAAGAAAACCTCCACATTTCAATTTTTTTTAGGATTTACGATTTTTTGCTTTTAAAATAATTTTCGCAAGCAATGAACCGGTTTTTCCGATATTCTATTCAGGCAGTTTTCTGTGAAACACATTCAGAAAATCTAGGCCACTCTAACAAGTCAGGTACAGTTAAGTATAGTATATCCTCCATGTGACGCCATTTGCGAAATTAAACGCTGTCTATTAAATTTTATTTTGCCGAACGGATGCTTTTAGCGACATTTTGTTAATATTAAGCAAGGACAACGTAACAACTTTCTTTTCACAATGATTCAAATTCAAAATTTGTTTTATTTAGTTTGATATTTTATTAAATGGACAAAATCTACAAAGATTATTTTTTAAATCAATGGCGTGAACCTGCTCCAGACTCAAAGTAGATGATGTTCAGGCTTTAAAATATACATATATTTCATATTTTGGGATTTTATTGTATATACATATATTACCCGTCACTAGTTATCAAAAAACCTAAAATAAAACTAGCTATAGCAGCCCTAAGGGTGTTAAAATGAATACGTAATTGATGTTACGTCGCTATTCAATGCTCCCTCAACTTCTTAAATATCAAAGACACTCAAAATGATTCCTAATTGCGTTTGTAATATTAGTACCAGGAAGGTTGAACAGCGGCGACATTTGATCCCTAGGTTAATCTTTATTATATAGACACCCTCTTCGTGCGTTCAGTACAAATTCCTTACATAGCATCGTAAATATATTACAAGTCTCGCGTGGTAGGTAGATGGGTACCAGGTGATCATATGGCAATATGGATCACAAAAGGTAAAAGTAGTAAACAAAAAATCTGATGCGATACATTCACATGACTACCCTCTCTTTATTAGTGGGTATACAAACCGTTCTTAATAAAACTTTTTTCTATCTACATTTTAATCCAAATAAACCTTTCCAATAATAGCTACCTTACTCATTTCGTTATAGATACAAATAGAACAACGATAGTCAAGTGTTTAAGAACTGGACGCTATATGCTGGCCTTAAAATTCCATACCGTTTCCACGACATCGCGAGAAATTGAAAATCGATGGGACTTCAAAAGAATGACTAAATATTGAACATTTCGAACCTTTAATAACCCATATCACAGAAATGCCACATTTAAGCCACAAAATAACTTAAAGTGTGCGTTTCAAAGAGGTCTACAATTTTATGTGGTACGTATTCGTCTATTATACAAGATTATACAAAAATCCTTCAGATTGAAGAGGACTTCCTAGGCTATTCCTAGAAAATTCAAGATGTACATTTTGTCATGTAAATCTTTCACATATAGTATTTTAATCAAAATCGTTAGCCGTTTTTTAGAAAATAAAAATTTTCAAAAAAATGTTCCATGTAAAGGGTACTTGGAGTGGGGAATTTTCTTGAAAATTCGTCTCTCATCTTTAAGATTTATCTGACTTTTCGTTTGAGTTATGCTTTTCTACCCTTTTCGAGGGCAGGGGGCCTCAAAATGTGTATTTTCGGTGAAATATTGGTATGGAATTTTTGGGTGGAATGCAGTCAATGCCTTCTCTACTTACTACTACTACCTACACGTAGTAGATAGTAAAAATGAAATGCAAGCGAACAGGTAATATTTTAAATCAATTGCCGAAGATCAACTTTTACACACTTTCTGCATTGTCTAGTTATGTGATGGACTAAAGGCTGATTCACAACCAACGGCAACCAGAAAGTTTAAATACATGCATTCAAACGGGAACGTTCAAAATCGACGGGAAGCCTTCCCGGGCCCCGGGAACGGGAAAGAAGAGTTGCCCAACTTTTAACTTTCTCGTTCTCGGGTCGGCATATTAGATCCATATTGTGCGTATTAGACTCTTCGCTGTAGAGGTTATTCTAGGCGGCCGTGACATGAAACAGCCACTAGCGCTCTCCTATAGTCGCAAGCTGGAAACAAAACTGGAAGAAATTGGTAGTAAATGTGCCTCTAACCTCATCCCGACACCCGCAAATCTAATCAGCGTTGGTTCCTCTGATAAAGGGATCATTTGTAGTAGTTTGTTTATATGCAACTCAAAACTGGCTATTACCTAAAAAACAAAGGCAAAAGCTACAAAGAACAGCTAAAACCGGTGGAAATTAAAAAATAACAATAAACAATTTTAATGTACCTATGCCATTAAATAAAGGAATGAAAGCTTGATACAACTAGAGGAATCGGAAATGTAGATAATGTTTAGATAATGCTTACTCTAAAGAATTTTGATGTTGGCTTGGCTAAAATGGAAAAAGGTGAAAAAATATAATTCAGTTGAAATCCCAACGCGCAAAATCGACTTTCACTTTGATCGATATGCATTTTCGTTCTCGTTACCGAGCTGTTGTGAACCAATATCTTGCATAGTGTATTACTTCCCGTTCTGGTTACCGTTCTCGGGCGGTTGTGAACCAGCCTTGAGTTCAAACTCTCAAACTCTGGTGTACCGCGCGTCTGCGGACGTTCACAGCAGCATTTAAGACGTAAGCTGCCGGTTTCACCTAAACGTCTTTCCAATCTTAATGGTGTGGGCGAGGTGATGCTAGTTGGCATAACGTCGTTGGAGCCAGCAAGCCTCTTGCAATACCTCGGCCTCCCCGTAAGTGAGAAGCATCTTACCATTACACTTTAATGCGTACTGCAACGTATAAAAGACTACTAAATAGATTATGTGAACACTGCTACTGTTGACTGTGCCTATGGTGTGCGTCATGTAACAGGTGATGTAGTACCTGGGTAAACTCTTAACTTAATAAATGTGCAGTTTACTCCTTGCTACGGAGTCTACGGTTTGTTTACCTAGTTATCTCCCTTCTCGTTTCGGAGGCTCTAGCGTGTAGAAGCGATTCTACGCATGGTTTTATAAACAAAATATGATCACATGAAACATACTTATCTACCACAGATAGAACAGTTTTTACACCTGTATAAAATATACATACTCTAAAATTGACACGTCAGATTTAACATTATGAAAGAAAAAGTTTATAAAAATTCAGCCACTATTGCACAGGTGTGACGCCAACAAATGTTAAATGGAAACACTTTCCCTGAAAGGCACATAGTTCTCTTATGTAGTTGCAAGAACAATTTCATGTTGTACAAAAGGTTTTGTTGCTGTGGGAACAGTTTAATTTTAAATGGTGAGTATTTTGAATACATTATTAAATAATTAGAATTTCATTTGTTACAGTATTGTGTAAATTGGAGAAAATAGTTGCACAAGCCAAGAATTTCAGGAGATACCATCAATGCTAGTGTGTGCATTTTCCCCTCTAAGTAGGAAGGAGTAACTTCAATATATTTTAACTTGTTCTGGAGTGTCTATGTTTTAGTGCAGAGTTGCAGACTGTTAGCATTTACTTTTGTTTCTCATTACATCATGGCCACCATCGATTTGCTTTTTAGCAGTCTCGAACAAACTTTAAGCCATTTCTCGAGAGTATTTTATGAGTAACAGCTATAATCAATTCGCTAATCCAAGTCAACACGTTTACGCTGTTGTGTGCGTGTCGTAGAACTTCATCGGCGTTTTCCCTTATCCTAAGACGAATGTCGCGTAACTTATCTCCAAGGACTCCGGGCCCCATTTCATTCATCATCCGATATGACCTACCAAGTTAAAATGGTGTTAAATTATTTAACGGTTTCAACTACTGAAACTGATTTAAGAACTTGCCTGAAGTTTTAATGTTTCAAATAATGAGATACTTTTACTTTAGTCTTGTGTAGCTTTTATAGCTCTAAGATGTTTCAAAACAGATCATATGATTTAAGTATCTGCCTAGAGGCTGGATTACTATACAATTTTAGTGATAAATAACGAGTCTTGCCTGTATATAAAGTGTACTAACCATTCAAAAGACGCCTCAGGAATCTTTTACTATTAAATTAGCTGTCGAAGAGAAATCTGATCCGTTACTCACACGACTTTTTCCACTCTTGTACGAACCATTTTTACAACCTATATGCTTTATGTTAATCGAGATGTTAATCTTATTGCTAATTTTCTTGTAGATGCAAGAGGAATTGGTAGGCTTTAAGTGATAGTCAAAAGTTTTAAGAGCTGGTTGCTATGGGAAGTATTCCATTCTTTGCATTACCATGAAAGTACCTTAAATGATATTTTAATCAAAATCTTTAGCCATTTTTTAGAAAACTAAAATTCTTGAAAAATGTTCCATGTAAAGGGTAATCTGGGGTGGGGGGGATTTTCTTTAAAACCTTTGTGTCGCATCTCTGGAAGATACTGAACCTAAATACCAAGTTCGGTGTTTATCCGACTGTTCGTTTCCGAGTTATGCTGTTCAGACACACACACGGACATGTTTCCAAAAATGCTTCTTTTGGATTCAGGGGTCTCAAAACATATTTCCGGTGAAATCTCGGTATCGAATTTTTTGGGTGGAATACAATACTTCCCTTACTTACTCTACGTAGTAGAGAAAGTAGAAAGACGGAGGGGTTGTAAATGCACAAAATGCTTTTCAACAGGTTAGAAAGTTATTTTTAGGTTATAATTTTAACCTCTTTTCTCGAATTGTCATTTGCCGGCATAGTGTCATTTTCTAATTGTTCCATACGATGCATACGTACTTTTCTATGCAAGTCAATTAACAGGATAATTGGATGAAATGTCTTTTTGCTTAAAAAATAACAATGAATTTATTAAGATGCTTAGTTGAAGCTATTAAACACTAATATTCATATTTAAATTTAAGCAAAACAATGTACTACATCACGATTTCTCTATCCCTATCCCTTATTATGGGTATATAAATTATTCTTACTAAAGTTATTTTCCTATCTACTTAGTTTAATCTAGCTACCTTACACATTTCGTTATGGATACAAAGGAAATTACTATAGTCAAATGTTTTTAGAACTGGACGCTATACGCTGGCGTTAAAACTCCATACTGTTTCCATGCAATCGCGAGAAACAACTGAAAATCGACAGGTCTTGAAAAGAATGGCTAAGTATTGAACAATTCGAACCATTAATAACGTATATCTCTGAAATGCCTGACGCCACAAAAGTTATTTGAAATAAACTGTTAATAAAAGATCTATTTTTCCTGCGGGTAAGTTTTTGTGTATCGCTTAAAGCTTACCAGTCACATATTATATAACATTCCTAGAAAATTCAAAATAAATTTTATTTATCATAAATACATTTACTACACGACATTGTAATCAAAACCTTTAGCACCATTTTTTAGAAAATTCAAAACTTTCTAAAAAAGTTCCTTGTAAGAGGTAGTTTGGGGTAGGGGGATTTACTTCAGTAAATTCGTGTCGCATCTTTGGAACGTACTTAACCTAAATACCAAGTTTGGTATTTATTGAACTTTTGGTTTTCGAGTTACTGTTCAAAACAAACTTTTCTAAAATGCTTTTTATGGATTCGCGGTTCTTAAAACATGCATTTGCGGTAAAATCTCTGTATCCAATTTTAGTGGAATGCAATACCTTCTCTACCAAGTACGTGGTAGGTAAAGTAAAAATTTAAGTCTCGTATTTAACTTTCATTTTCTCCCAACTTAGGATAATTAAAAAACCTATAATTTACTAATATAGTACTAAAGTGTTTGATTATAAAATATTATCTGGAACTAATTTAAGAATACGTCTGAAATTTTGTCTAGGTGTTACTGAGGCAGTATATTAACACTCAAATGACTTCATCTAATTATATAATATAAAATTCATTAACAGTCCGCCTTAAAGCAATATCTGTATAAATTGCAAAATGCATGCAACAGTCATTGTATTAATGTTTATATTATGTACGTGTTCAATAATGTTATGTGAATATATTACGTAATTTAATAATGTAGGAGCTGTGAGAATAGGTTAAGTTGCTAACAATGAGGTAACAAGTTAACCTTGAGGCAATAATGAATAAGAAAGTTTAATAATGCTACTTTTAATTATTGCAGCAACAATAATGTAAATTTTGAGACAGTTTATAAATAGCCAATCAACAACCAGAAAAAAACTTAAGTTAAATGAAAGTATTCCATTGGAGTAGGATTAGCCAATCAGAAACTGAAATAGGGCAAATTGTACAAATTCAGAAGTCTGTTACTTGTAGACAGCGTTCATAACCGGACACGAGACGCGTCCTCGGGAAGTTTAATACGTATTCAGGGTGAGACGAAAATAGTTTACCTGTTAAAAAGTGCAAGTAATTAAAAGAATCTCAGTTCTCTTATACAAGTGAAGTGTTATTTAAATCGTGTCAAGGATTAATAAAAGAAGTGAAGTAAAAAATTATAATCTGCGTAAGCCTACATTCTTCAGCCGCATCACGCCCTGCTCAAACTCTTGTCTACAAATTAATATTTACGCAGCCGAGGCAAACAAATAATATTTAAAGACAGTCTAATTACAAAATTAATATTTTTAAACTTAGGGCGAAAGCTACCGGGTACCATACGTGCGGTTGCAACTACTTCAAGTTCGGCTCCCCAACAGTAACTACAATACAACTTCTAAAAATAAGAATTACCTCAAATTGGCTTCCATACGTGGGGCAAAAGCTACAACTACTTCATTATAAACTAAATCCTGATGTCTGCATTCAAATTTCAATTTAACCGACCTGATATTTTGGAATTGAGATTTTACAGATGGGTAGCAAACTCCACATGCAGCCATTCGCGAGTTTTTGGACCAGGGCACACATGCAATCTTCGGTAAAACCTTCAACTTACTGTATCAAGCGTCCCTTGCAAGGCAAATAGAGCGTCCTGTCTGAAATGACTGAAGACCTCACTGACAATGTTTATGCTTTTATGACAAGCATGTAGACTTAACACTGTGTGGCAATGTCTGTTTTACCAGACTTAAAACCGGAAAAAGAAAGAAAAATGTTTATCTATGTGCTTAGCACATCACTTTTGTGCGTATCAATGACTGACCTTGGTTATATCCTTGCAATGATGCATGGGCATACCAAAATTAAAATAATTACAACCTAAGTGTTTCTAAACAGTACTAATGTATTTAGACACTTCTACAAGTCTATTCTTAAAAGGGCAGTTCTACCTACTAGTAAATACAGATAAACCTTCACCATTTACAAATTTCGCTGTGCGTACATGAGTAATACAGTAAGCTAAACCGAGAATCAAATCTTTTCAAAGCCGGTCACTATGTGATGCCTTTGAAATATCTGATACATTCACATTGCTATCTCTACCCTCTATCGTTTATTATCGAGTATACATAATATTCTTACTAACGCTTATTATTTCTACTACAAATAGTATAGGGGAAGTATTGCATTCCACACAAAAATTCGATACCGAGATTTCACGAGAAATACATGTTTTGAGGTGCCCCGATTCTAAATGAAGCATTTTTGGAAACGTGTCCGTGTGTCTGAATAACAATGAAAAGTCTGATAAATCCAAACTTTGTATTCGAGTTTAGCATCTTCCAAGGATGCAACAAAAATTTTCAAGAAAATCCCCTACCCCAGACTTCCCTTACATGGACTATTTTTCGAAAATTTATTTTCTCAAAACAGCTAACGATTTTGATTAAATATCATATCTAAGATATTTTCATGGCAAATTAAATGCATGTCTTGAATTTTCTGGGAATGTCCCCAAAAGTCCTCTTCATTCTGAATGACTTTCGCATAACTGGTAAACCGAAAGATAGACATTTTACTGCACAAAAATGTAGATCTCATTAGAACACAGAATTTATATCATACATTCTTTTTTGTGGAGTGAACCATTTCCGAGATATTCCTCGTTATTTGTTTGAATTTTCCAATACTTTTACTTCTCAATGGGAATTCTTTTTAAGATAGTTTCTACAAATGTTTATCTCGATTAACATGAAGCAGATGGAGAATAAGCGTTTGTAAAAATAGTTTGCACTAGAGAAAGTCATGCGAGTGGAGCAGACATTTTTCTATATACTTCATTTTAATGGAGAAACCTTTGCAGAAATAGCAACAGCCACATTTTGTTATAGATGCAAAGGGAACAGCGACAGTCGAATGTTTAAGAACTGGACGCTATACTCTGGCCTTAAAATTCCAGTTTCCACGACATCCAAAGAAACAACTGATTGTTGACAGGACTGAAGAGAATGGCAAGTATTGCACAATTCGAACCATTAATAACGATATTTCGGAAATGCCTTATGCAACAAGTTATTTGAAATGAACTGTTTTAAAGCGATCTACTTTTGTGTAGTACGTTTTCGTTTATCGCTTAAGGTTTACCTACACAGGATATACGAAACTCCTTCCGAATAAAGACGACTTTACAGAATATTCCCAGAAATTCTAGATACACATTTTGCCATGTAAATATATTACTTGGAAAATATTCAATAAATACCAAGTTAGACTTTTCGTTTGACTTCTGCTGTTCTTACAGTTTTCTAAAAATGTCTTTAGATTCAGGGGGGTTTCAAAAGTGTTTTCAGTGAAATCTCCAAATCAAATTTTTGGGTGGGATGCAATATCTTCTGTTAGGTGTGCGGTAGAGAGTTAAAATAGCGTTTTGCAGTTAAGAAAAGCACAAGTATTTGAAAATTAAAACCAATAACGACTGAAAATACTAATGCCACAAAAGATTTTTGTTTGACGAATTGGGTTTTAATGATCTCTACATTTTGTGTATTGTTCAAATCCCGGCTTTGCATTGTTTAGCTTGATTCTACCTTTCCAACCTTGTCCTACACACGGCTTGTGTGAAAGAACGGTTAATTACCATTAATTGACCTAATAGTTGGTTAAACTATAAAGTCCGGGACTTAAACCGTCATTGGAATATGTCATCTCAAAATGGACGAAATCTCCTTGTGGTTTATCGGGAAAAATGCCAATCAATTGGGGAATTTAATGTTGTGCTGGCATACTGCCATGGTAGCTCAGTTGGCTAGAGCAACCGGACGGAAACCGGAAGATCCGTGGTTCAAATCCCGGCTAGCATTGTATTTCGCTACCATGCACATAGGTAGAAAAGGTAGTCTATTTCAACAAAAAATTCGACACGAAGATTTCACCGTAAATACATGTTTGAGGCCCCCTGAATAAAGAAAAACATTTTTAGAAAAAGGCGTGTGCGTTTTTTGAACAGCGTAACTCGAAAACGAATAGTCTGATCAACACTAAACTTGGTATTTAAGTTCAGAATCTTCCGAAGATGCAACCGAAGATTTAAGAAAACCTCCCACCCCTAACTACCCTTTACATGGAACCTTTTTTTTTTTGCAAATTTTCTAAAAATTTGTTAATGAATTTTATTAAAATATATATTAAAGACAAAATGATACCTTGAATTTTCTGAGAATAGCCTGTAAAGTCCTCTTCCTACGGAAGAAATTTTGTATAATCTTGTGTAACTGACAAACAATTTATTTTTTTGTGTCATAAGCCATTTCTGAGATATCCATAATGTTTCAATCTGTTCATTTCCTGGTCACTCTTGAAAGTCCTGTCAACATTCAACTGTTTCTCGCGATTGTAAGTAAAAATCTTTACAATACTTATGTATAAAATAAAAGCGTTAAATTACAAATTTGGAATACACGTCCTGGTATAGGAAACAAGGTACGAGGACGGTGTATTGCAAGTTTTTACACTAATTTTTTTTTCTGACAATTGCATGGAAATAGTATGGAATTTTAAGGCCAGCATATAGCATCCAGTTCTTAAACATTTGACTATCGCTGTTCTTTGTATTTATAACGAAATGTGTAATGTAGTTATTTCTTCAAAGGTTTATTTGGATTAAAACAAACAGAAAATAATCTTGGCAAGAATAGTTTGCATACCCATTGATAAACGATATAGGGCAGAAAGTCATGAATGCACCATTTTTTTCAGTCTGATTCTACCTTTCCAACCTTATCCTACACACGGCTTGTGAAAGAAATTTAGTTATATATACAAAAGTCATTCAGAATGAAGAACATTTCACATACTACTCCCAGAAAATTTAAGACCTACATTTTGTCAAGCAAATATCTTAAACACGTGGTTCTAACCAATTAAGAGCCATTTTCGAAAAGATAAAATGTGCAATTTTTTCAATGTAAGGGACAGTTTAAAACCTTCCGTGTCGCATCCTTTGAAGACTAATTTGATATTCAAGTTTAACTATTTCTCTCGCACACGAACAATTCTCTACCCCCCCCCCCATTCAGTAAGTTTCAAAGCGTGCATTTCCGGTGAGATCTCCGTATAGAATTCTTGGGTGGAATGAAATACTACTTCCACTTACAAGCAAGCAGAGAAAATAGTTAATAAAGTATAGTTTATCGTGTCCAGGCAGCAAACCCGGAATACCCCTCGTCTTCTAGCGTGTTTAAGGTGCATTGAGTTTTACAAGAATGAACGCGTCACAATAGTCAGCATTCTTGCTTCTCAACCAGGTGGTCCCCGATTCAACTCCCGCTGCAGCAGGGGTTTTTCTATAATTAGAATCTTTCCCTACCCTCCGCAGTGTCTGGAAGTATGAAGGTGGGAGTGAAAGAGTTTTCTTTCATGTTAAAAAAAGAAATGATCAAAAGCCAACATCAAAGAGCCCAAATCGACGATTGTTTCCGAAGTAAAAGATCCCATACGACCAGAGATTAAAGCGGCTATACAAATGGGCGGGGGGAATTTTTTAGTCCCACGACTTTCTCTACACTAGCTTTTTTTTTTTTAGTGGGTATACAAATCATTAAGATTTGTCATTTCGTAATCTTCTACATTTTACTAGAACGTTTTTGCAGAAATAAATTCATTACACGTTTCGTTAGGATACAATGAGAACACGATAGTCAAATGTTAAAGAACTGGACGCTATAGGCTGGCCTTAAAATGCCATACTGTTTCCATGACATCGCGAGAAACAGCTGAATATAGACAGCACTTAAAAAGAATGACCTAGTATTGAATAATTCGAACCATTAATAACATCTCTGAAGTGACCTATGCCACAATATTTGAAATAGCCATTTTTTAGAAAATAAATTTCGAGCAATGTTCCATGCAAAGGTATTTTGGGGTGAGGGGATTTTCTTTAAAAAACCTTCGTGTCGCATCTTTGGAAGGTACCGAGCTTAAATACCACGTTTGGTATTATACGATATTTCTTTTTGAGTTAAGCTGTTCAGATACACACGGAACTTTTGCTAAAAATCTTTATCCAGGGGTCTCAAAAACTTATTTCCTGTGAACTCTCGGTATCTAATTTTTTTTAATATAATACTTCCTCTTGCTACTACTATACATATGCATATTATACTATAGGTAGTAACTTAAAGCTTTCCAACTAAAACCTTCAAGATTGACAAAGAATAACTCAGATTTAATACTTTATTATCCTGTATTAGTGTTTTAATCTGACGAAAAACTGGCATTTTCCTAAACTTTTCTAATAATGGTCAGTCATGTCAACGTGGTACAACAGTTTCCTTAAACTTAAAACTTTGAAATTTAAAGTTAAAAGCAATCCAGAGGGATGCTGGTATACCTTTAAGGTCTTAACACGATCATTCAATTCGAAGTTAACACGCCCCCTGGCGTCCTTTTCAAAAGAGTGGAGAATTAAACGGAGGTCGATATTAATTTAATTGACCCTTGGATGTGAGGGAACACATAGCTGAAAATGAAAGCTATTACGATTAAATTTTAAGAATTTGTTGCAATCAACATTTTGATCTAAAACCGGAATGAAATCGAGTCGGAACACTATAAAAATTTTAAATGTGTGTGGTGAATTTACAATAGTTTCTCTACCCAGGACAAATTCAATAAATCCATTATAGTGCTCATATGAAACGGTCCATGTTACGTCACTCACGATAAATCGGTATCGCCTACCTATGCATTTTACATCGACAAAAGTTTTGGGTATTGATGTTGAATCTGGCTATATTGTCAAGATCGTCGATTCTATCATAAATTAGTAACAATTCTTAGCCTGAAAATTCTTAAAGAAAATCTAAAAATGGACAACACCATAGCCACCTTAGTTACAGAACAATTCTCTGGGATAACTCTTCAGCGTTTAAATTTTTTTTATTATGAAAGAAACCAATGTTAATTGTGGTGTAGCATCCAGAGTTCATACCTTTTTCTATCCTCTACAGCTTATGAGCGACTACACAACTTGCTACGAAAGTTTATTTTCCTATCTACTTCATTTTAACAGAATCATTTTCGGAAATAGCTGCATTACACATTCCGTTATAGATACAAAGGGAGCAGCGACAGTCAAATGTTTAATAACTGTACGCTATACGCTGACGTTAAAATTCCATACTGTTTCCATGCAATCGCGAGAAAACTGAAAATCGACAGGTCTTGAAAAGTGAGACAGTATTTTTAACACTTAAATAATTTCAGTCTAATTATATAATATGCAAATTCAATAATAGCCCTTGTGTATGTAATAATTTGTAAAATGTATGTAATAGTCATTGCATGTGCTCATATTATTGTAAACATGTTCAACAATGTTATGTGAACGCATTACTAATTTAATAATGCAGGAGCTATGAGAATAATAAGTTAAAAGTTGCTAACAATGAGGTAACCTTGAGGCAATAACGAGTTTGAGAGTTTAACAATACTACTTGCGATTCTTGCAATAACAATAATGTAATTTTAGTGAGTTTATAAAATAGTCACTCAACAACCAGAAAAAGCTTTAGTTAAATGAAGGTATTCTATTGGAGTAGGTTTAGCCAATCAGACTTGAAATACAGAAATTTACAAGTTTAGACGGTTGAAATCAATTCAGTTGCCTGAAGACAACTGGTTGCGTTGCTTGTGCATCTTCGAGATTTAATACGTATTCGTGAGAGACGAAAAATAAGTTTACGTGTTAAAAAGTGCAAGTGATTAAAGAATCTCACGGCTCTCTACATCAGTGAAGTGTTACTTAAATCGTATCAAGTATTAATAAAAGGAGTGAAGTAAAATTATAATCTGTGCAAGGCTACATTCTTGTCGCACCAAAACCCTGCCAAGATATGCATGTCTCTAAAAATAATTACTGACGCAGCCAAGCCAAACAAATATCTAATGAAACAGTTAAATTAGAAAGTTAATATTTTTTTTAAACTTGGGGCAAAGGCCACCTGGAAGTACATTTGGGATGAAGGCTACCGTAAACTTTACCATACGTGCGGTTGCAGCTACTTTAAGTTCGGCTCCCCAACAGTTGAAATATAATACAACTTCAATACAAACTACTTCAAATTGACGCTCAAAGCGTGGTAAAAAATCTGATGTGCTACCTCACATGACTTTCTCTACTCTTGTACAAACTATTTTTACAAACTTTTATTCTCCATATGCTTCGTGTTAATCGAGATATCGAGATGTTAATCTTATTGCTAATTTTCTTGTAGATGCAAGGAAAATATTGTAGGTTATAAGCGATAGTCAAATCTTTTAAGCGTTGGTTGCTATGTGGCGCATTCCAATCTCTTTGCATGTCCAGGACATAAAACTGAATAACGAATTTGAGAAATAGTTTAAGTATTGGAAAATTTAAGGGAATAACAAGCAATATCTCGAAAATGGTTCACTCTACAAAAAATGTATACGACATAAACTGTGTATTTTAAAGCGGTCTACATTTTTTTGTGCAGTAAAATTTTGTCTCTTCTGATTTACTAGTTATGCAAAAGTCGTTCACAATGAAGAACAACACTTTTGGAGACATTCCCAGAAAATTCGAGATATACATTTCATTTGTCATGAAAATATCTTAAACATATGATACTTTAATCAAAATTGTTAGCCATTTTTGAGAAAATTAAAATTTTCGAAAGATGTTCCATGTAAAGGGTAGTCTGGGGTGGTGGGATTTTCTTGAAAACCTTCGTGTCGCATCTCTGGAAGATACTGAACCTAAATACCAAGTTTGGTGTTTATCCGACTGTTCGTTTCTGAGTTATGCTGTTCACAGACAGACAGGTTTACAAAAATGCTGCATTACACATGTCTCAAAACATGCATTTCCGGTGAAATCTCAGTATCGCATTTTCGGGTGGAATACAATACTTCCCCTACTTACTGTACGTAGTAGAGAAAGTAATAAGTTTACGTGTAAAAAAGCACAAGTAATTAATAAAAAAATCTCACAGTGAATCTCTATATCAGTGAAGTGTTATTCAAATCCTATCAAGTATTAATAAAAGGAGTGAAATAAAATTATAATCTGTAAGTCTACATTCTTGTCGCACCAAAACCCTGCCAAGATATGCACGTGTCTAAAATAAATACTGACGCAACCAAGGCAAACAAATATATAATATCTAAAGAAACAGTTAAATTAGAAAGTTAATATTTTTTTTAAACTTGGGGCAAAGGCCACCTGAAAGTACATTTGGGACGAAGGCTACCGGAAAGTTTACCATACGTGCGGTTGCAGCTACTTCAAGTTCGGCTCCCCAACAATTGAAATATAATACAACTCCTTCAATACAAACTACTTCAAATTAACGCTCAAGGCGTAGTAAAAAAATAACGTAACAAACCAACTTGAAGAGAATGGTTAAGCATTGAATAATCCAAACCATTAATGACTGGTATCTCGGAAATGGTCGATGCCACAAAAAAAAAAGTTATTTCAAATCTTGTGTTTTAAGGAGATCTACATTTCCTGTCTAGTAAGTTTTCGTCTATCGTTTAACATTTATTCCTTCCGAATGACCATAACTTAACAGGCTATTCCCAAAAATTCAAGATAACACTTTCATGTGAATGAAACAATATTTAGGTTTTGAAAGGTCACGCTTATGTTGCACTGCAACTAAATTAAATAATGCCCACTATCCTATATACATAGAACTGAACAAAATAATTCTAATTCCTACTTTACGTTTTTAAATACTGTTAACTGTAATAATCTCATAACCTATAATACTGGTTGTTGCATCTTTACTGTATTGCATGCCTACTTCTGGTTTTCCAGATGGAAACAGATGGCTGTAAATAATCAAAATGCACTACTCAATGTTGTTCATGTACATTGCAGGTAAATATGAACATTTAACTTTAATAATTATTTGTTTGTAAATCACTTCGTTTATTCTTGAAATAGTCCTAGTAAATGCTACTCTATTTTTAAATCCTCTAGATATATTCTCTGGTCACCTAGTGGCTCGCCAATTTATCGGTCAGCAAATCATTCGTAATATTACCTATAAAATGTCTAACAATTCTGATTAATATAACGTTTAGCTACATGGCTAATAAAACGCATACCTAATTTTCTACGAAGTCCAGTTATTCCGAATGAATTCGGAATCATTGGTGGTAAAACAGAAAAAAAAAAACCTACCAAAAATGTAACTCCCTAAAATGCACAATTTATTTCAAATAACTGACATCAGACATTTCAAAGATATCGTTGTTGGTTCGGGTTTTTCAATCCTTTAGTCATTTTTACTTTCTCTACCACGTACATAGGTGAAGGTATTCCATTCCACCCAAAAATTCGGTACCGAGATTTCACTTTAAATACATGTTGAGTCTCCCCGAATCCAAATAAAGTATTTTTGGAAACATTTACCGTGAGTGTGTGAACAGCATAACTCAAAAACGAAAAGTCTGATAAATATCGAACTTAGTACTCTAGTTCAGTATCTTCCAAGGATACGACACGAAGATTTAAGAGAATTCCCACCTGCAACTACCCTTTACATGGAACATTTTTCGAAAATTTTTATTTCCCAAAAGATGCCTAACGACCTTTATTAAAATACCACACAAGATATTTACATGAGAAAGTTTATACATAGATTTTTCTGGGAATAGCCTGTGAAGTCTTATTCGGAAGGAATTTTGTATCTTTTATAACTGGTAAACGTTAAGCGACAGATAAAAACGCACTATACAATGTGGATCTCTTAAAACACAATTTAGTTGTATATTATGTGCAGAGACTAATCGTAGTAATAAAAACGCGAGTATTACTAACCGAGCGAGCGAAGCGAGGTTAATAATCATATGAGCGTCTTAATCACCATTATAGTCAAGTTTCATACGACTGTTTATGCTCGACCCAAAGGTTTCATAAGTATTCGTTTCAGGTTTGAGTGATGTGTTGCAATCGTTATTCCTTTATCTATGGTTACAATACAAATAACCTTGTAGCACCCGTGTCAAAGTTGCTAGCAATGCGAGACGTACTACGCAGAATAATCGATACTTGCGCTTTCACAATGTTAAGTGGCCGCTTCTGATTGGTCGAATACCAATACCGTAATCAACAGGTGTACTTTAATGAGACCCATTAAAGTACTGCTACCAGTCGTGTAAATAACACATTTTGGCATGGTCGAACATAAAATAAGTTTTTGTGGCATAAGTCATTTGAGATATCCGTTATTAAAGGTTGTTCAATAGTCATTCAAGTCCCAGCGATTTTCAGTTGTTTCTCGCGATGTCATGGAAACAGTATGGAATTTTAAGTCCAGCACATAGCGTCCAGTTCTTAAACATTTGACTATCACTGTTACCTATGTATCTATAACGAAATGTGTAGCGTAGCTATTTCTGCAAGGGTTTATTTGGATTAAAATAATTTAGATATAAAAATAAGCTTTAGCAAGAATTTTAGAGGGTAGAGAAAGTGATGTAAATGTATCATCTTTTGAAGTGCTGTCTCCATTCAGTTGTTTCTCGCGATGTCATGGAAAGAGTAGAATTCCAAAGAATAAAAATAAGAATTGTGATTCTTACGTATTTTAATCCAAGTTATATTACCACACTGACTAAATTTGAGGCTGCAAGAGGGGGCATGGAAACTGCAAGGGAGGAGAGTGCAAATGGAAAAGCTTGATAACTACTAATTCGGAGCGCAGCTGCAGTTAAAGTCAACAATCAGTCGGCAAACACGCGAATATTGAAACCAGAACGAAGGGGGTTTACGGAAACAAAACGTTCATTTTCGAAGCTTTCATAAGCAAAGCATAGCATAGTAAACAAAATTATATGAATACATAATTGCAAAGAATATAATTATCTTAAAGTTGCAACTAATAAAAAAACTATCTGAAATTAATTATAATTTAAAAATGTATTTTTGTTCAGTCTTGAGATAGTGAAAGGGGGAGTTAAGGAACTTTCAGGCTTGAGGTTGTTTTAGTGCCGTAAATCTACGACACGGCACCACCGGTTTTACTACTCTTCCGAAGGAAGCCATGCTAAGGATTTTTACGTCGGAAAAAATCCATCGCCCTCCGCCAGGTTTGAACTCGCGATCTCGGGAATTAGAGACTAGCATGGCAACCACTGCACCATGGAGGACGACCTTAAACAGGACATGATCAATGAAATAAAGAAAGGGCTACTCAATATCAGCGCTGATCAAATACCATATATGGACGTCAGAGAAATACATTTACCCGAAATTTTTTATTTTCTCTAAGTAGGGGGGAAGTATTACATGCCACCCAAAAATTCGATACGGAGATCTCACCGGAAATACTTGTTTTGAGGTACCCTGAATCCAAATAAAGCATTTTTGGAAACATGTCCGTGTTTGTGGAAAAGTCGTGCAAGTTCCAAATTTGCTATTTAAGTTCATTATCCTCCAAGGATGCGATATGAAGATTTTAGAGAAAATTCTCCCACCTCCACTACCCTTTATATGGAAAAATTTTCGAAAAATTTTCTTTTCTAAACAGGCTAACTATTTTGATTGAAATCTCGCACCATAAAGATGTTTGCATGACAAACAAATGCATATCTTGGATTTTCTGGGAATAGCCCTTGAAGTCCTTTTCATTGGACTTCATTGAACACGCATAATTTTGATACAAGTGGTCAACGTTTAGCGATAGACAAAAAGGTACCAAAAATATGGATCTCTTAAAAAAATTTATTTCGAAAAAGGTTTGTGGCACAAGCCATTTCCGAGATATTCGTTATTAATGGTTCGAATTGTTCATTTCTTGGCCATTCTTTAAAGTACCTTCAACATTCAGTTGTTTCTCGCGATTGCATGGAGACCGTATAAAATGTTAAGGCCAGCACATAGCGTTCAATTCTATCACTTCCCTTTATATCGATAACGAAACATGTAATGTTGCTATTTCTACAAAGGTTTATTTGGATCAAAATTTAGTAGACAGAAAAATAAGCTTTATTATGAATTGTTCGTGTACCCACTAATAAACGATAGAAGGTAGTCATGCGATTGTACTACATCCAATTTTTTGGATAAATTTACATACCCTGAACGTTTCGAAGTTTAAATTGTTTTATTACCATTTGCTTATTTAACTACGTATTAGCGTACTTTAGTAGTACTTCCGGCCAATATGTCATATTCAATGACTAAACTTGAGTCCACAGCACTATAATCAATAAAAATTTGGTATTACATGCTACGACTAACCCCTATCTTTTATTTATATATACCTCTACAAACTATTCTTGTAACAGCTTACTTTTATATTTACTTCAAGTTAACTAATAAATGGTTTCGTTAAACTTTTCACTGTAGGTGCAAGGGGGATACAGAAATCCGCGGTGAGTAAAAATCTTTTTAAAAAGCGAGACGCTAAACGATGCTTTGAAACTCAATACTCTGCAACACATCACGAAAAACAATACTGTTGACTTAGCAGTTCAATAGAAGTATTGGAAAATTTAAAGCAAGAACACGAACATGTGAAACTTAATGCCACAAAACAGTTGGGACAAATTGTGTATTTTAACGAGTTAAAAGTTTCTCTCTTAGCTTTTAAGTGGACAAAATTCATTCAGAATCAAGTTACAGACATGAGTTTTGTTAATATGCAAATATTTTAGACATGCCATGTTTTAGTAAAAATTTTTAAGATATGAGGAAACGAAAAACAGATTTTCCATCTAAAGGGTAACTAGGGACGGGAGAATTTTTTGAAAAACCTTCCATGTTGCATTTTTGGAAGATGAACTTTAATACCAAATTTTGTATTTTGCGACTTTTAACATTTTTTTTCTAATTTTTAAGGAATTTCAGTGGACCTCAAAACTGAGGTCTGTGTGAGTGTTAGAGAAAGTAAAAAAATATAGATACCATATAAATTAGTAATTGACAATATTCTACCAAATATCATTGACAAAATCTGGTGACAAAGCCTTCAAAATATCCAGCACACTATGAAACTCTAGAGTTCGAAGGTTAAATGTCAAATCCAATTCCGCAGTCAAAACAAGCACATTTCCCCATTCTGCAATACGTCATGTCTACGAAATTTGCTGACAAAGGCAGAATATACTGCATAGCGAGAAGGCTTTCACCTCTTTCAAGAAAGCTAAATGAACTGTTAACTTTCGTAAGAATTCGCAAAACTTAGCACCTCCGCTCGCCTTAACTGTATTATTCTAGCTTTTTATATGATGTTTTGGAAACAGGTAATCAAATTTTTCTGCACTGTTGCACTCCTATAACTTTCTCTACTCTTGTATAAACACTTATTCTCCATCTATTTCATGTTAATCGAGATTGCAGAAATCAATGGTTCGAGTTGTTTAATACTTAAGCATTCTTTTACAGTCCTATCGATTTTCAGTTGTTTCTCGCGATGTCATGGAAGATTATGGAATTTTAAGGCCAACATATATATTCAGTTCTTAAATATTTGACTATCCTATTCCTTTTTATCTGTAAGTATGTAATTAAGCAACTTCCGGAAAGGTTTCTCTATTAAAATGAAGTAGATAGGAAACTAAACTTTGGCAAGAATAATTTGCAAACATATTCATAAGTGGTAGAGGGTAGAGAAATTCATGTGAAAGTAATATTTTTTACTTTTTCTACTACGTATACGAAGTAGGGGGAAGTACTGCATTCCACATAAAAATTCAATACCGAGATTTCACCGGAAATGTTTTGAGGTGCCCTAAATCCAAATAAAGGATGTTTTGAAACGTACGTGTGTGTGTGTGTGTGTGTGTGTGTGTGTGTGTGTGTGTGTGTGTGTGTGTGTGTGTGTGAACAGCATAACTCGAACGAAAAGTCTGATAAACTCCAAACTTTGTATTTGAGTAGTATCTTTCAAGGATGCGTACGAAGATTTACAAGAAAATCCCCCTACCCCGAACTACCCTTTAGATAGAACATTTTTCAAAAATTCTTAAAATGGCTAGCGATTTTGATAAAAAAAATCTTACGTTTAAGATATTTTCATGGCAAATGAAATGTATGTCTTGAATTTTCTGACAATGTTCCCCAAAGTCTTCATTCTGAATGACTTTCGCATAACTGATGTAGGACAAAATTTTACACAAACATGTAGATTATTAAAACATAATTTATGTCTTGTCGAGTGAACCATTTCCGAGATATTCCTTATTTGTTTGAATCTTCCAATACTTTTTCTCAAACGGGAATTCTTTATTCGTTTGTCCTGGACACGCAAAGAGAATGGAATGCGCCACATAGCAACCAGCTCAAAATATTTGACTATCGCTTAAAGCCTACCATATTCCCCTTGCACCTACAAGAAAATTAGCAATAAGATCTCTATTAACACGAAGTAGGTGGAGGATAAGCGTTTCTAAAAATAGTTCGTACAAGGCCTGAGAAAGTCCTGAGTGCAACATCAGTTTTTTTTTTAATTATAAGCGCGCAAACCTATTCAGGGACCATCAAAACATGAATGTTCTATATGGAAGTTTTGACGGAATGCAATACTACAGTAGGTGGTAGAAAATACTCTTATTTCACATTCTTAAAGGTTCTATTAAACTAGCCGCTGCACGAACCGATGTATTTCCCAGAAAATTCCATAACCTCTCTTAGAAAGCGATAAAGTAAAAATTGTGGTTAAATGTCCATTATTCCCAGATTAATGCTTGTGTGCGGAAGAACACTTCCTCTTAAGTTTGGTAATAAATCCAATGCCGGAAGAGGGAAAACCCTAAATTTTATAAGGAAATTATCAACAATTCAGTATAACTAGCACATATCCGCTTGCCTCTCCAAGGAAAGGGCTCGCCGAGTTGCCAAACTGTTCGCTTTTCAATTATTTACAAGGCCTTCAGTCTGTCGATAAGGGCAAATCCCTTGCGAGTTTTAGAATAGTTGCAGCAGGTTTCAAAATTCATCCGCAGAGCCTATACGTACGTTAACAACAGATCCGATTTGGAGAAATGTTTAAAATTCATTAGGTACAGATTCCAATGAGAACTGTTTATTTGTAAACGTATAGCATTTCGCCAATTGCATTCAACATTCTGTAGCAAACAGAACTGCGTGTAAATATTCGATGAATTTTGCTTTTTAACCTTCTTTACTACTTATCTCTAGTAAGTACAGAAACAGGATGTCTACTGTCTTGAAGGTTTGAAACTCCAGTATATTTCCAATATGGGTTTTGGCAAAATTCCAGTACTGCATGGAGTCTTAGTGTAGTAAAATGCAGCAGTATTCATCTTTATCGTTTTATTTCGTTTCCTCAGTCATAATATGGAACTGCATTTATTATTAGCTGGCATACTCGATGTTACAGTAGCCTTTTAAATCGAATGACGATTTAAATAAATTTACTCTGTACTTTTTATAAAATTGTACAATTATCTTGAAGCTGTTTTGCCATATGGCGCTGTTCATATGCGTGTCGACTCTGAAGTCTACAGGGTGTGGTGAAATTATATCGATTACGATAACATCGGCTCTGGTGAATATTGACTTTATTATACTGTTATGTTACGCATTCCGGAACACGAGCCACCACTTCGTTAATTATCCGCGACTGACAGTGATGCTTCGTAGTCGGCAGTATTAAGATGTATTGAACAAGTTTTCCCTGCGTTCATAACCGCGGCCTAACTTGTACGGTGCAGAGTTCAGCTAAGAGTTACTTGTCGTAAGGTTAAACGAAGAGTGTCGTTACTAGCATTTTGTGAATTTCGCCATGTCTGATTTCATCCCTACTCCGCGTTCGATTTTCAATCATTTGACGATCTCCTGTTTTCGGATTCGTCAGTTTGTATTTATGGCATTCCATTTACTGGCTAAAAATTTCAGTTCTGCACAGCTTTCTTTTCCCACGGTACTATTTTCAATTTGTTTAATTTATGCTGTAGCACGTACGTATGTTTATGACAGCCTTTTCTCGGTACAAACCTCATGTTTCTTCCGCTTTGAAAAGGAACAAGCGCTTTCCTCGTAGAGCCTTTTTAATGGATCTACGCTTTTGTATACATGTGCGCCGACGGACCCTTCCTGTCCCAAGAAAAAGGGTTGGGTCGTCGAAACTTACTTCCTCAGACAATTAGCAATGTCTCCGTATGAAAGTTTCTTTCTATCGAGTTATAATATTAGATACAATATTTTACATTGTTTAATCTATATACAATCATTTTGAATACGGAGCAGAGTTGACATTTTACATCTTTATGCAATTAAATCAAATACGGGGCCTAGTTGAACCGTATCAATCTAGAAAACGGCTATACTAATAATGGAGCAAAACTTTAGTTATATAAAGAGATGGAAGTGAAAACTTAACATTTTGTATTTCTAATCCTATCCTCCTTCCCACAACAATCTTCAAAATTCTGGAAATGTTGTATAGCCTGTAAAATATTGTAGGAGTGATAAATATCCAAATATTTGGGTCTTCTTACATAAGAAAAATTATGAAAAAGCATATACAAAACATTAACACTTCATTAACCAACTCTGCCAAGAAATTTAATCTGAAATAAATCCATATTATGTGGATATTTCATCTAATTTTTCCAGTATACCCAGTATCAGTCGACACCCTGAGGAAGTATGCATTCCAATAAAAAATTTGGTGCCTAGATTTCACTGGAAATATACTTCGAGACTCCCTGAATCAAAAAAGGATTTAGAAAAATTGTGTGCGCAGCATAACTCAAAAAAACAGAAGGTCTGTTAAATACGAATCTTATTTCAGTCCAGCATCATTTAAGCATGCAGCAAAAATATTCAAGAAAATCCCCCCCACTTGAACTTGCCATTCACGTGGAAATCCTTGCGAATTTTTTTTCTAAAAAATGGTTAACGATTTCTATTAAAATAACCATATGTTAAAGATAATTGCATAACAAATTAAATGTATCTTTAATTTTCTGGAATAGCCTCTGAAGTCATTTTTATTCTGAATTACTTTGCATAACCGAAAAAAACTTCGATTTTATTTATGGACGCTCTAACTATGGTACTTGGCGTCCCAATGTACATTGGGCATGAAAGACCGGAAATTGTGTTCAGAGGCCTCTATTAGGCTTGAGGTTATTTTACGTGCCGTAAATCTACGACACGGGACCACCGGCTTTACTTCCTTTCCAAAGGAAGCCATGCTAAGGATTTTTACGTCCGAAAAAAAAAGTTCATCGCCCTCCTCGGGAGCTAGAGGCTAGCATGGTACATAACCGTAAACCTTAAGAGATGGACAAAAATCACACACGCACACTCGTTTAAGCACACAATCTCTTTGTGGAGTTAAACATTTCCAAGATTTCCATTTAATCTATTTGCTTTAATTTTCAAATACTTTTCTTTCCTCTGGTGATGCAGAGTGTAAGGAATTTCAAGGCCGTCACATAGCAACACGCTCTTTATGAATCTGACTATCGCTTTGCGTGCTCTATCTTACAACGAATATGTAAACGTGAATTGAAAAGTGTCTGGATTAACAGTTCGTAGCTAGAATTATCAGCTTTTGTTAGCATTTGTAGGACACTACAAATATATTATATATATTTTTTTAATTTCAGAGTTTAAAGCTTTTTCCATATCTAATACGAGTTTTTTTTAATTTTTAGTTTCTCTACCACTTGCCTATGTTAGATGAAGAAACTATTGCATTCCAATCTCGCCCCCCCCCAAAAAAGAAGATTTCGCCAAAAACAGACAAATTTTGCATTAATTAAAGCCCCGCGAGCTTGACTTCTGGGATCCAAGGGTGAGGGCTGAGAAGTCATTCCAGATCTGGTCTTTGTGTCTACGCATATCGGAGTGGGATGATTCAGGCGGCAACGTCTGTGACCTGGGTTCGATCATTTGCGACCGCCCAATGACCTATGGATTTTTCGTGGTTTTCCCGGGGTCGACAGACGAATGCTTGGGTGGTTTTATCCACTGCCACAATTTCCTTAATGTCATTTCCCTTCCATTCCGTTTCCTTGGTCTTTTAAGTGTACTTCCAGGTCTTTTGGTGTAAGGCGGTGCCGGACGGATGCAAGCTCACTGGAAAGAACCACCATCTTGACACCAGAGTGCTGCGCGACTGGCGAGTGGTTCCTCGCCTCCTCTCGGCGGTGACACGTGTCTGCGACTTCCGCGTGTCTCTGGCCTGTTTGCCTGAGGTCTGATGCCTCCTATATGGTCTTCACTTCATCCCTTCCTCTTGGGGGGGGGGTAGGCACAATGATACAAGGAGTAAAAGTAGGGTTTTATTTTTCTGAGTAGAAATGTTCGCAAAACAATCCTACGAGCAAAATAAAACCACTTAACACCTCTGCATATGCTATTTTTTAGATAGCGCTCGAATTTGCGAAATAATATATCGATTCCAGAAACTAACATATCACGTTTACAACGCGGTTGTTGAAACATGAGAAGTGATGCTAAAAGGGAGATGTCAGATGTTTTGTCCATTCGCTAGCTGTCATTTTCATTGAAATAATTTAACATGTTTTGCCTTACACCAGGCAATGAAGCAATTAAATGCTCTATCATATTGCATTCTGGAGTTTTTAGATAAGTACTTCAAGTGTTAATCTTTCTGCTACTTCTGTAATTTAACCTGGCTCATGCATTTCAGTTTCTTCTGAATTCATAATTTGAGTCATTTAACCTTTATGTAGTTTGTACTAGATAAATGAATAACGTTTTACATTAAAGAAAGCAGAAGGCTGCCAATATAACGTATAGGTTAACTACAACAAATTACGATAAATTGAAGTATGACGATTTGTATTGTTAACAGATAATGGGAGCGCCATGAGAAAATCATGCATAAGACAATGAAAAGTAAAACCAAATCAAACCAAGTAGTCATTTAACATGTGCAAATACAAAGAATAGTTGCCGTGTGATTGGACTTTAAATCATAGTCATCTAAAGCTTTTAGCTCGTATGCACAGTTCTACTTTTAGGCCATGCTGTCTAAATGCTTTATCTATTGAGGTGGGAGAAAACGCCCAACATATTTTTACTGCTCTGAACAGTCATAAGCTCAATTATAATATTCATTTCAAAAATATACTAACCTATCATTTATAAATCTAACATACAAAAAAAATCTGATGTATTACACTCACATGACTTTCTCTACTCTTGTACAAACTATTTTTACAAACGCTTAATCTCCATATGCTTCATGTTAATCGAGATGTTAATCTTATTGCTAATTTTCTTGTAGATGCAAGGGGAATTGGTAGGCTTTAAGCGATAGTCAAATATTTTAAGAGCTGGTTGCAATGTCGAGTATTCCACTCTTTGCATTACCAGGACAAAAAATGAATAACGAATTCCCATTTGAGAAAAAGTATAACTATTGGAAAATTTAAGGGAATAACAAGCAATATCTCGAAAATTGTTCACTCAACAATAAAAATGTTGAGGCCATAAATTGTGTATTTTAACGCGATCTACATTTTTTGAGTAGTACAATTTTGTCTCTTATGGTTTACTAGTTATGCAAAAGTTGTTCACAATGAATACTTTTGGAGACATTCCCAGAAAATTCAATATATACATTTTATTTGTCATGAAAGTATCTTAAATATGATATTTTAATCGAAGTAGTTAGAGCCACGTTTGAGAAAATTAGAATTTTCGAAAAATGTTTCCATATAAAGGGTAATCTGGAGTGCGGGATTTTCTTGAAAAACCTCGTGTCGCAACTCGGGAAGATACTGAACCTAAATACCAAGTTTGGTGTTTACCTGACTGAACGTTTCCGAGTTATGCTCTCTCTCTCTCTCTCTCTCTCTCTCTCTCTCTCTCTCTCTCTCTCTCGCACAAGCATGCGTTTCCAAAAATGCGTTGTTTGGATTCAGGTGGCCTCAAAACAGTTCCGGTGAAACCTCGGTATCGAATTTTTGGGTGGAATACAACTTCCCCTACTTACTATACGCAGTAGAGAAAGTAATTATAAATAAAAGTTACGAAGAAGAGGAACGGAATAAGAAAAAGGAATACAAACTAGAAGAGAAGGTGGCATGTTAATTATACAACTGTTTCTAATTTAAATTGTACGGAGTATTAATCTACGAAAAAATGATTGATATTGCATTTTTGAACCGAGTTTCAGACATGCTGAAAATATCTACATCGAAGTATCTGTTTAATGGTGTATTTTTATGGATTTCTGTTTGCTCTTGGGATGAAAAAATACTTAATGTGCTTATTTGGTACATAAAATATATTTACGATAATATTTTCATTACAAACAAATTAGGAAATAGTGTTAAATAATATGCTTATTAGCTTATTAAAGTCTTATGATACTGTAAGCATGTGCAGAGCACTATATATCCAGGAGTTGTTTCCTTCGTGCAGAAAATTGTTTGAAGAAAGTTTATCATCTATCAACATGTCTGACAAGCAGACAACAGCTCGCGTTCGGAATATACTGACAGCTCTCCATATGTATATAAATCATTGGTTTTAACCTAATTTCCCCAGAGGTTATAGGCAGAGCTATATCTTATATAGCTATTCCCTGAAGGCCTAGGTCAAACTGAATGTCGCTGGCTTTCCGGAAGATTTCCACTCAAAACACACGGTACACAAAAACCATGAAATGCAATACACCGGAATTTGCATCTATCAGAAAAGCTATTTGGGGATTATTTTAGGGTATATATCCAAAATAAAGCCTACCTGCAAGGTGCAGAAGTAGTGTGTACGCCTCTAATCACAGTTCGAACCTCTGTTAGGGCGAGTTGTCTGGTTAAGTTAAGCCGGAAGAGAGATATGTTAGGTAATTTAATCCTATGGGCTCCTATCATTCAACCTATGTGGTTTACAGTATCTCTAAACCTGAGCTATTAAAGAACGTTAAGCTATGAAATTTAAAATAAACTGCAAGCTTCTTTAAACTTTCGCAAAATTTAATGGCTCCATTTATATGAAATTACAATGTTTCACACTTCGAGGCTAAATACAGGGTTATTCAAAAAAGGAACAGATTTTAAATATTCATTTTAATGAACGAAATAGATAGCGACACGAGACAACATTGAATAGAGGAAAGTTAAGTTTTAAGCCCCCACCTATTAGTTCATTCGGCGGCGCTGTGTTTTACGAGAAAATGGCAACGCCACAGGAAAAGTCGTTTTGCTTGCTGCATTATGCAAAGAGTGAATCCATTGTTTTATTGCAGCGTGCACTTCGTTATAAGTTCAACAACGAGCCGCCTCGTCATAAAAAATGTACAATTGATACAATAAAATCTTAGATGGTTGCGTATGCAAACGGAAAAGCACTGGTCGTCCTTGCATAACAAATGTTGTCCATTTTGAACTTTTCTCTATTCAGTGATTATAGCATGTGTCGCCATCTATTGTCGTTCATTCGAAATAAATATTTAAAGTCTGTTCCTTCTTTTTGAATGACCTTGTATATGAATCTCTTAGGACGTAAAAATTCCTAAATGAAGGATTGCGCAAATTCTGTTCAGTTCAGATAAGTTGATTGTTGCTTCTCTTGCATGTGTAAGGGCACATTATATATGTACACAACAGAAGCTATTCTCTGCTTTGAAAGGGCAATCCTGCCACTCAGAGGCTTTGGATATCATTTGGAATGTTTCCAGAAAATTACCTGAATCAGTGGGAGTTGCACGTTCTTCGAAGCTGCAGAGAATTTTTAAACGCAGTCCTGGCTTTGAAGACATGAAGCTGATTTGTTTAGTACTTCAGAGAAAATTATACAGCAAATTAACCCTAGAACCTGTAGCATTAGTGTCTACGGTCTGTGCTATGACGTTATGTTCTTTATACAAGAATATGATGCTAATAAATATTTCATGCCATAAAAATTGGGCATCAATGGTTATCTACAACGAGAGAAAAGGTAAAAATCTGATGTGTTACACTCACATGACTTTCTCTACTCCTTTACAACCTATTTTTACAAACGCTTATTCTCCATCTACTTCATGTTAATGGAGATAAACATTTGCAGACTATCGTATCGCTAATTTTCTTGTAGATTTAAGGGGAATATATATTTACAAGGGCAATATAGAAATGTAGTAGCCTTTAAGCATCGACATATATCTTAATAGTTGCTAGGTGCAGCCCACTCTTTGCTACAGATTAATTCTCTTTGCATATCCAAGACAAAAAAAATTAATAACGAATTCCCATTTGAGAAAATAAGTATTGAAAAATTTAAGGGAATAACAATCAATATCTCGAAAATGGTCCACTCAACAAAAAATGTATGACAAATTGTGTATTTTAACGCGATCTACATTTTTTGTGTAGTAAAATTTTGTCTATCTCTTATGCTTTACCAGTTATGCAAAAGTCTTTCACAATGAAGAACACTTTTGGATACATTCCCAGAGAATTCGAGATACATTTCATTTGTCATGAAAATATCTTAAACATATATTATAATCAAAATCGTTAGCCATTTGAGAAAATTAAAATTTTCGAAAAAATATTCCATGTAAAGGGTAATCTGGGGTGGGGGGGGATTTTCTTGAAAACCTTCGTGTCGCATCTCTGGAAGATGCTGAACCTAAACACCAAGTTTGGTGTTTATCTGACTGTTCGTTTCTGAGTTATGCTGCTCACACACACAGACAGACATGTTTCTAAAAATGTCTTTTTGGATTCAGGGGTCTCAAAACATGTATTTCCGGTGAAACCTCGGTATCGAATTTTTGGGTGGAATACAATACTTCCGCTACTTACTATACGTAGTAAAGAAAGTAAAGAAGCACTACTTTCAGCGAATAAAATCATAGATGTGTAAACCAAGAAAGATGTGTGTGTATTAGTAAACCCACGAAGCAAACGTAACTATTTTAAGGATATACAAAACCCTAAAACGAAGCCTAACAGGACCTAAACCAAGACCATAGTGAGAAATAACGGATTTGAAATTATACAAATTTTAAAAGAAAGCTCGTAAAATGCTTTAGTTCTATTGCGATCGATCGATGAATCTGTTTGCTAAGAATAGCTTGTACGTGGTGAAAGTTTTGTGAATTCTACACAACACGTCAGATGTTTGCTTCCTTTACCATGTGCCTAGAAGAGGAAGTATCGCTTGCACCCAAAAAATTCGATATCCAGATTGCACTGCAGATTCAGGTTTTGAGATCCCCTCAAAAAATCTGATATTCATATGACTAACCCTCTATCTTTAGTGGATATACAAACTATTCTTACTAAAGCTTATTTTATCTACAGCATTTAATTCAAATAAACCTTTGCAAAAATAGTTACATTACACATTTCGTTATAAAGAGAACAGCGATAGCCAAATGTTTAAGAACTGGACGCTATATGCTGACCTTAAAACGCTATACTGTTTACACGACATCGCGAGAAATAACTGAAAATCGATGGGACTTCAAAAGAATGACAAGTATTGAACAATTCGAAATTTTAATAAAGGATATCTCAAACGGCTTTTGCCCCAAATAACGTACTTTTAAGTAAATTGCGTGTTTTAACGATATCTACATTTTTGTGTGGTACGTTTTTGTTTATCGCTTAACGTTTACAAATTATACAAAAGTCCTTCCGAATGAGAACACTTCGTAGGTTATTTCCAGAAAATTCAAGATGTGTATTTTATTTGTCACGTAAATATCTTTCATATAGGATATCTTAATCAAAATTGTTAGCCATGTTTTAGAAAATCAAAATTTTTGAAAAATATTCCATATAAAGGGTAATTGGGGGTGGGATGGGGGATATTCTTGAAACTCCGTGTCGCATCATGGATACTAAACTCAAAGTTTAACATTTATTCAACTTTTCGTTTGAGTTATGTACACACTTTTTCTAAAAAGAAGTTTTTTTATTCAGGGGGTCTCAAAACATTTATTTCCGGTGAAATATCGATATAGAATTTTTGGATGGAAGGCAATACTGCCCCTACTTACTATACATAGTAGGTAAAGTAAAAATACGAGCATCATTTACACGACTTTTTCTACCCTTTATTAGAGGGATGTAACTATTCTTATGAAAGAATACTTTTTGCCCGTTTCATTTTAATCGATATAAATCTTTGCAGAAATAGTTAATTCCACATGTCGTTATACACACAGCGAACAGCAAGAGTCAAATGCATAAGAACTGGACGCCATGGACTGGCCTTAAAATTCCACGCTCTTTCCAGATAATCGCGAGAAACTGAATATCTAAAGAACCTCCGTCATTCTTTCAAAGTATTGAACAATTCGAACCATTAACAATGCTATCTTCGAAATGGCTTATGGCACAAAAATTTACTTAAAATTTAGAGAGATTTATATTTGTGTATTGTGTTTTCGTCTCGCTTAACGTTCAGTTATGCAAGATTTTATAAAATCTTCTCCCAAATGAAAATTGCTCCTAGTTATTCGCAGGAAATTCGAGGTATACATTTTGTATGCAAGTATCTTTAATATACAGGCTGTTTCAGAAATACTTTTACAAACTTCGGGTATGGGTTCCTTACACCACAAGAAGGAAAAAAGTTCATATGAACATATGTCCCATAATCCTTTGTTTTCTCGTTAGGTGTTCAACACAGTGGTACACTTATAACACACAAAACTCATAATGAATGCTCGAAATGCCCTCCTCTTGCTTCTATGCATGCCTGTACTCTTCGAATCATGGAATGTCGCAAACTCCGGGATGGTGTCTAATGGTTTCGCAGGCTTCCATGACGCGTCGAAGCGTTTCTGCATCCGGGATGGCTCCTCCATAAACCAATGATTTAAGATGCCCCCAGAGGTAAAACTACACAGGATTGAGGTCGGGAGAACGTGCAGGTCATGAAACTGGTCCTCTGCCTAACCATCGGTCATGGTAGATACCAGTCAGTGCATCTCTAACAACGTGACTACAACGTGCCGGAGCCAGGCATTTATCACATTTATCAGCAAGGCGACGATAATCAGCAACAAAAGTTGGATGACTCGGTTGTCTTCGGTCTGGAAACATCTGATAGAGCCGTGCAGCCTCGCGTCCATTACCATTCGCGCGATTATACATAAAAATAATGTCTGCCTGTTTACGAAATGAATATCCAGCCATGGTGGAACGAAACACGGGCAGTTAACTCACTACATGTACACAATTGAAACGTTGAAGACAGACTAATGACAAACGTAAACAAGTCTCCATGGCAACACTTCGCCATCTACCGTATGTAGAACAATGGGTCAATGCCTTCTATGAATCATAGGGAAAAGAAGTTTTGAGGTTGAACCCCGAAGGCCGTTGAACTCACTTTCATTGCGCTAGGAATTACGCGAAAAATCAAGGATTATGGGACATGTTCATATGAACTTTTTTCCTTCTTTTGATGTGAGGAACCCATACCCGAAGTTTGTAAAAGTATTTCTGAAACACCCGGTATAGTATTTTAATCGAAATCGTTGTCATTCTTAGGAAAACCAAACATTTCGAGAAATGTCCCATGTAGAGTAGTAGTTTGGCGTGGTGAGATTCTTTAAAATACCAATGTCGCATCTTTGGAAGATGCGAAACTTAAACACCAAGTTTGGTATTTATCCTACGTTTTCTAAAGTTTTTTGGGGGGTTCAGTGGCCTCGAAAACATATTTCTGGTGAAATATTGACATCGAATTTTGGGTGAAATACAATACTTCATACTGTCCGTGTTAGAGAAAGCAAAAAGGTCAGCGAGTAGAGATAATCATGTGAATGTAACAAGATTTTTTTAAAATCCCATTTACCTTAATATACAACTTTAAAAGGTAACATTTTGAAGATACAAAATCTTCAAATCCCCCTTCCTTGTTGCCCTAGTTCTACTACAGGCTTCTGAAGGGAGGAAAAGAGTGCCACAAACCTCGGCCAACTGTTTGAGCACCCCAAATCCAAGCCACTGGTTCCACAATCCAGCCAACTTCTCCCTTGTTCAATTAGAGAACACTGTCGCTTAGGGACCTGGTTTATGTGACGTAATTAATCCTCTCCCATCCTAAACTGCAGTCTGGACCATGTATTATCTTTTGTTACCGCTCTCTGAATTACACATCCTCCGCCACAGAAGGGAGGGTGGAGAAAAAGCAGACTTCGACATTAATATTCTCTGCAACTCTTGTTCTAGGATTTTGTCGAGTGTGTAAATCCCCACATTTAAATCATTTATTACCTGAGTAAACATTAACAAGGTCGCAATTCTACACTTTTGTTATATCTCGGGTACCAAATGGTGTTCAGTGAAACGTTTAGGAAATAATCCTAAGAATCTTTCATATTTAGAAGACTCCCACCAACTACTCAAATTTCTATCTATTTCAAATACATCACCATTCATGAATATTCGCTTAGCATTTAATTTAACTTTTTCGTTCTCTCGTCTTTAGTATTCAACACTGAAAAAGAAATTTTACACAATAGCATTTATAGTAAAAATTCTGAAATATAATCAGAATCATTTTCTAGTGAGGCTTTTTACCTATCAAGTAAACGAAGATTGCAATCTACCCAACAATTCAATAACTAAATGTTTCAAACCTCCCCCTCCCCAGTCCAATAAAACTTAGTTTGAATAGTGTAACTAAAGGAAAATGCCATACTTTGTATTTAAGTTCATTATCTTCTCTCTCGGTATCTAACGGAATATGTAATGCAGCTATGTTTGTAAAGGTTTATTTGGATTGAAGTGTAGTAAATAGAAAAATAAGCGTAAGAATTTTTTGTATACTCTCAGAAAATTCGAGATATACATTTCATTTGTCAAAAAAATATCTTAAACATATTATATTTTAATCAAAATCGTTAGCCATTTTTGAGAAAATTAAAATTTTCGAAAAATTTTCCATGTAAAGGGTAGTCTGGGGTGGGGTGAAAACTTTCGTGTCGCATCTCTGGAAGATAGTAAACCTAAATATCAAGTTTGGTGTTTATCCGACAGTTCGTTTGAGTTATGCTGTTTTCACACACACATACACGCACGCACGCACGCGCTTCCAAAAATGCTTTTTTGGATTCAGGGTGTCTCAAAACATGTATTTCCGATAAAATCTCGGTATCGAATTTTTGGGTGGAATACAATACTTGCCCTGCTTACTATACGTAGTAGAGAAAGTAAAAAGATATATTTACTTTCTTTCAGAAGCTATTGATATGAAGAATGATTGAAAACAATCTAAAATACATTTTTTACAAACCTTTTTCACTGGAAGAAAAATATTTCCATATGTCCAGTGATACGCGATAAAAGTTGACTATATTATACTTTCCATAAAGACAGCCATGTAATTCTAATTGTTGCAAAGCTCTAAGAATTTCACACACTGAAGCTTCAATATCTTGCACAACCTCTGCAATATAGCCAAAACCTTGCTTTGAGTAATAATTTTCACACCTCTGTACATAATGAATAAAATGTAAATCTTGAATTTTCTTGCAATAGCCCTTTAAATGTCTTCATTCGAAAGAAATTTTGTATAACGTTAAGCGATGGATGAAAACTTACTACACAAAAAACCTGGCTCTTTAAGCGTCCAGTTTTAAAACCTCACTATCACCATCCCCTTTGTATCTATAACGAAATGTATAATGCAGTTATTTCCGGAAATAATAGTCATAAGGGTGCCTGGGCCTTTTTTTTTGTAATTAGTAAAAATGAGATTTATTATGAAGCTTATGGCTGTCTTTATAGCTTTAAGTACGGTAGAGTAAATCGGCGAGTTATTTAAGCCTTTATCCTTTTGAGTTTACGTGATAAACTGCAGGCCCTACTCTATTTTACTATGCGCTCAGTGTAAAAGACCTGACAACTTTTAGAATTGGAAATAAATTTCACAAATAATTGTATTCGCAATTTTTCAGTTAATGTTAAATCTGTGTGAACCCCCTCAACCACTACACTGATTTGGGTGGCTGCTGATTTTCTGCACGGTTATTTAATTTCTTTTTTTTTTATTTAGGAAGTATACAGTAGCTTTCCTACAACCAATTCAGTTTTATTTCTCCATAAATCCCCATCTTCTGCATCTTCATCCGATAGTCCTCCAGATACTTTACCTTCAGACCTCATCCATCCATTTTTCTTAGTCTTCCCCGTATTCGGTTTCCTTTAGTTCCCCATTCTTATTCTATCGTTTCTCGTTCTTTTCATATGACCTAATCGTTTTAATCTTAGGTCTTTCATTTCCAATACATTCTTTTTACATCCATTATTTCCAAATTTTTGCATTTCTAATTTTATCTCCTCGAGATTGTCGCAGTTCTCTGGCTCGTGTTATCTTGTTTTATTATTTTAAATTTGGGTATTTTGTCCTCCGGCTAGCTATTACAACTCGGTCGAGCAAGTGTCTATGCAGGGCGTGTGAACGGACAGGAGTTGTTGCTTAAAGATAACACTGATAAAATAATTTATTTCTACACTTTTATTGCCGTCACAATTAATAATTCACATATTTAATCTTTATACACGCCTGACAAACTGTGATAATTCCGAATGTAACTACAGTCGTTTTAGTTGCCGCGTACCAATTACTTCGCGTACTTCACATTTGTAACTTTACGACGTGTACCTCGCGAGTGTTTCCTTAGGACTGAGTGACGTGCACCTCGTGAGAGATTCTTCCTAACTGCTCGAAACTTGCTTATGGCTTGGGAATATATACTCGATCTCCAATTACCTAAACATTATAATATAGCTCCTATTGGTTACCAAATCGCACCCACTTTAGCGTCTGTTTTGGTCAGCCAATCACCATCTACTAATATATAGGCTCTAGGGAAGATATTCCTCCATTTCTAAAAAAAAAAAAAAAGTACGCTACCCTGACGTCATTTGTTTGTCTCTTCTTAGTGACAAGCTCACCCCCTCGGTTTATTGTTACCCACTTCTATTGTCAGTTTCAGTGAGGCCGTGTAAACTTATTTCCTAACAATACTTATGGCTAACAAACATCTAAAATCCTGTACATACAATAATATTAATTTACACTACAATCACTTTGGCATTCACAGCATGTTATGATATAAAATACTGCCTCAAGATTCGAGAAGCCCTCTGCCAAAAATCCATCTGTTAATTTTCTTTCTTGTTGCCTATTCATTATCCACGCTCCTGCTCCATAAAGTAATGTACTTTGTAATATTGGATTATAAATGAGCCTTTTAGTTTTATTTACGATGTTTCTGCTTTATGTCGAATTCAACATTCCAGTTTTTCTTCCTTCGCTTCTTTTTTAATTCCTTTATTATGTGAAGTAGGGGAAGTATTGCATTCCACCCAAAAATTCGATATCAAGATTTCACCGGAAATACAGCATAACTTAGTCTGATAAATACCAAACTTGGTATTTGAGTTTAGCATCTTCCAAAGATGCGACACGAAGATTATCAAGAAAATCCCCCCCAAAACTATCCTTTACACGGAATATTTTTCGAAAATTTTTATTTTCTCAAAAATGGCTGACGATTTTGATTAAAATCTCATGTGTTCAAGATATTTTCATGGCAAATGAAATTTATATCTTTAATTTTTCGGAAATGTCTCAAAAGCCCTTCATTCTGAATGAATTTCGCATAAATCGTACGAGACAAAATTAGTGCTACACAAAATATATTGATGTCCTTATAACAATCTTTTTTTGTCGAGTGGATCATTTTAGATATTCCTTTTGTTTGAATTTTCCAGTACTTACACTTTTCTCAAATAGGAATGCGTTATTCGTTTTTTTTTATGTCCTGGACATGCAAAGAGAATGGAATGCGCCACATAGCTACCTGCTATTAAAATATTTGACTATCGCTTAAAGCCTAGCATTTCCCCCTTGTACCTACAAGGTAATTAATAAGATGGTTTCTGCAAATGTTTATCTCGCTTAACATAATCGAGATGGAGAATAAGCGTTTGCACAAAAGTAGAGAAAGCCATGTGAGCGAAACAGTTTTCTATTTCTAATCTACTAGTTTCATCTGCTTCCATGACTGATCCGAAACACTTCAATTTACTGACCATTCTAATTTTCTCAATAATTGTTTCACCGGTGTTCACTGTTGATAATTATTCTGTAGGTTTTAATTATGACTAAATTATCTTCACTATAATTTCTCCTTTTGCCACTGAAGCTAGCAGCTTGTTTTAAGATTCCAAGGACTCCAACCAGTTTCAGTACTTCTATCCAATTTAATTTGTTTTAACGTCGTTTAACTGCGTAGGTTAAATGGCTGAAGTGATTCTAGAATGAGCAGGACTCCATCCTTCATTGTATATTAAAAATTTAATATACCTTAACCTTTAAATGGATTGTGTGTTTAATTATCTGCAACCCGACACGGGAACATTATTGCGCTGCTTTTATGGTGTAAAAATTACCTGCAAACCAGTGAGAGCGAAATAGCCGTTTGTTTAATTTGAATGTCATTAGGAACGAAACAAGCACAATGTAACCCAGGGCAGTGGCCGAAAGGCTTATTAATGCATCTATAGGCTGCTACTCTAAACAGTTGCTGCATGGTGTAATGGCTTGTCCTCCGGGAGACTGATTCGATTCCACATCGGATGCAGCTTTAGCCTATTTACTACGCTTTAAGGCAATGCATCTCTGAAATTTGATGAACCTTTTGAAAACTGGATTTTTTTCATTTTTATTATATTTATAATTTGTACTTTCATGCTACATTATTGGTTTTCTATATCAAATATTTTAAATCGGCAAATGGCTACTTAATTCGCGCTTATAATTTAGGCAAAGCACCGTGTTGAATTTTGAACTCAATTTTTCCAGTTATTTTTTTCCCAGTATGTTTTACTTTTTAAGATACTCGGACTACAGTTTATAATTTATTAGCTTGAAATTTTCAGGCGAGCTTCAGAAATTAGGGATTTACAACATTTTTGTGCACCAGTTAATAAATATTAACTGAAATTATTTTCTATAACTCAAATTTAAAAAACTGGAATTTCAATCAAGTGTGAACAATTGTTTTTCTCTTAAACCAGTTAAAATTAAGAAATACTTTAACAATGTATTATTTTTGTATACTAAGCTCAAATTAAAAATTTTAGAGCGATGTGATAAACAGTTTAGTCAATGAATTTCGTTATTACCATATCAAAGAAGGGATTATGAAAAAATTAATATATTAACGATTTGACATCGTTAAAATGTGTCCTTTGTGGTTTATGTTCCGAGTATAAGGTAAAATAGACAAGGCAATCGGAGGAAAACTGCATTTTTGGATTTACATAGATGCATTGCCTTATGGGGAAGACTGGCAAAACATTACATGCTTAGTTTGTTTTGTGGCGAATTCCGCAGCACTTCACCACAAAGACAGAAAGAAAGAAAGGACAAAGAGAGAAAGAAAGAAAGAAAGAAAGGACAAAGAGAGAGAAAGAAAGAAAGAAAGAAAGGACAAAGAGAGAGAAAGAAAGAAAAAGAAAGGACAAAGAGAGAGAAAGAAAGAAAAAGAAAGGACAAAGAGAGAGAAAGAAAGAAAAAGAAAGGACAAAGAGAGAGAGAAAGAAAGAAAGAAAGAAAGAAAGGACAAAGAGAGAAAGAAAGAAAGAAAGAAAGAAAGGACAAAGAGAGAAAGAAAGAAAGAAAGAAAGAAAGGACAAAGAAAGGGCGAAAGAAAGAAAGAAAGGGCGAAAGAAAGAAAGAAAGGGCGAAAGAAAGAACAAAGAAAGGGCGAAAGAAAGAACAAAGAAAGGGCGAAAGAAAGAACAAAGAAAGGGCGAAAGAAAGAACAAAGAAAGGACGAAAGAAAGAACAAAGAAAGGACGAAAGAAAGAACAAAGAAAGGACGAAAGAAAGAACAAAGAAAGGACGAAAGAAAGGACAAAGAAAGGACGAAAGAAAGGACAAAGAAAGAAAGAAAGAAAGAACAAAGAAAGAAACGGACGCACAGAAAGAAAGAAACGGACGCACAGAAAGAAAGAAACGGACGCACAGAAAGAAAGAAAGAAACGGACGCACAGAAAGAAAGAAAGAAACGGACGCACAGAAAGAAAGAAAGAAAGAGACGCACAGAAAGAAAGAAAGAAAGAGACGCACAGAAAGAAAGAAAGAAAGAGACGCACAGAAAGAAAGAAAAAGAAAGAGACGCACAGAAAGAAAGAAAAAGAAAGAGACGCACAGAAAGAAAGAAAAAGAAAGAGACGCACAGAAAGAAAGAAAAAGAAAGAGACGCACAGAAAGAAAGAAAAAGAAAGAGACGCACAGAAAGAAAGAAAAAGAAAGGGACGCACAGAAAGAAAGAGACGCACAGAAAGAAAGAAAGGGACGCACAGAAAGAAAGAAAGGGACGCACAGAAAGAAAGAAAGGGACGCACAGAAAGAAAGAAACGGACGCACAGAAAGAAAGAAACGGACGCACAGAAAGAAAGAAACGGACGCACAGAAAGAAAAACGGACGCACAGAAAGAAAAACGGACGCACAGAAAGAAAAACGGACGCACAGAAAGAAAAACGGACGCACAGAAAGAAAAACGGACGCACAGAAAGAAAAACGGACGCACAGAAAGAAAAACGGACGCACAGAAAGAAAAACGGACGCACAGAAAGAAAGAAACGGACGCACAGAAAGAAAGAAACGGACGCACAGAAAGAAAGAAAAGGACGCACAGAAAGAAAGAAAAGGACGCACAGAAAGAAAGAAAAGGACGCACAGAAAGAAAGAAAAGGACGCACAGAAAGAAAGAAAAGGACGCACAGAAAGAAAGAAAAGGACGCACAGAAAGAAAGAAAAGGACGCACAGAAAGAAAGAAAAGGACGCACAGAAAGAAAGAAAAGGACGCACAGAAAGAAGAAAAGGACGCACAGAAAGAAGAAAAGGACGCACAGAAAGAAGAAAAGGACGCACAGAAAGAAGAAAAGGACGCACAGAAAGAAGAAAAGGACGCACAGAAAGAAGAAAAGGACGCACAGAAAGAAGAAAAGGACGCACAGAAAGAAAAGGACGCACAGAAAGAAAAGGACGCACAGAAAGAAAAGGACGCACACTTTGCAGTACAAAAGTAAATTTTAGCCCATCTTTTAGGGGCCAAGCCATGTGGTTTCTGTTTGTTCAAGTATGAGAGTTTGCTTCAATTTTTTCTTTAAGCAGATTTTTCTGTGAATATTTTCTCGTAAGGAACTTGCAGCCAGGCTACAAGGATCCGGAACAATTTAGTAACCAATGTATGTGGAACCTTGCTGTAAAGTTCTGTAAATAAAGACGTCAATACGCTGCCCCATTTGCTGCTGTAAATAGACTAGTGATGATGGAAAATGGACATACTACCTCGTACGTTGCCGTCTTCTTGGCGGCCTTAGGCTTGCAGTGAACAAACATAACATACATATGTTTCGCACCATTTCTCTTACTATAGCAATGCTTTTTCATAGCCCGCGTGCCCCTTACCACTTTCTCTGCCACGTACATAGTATATAGAGAAGTATAGCAGTCCACCCAAAAATTTTGAGGTCCCTCGAGTCCAAAATGCATTGTTAGAAAAATCTCCGTGCGTACGTGTACAGTATAACTCAAAACGAAATATCGTATAAAAACTAATCCTGGTATTTAAGTTTAGTACGTTCCAAAGATTTGACAGAAGTTCTTCAGAAAGTTCCCATCCTTTTCGAAGCCTTATTTTCTGTAAAACTGCTAATAATTTTTATTAAAATACCACATGTTAAAGATATTTACATGACAAAACGTATACATCCTATTTTCTGGGAATAATTTAAGTCCTCTTCATTTAAAAGGAAATGTATATAATCTTACACCATTGCTAAACGTTAAGCTATAGACGAAAACACAACGTACTAAACATTTTCGAAAAATGTTCCATGCAAAGGCTAGTCTGGATGTGGGGAAATTTTTTTAAAATCTTCGTGTCGCATCCTTGAGACGCTAAACTCGTTTGGTATTTGCCTTTACGTTTTGAGTCATACTGTTCATACACGAGGACGCGCGCGCGGACATTTCTCCAAAAATGTTTTATTTGGATTCAGGGCACCTCAAAACATGTATTTGCGGCGAAATCTCGATATCAAATTTTTGGGTGGAATGCAATGCTTCCCCTACTACTTATACGCAATAGAGATGGTAAAAAGCTATTAAAAAGCCTAAAACATAACACTTTTGTAACAAATATGGTATACGTAAGTGGTTATGGTGGTTGCTCACTTTTTTTTAAAAAATATGTGTTACACTCATGACTTTCTCTACTCTTGTACAAATTATTTTTACAAACTCTTATTCTCCATCTATTTCGTATTAATCGAGATAAACATTTGCAGAAACGATCTTTTGACATACAAAGAATTACATTTTACACATAGCGACCAGTTCTAAAATATTTGACTTATACTTAAGGCCTACTATGTTCCCATTGTATTTGCAAGGGCAATATAGAAATACAGGAGCCTTTAAGCATAGACATCTCTTAATAGCTGGTTGCTAGCTGCAGCACCATTCTCCTTGCCACAGATTAATGCTCTTTGCATATCCAAGACAAAAAAATGAATAACGAATTCCCATTCGAGAAAATAAGTATTGAAAATGTAAGGGAATAACAAGCAATATCTCGAAAATAGTTCACTCGACAAAAAAGTGACAAATTGTGTATTTTAACGCGATCTAAATTTTTTGTGTAGTAAAATTTTGTCTATCTCTTATGGTTTACCAGTTATGCAAAAGTCGTTCACAATGAAGAATACTTTGTGAGACATTCCCAGAAAATTCATGAAAATATCTTAAACATATGTTTTAATCAAAATCGTTAGCCATTTTTGAGAAAATTAAAATTTTCGAAAAATGTTCCATGTAAAGGGTAGTCTGGGGTGAGGGAATTTTCTTGAAAACCTTCGTGTCGCATCTCTGGAAGATACTGAACCTAAATACCAAGTTTGGTGTTTATCCGACTGTTCGTTTCTGAGTTATGCTGTTCTCTTTCTCTCTCACGCACACACACACACACACACACACACACACACACACACACACACACACCTCTTCCAAAAATGCTTTTTTTTTTATTCAGGGGGGTCTCAAAGCATATTTCCGGTGAAATCTCGGTATCGAATTTTTGTGTGGAATACAATACTTCCCCTACTTACTATATGTAGCAGAGAAACTAAAAAGGTTTAAGGTTTAATACAAAAAGTCGTGCAACAGGAAAAAATGTCCTACCTTCCTTTAAATTTGTACAGTGTGTCAAAATTATGTATACTCTTTGAAACAACTTCTCAGCAACGAAATGAGACATTTTTGTTGTTTGTATTCCTTAAACCAATACATGTTCAAAATGTCCTGCCACAGTAGACTCCCAACAATTAACAGAGCGACGTACTGCCTGGATTAATGCTAATTGAATGTAATTACAAACAAGTTCAATCTGGACTCGATTCCTCCAGTGGCTGTGGTGTACACTGTTTTTAAAGTTCCCCAAGGGTAGAAGGCTGGAGGGAGTTAATCTGGAGATCGAGGCGGGAACTCCGTAGCACTTCCTCTTCGTCCTATCCACCTGATTGAATGTGCAATCGAGAAAATTCTTCACATTGAAATGAAAGTGAGATGGAGACCCGTCTTGTTCAAAGTAACTCCTTTTTTATCATTAAGACGTGAAATTGTGGTTGCCAACATTTTGCCTGTGACAAGTGAAAGCCCCTTCAAAGAAGTATGGCGCAATTATCCTTCTGGAAGACAGATCGCACATACTGCTACCCCTGCCTTTGCTTCTAAGATGTTTGGGCTTCAGTTAGACCAGTACACAATTGTGCCGATTAATTGTGCCATTTAAGTCTAAGTGTGACTTCATCTGACCAAACAATTAAGTCTTTAAAATCTTCCCTTTCATCCCACTTGTTCATGAACCACTCACGAAATTGCAGTCGCCCATCTGGGTCGTTCTCATTCAGTGCGTGGACAAGTCAGTCTCAGAACGAAAGGCTTACATTTTTGAGCTCTAAACATTCTATAAATACTGAACTTTTTCTACCAATCTCACGAGAATATTACTTCGATGACTTCTTTGATTGTGCAAAAGCATCAACATTCATTATCGGTGAATCCACTTCAAACTTTATTCCGGTTCTTGTGATTGTTAACCTTGGTGGTGGACCGATTTCAACTCTAACATTGCTGAACCAATATTTTGCACTTTCCAAAACCATTTCAGTACCCACTAGGCTCATCGAACGATAAATATATATTCCACGTTTGTGAAACATAGATGAACATGTTTTTCATTACCACCTTAAACAATTTTATTTCTGCATCATCTCGTTGTAGATGGTGTTTCAAAGAGTATACACACGAGTTCGAGACACTGTATAAAAGTAAATCCGTGAACGTAAAAAGCATACTTCTGCATCCTGTAAAAATCTAATGTGTTACACTCACATGAGCTCTACATTGTCCTTTACCAATGGGTAAGCAAAGTATTCTTACAAAAGAATATTTTTCTATTTACTTCATTTTAATCGAGATAAACCTTTGCAGAAATAGCTATATTACACATTTCCTTATAGATACAAAGAGAACAGCGATAGTCAAATGTTTAAGAAATGGACGCTATATGCTGGCCTTAAAATTCCATACTGTTCCCATGATAACGCAAGAAACAACTGAATGTTGATAGGACTTAATGAACAATTCGAAGTATTATTAACGGATATCTTTAAAATTGCTAATGCCATAAAAATTTAATAAATTGTGTGTTTTAAAGATATCTACATATTTTGTGTAGTACGTTTTTGTCTGTCGTTTAATGTTTATCAGTTAAACATTATACAAAATTCCTTTCGAGTGAAGAGGACTTCACAAGCTGTTCCCAGAAGATCTAGGTACGTCTTGTTTGCCGTGTAAGCATCTGTAATATGGTATTTTAATAAAAATGCCATTTTTTCATAACGTACAAGTTTTGAAAAAACATTCAATGCTAAGTGAAGCTTCGGGTAGGGGAATTTTCTTGAAGACCTTCGTGTCGCATCCTTAGAAGACGAAGTTTGGTATTTATTGTGTTTTTCGAATTTGAGCATGCTCTTCACATGGACCTTTATATTTTTTCACTTTCTCTATGTATAGTAGTATGGGAAGTATTGTATTCTACCCAAAACTTCGATACAAATATTACACCGGAAATGTATGTTTTGAAAGTCCTTGAATAAAAAAAGCATTTTTGGAAACATGTCCGTGTGTGTATGTGTATGTGTATGTGTGTGTGTATGTGTGTGTGTGTAAACAGCATAACTCAGAAACCAACAGTCGGATAAACACCAAACTTGGTATTTAGGTTCAGTATTATCCAGAGATGCGACACGAAGGTTTTCAAGAAAATCCCCCCACCCCAGGTTACCCTTTACATGGAACATTTTTCGAAAATTTTAATTTTCTCAAAAATGGCTAACGATTTTGATTAAAATCACATGTTTAAGACATTTTCATGACAAATGAGATGTATTTCGATGTGTTCATTTTGAACGACTTTTGCATAACTGGTAAACCATAAGAGATAGACAAAATTTTATTACACAAAAATTTTAGATGGCGTTAAAACAATTTTTGTCATATACATTCTTTTTTGTTGGGTGAACCATTTTCGAGATATTGCTTGTTATTCCCTTAAATTTTCCAATACTTATACTTTTTCTCAAATTCGTTATTCATTTTTTTATTGTCCTGGTAATCCAAAGAGAATGGAATGCGCCACATAGCAACCACCTCTTAAAATATTTGACTATCGCTAAAACCTACCAATTCCCCTTGCACCTACAAGAAAATTAGCAATAAGATAGTCTGCAAATGTTTATCTCGATTAACATGAAGCATATGGAGAATAAGCGTTTGTAAAAATAGTTTGTACAAGAGTAGAGAAAGTCATGCGAGTGTAACATCAGATTTTTTATTCGGGGAGCCTTAAAACTTATCGGCGAAATCTCGATATCGATTTTTTTTGGATGGAATGCGATACCTACTCTACGTGGAAGAGAAAGTAAAATTTTCATTCATACCTTAAAGAGTTTTACAGCAGCATCGTAAACAGCTTCAGCCTACTTTTACAATAAAACAATCGCATGGGCCTCATTACCATACACGCTTTTCCTGTCTAATCTAACACTGCGTATAATACTAAATATATAGTTAATATGTATGTACTGGTATGTACTGTAATACATACCGACATGAAGGAAGAAAACAATAAGCACGAGTTCAATTATACTACAAATGTATACTGCTCCGATCCTTAAGAACTCGCTCTTATGTACTGTTCCCCCTCTTTCGTTCTCCAGGGCAATTAACCTCCTTTGTCGAGTCTTAGGCAAAAAAAGACCCCATCCTATGACAGCCCGCGTCCAACATGACATCCAAGCATACATCCATTCCCCTATTGGACTGCAGAAGCTGTGGTGGTGAATATTGTTTTCTTAGTAATTTGTTTCCCTGCACTGAGTCAGAATGTGATTCCATGTTTCTCTTTCACCACAGAGTGGACATATTGTCTCTCCGGTATCATCAATTTGTTTCCTTTCCAGGCGCCCAATATTAGGCACGCCAAACCACTTTTCCTCTCGCGTAGTTTTCTAAATTGGACTCTCTTCCACCAGCTCCGCGCTATTTGACATCAAGTGAAATTTTAGCCGTACATTGATTTTAAATTTTGTCTGTCAATATCAAAGCAGTCGTTTCTGAATTATCTTCCAGCCACTAGGTCTCGTGTGTCTCCCCTGTAGGCAAATGTAGCCCATTCCAATGCCCTTGCGCAATTTCGTTGCCCAACACTTATCCCACCATTCCCGTATTTGTCCCTGAAACACACCATACGTATAAGCGCCTGATCTCCCCGTACTATTGAAGTTGTTTAGCTTCTGATTGTTGCTACGTAATTGAGAAAGTTTGTTTTCATGCCCCACGCGTGGGAGCCAACTTGAAGTAGGTTTGGGCTTACGTACTGTTTTTGCGTATACTTAAAGATCGTTATTTAGCTTCACGCTTGGGAAGCCAACTTGAAGTAGAATGTTTATTACGTAATTTTTATTTAACTTGAAGATGTGTTGCGTATTTAAACTTTATGTATGCTTACGTAATTGTATTTTACGTAATATTTATTCAGTTGCATTTAAGGAACTCCTGGAACACGCTTTGGGCGTCGCTTTGAATTTGTTGATTACGTAATAGTTATTACGCAATATGCTGCTACGTATGAGTAGCTGACTTCAAGCTGTGTTTATTACACTCCAAGTTTTACACTATAATATTTAACTTTGTTATTAACACTGCTTCTATATATTATGTTTGAATTTGCCTCGGCTGCGTCAGTAATGTTTGTAGAGTCATGTGTTAAGCAGAGTGTGATATGAATGATTTTAGACATCACAGAATTTAAGTTTTTAAATTCACTTCCTTTATTCATTCTTGCACATATTTATAAAGAACTACACTTTTTAAGAACTGTGAGAATCTTCAATACTTTCACTTAGTGCGTATACGTATTTTACGATTCACACGTAGATAACATCTTCCATCTGTTCACTACCAAGGCTTGCCAGCAACTGAGCAACTTAACGGTTTAAACCTGTAAGCTTCGGTATTTCAAGTCTGATTGGCTAATTCTAGTCCAATAGAATACCTGCATTTTTCTTAAACTTTTTCCTCGCTATTGATTGGCTAATTTTAAACTAAATGAATTTACCTTATCTTTGATATAATCATGACTAGTAATATTTTAAACTCAAACTCATTATTGCTACAAGGTTACCTCATTATTGCCTCATTGTTAGCAACTAAAAACTTATTCTCACAGCTCTTGCATTATTAAAGTATATAATGTATTCACACAACATTAATAAAACGTTTATAATAAAAAATAAGCATTTGCAATGACTGTTACACACATTTAAACAATTATTACATACATATTGTTTCAAGGCGGGCTGTTATTGAATTTACTTTTATATAAAATACAATTGAAATTATTCAGGTATTAAAATACTGCCTCACTATGTGTAACCAGTATTTAACTACCCTTACTTTCAGATGTATGGTTTCATTGTATACGCCGAATACTTATGACTTAATCTCCCCTTAAATGGAGTGAAGCTTTTTAATGATCTGCAACTCTTATTTTAAATGTATTGCAATGAACTTAGAAACTTTCAAAAGTCTTAGGTCTATTGGCTTGCGCCCGGAAATCAAGAGTTTCCCTGAGCACCCCTCAAGATATCTTTGCAAATTAAAACCATTCATAAATCTCAAATTTACACGTAACGTAACGATACAATGTTACCATTTAAATACAGAGAGAATAAGAGAAGGTGTTAAATCAGTAGCATTTGTAAGGAGTCACGGATGCAATTTCTTTGTAATCTGTAGACATTTAGGAGCAGTTATGAGAAGTCTGCTAAAGGCTATTTTTAGAATCGTCCTGTTAACTACCAGAACGCAAGACAATGTTAAGCCATAGACGAAAACGTACTAAGCAAAATTTTCGAAAAATGTTCCATGTAAAGGGCAGTCTGGAGTGGGGGATTTTCTTGAAAATGTTTATGTCGTATCCTTGGTAGATACTAAACTCGAATACCAAGTTTGGTATTTATCGGACTATTCGTTTTTGAGCTATGCTGTTCAGACAGACGCAGACATGGACAAGTTTCCAAAAAAGCGTTATTTGGATTCAGGGCATCTCAAAACCTGTATTTCCGCTGAAATCTTGCAAACGAATTTTTGGGTGGAATGCAATACTCGCCCTACTTACTATACTTAGTAGAGAAAAACATTTTTAAAAAATATCTTTTGTGTACAATAAAACGAACGAAATGTCAAATACAAAACCAGTATTGCTATAAAATTTAGGCAAGTATAATTTTCCAAGAATAGCCTGTAAAGCCCTGTTGCATTCTGCATGAATTTTCTATAATTCTGTAACTGATAAACCGTAAGATGTACAAAATCCTAACATATAAAAAACCTGGTGTTACATTCACGTGACTTTCTAGTAGTAATGTCTGTCCGAGAGGTGCAAAACTACTGTGATCAGCACCACCCTCTGGCTATACATTTATTCATGTCGAATACATAATACAAAGCAATTAAAGGGTTAAGCAACTGCCATGCAACATTCTCCAAGACCTATCGCTTATTAGCGAGTGCACAAATACTTAAGTTTTTCCTATGCACTTCGTTTTATTCGAAATATTTCCATTACACATCGTTACAGATAAAGGGAATTGGATGCTATGTGGTAATCTTAAAATTCCATAGAAGTATAAATTCCGCCAAGTCTAGAACAATTAGAAACATTAATAACTTGATATCTCGAAAAATGGCTTATGCCACAAAGAAAGTTATTTGAAATAAATTGTGTTTTAAACAGATCTTTTTAATGTAGTGCGTTTTCGTCTATCGTTTTAACGTTTAGACGTCATACAAAATGCCTTCCGAATTAAGGGGACTTCAAAGGCTATTCCCAGAAAATTCAATACAAATTTTGTCAAGTAAATATTTTAATTTAATTTAATCAAAATCTTTAGTAGTTTTAAGAAAATAAATTTCGAAAAATGTTCCATGTAAAGGGTAGCTTGGGTGGGATTTTCTTGAAAATCCATGCGCATCTTTGGATGGTATACTAACCTAAATGTCAAGTTTGAGAAAAGTTAGTTTTAGGAGTTTTATCGTATTTCAACTGTTGGGGAGCCCAACTTAAAATTCGTTGCAACCGTACGTATAGTAAACAGTTTCCGGTAGCCTTCGCCCCAAATGTACTTTCAGGTGGCCTTTGCCCCAAGTTTAAAAAAAATATTAACTTTGTAATTAAACTGTTTCTTTAAATATTTAATATTTATGTTTGCCTCGGCTGCGTCAGTATTATTGTTAGGCATGGAAGTCTTGGTAGGACGTGATGCGACAAGAACGTAGGCTTACACAGATTATAATTTTTAATTCACTCCTTTTTATTAATCCTTGACAAATTAAATACCACTTCACTGATATCGAGAGCTGTGATATTCTTTTATTTAATAATTGCTCTTTTTAACAAGCATACTATTTTCGTCTCACACGAATACGTAATTAATTTCTCGAGTACACAACTCGCGTCTGGTTATGAGCACTGTTTGGAGGCAACTGAATTGATTTCAAATGGTCTAAACTTTTAAATTTCTGTATTTCAAGTCTCAGATTGGCTAATCCTACTCCAATAGAATACCTTCATTTAACTAAAGCTTTTTCTGTTTGTCGATTGGCTATTTTATAAACTGTCATTAAAATTATTGTTGCTCCAAGTATCACAAGTAGTACTGTTAAACTTTCTTACTCATTGACTCAAGGTTACCTCATTGTTAGCAACTCTTAACTTATTATTCTCATAGCTCCTACATTATTAAATTACGTAATATATTCAAATGACATTACACATGGATACAATAATATAAGCATATGCAATGACTGTTATACATTTTACAAATTATTACATACACATATTGCTTCAAGGCGGGCTGTTATTGAACTACTTATATAATTTTACTAAAATCATTTCAGTGTTAAAAACACTGCCTCAAATTTGATATTTATCCGACTTTTCATTTGAGTTATGCTATTCAGACGCACACAACCCAAGGACTTTTTTCTAAAAAGGTTCATTTTATTTAAGAGAGTTCAAAACATGCGTTTCCGGTGAAGTATCAGTATCGAATTTTTGGGTAGAACGCAATACCTTCTCTAACTACTACGCAAGTGGCAGAGAAAGTGAAAATGTAGATCCTATTAAACACACAATTTCAAGTTTGGCACTAGACAGTTTTGATATAACCATTCCCATTGGCGTAAATTTTTTATGTGCTAAAGCTCCATTCGATTGTTTCTCGTGATGCCCTGCAAAGATGAATTTCATAAGCGATCCACGTTTGCAACATCTAACAATAGCCTGAGCCTCCCATATCTCTTTTCTACTACGAAGTGCGTAATGAAGTCATTTCCGCAAAACATTTATATGGTGTACTTTTCCGCCCTTAAATATAAAATGTATTGAAGCTATGTTTTCCTCGCCCACGCATGTGCTTTGTCTACCCCTTCGAATTTCCCATTGTTAGAGCTAATGGGCCGACATACCTGCTATACAGGCTAGCGGCGGTTAGTAGCGTTAGAAGTTTTGCCTACACACAGGCGCAATGCCACCAACGATTGCCCCGTTCTTTGTTTAGTTCATTGAAGCCTATTTGAAATGAAGCCGGTGTTCAAATGCAAATACCGCAACCCCTAGTCAAAAATAAGGCTTCACATAGGTTCTGTGTGGTTCCCAAATTCCTTTTAAATCTAATCTGAACAGAAATGGGGCAACTGCATTGAAATATTAATAAATATCCAATCTTTAGCAATTTATATGCAAAGCTCGCGTATAAATCTCACTATTTAACCCTACAAATTAATTCATTTTCTGGAATCTTACAGCTTTTAACGAATATTCAATTTCAATATAGAATTATGTTTTAAATGAATTTTTGCTTCCATGGTCTAGAGGTAGTTTAGGCTTATTGATCCGAAAACCAACAAGCTATCGCGATTTGTGTAATTGTGGCATAGTTTAAACCTTTAACGCTTCTATTTCGAATTGTCGAGTAACCTATGCAATTAATTTTTCAAGCGCGCCTGTTACGAAGGAACTATAGTTCAAGTAACTTATGAAAAACCCTTGGGAGGGATAACTCACATGGTCATGCATCCCCCCCCCATCTGCCTTGACGGGCATGCCTCTGAGTAGCTGTTAAAGCACCACACACCATAATTTGCCTATATCATGTTTTATTTTATTCTCACAAAATCGTTTATCACTTAATCACACCACTGTTTTAACTATCCAACTGTAGAGACAGGACTAAAAACACCAGAGCATTGCAACAAAAATGTTATTTCCGTAGATTGCTGTGACAGGCCACGCAAAGAGCAAAGTGCAGCGGGTGTGAAAACAAATGTTTGCATGTAACTAGCGATAGCATCACATACATGGAGTATTATGGGATATTTTCCAATTAATTAACTGTTTAGGGTGTATTTTATAACCTTCATTTCCCCATCTATCTCTTCAAGGAAAGGAGTTCCTCGCTGATTGACTTTCATAAAACAAATTATTTCAATTGAAGTTTCACAAAGAAAGCTAGCGGCTTTGTTTTACAGAGAGACCAATCACACATCTCGAAACTGTGCTCTTTGTCATACTTCTTACAGAACTGAAATAGTGTGTTTAGTTTGAGTTATAACCAGGGTTAGGAAGTTCATGCATTTGCATATTTTTTTAAAAGCATGTTGTTGATATGCTGACAAATTATTTTCATGAACTATGAATTTTTTAGTGCTCCGAGTGATTTTTATTGGGCATATAATTGCATATTTATGCTGTTTTAAGTAACTGCATCATATTTAGTAAATAGCGTGTTTATTTGGCATATTTTAGCGCTTAAACGGGAAATATTTTTTAAAATGAGTTATTTTGGTTAAATGGTCAACTTTTTTTCTGTGAACTGATGCTAAAAAAAAAGGATCCCGTTTCACCCTGTCAATGTCACTGAGGCAAGTGATTCATGACATTGATCACGTGAAGAGAGTGATGCAATGCTGGTAAGAATCATGTGATGTCTTGGAAGATAGGGAAATCCCCGCTGTACTGGAGAATAGATTAAGCAATAAGGCAGTGTGTTGATCGAGCAGCCACTGCAGCCAGTCTGTTTGCGATAATTGACAAGGTGATATGAATACATACAGTATTAAAAATGCCGAGGGTGAAACCAAGTAATGCGAGCAGACTTAAGAGTTTTCAAAGTGAATTTTCTAGTGATCTTATTAGTACAGATGGTAGTGTTATACTGTAAGGCATGTGACAAAAATATTGGGAGTGAAAAACGGTTTCAAGTCGTTCAACATATTAATACTGCAAAGCACAGGGAAATGATTGTGAAAAAAAGTCACAGAAGTGAAAGTGTCCAACGTCTACTAGTCGAATGTATGGGAAGTAGAATTAGTGTTTTCATATGACACTTGTGAAGCATTCCTAGCAGCTGACATACCTTTATGGAAAATAACCCAATTTTGCGTACTTTTTTTAGAAAAGTACACCAAGCAACACGTGCCTGATCAAAGTACTTTGCGTAAAACATACATCCCTCGTTGTTACAACAATCTAATGTCTACCTTGCAAACTAAGTTAGCAAATGAGTTTCTCTGGATCTCAATAGATGAAACTGATGTAGGACGTTTCATTGCAAATGTAATAGTGGGTGTTCTAAATCAGCAAGAGGCAGGTATGCCCTATCTCTTATCTTGCTCTCAGAAGTTACTAACAGTGCATCAATTAGCCAACTTGTGATTGACTATGAAATTAATATAGTCTGGTGATATAAAATATGACAATGTACTTTTGTTTTTAACTGATGCAGCAAGTTATATGATCAAAGCTGGGAAAACACTAACAGAAATTTTTCCTAAGAGCATTCATTTAACTTTTCTTGTTGATGCCCTTCATCGCATTGCAGAAACAATTAGGTTATGTTTTCCTAAAGTAGATAAGTTAATCTCTAGTGTGAAAAAAGTGTTTCTTAAATCTGCATCTAGGCTCCAGCTGTTCAAAAAGATGGCACCTAATATTCCACTACCACCTGAACCTGTTTTAACCCGTTGGGGGAGTTGGATAACAGCTGCATTGTATTATGCTAAACATTTAGCGTCAGTCAGAAGTGTTACTAATTCATTAGAATCAGATGCTGTTTCAATTCATATAGCACAATGTTCTCTCAGATGAAGAGCTTGAAGGAAATCTTGCCTTTATAGTAACACATTTTTACAATATGCCTGCAGCAATTAAATTCTTGGAAACAACAGGTATTAAATCTATTTGATACTACCATTTCTGGTTTGGTGTCCATTCCAGGTAATGTAGGGCAGAAAATAAAAGACAAAGTAAGCTATGTCCTTTTAAGAAACCCTGGGTATAAACAAATCTCCAAAATACGAGACATTCTTGGAGGAAAGCCCTTAGAGATACCTGAAGACTTGCCTCTGTGGAAAAACTATCAACTTTTAAGTATGCACCAATATCCTCATGTGACGTTGAAACAAGTTTTTCAAGATACAAAAGTATATTGAGAGACAACAAACGAAGATATACCATGGAAATTCTCCGTCTTGCAGTAGTGGTAAATTTTAATTCATCCCTCATTTTGGATGTGGAGTCATGTGCATCAACTTCTCAGCAATAAATGTAGGTTTGTATGTGCACATTATCTTTAAATATAATAATTTTAAGGCATATTTTGGTGCATATTTCGCACATTTTAAGGGCATATTTGCATGCATATTACAAGAGTTTTTAGGGCATGAACTTCCCAACCCTGGTTATGATGTAAACAAGATCTTAAATTCTTTTTCATTCATTCATTATCTGTTTACCCTCTTATGCAGGACTTGCACCCCCCAGGACTTACAAGCGGGTGCCTGGTGTCTTTTTCATTATAAAATTGCTGTGACGTGACACCGTATCAGCCCACTTCCTCTTTAAGACACCTCAATGGATAACTCAGTAGCTAAAGGCAAAAGACAAGTAGAGTGGGGGCGATTTATCGCTCTCGAATACTCGTGCAGTATAGTTTACAAACTTACATTTTATTTTTACTGAATATTTCGTAAACATATTATAGAATACTAAGAAATTCTGAATTAATCTTACACCGAGCTGCAAGGCTCAAAACTAATAAGGGCTAACTGTATAATTTGGAACATTTAATCAAATAAAATTTGGAATAAAAACTTTCCAAAGGTAGAAATTCCGTAATTCTTCTCGGCATGTTTTACATCTGAAGTTTTTGTTTGCTTAGATGTTAATCATTTAAATCCAATATTTGCAGTTATATCCATTGAAGTTTTTAATCGAGATCACTGCAAAGTAGGTTATTTTGCAATTTTTACAAACCAACACTAAAACTTTACTCAAAATCACAATTTCCTAGTATAAAAATATAGAGGGCACAATACTTCTTGCTTGCAATGTGAAGTATGGAAATCTAGGTAAAGTATTTTAAAGTTTTAAAATTCGGAAATAAACAGCGATTAATTGCTGGGGTTTACGTCTGAAGTGTTAATCGCGGGAGGAAAAAATGCCCCATTCGACATTCCGATGACACGAACTCGGAAATAGAACATTGGTTCCTGTGTTTCAACGTAGTTTTACTAACCCCTGGTTTTCGAACAATGGATTTAATATTTATTCTGTATAACACGAAAATAATTGTCAGCTTTGTTTATTTCAGCAGAAAATTTAACACTAGAATCCTTATTGCAAGATAACGTAGAAACGAGTGTTAGCAATGAAGGAATAAGCGTCAGCGATGAAGGGGTCGTATATTCATTCGATATTTTATGATTAAAAAATGTTTTTTGGGATTACAAGTCGCAAAAGTAAAGCTTAAAAAGTAAGGAGGAATATTTAAAACATTTCGATCGTATTTTAAGATCCACGAGTTACTGAAGCTCATTTTATAATGTGCAAACTACAACATATGTTTCTTAGAAAAATTTTCGTTGCGATACATTCACATGACTTTCTCTACCTTCCTCTTTATTAGTGCGTATACAAATTATTCTTACTCCAGCTTATTTCTATCTAATACATTTTAATCCAAATAAATCTTTACAGAAATACCTACATTACACATTTCGTTATAGATACAAAGGGAACAGCGATTGTCAAATGTTTAACTGGACGCAATATGCTGAGTTTTAAAGAATACATTTTTTTTGTATAGTACGTTTTCGTCTATCGCTTAACTTCTACCAGATATAGAAGATCACACAAAACTCCTTCCGAATGAAGAGGACTTCATAGGCTATTCCCCGAAAATTAGATATGCACTATTTTTCCATGTAAATCTCCCATATACGGTATTTTAAACAAAATCGTTAGCCATTTTAGACAATCAAAAAATGTTTCGTGTAAAGAGTAGTTTGGGATGGGGGATTTTTTTGAAAATCTTCGTATCGCATCTTTGGAAGATACTGAGCGATATTTTACGTTGAGTTATGCTGTTCAGACATGTTTTAAAAAATGCCTTATTTGGATTCAGGGCGCCTCAAGACATGTATTTCCGGTGAAATCTCTGTACCGACTGTATGGGTGGAATGCAATACTTTCCCTGCTTACTACACGTAGCAGGGAAATTAAAAACTACTCAAAACGATTGATAATTTCACCATTGAAAAAGCCCTATTCTGACACACATGGACTATAAACAGCAAACTTAAATTCATAAGCTACTAAAACTTATAAAAAGAATTTACGAGGTCCATGTACTGGAATATGAATGCATTGGAGTTCTAAAAACATACTTTCGAAGAATGCTGAATTTTCTATATTGGTATGGAGTATAAAAGTAGTTGCTCAACAGAAAATGCGTATGATGAAAGAAACGCCGCCAGTACTTCATTCTAAATAATACATATGGTCACGACTGACGAATTAAAACAAAAAAGAGTAATCTGTTGTGTGTAATCAAGTTTTAAGGAATCGATAGAGAAAATCGTGCCGAGCTAACATTAAAAATCTGATGTGTTACACTCACATGACTTTCTCTACTCTTGTACAAACTATTTTTACAAACGCTTATTCTCCATATGCTTCATGTTAATCGAGATAAACATTTGCAGAGTATCTTATGGCTAATTTTCTTGTAGATGTAAGGGGAATATATATTTACAAGGGCAATATAGAAATGCAGTAGCCTTTAAGCACATCTCTTAATAGCTGGTTGCTAGGCGCAGCACCATTCCCTTTGCCACAGATTATAACTCTTTGCATATCCAAGACAAAAAAAATTAATAACGAATTCCCATTTGAGAAAATAAGTATTGAAAAATTTAAGGGAATAACAAGCAATATCTCGAAAATGGTTCACTCAACAAAAATGTATGAACATTTGTATTTTAACGTGATCTACATTTTTTTAAGTAAAATTTTGTCTATCTCTTATGGTTTACCAGTTATGCAAAAGTCGTTCACAATAAAGAATACTTTTGGAGACATTCCCAGGAAGTTCAAGATAAACATTTTATTTGTCATAAAAATATCTTAAACATATATTTTAATCAAAATCGTTAGCCATTTTAGAGAAAATTAAAATTTTCGAAAATCTTCCATGTAAAGGGTACTCTGGGGTGGGGGATTTTCTTGAAAACCTTCGTGTCGCATCCTTGGAAGATACGGAACCTAAATACCGAGTTTGGTGTTTATCCGACTGTTCGTTTCCGAGTTATGCTGTTCACAGACAGACAGACACACGGACATGTTTCCAAAAATGCTTTTTTTGGATTCAGGTGGTCTCAAAACATGTATTTCCGGTGAAATCTCGGTATCGAATTTTTGGGTGGAATACAATACTTCCCCTACTTACTACACGTAGTAGAGAAAGTAATTAATGAATATATTTTATAATTAACAACCGAGAAATTTATTCTTATCGATGGTAGCAAACTATGCTCTATGCTTTTCTAAAGAGATTAACTTAGTGGCCTGAGAGTGGGGATTAGCCTTTTTGTTTATTAAACTATTGGACCAAAGAGATGGTACAATGTTTTAAAGTTCCACCTACTGTAATTATATATAACGTTATTCGACCATTCCGACCCACGATTTTTCCACCGCCCTAAATTACTGTAGGCTATGCAGTATTTCCAGAACTTTGAAGACTGTCGTGAAGAGGTTAAGGATGTTTCATATTCTTCTGCGTTAAGACATTTTTCATCCCTCATTAGTCGGGACTTGAGATTATAATAACGGATAAAGGGGAAGATTCACCATAAAAGACCTCTATCATTGTGCAATAATTTCATAAAGGGGTGAAGTAAATGGTGCTCTTATAAAACACAAAACACCTTTGAAGACGAACTATGTGACAAGCTTTAGTTGCTTGGTGTGGACACGATCAGCTGTTGATTTATGACATTTCTGATGCTTGAAAAGTTATCCTTATGTACGAGTGTCGTAACTATACTGAATGCAAGAAAATGGCAGTGAAGTAAAACAAAGTCTGATATGTTACACTCGCACTTGTGTTACACTTTCTCTACTCTTACACAAACTATTTTTACAAACCCTTATTCTCCATCTACTTCATGTTAATCCAGTTAAACATTTGCAGAAACTATATTATTGCTAATTTTCTTGTAGATGCAAGGGGAATATGGTAAGCTTTAAGCGATAGGCAAATGTTTTAAGAGCTGGTTGCTATGTCGCGCATTCCATTCTCTTTGTATGTCCAGGAAATAAAAACGAATTCCCATTTGAGAACAAGTATAAGTATTGGAAAATTCAAACATAACAAGGAATATCTCCGAAATGTTTCACTTCCCCCCACAATAAAAAGAAGTATACGACATGAAGTGTGTTTCAACGAGATCTATCTCTTATGGTTTACTAAGTATGCAAAAGCCATTCAGAATGAAGGACTTTTGGAGACATTCTCAGAAAATTCAAGATAAACATTTCATTTGCAATAAAAATATTTTAAACATATTTTAATCAAAATCGTTAGCCATTTTTGACAAAATCAAAATTTTCGAAAAATGTTCCATGTAAAGGGTAGTCTATGGTAGGGAGATTTTCTTGAAAATCCCTGCCACATCTTTAAAAGATACTGAACCCAAATGCCAAGTTGGTATTTATCCGATTTTTCGTTTGATTTATGCTGTCCACGGACACAGGAACTTTATTCTAAAAATGCTTTTTATACATTCAGGTGACCTCAAAACAGTACTCCTACTTACTATACGTAGTAGATGGAGAGAACATCCTAAAAATACAAAATGGCATAAAATTACCACAAAAAATGAAGTAACTATGCATTTTTATAATATGGGACCCACAATGAGGATTTATGTACACGTCAGCAACATACATGGTGCAAAAATTAAATGACGGTCATCAGAATCCGACCCTGCTTATGACTTTAGAGAAAGGAAACTTAGAACTGCAGGATTGACAAACTGACAGTTGAATCGATTTAATGTGTTTAATTAGAATCCCTAATGTAGGAGAAATGTGCATTCAATTAATAATCCAGTTTTGGAAGCATTTCATTATTTTATTTTACAATAAGTAAGCAGATATCAAAATTGTATTAAATGTATTCAGCATCAACATTTAAGTCTTTATTCCTCAGAATGTTGAGCAGGAGAAAAGAACATGGCTCAGAATAAGCTTATGAAACTTGCTACAACTTCTATTTTTCATACTGTATTTTATTTGCAGCACTGCTTTAACAGTTTTACTGTTAACCTATTTCGTTCAGCCCACTGATCATTCATGAGGGAAAAACTCTAAATTTGTGTTAACAGGAATAATACCACAGAATTTTAAAACATCTAATGTGTTACACTCACATGACTTTCTCTACTCTTGTACAAACTATTTTTACAAACGCATACTCCATATGCTTCATGTTAATCGAGATATCGAGATGTTAATCTTATTGGTAATTTTCATGTAGATGCAAGGGGAATATGGTAGGTTTTAAGCGATAGTCAAATATTTTAACGCTGGTTGCTATGTGGCGCAATCCATTCTCTTTGCATGTCCAGGACAAAAAAATGAATAACGAATTTGAGAAAAAGTGTAAGTATTGGAAAATTTAAGGGAATAAGCAATATCTCGAAAACGGTTCGCTCAACAAAAGAAATGTATATGACAAATTGTGTATTTTAACGCGATCTACATTTTTTGTGTAGTAAACATTTGTCTATCTCCTATGGTTTACCAGTTACACAAAAGTCGTTCACAGTGAGGAATACTTTTGGAGACATTCTCAGAAAATTCGAGATATACATTTCATTTCTCATGACAATATCTTTAAACACTGATATTTTAATCAAAATCGATAGCCATTTGAGAAAATTAAAATTTTCAAAAAATGTTCCATATAAAGGGTAGTCTAGGGTAGGGGGATTTTCTTGAAAACCTTCGTGTCGCATCTCTGGAAGATACTGAACCTAAATACCAAGTTTGGTGTTTATCCGCCTGTTCGTTTCCGAGTTATGCTGTTCACACACACGGACATGTTTCCAAAAATGCTTTTTTTTTTGGATTCAGGGGTCTCAAAACATGTATTTCCGATGAAATCTAGGTATCGAATTTTTGGGTGGAATACAATACTGCCCCTACTTACTATACGTAGTAGAGTAAAAATTTGAATACTGCTCACTAGAAATACAATTATGAATGGAGGTAACCAATTTCTTAAACAACAAATTCTCAAAGCTATCATCCTTGGCCTCCTCCAAAAAACAAATTTGTTGAAGTTGAGTTGCAATATAAAAATCTTTGACTTTTTGTCTTTATCATTGACACTCCGCGATATCGGTGGTATGTGGCAACCCAACGCAACTGGCATACGTTTAATTTATATTAAACATGTATTTTTATATTAAATTACATTCAGGTCATCCTATTAACAGTTTAAAAATGTCACTCAACCAATAAAATCTGGAAAATTACATAACTGCTAGGACACATCGAACAAAAACTACAAATATTCCAGACTCCCCTCCAGTCATGATGCAGATTATTTCTCCACATGCCATTGCGCAAGGTCATTGATCGTATTATGTCACCAATGAACGATTTGGCAACAAGCTACTATAGGTAAATACTACCGCCAATTATCTTCAAATATAAGTGAGGCTATCGCAGAACTAACGTGTGCATCAGGTTGCATTTGATTGTTTAATGCGGCTGTTATGAAGATGTCTGAAACCAGAGTAATAAACGTCGAGACGCTGAAGTGAACGATAAACTGCCAGACATAACGTTTTAAGGGGCGAGCTCAATGACAAAATTATTGTAGTAGAGTAATGATGTATTGCATTCACATTACTTTCCCTACTTTTAAAAGTATTCTTCCAGATAAACTTTCATTGCACATTCATTTAGTTGTAAGATGAAAATCTTTTAGGTTGAAGCGTATCATTTTTAAAAACCGAATGCCTATGTGATGGCTTTGAAATTTCATCTTTGCATGACCATGAGAAACGAATAGCAACTTAGTCTTGAAAAAAGTATTTGAACATTCAAACCTATAAGAATCTCTCTTAAATGGTTAATGCCACTACAATGTTTGTTAAATTATGTACTTTAACGAGATTGTGAAGTAAGCTTTTGTCTCTTACGTTTACCAGTTATACAAGTCATTCAGAATAAAAAAAAAGTACTTTTACAGACTATTCCCAGAAAATTAAAGACGTACATTTGTGTATTGTGCATCATATGGTATTTGAATTAAGATACCCGAGAAAATAAAGGAAAATTTTTTTCATGTAAAGGCAGTTTGAGGCGAATTTCTTCCATGTCCATTCTTGGAAATGGACTTTAATACCAAGTTTGGGATTCATCCGAATTTTGGTTCGAGTTCATTTTTCTGAAAATTGTCAAAATTTGTATTTCCAGTGAAGTTTCTATATATTTTTTGGGGAGATAATAAAATACTACTTTTTATAGAGAGGTAAAAAAACTATACCCTGTATCAATTAGAAAAAAAACTGTCAATCTTTACTTGCACAAAAGTACACCTGTTATAAAGCAAGGTATCCTTCTCCACGAATAAGCTCTGTTCAATGCATTATACAGTGCTGTTTTAGTATTAATCAGACTCAAAAGCCATTCATAAAGACTAAAGCAGAAAATATTTAAAGATGTCTATTTTAATGCCAAAACCGAAGCAACAGCAGTGTAAGACGTGAACAAGTATTTATGGTTGATTTATAAAGAAAGGTTCAAGAATTAACTTCACTTTCTGCATACCTATGTTCAGCTTTTAAAAATATACCCGTTAAAAAATCTTAAATCTTGATGTATTTTAAGAATTAGTGATTTAAGCATTGCAAAGAAACAAAAGCACCACTAATAACTCTGCAAAACCAGTTTTAAATTAATCCAAAGGTATGTAACCCCAGACAAAGTTAAGCCCAATTCTAAAAGCCTTAACTATGAAAAGTAAATCCTTTTACACACACGTGTATGCTGACAAAACATCAAAGAAATCCATTGAATTTTATGCTAAATTCTATGCAATAAGCAAGTTGTATAAATCTGAATATAGATACCTCCACAAAAATATTTTCCGAAATCTTAAACTTTCAAATACTAATGTTAACACTAGAAATGGGCTCCATTTTAGTTTCGAGAAATACGCTAGTGTTAACACTAGAAAAATATAGAACCATGCAGAAATCTTATTCCTTAAAAATTCTGTCACGAGAAAATGTTAAAGCAACATTGTTATGTAGGAAAAATAAATCCAAAGAATGTTAGCTCAGAAAATTTAGGCAGAATTTGATGCAAACTCAAATCTAAAAAGGATTTACTAAAATGCCGTCACTATAGAGTATTCTTAGTGATATTCCAACATCTAAATAATTCTACAAATCTATTGGGAGAATATCCTACAAATTTTGCACTAAAACACACTTTGGTAATTCCAAGACAAATTCCAAGAATTTATCAAGAAATATCTACAGCATTTTATGTTAACACGAAACACTAAATCTGCTTTCCTTAAAAAGCAAGATACAAGAGGAAATTTACGCAAATTATACTGAAGGTACATTCTCGGAAAATTAAAGGAATATAACCGCAGATGGAATTTGAATACGAAAGCGTTTTCATAAAAAGAAATCAAGTCGCTGTAGCAAATATGAGGAAGTATAAAAAAATACTCTTAAGAAATATCAACTTCAGAAAAATCTAAACAGAATTTAAACGAAACCTGAATTCAAAGATGAATTCTCGTAAAAAATGTTTTCAGTGTTGAAAAATTTGTGCACGAAGACTGTAACGGCAATTTTAAGCAGTAAAATTGTATAAATTCAAACAAGTACAAAACCCATTTGACTGTCTAGTCGGATTTTGACGCAGCCTAATCTCTAAAATTGTTCTTTTCATTTGCAAAAATTTCTCATTAGGGTATAAGTCAAACGCAAGCATAATCTAATTCTAAACACCAAAAATGTTTAATACTGTAAATCCTAGAATTTGTTTCATTCACTTACCAATTAGCCTATGCAGGAGGTCCCGGAAGTATGCCAAACTGTCCTAACACTAGGTCTCACGGCACGAGAATGAAAGCTAAACTACCCGCTTCCATAAAGTACGGCAGAGCCATGGCTCGTGACGTAATACAAAGAGTACAATGCCTTGAAGATAATGCACTACGACGCCCGGTAAATTTAGCAACCTATCAACCAGCAAACAAACACGTGCTCCCTGAGGCGGAGTGCGTAGGCTTTATTGTTAGTTCTTTGAAACTTCACCCCCGCCAATGCCATTACAGAATGCGGACAAATCATCCCCCCACCCTTTTGCTGCTGTGTGAATGTAAACAGGAAACAGAGGAACGTTATGAATTCCAATTGGGTTGTCAAAATTTCTCAGAACTTCCGCGTGTAGTTAGTATTTCAAAATTGTTATCGGCGATGCGTGTTTATTTCAAATGTGGCTTTGCTCAGGCGGCAAATGTCTATGGTCCGCATTCGGGAGTCCGGGATTCAAATCCCGTGGGCTTGATCAATCTAACTGGGACTTTTTCGTTGTTTCCCTCATTCGCGAAGGAAACACCGGGTTGGATATTTAATACCACGACCCAAAGTTCCACCTTAAAACAATAGCAAAAAACTGATGTGATACATTCACATGACTTTCTCTACCCTCTATCTTTATTAGTGGGTACATAAACTAATCTTATTAAAGCTTGTTTTTCTATCTACTACAGTTCATCCAAATAAACGTTTGCAGAAATAGCTACATTACACATTTTATTATAGATACAAAGGGAACAGCGATAGTTAAATGTTTAAGAACTGGACGCTATATGCTGACCTTAAAATTCCATACTGTTTCCATGACATCGCGAGAAACAACTGAAAATCGATGGGACTAAACGAATGACAAATATTGAACAATTTGAACATTTAATAATGGATATCTCAGAAACGGCTTATGCCACAGAAACGGCTTTGCCACAAAAAAGCTTATTTTAAGTAAATTGTGTGTTTTAAAGAGATTCACACGTTTGTGTGGTATGTTTTCGTATATCGCTTAACGTTTACAAGTTATACAAGATTATACAGAATTCCTTCCGAATGAAGAACTCTTCCTAGGCTGTTTCCAAAAAAATCAAGATATACGTTTTATTTGTCAGGTAAATATCTTTCATATATGGTATTTTAATCGAAATCGTTATAGCCATTTTTTAGAAAATCAAAATTTTCGTTAAATGTTCCATGTAAAAGCTAGTTGGGTGGGGGGATTTTCTTGAAAATCTTTGTGTCGCATCCTTGGAATATACTAAAATTAAATACCAAGTTTGATTTTTATCCGATTTTTCGCCTCAAAACATGTATTTCTGGTTGAATGCAATACTTCCCCACTTGCTATACGTAGTAGAGAAAGTAAAAATTAAAGTAGATGGTAATAACGAGTGCTCTGCCATTTGGAGTGTATGTACTGTGCGCCACGGTTAAACCCAACTTTTATAGTATATTATGCAACGATACTATAATGGTAGTAATTAAAACGCGAGTATATTATCATACGAGCGTTTTAATCACCATTATAGTCAAGTTTCATACGACTGTTTATGCTCGACCATGTATCTAAATTAAGGGTTTCATAAGTATTCGTTTCTGGTTTGAGTGATGTATTACAATCGTTATTCCTTTATCTATGGTTGCAATACAATGACCTTGTAGCACCTGTGTCAAACAAAGTTGCTAGCGTTGTGAGACGCACTATGCAGAATAATCGATACTTCCGCTTTCACAATGTTACGTGGTCACTTCTGATTGGTCGAATACCAATATTTTAATGAACAGGTGTACTTTAATGAGACCCATTAAAGTGCTGTTACCAGTCGTATAAATACTACATTTTGGCATGGTCGAGCATAAAATTTAATAAAAGTAAGATATGCAGAATGCGGCATAAAGATTTGTAAACAACGCCACGGAGATCTGTAGGTTTCCCCAGGAATAATATGCACGAATAACAAAATCTAGGGAGTACCAGTAATGAATAAGTCTATAGGTTTTCCAAAATGGTAATATACGTGGGTGCAATTTTCACCTATCACAAAACTGGTACGGCAATATAGTTGAACTTGGCTTTGTGAAACAGTATTGAGCAGATCTTACAGTTTTTGGTATATTTTTTTCGGCTTCCAGTTTTTGCAAATTGACGAAGTGGACGATTGTTTTAGTGAGTTTCATGGCTGAAAACTCTGAAAATAATAACCGCATTAAATCCTGTGGTTATGTATTTGACTATACACTCTGCAAACGCCCCGTTCCACCCTCAGCATGGGCGAATAAACATTTCATTGAACGCAAAGAAACGCTTAATGCAGTGGTCATTTCATGCAAATTATAACTCAACGTTTTGCCACGCTTCTCCCAACATTTTCCATTTCCTGGATGTATCTCTCCAATGCCAAACAAGTACATACATAAAACTAAGACATAGCGATGGGACGATACCACCATTTCTCGATACTCGATACCTAACTTTATAAACTAAATGATAGTAAAACTCAACTACTTATATTTAACTTGCATGAGATCTCGGTTGAAAATTGTTCAACTGAAGTAAAATTTTTAGGGATCATTGTTGACAATAAGCTCTCATGGGCACCACACATCAACTAAACTCTCCAGAGTTATACATCTAATCAGGAGTTTAAAAAAAAAATCTGATGTGTTACACTCACATGACTTTCTCTACACTTGTACAAACTATTTTTACAAACGTTTTTCTTGTAGATGCAAGGGATATTGGTAGGCTTTAAGCGATGGTTAAATCTTTTAAGAGCTGGTTGCTATGTGGAGCATTCCATTCTCTTTGTATGTCCAGGACATAAAAAAAACGAATAACGAATTCCCATTTGAGAAAAAGTATAAGTATTGGAAAATTTAAGGGAATAACAAGAAATATCTCGAAAATGGTTCACCCAACAAAACAAATGTATATGACACAAATTGTGTATTTTAAACCGATCTAAATTTTTTGTGTAGTAAAATTTTGTCTATCTCTTATAGTTTACAAGTTATGCAAAAGTTCACAATGAAGAATACTTTTGGAGACGTTCCCAGAAAATTCAAGATATACATTTTATTTGTAATAAAAGTAACTTAAATATATGATATTTTAATCAAAATCGTTACAGCCATTTTTGAGAAAATTAAAATTTTCGAAAAATGTTCCATGTAATGGGTAATCTGGGGTGGGGGGATTTTTTTGAAAACCTTCGTCTCGCATGTGTTGTGTGTGTGTGTATGTGTGTGTGTGTGTGTGTGTGTGTGAACAAGCATAACTCAAAAACGAACAGTCGGATAGACACCAAACTTGGTGTTTAGGTTCAGTATCTTCCAGAGATGCGACACGAAGGTTTTCAAGAAAATCCCCCCACCCCAGATTACCCATTACATGGAACATTTTTCGAAAATTTTAATTTTCTCAAAATCCCTCTAACGATTTTGATTAAAATATCACATGTTTAAGATATTTTCATGACAAATGAAATGTATATCTCCAATTTTCTGGGAATGTCTCCAAAAGTATTCTTCATTGTGAACGACTTTTGCATAACCATAAGAGATAGACAAAATTTTACTACATAAAAAATGCAGATCGCGTTAAAATACACAATTTATGTCATATACATTTATTTTTGTTGAGTCAACCATTTTCGAGATATTGCTTGTTATTCCCTTAACTTTTCCAATACTTTATAGTTTTTCTCAAATGGGAATTCGTTATTCATTTTTACTGTCTCTACTACGTATAGTAAGTAGGGGAAGTATTGTATTCCACCCAAAAATTCGTTACTGAGATTTCACCGGAAATACATGTTTTGAGACTTCCTGAATCAAAAAAAAATTTGGAAACATGTCCGTGTGTGTCTGTCTGTCTGTCTGTGTGTGTGTGTGTGTGTGTGTGTGTGTGTGTGTGTGTGTGTGAACAGCATAACTCAGAAACGAACAATCGGATAAACACCAAACTTGGTATTTAGGTTCAGTGTCTTCCAGAGATGCGACACGAAGGTTTTCAAGAAAATCCACTACCTCAGATTACCATTTACATGGAACTTTATTCGAAAATGGCTCATTTTGACTAAAATACCATATGTTTAAGATATTTTCATGACAAATGAAATGTATGTCTCGAATTTTCTGGGAATGCCTCCGAAAGTATTCTTCATTATGAACGACTTTTGCATAACTGGTAAACCATAAGAGATAGACAAAATTTTACTGCACAAAAAATGTAGATCGCGTTAAAATACACTATTTATGTCATATACATTTTGTTTGTTGAGTGAACCATTTTCGAGATATTGCTTGTTATTCCCTTAAATTTTCCAATACTTATACTTTTTCTTAAATTCGTTATTCATTTTTTTTGTCCTGGTAATTCAAAGAAAATGGAATACTCCACATAGCAACCAGCTCTTAAAATATTTGACTATCGCCTAAAGCCTAGCAATTCCCCTTGATCTACAAGAAAATTAGCAATAAGATTAATATCTCGATTAACATGAAGCATATGGAGAATAAGCGTTTGTAAAAATAGTTTGTACAAGAGTGGAGAAGGTCATGTGAGTGTAACACATCAGATTTTTTTATATATATATAACCTGTACATACTGTTGAAGTTGTCTGTTGCTGTTCTCAGCTCAATGGCAATAAAATTTATTATTATTATTATTATTATTATTAATAATAATAATAATAATAATAATAATAATAAAAAAAACTCTAAAGGCGATAGCTTGTTCACTGAATTATGTTCTTATTGGCAGTTTTCTGTTTGTAAACGCATGTGACCAGTTTTGCAATGTATGCTAATTTCGGAGTTGTTCCCGTTTGACCTTCTCCAATAGGCAGCAAGTTTTTTATCTTGATAATGCCACAGGTTATAATATATCCCCGGTTGTTATCAAGGCTAATAGTAGTAGTAATAATAATAATAGTAATAGTAATTTCTTTACTTCCCTTTTTCTGTAACTATATTTAGTGTTGAAAATTGTCTTCTAAAGGATTTTCTATCCGCATTATGGAAATTAGTCTTGCGGTATACCTATAAGCTACGCTCGTGACCCGAGTTTGACTTACGTAAACACAAACTAACAGATGGAAGGAAAGAACAAATATTTCCATGCGCTGTATTGTCTCACGTCTTAAGTTCTGATTTCTTTCTGTAGGATTCACAGATTTTAGTCACCAGGGCAGGTAATGGATTGGCTGAGAGTGAGTCACCAAGCCAGGCTGTTACAGAAACTGATTCAATGCGTCAGCTAAATCAGCTGATGCATTAAGGTATGATTAACGCCGCATGTTACACGAGTACCCTACTCTTTACCCCATTGTTTCATGTCTTCATGTACACACAAGATTCTATGTAATGTTGCATGCAATGCAGTCAAGTTCTATCAAGAACTATAGTCCAGCAAGTCTTTGGGAACAGCTGTGAGGCAGTAATGTTAAGTCTCGATTCCTTCTACTCTTGTACAAACTATTTTTACAAACGCTTATTCTCCATCTACTTCATGTTAATCGAGATAAACACTTGCAGACTCTATCTTATTGCGAAGTTTCTTGTAGATGCAAGGGGAATTGGTAGACTTTAAGCGATAGTCAAATATTTTAAGAGCTGGTTGCTATGTGGAGTATTCCATTCTCTTTGTATATCCAGGACCTAAAAAAACCAATAACGAATTCAAACAAATGACAAAGAATATCTCGGAAACGGTTAACTTGACAAAAACATGTATATGAAATAAATTGTGTGTTTTAACGCGATCTACATTTTTTGCATAGTAAAATTTTGTCTATCTGTTACGGTTTACCAGTTATGCAAAAGTCATTCAGAATGTAGACTTTTGGGGGACATTCCCAGAAAATTCAAGATATGCATTTCATTTGCCATGAAAATATCTTTAAAATATGATATTTTAATCAAAATCGTATGAGCCATTTATGTGAAAATCAAAATTTTCAAAAAATGTTTTATGTAAAGGGTAGTCTGAGCTAGGGGAATTTTCTTGAAAATCTTCGCATTGCTTCCTTGGAAGATACTAAACTCAAATACCAAATTTGATATTTATTCGACTTTTCACTTTTGAGTTATGCTGATCACAGTCCGACACGCGCGCGCGAGGACACGTTTCTAAAAATGCTTTATTTGTTTTCCGGGCACCTCATAACAAGTATTTACGGTGAAATCTCAGTATCGAATTTTTGGGTGGCATGCAATAAATACTTCCCCTACTTACTATACGACCAGAGTAAGTAAAAATTAAAGTATCGAAAAAATATCGAAGGTTTATCTCAAATTATTAGACATACTTCGATACCACCGAGTATCGAGAGTATCGAGGTATCGAGGTCCCAACCCTAGTAAGAACTAATGGACAAGGAATACCTGTAAGAAGAGCAGCTAAGATAAATGACAAATATTCTCGCCTATGCAAGTGGAACTATCAATACATAAACAATGAAATATCCCGTTTCGATTTTAAGAAGACGTCATACGAAAACAAAGTGCTCATGTAGAATAATTTTAACCACACCTATATAATTTAGTAGTCAGTCCTAAGTCTGAGAAAGTGGAAAGGAAAATGTTACTCTGCCGCATTTTACATACGTCGGTGGCGCAATGTACACCGTGTGCGTTGGGGAAAAAGGTATAAGTGGCGCTGATTACCAACACCGACCATCTGTCCACATATAATGAAAGCAGGTAGACTCGACGGCACCCTAATGCCATCTCCCCAGCATGTGTAGAAGCAGAGGTACAGTTGCCTCGCACGAAGGTCTCTATGGACACGTGTCGAAGCTGCTGTCTGCCCGTCACAGAACCAGAGGTGCAGTTGCCTCGCACTAAGACCTCTGTAGACATGAGACGAAGCAATATGGATTAGTACAGGGATAAGACCTGTAGAAGGTTGACTGTCTGCCACACACCGAGTCACAAGGTATCTCCTAACAGATGAGGCAGTATTTTTAATACTTAAATGATTTCAGTCAAACTATATAACATATAAATTCAATAACACCCCGCCTTAAAGCAATATGTGTATGTAACAAGATATAAAGGTGTATATTACAGTCATTATATGTGTTTATATTATTGTGTATATGTGTAACAATGTTATGTGAATGTATTACGTAATTTAATAATGTAGGAGCTGTGAGAATAATAGGTTAAAAGTTGATAACAATGAGGTAACCTTTAGGCAATAATGAGTAAGAAAGTGTAATAATGCTACTAGTCATTCTTGGAGCAACAATAATGTAATTTTTGTGACAGTTTATAAAACAGCCAAACAACAACCAGAAAAAAGCTTAAGTTAAATAAAAGTATTCTATTGGATTAGGAATAGCCAACCAGAGGCTTGAAATACAGAAATTTAAAAATGTGGCGGTAGAAATGAAGTCAGTTGCTTGTAAACAGCGCTCATAACTGGACGTGTTGGTTGTAGACAGTGTTCCTGACGTGAGATGCGTCCTCGAGAAATTTAATATGTATTTTGTGTGAGATAAAAATAGTTTACGTGTTAAAAAGTGCAAGTAATTAATAAAAGAATCTCATAGCTCTCTATATCAGTGAAGTGTTATTAAAATCGTGTCAAGAATTAATAAAAATGAGTGAATGAAAAATTATAATCTGTATAAGCCTACATTCTTCAGCGGCATCACGCATTGTTAAGAAATCCATGTCTCTAAAAATAATACTACGCAGCCGAGGCAAACATAAATATATAATATTTAAAGAAACAGTCAAATTACAAAGTTAATATTTTTTTTAAACATTTTTTTTGGGCAAAGGCCACCGGAAAGTACTTTTGGGGCGAAGGCTACCGGAAACGTTTTACCATACGTGCGGTTGCAAGTACTTCAAGTTCGGCTCCCCAACAGTTGAAATATAATACAACTTTTTAAATACAAGCTACTTCAAATTGACGCCCAAAACGTGGGCCAAATAACATAAAGATACTATCTTATTCACAGATCCGTCCCGATATGGCCACGTGGTTAAAGTGGCGTTAAATAAATAGAGACAAGAAAATGCTGCTTTGTGCACTTGTGACGGATTTTCTTGAAAATCTTCGAGTCACATATTTGTAAGGTACTGAACTTAAATATCAACTTTGGTATTTATCCGAGTTTTTACCTTAGGGTTGTGCTGTTCACATGCACACATACACACGGACCTTTTTCTAAAATTTTTTTTTTTAAATTCAGCTAGCCTCAAAACGTGTATTTCCAGTGAAAGATTTATATCGAATTGTTGGGTGAAATACAATAATTCCTCTAATTACTATAGGTAAGTAGTAGAGAAAGTAAAAAAATCTGATGTGTTAATTTAAAATGACCTTCTCTATCCTCTGTCGCTTATTAGTGGGTATACAAATTATTCTTACGAAAGTTTGTTTTTCTATCTACTTCACTTTAATTGGGGTAAGCATTTGCAAAAATAGCTACATTACACATTTCGTTATACACTACGTGATCAAAAGTATCCGGATCCTTGGCTGAAAATGACGTACAAGTTCGTAGCGCCCTCCATCAGTAATGCTGGAAGTCAATATGGTGTTGACCCACCCTTAGCCTTGGTGACAGTGTTCACTCTCGCAGGCATACTTTCAATCAGGTGATGGAAGGTTTCTTGGGGAATGGCAGCCCATTCTTCACGGAGTGCGGAACTGAGGAGAGGTATCGATGCAGGTCGGTGAGGCCTGGCACGACGTCGGCGTTCCAAACCATCCCAAAGGTGTTCTATAGGATTCAAGTCAGGACTCTGTGCAGGCCAGTCCATTACAGGGATGTTATTGTCGCGTAACCACTCCGCCACAGGCCGTGCAGTATGAACAGGTGCTCGATCGTGTTGAAGAATTCAATCGCCATCCCCGAATTGCTCTTCAACAGTGGGAAGCAAGAAGGTGCTTAAAATATCAATGTAGGTCTGCGCTGTGATCGTGCCACGCAAAACAACAAGGGGTGCAAGCCCCCTCCAGGAAAAACACGAACCACACTATAACACCACCACCTCCTCCGAATTTCACTGTTGGCATTACACACGCTGGCAGATGACGTTCACCGGGCATTCGCCATACCCACGCCCTGCCATCGGATCGCCACATTGTGTACCATGATTCGTCACTCCACACAAAGTTTTGCCACTGTTCAATCGTGTAATGTTGACGCTCCTTACACCATGTGAGGCGTCGTTTGGCATTTTCTGACGTGATGTGTGGCTTATGAGCAGCCGCTCGACCATGGAATCCATGGTTTCTAACTTCACGCCTAACTGTCATAGTACTTGAAGTGGATCCTGATGCAGTTTGGAATTCCTGTGTGATGGTCTGGATAGATGTCTGCCTATTACTCTTTACGACCCTCTTCAATTGTCGACGGTCTCTGTCAGTCAACAACGAGGTCGACCTGTACGCTTTTGTGCTGTATATGTCCCTTCACGTTTCCACTTCACTATCACATCAGAAACAGTGGACCTAGGGATGTTTAGGAGTGTGGAAATCTCGCGTACAGACTTCTGACACAAGTGACACTCAATCACCTACCACGTTCGAAGTCCGTGAGTTCCACGGAGCGTTCCATTCTGCTGTTTCACGATGTCTAATGACTACTGAGGTCGCGGATAATGAGTACCAGGCAGTAGGTGGCAGCACAATGCACCTAAGATGAAAAATGTATGTGGGGTGTTCAGATACTTCTGATCACATAGTGTGGATACAAAGGAAATAGCGATACTCAAATGTTTTAGAACCTTACATGCTCACCTTAAAATTCCATACTCTTCTCATAACTTCGCAAAAAACAATAAAAAACGACAAGACTGAACAATTCGAATGAATAATAACGGATCTCTTTGATGTCATAAAAAGTTATTTAACATAAACTGTGTATTTTAAAGTATCTATATTTTTTCTGTAGTAAGTTTTCGCCTATCGCTTAACGTCTACCAGTTACACGAGATTAGACAGAATTCCTTTCGAGAGAAGGTCTTTAAAGGCTATTCCCAGAAAATTCAAGAGTATTTACATTTTATTTTTCGTATAAATATCTTTAATACGTGGCATTTTAATAAAAATCGTTAGTCATTTTTTAGAAAACCAAAAATTCCGAAAACAAGTTATATATAAAGGGTGGTTTGGGGTGAGATGATTTTCTTGAAAATCTTCTTATCGCAAGGGCTGAACCTATAGAGCAGACGCACACACGGACATTTTGCTAAAACTTTTTTTTTGTATTCAAGGTACCTCAAAATATGCATTTCCGGTGAAATCTCGTTATCGACCTTTTGCGGGAATTAATACTTCCCCTACTATGTACGTGGTAGACAAAGTAAAAAGGGAGATATATTATTTTATTCTTTATTCCATTATCGCAAACGTTGGCCATTTTAATCAAAATGATTTTAGGCATTTTTGGGGAATTTCCAGACAAACTTCTCTTATATTCTTAACAGTGTCAGATCTACACATAGCATTTGGTATTTATCTGACTTTTCAATGTGTATTTCCAGTGGAATCTCAGTATCAAAAGTTTGGGTCAAATGCAACAATTACTCTATCTTAGGTAAGTGGCAGGGAAAACACAAGTATAATATGGCTAAAGTATGCTTTCACGGTACATTGGCGGTTTGCTGATAACGATTATTTACTTAACAGAGATTCTTCGGTTTGCCATATTCTTAGAAAATTGTGCACAAAGCAGTGGCGGCTTGCAACTTTGAAACAGTTCTGATATACGGTCCCATTTCTTTCTCAAAATATTAATTTATAGTGGCGGCTCGTGTCAATTAGTGTCAATTCTAAAAATATTACAGAAATTTAGACACCAACTTACATGTTTTAGCATTTGCATTGAGTACATGATGAACGGTAGGTGTACTGTTCAAATCCCGCCAGGATGACGAGACGTTACCCTAAACACTTCCTTCGTAAATTTTCTTTCCCAAATATCATTTCATTTCATTTCACGTATCATCAGCAGGCATTTGGCTTCAAGTTATCAACACTCAAATCATTATTTCATTACAAAGAAGTGTAAACAAAGACGGCCGTGAGCACTGACGGGCAGGTAAACACAGTCTGGTGAGTGCTGTCTGAACGCCAACAGATTGTACGAGGGATAGGGGTGGTTTTTAACTTACAATATCACTGTGTGAAATCCTTTAAAAAAATCTGATGTGTTACACTCACATGACTTTCTCTACTCTTGTACAAACTATTTTTACAAACGCTTATTCTCCATATACTTCATGTTAATCGAGATATCGAGATGCTAATCTTATTGCTAATTTTCTTGTAGATGCAAGGGGAATTGCTAGGCTTTAAGCGATAGTCAAATATTTTAAGAGGTGGTTGCTTTGTGGAGTATTCCATTCTCTTTGCATTACCAGGACAAAAAAATCTGATGTGTTACACTCACATGACTTTCTCTACTCTTGTAAAACTATTTTTACAAAATCCTATTCTCCATCTATTTCATATTAATCGAGATAAACATTTGCAGAAACGATCTTTTGACATGCAAAGAGAATTACATTTTACGCATATCGACCAGTTCTAAAAATATTTGACTATCGCTTAAAGCGTAGTATGTTCCCCTTGTTTTGTATTTGCAACGGCAATATATAAATACAGTAGCCTTTAAGCATAGACATATCTCTTAATAGCTGGTTGTTATGCGCAGCTCCATTCTCTTTGCCACAGATTAATATTTGCATATCCAAGACAAAAACATGAATAACGAATTCCAATTTGAGAAAATAAGTATTGAAACATTTAAGGGAATAGCAAGCAAAATCTCGAAAATGGTTCAGTCAACAACAAAAATGTATATCACATAAATTATGTATTTTAACGCGATCTACATTTTTTGTGTAGTAAAATTTTGTCTATCTCTTATGGTTTACCAGTTATGCAAAAATCGTTCACAATGAAGAATACTTTTGGAGACATTCCCAGAAAATTCGAGATATACATTTCATTTGTCATGAAAATATCTTAAACATATGATTTTTTTAACCAAAATCGTTACAGCCATTTTTGAGAAAATTAAAATTTTCGAAAACTGTTCCATGTAAAGGATAATCTGGGGTGGGGGATTTTCTTGAAAACCTTCGTGTCGCATCTCTGGAAGATACTGAACCTAAATACCAAGTTTGGTGTTTATCCGACTGTTCGTTTTTGAGTTATGCTATTCACAGACACACACACACACACACACACACAGACACACAGACACGCACACGGACATGTTTCCAAAAATGCTTCTTTTGGATTCAAGGGCCTCAAAACATGTATTTCCGCTGAAATCTCGGTATCAAATTTTTGGGTGGAATACAATACTTTCCCTACTTACTATACGTAGTAGAGAAAGTAAAAAGTGACTCAGGTGAATGCAGACAATTTGGTATGAGTAAATATGCCTGGACACGTCCTCTTGTGTTCAGGCTTAGCAGGGAAAGATACTTTGAATAAAAGGACTGTTATAATGGGCAAGGGGACGACAGGGGTTGTCGCAGGGAGGCTTCACGAAGGACACGCAGAATCTGTGGACTTTTCTCGCATATGCCCACTGAGCCTGTCCTCCCTATCGGAGCATATACAAGAGGAGCTTCCCTAAGCGATTTGTGGTGAAGTCAGCGTTATTAGTTCCCATCAGCTGTTTGCTCTTTCATGCCAATGGCTTATGAGTGGAGAGCAGCTTAGAGTGACCTGGTCCGCAATTTCAAGTTACCTATGCAGAGAGCATAACGTTTTGGCACGTATCCCCTGGGTAGAGACGGTGGGTAAAGAAATATACCGTAATAGGCATGATGTTCCGCTTCGCAAACAGAATAACAAATACAGCAGACAGTGATATAATTGTATTATTCGTATGCACCTATTACCTATTGCGATGTCGAAAGGAGTTTCTCAGTATACAGCTTTTGTTTAAGTGAGAAACGGAGAATGTTCATTTTCAACAATCGCTGCATGTTCTTTTGATACAATCTGTACGAGCACGCGCCCGTTGTTTACATCTGGAGTCCCTCTCTCTTTGAGGAATCTAAACTATAAGAAACACTTCCATTATAAAAGCAACTCAACTAACTGAATGTTTCAAATAGAGCCAGCATTAGCATAAGAGTAAACTTGAATAGTTAGTAAGAGAGCTTAGAGCTTATTGCGTCCTTACGCGTTACATTTTACTATTGTTTTTAACTTTATGCCCCTCTCAAAAAAGAAATCACGTCGTGGACAGCATTGTTTAAATGCTTTGCTTCATGCTAAGGATATAAATTTTTTACTGACATTAATTCTTAATGTAGTCTTTAAGCAAGAGTACGTAGCGAAACTATTGACAAAGATCTGAAAGCATGAGAAACTTAAGTGAAGGTAAATTACTTATTTTAGTAAACATTAAGTGTGTAGTGAACATTTTACGTCAAATAAAAATTAAATAATGGTGCATTATGAAATTACTTTAGACTAGCATTTTCCAGTTGAAGATGCTATGTTGTTGTAGGAGTTGTATTGTATTTCGACTGTTGGGTAGCCGAACTTGAAGTAGTTGGAACAGCACGTATGTTACCCGGTAGCCTTCGTCCCAAATTTAAAAATATTAACTTTGTAATTTGACTGTTTTCTTTAAATATTATAGATTTATGTTTGCCTCGGCTGCGTCAGTATTTATTTTTAGAGACATGAATGTCTTTGCAAGGGAGTGGTGCGGCTGAAGAATGTAGGCTTACACAGATTATAATTTTTACTTCACTACATTTATTAATCCTTGACACAATTTAAAGAACACTTCACTGATATAGAGAGCTATGAGATTATTTTATTAAATACTTGCACTTTTTAAACACGTAAACTATTATCTCACAAAAATACGTATTAAATTTCTCGCGTCCGGTTAGGAACACTGTCTACAACCAACGCGTCCAGTTATGAGCGCTGTCTACAAGTAACTGACTTCTGAATTTGTAAATGTTGCTATAATTCATTTTCTTATTGGCTAATCCTAGTCCAATAGAATACCTTCAATTAACTAAAGCTTTTTCTGGTTGTTGATTGGCTATTTTATGAACTGTCACAAAAATTACATTATTGCTTCCAAGAATCACAAGTAGCATTGTTAAACTTTCAAATTCATTATTTCCTCAAGTTTACATCATTGTTAGCAACTTTTAGCCTATTATTCTCACAGCTCCTACATTATTAAATTACGTAATACATTCACATAACATTATTACACATGTATACAATAATAAAAACATATACAATGACTGTAATATACACCTTTATATATATTGTTACATATGCTTGCTTTAAGGCTGGCTGTTATTATATGTTTTATTATATAATTTGACTAAAACCATTTAAGTGTTAAAAATACTGCCTCACAGTAAAGTGAAAAAGCCTTTTTTTCCTGACTTATTTTTGCAGTGCAAAATTATAAATTCATGTTCATAGATTCTATGCAATGTTATTTTGTTTCATACCAGTGCGTCAAATTGAACTTTTCCGTTCAGTTACTTTCAGTATTCCAACACCAACACGCGAATACATAGGCCTTGCAATAAGCATATGAAACAAATGACTGCGCCCATGTCCAACATTCAATATGAAAAGTATTTCAACATAGTAGGAAACAAAATATTGTATGTAACTGCAGGAGAGTGCTTTTTTCAGAACTCGTTTCGATATTCCACCTATCTAGCTTCGGCCATAAATATTACTCGTCCTGATAAAAACACACTTTCCTATACAGTTACGTAACTATTTACGTTCACTACTGCTATAAAAGCAACAGTACAGTAAGTAGAACAGTTATTGCATTCCATCCAAAAATTCGATACCTATATTTCACCAGAAATACAGGTTTTGAGACTTCCTGAATACAAAAACCCATTTTTCGAAAAAGTTCCGCGCGCGTGCTTGTGTGTCTGTGTGAACAACGTAACTCAAAAATGAAACGTCGGTTAAATATAACTTTTTTAACGTTTTAATTAACCAAACTAATTTAACTACGATTTACCTGGAACATTTTTCGACATTTTTTATCATCCCAAAAATGGCTCAAACTAAATGTGTATCTTGAATTTTCTAGGAATAGTCTCTGATATCCTTTTCATTCTGAATGACTTTGTATGATTAGTAAACCGTAAAAGTTGCTGAGATATTGCTTATTATTGGTTTGAGTTTTCCAATATTTATACCTTTCTCAACTGGCAAGTCGTTATTCACTTATTTTTTTCTCACAGTCGTGCAAGGAGTATGGAATTTCAAAGTGCTCTTTAAAAATTGCTTTATTTGATATATTGATTTATATCATATATAATTTATTGGTTTTAAAAAATGAACGAATAAATTTAAAATATAAAAAACATATAATAAAAATAAATTAAAGATGCATATAAGTGAAAAATAGAAAATTAATTAAAGTTAAAGATGAAACAATAAAAAATTATATTAAGTATATTAAAATGTTAATTGATAAATAATAATAACATATAAAATTAAATAGTTAAAATAATACTAAAAATTTGAATTAAAATAAAATAACTAAATTTTAAAGGTAGTAACATGAGTAATAATGAATGTGAGTTGTGTTATGTTGATGAAAGAGGTATTTGTTAATTGTGGGTTAATTTTTAAATTTTTATGTAATTTATATGTTTGTTGATTGGTTTTTTTGTATTTAAGCGTAACGGTTAAGATTTTAACAAGTAACGTTTTGGTATTGCAATGTTAATAATGGTTTAGTTTTATTGTTTTATATTATTTTTTGTCAATATTATATTTATATTTAGTTTTTTATTCTATATTATTATGTATTCTATGTTTGTGTTTTTGGCTAAATTAACTTTAACTATTTTATACTTTTATAAACATTTTTTACTTATTTACTTCAGCCACTTAATTTAGAATCAGTTATTAGTTTTATATATATATATATATATATATATATATAATGTTTGGTTGTAAAATTATTTAGAAAAAGTGAATAAATTGTAAAGATCTGGAATATAGGCTCTGGTTTAAGGAATTGGATACTAGGGTTAAGTATTACAAATTCTTATTTATTGATTGATTTATTTATTTATCGCTTTATTTATTGTATGCTACAACCAAATGTGTAAACGTGAATTGAAAGTTTATCTGTATTAAAAAGAAGTAGATATAATAAGGTTTTGTAAGAATAGTTTGTAGAAGTCATGTGAATGCAAAATATCAGATTTTTAAAGGTGGTGCCCCACGAACTAAAATGTGCACGAGCCGCCACTGTACAAGTTAACCCTCTCGGTTAAGCAGTTCCCATTTTTACTTTCTCTACTACGTATAGTAAGTAGGGGAAGTATTGCATTCCACCCAAAAATTCGATACCGAGATTTCAGCGGAAATACATGTTTTGAGACCTCCTGAATCCAAAAAAAGCATTTTTGGAAACATGTCCGTGTGTGTGTCTGTGTGTGTGTGTGTGTCTGTGTGTGTGTCTGTGTGTCTGTGAACAGCATAACTCAAAAACGAACAGTCGGATAAGCACCAAACTTGGTATTTAGGTTCAGTATCTTCCAGAGATGCGACACGAAGGTTTTCAAGAAAATCCCCCCACCCCAGACTACCCTTTACATGGAAGATTTTTCGAAAATTTTAATTTTCTCAAAAATGGCTCTAACGATTTTGATGAAAATATCATATGTTTAAAATAATGTCATGAGAAATGAAATGTATATCTCGAATTTTCTGGGAATGTCTCCAAAAGTATTCTTCATTGTGAACGACTTTTGCATAACTCGTAAACCATAAGAGATAGACAAAATTTTACTACACAAAAAATGTAGATCGCGTTAAAATACACAACTTATGTCATATACATTTCTTTTGTTGAGTGAACCGTTTTCGAGATATTGCTTGTTATTTCCTTAAATTTTACAATACTTATACTTTTTCTCACATTCGTTATTCATTTTTTTTATGTCCTGGACATGCAAAGAGAATGGAATGCGCCACATAGCAACCAGCGTTAAAATATTTGACTATCGCTTAAAAGCTACCATATTTCCCTTGCATCTACAAGAAAATTACCAATAAGATTGACATCTCGATATCTCGATTAGCATGAAGTATATGGAGAATAGGCGTTTTTAAAAATAGATTTACAAGAGTAGAGAAAGTCATGTGAGTGTAACACATCAGATTTTTTTAAACACTGTCACAGCCAGGACTCGTTCTGGGAGGAATTTTGACATTTATACGTTGAATCCATACTATAGGGCCTCCCTATGCACTGAACACAGGCATCACTGACCGAGCGAGATAACTGTGAGGCTCGCATCCGGGTTTGATTCCCGGTGACCGTCCAGTTTTTCGTGGTTTCCCCGGGTCACGACTTTTCTGTCCACCATTTCCTTCATTATCATCATCATCATCATCTGTTTCAGGGTTGAAGGACCAGGCGACGGTGTTCGGCATATTGCGGCTGGGTGGGTGCGCTTTGTAAAGGTTCCTCCCTGGCGTCGGTCGGACTGCTCATGGACTGGTCCTCCGGCTGCTCACGGAGCAGGCTCTCCTTGAGGGGACCCCCGGGAATTCAGGGCTTAAGCGTGGCGTAAGATGCGTTCGGTCTGGAAACGTTAGGGCCCCGTACATGCTTGCACAGTCGTCTCTCTGATCTGGTCGCCCTTCAAGTTTTTCCCTCATACCACCTAGGACTCACTTTCGAAGCATAAAGGCGCACATCGGACTACTGCCGCGGGTTCGGGGGTCCCTTGGTGATATATACCTTTACCTTCCGTCACTACATTTATGCAGTCGAACATTTTTATACAATCACACCAGAAAGTGTTCGCCTCCACTAAAAAGTAAATGTTACGTTCACATGACTTTCTCTACTCACTTTCATTTAATTATATACCATTTTTACTTTCTCTACTACGTAGAGTAAGTAGGGGAAGTATTGTATTCCACCCAAAAATTCGATACTGAGATTTCACCGGAAATACATGTTTTGAGATCCCCTGAATCCAAAAAAAACATTTTTGGAAACATGTCCCTGTGTGTGTCTGTGTGTCTGTGAAGAGCATAACTCAGAAACGAACAGAAACGAACTTGGTATTTAGGTTTAGTATCTTCCAGAGATGCGACACAAAGGTTTTCAAGAAAATCCCCCCACCCCAGATTACATTTTACATGGAACATTTTTCGAAAATTTTAATTTTCTCAAAAATGGCTCTAACGGTTTTGATTAAGATATCATATGTTTAAGATATTTTTATGACAAATGAAATGTATATCTTGAATTTTCTGGGAATGTCTCCAAAAGTATTCTTCATTGTGAACGACTTTTGCATAACTGGTAAACCATAAGAGATAGACAAAATTGTACTACACAAAAAATGTAGATCGGTTAAAATACACAATTTATGTCAGATACATTTTTTTTTTTGAGTGAACCATTTTCGCGATATTGCTTGTTATTCCCTTAACTTTTTCAATACTTATTTTCTCACATGGGAATTCGTTATTCATTTTTTTGTCTTGGATATGCAAAGAGTATTAATCTGTGGCAAAGAGAATGGTGCTGCACCTAGCAACCAACTATTAAGAGATATGTCGATGCTTAAAGGCTACTGTATTTCTATATTGCCATTGGAAATATATATTCCCCTTACATCTACAAGAAAATTAGCAATAAGATAGAGTCTGCAAATGTTTATCTCGATTAACATGAAGTAGATAGAGAAAAAGCGTTTGAAAAAATAGTTTGTACAAGAGTGTGAGTGTAACACATAAGATTTTTTTACTTTCTCTAATACGTATAGTAAGTAGTGGAAGTATTGTATTCCACTCAAAAATTCGATACCGAAATTTCACCGGAAATACATGTTTTGAGACCCCCTGAATAAAAAAAACATTTTTACAAACATGTCCGTCTGTGTGTCTGTGTGTGTGCCTGTGAACAGCATAACTCAGAAATGAACAGTCGGATAAACACCAAACTTGGTATTTACGTTCAGTATCTTCCAAGGATGCGACACGAAGGTTTTCAAGAAAATCCCCCCACCCCAGATTACCCTTTACATGGAAGATTTTTAGAAAATTTTAATTTTCTCAAAAATGGCTCTAACGATTTTGATTAAAATATCATATGTTTAAGATATTTTTATGACAAATAAAATGTATATCTTGAATTTCCTGGGAATGGCTCCAAAAGTATTCTTCATTGTGAACAACTTTTGCATAGCTGGTAATCCATAAGAGATAGACAAAATTTTACTACACAAAAGATGTAGATTGCGTTAAAATACAGAGTTTATGTCATATACATTTTTTTTGTTGAGTGAACCATTTTCGAGATATTACTTGTTATTCCCTTAAATTTTTCAATACTTATTTTCTCAAATGGGAATTCGTTATTCATTTTTTCGTCTTGGATATGCAAAGAGTATTAATCTGTGGGAAAGGGAATGGTGCTGCACCTAGCAACCAGCTATTAAGAGATATGTATTTGCTTAAAGGCTACAGTATTTCTATATTGCCCTTGTAAATATATATTCCCTTACATCTACAAGAAAATTAGCAATAAGATAGACTCTGCAAATGTTTATCTCGATTAACATGAAGTAGATGGGGAATAAGCGTTTGTATAAATAATTTGTACAAGAGTAGAGACATTCATGTGAGTGTAACGCATCAGATTTTTACTTTCTCTACTACGTACAGTAAGTAGGGGAAGTATTGCATTCCACCCAAAAATTCGATACCGAGATTTCACCGGAAATACATGTTTTGAGACCTCCTGAATCCAAAAAAAGCATTTTTGGAAACATGTCCGTGTGTGTGTCTGTGTGTGTGTGTGTCTGTGTGTGTGTGTGTCTGTGTGTCTGTGTGTGTGTGAACAGCATAACTCAAAAACGAACAGTCGGATAAACACCAAACTTGGTATTTAGGTTCAGTATCTTCCAGAGATGCGACACGAAGGTTTTCAAGAAAATCCCCCCACCCCAGACTACCCTTTACATGGAACATTTTTCGAAAATTTTAATTTTCTCAAAAATGGCTCTAACGATTTTGATGAAAATATCATATGTTTAAGATAATATCATGAGAAATGAAATGTATATCTCGAATTTTCTGGGAATGTCTCCAAAAGTATTCTTCATTCTGAACGACTTTTGCATAACTGGTAAACTATAAGAGATAGACAAAATTTTACTACACAAAAAATATAGATCGCGTTAAAATACACAACTTATGTCATATACATTTCTTTTGTTGAGTGAACCGTTTTCGAGATATTGCTTGTTATTTCCTTAAATTTTGCAATACTTATACTTTTTCTCAAATTCGTTATTCATTTTTTTATGTCCTGGACATGCAAAGAGAATGGAATGCGCCACATAGCAACCAGCGTTATAATATTTGACTATCGCTTAAAAGCTACCATATTCCCCTTGCATCTACAAGAAAATTACCAATAAGATTGACATTTCGATATCTCGATTAACATGAAGCATATGGAGAATAGGCGTTTGTAAAATTAGATTGTACAAGAGTAGAGAAAGTCATGTGAGTGTAACACATCAGATTTTTACTTTCTCTACTACGTATAGTAAGTAGGGGAAGTATTGCATTCCACCCAAAAATTCGATACCGAGATTTCACCGGAAATACATGTTTTGAGACCTCCTGAATCCAAAAAAAGCATTTTTGGAAACATGTCCGTGTGTGTGTCTGTGTGTCTGTGTGTGTGTGAACAGCATAACTCAAAAACGAACAGTCGGATAAACACCAAACTTGGTATTTAGGTTCAGTATCTTCCAGAGATGCGACACGAAGGTTTTCAAGAAAATCCCCCCACCCCAGACTACCCTTTACATGGAACATTTTTCGAAAATTTTAATTTTCTCAAAAATGGCTCTAACGATTTTGTTTAAAATATCATATGTTTAAGATAATGCCATGAGAAATGAAATGTATATCTCGAATTTTCTGGGAATGTCTCCAAAAGTATTCTTCATTGTGAACGACTTTTGCATAACTGGTAAACCATAAGAGATAGACAAAATTTTACTACACAAAAAATGTTGATCTCGTTAAAATACACAACTTATGTTATATACATTTCTTTTGTTGAGTGAACCGTTTTCGAGATATTGCTTGTTATTCCCTTAAATTTTCCAATACTTATACTTTTTCTCAAATTCGTTATTCATTTTTTTATGTCCTGGACTTGCAAAGAGAATGGAATTCGACACATAGCAACCAGCGTTAAAATATTTGACCATCGCTTAAAAGCTACCATATTCCCCTTGCATCTACAAGAAAATTAGCAATAAGATTGACATCTCGATATCTCGATTAACATAAAGCATATGGAGAATAGGCGTTTGTAAAAATAGATTGTACAAGAGTAGAGAAAGTCATGTGAGTGTAACACATCAGATTTTTATAAAAAGGTACGTGGTGAGTGTGTCTGGGAACAGCATAACTCAGAAACGAAAAATCCGTTAAATACCACACTTGGTATTTAGGTTCAGTGTCTTCCAAAGACGCAACACTAGGATTTTCAAGAAAATCCCCCACCCCGAACTATCGTTTAAAAACTATAAGCTATTTCCGGAAAGGTTTAGCTTGATTAAAATTAAGTAGGAAGGAAAATAAACTTTAATAAGAATAATTTTATACCCAATAATAAGCGATAGAGGGTAGAGAAAGTCAATTAAATACAATACATCAGCTTTTTTTTAAGTTTAATGTCCTTGATTTGAGTAGGTCATGTCGGACGATGAATGGCATGGGAGAAACTATGCTCGTATGAGCCCGGGGTCCATAGAGTTAAGAGTTACCTGACAGATAGGTCGAATTAGACATGCTTTATATTTACTATTAAATAACTTCTGAATAAGCTCTCAAACAATGAGAATAACTAGCCTACAGTAAACCTGAGTAATTAAACATATTAAAGATTATGTTTAAAAGGCATCCTTATTTAATAAATAATTTTATAAGTTTTTTTCAAAATAATTAATCTTTGCATCCAAAGGATGATCTGTGGATCACTTATAAGACATGTTTGAAAATTCAGAAATGAAAATACCCTATTACTGACTGCATTTTGCTCATTGTAAAGATATGCTTCAAAATAAGTTAATAATTCCAGGAATCCTGGATCCGCCTCTGCTCGTGAAAAAACTCGGTATCATCAACGCAAGAGGTTTCTTATCTGTGGGGGGTAATAAAATTCGTAGTGTTGTGGAAAGTCTCGAGCAAGTGTTACAGAATGGACAAAACTTACTTCAGTTATAGAGACAGTTATGCTTTTTGGGTGCTAAAATATTGCTTTAAGAGGACATAGAGGGCGGCGCCACGTTGGCGTGGTTTGGTGCAATGGAACTATGCAAAAGTATCTTTAGTCCAACCTTAGATGAAAACTAAAATAAAGTGAATAATTGTGTATTGCTTAAAAATGTTTTACAAAGCAATTGTTTAAAAAATCTTGTGTTACTTCTCACATGACTTTCTCTACCTCTATTGCTTATTAGTGGGCATATAAGCTACTCATACTAAAGCTTATTTTTCCACCTACTGATTTTAATCCAAATAAAGCTTTGAAGAAATAGCTACATTACACCATTTCGTTATAGATACAAATTGAGCAGCGATGTCAAATGTTTAAGAACTGGACGCTATACGCTGGCCTTAAAATTCCATACTCTGCGTGCTATCGCGAGAAACAAAGGACTTGAAATGAATGACAAAGTATTGAACATTTTGAACCATTAATAACGGATATCTCGGAAATGGCTGATGACACAAAATAATTATTTGAAACAAATTGTGTTTTAAAGAGTTCCACATTTCTTTATGTAGTACGCTTTCGTTTATCGCTTAACGTTTACCAGTTATTCAAGGTTATGGAAAATTCCTTCCGCATTAAGCGGATTTCACAGACTATTCCCAGAAAATTCAAGATATACAGTTTATTTGCAATGTAAATATTTTTAATATATGGTATTTTAATAAAAAAAGGTTAGAGTATTTTTTGTAAAATAAAAAATTTCGAAACATGTTCCGTGTAAACGATAATTTGGGATGGAGAATCTTTGGAAGATACTGAACCCAAATACGAAGTTTGGTATGTATCCGACTTTCCGTTTTCGAATTATGCTGTTCACAGATTTTTATCTAATTTTTTTTATTCAGGGGCCTCAAAACATATTTCCGGTGAAATCTCGGTATCGAATTTTTTGGTGCAAGGCCTCTCTACCCATTACTCATACACTACGTGATCAAAAGTATCCGGAGACCTGGCTGAAAATGACGTACAAACTCGTGGCGCCCTCCATCGGTAATGCTGAAAGTCAATATGGTGTTGGCCCACCCTTAGCCTTGTTGACAGTGTTCACTCTCTCAGGCATACTTTCAATCAGGTGCTGGAAGGTTTTTTGGGGAATGGCAGCCCATTCTTCACGGAGTGCGGAACTGAGGAGAGGTATCGATGTAGGTCGGTGAGGCCTGGCACGAAGTCGGCGATCCAAAACATCCCAAAGGTGTTCTATAGGATTCAAGTCAGGACTCTGTGCAGGCCAGTCCATTACAGGGATGTTATTGCCGTGTAACCACTCCGCCACAGCCCGTGCAGTATGAACAGGTGCTCGATCGTGTTGAAAGATGCAATCGCCATCCCCGAATTGCTCTTCAACAGTGGGAAGCAAGAAGGTGCTTAAAATATCAATGTAGGTCTGCGCTGTGATCGTGCACGCAAAACAACAAGGGATGCAAGCCCCCTCCAGGAAAAATACGACCACACCATAACACCACCACCTCCGAATTTCACTGTTGGCACTACACCGCTAGCAAATGACGTTCACCGGGCATTCCCATACCCACACCGTGCCATCGGATCGCCACATTTTGTACCGGGATTCGTCACTCCACACAACGTTTTGCCGCTGTTCAATCGTGTAATGTTGACGCTCCTTACACCAAGCGAGAGTCGTTTGGCATTTTCCTGCGTGATGTGTGGCTTATGAGCAGCCGCTCGACCATGGAATCCAAGGTTTCTCACCTCACGCCTAACTGTCATAGTACTTGGAGTGGATCCTAATGCAGTTTGGAATTCCTGTGTGTTGGTCTGGATAGATGTCTGCCTATTACTCTTTACGATCCTCTTCAAATGTCGGCGGTCTCTGTCAGTCAACAGACGAGGTCGGCCTGTACGCTTTTGTGTTGCACATGTCCCTTCACGTTTCCACTTCACTATCACATCAGAAACAGTGGACCTAGGGATGTTTAGGAGTGTGGAAATCTCGCGTACAGACTTCTGACACAAGTGACACCCAATCACCTAACACGTTCGAAGTCCGTGAGTTCCATGGAGCGTCCCATTCTGCTGTTTCACGATGTCTAATGACTACTGAAGTCGCAGATAATGAGTACCAGGCAGTAGGTGGCAGCACAATGCACCTAAGATGAAAAACGTATGTTTGTGGAGATGTCCGGATACTTTTGATCACATAGTGTATGTACGTGTAGAGTTACATCTACAGGTAGGGAAGGTATTGCATTCCACCCAAAAATTCGACACCGAGATTTCACTGGAAATATATGTTTTGAGACCCCTGGATCAAAACAAAAACATTTTTAGAATGTGGTCCATATATATGTGTGTCTGTCTGTGTGTACGCGCGCGTCTGTGAACAGCGTAACTTAAAAGCGAAGTGTCCGATAAATACCAAACTTGGCAGGTTCAGTACCTTCCAAAGATGTGACACAACGATCTATAAGAAAATCTCCAACCCAAAGCTATCCTTTACATGGAACATTCTTCGAAATGTTTGATTTTCTAAAAAACTGCTGTAACGATTTTGATTAAAATACCATATATGAGAGATATTCATATGACAAATAAAATGTATATTTTGAATTTTCTGGGAATAGGCTGTGAAGTGTTCTTTATTCACAAGGAATTTTGTGTAATCTTGTATAACTGGTAAATGTTAGCGATAGACTAGAATGTATTACGCAAAAAATGTAAATGTCTTTAAAGCATATGATTTATTTCAAATAACTTTTTTGTGGCATAAGCAATTTCCGCGATATCCGTTATTAATGGTTCGATTTGCTCATACTTTGTCATTATTTTTGTCCCATACTTTGTCATTCATTTTGTGCCATCGATTTTCAGTTGTTTCTGGCGATTGCATGGAAACAGTGTGGAGTTTTAAGGTCAGCGTTGAGGAAGTCTGTTGCTTCACGTATGGGAAGCCAATTTGAAGTAGATAGTATCTTTACGTTATTTTTAGCACCACGCTTTGGGCGTCAATTTGAAGAAGGTTGTTTGTTGTATTGTTATTTTCCCCAAGCTTTGGGAGCCAATTTGGAGTAGGTTGTATTGGAAGAGTTGTATTATATTTCAACTGTTGGGAGCCGAACTTGAAGTTCGTTGCAACCGCTCGTATAGTACCCGCTTTCCGGTAGTCTTCGCCCCAAATGTACTTTCCGGTGGCGTTTCCCCCCCCCAAAATGTTTAAAAATATTAACTTTGTAATTTAACTGTTTCTTTAAATATTATATATTTATGTTTGCCTCGGCTGCGTCAGTATTATTGTTAGAGACACGTTTCTCTTTGCAGGGTTGTGGTGCGACTTAAGAATGTAGGCTTACACAGATTATAATTTTACTTCACTCCTTTTATTAATACTTGACACGATTTAAATAACACTTCACTGATATAGAGAGAGAGCTGTGAGATTTTTTTATTAATTGCTTGCACTTTTTTTAACACGTAAACTATTTTTATCTCACACTAAATACGTATTATACTTCTCGAGGACACATCTCGCGTCAGGAACACTGTCTACAACCAACATATCCAGTTATGAGTACTGTCTACAAGCCATTGACTTGATTTCTTCCGCCTAAATTTGTAAATTTCGGTATTTCAAGTCTCTGATTGGCTAATCCTACTCCAATAGAATACCTTCATTTAACTAAAGCTTTTTCTGGTTGTTGATTGGCTATTTTATAAACTGTCACTAAAATTACATTATGGTTGATCCAATAATGACTAGTAGCATTTAAACTTTCAAATTCATTATTGCCTAAAGGTTACCTCATTGTTACCTCATTGTTAGCAACTTTTAACCTATTATTCTCACAGCTCCTACATTATTAAATTACGTAATACATTCACATAACATTATTGAACATGTATACAATAATATAAACATATACAATGACTGTAATATACATTTTTATATACTGTTACATGCACATATTGCTTTAAGGCGGGCTGTTATTGAATTATATATTATATAATTAGGCTGTTCTCTTCGTATCCTAACAAATGTGTAATGTAGCTATTTGTGCAAAGATTATCTGGATTAAAATAAAGTAGATAGAAAAATAAAATTTCCTATAAATAATTTGTATACCTACTAATAAAGGATATAGGGTACGTAATGTCATGTGAATGTAACACATCAGATTTTTAGAAAGAGGTCGTGTGTGTGTCTGTCTGAACGGCATAACTCAAAAACGAAAAGTCGGATCGACACCAAGTTTGGTATTTATGTTTCGTGTCTTCCAAAGATGCGACACGAAGATCTTTAAGAAAATTCTGCCACCCCAGACTACCCTTTACATGGATTAGTTTTCGATTTTTTTTTATTTTCTAGAAAGTGGCTCTAACAATTTTGATTATAATACCATATATTAAAAATATTTACATAACAAATAACATTTATATCTTGAATTTTATGAGAATAGCCTTTGAAGTCCTTTTCATTCGGAACGTTAAACGAAAACGTTACACACACACACACACACACACACACACACACACACACACACACACAAATGTAGATGTCTTTAAAACGCACAGCTTTCTTTTTTGTGTTATCAGCCATTTCCGAGATATCCATTATTAATGTTCGAATTGCGCAACTTTTGACCATTCCTTTAAAGTTCTGTCAACATTCAGTTGTTTCTCACGATGTCATGGAAACAGTATGGAATTTTAAGGCCAGCATATAGCGTCTAGTTCTTAAACATTTGACTATCGCTGTTGTCTTTGTATCTATAATGAAATGTGTAATGCAGCTATTTCTGTAAAGGTTTATTTGGATTACAATGAAGTAGATATAAAAGCAAGCTTTAGTGAGACTAGTTTGTGTGCCGACTGATAAACGATAGAGAGTAGAAAGTTGTGAATGTTGTAGCGATATTTCTGCCTATTAAGCATACACAAAAAGGAACTCTTAATAATTATAATTTAGGAATTATTTATAATTAATTAACTTGTAATTTGATAATTTTCCATAATTTTAAAGCAATATGATTCGAAATTGTTTCAATCGAAATCCCTTCTGAAGTTGTAAATTTATTTTAAGCTTCAATACTGTTGTCAAATATATAAAGGCGCAATTACCTAAGAAAAACTGCAAGATTTAGGCAAAATAAGAATAGCTTCGTTTCGGACTGTCCATTATGTTTCCGAGCGTGGGGCCATAAAATTCGAAAGTTTATTTTGTACTTCGTGGGGATGAGGCAAGTTGTAGGAGTAAGCAGACGCTATGAAGCAACGGACGTTTCTTACAGTTAGACTTTGAATTTTCAACTAGGGAACTAATAAACGTAGAGGATAAGTATTAGAACCAATGGAAAGATAGGAAGACGCAGTGACATGTACAAAATGGAGCAAAGGATAGTTTAAGATAAAATATTAGTTTTTTAAATTAATGATACGATTTTCTTTCCTTTCAATCATTTTTATAAACCAATGAGCAAACTAAATAACTTAAATTACTATAAAGATATGTTACTCCCTCGTTCTTAGGCAGGGGCGCCATTTCAGGGTACAGGGGGGTCAATTGCCCTCCAAGTAATGAGAAATAATTAGGCTACTGGTTATTATGGCTCTACCAAAAGAAAATTACGAGAACTATGCTTTTAATACAAATATTTCACATTTAAAAATAAAAGATGATTGTCTCTTAGGCTAAATGTGTCCTTAAAATTCACATGAAAATTCGAACAACTGCTTCAGGCAATCCCCCCGAAAAGAAACTGAAATGACGCTCCTGTTCTTAGGTTAAGTTCCTGCACTTTTGGTCTTTCTGGTCGTTTCACTTTTCTATGTTCGTCTCTCTAAATGATTTAACATTTTATGGGACAAAGGTGGAGAACTAGATTTGGTGAGAATTTGTTATTGTTATTTGGGAGCACATTATAAGGGAATGTTCTAGACTTTTAATGTGTTTCGTTGTTCTGTTTTATGCTATTTTACTCTTTGCCCGTTGTTGAGAGTTTAGATAATTATATGGACTTTTAACGTGTTTCTGAATTGCGATTATGGCAATTGAATTACTGGTTGTATATGCTGCTAGGCATGTGAAATATTTATAGATCGAATATCCAGTATTCGTTGCATTTGTTGCTTCTTAAAATATAAGAATAGTTACAACATTAAATGGGGACAGTTACTTGTCATGAAGTTAACTTTGTTGACCCTTCCACATTCAAATTTACCCAGGGTAAAAACAAATAGGGAATAAGTAAATAGAAAAGCACCATAGTGCAAAGTTTATTTTGATTTTGGCAAAGCAACACCATACGAGCCTAATAATTAAAACCAAGTAATTTCTGATTGAAAACTGCTTTATTGTTTTTCAAAATATTCTCCTTTATGATCAATACAGTTTTGCATCCGTTTGAACCATTTGTCAAAGCTTTTATTCCAGTCTTCTTGAGACACTCCAAAACATGGTTTTTGAAGGCATCAACGGCTTCTTCTGTCAACGAAAATCGTTGTCTACGCAATTTATTCTTGATGTTCGGGAACGAAAAGAAGTAATTGGGTGCCAAATCAGGACTGTGTGGCGGATGACCCATCAATTCTATTTTTAAGCCTTCAAATACTCTGTTCTTAGACGAGATGTGTGTGCGCTCGCATTGTCTTGATGAAGAACGATCCTATGGTTCTTGTTGGTTTTCCTTACTTCACCGGAGACTTCCGGCAAACAAATGGTTGTGTACCATTCGGCATTCACCGTTTTACGTTCCTCTAAAGGCACTGTTGCCACATGGCCAGTTTTGCTGATAAAGCAGGTGACCATTTGCTTCGAAGTGCTTCGAGTGCGAACAACTTTTGTTGGATTTGCTTCATCTTGAAAACCCATACAGTCGAATGCTGTTTACGTTCTGGTTCATATGCATAGATCCATGATTCGTCACCTGTTACAATCTTATATACCTACGTCTTTTGAGGCACCGCCATTGTATTTCTTGAGCATTTTTGTACACCAATCGACACGAGCATCAAATTATGTGGAATCCAACGAGAGCAAACCTTTTTCACGGCTAAATAATCATGCAATATTTTATATATGCTAGTGGCACTAATGCCTAGGGTTGCCTCAATCTCACAATATGTCCCATGACGATCTTTTATTATTAGGTTTTGCACAGCATCAATGTTTTCTGGCACAACAACTGATTTTGGACGACCTTCACTAACTTCATCATTGAGCTAACGGCGGCCACGATTAAATTCGTTATACCAGCGTTTCACAATGGCAAAGGATGGAGCTTTGTCGCCAAATGTGGAAGTTAGTTGATCGATGCACTCTTGTCTTGATAATCCACGTCGAAAGTCGTAATAAATCATTGCACGAACATTTTCACGAGTTAATTCCATGTTTTTGTTAACATACAATTTTCAAGTTAGTGTATACAAAACAAATGACGCTCTATTGAAAAAATGTTTGAAGTAGATTATGGTCAAAAATGTCAAACTTTCCATTGGAAACGTCAGATGGCATCTACAACATTCAGTATTGCCAAGGCCCAAAATATAATTAGTGCCCCTCGTAACCTTAAGCATAACAATTGTCAATCTTTATGTGTAATTAAGGGGGCTATAACCCCTCTTAACCCCTCTCTGGGCCCACCTATGACACTGAGTTTGTTCATGAGAATGGAAACACTCAAGAGCAACCTTCTAGTTTGTGAAGGATTTTGTTAGCTTTTACTCCCCCCCCCGCCCTATCCCCTACTGGCAGAAAAAAAATACATGCGACAGAGAGCTCTTTTACTACAGTACGATCCTTACAAGCCTGAATAACTTTAATGTTCTATAATTTCCCTCTAAAAGCTCGTATAAATGTGAAATTTGTTTTAATGATCTAAGTGGCTCTGGGACAATCAGTACCACTGCCATTTGTTGACTATTTTGTTGATTTCGATGGCAATTACGAGCACTGTTGACGTTGTTGACAGTCTTAAGTTTGCAGTCATAATAAAAACATGTAGTGCTCACTTCGAGAGCGTGTTTTATTGATAATAAGGTACTGGAAGACAAATTCATTGACAACACAACGGGAATTTCGATGAGAATTCAATGTGCGCGATGTTCCAACAAAGGCAACAATTTGAGGCAGTATTTTTAACACTTAAATGATTTCAGTCAAATTATACTATATATAATTCAATAACAGCCCGCCTTAAAACAATATGTGTATGTAACTATATTACAGTCATTGTAAATGTTTATATTATTGTATCCATGTTTAATAATGTTATGTGAATGTATTACGTAATTTAATAATGTAGGAGCTGTGAGAATAATAGGTTAAACGTTGCTAACAATAAGATAACAATGAGGTAACCTTGAAGCAATAATGAGTTTGAGAGTTTAACAATACTACTTCTGATTCTTGGAAGCAATAATGTAATTTTAGTGACAGTTTATAAAAATAGCCAATCAACAACCAGAAAAAGCTTTAGTTAAAGCTACTGGAGTAGGATTAGCCAATCAGAAACTGAAAAGGAGAAATTTTACAAATTTAGAGTTCAGTTGCCTGCAGACAAGTTACTAACCAGACGCAAAAAGTGTCCTCAAGAAATATATGTATTCGTATGAGGCGAAAAATAAGTTTATGTGTTAAAAAAGTGTAATTAATAAAAAAACCTCACAGCTCTCTATATCAGTGAAGTGTTATTTAAATCGTGTCAATCATTAATAAAAGGAGTGAAGTAAAGTTATAATCTGTGTAAGCCTACATTCTTGTCGCATCACAACCCTGCTAAGAGAAACGTGTCTCTAACAATAATACTGACGCAGCCGAGGCAAACATAAATATATAATATTTAAAGAAAAAGTCAAAATTATAAAGTTAATATTTTTTTAAACTTGGGGTCAAGGCTACCGAAAACTGTTTACTATACTTGCGGTTGCAACTACTTTAAGTTCGGCTCCCCAACAGTTGAAATATAATACAACTCCTTCAATATAACCTACTTTAAATTGACGCCCAAAGCGTGGTGCAAATAACTACATTCTCAAATTTTATCCCTAGTAAGAAAGCTGGAGACAACTGGTGTACTTGTCGGGGGAGTGGAAAACATAGACCATCAATGAGTGCAGAGTCTGTTAATAATGTTCAAAGATGCTTAGTGAACTGCCCGAAGAAATCGTTGCGTCGATTGAGCCAGGAGACAGGCTATTCATATGGCACATGTCAAAGAGCAGGATTGCGACCAATCAGAGTGCATATTGAAAGAAGCAGATCACGAAAAACGAACGAGGTATTATCGATGCTTTCAGGGTTTTCTTATTCCACGTCCAAACATTCTCTACATAACGTGGTTTACAGATGAGGCATGAACCCACAAAACGGCAGATACTGGGCTGTTGTAAACCCCCATATCATCCACGAAACACCACTGCATGATGAAAAGGTTAGAGGGTGGTGCGCGCGGTGTCAGCTTCCAGGATTGTTGGCCCCATTTTCTTTGATACGACTGTGGACAATGCAGTTTATACAGGCATCTTAAATACATTTGTGGAACAGCTGGATGATATCGAATTGAAGAAGCTTATTTCCAGCAAGATGGAGTAACGTGTCATACATCTAACTCCTTCACGCAACTTGTGACTAGTTTCTTTGATAATCGAATAATCTCAAAAGGTCTGTGGCCCCCAGATCAGCTGACCGAACCTTTTCTTATGAAGGTATCTTAAAATGGAGTGTATAAGAATAGACCTCGGACAACTGCTGAACTCCATGAATCCATTAGTAACGAAATAAGCAACATTGGCGAGGATACTTTTCGTAGAACATCACAGAATATGGTGAAACGAGTGCAGATATGTGGAGGACCTTCCAATATTTGCTCTGAGGAACATTGAACAATGCAATACCCCAATGGTGTATTATATTCTCCCAAAGTTGCATATGTGTCCTATTATTGGTTTAAGAGTTATGGTCCATTAAAGTGGTTCAGGTTTATGTGGATCGCACTGTATAATCAGCAGGCACAGGGATTCTTAAGCATTTGGTATCAAGTTATCAACATTCAAACCACTATCACTACAAAGAATGCAAAACAACAGCGGCCAAGGTTCACTGGCAGACCGTAAAAACAGGTTCGAGAGCTATTTGCAAACGCCAAAAGACTGTACGAGGGGTGGTAGGCGTCCCTGCCTACAGTTTTACCTTATTTCCTTCCATCCTGGCTTTAATACTTAGAAATTCCTATGCTTGATAATCACTGTAGCTAATCGTCTTCAACTAATTACGCCAGCTTCTCGGAAACGCCTTCCTTTTAGTACTGGAAACACATAGTTTTCATCTGGAATCCAAATGTACAGGATGAATCTGGACTCTACCACAAACTTTTACAAGTTGTTCTGGGATGTTTTGATGTAAGGAACCTGTGGTCTCCGGTGGCTCATTGCCGATTAATTTCATTATTTTTGATTTGTGATAACTCACCCAACTTTGTATCTGTTTACTTGGATATGATTGTTTACAAAGAAAGCACAACCTTTGACTGCTGTAGAGCGTGTTTACACTACGGTCGGCCACCAATTAATTAACTACTCGCCACCTTCCGAAAATTGCAATTATTTATTTTTAAGGATAGGTAACCAAAAATAAAAAAGTGACATGAAGCAACCCAAATTACAGTGTTACACTTTTAAAGTCATTATTCAAAATGTTCACCGGCATGATCAATATAATCACAGCAAGCCTTATGGATTATCACACTCGCTCTAGCATCCCAGGAGATTGACGCTCCTGAACAATTCCAAGAATTGGGGTTAAAGCCGATGCCACTCCTGGATGATTAAATCAAGCAACATTTAGATTTAATCGTCCAGGAGTGTTTTACGGTCAATGTTCAGAAATCTGGATTGATAGTCAGCTAAGAAGTTAGTTAAAAATAACATTAGTATGTCAAACTAAAATTTTAACGTCAGCAGCTGCTACAATCCTAGCAACCAAATCCATATTAGTTTCAACAGGAGTCACATACATTAGGCTCTTCACGTGACGCTAAAAGAAAAAAAGTGCATGTGTGTCAGATTTGGTGACTGAACTGGCCATGGAACAGAAACACCACGACCAATCAATTTTTGCCCAACTGTTCATCGAGGTGTTCTTTAACATTCACATCAAAATGGGTTGGCGCCCCATCATGTTGAAACCACATACGCCTGTGAATTATCAGTGACACTTCTGAGGACATGTCGAAGGAACGTTTTTAGATTACTCCATCAGTCTGTCCGTAGCACATAAGGCCTAATCAGAATCGTTAACGATACCATCCCAAACATTCACAGAGAATGTAAATTAAAATTAAATTGAATTTTATTTATGGACGCTGTTTAACTACTATGGTGCTTAGCATCCCATTGTATATTGGGTATGAAAGACCGGACATTTTGCTTAGAGGCCTCTTTATCAGGCTTGAAGTTCTTTTACGTGCCGCAAATCTACGACACGGGACCACCGGCTTCACTTCCCTTCCGAAGGAAGCTATGCTAAGGATTTTTATGCCCGAAAAACTCCATCGACCTCGTCCGGGTTTGAACCCATGACCTAGGGAACTAGAGGCTAGCATGGTACCACTAGACCACGGAGGACGCATGGAGAATGTATGTTGGTGGCCTCGATTTACCACAGCATTTGGTTTTTCATATTCCCAAATATGGCTATTCTGACTGTTGAACTTTGAGAAAGGTAGTTGCTTCGTTTTGTTATTTTTCCCCACGCTTTGGGAGCCAATTTGAGTAAGGAGTATTTTAGAAGGAGTTGTATCCTATTTCGACTGTTGGGGAGCCGAACTTGTAGTAGTTGCAACCGCACGTATAGTAAACAGTTTCCTGTAGCCTTCACCCCAAATGTACTTTCAGGTGTCCTTTGCCACAAGTTTTTTTAAAAAAAATATTAACTTTGTAATTAAACTGTTTCTTTAAATATTTAATATTTATGTTTGCCTCGGATGCGCCAGTATTTATTTTAGAGGCACATTTCTCTTAGCAGGGTTGTGATGCGACAAGAATGTAGGCTTACACAGATTATAATTTTACTTCACTCCTTTTATTAATGATTGACACGATTTAAATAAAACTTCACTGATATAGAAAGCTGCGAGGTTCTTTTTATTAATTAATTACACTTTTTAACACGTAAACTTATTTTTCGTCTCACACGAATACATATTATATTTCTTGAGGACACTTTTTGCGTCTGGTTAGCAACGCTGTCTGCAGGCAACTGAACTCTAAATTTGTAAATCTTGCTATATTTCAGTTTCTGATTGGCTAATCCTAGTCCAATAGAATACCTTCATTTAACTAAAGCTTTTTCTGATTGTTGATTGGCTATTTTATAAACTGTCACTAAAATTACATTATTGTTACTCCAAGTATCACAAATAGTACTGTTAATCTTTCTTACGCATTGTTGACTCAAGGTTACCTCATTGTTAGCAACTTTTAACTTATTATTCTCACAGCTCCTATATTATTAAATTACGTAATATATTCACATAACATCATTACACATGGATACAATAATATAAGCATATTCAATGACTGTTACATACATTTTACAAATTATTACATACACATATTGCTTCAAGGCGAGCTGTTATTGAATTTACATATTATATAATTAGATTAAAATTATTTAAGTGTTAAAATACTGCCTCAAATTGCCTTCTCTAGTAAACAATGCATCGCCATTGTACATCATAGCAGGGAAATACTGATGGTCTGTACATCGCTCTACGAACCAATTAGCAAACTGCACTCGATGTGGAAAGTCTGGTCGTTGCAATAATACCTGGACACTTTGTGGATGACATGGGTGGAGTGGTTTGGCTTACATTCACCTCTCGTGCAATACGAAGACTACTACTTGCAGGCTTATCAAACGCTGCATTTAAGACATCATCTTCAAGATCGTATTCTGACATTCCTCTCATGGCGTATTTTGCATACTAACAGTGAAGGACCCGGTTTCTTGCAGTCGTCTGTGTACAATTGCAAACGTGGTGTGATGAGGTTGCCATCACTGAGGAACACCTCTACATTGGTCGTGTCGCTCTTGCATTGCATTGAGGTGCTTATCATCTAATTCTGCATAAGTAAAGTTTTCCATATCGTATCATTAACAAACTACTACAAACTAATGTACTACTCGAAACAAAATCTAAGATTTTTTTTCGAGTGGGGGAGAAATACAGTTACCTACTTATTCTATCCGAGGCTGAGGGTGTGGGATTGGCCAGTACGTGGCCATACCCACTGAAACCCCTCTTCTGGATAGGACGAAGATAAAGAATGGTAGCGTGGGCTCACATAGCACCCGCGTTAATCTTCGAAAGATGCAATCCCAATGGGCGGTAGCGGGTGAAAGGTAAGATCCTAGGCTACAGTCATAACAAAAACCCTGACTGCAACCTAGAGGTTAAAAGATGACAATTAAGGAAGAGGCTAGGTAAGGATGGCTTTAGATCTGAAGTCGGAGGCGTTGTCTTCTTTGTGATTCGTGTTTGAAGGCGTGGCATTTTTCCAGGAGACGTAGGTGTTCTGGAAGATTGGCGAATGGTGGCCGATACTGAAGTACTGTTGGACTAGTGTGGTGGTCTGGCGGTTGTGTCTGTTGACGGTTTCCGGTGTCGTCATCTAGGGCCTGCAGGCGGGTGGTGATGTCCAGCCGTGTCTGACAACTCGGCGGCGATAGTCTGGGGTGGAAGAATGGCAGCGGTGATTGTTGCCTGCAGTTCCTGTAGCTTCGCTTAGATGATGGCAAGCGTCTCTTCCAGGTCGTCTAAACGGGTCCCTATATTCAGGACCTCCATATGGAGGTCCTGTATGGCTTCTACTCTCCCGTTGAGACTAATAGTGATGTTGTGGTGTTCCTCGGTGGATGATTCTCTGCCGGCTACGTCGGTTGCCTGCTTCTCGGGTAGAAAGGGCACTGCGCCTGACCGGTGAAGTGCGATGCGCTATAGCAGGTGGCACAGTATCGGTGGTGCCGGCGTAAAACAAGCCCAGTGCACTCTGCTGTAAGGGCGTTGGTAACTAGTGGCACCTCGGTGGCAGGGAGCAGGCTTCGGCGCTGTGACCGAAGGCACAGTAGCGTCGGTACGGAGCTAGCCGCTCCTGTCGTTGTTGGTTGATCTATCCGCATTTCTATAGCAAGCGCTGGTGTTCTGGTGGTATCTCGAACGGTTATTGGTGACTGGTTGGTGTATGCTGTTCTGGTGATGATGTACGGTGCGATGGTACAGGAGCGCTGTGAGCGTCCTGATGAAGGTTGTCCATGCTGTGCAGGTGTGCTGTGATTGGATAAAGCTGGGTTGACGCTGGCTGAAGCTGCGTGTGGCGGCGTTAAGAATGGTGTTCAGCTCCTGCATCAGGTCAGTGAAAGAATGGAAAGTGCCTCTTCCATGGTGGCCAGTTGGGTTTTTAAGTTCAGCATCTCTGCGTGCAAGTCTTGAATTGCTTCCCTATGACCTAGGAGGTCCCGATTGAAGCTTTCAGGAGCAGAGTGCCGACCGGAGTTGTCACGCAACTTCACCACGAGAGGTTGATGAAGGTTATGTTGGTGATCCCGAGGTATTGTGTGTCTGCTTCATGGATGTTGAGGGCACTGCATTTGACCTGTGCAGTGTGACTAGCTGCATTTAACACAGTAGCGTTAGCGACATCGCAGGTCGTTTGCAGAGCAGGGGGCTCTTAGAGAGTTGCTGCCACAATAGTGACAGCGAGGTGCCTCAGTTCAGTTTTCGTGGCTATATCCGCAGTCACAACAGCGTCCACAAGATGAAGCAGGTCTACTTCTGCTGGCTTCAATCTTGAGGCTGCGGCCAGACAAGGGCAACCCCTCAGTCAAAGCAGCCTGATAATACCTCGGTCTAGGAACAAGAGCCCTGTGATGTTGGGCCTCGCTGACTGCGGATTCTGATGCCTTCACCAATAAAGCCACTGGCGTTGTCCTGCGTCCATTACTAGCTGCGTCGGCAACTGGCGGTGCAAGCCTACAACTACAACGCCAAAAGTTCCACAGCGAGACGAGCTGTGCTCCGCTGGAGGTGGTTATATGAGCCGTAATATAATCCTCGTCCAATATGAAGATAAATGCAAATAAAAAAAATCTAATGTGTTACACTCACATGACTTTCTCTACTCTTGTACAAACTATTTTTACAAACGCTTATTCTCGATATGCTTCATGTTAATCGATATGCTAATCTTATTGCTAATTTTCTTGTAGGTGCAAGGTTTTAAGCGATAGTCAAATATTTTAAGCGCTGGTTGCTATGTGGCGCATTCCACTCTCTTTGCATCTCCAGGACATAAAAAATTAATAACGAATTTGAGAAAAAGTATAAGTATTGCAAAATTTAAGGGAATAACAAGCAATATCTCGAAAATGGTTCACTCAACAAAACAAATGTATATGACATAAGTTGTGTATTTTAACGCGATCTACATTTTTCGTGCGGTAAAATTTTGTCTATCTCTTATGGTTTACCAGTTATGCAAAAGTCGTTCACGATGAATACTTTTGGAGACATTCCCAGAAAATTCGAGATATACATTTCATTTGTCATGAAAATATCTTAAACATATGATATTTTAATCAAAATCGTTAGAGCCCTTTTTGAGAAAATTAAAATTTTTGAAAAATGTTCCATGTAAAGGGCAATCTGTGGTGGGGGGGATTTTCTTGAATACCTTCGTGTCGCATCTCTGGAAGATACTGAATCTAAATACCAAGTTTGGTGTTTATCCAACTGTTCGTTTCTGAGTTATGCTGTTCTCAGACACACAGACACACACACGGACATGTTTCCAAAAATGCTTTTTTTTTTTTGGATTCAGGGGATCTCAAAACATGTATTTCCGGTGAAATCTCGGTATCGAATTTTTGGGTGGAATGCAATACTTCCCCTACTTACTATACGTAGTAGAGAAAGTAATATAGAAGCATCTGTCTTGTTATTTGTTATTAAAATGTGAAATCCTGGAATGCTGGAATAGTAACTGCTTAATCACGCTCTGGTGCACCAGAGGTGACTACTGTTGCAGTGGCTACTGTGTAGCTGCTGTGAGAGCTGCCGGCGATGGAGCTCGCTGTGTAGTCAGAAACTGCTTGCACAGTCCCCGGAGTGTCGATGACGTTGGTACCGGCAGATGCAGCGTCGTTAGTTGGGCCGGTAAGCTTTTTCGGCACAGCCGCCCGTGATGTATGTTGAGTTCGCTTCTTCTTGCCCATGGTGTTGCGAAGACGATTCGATCAAACCATGAAAGGCTGTGTTTTATTTGGAAACAGTCATATTCCGAGTAAACTTATACAAAGGAAGTTGAGTTAAACAAAACTAAAACAATGAAATTATTCGGTAATGAGCGGCCGGAGACTATGGGTTTTTTTACATCAAAACACCCAGAAAACATCCCTGAACAACTGATGAACGTTTGTCGGTGAGACTGGGATTCATTCTGTATAATTTCACCAAAACCTAACATTTCTTGGGGGGTTCACAGCTTGCATTCTTATGGCTAGCTTGACCCGAGCAAGATGTCTTCGCGGTACCGTATGAGGCTACATTCTGAGGTCCCGAGTTGATTTCCTTTGAGCCGATCTCTTTTACCTAGTTGGTAGGCGAATGCTGTGGTGGATACCGCCACGAATTGTCCTGTCTCCCATTTCCTGTCATTTCATTTACTTATTGTGTTTCAGGGTCCAAGGATCAAGCGAATGAGTGGCGGACGAGGTGTATGGCGATAGAGTTTGCTTTGAGGAAGAGGAACTGTCTGCCCTAGCCTTCGGTGTGGGAGACAAACATCTCCGTGAGGAGCTGTAGACCTTTGGGTGTCCAGCTGGTGTCAAGATATGCCTGGAGACTTAGGGATCCCGCTTGTGTCCGAGCCTGCCGCCCCGAATATGGTCTGTGTCTGTGTCCTTAGCTTCACGCAAGAGGACTAGAACTAAGTTTAATGAAATTATAAATTACTTCTGAGAAACCTCGTATAAAGATGATGCAACCAATGACATTAACATTGCATTGTCTTAGTTATCTTTTAATCTTATTTGAAGTCACATTTTGATTGCTTATATCTCGAGGCGTGCACGTGAGTGTAATTTTGTGCACAAAGTATTGGTTAAATCTGATGCAAGAAAATGATCTGCACACACACACACACTTGTATTATTATGAAAATGACACAGATCCAGTTTTCCCATTAATTCCAACCACAAACGACATCTGAAATGATAAGTTCAAGTACATTTAAATTATTACATGCATAATCGAACACGTGGACGAAATTAATAACTCGGGTATTTTCTTACCTGTCTTTGGGAATCTTAGGGAAATAGTTTTCAGGCGTTTCATATATGCTGCTTTTGCAACCGCGATAAGATCAAATAACCCTTGAATTGGCATTTCTGAATGCAACTCGATAATACGAATAATATAACTTTCAGGAAGTTCTGAAGAAGAATAAGAAGAAGAAGAATTCGTTTTTAACAACTTGCGTTGCCATAAAATTTGTTTTCAAAAAACATTACTAAGAAGCCAACCAATCAGAATACGACACTCCAATGTGCAGCGCTGTTGCGAGGGTTACTGGAAATACAACCCGCATTAACATACACTATGTCAAGGGTGGCGAAAACGACTTGCTTCCGTGAGTCACCAAATATGCAACACGCTTTGCATCACTCAGCAGCATGTGAAAATCAAACGGACGGTTGCAGAGAGGGAACGTGCGCCTGCGAGTCAAAATAACTCACGAGTCACGTTTTCGCCACCTCTGCACTATGTGATCAAAAGTATCCGGACACTCCCCCCATAAACATACGTTTTTCATCTTAGGTGCATTGTGCTGCCACCTACTGCGTGGTACTCATTATCCGCGACCTCAGTAGTCATTAGACATCGTGAAACAGCAGAATGGGACACTCCGTGGAACCCACGGGCTTCGCACGTGGTCAGGTGATTGGGTGTCACTTGTGTCAGAAGTCTGTACGCGAAATTTCCACACTCCTAAACATCCCTAGGTCCACTGTTTCTGATGTGATAGTGAAGCGGAAACGTGAAGGGACATGCACAGCACAAAAGCGTACAGGCCGACCTCGTCTGTTGACTGACAGAGACCGCCGACATTTGAAGAGGGTCGTAAAGAGTAATAGGCAGACATCTATCCAGACCATCACACAGGAATTCCAAACTTCATCAGGATCCACTCCAAGTACTATGACAGTTGGGCGTGAGGTGAGAAACCTTGGAATCCATGGTCGAGCGGCTGCTCATGAGCCACACATCACGCAGGAAAATGCCAAACGACGCCTCGCTTGGTGTAAAGAGCGTCAACATTACACGGTTGAACAGTGGCAAAACGTTGTGTGGAGTGACGAATCACGGTACACAATGTGGCGATCCGATGGCACGGTGTGGGTATGGCGAATGCCCGAGAACGTCATCTGCCAGCGTGTGTAGTGTGAAATTCGAAGGTGGTGGTGTTATGGTGTGTCGTGTTTTTCCTGGAGGGGGTTTGCACCCCTTGTTGGTTTGCGTGGCACGATCACAGCGCAGACCTACATTGATAATGTAAGCACCTTCTTGCTTTCCACTGTTGAAGAGCAATTCGGGGATGGCGATTGTATCTTTCAACACGATCGAGCACTGCACGACCTATGGCGGAGTGGTTACACGACAATATCATCCCTGTAATGGACTGGCCTTCACAGAGTCCTGACTTGAATCCTATAGAACAACTTTGGGATGTTTTGGAACGCCGACTTTGTGCCAGGCCTCACCGACCTACATCGATACCTCTCCTCAGTTCCGCACTCAGTGAAGAATGGGCTGCCATTCCCCAAGAAACCTTCCAGCACCTGATTGAAAGTATGCCTGCGAGAGTGAACGCTGTCACCAAGGCTAAGGGTGGGCCAACACCATATTGACTTCCAGCATTACCGATGGAGGGCGCCACGAACTTGTATGTCATTTTCAGCCAGGTCTCCGGATACTTTTGATCCCGTAGTGTAGTAAAGATAGAAGTGAGCTCCTCTGTTGTTCTAGTCCTCTTGGTTTCACCCGTTTCACCCTTCCTGTTGGAGGTTTCCAGAAGCACAATAGGTGACGGTGCGCTTAAGTGTCCAACTTGATATGAGAGCACTGTGATAGAAGTAACCTGGGATTACAGTGTACTTAATGTGGCCGGACGTAACTTGAAGTTAAGAAATGACGCTAAACTGAAGATCGAATTAGGATGCTAATTTTTATTGTTTCAAGCCATTGCTTCGAGCCACTTGGCTTTAATTACTCACGTAACATCCAAATTAACGTAACAGGAAGAAAAAGTTTGGCATTTACCACCTCTCAAGTTACGTCGCGTTATGGGTGGATTAAATTTCCTATCCTGAAATATTAAAGCTGCTAGCTTCATGACCCAATTTATTTCGGAAATTATTTAAGATATTAGATTCAAAGTTTTACAGTATGTAGATATATGCCTTCTAAGTATATTGATGTACTTTTATCCAATAAGTTTATTTATTACGAAAGTTAGGATTTTTTTCTTAATTATACCTTTTTGAAAAAAATTATCGGCAATTGTTTAAAAAAATCTGATGTGTTACACTCACATGACTTTCTCTACTCTTGTACAAACTATTTTTACAAACGCTTATTCTCCATCTAGTTCATGTTAATCGAGATATCTTATTGCTAATTTTCTTATAGGTGCAAGGGGAATATGGTAGGCTTTAAGCGATAGTCAAATCTCTTAAGAGCCGGTTGCTATGTGGATCATTCCATGTCCAGGACATTAAAAAAAATCTGATGTGTTACACTCACATGACTTTCTCTACTCTTGTACAATCTATTTTTACAAACGCCTATTCTCCATATGCTTTATGTTAATCGAGATATCGAGATGTCAATCTTATTTGTAATTTTCTTGTAGATGCAAGGGGAATATGGTAGCTTTTAAGCGATAGTCAAATATTTTATCGCTGGTTGCTATGTGGCGCATTCCATTCTCTTTGCATGTCCAGGACATAAAAAAATGAATAACGAATTTGAGAAAAAGAGAAAAAGTATTGGAAAATTTAAGGAAATAACAAGCAATATCTCGAAAACGGTTCACTCAACAAAAAAAATGTATATGATATAAGTTGTGTATTTTAACGCGGTCTACATTTTTGGTGTAGTAAAATTTTGTCTATCTCTTATGGTTTACCAGTTATGCAAAAGTCGTTCATAATGAAGAATACTTTTGGAGACATTCCCAGAAATTTCGAGATATACATTTCATTTCTCATGACATTATCTTAAACATATGATATTTTCATCAAAATCGTTAGAGCCATTTTTGAGAAAATTAAAATTTTCGAAAAATGTTCCATGTAAAGAGTAGTCTGGGGTGGGGGGATTTTCTTGAAAATCTTCGTGTCGCATCTCTGGAAGATACTGAACGTAAATACCAAGTTTGGTGTTTATCCGACTGTTAGTTTTTGAGTTATGCTGTTCACAGACACACACACAGACACACACACAGACACACACACACACAGACACACACACAGACACACACACGGACATGTTTCCAAAAATGCTTTTTTTGGATTCAGGAGGTCTCAAAACATGTATTTCCGGTGAAATCTCGGTATCGAATTTTTGGGTGGAATGCAATACTTCCCCTACTTACTATACGTAGTAGAGAAAGTAAAAAAGGAATAACGAATTCCTATTTCAGAAAGGTATAAGTATTGGAAAGTTCAAACAAAATAACGAGGAATATCTCGGAAATGGTTCACTCGACAAAAAAAATTGTATATGACATAAATTGAGTGTTTTAACGAGATCTACATTTTTTGTGTAGTAAAATTTTGTCTATCTTCGGTTTACCAGTTATGCAAAATTCATTCAGAATGAAGAGAACTTTTGGGGAAATTTCCAGAAAATTCAAGATATACATTTCATTTGCCATGAAAGTATCTTAAACATATGATATTTTAATCAAAATCGTTAGAGCCAATTTTGAGAAAATCAAAATTTTCGAAAAATGTTTAATATAAAGGGTGGTCCATGGTGGGGAGATTTTCTTGAAAATCTTCTTGTCGCATCTTTAAAAGATACTGAACCTAAATACCAAGTTTGGTATTTATCCAACTTTTCGTTTTTGAGTTATGCTGTTCACACAGGAACCTTTTTCTAAAAATGCTTTTTTTTTATTCAGGAGGCCTCAAAACATGTATTTCCGGTGAAATCTCAATATCGAATTTTGGGTGGAATGCAATACTTCCCCTGCTTACTATACGTAGTAGAGAAAGTAAAAAAGCATTTTGTTCAGATCAAAGAAGATCCACAACAGCATTAAGAGGTTGATTTTATCATCCCAACATTTCATTAAGCTATATTTAATAGTTACTGAGAAAGCAAGTCATTTATATACGAAAAGTCTTTCAAAGTAAAAATGGAGAAAACAAGTTCATATAGCTGCAAAGAAAAAAACCACATGACAGCGCACAGAAGCTGTCATGCTTAACAGTAGTATTAACATGTACAGCAAAGCTCCTAAAATATGAGCTAAAATTTATCTCTCTACTCCAAAATGTGTAGGGGTTGTGCTTTTTCTCTACGTGAAGTGACACAGAATTCGCAGTATAAAATGTCAGATACAGTACCATTTTTACTTACAGTGCCACCTGCGTATAGTAGATGTGAGGAATTATTTTATTCTACCAAAAAATTCGAGATTTCACCGGAAATACACGTTTTGAGGCCCTGAATAAAACAAAAAGCATTTTTAGAAAAAAGCTCATGTGTGGGTGTGTCTGTCTTTTAACAGCATAACCTAAACACTAAAAGTCGGATAAATACCAAACTTGGTATTTAAGTTCATAATCCTCCAAGAATGCGACACGAAGATTTTCAAGGAAATTCCCCGACCCCGTTACCCGTTACATGGATGATATTTTGAAATTGTCGATTTTCTCAAAAATGGCTCTAACGATGTTGATTAAATAGGTACCATATATTTAAAACATTTACATGACAAATAAGAAGTATGTCTTGAGTTTTCTGGGAATAGCCTGTGAAGCCCTCTTCATTCGAAAGGAGTTTTGTATAATCTTGTATAACTGGTAAACGTTAAGCGATAGACGAAAACGCACTACACAAAAAGTGTAGAACTCTTTAAAACACACAATTTATTTCACATAATCTTTTTGTGGCATCAGCCATTTCTGAGATATCTGTTATTAATGGTTGGAATTGTTCAATACCAGCCATTTTTTTTTAAGTCCCGTCGATTTTCAGTTGTTCGTGATGTCATGGAAAGAGTAGGTATGGAATTTTATCGCCAGCGTATAGCGTCAAGTTCTTAAACATATTTGACTGTTGCTATGTTTACATCTATAACGAGTGTAATGCAGCTATTTCCGGAAAGGTTTATCTCGATTTCCATTTGTTTTTCGCGATGTCATGGAAAGAGCATGGAATTTTTAAGGCTAGCATATAGCATCCAGTTCTTAAACATTTGACTATCGCTATATTTGTATTTAAAACGAAATGCGTAATGCAGCTATTGCCGGAGGGAGAGGTTTATCTCGATTTTCAGTTGAATGGAATCTTAAGTAGGCATATGGCATTCAGTTTTTACGCATTTGACTATCGCTATATTTGTATCTATAACGAAACGTGTAACACAGCTATTCCCGGAAAGGTTTATCGCGATTAAAATTAAGTGGATAGAAAAATAAACTTTCGTAAGAATAATTTGTATACCTACTAATAAGCGATAGAGGTTAGTGAAAGTCACGTGAATATAACACAGAATGTAAGTAGGTACTGCTCCTGTTCAATCAAACTGTTACTCGCGATGTCATTCAAGAGTATGGCATTTCAAGGCCAGCATTATTTGACATCTGACTTTCGATTCTATTTTGTGTATCTGCATGCTTCAGCACTTACACGTTACAGCGAGGCCGGTCTGGTGGAATAGTACTACTATAACCACGCATCTATAACGAAATGGATAATGAAACTGTTTCTGAAAAGGTTTATTTCAGATATAAAATACAAGCATTCTGCCAATAATAACTAAAATATATCAAATTAAAGAGGAAATCCAAATTTATAAGACGGCACAAAAAGCTAAAAATGTAATTGATATTTTTTGTCATTTAATGTCACCGTAAGTCACGTTAACTGAACCGTAAATAGCTCAATTTAATAAAGGTATAAACGTTTATTATGTCAGGTTACGTTGCTATGTTATGTTCATCTAATTCCAGCTGTAGAAAAGGATAAGAATGACAATGTAGCTGTTTTCTGTTGTTTTTTTTACGGAAAAATTAGGAATTAACTTGTTTTGAGTTCACTACGAATCTGAACTGATATAAAAACCTATAGCCAGGGCCGTGTTTTCTTATTGTTAATGATAAACGCGAAAAATGTTTTACAGCTTTGACTAGAAGTGTCTATATGTTTCACAACGATTTAAACATTTAACTTTTTAGGGAATTTCTCGGTTTCTCTCGAAGGACTATTTGCGCGTTAAACACGAAGGTTGGCACATTTTAAAAATGAATTACAAAACTGCATTTTCACAATATAAAGGTAATCAGAGTACTCAATTTCTTTTTTGGGCTATTATAATTAATTGCAAAATCTTATGTCAATCTCGATTTGGTAAAGATCATGTTTAAGCAACTATCTGAATTTCAGGGCGAAACACTTTTATGTTCTATCATTCTATTGAATTCTACAATTATGTCTGAAAATTTGTATCAGGTTAGTAATGAAACTCGTGCATTGCATGCACTATCAATGTTTAAAGCTAAAGGTAACCAGTTTCATAGATTTTGAGAGATATCTGTTCAAGCCTCATGACTAACATCAAATGCGAACAGTGAAAGATACTTTTCACATTATAATTTAGTGGTTAATGACAAGATCATCAATGGTCTGAAAACATTGTAACTTTGTAAGTTGTAATTTGGTGTCATGGAGTAAACACTTGGGTTAAATAATATTTAATTTAATATTTCCTAGCAAGCATTAATATCCTTGCAAAATAACTTGCACCTCTGTTAAATCTCTCATAAACTAATGGTAATTCAATTTTACAGATAATACAATAGTTTTCTATTGTATAATATAAGTTAACGACATTTTGCTCTAGTTGTGGCCCGTCGAAGTATCAGCTTCAAGGCGTAGCCGAGAGATTGAGGGCCCTCAGCCTCAAAGCGTAGCCGAGGGATGTTTTTTAGAAGGAGAGGAGTGTAGCAAGTTGCGGTCGATGCGAAGCGACGACAGGGCGTAGCCGAGGGATCTGCGCGTCTAAAACTCGAATCATTCACGTTCGCGTTCTAAACTCACTCCTACGGTAATTTCTTCGCTTTCCTTTTGATTTTATAAGCATTTTCTACGGGCACACTATAAGACAACATTAGCCCTACTTCTAAACTCACTAACAAGGTAAATTATTCGCTTTCCTTTGGCTAATTTAAGCTACTTCGACGGGCCACAACTAGAGCAAAATTAAGTTAACATGTTTTGTCCAAATGAATTTCAAAATTGATTATTATATGAACCACACATATATTTTGTGTTTGTTAAATTTTGTTGTATTATTAACACAAAAAGGCAAAAATTTAAGTTAAAGGCAAATTCTTTTAAAAATTTATCACCAATAAAACCTGTCCCTTAGATTCTGTTTTACGAAGCAGCTCTAAACCATTTGAGGTGCATGTGGCTAATTAACAATACTGTCAGTTCAGCAATATTTTAGATAATGGGTGGGGAGAGCCCTTCCAAGCAGGTAGACTTTTAGCTATTGGAAGGAGGCAGTGAAGGATAAAGACTGTTGGCTGTTCTTGACTGTGCACACCATACATGGAACAAGCTCAGCATACTGTGTACCCCTCCCACCAGCTAAAACATCATTAAACTCGTGTTACAGTGGATAACAAAGGAAGGAATTTACATACCAGACAAAGTTTATGTTTTATATAACACATGCGATTTACATTTAATTTCATAGATGGTAATGCCACCCATTTTGGATATACTATGATCCAGATTTTGTTTGCTCCTCAATACGCTAATGACCCAATGCAATAGCTTATAAGTCATACAAAGAGGAGGGTAATCCACTGAAGATGGCGGTAATATGACCCATCCTTTATATGCTATGAGGGCAACAATGAACATTTTTAGAAAATCTAACAAGGATTAGTTTTAAAGAATTTAAATGTTTTTCCAAATATTCCCCTTTAACATCAATGCACTTTTGCATTCAATGAAACCAGTCCTTCAAGCAATGATACCACTCTTCCTGAGGCACTACTGAAACCAAGTTCTTATAATGTTCCACTGCATCTGATCGCGAAAAAATGATTCCACACCTTTTATGTTTAATTTTTGTAAACAAAAAGAAATCACAGGGTGCTAGGTCAGGGCTGTAGGTGGAGGGTCCATGGTACTGACCTTTATGGCATCCAGATACTCAGTTGTTAGTTTTGCTGCATATGATGATGCGTTGGCATGATGTAACATTATTTTTCCTTTGGACATTCTTCACAACATTTTTAAAAAAATTTGCTGTAAACAGACACTTGCATACCAATCGACAGTAACAGTACATCTATCTTCTAATGCTATAATAGCAATATGGTCATTTTAGAATAAAAAAAATCTGATGTGTGACACTGTCTCTTATTCTCCATCTGTTTTATATTAATCGAGATAAACATTTGCAGAAACGATCTTTTGACATGCAAAGAGAATTACATTTTACAAGTAGCGACCAGTTCTAAAAATATTTGACTATCGCTTAAGGCCTACTATGTTCCCTTTGTTTTGTATTTGCAACAGCAATATAAAAATACAGTAGCCTTTAAGCATAGACATCTCTTAATAGCTGGTTGCTATGTGCAGCACCATTCTCTTTGCCACAGATTAATACTCTTTGCATATCCAAGACAAAGAAATGAATAACGAATTCCCATTTGAGAAAATAAGTATTGAAAAATTTAAGGGAATAACAAGCAATATCTTGAAAATGGTTCACTCAACAAATCAAATGTATATGACAAATTGTGTATTTTAACATGATATACATTTTTTGTGTAGTAACATTTTGTCTATCTCTTATGGTTTATCAGTTATGCAAAAGTCGTTCACAATGAAGAATACTTTTGGAGACATTTCCAGAAAGTTCGAGATATACATTTCATTTGTCATGAAAATATCTTAAACATATGATATTTTAATCAAAATCGTTAGCCATTTTTGACAAAATTAAAATTTTCGAAAAATGTTCCATGTAAAGGGTAATCTGGGGTGGGGGGATTTTCTTGAAAACCTTTGTGTCGCATCTCTGGAAGATACTGAACTTAAATACCAAGTTTGGTGTTTATCCGACTGTTCGTTTCTGAGTTATACTGTTCACAGACACACACAGACATTTCCAAAAATGCTTTTTTTAGATTCAGGGGGTCTCAAAACATGTATTTCCGGTGAAATCTCGGTATTGAATTTTTGGGTGGAATACAATACTTCCCCTACTTACTATACGTAGTAGAGAAAGTAAAAACCGACCCTCTTGAATTCACTGTACCAATTGCAAATTGTTGCATTAGATGGGCCTTCACCAAATGCATTTCTAAGCTCATCGTCACATTGTTTAGGTGTTAATGATGACTTAAAATTGTAAAAAATCATGGCCCAGAAATGTTCTGTAGTAAAATTCATTTTTGGGTGAACACAAATAATTAAACTATTACAGCAAATCAAACTACACAGCAATCATCTTGTGAAACATTAGAAAGTAGCTGTCAAATATAAACAAATTTAATTTGTTTTTCAAAACATGGCAATCTAAAACTTTTCTCATATGATCCAAAGTTTGCTTGCTCCTCAACTGGCTGTTGACCCAAGGCACTGGCTAAGTCCTACAAAAAGGAGCAAGAAAAGGTGATGGCAATGTTAGAGATAAATAGATAGTCCGGTCATCATTGTGGTCATTCTTTCAATGTTGCACTCGTAATGCAAGACATAAAATGTTTTTAATGGGGAAGAGGACATCAAATGGTTAAGCCACCCTCTGCTTATTCCATTAGTGTCTTAGCACTTGAAAAAAAATCTGATGTGTTACACTCACATGACTTTCTCTACTCTTCTACAAACTATTTTTACAACTCTTATTCTCCATCTATTTCATATTAATCGAGAAAAACATTTGCAGAAACGATCTTTTGACATGCAAAGAGAATTACATTTTACACATAGTGACCAGTTCTAAAAATATTTGACTATCGCTTAAGGCCTACTATGTTCCCTTGTTTTGTATTTGCAAGGGCAATTTAGAAATACAGTATCTTTAAGCATAGACATATCTCTTAATAGCTGGTTGCAATGTGCAGGACCATTCTCTTTGCCATAGATTAATACGCTTTGCATATCCAAGACAAAAAATAAATAACGAATTCCATTTAGAAAAATAAGCATTGAAAAATTTAAGGGAATAACAAGCAATATATCGAAAATAGTTCTCAACAAAAAAAATGTATGTGACATAAATTGTGTATTTTAGCGCGATCTACATTTTTTGTGTAGTAAAATCTTGTCTATCTCTTATGGTTTACCAGTTATGCAAAGTTGTTCCCAATGAAGAATACTTTTGGAGACATTCCCAGAAACTTCAAGATATACATTTTATTTGTCATGAAAATATCTTAAACAGATGATATTTTAATCAAAATCATTGGCCATTTTTGACAAAATTAAAATTTTCAAAAAATGTTCCATGTAAAGGGTAATCTGGGGTGGGGGGATTTTCCTGAAAACCTTTGTGTCACCATCTCTGGAAGATACTGAACCTAAATACCAAGTTTGGTGCTTATCCGACTGTTTGTTTCTGAGTTAAGAGAGAGAGAGAGAGACAGACAGAGAGAGAGAGACACACACACGGACATGTTTCCAGAAATGCTTTTTAGGATTCAGGGGGTTTCAAAACATATATTTCCGGTGAAATCTCGGTATCAAATTTTGGGTGGAATACAATACTTCCCCTGCTTATACGCAGTAGAGAAAGTAAAAATATAAAAGGAATTGAAAATTCAAACCAATAACAAAAACCATCTCCAAAATACTTAATACCCAATAAATTTTATGTTTTAATGGGATCATTTTTTGTGTAGCTAATTTTTGTCTCTCTCTTGTGGTTTACCATTTATACAAAATTCATTCCAAATGATGGTAGTCTTCATGTTTTGTTCATAGAATTTAAAGATATACATTTTATTTTTCATGCAAATATCCAAAACACACAGCATTTAAATTAAAATTGTTACAACCATTTCTGAGAAAATAAAAAATATCTAAACATTATCCATGTAAAGAGTAGCTTGGAGTGGGAAAATTTCCTTGAAAAATTGTTTGTGTTGCACCCTTGGAAGATAAACTTTAACACAAGTATGGTATTTAACAGACATTTTGTTTTTGAATCGAGTTGAGACATACAAGACGCACATATATTTTTCTAATTTTTTTTTACCTTGTCTACTACGTACAGTAAGTAGGGAAGATATTGTATTGCACCCAAAAATTTGATACCGAGATTTCACCGGAAATATATGTTTTGAGACCCCCTGAATCCAAAAAAAGCATTTTTGGAAACACATCCGTGTGTCTGTCTGTCTGTCTGTGAACAGCATAACTCAGAAACTAACAGTCGGATAAACACCAAACTTGGTATTTAGGTTCAGTATCTTCCAGAGATGCGACACAAAGGTTTTCAAGAAAATCCCCTCACCCCAGATTACCCTTTACATGGAACACTTTTCAAAAATTTTAACGATTATGATTAAAATATCATATTTTAAAGATATTTTCATGACAAATGAAATGTATATCTCAAGTTTTCTGGGAATATCTCCAAAAGTTTTCTTCATTGTGAACAACTTTTGCATAACTGCTAAACCATAAGAGATAGACAAAATTTTACTACACAAAAAATGTAGATCGCATTAAAATATACAATTTATGTCATATACATCTTTTTTGAATGAACCATTTTTGAGATATTGCTTGTTATTCCCTTAAATTTTCCAATACTTATACTTTTTCTCAAATGGAAATTTGTTATTCTTTTTTTTTTGTCCTGGTAATGCAAAGAGAATGGAATACTCCACATAGCAACCATCTCTTAAAGCCTACCAATTCCCCTTGCATCTATAAGAAAATGAACATCTCGATTAACATAAAGCATATGGAGAATAAGCTTTTGTAAAAATAGTTTGTACAAGAGTAGAGAAAGTCATGTGAGTGTAACACATAAGATTTTTTTTAGACTCGGTGGAAGACAATACTTCCTATGCTTACTATAGGTTCAATGGAGGGAGACACCTAAGCACCACAACCTACAGAGGTCTATTGTGCCTATCCCTCCCCAAGAGGAAGGGATGAAGTAAAGGAACCACACAGGAGGCTACAGGCCACAGAGATGCACAGTATTCCCTAACGTTTCCAAGCTTGCAGGCCTGTGTGTCACCGCCAGAGCTGCCAAGAGGGGGTGATGAATGACCCACCAGTTGAGCAGCCATTTGGTGTCCACGGGAAGTATACTTTCCAGTGAGCATGCATCCGCGCCTTCTGTCCAACACAGCCAATGCATCACGAAACCTAGAAACACACCTGAAAGTTGAGAAGGAAAGGAAATCATGGTAGAGAAGTAACCACCCATGCTTTCACCTGTTGACCCTGGGGGAAACGATGAAAAACGCATAGAACAGAGTGGGTGGTTACTGGGGATTAATCCTGGGAGCTCCTGAATGAGGCCACAAACATTGCTTCCTGTAAGTAAATAGGACAGAAATAAATTTAAAAAATCTGATGTGCTACACTCACATGACTTTCTCTACTCTTGTACAAACTATTTTTACAAACGCTTCATATGCTTCATGTTAATCGAGATGTCAACCTTATTGCTAATTTTCTTGTAGATGCAAGGGTAATATGGTAGGTTATAAGCAATAGTCAAATCTTTTAAGCGTTGGTTGCTATGTGGCGCATTCCAATCTCTTTGCATGTCCAGGACATAAAAAAAATTAATAACGAATTTGAGAAAAAGTATAAGTATTGGAAAATTTAAGGGAATAACAAGCAATATCTCGAAAATGGTTCACTGTACAAAAAAAATGTATACGACATAAATTATATATTTTAACGCGATCTACATTTTTTGTGCAGTAAAATTTTGTCTATCTCTTATGGTTTACCAGTTATGCAAAAGTCGTTCACAATGAAGAACACTTTTGGAGACATTCCCAGAAAATTCAAGATATACATTTCATTTGTCATGAAAATATCTTAAACATATGATGTTTTAATCAAAATCGTTAGAGCCATTTTTGAGAAAATTAAAATTTTCGAAAAATGTTCCATGTAAAGAGTAGTCTGGGGTGGGGGGATTTTCTTGAAAACCTGTGTGTCGCATCTCTGGAAGATACTGAACCTAAATACCAAGTTTGGTGTTTATCCGATTCTTCGTTTCTGAGTTATGCTGTTCACAGACGGACATGTTTCCAAAAATGCTTTTTTTGGATTCAGGGGATGCCAAAACATGTATTTCCGGTGAAATCTCGGTATCGAATTTTTGAGTGGAATACAATACTTACCCTACTTATTATACGTAGTAGAGAAAGTAAAAAAGTATTTGGAATTCAGGGGACCTCAAAATATGTATTTCCTGTGACATCTCGATATCAGTATCTTGGGTGGAATGCAATACTTCCTCTGCCTAATATTAAGTAGCTGCTAGAGAAATTAAAAGCATTTATTTACTTACGGTTCAGGGAACTTTTAATGTCATTAAATCCCAATATTTAATTTTTGGTAGAATACTTCCTCTACCTACTATACGTAAAGGTTGAGAAAGTCATAAAGCAATAAAAAACGCCATATAATCAGAACAGTAGATTTATTATCTATCACAGACTTTGACATCAATCATAATAACCATATTGTTGAAACATTACATTCAATACACAAAGAAACAACTGAATTCCTCCTTGATCACATCAAGAATAACAAGATAAAAACACTTAAAAAGAAATTATACCATAGAGAAGTAAAATGTGGTAAGTTCACAGCAATAAGAAATGCGGGTGACTTTAACAAGAAATAAAAACATTTCGCCTTTTGCTTCCATAATAAAAACACACAAAAAGAAATTACAAAGATACTAAAATTCAATGTGACAGCATAAATACCTTACTTCTTAACATGTGCATTCCATTTTGTTTTTTTTTGTTACATTTCATTGCTCTTCTTACGGGATATAATTTGTACTATTTTTTTTTTAATATTATTTGTAAAGGTCTGTACAGTTATTCTAAGTGAAATATTACAATTAGTAACAATAAAATAGCTACACAGGACCAGCCTTAATTGCACTGCATCACAAATCTAATATTTGTTACAAGGTCTCCAACGTGGTATATTTATTGCAATAAATACCATGCTATGCAATCCAACATATGCTGGAGAGCTGAATGCACACACATTGACGATATCTCTGCAACGCTTATATCCACAGTTTTCATCCACTTAAGAGGTATGTACAGTTGGGTGCAAAAAAATGCAGATATGAGGAACTGCAGTTTAAGTTGGCAACCAGTAATTAACACGCCTCTGCGCACCTTCCATCCCTCATTCGGTTATAGGGGTTAATGCTTGAATGCCAAACCAGTAAAGGCTGGTTCACAACCAATGAGAACGGTAACCAGAATGATAAAGTTGAAATACATGTATTCAAATGGGAGCATTCACAATGGATGGGAAGCCTTCCTGGGCCCCGGTAATGGGAAAGAATAGTTGCCCAACTTTTAACATTCTCGTTCCTGGGCATGGCATATTAGATCCATATTGTGCATATTCGAGTCTCCACTCTAGAGATTATTCTAGGCAGCCATGACATGAAACAGCCACTAGTGCTCTCTATAGTCGCAAGCTGGAAACATGAAACTGGAAGAAATTAGTAGTAAATGTGCTTCCTAACCTCACCCCGACCCCCGCAAATCCAATGATCGTTGGTTCCTCTGGTGAAAGGGTCGGCCATTATTGCGTATGTGGGTAGTGAGCACTTTCATTAGCAATATGTAACACACGCACTTGCATCATGTTAGCATTGCTGTCGGCATTCTGCTGCCAACATTGTAACATTGAGGGCCCTAAGACACAAGGCGTACCCGAGGAATTGAGGACCCTCAGCCTCAAAGCGTAGCCAAGCTACATAGCAATGACAGGGTGTAACCGTAGGACCTGTGCATCTAAACTTGAATGATCCACTTTAGCTACATTCCGTTAGCCATATTTTTTTTTATCACATTCGCAATATCTTCTGACAAGATTTCCACAAAAGCTAAGCAGTCGCCAAGAAGGGTCCAATATTTTCGATAAAGCAACAACTACACAATATAAGAACCCAGGATACTACACAATCAACTCTGCGTATTAAAAAAACCTGATTCCGCAAGTTTCTTAAAATTTCATACCTCCTACCCGCATACAGAATAATGCCCAAAGGGTCATTTGTAGTTCATATGCAACTCAAAACTGGCTATTACCTCAAAAGCAATGGCAAAAGCTACAAAGAACAGCAAAAACCAGTGGAAATTAAAAAAGAACAATAAACAACTTTAATGTATGCCATTAAATAAAGGAATGAAAGCTTGGCACAACTAGATGGATCGGAAATGTAATGGATATGCATTTAGATAATGTTTACTCTATCAAATTTTGACGTCGCTAACCCACCTTATGTTGGCTAAATTGGAAGTAGGTGAAAATATACCTGTTAAAAACAAATGAAATCCCAATGTGCAAAATCGACTTTCACGTTGTGATCGATATGATTATCGATATGCATTCCCATTCTCGTTCTCGGGCGGTTGTGAACCAGACTCATTCAGGGGCTAGTATGGACAGTCTGTGTGAGTTATATTGTTTCAACCATTCAGATGACATTGATTCTCCATCCCTTTCATCGCCCAGCTAGGCCTGGCCTTTCTTCATAGGGTAATGTTAGATTATCAGACTTCAGGTAAAACCAATTAGAGGATGGCTCACCTAAGGCAGGTGTGGAGCACAAATGATGAGATTCTGCCAACATTCAAGAATGGAAAAGTAACCAAAAGCATCGGCACTGTTTTTGCATTCGACTGTACAAGAACTAATGAAAAATTATAATAGTCTGTAAACACTTACTTCAGCAGAAAAATATGTTTCCACAATTTTTGTTGCATTACAATTCATTTGTGTAAGCACTAAGGTGAAAATGGCAAAAATGTTTTATTTTTTAATTTATAAACATTCTACGGACACCTGTGAATTATTTTGGCCAAACATTTTTGACAATCTGCCAATTTTAAAAGTCCAGCAACACATTTAAATCACCCTTGCACTCCCTCTAAACCCCACTGGACCCGCCCACTTTTTCTTTCTGTATATATATTTTTTTTCAGTTTTACATGTTACGTATGAAATTTATTACTTTCATTTCACTTTTGCTCTGATTTGCATATATAATCTCAAAAGTGATATCCTAAGATTCAAGTATGCATTTTATGATTGCTTTAATCATTGATTCTCAAAAACTTAATGTATACAGAAAAACAAGGAAAATTCTTAACACCACCAACTATGCATTTCTTTATTTACCCATATTAAGTGTGCCAATTTTCAAGTACATGGCTTTAAAATTAAAAAAAGTTAAAAAAACAATTCAACCCAATGTATCTAGTTGAATATTGTTATTATTAATTGTTCTTTCACACAAGCTGTGTGTTGAATAAAGTTGTAAAGATAGAATCAGACCGATAAACTAATGCCATATCCGGGATTTGAATCACAGATCTTTGGCTTACTGTGCCACTGCTTTAGCTAACTTAATTAACATAGGGACATGCTAGCACAGCATTAAAGTCCCCAATGACTATCTCATTTTCCTGGTAAACCACCGCAAGATGTTCTCAAATTCATTTTGAGATTGTACATCACAATGTGAGTGTTACTATGTCATAAGCATTTAAGTCCCAGAATTCAAGTTAACCATTATTAGGTCAGTCAATGATAATTGATTTTTCAAAATGCTGTATGTACACTAAGGTTGGAAAGGTAGAATCAGACTGAAATTGCTGTATTGCTCCTCAGATTAAATGAATTTGAATGCATTGTGGTTTACCGCAAAAATGTGAGTTGGTTGGGTAATTTACAATTGCTGTATTATAACTTGTCCTTTGAGACAGTTTCAGTACCATGCGTTGTGAGCAAAGTGATGGGAGAGCTATGTTGCAACCTTCTGCATGGAGGGAATGGGAGGGCAAATGCTACCGGACATTCAGTTGACAATGTTAACATTTGATTCATTATTGTATGTGACTAAATAAATCTTCTTTCTCACCCTGTTAACCAAAAGAAGAAATTATAAGTAATGTTTATACCATGAAACTACCAATGATAAAATGAAAGCCATATTAATTACTGCTATTATAATTATATATTATAGCGTTGCAAGGTGAGATAGTGGGAAGAGGGAAGGCTACGTATTATTTGTGAGTAGCATTTTTGATAGAACCAAATCAGTGCATAAAATGCGCTCCATAATAATTTAATTTTTATGTAGTAACAGAAAATTGCATTTGTAAACTCTGTGAACTAAAGTGTGACAAAACCACGCGCTATATTACACTAACAAGTGTTCAAAATCAGTGACAGAACTCAAGGCTGAAGACTAAGGATTTGTTTCATCCTTGCAAACTTGTGCGTGTTTCACTTTATTATTATTATTATTATTTTTAATAACACCTGACTACTGTTTATTATATATTACGTCGAGGACTTGGTCTCTTTTTTTTTTTTTTTTTTTTTTTTACACATGTAGATTTTAGGATTCCTTCCGGGCTCATGAGACTAAAACATATACATATTACCAAGTGCCAGCAGTATAAATAAATCTGCCAACATGGAAGTGTTAAGTTATGCTAGAGGTTATAGGGCTAGGTGGAGAGGATGAAGGGGTGATTGGCTGTCACGCATGTAGCTGCAGTGATGTGACTGTCACTGAGCTGTGTCAAGGGACAAGTTATAATACAGTGATGGTAGTGCTGACATGTTGCCATTGGCAGTGCTTGGTTAGAGCCAAAGATCCGTGGTTCAGATCCCGGTTATGGCATTGAATCTTCAGTCTGATAGATGATTCTATCATTCCAACTAATTTCATGTTTTGTCTCCACTTTCTGCCATAGGGGAGCTCTGTATTGAAATTACTATTTCAAACAATTTATCTGAACTGAAAATTGAGTCTGAGATTAAATGACCAAGATGAATTGTTTAAAATTTTCTTTCAAATATAGTCAATTATAATTACAGACTACATTTTGTATACAACATTAAAACTTGTCCTGAAAAAAAAAAATTATGTAACAGTTTTAACTTTCTTTAAATCAACTGCATACTAGACTATCATAACCCTTAATCCAAATTTATATTTCATATTAACACTTTGCATTTGGACATAACCGCAAATGTCTGGAGATGAGATACTTAAAATAAGCCACCCCATATGCAAGGGCGGCTTATTTTTGTGCCAATATGGTAATTATAATGTGAATGAGTAAAGGCTGTTTCATAACCAAGAACAGTAACCAGAACGAGAATGGCAAAGTTAAATGTCTTATAATGTGAGCATTTACAATTAACGACCTCTATTAAAAATGGAATGAAACTTGTCATGACTAGAAGAATCGGAAATGGTAATGGATTTGCATTTATATCGCGTTTCACGCTTAAAAGACAATGTGGGTTAAATGGGGTACACTGTTGCCACATGTACTCTACATATGCTTGCAACTTTGATGTCCAGTTGTGATTAGGCTACCAATTTAGTGTCATCTTGTGAATGATACATTACCAAATAGTGAAATATCTACAATGCTATTTAAGGCTGTTGTAACACATTTAATTTTCACCTCACTTTATGTCTCTTCTTTGTATTTTTAGTACTTCAAAATATGATTTTACAGGCATAAAAATATGTATTATCAAAGAAATATGGAAATATAAAATGATAACATTTATAATTTGGTTGGGTATCACAATGTTTACCCTTGACAAAATCACATTCAACATGGGTGGAATGTTTTCAAACAGCAAAGAATGAATAATGACACACTCAGTTTTGCGCTATTTATCATAATGCATTAACCTAGCAGTCCCCCCCCCCCTTTTTATGGGTCCCTAGAGCTCCTTTCATGTTCAATACACTACTGTTTCCGAACGCCTGGTAGCTGTTTCTTTTACTGCCATATTAACACTCATTTTACTTGAAAAATAATCTTAACACATTCATTATTAATTTGCGTTTCTTTTTAGTTTACCAGTATTTCATGTCTTCCTAACTTCTCCCTCCATAACCATAAATATTTCCATAAAATGTTAAATAAATAACTTGAATAACATTCACGGTGTTCCATATGCTGTAAATGTACACACTTCCTTACAAATGATGTTAACCTTTACTGCCTTCTGCCTCGTGCAAGTAGTGATGCAGTAATTTGTATCACAAATTACTTAAATGTAAATAATGATTGTAATATGAATATGCATTTTTATGTGACATTGATTTGAGATGTTTGTTGACTGTAATTATTGTTGAGAAGTAAGTTTATACTGCCTTACTGAAACTGTCAATAATAGCGCGCAATAATGCAGCGAGGGGGGGTGAGCTGTTTATCATTATTGGAAACGAGGAAGTTGCGTAATGTTGGAGCGTTTTTCCGTTTAGAACCTTCTGGAATATTTTCCTAGAGCATATGTATTCATAATTTTCATTGGATATTAAAATAGACGCTAATGTTGGCGCGTTTTATTAGCCAATAGTAACTCAGTTATAATCTTTAGGCATATCGGAGTGTATGGGTATAAAAGCAGTAGGTTTGAGGTAGATCGCAGTCAGTTCATCAAAAATCTGTGTACACTACACGTCGTCTTCAGTCAGTCAGTTCGTCGAAAGTATTTGTACGGCAAACGTCGGGTATCGATTCATAAGTTACGCGCAGCAGAATTATGAAAAATCTAAAGTATGGTAAAGTTAATTATACAAAAGGTTGAAGTACGTGGATTAAAAGTGATCAGTAAGAAGTTGTTATAACAGTTTCAGTTTGGCGAGTGTTAAGATTAATGTATAAATGTGATAGTTAACGTGTTCGACAATAAAAGTATAAAACAAATTTCTTCATCAGTGTTATATTTGGATAAAAGATTCCTTTCCGTTTACACACACAAATACACAAACATTTGTAAGTAATTACCGTTTAAATTTACCACCGCAAATTGGTTCCCAAACGTGGGGCTCAATAATGTTAAATAAATAACAACTATACCGTCACAAATTGGCACCCAGAACGTGGGGCAGAGTGACCAGGAAAGGAACACGATGACCAGGAACCAGGAAGAAGTGAGATGACCAGGAAGGGGCGAATGGAGAAGTGAACTGAACTACAAGACGCAGATTCCAGAAACAACAAAAGGGACGACAGACTACGCGGATGATTGGACATCGTAATTCCGAGATTAAAAGGCAACAGGGGAAGTCAAATACGGAACACCAAAACGACGTAGATTCATCGTAATACAACGCAGAAGCGACATATAATCTAGGAGAGAGGGGCAGAAAGCTGGACATCAAAGCAACATCAGCAGATACCATCAGAAAGGTTAGAAACGTGTGATTTTTATTCTAAAAAAAAAGGGGTAAAAAAAATTTTTTTAATGTACCTTAGGAGCGGTAGGATAAAGAAAACAATGTCCACTAATAATACAGAAGAAATAATTATGGAGGGGGATAATGTAACAGTTAGCTGTAATTCAATACAGGATACAGAAAATAGCTTAAACAATGTAGTATTGGAGGGAGGAAATGTTAGTGCAGGAAGTGAGAATAAAACAGCAGGAAATATTAATTCTGATACTAGTATGATTATAGAAATGTTGAGAAAATTTGGTGAAAAATTAGATCAAAACAGGGAAGATATTATTAAGAGTGTAGAACAAAAAATAGATCAGAGTTTTGAGGAATTGAGAGAAGCTATAAAAAAAGATCATAGGAAATCAATTGAAGATATTGGTAGGAGGAATGAGATATTAGAGCAAAAAGTAGATCAAAGCAGTGATGAAATTGAAAAGAAATCTATGGAGCTAGATAGTAGTATGCCAAAAATGAGTGATGAAAAGGAAATAATAGCAAGTGAGATAGGAGAAATTTCAAAGAAAATGCTAGACATGAGCAGGGAAATAGGTAACAAAAAAAGTGAGGTTAATACTAAAAGTGAACATGTTGATGTAGAATGTACAGAGTTAGGTAGTAGAATGAGTAATATTTCAAGTGAGCTAAGAGAGGTTATGAATGTAGATGTAAATCAGGTGCAAGTTAATTTCATAGGTGAGATATCGGAAATACAGAAGGAGTCAGTAATGCAAAGAAATAAATTGTACGAAGAAGTTAAAGTTTTGCCTATAAATAATCAAAAGCTAACTTCTGAAATTAACAAGTACCAAGCTGTTCAGAATGAAAACTCCAGTCCAGTACAATTTAGTACAGATTTGTTAGAGTACTCTCAGATTAAAATGATAGCAGAAGAATTGAAAATGACAGTTGTTAAAAGATGTGTAGTTCAGAAAACTTTAGATTGTTTTCAAATGGTATCATGGGATGAAATTTCATATGAATACAAGAGGTTATTCATGAACAAAAATTTGAAGGTTAGGATACGGCTATGAGTAATGTTTAGCCACAGACAATTTGATCCAGGAGGGTAAATAGCAATAAGATGTAAAGTAAATGCTGGATAGTTAAAGACGAAATGCAGAGCAATGTATTGGATTGTAAGAGGGTTAACTATTTATATATGTCATGTGAAAAGAGAAATAAATTGCAAAAAAAAGAGAAATGCTATTAAAAAAAAAAAAAAATTCAGAACAAAAATTGGGTAAAAATAATTAAAACAAATACTTATATAGCAAACAGAACATGTGAAACAGTGCCTAGATTTAAGAGATGTAAATATATTTGTGTAAAGGGTGAATATTTTTGGTAAATATGTTTAATAATTACAAAAAATTCTTGAATTGATAAATTTTTGTTAACAATATAAGAAAGTAAACCATTTTTTGTAACAGTAATTAAATACTTCAGGGTACAGTATTTGCTATAAAAAAAAAAAAATTGTTGTGTAATGTCAGATTAATGTCTAAACACATTAAACAAGAGCCAGTAAGTAGTGGCGAGATAATAAAAAAAAAAAAAAAAAAAACATATGTCGTGTGTTAAATGCGTGTGAAGTGTTAAGTGAAAGTGATAGCGTGTGTTCCAAGATTTAGGAGACTAAAAACCCAATTATAAAATTTCCAAACAAGTTGTAAATATTTATAATTATGTTTCTAGTGGGGCATATGATGCAGTAATTTGTATCACAAATTACTTAAATGTAAATAATGATTGTAATATGAATATGCATTTTTATGTGACATTGATTTGAGATGTTTGTTGACTGTAATTATTGTTGAGAAGTAAGTTTATACTGCCTTACTGAAACTGTCAATAATAGCGCGCAATAATGCAGCGAGGGGGGGTGAGCTGTTTATCATTATTGGAAACGAGGAAGTTGCGTAATGTTGGCGCGTTTTTCCATTTAGAACCTTCTGGAATATTTCCCTAGAGCATATGTATTCATAATTTTCATTGGATATTAAAATAGACGCTAATGTTGGCGCGTTTTATTAGCCAATAGTAACTCAGTTATAATCTTTAGGCATATCGGAGTGTATGGGTATAAAAGCAGTAGGTTTGAGGTAGATCGCAGTCAGTTCATCAAAAATCTGTGTACATACACGTCGTCTTCAGTCAGTCAGTTCGTCGAAAGTATTTGTACGGCAAACGTTGGGTATCGATTCATAAGTTACGCGCAGCAGAATTATGAAAAATCTAAAGTATGGTAAAGTTAATTATATAAAAGGTTGAAGTACGTGGATTAAAAGTGATCAGTAAGAAGTTGTTATAACAGTTTCAGTTTGGCGAGTGTTAAGATCAATGTATAAATGTGATAGTTAACGTGTTCGACAATAAAAGTATAAAACAAATTTCTTCATCAGTGTTATATTTGGATAAAAGATTCCTTTCCGTTTACACACCCTGATCAAGAGATATGTTTGACCGAGAAATAATAGCTAGCCGGAGGACAGTAAACCAAAATTAATTAAGATAACAATAGTTTCAAACAAACACTAACACTGCTGCAAATTGCTAACACCAGATGGAGCTACAAACCGAACAAATGAATCAAGTCACAAGATGGCTTCACATGAAGTAAACACACAAACATTATAAAGAAAACCGTCACAGTAGTTACAGGATTCTGGCTCCTTTAAAAACTGTCTCCAACCCTCCTCAACATTTTCTCTCCCTTTGTCCTAGTTATAAACCCAATAACAAAAAGTTTCTCATTGGCTGACTTTTCTGCATAGGTATATGAGGGCAAATCAAAAAGTCTTTGTCCCTATTTTTTTCGGCCAAATTACGAATGTAAAACAAAAACCAACATATACATTCAAAGTAGTGGACTTTTCATGGGCCGGTCCTCATAGAGTTCCCAGCTGCTGCCGGCGGCAGCGCTGCTGTCAGTGAATTCAAAATGTCAGGTATGCTTATCACGTCCATGGCTTACGAGCAACGAAGTGTGATCCGTTTTCTATGGAGTAAGGGACAAACGCCCATCGAGATGCACAGGGAAATGCAGACATCATATGGGGAAAGGTGTCTTGCTTTGAGACGTGTGAGATGGTGGTGTTCGGAGTTAGATGGATGACATGATGAAAGGCAAGCGAATGATTGCTTCTTTCAATCATCTGCAAGAATATGCCAAGGAGGGTGAAAACTTCCTGGATTGCCTTGTTACTGGCGATGAAACGTGGGTACTGCATTACATGCTGGAATCCAAACAGCACTGTATGGTGTGGAAACTCCGCAGTCTTCTGTGAAAAAGAAATTCTGTACTGCGCCATTTGTTCACAAAGTGATGTTAATGGCATTCTGGAATTACCGTGGACCGCTCATGCTAGATTTCATGCTGCGAGGTGCCACCATAATGCTGACAAATATTGTTCCACACTGTCACTTCTGCGGGCTGCGATCAGAAAGAAGCGCCACAGGATTCTCGATGTTGACAACATGATCATCCTCCATGACAATTCGAGACCACATGTTGCAAACAAGACCGTCAGTAAGCTAAGGAACTTTCACTGAGAGTTTCTAGAGCATTCACCATACAGCCTGGATCTTGCCCCTAGTGATTTCCATCTTTTCAGTCCGCTGAAGCGATTCACTTGCGACAACGAAGTCAAGACAACAGTGCGACTGTGGTTCCACAGTCAGATGGCCAACTTCTACCGCAGTGGCATCGCAAAATTAGTGCTGCAATGGGACAAATGTCTGAACCGGCTCAGGGACTATGTGGAAAAATAGTGAAAGATACAAGGAATAATATCTACATGTTTAGTTGGCTGTATGTATCTTATGTTACTAGAAAAAAATAGGGATAAAGACTTTTTGATTTGCCCTCGTATAATTTTCTGAAAATATTATCAGCACTCTAGTTTACTATAGCCAAAAAATCACTGTTGCGTTCCGCCCATTAGTTTATTAGTTAATGTGTGATAAGCAAGAAACAGCAGATATTGGACTTATACTGAAAAACTAGTTTTCTTTAGAAACTTGTGCCCACAGAAATCTATAAAGGCTCTAAAAATGCTATAATCTGATGGAGAAAATTATCTTGGGAGGTGTTCAAAGCTGAAATTTATAAGAAATAAAATATTTACACTATGTCATTAGCAACTTGGCGACAGCACTTGAGTAAAAAAGGACAACATGTAAACATTAGTTAGAGACAGACTATCCTATTTACCTCCATACTGTTTAAGGTTGAGACAAGCTATAGAAAATGTTCACTCTATTGAATTTTGACGTTGGCTGAAAGTGAAAAGTCATTGGTCAGTTACAAACAAATAACATCCCAATGTACAAAATTGACTTTCCACTTTGTCATCAATATAGTCATTGATATGCTTTCCTGACCTCATTACTGTGGTGTTGTGGACTAAAATGTTGTATATTGCTTTGTTTCCATTCTTGGGTTATGCCTTAAGTGTAAACAGCACAATATTTCCGATTTTAGTGTGTTAGTTATTAAATCTGGCTCAAATTAATTCCGCATGGGAAGGGTTAAGAAAGGGCTTTTAGATCTCTTCATTGAACTTAAAAGAAAGTACGTCAAAAAGTTGAAAGTGAACAAAACTTGCACCATGAACATTAAAGCAGAAAAAATGTAAGAAAACAACATTTTAGATTTCATGCACTAAGGACAAAATGCTATTGGATACAGATTCTACAATGTTTGAGGACTTTTTTTCCATGAAAATTTTAAAAATATGATATTCCTTCTCAAAATTCTGTCAGCAAATTCCCTTAAGTGCCTGGTTTCATCACAATTTAGCACTGTTTTAGCAATGGTTGTGTACAAATAATTTTTAAGCTGAAGTTACAGTATCACAACAGCGGCTGGATGACTAACCGCATTCATGCCTCACCATAGCTATGGTTACCTCACACTCTTCACATCTTTTCAACAAAACTCATTTGCAACATAACACATTTTTTATTTCCATTATTGGATTTTTAAATAAAAATTAGATACTTGAAGCACCTAGCCTCATTTAATAAATGTTTTTATAAAGATAATTTACTTTGTTTTATTGCATTGATATTCTTAAATAAAAATATCTGTTCTCCTTTGTTACATACAGAAGATATCTTATAGCAAAAGATTATAAATATAAGATGTTGCAGTGTTATTCTAATACTTCTTTCTTTTTTTTAATGAAAGCCAGTCCTGTATCTACAAATGTAACATGATTACAATAAATAATATTTAGTCAGCGATGAGTTCTCTATTTACTAATTATTTTATACTATTTACAATAAAATGATAACATTATTCATCTATACCATACTAACTCACATAATTCTTTTTTAAAATCTTGATTATTTGATGCATTTCTTGATAGGAACAAGTAGATATTGTTCTTTTAATCCATTCATTCCACACCTCAAACGAGCACTGAGAATTTTGGAAACTAAATATAGTGCTTCTCTCATACAAGTTGGCCTATCGTACAACAGGCCTGGCCGCAGCAACCAGAGCTCTTAATCCTGAGTAATCAGAATAAAAAATATCTCCAAAACACAAAACACTAACATCATTGTCATCATCATCATAGACTACGATACCGATAACTAGAAAAAATTTAGTAAACGGTGAAACAATCACAATTGCAATTGAATTTCCTGCATTAAATCATATTTCTGTGAGCTCCAACAGTTATTCAGCATCAAAACATAGCTACATGAATGGTATCTTTCTTCACTATATGAGATTATTAAATTTGGATAAATTATTCCATCATAAATATGCCTGTAAATCCAGTTATAGAAATGTAGCCATTGGTAGCAGTTAGTGGAAAATAATAATCTTGCAGCATTTCAGTTTTAAGTAACTTGCCATGCTCAACCCATTGAAATTTCAGTTTCCTGTGCAAGCTGTAGCACAGATTTTTGAGAAGAACATTGTAACTGTTTTACAAGTTTGTCTAATTTTGACTTACTAAATATGCACTGCTTACCTTTCACTTCTTATTGAGAATCCATGCACACTATTGAAATTGTAGATAAATTTGATTATTAGGCCTAACAGTAACGGGTGTTAGAGGGAACAAAAGAATAAGGTGCTCACTAAGGGAAGGTTAGCTTTAAAAGTTATTAGTGCCTGCAGGCACAAACTACCAGGAATATGTATAAAGTGGTTGGATAGAATAAATTCGACAGTAGTAGAGGCCAAAATGATGTATGGGACTGAAATAGTTGGGAGTAAAGGAAAAATAATGACAAGAACATTGAAGTACTGGCTTAAGATCAAAAACTTGGAAGAGAATAACATCTTGAGACATTGCCTTAATCTTCAAGACAAAACAATGAGGAGTAATACTGGGTTAATAGAATCAAAGAGACCATGTAAAAGCCTGGATTGGGTATGATGTGGTGTGACAGAGAGGTTAAGAGAGGGGTTGTGGAAAGATGTCAAACAAAGAATTGCAGACATTGAAATTCAGGAGATATTTAGTAGTTTCAGCAACAAAACGTCATCGAGGATATACAGGGAGATAAATAAAGTGTGGGGTTGAGAGAACTATGTGGATAAACCAACCAGAGGATGAGGGAGGGAGCTGCATGGGCCCGAACAGGGTAGGAATTGAAAGAAATAAGAGGGGGTCTGAAAATAGAGGAATGTCCAATGTATGGAAGGCAAGATAATTATTGGCATGTGATTCTGGAATGTGAAGAAACCAAAATACTGAGAAATGGGTTAATCTACCAATAGAGATAAAGGGGAAAATGTTGATGAATTTGAAATCAAGGCAGGAAGTCTTAAGAGTTTGGGAAGTATCTAGGCAAGGTTAATAGAAAATGGAAGAAAATAAACAATCTTGGGTAATCAGAAAGCGTAGAAATATATTTTAAACCGATAAGAGTCTAAGTATACCTTTAAAGATAGTTGGGCCCGACAGTAGAACAACTGCAAGGTTGGAACCAGACGGGCCACTTGCTTACTCAGCAACTCTTGAGAAAGTGTCACTAATATTTAGTATTTTGGGTTTTACTTTGTTTGGTCAAGAGATTGCAAAGTAATATTATTATACAGAGTGAGTCAAAAGACTCTGAACTGCCTGCGCGGTGCTTTTACTGTCCGCATTTTCGGCGCTCGTTGCTGTCTGCTGCTATCATAGAAAGACGCGGATGAAACCATACAACATTTTCAAAACTACTTTTAAATGCTTCACTTACCAACTTTATGAAAGGAGATGCTGAAACTGGCCACTGTCGTTGTCTATACGTTTTTGGCACCTCTTTAGGAAACTATCCATCACTCGCCGTAGTTCACGTTCAGAAATTTCTTGGCAGATATTTTGTTTTAATTTTTCCAGGGGGTGTGGGTTTTAAGTTTTAAGTTACCCCAGAGGGGTATTTTATGAACATTATTACCAGCTACGCGGTGTTTTTCCACTGTGTGTGTGGAAATATGATAAAAACATGATAACGCGCTGCTGCTATAAACAAAGTTTATATTATACACACAGCGTGTATTTATTTATGATTCGTATGTGTTAACTCAGTCAGCTCGCCAAGTGAAAGTACGATTTGCAGAAATTTCCAGGTGTAAAAGTTCCAGGCCGTACAACAATCCATGAACTTTACAGTAAATTTCAGGCCATCGGATGTGGTCAGGCTAAGAAATCTAAAAGACGACGTTCGGTTCTTACCGAAGAAACATTAGACGACATCGGTCATCGTTTGGAAAATTCCCCAAATATTCCATGATGGATAGTTTCCTAAAGAGGTGCCAAAAATGTATGGACAACGGTGGCCAGTTTCAGCATTTCCTTTCATAAAGTTGGTAAGTAAAACATTTAAAATTACTTTTAAAAATGTTGTATGGTTTCATCCGCACCTTTCTATGATAGCAACAGACAGCAACGAGCACCGAGGATGCAGGCAGGAAAAACACTGCGCAGGCGGTTCAGAGTCTTTTGGCTCACCCTGTATATTGTATGCATTACTAAGTGAATAATAAATAGATTCAAATTTTAATATTGAGAATCAAACCCGCTTCTCTAAATTATTTACAATTTTTCCCACAGTTCTTTGCTTGGAGGTTGCACACTTGGGAATTCTGTTAAAACCACCGAACTTTTCTGCAAGACAATGTAACCACCTAAACAATAAGACTACTTCCAAACTTCACACAAGCTTTCTTGAAACTGAGGAACAAACGAATTTGCAAAGTATGCTGCAAAGCTGTACTGGCCAACTTGTATGTGAGAAGAACTGCATAAATTGGTTACACTGTAGTAGTCAATTGTTAACATTTGTGTATATCTTCAATCTAATATCCTGCATTGTTGAATAAAGGGTGATCTACAATAAACCAGAATTAGTACCCACAACAACCGCAAAACATAAGGTAAGTTTTAAAATCAATATAATCAGTGGAAAGAATATGAAGTACTAAGAGACAATTTGAAGTTTTAACTCTTTTAGTCAAAGCATAATATATATACACCCATCATGTATTGCTACCATGATAATAATCAATGGCTGGTAACAAAGACACTCCAAAATGTTATCAAAAACAAAACTGATAAAAAGTATTTTCTGTAAGATAAATATTTGTTGATAAAATTGATAATATTTACAACTCTTCATTTAGAAACGGCTAATGCATTTCTACTGTATTTCAGTATGGGTAGTATTTGTGCCATTAATTCTTTTTCTATCAACAACAATCAAGCTTTCCACAGGTCACTAATGTTAAGCGAACTGACTGAATTTGAGTCACTTGGTAAAACTAATCATTTTCTGAGATGTATTTCAGAGTAAAAGTTTTAGAAACTGACTCAAATTTAGTAAAATTCACCATTTAGTTCAAATGTCTAATGGACATGAGCTTCTCCAATAATTTAAGATTCATTAGCAAGGTGGTATAAAGAAAGGCAGCTAACCTACTTTACTTTCTACATTTACTGTTCTGCATACTTTCTGACATAAAAGCATTGAAAGACTTGCTATTTGGCACCTGTGTTCTCAAAACGCATAGAAAATGCAAAACTAGTAGTGCCACTACTACTAGTGCCACTGATCATTTGTCTTTTACGTTCTTTAAATTATTTACATGTCATACCAGTAACTATCATAATATAATGCAATAAGTGAGATTTATAGAACAGTATCTCTAAAGTGAATAGTATTACACTATACCCCATTAAAATCTATTTACAGGTCATATCTTCTTACCCTTTATTCAAAATTCATATGACTATGCAGTAAAGTTTGAAACAAAACCAGCTAAGCTGTGAACTATTATACAAGACTCATTAAAAATTACTAAGGAATTCATTTGTGCTTGCTTGGGTTACCAGATTTTTGTTTAGGGCATGTTTTGTTGGCATTTGCGTACATTCTCACTAAATTCTAATTGTTGGGGACTCCCAGAATTATTCTTTTTAGTGTTGAAAGGTCTCCAGTGGTTTTTCAATGAACTTGAAGAGGGGTTTACAAGCCTCAGGAGAGTTGCAATTAATTTGATGAGGTTCTTGTTTGTTGAAGCAAATTTTTTATGAGATGCCCAGTTCTTTTATCTTTTGAAGAGCTTTAAGTATAGTTATTTTTGTAACCAGTACAAAAAGTAGTAATTTTGCAGTTGAGTGAAACATTTATGGACAAGGCTGGAATTTTGAGCACACAAAAGCTATTTTTGTATAGCTGCAAACAATATTTTTGGCACTACATGGATTGATGATAGGGGTGCCACATAAGCGACACTACCTGACTCAGTTGCCTCCAAGCCTCTGGAGTGTGTAGATCGTGCCTGAAGTGAAAGTGTGTTTAGTGTGCATGTCAAGAGTAAAGATGCAGCAAATCATCTAGCAGTGCTGTGCCTTCAAATGTTCATTAAACTGAACCAATCTGCTGCGGAGATTTTTGATATGATTCGTGAGGGTTACAAGGGTGAAGCCATGTCCAGAATGTGTGTTTTTGAGTGGCATAAAAAATTTTAAAAATGGCGGGAAGATGATAAACACAAACAACTAGGTGAACATCCAATATCAACATGAACCAATGAAAGCATGGCTTAGGGTCCATCACTTTTGAAGGGAGATTGCCGATTCCTAGATCCTTCATCATGACAATGAGCTCACTAATTTTAAGGGAGACACTGACCAAACAGAAAGTGGCAATGCAGCCCCAATCACCCTACAGTCTGGATATGCCTACTCCAGACTTATTTTTGTTCTCTCAGAACAAAAGGAACTTGAAGGGACATCATTTCAAAACGACTGAGGCAGTCCAAGTGCCTTCAATGAAGTACTTGAATAGCCTTGCTATTGCTGACTTCCAAGCGGACCTATGAAGACTGGAAAAAGTGCTTGCAGCAGTGTATTGATGCAGAAGGATCATATTTTGAAGAATATTAACTCACTGTATGTAATATCTTCAATGAATTTATTTTTACAACTTAAATCCCAATACGTATTGGACAAACTCAGTATACAACAAACATGATCTTTGTAAAATATAATACAATATAAAAAATCTGAAGTTATGTATTCATATGACTTCGTCTACCAATGACAATTTCAATTATCCATTATACAGTGGATTCTCGTTAGCACATTCCTCATTAACATGTTTTCCCGTGTATTACGTTAAATTATAAAAGTCCCGGCACCAAATCACCAAATATAATAAATAACGTTTGCTTAGTGCATTTTCCTGGTCCCGCTTACTACGTTCATAATTTGACGTCCTCATTTGCTACTTTGGTCAATCCTTGGTCACGGGATGGATATCGGCAGCCAATCACATGCATGTATGTAAATATTTGTGTGATACGATTTCTGTGGGCGGGATTTCTGTGGCGTGGTAAACGCTAACGATAGTTTCTGATGTTGAGTGATGACCAAACATACATAATTGTATTTTAACTTTTCATTTGCAATGGAAAAAAGAAAAAAGGAAAGTGTAGTAAATAGCCAACAGTGAAAAACTGAAAATCCTTGATGTAGATCACAATCCAAATATAAAACATGTTGATATAGCGTGGAAGTTACACATTCCTCCGTCAACCTTAAACACAATTGTTAGCAAACCTGAATTGATTGAAACTGCTTTTAAAGAAGGGAAAAATGCTAAAACAAAACTTTCCTCTTGGAAAATAGGATCAGAGCGAAATTTGTTGCATGGAAACATCTACCGTATTTATATCGTATTGTATACGCCAGAGATACATTCGTCTATTGTACTCCTAACACGATGCACGCTCATAATTTTGTTTTCTTTTTTAGCAGAAATTGTTATCACATGTGTAAAAAAAAACACACAGCAAAACTACTATTGTCACTTCCACAATTCGCAATTTATTTTCTCAAAAACATCCATAACCTAAAAGATCCAAGCTGACCAAAATAAAAGCTTGAATTATTTATTTTCAGGCTTTGTGTATGCAAATCCATTTAAACATATTGAATTTAACATGGAAACGCGGATCGTATTCAGTATGAAATTGTACTCAAAATCGATTTAAATTGCCCATGGAGACATAGTAACTATTAGATTTTTATTACATAACTGTGTTCTTAAATTGCAGATTTTGTATTTTCATTAACACGTTTTCCCCGCCTATAACGTCCAAATCCTTAGGTCCCTGCAAAAACGTACTAACGAGATTCTACTGTATATTGTAATGAAGCTGTTGGGAGCTGGCTAGCAAATGCATCCTTCAGCACTATCCAGAAGTTGGGACCTCTTGAAGGTGAGGCACATATGCTGCCCTTACACCAAGAGATCGGGTGTAAATCTTTGTGTCACATCCTTGGAAGATGCTGAAGTTAAATACCAAGTTTGGTATTTAATCAACTTTTATACGAGTTAGTTATGCTGTTCACTCCATTCTCTTTGATTTCTATCTTAATATTATGACTCTCTTTACAGGAATGAACTGTCACCCAGCAAGTCATTGAAAAACCACTAGTGGTCTGATCTTTAAGTGCTTAACAGCACTTAGCTGAGGATGCAGTTGAAGTCCACAGAACATGCCTTAGGTAAAAAATTGTTAAACAAAGCAAGCAAGAGTATACAATAGTTTTTAATGAACTATGCAAGCTCCATTATGTTTGATTCCACAGTTTTTAAAACTATTAAACATAAATTAATGCTGGAATTATGTGAGCAAATATGAAATAAATTTCTTTCCTTCCAAACATATATTTCTATAAAAAGATGTCTTGACTAGTATATGTTTCAAGTTAAAATGTAGTTTCTATTTAAATATAAGGTAAAATATTCTTTTAATACTTTGGGTTATGCTATTGCTTAGTTTAATGCACATATGTTATTTAAGGGAATAAACACTGGAAATGTTTAGTATCTCCACTGACCAAAGTCTTAAACACAACCAGGAAACTTCCGCCTCGTATATACATCATTTTGTCTTATATAACCTAATTTCATGTCCCTCACAGAAAAAGGGTGGTGTACATATATGTCAAAATGAACATAGACATAATTCATGGCATACAATTAATTCATGCATTGTCTGGCAAGAGAGTGAGAATGGTGATTTATCCCAGATATACTGTACCAATAACGAAGATGATGATATTCACGATGACGTGTCATCAGTTACAGTACGTGGCCGATTTTCCACTGAAAAAGTATAGCCAAAATTAGTTTGCATTAAAAACAAAAAGTGTTGCATTCACAAGGATTAATCACGCTTCTACAAACTATTCTTATAAACGCTTATTCTTCTATTACTTGTCATTATAGCCCTGCTGTGAAACGTGCACTTTACAGCTAGCGATTAAGATGGTACACTCACAAAAAAAAAAAAAAAAAAAAAAACATGAAAAGCTTTAACCATTAGACTTCCTAAACCAATCATAAGGCAGCATTTCGGGTGGTCTATAACAAAGCGGAAGCGGAACTGGAAGCGGTTCTGTTGCCAAATGTAGCTATTTCCAACCACGTGCTTCAATTTATGGAGTTGTTCTTTGCAATCTAATATTGCTGTTTCTTATTTATATCTGTGGTTATTGTTGGTGTTCGTTTATGCATATATATTTATCTATTTTTATATATATTTCATTCATATTATTTATACAAGATTTGAAGTGCGATAATGTCTCAAAAACGAACGCCAATCACTGAGTAATGATTCACGAAGTGAAAATCCTTTGCACCAGGATGTGCCACTTAAGTCATGCATTGAAACTGTTAAGAAGGACCCAAAAATTCTTTGAACAGGAGGAGTACGTGGAGGTTCATGGACATCCCTCTATTCCTGCTAATAAAGCCATACAATGAACTGCAGCAGCTCTTTAATCAGAGAACTGTTATTTACAAGGGAGTGAAACTCCAAGAGAAATAGGACAAAATTCCTGAACCATCTGGAACGTAACGTGAGCGAAAATAAGTTTTTTATCGTAGCTTATAATTTGTTTTATTTCTCCTCATTCTAGTAGGCACGTTTGCATTATTCTGTTTCTATATTGTCAAAAGTGCATAATTTATTCTACATACATTGCAATGTTTACGCCAAGTTATTTTCAATTAACAATAATAATACAAAATGGTTATTATTCATTCAGATTCGCTGCTTATGTATGCTTTTCGTATGCAGCTTAGACGCGATAGAAAGGAGAACAATCAGTTGTTGTTTACTAACCACTCTGGCAACATCTCAACCACAATAATGCCGTTACGCGAAACCACACGAGCTGTCAAGTGCAAAGATTCAACGGCGGGAGTATAATTATAGACTTGAGCATTAAGAGTACATTTTAGGTCACACTTGCTGTAATAATTTTATTTATTTGTGCTATGTTATTTACACATTTAGGATCTGTTGGGATTGGCCCTGACCACTTATTCCACAGACCTCTGATATTACATTCTGAGTTATATCCCTTACATTCTTAAATTTTACAAACTTCCTCATTCTCCGTCTTTTCACTTACTATTTCCAACTTCCCGTTTCCTTTTCACATTCCATAAAAATTCTCCTAACCTCTTACCTGAGACAGATCTAAAAACATTTTTTTTAACAACACTATTATTTTTTAGCATTTCTCTCTAATGAATCATTTCCTCCATTCATTTGTTCCTTTACATACCTTCAGAATATGTATTCCATCTTCAATTTCTTCGCATATTGGATATATTCCTTGTATAACATTACCTCTGAGTCCCCTAAGTTTACATACCCCTAGCCTAAACCACGCTATTGCTTCCCTTTCCCTTTTATTACAAATTTCTACAAACCTTTCTTTTCCTAATTTTATCTTAATCATTTTGTAAAATACCAATTATCTCATTTCATTACTCCTTGCCCTCAGTTCTTGTTTATCAATGTCCTCATATCTTTTTCTGGCAATCTTCTAGAATCCCTGTATCATTTCATGTCTTTGTTCCTATACAACACCTAACCCTACTCTCACTAAGAGTTCTTTAATTTTACTCAACCAACATCCATGGTTCAAATGTTTTTCTTGGTAACCTATAGTGGTTTCACTTTAAGTTTAAAGGAGTTTTAAACAAAACCACGTGACAAGAGGGCACCTCATGGCTGGTGGGCAAACTACAGCTTTTCCCGCCTTAGTATGTCGTCTCTTCCTCTAATAAAACAGTTTGGTTCAGATCATAACATTTTGTGGTTATTCTTGAGCAGAGAAATTAAAAAAAAATCTGATGTGTTACACTCACATGACTTTCTCTACTCTTGTACAATCTATTTTTACAAACGCCTATTCTCCATATGCTTTATATTAATCGAGATATCGAGATGGCAATCTTATTTGTAATTTTCTTGTAGATGCAAGGGGAATATGATAGCTTTTAAGCGATAGTCAAATATTTTATCGCTAGTTGCTATGTGGCGCATTCCATTCTCTTTGCATGTCCAGGACATAAAAAAATGAATAACGAATTTGAGAAAAAGTATAAGTATTGGAAAATTTAAGGAAATAACAAGCAATATCTCGAAAACGGTTCACTCAACAAAAAAAATGTATATGATATAAGTTGTGTATTTTAACGCGATCTACATTTTTTGTGTAGTAAAATTTTGTCTATCTCTTATGGTTTACCAGTTATGCAAAAGTCGTTCATAATGAAGAATACTTTTGGAGACATTCCCAGAAATTTCAAGATATACATTTCATTTCTCATGACATTATCTTAAACATATGATATTTTCATCAAAATCGTTAGAGCCATTTTTGAGAAAATTAAAATTTTTGAAAAATGTTCCATGTAAAGGGTAGTCTGGTGTGGGGGGATTTTCTTGAAAATCTTCGTGTCGCATCTCTGGAAGATACTGAACGTAAATACCAAGTTTGGTGTTTATCCGACTGTTAGTTTTTGAGTTATGCTGTTCACAGACACACACACAGACACACACACACACAGACACACACACGGACATGTTTCCAAAAATGCTTTTTTTGGATTCAGGAAGTTTCAAAACATGTATTTCCGGTGAAATCTCGGTATCGAATTTTTGGGTGGAATGCAATACTTCCCCTACTTACTATACGTAGTAGAGAAAGTAAAAAAACATTACTGTAACAGTTCAATTTATGAAACAAAACTTTTTGTTCAGATTCACCTATAACTAAATGACCTATTATAGCACAGGGTTTAAGAGGCTATGCGCATGTGCTACAGTTCATTTCCGGTTTCCGGATAAGCTGCCAATGTACTTTTGCAATGCATTTGAGAAAATATTACTTTCCAGAGTGTCATGGCTGAGAATCCTCTGCTACTGTGGAAAACATAACCACAGGAAATGGAAAGAAGACAATTGTGTTAATGCTTTTAACAAATTTTGTGAAAAGTACCCATCTTTAATTACAATGAATAGAGTTGGCCATTGTTTAGCAATAATTGAACTTCTCTGTTAGTGCTGCAGAATTGTTGCTCGGATTGCTTGGGTTGCATTTGTTTTCTGTGGTTTTCTGACCTATAGTGTTAATCCTTTTCTTAACTTGTTGACTCATAACAATTAAAGAAAAAATGGTATAATGATATGTCATTAAATGAATGACTTCTAAAACCTGAAATTAGGTACGTTTAATCGCAGATGCCGAACTGTTCACGTACAACTTTTATTTCTCTACTCTTAGTATTATGTGTTAGAAATTTAGGATGTAAAGCAAAATATAGGAATAATACATAAAATGTTTAAAAGCTAATGATCTCTAAGCTGCGTTATATATTTTATTCGCATTCTTCTGAAGCAATTTTGTCTCTCACGGATGCTTAGCTCCCATATCCTCCATGTGGAGCTGTTTTGTTTACTTCTCCTTTGAAAAAGGTATAAATATCTTTTCATCACCTAGCCCTACTCTCACTAAGAGTTCTTTAATTTTACCCAATCAAAATTCATGGTTCAAATGTTTTTCTTGGTAACCTAAACATCTTTTAAAAATATTATGTTCTGGCAATGGACTTATTCCATACCAATACTTCAAAATTCTTTCCATCCTATTCCTCTCATGTTAACATTTCCCATATCTAGTTATGCCATACATTAGCTGAGTTCTGGGGCAAACCAAGCACTAACTCACCCAATGCTTGTTAAGATATATCCTTTTTTTTCCTCTACCTTTCTTCTGCTCTCCATATTTCTATTCCATACATTCATCTTGATTCTATAAGTGCTGTGTATAACCACTTTATCTTCATCATGTGGGCAATATACAAACATTTTCTTACTAACTGCAGTGCCAACTTCCCATTCGCTAATGCCCTTTTTTGTTTTGTTATCCCAATCCTGTTTCCTATTTAATTTTACCCCCAGATCGCTTGCTCTGTAATTATACACGACATGATTCAGAAGCCTTTGCTTCCATCATTAGCTTACGGCAGTATTATATGGCTCGTAGGGTTCTTCAATTATATTTGAACAATGAGATCATAATTATACTTCAGGGCGTTGTTAGGGTAAGATTCCAAGGCAATACCTTTTATTTTCTTAATATTCCTTTGTATAAATAACAAGTTTGTTTTTTCCATGGTCATGTAAGGTAATTTATATAAATTTTCTCTATTTACAGATGTAGTTAAAGTTGGCCATGATGTACTTTAAATTGCTTTTTTTTATTAATAAATGCATCTAATTTCTAGATATAACATTAACAAAGAAAATATTCATAATCAATTAGTAATAATAATACCAAAGATGTGCGAATAACAATACACAAATGCATATAACATTATAACAAACAATTCCTGTATCAGCTAGCTCATATGTATACAGGTAAGTCATATAGGTTAAATAAATATTGTCGTTTCAAGCTGTAAGTCGACTGGCAGTGTTGGTGTTGTCTTCATTCTGGTCTCTGGTAGATGGCATGATGAATTTGCTGCAGATGTTTGGAGGTGGGATTTCAAAGTTCATAACTCTGTTTGTGTATGAAAGCACAAGTTCTAAAGCATGGTTTACTTCTGTTAGAATTTGGAGTTTGTGTCTACTTTCTGGTTGGTTTCCCATCCTCTAGAAGTCGCTATAAGGGAGATTTTCATCCACAAGCAAAAACACACGAGCTATGAATTTTGAAATCCCACCTAGACAGCTACCAGGGACCAGAGTGAAGACAACACCAGTGACGCCAGTTGACCCACAACTGATGATGGAAGCAAAGGTTTTTGAAGCATATGTTACAAAGCTTTGTAATAAAATAATTTCAATATATATTTTCATTGTAGGTATAAGATGAATACAGTCAGCTAATGCAATAGATTTTTAAAAAGTGGATACAACTTGAAAAATTTAAGTATTTGAAAATTCAAACTAATAACAAAGAATATCTCGAAAATTGTTAACACAAAAGATTAATTGCATGCTTTAATATCTACATTTTTTGTGCAGTAAGATTTTGTCTATATCTTACAGTTTAACAAGTTATACAAAAGTCAATCAGAATGAAGTAACATGGCTCCCTTTGGAAGGGAAGTAAAGCCAGTGGTCCAGTGTCATAGATTTACGGCATGTAAAAAAAACCTCAAGCCTGATTAAGAGGTCTCTAAACAAAATCACCGGTCTTTCACGCCCAATATAGAATGGGACGCTAAGGACCACAGTTAAAGAGTGCCCATAAATAAAGCTCAATTTAATTTTGTCATGCAAATTTGTTAAAGCCATTTTTGAAAAAATAAAGAACAATTTTCTATGTAAAGGGTAGTTTGGGGTGCAATGATTTCCTTGATAATCTTCATGTAACATGCTTGGAATATGCTGAACTTAATACCAAGATTGGTATTTAACAGGCTTTTCGTTTTTGAATTTTGTTGTTCAGACAGACCGACCTTTTTCTAAAAAATGCTTTTTGTTTATTCATTCAGGTACTCTCAAAATGTGTATTCATAGTGAAATCTCCATATCAAATTTTTGGGTGCTATGCAATACTTCTACTTACTATACATATATATAGTAGAGAAAATAGTTAAATTTACACATAGAAAAACAAAATCTCATGTATAACACTTGCACAGCTTTCTCCCCCCAAAAAAGGTTTATCCATTCCAAGGTAAACAGATGTAGGAAACTAGAAAGTATACAATCAACTAGTTGTGAGATTATAAACTTGCTTTACCTGATCTTGGAATTGTAGCGCAACTGGCCAAAGCATTGAACATTATTGGCCGAGGTTTCAATACGGTGGTTGTCTAAGTTCAAATCTTAGCTATGGTGCTATGATGTGGTAAAGGATGGAGTGGGCCCACATAAAATAAATGGTGATTTTTTAAATTAAATTATTTAAATTTACTATCTCTTCAGCCATGTCTTAATTGCTCTCAATATAATTACCTGAAAAATGTATCTCAGATATGCGCTTGTGCAGGAGTCTTGGGAATATCCACTGCAACAGTTTCGCTGATGGTTGATACATGGCCACTTCCACCAACAATATTGAGAGCTGACACTTTTGCACGTTCATACGCCACCACTGTATTCAATCCAAGGAACCTAAACATTGAAGAATTCAAAATTATTACATTTAACTTCAGTAATCACTGAGTTTAAAAGAATAGGTACAAGAAAAACAATAATTCAGTTTATGAACTGATAACTGAAAGCTTATGTTAAATAACAAGTTTTGTTGGCTAGGTCGCAATATAAATCAGAGTGGCTCAAAACTGCACATGTTTAAATACTATAAAATTACTGCATGGAAATAAATAGGCAATATGGAGAGACTAGCAAAAAGAAATTAAGAAAAGGTGTAAATATGGAAAAACATAAATTCTGGGATGTTAAAAGATAATTCTTACTGTACTTCCAATAATGTACCGAATTTCAAAAGTCGTAATTTGCCTTGCATTATGACCCTGATGCAAGGCAAATTGCCTTTTTCTAGAACCTGATTTGGCATGTTATTTCATGTTAATTGCAATAAATGTTTGCAGAAGTAATTTTATTTCATTCTGTTGTAGTTAAAGGGGAATATAGAATGTTGAAGCTATAGTCAAGTCTTAAAAAATATGTCACTAATGCTGGCTTTGAATGATATTGTGAGAAACAAATGAAGAGTGACTTGGCACTTCAAAAAAACGTATGATGAAGTACGGAAAATTCAAAGCAATAGCAATTGTGAGTTTTAGCAATGTCTATTATCTTTGTGTCAATTTTGTCTATCCCTTATGGCTTATCAATTCTACAAAATTCATTCAGAATGCAGGACTTAAAGAGATAAGTTTTATTATTCATGAAAATGTCTTTAACATATGACATTTTGATCAATTATCAAGTAAAAACCCTGTTTCTCTCACACATGCCCGTCCACACATCCAAATTGTGGCAAACAAAATATGAACTACACATGAGTAATTCAATGCTGCATATTCTGCAATTCAAGTCCTGGCAGATCAGTGGAAAAGGACCAGCTTGGTAACAAAGGTCCAAGGTTGAAATTCAGCCACGGCAATGAACTATGCAAGTCAATTTTCAATTTCTAATGCATACATCATCAATGATATGAATAACAACAATTTTGATGTGTTGCATTCACATTCTCTGCTCACTCCTTTACAGATTTATGGCACATAAAACAACCCCAAGCCTGATGTTGTCCTACGTTGTGTAGTGGTTACCATGCTAGCCTCTAGTTCCCGAGGTCATGGGTTCAAACCCGGCAGAGGGCGATGGATTTTTTTTTGGGCATAAAAATCCTTAGCATCCTTCGGAAGGGAAGTAAAGCCGGTGGTCCCGTGTCGTAGATATACGGCACGTAAAAGAACCTCAAGCCTGATCAAGAGGCCTCTGAGCAAAATTACCAGTTTTTTAGGCCCAATATAGAATGGGACGTTAAGGACCATAGCAGTTAAAGAGTGTTCATAAATAAAAAACCAAGTACTCACATAAATTAGTAATGGCATTTAAATGCTGTAACGATGTTTAGTCAATGTGTTTTGTTTTTTCTTTGTTTGTTTGTTACTTTCATGTCTTTAACAATAAAATACAAGTATTTGTAGCTATTTTATATCATAAATAGATTAATTTATTTCAATACTACTGTAATTTTTTTTTTTATAGAACAAGAAGCAAAATCCATGCAACTGCAGTTCAGTGTAGCTAAATGGACTACAACACAGGCATGCTTCCCAAGCATCTTGCCAAATGCAAAGGCCTTAAAAGTGATAACTTACAGACTTTATACTGGGAAGCCAGAGGGAAAATGATGCAGATCAATTAATCCCCAGTGCCATTGGTGAACAACAGCAGCAGTTCAGTGTAACCTCATCATCATCCACACATGCCATCACACCAGTTATTTTAGGTGGGCCCTCCGCATCCAGACACATCTGACTGCAGTTGCTGGTGATGATAATGATGAGATGCGGTTTAAGGGCGCTAAACTACTAAGGTCATCAGCGCCCTTACAATGTATAAAATATAAAGTCAAAAGGATAAAATAAAAGCATAGCCAATAAAAGATTAAAACGTGTCAAGAACTGTAGAATGCGAGGGACATGAGCGCCATATGTCCACTGGGGAGTAACTCCCTATTAAAACTTACAGAATAAAATAACAAAGCTAAAAGACGCTCAGCGCATCAAATGCGACGATTAAAACCAATGTCACTTATAAAACGGATAAGACATTCTACAGCATGCGCGTCATCTGTCAAAACGTTGGCTATGCCAACAGGCAGACCCACGCGAACGCGCAGTGGAGCTAAAACTTGACACTCAGTTAAAATGTGACGCACCGTTAAGGGCAAGTCACACTGCTGACACAGGGGAGCGGGATCACCACTGAGCAGGTAACTATGACTAAAACGGCAATGTCCAATTCGTAAACGGGCTAAAAGTACCTCTTCCCGACGTGAAGAACGAGAAGAGGTACCCCAGATTAACGGGAGAGGCTTAACCTCCCGCAACTTGTTCCCCCGAGGGCCGTCCACTCATCGCGCCAGCGCAAGAGGATGCGGCGACGTAAAATAACACACGAATCTGACGAGGGAACAACAGAAGTAAAAAATCTGGGTAATAAAATCGCCGATTTCGCAGCGGCGTCGGCAGACTCATTACCTGAGATGCCCACATGACCTGGAATCCACATGAAGGACACGCTGATGCCAGAGGCACCAAGCGAGTGGAGCAGGTCATGTATGCGCTGTACGAGCGGGTGGTAATGGTACAGCGCAGTAATAGTCTGAAGGGCACTTAAAGAATCCGTACAAATAAAACAGTGCCGTAAGGCGTGCCGCTGAATGTATAAAACAGATTGATAAATGCTAAAAAGTTCGGCGGTAAAAATTGAACATTGTCCAGGTAAACGAAACTTAAAACTACAGTGACCAAAAACAAAGGCACATCCAACTCCAGCTTCAGTCTTAGATCCATCGGTAAAGATAAAATGGAAGTCCCCGAATTGAGCCCGTACTTCTAAAAAAGCTGATCTAAAGACTGGAGCAGGGGTCTCAGTCTTCGGCATCGACGTTAGTCCAAAGTGACAGTGGGCCTCAGCACGGGACCATGGAGGAAGACGCGTTTCCCCCGTGGAAGGGCCGGCGCTGGCGGAACGTCTAAATGCCGAAGGAGCTGTCGAAAGCGAACCCCTGGTGGGAGCAAAGCAGAGGACCTAATAAAATAGTGACGATCAAGTGACTCCTCGAAAAATAACTCGAAGGACGGGTGGTCAGGCAAGCTTGAAAGTCGACAGGCATAGCTGCACAACAGCATCTCACGCCTGAAGGACAGCGGAGGCTCTGCAGCTTCAGCATACAGGCTAAGAACAGGGCTGGTTGGAAAGGCCCCCGTAGCGACTCTTATGCCACGATGGTGAATGGCATTTAATCGACGTAACACAGATGGACGTGCCGACGAATAAACAATACACCCGTAATCAAGCTTGGATCGGACCAAAGAGAGATAAAGGCGAAGAAGGACGGTCCGATCAGCTCCCCAGGATGTGCCACTTAAAACACGTAAAAGAGTAAGAGAACGGTCACACTTAGCTTTTAAAAAGGAAATGTGCGAGGTCCAACACAATTTCCTATCAAAAATCAACCCTAAAAATTTCGCCTCGTCTGCAAACGGAAGTATCCCTGGCCCAAGATGGAGAGAGGGCGGAGGGAAATACTTCCGGCGCCAGAAGTTGATGCAGACGGATTTCTCGGCGGAGAAATTAAAGCCGTTGGCGTTACTCCAGGCGTAGAGACGGTCGATACAGCTCTGGAGATGGCGTTCGAGTAGACAGGTCTGCCGTGAACTACAATAAATGGCAAAATCATCAACAAAAAGGGACGATGAAATGCCAGGTGGAATACAATCAACAATGGGGTTGATAGCAATCGCAAAAAGTGTGACACTGAGTACAGAGCCCTGCGGTACTCCGTTCTCTTGAATAAAACGACTAGATAAAACCGAGCCCACACGTTCACGAAAGACGCGGTCCATCATGAACTCCCGAAGAAATATGGGAAGACGACCGCGGATATTCCATGCGTGAAGTGTACGTAAAATGCCGTCCCTCCAACAAGTGTCATTAAGCATTCTCCAGGTCAAAAAACACAGCCACGGTTTGACACTTTCTCAGAAATCCATTCATAACATGCGTCGGCAGGGACACCAGATGGTCGACGGTAGAGCGATAACGACGAAATCCGCACTGAGCGTTCGCTAAAAGTTTCTGAGACTCAAGCCACCATGTCAACCGCCCGTTGATCATGCGCTCCATCACCTTGCAAATGCAACTGGTGAGGGAGATAGGGCTGTAGCTGGAAGGTAGTTGGCGATCCTTCCCAGGCTTCAGAATAGGGACAATGGTGGCTTCGCGCCTAACGGAAGGAAAAATGCCGTCTTGCCAAATACGGTTATAGACCTGTAAGAGAAAGAGTTTACTGTCGGCTGAAAGGTGCTTTAACATCAGGACATGAATGCCGTCCGGCCCAGGAGCGGAGTGCCTAGAGCAATGAAGAGCGTGCTCCAGCTCCCTCATTGTAAAAAGTTCGTTATAACATTCGGTGTTACCAGACCGAAAAGTATATGGTGCAGAATCCAGCCGGTCCTTAATACAGCGAAAACCGGCGGAATAACAGTCTGAACAGGAAACCGCCTCAAAGGCAGATCCTAGGGTGTTAGCGATGGCAGCCGGATCTACTATGATGGCATTGGAAACCTGAAGGCCAGAAACAATACAATGCGACACTTTACCTGAGAAGCGACAAAGTTTATCCCAAACAACAGATGAAGGCGTAAAGCGATTAAAAGACTCGACAAAACGAGCCCACGACGCCTTCTTGCTATCCTGAATAATACGACGAGCCTTGAGTGCGATTGTTTAAAAGTCACCAAATTATCAAGTGTAGGGTGGCGCCGAAACACCCTAAGTGCAGTCCTATGGGCACGAACGGCGTCCCGACAATCCTCGTTCCACCACGGAACAGGTGGCCGGCGAGGTTTAGAGGATGAACGGGGAATTGCGCGTTCGGCGGCAGAGAAAATCGTAGACGTAAGGTGCTGCACTAGTTGGTTAATGTCGGCGAAGGGCTGATCGTAAAAATGCACAAGGCTGGAATACAAGCTCCAGTCGGCTTTTGGGAATAACCAGGTAGGTACTCTGGAATGTTGTACGTGGTGCGACAGAAGAGAAACGATGCAGGGGTAATGGTCACTGGAGTAGGTGTCAGCGACGACGTTCCACTGAAGACGATGAGCAAGCTGGAGTGAGCAAATGGCAAGGTCCAGGTGAGAGAATGTACCAGAAGAATCAGAAATAAAAGTAGGTGCACCTGTATTGAGGATGGAAAGATTGAACTGCTCAAAAATGTCGGAAAGAAGAGTTCCCCTCGCACAAGCCCTTGGCGAACCCCACAGGGGATGATGGGCATTAAAATATCCCAACAGAAGAAATGGTGTTGGGAGAGCGGACAGGAGAGCTCGAATGTCCGCGGGAGCGAGGGGAGACGATGGAGGTGAATACACAGAGCAAACAGAAAACAAAAAGCCAGTTAAGTGAAGGCGAACGGCAACAGCTTGCAAGTCGGATGTAAGTGTGACAGGTTTAAAATGAGCGTCGTTACGCACCAACAACATGACACCTCCATGAGCAGGAGTACCCTCCTCCGGTTCAAGGTCGTAGTGAACCATGGTATATCCTCGGAGATCAAAAGGATCATGAGGGCGAAGCTTAGTCTCCTGCAAACATACGACCATAGACGAATGGGAACGCAATAAAAGTTGCAGTTCCGCCCTATGCGATTGTACACCACGTACATTCCAGGTCAGGATAGCCATGAATAAAAGGGATAAACTGTCTACTTAGAAGGGCGGCTTAAAAGAATCTTTTGCTTAACCTTTGGGCTCAGGCTTTTTGTATGGAGTTGGTCAGACTCCATAGCTTCCTCGGAGGGAGGGCCCACGCGCTCAGTGCCAGAAACCGATTCAAGCGCCGTGAATCGGTTCTGGGTGGCGATGGGTGAGGGGTGGCGCTGAGCGCGGCTTGTCCCAGGACCTTCCTGGGACAGCGACCTCCGAGGAGGAGAAGGTGAACTTTTGTTACCACGCGCACGCGGAGGGTCTTTCAAAAAATCTTCCCTACGAAGTTTCTGCTTGGGCTTCTTTTCAGCGGCTTGCGACTTCATTGACTTTGGACCAGGTTTATAGGGCTTGGTAACAGTAGCTTTAATGGACGGCCGGATGGTAGTGGCGGTTAATCCTGTCATGGTCCAGGTCTGAGTTTCGGCATCTACTCGTGGTACTGGCGAGGCAACAACAGAACTAAATGTGCCAGATCGCAGGAGTGAAGGTTGGCGCGCATGGTAACGCCTCCGGGCTTCAGCGAAGGAGAGTTTTTCCTTTACCCGGATCTCCTGGATCGCCTTCTCGTCCAAGTACTGCGGACAGTCGGCAAACGAAGCAGAATGAGACCCTTTACAATTAACGCAGACGGGGGCTGTTGAACAGGTACCTTCGTGTGAGGGCTGGCTACATGTTGCACAGATGTTAACGGCACTCTTACATGAGACTTGCGTATGCCCAAAACGTTGGCATTTAAAACAACGCAGAGGTCTAGGAATATAAGGCCTCACAGAAATCCGTTCGTACCCTGCGGAAATGCTCGTGGGCAGATCGACGCCATCAAATGTAATAAACAGGGTACGGATGGGTACCAATACGCCGTCGCGTTTGGCCTGCACTCGATGCACTGCAGTCACCTTTTGATCGGATAGATAGTCTACTAGATCCTCGTCCGATATACCATCGAGGCTATGGGTGGTAACGACACCCCGACAGGAGTTCAATGTGCGGTGCTTCTCGACACGGATGGGATAACCGTGGAGAAGCGTAGCGCGCAACAAGGTCTTACTTTGCTGATCGGACTTAGTTTGTGTCAATAAGGATCCATTCCGTAAACGAGTGCAGGATTGAACCGCACCAGCAATAGCATCTATGTCCTTCTGAATTATAAAAGGGTTCACCTTCTCAAAGTTTTGTCCTTCTTCTGTTCTTGAAATGACCAAGTAACAACCAGATGACGGCGGTGCTACTTCCGTTACAATGACTTTTCGGCGTTTGTTTGTATTAATGGAGGAAGGGTGCTCCATAGCGAAATAAATCCTCCACCATTGCAACCGTCTCCGACCTCGGGTTCTGACTTCCCGGGCGTTACCCCGGCTTGGGTGAGTGGCCTATCTATACCTATCTCACCCCAGGGTCACACCTCCCAGAACATAGACAGAGGGACCCAATGGCCGTCGGAAGTCAGCAGCTCATGCAATGGCCCCCCCGCGGGACTGCAGTTGAACAGCGGATACGAACACATACCCTACATGACGACCCCGGGTGGTGGGGATGACGCCATTACCCACTCACCCAGCTGCGCACGCGGTGCGCGGGTATCCGTCAGGCTGTGTCCATGGAGGATTAACATAAAAGGTTAAAAGAAACTAAAACTGTGTGGGCGTTTTGCACTCAAGGTAGGCCGGCGAAGAAGTAAAAGAGACGTGTAAATGAATGGGCGTGGGGCGAAATGTGCATAAACAGAAGAGAAGAAAGAAGCGATGGCGAGGGGCGACGTGGAATGAAATGCACAGAACACACGAGAGCCTACCTTGAGTCCCCCGGTCACGAGAACGAACCCACCTCGACCGGACAGGGATGAAAGGGTGAAAATGGCTATGGATGGCTCGGGTACCCCGGGTGCGCCTAACCCGTACTCACAAAAGGTGAGCCCCTGGGGGGTGCAGTACCTGGGATTCTAACTCAATGTTCAGCTTTGAATGGATAGCCAGTCCATTTTGTCTTACCTTAAAGATCATGGCTATTCAAATCACTTCCATTAAAGGAGTCTGTGACAGGAACATACAAACCAATTAAGCAATTAAAAGAAACAAAATAATAGCCATTAGGGTAGTTAAATAAGATGCCAATGGGTTAAAGCTTATTGCAGCACATTTTCTTTGTTAATTATGCCTTTAATATTGTGACTTTGTCAATTTATATTGTCACTTTGCCTATGTGATCTAGTTCGATTTTCCGCCACTTCATTTTTCTTTGCGACGTAGCAACATAGTGAAATATGTGTGAAACAGCCTCTTCTTTGGATGATCACTCACTGGGGAATGGAACACAAGACATCTCTAATCTCTTACAGAGCAGCACTCACTGTATGTCAAATGTCATCACAAATGCACATGCCCTTGATGTCTCATCAGAAACACACTCACAGTTCGCCCACTTGCAAAAACGTTGGCTTATATAGATACTGGGATTTTCCATAGAACATTCTAGAATGCTCTGGAGTCGGGGGAAGAGAAAATTCTGTAACAACCCTGTTATCTCTTGATAACATTTGTAGTGTTTACACTGGGTGAGAGTGGGTTACCTCTTCCTTGGTTGGTCAGTGCCTTCTACTGATAATGAAGGTTCACAGATGCATCACATTATGCTGTAAGGCTGAGGTGCATATACATTATTGTCTTAAAGGTCTACATGACACAAATGAGAACATGGATCATTATGGGATATATGAGCCACTTTACCCAGTTAATTATAATAAAAAATCTGATGTGTTACACTCACATGACTTTCTCTACTCTTGTACAAAATATTTTTACAAACGCTTATTCTCCATATGCTTCATGTTAATCAAGATATCGAGATGTTAATCTTATTGCTAATTTTCTTGTAGATGCAAGGGGAATTGCTAGGCTTTAAGTGATAGTCAAATGTTTTAAGAGGTGGTTGCTATGTGGAGTATTCCATTCTCTTTGCATTACCAGGACAAAAAAAATGAATAACGAATTTGAGAAAAGGTATAAGTATTGGAAAATTTAAGGGAATAACAAGCAATATCTCGAAAATGGTTCACCCAACAAAAAAACTGTATATGACATAAATTGTGTATTTTAACGCGATCTACATTTTTTGTGTAGTAAAATTTTGTCTATCTCTTATGGTTTACCAGTTATGCAAAAGTCGTTCACAATGAAGAATACTTTTGGAGACATTCCCAGAAAATTCGAGATATACATTTCATTTCTCATGACATTACCCTAAACATATGATATTTTCATCAAAATCGCTAGTGCCATTTTTGAGAAAATTAAAGTTTTTGAAAAAAGTTCCATGTAAAGGGTAATTTGGGGTGGGGGGATTTTCTTGAAAACCTTCGTGTCGCATCTTTGGAAGATACTGAACCTAAATACCAAGTTTGGTGCTTATCCGACTGCTCGTTTCTGAGTTATGCTGTTCACAGACGCACGGACATGTTTCCAAAAATGCTTTTTTTGGATTCAGGGGTTCTCAAAACATGTATTTCCGGTGAAATCTCGGTATCGAATTTTTGGGTGGAATACAATACTTCCCCTATTTACTATACGTAGTGGAGAAAGTAAAAATTCAATTTATTAACAAAATAATATGAGTAAATTGGCACCAACATATATTAAGGATGAAAAAGGAACGAATACAAAAAAATTTATTAAATTATAACCCTAGAGAATATCGCCAAGTAGGAAGACCAGGAACAAGATGGAGTGATATGCTTAATTGAGGACGGAATAGGTCGACAGGCCTATGGTATCTATCAATAGGCCCAAGATTGCTATACCAATAATACTCATACATCTGAAATAATCCTAGTGCTTAGGATGAGTGAATAAACATAATAAACACATGTATTCTTTGTTTACACAGTTTAACACATGGGAGCAGAACAAAATTAACACAAATATGTTCACTAATGCAAAAAATGTCTGCCATTTGTGTGACATGCACACACTTTCTACCTGAGGCAATATGGGAGCTTTCTTTCTATTGCCAACATTTTAGATTAAAACTTGCATGCGTTCCTTAGTGGTGTAAGCTTAGGTCCGAAGGAAGTCATGCTAAGGATGTTTATACCCAAATAAATCCATCGCCCTCCGCGGGTCTGAACCTGCATCCTCGGGAACTTGAGACTAGCATGGTAACCACTACACCACGGAGGACAACATTATGTGAGTACAACTCGTCATATGACACAAATGGGTTAACGTGATCTCTTACCTGACACAGACATACTGTATGAGTATTGCACTTCCTGCTGCAAATATTCTTATTACAGGATCCTCAAACAGCTGAATGGTGACCCATGCTCCGGCTGCAGACAAGCACATACATGTGACAATGGCTACTGTCTGTAACCAGTGCTGTGTTGTGAACCCATGCTGCCAATCTAGTCTGGTCCCCCTCTCTACTTCATACGCTGTACCACATACCTTACAGCGCAGCGAGTCGGGGTTCGCTGAACTCTGCAACAACATAACAATAAACCTATGAGGTACACTCACACAATTTAATCTACCCACTACAAATTTCCATATTATAACATTCATTAAAGTTATTTTTCTCTGCACGTTATGTTACTCACAATATGGAATCATAGAGCATAGAATATTTGAAAAATCTGAAGCATTACATTCACATTACCTTCTCTACCCACTATCGTTCATTTTTACATAACCTCTACAAACTATTCTTGTGTCTACTTCACGTTAATTGTAGCAAACTTATGCATAAATACTTTAACTACACATTTTATTATAGGTACAAAGAGGACAGCAATAATCAAGGTGTGTACAATATTCTGCCTTTGAAATTCCATGCTCCCCCTGCGACATAGCAGGAAACAACGGAATAATGACAGCACTTTACAAAAATTATAAAAGTAATGAAAAATTCAAACCAATAATAACAGTTATCTTAAAATGGCTGATGCCACAAAAAATTTCAAATACTTTGTGTGTTTTAAAGAGATCTATATTTTTTATGTAGTAGTTATTGTCTATCTCTCATAGTTTACCCGTTATACAAAATTCATTCAGAATGAAGAGGACTTCACATGGTATTCGCAGAAGATTCAAAATATACATTTTATTTGTTATGTAAACAGTTAAACATATAGTAAATATTTTAATATAAATCGTTAAGAGCCATTTTTGAGAAAAACAAATTTTTTCCACGTAAAGATTATTTTAGGGCGAGAGAAAATTTCTTGCAAAATTTTGTGTTGTATCCTTGGGAAATTCTGGACTTCTATTTCAAGTTCGACATTTCTCCCACATATACATAAGCACCACACTGCTTGCACCACCTTCCAAGACTGGTAGGACTAATTAAAACAGTGATTTTCCAACAACTTTCTGTCCTGTTTCTCTCCACACATAAACACTAACTTAAGTTTTTCTAAAAATGTCTTTTTGGTTGTAAGACAATACTTCCTCCTACTATTGATAGGTGGTAGAGCCAGGAAGCTCACTTATGAACATTTAAACCATATGAATTAATGATTCAGGAGAAAATCTTTATTATAAAGTGTGCATCATCAAGAATTTTGAAATACTGCACAGTAACTACAAACAAATCCGACTTCCAGTAGAGGTACTCCCACTATAAATGATGTAAAACAAAATCATACAGATGTAACATTTGGCTGATAAATTAACATTTCTTAAGTTAAATGTGGATGTTACCAAAAATAAGCTTTTCTTTAAAAAATCGTTGTAACCATAGTTTTTACGTTATAGATCTGAAAGCTAATATGTACAAATATAAAGATCTATATTTTAATGGGAAAAAACAGTGAAACACTTAGGGTTCAGTTTTTGCTGCAGATATTATATTTTTTTGGTATTTATGTACTTTCTTATGAAAAGCCTTAACTGAAATTGTAATTAAGCAGTCCATCCAAAAACGTTACCCTATAAAGCTAGGTGGGTTATAAGACCACAGAACTACAATCATTAATAAAGTTTAAAATGTTATTTATAACATTTTGAATTTAGCATAATCAAAATTAAGTATATTTTCCTGACAACTTTATGAATCAGAATTTAATAAAGAAAATGTTACTGTTCTAGTTCCAAATATACAGCAATATGTTCTGAACAGTCCCAGAAACTTGCATAGCTTTAGCACTTAAAGTTTTTAAGGAAAGGCTTTTTACTAATCCAATGGTGAAAGTGTGGCTAGACTTGCTGACTGCTCTTTGGATGGGGTGGGCCCAGGTTAAATAATTGGTGGCACAGCATGCTTAGATGACAAGAGTCAGTAGAAGCACCAGAGACCTTTTTAAAAATTTTCAAATCATATTACTATACTCACTTTTTAACTAATACTGCATTTTAAACAATGATTTTTGGGTTCACTTGTAAAATTTAAAAGAATTTACAATTTTAGTGGAATAAATAACAATATAACAACCACACACAACACAAAGCTGGTGCCTGATCTAAAAAACGGGCATACCACAGTTCAACCACCAAGGAATTTAAATTTTTAAATGAACTTGGAGATACAAAACAAAATATTCTGGGAATATGTTCTCAAATACATAAGATATTGAATAAAAATATTAGAAAAAAATTCCATTTTTTGATACAATATGCCTCCTTAAATATACGAGCTTTGTTTACTACATAATGCTGAGGTTCCCCTCCTAATAATAGTACCAACTATAACTAACCTCTACGAGCCATCGTCGTAAACAGTCATGATGTACACTGCTGACATCTCCTCTGCACTGACACGGTTGTATCAGTGGTCCTGCGTCTTTTCGCTCACTATCGTAACAGATCCAGCAGTCCTTGGAAAAGCAGGCATCATCCTTTGCTGTAAAATGAGCTTTGATAAATAGCTTTATAATGCTTCTATTGTTTCTTAAATATGCAACAAGATAATCAAACATCCATGCACTATAAATGTTCCACTGATCATCCATGTATTTTATTTCTCGGATATAAAAATGTGACCTTTCTAGGAATATAACAGAGGGGTTCAAAGCAAATATACAAAACATATTTAGTTAATTTGTATATACTTGCATAATTTATGCACCCTGATTTTTAAACCTTTTCAGCTCGTGAAGTGAAAATACAATTTGCAGAAAAATTTCTGGGTGTAAAAGTTCCAGGTTGTACAACAATTCATAAACTTTATAATACATTTCAGGCCACAGGAAGTGTTCAGACTAAGAAACCTAGACAGCATATGGTTTTTACTGAAGAAATATTAGACAACACTGGTCATTGTTTGGGAACTTCCCCCCAAAAAATTGCTTAGGCATCTTTCACAACAGGCAGGTATTTCTTATGGCTCTGTGAAGAGCTACTAAATTGTTGAAGTTAAAACTATATAAAATAACTATGATGCATGCTCTTCATCCAGGTGAACCTGTATTTAGGTGCAGGCTTTGTGAATTGAGTCTCAGTAGTGTACACAATGGCGAAATAGACCCATATTTAATATTTTTCTTGGTCGAGGCTTGGTTCCACCTTCATGGGTATGCGTGTACACACAATAATCGTTACTGAAGCTCTGACAAACCTAATATTGTTACAAAGTGCCCCTCCATGACAAAAAATTGGCGCATGATGCACCATGATGGAGGAAGATTATAGGGCCAATTTTTTTTTCGAGGCAACAATTGACAGGGAGCATGATTTTGCTCTCTTTCTACAAGGTTCTGCCACAGCCCATACAGCCAATATTTCGGTGAGAACAGCTGAAAGTGTGTTTGAGGACAGAATTATTAGTAGAGATTTGTGGTCCCCCTCAGTCCCTTGACCTAACCCCCTGTAATTTCTATCCATGGGATAAATTAAAAAATAAAATGTACAAGAACAAACCCATAACCCTGGAAGAATTACTATAAAATATCCACCAGGAAATTGCCAGATTTCTCAATGTGAACTATGGTGAGTGATACATAGTTTCCTAAAGAGGTGCCAAACATATATGAGGTGTGATCAGAAAGTAACGGTAATTTTCGTTTTTCTTAAAAAATTTTTATTTAATTATCATAAACTTTGTCCCCTTCAAAGTAATCCCCCTCAAATATAATACACTTGTGCCAGGGATTTTTCCAATCTTGGAATCACTTCTGGAACTCACTTTTCATTATGGTGTTCAGCTGCTTCAGCGATACTGTTTTTACATCAATAGTGGCAAAACGTCATCCTTTCATGATTCTCTTCAGCCTCAGGAATAGAAAGAAGTCGCAGGGGGCCATGTCCAGGCAAATACGGTGGCTGAGGCAGCATAATAGTTTTGATCTTGTCAAAAAGTCAGGAACAAACATTGAGGTGTGAGCAAAAGCATTATCGTGTTGCAATTTCCACAAGTGGTTTTGCCACAATTCTGGTCCTTTTTTTGGATTGCTTCACACAAACAATGCATAACTTCCAGAGAGTATTCCTTATAGACCGTACTACCATAAGGCAGGAACTCCTGATGCACTATCCCATTGTAATCAAAGAAAACAGTGAGAAGAACCTTCACATGTGATCAAACTTGTTGAATTTTGTCTTGGCTCTTCAGGCAGTTTCCTTTGGAACGACTGGGTCTTTGTTTAGATGTCATACCCATATACCCATGTTTCGTCACCTGTTATAACCTTTAGAAGTTCTGGATCGTTTTCGACTTCAATCAGCAATTCCTGAGCGATGTCTACGCAGTGTCATTTTTGGTCGAAATTCAACAATTTCGGAACAAACTTTGCTGCTACACATTTCATACCCAAAACATCCGAAAAAAATTGCTTGGCATGAGCCAAAGGATATGCCGACATCATCAGCAACCTCTCTGATGGTGATTTGGCGATTTTTTAGAACCATTTTCTTTACTTCTTCCACATTGTCATCAGTAAATGATGTGCTAGGGCGTCCAGGGCGGTTGTTGCCTTCAACTTCTTCTTGACCCTCTTTAAATGTTTATACCACTTAAACTCTTCTCACTCATAGTAGATTTGCCAAAAGCCACAGTCAACCTTTTGAATGTGGTGCTGCACGTTATTGCATTTTTTAAGCAAAATTTAATGGAAATTCTTTGATCCATCTTTTTCGAAAATAAACATTTGTTGAGCACTTGAAAGCATGTATAACTTTTTCGACTGTCAGCTATAAACTAAATATTCAAAACAGCTGAAAATGCAAACATATATCAGGAAGATGTGTACCAACAAGATAAAACAAAAGTTTTGAACATCGGATGTATAAAGTTCGTGAAATTAAAAAATTCCCGTTTTTTTTTAATCACATCTCGTATAGACGACAGTGACCAGTTTCAGCACCTCCTTTCATAAAGTTGGTAAGTAAAGCCTTTAAAAAGTAGTTCTAAAAATGTTGTATGGTTGCATCCGCACCTTTCTATGATGGCAACAAGCACTGATAACATGAACAGGAAAAATACAAAGCAGCCAGTTCTTAGTCCATTGGCTCTCCTGATATAAGTCCAGTGCAAGTTAATTTAAAGTAAAGCATAAGGACATAAAATTGTTAACATGTGCTATTCAGACAAGCTTCAAGCAACTACTGCCTGCCACTAATATGGCAACTGGAACAAAATGAGTGCTTTAACATTGATTCATTTTCCATAGTTAAATTATTTACTTCACCGTATGAAAGTTCTAATGATTTTAAATTTAAAAATGTGTTAGGTTGTATATTTAGGCACACCTAGTTTTGCAAAAGATAGATTCATGAAATATGCTTATATGCATGTAACTTTTGTTTCAAAACCTCCTAGTTGGAAACTTTATCATTGTATGCTCTGGAAACTGTGCAAAATTTCATGTTTTATAAGAAGCTTTAATGTTTATCATTCTGATTTATTTAACAAAAGTTTGCTTTTCTATGCAAGTTTCAAAATTTTACATATCAAAAAGAGTAATTAGAAGGTTTTGACATTATGATAATGATTACTCAGCCCTCTTAGACTGAGTTTTAATGATGAGTTGGTAGGAATGTCAAGTTGATGCTCTAATGAGGGGGTTGACACATTGTCAGATTCCTTGTTACAGTAACCAACTGGCTTGGAAGGTATGCAGGCTTCAAGGTAACCACTTGAATGTTGGCTAATGGGAAATAATAACGTGCAGGTGCTCCAATAGGTGTGCATGTGCAAGGAAGGTCCAGAGATTCTGCGTGTCCTTCTGAACCCACTCTGCGACACATCTGTCATCCCCTTGTGCATTATAACAACTCCTTTGAAGAAGTATTGTTCTTCAATTTTTACATAGTAGGTTACGTAATAATTTGGAGGAGTTTGCCCCACAGTTGTACGCCAATTTGCAGATAGGTTTTTGGTTACATAATTCAGATACACTTTGATGTTGTTTGAATTTTAAGACGTCAAACTTTATAGTGAAGATGATGCTTGTTTTTACGTAATATTTTACGTAATAAAAATTTACATATCACTAATAAATATGTTTACAATAAAAATAAGTATTTACAATGACTTTACATATAATTTATATAATAATTATATACATATTGTTTTCTAGGTGGGCTGTTATTGAATTTAATTAATAAAAAATACAATTAATATCATTTAGGCATTAAAATACTGCCTCACTTTTTAAACCAAAGCATATGTCCTGCTAAGCCTGGACACAGGACAAATGTGCCCTGGTCCATTCCGTTCATACATACATAAAGTTAGCAGCATTTGCCTGGGAAGCCATTTAAAGTGCATGCTTCTTTTGTTTACTACAATATTTAAACATTCAGAGTTTGCATCTAAATTCTATAAGTTTTTCGGATTAAGAATTTATGCATAAATTATTTAAAGATATTTATAAGGTTTGAAATTAAAGGGAGAGCACACGCCTTTAGCGTAAGCTGCTGCTGTGTGATGGTGATGATTTTGAGGCCAATTTACATCCCGAGGGCTCTATGGCCATTAGTTTTGCTCATGCAATAAAATGTCATAGGGTGTAGGGATTACTTTCTTGACCCTCTTTCTGAGGGCACACGTCCAAATCAGAATTGGACAAAGCTACCTGGCTTAAACTTTTAATTTGGTATTTGGGGTTTTCCCTCAGCCATTGAAGCATAATTTGTGCATTAGCTTCATTCATCAAAGAAATGATTTGCCTAGTTTAAAGTGAGGCAGTATTTTTTTAGCGATTGTTTTTGTATTAGTATTTAATTTGAAATTAAATTGAGTTTTATTTATGGACGCTCTTTAACTACTATGGTCCTTAGCGTCCCATTCCATGTTGGGCGTGAAATACTTGTAATTTTGCTCAGAGGCCTCTTTATCAGGCTTGAAGTTCTTTTACATGCCGTAAATCTACGACACGGGACCACTGACTTTACTTCCCTTTCAAAGGAAGCCATGCCAAAGATTTTTACGGCCAAAAAAATCCATCCGCCGGGCGACATTGGGAACTAGAGGCTAGCACGGTACCACTAGTCCACGGAGGACGACATATTTAATTTGAGAGAAATATTGTAACTATATATTAGTAAGGACTTCTGCATGGTGCAGTACATAATCTACATCAGTGGTGGCGAAAGTGCGACTGCAGGCGCAACTCCTTTTCTAGCCATCTATTCATTTGTTTTCCATGTGCTGCTGAGTGGTGATAGTGTGTGTTGCATATTTGATGACTCGATAGAGAAAGCCATTTTCGCCACCCTTGATCTACATAATCAATTCCCGGAAACAGAGTGGCTTAGAATTTATACAGATGGTTCTGCAGATAAATTGAGAAATAATGTGGGAGGTGGTATATACTGTAAATACTTTTCACGTTATTTTACATTGCCTAGACAATCCACAAATTTTGATGGTGAAGTTGTTGCAATACGACAAGCATTAGAACAGATATACTACAGGACTGATATAAAAGAAAATGAAGTAATTATTCTCACAGACTAAGTTTCTGCGATTCAAGCAATAGAACGATATGATAGCCCAGAAGAATCTTATAATATTAAGGATGTGAGATCTTATTATAAATTACTAAAAACAAAATTTCAACTGATAATATTACTGTGGATACCAGCACATGTGGGAGTGAATGGTAACGAGACTGCAGACTTTCTGGCCAAAAAGGGTGCAGTGTTATATTCAAAACCTATAAAGTCTTGTGGACTAGATATGAAACTAAAAAATGTCAAAATTAATATAGAACAAAAATACCAATATAATATTCAAAAGGAAATTACTAACAAAAATTACTCCAACACAAAAGAAATAGTACAAAAAATAAAAAATGTCCAAATGAAAGAAGCCGTTGCTGACTTCAGATTAGCCACTAGAAATGATTGTCTGACAGAACATCCACATAGATTTAGTTTTATGAATGACCAAGCATGCAAGATTTGCAATGCTGACAAAATTTTAAATGGAGAACATTTACTAGAATGCCCAGAATTGAGGAAAGCTGTACCAAATGGGAAGATACACAATTTATATTGGCTAGCTAGGGAAAAATTGATGGATCAAAATCCTGCACATTATATCAACAACATATTAGTAAAGAAGTTTGCTGTTGTGTACGTTATGTAGGGGGAAGATACCAGGGCTGAAGCCAGACAAAATAATTAAATTTTATTGCCTAGGGTGAGGCAGTATTTTTAACACTTCAATAATTTCAATTAAATTATATAATATGTTAATTCAATAACAGCCTGCCTTGAAGCAATATGTATGTAATAATTTATAAAAATGTATGTAAGAGTCATTGCAAATGCTTATATTATTGTAAACATGTTTAATAATGTTATGTGAATACATTGCGTACTTTAATAATGTAAGAGCTGTGAGAATAATAAGTTTAAAGTTGCTAACAATGAGGTAACAATGAGGTAACCTTGAGGCAATAATGAGTTTGAGAGTTTGAATGCTACTAGTCATGATTAGGGCACCAATAACGTACATTTTTGTGACAGTTTAAAATTAGCCAATCAACAGCCAGAAAAAGCTTTAATTAAATGCAGGTATTCTATTGAACTAGGATTAGCCAATCAGAGACTTGAAATACAGAAGCTTACGGTTTTGACGGTTGAAATATGTTCAGTTGCCTGCAGACCTTGGTAGTGACTGGATGGAAGATGTGTTCTCTAAAGAAATATTACGTATTCGTGTGAATCGTAAAATATGTATACGCGTTAACAAAGTGCAAATATTAAATCAAAGAATCTCACAGCTCTTAATATCAGTGTAGTGCTATTTAATTTGTGTCAAGGATAAATAAAAAGAAGTGAATTTAAACTTAAAATCTGTGTAAGCCTACATTCTTGTCGCACCACGCCCTGTCTAAGAGATACGTGACTCTAAAACAATACTGAAGCAGCCGGGGCAAATACAAATATAAATACTATCTATAGAACCAGTTTAATAACAAAGTTAAAATATATTTTTAAACTTGGAGCGTAACAACAAAAATACATCTTCAAATAGGCTTTACATACGTAGCAGCATATTACATAAGAAACAATCTTCTTCAAAATTGACGTCCATATGAGGAGATAAATAAATAAATAAACTCCAAGACAATAACTTCAAGTTGGCTCCCATACGTGGAACATATCTACTTCAAGTTTGCTTCCCAAGCGTGAGGCTTTACTACAACGTAAAGATAATATCTACTTCAAGGGGAAAAATGTGAGGGGACCATAAAAAACAGAATCAATAGGTGTCAGGGAATGCAGTTTGTAACTGTAACAATGTCAAGTGATATTCGAAATAGCTAATGGTAAAGCTAGGAGGTAGATTTGAATTGTATTAGACAGCCAATCAGAAACATGTAAGCAAAAGGTTTGAAATATTAAATTTAAGTTGGTGAAGCCACGCTATAAACTGCTCAACGGAATAGACAGTGCAAGCTCAGACATGCGAAGATGCAGATCGCTGTGAAGTTGCTTGCATAAATTGCATTAACAATCTCCTGTAATTACGTAGGAAAGGCAACTTAAATATTACAGATCGTAAGGAGAAGTCAAGAGATTCCTACTGAACTAAATTTTATGTGCGGGTGATGTCCAAAAGTGTACAAAACAGACTTAGTCAATTTGGCGACAATTACAACAGCTTACTCCAATATTCTTGTAAGTCTTGAACAGTATATATAAAGACTTGTCATCTAAATTTACTTGTCGATGTGTTAACATTCATCAACTTCACTTCTTTCAAGCTTCCACACCCTGTAAGAGATACTTGCTTGACGTAACATACCAGCTAGCCGGAACATTTATAATAAAAGTCATAATTCACATAAACTCAGTTTATCTATTACCATTATCAAGATAATAGTGTTCAAGAAAGGATCAAAATTAAAAAGAGAGGAAAGATGGTATATAAATGGAGAGCAAATAGAGGTGGTAAAAGAATTTGATTACTTGGGGATTAGATTCTCAAGCAACAGGAAATGGGAAGCACAATCTAAATATGCACAATTGAAAGGAAAGCTAGCCATGAAAGCTGTTAAGAGTTTGTTGTGCAAAACACCCACACTATCAATGAACTGATTGGAAAGGCTATACGAAGCAGTAGTTGAGTCAAAAATGTTATACGGAATAGAAATATGGGGGGTAGCAAAGGGATGGAATAGTTGATATAGTCCATAGAGTGTTTTGTAGAGAAGTTCTGGGTTTACCTAAGAGTTCAAGGGGCGTGGCACTGGCAGAGCTAGGAAGGGCAGGGAGAAAAGGTATAATAGTGGAAAGAATTTTTAAGTATTGGTATAGATGTTTAAATACAGAAGATAGTAATATATTAAAAGAATGTATACAGTTTCAAAAAGCTGTCCTAGGAGAAGAGAGTTGGTTTGGGGAGATGGGAAATGTGCTAAAAGAAATTGGCATGAGGAATATTTTCCTATTAGATAAATATAACAACAGTGGATTTTGGAAAGAAGTGAGATTGAGGGTAGAAGACATCGAGAAACAATAGATATGGGCTAGTTTTGAGGATAAAAGGTCATTGATCCTGTGTAAATCAGTTAAAAGAAACTGGGGAAGGGAGAAGTATGTAGATATATGTAATCAATTTGGTAGAATAGGTCTTGTGTGGATGCGCACAGGAGTAAAATTTTTAAAAAGGAATGGATATAATTGTTTGGGGAGATGTATTATGTGTGATGAATCGGGTAGTACTTTTCATTGTCTAATAGAATGTGATAAGGTTAAAAGGTGGAGAGAGGTTATATGGAATAAAAAATGGGACAAGCTAAATAAAGAAGCAGTAAGCATTAAGAATGTTGGGAAGCACAAAAGCAGAAACAATTAAAATGATGGGGACATTTTTAGGCAACACAAGGGATAAGTGGATAAGGAGCTTAAGAAAGGTACAGGAGAATAGGCACAGTTTGGAAAGTGGAGAGATGGTATAGTAGCTTTATCCCATATATACAGCCTAGGGCCTAAATATGGGAGAGCTAGAAAACTGGTGCACTAGACATAAGTTTTATTTGTATTATTGTAATAATGATGAAATAAATATTACATTACATTATTACCATTACTTAAATTCTGCTTTTCATTTGCGCTCAATAGTAATTTATGGACATTTAGGCACGGACTGGTGGTAAAGACGGTCACCTTCCTGGCCCCAGAAAGAACTAACCTATGTTTAAAGCATAACTTACATACCAGCAGCCCTTGCTTTGTCAGCTGTATAGTCCTGGCCCGGCTGTTTGCCTGATGGCTCCAAATCTAATTTCTTCAGGATGCGCTTCGGATTGAGAATCCATAACTGTTCCGGACTGCAAGAAATGTACCTCAATTAGTTCTCTTTAGCATAATGCTATATTAAAATAAAAAAAATAACCTCTTTGCTTTTTTGTGCAGTCTTATTAATTGGAATAACCTATTTCATTTGACATACATTTTATTATTGCAGGCACAAACATTATATTTTAAATATATTTTTAAAAATGGTACTTCATCAGGAATTTTGTACTGTGAACTCTGCACCACTGCACAGAATAATAGTATACCTACTACACACTTATACGAGTAGGGAGGTAAACATTAGCCCACCTTTTAGGGGAAGTTTTGCTCTACAAAGTGGTACTACTGTCAAGTATGACAGCCTCTTTGTGTTCAAGCCATGTAGTTTCTTTTTTTGCAAATATATGCGAGTCTGTTTTCTCCGGTTTTGCTTTGAGGTTTTTTTGGAATTACATTCTCTAGTATAAATGGCCCCTTTTCTCACAAATTATTGAAGACAGATTAACTAAATTTTAGGATAAGAACAAGCTCTAAATGCAGTAGTGAATCTATTTGGTGTTAGTAACATGGTGTTAATTCAAAATCGCTGATGAATTTTAATTAAAAGATGTTATAATTACGAAAATAATCCTATCTTACTTAATAAACAAACTTATTGGATAAAAGTATATCAGAGGACTTTGAAGGCATGTATTTACATCCTGTAAAAACTTCAGTTTGACTTCTTGAGTAGTTTCCAAGATAATGGATCATGAATTTATGCTTTTAATCTCCCAGTTACATGAAATTTATGCGGTTAATGTTTTGCTTACCTCATGCAGTTCCATAAAACACAAGGAAACCAGAGTGCTACGCCTATCTCTACCACTCTGAACACAATATCATGCCAGTTGCGACTATAAAGAGGTACTCTGTAACAAATGAGATCATCATTGGAACAAGTTTTGTTATCTAAAGATGATTTCAAAGCAGTATTTACTTGATTTGATATACAGTGGAATCTCGTTAGCACGTTCCTCATTATAACGTTTTCCCGTTTATTACGTTGAATTATAAAAGTCCCGGTACTAAATCACCAAATGTAATAAATAACATTTGCTTAGTGCGTTTTCCCGATCCCGCTTACTACGTTTGAAGTTTGACCAATCCTTGGTCAGTCCAGTGGGAGTAGGCGCTTAACACGTTCAAAGTTTTCACGTCCTCCATTTGCTACTTTGGTCAATCCTTGGTCACGGGGTGGATACTGGCAGCCGATCACATGCATGTATGTAAATATTTGTGTGACACGATTTATGTGGCCAGGATAGAGAATGCTTTACCTTGGCATGGTTAAGTTTCTACCGTTGAGTGTTGACCAAACTTATGTAGATTGTATTTTAACTTTTCATTTGCAATGAAAAAGAGAAAGTGTAGTAAATAACCAACACTTAAAATCCTTGAAGTATACCACAATCCAAATATGAAACATGTGGATATAATGAGGAAGTTAAACATCCCTCCGCCAACTTTAAACACGATTGTTAGCAAACCTAAATTGATTGAAACTGCTTTTAAAGTACGGAAAATGCTAAAACAAAACTTTCCTCTTGGAAAATAAGATCAGAAAAGGATCGGAACGAAACTTGTTGCATGGAAACATCTACCGTATTCAAATCGTATTGAATACGCCAAAGTTACTATCGTCTATTGTACTCGTAACACGATGCACGCACATAATTTTGTTTTCTTTTTTTAGCAGAAATTGTTATCATATGTGTAATAAAACACACAGCAAAGCCACTATTGTCGCTTCCATAATTCGCAATTTATTTTCTCAAAAACATTCATAACCTCAAAAATCCAAGTTGACCAACATAAAAGCTTGAATTATTTATTCTCAGCTTTTGTGTATCCAAATCCATTTGAACAAATTGAATTTAACATGGAAACACGGATCGTATGCAGTATAAAATTGTACTTGAAATCTATTTCAACTGCCCATGGAGACGTAGTAATTATTAGATTTTATTACATAACTATGTTCTTAAATTGCAGATTTTGTATTTTCATTAACACGTTTTCCCGCCTATGACGCCCAAATCCTTAGGTCCCTGCAAAACCGTACTAACGAGATTCTACTGCATTTATTTGTATACAGTTATTATAATTTTATGACTTACTTTTTCTTCCAAAACTCTGAGAGAGTTTCACTGAAAAGGAATGCTACAACAATAATAAGCATAAATGCCTGAGAGAGCAGGCCCACTCGAGACTGATGTAACTGTGAAGTATCAATGTTCTGCTGTGGTAATGGAGAGCTATCTGTGCCAGCAAAGAGTCTGGCGGTTACTGGGTCTCCTGGATCAGCACTTCCACTTGCTTCTCCTGCAGGGGTGCGACTGTTGGTTGCAATGGTTGTCACTGTAGACTCTGGCAGAAAACCACCGCGAACCTGCAATCAGATTCAAATATAGAATGTAAGAGCAATTGTCTGACAGCTATAATAATAAAAGTGAAATAAGAGTTCATAAAATTTCAATAAACTGACATTTACCTACAAAATTTTAACTTTTATGACTGCTTTAGAAAGTTGAAAGCAGAGCCTGTTTAAGCATTTATATCAATCAAAATAGGGACACAAAATGGGCAATAAAATGGGGAGCACTATAAATTTTAAAAATATGTTTAATATATTTAATAACCAATATTTTATAATATAACAAATATTTTCTAACAAATCTTCACTTATCTTTTTTTTAAAACCTAAATTTAAAATCATTAGAAATTGTTTCATAATCACTTGATTACATATTCAGATTCGTCTTGCTGACTTGTTTATTTATGCTACAGTTATTGCCACTAGATGACATTGTTTACTATCGTATTGCCTTCTACTGGAAGTAAAACAAATTTGTTGATAGAATCAATCGGCAGTATTTAAAAATTAATTAAGTGATCTTTATTCTTCAAAATAAATACTTTCTCCCACAACATTTAAATTTATATTTTAAAATAACATAAGAGAACTGTTACCAAAGTACAAGGTAATACCCAAAAGTTCCCGGAATATCTGTATAGCTCATGACAAAATGCCGCCAGGTGATATCTCAGGTGGTAATGTTTAGCAGTTATACATTAATATACAACATTCTTTCCGAATGAAAAAGACTTCACAGAAAATTTAAGATATACATTTTATTTGTCATGTAAATATCTTTAATATATGGTGTTTTAATAAGAATCGTTTAGTCATCCTTTGTGAGTTTGAGACAGTACGTTCTGTGTAGCTAAATATAAAATGATAACCATAGGGTAAAATAAATATTAATAACAGTAGGAAGGTATTATTAAATAAAACTGGGAAGCAAGTATTACATGTAAAGGTGAATATGGGTTGAAAAGACAGTACCAGCAGCAGGCAGGAAATGGGGTTGGATATTCCCCTCAATTGTAGCTAATCTGTATTCACTCTTAGGTTGATCTGCGGCAAAACAAACTCTGTGGTCAGTGCACCGTGGTGCAAGACGGTAGCAATGCACACAGGAAAGTAGTCCCATGCTAATAATCTGAATTATAGATTAAATTTATCCTTGAATAGTATAATATTCTATACAAATACCTAAGGTTTTATTTAACAACGATTTATACCGTAAAACAGAGCTACAAGTCCCACCATGCAATTCGTATGAGTCACCTGACATCCGGGTAGGCGCAGAATATTGTTTACAGCCAGAAACGAGCAGTTGTGTTTAGTATCATGGAGGACGGTGAATTTGCTCGCGTGTTTTCATTGAATTACGTAAAGCATTAGCCGCGCAAACCATTTACAAGTGATGAAAAAACAATAGTGTTGAATCTTTTATATAACTTATGTGAGAAATATTCAACACTTTCTGCGAAAGAAATGATGAAATTAACTTCTGAATTCACCGGTGTTTCGAGTACAAGTATAAACAGTGCTCGCAGAAAAATCTGAAACGGGAAAAGTAGTTACACCCGGGGGGGCGGCATATGAAATATGCGATCCAAGAATGTAGTGATTTTGAGAAGAATGAAGAATGCAATTCGCGTAACAGTGCACAATTTATTTTTTAAAATGAGCCACCAACAGTTAATAAAGTGCCGCTTCCAGAGAGCAAATAAATTAAGTTATCGTATACCTGTTACTTTATTTTTCACTCATTTATTTTAGAATTAACTATTATTATATGTGCAAAGGTTTATTTTGTTGCAACTATAAATCTTATCACCTTTAACCCTTAACAGAATATGCTAGTCACCATTTCAGTTGTCGAAATAAGGACTCTGTTCTTTTTTTGCACTACGTGCGGCTTGTACTCGCCACATGGTCTGAAAGTGTGACAGTATTTCTAGTGCGAATGGCAGAAGGATACATTATAGCAGTGCACTGGTCACCTGGGGTTTGTTTTGACATGGATCAACTTAAGAGTGAATACAGAGTAAGTGAGAGCAGAATACGCTTTGTTAGTGTACCATTAGGTTGCCTGAAAATCAGAATGTAGAAAAGGGTCAATGCTCCGATAGCCCCAGGCATTCAAGAAGGTAGAAATCATGTGATAGTGAAATGGGGAGATAAGAAATTTGAAATAAAGAAACAGGAGAGTTTAGAAAATACTTCTTTGTGCTATTTCCTTGGAGGTTGTTCTGAAAACAAGTGTGAGTGCCAGTGGATAGGAGCGGTGGTTTGAAGCACAGCAATAAAGAAATACGTGCATGTGTGTGTGTGGTGAGGTAATATCAGGAGTCTATTTTAAAATGGTGACGGGAAATTAACGTGCAATGAATTAGTTGTATTAACCAACCCTAGATCCAAGATCCATGCAAGTCCCTGAACTAGCATCGAACCTGGGACCATTCCTGCAAATTCTGTGCCTCAAATTGGCACACAGCACCCCAGGGTACTGCCGCAAGTTCCTCAAGCGGCTTTGTTCTAAGTGGTCAGATTTAATTTTTATGCACATTTCCCCATTGTCGTGTGTTGCATGACTTGCAAAATTAATGATGGAAGAGCAACCTGTGCGTATATACCTTTGTTTTAGGCTCAGAAAGACCGTTGCAGCAGCACATAACGTGTTGAAGCAAGCATTTAGGGAAGACACTTTAGGTCACAGTAAAAACCTACGACTGGTTTAAACATTTTCAGGATGGCAGAACATTTGTTTGACAATGATCCTCATTCAGGATCGCCATCAACTGGCACTACTCCTACAGTCGGATTAGCTTCTGAGGATGGGAACAACCATTTCCCGAAACATGTTAAGTGAGTAAACTTAAGTGATGTTAGTGTAAAAATTCCGACTCACCTTTAAATAAATGTTACTGCTGTTTAGAATATGGTGGTGGAAGCCTGTAGGCAGACCATCCGGGACATATGCAATTTTGTGCTGCTGCCAACGAACTGGACATGCGACAGGTTACCGCAAAGTTTTAAAATATTTGACTATTGCTTAAAACCTACCATATTCCCCTTGCATCTACAAGAAAATTAGCAACAAGATTGACATCTCGATATCTTAACTTGAAGCATATGGAGAATAAGCATTTGTAAAAATAGTTTGTACAAGAGTAGAGAAAGTCATGTGAGTGTAACACATCAGATTTTTTTTATTTTTATTCCCCATAATGTAACTCAAGTTAAAACACCAAAGATTTCACACAGTTGAGGAGATTCAAGCAGAATCGCAAGTGGTACTAAATAGGCTCATGAAAAATGCATTTCTTGCAGCTTTCAGTTCATGGAAAAACTATTGAGAGCAGTGTATAAACTTCCAAGGGAATACTTTTAAGGTGACAGTGATAAATAGGATCCAAGCAAGGTGTGATTTTATATATTGGTATATTCCGGGAAATTCTGGATAGCACCTCATATTTATTGTCAGATTGTTAATATCTGTGTTGTTTTACTGTCATTAGCTTCATTTTTGTGTGTTAACCACTATTTTGTATAAGAATCACACAAATTATAGATTTATTGTTGCACATTTCCACAAGGTATTGCTGCAAAAATTGCTTGAAAATTGCTTCCTTAAAAGATACAGAAGTTAAATACCAAGTCTGGCACTTATCCAACTTTTTGTTTCTGAGTTATGCACGCACACACACACACACACACAGACACAAGCGGACATTTTTGTAAAAGTGCTTTTTTTTTTCCTTTTTTTATTTGGATTCAGGAGGCCTCAAAACACATATTTTCAGTGAAACCTCAATATCTAATTTTGAGGTGGAATGCAATACCTTCTCTACCTACTATGTGTGTGGGAAAGAAAGTAATAAGCTTTTATAAGAATATTTTGTAGAAGCTGTATAAAAATAAATAACAGTGTGAATGGAACAACAATTTTTAATTTATTTAGGGTTGCCATACGTCACAGATTTCGCAGACAATCCGTGATTTTATGCTAGAAGACGAATGTCCTGGACGAAGAGATAAAAGTCTGCGAAAGCAGTGTGCTAAAAAAAATGTTTTTATTATTAACTTGAGTTTTACCGCCAAGTGCCATTCAAGTATTTCACCATTCCTTACAATAGAAGTTTCCAGATGGCAACACCGTGGCTGACAAAGACCATTGATATATTGTCGATCTCGCGCTAACAGTGACAGCGGAAGCAATACTATAACCGATTCTCTATGATTTTGCTGTTTCCGGTTCCTTTATTTCTAGTGCCTGCTTCATGTTTGTACGTTCTGTGGTTTTTATGAGGTAACATTCACATGGAGGGTAATTCTGAACTTGAATCGATCCACAGTTACTGGTGACATCATTACATGGATTTTTAAAATAAAATGTCAAAACGAAAAGTTCACTTCAGAGAAGAATACATGGATCTGTTTCCAAGCATTAAACATGGAAGAAATGAAAATGAGGCTTTTTGTAAAGTGTGTGGGTAAGTACAATAGATACACTAAAAAGTACATTTTATTTTTATATTCTATGAAATTAAGGGTTATTTAATGCAAACTAACATTAATTTTCTTCATTAATGACAATTCCTTTGCTGAGGGCGTTACTGCTTGGACTATGTCCTTGATTTTGGTTCTTGGATTAGGCAACCCTAAATTTATCAGACTTCCTGTTTCTGAATCTATTCACAAACTTTTATCTGTGCTGAAAGAAAATAGGGTAATAAATAATAATGTTGAAAAGGCTGCTTACGGATGCTATTAAAAGCTTTTGTTTTGCTTCAAAGATGACCCCGCTGTCATTCACAACTGCTTACCTTGCCAGTAGTAGTGTTCGCAACAATCAAATACCTACAAGTGCCACTCATTTTGTCATAACCAGAGTTGCTGAAAATGTACATACCTTGAAAAACACTTCCACTCCATAGATTAGGAAGAAGATAACAACTATGAAGAGCAGTGCAGCATAACAGCCATTGAACACATGCTTATAAAAGCTCTGAAACATGAAAACAATTGCTTAACTCATCTACTATCTTTAAGCAGATATCTAGAAGCTAAAAATTAAATGTCAGTAGATTATCAAAGAGAGATTTGAGATTGCTTAATACTCTAGTTATTCCCACTAGGCATTCTCCAGTTAATGAATCACTTAGTAGAGTAAGGTTCCCTTAAAGGTTGCAGTACACCATATGAGTGCACTAAAAACAACAGCATTCTAATTGTGGAAAGCTGTGATACAAAGGAACAGTAGCCATCTAGCAGAGGAAAATGCATGTCATCTAATGCAATGCTTGTGGATATACAAACTGCTTTTTAAAACCAGCAGATTATCTTGAAATCAACATATTTTCAAGAAAATTTATTGAATGTTTCTTCATTTGAGAAAGAAAACAAATTATATTAGTTATGTTTTATTTTGTGCATATTTCCTATGTATTTCATGGACAGCATAATATCTTTAAATGCGACTCCAATTTTTTAAACAGATTTTACTTTTATGGTAAAAGCAAACAACTTTTGTCTAAAACATGCTTTTATTGAACATTATTTTATAAAATATTTAAGAAGTTTGAAGAAAATTATTAACATTAATACATTGAAAGGCTAACTTAGATTCATTTGTTTGAATTTAACAAAACACTAACACATTAGGTTTTTTTTAAACTAAAGTATCACCAATCCATTCACAGTTAAAATCAGTGGCTGCCAAACTTTTCATAACGGGGGTGGCATTAGCCATCAGAGAATGAATATCAGGCAAAGCCATATACATTTAAGATAAAACCATAAACTCAAAGGCACAAGATAGGTGCACATATCAAGTTTTTCAAGCACATATTTTATTGAACTAAAATCTATACTTACATATTAATAACCAATGTAACTAAATACTTAACAAATAATTAGTCCTACATCCAATATCTCATGGCAATGTAACTCACATGCAATATATATTAACACCTGTTACATGAATTATTTTTACATTAATAGAAGTTCATATTCAATGAGAAGAATGAAACTGACTTTACTGTGCTATAATTGTAGACATTTGTGGTTTTAATTTTGTGCTACCTACCATCAAAATGGAATCTTAAATGTTCATCAGTCATAGCAGAACTATATTTTGATTTTACATATTTCATTTTTGAAAATATCTTTTCACAGATACATTGAATCGAACATTAATATAAGTCCTCATGCAAAGTATTTCAAATGAGGAAATGTGTTACTCCTCAGATATTGTAAAGATCAACCAAATTAACTTCCTTGTATTTGTCCTTCAGTAGCTTACTACACCCTATATTGAATTTTATTTAATCTTTGAAATTGGTAAATAAATCAATCTAATAAATGCGCACCATTTCTTTCTATTTATTTTTATTTTTGAAGTTTGTAGCAGGGCCATACAAAAGCAGTTCACGAGCTGGGTTAAGCCCCTGGCAAACCCTGGTTAAAATTATTGTTAAAAGCTTAAATGTTTATACTAATTTCTATTAACTTAGCATGTGAAACTATTGCCTAATTTTTTTTTCCTTCCTCCAATGTTTCTGACCAAATGTTGCTCACCTAGAATAATAATCTATCCTATTCTACTGGCTAGATTCAGAAACAACAATAAGCACTTACCCTCTCTTCCGAGGTAGCATTTGCAAACTGAGTTGTTACAAACTCAGCCAAAAGAAGAGAGTATGTGATGATGTTAAAAGTCACAAACCCAAGGAATGACTTCGACAGAAACTGTGGTTTTTCCCAACGTATGTCTCGCAAATGGAAAACCTGTAACACATGTAAACAGAGCTATGTCAGTAAATAAAGAACCAGAATACAGAGCAAATATTATCTGACAAGGCATGCAAAGTGTAAATACAGAATAACTAGCAGGACACAGTCACATGTAAAATGCCTATTAGAATTCTCAACTCTGTTCCATCCTTTCTTAGCAAACACATTTTTAACTTTGCCAACTTGTAAACTGTGTACTAACACAGTGCTGAGTCCTTTTCTTGGTTGACAACAGCTACTATGCACATCTGTCCCCCAGAAGTGAATCTGTTTGGAAGGTATAACACTCTTTCAAGGGGACAGGGGTCATTAAAGTGCCGAATATGGGAAGATAATTAGTGAGGCATAAATAGAAGTGTCAACAATACAGAGACAGCTCTGAAATACAAATCACTGATTAGCACCTTAATATGTACAAGACCCTTTGTTAGAACACCATTACATTGTATAACAATCATGTCCAGTAGGAAGTACGGCTGTAACGTTTATAGTTTTAGCTGAAGCACAAACACTAAGTCCACGTATTGTCAAATTCTGAACTTTTAATTTCTCTGCCACCTACCTGTGGTAGGTAGATAAAATACTGTAGAATATCACTCAAAATTTGAATTCAAGTTTTCACTGAAAATACAGCTTTTGACGCCTCCTGAACCGATACAAATATTTTAAAAACTTTTGATGTGTTACATTCAAATGACTTTCTCTACCCACTATATTTTATTTTTATTTCTCTGCTACAAACTATTCTTACGAAAGCTCAATTTTCTATTCACTTCACTATTAATCAAATACATTTCATTGTAGGTACAAAGAGGACAGCAATAGTCGAATATTTAAAAGCAATCAATGAAAACTTTTCAAAAGTTTTCCATGTAAAGGATAGTTTGAGGAGGGGAAATTTTCTTGAAAATCTTTTTGCCACATCTTTGAAACATATTGAACTTAAATAACCAGTTTGGTATTTATACGGCATTTGCTTTCAGAGTTATGTTGCTCGTGCACAAACCCCTTTTCTAAAAATGCTTTTTTTGGATTTGGGGGCCTCAAAACATGTATTTCCGGTGAAATCTCTATAATAAATTTCTTGAAGAATTCAATATTTCCTCTACCTACTAGGTACATGCTAGAAAAAATAAAAACGCATCATGAATGATGTAATGTGAACAGATTACTTTCTAATGAATGCTGTAATATACAAGGTATATACACAAACGTGTAATGGGTAAAGAAAGTCATATGACTGTATATCAGATTTTTTAAAAAAATTGTGTGCTTATTTCTCTTGATTTCTATTCCCTGCAACTTGGTTAAAATATTGAATAATGTAAAAGTATAAGGATTACATTGGTAAATTCTTATTTGCTCTCATATATTTGAAGAAATGTGTTCCAAAAGCTACTGCCAAAATGATTTATTACTCCTTAATCCATTCACACCTTACTACAGAACTGAACTATGGGGCAATACAACAGTAGCCACTTTAACAAAATGTTTGTATTACAGAAGAAAGTTGCCAGGAATCTTGGTCATCTCATACACAACAAGTCTTGTCACAAAATACTTACACAGATAAAAATCCTATCTCTCTCTAGCTTATATATCTATCTATCCTGCACTTAAAAAAATCTGAGGTGTTGCACTCACATGACTTTTCCTACTCCTGTACAAACTATTTTTACAAAAGCTTATTCTCCATCTGCTTCATGCTAACCAAGATAAACCTTTGCAGAAACTTATTGCTAATTTTCTTGTAGATGCAAGGGGAATATGGTAAGGCTTTAAGCGATAGTCATCTTTTAAGAGCTGGTTGCTATGTGAAGCATTCCATTCTCTTTGCATGTCCAAGACATAAAACAAGCAAACCAATAAAGAATCCCCTTTGAGAAAAAGTATAAGCATTAGAAAATTCAAACAAATAACAAGGAATATCTCAGAAATGGTTCACTTAACAAACAAAAAATATATGTGACAAATTATGTGTTTTAATGAGATCTACACCTTTTGTGTATTCAAATTCTGTCTATTTCTTATGGTTTACCAATTATGCAAGTCATTCAGAATGAACACGACTTTGGGGACATTCCAAGAAAAATTTCATTTGCCATGAAAATATCTTTAAAAATATGACATTTTAATCAAAATCGTTAAAGAGCCATTTTTGAGAAAATCAAAATTTTTGAAACATATTTCCTGTGAAGGGTAGTCTGGGTTGAATGAGTTTTTTTTTTTGTTTTTTTTTTGTTTTTTTTTTTTGTTTTTAAATTTATGGACGCTCTTTAACTACTTTAGCGTCCCATTCTATATTGGAAGTGAAAGACCGGTAATTTTGCTCAGAGGCCTCTTTATCAGGCTTGAGGTTCTTTTGCGTGCCGTAAATCTACGACACGGGACCACCGGCTTTACTTCCCTTTCGAAGGAAGCCATGCTAAGGATTAAAAAGCTCGAAAAAATCCATCGCCCTCCGCCGGATTTTAAACCGTGACCTCGGGAACTAGAGGCTAGCATGGTAGCCACTACACCATGGAGGACGACGTAGTCTGGGTTGTGGGATTTTCTTGAAAATCTCAGTGTCGCATCCTTGGAAGATCCTAAAATCAAATACCAAGTTTGGTACTTATCCCACTTTTAGGTTTTGAGTTATGCTGTCCACGGATGTTTCCAAAAATGCTTTATTTGGCACCTCAAAACATGTATTTCCGGTATCGACTTTTTGGAATGCAATAGTTCCCCTACTTACTATATACGTTGCAGAGAAAGTAAGAATGTCGATTTCTTCCAAGAAACCAATTCTGACTGACACAACCACAGTACTAGATAAAGAAAACCTAGCAATCAAGTTATCAATTATGTATATATGGATATCGTGCGCAGGTGTATATTTAGATGTAATGAATGTGCTATGACCAGTTATTTATGCCTTTGGTATGACTCTGACAATGTTCATTTGTGCTTTGACAGTGTAAGGACATTAAAATAAATAAATAAAACTGGGAGACAGAGCATTGGGTGTGATCAGTTATTACAAAATAATGTTATGTAAAATTTCAACTGTTATGCAGCAGTTCGTCAGATGCTTCATGTCGACGGAGGGTTTACAAATCTCTGCAGCAGCGAACGCACCCAAAACGAGCATTTTTGAGAGGTTAGAGCTCGTAAATTATTTCATATTTATACAACTGGACCGTTCCCGTAGTGGTGCGGTTGCATTGCTGCTTGGGGTCCAATAAGTTTTGTGAAGGACTTGAATGAAAAGCAACACCTTCAAAACGGCGCACAAGCGGTTGACCATATGCTGCCGTCTACATATGAGGCATTGCGAACCCAACAATCGTGTCTTTCGAGTGCAACGTTTCAACTTGTGTGAATCCTCCCGTGGCCGTATTACGGAGAATTGCTTGCCCTGCACTGCGCTGTTTATAACGGCTGGTTCACAACCACCCGGTAACGGTAACCAGAACGGAATCGAGAACGGGAAGCAAGAAATTTTGATTCACAACAGCCCGGTAACGAGAACGGGAATGCATATCGATCACAAAGTGAAAGTCGATTTTGCGCATTGGGATTTCATTTTTTTTAACTGATCAATGGCATTTTTCACCTACTTCCAATTTAGTCAAGCCAACGTCAAAATTCGATAGAGTAAACATTATCTAAATGCATATTCATTACATTTCCGATCCCTCTACTTATGCCAAACTTTCACTCCTTTATTTAATGGCATACATTAAAATTGTTTATTGTTCTTTTTTCATTTCCACCGGTTTTTGCTATTCTTTGTAGCTTTTGCCATTGTTTTTTAGGTAAAGCCAGTTTTGAGTTACATATAAACAAACTACAAATGATCCCTTCACCAGAGGAACCAGCGCTGATTAGATTTGCGAGTGTCGGGATGAGGTTAGGAAGCACATTTACTACTACTTTCCTTCCAGTTTCATGTTTTCAACTTGCGACTATAGAGCGCACTAGTGGCTGTTTCATGTCACGGCCGCTTAGAATAATAACCTCTAGAGTGAAGAGTCTAATATGCACAATAGGGATCTAATATGCCGTGCCCGGGAAGGCTTCCCATCGGTTGTGAACATTCCCTTTTGAATACATGTATTTCAACTTTCTCGTTCTCGTTACCGTTCTCGTTGGTTGTGAACCAGCCTTACCAGTTCTGTTCCCCCTCCACTTTACCACCTCTTCGTGTGCCGGTTAGTCACTTAACACAAGTCCGTGTTGTGCAGAGCTTTAAGACCACGTGTTTCAGTGTTATAGTGTGTTAGTGCTGTGATAATGCCAAAAAGTCTGTATACTTTATGAAACAGTACAATACGTATTACAGAATCAAATAATTGTGATAAGTAATCATGTGTATTCGTGTATAGATTTAATATTAATTTTAGAAGCCTATATAGTACCGGAGACAGACGGAAATATACGTTCGCTGGGGAAAACAACAAACAAGCGATCTCGAGTACAGTAAGGAGGAGGTGTGTGTATCTCCTTTTCGCCCATGCACTGGCATCCTGCTCTATGTGCACAGTTCTAGATTATTCAAGTGAATATACAGGGTTATTCATAAGCCAGTGTGACATTTGGAAAACATCTTTTGCGTGATGTGTGAAACGTGCGAGTCAGAATCATGTACGTATGGAAACAGAAACTCTCCAAGTTTGTCACGGGAAGCGCGCATGTTGTGGTGACGCGGTTGGCCGCTAGGCGGCAGAAATGTACAAAATGGCGTTCGCAGGTAACGAGAGAGCGTTTTGCGTGATACAATTTGCGAAAACAGAGGTTACGTGACTGTTCAGCAGCGATTTCGCACTCGTTTTCACAAGGATGCGCCAGATCGCAGGGCCATCAAGAGGTGGTATGAAACGTTCGAGCAGTGCGCTCAGTCTGTGTCCACCCAAACGACCCGGAAGACCGGGACCGTCAGACGCCTCTGTTGCAGGTTTTCCTGAGTTGTTTGCGCGCAAACCTCAGAAATCGACAAATCGTGCAACTCTGCAGCTGGGAATGTCTCAGTCGACTGTTTGGTGGATTCTTCGCAAGCAACTGAAGGCATAACGTACAAACTGGAACTCCTGCAGGCGCTCACAGGTGGTGACAAGGAGGTTCGCACACAATTTGCCATCGACATGCAGGCTGCAATGTCAGATGATGATTTTGGTGACAGACACGTCTTCAGCGACGAAGCAACGTTTTACTTGCCGGGGAAAGTAAACCGTCACAACGTGCGCATTTGCGGAACCACACCCACATGTGACAGTCGATCATGTGCGCGAATTCCCAAAGATCAAGTGTTCTGTGCCCTGTCAAAGCACAAGGACCCTTTTTCTTCGCCGAATCCACAGTGACTGGCATCACTTATCTGGACATGTTATAACAATGGCTTATGCCGCAACTGACAGACAGAGGTGACTTCGTTTTCCAACCGGACGCGGCCCCACCTCACTTCCATCGACTCATGCGTGCGTACCTGAACTTACCGCGACGTTAGATTGGACGAAATGCTGACAATGACGTCGCCCCGATCCCTGGAATTAACACCATATGATTTCTCTCTCTAGGGATATGTGAAGGATAGGGTGTTCATTCCATTACTTCCAGCCGACTTGAAGGACCTCCGAGATCGCATTACGGCAGCGATAGCAACGATCGACCGTGACATGCTGGTGCGGGTGTGAGCGGAATTGGACTATCGCCTGGATGTCTCCCGTGTAACCAGAGGCGCACACATTGAACACTTGTAAGGTATACCAAACAAACTTTGAGAGATTGCCTTTCATTTGGCATATCATTCACAATGATATGTCAAGTACTTATTTCACAACAAACTTCCGAAATGTGACATTGACTTATGAATAACCTGTATAACTTTAAGCTATAGCTTTACACGTAACCAGTTATAATAACCATCTTTAAATATGTAACTAAATAAAACCCTGTTTTGGAAAATATCTCCAAGAAAAATATTTTTAATGGCAACATTATGTAAAAGGAAATACATTATGCTGTTTACTATCAAAGAAAAATTAATTGAGTTTTATTTATGGACGCTCTTTAACTACTATGGTCCTTAGCGTTCCATTCTATATTGGGCTTGAAAGACCGGTAATTTTGCTCGGAGGCCTCTTTATCAGGCTTGAGGTTCTTTTACGTGCCGTAAATCTACGACACGGGACCACCGGCTTTACTTCCCTTCCCAAGGAAGCCGTGCTAAGAATTTTGAACCCGCGACCTTGGGAACTAGAGGCTAGCACGGTACCACTAGTCCACGGAGGACGACACTCAAAGAGTACACATGTGCTACAAATCATTGGAATCATGTGTCCAACCTAAATATACAACTAAATAAAACCCGTTTTGAGCAATTTATTCATCCTCTGTGGTGTGGCGGTTGTGTGTATGCCTCACATTCAAGAGGTCCCTAATTCGAATCTCGATTAGAGTGAGTTATCCAGATAAGGCTTTCCTGAGGTTTTTCCTTATCCTGAAAAGACGAATGTTGGGTAACTTTAAGCTCTGTGGACGCTAGACACATTTATGCATCATTTCATTCATCGTCCGATATGACCTGAACGGTTAAAGAAAGCTAAACTAAAAAATCTGATGTATTGTACTCACATGACTTTCCTTACTCTTGCACAAACTATTTTTACAAACGCTTATTCTCAATCTACTTCGTGTTAATCAAGATAAACGTTTGCAGAAATTATCTTATTGCTAATTTTCTTGTAGGTGCAAGGGGAATATGAAAATATAGTAGGGTTTAAGCAATAGTCGAATCTTTTAAGAGCTGGTCGTTATGTGGAGCACTCCATTGTCTTTGCATGTCCAGGACATAAAAAAAGAAGAAGAAGGATAACGAATTCCCATTTGAGAATATTGGAAAATTCAAATAACAAGGAAGAACTCGGATGGTTCACTTGAAAAAAAAATCTGATGTGTTACGCTTATTCTCCATCTACTTCATGTTAATCGTGATAAACATTTGCACACTCTATCTTATTGCTAATTTTCTTGTAGATGTAAGGGGAATATATATTTACAAGGGCAATTTGGAAATACAGTAGCCTTTAAGCACATACATATCTCTTAATAGCTGGTTGCTAGGTGCAGCACCGTCCCCTTTGCCACAATTAATACTCTTTGCATATCCAAGACAAAAAAAATAACAAATTCCTATTTGAGAAAATAAGTATTGAAAATTTTAAGGTAATAACAAGCAATATCTCGAAAATGATTCACTCAAAAACAAAAATGTATATGACATAAATTGTGTATTTTAACGCGATCTACATCTTTTGTGTAGTAACATTTTGTCTATCTCTTATGGTTTACCAGTTTACCAAAAGTCGTTCACAATGAAGAATACTTTTGGAGACATTCCCAGAAAATTCAAGATATACGTTTTATTTGTCATGAAAATATCTTAAACATATGATATTTTAATCAAAATCGTTAGAGCCATTTTTGAGAAAATTAAAATTTTCGAAAAATGTTCCATGTAAAGGGTACTCTGGGGTGGAGGAATTTTCTTGAAAACCTTCGTGTCGCATCTCTGGAAGCTACTGAACCTAAGTACCAGGTTTGGTGTTTATCCGACTGTTCATTTCTGAGTTATGCTGTTCACAGACAGACACACACACACACACACACGGACATGTTTCCAAAAATGCTTTTTTTGGATTCAGGAGATCTCAAAACATGTATTTCCGGTGAAATCTCGGTATCGAATTTTTGGGTGGAATACAATACTTCCCCTACTTACTATACGTAGTAGAGAAAGTAAAAAATACAGGATGTATCTTTATTGGTGTCATATTTGGGGGACGTGTTCCTGACATCAAAACAGTAAAAACAGTTCATATGTACACGAGTCTGAAAATCAACCGTTTCGTTGTTATAGGTCAAAGAAGATGTATTCCATGAGTGAACAGACGTAATGCACTACACGTATGGCCATGTAGACGGAAATGCAGCACGAACACGTGAACGTTATGCAGAAAGGTACCCTGACAGGCCGTTACCATGTGCAAGAACATTCGAACTCATCAACGTTTGAGAGGAGTACTGGGGATGTTTGGGAGACCAAGAGCGGTACGAGGCATTGAGCTTGAAGAACGAGTTCTTCGTGCTGTGGCTGCAGACCCATCACAACGCACAAAACGTATGGCTGTAAGGAAAAGAGTTAGCCATATAACTATATGGAGAATTCTGCATGAACATCATCTGTACCCGTATCACCTTCAACGTGTGCAAGGATTAAATGAGGTGGACTTTGAGCCAGGAAGACGTTTCTGTCAACGCATGTTACAGCAGTGCGCTGTGTTCATCAATTTCCTAGCCTGTATCTTATTCGCGGATGAGGCTGGTTTTACTCTCGACGGCATCTTCAATTTTCATAACACTCATAACTGGGCATTTGAAAATCCTAATGAAGTACGACAGGACAACCATCAACAGAGGTTCTCTCTCAACGTTTGGGTTGAAATCATTCATAATCACATTATTGGTCCCTACTTCTTCCCTCCGCATCTGAATGGACAAACCTATCTGCAGTTTCTCAGAAATGAGTTGCATCAGTTAACTCATAATGTGCCTCTGGACATCATCCAACGAATGTGGTTTTTACACGACGGTGCTCCAGCTCATTTCAGTATGATAATTCGTAAGTTTCTGAATGATCGACTTCCGCAAAGATGGATTGTATGACCTGCTCGATCGCCTGATTTGAATCCAATGGATTTCTTCGTCTGGGGACATTTGAAGTCCTTGGTTTATGCGACTCCTGTACCTGATGTTGACATTTTGAGAGGACCTAACCAAACTGGATTTGACCAAATACGAAACACGCCAGGAATTTTCAACAGAGTACGCCAGAGCATGGAACGCAGGCTTACTGCATGCATCGAATCAAGAGGAAGCCACTTCGAGCAATTTTTGTAATTTTGTGTTGTAATTCTGAAATACATTACTTTCAGACCGATGTTCATATGAAGTTTTTTTTACTGTTTTGATGTCAGGAACACGTCCCCCAAATATATGACACCAATAAAGATACATCCTATAAATACACAAAATGTGCGTTTCAACGAGATCTGCATGCTTCGTGTAGTAAAATTTTATCTCTCTCTTACAGTTTACCACTTATGCAAAATGAATAGGGTTTTTGGTGACAATCCCAGAAATTCAAGATATACATTTCATTTGCCATGAAAATATCTTAAACATATGGTATTTTAACTAAAAATCGTTAGAACCATTTTTGAGAAAAACAAAACTTTCGAAAAATGTTCTATGTAAAGGTAGTTTGGGGTGAGGGACTTTTCTTGAAAATCTTCGTGTCGCATCTTGGAAGATACTGAACCTAAATACCAAGTTTGTGTTTATCCGACTTTTCGTTTTTGGGTTACGCGCTCTCTCTCTCTCTCTCTCTCTCTCTCTCTCTCTCTCTAATTGCTGCATTCCATCCAAAAATTCGATATCGAGATTTCACCGGAAATAATGTTCTGAGGACCCTAAATCCTAATAAAGCATTTTGGAAACATGTTTGTGTGTGTAAACAAAACTCAAACAAAAGTCGTATAAATACCAAACTTGGTATTTAGGTTCGATATCTTCCAGAGGTGAGACACGAAGATTTTCAAAAAAAAAAAAAATCCCCAACCCCAAACTAACATTTTTCGAAAATTTTTATTTTCTAAAAAAATGGCTAACGATTTTGATTAAAATGCCATTTATGAAAGATATTTACATAACAAATAAAATGCATGTCTTGAATTTTCAAGGAATAGCCTATGAAGTCCTCTTCATTCGGAAGGAATTTTGTATAATCTTGTATAACTATTAACTTTAAGCGATAGACGAAAACGTACTACACAAAAAATGTAGATGTCTTTAAAATACACAACTTATTTAAAATAAGTCCTTTTGTAGCATAAGCCGTTTCTGAGATATCTGTTATTAAATGTTCGAATTGTTCATTTCTTCATTCTCTTAAGTTCTGCCAACATTCAGTTGTTTCTCGCGATTGCACGGAAACAGTATGGTATTTTAAGGCAGCGTATAGCGTCTAATTCTTAAAACATTTGACTGTCGCTGTTCCCTTTGTATTTATAAGGAAATATGTAATGTAGCTATTTTTGCAAAGGTTTATTTGTATTCAAATATAGATAGAAAAATAAGCTTGAGTAAGAATAATTTGTATGTGCACTAATAAACGATAGAGGGTAGAGAGTGTCATGATATTTTTTTTTATATCCGCTTAAGCTATTCGCGCTATATATCTGCATAGGAAGTGATGTTCACGTTTCCTTAACTCCTGGCTCGGAAGCCAAAAGTCGACCGCAAAATCGCTGCAACCTCTTGTTCCTTCCACACAGGACATCAGATTGTGAGGCTTCCCGATAGGGATGGGCGACCCAGCCTTGAGTGTATATTTTTACTTTCCCTATTGCTTACCTAGACAGAAGCATCGCATTCCATAAAAACTTTCGATATAAGGATTTCACCGAAAATACACGATTTGAGCCTCCTTGACACCCCCCAAATCTTCATTCTGAATGAATTTTGCATAATTGCTTATAAATTGTAAACCATTACAGATTTAGAAGAAAGGGAAAAAAAAGGCTCCTGTTTTCAGCCACGATTTAGGTCGAAGCCTCTGTTCTCACGTTTCCCATTGTTTTCTTGGTCGTTCGATTGATCGAATAACAAAATTTATTCTAAAAAAATGTATATCTGTTAACCATTTCATATTGTTTTTATTATTGATTTGAATTTTCAAATACTTCATACATTTTTTAAAATGCTAAGTCGCTGTTCGCTTTTCTTTCTCTGCTAATTTACCTATAGAAAGTAGAGGAAGTATTGCTTTTCACCCAAACATTCAATACCGAGCTTTCACTGGAAATACACTTCGTGAATACATGTTCCAAAAATGTGGCGCGAAAATTTTCAAGAAAATCCTCCATTCGAAAACAACTCTTAACATGGAAATATGTATATTCGTTATTTTTTATTTTTCTCAAAAATAGCTCTGGCTATTTTGATTAAAAGACCATATTTTAAGATGTTTGCATGACAAATGAACATCTCCTAAAAAGGTATTCGTCTGCACTTTAAAAAATTCTAACACCCAAATTGATGGAGGGAAAAATCCAATTTCTTTTGCACATAAAGATCAAATAGTAATACCGTTTACTTGTTCTGACAGTTTTTTCAGATCGTTGATTTTATCAACTTCATACATTTTTGAAAAATATTCCAAAATTGCAATTTTTTTGTATGTGATGTTTTCAAAATTATCTTTCATGCATTGGGTAGAGCACTTTTTGTGCATAGATCCACAATCTTTCATTGTCAGTGACAAACTGGTGGAGAAATAAATTCGTGAAGTCGTAAAATGTGAGCCGAAAATGAGGAATTAAGGCAAAAACGTTGAAAATGCCCAACTTTGACATTTTATTCTTCAGTTAAATAAAATCTTACTTCAACAGCAAAATCGAGTAAAAAAATGCACTACTCAATGAATGTAAGATAATTTTGAAAACACTGCGTACAAAAGTTGCAATTTTGGCATATTTTCCAAAAATTTATAAAACAAAATGAACGATCTGAAAAACCGCCAAAACATGTAAATTACCACTTGATATTTCTGCTCCAAAAATTAGATTTTTCCCTCCATTAATTTGGCTGCTAGAATTTTTTGAAGTGCAAACTAATACTTTCTTAAGGGGGTATATATCTTGAATGTTCTGGGAATAACTTGTGGCCTTATTTGGAAGGAATTTTATATAATTTCGTATAACAGGTAAACCACAAAAGAGAAACAAAAACTTGATGCACAAAAAATGAGAATCTCCATAACATAATTTATTTCTAACAACATTTCTGTGGCATAGCCATTTCCACGATATCCATGAGTATTGGTTTGAATTTTTCAACGCACTGTAATTTTTAAGGTGCAGTCGCTATTCACTTGTTTTTCGCGAGAAAACTACAGAATTCAAGGCCAGCATATAGCAACCCGCTTTTAATCATGTGACTATCGATTCGGTTTTATCTCCCTTGTACTTCAACGAAGCAGAGGTTTATCCCTACTAACATGGAGTAGAAAAGTTTGTAGAAGCTTATAAAAAATAAACGATAGTAGGTAAAGAAAGTAATGTGAATGCAACACCTAAGATTTTTTGGGGTTTGTAAGTACCTACTGACTGTACAATATTTAAGATTACATGGTCATTTTATTGTTGTTTATACATTTTAAACGCCGGAACACGTCAACTGCAACATCGTTTGTTCTTTCAGCATATTAACATGAGAATTTTCTCTCGGTTAATTTGAAGATGAAACGTTTAATGTCTTATCTGAGGAAGGCATGACAATGCTGACTCGTTTTGACGTAATTACATTCTTAATTCACGATAACTCGATCGATGACAAAGTGTTACACAATGTGGGCTAATCAGTGGCATTTCATCAATATTCAACGCCCCTTTTCCGGCCGGCAAATGCCACAGCGAGAATAGACGCCCTGTCTGCCACTTATGTACGAACCTCAGCGCGCAGGCGTCGAAAGTACAGCTGCACCGTGAACTGAGGGCACGTGCACTGCGGATAATGCAAGGAAACAGAATAGAGTGCACTTGTACTGAAAATAATTGCCTGGCAAGGTTATTCCCTCCTGCACAATTAGAGACAATGATTCTGCTTCCCACAGTGCCATAAGTCATATTAAACCCGTACCTCTCAATTCATATGCGCTTGAATAAAAAGGTGTCCGCTGTTTTGTGTAAAGTAACGATTTCTAGGGGCGTCTACGGAAATGCGACAAAATTCTTGACCCAACTTTTCCGGCGCCCGGGATTTCTAAATAAAATATGCCGCACAATGTCTCTGCTAGAATCGCTGTTAAGCAAAAATAACATAACAAAACCTCGATGATCAGAGTAATTTATGTTCTGAGAGACGGGGAAAAAAATATATATCCGATGTGTTGCATTCGCACTCGTCTACGAACTATTCTTATAAAAGTTTTTACTTTTAAGTGCTCCTTGTTAACCGAGATAAAATTCCATTATACATTTCGTTGTAGGTATAATAAGGATTAGGCTAACGCGAAGGTCAAGATTTTTAAAAAGCCAATAGCTGTAATGCTTTGAAATTCCATACTCTTTGCATGACCACGAGGGGAAAAAAATAGCCATTTGCCACTTGAAAAAAAGTATATATGTATTTGAAAAATACAATCCAACAACAAAAGAATCTGATGTGATAATTACATGACTTTCTCTACCCTCTATCATTTACTCGTGCATATACTATTCTTACTAAATCTTATTTTTCTATCAAGTTCATCTTAATCCTTAACCTTTGCAGAAATAGCTACATTACACATTTCGATATAGATACAAAGAGAACAGTGATAGTCAAATGTTTAACAACTGGGCGCTATATGCTAGCCTTAAAGTTCCATACTGTTTCCATGCAATCGCGAGAAACAACTGAATTGTTGACATAACTTCAAAAGAATGGCCAAAAAAATCAACAATTCGAACCTTTAACGGATATCTCAGAAACGGCTTATGCCACAAAAAAGAAGAAAATTGTTTTAAATAAATTGTGTGTTTTAAAGAGATCTACATTTTTTTGTGTAGTACGTTTTTGACTAATGCTTAACGTTTACCAGTTATACAAGATTATACATAACTCCTGAATGAAGAGGACTTAAAAGCTATTCCCGAAAATTCAAGATGTGCATTTTATTTTTCATATAAATATCTTTCAAATATGGTATTCTAAACAAAATCGTTAGAACTATTTTTTAGAAAAAACAAAAACTTCGAAAAATGTTACATGTAAAGGGTAGTTTGGAGTGGAGGGGGGATTTTGTTGCAAATCTTTGTCTCTTATCTTTGGAAGATATTGAACCTAAATTACACAGTTTGGTATTTATCTGACTTTTCGTTTTTGAGTTATGCTCTTCACAGCCACACACAATGACACATTTTCAAAAATGCTTTATTTGGAATCAGGGGGCCTTAAAAAATGTATTTCCGGTTAAATCTCGGTATCGAATTTTCGGGTGGAATGCAATACTTCCCCTACTTAATATACGTAATGGATAAAGTAAAAATATCTCAGAAATGGCCAACGCCACAAAAATATTCATTTGATATAAATTGCGTGCTTTAACGAGATCTACATTTTTTGTGTTCTTATGGTTTACAGCTATATAGAAGCCGTTTAGAATGAAAAGGACTTCACAGGCTACTCTCAGAAAATTTAAGATACGTTTCATTTGTCACAAAAATATCTTAAACATGTGGTATTTTAATTTCAATCCCCTTCCCCCAAATGTACACTCTGTGTATGCCCTTGTCAGAAATGCTAAATATCACAAAAGTTATTTGAAATAAACGAGGTGATTTAACAAGATCTACATTTCACTGTAGTAAGTTCTGATCTATTTCTTATGGTTTACCACCATACAAAGTTCATTTAGAATGAAGAGGACTTCTTTCTTATTTCCAGAAAATTCAATTACATTTTATTTACACAAATATCTTAAATGTGTGATAATTTAATCAAAATCGTTAAAGCAATTTTTGAGAAAATTAAAAATAGGAACTAAAGGGTAATTTGGGATGGGGAAGATGCTGAACTTAAATACCAAGTTTGATATTTGACAGACTTTTTGCTTTTGAGTAATATTGTTCTCTCACACACAAATACACGCATGCTCACATGCAGATCTTTGTTTATGAGGTCAGGGATCTCAAAAGGTGAAATCTCTATAGCAAATTTTTAGGTGGACTGCAACAGGCACTTCCTCTATCTACTATAGAAAAGTGATAGAGAAAATAAAAAGAAATTTAATTTGTAAAGCAGAGGGGTAAGTTATTTTCAGCCGGAATTGGGAATAAGCATCTGGACCAGGCTGGAAAGTGTGATAGGCTGAAATAGCATCCCAATTCAGGAACACCATGTAATATGTATGCATACAACAAATATGCAAATTATACTAACCAAGAAATTCTGTTCTTTATGAGTTGCACTAGCTTATGAAAACATTTTAAAATTAAACTAAATAAAACATTACAATTTTCCTGCATCAGCTGATGGAATCAACTGCAGCAATGAATTCCTTATCATTAAGACTTTGCCTCTTCTAATGAAGCAGTTTCGTAAACCTAATGAACTTTGCTCACAAGTGATAAACTTAATGGCAGCATTATGCTTCAGCGGCAGTGTTTCTACTGATGTATAATCACACTAGACTTCAAACTTTCGTTTTTTAATTAGATAAGAATCTATGACTAAATTTTATTATTTTTATTTTTAGTTTCTCCACTGCTTAAATGTAATTTTGGGATCACTATAAATAAATGTTTTGAGGTCCCCAATTCGGAAGGAGGAAAATAATATTGCAATTGGTTTAGAAAGAGTTATGACGATGGAACCCTACCTCCAATCACCCAAAAACAAAAATACAGAAATAGTTTTGTTACATATTTTGTTTTAAGTACAGGGTAGTTATAGAGAACAGAATAGATAGTCAGGTGTCATATATGTTGGCCTTGAAATTCCAGTCTTCCCATTACACCGTGAAAAATAACTGTATGATGACAACACTTGAAAAATGACAAAAGTACTGGCAAATTCAAACCAATAATAATGCTTATCTTGGAAATTACTGATACTGCAAAATTGTTTTTTAAATAAATTGTGCATTTTAAGTTTCTGCCTTTCTCTTATCATTCCCATTAAACAAAATTATTTGTGAATGAAGAGGATTTCGCAGGCTATTTATACCCAGAAAGTCCAAACTATACATTTCACTTCTGATGTAAAAAACTTAAATGTGGAGCTTTTTTTGAGAGAGGAAAAAGAAAAGAAAAAAAATTACAAATATTCCATGTAAAGGGTAGTTTGAAGAAGGGTAGTTCTTGAAAATTGTGTGCATCCTTAGAAGATGCTGAGTTTAAAATATGTTTGACATTTATCTGGCTTTTTGGTTTTAGGTTATGCTGTTCATAAACACACCAACACATGGAACTTTTCCTAAAAGTGTTTTTTTTTACTCAGGGGGCCTCAAAACAATTTCTGGTGAAATGCAGTTTTTCTCTACATACTAGTTATGTGGTAGAGAAAGTAACTAGGGTTCTGAAGTTGAAGACCTATAAAAGGATGTACACATATCCCAAAAAGGACCTAATAACTGCAATAAAGATCATAAAAATGCAAAGGAAATTAATTAACATTTTCAATAATTTTACTTTTAACTGCATATTTAAACACTGGATATAATGTTCCACATTAGGCATAAATTTCATTACATCAGCCATTCTTAAAAGGGAATGTGTATCATTTTCCTCCTAGTTGTGAACTTCTGATGTACACATACATATTGCAGTGGCAGTCTGATGCACTTTATTTATCATGTACCACCCAATGATATTTCTTGAAATACAGTTAAACACTTATGTCCAAAAAGTACTAAATTCTGGTGGTATGAAACACCCAGTGCAAAAAACATTATGAATAAAATGCTTCTTCTTTCAGTCATAAAACTGTATAAATCTTTGTTGTCTATTCAAATTGAGAAAGAGCAGTAAAAATGTAGTCAAAAGAAAGTAAAGTTGCAAGAGTCATTAAGGACCCCCCAAAAAAAACTAAAATGGGACCTGTAGGCAACCCTCCACCCAAAAAAAAAAAAAAAAACCTAAAAGGTTAAAAACTACAAATAACACCTACTTTCTGGTCTACAGTGACCAAAAATGAATGTATAGTATGTTGGGCCTCGTCTTTGTACACTCGAGAAGAAAAGGATTTTTCCTAAACTTCTGAGCCTTGCAATAACCAAACATTTGGTTATACAGTTCCAAAACAACATCTTTCAACTTTACACTAATGCGGTTGTTTGAGTATTTTTATAACCAGTTCCAAGTAATGCTCTGACCATAGAGAGTCTGTTGCATTACAGTGCAACAGTTTTTATTATATGTATACATATGAAAGGAATTATCTGAGATGCCATTTTGGAACATATAATCATTAGCATGACTGAAACTGATACAACATGGCTACTACTATGAAAATAGACCTGAATACCTTAATGTGAGCTAAGCAAGCAGCATTTATAAAGTTATGTATATATGTATTGTTGACATATGCTGCAAACAAACCTGATTCAGGGACCAAGAAGATCTTTCTGCTAGGACTAGGCCTAAATACGTGGACATACCTGATTGTTATTTTGGAACAGTTATTTGGAACCTAATTTTTTTGGGACTCATGCAGTTGGAATGTAGGAGAAAAGATAACAATTTTTCTTCCATCTTTACCCTGAAATTGCAGAAAAACACCAACAGCATAATTTAAAATGAAGAGTTTTTAAGATTTCTGCAGCTTATTTGCATTTTTGCAACATTTAATAATTACGCTGGTTAGGCACAGAAATGAGTGTGTGTATGTTGATCAGGTTCCCAGTGCATGAGTGCAGATTATTTTAGCCCACTTATAGGGTTAGTTCCATTGCTACACGCCCTATAGTCACAACTTCTACCCGCAATTCAGTATAGCGTTCTGCAGGTCACAAAAACCAAAGTTCCGGTTGGGGAAAGCATGGTGCTGACCACATCATCTCCCCATATCAACCTGATGATGTCTGCTTCTGCCTTACGTATACGGGCATGAGGTCAACAACCAGGTTGGTAGGCCAAGGCCCTCAAGGGCTGTAGTGCCACAGATATTTGACTTACAATATAAGCAAGTACATTCTGTTTTGGCAAAAGAAATATTTTCAGTTAATACTAATCTGTTGTTACACACTTAAAAGAAAAATAGGGGCAGCTGATTTACTGGTATAACTTCAATTGCAATAAAGAGGTCTTCACAGATTATTCACGAAAAGTAAATATGTAGATTTTTTCATAAAATATGAATATTCCAAAGTTATGATATTAAAATACATGTATTTTACCCATTTTGGAAAAATATAATCAAGCTTTGTTCTGCAACTTTAAAATGCATCTGCTTAAGTATTGTGTTTGAAATTTAACAGATTTTTCGTTTTCACACAATTCTAAAATTTCTTTCTATATAATCCAGGGAAGAAGTCAAAATGCTGTTTCCTGTGAACTCTTGATATCAAAATTTTGGAATATAATATTTTCCCTTCCAAAGATACGCAAGCAACAGATAAAGAAAAAATTCTGATGTCTTCACATGACTTCCTCTACACTCTCTTCTATAAATTATTCTTACGAATAATTTCTCTATCTATTTCTTGTTAATAGAGTTAAACTTTCATTTCGTTGCAGGTATAAGATAAATACTGTAGCTTAAAGTGGGGTCAGATTTTTAAAAAGCAGATCGCTATATGATGGCTTTGAAATTCTGTTCTCTCTGCAGGACCACAATAAAAGAAGGAACAGCAACTTTCCATGAAAAAAGTATTAAGATTTGAAAGTTCAAATCAATAACAAAGAGTATCTCAGAAACAGCTAATGCCATAAAAATGTTTAGATATAGGTTGTGTCCTTTAATGAGATTTACATATTTTGTTTAATAAGATTCTATTTCCATTGGTTTACCTATTATACAAAAGTAATTCAGAATGAAGAGGACTTCACATGCTATTACCAGAAAATTCAAGATATACATTTTATTTTTCATGCAAATGTCTTAAACATATTGCATATTAATAAAAATTATTAGAGCCATTTTTGAGAAAATCAAAAATAATAAACATTTCCATATATTGGGTAGTTAGGGGTGGGGGATGCTGCATCCTTGAATGCTGCTGAACTTAAATTTTAAGTTTGATATTTAAATGACTTTTCATTTTTGAGCTATGGCTCAAGCACGCTTGCATGCACACACATTAACCTTTTTTTCTAAAAATGCTCTTTCTTTAAATTATTCGAAATCTGAAAAGGGAGTGTTTCCCGTGAAGTCATGGTATTAAATTTTTGGATGGAATGCAATACTTCTTCTACTTACTATAGGTAAATAGTAGAGAAAGTAAAACTTATACTCTCTAAAGGAAGAAATTTAAACTTTGTCTTCCACATTCAGGCCCAACACTATAATAAATTATAAATATTACAACTAAAACAGTTGCATACCTTCCCAACAATTAATAACACCACACACACTGAATGCAGTGCGGCTTCAGAAGTTTACAAACAGGTTCGCCAAAGCTAATGGTTAGACTTTCCCCTTCCAAGCTTCAAACTCTTTTGATTAACAGCTAACGAGTGTTCTCTTGTAATCCTCTTATCAGGGGAAGAGAGGTGAAGAGATCATGGGCCACCCACAACAACGCACATGTGTTTGCTTCACAATCACATTTTATGCTTTTGTCGTAAGCTTATGGTTGATAAAAACACTAACTAATGAACAAAATACCAAAAGCAGTTAACATGTTTCTTTTAAATTGTATTTTCTACTTTTGTTTACCACTAACCTTTCTGTTTTGGTCTTAATTCTTTCTCCTCACTCCTTCTCTTATATCTGCATGTTGTTTGCCTCACAGAAAAATCGCATTCACATGACTTCTAGGTCCACTACCATTTATTTTTATTTCTCTTCCACAAACAATTCTACAGAAGATCATTTTTACTTTCTCTACTACGTATAGTAAGTAGGGGAAGTATCGTATTCCACCCAAAAATTCGATACCGAGATTTCACCAGAAATATATGTTTTGAGACCCCCTGAATCCAAAAAAAGCATTTTTGAAAACATGTCTGTGTGTGTGTCTGTGAACAGCATAACTCAGAAACGAACAGTCGGATAAACACCAAACTGGTATTTAGGTTCAGTATCTTCCAGAGATGCAACACGACGTTTTTCAAGAAAATCCCTCCACCCCAGATTACCCTTTACATGGAGCATTTTTCAAAAATTATAATTTTCTCAAAAATGGCTAACGATTTTGATTAAAATATCATATGATTCAGATACTTTCATGACAAATGAAATGTATATCTCGAATTATCTGGGAATGTCTGCAAAAGTATTCTTCATTGTGAACGACTTTTGCATAACTGGTAAACCATAAGAGATAGTCAAAATTTTACTACACAAAAAATGTAGATCGCGTTAAAATACACAATTCATGTCATATACATTTTTGTTGTTGAGCGAACCATTTTAGAGATATTGCTTGTTATTCCCTTAAATTTTCCAATACTTATAACTTTTTCTCAAATGGAAATTCATTATTCAGTTTTTTTTTTTGTCCTGGTAATGCAAAGAGAATGGAATGCTCCAAATAGCAACCAGCTCTTAAAATATTTGACTATCGCTTAAAATCTACCATATTCCCCTTGCATCTACAAGAAAATTAGCAATAAGATTAACATCTCGATTAATATGAAGCATATGGAGAATAAGAGTTTGTAAAAATAGTTTGTACAAGAGTAGAGAAAGTCATGTGAGTGTAACACATCAGATGTTTTGCTTTTGTTTACCGCTAACCTTTCTGTTTTGGTCTTAATTCTTTCTCCTTATTGGTTAGCTTTCTCACTCATTCCTTCTCTTATATCTGCATATTGTTTGCCTCAGAAAAATCACATTCACATGACTTCTAGGTCCACTACCATTTATTTTTATTTCTGTTCCACAAACGATTCTACAGAAGATCATTTTTCTCTGTCTACTTCATGTTAACCAAGATAAAATGTAAGAAATGATTTCATTACACATTTTTTTGTAGATACAAACAGAATACAGGTGACAGTGAAGTCTGTTAAAAATCAGGTAAATGCATAGTGGCTTTGAATTCCAAACTCTCTGCATGACATCGCAAGAAACAAAAGAATAGTGCCTCGGCACTTTAAAAAAATGTATGATGAAATGTTTGCAAAACTCAAATAAATTGCAAGAAACATCTTTGAAATGATTAATAACACTTAAAATTTGTCATAAATTGAGAGCCTTTAAAAAAAATCTGCATGCTTCTTACAGTAAGTTTTTATTTAGCCATGTTTTCCTAGTCATGCAAAATTCAATCAGAATGAACAGAACTTCAAAGGTACCTATAGAAAACGTATGATGTATACTTTATTTATATCAGAAACTCAAAAATTATTGTAGCTGTTTTTGAGAAAACAAAAAATAATGAAATTTTTACATATAAAAGATAGGGAAAGCAGAATTTCCTTAAAAATCTTTCTGTCTAATTCTTAGAAGATGCTGCACTCCTTGTTCTCCCTCTTTCTGGAAATGCTTTATTACTGTATTCCATCAAAAACGTTTCATGTGGAGATTTCACCAGAAACATATGTTTTGAAGCCCTCTGAACTCAAAATAGTATTCATAGAATAAAGGTCTTTGTGTGTGTGAACAGCATAACTCAAAAACAAAATGTCAGTTAAACACCAATCTTGGTATTTAACTTTAGCATCTTCATAGAAAGTTAATATATTTTTAAACATTTGGGGCACAGGCCACCGGAAAGTACATTTGGGGCGAAGACTACCGGAAACTTTTTACCATACGTGCAGTTGCAACTACTTCAAATTCGGCTCCCCAACATTTGAACTACAATACAACTCCTCCTAATATAATCTTCTTCTCTGTGCGTGCGTGTGTGTGTGTGTGCGCATGTGTGTACAGCACAACTCAAAAGCGAAAAGTCGGATAAATACAACACTTGGTATTTAAGTTCAGTACCTCCAAAGATGTGACACAAGGATATTCAAGAAAATCCCCTAACCCCAAACTACCCTTTACATGGAAGATTTTGATTAAAATACCATAAATTAAAGATATTTACATGATAAATAAAATGTATATCTTTGAAGTCCTCTTCATTCAGTAGGAATTTCGTTTACTCTTGTATAACTGGTAAACATTAAACAATAGATGAAAACGCACTACACAAGAAATGCACGTTCGAATTGTTCAATACTTAGACATTCTTTTTAAGTCCTGTCAACATTCAGTTGTTTCTCCATTGAAACAGTATAAAATTATAAGGCTAGCATATAGCATGCAGTTCTTAAACATTTGAATATAGCTGTTCTGTTTTTATCTATAACAAAATGTGTAATGTTGCTATTTCTGCAAAAGTTTATTTAGATTAAAATGTAGTAGATAGAAAAATAAGCTTAGTAAGAATAGTTTGTATACCCACTGATAAAGATAGAGGGTAGAGAAAGTCGTGTGAATGTTATCACATCAGAATTTTCTCACTCTCTCTCAACCCCTAAGCAGGGTTTGATTTAGAGCTTTTACTACTGATGCCCTAAATGATCTCTCTTTAAAGTTAGAATATTATTAGCCCTTCCAGTCTATAGAAACAGTGTTATACAGGTAAATACGACCAAATTCTGGAAAACAAATTCTAGAAAGCTCCCAGAGAATGAATAGCTTGCCTTTGCTGGCAGGAAACGGTTAATATATTCATGAACTCAGGTCATTACATATTTACACGCGCGACGTGGCAACTGCAGACCTCTTATGGAAGTGATACCCTTTGCTCTGAAGTACAAGGCCGAGGTCAACGTATAAACAACCATGATGAATCAATATCAAACTGTCTTATGGGGCAGTGGGTTTGGAATGTTTTTTTTCAAGTTATCTTCAAAGTTACGACATGCTTACCCAGAGACAGTGTCTGTTTGATCTCAATACTGTCATCACTGCCTCCAGAGTTATAGGTTAAATGTATTTTCATCCAGATTGCACAACTAATTTATACACTGTGTCCTCTGACTTGATCAAAAATATGCACAACTGTTTTATCAACTCGTTATGGTGTTGACGTCAAAATGCATGCTCTTAAAAACAACTAAGATAACACTCACAGCCTTTTTGCTTTCTCTATCACCTACGTATAATAGTTAAGAGGAAGTATTGTATTCCAACCAAAAATTTTATGTCAATAATTTCACCAGAAATACTTGTTTTGAAATCACATGAGTTCAAAGAAAACATTTTAGGAAAAAGTAAAAGGTGTAAATGGAAAGGAAGAATCAAATTGAAAAATTCAATGCCATAGTCGGGATTTGAACCATGAAAATCATTGATTGGCCTAATAGTAGTTAACTATGAGATCAGGACTTAAAGCACCTATGAAATTGTAACTCACTGTCGGGGTATGTTATCTCAAAATGAATTTGAGAACACCTTATTGTTTACTATGAAAAAATGTGAGTCAGTTGAGAAAAAACAAAAAATGATGCCTCATAGATTTTATTTTTGTTTCTTTTTTCCTTCTTTCTGTTTTCATTATTTTAATTTTGTAAGTTAAGAATATATCTGTACAATTATGAATAAAAACAAATGAGGTAATAGGTGTTGATTAATAAACAATAAATTTGGCATATATGTCCTGGTTTAGGCAACCACATGCCAGGATGATATATTACAGATTTATTTTATTTGTGTCAGCATGTTGCCATGGGAGCTCAGTTGTTCAGGGCAATGGCACAGAAAGCTGAAGATCCATGGCTATGGTATTGAATTTTTCAGTCTGATTCTACCTTTCCAGTTTTAGCCTACATACAGGAAGTGTGAAAGAACAAACAATTATAAAAGATGTATATGCAAGTGAGTAGCATAATTAAAAAATGAAAAGTTGGATAAATACCAAACTTTATGGTAGCACAGACAAAAATATAGTGAAGGCCCATTAGTATATTAGCAATTCTGTGGTATATTGCATATTTAAGCAATAAATATTCAATACACTGTATACCTCAAAGCAAATGTGTTGTCCTCTATGGTTAGGGGCCATGCTAGCCTCTGGTTCCCGAGGTTGCAGGTTCAAACCCAGCGGAGGGTGATAGATTTTTTTTGGGGGGTGTAAAAATCCTTAGCATGGCTTCCTTTGGAAGGGAAGTAAAGCCAGTGGTCCTGTGTCCTAGGTTTATGGCATGTAAAAGAAGCTCAAGCCTGATAAAGCGGCCTCTGAGCAAAATTTCTGGTCTTTCACACCCAATATAGAATGGGACACTAAGGGCCATAGTAGTTAAAGAGCACCCATAAATAAAACTCAATTTAATTTTTTGAAGCAAATTTAAATACAGATTTAAAAAGAAAAGGTTATGTGATTTATACTACATATTTTAATGGGACTTATATATCCTTTTAAGCTTTAGTCTATTTTTTAGGATTTCCTACTTATTTAATATTGAAAAGCTAGGCAATGCATTGCTGAAACTGATAAAAAGTTAAATTTTTGTATTATTATTACATACCTGAAAATTCTTGTACAGATTTCTATCAAATTTTGAATCACTTAAATTAAATCTCATGAAAAAATTATGATGTGATACATTCACATGGCTTTCTCTACCCTTTATCGTTTATTAGTGGGTATACTAACTATTCTTACTAAAGCTTATTTTTCTATCGATTACATTTTAATCCAAATAAACCTTTATAGAAATAGCTATATTACACATTTCTTTATAGATAAAAAGGGAACGATGACAGTCAAATGTTTAAAAACTAGACACTATGTGCTGACCACTGTTTCCATGACATCATGAGAAACAACTGAATGTTGACACGACTTCAACAGAATGGCGAAGTAATGAACTATTGAAACCATTAATAACGGGTATCTCAAAAATGGCTCATACCACAAAAAAAAAAAAAAAATTATTTGAAAGTATGTTTTAAAGAGATCTAATTTTTGTGTAGTGCGTTTTCATCTATCCCTTAACATTTACCGCTTATACAAGATCAAACAAAATTTCTTCTCAATGAAGTGGACTTCAAAGGCTATTCCCAGAAAATTCAAGATATACATTTTATTTGTCATGTAAATATCTTTAATATCTGGTATTTTAATCAAAATCATTACCCTTTTAAATAAAGTATTTCGAAAAATGTTCCATGTAAAGGGTAGTTAGAGGTGGGGGAATTTTCCTGAAAATTCTTGGTCGCATCTTTGGAAGTTATCAAATTTAAATACCAAGTTTGGTGTTAATCACTTTTCATTTTTGAGTCATGCTGTTCACAGACACACATCGAGATCTTTTTATAAACTCTTTTTTGGATTTAGAGGGCCTCAAAACACATTTTTCTAGTGAAATCTGGAATCAAATTTTTGGTTGGAATGCAATATGCTTTTACCTACTGAAGTACATGGTAGAGGAAGAAAAAACACTGCTAAAATTCTTGAGTATAGTTGAAAAATTTGTTTCACTTACAATAATATATGGTATTAAGAAAACTATTTTTATTTTTGTGCATCACTGGCAGCATTAACATTTTCAGCATCCTAATTTACGTATCACTGCTGGTAACATAAATGGAATGTTCTATCTAGTTCCACGGATCATTAAAAAGGACTCTTACATTGTTAAGAGATTCTGCAAAAAAGTTTTGAAAATTGATTTTTTACTTGCAAAGTTCCTGAAATTAAAACCCATAAAAGCTTGCCTCTTTCAGCAAAGCTAATAATTTTCCAATGATAAATTTGGAATGCAGGAAATATTCAGTGCAGTAAATGTACAAAAATCGCATGTAAAATAAATGAAAATTGCGCTTATAAGAATCCTTGAAGACCTGGCTTCTCTGTCACAGATACTGAAATTCTTCCTCGTCCCACAATAAACACACATTAAAGCAAGGGTATATTTCTATGCATATTTTATGCCTAATAACGTGAACTGTAAACAAAAACCAACAGAAAAAAATCTGATGTGTTACACTCACATCACTTTCTCTACTCTTGTACAAACTATCTTTACAAACTCTTATTCTCCATCTATTTCATATTAATCGAGATAAACATTTGCAGAACGATCTTTTGACATGCAAAGAGAATTGCATTTTACACATATCGACCAGTTCTAAAAATATTTTTGACTATTGCTTAAGGCCTACTATGTTCCCCTTGTTTTGTATTTGCAAGGGCAATATAAAAATGCAGTAGCCTTTAAGCATAGACATCTCTTAATAGCTGGTTGCTATGTGCAGCACCATTCTCTTTGCCACAGATTAATGCTCTTTGCATATCCAAGACAAAAAAAAAATGAATAACGAATTCCCATTTGAGAAAACAAGTATTGAAAAATTAAAGGGAATAACAAGCAATATCTCGAAAATGGTTCACTCAACAAAAAAAATGTATAGACATAAATTGTGTATTTTAATGCGATCTACATTTTTTGTGTAGTAAAATTTTGTCTATCTCTTATGGTTTACCAGTTATGCAAAAGTCGTTCACAATGAATACTTTTGGAGACCTTCCCAGAAAATTCAAGATATACATTTTATTTGTCATGAAAATATCTTAAACATATGATATTTTAATCAAAATCGTTAGAGCCATTTTTGAGAAAATTAAAGTTTTCAAAAAATGTTCCATGTAAAGGGTAATCTGGGGTGGGGGGATTTTCTTGAAAACCTTCGTGTCGCATCTCTGGAAGATACTGAACCTAAATACAAAGTTTCGTGTTTATCCGACTGTTCGTTTCTGAGTTATGCTGTTCACAGACATACACACGGACATGTTTCCGAAAATGCTTTTTTTGGATTCAGGGGGTCTCAAAACATATATTTTCAGTGAAATCTCGGTATCAAATTTTTGGGTGGAATACAATACTTCCCCTACTTACTATACGTAGTAGAGAAAGTAAAAATGGGAAGCTTATATTCTATAGCCGTGTAACGTGATTAAGATAAACAATTTACCTGAGGGAGTTGACTTTGTAATTCACGTCGCTTATTACTAAATGTTCCACCCATTTACTACAAAACAAAATATGCACGGGTTGCATTTTGTTGCAGTGAAGAAGGATAGACACACAGATATGCTATGGCTTATTTAGCACTTTATATTATTAGTGGAGTATATCCCGGCTGTTTGCAAGAAGTCTTACATTACTATCGTTAAAAAATTGCAAATAATGCAATAGAAACTAATGCTTTGTCATTTTTGTAGTGAAAGTCTGCAACACTTTGAATCAGCCCCCTCAAAAAAGAACATCCATGCTGCAGCAGTCATAAAAAGCTTCCATTCCCTTAAACTTTATTGGCAAACTGTAAAAGTTGGTAAGTAAGCCTGTGCATTTATAGAGAGAGAAAAAAACAAATGCACAACAAACATCATAAAACACAAGCTACTTGGTAATTAACTTTCTTTTTTGCAAGTAAATTGGATAACGTTTTGAACATTTTCTGCTGTTAAAAATTCACTAAAGGTGGTAAAGTTTTGAAAATTCACGAGTAAAATTATGAGTGAAAAATCATTCCACATGCCTGGCCTTTATGCTCTCTTCTGCAGAATTCAATTTTTTCACCAATATATGTAGAGTAATGAATTTTCTGGGTGTCTTAGTTATTATGCTTAAATCTTGTACTTTTAACTTTATACTATTGCTTTCTTACTATCAGTGTTTTTTAATACTCCATATGACCATTTCAATGGTACAATGATAAACCTGCAATTCGGATACTAAGAAGTTGAAAATTGTTTTCCAATTATTGTAAAACAGCAAGTTGTTCATTTATAATTAAATGTTTTCCTTACATCTTGTTGGTAAAAGTACTTTTCATATTTCCCTCTCACTTGTACCTGCCTAGTGCAAGGTAATGTCAATACCTTGCGAGATACACTTGGTTTGCATAAACCACATGCTTTAACAGCAAGATGCTGGAGTATTTTTTAAACCGAGATGATTTTTACTTTCTCTACCAGTATATGAATAAATGAATAATTTATTTGAGCACTAAGTTATTACATATTTAGACTGCCTTCTCTATTTGGCCCTGGCCACTAAGATGAGCAGTCATTGTGAATTACAGTTACATGTCGATACATTTAGTAGTTCTTATATTTATTTTTATTTACATTATTTTTCCTCTTTTAACCGTCCATATCCATTTATTTTTTACTTTCTTTAAGTATTTACCCATATTTTTACAGTTTTTATCTAAAATTGTATGTATACCTTTATTCCTATTCATTCCATACCATAAATTCTTTTCTCCAAATCTCTGTTTCTTAGCATTCAAATATAATATGTTGTATATCTTCACTTTCCCCGCATAATGGACATTCACCTTGTGCATAGCCGTTTCGCTTCCCTTTTAGCCTCCATATTCCTGCCCTTAACCATGCTATACTTCCTCTTTCTTCTTTATTTGTGTTGTCTACATATTTCTCTCTTTCCCAGTGTTTTTTTATGTTAACATAAAAAATCAAAGATATCTTCTCAGTTATCTGACTAAATATTTGTTGTATCTCGATGTCCTCAAATCTTCTTCTAATATTCTTCCAAAAACTACCAGTATATAGTAGGCAGAGAAGATTCCATCCAAAAATTCAATACCACGATTTCATCAGAAATGCAGTTTCCCCCAAATCTCCCAAAAAAAACATTTTTAACAAAGGTCTGTGTGCATGTGTGTGTCTGAACAACATAGTTCAAAAACAATAAGTCCGATAAACACCAAACTTGGTATTCAAGTACAGTACTTAAGATGCGACACAGAGATATTCAAGAAAATCCCTCACTCCAAACTAATCTTTACATGGAACATTTTTCAAAATTTTTTATTTTCTAAAAAATGGCTATTAACAATTTTGATTAAACTACCACATATTAAAGATATTTACATGACAAATAAAATATATATCTTGAATTTTCTGGGTATAGCTTGTGAAGTCCTCTACATTCAGAAGGATTTTGTATAAACTTATAGAACTGGTAAACTTTAAACGACAGACAAAAACGTACTGCATACAAAATGTAGTCCTCTTTAAAACACATAATTTATTTCAAATAACCCTTTTTGTGGCATCAGCCATTTCCAAGATATCCATATTAATGTTTTAATGTGTTCCATATTTAACAATTCTTTTTAAGTCTCATGGATTTTGAGTTGTTTCTTGTGATTGCATGGAAGGAGTATGGAATTTTAAGGCCAGTATATATCACCCAGTTCTTAAACATTTGACTATCACTGTTCCCTTTGTACCCTAACAAAATGTGTAACACAGCTATTTCTGCAAAGTTTTTTTCGATTAAAATTAAGTAGATAGAAAAATAAACTTTTGTACGGAGAGTTTGTGCACCCACTAATAAACATAGTGGGATAGAGCAAGTTATGTGAATGTAACACATCAGATTTTTCTCTTCCTTGTTGCATCTTTTAAAAAATTATTATACCGTAAAAATAATATTTTGGCCTGGCTTCACAATACCTGCTTCTTTTCCTAGCTAACTAGATTCACCATTTAAGGTCATTGCACGAATTCAAGCCAGTTCTATTGCTACTTAAAGCAACATCTGATTACGAATACCAAGTATTTTAACTCTGAAGGCCCAGTTATGCATCATAAACATGTCATAAACATGGCTGACATTCTCCAAATGCAGCATTCTGCTTACCAGGCTAAGTGAGCTGTTGGCTCTCGTCTTGAACAACAGAGGGAGGAAACAAACAAATTCCTGTTGCTTATTCAACATAAATCCTTTAGCACATCCTGGCAGTAGTTTGCACTACAGTTCTATGCAATTGTAAATATATATGTACATACAAATGATGATTTCAGTGCCTATGTGGTCATGATCAAATATATGGGTGTGTTTATTCTTTTGTATTATGAAAACTATTTGAGCTAAAAATATGTGGTTTTCACAGTTATGATACAAACATTACCCTCTACCTTCCTTGTGGATTAATTTTTGCAAAATTAGAACATTTGAACCAAACATATGTGGTATTATTAGAGATGGATTTACTTGGCGTGTGGCATTTCCTACTAGCGGGACACAGTATGACAACACTGCAAGACCATTGGTAGACAGTCTCCTGGCACTCAAGGGCGAACATCATCCCATTTGAAAACAACCTTAGTGCAATGCCTGCATAATAAACTAAGTGTTCATGCAGAAGGGACATTGCTATGGAGGTTTTGACAGAAAGTAGCCAAATGTTCTCTTTACACTAAGAGCCAGCAGTTTAGGCACTGAATCCACTGGACAACCACATCTACAAATTTCAGTAAGCAATATATCCAAAATATTCCAGGCACATTAAATATCATCCAAATTCCATTAAATTCACCACGCACATTCCTAAATAAGCGAGTAACAAATCTACAGAAGGTAATTTTCTTTTTTGTTAGAAATAGGTTAAAAATTACCTTTAAAAACATAAAATTTATAACAATATTATAAGCAACATTAATACTTTAACTAATGTCTCTGGGTAAAACGATTATAACAGTCTGATCTATGTTTAAACAAAATTACCATTGTTTTGCTTCATCTAATGTGCATGGGACTAATTTTCTATAGCAGTTTCCCAGATTAATTATTTAAACACCTTTTCAATTTCAAAATAATGATAAGATTGACATATTGCTGTTTGACATTCCACTGAAGAATGAGGGAAAGTTTCAAAATAATAGAACAGGGAACATGGGAGTTAGAAACCTCAGTTGCAATGTCCCTTAAATTATGAATTCTTGAGATCATGCATAACATTTCATAGAGAATCTATAATACTCACCTCTGCCCAGAAGCAGACGATAAGTGATGACCCCGACAGCAACAAAGGGTAGTAAGCACTCATTAAGCTGCTTGACCATCCCTCTTCAAATGCCGCCTGCAAAGTAATAAACGTAGCAGATTACATTACGATGAGGAAAAGTTTAGGAACTTTATCATTAATGCAACACAAAAATTTAACTGAATACACAGCTATCACCCACATAAGCAAACATAAGTTTTGCAATCAACTTACTTTGCATGAATTACGAGGGCTGATCAATAAAGACTGAGACTGATTTTTTCCTGAAGCTTTCTTGATAGTTTCCTGTCCCTACTATAAATATTTGAAAAGAGTGGGGTTTCATGGATAATGTCCATAGGCGGCAGCACTCTCGTATTGGTAGGTTTGTAGTATTGCTGTACATTGTTGACCCTACTTGAATTTCGCATACCACAAAATGGAGGTGACACGAGAGGAGCAATACAGCGCAATAAAATTTTGTTTTCGTTTAAATCATACAGCCTCTGAAACTTTCGAAAAGCTGTAGTAAGCATGCAGTGAAGATGCATACATCGTGCAACAGTGTTTAGGTGGTTCAAGGACTTCAAAGAAGGGTGAGTCCTCTGTGCTACCCAAGGTGGGCCTGGTGTTTCGGCTTCTGCTATGACTGAAGTCAACATCAACACAGCTGCTGAGATTGTTGTTCCCCCTCGCACTACTGACACAGCAGTGTACTACAGGTCAGTATTGGCTACGCTGAGGAAGCACATTGCAAGGAAACGTCCAGAACTCATCGGAATGAGTGGTGACTTCATCACAACAACACGCGGCCTCACGTCGCCAATCAAGTTTAGGCATTTTTGGCTAAATTCAACATTACCTGTGTGCGCATCCACCTTATAGCCCAGATCTTGCCACCTGTGATTTCTTTTTATTCCCATCACTAAAGGCAAAGCTCCGGGGCATTCAATTTGAGAGCACTGAAGCAGTGCTTAAGAAAAGTGAGGCGATTCTCAAAGACCTGACAAAGAATGGCCTGCACCATGTGTTCGAGGACTGGCAGAGATACTATAAAAAGTGCATTCAAGTAGGAGGGGACTACTTTGAAAAATAGCGGGACAACATTGAAATGGAGTAATAAATATCTGTGAAAAACAATGAGTCTCAGTCTTTATTGATCAGCCCTCGTACATGTTTTGAAATATAAGCAGTTAAGTGATGGAAAAATAATAATTTTTCATAGAATCTTTTTCCAACTTATTTAGCAGTATCTGATTTGGATTTGAATTAACATTTTTGTTTAGTAATGAGCAATAGACCTATGAAGCTCAAATACTTACCGGTGAGGTGAAGTAAGCCCCTCTGATGATCGCAGCCAGGAACACTACAAAGTATAGAAGTTTCTGTGTGGTGACCCTACATGCTCTTAGAAATGATGGAGCCTTCATACGCTGCCATTCTGCCACAATACACATCACAAGCTGAATGAGGCACACCAGCGCCAACACAAAGAAGATTGTTGCAAATGCCACATAATAACTCAGGTTGGGAACATGGCATTCTGGGCCATCAAACTGGATCTGTCAAAATTAAAAGAAGAATTTAACACAACCTGTGTATTTTATACAGTGTGTCCAAGAAACCACACACTAACCCTTTAAGTTTAGTGCACAATCAGCAGCGGACTAACTGCCTTGCACAAAGGTATGATCCATAAAATATAATTCTGAAGAGTTAACATTTACAAGGATATTATTAGCTCAGTCATTTTCATTGCATCAATGATGAAAATTTAGATATGTTTCTTATTATGCTTATATCTTGCATTTTCAGACCATAGTGCTATTTTCTTAAAAAAAAAAAAAAAACAGCCTGTCTTAAAGCTACAAACTAGCCCTTATATAGCCCCCCATTAAATTAAATTTAGTTTTCTATTTCTGGAGACTCTTTAACTACTGTGGCTCTTAGCATCCTATTCTATATGGCACCTTGCTATGTAGGTAAAGATGGCATGAGGAATATTTTCCTATTAGATAAATATAATAACAGTGGGTTTTGGAAAGAAGTGAGATTGAGGATGGAAGATATCGAGAAACAAGAGATTTGGGCTAGTTTTGAGGATAAAAGGTCATTGATCTTGTATAAATCAGTTAAAAGAAATTGGGGAAGGTAGAAGTATGTAGATACATGCAATCAATTTGGTAGAATAGGTCTTGCGTGGATGCGCACAGGAGTAATATTTTTAAAAAGGAAGGGATATAAATGTTCGGGGAGATGTATTATGTGTGATGAATCGGGTAATACTTTTCATTGGCTAATAGAATGTGATAAGGTTAAAAGGTGGAGACAGGTTATATGGAATAAAAAATGGGACAAGCTAAACAAAGAAGCAGTAGCATTAAGAATGTTGGGAAGCACAAAAGTAGAAACAATTAAAATGATGGGGACATTTTTAGGCAACACAAGGGATAAGTGGATAAGGAGCTTAAGAAAGGTACAGCAGAACGGGCATAGTTTGGAAAGTAGAGAGACGGTATAGTAGCTTTATCCCATATATACAGCCTAGGGGCTAAATATGGGGGAGTTAGAAAACTGATGCACTATACATAAGTTTTAGATGCAAGTTTTATTTGTATTATTGTAATAATGATGAAATAAATATTACATTACATGTAGGCAAAGCACAATGTTGCAAGTCATTCTTCTGAGTTTTTATTTTTCTTTTTTCTTTTTTTAACTACAGTTTTTAATTTACGTGCTACAAACATTGAGTTAAAAATTACTGTGGAATTAATAAATTACATTATTATTGTTTTCAACACTCCCGATATGGTCTACTGCAGCCCTACAGTTGATTGCCGCTTGGGTAACTGGAACCAATTATTAGCTGGAGGCTTTTATGTTTGTTATCTCCGATGACAATGACAGCTTTTATTACAGATCTTGGGAATACTTTATATAAACTATCAGAAGTGATGTCCTGGATAGGAGTGAGTTTAAAATTGCCACCCCATAGCCACGAATAGAACCACTCTCAGAGTGAGAATCACAAACAAAAGTCTCTGAGCTACCCCAGCATCCTTTCTATTATTTTAAAAAAAAATTTGCAGTTCACTGAAAAAAATCCATGAAACAAACTTTTTCTAGTACACCAACTGAAGCTAATCAACACTTGTATAGATTTCTTCATACTGTTTTCTTAAGTTAAAAAACTTTAAGGGTAGATGCACTAAAATATTTTGCACAAGAGGCATTTTATATTAGCATATCAAGAATTATTAATTATAAATGACTTAAAATTGGCAAGAATTACCCACGGAGATATCCTAAATAGAGATATCTTTAGAATGAAAGTGCATGAAAAGCAAATTGATGAAGAGGAAAATTGTAAAAGAAAACTGGAAAAACATGGACAGATGAGAGAAAGAAAGCCCACAGCCAAAGAAAGAGAGAACTATGTTTTCAAAGGAAAACAAAGGAATATCTCAAGTACTTTATGCAGTGAAACATAGCTCATTCGCAATAAAAAAAAAAAACTTCAAAAACCGTTTGATCCATTCATTAACATTTTTTATGTTCCATTTGTTTTATGTTACATTGCAAGTTAAAAGTTTCAAGTTAAACAAAAGCAAATTGTGGAATTTTTGTTTTTCACAGATGCATTGCCTTAATTGCACTTGTAAGCACTGATTAGAGTTTGCCTATTTAACTTATTTAATAAAACTATGTGTGTCCTGTAAATGTCAATGACTTATTCCTGAACTCTGACGAGCAACAGTTCATAACAAAGAAAAGTGCTGCAAGACTTATTGCAATGCAGTTTTAGGATTTGTTGTTGTTAAGTTGGTAACTTCAATTAATGTAGAGCACCAAGGCATTATCAAACTCTGTCCTTGAGTGAGGCAACAAACAAAATTAAACATGAAACTCAAAAGTACATGTCTGGACTACAGTTAAAGAACTTGAAATTTTTTTAATGTAAAATATTGCTTGTATTATTTCACCGGCAATTTGCCAATTGTACAATCTGGATTTTCCAAGTCATTTTATGTTGTTATCCATACTTCCCTTTCATACTCAATAAATTCTTAATAAGAACTTGATATACTAATACAGAAATATTTATAGTTCTGCTTACCAACTACAACTTGTTGGCTTTATATACTCACCTCACACAAGCATGTCCCGTTATGACATTCCCCATGACCTGAGCAATTGTCAGTGCAGGTACCATTCCACGCCATGATACCAAATTTAACAAGTAAAGTTATTGGGTTCTGGGTCGTAAGCTTCATCATACTCTCCATCTTGCTCACAGGCACCTCAGACAGTGCTCTCTATGAAATAAAAGAGACATTAGACAATCTGAATTCTAACATTGCAGTAAAGATCTACTGAGAATAAACTGTTTAAAGGAGAAAAATGAAGAATGCTAGATAAGATGCATGCAATGCTTTGGCTTCTTGATGCAGGTATTTTATTCCCAATCATTTAAAAATTGGCTTTCTTTTTGTACGAAATGTAGGCTAATATGTATAAGGCAGAAAGGAAACTGTGGCAATGAGTAAATCTGTTAATCTGATGTGTTTCATTCACAAGACCTTCTCTAGCCACTCTTCTACAAACTATTGTTACAGAAGTTTATTCTTCTATCTACTTCTTGTTAATCGAGATAAACTTCCATTACTCATTTCATTTCAAGTATAAAATGGATACAGTAGGCCAAAGATTTAATCAAATTTTTAAAAAGCGGATCGCCATGTGATGGCTTTGAAATTCCATGATCTTTGCATGATCATAAGAAAAAACAAATATCTACTTGCCACTTGCAAAAGAGAATTGAAAACAATAACTAAGGATATCTCAGAAATAGTTAATGCTGCACAAAATGTTATTTGACATATAATGTTTGCAGTCTTTGCGTAGCAAGATTTTGTCTAACTCTTACAGTTCACCAATTATACAAAAGTACTTCAGAATGAAGAGGATTTCATAGACTATTCATGAGAAATTCAAGATAATTTGCTGAAGGTATGGGAAGCAGTGGTCTGCCAGGCCCCCACCCAAAAAAAAAAGAAGAAGATAGCATTGAGATGATAAATGTATACTTAAATAGATTTCTTTATGTTTAATAACACACTCAACAACAAAAAACAGTTCCATCTGCAAGAAAGCCCAAGTTTTTGGCAGATATGTCAGGTATGTCAGTCTATTAAAGGCTGCATGTATGTTAATTCAAGCCATAAACATTTGAAAATATCTTCTCTGAAGTATGAACATCCAGGATCATTAATTGCAATTCCCGTGTTATTCTCGGACAGACATATTTGTACTTCTAGTCAAGTATTTTAACTGATACAAATTTAACCATTCTAACAAGGAAAAAGAATGTGGTATGAACAGAAATTTTTACTTTCTCTATTACATAACTATAATAAGTATAGAAAGTACTGCATTCCACCCAAAAATTTGATATTGAGATTTCACCACAAATACATGTTTTGAGGCTCCTTGAATAAAATAACAAATATATATAAAAAAGCATTTTTAGAAAATGGTCTATGTGTGTATGTGTCTGTCAACAGTGTAATTCAAAAACAAAAATAAGTTAAGCATCAAACTTGCTACTGAAGTTCAATATCTTCCAAGGATGCTACACAAAGATTTTTAAAAAAATCCCCTCCAACCCAAACTAGCCTTTACATGGAAAGAATTTCCTTATTTTTATTTTCTCAAAATGGCTCCAACAATTTTTATTAAAATACTGTATCTTTAAGATATTTGCATGAGAAATAAAATGTATATCTTGAATGTTCTGGAAACTGAAAATTGGAATTAAGTTTTTATTTATGGATGCCCTATAACTACTATAGTTCTTAGCATCCCATTCTATATTGGGCATGAAAGACTGGAAATTTTGCTCAGAGGCCTCTTTATCAGGCTTGAAGTTCTTTTAGGTGCTGTAAATCTATGACACAGGAACACCGGCCTTACTTCCCTTATGAAGGAAACCATACTAAGAATTTTTATGCCCAAACAAAATCCATTGCCCTCCACCGGGTTTGAACCCATGACCTCGGGAACCAGAGGCTAGCATTGTACCCCTAGACCACAGAGGACGACTTAAATTTTCTGGCAATAGGCTGTGAAATCCTTTTTATTATGAATGACTTTTATATAATTGGTAAACCGTAAGAGATAGACAAAATCGTCTACACAATTTGTCATACGAAATGTTTTGTGGTGTTAACCATTTCCAAATTATTCTTTGTCATTAGTTTAAATTTTTAAATACTTATAATGTTCTCAAGTCAGAAGCTGTTATTGTATTTTTTTTTCTTGTGGTCATTCAAAGAGCATAGAATTTCAAAGCCATCATATAGGGTTCCACTTTTTTAAAAGTATGACTATCACTTTAGCCTACTGTATTCTTCTTATACCTACAAGAAATATGTAAATGTGTATTAAAGCTTATTAACAAGAACTACAGCTACAACATCTTGTAGCTGTAGTTTTTGTAACAGTAGAGAAAGTCAGTGAATATAACACATCACACTTTTTACTTTCTCTACTACGTATAGTAAGTAGGGGAAGTATTGTATTCCAACCAAAAATTTGATACCGAGATTTCACCAGAAATATATGTTTTGAGACCCCCTGAATCCAAAAAAAGCATTTTTGGAAACATGTCCATGTGTGTGTGTGTGTGTGTGTGTATGTGTGTGTGTCTGTGAACAGCATAACTCAGAAACAAACAGTCGGATAAACACCAAACTTGGTATTTAGGTTCAGTAACTTCCAGAGATGCGACACAAAGGTTTTCAAGAAAATCCCCCCACCCCAGATTACCCTTTACATGGAAAATGTTTCGAAAATTTTAATTTTCTCAAAAATGGCTAACGATTTTGATTAAAATATCATATGTTTCAAGATATTTTCATGACAAATAAAATGTATATCTTGAATTTTCTGGGAATGTCTCCAAAAGTATTCTTAATTGTGAAAGACTTTTGCATAACTGGTAAACCATAAGAGATAGACAAAATTTTACTACACAAAAAATGTAGATCATGTTAAAATACACAGTTTATGTCATATACGTTTTTTTTTTTTTTGTTGAGTGAACCATTTGCTTGTTATTCCCTTAAATTTTTCAATACTTATTTTCTCAAATGGGAATTCGTTATTCATTTTTTTGTCTTGGATGTGCAAAGAGTATTAATCTGTGGCAAAGAGAATGGTGTTGCACCTAGCAACCAGCTATATTTCTATATTGCCCTTGTAATTACAAAACAAGGAGAACATAGTAGGCCTTAAGCGATAGTCAAATATTTTTAGAACTAGCCACTATGTGTAAAATGTAATTCTCTTTGCATGTCAAAAGATCGTTTCTGCAAATGTTTATCTCGATTAATATGAAATAGATGGAGAATAAGAGTTTGTAAAAATAGTTTGTACAAGAGTAGAGAAAGTCATGTGAGTGTAACACATCAGATTTTTTTATTCAAAGTGTTTATTATAGGAGATTAAATAGGTAAGCAAGTTGATCAACATTTATGGAACAACTAACTTGCATCAAATGAAACACGATATGACACTCCAATGTGCACATAGTGTCACACTATGTTTTACTTGGAAACCTTGCAATATTAAAAGGACAACAAAGTCGCTGGACCATGTAACATTATGTATATATCAGTATTTTTTGGCCTTCACAAAGTTAGATAAAAGAGTCATTTACACGTTGATTACAATAACATTTATAACCGACTATGCTTCTCAATACTGAATTTGACAAGTATTCACCATACTTTGTGCTCACTCCTCTACAAACTACTTTTACAAAAGCGTTAATGCAAATAAACTTTCATATTTATATATTTTGTAGGCTTATGGATAAAGTACGCTAAATCAATATCAGAATTTTAAAAAGCATGTCGCTATATGTTGACTTTAAAATTCCATGCTCTTTGCAGACCACAAGACAAAAAAGAATAACTACTATGACTTGGTAAAAGCATAAATATTTGAAAATTCAAATCAATAACAAAAAATATCTCAGAAATGGTTGACACCACAAAAAATGTTATTTAACATGAATTGTGTGCTTTAATGAGATCTACACTTTTTGTTTAGTAAGACTTTTTCTATTTCTTATGGTAAACCTATTGTATAAATGCCATTCAGAATAAACAGAACTTCATTGCTATCTCCAGTTAATTCAAGATACACCTTTTGTCATGAAAATATCTTAAATATATCTGGTGTTTTAATCAAAACTCTTTGGAGCCGTTTTTGAAAAAAAGTATAAAAAGATGAAAAATTTTCCATGTAAAGATTAGCTTGGAGTAGGGGGATTTTCTTGAAAATCTTTATGTCGCAGCCTTGGAAGATGAATAACTTAAATGCCATTCAACATTGACATTGAATTTTTGAGTTGAACATAATACCATTTACCTATTATAAGTAGGTGACAGTGAAAGTAAAAATCATTATTCTAAGATGTAAATGGAAAAATACTTGAACTTTTAGAATTAGAATAAAACTGTAATTTAGCCTTTCTGACCATTTAAATTCCCCAAACTCAAATTTTCAAGGGAGCATCGTAAGCAGTGTGTGTGTGCAAATAGTGCATAAAATTTTAAACACAATTTTCTCCTAATCTTGTTCTCTTACATTTTTGCCACTTTAAATGCAATATATGTTCTTTTCAATTTTCAGTAACTGTTCCTTATAAGTTGATGAGATCTAAAAAGTCTTTTATTGATATCAAGGATAGTTTTGGATTTAAGGTTTTAATAACAACTCAATTTTTAGAAAATGAAAAACATTAACTACATACTGTTTTTCCCCAAGAAAAATTTAAATGTCACACAAAATTTAATCTTTGATTGTAAAGTATACATTCAGGAATAATGTACAAAACTTTCATCACACGAGGCATTTGATTTCATGTTTTTAAAATTATTTGCTTGCAAAACAGAGTCTACAGGAGCATGAAAATTATTGTTATGCTATGCTTATTATTATGCTCAACAAATCACAAATCTATGATACAAACTTAAAATAAATTGATTGAAGTTTATAGAAATTAGCAGTATCAGAACCAAGTTCCCTCAAAGCTAAGCAAATATGACATTTTGGTGAAAAATTATACAAAAAGTATGTTTTTTTAGTTTTTTGATTGTTTTATTATGCTTGCCTCACATTTAACCACTTATGTCAGTTCTGTCTCTGGAATCTTTTACTAAAAACCCTCTTTTTTATTCAGGGGATCTCAAAACATATATTTCTAGTAAAATCTAGATATTAAGCTTTTAAATGAAAAATTGTCAATATTATTGTTCTGGTAGAGCACATTAAAGGTTTCATAAACAAACCTTAAATACAAAGGACTGTGTTCTTGGTCTACCTCAGTTACCAGCTAAATAACATTGAACGTCTAATGCAAGACCGCAATGTACCACAAAGTAATTAGAATGAGACCTTTTAATACACTTCCTGATGAAATATGTAACCTAAACATTCAGGTATACAAGAATATATCGTATAAATGGACACTAGAAGTTTGAACCAATTAATTAATTTATTTATTTATATTACAAAAAGCTCCCAATGAGCCAGTGCTCATAAAATCGGGGCAGTACACAGATATATATAATCACAGAGATAAACATAAAATATTTTCATAGGGAAGACAGCACCTGCTTATGGTTAATTTCCATAAGTTATTATGAGTTGGTAAACAATCCATAAAACATATCAAAATATGTAAATGTTTATATAAACAATGCAACATGGTAAACTTCAGAAGTGGGAAAAATTAAAGATGAAACAATCAGTATGTTAATGAAATAGTTAATGCTATGAAAAAATATTTGACATTCTATATTTTTTCTCTTTTCCTATTGGCTTCACAGCTATATAAAATTCAATTAAAATGAATTCTTGCAGGCTATTTACAGCACATTCAAAACAGAAATATTGTATGCCAATTAAACTTCAGAAGTGGGAAAAATTAAAGATGAAACAATCAGTATTTCTGAAATAGTTAATGCTATGAAAAAATATTTGACATTCTACATTTTTTCTCTTTTCCTATTGGCTTCACAGCTATATAAAATTCAATTAAAATGAATTCTTGCAGGCTATTTACAGCACATTCAAAACAGAAATATTGTATGCCAATATTTCAAGTATGTTTAAATCAAAGTTGTTACATAAATTTTTCAGTAAATAAAAAAAAAAAATTAATGAAAATTCTTTCAGTAAAAGGAGTCGTTTGGGGAGAGAGGAATTTATGAAAACCTTTGCTTTGCATCTTAAAAGATATCCAGTGCAAGTATGAAATTTTATATTTATTTCTTTAATTAACCTTTTAGGTTTTGAGTTATGCTACAGATGCACACGAAGCATGGACTTGTTTCTAAAGATGTTTTTTTTTTCTTTTTTACGCTCTCTTACATATACCTATTGCAGTTACATCAAGTATTGTACTCCACCCAAAAATTTGATATCAAGATTTCACCAGAAATACATGTTTTGAAGTCTCACACAAAAAGAAAACTTTAGAAAAAGATCTGTGTGTGTATATGTAGTATTCATGAGAGAGAGATAGAGAGAGAGAGAGAGATAGAGAGAGAGAGAGAGAGAGAGAGAGAGAGAGATTAAAACGTCATATGTTTAACATATTTGCCTAATAAAATGAACATCTTGAATTTTCTGTGAACGACTGTTAAGTCCTCTTCATTCAAATTTATATAAGAAATGTAGATCTTGTCGAAACACAATTTATTGAATACAATTTTTGTGACATTAACCGTTTGTTGCTATTGCATTTTTCCAATGGTTTATATTTGATTTTAAGTGCTAAGTTAGCATTCTTTTATTTCTCATTATGTCATGCAAACAGCCAGCATATAGCAACCCATTTTTTAAACATTTGACTAGAACTTCAGCCTCCTGTTTCACTCTTGCAACTACAATGAAATTTGTAATGAAAGCATTTCTGCAAAAGTTTAAGTTGATTAAAATGAAGTAAATATAAAATAAGACTCGGTTACAAATATTTGTAGAAGAGATTCGTATTTTCAGCAAATCCTCAGTATCAATATTTTGAGTGAAATGCAATATTTCATCTATTACCATAGGCAAGTCATAGATTTAAACTGACAAGCTTGATTTAAAAGGGATAGCAACCCATGCTTCCAAAAATAGACTTCATGCCCTGATAACAGCAGTCAACCAAACATGTTCATAAAATATAACATACCTACATGCTAGATTACTAAACATAACAGCATCCGTTTCCCAAGAAATGCCATTCCAAAATATATGTTTTTAGCACATTTACAGCTAAAAAATGCATCTAGCATGTACACATGCAAATTATATTGGTATTAAAAGATATAAAAACAAGTCACATTAGAATAATGTGGTAAAGGCCTAACCATTGCGATAACATTTCAGGGAGGGTTGGCTCGAGCTGTCCCAGGTGAGAAAATGTTGGTGTGCAGCTTCCGCTCACATTCTGAAATGAATACGTTTCCCCACCATCTACTTATTTGCAATATGGTACGAAACTGTAGCACTAGCCTTGAATATGGTGACATGAACACTTGAATTAAGTATACCTAGGTATGTTAATTTATTGAATATTACAAACATGGTTCACACTATTTTTCATAACTGATTTCCTTGGCTTTCCACAAAGAATTATGATGAGAACTTTTCTCTAACAATCTAGATATATACACTGAAAACACAAGGTAATTATTTTTTAACTTAAAGAAAATAACTAATTGAAATTATGCAAGATTGTTTCACCGATTTTTGTAATCAACCTCTACCATACAAATTGCTGTACAATGCTCTCTTTGTTATATTGGGTTATATTTAACAAAACTATCAACATTACAAATTCAGAATACAAACATAATTGTTTTCATGTGCCCTAGATACATAAAATGTATGTAAAAATCTAAATACAGACAAATCAGAAAAAAAAATTCAATTTCAACACTTCCAATGAATCCACATCTTTGTCTTTCTCATTTTTCCAAAACCCACAATAAGAGAATCCTTGTGAAAATTTTCCTAATATTTTTCTGAAAACTGGACATTTTCCCTGATTTTTTGACATATTTGAAAAATATTTCCCATTTCCATTTCCATTTAAGTGTGAACCATGACAAATTAAGGAGGTAAATTTTTTAATTAAACATTTGTAAATGTCTCCTGATATAAACAGGTTTGTATGCATTTTTGTTTCTTTCTTCTAAAAAAAATGATTTAATGCTTATCTTTGAATGCCACCATATTTGCAAATAAATTCAAGTGTCAACAAAATCTGTTGACACCTTAACAAAATTCTGTAACCTGCCTTTTGACTATGCCAAACTAATGAAGGAAGACTATGTAAGGAAGATGTTTTCAAATACTCTGAAAACTAAAATGTATTCAAAAGTTTATAACCATATTCTACACCCACTTTCACATTACTTCTAGCTAAGTATTATTCCCAGAAAATCGCTAGTGGTGAAACATAAAAATCCCAAGAATATTTCCATTGCACAAATAATCTCAAACACTAACCTTGCTGGTGATTTAAGATATAATTTCCTTGTACTGACTGACAAAAATTATGCACAATTTGTGACGATGCCTAAAAGCATTTTAAATTCTGATTAAAATTATCCCGTCAGTGTTACTGTTATTATAATACAATTCTACTCAATAGCAACCACTATAACAAAGGTATGATTAATAAACAAGACAAAACAAACCTTGAAACAGACCAAAACAAAGAATTTGAAGAGATCGATATCCTTGTCAGTGTCAAATAAGCTATCTGTTACTTCTGAATTTTCTTCCAGATGCTATTAACGTCCCAAAGAACTGTAACAGATGCTAAGATATGCAACAAATTTCTTCACACAAGCACGCTCTATTGTCCTGCGGACAGCTATCACTTACTTCACCACGTATCAACGTTCACAAGCTTCGTACGTTAGCACACCGAACACATGTTTTCTCTTTCTCTCGCCCGATGTTCTGCCAAATGCCAAACGTGCATTGCATGGGAGGATGACGTCCGTACAGAAAGTAGTACCTTTGCCTATTTAGTATTACTTTACACATAAGTTAGCTATAATGAAAATAATTACACCAGCACTCATGTTAATTATTTTTCGATGTTTTAGAGATTCTAATAAGCGAATTATCACTTGTTTATCGTCATCCGATTTTGTAACCTGCAGCTTTCGGCGCATTGGCACATTGCAGCTGTTCTGTGGGTTAACTGTCAAGTTGCCTAGCAGACAGATAAAGAACAAGTGGACCCGGAAAAAAAAAAAGTTAAGAGGGGAGTCGGAATGGAAGAAGAAACTTGAAAGAGTAAATAAATGTTTTCAAACAAGACATTGTATGCCCTCACTCAATATAACGCTATTTCATAAATGAAAACTCCTCTCGAGATCAAGGACAGTCATCAAACCTTTTTACAGAGAGAAAGTAATTTTCTATGTGCATATTTTCTTACTGTTATGTATCATAAGACCTTAACCTTACTTAAAGTAGGGGAAGTATTACATTCCACCCAAAAACTTCTATAGAGATTTCACCATAAATACATGTTTTGAGATCACAGGAATAAAACAAGCCTTTTTTTTTTTTTAGAAAAAGTATGTATGAACACCCAAGCTAAAAACTCTAATGCGTTGTATTCTCATGATTTCACTACTCACTCTTCTACAAACTATTGCTACAAAAGCGTATTTTTCTACTAGTTCTTATTAATCAAAATTAATTTTGATTATACATTTACTCATTTCGTTATAGGTATAAGAAGGATAGAGTAGATAAAGCGAGTCAGATTCTTAAAAAGCGGGTCGCTATGTGATGCTTTTGAAATTCCATATTGTATGCATGGCCACGAGAAAGAAATTAATATCGACTGTACATTGAGACTACTATAAATTATTTAAAATTTTAAGCTAATAATGAATTAATGATATCTCGGAAAAGATTAACGCTACAAAAAATGTTTTGAGTTATGCTGTTCACACACTCACACACGTACTTGATCTTTTACAAAATGCTTTTTCCTACTCAGAGGATCTCAAAAAGCGTAAATGCGTAGTGAAATTTCGATATGGAATGTTTGGGTGGAATGCAATACTTCCCCTACTAGCTATAGGTAAGTAGTAGAGAAAGTAAATACGAAAAGTCCGATTAATAACAAACCTGGTACCTTATTTAAGTTCAGCATCTTCCAAGGTTACATGATAATTGTTGTTCAGGAAAATCCTACCATCCCAAACTACCCTTTAAATGGAAAATTTTCCGTTAATTGTACTTTCTCAAAACTGGCTGTAAGACTTCAATTAAAATAGCACGCGTTTAAGATGCTTGCATTGGCAAATAAAATGTATACCAATCTTGAATTGTCTTCTTCGTTCTGAATTAACGTTGTATAATTTTGTATCACTGGTAAATCATAAGAGATAGACAGAAAGTTAGCACACAAAAGAATATAGATCTCGTTAATACACAATTTATATACTAATATGTCAAACAAGTTGTCTTGTGACATTAACCATTTACGAGATGGCTCCATTGTTTTAAATTTTCCAATACTCTAGCATACAGTTTTTGAAGCTGAAGTTACAATCATTTGTTTCTTGCAATTGTCATGCAAAGAGTATTGAATTTCAAAGCCAGTATAAAGCGACTCGTTTTTTAAAAGATCTGACTACGCCTCGGCCTCCTTACGCCCTAGGACGAAATCTGCAATGAAACTATTTCTGCAATCGATTAACTCGATTAACATGAAGTAGACAGAAAAAGAAGCTTTTGTAATTGCAGAAGAGGTAAAGAAGAAGAAGAAGAAGAAGAAGAAGAAGAAGAAGAAGAAGAAGAAGAAGAAGCAATAAAAATACAGAATGTCAAGTGAGTATAATATCACTTTTTGGGAGAGGAATCCCTGAAGAGAGGCACTTGTGAAATCTTGATATTGTATTTTGGGCCAAATGCAATACTTTGTCTACTTTATTAGATACCTAAAGGTAAAGAAAGTAACAATGCTGTTTATAGTATGCTCAAACCGTGCATTTGTAATGAAATCTCGATGTGGAACCGTTGGATGAAATACAACACCTACTTCCTAAGTGAGAGAGGAAGTAACATTTTTGATACATGTGTTTGGAAGCATTTAGCTAACGTATGGAATTTAATGTATGCTTACATTGCATTTCCGTATACGTTTTACAATATTTTCGCTTTGGTAATCATTACCACTCTATAACCGTGGATTTTTGCCTCTCTACTGAATACTTTCATACACATTTGTATAGGATGACATACTTTTCAAAGCCAATAAAAATAATTAAAATATCTAATGTTAATACTACAAAGAGAGAACATTTGTATGTGTTTGTGTACTTGACAACCTCGAGAACCACGATTTTGATAATTCCTTCGTCATTGAAAAGCACTGTTCCTCCCGACAGACATAGATTGTAAGATATATAATTTCAGTTCATAAATGACTTAAACAAGAATACGAACACGTAATACGAACATTAAAGAAAAAAGAAAAAAAAAGAACATAATTATGAAGATAAAATACCATGCGTTTAAATATTTGCATTACAAATAAAATGTATATCTCAGTTTTCTGTGAATAGCCTGTGAAGTCCTGTGTATTCTGAATGACTTCTGTTCTGTATAATTGGTAATTCGTAAGAGATAGGCAAAATCTTACTGAAGAAAAGAATAACAAAATGTAGATCTTGACAAAGCTCACAGTTTATATCAAATATATTTTTTATGGCGTTAACCATGTCCGAGATATTCTTTGAGATATGTTCATACCTTTTTCAAGTGGTTAAATCGCTATTCGTGTTTTCTGGTTGCCATGCAAAGAGCATGGAATTTTAAAGCCATCACAAAGAGATCCACTTTTTAAAAATCTGACTATCGCTTTAGCCTACTGTATCCTTTATATACCTACAACGAAATGTGTAAATGTGTAATGAAGATTTATCTCGATTAACAAGAAGTAGACAGAAGAATAAGCTTTTGTAAGAATAGTTTGTAGATGAGTGAATAGGGAAAGTCCTGTGAATGCAACACTTCAGACAATTTTTTCTCGCAATTTGTGCGAAGTATCTGTCAAGATTTTCGACCTTTTCAGAAACAAACAGGTGTCGCAAAACGGGTAGTTCACCTAACGGGATAGCTCAGGCGGCAACGTCTGTGGCCCGCAAGCGGGAGGTCCTGGGTTCGATTCCCGGTGATCACCCACGCTGTCCATCGGGTTTTTCGAGGTTTTACCCTAGTCGCCTAGCGAATGCCGGGATGATATATTCTACCACGATTTTTCCTTTACCCCATTTCCTCTCATTTCATCTCTCTCTTTCTCTCACGTTTCAGGTGTGTCTTTTAAAAATGCCTCTAACGACTTTGATTAAAATACCGTACATTAAAGATGTTTACAAGAGAAATAAAATGTATATCTTGAATTTTCTGGGAATAGCCTTTGAAGTCCTCTTCATTCGGAAGGAATGCTGTATAATCTTGTATAACTGGTAAACGTTAAGGATAGACGAAAACCTACTACACAAAAAATGTAGTTCTGCTTAAAACACACAATTTATTTCAAATAAATAATTTTTTTGTGGCATAAGCCATTCCTGAAATATCCGTTACTGATGGTTAGAATTGTTCATTTCTCGGTCATTCTTTAAAGTCCTTTCAACATCCAGCTGTTTCTCGCGATATGTGGACAGAGCATGGAACTTTAAGGCCAGCATATACCGTCCAGTTGTTAAACATTTGACTATCGCTGTTCTCTTTGTATCTTAACGAAATGTGTAATGTAGCTATTTCTGTGAAGGTTTATTTAGCGTAAAACGTAGTAGATATAAAATAAGCTTTATTAAGAATAGTTTGTATACTCACTAATAAGCGATAGAGGGGAGAGAAAGTAATGTGAATGTATCATATCAGATTTTTAGAAAAAGGTCCGAGTGTGTCCGTGAACAGCATAACTCGAAAACGAAAAGTGGATAAGTACCAAACTTGATAATTAAGTTCAGTATCTTCCAAGGATGCGACACGAAGATTACCGAGCGAGATGGCTCCGTGGTAACACGTAAGGCTCGCATTCAGGCTCGTATTCGAGTCCCGTCGACCGCCCACTCTGACCTTAGGTTTTTCGTGAGTTTCCCTGATCGGTAGGCGAATGCTGGTGTGATTTTTCATCTACTACGATTTCCTTATCATGTTTCAAGTGTACCTCTATGTTTCGCGGCGGTGCAGGACAGATGTGCCAGAAGCTTACTCAAAGGGAAGGGTGGACATATAGGGCTGCTTGGTTGAACGGGTCGTTCATCGTCCTCTCTGAGCAGCTCCAGTAGTGGGACGGGTCTTCAGCGAGGAATTCTTAGAGACTTCTGCGCGTTTCTGTGACCCGTCTGCCTGCGACCTGTAGCCTCCTGTGGTTCTTTCACTTCATCCCTTTCTCCTAAGGGCTGGTAGCAACAATAGATCTCCCGTAGATCGTAGTACGCGATCCCCTTACTGTTGTACACCCTATACCTTAACATACAGACTTTTTGGTATAATACCTACAAATGCATTGAAAATGGGTTTTCATCTGAAAGTAAGAAAATGTCAGGGTTAGGAATTGTAAATTTTACTTAACTTTAAAAAGTTTATTCTTCGTCAGTTTAAATCATGTCATCCTCCGTTGACTAATGGTACCGTGCTAGCCTCTAGTTCCCAAGATCGCGGGTTCAAACCCGGCGGAGGGCGATGGATTTTTTTTCGGGCGTAAAACTCCTTAGCATGGCTTCCTTCGGAAGGGAAATAAAGCTGGTGGTCCCGTGTCGTGGATTTACGGCACATAAAAGAACCTCAAGCCTGATAAGAGGCCTCTGAGCAAAATTACCGGTCTTTCATACCCAATATAGAATGGGACGCTAAGGACCATAGTAGTTAAAGAGCGTCCATAAATTAAAAAAAAAGAAGTTTAAATCATATGCGTGTAAAAATCTGACATGTTACATTCACATGACTTTCTTCACCCTATATCGTTTACTAATGAGTAAAAAAATTGTTCTTATGAAAGTTTATTTTTCTCTATACTTTATTTTAATCGAAATAAACCTTTGCAGAAATAGCTACGTAACACATTACGTTAGGATACAAAGAGAATAGCGATAGTCAAATGTTTAAGAACTGGACGCAATATGCTAGCCTTAAAATTCCATGCTGTTTCCATGACAACACGAGGAACAGCTGAAAACTGATAGGACTTTAAAAGAACTGAAAAATTGGAAGCATTAATAACGGATATCTCGGAAATTGCATATGCCACAAAAATTTTATTTGGAATAATTTGGTTGTTTTAAATGTTTTGTGCAGTACGTTTTTGTCTACCGTTTAAGGTTTACCAATTATATAAGATTAATAAAATTCCTTTCGAATGAAGAGGGCTTCAGGGCTATTCCAATAAAATTTAAGATAATAAATTTTAATTGTCATGTAAATACATTTGATGTATGATATTTTAATCAAAACCGTCAGAGCAATTTTTTAGAAATTAAAAAATGTAAAGGTCAATTTGGGGTGGGGAGATTTTCTTGAAAATCTTCGGCCACATCTTTGGAAGATACCCAACTTCAATACAAAGTTCGGTATTTATCCGACATTTCGTTTTTGGTTGAGCTGCACACACGCACGCACACATACACACACACCCGCACACGCACATTTTTCAAAAAATCCTTTTTTTGATTCTAGGGGCTTCAAAACATGTATTTCCGGTGAAATCTCCATAACGAATTTTTGGGTGGAATGCAATACCTTCTCTACCTATGTACATTCGAGTGCATAAGAACGTGCCGATGCTTTTGGTTACTTCTAGTGTTTTCCATTCTTGAATGTTGGCAGAATCTCATCGTTTGTGTTCTGCGCCTGCTTTAGATGTGCCATCCTCTAATTGGTTTTAGTTGTCCGATACGTTAGCATCACCATATGAAGAAAGGTCAGGCCTAGTTGGACGATGAAAGGGGTGGAGAATCATATGACACCTGAATGGCTCAAATAATATGCCTCACAAAAACTGTCCATACTGGCCCCTGGATGAGTCCGGCTCTTATTGGTTCGGCATTCGAGCATTAACTGAATGAGGGATGGAAGGCGCGGCGGAAGTGTGTTAATTATTGATTGCCAACTTAAACCGCGGTTTCTCATATCGGCATGTATTTTTGCTCCCGACTGTACGTGGTAGAGAAAGTAAAAAGTTGAAAAACGGCGCAATCTTAAAAAAATCTGATGTGTTACACTCACATGGCTTTCTCTACTCTTGTACAAAATATTTTTACAAAGGCTTATTCTCCATACGCTTCATGTTAATCGAAATATCGAGATGTTAATCTTATTGCTAATTTTCTTGTAGGTGCAAGGGGAAAATATATTTACAAGGACAATATAGAAATACAGTAGCCTTTAAGCACATACATACCTATCAATAGCTGGTTGCTAGGTGCAGCACCATTCTATTTGCCAGAGATTAATACTCTTTGCATATCCAAGACAAAAAATGAATAACGAATTCCCATTTGAGAAAATAAGTATTGAAAAATTTAAGGGAATAACAAGGAATATCTCGAAAATGGTACACTCAACAAAAAAAATGTATATGACATAAATTGTGTATTTTAACGCGATCTACATTTTTTGTGTAGTAAAACTTTGTCTATCTCTTATGGTTTATCAGTTTACCAAAAGTAGTTCACAATGAAGAATACTTTTGGAGACATACTTTTGGAAAATTCAAGATATACGTTTTATTTGTCATGATAATATCTTAAACATATGATATTTTAATCCAAATCGTTAGAGCCATTTTTGAGAAAATTAAAATGTTCGAAAAATCTTCCATGTAAAGGGTAATCTGGGGTGGGGGGATTTTCTTGAAAACCTTCGTGTCGCATCTCTGGAAGATACTGAACCTAAATTGGTGTTTATCCGACTGTTCGTTTCTGAGTTATGCTGTTCACAGACACTCACACACACACACACACACACACACACACTCACACACACACGGACATGTTTCCAAAAATGCTTTTTTTGGATTCAGGGGGTCTCAAAACATGTATTTCCGGTGAAATCTCGGTATCGAATTTTTGGGTGGAATACAATACTTCCCCTACTTACTATACGTAGTAGAGAAAGTAAAAAAGTATATATATACATATATATTATATATACACAAGTAATAAAACGAGAAATCTTGGAAAAGGTCAGAACAGGTAAATGGTAATGTCTTTCTGCACATTAAAAGTGACAATTTTCCTTCCGCTAATTTTTCTGCTACAGTGTTTTAATGTGCACACGTTGACTTCCATAATAAGCAAAGCGTGTATTAGCATTCCATTGTTCGAGCAATAATATTTGAAACGATATCTGTGGGTATTACGTCATGTTAAATAACCTTATCGACAGATTTTAAGGTAGCCCTACAAGATAATTCTGTATAAGATAACGAATACACAGTTCGCTTGCTTATATCCATGTTAACAGAAGTGAGATTGAGAATTTTCACCATCTAATTTTGCTGTTATTCTGTCTTTTCCTTCCCCTGATACTGCAATTATTCACGGGAAAATGTAAATAATTATATAAAGAAATAACAGTAAAATAGAGAAATAATTGCAATAAAAATTTCTATATATTAAATCAATGCATAGCTTGGGTTTAAAGATTTTGTCCGGAAAGACGAAGGTAATTGGGAAGCCATGTTAGCCAAAGTCATTAGCGACAGCAAGTAGCGAACACATTAACTTAAGGATTTCTGGGAACGCAGTGTGTTATAAGTTCAGTAATCTTACACAGTCACGTAGGCCAAAATTCTTAAAAAGAGAAGTGAAAGCTATTTCAGAGAGTTTAGCTAAGCCATGCTGTCGCACGTAGGGTTTAAGTATTAGTTGCGAATGAAAAATGATGTTGCTGGGAATAATTCTAATGTAGGCATAGCTTAAGAAATAAGAAGGCGGGCATCTAAATAAGAGAGTTACTGTTTCTCGCTGGTACCGTCAGCGGCACTTACGTGTGTAAGTTTTAAGCGCCCAATCACATACTTGTGTAAGTAGCGGCTGTCGCGCGCGATCTTGCCGTTAAACATGTTATCGACTCATGGCGAATTGCGTTTCTAGTTTCTTTTATTGGGAAACAATTATTTCCAACCGCAACTTTGATACTGCAGAAATTAGCAGGTATAATAATTCAATTGTAATAGTTTCGAGTGCTATGATTCAGGGTCAGTGTATTTCTTCATCTCAAACGGTCGGCAACTCACTTCAGTAACTAAAATATTGTGGCGTATTAATAATTTGGGGGTTTCATTGTCATTACCAGACATTGTTGTTCTAATTTGTCATTACCAGACAAATTGCTGTTTCACTCTTTCAGTCAGTTTCGGCCGTAGACACCCCCCTTCCTTCTGTGCACTGATCACGCCAGCCGGAAGGCACTTTCATGATGACTGGGATGACGTCACTCCTGGCTAGTAGCTTTATTAGCCACGAGTGGTGGGAATACAGCGTCTGCCTTATTTAGGATTCCGACAGAAGTGGATCGCGCGTGCAAGCCAGCCTTTGGATCGGTGGACATCTCCCCTCACCTTTCATACTTAATAATATAGGAACCCCAAACAGTTGGGAAATAAATCTAGGAATATGTAAGTAGATTTGTGTTATGGATTTTGTACAGAGAGAAACCCACTCCTTCCTCTTAGCCTACACACCACATTTCGGTCCTGCGCAGCCAAGTGAGTATACTTCCCCTCAATGTAGGTGCTGGGTACTCAAAAGTAATTTAATTTTTCATGTGAACCTTTAGGCCTCTACCCAGCATGCAACAATATTAGTTAACAATAAATTTCTCAGTCAATTTAAACTGGCGTTGTCCTTCAAATAAATCCATGCCACTCATGGTTCAACCACTGGAGCAGCCGTCAGCAGAATCAGCAGCAGATACTGGATACAACAAGAAAAGGTGGCAACCAGATTTCTGTACCAAATCGTCGCATCATCATCGCGGTATGTTGCTTCTGCTTCAATCTATACAGAATGAGGCACTTGAAAGTACAGCTGGACAGGGAAATCCCTATCTTATCAATGTTAAAATTAGAATCTTAATGTTAATTTCCTCATTATATGTATATTGGTCACAGTTTATTGAAATTTTAATCTCGTGTAGAGGTACACAGAAGGAGCGACCTCCAGAAACTTGGGCACAGCACCGCAAGTAGGACACAATGACCCTTTTGTGATTCTAGATAGATGAGCTTTTTGTTTTGTTTTGTTTTAGTATTGTTGGCCTCCCGCAAGTCAGCCTTAAAGACTTGCTGTGCAACCCCATTGGTAAAAATGCCTTTATTGTTTCCCATGTTCCCTGAACAAGCTGCAGTATCTTGGTTCCATTGTCTGCAACCTTTCCTGGTTGGAGTAAAAGGTAATGTACGTATCACGAGGGGCCCCCGGAACCGAGGCATAGCATCGAACGCAGGTCAGTCGGCACTTTATGCTTCTAACGTGAACTCCTGGGAGGGACGGATGGGGGAGAGACCCGGATGCCGATGGGCGCAAACATGCACGGGGTCCCTAACGCTTCCAGATAGAACGCATCAGACACCGCGCGGTCCCTGCCCACCAGCTACCAAACTCCAGGGTCCCCCGGTACGGAGCCCCACGCTGAGGAGAGATCTAACTGAACGGTACCGTAGCGACGCCAGGGAAGAAACCTTTACGGAACGCAAGCCACCGCCCAGCCGCAACCCACCCAACACGTCGCTCGTACCCTGAAACAGATGACAAGGAAGATGATGGGTACAGGAAATGGGGGGGCAGGAGAGTCGTGGTAGAAGCTGAACCATGCCAGCATTCGCCAGGTGACCCGGGGAAACCACAAAAAAACCTTGGGCAGAGTGGGTGATCCTGAGACTCCCGAATGCGGTTCACAGACGTAACCGCCTGAGTCATCTAGCTCGGCTATAGAAAGAGTAAAGCTCTTTCTTGCTAGGAATGGGCAGTCAAAGAGGATGTGAAAAAAATTAAAATTAAATTGAGTTTTATTTATGGACGCTCTTTAACTCTATGGTTCTTAGCGTCCCATACCACATTGAGCGTGAAAAACCGAAAATGTTGCTCAGAGGCCCTTTTATCAGTCTTGAAGTTCTTTTACGTGCCGTAAATCTACAACAGGGAACCACCGGCTTTACTTCCCTTCCGAAGGAAGCCATGCTAAAGATTTTTAAGCCCGAAAAACCCCATCGCCGTCCCCGAGTTTGAACCCGCGACCTCGGGAACTAGAGGCTAGCATGGTACAACTAGACCATGGAGGATGTCCGATGAACTTCCTTCATCCTCTTTGCACATTCTACAAATGGTTTCATCCTTGTAGAAAGAAAGTTTAGGAAGAAGTTTCCTGAAGTGACCATGTTAAGAAATTAATGAAATTACTTTCCTTATTCCTGTTCTCCCAATCTTAGAAGCAATGTGGAAAGGGTGTTGTTCATGGAGCTAAGGCCAGTTTCCTGGGTTGTCCTTGTCTAGGATAGGTTTGCCACCTGAATTGGTGTTTTCCCCTAATCCATGCGTTTACCAACGTTTTGGCAGTAATTGTACTGATTCCAAACACGTGTTCAGGGCCAACATAATACCCCCTTTAGCCAGCTGATCATCTTTTTCATTTCCAAAGATGCCCTGATGCCCAAGCACCCACCACATTTCGAACTTGTTACAAGATGACAAAACAATCAGGAACATTTAGGCATTCCCATGCCAGCTTTGATTTTACCTGATGCTAGGGGCAGGTGCAAGAACAGCTCGCCGTGTTCACTGGGGCGGAAGGTAAATCGCCACGGTACCTATCCGTTTAATTACGGATGTACGCTTACGATCTGATAGATGCACTGTCCATTCCAAACCAGAGTTCCCTCTGATGTAAACAGAAGCACTTGCTGCTGCTTGTTACGAACCCAAGAACACACTCTTACGCCAACGTAAATAGTTCCTTAATACATGTATTCTATTATGAAATATTGGAGCAGGAAAGGTATAGAACTGCATATTTTATTGCGGTTATTATAAGAACTTATTGTTAAAGGTAATGGATATATACTAGCTGTTAAGAGATTACAAAATATTATTTTCGTCTGCTATTGCGCTGATGCCGAGAGCATCTTGCTTGTTAATACCAACTGTATGCATGACTGCCACTCTCTTACATATACGAGAAATGCAGCAATGAATTCCCAAAGATGCTATCTGAGTACCGAATAAAGACTTTGCGTAACACAGGAAATATAATAAGCGAACAGGCATTCATAATATACTAGCACACATATGCTCAGCTCAGGTCAAATCTTGTGATTTAGTCAGTTGGTATTTGAGTTCACATTGCAGATGAAGGTGCGTGTAGTGCGCATAAACTGTTCAAACACAAAAGAGGGAAACAGAAAAAGTGGCTAAAAACAAACAATACTTCATATATTCAACTCACTATTAGAAAAATACGAGACACTTGCATTAGTGCATATTACGAAACTAATATCGGATTTTGCAGGCGTTTCAGTGAGAAGTGTAACCAAAGCGAGTAGGGAATATAAACGGAGTAATAGAACATAGAATAGGATAATATGTGGGAACTTGTTTTGTGCGACAGTGCTGTGGAATTGTGAATAAGCTTGTCATTATTTTGGAGAGTAGTTCTGATTCCGATATGTCAGTTGAGTCACCTTCGGAGGATTCGGATTTGGGTGTTGCACTTTTGCCCGAGGATTGTGATTAACGTAAGTAAAATGTTCATTGCCGCATACTTATAAAATCGATTGTTACCTCAGGTTGTATTTTGAACTATGATTCTCACACAGGGCGCGTTTTTATAGATTTAAACAGTGTTGAACAAGCACGTGAGAGGGGAACAAACAGCCATTAGGGCGGGGATTGCGAACTACTTTCGCGCGGATAATACAAAGAGTTTGTTTTCAGTGAAAGGCACTCTGGTTTGGAATGGACTGTAGTCTATTAGCAAGCGTTTATGTTTATGCCGCTTAACTTAGCCAGCCGCTTGCTGAACCATTAAGTAAAGCAGTGCCGTCTAGCGAGAGAACCGACAGGAATGGGTGCATTAGGTAAAGGAGTGCCAAAGAAAGCAGTGAGGGTGTACGACTGAGGGGTCACCCACTCAGCCATGATCCGTCCCAATGCTGCTTAACTTGGGGGAGGGTTGTTGTTTGTAGATAGAAGAAGCGGCAGTGTTTACTAGCCCAGGGCATCCATGGGCAGGCAGTAGCTTTTGCACCGTCTGGGCAACGATGATCGTAAAACTAAAGTGTTAATTCTTAAAAGTAATGTAATTATCGAAGTTAAAATAAACTTTTATAAAGTGAAATCATATAAGAAACAATAAACCCATTGAAACAATTGCAACAAACAAATAACATCTACAACAAAGAAAATATAGCATGATTTTATTAGAAGAACAACACCCAGATTAGATCAAGAGATTATAATATATGAGGAAGAAGAAGAAAAAAGAGAAGTAGAAAAATTAATGATAATATGTAATAAAATCCATAGATAGTGAACAATTAAACCGAAAAGAAATAATTAAATGTAATGAACAATTAAATTAAAACGGCGTTAAAGAGATCTTAGTTATCATAGGACATCATAAAATAAAATAAAAAAATCTGATGTGTTACACTCACATGACTTTCTCTACTCTTGTACAAACTATTTTTACAAACGCTTATTCTCCATATGCTTCATGTTAATCGAGATAAACATTTGCAGACTCTATCTTATTGCTAATTTTCTTGTAGATGTAAGGGGAATATATATTTACAAGGGCAATATAGAAATACAGTAGCCTTTAAGCACATACATATCTCTTAATAGCTGGTTGCTATGTGCAGCACCATTCCCTTTGCCACAGATTAACACTCTTTTCATATCCAAGTCAAAAAAATGAATAACGAATTCCCATTTGAGAAAATAAGTATTGAAAACTTTAAGGAAATAACCAGCAATATCTCGAAAGTGGTTTACTCAACAAAAAAAATGTATATGACATAAATTGTGTTTTTAACGCGATCTACATTTTTTGTGTAGTAAAAGTTAGTCTATCTCTTATGGTTTATCAGTATACCAAAAGTAGTTCACAATGAAGAATACTTTTGGAGACATTCCCAGAAAATTCAAGATATACATTTTATTTGTCATGATAATATCTTAACATATGACATTTTAATCAAAATCGTTAGAGCCAGTTTTGAGAAAATTAAAATTTTCGAAAAATCTTCCATGTAAAGGGTAATCTGCGGTGTGGGGATTTTCTTGAAAACCTTCATGTCGCATCTCTGGAAGATACTGAACCTAAATACCAAGTTTATCCGACTGTTCGTTTCTGAGTTAGCTGTTCACAGACAGACACACACACGGACATGTTTCCAAAAATACTTTTTTTGGATTCAAGGGGCCTCAAAACATATATTTCCATGTTATTTGCTAATATTTCTGCTTTTCAAATATAATTAGCAACAATATGACCCAAGCATTCAACAATGACCAATTCATTCCACAGTTCGTGTGTTTGAACCAATCACGGTAGACTATTACCAAGTATACGATAATGACCAATTCAATTCACAGCTCGTGTAAGTTTGAACCAAACAGATAGACTACTGCCAAGAGTTTGATAATGACCAATCTAATTCCAGCTCGTGTAAGTTTTAAACAAAAATGGTAGACTATCACCAAGCATTCGATAATGACCAATAAAATTCACAGCTCGTATCAGTTTGAACCAAAGATGGTAGACTATCACCAAACATTCGATAATGTCCAATAAAATTCACAGTTCGTATCAGTTTGAACCAAAATTGGTAGACTATCACTAAGCATTCGATAATGACCAAACCAATCCACAGCAGCTCGTGTCAGTTTGAACCAATCATGGTAGACTATCACTAAGCATTCATAATGACCAATCCAATTCACAGCACGTGTAGTTTGAAACAACCACGGTAGACTATCACCAAGCATTCGATAATGACCAAGCCAGTTCACAGCTCGAGTCAGTTTGAACCAATCATGGTAGATTATCACTAAGCATTCATTAATGACCAATCCAATTCACAGCTCGTGTCAGTTTGAACCAATCATGGTAGACTATCACCAAGCATTCGATAATACCAAGCCAATTCACAGCTCGTATCAGTTTGAACCAATCATGGTAGACTATCACTAAGCATTCATTAATGACCAATCCGATTCACAGCTCGTGTCAGTTTGAAACAACCACGGTAGACTATCACCAAGCATTCGATAATGACCAAGCCAATTCACAGCTCGTGTTAGTTTAAAACAACCATGGTAGACTATCACCAAGCATTCGATAATGACCAATCCAATTGACAGCTCGTGTCAGTTTGAAACAACCACGGTAGACTATCACTAAGCATTCGATAATGACCAATCTAATTCACAACTCGTGTCAGTTTGAAACAACCACGGTAGACTATCACCAAGGATTCGATAATGACCAATCTAATTCACAGCTCGTGTCAGTTTGAAACAACCACGGTAGACTGTCACCAAGCATTCGATAATGACCAATCTAATTCACAGCTCGTGTCAGTTTGAAACAACCACGGTAGACTATCACCAATCATTCGATAATGACCAATCTAATTCACAGCTCGTGTCAGTTTGAAACAACCACGGTAGACTATCACCAAGCATTCGATAATGACCAAGCCAATTCACAGCTCGTGTCAGTTTGAAACAACCACGGTAGACTATCACCAAGCATTCGATAATGACCAAGCCAATTCACAGCTCGTGTCAGTTTGAAACAACCACGGTAGACTATCACCAAGCATTCGATAATGACCAAGCCAATTCACAGCTCGTGTCAGTTTGAAATAAACATGGTAGATCATCACTAAGCATTCGATAATGACCAGTTCAATCCACAGCTCCTCGTGTCAATTTGAAACTAACATGGTGGACTATCACCAAGCATTCGATAATGACCAAGCCAATTCACAGCTTGTGTCAGTTTGAAACTAACATGGTAGATCAGCACTAAGCATTCGATAATGGCCAGTTCAATCCACAGCTCCTCGTGTCAATTTGAAACTAACATGGTAGACTATCACCAAGAATTCGATAATGACCAATCTAATTCACAGCTCCTGTCAGTTTGAAACAAACATGGTAGACTGTCACCAAGCATTCGATAATGACCGATCTAATTCACAGCTCGTGTCAGTTTGAAACAAACATGGTAGACTATCACCAAGGATTCGATAATGACCAATCTAATTCACAGCTCGTGTCAGTTTGAAACAAACATGGTAGACTGTCACCAAGGATTCGATAATGACCAATCTAATTCACAGCTCTTGTCAGTTTGAAACAAACATGGTAGACTATCACCAAGGATTCGATAATGACCAATCTAATTCACAGCTCGTGTCAGTTTGAAACAAACATGGTAACTATCACCAAGGATTCGATAATACCAAGCCAATTCACAGCTCGTGTCAGTTTGAACCAATCATGGTAGACTATCACTAAGCATTCATTAATGACCAATCCAATTCACAGCTGTGTCAGTTTGAAACAACCACGGTAGACTATCACCAAGCATTCGATAATGACCAAGCCAATTCACAGCTCGTGTTAGTTTGAAACAACCATGGTAGACTATCACCAAGCATTCCATAATGACCAATCCAATTCACAGCTCGTGTCAGTTTGAAACAACCACGGTAGACTATCACCAAGCATTCGATAATGACCAATCTAAATCACAACTCGTGTCAGTTTGAAACAACCACGGTAGACTATCACCAAGCATTCGATAATGACCAATCCAATTCACAGCTCGTGCCAGTTTGAAACAACCACGGTAGACTATCACCAAGCATTCGATAATGACCAATCTAATTCACAGCTCGTGTCAGTTTGAAACAACCACGGTAGACTGTCACCAAGCATTCGATAATGACCAATCTAATTCACAGCTCGTGTCAGTTTGAAACAACCACGGTAGACTATCACCAAGCATTCGATAATGACCAATCTAACTCACAGCTCGTGTCAGTTTAAAACAACCACGGTAGACTGTCACCAAGCATTCGATAATGACCAATCTAATTCACAGCTCGTGTCAGTTTAAAACAACCACGGTAGACTGTCACCAAGCATTCGATAATGACCAATCTAATTCACAGCTCGTGTCAGTATGAAACAACCACGGTAGACTATCACCAAGCATTCGATAATGACCAAGCCAATTCACAGCTCGTGTCAGTTTGAAACAACCACGGTAGACTATCACCAAGCATTCGATAATGACCAAGCCAATTCACAGCTCGTGTCAGTTTGAAACAACCACGGTAGACTATCACCAAGCATTCGATAATGACCAAGCCAATTCACAGCTCGTGTCAGTTTGAAATAAACATGGTAGATCATCACTAAGCATTCGATAATGACCAGTTCAATCCACAGCTCCTCGTGTCAATTTGAAATTAACATGGTAGACTATCACCAAGCATTCGATAATGACCAAGCCAATTCACAGCTCGTGCCAGTTTGAAACAACCACGGTAGACTATCACCAAGCATTCGATAATGACCAAGCCAATTCACAGCTCGTGTAAGTTTGAAACAACCACGGTAGACTATCACCAAGCATTCGATAATGACCAAGCCAATTCACAGCTCGTGTCAGTTTGAAATAAACATGGTAGATCATCACTAAGCATTCGATAATGACCAGTTCAATCCACAGCTCCTCGTGTCAATTTGAAACTAACATGGTGGTGGACTATCACCAAGCATTCGATAATGACCAAGCCAATTCACAGCTTGTGTCAGTTTGAAACTAACATGGTAGATCAGCACTAAGCATTCGATAATGACCAGTTCAATCCACAGCTCCTCGTGTCAATTTGAAACTAACATGGTAGACTATCACCAAGAATTCGATAATGACCAATCTAATTCACAGCTCCTGTCAGTTTGAAACAAACATGGTAGACTGTCACCAAGCATTCGATAATGACCAAGCCAATTCACAGCTCGTGTCAGTTTGAAACAACCACGGTAGACTATCACCAAGCATTCGATAATGACCAAGCCAATTCACAGCTTGTGTCAGTTTGAAACTAACATGGTAGATCAGCACTAAGCATTCGATAATGACCAGTTCAATCCACAGCTCCTCGTGTCAATTTGAAACTAACATGGTAGACTATCACCAAGAATTCGATAATGACCAATCTAATTCACAGCTCCTGTCAGTTTGAAACAAACATGGTAGACTGTCACCAAGCATTCGATAATGACCGATCTAATTCACAGCTCCTGTCAGTTTGAAACAAACATGGTAGACTATCACCAAGGATTCGATAATGACCAATCTAATTCACAGCTCGTGTCAGTTTGAAACAAACATGGTAGACTGTCACCAAGGATTCGATAATGACCAATCTAATTCACAGCTCTTGTCAGTTTGAAACAAACATGGTAGACTATCACCAAGGATTCGATAATGACCAATCTAATTCACAGCTCGTGTCAGTTTGAAACAAACATGGTAGACTATCACCAAGAATTCGATAATGACCAATCTAATTCACAGCTCGTGTCAGTTTGAAACAAACATGGTAGACTATCACCAAGGATTCGATAATGACCAATCTAATTCACAGCTCGTGTCAGTTTGAAACAATCATGGTAGACTATCACTAAGCATTCATTAATGACCAATCCAATTCACAGCTCGTGTCAGTTTGAACCAATCATGGTAGACTATCACCAAGCATTCGATAATACCAAGCCAATTCACAGCTCGTGTCAGTTTGAACCAATCATGGTAGACTATCACTAAGCATTCATTAATGACCAATCCAATTCACAGCTGTGTCAGTTTGAAACAACCACGGTAGACTATCACCAAGCATTCGATAATGACCAAGCCAATTCACAGCTCGTGTTAGTTTGAAACAACCATGGTAGACTATCACCAAGCATTCCATAATGACCAATCCAATTCACAGCTCGTGTCAGTTTGAAACAACCACGGTAGACTATCACCAAGCATTCGATAATGACCAATCTAATTCACAACTCGTGTCAGTTTGAAACAACCACGGTAGACTATCACCAAGCATTCGATAATGACCAATCCAATTCACAGCTCGTGCCAGTTTGAAACAACCACGGTAGACTATCACCAAGCATTCGATAATGACCAATCTAATTCACAGCTCGTGTCAGTTTGAAACAACCACGGTAGACTGTCACCAAGCATTCGATAATGACCAATCTAATTCACAGCTCGTGTCAGTTTGAAACAACCACGGTAGACTATCACCAAGCATTCGATAATGACCAATCTAATTCACAGCTCGTGTCAGTTTAAAACAACCACGGTAGACTGTCACCAAGCATTCGATAATGACCAATCTAATTCACAGCTCGTGTCAGTTTAAAACAACCACGGTAGACTGTCACCAAGCATTCGATAATGACCAATCTAATTCACAGCTCGTGTCAGTATGAAACAACCACGGTAGACTATCACCAAGCATTCGATAATGACCAAGCCAACTCACAGCTCGTGTCAGTTTGAAACAACCACGGTAGACTATCACCAAGCATTCGATAATGACCAAGCCAATTCACAGCTCGTGTCAGTTTGAAACAACCACGGTAGACTATCACCAAGCATTCGATAATGACCAAGCCAATTCACAGCTCGTGTCAGTTTGAAATAAACATGGTAGATCATCACTAAGCATTCGATAATGACCAGTTCAATCCACAGCTCCTCGTGTCAATTTGAAATTAACATGGTAGACTATCACCAAGCATTCGATAATGACCAAGCCAATTTACAGCTCGTGCCAGTTTGAAACAACCACGGTAGACTGTCACCAAGCATTCGATAATGACCAAGCCAATTCACAGCTCGTGTCAGTTTGAAACAACCACGGTAGACTATCACCAAGCATTCGATAATGACCAAGCCAATTCACAGCTCGTGTCAGTTTGAAACAACCACGGTAGACTATCACCAAGCATTCGATAATGACCAAGCCAATTCACAGCTCGTGTCAGTTTGAAATAAACATGGTAGATCATCACTAAGCATTCGATAATGACCAGTTCAATCCACAGCTCCTCGTGTCAATTTGAAACTAACATGGTAGACTATCACCAAGAATTCGATAATTACCAATCTAATTCACAGCTCGTGTCAGTTTGAAACAAACATGGTAGACTGTCACCATGCATTCGATAATGACCAATCTAATTCACAGCTCGTGTCAGTTTGAAACAAACATGGTAGACTATCACCAAGGATTCGATAATGACCAATCTAATTCACAGCTCGTGTCAGTTTGAAACAAACATGGTAGACTATCACCAAGGATTCGATATTGACCAATCTAATTCACAGCTCGTGTCAGTTTGAAACAAACATGGTAGACTATCACCAAGAATTTGATAATGACCAATCTAATTCACAGCTCGTGTCAGTTTGAAACAAACATGGTAGACTGTCACCAAGGATTCGATAATGACCAATCTAATTCACAGCTCGTGTCAGTTTGAAACAAACATGGTAGACTATCACCAAGGATTCGATAATGACCAATCTAATTCACAGCTCGTGTCACTTTGAAACAAACATGGTAGACTATCACCAAGAATTCGATAATGACCAATCTAATTCACAGCTCGTGTCAGTTTGAAACAAACATGGTAGACTATCACCAAGGATTCGATAATGACCAATCTAATTCACAGCTCGTGTCAGTTTGAAACAAACATGGTAGACTATCACCAAGGATTCGATAATGACCAATCTAATTCACAGCTCGTGTCAGTTTGAAACAAACATGGTAGACTGTCACCAAGCATTCGATAATGACCAATCTAATTCACAGCTCGTGTCAGTTTGAAACAAACATGGTAGACTATCACCAAGGATTCGATAATGACCAATCTAATTCACAGCTCGTGTCAGTTTGAAACAAACATGGTAGACTATCACCAAGGATTCGATAGTGACCAATCTAATTCACAGCTCGTGTCAGTTTAAACAACCACGGTAGACTGTCACCAAGCATTCGGTAATGACCAATCTAATTCACAGCTCGTGTCAGTTTGAAACAACCACGGTAGACTATCACCAAGCATTCGATAATGACCAAGCCAATTCATAGCTCGTGTCAGTTTGAAACAACCACGGTAGACTATCACCAAGCATTCGATAATGACCAAGCCAATTCACAGCTCGTGTCAGTTTGAAACAACCACGGTAGACTATCACCAAGCATTCGATAGTGACCAAGCCAATTCACAGCTCGTGTCAGTTTGAAATAAACATGGTAGATCATCACTAAGCATTCGATAATGACCAGTTCAATCCACAGCTCCTCGTGTCAATTTGAAACTAACATGGTAGACTATCACCAAGAATTCGATAATGACCAATCTAATTCACAACTCGGGTCAGTTTGAAACAAGCATGGTAGACTGTCACCTGCGACGGTATTAATGTTAATGTGTTTGTATTTGTTAGCCCCACGTTGTGGTAGCCAATTTGTAACGGTATTACTTACAAATGTTTGTTTACATCACGTGTTGAAGCCATCTTGTGACGTCATTCATTTGTTTGGTTTGTAGCTCCATCTAGTGTTAACAATTTGCGGCAGTATTAGCTTTTGTTTGATTTCATTTCAAATGTCCTCCGTCTAGCTATTATCCTGTTGGCTTGGGCACGTATCTCTATACAGGTTGTGTAAACGGAAAGGAATCTTTTATCCAAAAATTACACTGATGAAGAAATTTGTTTTACACATTTATTGTCGAACACGTTAACTATCACATTTATACATTGATCTTAACACTCGCCAAACTGAAACTGTTATAATAACTTCTTACTGATAATTCTTGTAATCCACGTACTTCAATCTTTTATATAATTAACCTTACAATACTTTAGATCTTTCATAATTCTGCTGCGCGTAACTTGTGAATCTATATCCGATGTATGACGAACTGACTGACTGAAGACGACGTGTAGTGTATACAGATTTTTGATGAACTGAGCATAAAGCTACCTCTAACCTACCCTATTTACAATCCTGCATCCAGATACGCCTAAAGATTATAACTGAAGTGCTATTGGCTAATAAAACGCGCCAACATTAGCGTCCATTTTAATATCCAATGAAAATTATGAATACATATGCTTTAAGGAGAAAACATTCCAGAAGTTTCTCAACGGAAAAAACGCGCCAACATTACGTAACGTCCTCGTTTCCAATAATGATAAACAGCTCACCCCCTCGCTGCATTATTGCGCTATTATTGACAGTTTCAGTAAGGTCGTATAAACTTATTTCCCAATAATAATTACAATTAATAAACATCTGAAATCAATGTCACATAAAAATGCATATTCATATTACAATCATTATTTACATTTAAGTAATTTGTGATACAAATTACTGCATCACACCAAGCATTCGATAATGACCAATTTAATTCACAGCTCGTGTCAGTTTGAAACAAACATGGTAGACTATCACCAAGGATTCGATAATGACCAATCTAATTCACAGCTCGTGTCAGTTTGAAACAAACATGGTAGACTATCACCAAGGATTCGATAATGACCAATCTAATTCACAGCTCGTGTCAGTTTGAAACAAACATAGTAGACTATCACCAAGAATTCGATAATGACCAATCTAATTCACAGCTCGTGTCAGTTTGAAACAAACATGGTAGACTGTCACCAAGCATTCGATAATGACCAATCTAATTCACAGCTCGTGTCAGTTTGAAACAAATATGGTAGACTATCACCAAGAATTCGATAATGACCAATCTAATTCACAGCTCGTGTCAGTTTGAAACAAACATGGTAGACTATCACCAAGGATTCGATAATGACCAATCTAATTCACAGCTCGTGTCAGTTTGAAACAAACATGGTAGACTATCACCAAGGATTCGATAATGACCAATCTAATTCACAGCTCGTGTCAGTTTGAAACAAACATGGTAGACTGTTACCAAGCATTCGATAATGACCAATCTAATTCACAGCTCGTGTCAGTTTGAAACAAACATGGTAGACTGTCACCAAGCATTCGATAATGACCAATCTAATTCACAGCTCGTGTCAGTTTGAAACAAACATGGTAGACTATCACCAAGGATTCGATAATGACCAATCTAATTCACAGCTCGTGTCAGTTTGAAACAAACATGGTAGACTATCACCAAGGATTCGATAATGACCAATCTAATTCACAGCTCGTGTCAGTTTGAAACAACCACGGTAGACTGTCGCCAAGCATTCGATAATGACCAATCTAATTCACAGCTCGTGTCAGTTTGAAACAACCACGGTAGACTATCACCAAGCATTCGATAATGACCAAGCCAATTCACAGCTCGTGTCAGTTAGAAACAACCACGGTAGACTATCACCAAGCAATTTAATTCACAAACTTGGTGGACTATCGCCAAGCATTCGATAATTACCAATCCAGTCCAAAGCTCGTGTCAGTTTGAACCACACACTACAGAATATCGCCGAAATCTTATCGAAATGAGATTGGCACAGTTGATTAGCAATTGTTTGGAAACTGCCGCAGCTGATTTACTATTGTTTCTGAATTGTAAGTTAAAACAACGATGGTATCCCCTCCTTTTTTTTTAAGGAACAGAAGGCTGTGCTACGGTATGACATTGGTATACATGGCATCTAATTAAATTAAAATTATATAAAATACTTACGTAAATCTCATTTTACTGGGATTATTTTATTGTCAAATCTGATTTGACGTTTAAGCATACGTCTGCCAAATTTCAGCTCAGTTGGATAAGGAATATTGCCTAAATACACGTTTGTCTATAATGCAATATTGAAAGCAAAGTAAATATCTAATATGGGAAAATAAATGAAGTTTAATGCGCCATGAAATTTTTGTCAGCAGCTTTTTAAATGCTAAACGGTTGCCCTAAAATGGCAGAACACAAATATAATTTTTCTTAAATCCAGAATTTTTAAAATAATTTGGTTATAATTATTTTTAAAACCTTCCAAAAATCGTATTCCAGCTCATCAACAATTTAAAACTTAGACTGTGTAAATGCAGTGGTTCGCATACATTTTGTACAACAGATGGAAATGACACTTTAAGGAGCTTTTGCATAAGCGAACGCACCGGAAACATATGTTATCTGCACAATCCATATTAATCTGTTTGCATTTCTGTGCCACATAACAATGTGCAATTGTTATATATTTTTGCGCAGGCAACCATGAGATTTGATACGTTCCCAGAAGGCCTTGGAATGTTTACATGTGTTACCAGCCTGTTCTTCCGAACGCACAATAATAAAGAAAAAAGAGCATCGACTTACACATAAGCACATACATCACAAATAAAGGGATATAGTGCCATGGGCAATTCCATAATGATTGTACACGTACCGAAAGTAGCACATGTTTCCGTTGGTGTAAGGAAGCCTACATTTTGACTTTGTCACACTTGCCACAAACCAAAACAGTCACTGATCGCATCCTTGTTAACGGCTGGCAGCGAGGTCAGCGTGTGTACCACGTGATGCGACACTCAATTTCTCTCTTTGCTCCGCCCATTTTTAATGTCGATTGTGTTTCATTACAATGTTACAGCTGTGGGACGCCTTATCATTACCATTACTTTGTTGGTGGTATTAAGCTGCACAGTAGGCGGGGAATTTGGGGTCTTTCCTGAGGTTTGTCGTGAAACAAAACTGCAGGACTGCCAGTAATCTTAAATAACCTCATTGTTTATTGTTAAATGTGTATTTTAAAAGTTGTAAAGTGCCGATATAACTAATATGTTAAAGCAACTATAAACTTTTTTTTAAAAAAAAAAACTGCAGGAAAGAATCTAAGCTGAACGTGAATCATAAATGTACGCACAGCATTACATTTCAGCAGTGTTCGCTGCATTATGTGTCTTTATGTTATTAGTTGACATTTTGAACACGACTTTCTTAACTTTTATCGTTTATTTTATATCTATTCTACAAACTATTCTTAAAAAGCTTATTTACCGTGGTTCACATTTCTTTCGTAGTCTAGCGTAAACTGAAAGACAACTACCAAGAATTCTGGAATAGAAATTCGAACATTAAACATTTTAAATTATCGAAGTACAGAGTGAGCCAAAAGACTCCGAACCGCCTGCGCGGTGTTTTTCCCGTCCGTGTCCTCGGCGCTCATTGCCGTCTGCCGCTATCATAGAAAGGCGCGGATGAAACCATACAACATTTTAAAAACTGCTTTTAAAGGCTTTACTTTACCAACTTTATGAAAGGAAATGCTGAAACTGGCCACCGTCGTTGTTCATACATTTTTGGCACCTCTTTAGGAAACTATCCATCACTCACCGTAATTCACGCTGAGAAATTTCCTGGCGGATATTTTGTTTTAATTCTTTCGTACACTTTGTGTTTTAAGTTACCCCGGAGGGGTATTTTATGAACAATATTACCGGCTGCGCGGTGTTTTTCCACTGGGCGTGTGGAAATATGATAAAAACATGATAACGCATTGCTGCTATAAACAAGGTCACGCTGTTATGGTTTTGCTGTGCAATGTGAAGTGCAGTTTTGAGTCGACGGCGATGTGATGTAGTTCAGTTATTACGAGTTATTTATTATTTTGTCCTGTACTTAGTCACAAAGTATATTATGGCTCAGTATATGTTTTCTACTGCACAGCGTGTATTTATTTATGATTCGTATGTGTTAACTCGGTCAGCTCGCCAAGTGAAAATAGGATTTGCAGAAAGATTTCCAGGTGTAAAAGTTCCAGGCCGTACAACAATCCATGAACTTTACAGTAAATTTCAGGCCACAGGAAGTGTTCAGGCTAAGAAATCAAAAAGACAGCGTTCGGTTCTTACCGAAGAGACATTAGACATCGGTCATCGTTTGGAAAATTCCCTGCAAACATTCCATGATGGATAGTTTCCTAAAGAGGTGCCAAGAATGTATGGACAACGACGGTGGCCAGTTTCAGAATTTCCTTTCATAAAGTTGGTTAGTAAAGCCTTTAAAAGCATTTTAAAAATGTATGGTTTCATCCGCGCCTTTCTATGATAGCAGCAGACGGCAACGAGCGCCGAGGACGCGGACAGGAAAAACACCGCGCAGGCGGTTCGGAGTCTTTTGGCTCACTCTGTAGTATCGAAGATTTATCCCGAAATACTGAACATACCTCGGTATCATTGAGTATCGAGATCCCTTATTTAAACATCAAGGAAATAAAGCTTTGCAAATGAGATTATTAAGCTGTTCATAGCTTGCGATACCACAACTATCTGATAAGTGTATAAGGTGAGGCAACACACGGCTTTAGTGCTTGATTGAATTAGTCTAGTGCTAAACGCGATAAATACAAAATCAAAACCTAAACAGTGGGTAACGAAGTATTTATGAAAGAAAGGGAAGATAATAAAATATATGCATATGAGAGTATGCTATTCTGTTATACACTTCATTACGACTTGTTTTAATAACTTCTTATTTGAATTAGGGTGGCCAGTAAAACTTTATTTATTTCTTCTAAAGTAGCTCCTTAAAGTCTAAAATAATTTCTCATTCATCTCCTAAAGGGATGACATCTCTACCCTCGACTGCCTAGGTTGGTAATTAAAAAATTCTGATGTGATACATTCGCATGACTTTCTCTACCCTCTATCGTTTATTGGTGGGTATACATACTATACTTCTTCAAGCGAGCTTATTTTTCTATCCAATCCAAATAAACTTTTGCAGAAATAGCTACATTATGCAGGATGTATCTTTATTGGTGTCATATATTTGGGGGACGTGTTCCTAACTTCAAAACAATAAAAAAGTTTCACATCAACATGGGTCTGAAAATTATTTATTTCAGAGTTACAACACAAAATCGAAAGTCACAAAAATTGCTCGAAGTGGCCTCCTCTTGCTTCGATGTATGCAGTAAGCATGGGTTCCATGCTCTGACGTACTCTGTTGAAAATTCCTGGTGTGTTTCGTATTTGGTTAAATCCAGTTTGGATACGTCCTCTCAAAATGTCAACATCAGGTACAGGAGTCGCATAAACCAAGGACTTGAAATGTCCCCAGATGAAGAAATCCATTGGATTCAATCGGTCCACCCGACCAATCCATCTTTGCGGAAATCGATCATTCAAAAACTTGCGAACTATCAACTGAAATGAGCTGGAGCACCATCGTGTAAAAACCACATTCGTGAATGATGTCCAGAGGCACATTATCAGTTAACTGATGCAACTCATTTCTGAGAAACTGGAGATAGGTTTGTCCATTCACATGCGGAGGGAAGAAGTAGAGACCAATAAGGTGATCATGAATGATTCCACCCCAAACGTTGAGAGAGAACCTCTGTTGATGATTGTGCTGTCGTACTTCATTAGGATTTTCAAATGCCCAGTTATGAGTGTTATGAAAATTGAAGATGCCGTCGCGAGTAAAACCAGCCTCATCCGTGAATAAGATACAGGCTAGGAAATTGATGAACACAGCGCACTGCTGTAACATGCGTTGACAGAAACGTCTTCCTGGCTCAAAGTCCACCTCATTTAATCCTTGCACACGTTGAAGGTGATACGAGTACAGAAGATTTTCATGCAGAATTCTCCAGATAGTCATATGACTAACTCTTTCCCTTACAGCCATACGTCTTGTGCTTTGTGATGGGTCTGCATCCACAGCTTCTTCAAGCTCAATGGCTCGTACCGCTCTTGGTCTCCCAACAACCCTAGTACTCTCAAATACGCCAGTCTCTCTCAAGCGTTGGTGAATTCGTGCGAATGTTCTTGCACACGGTAACTGCATGTAGGGTACCTTTCTGCATAAAGTCCACGTGCTCGTGCTGCATTGCCGTCTGCACGGCCATACGTGTAGTGCATATCCATCTCTTCACTCATGGAATACTTCTTCTTTGATCTATAACAAGAAACGGTTGATTTGCAGACCCATGCACATATGAACTTTTTTTAGTTTTGATGTCAGGATCACGTCTCCCAAATATATGACACCAATAACGATACACCTGTATATTTAGTTACAGCTACAAAGACAAATGGATAGTACTTGTTTAAGAACTCGACGCTGGCCTTAAAATTTCATACTGTTTCCATGCAATCGTGAGAAACAGCTGAATGTTGAAAGGACTTTAAAAATAATGACCAAGAAATGAACAATTCGAACCTTTAATAACGGATACCTCAGAAACGGCTTATACCACACAAAAAGCTTATTCTGAGTAAACTGTGTATTTGAAAGAGATCTACATATTTTTATGTAGTATGTTTCCGTCTGACCGAGCGTGATGGCTCAGGCGGTTACGTCTGTGGCCCGCATTCCGGACATCCCGGTATCGATTCTCGGCGACCGCGCACTCTGGGCCAGGTTTTTCGTGGTTTCCCCGGGTCGCCAGGCAAGTAATAGGGTGATTCATCTTCTTCTGGGAACCCTTAAGGTTGGTTGTTTATGGGCAGGGACCGCGTGGCTCGGATGTGTTTTATCTGGGAACGTTAGGGATCGGGTCCATGCTTGCGCCCGTGGACACCCCGATCTGGTCGCCCTTCGGGTCTATCCGTTCATCCTTCCCTCCCAGGGGTCATTTTGGAAGCACAATGGGCCTCGTGGCCTCGTGCGGTGCTCTGTTCCGGTTCCGGGGACCCCTCCGTGATACGTACCTTTACCTTTAAATCAATGCATAACTTCAATGCATTTGTCCGGAGAAAAATATAATTAGCGAGTCATGTAAAAGATAGACAGCCGAGTAGAGAATGCATTAGCGTAAAGATTCCGGAATGCAGTTAGGATTGAGTTAGTACGTTTGAAAGGGCACGTAGACAGGAATTCTGTAAATTAGAAAGGGAATGACATTCTGAGATGCGAGCAAGGCACCGCATAGAAACGGTATCAGATACACATATGTAGAGTTTTAGGATTGAACCACGTAAGTAGGATCATTGGTAGAGGTAGTGAGTGATAGGTAGGTCGAGCTAAGCTAAGAAAAGAGCAGTAATTCTAAATCAGATTTATTTGCCTACTAAATCATGTGACTTACTCGTGTGACAACTCTTGTGATTACTCGTGTGGTATTTAGTTTCATTTTAAGTTGTGACGGGATTCAGTTAAAACGATTTTGCGGCTTTTGCGACGGTTCTTTCCCAGTAACATTTCTGTGACTTACGGCAACTGATGCTCCGTTGTTATAGAAATAATTTAATTCTTTAATTCAACATTCGGCGACTTTTTTTCAAACAGACTATTTGAGTCAACATTAAAATTTATCAGCTAACGAAATTGGTGCTATCCTTTCACACTACACTCACGCATGCCCTAGAACTCATAGCTATACTGTCACGAACATGATTCAGCGACGTGGGGTGGTAAAAGGAAGGCAGATGTTAGAGCAATGATAACAACGGGACTTAAATTAAGCTAATATATTAAGAAAGATTAAGTAATCTGTTGGTTGCGCAAGTTTGGTTCACAAAGATGGGGTTTGCAATATATTCCGTTAACCCTGGCCAATGTTATTCTGATTATGGGGTTACTAATACAAAGCCCTACCTTAAGAAATGTGCCATGGTGTGTCTAGGCGAGGCAAGAGATGAAGTGGTCGAAGTGGTAGCCGGTTGAGCCCGGAGCGACGCCTCAAGACGCACACAACAATGTAGAGGTTCCCCCGACGGTCAAAGACAAGACGGTCGGGTCTACAGTCCTTTAAATAGATTTAGCGGCGCCCCGGAAGGGCATTCCAACATGGTGACCGTTTTTCTAATATGGAGAACTGACGCCCTGATAGTGGGTAAACTTAGCCAATCAGCACCTAATGTTTAAATGTTCCAGAATATCCAGTGTGACGTCAAAGTGCGAATGTGTACGTAGACAAACGGAAGTTGGTGGCATCAAAAAGTCCACTGGGAGTGCCATCGGAAGAGCTAGTCACTTCCATCCTGTTACTTAATCAGATTATAACAAAGCTTGCATTTTTCCAAGAATATGTAAGAATCAAATCCCAATAAATTCAGATTAATTAATTCTTAATTAATAAAATATTACTAAAACAATATAAGTTAAACACTCGCCAATGACACAAGCGACAATACCACTTCAGTAGCTGGCAGACTAGACAACGCAGAACGAGCTAGGAGATGACGAGATTACAACAAATCAGAAAATATTATTCGTTATCTAAATAGAGATAGCAGCTTTAAAAATTGAAGCAAAGGGTACGGCTACAAAACTGTCGCACCACGAAGCCTTCAATGCTAAAGATAAGACATCAAGAGTCTAAGTTCTGAAATAATGAATCGCTGGTGATCAATATATAAGTTGTATATTGGAGAGACAATTTTAAAAAATATGTGTTGCACTCACATGACTTTCTCTTCTCTTGTACAAACTATTTATACAAACGTTTATTCTCCATCTACTTCATGTTAATCGAGATGTCAATCTTATTGCTAATTTTCTTGTAGGTACAAGGGGAATATGGTAGGCTTTAAGCGATAGTCAAATATTTTAAGAGCTGGTTGCTATGTGGAGCATTCAATTCTCTTTGCAGGTCCAGGACATAAAAAAAGAAACACGAATTCCCATTTGAGAAAAAGTATAAGTACTGGAAAATTCAAACAAATAACAAGGAGTAACCCGGAAATGGCTCACTGGACAAAAAAAAAATAACATAAATTGTGTATTTTAATGAAATCTACATTTTTTATGTAGTAAAATTTTGTCTATCTCTCACGGTTTAACAGTTATGCGAAAGTCATCCAGAATGAACATGACTTTTGGGGGCATTCCTAGAAAATTCAAGATGTACATTTCATTTGGCATAAAAATATCCTAAATATGTAATATTTTAATCAAAATCGTTAGAGCCATTTTTGAGAAAATAAAAATTTTCGAGAAATGTTCCATGTAAAGGGTAGTCTGGGGTGGGGGATTTTCTTGAAAATCTTCGTGTCGTATTCTTGGAAGATACTGAACTCAAATACCAAGTTCGGTATTTATCCGATTTTTTGTTTTTGAGTTATGCTGTTCACAGACTGAAAGACAGACACATTGACTGACAGGTGACTGACAGCCACACACACACGGACATGTTTCCAAAAAGGATTTATTTGAATTTAGAACACCTCACAACATGTATTTCCGGTGAAATCTCGGTATAGAATTTTTGGGTGGAAACACTGGTTAGCAATTGTGTTCGTATTATTACATTGTCACTTAATGAAGTACAGTCCGATCACTTCATGTGAAGTGAAGAGGGATTTCTCCAATATAAGAATATTCTAACAGCCACCAATTCTCATTAGAACATTTAGAAGTATATTTAGACAAATAAAAAAAATCTGATGTGTTACATTCACATGACTTTCTCTACTCTTGTACAAACTATTTTTACAAACGCTTGTTCTCCATATGCTTCATGTTAATCGAGATGTTAATCTTACTGCTAATTTTCTTGTAGATGCAAGGGGAATATAGCAGGCTTTAAGCGATAGTCAAATCTTTTAAGCGCTGGTTGCTATGTGGAGCATTCCATTCTCTTTGCATGTCCAGGACATAAAAAAATGAATAACGAATTTGAGAAGAAGTATAAGTATTGGAAAACTTAAGGGAATAACAAGCAATATCTCGAAAATGGTTCACTCAAAAAAAAATGTATATGACATAAATTGTGTATCTTAACGCGATCTACATTTTTTGAGTAGTAAAATTTTGTCTATCCTTTATGGTTTACCAGTTATGCAAAAGTCGTTAACACTGAAGAATACTTTTGGAGACATTCCCAGAAAATTCAAGATATACATTTTATTTGTCATGAAAGTATCTTAAACATGTGATATTTTAATCAAAATCGTTAGAGCCTTTTTGAGAAAATTTGGGGGATTTTCTTGAAAACCTTCATGTCGAATCTCTGGAAGATACTGAACCTAAGTTCAGTTTGGTATTTATCCGACTGTTCGTTTCTGAGTTATGCTGTTCACAGACACACAGACACACACACGGACATGTTTCCAAAAATGTTTTTTTTGGATTCAGGGTGTCTCAAAACATGTATTTCCGGTGAAATCTCGGTATCGAATTTTTGGGTGGAATACAATACTTCCCCTACTTACTATACGTAGTAGAGAAAGTAAAAAGACATACACACACACACACACACACACACACACACACATAGATACCGCGTGAGCCTTCTCATTCTGCGGATTGGTGACCAGGTAACCCTGCATTTTACAGACAATGCATAACGCAGGTGCTGACATCGCATTCATCTTGCCGCTGATTAGGGCTATGGTGGTGCTTGTTGCTAATGTGCTCTAGTAGCGCAGTGGTTAACATGCTTGGAAAGTCGTGGCGAAGGTTGGAAGCTCAAATTACGCCTGCGAATGAGTTTTTTTTATTCATGTTTCGAGAAGTTCTAGAAAAACATGATTTATTTCCGAATGCACTAGAAAGAGGATTTGCCTATCAATACGAAGTTCCAGCCGTTCGTGCTCGCTGTGGAACAATGTTTTCAAATGGAGAGTATCTGGACATGCTGTTAGTATACGGGGAAGCGCAGCAGTATGCAACGGAGGCACATTGTCTATGCCAACAGAGGTTTCCGCAGAGAACACTTCCTACAGATCACACGTTTCTGCGAGTTGCGAACCGCCTTCTGGAATCAGGAACAGTGCACAAGATACCACCCTGTCTTGACCAAGCAACGATGGATCGAGTGACTGACTATGTCATCCAGCATCCACATTGTAGTACGAGGGACATTCACAGGCATTTTAATATTAACCAATCTTACGCGTGGAGAATACTACACCATGCAAAGTTTCACTATTATCATCTTAAACTACACCAGAAGCTACTGCAGCCGAACCATGGACGGGGAGTGGAGTTGGCTAGGTGGATCAGGCGGCAAACTGAACAAGATCCACATTTTTTGGCAACGGTGTTATTTACAGACGAAGCAGGGTTTCACAACACCGACCATGTAAATCGCCACAACATGCATTACTGGAGCACTGTAAACCCACATTGGATGCGAGAGGTGGCCTTACAAGTCCGATGGAGTTTCAACGTTTGGGCTGATATATTCGGTGATCATCTCATAGGCCCGTATTTTTATGATGGCCAAATCACTCGGAATCGCTATATCCACTTCCTACAACAGAGCTGCCATCTACTGGATGAAGTGCCGTTGCAGAACCGACTACTGTCAGTGACCCACGAGATTGACTTTGTCCTTGAAGTGCAAGCGTGCAGCGGACTGGGCAGCTTCTTGCGTCAGGTGTAGATAATGTAACACCAACAGTTCAAAAATATTGTCAACAAGTGTAGTCTTACTGCAGGCAGTATCAGTGGATTCTACAGTGTTAAACGCGTTGTATCGCGAGTGTAGAATTAATATAATTCATTAGTGAAATGGCTAACTTTCGGAAAAAGGGAAAAACCATTCATAGCGAGGCTCGCGAAATAATAAACCATGTAAACGAGCAATGCAAAAAGGAAGCAGAGCAGAAACAACTAATTCTGCCGATTTCGCGAGCGGATGAGAGAACAGCAAATTACTGCGGTGTGTCTGTGGGAACAATTAAGAATATACGACAAGAAAGTGCGAAGAGAACAGAAGGAAGCCCTTTACGCACTCCAGGCAAGACAAGGCCTCGAAATCCAGAAAGAAACATAAATATAGACGATTTCGACATGTGCGTCATTAAACGGACAATAATGGACTTCTACGTCAATAAAAAGATAGTTCCGACATGCAGAAAGTTACTTCCTGTAATTAGAAGTAAGATACAATTTCCATGGGGGGTACAATCTTTAAGGAGAGTTATTCGGAAATTGGGATTTAGATGGCGCAAGTGCCGAGGTAAGCGAACAATCTTAATCGAAAAGCCAAGAATTGTTGAATGGAGATGCAAATACTTAGCTGAGCTAAGGGAATACCGAAGACAAGGCAGGGATATAGTTTATTTGGATGAAACGTGGATGGACAGTAATTTAACATTCAAGAAATGTTGGCAAGCTGATGGGATCACAGGGGTGCTTACTGATGGTAGTGCAGGAAACAGACTCATTGTTGTTCACGCATGCTCCGAGAATGGATTTATTTCTGGAGCATTGCTGATTTACAAGGCAGGATCAGTGACAGGTGATTACCATGGGCAAATGAACGGTGCCAACTTCGAACGATGGGTGAATGAACACTTGATTCCAAACATTCCGGAAAAATCTGTAATCATTCTAGATAACGCTCCTTATCACACCATTTAGATCAATAAGCCCCCAAATAAATACGACACTAAAGTTAACATGATGTCATGGCTTCAGAAAAATGGAGTTCATTGTGAAGAAAGCATGCTAAAACATCAACTTTTTTCTTTGATAGAAATGAACAGACCAAGAGAAAAGGTATTCAAGATTGACCGTATCCTCAATGCACATGGACACTCCACTCTGTATCTGCCGCCTTACAATTGCGATCTTAATCCCATTGAACTTGCATGGGCGACAGTAAAGCACTACATAAGGGAGCGCAATGTTACTGGCGAATTTTCGTTATCTCGTTTATTGAGTTTAACCAACGAAGGAATCTCTGCGGTACCTGCAGAACACTGGGTAGGATATCACCGGCATGTTAGAACATTAGAAGATGGTTACTGGTCCAAGGATCGTGTGGTTTCTGATGTGATCGATCAGATTATTATTTCAAATGCTAACGACAGTTCTTCTGATGAGCAAGAAGGAATATCATCCGATGACTCGGACTCCGAATCGTCTGCATCAGATCTTGCACACCCTTTGGATTAATTAGGTTAGTAAAATAACATTCCACATTTATGTTGTCATAAATATACTGTTTTACATGTATACAGGCTTTACAAGTTCACTTATTGAAAGTATGATCATAATTGTTTTTTTTGATGCGGTAATAATCTACTATTGATGTTACTTCGCCTAATATTTGTTGTCACTGAAAGAAAGGATAAGTACCTTTGGAACAGGGTGTAAAACAATAAAGCGATAGGAAAGAATAACACAACGCTCTCTCAGGTTCGCTTACGTCAACTCCAAGGACATAGCTAAACTCCTGAGTAACAGACAGTAACTAACTATGTGGTACCAACATGATAGGGCGCCAAATCATTCAGCCCGTCGTGTAACGGCTTATCTCTGCCACCTACCCTGAGCGATGGATCGGACGGCACGGACCAATAGGATGGGCAGCATGCTCACCAGATATAACCCCATTAGATGTCTTCTTATTTGGTTACCTTAAAGATATCGTGTACCAGAAGCGGCCAATGACCTCTCAATAGCCCAGGAAACGCACCAGCCATATTGCGCCGGGTTAGGTTGGATTGAGACCTTGCATGCGCCGGCATGGTGGCCAGTAGGAACACCTATTACAACCACATGGAGGAAGCGGGTAAATTGTAAAGTTTTATCTGTGTAATGGTCCGGCATGATGTCATTCACTATTAAATGCACTATTTGGGAACCAGAGAGGTTCACAATGATCACAATGGGCTTACAAACGCTATTCATTTTTACTTTCTTTACTACGTATAGTAAGTAGGGGAAGTATTGTATTCCACCCAAAAATTCGATACCGAGATTTCACCGGAAATACATGTTTTGAGAACCCCTGAATCCAAAAAAAGCATTTTTGGAAATATGTCTATGTGTGTGTCTGTGAACAGCATAACTCAGAAACGAACAGTCGGATAAACACCAAACTTGGTATTTAGGTTCAGTATCTTCCAGAGATGCGACACGAAGGTTTTCAAGAAAATCCCCCACCCCAGATTACCCTTTACATGGAACATTTTTCGAAAATTTTAATTTTCTCAAAAATGGCTCTAACGAGTTTGATTAAAATATCACATGTTTAAGATATTTTCATGACAAATGAAATGCATATCTTGAATTTTCTGGGAATGTCTCCAAAAGTATTCTTCATTGTGAACGACTTTTGCATAACTGGTAAACCATAAGAGATAGACAAAATGTTACTACACAAAAAATGTAGATCGCGTTAACATACATAATTTATGTCATACATTTTGTTTGTTGAGTGAACCATTTTCGAGATATTGCTTGCTATTCCCTTAAATTTTCCAATACTTTTTCTTAAATGGGAATTCGTTATTCATTTTTTTTATGTCCTGGACATACAAAGAGAATGGAATGCGCCACATAGCAACCAGCTCTTAAAATATTTGACTATCGCTTAAAGCCTACCATTCCCCTTGTATCTACAAGAAAATTAGCAATAAGATTAACATCTCGATTAACATGAAGCATATGGAGAATAAGCGTTTGTAAAAATAGTTTGTACAAGAGTAGAGAAAGTCATGTGAGTGTAACACATCAGATTTTTATGTACACACTGCATTTTGTAAACTCTCAGAACAATTTATTGACTTTATTTATCAGCATTTTGGCCGAAAATGATACGACGCGATGCAATGGACAGTGTTTACGGCATAGCTGTGCAACCCAGGGACTATGGAACTTCTCAATCCGCAGGTTGAGAGGACTCAACCCGGTATATATAAACAAAAACACATACAGACAGACAAATAAACAAGCAAACCAAGCAATCAGTAACGCTCATATTTAATTAAGATAGAGTTCTTTTGGCAATATTTTTAAATGAAGAGTACTCGAGAGAAAAATCAAGCAAACTTTGCAGTGATATGTTGTTATACATTAAACACATTCTCTATAAAATACAATTCTTATATTATATAGACATAGGAATCTCACAGATTAAAGGTGAGGCAGTATTTTTAACACTTAAATGATATCAGTCTGATTATATAAACAAAATAATAACAGTCCGCCTTAAAGCAATATGTGTATAATATATAAAATGTATGTTACAGTCATTGTATTATGTTTATATTATTATGTGCATGTGTAATAATGTTATGTGAATGTATTACGTAGTTTAACAATGTAGGAGCTGTGAGAATAGAAGCAAGCTGCTTTCCGTAGCAAACAGAATTACAAAGTCGAAGCCGAAAGTTGCTAAGAATGAGGTAACATTGAGACAACAATGCATTAGAAAGTTTAATAAGGCTATTAATAATTCTTGGAACAATAATAATGTAATATTTAAAACAGTTTATAAATAACCAATAAAAAACTAAGAAAAAGCTAAAGTTAAATAAAAGTATTCTATTGGAGTAGGCTTAGCCAATCAGAGACTTGAGATAGAGGAAATGTACAGATTCAGGTGGGAGACGCTACAAGGAAGCGTACCTAAGCAGTCAGAATTGGTACGGTTTCAGTGTGAGACATAAAAAATTCCTTGCGGAGAGAATAATATAAAGTTTACGTGTTTAAACGTGCAAATAACAATAATCTCACAGCTCTAAAGTAGGGTACATCAATGAAGTGTTATTTAATGGCGTGAAGGATTAATAAAACAATGTACAATACAATTATAATTTGCGTAAGCCTTGTACGGCCCTGATAAGAGATACGTGCTCTAAAAAATACTAATAACGCAGCCAAGGTATACATACATAATATTTAAATAAACATTAAAATACAAAGTTGATTTTTAAACGTGGGACGAAGGCCACCGGAAAAGTAAACGTGGGGCGAAGGCCACTGGAAAGTTTGTACCGTACGTGGGGCGAACATTCCAAGAAACAATCTCCCGCAAATCTGGCATCCATTATGTGCGTGGTCTAAAAAAATATCAAGTTTGGCTACCATACGTGGGGCTGTTGGTACCGTACAAGGTGCAACTGATTCAACAATAATCAAGCCCCTTCAAAGGAAAACGTAATCCCAGATTCAAGTGTCCTACATTGAAGTTTAATTATTCTAAGAAAAATGGATTATCTTTAATATAGTTAACCAATTTATAAAGTAACATTTGACCAGTAACTGCTCCTCTAACACTCAGTTTGTCAATATTAAATTCACCTAAAAGATTTTGGTACTGCATACCATCATTATATGCTGATATGTTATATTTCTTCCAATAGAGGCATTTAAGAAACTTTTTCTGAATTATTGCGATTTTATTGATAAGAATCTGAAAATATAGATTCCAAATTGGTGAAAGATATTTGACTTTAGACCTAACGTAAATATTAATCAACAAAATCAACGAAAAACAAAATTTAAGATCTTTAGAAATTCTAAATCAAAATCCTAAATTTTTATGTGCATCGTTAACCATTCTGTCAACGTGGTAATTAACCGATCGGTTATCGCTTACATTTAAACCCAGATCTGTATGCCTTGATTCAACTTTCAAGCACTTGCCATTCGTGGTGTACAGTGGTTTACATATGCTATTACCTCTAGCTATAGTTAATACACAGCATTTATCAATATTAAAAGGATTCAAATACAATATTAATATCATTTTAAGTTTAAACTCATCCAAATGGTTCTCAGTTTCTCATAGTTTTAAATCATCAGCAAATAAAATATATTCAGAGTAATTTATACATAAAGGTAAGTCATTTATAAAGAAAAGAAACAAAAGAGGTCTTAGGTTCGAACCCTGAGGAACTTCTGAGTTTATATAAATTGGATTGGAAACTACCATACATAACATACGACTTTCTGTTCATTAAATATGATTAATTAAATTAATCATACAGATAGAGAATCCATATTTAGCAAGTTTCGATAGAAGAACATAGATGAAGCTATCAAATGCCTTGGAAAAATCAGTATAAATCGTATCAACCGCAACTGACAATTTAATGAATTATCAAACAATTGAGAAAAACGCCTCCTCTCCCGTACATTTTACGGGCAGACAGTAAAAGTTGGCAAGTATGCATCATCATCATCATCATCATCATCCTGAGTTTAATCCTACATCCGGATTTCAGACTCCATTCTAAAATCCTTACGCAGGCGTATCCAATGTTTGTTTATGTATTAATGGAGGCGTTTGCAATGGGTACAATTTCCGCACGAGTGTCTTCTGTTTCAAGGCGAAACTGCCACGCGTCTGATAACTGCTTTAAACCGGTAAAGAGCTGTGAAAACAAGGCGGTGAATGTATGCAGAAAACCTTTCAATTCGACGGGTCCTGGTCTGCATTCTACAGCAACCCTATTTGTAGCCTCTTTCTAACAGCACTAGAATCTTCTTGGTCTGATATGGAAATAACATCAGGTTCAAAGTCTAGTTTCTTCCAGACATTGTTTCGAAGTTCAAAACATGGAACCGAATACTTGACAATGTTTACTTTGGGAAGCTTGCTCTCTCCAAACTTAAATACAGGTTTCGTTTCCACAATTTTCCTGTAATTTTCTCTCACTTGTTAGTATTTTTACTGCCGCTACCACGTATAGCAAGTAGAGAAAGTATTGTATTCCACCCAAATATTCGATGTCAAGATTTGACCGGAAATATAATGTTTTAAGGTTCCCTAACGTCCCCCCACCCCCACCCCCAAAATAGAAAATGGTCTGTGTATGTGTCTAAACAGCATAACTCAAAAATGAAAAGTGTAAATACACCAAACTTGGTATTTAAGTTCAGTATCTTCCAAAGATGCGACACGAAGATTTTCAAGAAAACACCCCTACCCCTTACTACACCTTACATGGAACATTTTTCGAAATGTTTATTTTCTAAAAACATGGCTCTAATGATTTTGATTGAAAAACAACACATTAAAGATATTTACATGACATAAAACTTATATCTTGAATTTTATGGAAACACCCTGTCAAGTTATCTTCATTCGGAAGGAACTTTGTACCTTATAATCTTGTATAACAGGTAAACATTAAGCGATAGACGAAAATGCTCCTACACAAAAATGAAGATATGTTTAAAACACACAATTCGTTTCAAATAATTTTTTGTGGCATCACCATTTCTGAGATGTCCATTATTAATGGTTGGAATTGTTCCAGACTCATTTTTTTAAGTCCTATCGATTTTCAGTTGTTTCTTGCGATGTCATGGAAACAGTATGGAATTTTAAAGCCAGCGTATAGCTTCCAGTTCTAAAACATTTTATTATCGCTGTTCCCTTTGTATCTATTACGAACCGTATAGTACAGCTATTTCCGAAAGGTTTATCTCAATTAAAATGAAGTAGATAGCAAAATAAACTTTCGTAAGGATAATTTGTATACCCACTAATAATTTGTATAAGCGATAGAGAGTAGAGTAAGTCGCGTGACTGTAACACATAAGATTTTTTTCATTTTATTTTATACGAAGATCCATTTGTTTCCTACGTTACTCTAATAAGTGTAAGCCATGTCAAAAGTGTTAAAGCTGTTATGTTATAGATATATTTTTAATCAAATTTATTTTATGAAACAAATACAAGATCTCAAAATAACATCTGTACTGTTTGCTTTCTCTACGTGCACTGTTTTTGCCGAATACGTTGCTTTTACAGGGGATCATTAGACCAGCTAAGGAATAAAGGGATTCACTAATTCATTCTTCCTACATATGCAGATGCCAGAGAAGCAGAGAAAAAGGAAGATTCTTCCAACATATCCTTGAACAACACTTGTATGTACAGTCCCCTTAATTAGTATTCTCTGTCGACAGTGACTTGTTTCGGATCGTCTTCTTGCTAGGACTTCTACTTGCGAACAAAACACATACCATTATGGCATCCTTTACACCAGACGACATCTGACTTGTTTATGTTACACCTGTTATACTTCCTTAGATTTGTGGTAAAACCTGGTGTGTTACGTTCGCATGACTTTCGCTACCCTTTATCGTTTATTTTTATATAGGTTCTACTAACTACTCTTAAGGGGGCTTACAGTTTTACTTTCTCTACTACGTATAGTAAGTAGAGGAAATGTATTCCATGCAAAAATTCGATATCGTGGTTTCACTGGAAACACATGTTTTGAGGCCCCCTGAATAAAAAAAATGTAGAAGACGTTTCGCGCGCGTGCGTGTGTGTCTGTAAACAGCATAACTCAAAAATGAAAAGTCGGATATATACCAAATTTGGTATTTAGGTTCAGTACCTTCCAAGGATGCGACACGGTGATTTTCAAGAAAATCTACCACCCCAAACTACCCTTCACATAGAACACTTTTCGAAATCTTTGATTTTCTAAAACATTTCTGTAACGGTTTTGATTAAAATAAAATATATTAAAGATATTTACATGACAAATAAAATGTATATCTTGAATTTTCTGGGAATAGCCTTTGAAGTCCACTTCATTTGGAAGAAATTTTGTATAATTTTGTATAACTGTTAAACCTTAAGCCATAGACGAAAACATACTACAGAAACAATATAGATCTCTTTAAAACACAATTTATTTCAAATAAGATTTTATGCCACATAAGCCATTTCCGAGAAATTCGTTATTAAAGGTTCGAATTGTTATTTCTTGGTCATTCTCTTAAAATCCTGTCAACATAGATTGTTTCTTGCGATATCATAGAACCATATGGAATTTTAAGCTGAGCATATAGCGTCAAGTTGTTAAACATTTGACTGTCGCTGTTCCCTTTGTATATATAACGAAATGTGTAATGTAGCTATTTCTGCAAATATTTATTTGGATTAAAATGTAGTAGATAGAAAAATAAGCTGCAGTAAAAGTAGTTTGTATACCCGCTAATAAATGGTAGGGAAAGTCATGTGAGTGTATCACATCAGATTTTTAGAAAAAGATCCGTGTGTGTGTCTTTGAACAGCATAACTCAAAAATGAAAATTCGAACAAATACCAAACTTAGTATTTAGGATCAGTACCTTACAATGATGCGACACGATAATTTTCAAGAAAATCCCCCAACCTCAGACTACCCTTTACATGGAACACTTTTCGAAGTCTTTGATTTTCTAAAAATATTCTCTAACGATTTTGATTAAAATACCATATATTAAAGATATTTACGTGATAAATAAAATGTATATATTGAATTTTCTGGAAATGCCTATGAAGTCCACCTGAGTTGGAAGAAATGTTGTATGATCTTGAACAACTACTAAACGTTAAGCAATAGACGGAAACGTACTAAACAAAAAATGTGGAGCTCTTTAAAACACGCAATTTACTTCAAATAAGTCTTTTTGTAGCATAAGCCATTTCTGAGATATCCGTTACTAAAAGTTAGAATTGTTCATTATTTTAAAGTCCTTTCACCATTCAGTTGTTTTTGCGATTGCATGGAAACTGTATGCAATTTTAAGGTCTGCGTATAGCGTCCAGTTCTTAAACATTTGACTATCGCTGTTCCCTTTGTGTCTATAACGAAATGTGTGATGTAGCTGTTTCTGCAAAGGTTTATTTGCATTAAAGTGTAGTAGACCGAAAAATAAGCTTTATTAAAAGTAGTTTGTATACCCACTAGTAAATCATAGAGGGCAGAGAAAGTCACGTGAATGTATCACATCAGATTTTTTTTCTATCTACTTCATGTTAATCGAGATAAACATTTGCAGAAATAGTTAGTTACACATTTCGTTGTAGTAGGAGGGATAGAGGGAACCGAATCGATAGTCAGCTATTTAAAAATGAGGGACTATATGCTGGCCTTGAAATTCTGTACCATTTTGGTGACATCGCGAGAAACAAGGGAATAGTGACAGCACTTTAAGAAATGACAGGGTTGAAAAATTTAAATTAATAATAAGGGATATTTTGGAAATACCGTCGCTATAAAGGCTATTTGATATAAATTGGGTGTTTTAAACAGTTCTACATTTTTTCTGTTTTATAACCTACCAGTCATACCAAATTATACAAAATCCCTTCGGAATGAAGACGACTTCACAGGCTATTCCCAAAATATCCAGGTTATATTCTTTATTCGTCAGGTAAATGTGTTTATGTAAATAATATTTCCTTGTAGATATAAGAGCAGTAAGGGAATATAGTAGGCTTAAGCGATATTCAAATGTTTTAAGAACAGAGCGCTGTGTGAAGGCTTTGAAATGTCATTTCCATAAAAAGAAACGAATGGGGATTTTGGGGAATAGTCAAATACTTTGTAAAGTATTTGACTATTCAAACCTATAATAAGGAATATCTCAGAAATGGTTAACGCCATAAATTTTTTTACATAAATTGTGTGATTTAACGAGATCTACATATTTTGTGTAGTGGGATAGGACTAAAAGCGAAGAGGGACTTAGCACCTCGACCTACCCAGATCTTTTGTGCCTAGGCCCCTGACGGGAGGCACGACAGGCAGAGGACAGAGTTGCTACCATTTATAGATTTGAACTCCCCGGGTGGTGGCTGGCAGAGCTGGCTCCTCTCACCTCCGTGTGCTTACATTCCCCTGGGGGGCCCGGCAACCGGAGATTGCTGGGGTACGAAGCTTTTCTCAGAACATCCTTTTCCCGTGCCATGTACACGCCGAAACCTCCCGCCGACACTTGCAACCCTGAAAGAGACCAAGTAGATGAAAGGTGAAGTGAAATGAGAATGGAGATGAAATGTAGGGACAGGAAATGAGGGGGATGTAATGATCTTCCCAGCATTCGTGTGGCGACCAGGGGAAACCCCAAAAAACCCATGGGTTAGGAAGGTCGGCCACGGGAATCGAACCCACGACAGACCACAGACGTTACCGCCTGAGCCATCCCACTCGGTCACGCATTTAGTAAGTTTTTGCCTTTCCCTTACGGTTTACAAGTTATAAACAATTCATTCAAAATGAAGATGATTTCCCAGACTATTCCCAGATAATTCAGGATGTACGTTTTATTTGGCATGCAAAAAATCTTAAAAGTATAATATTTAATCAAAATCATTAAAATCAATTTCGAGAAAACTCAATATATATTTTTCGTTTGTCATGTAAATTTATTAAATATATGGTAGTTTTATCAAAATCGATAGAACCATTTAGAAAAATAATTAAAAAACTTCAAATAATAAATTTATTTTTAGAGTTCAGGGAGCCTCAAAACATGTATTTCCGGTATCAACTTTTTGGTTTGAACACAATACTTCCTCTACTTTAATATAGGTAAGAAGAGAAAGTAATAATGCTGATTTTGAAATTCCACTCTTTGTATGACATCGCTAACCGAGTGAGCTGGTTCCGCGGTGACATGTTAGGCTCGCATTCGGGAGGCCCCAGGTTCGATTACCGTCGAGTGCCCATTCTGACCATAGGTTATTCGCGGTTTTCCCTGGTTGACAACGGCGAATGCTGGAGTGGTGTATTTTACGAGGACAGTCCCAGAAGTACCCGACCTGACGTATATGTAGCGTATATATCGGTTGTAATTTCAAACAAATGACTATGGTAGAAAGTATCACCCTTATAAAGCTTAAGTTTGAAGTTTGACGATGCTACGTTGTTTAGTAATTGTTTGGCAGCCATTAATAGTGAACTATCTCGGCGACTTTGTAACCATGGATAAAACTGGTCATCGTTATGTGATACAATACTTTCATTTGAAAGGTCTTAGTTCAACTAATATTAAAGCTGAGCAAGATTCTACTCTGGGGAGTCTGCTCCTTCGTTTACAACAGTAAAATATTGGGTGGCAGAGTTTAAGCGAGGCCGTACGAGCTGCGAAGAAGAACATTGCAGTTGGTGAACACGACTGAAATTGTGAAGAAAATCCAAAAATGGTATTGGATGACGTCGACTTAAAGTGCGTGAGCTAGCAGACATCATAGGCATTTCAAAAAGTGCTGCACATCGCACACTAACTGAAAATTTAGACACGAGAAAGCTGTGCGCAAGATGGGTGCCGCGTTTACTCACAATGGAACAAAAGCAGCGTCGTGAGGATGTTTCAGTAGAGTGTTTGGCGATGTTTCGATGCAATAAAGCTGAGTTTTTGCGTCGATTCATAACCATAGATGAAACATGGGTCCATCACTTCACACCTGAGACGAGGAATAGTCAGAACAGTGGATTGAAAGGGGAGAATCGACTCCAAAGAAGGCGAAGACAGTTCCATCAGCGGGCAACGCCATGGCATCAGTTTTTTTGGGATGCGCGTGGGATAATTTTCATTATCTTCAAAAAGGAAAAGCAATCAATGGCGAGTATTATGCAACTTATTGCAGCGTTTGAATGATGAAATCAAGCAAACACGGCCGCATTTAGCGAAAAAGAAGGTTCTGTGTCATCAAGACAATGCACCAGTTCACACATCTATTATCGCCATGGCCAAAATCATGGCCAGAATTGCTTCCTCATGCAGCCTATTCGCCAGATTTAGCCACCTCTGATTATTTTTTGTTTCCAAAGTTGAAGAAATGGCTTGGTGGTAAAAGATTTGCCAACACTGAAGAGGTGAAATCTGCAGTTGATGGTTATATTGCAGAACTCGACGGTTCTCACTATAAGCAGGGTATCGAAGCTGTTGAACATCGCTGGGAAAAGTGTATCGAGCTGAAAGGAGACTGTGTAGAGAAATAAACATGTTTACCCCCATTTTTTTTGTGTTTTCTTTGTTAGGTTGGGTACTTCTGGGACAACCCTCGTACTACGGATATCCTCTCTCCCCCATTTCCTCTCATTTCATTCCCCTTTCATGTTTCAGGTAGACTCTAGGGCTGTGGTTATGTCGGTGTCGGGCAGATGGACGATTTGGAACTTCCTCTCGGGAAGGTAGAGGGAAACCTGTCGAGCCTCCACTGCTGGGTAATGTTACCCTGGTCGCAATAGAGGGATGTCTCCGAGCGACTCTCCCGTGGCCGGGTGGTCAAGTCTGCAACTGTTAGGGAACTTTATGCATCTCTGTCGACTTGCGCCGGCCTTGCTCTGCAACCCATATGTGTCACCTTACCATTCCCTCACCTCATCCATTGGCGGTCGATGTGCTAGGGTATCGGTAGAAGCAAATGAATGGCAATTTAGGACGTCAAAAGAGTATTAAGTATTTCCAATCCAATTTCAGTGGTTCGTGACACAAACGTTTTATTTGACATAAACATCGTGTTTTAACGAGAAGTACTTTTTGTGTAGCTGGTTTTTGTCTTTTTAGATTTACCGGTTATTCAATATTATAAAATTTCATTCAGAATGAAGAACTTTACAAGCTATTCTTAGAAAATTCAAGATATGTTTTATTTGTCATGCAAATATTTTAAACATATTGTTATTTTAATCTAAGTGATTAGCGACCTAAGTATTTTCGACGTAAGGGTAGTTTGGGGTGGGGAGATTTTCTTAAACATCTCGTTTCATCCTTGGAAGATGCTGAACTTAGATACCTAGTTTAGTCATATTTTTACTTTCTCTACTACGTATAGTAAGTAGGGGAAATATTGTATTCCACCCAAAAATTCGATACCGAGATTTCACCGGAAATATATGTTTTGAGACTCCCTGAATCCAAAAAAAGCATTTTTGGAAACATGTCCGTGTGTGTGTCTGTGAGTCTGTGAACAGCATTACTCAGAAATGAACAGTCGGATAAATACCAAACTTGATATTTAGGTCAGTATCTTCCAGAGATGCGACACGAAGGTTTTCAAGAAAATTCCCCCACCCCAGATTATCCTTTACAAGGAACATTTTTCGAAAATTTTAATTTTCTCAAAAATGACTCTAACGATTTTGATTACAATATCATATGTCTAAGATATTTTCATGACAAATGCAATGTATATCTCGAATTTTCTGGGAATGTCTCCAAAAGTATTCTTCATTGTGAACGACTTTTTTAGTACACAAAAAATGTAGATCGCGTTAAAATACACAATTTATGTCATATATATTTTTGTTGTTGAGTGAACCATTTTCGAGATATTGCTTGTTATTCCCTTAAATTTTTCAATACTTATACTTTTTCTCAAATTCGTTATTCAGTTTTTTTGTCCTGGTAATGCAAAGAGAATTGAATGCTTCACATAGCAACCAGCGTTAAAATATTTGACTATCGCTTAAAGCCTACCAATTCCCCTTGCATCTACAAGAAAATTAGCAATAAGATTAACATCTCTATATCTCGAATAAGCGTTTGTAAAATAGTTTGTACAAGAGTAGAGAAAGTCATGTGAGTTTAACACATCAGATTATTATTATTATTATTATTTTCTTTTTTGGAATACAGTCTGCTTGTGCTTGGTAAAGATACGCGGCAGAGAAAGTAAATGTTTTGATTACGGATTTGTTTTGTTTATTTTTTTTCAGTCAAGAACATGTTAACGGCGCCTTGGGAAATCCGCTTTCTAGCCTGCAATGATTTGTAGCTTCATAGAAGGACGTCCAGATCCCCAGACATTACTAAAATAGCAGACTATCTGTGATATCTCGTGAGAAAATCAAATATTTATAAAGGCGTGCACAACTTGATAAGATCAAGAACGCTTTGTTTGTTTGCTTCTGGATGGAACAGTTATGGTGAAGTTTCCTGAAAGTTAATCCTACGCTTATTATCTCAAAGTTTGCTGCTTTCTGTGATATTTACCTGTTAAGGATCTACACGGCCCGGCTTCAAGCTTCAAAATAAGGAACAGAAAAATAAGGGGGGGGGGAGAGAGAAACCAATTCATCACATTCAACATATGTATTTTATTTTTCATGTAAAGAAAGACCTTATCGTATGGTATTTAATCAAAATCGTTACCATCATTTTTTATAAAATAAAACATACGGAGACTTTTCCAGATAAAAGGAAAAAAATACCAAAAAATATTAATTTTTAGACAACATGGGCTAAAAGTAGAACTTTTAACATAGTGCACGTGAACTAAAAGATTTAGACTACACTAGTCTGCATGATATGGGATGAGTGAAAACTCTTTACGTGATTCTGACTCACTTTTTACTTTCTCTACAACGTATAGTAAGTAGGGGAAGTATTGTATTCCACCCAAAAATTCGATACCGAGATTTCACCTGAAATACATGTTTTGATACCCCCTGAATCCAAAAAAAGCATTTTTGGAAACATGTCCGTGTGTGTCTGTGTGTCTGTCTGTGTGTGTGTGTGTGTGTGTGTGTGTGTGTGTGTGTGTGTGTCTGTCTGTGAACACCATAACTCAGAAACGAACAGTCGGATAAACACCAAACTTGGTATTTAGGTTCAGTATCTTCCAGAGATGCGACACGAAGGTTTTCAAGAAAATCTCCCCACCCCAGATTACTCTTTACATGGAAGATTTTTCGAAAATTTTAATTTTCTCATATGTTTAAGATATTTTTATGACAAATAAAATGTATATCTTGAATTTCCTGGGAATATCTCCAAAAGTATTCTTCATTGTGAACGACTTTTGCATAACTGGTAAACCATAAGAGATAGACAAAATTTTACTACACAAAAAATGTAGATCGCGTTAAAATACACAATTTATGTCATATACAGTTTTTTCGTTGAGTGAACCATTTTCGAGATATTACTTGTTATTCCCTTAAATTTTTCAATACTTATTTTCTCAAATGGGAATTCGTTATTCATTTTTTTGTCTTGGATGTGCAAAGAGTATTAATCTGTGGGAAAGGGAGTGGTGCTTCACCTAGCAACCAGCTATTAAGAGATATGTATGTGCTTAAAGGCTTGTATTTCCAAATTGTCCTTGTAAATATATATTCCCCTTACATCTACAAGAAAATTAGCAATAAGATAGACTCTGCAAATGTTTATCTCGATTAACAAAGTAGATGGAGAATAAGCGTTTGTAAAAATAGTTTGTACAAAAGTAGAGAAAGTCATGTGAGTGTAACACATCAGATTTTTTATGCTGATTTCAGAGCTACTTTTAATTTTTTTTTCTATCACGTACAGTTTTTTCACAATTTCACTTAAAATATCTGATGTGTTACATCAGTGGCGTAGCCTGATTATCAGACTCGGGTATGTAACTCAACGTCGGTTGTAAAATTCGTTAAAATGTGACACAAACTAAGCAGAATTGTCCATATCAACATATTTAGTCTCAGATAGACAATATGTAGTGTAAACAAGATGTTTATTATACAGTTTAAAATTATTACCTAGTAACCCATGCTTGGTACACTGGAAGGTAGTTTAGTAAATATAATTTAGGATCATGACGTTATCATCATGTTATTCTGTTTATTTGAACAAGAAAGGCCGTTAATAATACTGAGAGCATTATTCAAGAGAGAATCTCTTTTTCTACCAGAACTTGCATCTATAAAGCAAATAAACCTCTCTTCAACATTTCCGTCAACAGTTATGTATCGGAAAACGGTAGAGTTGTTGTTTACTACTTATGTCAGGAGTTTCATCTAACATCAGTGAAAGAAAGAAAGCAACAGAAATGTCCTTAATTTCACACGTCATGGCGGCACTCATACTTGAAATTAAGTCATTCTCAATATCAGGTGAAGTTGCACGAAAAACAATCCACTTTTCCAAGTGCTCTTTCTGTGAGGTGTCATATATAGCTAATCAATATAGTTACCTCTGTTTGAAGATCCTTCTTTGTCATTGTGACCACACAGAGCAAGTGCTTGTTTTCCTAAAATTCACACGTCCGTACAAAGTGAGAAAGTAAAGCTCTATTCTTTTTCACTTCACTGTTATGCTGTTCAACTGAGAGCTATTCAATGAAAATCATATTCTGGGAGTTTTCCCGAAGATTTTTAGTTGTTTTTCGCATATTACATGATTACAAGAATAGATGTGTTTTTGGTTGCCTTATAATGTTGTTTACATCTTCATAACCGCTGGAATTCCAGACACATTTTGAAAAAAAGACATGACCCCCCCAAAAAAACAGTCTGTTTAAGGTTTTAAAACCGCACAGCCATGACTCACTTTCATAAACTTTGATGTTGAAATGCCTTACACACTTTTTAATGTTAGTTGTAATATTGAGTGCATGCTTTGAAGGGCCTGTTTTAATTACATCTTCCTTTTCAGGGAAATTTAATGGCTGAAGTTTCTTAGCTTGGGGTTACCGATCACACAACAGTTTGTTTCCATTTTCGTTGCCACTGAAACAATGTATTGTTTGCTGTTGTAGCTGTTACCCGTTTCGTGAGCTCTCGGATGTACACTGCCTGTGTACATACCTTTCTCCCAGAACCCGCGCAAATCTTAACCTACATTTCCTTTGATAGCGAGTAACCAAGTGTCCAAAGCAAGCTCTGATTTTCACAATTGAAGAAACACACATACAAGAAACAAAACAACTCGCCAATTACTCTCTATTAACGTCTATAAGTGCAATAGTATGAGGATGATTTTTAACACGAGATGTACTCCAACTCAGTACATACCATGGGTCAAGCACACAACACCAGTTTCCTCCAGCTGACGGCAGGTGTCGTTGACCAGAGCTTTGTTTCTATACAGACTGCGTTCAAGTTATCGCAGCATGGCGCGAATTCAAATCATAATATTTAAGAAACCTCGATTTTAATGACATTAGAACGATACTGTACCACACCAGTTTTGCACCAGTTTGAGGAAAATTACAGGGTATGTAAATACATCCCTCACATCCATTGACGCTACGTCCCTGAGTTACACTCACATGACTTTCTCTACTCTTATACAAGCTATTTCTACAAACGCTTATTCTCCATATGCTTCATGTTAATCGAGATGTTAATCTTATTGCTAATTTTCTTGTAGATGCAAGGGGAATATGGTAGGCTTTAAGCGATAGTCAAATATTTTAAGCGCTGGTTGCTATGTGGTGTATTCCATTCTCTTTGCATTACCAGGACAAAAAAAAAGAATAACGAATTTGAGAAAAAGTATAAGTATTGGAAAATTTAAGGGAATAACAAGCAATGTCACGAAAATGCTTCACCCAACAAAAAAAAATATATATGACATAAATTGACATAAAAATGTGCAATCTACATTTTTTGTGTAGTAAACTTTTGTCTATCTCTTATGGTTTACCAGTTATGCAAAAGTCGTTCACAATGAAGAATACTTTTGGAGACATTCCCAGAAAATTCGAGATATACATTTCATTTGTCATGAAAATATCTTAAACATGTGAAATTTTAATCAAAATCGTTAGAGCCATTTTTGAGAAAATTAAAATTTTCGAAAAATGTTACATGTAAAAGGTAATCTGGGGTAGGGGATTTTCTTGAAAACCTTCGTGTCGCATCTCTGGAAGATACTGAACCTAAATATCAAGTTTGGTGTTTATCCGACTGTTCGTTTCTGAGTTATGCTGATCACAGACAGACAGACAGACAGACAGACACACACACACACACACACACACACACACACACACAGACACACACACGGACATGTTTCCAAAAATGTCTTTTTTATTTATGGGGTCTCAAAACATGTATTTCCGGTGAAATCTCGGTATCGAATTTTTGGGTGGAATGCAATACTTCCCCTACTTACTGTACGTAATAGAGAAAGTAAAAATAAAGAGATATAAAGATATTGCTTCCGCCACTACACACAAAATTGTGCTTGATGAAGCAGTTTGTAAGGGCTCTACCACAGGATGCACCCTGTTTCAGGTACCTTTCCAAGAAATTTCCCTTCACTACACAAGACAAATTAAAGGCTGAAAGTTTTGTTGGTCCTCAAATAAAGAAATTGATGACGGATCAAGATTCTGAGAAGACAGTGAATAAGAGAGAAATAGAAGCATGGACCGCCTTCCGATCAGTTACTGAAAACTTCTTAGGCAATAACAAAGTTTCTAATTACAAGGCCATTGTCGAAACAATATTGGAAAATTTCAAGAACATGGGTTGTAACATGAGTGTAAAGGTGCACTTTCTGCATTCACATATCGACTACTTTCCAGAAAATCTGGGACATTATAGTGAAGAGCAGGGTGAACGTTTTCACCAAGATATTAAGGAAATGGATAGGAGGTACCAGGGGAGATGGGATGAAACTATGATGGCCGACTACTGTTGGATGTTGAGGAGGGACAGTCATCTTCAAGGATCTGCAAGGAAGTCAAAGAAGAGAAAGTTTAAAAAAAAATGAAACACTTTGGCTTCTTCTTTTGTTAAAATGTAGTCATGAAATAAGTTAGGGCAGTTCTTGAGAGTATTCTTAAATTGTTTCTTGAATAAAAACTTACCTTGCGTGAAATGATATTTGAATACTTTTCTACGCTCATTAGTAAAATTGTCAAAACATTACTTCTTATTTTGTTATTTCTGAAATCAGCATAAAACTTGATTCAAGAACACCTACTTTTAAGAAATCATGTGAGAAAAAATTTGAAAATGCAGACTAGTGTTATCGCACTAGTGCGATAAAATTTTTATACCATCCATTGTGACCAACTTTGGTTTCAAATCCAATCACATGACAGTTGCTCTTTGTATTTGCACATGTTTAACAATTCGACTTAGTTTGATTAGGTCTTACATGATTAATTTCTCGTGGCGGTCGCAACAAGTATTCAAAATACCGAATTCGTTGTGGAGTAAGTAGAGGAAGTATTGTATTCCATCCAAAAATGCAACACCGAGATTTCACCATAAGTACATGTTTGAAGGTTCCCTAAGTAAAAAAAATAGTATTTTCAGAAAAAAAGGGTACGCGCGCGAGTGTGTGAAGAGTATAAGTGAAAAACAAAAGTAGAATAAACACCCAACTTGGTATTTATGTTCAGCCTCTTCCAAGGAAGCGACACATAAATTTCAAGAAAATCTTCCCATTCCAAACTACCTTCTACATGGAAACATTTTCATCATTTCTGATATTCTCCAACATGGCCCTAACAGTTTTGAATAAAATATCATGTGTTAAGATTTTTATAAGACAAATAAAAACCGAGCGCTATAGGTTCAGGGGCAATGTCTGTGGCCCATATTCGGGAGGTCCAAAGTTCGATCCCCGGCGACCGCCTCTCTGACCCATAGGTTTTCCGAGGATTTTCCCAACTCGTGCGAATGCTGGAGTGGTTTATTTCAGCCCTCAAAATTTCCTGCCCCTCCATTTACTTCCATTAATCACGTCTGCCGGGGTGTCTACTTCTAGAAACTCAGAGACTCTGTCATTGCTGTACCGTCGCTCTTGGATCCGGTCGCCTGGCGTCTCTTCACGTCTCATTCTACCTCCCGGGGAGACCCATTGTGGGGCATAGGCAGAATATTCCCTCTGATTCCTGCCAAGTCCCCTCTGTTAAGGAAGATAATATAGGACAAATAAAAGGTATATCCGGAATAACCTATGAAGTTCCCTTCATTCAGAATTTTGTGTAAATTGTAAACGTAAGAGACGGACAAAAACTTCTTACACAAAAAATAAAGATCTCGTTATTAAAATAAAAAAATTATGTCCAATAATTCTTGTGGTTTGAGTATTTCCGAGATACAACTTGGTATTTATTAGTTTGAATTTTCAAATACTGCATTTTTACCTTCTCTACTAGGTACCTACGTACGTAGGGGAAGTAAAGGTAAAGGCACTGCACGCAGGCCAGTTGACCCTTTGTGCTTCCAACGTGACCCCTGGGAGGGAAGGAAGAGATATGATACCCGAAGGAGACCAGGTCCGGATGCCGACGGGCGCAAGCATGGACGGGGTCCTTAAAGTTTACAGACAAAACGCATCCGACGCCACACGGTCCCTGCCCACAAGCAACCACCTCCAGTGTACCCCGGAGCAGAGGCCCACGCTGAGGAGATACACTACGTGATCAAAAGTATCCGGACACCTGGCTGAAAATGACGTACAAGTTCGTGGCGCCCTCCATCGGTAATGCTGGAAGTCAATATGGTGTTGGCCCACCTTTAGCCTTGACGACAGCGTTCACTCTCGCAGGCATACTTTCAATCAGGTGCTGGAAGGTTTCTTGGGGAATGGCAGCCCATTCTTCACGGAGTGTGGAACTGAGGAGAGGTATCGATGTAGGTCGGTGAGGCCTGGCACGAAGTCGGTGTTCCAAAACATCCCAAAGGTGTTCTATAGGATTCAAGTCAGGACTCTGTGCAGGCCAGTCCATTACAGGGATGTTAATGTCGTGTAACCACTCCGCCACACCCCGTGCAGTATGAACAGGTGCTCGATGGTGTTGAAAGATGCAGTCGCCATCCCCGAATTGCTCTTCAACAGTGGGAAGCAAGAAGGTGCTTAAAATATGAATGTAGGTCTGCGCTGTGATCGTGCCACGCAAAACAACCAGGGGTGCAACCCCCTCCAGGAAAAACACGACCATACCATAACACCACCACCTCCGAATTTCACTGTTGGCACTACACACGCTGGCAGATGACGTTCACCGGGCATTCGCCATACCCACACCCTGCCATCGGATCGCCACATTGTGTACCGTGATTCGTCACTCCACACAACATTTTGTCACTGTTCAATCGTGTAATGTTGACGCTCCTTACACCAAGCGAGGCTCGTTTGGCATTTTCCTGCGTGATGTGTGGCTTATGAGCAGCCGCTCGACCGTGGAATCCAAGGCTTCTCACCTCATAACTGTCATAGTACTTGGAGTAGATCCTGATGCAGTTTGGAATTCCTGTGTGATGTCTGCCTATTACTCTTTACGACCCTCTTCAAATGTCGGCGGCCTCCGCCAGTCAATAGATGAGGTCGGCCTGTATGCTTTTGTGCTGTACATGTCCCTTCACGTTTCCACTTCACTATCACATCAGAAACAGTGGACCTAGGGATGTTTAGGAGTGTGGAAATCTCGCGTACAGACTTCTGACATAAGTGACACCCAATCGCCTGACCACGTTTGAAGTCCATGAGTTCCACGGAGCGTAGGTGGCAGCACAATGCACCTAAGATGAAAAACATATGTTTGTGGGGGTGTCCGGATACTTTTGATCACATAGCGGTACCGTAGCGAGTCAGGAAAAAACCTTTAGAGAGCGCAAGCCACCGCCCAACTGCAAATCGCCGAACACCGTCGCCTGGTCCTACAACCCTGAAACAGATGACAAGGAAGATGACCGGTTTAGAGAATGAGAGGAAGCAGAGTCGTGGTAGAAGATGAACCGCCCTAGCATGCGCCTGGCGACCCGGAGAAACAATGAAAAACCTATTGGCAAAAGTGGGCGGTCACCGGGAGATGGAACCCAGGACCTTCCGAATGCGGGCCACAGACATAACCGCCTGAGCCATCCCGCTCGGTAAGTAGGGGGAAAATTCGATGTAAATATTTCACGCGAAATACATTTTAAGACCCGTGAACCCCCCTCCCCCAAAGAAAGCAGTTTTAAAAAATGTTCCTGTGTGTTTGTGTGCAGCACAAGTCAAAACGAAACGTTCGATAAGTATGTACCAAACTTAGTATTTAAGTCCAGTGTCTTCTAAAGTGGCGACACAAGGATTTTCAAGAAAATCTCCATCTCCAACTTCCGTTTGCATAGAAATGTACTCGTTACTTTTGATTTTTTAAAACATGGTTCTAATTATTTTGATTAAATGCTATATATTTAAGTATTTACAAGGTAAATGAAAAATGTATCTTGAATTTTCTCTAAATAGCCTGTAAAGTCCTCTTCATTGAAATGAATTTTGTATAATTTTGAATAAATTGTAAACTGTAGGTAAGAGATAAAATTTTGCTATATCAAAAACCGAAAATGTGGTAGGATCCATAAGTAGGGATGAGGTGAAGGAGCCGCATGCGGTCTCAGGTCCTGAGGCAGGCGGGTCCATAGAGACGCGCAGAAGTCCCTAATATTTCCAGCTTGAACATCCGCGCACCAGTAGAGGCGAAGATTCCCGAGAGAGAGAGAGAGAGAGAGAGAGAGAGAGAGAGAGAGAGCGACGAAACGACCCTAACGGGCGGGAAAACGCACCCTGGCGTTCACGGGGAGAAATCTTTCCAATGTGCAAGCAATTGCGCCTTCTGCCCGGCATCGCCAGCACCACAGACCCAAAGATACACCTGAAACGTGAAAGGGAGAGATGGTAGAATACGCCACCCCGGCATTCTCCATGCGACCAGGAGAAAACCACGAAAAACCCCATGGTCAGAGGTGGCGATAACTGGGAATCAACCCGGGACCTCCCGAATGCACTCCACAGACGTAGGTGCCCGAGCCATACCGCTAGGTACGTAAATGTCTTAAAACACTTTATGTTAAATATTTTTGTAGCATTCACCATTTTCGATATATTCTTATTTTTTGGTTTGAATTTTTAAGTACTGCATTTTTTACAGTGCTAAGTAGCTAATCGTTTTTCTTTCTCTGGTGGTCATACAAAGAGTGAAATTTCAAAGCGACCCGCTTTTTAAACATCTGACTATCCTATATCCACTTTGTACTTATAACGAAATGTGCAATAAAATCATTTTTGCAAACGTTTATATCCATTAACAAGAAGTAGATAGAAAATAAGCCTTTATAAGAATACTTTGTAGAAGAGTGGGTGGACAAAGTGATGTGAATGACATACATCAGTTGTTTGTTTTAATAGGGAGTATGATAGTTCACGTGATGAACTTTTGACCCCTGGGGAAGTAATTTGCAGACCTTAAACTCGCGCTGCACGTAGTTGTATTGATTTTGTTACAGAAAGCTTTATTTAATATGTGCACACATATTCTTTCCTCTTAGTCAGCAAATGTGCAATTTGGTATAGTTTGTAGAAGTTCAGGACTTGCCAACAGCAGTCGTGGCCGAGTGGTTAAGGCGTCTGACTAGAAATCAGATTCCCTCTGGGAGCGTAGGTTCGAGTCCTACCGACTGCGCAATTTTTACCTTCTCTACTACGTATAGTAAGTAGTGGAAGTATTGTATTCCACCCAAAAACTCGATACCGAGATTTCACCGGAAATATATGTTTTGAGGCCCCCTGAATCCAAAAAAAAATGCATTTTTGGAAACATGTTCGTGTGTGTGTCTGTGAACACCATAACTCAGAAACGAACAGTCGGATAAACCAAACTTGGTATTTAGGTTCAGTATCTTCCAGAGATGCGACACGAAGGTTTTCAAGAAAATCCCCCACCCCAGATAGCCCTTTACGTGGAACATTTTTCGAAAAGTTTAATTTTCTCAAAAATGGCTCTAACGATTTTGATTAAAATATCATATGTTTAAGATATTTTCATGACAAATGAAGTGTATATCTCGAATTTTCTGGGAATGTCTCCAAAAGTATTCTTCGTTGTGAACGACTTTTGCATAACTGGTAAACCATAAGAGATATACAAAATTTTACTACACAAAAAATGTAGATCGCGTTAAAATACACAATTTATGTCATATACATTTTTTGTAGAGTGAACCATTTTCGAGATATTAATTGTTATTCTCTTAAATTTTTCAATACTTATTTTCTCAAATGGGAATTCGTTATTCATTTTTTTTGTCTTGGATATGCAAAGAGTATTAAGCTGTGGGAAAGGGAATGGTGCTGCACCTAGCAACCAGCTATTAAGAGATATGTATGTGCTTAAAGGCTACTGTATTTCCAAATTGCCCTTGTAAATATATATTCCCCTTACATCTACAAGAAAATTAACAATAAGATAGAGTCTGCATATGTTTATCTCGATTAACATGAAGTAGATGGAGATTAAGCGTTTGTATAAATAGTTTGTACAAGAGTAGAGAAAGTCATGTGAGTGTAACACATCAGATTTTTACTTTCTCTACTACGTATAGTAAGTAGGGGAAGTATTGCATTCCACCCAAAATTTCTATACCGAGATTTCACCGGAAATACATGTTTTGAGACTCACTGAATCCAAAAAAAGCATTTTTGGAAACATGTCCGTGTGTGTGTCTGTCTGTGTGTGTGTCTGTGTGTCTGTGAACAGCATAACTCAAAAACGAAGAGTCGGATAAACACCAAACTTGGTATTTAGGTTCAGTATCTTTCAGAGATGCGACACGAAGGTTTTCAAGAAAATCCCCCCACCCCAGACTACCCTTTACATGGAACATTTTTCGAAAATTTTAATTTTCTCAAAAACGGCTCTAACGATTTGGATTAAAATATCATATGTTTAAGATATTGTCATGCCAAATAAAATGTATATCTCGAATTTTCTGGGAATGTCTCCAAAAGTATTCTTCGCTATGAACGACTTTTTCATAACTGGTAAACCATAAGAGATAGACAAAATTTTACTGCACGAAAAATGTAGATCGCGTTAAAATACACAATTTGTGTCATATACATTTCTTTTGTTGAGTGAACCGTTTGCGAGATATTGCTTGTTATTCCCTTAAATTTTCCAATACTTATACTTTTTCTCAAATTCGTTATTCATTTTTTTTATGTCCTGGACATGCAAAGAGAATGGAATGCGCCACATAGCAACCAGCGTTAAAATATTTGACTATCGCTTAAAACCTACCATATTCCCCTTGCATCTACAAGAAAATTATCAATAAGATTGACATCTGATATCTCCATTAACATGAAGCATATGGAGAATAAGCGTTTGTAAAAATAGTTTGTACAAGAGTAGAGAAAGTCATGTGAGTGTAACACATCAGATTTTTTTTTGTTATGTCCTGGACATACAAAGAGAAAGAAATACTCCGCATAGCAACCAGCTCTTAAAATATTTGACTATCGCTCTAAGCCTACCATATTCCCCTTGCACCTACAAGAAAATTAGCAGTAAGATTAACATCTCGATTAACATGAAGCATACGGAGAATAAACGTTTGTAAAAATAGTTTGTACAAGAGTAGAGAAAGTCGTGTGAGTGTAACATATCAGATTTTTGTTATTGGCCTGCCACGTTTTTGGGAAAATCAATCATTTTCTTGACTACAAGATAGCTTTAATAGATGGCACAAAACATTTTGATGTCCTTTCGACACCAAAGTAACTGATGTACTGTCTGTCCATCAGCCAACTTTGTCCTTTTATGGCTTAATCTAGACTTTTTGAAGGGATAGTAAAAGGTAAAGGTAAAGGTACTATCACGGAGGGGTCCCCGGAAACAGGGCAGAGCACCGCACGCTGGCCAGTCGACCCATCGTACTTCTAACGTGACCCCTGGGAGAGACCTGAATGGCGACCAGAATCGGATGCAGATGGGCGTAATCATGGACGGTGTCCCTGACTTTTCCAGATAGAGCCCATCCGACGGTGCCCAGTCCCTGCCCACAAGTCACGAACTTGCAAGGTCCCCCGGAGCGGAGCCCCTCGCTGAGGACAGACCTAACTGAGCGGTACCACAGCGACAACAGAGAAGAAACCTTTACAGAGCGCAAGCCACCGCCCAGCCGCAACACGCCGAACACCATCGCCTGGCCCTACAACCCTGAAGCAGATGACAAGGAAGATGAGGGTACAGGAAATGAGAGAAAGGAAACACCCATGGGCCAAAGTGGGCGGTCGCCGGGGATCGATAGCGGCATTTCCCGAATTTGGGCCATAGACGTAACCTCCTGAGCCATCCCGCTAGGTTTGAAGGGATAGTAAAACCACTAGTTTGCAGAAAAGGACACTAAAGACATTTCCAGTTTGTGCTGTCTGAACAGTTTTTATCTGGCGCTTGGAGGGCCGACTAGTGCCCCTTCCTGTAGAACTCGTTCCCGGGATGATGGCACAAGGCACAGCTGTCAAGATTGGTGTCACACTCTGGAATGGTTAGGGACTCCGATATTGCTAGGGCGCATCGTCCACTGGATTTGGGTCCCCTCTTCATACCATTCTCCAGGGGTCATGTGCTTGTTGATGATGATGATGATGATGATGAAGAAGTATTGCGGCCTGTACATTGGCTCTTGAAGCCCTTTGTACCTCTTCGACTTGGCATTTAATTAAAGCTGTTGCTCCCAATAAAACGGAGCACGCCCTGTATATGTATATATATATATATATATATATATATATATATATACCCTTCTCATATCCTCAGGTTCCAACAAAAGGATCCTAAGGATACATATCTATGCAGGCTAAGCCTTCGCACTCACATAGTGTACGTTAGGAAGTTTCATTTTCCCTTCCACATTTGCTGCATAAAGGGTCTTGTATAAGTCCCATTATGTGCAGATGTCTGCGCAGTGTATTGTGGCCCGTAAGATAACAAATATCTCTGAGTTTACATCTAGTTAAATTTAAAACAATCTCACTCTACAACAGTGTGGGCCCGAAATTAATTCATGACTTTGCCTGACAGTAGTTTGTTTATTCCGACTTTCAAAATGAACCCTATTTGCTAGGTTGGGTTATCTCACATTTTATATTTCTGGAAGACACGCTGAAAAGCACTGGAGCCGTATAAAGTTAAGCCCCGAGCCCCTCTTTGCGAGCATGTCTGTCATATCATTACCTCTAATACCTACATGCCCGGGGACCCAAACAAGGGTGGCCGTGTAGCTGACACAGAGCCTATTGAACATTCTATAGCATTGCCACACCAATTTGGATGTGGTTTTAACCGCCTAAAGTGCTGTCAAAGTGCCTGGCTGTTTCGAGCAGATTCCGTCCTTTGCCTGGCATATTTATATGCAATGTGGAGGCTAGGATTGCATATGTCTCAGACTGGAAAACAGCGGTATACCTTCCCAGGGGGGGATAGTAAGCCTGGTTCTAGAGAGGGGGGATCATGGTCTCAGTAGGCCCATGACCCTCCTCCCTAGAATCAGGCTTACCATTCCCCCCTGGGAAGGTATAGCTGTTTTCCAGGCTGAGATATACGGATCTTTTTGCTTCAACCGTGATCCTGGGAGGAGGAGTTGAGGGGAAAGACCCAAAGGGCGACCAGATCCGGATCACCACTGACGCAAACATGGGCGGAGTCCCCAAGGTCTCCAGATCGAACGCATCCAACGCCGCCTGGCTCACCCACAGGCCTCTAACCGCCGGGAGTCCCCCGAATGCGCGCCCGCGAGAAAGCACCCGGAGGCAGCACTTGACTGAGCTTTTTCGCAACGACGTCCTGTTTCTTTAAATTCTTCTCTTAAGTTATTAAGTAAGCACTGTTATTGTCCCCGCACCATACAGGGTCCTAGGGGCGGTCCTTATACCCTGGCAATCAGCCGAAGACCGAAACCCTGCCACGTTGCACCGAAACACCATCACCGACACTTCCAACCCTGAAACAGACCAAACAGGGTGAAGGATGAATGAAATGATTAATGGAACGAAATAGAGGGACCGAAAATTCGGGGGATGAAAGAAACCACTCCATCATTCGCCTGTCGACCCGGGAAAACCCCGAAAAAACCCATGGGTCAGAGTGCGCTGTCGCCAGGAACCGAACGCGGTACCTCCCGAATGCGTGTCATAGACGTTACCAACTGAGCCATCCCACATGTTTAAAAAACCCATAATAGGTGCTTAAGCCATAACAGGCAATCATAAGCACTATAAAATTAGTATATTTTATTCCAGTAAGCATGAAATGTATCTATATATACAAAACCCACGATTCTAAACAAAACAACAAAATAGTAAATGCCGAGCCCTAGTTTTTGAAAAGAAGACAGTGATTCTCACACCAGGTGCAAATAATAACTGACATTAAGGAAAGTTACAATGCAGTAACATTAATGTCCTATACATTGCGTGTTCTGCAACACGAAGCCTTACAAGTATGTGTCACGTTTACCTGACTGTATGTGAAAGTAACTTGGAAGTGAGGATCTCTCATGTGTTGTACACGGTGACGGTACTGCCAAGGTCTAACATTAGTTCCTTCAGGTAACCCCACCCCGCGCAGCACATTGTGATAGTATAGGCCTTATAACCGATAGAGGTGGCGCCGCGGTAACGGTGCGACTCGCATTTGGGAGCTCCCGGGTTCGATCAACAGAAACCGCCTTCTCTGACCCATGAGTTTATCACCGCCGTGTCTCAATCTGAAACTGTGGAGATCCTATCATTGCTTTGCCGTCACTCCTGGTTCCGGCCGCCCGGTGTCACGCTCACCTCATCCCTAGTAATGCAATTAATTGTTAACGCCCTGAGCCAATGAGCCATTATTAACAACGTGCTTGAGGAAGTTTGTAATAGCGACATTCCTTTCCTAACATTAGCAGTTACATTGCTTCGTGTAATAATAAAATAGTGGCTACTTAGCACAATAGCGTGCGGTAAATGGTCACCTACAAAAAACCTGCCGGAGTGTGTGGTCAGCGGGAATTGAACCCGGTACCTCCCGAACCGCGCAAGCCTCACGCGCTAGCGCGGAGCCATCTCGCTCGGTTTCTTTACTGTCATATAAAGTGTAGTAAGTTCGATTTCGTCTCGTATTTTCAAACTCACCCACGTTCTTCAATGATACATTTACCTCACTTGTGTCGTAATATACTATTTAAGTTAAGTAGGCTTCACATACTACCGTGTAGTGCAGGGTGGTGAAAATGTTTTATTTCTCTCTCTATTTATTTTGCGCCGCTTTAACTACGTGGCTATATTGCGACGGATGAGTTAGGATAATTAGTTTTCTAGGTCTCATTCCTGCACCATATCATCTTGCTTCAAGATGGCACTTGACACGTGTCTACAGAGACCTTTATGCTAGGCAACTGTGTCTGTGCTGCTACATGTGACGGGCCGATGGCAATTTCGACGCGTGTCCAGAGAGATCTTAGTGCTAGGCAACTGTACCTCTTACTATATACGTGACAGGCAGATAGCAGCTTAGACACGTGTCCACAGAGACATTAGTGCTAAGCAACTGTACTTCTGCTTCTACGCGTGACGGGCAATGACAGCTACGACATGTGTACACAGAGATCTTAGTGCTAAGCAACACTCTCTGCTTCTATACGTGACGGGCAGATGACAGCTTAGACACATGTCCAAAGAGACCTTAGTGCTAGGCAACACTTTCTGCTTCTATACGTGACGGGCAGATGGCAATTTCGACATGTTTCCAGAGACACCTTAGTGCTAGGCAACTGTACCTCTGCCTGTATACGTGACGGGCAGATAGATGCTTTGGCACGTGTCCACAGAGACCTTAGTGCTAGGCAATTGTATCTCTGCTTCTACGCGTGACGCGCAGATGGCACACTCGACACGTGTGCACAGAGATCTTAGTGCCAGGCAACTGTATCTCTGTTTATATACCTGATTGGCAGATGGCAGCTTGACACATGACCACAGAGACCTTAGTGCTAGGCAACTGTATCTTTACGTCTATAAGCGAGAGGCAGATTCCAATTTCGACATGTTTCCAGAGATACCTTAGTGCTAGGCAACTGCACCTTTGCCTGTATACGTGACGGGCAGATAGAAGCTTTGGCACGTGTCCACAGATGCCTTAGTGCTAGGCAACTGTGTCTCTGCTTCTGTAAGTCACGGGCAGATAGCAGCTTTGGCACGTGTCCACAGAGAACATAGTGCTAGGCATTTGTATCTATGCTTCTATGCGTGGCAGGAGGATGGTAGCTTCGACACGTATCTACAGAGAACTTAGTGCTAATCAACTGTATCTCTGCTTCTACATGTGACGGCCTGACGGTAGCTTCTACACGTGTCCACAGTGACCTTAGTGCTAGACAACTGTATCTCTACTTCTATACGTGACGGGCAGATGGCAATTTCGACATGTTTTCAGAGATACCTTAGTGCTAGGCAGCTGTACTTCTGCCTGTATACGTGACGGGCAGATAGCAGCTTTGGTACGTGTCCACAGATGCCTTAGTGTTAAGCAACTGTATCTCTGCTTCTACACGTGACGGGCAGATGCAGCCTCGACACGTGTCTACAGACCTTCGTGCTAGGCAACTGTATCCCTACTTCTATAAGTGATGAACAGGTAACAGTTTCGACACGTGTTCAGAGAGACCTTAGTGCTATGCAACTGTAGCTCTGCTTCTATACGTGACGAGCAGAGGACAGCTTCGACACGTGTCCACAGAACTTAGTGCTAGGCAACTGTACCTCTGCTTCTACACGTGACGGACAGATGGCACCTTTGACACGTGCCCATAGAGGCCTTAGTGTTAAGCAACTGTATCTCTGCTTCTACACGTGACGGGCAGAGGGCAGCTGCGACACGTGTCCACAGGATCCTTAGCGCTGGGCAACTGTATCTCTACTTCTACACGTGGCGGGCAGATGGCATTAAGTTGTCCTCCAGTCTACCTGCTTCGCTATTACCCTCTATTTTCTTTTTTACTGTTGTTTTAGGCTTAATGTGAAACTATATGTAATGGTATTAATATCCAATTCGGTATTTACCTTGGTGACTGAGGGAAATCACGAAAAACCCCAGTCAGTTTGGTCGGCCCACGGATTTGAAGCCGGGACCTCCCGAATAGGGCTACAAACGTTATGGCCCGAGCCATCCCGTTCAGTTGCCTTGTTGATATTTCATTAAAATAGTAATGCAGAATGTAAGAGCATACTTGTTTAAGCTTAACTTCCTTTAATTGGGCAATCCCCACCAAAAAAGCAATTGAATAAACGCATTAAATGATTGCGGCAATGAGATCGTACTGTAACCAGGTTTCGAATTCGGTTTCGCTGCGTGAGAGATAAGAACTTCACCAACAAAACACATTAAAGCCACGAGAATGGAACTGGAAGATGGCCAACTCTATGTAGGTAAGCTCTTTGTAATGTCACATCCGCATACATTTGTAATTTTTTTACCGCGTCATTATGGGCGTTAACGCGTGGAGCGCGAACCACAGCGGTAGGTTATTTTGCCATGAAGAGGAAAGTTCGTGCATTAATTAAGTAAAATGCATTTTCTTACTAAAAGGAAACAATACTTGGTCTATTTGTACGAAAAGCAGGTAGAGAAAATAAAAAGCATTGTGGGTTTGTGTACAGCACGTAATTTTATAAAAGAATATCTATAGAATATGGCGTATTATTAGATACTTTATAATTATTTATCCGCGATCATTTAATGATGGCTGCTTATGCCATATGGCTATGGTAATGAATTAATATACTTATATGTCATGCTACCGAGCTAGATGACTCCGCAGGAGACGTATGGGTTGCAGAGCGAGGCCGGCGCAAGTCGACAGAAACGCGCAGAGATCCCCAACAGTTCCAGGCCTGACCACCACATGTCAAGGGAGGGTCGGTTGAAGACGTCCCTCTAGTGGGGTCGCGGAAACACGATCCACCAGTGGAGGCTCGACAGGCTTCCCTTTAGCAGGAACGAATATTTCCAAATCGCAGGCCTCTTGCCATCTGTCCGAAACCGACCGAACCACAGCCTCGGAGTCAATATGAAACATGAAAAGTAAATGAAATGAGAGGAATTAGAGGAGAGAGGAAATCCGTGGTAGAATACACCACTCCAGCATTCGCATTTGTCAACCAGGGAAAACCACGAAAAACCAATAGTCAGAGTGGCCACTAGTATCAAACCCGGGACCTCCCGATTGCGAGCCTGACCGTGGAGCTATCCTGCTCGGTTTGTTCACTCGTTTACTATTGTGTTAACTTTGTGTTCGTTCACCTTGGGTTTTCTATTTAAATTTTAATTTCACACACACGCACACATTTACCTACGCTCTCAGTCATACTTCCAGACTCTAGGAAGACTAGAGAATAATCCTGGCTAAACAAAAATTCCCATCCTCCAACCGGGAAAAGAACCCGTGACCTGTGGGTTTGGAAACCAGCCACCAGTTTACAAATACAGCCTCGTTCTTTTATTTTTTTTTTCTAATCGCCCTAAATAATGATATTGTAATACTATATGTTTACGATATTTACATGACAAATAAAATGTACTTATATCTCGAATTTTCCGCGATTAGAAGACCTCTTCATTCTGAATGAATTTTGTATACTTTTATGTAACTGGTAAACCGTAAAAAAATCTCAGTAAAGCACACAATTTATGTCAAATAATATTTTGAGTATTGATTACTTTACAGATATTCGTTTTTATTGGTTCAAATTCTAACTCTTTTGAAACCGAGCGTGCGACTCGCATTCAGGAGGTCCCAGGTTCGATTCCCGGTGACCGCCCACTCTGAACTATAGGTTTTCTCGGGTCGAATGCTGGAGTGGTTTCTTTCAGTCCCCGAATTTCCTGTACTTCCATTTCGTTCCATTCATCCTTTATTCATCCTTCACCCCCGTTAGGTCTGTTTCAGGGTTGGAAGTATCGGCGATGTTGTTTCGGTGCGGCGTGGCTGGGAAAAAGGATGCTCCCTGTGGAACTTCAGTCGTCCTCAGCGGGGTGTGAACCCTCTGTGCGGGGCGGTAGTACCCGACTGTGAGGGCATCTCAATCTGGGAACTGTAGGGATCCTGTCATTGCTGTGCCGTCACTCCTGGTTCCGGCCGCTCGGTGTCTCCTATCACCTTTTCCTCCCTCCCGGGGCGCCCCCTTGCGGTGCATAGGTACAATAACCTCGCTGGAGCAGTGCTGAGACCCCTCCGATCATCATAAAAAAATTGTTTTGAAGTGTCTTAATTTATGGTGGTCATGTGAAGAGTATGAATTTTCAAAGCCAGCATATAGCGACCCGCTTTTTTAACATTTTACTATCGCTTCAGGCTCCCGCATACCTATATGAATAAAACTATTTCTGTAAACGTTTATCTTGGTTGAAGTAGACAGTAAAATAACTTTGTGAGAACGATTTGTATAAGGTGAATATAAATAAGCGATAATGGCTCTTGAAAGTCATATGAATTTAACACATGTATTATAATGCAGCTATGGACCTCAGTTATCGAGTAAATGCGTCGACTAACCAGGTGAAGAGATAACTCGACGGAGTAGTCCTCTCACCCATCTTAAATAACAGAAGCAATATTGAGAGATAAAGGGATTGTCTGCAAGGTTATTTCTCCCCTCCTCCCGAACATTCTAGAACTCTCTCGAAAACTCCAGCAACTATCTTGAGCGAGTATGATGCGACAAAAGTGCTTTTAGAATGAATTTGTGACAATTATTGTGACATGCAGTGAGTGCTGCTACTGCAAGAGATTAGAGGTCTTGTGTTCGACGCCTCAGCGAGTGAAGCAGATGGAATAAGAGGCTACTCCGCGCGTATTTCATTTCGCTACGTAACGAGAAGTGAGTGAAGTAACAGTGAACATTCAGCTAAATCACATTATTGAAGTGACAGTGAAAGTAAGTGAAGTGAAAGTGAAAACTGGACAGTCACATTACTTCTTACTTAATATTCGCTGCTTCATCATACAAAACAGGTTTAGATTAAGTGGGCATGTTTCCCAGTCGTGATAATTAATTTTTAGTCTTAGCCAAAACAATGCGCAGTTTTATGCATCAGATTATACTTCGATGTGATCAAATATGCGCCTTTACATCCAAGCCCGGCTAACTTATTGTAGGTCAAATTACCACGCTGCCTCAGTGACCTTGTTTTGCTTGTCGGCCTGAGTGAGGGAAGGGCAGAGTGGTAGGTAGAGTTGCCAGATCTCCAGGCGCAGCTAGGAATGCCAGTCGATAGGAAACTCTTGCCCGGGGAAGTCATCTTTGAAATTTTAACTTACAATGCAATGAAAACTAGCTCTTCTAAAGTAGTTGTAAAACTAATAATAATAATAATAATAATCATAATAATAATAATCATAATAATAATAATATAAAGCATTACTTTAATAGTTATTTATGTAGCAATTGTGTAATCCTTTAGAGTTTTTACGAGTTGCATAAAAGGTACAACCGAGGCAGAGCACCGAAAGTAGGCCGCAATTACCCTTTTTGCTTCTACTGTAACCCCTGGGAGGGATGAATGAGGGTAGAGACCCTAAGGGCGACCACATCCATGGGCGCAAGCATGGACGGGGTCCCTAACATTTCCAGTTCGAACGCATCCGAAGCCACCTGGGCCCACCCACAAGCTTCCTAAACCTCGGGGTCCCCCCTGGTGAGGTCCACATCGCAGGCGGGCCCTAACCGCAACCCACCGAACACCGTCGCCTGATCCTATAACCCTCAAACAGATGACAACGAGGGAGATGATGGGTACACGAAATGGGTGGCAGTGTTCGCCTGCCGACCCGGAAAAACCATGAAAAACCTATGGTTCAGAGTGGGTGTTCGCCAGAGATCGAACTCGGGACCTCCCGAATGTGAGTCGCACACGTTACCGCAGCGCCACTTCGCTCAGTTTCCGAAGGCAAACCCGGACGTTCGATGTGATTACCTATTGATTTAGATACAGTCAAACTTGCCTGAACGGCCACCTTTACATATCGGTTGAAACGGCAACTCTAGGCCGAGCCCAAGAACTGTAATTACAGATAATTTATTAATTAACTTTTATTGATGTTAAATCGTACTATGTAAATATCTTTATCTCATACTGCTTGTATATTTTAAGAAGGGTGATTTAACATTATGTATCTATCTAGGTTACTAATATTAGTAGAGTTATAAATGGTTTAATGTAAATAATTTAAGCGCTATGTTAAAATACTGTCCACGATGGAATGTTTTAGCTACAGGAATAGTGCTTTCGAAGGCAGAAAACCTAGTTTTATTACCTCTCTTCGGTCGCCGTGCCATTATTCCTACAGCGAGGGTGTAGAGCCTTTGTCCCATTATTTGATAATTCGCCGTGACCAAGTGAGTGAGACAGACAACCTAACGGTAAATGTAGGAAAAGCCGCGATTTATATTAAACTTGGACCAATGAGATCCTTGAAAGTTTATTCGAAATAGTTAGACGCGTCGAGTCGCGCTAAAAATGGACCAATAGGAAAGGAAGTAGCCTCAGAAGCCTGAGACTATGAATGGATCTGTTTGGGGAAAATTCGGGACAGTTTATGTCATGTGTGGTCAGGGAGAGATGCTGCAGGATGTGTGAGATATCGCGCCAAAACAGGGAATCAAAATAGTTTTAGCAACACACCTAAGATCCGCTACTCTGAAAGCGACAATAAGAATAGTTATATTTCGTGCCATATCCACGCCATAGTTTAACAGCGGTGGACAGTATTTTACAGCGGCAATACCAGTTTTGTATACTACGAGTGTTAATTAAATAAAAAGAAACGGCAGAGTCATCTTTTCATAAACAAAGCAAGTCTATGTCTTCCTATATCACCACCCGAGATCTACGTTTTCCTTTACCGAGGATAAGTCCATGCTCCCATATAGTTTAAGGAAAATTACTGCAGCTAGCCGAGGATAAATTGAAGAGAACCAACCCACTGAGAACTTCTGGAACTAACGGGAGAAGCATCAAGGTAAGCTACAGCAACGGATGAGGAGGTGACCGCCGCACGGTCACCTCAGTAAACGGCCACTTTTGCTTTGAAACCGATTAATTTGCCCATGAAGCCTACGTTCATATTCCCTCCTTTTAACGACCACCTCACACCACGGCCAGTGGCCACACGAATTTCACAAAATGACCTGAATTATACGATTGGCCGGTCACACACACACAACCATTACGAATACAGTACAGTACTTTGTTCACGCCTGAGACTGTCACAGTACGTCTGTCGTCCCTCGTGGTGTAGTGTTACCTTACTTCCCCGTACAGGGGGGTTCCACCCCTTCAGCTGCCGTGGTGCGAGCACTCGGTTACTTCTGGCGTTACTAGAAGTACGCCGGGCCGAACATTCGAGCCCTCCCGAAAGGGAGTTGTTGGGATTGGGTTGGACTCGGCGGGGCAGTGGTTTCCGATACCCATGGGAGATTGGCTAGTTGTCTGCCGAGCGGGGTTGTGAGACGCCCAGATGTTCTCCGGCACCAACCATGAGTGAGAGCTGGTCGACAGTAACTAGATATACTGTCGGCCCCATCGAGGTTCTTCGGTAGTCTTCCCTGATAGGGTTTTCACTACTGGGCTGACGCACGTAAGTGGCGTATCTACTTCCGTCCCTGTGTGGCAGGAGACGAGGGGAGGCAGGTGTCCTGACCCAATCTCGGCCACGCAGGGGGGTGGGGCAGAGTATAAAATGGATGCTGCCTAATTGAAAAGCCCCGTGAGCATAACTCCTGGGATCCGAGGGCGGACTGAGTAGTCAATCCAGATCCCCTGGTCCTTTATGTAGTGGTTACCATTCTAACCTCTAGCTCCTGAGGTCGCGGGTTCAAACCCGACGTAGGGCGATTAACTTTTTTCGGGCGTAAAAATCCTTAGCATGGCTTCTTTCAGAAGGGATGTAAAGCCGATGGTCCCATGTTGTGCGGCACGTAAAAGAACCTCAAGCCTGATAAAGAGGCATCTGAGCAAAATTACCGGTTTTTCACGCCCAATATAGAATGGGACGCTAAGGACCACAGCAGTTAAAGAGCGTCCATAAATAAAACTCAATTTAATTCACACAGTAGGTCTGTTGGGCGCATGAGATAAAACGTGGTTTACTATTACAGATTCTGTTAACATGCAAACGCTGGACAGAGGTGTGGGGACACATTAGGTCGGCTTTCGCTACGGCATCGAACAACAAACATGGTGACACGTATGTTTTTGTATTTTGTTGCTATGTATAATGTTAAACTTCTTGACAGACTGAGTTCAGTTGTATTCATCACTGAAGGTTAAGATGAAGATTTTTTTATTCCGTATATTGTGTTTGTTCCATTATTCTTTGTCGCAAGGCAACCTCTAATATTAGAAGAAAATAAATAAGAAATGGCCTACTGCTTATGGTTTACGATAATTTATTGCATTGTATATCGATTAAATAAGGACTAATTACTGAGTGAACATGTTTGTCTCTTTTATAATATATTGCAGTTCCTGCTGTAGTTAATCATGCAATGAACCAGACCTCTTCTCCGATTTCGAATATTTCATAACCTCAATTTAAAGGTCACCTGTACTAATTGCCATTTTTACTTTCTCTACTACGTATAGTAAGTAGGGGAAGTATTGTATTCCACCCAAAAATTCGATACCGAGATTTCACCGAAAATACATGTTTTGAGACCTACTGAATCCAAAAAATAGCATTTTTGGAAACATGTTCGTGTGTGTCTGTGTGTATCTGTCTGTAAATAGCATAACTCAGACACGAACAGTCAGATAAACACCAAACTTGGTATTTAGATTCATTATCTTCCAGAGATGCGACACGAAGGTTTTCAAGAAAATCCCCCCACTCCAGATTACCCTTTACATGGAACATCTTTCGAAAAGTTTAATTTTCTCAAAAATGGCTCTAACAATTTTGATTAAAATATCATATGTTTGATATTTTCATGACAAATGAAATGTATATCTATAATTTTCTGGGAATGTCTCCAAAAGTATTCTTCATTGTGAACGACTTTTGCCTAACAGGTAAACCATAAGTGATAGACAAAATTTTACAACACAAAAAATGCAGATCGCGTTAAAATACACACCTTATGTCATATACATTTTTGTTGTTGAGTGAACTATTTTCGAGATATTGCTTGTTATTCCCTTAAATTTTCTAATACTTATACTTTTTCTCAAATGGGAATTCGTTATTCTTTTTTTTTTATGTCCTGGTAAAGCAAAGAGAATGGAATACTGCACATAGCAACCAGCTCTTAAAATATTTGATATCGCTTAAAGCCTAGCAATTCCCTTTGTATCTACAAGAAAATTAGCAATAAGATTAATCTCGATTAACATGAAGCATATGGAGGATAAGCGTTTGTAAAAATAGTTTGTACAAGAGTAGAGAAAGTCATATGAGTGTAACACATCAGATTTTTTGTAAGGATAGCTTGTGACCGCTTTAAGCAGGTTTCATTGCACTTCACCTACACCAACTACTGTGGTCGAGAAAATGTACATAGAAAGCTTACTGTTACTGCCACTATTTTGTGTAATAATTAAATGCCTACTGTATTAAGAATAGACAGACTTAGGCGTACCTTAAAAGTTGAATTTCTTGGAGTTTCTTGCAGCTTCCAGAAGTTTCTTGCTTTCCAGGACTGTTTTGTAGAATTTCTGACAAGTTGGTTTAATGTAAAGTTCCACTTTGACCACTTCTCTTGACATTCTGTTCCTGTCAGCAGTCCATAAACCATTAATAGCACCAAATATCCTTTCCACATGCGCGTTAATTACTGAAATTACTAGCAAATGCAGTGGTAGGAGTGGAGCTCTTGGGTCCAGCTCGATTTCTAAGTTCTCGCGCATACGCACTCGGTAAAAACATATTTGAGTTGTTTATTTAAGGTCGCTTGAACAATTTAGTCTTATAACTCTGTTGCTAGTATATGTTACAGTAAGATATTGATAATGGAAAGGCAGAGTTATATTGAGTTGCCAGAATTAAACTTTTGTGTACATATTTGTGAGTTTCATATAAAGAATAATGTTTCTGATGTTGGATAGGTTTGCTAAAGCTGTCTGGATGCAGTCCGGAACTCTGCAGCTCCTTCTCTCTTCATTATAAAATGGGCAGGTTGTAACCAGATGTTCGATTGTTAATAGAGAATGACAATGGCTGCATAAAGGGGGAGGTTCTTTAGCTAATAGGTGGCTACGGCTAAAGACATGTCCAATTCTTAGGCGTACAATGACTAATTGGTCTCTTCTGGGAAGATGCTTTATTGGTGACATGAGTGGAGTTTGGGAAATATCGTGTAGCTTGCTGGTTGATGTGTCACTCCAGCGTTTTCTCCATTGGCAGAGTATGCTTTGTTTGATGTGGATCACTAAATCGTTATGTGGAGTCTTAAGATTCTGTAAACTAAGCTCCAAAACCCCGGGAGTCAACTGCTTCTGAACACCCGTAGGGGGACTGTCAGCAGTCTGGCTGACGACAGCGCACTTTCATCATTCAATCTCAACACACCGAACACCCTTGCCTGGTCCTTCAACTCTGAAAGAGTGTACAGGAAATGCTGGTCAAGAAAGTCGTGAACCACCCCAGCACTCGCTATCGACTCGGAGAAACCACCATGGTTAGAGTGGGCGGTCGCCGGGAATCGAACTAGCAACCTCCAGAACACAAGTTCGCATTACGCAGAGGCAACTCGCTCGGCCATCATACGTTACTGTAAAGGAAGCATTCCACACTTTACCCGCATTTAAAATAACAGCCTGCACAGCACAATAAAGCTGTAAGAGCTTACATTTCTTTAAAATACTGCTATAATGAATGAGACAAAAGTTCCATTGTTGGCGTTGCCACAGCGTTTGGCGAAAGAAGCGCGCTGAAACCTCTCAATTTCAGGCAGTATTTTTAACACTTAAATTATTTCAGTCAAATTATATAATACAAAATATAACAGCCCGCCTTAAACCAATATGTGTATAATATAATATATAAAATGTATGTAACAGTCATTGTATTATGTACATGTTCAATAATGTTATGTGAATGTATTACGTAATTTAATAATGTAGGAGCTGTGAGAATAATAGGTTAAAAGTTGCTAACAATGAGGTAATTTTGAGGCAATAATGAGTAAGAAAGTTTAATAATGCTGCTAGTCATTATTGGAGCAACAATAACGTAAATGTTTAGACAGTTTATAAATAGCCAATCAACAACCAGAAGAAAGCTTAAGTTAAATGAAAGTATTCTATTGGAGTAGGATTAGCCAATCAGAAACTGAAATAGGGCAAATTGTACAAATTCAGAAGTCAGTTCCTAGCAGACAGTGTTCCTAACCGGACGCGAGACACGTCCTCGAGAAGTTTAATACGTATTCAGCGTGAGAAAAAATAGTTTACGTGTTAAAAAAATGCTAGTAATTAATAAATAATCTCAGAGCTCTCTCTCTCTATATCAGTGAAGTATTATTTTAATCGTTTAAAGAATTAATAAATGGAGCGAAATACAAATTATAATCTGTGTAAGCCTACATTCTTAGCCGCACTACTCCCTGCAAAGAAATCCATGTCTCTAACAATAATACTGACGCAGCCGAGGCAAACATAAATATATAATATTTAAAGAAACAGCCGAATTACAAAGTTAATATTTTTAAACTTGGGGCGAAGGCTACCGGAAACTTTTTATATACGTGCGGTTGCAACTACTTCAAGTGTTTAGCTCCCCAACAGTCGAAATACAATACAACTCCTCCTAACATAACCTTCTTCAAATTGGCTTCCATACGTGGGGCAGAAACTCTCTTCTTCAAATTTCAACACGACCACAGGCATTCACTTTTAAAGTTGTTCTATTTTATTATTTATTATGTGTATCTAATTACAAAAGTAACTGAATAGCGACAGCACTTTAAAACATGTCTTACATGCACGTGCCTTTCTACACCCTTTCATGAACAAACTATTCCTACAAAAGTTTATACTTCCATCTATTTCATGTTAATTAAGACAAACATTTGTAGAAAAGGTTTTATTATATATTTCCTTGTAGGTACAGTGGGAATATAGGAGGTTTAAGCGATAGTCAAGTCTTTTAACAGCTGGTCGCTATATGATGGCTTTGAAATTAGATTTTCTTTGCATGATCACGAGAGAAAAAATCTGATATGTTACACTCTTGTACTCTCTCTACTCTTGTACAAACTATTTTTACAAACGCTTATTCTCCATATGCTTCATGTTAATCGAGATATCGAGATGTTAATCTTATTGCTAATTTGTAGATGCAAGGGGAATATGGTAGGGTTTAAGCGATAGTCAAATATTTTAAGCGTTGGTTGCTATGTGGCGCATTCCATTCTCTTTGCATGTCCAGGACATAAAAAAGAAAGAATAACGAATTTGAGAAAATGTGTAAGTATTGGAAAATTTAAGGGAATAACAAGCAATATCTCGAAAATGGTTCACTCAACAACAACAAAAATGTATTGACATAAATTGTGTATTTTAACGCGATCTACATTTTTTGTGTAGTAAAATTTTGTCTCTCGCTTATGGTTTACCAGTTATGCAAACGTCGTTCACAATGAAGAATACTTTTGGAGACATTACCAGAAAATTCGAGATATACATTTCATTTGTCATGAAAATATCTTAAACATATGATATTTTAATCAAAATCGTTAGAGCATTTTTGAGAAATTTAGATTTTCGAAAAATGTTCCATGTAAAGGGTAGTCTGGGGTGGGGGGATTTTCTTGAAAACCTTCGTGTCGCATCTCTGGAAGATACAGAACATAAATACCAAGTTTGGTGTTTATCCGACTGTTCGTTTTTGAGTTATGCTGTTCACAGACACACAGACACAGACACACACACACACACACACACACACACACACGGACATGTTTCCAAAAATGCTTTTTTTGAATTCAGGGGGTCTCAAAACATGTATTTCCGGTGAAATCTCGGTATCGAATTTTTGGGCGGAATACAATACTTCCCCTACTTACTATACGTAGTAGAGAAAGTAAAAATGACATTATACATCCACCCGACTTTCTCTAGTGGGATACAAATTATTCTTACTCAAGCTTAATTATCTATCTAGTACATTTTAATCCAAAAAAACCTTTGCAGAAATAGCTACATTACACATTTTGTTATAGATACAAAGAGAACAGCGATAGTCAAATGTTTAAGAACTGAACGCTGGCCTTAAAATTCCATAATGCTTCCGCGCAATCGCGAGAAACAACTGAATGTTGAAAGGACTTGAAGAGAATGACCAAGAATTGAACAATTCGAACCATTAATAACGGATATCTCAGAAAGGCTTATGCCACAGTTATTTTAAATAAATTGTGTGTTTTAAAGAGATCTACATTTTTTGTGTAGTACGTTTTCGTTTTCGCTTAACGTTTACCAGTTATACAAGCTTATACAGCATTCCTTCCGAATGAAGAGGACTTCAAAGACTATTCCCAGAAAATTCAAGATATACGTTTTATTTATCATGTAAATATCTTTACTATATAATATTTTAAACAAAATCGTTAGAGCCATTTCTTAGAAAATCAAATTTGTCTAAATATGTGCCATTAAAAGGGTAGTTGGGATGGGGAATTTTCTTGAAAATCTTCGTGTCGCATCCTTCGAAGACACTAAACTCAAATACCAAGTTTGTATTTGTTTCCAAAAATGCTTTTTTACTTTCTCTACTACGTAGGTATAGTAAGTAGGGGAAGTATTGTATTCCACCCAAAAATTCGATACCGAGATTTCACCGGAAATATATGTTTTGAGACCCCCTGAATCCAAAACAAGCATTTTTGGAAACATGTCCGTGTGTGTGTGTCTGTGAACAGCATAACTCAGAAACGAACAGTCGGATAAACACCAAATTTGGTATTTAGGTTCAGTATCTTCCAGAGATGCGACACGAAGGTTTTCAAGAAAATCCCCCCCATCCCAGATTGCCCTTTACATGGAACATTTTTCGAAAATTTTAATTTTCTCAAAAAAGGCTCTAACGATTTTGATTAAAATATCATATGTTTAAGATATTTTCATGAAAAATAAAATGTATATCTTGAATTTTCTGTGAATGTCTGCAAAAGTATTCTTTATTGTGAACGACTTTTGCATAACTGGTAAACCATAAGAGACAGACAAAATTTTACTACACAAACAATTTAGATCGCATTAAAATACACAATTTATGTCATATACATTTTTTTTGTTGAGTGAACCATTTTCGAGATATTGCTTGTTATTCCCTTTAATTTTTCAATACTTATTTTCTCAAATGGGAATTCGTTATTCATTTTTTGTCTTGGATATGCAAAGAGTATTAATATGTGGCAAAGAGAATGGTGCTGCACCTAGCAACCAGCTATTAAGAGATATGTCTAGGCTTAAAGGCTACTGTATTTCTATATTGCCCTTTCAAATACAAAACAAGGGGAACATAGTACGCGATAGTCAAATATTTTTAGAACTGGTCGCTATGTGTAAAATGTAATTCTTTTTGCATATCAAAATATAGTTTCTGCAAATGTTTATCTCGATTAATATGAAATAGATGGAGAATAAGCGTTTGTAAAAATAGTTTGTACAAGAGTAGAGAAAGTCATGTGAGTGTAACACATCATAAATTTTGTTTTGGATTCAGGGAGCCTCGAAATGTGTATTTCCGATGAAATCTCGGTATCGAATTTTTGTGCGGAATGCAATACCTTCTCTACCTACTATGTAAGTTGTAGAGAGAATAAACAAGTTATTTGATGGACAGTGAATTTTCACTAAGTACACTATTATTATTATTATTATTATTATTATTATTATTTCAATTCAAACGCAATTGCCACGGTCCAAATGTTTCCTGTCGGTCGGAGAGTGCATATTAAATCCGGGCACTCTGGGCGGCGCCCGGAGAACTGGCAACCCTAATTTAGTATCAGAGTCAGTTTTTCATAGTAGAGGTGTACATATGTATCAAGGAAACAGGAACGAATTTCCTCCTCGCACAATATCAGCAAAAACTAGCAACAATACATAATGAGAAGGATTTTCTAAATATGTAAGATAATTTTTCTGGCTTGTCAAAGAAATCTCCTTTATTCAGGAATAATTTTCTGCCTTTTCATTACAAACTACTCATGGGAATTCAGCACTTACCAGCCATACAAATTTCATGACACGTCGCATATAAACATTGATCCACATAAATTCTAACTTGTAATTAGGAATGTCTGTGGGTTTCAACTCATTAGAAACACTACTTTGGAACCTCCCTGTCCCAATTTCTTTGTATAGGCATGAAAGTGTCCATGTTCGGGAGTGAAATATTGTGATTCAAGGTTTTTGACCTGATCGATGCGTTTTCATTAAATGGTATAATATAATCAACTTCTCTTTGATATTTTAGTGCTTTTTAGTTTAAAAACTATATAAGAAAATCGAAAATGGTTAGAAATAGTTAGATATTATGAAAAATATGTGTTGCACTCACATGGCTTTCTCTACTCTTGAACAAACTATTTTTACAAACGCTTAGTCTCTCTACTTCATGTTAATCCAGATAAACATTTTTAGAAACTATCTTATTGCTAATTTTCTTGTAGGTGCAAGGGGAATATGGTAGGCTTTAAGTGAGAGAGCTGGTTGCTATGTGGAGCATTCCATTCTCTTTGCTTGTCCAGGACAAGAAAAACGAATAACGAATTCCCATTTGAGAAAAAATATAAGTATTGGAAAATTGAAACAAATAACAAGGAATATCTCGGAAATGGTTCACTCTGCTATAAAAAAGAAGTATATGACATAAATTGTGTGTTTTAACGAGATCTACATTCTTTGTATAGTAAAATGTCTTCTCTTATGGTTTTCCAGTTATGCAAAAGTCATTCAGAATGAAGGGGGCTTTTGGGGACATTCCCAGAAAATTCATAATATATACATTTCATTTGCCATAAAAAGATCTTAAACATATAATATTATATTCAAAATCGTTAGAGCCATTTTTGAGAAAATCAAAATTTTCGAAAAATGTTCCATGTAAAGGATACTCTGGGATGGTGGATTTTCTTGAAAATCTTCGTGTTGCATCCTTGAAAGGTACTGAATCTAAATACCAAGTTTGGTATTCATTCAACTTTTCGTTTTTGAGTTATGCTGTTCATAGACACACACGCGGACCTTTTTCTAAAAGTGCTTTTATTGGATTCAGGGGCCTCAAAACATGTATTTCCGGTAAAATTCCGGTATCGAATTTTTGGGCAGAATGCAATACTTCCCCTACTTACGTAGTAGAGAAAGTAAAAATGGTCAAAATTCGTTTAATGATCATGTAAAATGGCTGGAAAATGCTTTTAGTGGATTTATTTTTTCGCAAACTATTGGCTAACTGCCTCTTTAAAAAGTCTAGATTTGCCATAAAAGGGTTAAGTTGACTAATGGGCAGACAGACATTTGCTTTGCTGCCGATTGGACATTGAAAAGTTTGCGCCAGCTACTAAAGCAATCTTGTGGTTAAGAAAATGACCAATTCTCCTAAAAGCGTAGTAAGCCAGTAACAAAAACTGCGCAGTCGGTAGGACTCGAACCTACGCTCCCAGAGGGAATCTGATTTCTAGTCAGACGCCTTAACCACTCGGCCACGACTGCAGATACCAAAATGGACACTTCTCATTGAGCTTCTGCATACAATACGAAATTTCTTTAAAAAAATCTGATGTGTTACACTCACATGACTTTCTCTACTCTTGTACAAACTATTTTTATAAACGTTTATTCTCCACATGCTTCATGTTACTCGAGATATCGAGATGTCAATCTTATTGCTAATTTTCTTGTAGATGCAAGGGGAACATGGTAGGTTATAAGCGATAGTCAAATATTTTAAGCGCTGGTTGCTATGTGGCGCATTATATTCTGTTTGCATATCCAGGACATAAAAAATTGAATAACGAATTTGAGAAAAAGTATAAGTATTGGAAAATTTAAAGAAATAACAAGCAATATCTCGAAGATGGTTCACTCAATTAAAAAAATGTATATGGCATATATTGTGTATTTTAACGCGATCTACATTTTTTGTGTAGTAAACTTTTGTCTATCTCTTATGGTTTACCAGTTATGCAAAAGTCGTTCACAATAAAGAATACTTTTGGAGACATTCCCAGAAAATTCAAGATATACATTTTATTTGTCATAAAAATATCTTAAACATATGATATTTTAATCAAAATCGTTAGAGCCATTTTTGAGAAAATTAAAATTTTCGAAAAATCTTCCATGTAAAGGGTTCTCTGGGGTGGGGGGATTTTCTTGAAAACCTTCGTGTCGCATCTCTGGAAGATACTGAACCCAAATACCAAGTTTGGTGTTCATCCGACTGTTCGTTTTTGAGTTATGCTGTTCACAGACACACACACAGACAGACACACAGACACACACAGGACATGTTTCCAAAAATGCTTTTTTTGGCTTCAGGGGGTCTCAAAACATGTATTTCCGGTGAAATCTCGGTATAAAATTTTTGGGTGGAATACAATACTTCCCCTACTTACTATACGTGGTAGAGAAAGTAAAAATACTAGATTTAGCCACCAACTTATCGACACGTGACTTTAATTTTTGGATATACTTGAAGAAAACATGTATGAGCAGGATTTCCATATTATTCAGGAACTCAAGAGTAACATCAGGAATAGCACGGCCCCCCTGAGGAACTGATACTTGTATACAATCATAATTAACAGCGCAAACTGAAACTTTTAAAAGTATATGGTAGTAGAAGCAGAAACGTTCCAGTAAACATGGGTCCGTAAACGACCCACGTGTGAGATAAATGCAAATTTCTGATTACAACCCGTCACTGAGTTCATTAAGTAACATCGTCCTAATTAGTGCAAATGAATTTGAAAAGTAGACTTTTTGTTTAATAATTACTATTCTAAGTTGTCTCAAAATTCACTCATAGCTAGCTAATCAAGAAATACAATTCAACTTTAGTATGTTATTAATACTGTACACTCTTCCCTGTTAAAGGAGGTGTTACAAGTGTCCTTGCATCTGGATGCAATACTGCACTCGTCTCTGCAGTGAGTTTCGAATTCTTTCAAACAACCCTGGATCATCTCGGAATTCTTGGCAATTCTCTGCTCCAGTACTTCAACAGTATCAACGGGAGTCTGCACACTACACGTTTGAGTGAACCCATACAGAAAAATCCAAAGGATTGAGATCACGTGATGGTGATGCCAAGGTACAGGCCCTCCTCGACCTGTCCATCTTGGAACATATCTCCACGTTAGGTGTCTGTTTACAGTATCATAAAAATGTGCCGGTGCTCCATCATGCATGAAGCACATACTCCGACGTTGTTCAAGGGGAACATCCTCAACCAATTCATAATAAATCTCGGATACGGCTGATCATTCCAAGTGAAATTGAGTTGTGATTCGTGTGAAATACATTTCATTGACATATTACTTAACGAAAGTAGGCTTTTACGGTGGTTTTTATAAAGCATAACATTCTGAAAGAACCGTTTACTTGTTAGCATTATGAACAAGAAGATATTCGTTTCAGCAGTAATTATTTATCGATGAAAAAAAATCTTTAGGAACCAACAAAGGCAAGTGGAGTGTGTTTGGAACAGATCTACACAAAGTGACATCTGAATGCTCAGTGAAGAAGCAAAGCTGGTCCTGAATAAACATTGGGTAGCCTATGTTATCTTAATGGAAAATATATTGGATTTCAGAGAAATAAACCTTGAGCGAGTTCAAATCAATTGCGCTGTGGAAGTTTTTCTCTTCCTGTGTATTCTAATGGTGGAACAGTTTTGGCGCATGTACTTACCTACAACAGCATATTACTGATTTTTAACGTTTATTGTGATCAAACTAAGCCTTTGCCCCCAAACGATACATTAAACGTCATTATTATTATTATTATTATTATTATTATTATTATTATTATTATTATTATTATTTGTCCCTGAATACCGGAGGGGACTCGCCACTGCTCCAGTGAGGATATTCTATATGCCTCCACAAGGGGGCGCCTCCAGGAAAGAGGAGGTGAGAGGAGACACCGGGCGGCCGGAACCAGGAGTGATGGCACAGCAATGACAGTTTCCAGATTGAGACTCCCCAATAGTCGAACAGGCAGACCGGGACTCTCGCCCCACAGAGGGTCCAACACCCTGCTCCAAAGGGGCAGTCCATATAACTTGGCAACCAGCCGAAAGTCGAGATACGGAGAAATTTCTACAGAGAGCATCCTTTTCTCCTGCCACGCCGCACTGTAAGCCATCGCAGACACTTTCAACCCTGAAAACAGACCTAACGGGGTGAAGGATGAATGAAATGAACGAAATGGAGAGACAGGAAATTCGGGAGTTGAAAGAAACCACTCCTGCATTCGCTTGACGACCCGGCAAAACCCCGAAAAAACCCACAGGGGACGGTCGCCGGGAATCGAACCCAGGACATCGAATGCGACTCGAACGCATTACCGCGGCGCCACTTCGCTCGATAGGACATAATCTAGTATGCACTAAACAAGACTTGAAATTGTTTACCAACTGCTAAAGTAAATAATTACCAAATTCTGTAAACTACGACATGAAGTTAGAAATGTATAACGTTTGATAAAGATTCCCAACTGTAGTCGTTAACTGAAGGGGTTTTACATAACGATTTGTAGGTATAAGCCCCTAGTAATCCACTGTTTGCTCACGAGTACTGGTTGTTGCAGGAAGACATAATTTTAAATCCACGTGGAGCACGTCTTTTCCCAACATGAGTCATTCTTGCACAATGGCACGTGTCAATGTTATTCAAGGTCATGGCTGTCTGTTAACAACAGGTTCACGAATGGTTTTAGAACATCTGGGTTTACATCCGAGAACATATTATTTCATATTTCTACTACTTACCTATAGTAAGTAGAAGAAGCAGTGCATTCCACCCAAAAATTCGATATCGAGATTTCACCTGAAATATACGTTTTGATGCCCCCTGAATAATAAAAAAGCATTTTTATTTTCTCTAGTACTTTGGTGAGTAGGAGAAGTATTGCGTTCAATCCAAAATTCTATACCGAGATTTTACCGGAAATACATGTTTTGAGATGCCCTGAATCCAAATAAATTATTTTTGGAGACATGTCCCTGTCTGTCTGTGAACAGTATAAATTAAAAAACGAAAAATCGGATGAATACCAAACTTGGTAATTGCGTTTAGTATCTTCAAAGGATGCGAAACGATTTTCAAGAAAATCCCCCCACCCAAGACTACGCTTTACATGGAACACTTTTCTAAAATTTTGATTTTCTCAAAAATGGCTCTAACGATTTTGATTAAAATATCATATATTTAAGATATTTTTAGGTCAAATGAAGTGTATATCTGGAAGTTTCTGGGAATGTCTCCAAAAGTATTCTTCATTGTGAACGACTTTTGCATAGCTGGTAAACCGTAAGAGATAGACAAAATTTTACTGCACAAAAAATGTAGATCGCGTTAAAATACACAATTTATGTCATATAAATGTTTGTTGTTGAGTGAACCATTTTCGAGATATTGCTTGTTATTCCCTTAAATTTTTCAATAATTTTCTCAAATGGGAATTCGTTGTTCATTTTTGTGTCTTGGATATGCAAAGAGTATTAATCTGTGGCAAAGAGAATGGTGCTGCACACAGCAACCAGCTATTAAGAGATATGTCTATGCTTAAAGGCTACTGTATTTCTATATTGCTCTTGCAAATACAAAACATGGGGAACATAGGACGCGTTAAGCGATAGTCAAATATTTTTAGAACTGGTCGCTATGTGTAAAATGTAATTCTCTTTGCATGTCAAAAGATCGTTTCTGCAAATGTTTATCTCGATTAATGTGAAATAGATGGAGAATAAACGTTTGTAAAAATAATTTGTACAGGAGTAGAGAAAGTTATGTGAGTGCAATACGTCGGATTTTTAGAAAAGAAGTCAGTGTCCTCTGTGTGGGGTATGTGAACAGAATAATGAATGCAATGAATTGCCTGAAGCAGCCTTTCAGTGCTATTCCCTGTCCGTGAGGAAATTTAGGAAAAATGTGAATAGAATTAATGTTGGATAATTTATTATAAAACTACTTGGGTGTATGTCTGAAATTATCTGAACTTGTGAATGCTAGTGGTAAACTTAGTGGCTATACTGACTTGATATGTAATTAGTGAACGTAAATAGTAAAGTAATTAATCATTTTAAAACTGTTATGTTACAAAGCCATAAACTGGTAGCTATAATATGATAGGTTGATCAAACCGTTTTATTCACATTATTGTTCATTATATTACCCATTATTGTTTGTGCACTTATTTTTTGTAATATTTTTTGTGTATTTAACTCTGTCACCGGGTAAAACCCTTTTGCAGTGAATAAATAAATACATACATAAATAAATCTTGTACTGCTATAGCCCCGAAGGGCCTGTAGCCAACTTAACGGCCGGCCTCACGCCCACGTACGCACGGCAGAAGTGGGTGATCATCCAACCGATACGAGGAGGTGATGTGCCCGGCATAACGTATTCCACAGCCGGATAGTTGGCTCACGAGGCCAGGACCGCTGCCTATCGCAGCTTCTCACTTTCCTCAGGATGCTGAGTGAGCACCGATCCTATATGTGGGACCCCCATGGGTGGGATCGAACCCGGGCCCATTCTGTAGCCGAGAACCGAGCCCCAAGCTCCAGCCCACTGTGCCACGACGCAGGATACATACATAAATGCATACGTAACTCAAAAACTAAAAGTCGGTTACAACTTGGTATTTAAGTTCATCACCTTCCAAAGACGTGAGACGAAGATTTTCAAGAAAATCTCCCATTCCAAATTATCCCTTACATGAAGAATGTTTTGCTACTTTTTATTTCTTCAAAAATAGACCTAACAATTTTGATTAAAACACCTAATGTTTAAGAGATTTACATAACAAATAAAGTGCATATCTTGAAATTCTAGGAGTAGCTTGTGAAGTCTTCTTCGTTCTGAATTAAGTTCGTGTAACTGGTAAATCATAAACCGACAAAAGCTTACTACACCAAAAATGTTAGTTTCTTGTAAAGCACTCTTCAGTTGAACGAGTTATGTATACTTTTGCATAACTGAAAACTGTAAGAGATGACCAAAGCCTTACTACACCAAAAATGTAGATGTCGTTAAAGCACACACTTTACGTAAAATAAGTTTTTGTGTAGCATTAACCCTTTCCAAGATATATGTTATTATTGATTTGAATGTTCCAATACTTTATCATAGGCACATTTTTAGGTGCTAGGTCACTATTCTTTTGTTTCATACAATGTTGTGCAAAGAGTGTGGAATTTCAAAGCCAGTGATCAGTTTTTAAAGAATTGAATTTATTTAGTTGTACACTCGCTTCCATTTATGCCATCACCGCAGCTTTGGGAGGTATTCTACTGGCCTTATATATGAATAACCCATAATTGTGTACGTAAAACAGGACGCCATTGCTTATGCCAAAAGGTAAACATACACCCCCGCCCCTTGTTGCTATAGATACATACCCCATCTGTAAAATTCCTCACAAAGCTGTGGTTGCGACATAAATGAAAGCGAGTATACAATGTATGACATAGTCAATGTACAATAAGACAATATGTTAAATTCATTGTTTCAAAATATCCATTGATATATAAACAAAAGGCTCCAAAAATAATTTTTAATGCAGCTTTTAAATGTAGCACCCTTAAGTTAACATATTTATGTGTCTGAATCTAAACTGGTCTGGGAATGCATGGAGACTCTAATGGCACTGATCCTTCACAATTCAGTGGAGTTGGTATGAGTGCCGGGGCACAGAGGAATCCATAGCAACGAAACAGCAGATAAGGTGACGAAGAAAGGAGCAGAGAATCCAGACTCGGGCTATCTTATGGATTAGTCCGGGAAATGATCAAACACAATGAGTTCAGGAAGTCTTTATCAGGACACAAGCACCCGAAGTCTATTATCAAAGAGAAAATAAAAAACAGGAAGTGCTTAAAATAGTGGAATTGCACTACAACGGACATCTGGCCTATTAACACAACTGTCAACTGTATAAGCATCTCTACAAAATCGGCAAAGCATATTTGTAGAAGATGCAGGAGAGCAAGTGAAACAGTATCTCATTTGCTATGTGACTATGAAGCTCTCACAGTTCTTAAGATTAAGTACTTTAATCAGGAAATCATGCAATTGCAAGGCTTTCAAGAAGTGACTACTAAGAGACTTGCAGACCTTGCGAAAGAGACAAAGATCTTAGGAAATTAAATGAAAGAAAGCACAATAAATCACAACTGGTCGCAGTGGTAGGGCGTTTATTGTCCTCCATTTATATGTATATATATAGTTACATGCTGGGTAGAGACCTAAAGGTTCAAATGAAACATTAAATTAATGTCTAGTACCCAGCACGTACATTGAGGGGACGTATACTCACTTGGCAGCGAAGGACCAAAACGTGGTGCTGAGGTTAAGAGGAAGGCGTGGGTTTTTCACTGTACAAAATCCATAACACAAAACTACTTACATATTCCTAGATTTATTTCCCAACCGTTTGGGGTTCCTACATTATTAAATACGAGGGCTGTAAAGAAAGTAGTGGCAACATGGTCCCCACATTCACAGGAGAGCGGGTATAATCCAATAGGATATGGGAGCGATCAGGTGACTAGTGTCGATGTGTGGTGTGCATTGTTCGGGCTGCCAGTTGACAGTGTGTTGTTGCTGTGTAGCGTTGAAGTGAACAGTGTCAAGTGCACCGCTCTAAAGCATGTTTACCAAAGACGATCAGCGTTCGTGGATTAAAATCGAGGTTGCCCGTGGCAAAAATGCATCAGCATGTTATCGAGGATTGCGTGAAGCCTGTGGCGGGAATGCATTGCCGTACAGGACGGTTGCACGATGGGTCACCGTGATGGCCACCGATCCAAAAGCCGGCTTGCACGCGCGATCCGCTTCTCTCAAAATACTGAACAAGACAGACGCTATATCCCCACCAGTTGTGGCTAGCAAAAAACTTCCAGCCAGAAGTGACGTCACGAAAACAACAATATGTCTGGTAATGGCAATGAAACCCCCAAATTATTAATACGCTACAATATATATATAATTAGAACAGCAGTTTTTGCTAAACACACATTATTTGTCACCTAGGTGCTCAGCGTGAAACAAACTTTACACTTGAAATGCTTATGACACACACTGAGAACAGAACACAGCTGATCCGTCAAATCGAATCACAGCTGGCTGCTGAATCACTACAACTGAACTGCAGAGTCACAACGCACAACTCATTCAACACTGTCCAAACTCTTTGACTTCTTGACGGCACTTAACTTCGTAACTTCTTAACTGTCCGGGCAATAACAGCCACTTACATTATAAGACTCGCAAACAAAGCGGAATGTTCTAGAAAGGGAGGCTACTAGAAACGGCTGAAAGGAATGTTCCGGAACAGTGAAAACTCGGGGAGGCGGTATATAATGGTTTCGTTACGCGGCTACTATTCTAAAGAAACCGGTCATTAGTCGCACCCAGCCGGCCAGTTGGCAAGTGCGTTGCGTTCGCATCGCTGGCCCGGGTCACTTCGCGCCGCAGTCACAATTTATGTACAGGTGTTTGGAAATTCCTCGTACAAACTTTTAGAGCTTGTAGGGAGGACTGAATAATCATGTTTTGAATAGGAACCCATGTCCAGAAACGTACCATTTGAAATCAGGTGTTTAAAGTTTACTTAAGTACTTTAGTTAGGCGTGACTCAGTACATCACAGTTCTTACAATTAATTTCTTACAATACTACTAAAGAAATAAACGGGAAACTTTATTTTCACAAACACTTTTGTTTACAGTTAAACGCAACAATTTGTTTTTGTATTCTTCACAGGATGGTTACCATAGTGATTTACTACAACCCATTAGGAAATAATACCTAAAAACAAAACGCAAATTTAATCATGTTCACAAGTTCTTTTGTTTACAGTTAAACTGAACAGAGAAGAGAACAGTCTGTGTTTCTCTTTTCACAGGCTAGTTGGCATTATCATCCACTACAACTCCGGTTCGATATGAGGACCACTTAATTTGTTGCACACACTGTACTTACTAATGATGTTTGGTAAGGTCTCTCCATCACTCCTGGTATCTCTGCAATTTGTTGTGCAGCGACCACAATGCATGCCAAAATTTCTTCCTCTGACTCTACAGGGCTCAAACTAGGCAAGAGAGCTAGGGTAGAGCTCAAATGACACCTTTCATTGTGAATAGCCGGTTGCATACGAGGGGGACTATTTATATTTGGACCTTGGCAACCCTGAATGTTGTAGGTGGCATCTGACGTTTCCAATGGAAAGTTTGACATTTTTTACCATAATCTACTTCAAACATTTTGTCAATAGAGTGTCATTTGTTTTGTTTACACTAACTTGAAAATTGTGTGTCAACAAAAACATGGAATTAACTCGTGAAAATGTTCGTGCAATAATTTATTACGACCTTCGACGTGGATTATCAAGACAAGAGTGCATCGATCAACTAACTTCCACATTTGGCGACGAAGCTCCATCCTTTGCGACTGTGAAACGCTGGTATAACGAATTTAATCGTGGCCACCGTTCGCTCAATGATGAAGTTCATGAAGGTCGTCCAAAATCAGTTGTTGTGCCAGAAAATATTAATGCTGTGCAAAACCTAATAATGAAAGATCGTCATACGACATATTGTGAGATTGAAGCAACCCTAGACATTAGTTCCACCAGCATATATAAAATATTTCATTATTATTTAGCCGTGAAAAAGGTTTGCTCTCGTTGGATCCCACATAATTTGACGCAATCTCAAAAAGATGCTCGTGTCGATTGGTGTACAAAAATGCTCAAGAAATACAAAGGCGGTGCCTCAAAAGACGTATATAAGATTTTAACAGGTGACCAATCATGGATCTATGCGTATGAGCCGGAACGTAAACAGCAGTCGACTGTATGGGTGTTTCAAGATGAAGCAAATCCAACAAAAGTTGTTCGCACTCGAAGCAAATGGTCGCCTGCTTTTTCAGCAAAACTGGCCATATGGCAACAGTGCTTTTAGAGGAACGTAATGGTACAGTACCATTTGTTTGCCGGAAGTCTTCGGTGAAGTAAGGAAAACCAATAAGAACCGTAGGATCGTTCTTGATCAAGACAATGCGAGCGTACATACATCTCGTCCAACAACAGAGCATTTGAAGGCTCAAAAAATCGAATTGATGGGTCATCCGCCATACAGTCCTGATTTGGCACCCAATGACTTCTTTTTGTTCTCGAACATCAAGAATAAATTGCGTGGACAACGATTTACATTGGCAGACGAAGCCTTTGATGCCTTCAAAAACCATGTTTTGGAGGTGTCTCAAGAAGACTGGAATAAATGCTTTGACAAATGGTTCAAACGCATGCAAAAGTGTATTGATCATAAAGGAGAATATTTTGAAAAACAATAAAGCAGTTTACAATCAGAAATTACTTTGTTTTAATTATTAGGCTCAAAATATAAATAGTGACCCTCGTACCAGGCAAACTGGTATAGCACAGAAGCGGTACTTTTCCGGACATGGGTTCCTATTTAAAAATATGGTCTATTCAGACCCCTCTTCAATTTCTAAAAGTTTGTAAGAGGAATTTCCGAATATTCTGTATATATACAGGGTGGACCATTTAAGTTGACTGACAATATCCCCAAAACTAACGTTGTAGAAAGAAACGTCTTTAATAAAAGTTGCTTGATATTATGGGGAAAAGTAAATGCCATTATTCGTGGTTTGTTTGGAGGACGTTCTGATGGTCATTTTAGCGCCAATTTAATTTTTACTTTCTCTACTACATATAGTAAGTAGCGGAAGTATTGCATTCCACCCAAAAATTCGATACCGAGATTTCACCGGAAATACATGTTTTGAGACCCCTGAATAAAAAAAAAGCATTTTTGGAAACATGTCCGTGTGTGTGTGTCTGTGAACAGCATAACTCAGAAACGAACAGTCGGATAAACACCAAACTTGGTATTTACGTTCAGTATCTTTCAGAGATGCGACACGAAGGTTTTCAAGAAAATCCCCCCACCCCAGACAACCCTTTACATGGAACATTTTTCGAAAATTTTAATTTTCTCAAAAATGGCTCTAACGATTTTGATTAAAATATCATATGTTTAAGATATTGTCATGACAAATGAAATATATATCTCGAATTTTCTGGGAATGTCTCCAAAAGTATTCTTCATTGTGGACGACTTTTGCATAACTGGTAAACCATAAGAGATAGACAAAGCTTTACTACACAAAAAATGTAGATCGCGTTAAAATACACAATTTATGTCATATACATTTTTTTTGTTGAGTGAACAGTTTTCGAGATATTGCTTGTTATTCCCTTAAATTTTCCAATACTTATATACTTTTTCTCAAATTCGTTATTCATTTGTTTATGTCCTGGACATGCAAAGAGAATGGAATGCGCCACATAGCAACCAGCGATAAAATATTTGACTATCGCTTAAAACCTACCAATTCCCCTTGCATCTACAAGAAAATTAGTAATAAGATTAACATCTCAATATCTGGATTAACATGAAGCATATGGAGAATAAGCGTTTGTAAAAATAGTTTGTACAAGAGTAGAGAAAGTCATGTGAGTGTAACACATTAGATGTTTTTTAAATGGGAACCTACCTTTCTCACTCCTCATAAAAAACTAAACATTTGTATTAAAGCACTGCAATTGTTCTTACACCAACTAAATAACAACGAAAATTGTGAATGACTGTGTATGAAGAGCGCAATGAAGGTTGGACCATCCATGGGTGTTAATTTGAGGTTCAAGTTCGTTTAGTAATTTTTTATTTTGTTACCTTTATCCTCATCATAAAATAAACAGCATTTTATAAACCATTTTCTAATGAGAAAACAAGATACAAAATGTAGGTTTCCATTTAAAAAAATCTGATGTGTTACACTCACATGACTTTCTCTACTCTTGTACAATCTATTTTTACAAACGCCTATTCTCCATATGCTTTATGTTAATCGAGATATCGAGATGTCAATCTTATTGGTAATTTTCTTGTAGATGCAAGGGGAATATGGTAGCTTTTAAGCGATAGTCAAATATTTTATCGCTGGTTGCTATGTGGCGCATTCCATTCTCTTTGCATGTCCAGGACATAAAAAAATGAATAACGAATTTGAGAAAAAGTATAAGTATTGGAAAATTTAAGGGAATAACAAGCAATATCTCGAAAACGGTTCACTCAACAAAAAAAATGTATATGATATAAGTTGTGTATTTTAACGCGATCTACATTGTTTGTGTAGTAAAATTTTGTCTATCTCTTATGGTTTACCAGTTATGCAAAAGTCGTTCACAATGAAGAATACTTTTGGAGACATTCCCAGAAATTTCGAGATATACATTTCATATCTCATGACATTATCTTAAACATATGATATTTTCATCAAAATCGTTAGAGCCATTTTTGAGAAAATTAAAATTTTCGAAAAATGTTCCATGTAAAGGGTAGTCTGGGGTGGGGGGATTTTCTTGAAAATCTTCGTGTCGCATCTCTGGAAGATATTGAACGTAAATACCAAGTTACGTGTTTATCCGACTGTTAGTTTTTGAGTTATGCTGTTCACAGACACACACACACACACACACACACACACACACACACAGACACACACACGGACATGTTTCCAAAAATGCTTTTTTTGGATTCAGGAGGTCTCAAAACATGTATTTCCGGTGAAATCTCGGTATCGAATTTTTGGGTGGAATGCAATACTTCCCTACTTACTATACGTAGTAGAGAAAGTAAAAAATTAAATTGATTCTAAAATGACCATCATAACGTCCTCCAAACAAAACACGGCTAACGGCATTTGCTTTCCCCTATAATATCAAGCAACTTTTATTACACACATTCCTTTCTACAACGCTTAGTTATGGAGATGCGTACAGTTTCAACTTAAAATATATGAAATTGAAGCTGTACATGTATTTACGCATTAATCATGGAAGTACGTAAATAGTAGCATACCAATCAAAACTGCTGTTTCTTTAATGTCACAAAAATATTAAATTCTAAAATTACTTCGTTAATTGCTAAAATGTTAGAAAAAATCTGATGTGTTACACTCACATGACTTTCTCTACTCTTGTACAATCTATTTTTTCAAACGCCTATTCTCCATATGCTTTATGTTAATCGAGATATCGAGATGTCAATCTTATTGCTAATTTTCTTGTAGATGCAAGTGGAATATGGTAGCTTTTAAGCGATGGTCAAATATTTTAACGCTGGTTGCTATGCGGCGCATTCCATTCTCTTTGCAAGTCCAGGACATAAAAAAATCTGATGTGTTACACTCACATGACTTTCTCTACTCTTGTACAATCTAATTTTACAAACGCCTATTCTCCATATGCTTCATGTTAATCGAGATATCGAGATGTCAATCTTATTGGTAATTTTCTTGTAGATGCAAGGGGAATATGGTAGCTTTTAAGCGATAGTCAAATATTTTAACGCTGGTTGCTATGTGGCGAATTCCATTCTCTTTGCATGTTCAGGACATAAAAAAATCTGATGTGTTACACTCACATGACTTTCTCTACTCTTGTACACACTATTTTTACAAACGCCTATTCTCCATATGCTTCATGTTAATCGAGATGTCAATCTTATTGGTAATTTTCTTGTAGATGCGAGGGGAATATGGTAGCTTTTAAGCGATAGTCAAATATTTTAGCGCTGGTTGCTATGCGGCGAATTCCATTCTCTTTGCATGTCTAGGACAAAAAAATGAATAACGAATTTGAGAAAAAGTATAAGTATTGGAAAATTTAAGGAAATAACAAGCAATATCTCGAAAACGGTTCACTCAACAAAAAATTGTATATGACATAAATTGTGTATTTCAACGCGATCTACATTTTTTGTGTAGTAACATTTTGTCTATCTCTTATGGTTTACCAGTTATGCAAAAGTCGTTCACAATGAAGAATGCTTTTGGAGACATTCCCAGAAAATTCGAGATATACATTTCATTTCTCATGACTTTATCTTAAACATATGATATTTTAATCAAAATCGTTAGAGCCATTTTTGAGAAAATTAAAATTTTCGAAAAATCTTCCATGTAAAGGGTAGTCTGGGGTGGGGGATTTTCTTGAAAACCTTCGTGTCGCATCTCTGGAAGATACTGAACGTAAATACCAAGTTTGGTGTTTATCCGACTGTTCGTTTTTGAGTTATGCTGTTCACAGACACACACACACACACAGACACACACACACAGACACACACAGACACACACACAGACACACACACGGACATGTTTCCAAAAATGCTTTTTTTGGATTCAGGAGGTCTCAAAACATGTATTTCCAGTGAAATCTCGGTATCGAATTTTTGGGTGGAATGCAATACTTCCCCTACTTACTATACGTAGTAGAGAAAGTAAAAAATGAATAACGAATTTGAGAAAAAGTATAAGTATTGGAAAATTTAAGGAAATAACAAGCAATATCTCGAAAACGGTTCACTCAACAAAAGAAACGTATATGACATAAGTTGTGTATTTTAACGCGATCTACATTTTTTGTGTAGTAAAATTTTGTCTATCTCTTATGGTTTACCAGTTATGCAAAAGTCGTTCACAATGAAGAATATTTTTGGAGACATTCCCAGAAAATTCGAGATATACATTTTATTTGTCATGACAATATCTTAAACATATGATATTTTAATCAAAATCGTTAGAGCCGTTTTTGAGAAAATTAAAATTTTCGAAAAATGTTCCATGTAAAGGGTAGTCTGGGGTGGGGCGATTTTCTTGAAAATCTTCGTGTCGCATCTCTGGAAGATACTGAACGTAAATACCAAGTTTGGTGTTTATCCGACTGTTAGTTTTTGAGTTATGCTGTTCACAGACACACACACAGACACACACAGACACACACACACACACAGACACACACACGGACATGTTTCCAAAAATGCTTTTTTTGGATTCAGGAGGTCTCAAAACATGTATTTCCGGTGAAATCTCGGTATCGAATTTTTGGGTGGAATGCAATACTTTCCCTACTTACTATACGTAGTAGAGAAAGTAAAAATATGCGTCGATTTCACAACGATTAGCTGTTTTAAGCCCATTGCCACCTATATTTGTTGCAATAAAACAGAAGAAAACGTTGATCACAGTCATGTTATCCGCCATGTTATCCGCTGAAAAGAAGACGGTTACACAAGCTTTAAACTGAATATGCGCTTAAAACAAAATTATTTTGTTCTATTAGTTATGTTAATACAAAATATGCGTCAATTTTACAACAATTGCATGTTTTAAGTTCATAACCACCTATGCTTTGGTAAAGAGTTGTATAATTTAATTCCCAATTCACTAAAAGTTGCTTTACTTGCGGAATTTCTACAAAAGTTTGATATCAAAATTTGTTGTCAAAACTGTCCACTACTTACCTAGAGGCATATGTTGTACAACGGAGGGGGGCACCTCGCGTACTGTGACTTACGTAGACCTATTGTGGCCTCCATCCCATAGGAGGAAGGGATGAATTGAAGGAACCACAGCAGGCTACAGGCTTGGAAGACCCTTACAGTCCAGCTTCGAAGACTCTTTCCTTTGTGCAAGCATCCGCGACATCTGTCCGGCACCGCCAATGCCACTAAACCTAGAAGCACACTTGAAAGATGAGAAGGAATCGAAATGGAGAGGACATGATAGAAAGGAAATCGTGGTAGGGGAGAAACCACCACAGCATTCGTCTACCAACCAGGGAAAACCAGAAAACCCAAGGTCAGAGTGAGAGGTCGGTGGGAATCGAGCCCGGGACCTCCCGAACGTGACCCTCACGTTATCGCGGAGGCATCTCGCTTGGTACTATTTGCCTGTGCTGCATATTTTCTTCTTTACATATACAAAACATTGTAACATATATAAACATATCACTGTCAATATGCTTAACCTTTTAAACAGAGGTTTGTAGTGAGTTTTACTTTCGACATGGCGTATTAGCCTAACAGCTCTGTTTTGTAGTCTCGGGAGTGTGTACTTTGTATTATTACCCCATAGGTAAGATGAGTGTGAATAGAGCTGTAATACATAATCTTTAATACATCTAATATCTATCCACCGCTTCAGCCTGCTGTATGGGTCTTGTGCCTACAACGAAATGTGCAATGAGACCACTGCTGCAAACGTTTATCTCGATTAACATTAAATAAATAGAGGAATAACCTTTGTAATAATAGTTTGCAGTGGCTCTTTTCACACAAAACAAGACATGCAACTTACCTGTTTCTTACTGAGCAGCATGGCCCATCTGTGGCCCCATTCGGGAGGTCATGGGTTTGATTCCAGTGGGCGACCTTCCTGAATCATGGTTTTTACGGGGGTTTCCTCGGATCGCTAGGCAAATGCTGGGAAAGGATCATTACATCCCCCGAATTTCCTGTCCCTCCATTTCATCTCCATTCTTATTTCGCTTCACCTTGGATCTGTTTGGTTTCTTTCAGGGTTGCAAGTGTCGGCGGGAGGTCTCTCTGCATAGCAAGAGAAAAGGATGCTCTGAGGAAACCTTTGTCCCTAGGACTGCGAGCGGCCTCCGGTGCCCCAGAGGATGTGCAAGTCCACGGGTGATGGAGGGGAGCCAGCTGCACCAGGCACCACCCAGGGACCTTGCCCCTTACCTTGTCCTTTGTCGTGCTTCCTGATCCGGCCGACCTCTGTCTCCTCTCACTTCATTCCTCCCTAACGGGGGCGCCCCATCAGGGGCCTAAGTACAAAACATCTACTAAGTCTAGTCCTATCCTAACTTACCTGTTTCTTGTATATTAAGTTTATTCTCCTATCCTTACGGTTGGAGTTTTCTCGATAAAGTTTTCTTTATTCCAAGTAATAGACAAGGCCAGAAAAACAGTTTTTGCAAATAATTACTACCGCACAACCCTCATACTCACTAATGTCTTAAGTAACACTTCCACCTTTCCTTTCCACTTTATGTGCCGATACACAGAATCGGTTTAGGTCTACCCGTAAATATTGTTACATGCTGGGGTGAGGGCCAAAAGGTTCCCAGCAAGTTACTAAATTTTGATCACCCCAACACGCACATGGCGGAACGTAGCTTACAAACGGCGAGAGGACCAGGACCTTGGTGTCTACATTCAGATACATCCGTGAGGTTTTTTGACAAATATACACAAATATCACATCACACACATACCTGTAATTTATTGATTATTGGCGAATCTACATTACACTCAGAGAAAGAAAGGAATGAGGAGAGATGCCCCGCAAACGCGACCTGCTCCTTACACACTCATACAAAAAGTGACGCTCACACATTCAAGTAACGCTAACTATATATCACCCTCTCCAACCCTAGGCAAGCTAGCTAGCCAGAGCTGGCGTCATACCAGGCGGAGATTCAAACAAAGCCTACTCTCTCTGGCGTGGTCGACGCCAAAAGAGAAGGCTCCTTCAGACGAAAGAAATAATCAAAATCACCCAATAATACTGTCTATAATGCGATACAATAATGCGTCTGGTATGACAATGCTTAATGATACGCCACATCTTCCCCTTTTAAGACATAAACTTATTATTGATACTTTAATTCACATTAGCAAACTTCCAAGGTCACACACAGAAGACAATAATCGCTACGTAGAGGTTGTTTTCGCACATGAACTGAACTGACACTGAAGGTCCGAGTCAGAACTTCAAGTTTGAAAAGTGATTTGAGAGGGAAAATATTTCGTTACCCAAGGAAGGGATGTTTACAAGTTTAAAAATATTTCACAAGTATCAATGACTACCGAATAACCTCTACAAACGGTCTCTATACTCTAAAATGGTCCAGGATTTTAGCTTCACCGTAGCCTCTAAGCAAGAGTACACAACAATCATACAATCCAAGCTTGAGTTGGTTGTCGGGGCAACCAGATATAAACAGTGCAGCTGAACATCCCAGAGCCAGGACACTGTGGCTTTCCCATTTCTCTCACTTACAATCCATTTTCCATATTCCCTGCTACTGCCGCGGTAACACTTGGGAATGGGCGATTTTCGCTCTTAAAATAGTGATTCGTAAAATTATATTCCTCTATGTGAGTAGTGAAATATTTAAATATAATATGTTTAAAATAGAGATAAAAATATATTCGAATTCACCTAGTTAGAAAACAATTGAAGTGGCGTTTCACCAGCTTCACCTGGGGAACCACCCCTGATATTTTATAGAAGCTATATAAACATAAACGAAAGTAGGTAGAGAAAAACACATGTGGATGTAACACATAAGAATAATTATAAGAATAGCCAGTCGCTTATTAAGTACTTAAGAGGCAGGATATGGGTAGCGAACTATAGACTTCTGATCATTAGAGAAGTGACTCATCTGTGATCAAATGAATGTAAATTGATTTATATTTAATACAAATCTCTACCGTCTATCGTTTATTAGTGGGTCTACAAACTATTCTTACTAAAGCTTATTTTCATATCTACTACGTTTTAATCCAAATAAACCTTTACAGAAATAGCAACATTACACATTTCGTTATAGATACAAAGAGAACAGTGATAGTCAAATGTTTATGAACTGGACGCTATATGCTGGCCTAGTTGACAGGACTTTAAGAGATGGACCAAGTATAATGAACAATTCGAACCTTTAATAACACATGTCTCATGAATAGCTTATACCACAAAAAAACTTTTTTAAATAAACTGTGTCTTTTAAAGAGATCTACATTTTTTGTGTAGTACGTTTTCGTCTATCGCTTAACGTTTACCAGTTATACAGGATTATACAAAATTCCTTCCGAATGAAGAGGACTTCACAAACTATTCCCAGAAAATTCAAGTTATACATTTTATGTCATGTAAATATTTTTAATATATGGTATTGTAATAAAAATCGTTAGAGCTCTTTTTTTAGAAAATCAAAATTTTGAAAAAATGCTCCATATAAAGGGTATTTAGGGTGGGGGTAACTTCTTGAAAATGTTCGTATCGCATCCTTGGAAGATATACTGAACTTAAATACCAAGTTTGGTACTTAGCCGACTTTTCGTTTTCTTATTTATGCTGTTCACAGACACATACACACGCACCTTTTTCTAAAAATGCTTTTTTTTTATTCAGGGGGCCTCAAAACCTGTATTTACAGTGGAATGCAATATCTTCTCTACCTACTATGCACGTGGTAGAGAAAGTAAAAACATGGTGTATTACTTAACCTCCAAACAGAATTCCTAAGAGCCACCTTAGCGTTGCTTTGAGGTTAAAAGCCCAGTTCTTACAATGTTAAATCTGCCAATTTCATGACAGAAACCATTTGAGACATCGAAAAATAACCAGCCATGTTATTAACACCAAGCAGATCCACAGCAGAACTTATAGGTTGTTTTCTTATCGTTCTAAATTTTCATTTAGTTATCTTCAAATCGTTTACGAGAAAACGGGTCCTTTATACCAGAACTAGCAAAACGCAAACTTCAAGGCAAAAATGGAGAAATACATACATTTGCAAAGTAAAAAACCACGTGGCTTGAGCACATAGAAGCTATCAGTAGTACCATTTTATAGAGTAAAACTTCCTATGGCCTAAAGTTTACCTCTCTACTCCAAAGAGTGTAGGAGTTATAATTTTTTTCTGTGAAGTGGTGTCAAGAGCTCACAATGCAAAGAGGGAAATGCAATACAGTTTTAAAAATATATTTAAAATACAAATATTATTTACACAGTGATAAAGTATATATCAAACTAAAGAGAAATTACAATTAATAAGCCTGCATAACAAAGCTAAAAATAATTTTTATTTAGTGCCCCTTTAACTGCGGAGCTAACAGTAGGAAGGGATTTTATAAGAGTGTAAGTCGCAGACGAACAGCTCTGACACCTGTAGTTCAGTTAACAGATGTTGGTACTCACGTGCTGTCCATCTTAAGCAATACAATACCACTGACTCGTCAGGATCACGGCAAACAGTGGACTGAACAGAACTATATTTACTTCAACTGTAAAAAAGAGAAGCCAAGAGCTGCAGAACGGTCATCTGTTGTGCCCTCACTCTCAACTCCTTGAGGATTATAATTAGCCACAATGTGCACCCTGGTGCCAGAATCTTGTCACTTTTCTGGCTAATTAGCAACATCATAGATTCCAGTCTTTTATCCATTATTAAAATAAAACGTTATAGAACTAATTTCTCAAATGTCATTAAATGTCCTTGTGGTGGATTAGAGGTGCCTTTGATCATAATAACCGTTCTTGATACTTTCTCTGCCACGTACATAATACGTAGAGAAGGTATTACATTCCATCCAAAAATTCGATACCGAGATTTCACCGGAAACACATGTTTTGAGGACCCCTGATTTAAAAAAAAATCCGATATGTTACACTCACATGACTTTCTCTACCCTTGTACAAACTATTTTTACAAACGCTTATTCTCCATATGCTTCATGTTAATCGAGATGTTAATCATATTGCTAATTTTCTTGTAGATGCAAGGGGAATATGTAGGTTTTAAGCGATAGTCAAATCCTTTTAACAGCTGGTTGCTATGTGGCGCATTGCATGTCCAGGACATAAACAAAATGAATAAGAATTCCCATTTGGGAAAAAGTATAAGTATTGGCAAATTTAAGGGAATAACAAGCAATATCTCGAAAATGTTTCACTCAATAAATAAAATGCATATAACATAAATTGTGTATTTTAACGCGATCTACATTTTTTGTGTAGTAAAATTTTGTCTATCTGTTATGGTTTACCAGTTATGCAAAAGCGGTTCACAATGAAGGATACTTTTGGAGACATTCTTAGAAAATTCAAGATATACATTTTATTTGTCATGAAATTATCCTAAATATATGATATTTTAATCAAAATCGTTAGAGCTATTTTTGAGAAAATTAAAATGTTCGAAAAATGTTCCATGTAAAGGGTAATCTGGAGGTGGTGGTATTTTCTTGAAAACCTTCGTGTTGCATCTCTGGAAGATACTGAACCTAAATACCAAGTTTGGTGTTTATCCGATTGTTCGTTTCCGAGTTATGCTGTTCACAGACAGACACACAGCACACACATGGACATGTTTCCAAAAATGCTTTTTTTTTGGATTCAAGGGGCCTCAACACATATATTTCCGGTGAAATCTCGGTATCGAATTTCTGGGTGGAATACAATACTTCCCCTACTTACTATACGTAGTAGAGGAAGTAAAAAGGCATTTAGAAAAAGTCCATGTGTGTGTCCGCGTGCCTATGAACAGCATAACTCAAAAACGAAAAGTCCGATAAATACCAAACTTGGTAATTAGGTTCAAGATGTTCCAAAGATGCGACACGAAGATTTTCAGGAAAATCCCCCACCCGCAACTGACCTTTACATGGTACATTTCTCGAAAATTTTGATTTTCTAAAAAGTGGCTCTAACGATTTTGCTTAAAATATGGTATATTAAAGATATTTACATGACAAATAAAATGTATATCTTGAATTTTCTGGGAATAACCTTTGAAGTCCTCTCCATCCGGAAGCAATTCTGTATAATCTTGTATAACTTGTAAACGTTAAGCGATAGACGAAAGCGTACTACACAAAAAATGTAGATCTCTTTAAAACACACAATTTACTTAAAATAATTTTTTGTGGCATAAGCCGTTTCTGAGATATCTGTTATTAAAGGTTCGACTTATTCTTTTAAACTCCCATGCATTTTCAGTTGTTTTTTGCGATGTCATGGAAACTGTTTGGAATTTTAAGGACAGATATAGCGCCCAGTTCTTAAACATTTGACTATCGCTGCTGTATTTGTAACTATAACGAAATGTGTAATGTGGCTATTTCTGCAAAGGTTTATTTGGATAAAAATGTAGCCAATAGAAAAAAATTCTGATGTGTTACACTCACATGACTTTCTCTACTCTTGTACAAGCTATTTTTACAAAAGCTTATTCTCCATATGCTTCATGCTAATCGAGATATCGAGATGTTAATCTTATTGCTAATTTTCTTGTAGCTGCAAGGGGAATTAGTAGGCATTAAGCAATAGTCAAATATTTTAAAAGCTGGTTGCTATGTGCAGTATTCCATTCTCTTTGCATTGTCAGGAAAAAAAGGAAAAAGAATAACGAATTCCCATTTGAGAAAAAGCATAAATATTGGAAAATTTAAGGGAATAACAAGCAATATATCGAAAATAGTTCACTCAACAACAACAAAAAAATGCATATGATAAATTGTGTATTTTAACGCGATCTACATTTTTTTTGTATATCTCTTATGGTTTACCAGTTATGCAAAAGTCGTTCACAATGAAGAATACTTTTGGAGACATTTCCAGAAAATTCAAGATATACATTTTATTTTTCATGAAAGAATCTCAAATTTATGATATTTTAATCAAAATCTTTAGAGCCATGTTTGAGAAAATTAAAATTTTCGAAAAATGTTCCATATAAAGGGTATTTTGGGGTGGGGGGATTTTCTGGAAAACCTTCGTGTCGCATCTCTGGAAGATACTGAACCTAAATACCAAGTTTGGTGTTTATCCGACTGTTCGTTTCTGAGTTATGCTGTTCACAGACAGACACACACACACACACACACACACACACACACACACACACACACACACACACACACACACACACACACACACACACACACACACACACACACAGACACACATGGACATGTTTCCAAAAATGTTTTTTTGGGTTCAGGGGGCCTCAAAACATATATTTCCGGTGAAATCTCAGTATCGAATTTTTGGGTGGAATACAATACTTCCCCTACTTACTATACGTAGTAGAGAAAGTAATAAGCTTTAGTAAGGAACTGTTTGTATACGCACTAATAAAAATAAAGAGTAGAGAAAGTCATGTGAATGTATCGCAGATGTTTATTAAATATAAATTAAATTACATTCATTTGACTACAGTTGCATCACTTCTCTAATGATCAGACGTCTATGTTTGCTGCCCATATCCTGCCTCTTAGGTACTTAATAAGCGACTGGCTATTCTTATAATTATTCTTATGTGTTACATCCTAAGTATTTTTCTCTAGTTTTCTGTAAGTTACAATATAATGCAATAGAATTTAATGCTTTGTCATGTTTGTGGTGAAAATCTGTAACACTTTAATCTGCCCAACAAGCCGCAAATGCGCCTCCTTTGCCGTAAAGTCGTAAAAAGACCTATTCCGCTGTACATTTTACGTGTAAACCGTAAACGTTGACGAGTATGGTAATTGAATTTTATTTTCTATAGCAATAAAATCAACCATCTTGCCGATCATTTCACGAATACTTGCGCGAATTAGAAAAGAAGAAAAAATATTTACAGAAGCGAAAACATTTGCGAACGAGAGAAATATCAGCCTTTTATGCCGCTTTCCTGGAAATTTTGCTTACAGAAGCGATTTATCACAAAAAGGTTTGTTGTGTATGATTACACGACTTTCTCTCTACAGTTTCATTTTGTTATGTTTTGCGAAATTATTTCAATACACATTTTGTTGTAGCTGCATAATACAGAACGCTAAGACGACAAAATGGTTAAAAAATCCGATGTGTTACATTCAGATGACTTTCTCTACCCTCCATCATTTATTAGTGAGTATACAAATTATTCTTACACAAGCCTATTTTTTTATCTACTACATTTTAATCCTAATAAACCTTTACAGGAATAGCTACATTACACATTTCGTTATGGATACAAAGAGAACAGCGATAGTCAAATGTTTAACAACAGGACGCTATATGTGGCCTTAAACTTCCATACTGTTTCCATGACATTGCGAGAAACAACTGAATGTTGAAAGGACTTTAAGAGAATGACCAAGAAATGAACAATTAGAACCTTTACCATAACGAATATCTCAGAAACGGCTTATACCACAAAAAACTTATTTGAAGAGATCTATATTTTTTTGTGTAGTAGTTTTTTTATCTGTCGCTTAACATTTACCAGTTACTCAAGATTATACATTTCTTCCAAATGAAGTGGACTTCATAGGCTATTCCAAGAAAATTCAATATATAAATTTTATTTTTCATGTAAATATCTTTAATAAGTGGAATTTTAATAAAAATTAAAATTTTCGAAATATCTTCCATGTAAAGGGTAGTCTGGGGTGGGGGGATTTTCTTTGAAATCTTCGTGTCGCACCTTTGGTAGATACTGAACTTAAATACCAGGTTTGGTGTAGATGCAACTTTTCGTTTTTGAGTTATGCTGTTCACAGATACACATACGGACTTTTTTTTTCAAAAAATGCTTTTTGGGGGGTTTAGGGACCCCAAAACATGTATTTCCGGTGAAATCTCGAAATCGAATTTTTGGTTGGAATTTATACTTCCCCTACTTACTATACGTAGTAGAGAAAGTAAAAACACCTCACTATATGTATTATGGACTTGATATTGTATACTCTTTGCACGAGCTGACGAGAAACGAAAGAACGGACATAGCATTTCAAAAGCGCTTAAGATAATGCAAAATTCAAACTAAACCACGATGCTTCTTTTTTAGATCTCCTCCACAAACTATTCTTACAAAGGTTGTTTTTATACCTACTTCATGTTAAAGGGATAAACGTTTACAGGAATTATTTCATTACACATTTCGTTATTGATACAAAGGGGTGTAGGAGATTGAAGCGATAGACTCTTTAAAAGGTGGGTCGCTATATGCTGGCTTTGAAATTTTGCACTGTTTGCTCGACATCACGAGAAACAAACGAATGGTGACTTAATACTTAAAAATCTGATGTGTTACACTCACATGACTTTCTCTACTCTTGTAAAAACTATTTCTACAAACACTTATTCTCCATAAGCTTCATGTTAATCCAGATGTTAATCTTATTGCTAATTATCTTGTAGGTGCAAGGGGAATTGGTAGGCTTTAAGCGATAGTCAAATATTTTAAGAGCTGGTTGCTATGTGGAGTGTTCCATTCTCTTTGCATTACCAGGAAAAAAATGAATAACGAATTTGAGAAATAAGTATTGCAAAATTTAAGGAAATGACAAGCAATATCTCGAAAATGGTTCACTCAAAAAAAAAATACATATGACATAAATTGTGTATTTTAACGCGATTTACACTTTTTGAGCAGTAAAATTTTGTCTATCTCTTATGGTTTATGCAAAAGTCGTTCACAATGAAGAATACTTTTGGAGACATTCCCAGAAAATTCGAGATATACATTTCATTTGTCATGAAAATATCTTAAACATATGATATTTTAATCAAAATCGTTAGAGCCATCTTTGAGAAAATTAAAATTTTCTAAAAATGTTCCATGTAAAGGGTAATCTGGGGTGGGGGGATTTTCTTGAAAACCTTAGTGTCGCATCTCTGGAAGATACTGAACCTAAATACCAAGTTTGGTGTTTATCCGACTGTTCTTTTCCGAGTTATGCTGTACACAGACACAAACGGACATGTTTCCAAAAATGCTTTTTTTTTTAATTCAGGGTATTTCAAAGCATGTATTTCCGGCGAAATCTCGGTATCGAATTTTTGGGTGGAATACAATACTTCCCCTACTTACTATACGTAGTAGAGAAAGTAAAAATGTATGATAAAATATTGACAATTTCTTAACAATATCTACAATTTCATGTGGTAAAGTTTTGTCTATATCTTATGGTTTACCAAGATTGATTCACACTGAGCAGAATTTCACAGGCTATTCGCAGAAAATTCAAGACAATAAATTTTATTTCTCATGCACACATTCCCTCAATCGGAAATCGGTTGTAGGAAGTACACAATCCGCCGCTTTTGCATGAACGGATTTGTATAGGAGTGCCGTGGGAGCTGTGGGCATTCAAGGAAAATCTGGTGTGATAACATGCACAACCCCATAGCTGCAGTGACCAGTGTTTTGAAGTTAATTTACCATTTATTGTAAGCTTTTGAATTATTATCGTATCTAGTGGGCTCTATTGGTGTATTTTTAGACTTCAAATGGTCCTAGAAATGCCACAGTTTTACATAAGATGATACTGATTACGATGGTACTACTACTACTACTGGAAATACATGGGATTACTCCAAAAGTTTTGAGAATGAACGCAGTAAAATATTAAAAATTTAATTCTGATGATTGCATCTTTTCAAAATATTCTCCATTGCATTCTATACTCCGTCTCGTCCTTTCAAACCATTTTTCACATGATGAACGCCATTCTTATTTGGAGAGAGTGCAAACACATTCTTCGTAAGCAGCTACTGCGGCTTCAGGGGATTCAAATCGTTGACCTCGAATGTTTTCTTTCATTTTGGGGAATAGAAAAAGGTCGTACAGAGCCAGATCTGGACTGTAGGTAGGATGGGACAATATCTGACTCCTAACAGCAGAAATTGAGTTGTTTCTTGTGCAGTGTGGGCAGAGGCATTGTCATGGTACAACAAAATTCCAAGCAGACCAGTCTTAGGACACCTTTTCCTCAGTTCATTGAACACTCGTGTTAGACATTTTGAGGTGCACCATCTGGCAGTTCGCTTCGCTATTGTTGGGGAATCTTCTCCTGGGAAGACCCTGACCGATGACTGTCGTTTATACCTTTTTCACTATAAGCTGAAAGGAGAAGTAAACAAACCCACGTGACAAGACAGCACCTCATTGGCTGGTGGGCAAACTACAACCTTTCCCGCTTAGCATGTCGTCTCTTCCTCTACAAAAAAAACAACAACAACATTCGGTTCAGATCATAACATATTCTCGTGCAGAGAAATTTAAAAAACTCATTGTAACAGTTAAATTTATGAAACTAAATGTGTTTGTTCAGATTCAGCTATAACTAAATGAACCATTATAGCAGTGGGTTTAGAGGCTATGCGCAGGCGCTGCAGTTCGTTTCCGGTTGAGAATCTTCCGCCACTGTGAAAACATAAACGAGAGAAATAGAAAATAGACCAATGTGTTAAATGCTTTTAACAAATTCTGTGAAAAGTACTCCGCTTTAATCGACAATGAATATGGTTGGCCATTGTTTAGTAATAATTTAACTTCTTTGTTAGTGATGCAGAATTGTTGCTCGGATAGCTTGGTTCACGTTTGTTTTCTGTGGTTTTCTAACCTATAGTGCTAAATGGTTTACTCATAAAAGGTTAAAGCAACAGTGGTATGCTGATATTAGTCATTAAATGAATGATTTCTAAAGCCTGAAGTTAAGAGCAGTTTAATCCAGTACCTTTAATTACAGATGCTGAACTGTTAAGGTACAAATTTTATTTGTCTACTCTTAGTATTGTGTGTTATAAGTTTAGGATGTAAGGCAACATATAGCAATAAGACATACAGTGTTTAGAAGCTAATGATTCCCAAGCTACGCAATATACTGTATTCACATTCTGCTTTGAAGTAGTATAATATGGTTTGTTAGCCCCACGTTTGTGCGCCAATTTGAAGTAGAGTATTTGTTGGTAGATGGAAGATGCTTCATGTTTATATGCACAATGTATGGGAGCCAATTTGTCGCGGTCACTTCGTGTTATCTTTTGCTGGGCGCCTGTTATTGTATTACTATTTTGAATGTTGGATTCATCGTCCTCCGGCTAGCTATTATTTCTCGGTCAAGCAAATCTCTTGAACAGGGTGTGTAAACGGAAAGGATTTGTTACTCACAGATAACACTGATAAAAGAATTTGTTTTTACACTTTTATTACCGTCACAATTAATTAAGTTCACATATTGACTCTTGATGCACGCCAGACTGAAACTGTTATATTTTCTAATATCACTATAATCACTTATTTACTGCACATTATTAATTCGCGTGTTTCACATTTATAACAAACTTTAAGACGCGAGAGATTCTGTAGAATTGCGTAACGTGTACTTTATGTATGCTTCCGTTGAACTACGCGACGTATAACTCACGAATACTTATGTTGAACTGATCGACGTATTACACGCGAATGCTTCTGTTGGACTGGGCAATACTTGCCTCTGGCTTTAGCTGTTTATACTCCCACACCCCGATATGCCTAAAGATTATAACCGAGCTGCTATTGGTTAATAAAACGCGCCAACATTAGCGTCTATTTTTATATGCAATCAAAATTACGAAAACATGTGCTCTAGGGAAGAAATTCCCTCCATTTCTCAGAAAAGCGCGCCAATCTGACGTCATTTGTTTGTCTCTTCTAATTAATATTCAACTCACCCCCATGCTCATTGTTATCCACTCTTATTGTCAGTTTCAATGAGGCCGTGTAAACTTATTTCCGAACAATGTTTATAATTAACAAACATCTCAAATCAATGTCATACAATAATGCTTATTTACACTACAATCACTCTGGCATTTACATTATTGTGATACAAATTAATGCCACAGCTTTCATCGCATTTTCATCCATTGTTGCTGCAGCCGACCGTCCTGCTCGGTCTTCATCTTCGAGGGAAGCCCTTTCTAAACTCTGCATAGTATCGATAAATGGTGGATTATGAAGGGCAAAGATTTTCAAATGCACGATGCAGTCTTTAAATGAATTCTCTCTCCCCTAAACCGAGTTTAAAGTGATAGAAAATCATAGCACGGAAATGCTCTCGCTTGAGATCCATCCTAGCATATGGTATAGAGACACCTGCTATACAGATACACGCGGTGCTGACGATGCGCGCACAGACTTGCACATCTTGCTATCTGAACTTCAATCTAAAGATAGTAAAAGCTACTTGAATTATCACTACTCGTTGTTGCCCATTCTCAAAACTTTCAGTGACCATAATAATAACAATAGTTTAGATTAGATTAGATTAGATTGTATTCTGTGAGTTCACTAGCAGCCGTAAAGGCTTGTGAACATAGAACATGTCAAGGAAATGTACAAAAATTACATATAAACATAAATACACACAGAATATGGAACATTTGAAATAAAATAGACACATACTATATGCGTGTCAAGGAAATGTACAATAAAGTTACATATATACATAAATATTACATAGTATACAGAACATTTAAAATAAAATAAAGACATATTATATACAAAATGAAGCAAAACAAGTGTAATTTTGTACAGAGTTGAATAACTCCTTACTGTTATAAAGTTAACATACGTATAGGCAAGAACAGTTATTTTAACATTCACTAGGATTTTACCTTTGTTCGTCTGATCATTTTGTTCTATTTGATTTGTAATGCATAGCATTTACTGTCAGTTCTTAATATACATACATTTAAATAGCTTCATTAATTCTAGAGCAGGCATCAAATATGACTGGCAATTGTCATTAATATTTACTAATACTACTTACAGAGCTATATAAGTATTATCATCAGGATAATTTGTCATTCAGATAATCTTGTACAGAATAATATACTTTTGAGCATAGGTACTCTTTAACGGCAGTTTTAAAGACATTGAAATTGAAATTCGCTGTAAGACGTCAAAACCATAATTCTCCATTGTGTTCATATTCGGCTTTAGTACCCTATTTCGGGATAGTTTAATACGTGTATACTGCGATCAATAGTAAATATCACGAGTGTAAATTATCCGAAAAAGTTGAAACCACGAGTGGTATTTGCTAAACAATTTACTAAATCAAGTGTTTAATAAACAGACTAATAAAATGAAAATAAACAAGTATTTTATATAATATTATCTAACTGAATTTATTGCATACAATGTCATACCTAGCACAGCCTTCTATGTTCTTCATCGTTTCTTTAGCTTACAAATCAGAAACAATTGCGAAACAACTGCGACAACCTCATTTCGACAATATTTCAGGCTGATCGACCACGACTGGCTCAAAATGACAGGTTTTACATTGGATTGGTTGATATTTTATGCCTGATCATCAATTAATCAAAAATACTTAAATGGTGGACATTAGCGAAAACAGTTTCTCCATTACATAGTAATCGCCAAAAATATCCGCCTCCACAGATGATACAACATAAGATGCATGGACATAAATCATATACCTACCTAATAATTAAAGATCTTGTTTTAAAATCCAAGCACAAGTGTGTCCAAACGCGTCATGGCACAACTGTTGCAAGCATCCACATCTAATTGTGTTCGAACGGTCCTAAAAATCTCCTAGGGATTCAGGGCGCAACGTTTAACACGTGCCAATTAATCGGTGGCGTGAATGAACGGCCTTGAACTCACTAGCGCTGTTGGTTGCCATGACAACGTTACATCACCAGGCGCCTGCGCTATTTGCATCTTATGAAACTGATACACAGTATACTGCACTGTTTTGCAGATTCTGTTTGTAAACAAGATGTAACAACACCGCAAAAGGAGGGCATATGACGTTTACTCTTTGCAGTTATAATGTTGCAAAATATTTATAAGAAGGAATGGATTAAATTTACCGGAATTTGTACGGAATAAAAAAAGTAATTATTGTACATCTTAAAGTATTCACATGCATGGGTGGATTCAGGGAGGGGTCATTTAGCTCCCTTGCTTGCATTAATAGTATTTACAACTGTGAAGGTAGCCTAATAATAACACACTACAATATAGGTGTGATAAGTGCATCATTGGAGAATGAGAGTGGGTTTGAAAATATAACTGGCGCAAAACTTCTGGAATCAAGAGAGCAGTACCTAAATAGTGCTTATTTTATATTTGTGATATTTATAACCATGGCTCCTACGTTTTCAAAGTTAAGTGGTAAGGTATTACATATTCAAAGCAGGGAAATAATTGCAAATGTCCTCGACTTCATGAAGCAAGAAGCAGAGATGAAGGAAGAAAATATACGTTAACCCGAGTTCCACAAAAGCCTTAGAGAGTGAAAGAAAGAGTAGCCAAAGCATCTGGTGTTTCATTGAGTTCCGTTTCCAGAGTTTTGAAAGACAGGAAAAAAAAAAAAAAAACACGTGCATGAAGGAGTACCATTTGACACGCCTGGGAAGAAACATAAGGCACCTAAATGTGTTACAGAAATAGACGATTTGGACAATTACACCATTCAGCGCAGGATTCACAATTTCTGTGTGTAATAAAAAGGTGTGCAAACAATAATCAGATTGCTCATTCAAGGTGAAAGACAGCATAAATTTTCAAGGTGATGCTACAAATCTCAGAAAAGTTATAAAAGATTTAGGGTTCAAGTGGAAGAAAACGAATTCAAATAGAAGAGTTCTAATAAAAAAGCACGATATACGATCTCAGCTAGAAGAGTACCTTACAAATTAGAGGGTCAAACTAAGTGTATGAAGATGAGTCATACATACACAGCAGTCATACAACATCTAAAAGTTGGAGTGACGATAGCGAATTAGGCACTTGTTGCCAAAGGGCAAATACTTATTATCGTTCATGCTGCTGGAAAGATCGGCTTCGTTCCAAATGTCCTTCTCATTTACAAGTCGCAACAAAAAGCAGATTTCCATCAAGAAATGAATACAGAAAATTACATGAAGTGAATTATAAACGCTTTTTATAGCGGTGGATTTAAATATACTGTATATAACTAAGTTTATCAGTGCAACGTAGTGTAGTGCAGTGCATTACCGGTGTGCGGATATTTGACAATGACTGTCTCACACACTCTGCAGCATGCAGACGACCAGTCACCTCCTGATCTGGTACATAACTCGCTTCATAGCTGTCATTAAGATTTTCACGTGTCTAGAACTGTTGCGCCAATTATACTAGAGAAGTCCAGTGTTTTGCACTTTCGAGGCTCTACAGTGCACTTAAAACATGTGTATTGCATACTATTGTTTTGATGATAACGAGTAATAGAAACATTCCTTACGCGAAAATAAAATTAATTACTGGCAGCTGTTGAACATGGTGGTTCCAATAGCAAGGTCACCAATAAACTTTGATCGATTATAATTATCTATGGCGGGTTGTTGACCTTAAAAAATAACTTGCAGCTTATACTAGTTGCTGCATGAAATTAAATCTTAAGCAAACATTAACAGATAAAAAATGAAATAAAGACCAAGTAAGATTTAAATAGTAAAATTCAACTATCAAATATATTATACTCCATCTCTGCAATAATAAATATATAAAAAGTTAGTGGATTTAATATAGCTCATGCGCATACGTGCAGTAAAATAGACAAAACACACGGGTAGATTAGGTTGTGAGCATTAAAGGCAGGAAATTCAACTAGGACCACGACAGCATGAATGGAAAGTGGATGAGGCAGTATTTTAACACTAAAATGATTTCAGTCTAATTATATAATATGTAAATTCAATAACAGCCCGCCTTGAAGCAATGTGTGTATGTAATAATTTGTAAAATGTATGTAGCAGTCATTGTATATGTTTGTATTATTGTATCCATGCGTAATAATGTTATGTGAATATATTACGTAATTTAATAATGTAGGAGCTGTGAGAATAATAGGTTAAAAGTTGCTAACAATGAGGTAACAATGAGGTATCCTTGACACAATAATGAATTTGAAAGTTTAACAATACTACTTGTGATTCTTGGAAGCAATAATGTAATTTTAGTGACAGTTTATAAAAATAGCCAATCAACAACCAGAAAAAGGTTTAGTTGAATGAAGGTATTCTATTGGATTAGGAATAGCCAATCAGAGACTTGAAATACAGAAATTTGCAAGTTCAGACGGTTGAAATCAGTTCCTGTACCCACCATCTTCCTTGTCATCTGTTTCAGAGTTGTAAGACCAGGTGACGGTGTTCGGCGGGTTGCGGCTGGAGATTTCATCTTGAAGTCGTCCAGGAACTGCTCGGCTGGAACTCGCCTTTGGGTGCTTTCGGGCAGGACTCCTTCGGGCGACCCTCGGAGACTCGGGGCCCAATATAGTGCGCTCGGACGCGCTGTAGGCGTTCAATCTAGGAACATTAGGAACCGCTTCTGTGCTTGTGCTCATCGTAATCCGGATCTGGTCGCACTTCGGCTTTCCCCCTCATCCCTCCCTCGTAGCGGTCACGGTAGAAATACAAGGGGCCGGATGGCCTCGTGCGGAGCTCTGCCCCGTTTCAGGGGCTCCGTCCGTGCCTTTACGTTTCACGCTACTTCGTATAATACTGTCTTTTCAGGAACGTGTCGAGCGCATATTAGCGTCACTTTGTCCGTCCGTGTGCATGCATAACTCCCAACCGCTGCTTTAAGTATGAAGTTAAGATTTTATATATAGAACTTTCAAATTTAGATGGAGTGCCTCCCATATCTTTTCATTTTTAGAGAACCACTGCAGGCAGACAGTTGAATTTGTTTATACTCAAGAGCGAACAGAAATGGTCGGGACATTTCAAATTTGACTTCAGATCGGTACCACACTAAAGGCTGGTTGACAACCGCCCGAGAACTGTAACCAGAACGGAAACGGAACGGGAAGCAATGCACCATACAAGATATTGGTTCACAACAGCCCGGTAACGAGAACGGGAATACATATCGATCACAAAGTGAAAGTCGATTTTGCGCATTGAGATTTCATTTGTTTTTAACTGACCAATGACATTTTTTCACCTACTTCCAATATAGCCAAGCCAACGTCAAAATTCGATAGAGTAAACATTATCTAAATGCATATTCATTACATTTCCGAACCCTCTACTTATGCCGAACTTTCATTTCTTTATTTAATGGCATACATTAATATTGTTAATTGTTCTTTTTTCATTTCCACCGGCTTTATCTGTTCTTTGTAGATTTTTCCATTGTTTTTAGGTAATAGACAGTTTTGAGTTGCATATAAACAAACTACAAATGACCCCTTCACCAGAGGAACCAACGCTGATGAGATTTGCGGGTGTCGGGATGAGGTTAGGAAGCACATTTACTACTAATTCCTTCCACTTTCATGTTTCCAGCTTGCGACTATAGAGAGCACTAGTGGCTGCTTCATGTCAGGCCGCCTAGAATAACCTCTAAATTGAAGGGTCTAATATGCACAATAGGGATCTAATATGCCCGGGAACGAGAACGAGAAAGTTAAAAGTTGGGCAACTCTTCTTTCTCGTTCCCGGGGCCCGGAAAGGCTTCCCGTCGGTTGTGAACACTCCCATTTGAATACATGTATTTCAACTTTCTCGTTCTCGTTCTGGTTACCGTTCTCGTTGGCTGTGAACCAGCCTTAAAAGTAAGCAGGATAAAGAGCTTTCGAATTGAGATTGCGGCTGAATATTTTTGAACCGAGACTAAAGCCTTTGCCAGTTAAAAGTGGAACAGCAATGTAACATACTCACACACACCCAGCGAGATGGATCCACGGTAACCTGTGAAGCTCGCTTTCCGGGTTCGGTTCCCGCCGAATGCCCACTCTGACTATCGGTTTTTCGTGGTTTATCCGGGTCGGCAGGCGACTACTGGGTTGGTTTCACATCTACCACGATTTCCTTTCCATAATTTCATTCTGTTTCCTTCTCATATTTTAAGTTGCTTCTAGGTTTCGTGGCGTGTAGCGGTGCCGGAAAGACGGCGCGGTGCTTGCTCAAAGGAAAGAGTACTCCGTGGACACTATAGGGCTGCTTGGTCGTTGATCGCCCTCTCTAGACAGCTTCAGCAGCGAAATGGGACTTCAGCGCGTCTCTGTGGCCTGTCTGCCTGCGGCCGGTAACCTCCTGTGTTTCCCCTCAGTTTATCCCTTCCTCCTAGGGGTAGTAGATCTTTGTAGGTCTAAGTGACGAGGTGTCTCCCTCCGTTGTATAACCCTAACATACAAAAATTTCAAAAATTCTAATTTTGGCGTCAGTATAGTCCATTTTTACTTTCTCTACCACGCATAGTAAGTAGGGGAAGTATTGTATTCCACCCAAAAATTCGATACCGAGATTTCACCGGTAATACATGTTTTGAGACCCCCTGAATCCAAAAAAAGCATTTTTGGAAACATGTTTGTGTGTCTGTGAACAGCATAACTCAGAAGCGAACAGTCGGATAAACATCAAACTTGGTATTTAGGTTCAGTATCTTCCAGAGATGCGACACGAAGGTTTTCAAGAAAATTCCCCCACCCCAGATTACCCTTTACATGGAACATTTTTCGAAAATTTTAATATTCTCAAAAATGGCTCTAACGATTTTGATTAAAATATCATATGTTTAAGATATTTTCATGACAAATGAAATTTATATCTCGAATTTACTGGGAATGTCTCCAAAAGTATTGTTCATTGTGAACGACTTTTTCATAACTGGTAAAGCATAAGAGATAGACAAAGTTTTACTACACAAAAAATGTAGATCGCGTTAAAATACACAATTTATGTCATATACATTTGTTTTGTTGAGTGAACCATTTTCGAGATATTGCTTGTTATTTCCTTAAATTTTCCAATACTTGTACTTTTTCTCAAATGGAAATTCGTTATTAATTTTTTTTTGTCTGGTAATGCAAAGAGAAATGAATACTCCACATAGCAACCAGCTCTTAAAATATTTTACTATCACTTAAAACCTACCAATTCCCCTTGCATCTACAAGAAAATTAGCAATAAGATTAACATCTCGATTAACATGAAGCATATGGAGAATAAGCGTTTGTAAAAATAGTTTGTACAAGAGTAAAGAAAGTCATGTGAGTGTAAACAATATCAATTATTTATCGCGAAGTACTAGAAACATAACGCTTTTAATTCTATTATGCATATAGATTTCTTAAAACTTGTTCGATACAATTTTATTTAGAAATAAACATCAATACTTGTTTGTTTGCTTTGTGTGTGACTAGGGCCCGTCTGCAAAGCTGCAGTTGCACTGCAGCCTAAAGGCTTATTGTCTAACCTTGTAATGACTGCTACCCCTTCACACTAGTCCTGTGTCCCTCACCAGATTACACAGGCCCAATAGCGTGTTGAGGTACCAGTCCTCTGGTTCCATAAAAAGTTTCCCAAAGATCTTATACGAGGGCAAATCTAAAAGTCTTTACGCCAATTTTTTTCTGGTAACATAAGATACATACAGCCAATTAAACATGTAGATATTATTCCTTGTACCTTTCACTATTTTTCCACATAATCCCCGTGCCGGTTCAGACATTTGTCCCATCACAGCACTAATGTTACGATGCCGCTGCGGTAGAAGTCGGCCGCCTGACTACATTTTATTTGTCATGAAAGTATCTTAAATATATGATATTTTAATCAAAATCGTTAGAGCCATTTTTGAGAAAATTTAAATTTTCGAAAAATGCTCCATGTATAGGGTAATCTGGGATGGGGGATTTTCTTGAAAACCTTCGTGTCGCATCTCTGGAAGATACTGAACCTAAATACCAAGTTTGGTGTTTATCCGACTGTTCGTTTCTGAGTTATGCTGTTCACAGTCACACACACACGGACATGTTTCCAAAAATGGTTTTTTTTGGATTCAGGGGTCTCAAAACATATATTTCCGGTGAAATCTCGGTATCGAATTTTTGGGTGGAATGCAATACTTCCACTTCTTACTATACGTGGTAGAGAAAGTAAAAAGGGCAATCAGAATAATGTTAAACCTTTGCAGCAACACAAACCTTACTTCATACTGTTAAATATCTTGACTGTTCCTTCGCTATACATTTTTGAAACTTTGGTAACAATGTATAAGCAGCAAAATAGTTTTAACACAAGTGCTGATATTCATGACTATAATACAAGAAATAAATCTAAACTGCACATTACAGGACATAAAAGAACCCTATATGAAAAAAAGTTTATATTATAATGGCATTCAAATGTTTAATAAACTCCCCACATATTTAAAAAAAAGTTAAAACCCTAACAGTCTTCAAAAAAAGATTTGAAAAAATTCCTAATACAGGGTTGTTTTTATTCAGCGGAAGAATATCTAGAAATGAATTAGTTTATAAGCTTTCTTAGGGAATATATGTTTACAATTCCAAAATTTAGTTTAGGTACCTACTCATGTAATAAATTAGGATTTCTTTATTTGTGTATCACATATAATTAGACCTGTTCTTTTTGTACTAATAATTGTACTGTTGATGAAGCCAATATTTCTGTATTGAAATCAAACAGTGAATAAATTTGTGGACGCTCTTTAACTGCTGTGCTCCTTAGCGTCCCATTCTATATTGGACGTGAAAGACCGGTAATTTTTCTCAGAGGCCTCTTATCAGGCTTGAAGTTCTTTTACGTGCCGTAAATCTACGACACAGGGCCACCGGCTTTACTTCCCTTCCAAAAGGAGTCATGTTAAGGATTTTTACGCCCGAAAACATCCGCCGGATTTGTACCCGCGACCTCGGGAAGTCTACTACTGTAGAATAAGAACATCAGTACTTGCCAGAAGTCAAGAATTTCTCTGTTTGGCGCTTTTGATATGGTATTTTAATTATACTGTGTAAGTAATTGTGGATACCTAACTGCAATGCTTTTGTTTGGACTTTCTGGTCTTTTAATGGTAAATTCAATGCTATATGCAATATTTTTAGAATACTGATCAAAGCAAACAATACATTTAAATTATTTATGTTCATATTCTGTAATATTTTTATCAAGCTCAACAAGTAGCTATACCTTTAAACAAATGTGTAGATATATTTATATTTTTATTCTTTATAAAAAAAGAATTTGAGAATGGATAAATTACTGACTTCCACTTGGCCTTGTTTCATAACTGAGCAGATTGGGCAAGTGCCCAGGGCTCAAGATCAATTTTGAAATAATTTTTAAAAAATTTATAACTGGCGCCCTGCCAAATTGGTGTAGAGGTAGCAAGCTCGCCGGCCATCATACGAAACGTCGAGAATCATAACAACCTCTTTGTCTGTTATATTATTTAATTTTTACTTTCTTTACCACGTACATAGCAGGTAGAGAAGTATTGCATTCCACACAAAAAATCGATACCGAAATTTCACCGGAAATACATGTTTTGAGCCTTCCTGAATCAAAATAAAGCTTTTTTTGGAAACATGTCCGTGTGTGTGTGTGTCCGTGAACAGCATAACTCAAAAACGAAAAGTCGGATGAATACCAAACTTGGCATTTAAGTTCAGTATCTTCCAAGGATGCAACAAGAAGATTTTTAAGAAAATCCCCCACCCCCAACTACACTTAACATGGAACATTTTTCGAAGCATTTGATTTTCTGTAAATGTCTCTAACGATTTTGATTGAAATATCATGTATGAAAGGTATTTACATGACAAATAAAATGTATACCTTGAATTTTCTGGAAACAGCCCAGGAAGTCCTCTTCATTCGGAAGGAAATTTGTATAATCTCCTATAACTGGGAAACGTTAAGGATGTGCAGAAACGTACCACACAAAAACTGTAGATCTCTTTAAAACACACAGTTTATTTCAAATAAGCTGTTTGTGGCATAAGCCGTTTCTGGGATACCCGTTATTAAAGGTTAGAATTGCCCAATACTTGTTCGATTTTTTTAAGTCACTTCGATTTTCAGTTGTTTCTCGAATTGCACGGAAACAGCATGGAATTTTAAGGCCAGCATATAGCGTCCGGTTCTTAAACACTTGACTATCGCTGCTCTCGTTGTCTAAAACGAAATTTGTAATGTAGCTATTTTTGCAAAGGTTTATTTGGATTAAAGTGTAGTAGATAGAAAAATAAGCTTTAGTAAGAGTAGTTTGTACCTACAGCCACTAATATAGATAGAGGGTAGAGAAATTCATGTGAATGTATCACATCAGATTTTTATAAAAAGGTCCATGTGTGTGTGTCTGTGAACAGCATAGCTAATAAACGAAAAGTAGGATAAATACCAAACTTGGTATTTAGGTTCAATACCTTTCAAAGATATGACACGAAGGTTTTTAAGAAAACTCCCTCCTCCCCAAACTACCCTTTACATGGGACATTTTTCGAAATGTTTTGTTTTCTCAAAAATGGCCCTAAAGATTTTGATTAAAATGTCATATACTAAAGATATTTACATGATAAATAAAATGCATATTTTGAATTTTATGGGAATCGCCTGTGAAGTACACTTCATTCGGAATGAATTTTGTATAATCGTGTATAACAGGTAAACGTTATGCTATAGACGAAAAGTACTACACAAAAAATATAGATCTTTTTAAAACACACAATTTATTTCGAATAGTTTTTTTGTGGCATTAGCCATTTCTGAGGTATGCGTTATTGAGGGTTCGAATTGTACAATACTTTTATCATTATTTTCAAGTCTTTTCGATATTCTCATCGCGATTGTATGCACAGTGTGTTATTTTAAGGCCTGAACATAGCGTCCAGGTCTTAAACATTTGACTATCGCTATCCCCTTTGTATCTATAACGAAATGTGTAATGCGGTTGTTTACGGAAAGGTTTATCTCGATTAAAATGAAAATAAACCTTGGAAAGAATAATTTGTATACGCACTAATAAGCGATACAGCGTAGAGAAAGTCGTGTGAATGTATCACATTAGAATTTTATTTCTCCTTGTGGCTCGGATATCTAAGGTGTAATTACTTGTTTTTAGCGCAATTACTGCAGGTTGCCAACATGGCTGTTTTTCTCGCCAGATGTAGTGAATTTTAGATACTATCGGTGAAAGCTTAACAAATACATATTGTAATCTTAATACAGGCTGTATCTTTATTGGTGTCAAATATTTTGGGGACGCCCTCCCAACATAGATTAGATTAGATTGGATTGGATTGCATTCTGTAAGTTCACTAGCAGCCATAAAGGCTGAACATAGAACATGTCAAGGAAATGTACAAAAATTACATATAAACATAAATATTACACAGAATATAGAACATTTGAAATAAAATAGATACACACTATATGCGTGTCAAGGAAATGTACAATATAGTTACATATATACATAAAATATTACATAAAATACAGAACATTTAAACTAAAATAAAGACATATTTTATACAAAATGAAACAAATCAGGTGTAATTTTTTGCAAAATCGAGTACCTACCTACCGTTATAAGGTTAACATGATATTTATAGACAAGAACATTTATTTTAACTTTCACTAGGCTTGTACCTTTGTTCGTCTCATCATTTTGTTCTATTTGATTTGTAATGCATAGCATTTACTGTCAGTTCTTAATATACATACATTTAAATAGCTTCATTAATTCTAGAGCAGGCAATTGGAAAACTGGCAATTGTCATTAACATTACTTAGAGATTAACATTACTTATGTATTATCATCAGGATAATTTGTCATTCAGATAATCTTGTCAATAGAAACAGTATAAACGTTCACATGAACATGGGCAGAAAATCATTTATTACTGAGATACAAGAGAAAATTGAAGGTTACAAAAATTGCTTGAAGTGGCTTCCCTCTGCTTCGATGCATGCCTTAAGCCTGCGTTACATGCTATCGCGTACTCTTGCAAATTCCTAGTTTTCATATTCGGTCAAATTCAGTGTGGATACGCTCTCTAAGAGTGTCAATATCCGGTGCAGGAGTCAGGCTTAAACCAGGAACTTTAAATGTTCCCATACAAAAGAATTCAAATTCGGAGATCGAACAGGATGTAATGAATCTCCCTCGACCATGCCCGTACCCAGAAAAAAATTTCGTGGAGGGTTTTCCACAAATACATCTAAATTAACAGTACCCCACGCAGTTATCATGTACCTACTCCGTAGTATATAGATGTTACATGGATAAGAAATTTGCTTGGAGACATTATATAGACAAGAAAAACTCACCAGAATGAGGATATTCCACCTTACAGTACAAAACATGGAGACTACTTCGAAAACCGGAATGTATGGTCACCTTACCTATGTAAGGCGGTGATACTAAGTTTCCCTTTTTGCTTACTACGTATAGTAAGTAGGAGAAGTATTGTATTCCACCAAAAAATTTGATACCGAGACTTCACCGGAAATACATGTTTTGAGACCGCCTGAATCCAAAAAAAGCATTTTTGTAAACATGTCCGTGTGTGTGTCTGTGAACAGCATAACTCAGAAACGAACAGTCGGATAAACACCAAACTTGGTATTTAGGTTCAGTATCTTCCAGAGATGCGACACGAAGGTTTTCAAGAAAATCCCCCCCACCTCAGATTACCCTTTACATGGAACATTTTTCGAAAATTTTAATTTTCAGAAAAGGCTCTAAGGATTTTGATTAAAATATCATATGTTTAAGCTATTTTCATGACAAATGAAATGTATATCTCGAATTTTTTGGGAATGTCTCCAAAAGTATTCTTCATTGGAACGACTTTTGCATAGCTGGTAAACCATAAGAGATAGACAAAACTTTACTACACAAAAAATGTAGATCGCGTTAAAATACACAATTTATGTCATATACATTTTTGTTGTTGAGTGAACCATTTTCGAGATATTGCTTGTTATTCCCTTAAATTTTTCAATACTTATTTTCTCAAATGGAAATTCGTTATTCATTTTTTTGTCTTGGATATGCAAAGAGTATTAATCTGAGGCAAAGAGAATGGTATTGCACCTAGCAACCAGCTATTAAGAGATATGTCTATGCTTAAAGGCTACTGTATTTCTATTGCCCTTGCAAATACAAAACAAGGGGAACATAGTACGCCTTAAGCGATAGTCAAATATTTTTAGAACTGGTTGCTATGTGTAAAATGTAATACTCTTTGCATGTCAAAAGATCGTTTCTGCAAATGTTTATCTCGATTAATATGAAGAATATGGAGAATAAGAGTTTGTAAAAGTAGTTTGTACAAGAGTAGAGAAAGCCATGTGAGTGTAACACATCAGATTTTTCTTGTAAATGTGCTACTAACAATAGACCTATTGTTATCTAATGACATTTTCCCATATTGGTTTGCTATGAATTCAAATAAATGAAACTGTAGAAGTTTCGGGGGGGGGTGTTTGAACCCTAGAAACCCCCCCTCTAAATACGGCCCTGCCCTCGACCAATCCATTTATGCGGAAATTTATCGTTCAAGAAATTACTTACTGTACAACTGAAATAGGTGACACACCTTTGTAAAAACCACATTCGTTGGATGACGTACACAAGCATACCATCAATTAGATGATGCAACTCATTTCGCAGAAATCATAGAGAGGCCTCTGCATGCAGGCGCGGAGAGGAATAGGGACCAGTAAGGTGATCATGAATGATTCCACCCCAAGCGTTTAGGCAGAATCTCTGTGTGATGTCTGTCCTATCGTACTTCATGGGGGTTTTCATATGCCCAGTTATGCGTATAATAAAAACTGAAGATGCCTCACGAGTAAACCCAGCTTTATCAGTGGATAAGGTGCATGCTTTGACATTCATGAACATAACACAATTCTGCAGCATGCAAAGGCAGAAGGTTCCCTTGGCTCAAAGTCCGTCACATTTAATCCTTCTACCCACTGAAGGTGAATTTTCATGCAAAATTCTCCAGATAGTCGTGTGAATACCTTCCCTTACTGCAGTGCCTCTTATGGTAACTGATGGATTTGCATCCACATCACGAAGAGCTCGTTCTTCACGGTCAATGCTTCGTACCTCACTTGGTCTTCCAACATCCGAAGCACTCCTCTCAAATCGTTGATGAATTCGTGAGAATGTTCGTGAACAAGATAACTGCCTGTTGGGGTACCTTTCTGCATAAAGCTCACGTGTCCATGATGCATTCCGTCTGCAAGTAGTTTATATCGGTCTGTTCACTCACAGAATACTTTTACTTCTGCCCTCTGTGCTCTATAACAAACAATCAAACAAAAAACAATCATTCAGCGGACAACAATTTAATTCAATTAATTATTAATTCTTTACTACGCAACAAACCACCAAACAAAAACCAATCAAGCAATTGTGGCAGTAATTTGTATCACAATAATGTAAATGCCAGAGTGATTGTAGTGTAAATAAGCATTATTGTATGACATTGATTTGGGATGTTTGTTAATTATAAGCATTGTTAGGAAATAAGTTTACACGGCCTCACTGAAACTGACAATAGGAGCGGATAACAATATGCGAGGGGGTGAGTTGAATATTAATTAGAAGAGACAAACAAATGACGTCAGATTGGCGCGCTTTTCTTAGAAATAGCGGGAATATTTTCCCTAGAGCATATGTTTTCGTAATTTTTGATTGGATATAAATATAGACGCTAATGTTGGCGCGTTTTATTAACCAATAGCAGCTCGGTTATAATCTTTAGGCATATCTGGGTGTGGGAATATAAAAAGCTAAAGTCAGAGGCAGATTTCGTCAGTCCAACAGAAACATTTGTGCATTACACGTCGTCAGTCCAACAGAAGCATTCGCGTGTAATACGTCGATCAGTTCAACATAAGTATTCGTGAGTTATACGTCGCGTAGTTCAACGGAAGCATACATAAAGTACACGTTACGCAATTCTACAGAATCTCTCGCGTCTTAAAGTTTGTTATAAATGTGAAACACGCGAATTAATAAGGTGCAACAAATAAGTGATTATAGTAACAGAAAATATAACAGTTTCAGTCTGGCGTGTATCACGAGTCAATATGTGAATTTAATTAATTGTGACGGTAATAAAAGTGTAAAAACAAGTTCTTTTATCAGTGTTATCTTTGAGTAACAAATCCTTTCCGTTTACACACCTTGTTCAAGAGATGTGCTCGACCGAGAAATAATAGCTAGCCGGAGGACAATGAACCCAACATTCAAAGTAGTAATACAATAACAGGCGCCCAGCAAAAGATAACACGAAGTGACCGCGACAAATTGGCTTCCATACGTGGTGCAGATAAACATGAATCATCTTCCATCTACCAACTACAAATATCTACCACTTCACAATCAGCGGACAACAATTGAATTCAATTAATCAGCTTCCCCCAATTGGAGGCTGCCATAAACAAAGCACACTCAGCAACAACACGCTGGTGTCAACGAAGGGGCAAATCCTTTATTAACTCTCTAACAAAAGGATTTTCATACCTATAAACATATGAAATCGTTTACTGTTTTGATGTTGGGAGAGCATCCCCGAAATATTTAAGACCAATAAAGATATATCCTGTCTAGTTTTTAGTGACGTTTTATGCCTCATACAGCGGTAAAAACGTATTTCGTTGCACTAATAACATATAAATTTAGATTTCCTTTCGCGTCTAGCGCTTTCCCTTGGATTTGTATTGGCAGCGGTGGTAGATTGTTGGTGTGTTTGAAAAACGAAAATTATAGAACATAGGTAAATAGTGAGGCAGTATTTTTAACACTTGAATTATATAATATGTAATTTCAATAACCGCCCGCCTTGAAGCAATATGTATGTAATAATTTGTAAAAATGTATGTAACAGTCATTGCAAATGCTTATATTATTGTAAACATGTTTAATAATGTTATGTGAATGCATTGTGTAATTTAGTAATGCAATAGCTGTGAGAATAATAAGTTTAAAGTTGCTAACCATGAGGTAACAATGAGGTAAATTTGAGGCAATAATGAGTTTGAGAGTTTGAATACTACTAGTCATGATTAGAGCAACGATAATGTAAATTCTGTGACAGTTTAAAATTAGCCAATCAGAGACTTCAAATACAGAAGCTTACGGGTTTGGACGGTTGAAATATGTTCAGTTGCCTGTAGACCTTGGTAGTGACCGGATGGAGGATGTGTTCTCTAAAGAAATATTACGTATTCGTGTGAATCGTAAAATTAAATATACGCGTTAACAAAGCACAATTTTTAAATTAAAGAATCTCACAGCTCTTAATATCAGTGTAGGGCTATTTAATTTGTGTCAAGGAATAATAAAAAGAAGTGAATTTAAACTTAAAATCTGTGTAAGCCTACATTCTTGTCGCACCACGCCCTGATTAAGAGAAACGTGTCTCTAGAGTAATAGTGACGCAGCCGAGGCAAACATAAACATGAACACTATCAATAGAAGCAGTTTAATAACAAAGTTAATAAAAATAATATTTTTAAACTTAGAGCGTAACAAAAATACATCTTCATATTGGCTTCCCAAACGTGAGGCTAATAACTTACGTAACAAACAATCTACTTCAAATTAACGCCCAAAGCGTGGTGCAAACTTCAACAACAAAAACATTTTCTCAAATTGACGTCCATACGTGGAGCTAAACAAAAAAATAAACCAAGAACAATTTAACTTCAATAGTTATTAGAATTTATATCACTGGTGTAGAATCATGAATATAACGTAAGCTGTTAAACATTTATGCAAACGAAATAGTAAATAATTGTATATTCATATAATAGATAAATAGAAGGGGCGAAGTTATAGAAAGGGGGCACCAAAATGTTCTTTGCCCAGCGTGTCAGTGACCTAAACATAGGGCCTGCTTCCACCACACCTTTGCAAATAACGAGTTTCCGTGTGGGAGGGGAACGCAATAAGCCAATTCGATGGCGAAACCAAGGCTGTTGTGGCTGACAGTAGGTTCTCATAGATGTCGCTGCTGAGAAAGTCTACGGAAACAAAAAAGAAATGTGAATAAAACAGTCCAAAATGTAAGGAAATGAGATTACAACAGGTTTTAAAACCCAGAATCACGAGCATTTTATAGCGATTAATATGAACCATGACTTAATTTGCATAAATCCTGTTTGAAAACCATGCCCATGATATTTTGATCCTATGTGAAAGAAATCCAGAATATACTTAAAGTTAATTGAAGTTGTTTTCGTAAATACATGAATTTAGTATTAATTTATAACATTATAAAATAATTTTGTTCTGCAAATTGACTATAATGTAAATAACAGAATACTAACATTCCAGATAAAACAACTAAAGGAGTTTAAAACTAAAAGGTATCTGATGTGCTGTTTCAAAGAGGATTTTACATAGAAAACGTCTCAGAAGGTAAATCGCGTCTCACGCTTAAAAGACAGTACAGATGAAATGGAGCGCTGTTGCCACAGCGATTGGCCTGCCAATTTAAAATCATCTTGTGAATGATACATCACCAAATAGTAAAATATTTTCTCTGCTATTTAAAGCAATTGTAAGACATATTTTCACCTGCACTTTATTCTCCTATTTGTATTTTTAATACTTCGAAATATGATTTTACAGGCATAAATATATGGAGATATAAAATGATAAAAGCTATAATTTGGGTGTATCATCACTATTTACCCTTGGCAAAATTACATACAATGTGGGTGAAAATGTGCCACACTCCGCTTTGCGCTGTTTTATTATATTGCGTTAACCTAGCGTGTTTTGTTTCCCGCATCCTTTTTTATGGAACCTTAGAAGTGCTTTCACTTGTTCCTTTTTTATCCTATACACTACTGTTTCTGAACTCCTGGTTAGCCTTAGCTGTTTCTTTTACTGCCTTACTAACACTAATTTTACTTGAATAACAATCAAAGACATTCATTATTACTCTTCTTAGTTTACCAATATTTTGTCTCTTCCTAGCTTCTCCCTCCATAACCATAAATATTTACGAAAATGTTAAATAAATAACCTATATAACACTTTACACAATAAACGCATTCACTTCCCTACAACTGATGTTTATCTTTACGGAGTTCTACGTCGCATCTGGCCTGTTAGCTGAATATATGGATGACTTATTTGCCATTCACAGTAAATGCAAGAAGTTACAAGATTCTTTTAAAAACTGCCTCCAACCCTCCTGAACATTTTCTCTCGCTTTGTCCCATTTGTAAACCCAATAACAAAAAACTTTCTCACTGGCTGACTTTTCTACTACATAGATATAGAATTTTCCGAAAATGTTTAATTTAAAAAAATTATAACGCTCCTCTTACTAAAGGTAGAGAATTCAAACTGGGTAGATATTAACACACTTGTTTACTCTAGCTAAGAAAAACAAACATTGTTGCATTATACCCTTTAGTTTTTTAGTTACTGCATGATAAGCATAGAAAACGAAAAATATCGGACTTTTACTGAACAACTCGTGCATTTTTAAATAGAAATTTGTCCTCACGGAAATCTATAAAAGCTCTAAAATGACATAATCTGACAGAGAAAAATATTCTGCATCGAATAATGTGTTCGAAGCTGAAATTTATAACTGGATATTTACACAATGTTACCTATTACTTACTGGCAACTTGGCGATAGGCCAGAATAGGAAAGGACGAAGCTAATGACAATATGTATGAGAGATATCCCAGTTATCTCCATATTGTCTTATAAGGTTGAGACTAACTTTACATTGGTGCATATTAGGAGTTCCAATGTCTGCAGCCATATCGTAAGATTATGATTGGTTATTCCACACTTTCTTCTTTTGTTGTTGTTTTGTTATTCTCCTCCTCCTCCTCCTCCTCCTCCTCCATCACGGTTTAGGACAGACCTGGAGAACTAGCGCAAACAAAATCACCCCTACAGTACCCACCCCACAATTCCTGCTTAGCTGTGTACTGCTGGTATTGCCAACCGGACAGTAAAACCAGTTTTATGTGGAATGGGGTTTACGTCACAATAATCCTCATTTACGAGTTCCCCAGGTCTGGTTTAGGCTGTCAGCACGTTCCGAATCCAAATTTTTGTTCTATTAATCTATTTCCCGGCTATTCTAATGTGCGTTTTCCTTGAAAAAGTTGAGTTTTATTTATAACGATATTTAACTACTATGGTCCTTAGCATCCCATTCTACAAAGTGAGCCAAAAAACTCCGAACCGCCTACTCGGTGTTTTTCCTGTCCAAGTCCTCGGCGCTCGTTGACGTCTGCCGCTATCATAGAAAGACGCGGATGAAACCATACAACATTTTTAAAACTACTTTTAAAGGCTTTACTTACCAACTTTACGAAAGGAGATGCTGAAACTGGCCACCGTCGTTGTCCATACATTTTTGGCACCTCTTTAGGAAACTATCCATCACTCTCCGTAGTTCACGCTGACAAATTTCCTGGCGGATATTTTGTTTTAATTCTTCCAGGGTTTGTCTTGTACACTCTATGTTTTAAGTTACCCCGGAGGGGTATTTTATGAACAATATTACCGGTTGCGCGGTGTTTTTCCACTGGGCGTGTGGAAATATGATAAAAACATGATAACGCACTGCTGCTATAAACAAAGTCACGCTGTTGTGGTTTTACTGTGCAGTGTGAAGTGCAGTTTTGAGTTGACGGAGATGTGATGTAGTTCAGCTATTACGAGTTATTTATTATTTTGTCCTGTACTTAGTCACAAAGCATATTATGACTCAGTATATGTTTTCTACTGCACAGCGTGTATTTATCTATGATTCGTATGTGTTAACTCGGTCAGCTCGCCAAGTGAAGGTACGATTTGCAGAAAGATTTCCAGGTGTAAAAGTTCCAGACCGTACAACAATCCATGAACTTTACAGTAAATTTCAGGCCACAGGAAGTGTTCAGGCTAAGAAATGTAAAAGACGGCGTTCGGTTCTTACCGAAGAAACATTAGAAGACATCGGTCACCGTTTGGAAAATTCCCCCCAAAAATTCCATGATGAATAGTTTCCTAAAGAGGCGCAAAAAATGTATGGACAACGACGGTGGCCAGTTTCAGCATTTCCTTTCATAAAGTTGGTTAGTAAAGCCTTTAAAAGCATTTTAAAAATGTATGGTTTCATCCGCGCCTTTCTATAATAGCTTCAGACGACAACGAACGCCGTGGACGCGGACAGGAAAAACACCGCACAGGCGGTTCGGAGTCTTTTGGCTCAACTTGTATATTGGGCGTGAAAGACTGGAAATGTTGCTCAGAGTCTTCTTTATCAGGTTTAAGGCTCTTTTACGTGCCGTAAATCTACGACACGGGACCACAGGCTTTACTTGCCTTCCTAAGGAAACCATGCTAAGGAGTTTACGCCCGAAAAAATCCGTCGCCCTCCGCCGAGTTTGAACCCGCGACCTCAGGAGCTAGAAGCTAGCACGGTCTGTAGTGTACACTTGCTTTTGGTGTTCTCTTATTAGTCATTCCATCTATAGGTTCTTTCCAGTGCGTCCTGTATTTTGTTATAGTAGTGTTTTGTTCTTCAATATTGAGTTGTCTTGTTTCACCATTTTGTTTTCTGTCACATCTAGTTTATCCTGCCATTGATCTAAGAAACTTCATATCTGCTGATGATATTTTAGTTTTGGCTCCTTAGTTTTATGTTAGGTGGTTGCTCTCCAAGTTTATTCACTTTATGTTGAGGTAAGAATAATCTTGTTTTATATACTTTAATTATTGATTCGATTATAGCCTTATTTTTTAGAATTAGGCTTATTGTTCAGCTAACGTCTGTGGCTCGCATTCAGGAGGTCCCGGGTTGAAAACCCTGGGGCCGACCAATCTGACCGAAGGCTTTTTCGCGGTTTTCCTCGATCGTTAGGCGAACGCTGTACTCGATCATTTGATTCACGAATTTTTCGTATCATTCCTTTCATCACTCCAGGAGCGTCATTTCAGTTTCTACGTGGGGGGGGGCCGCAAGATTGCCTGAAACAGTTTGCCAATTTTCATATGAATTTTAATGATACATTTAGCCTAAAGGAAAATGGTTATTCTGCACTTAGACGGTCGTCATTGAGAATGCTTATAAAAGCAAAAGGAAAGTGAATAAATTACCAAAGGTAAACGTATTTTGCGTGTTAGTTTATATTTAGGTTGGTTTTTAAAATTGTCGAAAGCCATTCCACGATTTTACCAACTTGGTGGTGGTTAGTTTACCTCCAAAAATAACTCCCGGGTAGCCCTTAACCAAAGATTGTAATACAGTCGCACTACGTAACTCTCAGGTAAATCTTACCCCAAACCTTAACCGGAGATCGTAATACAGGCCGTAAGTTGGTCTTCAACAGCGATGGAAATGTCTTATATGTCCTACAGATGTCACTCTTAAGTCATACGCTAGCTCTAACGCAATGCTGGCAACATATGAGGAATAATGCCGCCAAAGCCGGTAAGATACTCTGTCTTAAGGCGTAGCCGAGGGATTTGAGGGCCCTCAGCTCAAAACGTAGCCGAGATGTTTTTTAGAAGGAGAGGAGGGTAGCCGTTGCGAAGCGACAACAGGGCGTAGCCGAGGGATCTGCGCGTCTAAAACTCGAATATTTAGCGGATTTCACTTTTTATTTAGGTTGGCAGTTCCCATATTGCATGTGCTTTAGCGAAAAAATGACTACGTTTGTTGAGTTCATAACGCGATTTTCCTTAAAAGTAATACACCTAAAAGAGGTGGGCACCAGTTATTGAAGAGATCGCATATACATAGTAAAACGTCCAGGAAAATCTTCTTTCATGTCTTAAATGTGAAATACTTGTACTGAAAGTAAAGTTGTAATAATGTTTCCTTTGGTAGAGCAATAATAACCCATAGCTTAATTATTTCTCGAAAGTTAGGTCCCCCTGACTTCTTTAAGTGACGACCCTGATGACTACATTTCATTTCCTTTTTCTTCACTGCCATAGCAGCCAACAAGATATGCTATGATCCCATCCTGATATGTTATGATCTCATCCTGATATGCTATGATCTAGAATTTGCTAGTTCCTCGACGGACTACTGACCCAAGACATTGGTTTGTATGTCCTTGGGGGGGTGTAAGTCCAACAAAGAGGAGGGTAATCTGTTAAAGAAGGCCTATTGTTTCGTTTATGTAGTTTAATTTAATTATAATTTAGTTTTATATCCATTTCTTTATCTACTATTATGTCGCACCCTAGGAAGTTATATTTTATATTTGTTCCACAATTTAGTTTCCTATCACTATTTTAGACTGAACTATGCATGGGCCTTTGAAGCATATTACTTTCGTTTTCTCTATAATCACTTCGATATTGTTATTATATTTAATTTGATTTCCATTTTTTGCAGTTCATCTTCATCCTTTACTGTTATTACTTGGTCATCAGCATAAGTAATTAACAACGAAGTCGTCAGCGTAAACCAGTTCATTCGCACCACTAATGTTCCGAACTTAATGCCCACATTTACAGTTTGCAGAATTTAAAAGAGTATGTTTAAATTTAAAAAGTCGGAATCTTTGTTTTTGCTAGAAAATTACCGCAAAACTAATCTGAGAAATGTTAAATAAAATTAATAGCTGTTCAAATTTCGTGGCATTATACCATGTTTGGCCAGTGTCAATAAAAAATAGTATTTTATTCCTCCATGTTGGCTGCGCGCTTTAAATAAATGCGAAACATGTGCCCAACAAGCAGGCTGTCCAACATACGCTAACATTACGTCAAAGCCACACGAGGACTATCAAAGGGGGCGTTTTAACCTAATGGCGGAGTGAATCAAATCTTGGTCAGAGATTTTTTGAGAGTTTTGAAGTCCTGGTGTGGTTTTTGTGGACGAGAAATGTTCAGAATAGTGTACGTATTGCTATGTTTTGTGGTAGTGAATGACGTGCTTACTAAAAAGTTCGAAGGTAAAGAGAAGCCAGCTTGGGCAAAAAAGGATATACGGGATTACAGTGATGCTGACTTAGAAAGATTGTTGGAGCAATGGGAGGTAATTTACTTTATTTTAGTCGCATACATTTATGGACGATAGACTTGGCTTACTCCAAACACCCTATTGTTATGTGTCCTTATAGGTTAGGTAAAAAAAGATAATGAATCAAATAAGTCATAAATTGCTTCTTCAGAACAATTGTCGCAAATGCAGCACAAATCCAGAGCACAATATTGGAATTATTCTGTTTTAGGAAGATGATGAACCTCTTGAGGAAGATGAATTACCAGAACACTTGAGACCACAACCAAGGATAGATTTTGGGCAGGTGAGTAGAGTACGAAGCAGAGTAACAAGATGGGGGTTTTCATACAAAAGAAAGTAGTAAAAAAATGAAATCTAAAGAGCCTCATATCAAAAGTAATCACATACAATGTGTTGTAAAATCATTAAAATGATTCAGAACATACCATATACAGCTTTTATGATGCCAAGTGGATTGGATTTTATATTTTTAACCATTAAATATTTGATTTTTATTCTGCTCCTAATTTGATGGTCAGCATGTCAGTCACTATTGTTTTTTCTCTTTTTATTTCTGCCCATTTAATGTCTCCGGTAACCTGCATTACGTTGGTCTTCAAAGCCATTGGGATACCACCAACGCTCGCAACGTACATTTCTAATTATTTTTTATTTTAGATTTATTTTATATTAGCTTAGGTTCCTGATTCATGGAAGTTACTTTCATTGACGTTTTCAATGAAGACCAAAGTAATGTAGAAAAGCCAATGTCTCTTTAGGTTAGTCTGTAGATTCTTTGGTACACATGACTTGAAGTGTGGTAGACAGATGGCGTTAATTGGTTGCTTTCCTGTGCTATTCATTTAATTGGAAATTTACTTTTGGAATTGTAGAATTATTTCTCTGTGCATTTTTGGAACATTCAGTCATTGATATGCCAGAAACATGGCTTAGTTGCATATTTGCCTTCCTGCAATATCTGCTTAGGTATTTGTGTAGTCACCTTCCTGTAACATAGTCTGTCGTATTTCTATGTCTTTGATTCTGTAAGTGTAGCTATGGTATTGAAACATCTGATCTGCTATATATGAGTCATTCCATGTCAAGTCGCACAAATTTTCACAAAATGTGACCATCATGTCTATGATTCACTTCAAATTTTGTCCATGGATTACAAAAACAAAGTGAATTATGTTTTAAATTCTGATATTTTTTTAAATCACAATGTTTTAAAACATATTGCACAACCCAACTTGTAAAAAGTGGCATCTCCCTCTATCTTTAGATTAGAATATCTCACAGGCGAATAAGTGATAAAATTATGTTATAAAGTGCAATGCAAAGGTTAATATGCAATCTTTTATTTCATATTTGTTATGATTGATACAATTAACCATTTATATCAATTTTTAAAATCCAATCATTTAAAAACTACATATCCCTATTAAGCTCCAAGTTTAAATGTCTATAAAAATTATAAATAAATTCTACAGATTTTTTTTTAAATATATTTACATAAAACAAAGATGGGATCCTGCATAGTTAATTTTAAATAAAATAACTTAGAAGGTAGTGCACAGCGGAATTTTGGCGCAGCACAGTTGGAGAGTAGCAGCAGCAGTCTGTCACTGGATGTCTTGTCAACTGTTCACAGCACTTTAGTTTCACTAATTTGTTCACATGTAACTCAAATTTGGCATACAGTTGAGTAACACTCAAACTTTCAATGTTTCCTATAGGAGGCAACTTAACTACAATTATGTGCACTTTTGTGCACTATTGGTTGAATGGAATAAATAAATTTAGCTCTAAGATACCAGGGATAGCTTTTGCATTGCGGTGTCTTGCCATAAAATGGTCACTATGTTCAAAACCGCTTCTGGATTATTCACAGCATTGGTACTTTGTTTGTTCGACACGCATCACATAGTTTTAGGTCTGGTGACAAAGTTAAGTTCTCTATTTTTAAGTTTGTAAGCATATTGCGGGTAACTAAGATTAATGAGTTCTGCCTTGTGTTTTGCTTGGAAACTTAGATGGATTGAAGCAATAGTCATAGCTACGTTTCTTCAGTCCACTCACTATGCATTTTCAGAAATCACAGAGCTAAGAATGAACTTCAAATACAAACTAACATTTAAAATGAAACTGCGGAGACAGGCTTTATAGAATATCAGATTTCAGCTGCTAAGTTACACCTAACATCAGAAGTGATAGCCTATCATGTTTGTATTGCATAACACATTGGCCGGTGTGACGTGCTGCTGCAGTGTAAAGCTCTCAGTCAGCAGTCTATGTTCTAAAATCCTATGCACTAACACGAACAGCTTAAAAGTACACTTCTAAGGAAGATATCCTGATGATATTGAGGCAGTATTTTATATCACAACACTGTGAATGCCAGAGTGATTGTAGTATAAATTAACATTATTGTATGACAATGATTTGGGATGTTTGTTAATTATAAGCATTGTTAGGAAATACGTTTACATGGCCTCACTGAAACTGACAATAGGAGCGGATAACAATGTAGCGAGGGGGTGAGTTGTTTATCAATTAGAAGAGGCAAACAAATGACGTCAGAGTAGCGTGCCTTTCTTTAGAAATGGAGGGAATATCTTCCCTAGAGCATATGTGTTCATAATTTTGATTGGATATAAAAATAGACGCTAATGTTGGCGCATTTTATTAACCAATAGCAGCTCTGTTATAATGTTTAGGCATATTGGGGTGAGGGAGTATAAATTCCGTGCCAAAGACAAGTAACGCACAGTCCAACAGAATCATTCACGCGTTACACATCGCACAGTTTAACAGAATCATTCACAAGACAAACGTCGCACAGTTCAACAGAATCATTCACGGGTTATACTTCGCACAGTTCAACAGAATCATTCGCGGGTTACACGTCGCACAGTTCAACAGAATCATTCACGGGTTACACGTAGCACAGTTCAACAGAATCATTCACGGGTTACACGTCGCGCAATTCTACAGAATCATTCACGGGTTACACGTAGCACAGTTCAACAGAATCATTCATGGGTTACACATAGCACAGTTCAACAGAATCATCCACGGGTTACACGTTGCGCAATTCTACAGAATCTCTCGCGTCGTAAAGTTAGTTAAAAAATGTGAAATACGCGAATTAATAATGTGTGGCAAGTAAGTGATTATAGTTACATTCAAAAATATAACAGTTTCAGTCAGGCATGTATCAAGAGTAATATATATGGAATTAATAAAGTGTGACGGCAGTAAAAGTGTAAAAACAACTTCTTTTATTAGTGTTATCTTTTAGTAACAACTCCTTTCCGTTTACACACCCTGTTCAAGAGATTTGCTCGACTGAGTAATAATAGCTAGCCGGAGGACAAAGAACCCAAAATTCAAAATAGTAAAACAATAACAGGCGCTCAGCAAATAAGATAACACGAACGATACCGCGACAATATTAACAGATTTAAAGCAAAATATATCACAGATTCCTGCTGTACCTTTTTCCAGATTTTAATATTAGGGGGTTAAATATGGTATTGAGGTTTAAAATATTCACACTTAAAAAAATGATTGTTTTTTTATTCTGAAAAAATACAATGTTTTTACCTGCAAAACGATGTATTGTTCTTATCACTGACCATTCTGTATTCTGAGAATAAATTGCTTTTATGTAACGTGTGCATATAAAAAAATTTGAAGTATGCTGTAAATCCTAAAATAATTTGGTTTTCTGCAAAATATAAAATACGCGTTGATTTATTTTATGTGTGTAACATCTAAACTAAAATTCAGAGAAAGTGATGTTTTATGTGTGTTTGGTTTGATGTGGAACAACTCATATATGGTATTGCTGAGAGAAACCATGTGAAAACGCCAGTCAAACTAGCCAGTACACCATATTTGAACCAGGAACATTTAGAATGTGAGATGCAGAGTGGTTTGGCTTGGTTCATTAATTAAATAAATATTTGCCTAATTTCAAAGTTCTGAAAATTGCTAGCTGCATTTATTTCAAAGAATCACAATGGAGACTTACAGAGGGCAACCCTGTGACATCAATCTGGAGAAAACTAATATTTATGCACCCACCATCCAGGAATACAAAAAAAAAAAAAAAAAAATAATAAAAAAGTAAATAATACAATACAATCACCAAGACATCACAGTGATTGCTTTTTGATTGTTGCAAGAGAAACAATATCCTCCCTTTTTGTTAAGTTTTGCCATGATTTTAAATTAGAAAATCATTTTATTAAACAAATAGCCATTGCAGTACTAAAATGCTCAATTTCAATTTTGAGAAATCATCTGTATAGTCATCGGTAAAGTTACATTATTATATGTTTATGGTAGTATATTTTATGATAGTAAAATGTTCTGTTTTCATGTTTTTTTTTCTTATTTTTATTTGCTTTATTTACAATATTTAAATTGTGTGTTAAGCTTTTTCTTTTTTGGCTATTCCCTCATTGGGAAATTTATAGTTTAATTCTGCTGAATAAAAAATAATCTCCAGATTGATTTCCTTTGTTCCCCTGTTCTGTTCCCTCTCATCATTTGTGGTAATTTTTAGAGTACTTATTTAACTGATGAAAATGCAAAGAGTAGTGAATGTTATTTTACTGAAAATTAGCAACAGCTGCTTGATTTTTTTTTTCACCATATTTTTTATTTCTTTGCTCTAGAGGAAATATTACATTCCACCCTAAAATTAGGTAGCAAGATTTCACGGGAAATATGTTTTGAGACTCCCTGAATAAAAATAAAAAAATATAAAAAAGGTCTTCTCCCAAATTACCCTTTACAGGGAACAATTATTATTTTTGATTTTCTTCTAAAACTGCTTTAACAATTTTGATTTAAATGTCATTTGTTGTATATATTGAATTAGAAAATAACATGCATCTTTTGAATTTTCAATAAATAGCTTGTGATGTCTCCTTTATTTGATTGAACTTTGTGTAATTACAAGCAATCCTTAGAGGATAGGCTGAAACCTACTAAAGGAATAATGTAGATATTTTGTCAATAAACTTTTTCAAAGTGTTAGCCGCTTTCAAAATATTGTCATCTAACGGACATGCTTGAAAGTTTGCTATTCTTGCTTTTTTACCCCCCTCCCATTTCTTTTCTTTCCATTGCAAGTAAGAGCTTGTTACCATGAACATTTGAATGCCTTTTCTGCATGTTATAACTAAGCACGTCTTGCTTAATTTATGATTGGTAGAGAAAGTTGTGCGAATGTATCACATCAGATCTTTTTACTTTTTCTATCATGTACATATTAGGTAGAGAAGGCATTGCATTCCACCCAAAAATTGTATATTGAGATTTCGCAGGAGATACTTATTTTAAGAATCCCTGAATTACAAAAAAGAAAGCTTATTTATAAAAAGGTCCATCTGCGTATGTGTCTGTGAACAGAATAACTTAAACACAAAATGTCGGATAAATACCAAACTTGGTATTTAAGCTTATTACCTTCCAAAGATGGGACACACAGATTTTCAAGAAAATACTCCACCTCAAACTACCCATTACATGGAAATTTTACGAATTTTTTGATTTTCTGATTAAATGGCTTTAAGAATTTTGATTAAAATACTATAAATTCAAGATGTTTGCATTATAAATAATATGTACATATACCTTGAATTCCTGGGAATATCTTGTGAAGTCTTCTTTATTTGGAAGGAAATTTACATAATCCTGCATAACTGGTAAACATTAAGCAATAGACAAAATGTACATTTCTTTAAAACCCATGGTTTATTTGAATAACTTTTTTGTGGCATCAGCTATTTCCGAGATATCCATTATTAATGGTTCAAATTATTCAATACTGGTCATTCTTTTAAAGTCTTGTCAATTTTTAGTTGTTTCTCGCAATGTCATGGAAAGAGTATGGAATTTTAAGGCCAGCATATAGTGTCCAGCTCTAAACATTTGACTATCGCTATTCCCTTGAATTCAGTTTTATTTATGGACGCTCTTTAACTGCTATGGTCCTTAGTGTCCCATTCTATATTGGGTGTGAAAGACCGGTAATTTTGCTCAGAGGCCTCTTTATCAGGCTTGAGGTTCTTTTACGTGCCGTAAATCTATGACACAGGACCACCAGTTTTACTTCCCTTCTGAAGCAAGCCATGCTAAGGATTTTTACGCTCGAAAAAAATACATTGCCCTCCGCCGGGTTTGAACCTGTGACCTCGGGAACTAGAGGCTAGCATGGTAACCGGTTTCACTATTCCCTTTGTATCTATAATAAAATTTGTAATGCAGCTATTTCTGGTTAAAATGATATAGACAGGAAAATAAACTTTCGTAATAATAAAATGTATACACACTAATAAGCATTAGAGGATAGAGAAAGTCATGTGAATGTAACACATCAAAGTTATTTTAAATTAAAAGAGCAGCCTTTTTATGTATTTTATAAATTGAGGAAATTCTTTATTCTCTCTACTACTTAATTATTAAATTTGCATTATAACTTATTTTACAGGTGGATATGTCTAATCCCGAAAATGTGTTGAAGTTAACAAAGAAAGGACGCACACTGATGATGTTTGTGACTGTAGGAGGGAAGCCTAGTAAGGAAGATACAGAGCAGCTTACAAAATTATGGCAAACTGGATTATGGAATAACCATATTCAGGCAGAAAGGTAAACTTACACTCATGTCCCTGCAGGTATAACAGCACAACAAAGGGTAAACATTATCTTCGGATGATAAAAATTGAAGCTCATGTTGCTTGCATGGTTAATAATATTACAACTAGTTTGGATGTGTAGCCGGCACTGGGAAGTGCACTGTTTGTCACCAGAGTCAGATATTTGTAGCCCTTAATTTCAAGACCATAGATTTCTCATACAAGTTAAATTACAATAACCACATACCTTCATCATAAAAAAGTTCTAGTAGTGGTGAAATTGTCAGGTTCCTGCGTTTACCAGCCATATCCAGCATTTTCTGATTCCCCTCTGTATAAGAAGGTTCCTCCATGATGTAGGAGCACCATGCTAACCTCTGGTTCCTGAGGTCGCAGGTTCAAACCTGGCAGAGGGTGATGGATTTTTTTTGGGGGCGTAAAATCCTTAACATGGCTTACTTCGGAAAGGAAGTAAAGCCGGTGGTCCTGTGTTTGCAAGCCTGTTAAAGAGGTTTCTGAGCAAAATTTTCGGTCTTTCACATCCAATATAGAATGGGATGCTAAGAACCATAGTAGTTAAAAGAGCGTCCATAAATAAAATTAAATTAAATTTAATTTTTTTTTCCCATCACTGAAGTAAGTGTCCAGGGGTGCTGAGGAGTGAGCCTTAGCCATAGTTGTACACCTACTGCCCGCTCGTACAGCGTATTCATGACCTGCTCCTCTCACTTGGTGCTTCTGGCATCAGTGTCTCATTCGTGTGGATTCCAGGTCATATGGGCATCTCAGGGAACAAGTCCGCCAACGCCGCTGACAAATTGGCAATTTTATCACTCAGATGTTTTACCTCTGTTGTTCTCTCCACAGATTTGTTTGTTATTGTACATCACCGCATCCTCTCACTTTGGCACGATGAGTGGATGGCCCTCCAGGGGAACAAGTTGCGGGAGGTTAAACCTCTCCCATTAGTCTGGGGTACCTCTTCTGGTTCTTTTCGTCAGGAAGAGATAATTTTAGCTCATTTACGTATCGGACATTGCCTTTTTAGTCATAGGCACCTGCTCAGTGGTGACCCTTAACGGTGCATCACATTTTAGCAGAGTGTCAAGTTTTAGCTCCATTGCACGTTCGTGTGTGTCTGCCTGTTGGCATAGCCAATGTTTTGGCAGACGACACGCATGCTGTAGAATGTCTTTTACGTTTTATCAGTGACAGTGGTTTTAGTTGGCGGATTTGATGTGCTGAGTGCCTTTTAGTTTTGTTGTTTTATATTGTCTGTTTTAATGGGGGGCTCTTCTCCCCGGCGGACATTTGATGCTCTTATCTCTTGCCTTTTACAGTTCCTGACATGTTGTTTTAATCTTTTATTGTTTTGTTTCCCATGTTTTTAGTGTGGATCTTTTCCGAATTTGCTACCTTGTTTTTTAGTGTATTAGGCTAAGCGAGTTTGTGTCCTGTATTTTAGTTTTTGGATTTTAAATTTTATATGTTGTAAGGGTGCTGATGCCTTTGATGTTTAGCACCCTTAACCCCCATCTCATCATCATTAGCCATAGTGCAGGGATCAAAATTTGCAACAATGTGATGGATTTATCATTGTTCATTTTGTTTGACACTTCTCTTTTGTTAAACAATGCATTGTTTTAAAGCAAAGGGTCAAGGAAAGAAAAGCTTGCACATGAAAGGAATACATTGTAATTTATTTATTTTAAAGCAATGGGGCAAAGGAAGGATAGTTTGCATGTGGAAGAATACAGTTTATTTTATTTTAAAGGAATGGGACATGCGAAGGATAGTTTCCACGTGGAAGAAATTTATTTTATTTTGAAGTAATGGGACACAGGAAGAATAGTTTGCATGTTAGTTTGTTTGTTCATTTGGTCCCACTGTGAGTAATGCTCAGGGACATTGAACACATCATACAATTATGAAATATGCAGCATAACTAATAAACATACCCAGCACCAAGAACTTAACTAACAACATACCCAACACCAAGAACATTTCTCCCTCTCCTTCTCTCTCCACACCATGCATTATCTAAGAAATAAAAATTTGCAAACCATCACCATTCCAAGAGTAAACATCTCAACATGCATTACAGTAGGACAATAAAAAATAAGTGTAAGTCACCATCATATGCCATCTGTCCTATGTATTGAATATTTATATGTTACACAACATATTAAAAAATTCTTCCATAGTATATGGGGAGTGAGTATATAAGAAAGACTTTAGCTCTTTCTTAAAGATGTTATGTTGATTAGGCTTGCCTAATAGTTTTAAGTAGCATGGAAGGTTATTATTAAATGTTACTGCAGAATAGTAACATCCTTTTTGGAACAGTTTTAAACTATTTGCTGGTCTATGCAAATCACCTGCATGCCTTGTATTGTAGTCGTGCACAGCAAGGTTCATTGTGAAGTTATAATTATCTGTAAGGTAGAAGAGAGAATATACATATTCACCAGTGAGAGTAAGAATTTTTTGGGTTTTGAACAAGGGTCTATAGGAATGACAGAATCCAATACCATAGATAATACGCATGGCCTTTTCTTGTAATATAAATACTGCTTGCTATGTGCTCAATTACCCCAAAACATTATTCCATGTCAGAAAGTAGGCAAAATATGCTATTCGTAAGGCATTTTGGTGGAGCAAATGTTTTAAGTTTCTTAAGGCAAAGCAGGCCAAGGAGAGCTTTGGCAGCGTGATTTTTATTTGTTTTCTCCAGTTGAGCTCTCCATCTATTTGAAGCCCAAGAAATTTTGTATCAGATAACTTATTTATGGTGTAATTGTTGTACCTTATTGTTAATTCACTCACTTGTTTATGCTTTGTTTGAAATAGAATAAAATTGGTTTTATCATAGTTTAATGAAAGCTTATTAGCTTCAAACCAAAAGTTGAGCTGTTCGAACACTTTATTGACAGAATTTCTTAATTGCTGATGTGACTTTTCAGATATAAGTGCACTGGTATCTGCAAAAAGCACAGCTATTGAATCTTTGCTAAGATAATATGGCAGATCATTTATAAATATTAAAAATAACAAAGGACCAAGTATAGAATCTTGTGGGACACGTCTAGTATACCTGGTTCTGAATCACAACCATTGATTCTGGTTTTCTGGATCCTATTTGTTAAGTAAGATCTGAAGTTTTTATAGTGATATCACTGAAGCCATAAACTTTTAACTTTTGCAGCAAGAGGTTGTGGTCTATGTTGTCAAATGCTTTAGCTAAGTCACAAAATATTTGTAAAGGTAGTTGCTTTTTATCCAAGGCTGTTAATATTTCAGAAGTGAGCATGCATGTTGAAGTTGCTTTCTTCACGTTATATTTTTACGTAAACTTGAAGATGATATTTAGCTCCACGCTTGGGAAGCCAACTTGAAGTAGATTTATGGTTATGTAAATAATTAGTTGCTTTATGTAGTTTGCAACACGCTTTGGGTGTCGGTTTGAATTTGTTGATTATGTAATAGTTACTGTTATTACGCAATATGCTGCTACGTATGAGAAGCTGAATTTTAAGATGTAATTTTGTTGTTACACTCCAAGTTTTACACTATAATATTTAACTTTGTTATTAACACTGCTTCTATATATGTTAATTTATGTTTTAATTTTGCCTTGGCTGCATCAGTCTTGTTTGTAGAGTCACGTATATCTTAGTTAGGGCGCGGTATGACAATGATTGTAGACATCACAGAATTTAACTTTTTAAATTCACTTCTTTTATTAATTCTTGTACATTTTTATAAAGCACTACACTTTTTAAGAACTGTGAGAATCTTTAATACTTTCACTTAGCGCATATACATATTTTTATGATTCACTCGTAGAGAACACATCTTTCATCTGTTCACTACCAAGGCTTGCCAGCAACTGAGTAACTTTCAATGGTAAAAACCTGTAAGCTTCGGTATTTCAAGTCTTTGATTGGCTAATTCTAGTCCAATAGAATATCTGCATTTTACTCAAAGCTTTTTCTTTGCTGTTGATTGGCTAATTTTAAACTGTTACTGAAATTACATTATCGTTGCTATAATCATGACTAGTAAAATTCAAACTCTCAAACTCATTATTGCCACAAGATTACCTCATTATTACCTCATTGTTAGCAACTTAAAACTTATTATTCTCACAGCTCTTGCATTATTAAAGTATGTAATGTATTCACATAACATTATTAAAACATGTTTATAATAAAAATAAGCATATGCAATGACTGTTACATACATTTTAAATAATTATTACATATTGTTTCAAGGCGGGCTGTAATTGAATTTACCTATTATATAATACAATTAAAATTATGCAGGTATTAAATACTGCCTCAATGTTGCATTTTCTGTTGACAATGTTTTCCTAAATCTGAACTGGGATACTGAGAGAACGTTGTTGAACTTCAAGTATTTTATAACCCGATTATATACAGCTTTTTCCATTACTTTAGAAAAGGCTGTCAAAAGAGAGATGGGCCTATAATTGGAAGCCAGACTTTTGTCTCCTTTCTTGTATAAAGGCTTAACAATTGTATGTTTCATTTTTTTCTGGAAATATCCCTGACATAAGGGAATGATTGCATATATGATTAAGAGGCTTGCTTAACTCTTCTATGCAATATTTTAAGAATTTGGTACTTATCTCATCCCATCCATGAGAGGTTTTGCTTTTCAATGAGCTAATAATATTTTCTATTTCTCTTGGAGTTGTGGAGTCCATCTTAAATTCACAATTAAATTTGAGATGTGCCTTTTAAGTGCAGCTGGGTTTGGGTGAGATCTGTTTATTTCGCTGTTTGCTATATTAAGGAAATATGTGTTAAAGGCATTAGCAATGGCAGAGCAATTACTGACTTCTTTATCTTCAGTAGTTATGTGAGTAATATTACTATTTGAATTAATTTTCCCTGTTTCAGTTTTTATTATATTCCACATTGTTTTAATTTTATTATTGGAATCATCAATGGCCAGTGAGTAATACTTTCTTTTAGCTTCATTAGTTACTCATTTAAGTATTTTATAATATGGTTTGTAGTGTGCTTTAATGTTTGAATCATTACTTGTGCAATACAGTAAGAACAAATTTCTTTTATATGCACAGGACTTCCGTATACCTGAAGTAATCCAGCGTTTGACCTTTGTTACCTGTGATGAAGTTATTGTTTTCTTAGGAAAAATAACTGCAAATGGTAATAGTCTGTTTTAAGGAATTCATAAAATTTGTCATTTACATGAGTGCTGGAATAGACAGAAGCCCATTTTTTTGTTTTTAACACTAGTTTAAAATTATTGATATGTTCATCATTAATTATTCTTGTTGTAATTTTACTTTTTGATTAACAATCTGTTTGCTGGCTATGGCAGTCACCAACAATACCTGAGCATCATGATCTGACATGCCATTTACAATATGAAATTATGGTATAATTTGGAATTTTTTCTAAGTTTAGAAATATGTTGTCTATAGCTGTTGCAGTGTTCATATGAGTTCTGGTGGGAAAGTGAATCACATATTCCAAGTTAAATGCATGTAATAGGCAAGAGAGATGAGTTTTCATTTCACTGTCATTAAGTGTGTTAACAAAATCTCCACAAACTATTATTTTAGCATTTTGAGTGTAAATGTATGAGATGGTTCTTTCTAATCTATTTATAAATCCTTTGAGGTTCCCTGTGGGAGCTCTATATACTGCTAAAATGATGTATGACTCTCTACCAAATAGCATTCAAATTCTTTTTCTCACAAAAAGATGCAACATTTATGCTGGAGAACTTTTAACAAAAATACTCACTCCTCCACAATTTAATCTACTTCTGCAAAAACAGGAACATAATGTGTACTTACTGAAGTTCACACTTTTAAGCTCTGCTTTTGTCATGTGGTGCTCTGTTGTGCAGATTACTGTGATATAATAATTTATATCTTGAATATGTTACTTTATCCTTTTACCCACGTATGTTTTGATGATATAAACCAAATGAATTTTTTGATATTGAAGGGGAGGCTTCAGTATTTACATATGCAACTGATTTTACCTGTGTGGGCCTCCTTTTTACCTTCTTCCTAAAAACGATATCTGGCACCCACAATAACAGTAACATGCCTCTCATGATTATTACATTTCAACTCCTCTGCCAAGAGACATGCAAGCGCCCCCTTGCTTAAGAAGTTGAAATGCAATCCGTGTCGTGTGAAATGCTCTCAACAGAGACTGAACATTGGCAATACACCAACGTGCTGAAAGGCAGTACTTCTCTTTCATAGATCCTCCTTCACTTGGGCTAACATGTGACGAAGTGCTGGCTTATCATGTCTCTGAAATGGTTCAACAAATTTAACATTAGTGTGTATTACGTTGATATTGTAATGAAAAGAAGCTAGAAACAGTGATGTGTATTGAATTTATTTAAAGGTGAGTCGGAATTGTTACACTAACATCACTTAAGTTTACTCACTTAACATGTTTCGGGAAACGGTTGTTCCCATTCTCAGAAGTTAATTCGACTGGCCCGTGTTGTTGGTGTTTCCGTTTTTTGGACTGGATCCTGTGGTGGCATCTTGTGGTGGAGAAATGTACTTCCAGAGAGGATTTGTGTAGTTTATCTTGGCAATGTGGTTCAGATTTTCCTTGATAGAGTACCCATAATCAGCATCAATGCTGTTGCCACAACCCCGAATTATCACAATGTGATCATCCTTATTGAGACCGACAGACAGGGTTTTAAGATCTGAGGTCACATTCTCAAGGCTGGCACTTGGCTTACATATACGAGGGCTGATCAACAAAGACTGAGACTAATTTTTTTTCACAGATGTTTATTACTCCAATTCAATGTTTACATGATCCTTTTCAAAGTAGTCCCCTCCTACTTCAATGCACTTTTTATAACGTCTCTGCCAGTCCTTAAACACGTGCTGCAGACCATTCTTTGTCAGGTCCTTGAGAATCGCCTCACTTTTCTTGAGCACTGCTTCAGAGTTCTCAAATCGAATACCCCTAAGCTTTGCCTTTAGTGATGGGAATAAAAAGAGCCACAGGGTGCAAGATCGGGGCTATAAGGTGGATGAGGTACACAGGTAATGTTGAATCGAGCCAGAAACTGCATGATTTGATTTGCGACATGAGGCCATGCATTGTCATGATGAAGTCGCCACCCAGTCTGAGAAAGCTCTTATCGTTTCTTTGCAATGTGCTTCCTCAGTGTAGCCAATACTGACGTGTAGTATGCTGCTGTAACAGTAGTGTGAGGGGGAACTGCATGCTGGTAAATCATTCCATTACAGTCAAAAAATGTGATCACCATCACTTTCCCTACAGATGGAACAACTTTTGCCTTTTTTGGTGTTGGAGAACGTGGCGATTTCCACACTGTACTGGCTTGTTTTCCTTCAGGATCATAATGATTCAGCCATGACTCATCACCGGTGATAATCGATTTAAAAAATACATCCCCTCCATCAGCAAAGAGACGCAGCTGGTATGCGAAATGCACGTAGGGTCTACAAAATAGAGCGTTACTACCAACCTACCAATACGAGAGTGCTGCTGCCTACCAACATTATACATAAAAACCTGCTCTTTTCAAATATTTATGTTACAGATACGAAACTATCATGGAAGCTGCAGCAAAAAATCAGTCTCAGTCTTTGTTGATCAGCCCTCGTACATTCCACTTGGAAGCTACTTCCGAGTTCCTCCTGCAGCAAGGGTCCCATCCTTCTAGCATGGCTGCTGCATAACACAATCGCCCTCTTCTTGTTGGCCTTCTTGCTGTCTACTGCAATATCAGGCTTGCTACTTTTTCCATCCCTGAAACATTATCTTCCAAAACAGAAGATCTATTAGTATTCCATATACCACCTGTCCTGACTTCTGGCGACTTCCAGCTCCTGTTCCCTCATCGCCTGACTTCTACAAACGAATCATGTGGGTGCTTTCCATTTGCATCTTGTAGCTTAGCTTTCAGGGTCCGGATATCATCCTGTAACATACAAATTGAATTTTTAAGTCGCTTAATTTCTTTCTCTTTACTACACAATTTGCAAAACCAGTCACCCTTTAGAATCATCCTCTTGTTAACTCCTACACAGCTGAAGTGGTACCACGAATCACATTGCATCCTCTCCGGTACTTGTTTACGGTAGTTACCACACAATTCTTCCATTCTGTAAAAACAAAATCACAACACACAGTTTAAAACAACAGCAAATTACTATATATCTATGTACTTATATAGGAAAACCCAAAATAAACTGTGACGGTTAATTCAATATGGCCACCTTTATGGAGATTACTTATTAAGTCAAAATAACTATTGTATTTTTAAGTAATTGTGGTCACTAATAATAAATGACCTATGATACTCTTAATTCTGGCTAATAAGATAATATAATACAGCTAAGTAATTAAAAATATATGTGTATATGATTAAAAGTTAGAGCTCGTTTACTGATGTAATATCCACCACCAGTCAGGACTGCCATGTCAAAGGATTATAGTTTATTTTAGTTTAAAGGATTGGGACAAGGAAAGGATAGTTTGCATGTGAAAGGAATGCAATGGAGAAATTAAATGGTGATTGGGGCAATTGTGTGGTCATATGGTTAGGTATCACGGCTACAGTCACATGGTAGGAGACGAAACACTGGTGGTGGCAGTTTCCGACATTCTGCTCTTAGTGTATCTCCCACAGCGATGATAATGATGTGTTATATGTCCAACAGATGTCACTCTGTCATACACTAGCTCTAACGCAATGCTGGCAACATATGAATAACTAATGCCGCCAAAGCCGGTAAGATACTCAGCCTCAAGGCGTAGCCGAGAGATTGAGGGCCCAAGTGTAGTCGAGGGATGTTTTTTAGAAGGAGAAGAGTGTAGGAGTTGCGTTCCTAAGCTTAGGTTTCTGATTCGCAGGAGGTTAGGTTTAGTTTTTTTTATATAAGCTTACGTTTCTGAATTCACAGAAGGTTAGCCCTAGGTTAGTTTTTTTTTTTTTATGTAGGCTGGCGTTAACTATCTACCACTGTTACAGTAAAGGAACTTCTTTATTTAATGGAAATAACATATTAATATAACAAACTTTCACAAAAAGAATGCAAAAATTACAATTTTGGTGGATAGTCTTTCTTACTATGAATGCGTTGCATTTTTGTCAGCGGCAACACTAAATGAAGAAGAAATTCTAGTAACAACACATCGCATATTTAGCGGATTTCACTTTTTATTTAGGTTGGCAGTTCTCATTTTGCATGTGCTTTAGCAACAACATGGCTACGTTTGTTGCGTTCATAATGCGATTTCCGTATAGAAGTAAAACACCTAAAAAGGGCGGGCAGGTGGGCAGATATTGAAGAGATCACATTCTCTTCTAAACTCACTCCTAAGGTAATTTATTTGCTTTCCTTTTGCTTTTATAAGCATTTTCAATTAGGATACACTAAGAGCAGATTTGCCGCAATTTCTTATTTAGAAGGTAATTGGAAAATGTCTGGATATGGTGGGTAAGCGCAGGGTCCCTACAATTTCACTATTACTGAAGTTGGAAATGATGTCCTTATGCCGCCACAAATCTCTCACACCTCTAAATAAAATTTGCATTAGCACTTGTCAAGTCTTCATGGCCATGTAAATAAAACCATACCCTATTGCAGAAATTAACTCTCCTCACATTATCATGTAGTTGCAGTTCCTGAAGTGAAGTAAATAGGGTTTTAATTTTAAAAGTTTAGTGGCATTTCAAGCTAAGATTTGAGATTCCTGTGCAAGCTTTCTCGGAGATTTCTTTGGACTTTGTTCTAACTTTTCTCTAATGCCATTGAGGTGTTGTTCTATGTAAGAACATAGTGATTTACTTTGTTTCTTATGGAGAATAGATCCTGTTTCTCTACATCTATTCACAAGATTATGAACTGTTTTTCTGTGACGCGCGTAACCAACAAGGAATCTGATTATAAATCGCCATCTCACTTCTCTAAAAGAGTTTGTTGTCACATAGGAGTCATACATGATTCTGTGTGTTAAAGTATATGGACTTTATTACAGCACTAACACACTGAAACACATGGTCTCACAATTTATCAACCTATGTAGAACACAGACTTTGTGTCAACTAATTAAGGGCACATAAAGAGGTGGGAAAGTGGAGGGGGAACAAAAGTTGTTAGAAACAGCGCAGTGCAGGGAAGCAATTCCCCACAATACAGCCAATACACAATAGTATAAATGAAGCCTCTCTATACAGAGAGCCAAAAAACTATTAACTGCCTGTGCTGTGTTTTTCCTGCCTGCATGCTTGGCACTCGCGGTCTGCCGCTATCATAGAAAAGCGTGGATGATACCATACAACATTTTTAAAACCACTTTAAAAGGCTTTACTTACCAACTTTATGAAAGGAGATGCGGAAACTGGCCACCATTGTTGTCCATACATTTGTGGGACCTCTTTAGGAAACTGTCCATCACTCGCTGTAATTCACGTTGAGAAATGCTGGCAATTTCCTGGCAGATATTTTGTTTTAGTTCTTCCAAGGATGTGTGGGTTTGTCTTGTACACTTTGTTTTAAGTTACCCGCAGGATAGAAATTGCAGGGGGTTAGGTTGGGGGACCAAGGGGGCCACAAATCTCTACTAATAATTCTGTCCTCAAACACACTTTCATGAAGTTGTTAAATAAAACCTTTAAAAGTAGTTTTAAAAATGTTTTATGGTTTCATCTGCGCTTTTCTATGGTAGCAGCAGACTGCAACAGGCCCGAGGATGCAGACAGGAAAAACACAGCGCAGCCGGTTCATAGTCTTTTGGCTCTCCCTGTATTATGCTATTCATAGTAAAAGTAATGCTTTATTCATGTTATGTTATTCATGATAAATTTTGGACTAGAAAAAACCTAAAATTATGCTTTGTGAACTAGGTTACAGAAAGCAAAACACAACTGTTAGCATATTATAAGTCAACTTTTGTTACTAATGAGCTCATGTAGGGGTAGAAAGAAGAATCATATACCTGAGATGCGACATAATATTTTTGAAATGCCTAATGTTACAAGAAGGTCATTTGACATAAATTATTTATTTTAGTGAGTTCTACATTTTTGTGCAGTAAGGTTTTGTTTGTCTCATATGGTTTTATAGCAAAATGTAACAAGGTTAGTCTTGGGTGGGTGTCAGGACACAAGGGAATTTTAGGCAATGGAAAAAGTAGATGCCTTGGCAAGGAAAGGCTGTGCACAATCATTCACTGGCCCTGAACCTGTTTTTGATGTACAATGGGAATCTTCAAAGAAGAATCAGTATGCAGGTTGTGCAATGAAGAGAAAGAAACAGACTCATATAACCTTCAAATATTAAGGTTTGGATATGAAAAGATATAAACTATTGGTTTAAACCCAGAGGGTGATCTTTCTAAAGAAAATTTAGTTAATAAATTACTGTCTCTCATCAGAGATACAGGGTTGGGCACCAATGACATTTCTGGTTTTGCACCCTTAATTCCCCATTTCACTTCACTTCACAGAGATACAGGCTATATAACTAAAACTATAAAGAAAGGGCATAATATAATAAACTCATAGGTTTTAGTATTAATGTAAATAACCCGATTCTTTCTTTATGAAAAGTCAAGTCATATGGTTTAGTATTTAATCAAATCTTATTTAGAATGAGATCTTCACAGGCTATTTTCCCAGAATGCTCAAGATATACATTTTATTCTTCAGATCAGTATCTTAAGCATATGATGCTTTAATCCAAACATTAGGGCCGTTTTTGATAAAATAAAAATTCTTCCACACAGGAAGTTTTGTAAAAATCTTTGCCACATCCTTGGAAGATGCTGAAATTAAAAACCCATTTTGGTATTTATCAGATTTTTACTTCCTCTGCTATTTACCTATAGAGGGTAGCTCAGTGGTTTTGTTTGTAGTTCTCATATTGAGGGTCTGTGGCTTGATTTCCAGCCCTGGGGGGGGGCAATTTTAAGTCAGTCCTATCCAAGCCTTCACTTCTGACTAGTTCATATGAAGTATCCCCAAGACCCAATGTGGTTTGGAGTACACGGAGAAAGCTTGTTGCATCACCATTACCACTTCTTCATTGGAGGTACAGAGTCCGTCCTCTGGGTGCCTACAGGGTTCCATACATTGCTTGGTGGAACAAGGTTTCCCTGGAGGTCATTGACTGTAGGGGGAGTATTGTAAACCAACCAAGTTATTTATCTATAGCAAACAGAGGAGGTATTCTGCTACACCGAACAATTCAGTATCAGGATTTCAATGGATATATAAGTTTTGAGGTTCCCTGAATTGAAAACAAGCATTTTTAGAAGAAGGTGTGTGTGTGTCTTTGAACAGCATAATTCAAAAGCATAATGCTGGATAAATACCGGTTTTTTCTTTTTTAAGTCAGTGTTCTTTTGCATTATTAACCAATGCACTCATAATTTATAACATTATCCTCAACTTGCAGTATTTATGTTCATCTCCCAAGGATGCACAAGAAAACCCCCTCTCAAACTGCCACCCTTTACATGGAACTTCTTTTGTTATTTTTGATTTTCTCAAAAAATGGCTATTATTTGCATTAAAAATACTAATTAATGTTTCATATATTTACATGATAAATATCTTGAATTTTCTGGGAATAGCCTGTGAAGTCCTCTTCATTCTCAGTGGCTTTTATATAATTGGTAGACCATAATAGATAGAGAAAACCTTACTACACAAAAATTGTATATCTTGTTAAAGCACACAATTTGTGTCTTAACGTTTTTTGTGATGTTAACCATCTTTAGAAAAAGGTCTGTGAACAGCATAACTCAAGAACAAAAAGTCAGATACACACCAAACTTGGTATTTAGGTTCAGTACCTTTCAAAGATGCGACATGATTTTCAAGAAAATCCTCCCACCCCAAACTATTCTTTACATGGGACATTTAAAAATTGTTTTGGATTTCTAAAATACGGCTCTAATGATTTTGATTAAAATATCATATATTAAGGATATTTACTTGACAAATAAAAGTGCATCTTAAATTTTCTGGGAATAGCTTGTGAAGTCTTCATTCGGAAGGAATTTTGTATAATCTTGTTTAACTAGTAAACGTTAAGCGGTAGACGAAAACGTACTGCACAAAAAATGTAATGTATGAAACAATTTATTTCAAATACAATTTTTTTGTGGCATCAGCCATTTCTGAAGTCTGTTATTAATGCTTCAATTTGCTCAATATTTTGCCATTCTTTTTAATCTCATAGTTGTTTCTTGCAATTGCTTGGAAAGAGTATGGAATTTTAAGGCTAGTATATAGCGTTCAGTTCTTAAACATTTAACTATCACTGTTCCCTTTGTATCTACAAAGAAATGTGTAATATAGCTATTTTTGCAAAGGTTTACCTTGATTAAAATTGAAGTAGTAGAAAAATATGCTTTAGTAAGAATAGTTATATGATAAATGGTAGAGAAAGTTATGTGAATGTAACACATTATTATTTTTATAATGCTTTTTGTTATGTTGTAGATATCTGGTGGATGATGACAGAGCAATATTCATGTTCAAGGATGGTTCCCAGGCCTGGGATGCAAAGGACTTCCTGGTGGAACAAGAAAGATGTAAAGAAGTTGTTATAGAAAGCAAAAGTTACTCTGGTAGAAATTACATAAAGGTAAGGTAGTGGAGCTGTGTATGAAAAATGACTGATGCTCCTGTGTTGAATATGAAATAATAACTTTTTTGTTGTTGTACTTTCTCTACAATGTACATAGTAGATAAAGTATTCCATTCCACCCAAAGCTTTTAATACAGAGATTTCACCAGAAAATACATGTTTTGAGGCCTCCCTGAATCCCAAAAAAACATTTTTAGAAAAAGGTCCATGTGTGTGTCTGTGAACAGCATAACTAAAAAAAAAAAGTTTAAGTTGGTATCTCCCAAACATTTCTAAGAAAATGTGCACAGTCTAAACTACCCATTACATGGAAAATTGTACAATATTTTTCATTATCTCAAAAATAGCTCTAGTGATTTTGTTTAAAATATTGTGGCATGTGCACAGATTATATTAATGGTAATACGCTCTCTGGACGCCGAAGCGTGGCAGTTTATCTGTGAGTAGGGGCGATTCAGGGGAAGCAGTGTGTCATTGGTGGGGATATGGGTTACTGACGCTTGGAATGTTAGCTTGGCTTCAGTATCATTATTCTGTGAGTAGGCTTCGGGTAAGAGAGTCGGGCAACTGCTAACACACGATGTCCTCGTCGGCAGGCAATGGGCAAAGGTATGTAACTAACTTCATCCAATAAAATGTGTGCCATCCACGCCTTTTAACTTTTAATTATGGTATAATAGAGTTCCTTTCCTCTCCCTTCAGCCAGAAATTGTGTTGGTGTATTAATTATTTAGAGAGATAACTTAGCTGCATCCCTCGTCGTTGCCTCTTAAATTAACATTCTTTGTTTGTTCAACGATCCCTCTCATAAGCGAGTAGCTCTCCTCTGAAGTTAAATAATACTAATAAGTGAGGCATACGACAATATCACATATTTATATATATCTTAAACTTTCTGGGAATAGTCTGTCAGGTCTTCTTCATTTGGAAGAAATTTTGTATGATTTTGTGTATAACATGTAAACCATAAGGGATAGACAAGAACGTATTACATAAAAAAATGTAGACGTCTTTAAAACACACAATTTACTTCAAATAATTTTTTGCATCAGCCATTTCCGAGATGTTCATTATTATTGGTTTAAACTTTTCAATAGTTTGTCATTTTTTTTAAAGTGCTGTCAGTTGTTTTTCTTGATGTCAAGCATATAGTGACCTGTTTTTAAATATCTGACTATTGATTCGGTTTCCTCTATCTCCCTTGTATCCTTAACAAAATGTGTAATGTAACTATTTCTGTAAAGGTTTATCTTGATTAACATGAAGTAGATAGAAAAATAACTTTTGTAAGAATAGAGGTTATATCAAAGTGAAGGCCTTGCATCATAGTAAAAGACAATTACATTGACAGTATTTGATAACTTGGCACAAGACTATACCATACTATCAAATTAGCTATTGCAAAACTTTTAGGGTCGGTTTCACCAACAGATGCTAAATTTTAACACAATGTTAAACTGATTTAACACTGAAGTTAACACAAATTCTGTTTCATCAAATAATGTTAACTTTAACAATGTGTTAAAGTCAGTGTTAAGTTAACATCGTGATCCCTCTGTGTTAAGGCATTTAACAAATGTGAGAAGTTGGAAAATGGCTGCCACAAACCAAGTTGTTGATGCGAGTTTGCTACAATAGACATTTTTAATGCCATTCCTAATAGAAGTGTAGTTTTACCTCATAGTAAATTTGAAACATTGCAAAAGGAGGAATTTTTAAAGCAATATAGACTGTTAAAGAGGTCATGGGCATGGTTTTATGGGAAATGCGAGAGGTTATAATACTACCAACGAAAGCATGCCTCTTTCTCCTAAGCTACAATTGTTAATTAAATACTTAGATTTTATGCTACTAACATTTTTCATTTACTTGGTGGGTGATAATGTTGGTATTTCCAAAACTACCGTTTGTGGTTTATCTGGAAGGTTTCCAAAGGAATTGCTTCAAGAATCAAACACTATATATATTTTTTTTTTTGGGTCTACTTGATTAATCAGCAGTATCGCACTTTCGTCCATTTTAGTTTCAATGCAGTGTTTGCCACCAGTTTTAAACCATCTTACATGCTCTTTGCATCTAATGTTTCTAGTGCTGCACTTTGTTAGCATAAAATTGCCGCAGTTGCTTACTGGGCTTAGGAGAAACATGATTGGTGATTTTGTCCCAGGCTGCAGTCTTATCCTTTAATGTAAGACCATCAGATTTTTTGCAGTTGATAATACGTCTATACTTATTAACCAGATGTTAATGCGTTTCAAATGGTGGAACATTTATTTGTGACATCGTGATTCTAACCTCAAACATCAAATGGCAATTGCCACAAATGTAAATAGTTGTCTGCTGCTGACACAGAGCACAGCGAAATGTAGATAAAAGTGCATCGGAGCACTTTCAGAAGCAGTGTAGTTCAGTCACCGCTTTCTCGAAAGCTATCATTCGCAGTTGTCTTTGACGTTAACAATATGGTGTAAAAGCTTGATGAAACACAAAAGTATTAACGTTGTGTTAAACTTTGAACACCATGTTAACAACTAGATGTTAGAGCATTTTTAACATCGGTTGGTAAAACTGGCCTTTAATAACTTTTAGCAGTGGTAGTAAACTAATGCACTTAAATTGTAACCCTATGTATACTTTTATTATGCAGTTTTATAGCCATGATGGTATTGTGTCTCAACATGTTTTCTCTCTTTGGTTGTAGGAAGTTGAAAAGGAGAGAAAGGAGAATGAATCAAGGGAAGAATTATAGATATGTACAGAACAAGACTTGTGTATGTGTTATGAATGCTCAAATCACAGTGTAATATTTGGAGAATTTTATTTTCTGTGAATGTACTGAGGATGGAGACATGATTTTTGTATCAATGTAAAAAGAAGAGACATACATTCCATGCTGTAAGAAGCTTGTAGAATAGTTTGGCTCTAATAAAAGATTTTGTAAATAATGTTTTATGTGTATATGTTACATTCAGTCATGTCTTGTTGATATTATTGGCTTGGTGCATAATTCTGTAGTGGTTTTGTTTCGCATATCAATACTCCGTTGCTATGGGTTTATTTATCAATTGTTGTTTTGTTTTGAAGTTCAGTTGTTGTGCTTGAGTTTACAAATTTTTCAGTTTTGCAAATAGTGAGTGAAGCTGTGGATGCTGTCAATTGGAGAAAGTGGAACATTTCCAATATGTTCACCTTTTTGAGTTCAGTAGGGAGGCGGGAGCACCAGAAACATTTGCCCCACATACGGGGATAATGCCATTGGAGAGGGCACAGCAAGAAAATGGTTTTCCTGTTTTCAGGAGGGTCTTTATGGTATTAGTGACACTCCACGTTCAGCAAGACCTTCAGAATTTGATGAAGACCGTTTAAACACATTAATTCACGATTCATGTCAGTGTACCCAAGAATTGGCAAATCTGATGAACTTTGACCATTCCACCACATTTGCATTCAGTGGGTAAGGTACAAAAATCAGTTGCATGGATACCCACATAAATCAACAGGTGGCTATATGTGCAACATTGATGAACAACATTGACCATTCCTATTCGACAGTGTTACTGGTGACAAGAAATGGTGCCTTTATGGTAATATAAGGAAAAGAAAGGAATGGTTGAGGCCAAACAAAAGAAACAAGTCCTTGTACAAAGGTCATCAGAAATGTTCACTCACTATTTGCAAATATGAAAAATTCAATTTTTAAACTCAAGTACAACAATTGAACTTTGAAGTAGAATATTTTTTTGTAGTTGGAAGATGCTTCATGTTTATCTGTCCCACGTATGGGAGCCAATTTATCGCAGTAACTTCGTGTTATTTTATTGTTGAGCGCCTGTTATTGTTTTACTACTTTGAATGTTGGGTTCTTTGTCCTCCGGCTAGCTATTATTACTACTCAGTCGAGCATATCTCTTGAACAGGGTGTGTAAACACAAAGGATTTGTTACTGAAAGATAACACTTATAAAAGAATTTGTTTTTACGCTTTTATTACAGTCACAATTAATTTCACATATTCTCTTGATACACGCCAGACTGAAACTATTATATTTTCTAATGCTACTATAATCACTTATTTGCTGCACATTATTAATTCGCGTATTTCACATTTATAACTAACTTTACGACGTGAGAGATTCTGTTGGACTGAACGACGTATTACCTGCGAATGCTTCTACTGGACTGAACGACGTATTACCCGCGAATGCTTCTGTTGGACTGAATGACGTATAATGCGTGAATGATTCTGTTGAACTGGGCGACATTTGCCTTGTGAATTATTCTGTCAAATTGCGCATTACCCGTCTCTGGCACGGAATTTATACTCCCTCACCCCAATATGCCTAAACATTATAACAGAGCTGCTATTGGTTAATAAAACTGCGCCAACATTAGCGTCTATTTTTATATCCAATCAAAATTACGAACACATACGCTCTAGGGAAAATATTCCCTCCATTTCTAAAGAAACACGTGCTAATCTGACGTCATTTGCTTGTATCTTATAATTGATAAACAACTTACCCCCTCGCTCATTGTTACCCGCTCTTATTGTCAGTTTCAGTGAGGCTGTGTAAACTTATTCCCTAACAATGCTTATAATTAACAAACATCTCAAATCAATGTCATACAATAATACTTATTTACACTACAATCACTCTGGCATTTACATTGTTGTGATATAAAATACTGCCACAACTTGAAAACCAAAATGACACTTTGGCTATGGGGTACCAACATGTGAAACAAAACCACTACAGAATTAATGCATCAACCCAATAAATCACATTCCTCTACAACTGATTTTCATTCTAAATCAGTATTGCTTACTGTTATTGTTGGTAAGACAGTACAAAGTAAATCATAAAGATGTTGAAAATTTATATTGAATGAAACTTGACACTCGACTTCAGTATTTTTAGTAATTACTTTTGAACATGTTTCGGAGGCATCTTGCCTCCATTATCAGCTGTGAGCCACTGAAGAGTTTCCTGGCATGAATGCATTTTGAGATGAGATGGTCCTCATTTGGGAAGCTAGTTCTTGTTTTTCTGTATTAATGTTTTATCAGAATGCAGGCATAACTTTTAAGCGTCTGTAGGTGAGGTAAACTTAGAGCATTTCTGGCTGGATCTATTGAATGCTTTGCACAATCATTAGATACCAGCAGTATGCAAGGAAGCCATTTGTAACCAGTTTAAGGGGATTCCCAACCAGAAGTATATGTGTGCATGTGTGAGTAGTTCTGCTTTATTTTAGAGGTGCTTTTTGAGCATGATATGAAAAGATGATATTGAAACAAACACTGCAAGTCTGAAATATGTTACTTAATTCTTACGTTGCATTATATAGTTCAGAAGAAGAAAGCAATACAGAAGCCGCTTGAGTGATGAGTGCCCAGTTTTGCAGGTGTGATAATTTTACGGACAAGTCCATTTCCATGCAGATAAATGTTTCAAACTTTATCACACAAAGAAAACCTACCTAGAATATACAGGATGTGTTTAAATTCTCTTTACAGACTTTGAGGACATATAGTGGGAACCAAGACGATTAAGTTTAGCAGAGGAACTTGTGTTTGGAAACGTATACCATTTTTCCGCTACATGCAAGATCACCACACATGCTTTTTTAGCACCACCCACTAGGAGTTCCAGCATGGTGGTGCACCAGCTCATTTTGCACTTGTAGTCCGATGTCATCTTGACCACGATTTGGGCAATGGTGGATAGGCCATAGTGGCTCGACTGCTTGGCCTGCATGTTCTCCCGACTTTACTACCTGCGGGGTCACATGTAATCCTTGATTTATGAGACCCCTGTGCAATCCGAGAAAGACCTATTAGCACAATTATGGCAGCGGTGGATGTTGGAGGACTAGGAATTGGTGATTGAGTATGCCAGAACATGGTATGGAGGTACCTCATCTGTGTTGAAGACGGTGGTCGTCACATTGATCCCATTTTGTAAGTGGGTCCAGACGACAGGCAGCATGAGTTGGAGAGAGCAATGCGTGTTGTTGTATTTTGCATTTAGCGAGAAAACAGTACGTTTCCGGACATGAGCTCCTATGCTAAAGTAACCGTCTTGGTCCCCACTAGAAGTTCTCAAAAGTCTATAAAGGGAATTTAGACACACTCTGTATATATATCTTTCAGCACATACTTTTTGCACTCAGCATCTTAGTGAATTTATCAAAATCAGCATAAAGTCAGGTATGATCTACATCTATGCAATATTAGTTACAATGTGCATGAATAAATGTTAGAACAAGTTTTAAATTTTATTGAATCTAGCCCAAAAGTAATTTTTCACAGAAAGGGTTAATTTTCTCAAGTGGTCAGCTTAATTGGTTTTATTAATTTTGTCTCATTTTCCACATTATGATTTGTTCCCCAGAAATTACATGCTACAACAGATATTTCTATGTATTTCTTGTGTCTGGTGTTCTTTAAACCTTAGGCTAATGTTTTTATTTTGTCAAAAGTAATTTGGGATCTCTATTGATGCTATGTTCCTTCTAAAAGTGTAAGCTACTGCTAATTTTTCTTCCTGTTTTTGATTTGTGCTCCTAATGTTTATTTTGGTTTTTCCAATGTAGATCTTTTCACAGTCGTTACAGTTTATTTGATATATTCCTGGCTTGATCTCCTGTGGGATGTCAACTTTTAATTTGGAATTAAGTATAATCTTTTTATGGAGTAACTTTTAAAGGGCTAGAATGATGTGCCTTTAGAAGATTCTTTGGAATTTATACAAAACTGATGGATGGTATATTCATTTCTTGAGAATTCTATTTCCCTCTTTGTTTGAGATGAGTGTACTGATGTCTGATTCTCTTTTTATTCTTTGCTCTGTTTACTTTCTTATGTATTACCTCTTTTTGAAATCCATTTTCTGTAGCTATGTTTATTATATCACAACATTATAACACATCATTCTAGCCCCTAAAAACAGAGGCTTTTGCAAAGTATAATTACTAGACATTTATATGCAAATGCATATTTAGTTTGGTTTTACTTGTGATATGAAATTAAGTTTTGTAATATGTTTCATGTTCTGTGCTTGTATGTAAAGTTTTATAGCGCATACAATGCATATTTCATTATTTTCCCATGCATCAAGCATATAATACACACATTGTAACACTTTTAATTATAAAATGAATATTTAAACACTTGACAAAATAATAATGTCCTTACTATGGAGATTCACAGCACTTTAGAATGTTTCTTTAAAGTATGGAGGAAAATTAAGGGGTAAATTGTGCAGTGTTGTGCGAGAAATTCTGACATGAAGGTTTTACGTTCTGTGGATAAATATCTTAAAGTTGGAAACATAGTGCTTCCTGAAGAAATTTCCCCAGAGTTAGTAAGTGTTTTAAAAGTTTTTTCCAATATCATCCATATGTAGTGAGATACTTCTCAGCATATAAACTTGTGTTAATTGATAAAGATCATAAACTTACACCTTAGCATTTGGAGAAAATGATCACTGTATAGTGTAAATCAAATTACAACGACCAGAATGATGTCTAAAGAAGAATGTACATTGTTGAGTACCAAAAAGTATAAGCTTTAAGTTAACTAATTTACTGCATATTTTCAAGATTTTGAGATTAAATGCAGGCATATTTTAAATAACTTTTAGGGATGGTACAGAAACAACAGGAAGAAATCAACACTTTTCCCTGGACAAGCAGCATTTGTTACCGTTTCTAGGGTACTTCATGGCTTAATTTATTGGGTGATGGTGTCACCTTGCAGGTGCTATCGTGCCTTGTGCTGTGTATCGCACCAATATGAATACCTATGTTAGTTCTGCCAACTCATTGGCAACCGCTTGTGTCGATCTTTCGCGAGGTTAATTGTGAATATACAGCGAATGTCTGTTTGGAATTGCTCTTGAATATGGGTCAATTCTCGAGATATTAGCATTTTCCTAGCTATTTACATGTTCTTAAACAGACAAGCTATAGCCCCCCTTCCTCCTTCAACACACTAAGGGTGAAGGAGGCACTAGCGGATGTCTTAAGTCACACCCTATTAATGCCCTTACAAATGATCAGAAATAGGATGTAGATTACTCGTTGGGGGATGTGAACGTCGATACAGTACTTGGTATCGAAGTGTGTCTAATACTTGAGACAAACCTTTGATACTTAATTCTTAAGCTTTGCATTATTGAAGGCTGTTGCATTTCACTTTAAGCTAGATAAGGAATGAAAGGAGTTGAAACTTCACATTATTGCCTTGCATGTATGCTGAAAGGGTTGCTGGACTGTAGTTTTTGATAGACCTCGACCTGCATTTCCTGTGGGTGAATCAATGCAACATTCCATAGACTGTTGTGTCTAGATGAAAACATGCAAAACAATGGGGGAAGGAGTAGAGGTACTCATGCAACATGTTAGCTGCATTGTGGATAAAGCTGATATACTAAATCACATTTCTGCAATAGCCTGACTTAACATCTTTCAGCCATTACATTTACCTACTCCACTGACCAAAATCTGTGAATCCAGCAGAAACAAATCAGAAATGAAGGCACAGGATAATACAGCACATGGAGATATTTGCTCCTTCCTTCCATCTGTTTGTGGTTTCTGCAAATCAAACTTGGCTATGAGCATAGCTTACAGGTATACCATATGAATAATTTCCATAACATGGATAGAAAATCCTTTAAAAGAAAATTTTCAGCACAAAATAGTTACTTAAAAAGGGAAGCAAACCTATTATTATTAGCCTTGAATAACAATATGGGAAATATAACCTGTGGCATTATCAAAATAAAATTGCTGCCATTTGGAGAATGTCAAACAATTTTGGAATTAGCATGCAGTACAGAAGTGGTTACATGCATTTGTACATAGAAAAGTACTAATATGAACATAATTCAGTGAAGAAATTATAGACTTTATAATTTTTTATAAAGTATTTAGTATTGGTGCTCAATATCAGTATCAAGTATTGAGAAATAGTGGTATTGTGTCATCACTAATATTTTTAGTGCATAGAAATCCAATGACTGAGCAAGATGGCTCAGGCTGTGATGCCTGTGACCCACATTTGCGAGGATCTCGGGTTCAGACACCTGGAGCCATATGACCAAAAGTTTTTTGTTTTTTTATGTTTTGGTTTTTCTCAGTCACTGGGTGAATGCTGGATTGGATAATTTGATCTGTGAATTTTCCCTCTAATCCTTTTCATCACTACATTTAATTTCCTTCTTCACTGCCATACTGGGCGTTGGACTGATCATCCAAACTGGATATGTCATGATCTAGAGTTTGCTTGCTCCTGGACAGACTACTGACCCAAGACATTAACTTCTAAGTCCTTAGGGGTATACAAAGAGAAGGGTAATCCATTAAAGAAGAGAAGAAGAAATCTGATGTCTAATAATTACCAATATAAACCTACATGTCAGAGAAATAAATAATGAACTAAAACAGAAATGTTCAAGTAAACGTGGGATATTTTAAAATTTGCACATCAACACATTAAAAACACACGCACTCCACTTAGGTCAAAGAGCTACACCAGACATGTTTTGGAAAGCTTCCCATCAGTGGCAGACTGGAGCTTATGGCTGAATGGTGGTCAGCTGAAGAACTTATTAAATAACACCACAAAACAGATACAACATAAGGAATTTACTTAATCAGCATATTTAAAAGCAGAATGTATGGGACTTATAAAATGGGATGCTTAGACTGTGACAAAATATATATTAGTAAAACTAAATGGGCCTAGGAGTGGAGTGAAAGAGCATTTGAGAAACATAGAACTTTAACAAATAGATAGTCTGCCATGTCTTACCACTTCTGGAATTCCAGTCATGAGATTAAACAGGATATAAAACTGCTGACACACATCAAGAGCGAGACACCATTCAATTTTGATATCTTGCTGGTGGATGACATCATTAGGCTTACAAAAGGATGCAGATGAAATTAAATTGAGTTTTTTATTTATGAACACTCTTTAACTGCTGTGGTCCTTAGCTCCCCATTCTATATTGGGTGTGAAAGACTGGTAATTTTGCTCAGAGGCCTCTTTATCAGGCTTGAGGTTCGTTTATGTGCCGTAATTCTGACATGGGACCAGTGGCTTTACTTCCCTTCTGAAGGAAGCCATGCTAAGGATTTTTATGCCCGAAAAAATTCATCGCCCTCCATCGAGTTTGAACCTGCAACCTTATGAACTAGAGCCTAGCATGGTAACCACTGCACCACAGAGGACGACAAGGATGCAGATGGCAGCACACTCCTAATGACTCTGCTGACCACCATTCAGCTACGAGTTCTAGATGGCCAACTGAAGATGAGAGGGAAGCTTCCTGAAATGCATATAATTGCTTTCTCTACTACATTAGTAAGTAGGGGAAGTATTGCATTACACCCAAAAATTTGAATTTTCTGGAAATGTCGCCAAAAGTCCTCTTCATTGTGAATGGCTTTTGCATAACTGGTAAACTATAAGAGATAGATAAAATTTTTGTACACAAAAAAATGTAGATTTTGTTAAAACACATAATTTATGTCATATCCTCCCCCTTTTTTACTTTCTCTACTACGTATAGTAAGTAGGGGAAGTATTGCATTCCACCCAAAAATTCGATACCGAGATTTCACCGGAAATACATGTTTTGAGAACCCCTGAATCAAAAAAAAGCATTTTTGGAAACATGTCCGTGTGTGTGTCTGTGAACAGCATAACTCAAAAACGAACAGTCGGATAAACACCAAACGTGGTATTTAGGTTCAGTATCTTCCAGAGATGTGACACGAAGGTTTTCAAGAAAATCCCCCCACCCCAGAGTACCCTTTACATGGAAGATTTTTCGAAAATTTTAATTTTCTCAAAAATGGCTCTAACGATTTTGATTAAAATATCATATGTTTAAGATAATGTCATGAGAAATGAAACGTATATCAAATTTTCTGGGAATGTCTCCAAAAGTATTCTTCATTGTGAACGACTTTTGCATAACTGGTAAACCATAAGAGATAGACAAAATTTTACTACACAAAAAATGTAGATCGCGTTAAAATACACAATTTATGTCATATACATTTCTTTTGTTGAGTGAACCATTTTCTAAATATTGCTTGTTATTCCCTTAAATTTTCCAATACTTATACTTTTTCTCAAATTCGTTATTCATTTTTTTTATGTCCTGGTCATGCAAAGAGAATGGAATGCGCCACATAGCAACCAGCGTTAAAATATTTGACTATCGCTTAAAACCTACCATATTCCCCTTGCATCTACAAGAAAATTACCAATAAGATTGACATCTAGATATCTCGATTAACATGAAGTATATGGAGAATAGGCGTTTGTAAAAATAGATTGTACAAGAGTAGAGAAAGGCATGTGAGTGTAACACATCAGATTTTTTTATGGTGGAGTGAATAAATCCGAGATATTCCTTGTTATTTGTTTGAATTTTCTAATACTTACACTTCTTCTCAAATAAAAATTTGTTATTAGTTTTTTTATATCCTGATTAACATGAAGTAGATGAGAATAAGCATTTGTAAAAATAGTTTTCACTAGAGTAGAGAAAGTCATGTGAGTGCAACACAGGTTTTTTTTTTTTTTTAACTCTGTGACGAAAGTGGAATACACGTGTTTTTAATGTGCTCATAAGCAAATTTTATTATACTACTCCACTGTAAGCACAGTGTTTGGTAGTATAAGAAAGGCTTAACAAGAAAGATACTTGGCTCAACAAGATAAAGAAGTTATGGCAAAGTCAGGTTCTGGAGATATGTTGGAAGATAGGGATCTGTTACAAAATGGTTTCTGGAAAGATAGACTGAGACTGGAAGATATTGAAAAACAAGAAATATTTGCAAGTTTTAATTTGAAAAGTTCTTTGGTCTGAAAAGTTTCCGGCCTAATAAACATACAAGACATTTTTTTATTTTTTTTATTTTTCAACATAGTCTCCTTGTAACTCTACACACTTCTCCCAGCAATGCTCCCATCTCTGTAACCTGTCCAAATAGTACTCGGCGTTTTCCTCTGCAAAATAATTGTTCACGAAGGTGATTGCCTCTTCATTTGACGAAAATCTCTGTCCTCCAAGCGCAATTTTCAGATGAGGGAACGAAAAGATGTCGCTTGGGGCTAGATCTGGTGAGTAATGTGGATGCTCAAGCAGTTCAAACCGTAATTCGTGGATTTTCGCCATTGCAACCGCTGAGGTGTGAGTTGGTGCGTTGTCTTGGTGAAACAGGATTTTCTTTTTCTGCAAATGTGGCCGTTTTTCTGCAAGTTCTGCCTTCACCTTGTCAAGTAATGATGCGTAGTATGCTCCTGTAATGGTTTTTCCTTTTTGAAGATAATCGATTAAAATAACTCCATGACTATCCCAAAAAACAGTCGCCATCACTTTCCCAGCCGAAAAAACAGTTTTTGCTTTTTTTTGGAGCCGATTCCCCCTTTGCAGTCCACTGGAAATGTTCATTCGAACACATTTTTGGTCAAACGTGAGCAAATGCGGCACCCAATGCATGGACAGCTTTCTCAAGTCTAAATGTTGATTTAATATGTGACAAACACGTTCTTTTGACATGTTCATAGCCTCTGCTATCGCACTCACTTTAATTCGGCGGTCGTCTAGCACCATTTTGTGAACTTTGGTGATGTTTTCGTTGGTAGTTGCAATTTTTGGACGTCCCGAACGTTCGTTTCCCAAGCTCTTACGGCCACGTTTAAACTCAGCTGCCCAAAATTTCACTGTGGTAAATGATGGTGCAGAGTCCCCATACACAGAATCCAACTCATCTTTTATTTGCATAGGCGTATTGCCTTTCAAAAACAAATATTTAATGACAGCTCGATACTCGATTTTGTCCATTTTCATAAAAACACTCACATCACCTCACTCAAACGAGTGTCACATAACAACTGAGCGTCCAAAATGGCTGAAACTTTGGTGAGTAACTGTCAACAGATGAACAACGAAATTCACTAGCTTTTATTTACGAGTGCTGCCATCTTCATGTTGAGGTCGGAAACTTTTCAGACCACCCTCGTACAGGGGAATGAAAATAGATTGGAGCAGGGAAAACTATGTTGACATTTGTGACAAAGCAGCGATAGAAGGCTTTGCATGGGCTAGAATAGGGGTTATGAAACTGAAAGGTTTAAGCATAGGAAACAATATAGAGAAATGCCCTTTGTGTAATAGGAAAGATGATAATTGGCACATAATTTTGGAATGTGAGGAAACAAAGATGCTTAGGCAGAGATTTGGAATAAAGGATTGGTCAAATTTACCAAAGGAAATTTAGGGGAAAAAGCTTATGAATGTAAAATCAAGAAATCAAGAAAAACAGATAATAGATGTTGGAAATTTTTTAGATAGAGTAAGAGCTGAGACAATTTAGTCAACAAAAGGAAGAAGAAAGTTAAATAATGGTAGGTATTGAAATTTTAAGCTGTAAGTAGGACCCAATAGCTCGGCAACCACAGGGTTTGAGTCTTTTGGGCCCCAGGGGCACAGCAACTCATTGTAGAGGCAAGAAGGTTAAATGTATATTTAAATTATAAAGCTTGTTTATGGTTTATGTTGATATTATTATTCTGTTTGTGTCAAGAATTTGTGAATGTAGTATCACAATAAATTACTTACTTACTCAAAATTTATTCTTCATGATAGGATATTTCGTGCCAAGTTTAATGCAATAAAATTTAGCATAGCTGAGTGTAGTTCAAACAACAATCTAATTCAAACTTTCATCCTGTCTACTTTTAATCTTTTAGATGCACAGAACTAAGAGGAGTTATTACATATTTATATAAAGTGTTAACATTTGTTTAGGCGAAAGATAATGTTAATTCACAGGACTTCCGCACACCGAAAAGTCAACTTTGTTGATCTTCATCTCCTGTCCTTGCTGCTGCAACTTCTTTACGAATATCTTTCACTATAGTTGCAAGTGCTTCTGGGTTTATACCTTGTTCACATAACTGAATACATATTGAGAGTGTTTCTTGATCCAGTCCAGTGTTAAGAAGTCTGGAAATTTCCATTAAGGTTTGAAAAGCTTCCTTTGCCTCCAAAATTTGACTGTTTCCTGCATCAGCCATTCTGCGCTCTGCTGGCATGGTTCACCTGAAAGCAGCATCAAAGATGTAAGTCTGTACATCTTAATACATGTTATACAGGGTGATTTATTAAGAACTGACACATTTATTTCTTTAATTGTTTCAAAACGAGTTATGCTAGCGACAACTTATTAATCTGAAATGCAGAGGAATTTTGGGAGATTATTTACCTCTATAGCCAATGTTTAAATATCCTGCTTAACTCAACACGTCGCTCCATGTTACCTGCCACTCGGAGGACTCTGTTGTCAATAGCTTGAATCTCCTGTGTAATGTTGTGCTTCAGATTGTCCAATGTCTGGGGATGTTTGGCATAAACCCTGTCTATTAAGTAACCTCCATAGAAAGAAGTCCGGCGATATCAAATCCGGAGATCTCGTTGGCCACAGTTCTTGGAAATTTCCAGTTGTCAAAGAAATTTGCAATTAGTGCCATGGATTCATTTGATGTATGGCATGTAGCGCTGTCCTGCTGAAAGTATTCTTTACTCAACTCTACATCATCTAGTTGCTCAGCAAACTCCATGAAAATCCACTGGTACTCTGCAGTGTTCACATTGTTTTAAAAAAAAATTGGTCCTACTATTCTCTGTGTGGATATTGTGCACCAAACTCTGATTTTAACCGGGTGCTTAGGTGCTTCATGAATAACATGTGTATTTTCGCTGGCCCGATAGCGTGGGTTATTTGAGTTCACATAGCCGGATAAATGGAACCATGCTTCATCTGTGAACTATGTAATGGTCAATATGAGAGGATTTTGCACAATGAATGCCTGAAACCAATGGCAATAATTCAGTTGTCTATCCTTATCTGGTTCCTGTAACTGACGGACAACCGTAATCCTATACGGCTTTAGGCCTGCACTTTTCACAGCTCTCTGACACATTGAGTAGCTGAACCCTGTCTCCTGTGACAAATGTCTTAATGATTTTTTTGGGTGACTGATCCAGTTGTGCTCTTACATCAACAACCGTGGGAAGCCTAGATGAACGAGTTTTGCCTTTTTCACTCACCAGAGATCCAGCTGTTTCCAATTTGTTTACCAGTCCCCGTATTGTGTTTCTTTGGGGAGGATTCCGAACACAAAATTCTCTCTGGTATGCCCTTTGAGTAGCTGTAATTGAATTTGTAATTCAATATTGCCTTACAAGGAAAAGTCTAGTCACGTTGACTAGAACAAACTCTCAAAACTGTTGCTGAAAATAAAACTAACAAATATGAATAAAACATGAACATCTGCGCATTTAGTGACGGGCAATCAAAACTCCAGAACATTCTGCTTAATTTGGTGCTAAAATTGGGGCATTGAGTGAATTTTGAACAGAATAGTTAAAGAAAGAAATGTGTCAGTTCTTCATAAATCACCTTTTATTTCTCTGTAACATGCATTATATTGCCTTTAGTAAAGAAGAAATGCTGGCAATATATGAATTTTGCCATTGCAACCAACCATTCCTATTAGTAATTAAGTAATGATATGCATTTATATCAGTAATTAATTAAGTAATGGTACGTGTTAAGAACCTAATGATTATTACTTATGATATTAAATACGTTAAAACATTACTAAGAGATATCTGTATGTAAAATATACAGTGAGAATATAAATGTATTCTGAAGACAAGGAAAATTGTAGAACATTCTTGGAAGCAGAAACTAAGTTAAGCGAACATCCCATTAGCTCAGGTCTTTAACCTAGATGAACAATAGGCAGACATCCGGACAACCACGATAGTGTCCTTGCCTCAGGGTAAGACCAGCGCCAGTTTGTCGGGAAGCAAACTCTTTTAAGACTGCAAGATACATGCTAGGAAACAGTTAGGGGGTTTATGGCAATAAAAACGAACGCCAAAACATACGTGCCTTATCGTTAAATCTTAACCAGTGCACAAGATATTTCTACTAGCAAAATAAAGGGACCGAATGGAAGCAGGGGGACCAGGAATTGAGAACTACCAATCATAATTTTCCAAAATATTTAAAACAACATATAGGAAATAAAAATATGTCACATAACCAACTAACAACATGTGAGCAAGAAAGAGAAAAGGACAAATATCCAGCGTGGAGAAGCTCCGAAAATCATGTGCAGGCATTCGCAAACTTACCATCATAGTATCAACATCGTCATGCAAATAATTATGTATTGCAACTGAGAAGCTCAAAAGATCATGTGCAGGTTGTCGCAAACTTACCATCACAGTGGCAACATCGTCATGCAAATAATTACGTATTGCAACTGAGAAGCTCCAAAAAGTCATGAGCATTTCTGCCTCAAACTCAACATCAGTGTGTCAACATCGTCATGTGAATAGTTGCGTATTAAAATTGAGTAGTGAATCACACTAAAGAGTAAGACTACAATGGAAATTTGCACATTTATATAAACTTACAGTATGCCAAAGAGAGACTTAGACATCTGTTATTCTGGAGTGGTTTGTGGTGAAGTCACTAGGGTTGGAGAAGGCTAATCAGATCACAATTGAGCAAAAATTCTAAAGCTGGAATGAAGAATTTATTTATGTCTTCGTCAACACCTACACGCCCTGACATCAAAATCTTATCGCTCCGAGAGGAAGAGACATCATAATCCACACCTCCATCTCGCTCTCCCTCTCTCTGCCCACCAAACCACAGCTGCCTGGCGAGTGGACCACTTCCTAAATTCTACAATCTTTCTCACTGTCTTTTCACATACTATTTCCTTCTCACATTCCACAAAAATTCTCCTAAACCTCTAACCTGAGACCAATCCATAAACATTTTATTTATTTTTACAATGCTATTATTTGTAAGCCATTTCTCTTTAATAAATCTTTTCCTCCATTCATTTATTCCTTTATATACCATTAGAATGTGTATTCCATCTTCAATGTCTATGCATATCGGACATATTCCTGGTATAAGATTACCTGTGAGACCCCTAAATTCCCATACCCCTAGCCTTAGGGGTGTGCCATGCTATTGCTTCCCTTTTTCTTTATTTCAAATTTCTACAAACTTTTTTTTTTCTAATTCAGTCTTTATCATTTTATAAAATACCAATGATCTCATTTCATTATTCCTTGCCCTCAGCTCTTGTTTATCAATGTCCTCATATCTTTCTCTGACAATTTTCTAGAGTCCTTGTATCATTAATGTCACATATTCCTTGTGTTTCATTGAATTTATTGAATTTAAACGTCATGTTCAAGGCCAGGTTTTATTGTTATTAATGTAACAGAGATGCAGCAAGAAGTAATGTACAATTTAGACAAATGTGACCAATTTATGGCTATAATTTTGAAATGAATTTCAACAAAAATTTCTTGTTTCTGCGAAAATCTTTACTTTCATAATAAAAATGAAAAAGTTGCATTTTTAAAAACATGTATTAGTTTTGAAGATGTTGGCTGTAAAGGAATAAGAATTCATTGGAAAGGTACATTAACTTGAAAATTTAGATTATGTTATTTTATTTTATAACCTACAGGACCATCCATGACAGCTGAATGGTTTCCCTGAACTTTCCATTAGAAATACTTTCGTTTTGAAATAATTGCTACAGTGGAAAAATAATTGACCGTGTGGAAGCTAACAACGGAAATACACTGATGGAAATGTGACCATAAGTAATGCAAGTGATCAACAATTGATAATGATTGAAAGCTTGTCTCCAGCCAAATTTCAAAAACATCACACTGCAGCTGCAACAATGAGAGGCATTGCCTATGACATTAAAAATTACCACAAAATTTTCATGAAATTTCTACCATATTTTAAACTATAAATATGACATTTTATATATTTTTCACAATTTTGTTTTAAAAATAAACAAAACACCTGGCTCTGGCTGTGTCTAATTTAACATCCGATAGTTTTGCCATTTATGCTAAAATGCTCCATGCCAAACTCCGCTACAAACTATGCTTATTGTGATGATGTTTTTGATGCATGAACTCTTCTTTACTTTAGACATATTGCTACAGTTCTCCACTGCTCTGTATATGTATCAAATTAATGGAAAAATCGCAATGAAACCATCTGTTGGGTTGGGAAGGAAAGTGTCTATTGCAATAATTAACGTCACCTATACTCCACGTGGTAACATGATTGCTTTCTTTACTTACTAAAACCCCTCTGCCTGGTGACGAGTAAAGACTGAAAAATGGCCTCTCTCTATGCCAATCCTAAAAAATGACAAGTTTAATGAATTTCTAAAAATTGCTTTTTTTTTGTCTGGGTAATCGGAGGGGACTCGGCACTGCTCCAGTGAGGATACTGTACCTATGCTCCACAAGGAGGTGCCACCAGGAGAGAGGAGACACTTTTCCCCTGCCACGCTGCACCGAAACACCATCGCCGACACTCCCAGCTCTAAAAGAGACCTAACAGGTAAAGGATGAATGATATGATGAATGGAACAAAATGGAGGGACGGAAATTTGGGGACTGAAAGAAACCACTCTAGCATTCAGTTAATGACCTGGAAAAATCCCCCAAAAAACTCATGGGTCAGAGTGGGCGGTTACCGGGGATTGGACCCGGGACCTCCCTAATGCTGGTCACAGACATTGCTACCTGAGCCATTCTGCTGGGTAAAAACTGTTATTATTATTTCAGGTTAGTTTCCCAGATCATTACGACCAAACCATGGTTAACTTTAGGTATCAAAAGCTCCTGTGCTAATAAGAGAAACTTATTGCTGCATCATTGCACAAGCAATGATCCAAGCACTAAAGCAAACTATAAAGTATATTGTATGATGACTAATCAATGAAGCTAAAAGAAAATACCTATTACTCCCTAATCATTGATGAATCTAATAATAAAATATAAAACATGAAGTGCCCAGGACAATAATATTGTTAAAATAGCTACTGCACTGAGGTCATTGATTGCTATGATATTACTAATGCTTTTACCTCATTTTTCCTTAATTCAATGAAGAGCAGAACAGGCACATTTGAAGATACAAGTGGACTTACAGGTTTGGAAAAAAGTATGTGCAAACACTCAGTGTAAACTTCTTCAGAAATAGAAAAGTTATTAAGTCCCTAAAAAGCAAAACCTCCTAAGCATTGGGTGAGATAAACACAAAATTATTAAAATGTTTTGTAACAGAGTTTAGTAAGAGACTTAGTCATATAATATGTAATCATCTGAATTTGAAAAAAGATTGGGGAAGGGAAAAATACATTGATGTTTGTGATAAAATGGAAAGGGGGGGGGACCTGGCATGGGCAAGAACAGGAACCATGTTGTTAAGGGGTTTAAAAGTTGCCAAAGCGCTGTGCCCACTATGTGGAAGTGTGGATAAAAATTTACATTGTATAATAGAATGTGCAGAAACCAAATTTTGGAGAGAGGAAATGTGGAATAGGAAGTGGGATAAATTACAGGCTAGACATATTATTTTTAAAACTCTTTGGAAACAATAAGAAAGAATTTTTGAAACAATTACGTAAATATACAGGGAAGGTAAGAGAGAAATGGTGGAGGAAAATCATTAAAGATAAAAAAAATCTGATGTGTTACACTCACATGACTTTCTCTACTCTTGTACAAACTATTTTTACAAACGCTTATTCTCCATCTACTTCATGTTAATCGAGATAAACATTTGCAGACTCTATCTTATTGCTAATTTTCTTGTAGATGTAAGGGGAATATATATTTACAAGGGCAATATAGAAATACAGTAGCCTTTAAGCACATACATATCTCTTAATAGCTGGTGCTAGGTGCAGCACTATTCCCTTTGCCACAGATTAATACTCTTTGCATATCCAAGACAAAAAAATGAATAACGAATTCCCATTTAAGAAAATAAGTATTGAAAAATTTAAGAGAATAACAAGCAATATCTTGAAAATGGTTCACTCAACAAAAAAAATGTATATGACATAAATTGTGTATTTTAATGCGATCTACATTTTTTGTGCAGTACAAGTTTGTCTATCTCCTATGGTTTACCAGTTTACCAAAAGTCGTTCACAATGAAGAATACTTTTGTAGACATTCCCAGAAAATTCAAGATATACATTTTATTTGTAATGAAAATATCTTAAACATATGATATTTTAATCAAAATCGTTAGAGCCATTTCTGAGAAAATTAAAATTTTCGAAAAATGTTACATGTAAAGGGTAATCTGGGGTGGGGGGGATTTTCTTGAAAACCTTCGTGTCGCATCTCTGGAAGATACTGAACCTAAATACCAAGTTTGTTGTTTATCCGATTGTTCATTTCTGAGTTATGCTGTTCACAGACACACACACTGACATGTTTCCAGAAATGCTTTCTTTTGGATTCAGGGGGTCTCAAAACATGTATTTCTGGTGAAATCTCAGTATTGAATTTTTGGGTGGAATACAATACTTCCCCTACTTACTATATGTAGTAGAGAAAGTAATAAAAATTATAAAATTAATGTGTTATAATTATAAATATATACATTTGAATATAAAAAGGTAGATGAAGGAAATACAGTAACGTATATCAGTATGCAACTGCTGATACCAGTGAATAGGTTTTAGTTTTGTTAGTTGCTTTTATGCTGGTTATTAGTAGTAGCAAAATAATTGAATCTAATTGTATCTAAATATATGGAGAAATAAATAAAAAATGCAATCATTCCTTTACTTATTTATTTTTATATTCCATTTATATGCCACCTTTAACATCTAAGATCATATCTAAGATCTTTTTATCTGCAACAATTGCTGATCAGCAATGATGTTCATCCTCTTACATTGGTGTTAATCTTTGGGTTGGTATTACTTCTGGTTATTATGTAGGCACGCGCATGCACACAAACACACACATACACACACACTCTCTCTCCCCCTACGGAGGATGCAGAATAATCCTAGCTAAATCGGAACTCCCAGATTAACTTTTAACATTGTTATATATATACGATAAATCCATTATACATATAACCCATCAGATTATAGAATTTAAAGTGTCCTATTGTTCAGCGACATTGTTAAAAAACAAAATTAGCATTACACGGTTTTTTGCACCCTGCTGTTTTGATAACTTCCTTTGTCCCCTTCTCACTAATAGTGTAGTTCCACGGCATATCAAACCAAATTGGCGTCTCAACAGTGTTGCCTATTTGCCCCACTGAAATTTGTTTTGGCTATTCTGCACTTAGAATATCATTATTGAGAATGCTTATAAAAGCAAACGGAGAGTGAATAAATTACCTTAAGAGTGAGTTTAGAAGTAGATGTGATCTCTTCATTAGCTGGTGCCCACCTGCCCGGCCTTTTTAGGTGTTTTACTTTTATAGGAAAATCACGTTATGAACACAACAAACGTAGCCAATTTTTCGCTAAAGCAAAATGGGAACTGCCAACCTAAATAAAAAGTGAAATCCGCTAAACATGGGATGTGTTGTTTCTGTGAACGTAAATCATTCGAATTTTGCGCAGATCCCTCGGCTACGCCCCTTCGTCGCTTCGCAGTTGTGGCCTGCTACACTCCTCTTCTTCTAAAAAACATCCCTCGGCTGCGCTTTGAGGCTGAGTATCTTACCGGCTTTGGCGGCATTAGTTATTCATATGTTGCCAACATTGCGTTAGAGCTAGCGTATGACTTAGAGTGACATCTGTAAGAAGATATTTCCATCGCTGTGGAAGACACACTAAGAGCAGAAAGTCGTTTGTTTTTCTTCCGAAGTAAAATGACATACCGCTGAAACGTTTGTAGTTTGTCCTCAAAATCTATAGGAAATTTCTGGCACATTGTTGTACGGCGTCTTAGAGATAAACCCGTCCGCTGAATGAAACGATCTACCCATCCACGGCTAGCCTTAAACTCTTGTTTCGGAATACCAAGAACTTCAGCCTCCTCTTTAGCCTTCTTTCGTATAGCGTCACTAGTCACAGGTTGCCCATTCTTCCTCCTTTCACGCACAAATTCCAACACTTTTTCTTCAACTTCAGGATGTCTTCCTTTGCGAGGACCCGTAAATTTCTTCCGACTAGCTTTAGTAGCAAATAATGACAATTTCTGTTTTCGCCACAAGCGAACGTTGCTCTCTGATACATTGAACTTCCTTCCTGCCTTTCTATTACCATTTTTTCCAGCATAAAGGATTACTTTACGCTTTAAAGAAGCATCATAAGACGTTCTTCTCTGTTTGCCCTTGCCCTCCATATCGTAACTAAAAGCGCTCAATAATAGACCAATGATAAATGAGCAGCTAGCTTGTCGCGAGTTTCCGGATGCATGTTAACTCCAGCAATCAATTGTGACATAACAAAAGAAAAATTTGAATGACGCTGGCGTTCTACGGATCGGATTTGCACTCGTATCTAATGCGCACCACGATTTTGAGTACATGTAATAAAAAAAGTGCGCATTAGATTCACGTAAATACGGTATTTTAAAAGTTGACATTCAAAAACAAATTCTCACAAATTATTATCATCAGCAGCCGGGAATCAAACCCAAGGACTCCGGATTTGGAGGTCATTCCTTTATTATGGGGATATTTCCAGAAAGAATGAAGTAGGCAGTACTAAAGCCTCTTTATAAAAAAAGGACACAAAAACCTGCCTTTCAATTATAGGCCCCTATCTCTTCTCACTGCATTTTCTATAACCTTGGAGAACGTTATGTATAATCATACTGTAAATTATGTAGAGTTCAAATAATATCTTTCCGTGTCCCAATTTGAATTTAGGAATGGGGTGTCAACAGAAAGTTCACTACTGAAATACTAATAGCATTAGATGCAAAAAGTTATGAATAGGAATATTTTGTGACCTTTCCATCAAGATCAAAACTTTCATAAGCACTATGAAATATTTATATAGAATTTCCAATCTGGAAGATGGCGATATTATCAAAAAATGTTTTTATATACAAAAGAAAAGTGGAAAGGGCCATGGTTATTAAAAGTTCAGGAAGTTATGGAACAGAATATCACATTAGAGGCTTTTGGAAGGAAGTAGAATTAAGGCTAGACATTTGAATTGACTAGAATTGGCTAGAATTGACAGACAAGATATTTTTGGTAGTACAAGAGAGAAAAGCTCCTTGAGGATATATAGGGAAATAAAAATAGTATGGGAAAGGGAAAAGTACATAGAGATGTGTAATAAATTAGGAGAAGGATTTTGCATGGGTGAGAATGGGAGTTAGAACTTGAAAGGCATAAGGCATGATGAGGATATTGTAAAATGTCCAATGTGAGGTGAAACGAACACGGAGTTCCACTGTATATTATACTTAGCTCAGCTTGCTTTGCCTTAAGAAACAAAAAATCTGCTCAAACTTAATGCCCTAAGAACAAGATATTTTGCCTACTTTCACACCTTTTGTGATATGAAACAATGTTATGGGGTAATTTGGCACACAGTAAACATTCATATTACTAAAAAAGGCTGTATGTATTATTTGTGGCATTGGGTCCCATTATTCCTGTAGGCCCTTATTCAAAACTCAAACAATTCTTACTGGTGAATACATATATTCTCTCGAGCTACCCTAAAGATAATTATGATAACTTCACAACAAGCCTTGCTGTGCATGACCACAACACAAGGCATGCAGGCGATTTGCATAGACCAGCAAATAGCTTAAAAATGTTCCAAAAAGGATGTTACTGTTCTGCAATAACAATTTATAATAACCTTCCATGTTAACTAAAACTATTAAGCAATCCTAATCAACATAAAACCTTTAAGAAGGAGTTGAAGTCTCTCTTATATACTATGGAAGAATTTTTTAATATGCTGTCAACATGTGAATATTCAATACATAGGGCAGATTGCATATGATGGTGATTTACACCTATTTGTTATCGTTGTCGTGCTGTAATGCATGGTGAGATGTTTACTCTTGGAATGGTGATGGTTTACAAATTTTCATCCCTTAGATATGACGCAGTAATTTGTATCACAAATTATGTAAATGTCAAGAGTGATTATAGTGTGAATATGCATTATTGTGTGACATTGATTTGAGATGTTTGATGATTGTAAGCATTGTCGAGAAGTGGGTTTATACGGCCATACTGAAACTGACAATAATAGCGTGCAATAATGTAGCGAGGGGGTGAGCTGTTTATCATTATTAGAGACGAGCAAATGACGTAATATTGGCGCGTTTTTCTTAGAATTTGCTGGAACATTTTTCCCTAGAGCATATGTTTTCGTAATTTTCATTGGATATAAAAATAGATGCTAATGTTGGCGCGTTTTATTAACCAATAGCAGCTCGGTTATAATCTTTAGGCATATCGGGGTGTGGGAGTATAAAAAGGGCTACGCCAGAGTCAAATTCGTTCAGTACATCGGAAACATTTGTACATTACACGTCGTCTTCAGTCCATCGGAAACATTTGTACATTACACGTCGTCTTCAGTCCATCGGAAAAATTTGTGCATTACACGTCGCTGAATTCAACAGAAAAAGTCATGGTGAATACATAGCATAGTTTATCGATTTGCAGTGTACGCGTAGCAAAGTTATGAAAAATATCAAGTGTCGTAAAGTTAATTACACAAAAAGTTGAAGTACGCGAATTAATAATGTTCAGTAAAGAAGTTATTATAACAGTTTCAGTTTGGTGAGTGTCAAGATTAATATGTGAAAGTGCATAATGTGTTACGACAATAAAAGTGTAAAACAAATTCTTCATCAGTGTTATCTTTGGATAAAAGACTCCTTTCCGTTTACACACCTGTATAAGATAAGTGCTCGACCAAAAAGATCATAGCTAGCCGGAGGACAGTGAACCCAAAAATTAAACACAATAACAGGCGCTCAGTAAAAGATAACACGAAGTGACCGCGACAAATTGTCTTTTATACGTGCGGCAGATAAACAGTAGCATTCTTTCAAACAAACACTAATACCGTCACAGATAATGCATGTGCATATGAGAGAGAGAGTGTGTGTGTGTGTGTCTGATGTGGTACACTCACATGACTTTCTCTACTTTTGTACAAACTATTTTTACAAACGCTTATTCTCCATATGCTTCATGTTAATCAATATGTTAATCATATTGCTAATTTTCTTGTAAATGCAAGGGGAATTGGTAGGCTTTAAGCGATAGTCCAATATTTTAAGAGCTAGTTGCTATGTGGAGTATTCCATTCTCTTTGCATTACCAGGAAGAGAAAAAAAAAAAAAAAAAAAAAAAAAAAAAAAAAAAAAAAAAAAAGAATAACGAATTCCAATTTGAGAAAAAGTATAAGTACTGGAAAATTTAAGGGAATAACAAGCAAAATCTCAAAAATGCTTCACTCAACAAAAAAAAATGTATATGTCATAAATTGTGTATTTTAATGCGATCTACATTTTTTGTGTAGTAAAATTTTGTCAATCTCTTATGGTTTACCAGTTATGCAAAAGTCGTTCACAATGAAGAATATTTTTGGAGACATTCCCAGAAAATTCGAGATATACATTTCATTTGTCATGAAAATATCTTAAACATATGATATTTTAATCAACATCGTTGGAGCCATTTTTGAGAAAATTAAAATTTTCGAAAAATGTTCCATGTAAAGGGTAATCTGGGGTGGGGGATTTTCTTGAAAACCTTCGTTTCGCATCTCTGGAAGATACTGAACCTAAATACCAAGTTTGGTGTTTATCCGACTGTTCGTTTCTGAGTTATGCTGTTCACAGACACACAGACGGACATGTTTCCAAAAATGCTTTTTTTGAATTCAGGGGGCCTCAAAACATATATTTCTGGTGAAATCTCGGTATCGAATTTTTGGGGTGGAATACAATACTTTCCCTACTTACTATATGTAGTAGAGAAAGTAAACATTGTACTGGTGTTGGAGATGTGATTTGTTAAAAAAAAAAGGTTCTTGGTGTTGGGTATGTTATTAGTTATGCTACATATTTCATAATTGTATGATGTGTTCAATGTCCCTGAGCAGTGCTCACAGTGGGGCGAAATGAGCAAACAAACAACTGTAATCAAACAAAAGCAGAGAGAGAGACAATTCTGACAACAGAAATAGAAAAACTTGGATGGTGAAACATTAATGAGAAAGATTCAGACTGTAAAAGGGAATAAAAATATAAAGGCTATGGATAACTATTTGGGTAAGGTCAAAGAGAAGTGGTTAAGAATGACTACAAAGAAGATGGAGCTAAAGGAGATGAAAAGACAAATAATGTAAGCAAGTAGACAGTGGGTTATCAATATCGGAAAATCAGAAGTTGTATGTATTGAGACTAGATTAGTAGAGGCAAGCAACCAAGAAGAGAATTTGTGTAAATAGCCTAATATTTTTAAATATTATTATAGTCTAAAATATATGTATGTAATTTAATTTGTGATCTAGCTAAGGCTTCTGATAACTTAGACGATTATCTGTTGCTGCAAAAGTTGCACTTTTATGTCTTCGACAAGATCTCCATAAACTGGCTCAAGTCATACTTAATGAATAGAGTACAGAAAACCAGAATCAATGGCTGCAATTCTCAGCCTGGGATTATTGCTAGAGATGTTCCATAAGGTTCCATACTATTATAGGTCCTCTTTATTTTTAAGGTTTATTAATGATTTTCCACATTTAAACAAGATGTCAAAAGCAATCTGCAACCTATATCACAAAATTGCGTGCTCAAAAAGAACTAAATCAATTGCTGAATACACAAAGGAATAAAATAAAAACTTAATGCGCTTTCAGGTGCACTTTTCCCTTACTATTAAAAGCAGTACTTGTTAAAAATTGCACCATTACTGAAGTTCCATGTACAAAATCTTTTGAGCTTCACATAGATGATCATAGCTGAGGAAAACACGTTGAAATCATATTAAAGAATCTTAGCGCAGAATGTTTTGCATTAAGAAACTTCAACAATCTTCTACATCAAAATGCTTTGAGATCAGCATACTTTACTGCAACATGGAATAATATTTTGGGGTAATTATGTTCACAGTAAGAAAGGTTTGTGTTAAAAAAAAAGAGTTGTGCAAATCCTTTGTGGCAATTGTTAAAAACCTTAAGATTCTCATCCTTACTTGAGAGTACATATATTCACTCCTTAGTTATCTTGCAAATACTTATGATGGCTTTACAACAAACCTTGCCGTGCATAACTATAACATGCAGATGATCTGCACAGGCGAGTAAATAATTTAAAACAATTCAAAAAAGGATGTTACTATTCTGCAATAAAAGTTTATAATTTACTTCCGTGCTTTTTCAAGCTGTTAGGCAATCCTATGAAGCATAAAATCTTAATAAATAAATAAAAATTAAAGTAATTCTGATATACTCACTCCCCACATAATCTAGAGGATTATTTTAATGTCCAGCAATTGGGCTAAAGTTCCTTATTTGCATTCGTATTGAAAAGCAAATCATTCGAGTTCTAGACGCGCAGATCCTACGTTTACGCCCTGTCGTCGCTTCGCAGTTACGGACCACTCCCCTACTTCTAACAAAACGCTACGTTTTGCGGCTTAGGACCTTCTACGCTGTGCTACCCCATTGTATTCGTCCGACAACGGACGCAATTACTGAACCTTCACCGTTTTACTAATGCATGGGAGGCGGGGGGGGGGGACTGATGGTATTGCATGTATTTGATGACAGTGCAACACGTTCGATGTCTTCGAGCTTTGCCCGCTATGGACTTAATGAATGAAACCAAACAAACAAATGCTCTGCGATATCGAGCAACGTCCTAATCTTTCAACCATTCTACCAGAAGCAGCAGCGTGATGTTTAACATGCAATATTACTGACGAAAATACAAATAAAAACGGGCGTAACTCACTCCTAAGAGCTGTCAAAAGTACACTTAATTACCTGGATTTGGGTTTGTAAGTGGTAAGGTTGTTACCTTCAACTTACCCACACTAGAGCTGATATTTTATGTTATTTCGTATGTACATAAAATCGATCTAATTTGTAAAAATATTTTCTAAGCGAACGAACGAAAATATTTCGTTACTTGTATAAAGAAAAAGAACTGCTCCAAAACTTTTACGCTTCTTGTTTTGCTTTTGTTTCTTGTTTAGCAACAATTGCCAACAGTAATCCAGCGAAAACAGATGTCGAGAGGAGGAGATTTAACTTAGGAGAAATGGAATAAAACATTTACTGAAAAAAAAAATCATCAAGTTTTAAACAGAGCTATATTAGAAACCTTAATAGAATATTTTAAAAACTTAAATACTAAAAATTTATCCTTTGTTCCGATTTACAAGATCTGTTGGTACTATCAGTTGCGGTATCTGCTTTTTCATTGCCTATGTTTCAAGTGATAAACTCAAGATGGAACTTTTATCACAAATAAATGCTACATGAAGGGTATCTTTATGTGTTTAATGAAAATATGAAGTGTAAAAATAGAGTATTCATATTTATTTCTGATAATATGGAAGCGAAAATAAAGTGCTGTGTTACATTCAAGTGGTTTAAGTCTTAAACGAGTTATTTACGATGCTTTCTACTGCCCATGAAACACCAGATTAACAAAATGATTTGAACGTTTACATTTGGTTCTCTAGTGAAAAAGAATGGCAAGCTACAGTGTGATTTGTAGGCTATGTTTGGTGGAAAAGGATCCGTTGCTACCGCTGTTCCAGGATGATATACATGAAGTAGTTTCTCTTTCCGCAAAAATTGCAAATTTTGCACCTCTGCTTAAGGTGAGGCCGACTGCTTCCCTTGTATGCATTTTGAACCTGTGATAATTACTGCAAAGGAATGGCTAAGCATAGCATTGCATGCATGGTAGCACTCCGACTAATACCCTTTTATAGCTTGAGGCTTTTCGGGCTTTGTAACTTTGTCCTTGTATTATGTACTTATTAGCTGCATCATCAAACAGTCCAATTATCGGTTCACTTTCCAAAAAGCTTTTGCAGAATTACAAAGAGTATCTGAGCCTATTAATGTTATTATGTACTTTCTAAGACAAAGGCGTAATATATATATATATATATCTGTAATAGAAGTGGAAAGTGGTACCAGTAATGACACCATATGCCTGAGTGTATGCTTTAAGATGTTTAAATTTTGTGATAACACTGAAGGAGTTAATGAATTATTTAAATTTAATTTTTAGCTTTACTCTGGGGATGGTCTTCCTGCTCAAGTTTGTCATCAATGTGTCCGCTTGGTGAACACATCATATAAATTCAAACAGCAGTGTGAAAGCTCTGATGCAATTTTGCGTCAATTTATTAACAGCCAAACATTGCCGGTAAGTATAGTACAGTACAATATAACCTCGGTTATATATTTTTCAAGGGAGATGGTTAGTATGATATATAAATGAGGAGTAAATTGCTCTTACGGGGTCCCCGACAGCGATGGAAGTGATGTCTTATATGTCCTACAGATGTCACTCTGTGTTGTTCTATAGCTCTAATGCAATGCTGGCAACATAATGAATGGCAACTAATGCTGCCAAAGCCGGTAAGATACTCAGCCTCAAGGCATAGCCGAGGGATTGAGGGCCCTCAGCCTCAAAGTGTAGCTGAGGGATGTTTTTTAGAAGGAGAGGAGTGTAGCAGTTGCGGCCAGTATACTGACTTCTTAAATTATGCAAGAGTTACTTATTTATCAAAAATAATTAGCCCTTCTTGTTGACCACTTAGCAATAGTGGACATTTTGTCAAGAGTTATTGCCAGTATAATGAAAAACAATGTGGCTAACAATGTCACAAAGCAATGAAAATGTAGTTAAAGTGGATCATTTGAGTTTAGTTGTGCAGATCCTACGCTACACTCTGTTGTCACTACACTCCTCTGCTTTTAAAAAAACATCCCTCGGCTATGCTTTGCGGCTTGGGTCCCTCAATGTTGCAATGTTGGCAGTAGAATGCCAACGACAGCAACACTCCCATGATGCAAGTGCATGTGTTACATGTTGATAGCAAAAGTGTTCTCTACCTGCACACAGAATAATGTGGGTTTCTTACTAATATACCTAAAATGTTAACTTATATCTGACTATATTAAACACACAGCACTGTTCTACTAATCAATGTGAGGACCAAGGGAGTGGATCTACTTTTTGTCTAGCTGTGTCATATGTTAGTTAAGTTCTAAGATGTTTGTTTTGTGGGTGATAATCAAATTACAATGAATAACTGATATAACATAAACATTTAGGAATTAGTACTGCGTGCGGTGGTAATAGCAGGGTATACTCATTAGCTTCTAGAATAAGAGCAAGCTTTTTTTGGTGAACAATTTATGACAAATGTAAAACTTGATGGTGGGTGGAGCTAGTGTTTGCAAAACCCAAAAATTGCCTTCTCCATCTTGCAACATTATATGTTTAAGATCTGTGGATTTATGCTGTTAAATTGCCCATAAAATGTACTGGCTCCAGGACTCCTAGAGCATTTTTTACAGTAGTATCTTGGTTAATGTGCAATAGTAAAAATATTGGTTATTAATTGTATTTTGACTATGATTTTTAAAATTTATAATGCTTTTTTGAATCTTACTGTGTGTTTTTTTTAATGTTTTTATTGCTTTTTTTGTCTGCCTATTTTGATTGTTATAAATATCTAAACATCTGGGCCCTAGTGATAACATTGCATAGGAATGAGTGGAAATGTTAACCATTCAGGATGCCATTGTACTGTAGTAAATAAAACCATTTATTGTTCATTGCATTGGACAGGTTTACACCGTAATGTACATCTTCAAAATGTGCTGCCATTTCTTCTTTAATGAGCTCATATTGTTTTATCCAGTCAGAAATGAAAATCTATTGGAAGCAAGATTTAAAACTGTTGAACCGCAAGTTAAATAGGTATAGGTTTTTTTTAAATGCTTACAATTTTCTCAATATATGAATGAAATCTTCACATACAGCATATTGTTTAGCCAGTAGCAATAGCGGCATACTAGTCCAGTTTCACTGAAAATGCACAAACCAATCCTAAATCTGAAGATTTAAATCTATCCATAGTGACCTCAAGGTATTTGAATACATAATCTGGGATGAGTTGTGAAGTAAATGATAAAAATTCCATCCAATAAAGGTTAATCAATGCATAGTTACACAGTTTTAATTTTTATACACAATAATTTATGTATGATACAGTCAAAAAACATTGGAGGGAGTCAATTTGGGGATTTTCAATATTATTGAGAAATTTGGCCAGTGAAGGAGAGGTGTCTCTGGGTGGCTAGGTGTTGACCTTCTGGTCGTGGTTTTAAACCCAGCCGAGACGGATGGTTTTAAATGTGCTTAAAAGCGACAGTTGCGTGTCAGTAGATTTACTAGCATGTAAAAGAACTCCTGTGGGACAAAATTATGGCATACCAGTGGCCCGATTCTTGCAGTCATAAAAAGGTCTATGCTCCCAAACATTTTATGCACAAACAATAAAAGTTTGCAAGTGTGAATCCCTCTTCTTGTAATCCTTAAACCTATGCTAATAGCAGCAACCTATATTGTAAACTAGTAGGAATATATGGTGTTGCCAAAGGCATTCAAATAATTGTTTAATTTGATCACCTCACTTTTATTATAAAAATATTTTGTTTGTTAACGACACTGTCAATTGCCATGACTTTATGGCAGAAGAGGCATTTTTATGGCTTTATGGGCAGATTCAAAGTATTACAGATTTTTCACCACGAACATGACAAAACATTAAATTCTATTACATTATATTATAACTTAAGTTTTGTAGCGTTTTTCTCTTCGTCGATGGTGAAGTGGGTTTATTATCTGTGATAATATCGTTGTTGTTGTGGCCGGTCCAGCAGAGTCGTCACAGTTGTAGGGTCCAGGTTGAATCTCAGGGTCGACCCTTCTCTTCTTGGCTATGAAAAGTAATTGTGGGTAATGTCCAAGGATACGGGATGCAGGTATATGGTGCACTTAAGGAAAAACACGATAATTTACTTTCAGTGATGCTGTCAGAATCACTATGCCACTTGCAAGTTTATAATGCCACACTAATAAACAATCCCTTTGCTAATCTGCCATTCTTTTGTTTTTTTACTTCCCCGACATACTCGTGTTCTTAACTAGGTTCTCGCGCGCTGATTTTTGATCTGTCACTTGACTTCTTTTCAATGCCAGAAATAATCACATACTTAGTACTTCACTTGTTTAACTGCTTATAGATTACAGTACTTTCCTATGTCTTATTATTTTCTACCATTGATATAAACTGCGAGGAATTAAAATCTCGACTCGCGAAACGTAACTGTTACATGATTTCTGAGCGCCACGGGACTCGACTTGTTACGCACAGATTTAGACATTGAACTCAACTGAAAAACCTGGACTGACTGACTTTTCCATTCCCCCACTAATATTTATATTGTTAGCAGCAAACCTTTGTGATATCTGCACGTCGCCAATCTTTATCATGTTCTCATTGGTTATTTTCCTTTCTGCTATTTTATTATGATTTCTCATTGGTTACTTCAAACATTTTGTATTTTTAACTGCCTTTTGAAAGATGTTGTGTATCCCCAACGGCTCGCCAAAACTCCTAACTGTAGACGACAATGCGTTACCCACGTCACCGCGTTTGAAATATAACAATGACAGGAACGGTCTCTAAACTTTATTTTCTGCAGAAAATCTTGCAAGTAACACTGCATGATTACGGGCTCATTTATTTCTCAATATATACAAGGTTTATAACATAGTGGTAGTTTTCTACGGGCTTTCTAATGGTGCTAATTTCAATTCTATAATGCCAAAACTGTGGAATTTGGTCAATTTTTATTTCAGTTAATGTCTGATAATATATTAATGAGTGATATTTAACTATTTATTTTCTCAATCAGAATTATCGCTTCAGATTACAGACTGAATGTACTGCACTAATTGGTATACAGTGCTATGATAGGCGAGAGCTCATCTTTGTGTCTATCATTCATCATGGGGAAAACAAACAACAAACAACAAAATGTATAGCGTGCGGATTTAAAAATGTGATTGCACCTCTAGTGATCAGCAGTGGATGGGTGCAAACATGGTGAATTGTAAAGTCAAATCCCTCATGTAAATAGTTATCTTATTTGTGTTCTATATCTGTAGAATATAAGTTTCCCCATTTTTTGTGATACTTTTTGTTTATGGTTCATGTTAAGAAGCGTAAAATATCGACTAGAAACCTGTGTGTGCCTAGGAAGTGGTGTTGTATTACCAGGTCATCAAGGATTCTTATAAAATGGAATCCCCATTTATTTCACATGTAATAATTGTATATTTATTGCACTGAACATTTTACACATTCTAAATTTCATGTCGCAAAATTATTATGCTTTGCTGGAATAGGGAAAGTTTTACAGGTTTCAATTTCAAGAAGTTGGCAAGTAGTTCCACTTGCTGCTTCCTTAACAAAGGCGATATGCTCCCTCTACGTACTCTATACTCTCTGCACTGAACTAAGTAAGCTATGGAAATCTTGTAAATGTTTAGCATTATTTGATGCTCTCCCAATTGCAACATGTGCATGGTATTAGGTTACTGATGAGAGAAATGGTAGCTTACTTAATGACTGCAGACTTTTCAACCCCTTGCCCCCTGTGCACCTAAAATATACTTTGATTCTTAACTAGAGAACCGTGACAAAGAACAGGGCATAAATCTAATGGCAAACTCATTTAAACAAGGAACCAGTGAAAGAAGGTCATCCTTCAAGAATCCCAATTGTCGGATTTCATCTTTTGTGAACAATTGCTAAGGAGCCCTTCTAAGAAGTAGGAAGAGAGGGAGGGAGGGACAGCTTTGTAATAAAAGTTGCAGCAGTTAGAAATGTTAAATATTTTTGTCGTTCATGGGTTAGGTAAGGTTAATGGGCAGGATTTCCAGTCATGATAAAATTCTTAGGTTTGAGGCAGCATTTTTAACACTTAAATGATTTCAGTCAAATTATATAATATAAAATATAATAACAGCCTGCCTTAAAGCAATATGTGTATAATATATAAAATGCATGTAACAGTCATTATATTAATGTTTATATTATTATGTACATGTTCAATAATGTTATGTGAATGTATTACGTAATTTAATAATGTAGGAGCTGTGAGAATAATAGGTTAAAAGCTGCTAACAATGAGGTAACCTTGAGGCAATAATGAATTAGAAAGTTTAATAATGCTACTGGTAATTCTTGGAGCAGCAATAATGTAATTTTTGTGACAGTTTATAAATAGCCAATCAACAACCAGAAAAAAAGCTTAAGTTAAATAAAAGTATTCTATTGGAGTATGATTAGCCAATCAGAAACTGAAATGGGGCAAAATTTACAAATTTAGAAGTCAGTTGCTAGCACAGAACACCAAAGTATAGTTGTTGCTAGTAGACAGCGTTCCTAACTGGACGCGTCCTCGAGAAGTTTAATATGGATTCAGTGTGAGATAAAAATAGTTTACGTGTTAATAAGTGCAAGTAATTAATAAATAATCTCGCAGCTCTCTATATCAGTGAAGTGTTATTTAAATCGTGTCAAGAATTAATAAAAGGAGTGAAGTAAAAGTTATAATCTGTGTAAGCCTACATTCTTAGCCGCACCACTCTCTGCAAAGAAATTCATGTCTCTAACAATAATACTGACGCAGCCGAGGCAAACATAAATATATAATATCTAAAGAAACAGTCAAATTACAAAGTTAATATTTTTAAACTTGGCGCAAAGGCTACCGGAAACATTTTACCATACTTGAGGTTGCAACTACTTCAAGTTCGGCTCCCCAACAGTCGAAATACAATACAACTACTTCCTCAGGTTCAGCCTGGTCTGGCTGAACTGTGCCTTAGCCAAGAATAGGTTGTAGTGTACCACCTGGCCTAGGACCGATTGTCTAATTTTATTTTAAATAAAATTATTTTATTTATTATTATTATAATTTTATTATGATTATTATTAATCTATGGAGCACTGCTGCCTAATGTGTGAAGGGACTCGGATTCAATTTCCGGAACTGACATGGGGATTTTTTTTCCTCTGCTGTGAGGCAGGGATGCACTCGTCCTTGGGACTAATTGAGGAGCCATGTTTTAGATATGGTGACGACATGTTGACAGCATACTGACTTATTGACCACATGCCATCCCTATTACTGCACTCTATCCAGAATGTCTTGGGTGTGGGTGGATGGAAGGAGATAAGAGTTTGTAGCTGCCATGCTGTTATAATGTTATCTGTAATTGTCCAAAGTCATCATTTATTTATTATTATGCTATTACTACTGCAATGGATGTGTGCATGCAGCAGTAGTTGTGCTCTTCTGGGCATTTAACATCGCCAAAAAATGTAATAAATAAATGGGACCAAAAAATGTGACGAATTAATCTTTTTTGTCTTTGTTTTCTCTTTTAATGGAAAAGTTCTTGTTTACTTTATATTTTCTTAAAAATGCACTTACGTTTTTAAGAAAATACCACATAATACTTTTAAATCAGAAGACATAGTGAAAAGTTTAAATATAATATATAGAAGTGGTTGAAATATACAATTTCACTAAAATAGGTTAAATACCTCAGAACTAGTTTCGAGGAATCGCTTCCTCATTGTCAGCTGATTGCAACTGGTTGGCTTTCCTCTGATGGTTACAGATGTCTCTTTTTCCCTCTAGTGGTGGTTCTACAAGTTTAGTAATCAAATTTTTGTCCATAGGGATGTCAAAATTCATTAACCTTGGACGAAATTTCCAAGGAAATATTTTCTCCCAAATGTTTAATTCAGTAGGTTTTTGTACCTACTTGACAGTGTTACTGTGTCCTCAATTTCATGTCCTTGTATCCAAAAATGTGCTGCAACTGCTAATTTTCTTCTTCCTGGATTTGATGTTTCGAAAATGTTCCTTAAGCCTCGTTTCTATGTTACGTTTAGTTTGACCAATATAGATTTGCTCACAATCCTTGCAATCCCGGATTTTTTTATAAGCTGGCATTTTTTCTTTTGGTTTGCATTTATGAGGAATTTTATGCTGAATTTATTTTCGGGGATGAGTGCCACATTGCCATCATTGAAAATGTTCTGGAATTTGTTATGTGCCCATGGGTGAATCTGACGTTTTTGTATGTCAGATTTTGTTTGTGTGGTTTGAGGGTTGTATTTTCATATATCATTTTTTATTGCTTGAATTTTTTGATTAACATATCCACCATATCTATTTTGTAGCCATTTTTTCTAGCTGTTTTTAAAATTTCTTGGTATTCTAAGTTATATTCCTTTTCAGTGAGGGGGATGTTCACCAATCTATGGGTCAAACTGTTAAAAACTGCAACTTTGTGTGATGGGGGGTTGTAAATATTGTTTTTTATATTGCTATCCGTATAGGTGTTTTTTCTATATATTCCAAACAGTATTTAACCTATTTTAGTGAAATTGAATATTTGCAACCAAAATACCACATGTTTGAAATTATTTACATGGCAAATAAAATGCATATGTGATAAATGCATTTTCTTGTCTTTATTTTGAAGCCCGAGCGTGTGCAGGCCTCTACAGCACATGGCCCCATATTCTACAGCCTGAAAGATGTGCATTTTTGAGTTAATTCTGGTGTTTAAGATTTGACTTTGAAATAACTGCTGATTACACAGATTTATAAAAGAATATGTTTGTTTTTCTGTTTTACTTAACAGAACAATGTAGATGCTGTCCTCCACTCTGTGTTCCGAAGTGAGCCAGTCGAGCAGTGCTGGAAGCTAGAAGACGTTAAAAATGAATTTTCAATGGAAGATGACGTACATGAATCGGATATCAGCATACATGAAGACAGCGAGGATTATCAAAAGTAAATATTTTACATTTAAGATGTATTTATGAACATAAAAATCTTAATTGTGTAATGGATTTTTGTAATGTGGTATATGTAATACTTATTGTAACTCACATCACTAAATACCGAGGGCGGACTGCTACCAAACTAATTAACTTATAGGCCTAGAACGTTAAAGATGTGAACTGAGGTGATACAAGGAACATTGTTTGCTTCCCAATGACTGTGCAAACAAACTTGATTGAATTCGTATAACATTCACATAGAATTCCTGCGACTTGTATAACATTAGCAAGAAATCACTTTAAATATTGCTTTTAAACACAAGGCATCAACTGCAATAACCTTTCATACAGAAATACTCAATTTAACTGGAACTTCTCTGTGCATTGAGTAAAAAATGAATTAACAATAAAAGCATTCTTAACGATTCAGCTTCTCCAAAACATTACAAAATCATTACAAGTATGCATAAGAACCATTTGACTCGTTTCCTCTTTCCACAGTTCTGCCTACAAAATTGCTTACAAACTTGCTCGACAATATATCACAAATTTACAATTTTAAAAGAATGTAATTGACTTTTGCTAGCCATATGTCCTTCGCCTGGTTACAGTTTAAACTATGCCTTTCTGAAACTATATGTATGTATGCCTTTGATTTAAATTTAGAAATGTTCTACTTACAAACATAGTTAATGTTGAATTTGGAATAAGGCCGAAAAATGTTAGACATACGCTGCAATTCAATGTTCACAAGTCCCCTGCCAGAAAGTCCTCTGGCGGCGACTGGGCCTTGGGAGGTCCTAGTTTTCCTCTCTTATCTATCAGCATAGCTGCTAAGTTCCAGCTGGGAAGGGAAGGGACATCACTGCTCTTCCCCATGTAGTGACCAGTTGGTGAATTTCAGCCTACTTATCTGATTTACTGGTATGTCACCCAAGTTGTAATGCTGTTGTTGTTGTTCACCAATGGCACTGGGGATTATTTGATCTGCATCATTTTCCCTCTGGCTTCCCAATATAAAGTGTGAAAGTATCACTTTTAAGGCTTTTGCATTTGATGAGATGTAATTGTAATGCTGGAAATTGAGTTTTTTATTTATGGATGCTCTTTAACTACAGTAGAATCTCGTTAGTACGTTTTTGCAGGGACCTAAGGATTTGGACGTCATAGGTGGGAAAACGTGTTAACGAAAATGCAAAATCTGCAATTTAAGAACATAGGTAATAAAAATCTAATAATTACTACGTCTCCATGGGCAATTTAAATCGATTTTGAGTACAATTTCATACTGAATACGATCCCGTTTCCATGTTAAATTCAATATGTTTAAATGGATTTGGATACACAAAGCCTGAGAATAAATAATTCAAGCTTTTTTTTTTTGATCAACTTGGATTTTTAGGTTATGAATGTTTTTGAGAAAATAAATTGCGAATTGTGGAAGCGGCAATAGTGGTTTTGCTGTGTGTTGTATTACACACGTGATAACAATTTCTGCTAAAAAAGAAAAAATTATGAGCGTGCATCGTGTTACGAGTACAATAGACGACATTATCTTTGGTGTATACAAGACGATTTGGACACGGAGGTGTTTCCATGCAACAAATTTCGTTCCGGTCCTCTTCTGATCCTATTTTCCAAGAGAAAAGTTTTGTTTTAGTATTTTTCCCTTCTTTGAAAACAGTTTCAATTAATTTAGGTTTGCTAACAATCGTGTTTAAGGTTGACGGAGGAATGTTTAACTTCCGCACTATATCGACATGTTTTATATTTGGATTGTATTACATCAAGGATTTTCAGTTTTTCACTGTTGGTTATTTACCTACTACACTTTCTTTTTTTCATTGTAAATGAAAAGTTAAAATACAATCTACGGTTGTTTGGTCATCACTCAACATTAGAAACTATCGTTAGCGTTTACCGCTTTACCACGCCAAGGTAAAGCATTCTCTATCCCGCCCACAGAAATCGTCTCACACAAATATTTAAATGCATGTATGTGATTGGCTGCCGATATCCACCCCGTGACCAAGGATTGACCAAAGTAGCAAATGAGGACGTCAAACTATGAACGTGTTAAACGCCTACATCCACTGTACCCATCAAGGATTGGCCAAAACAGCGAATGAGGACGTCAAACTTCAAACGTAGTAAGCGGGACCGGGAAAACGCACTAAGCAAACATTATTTATTATATTTGGTGATTTGGTACCGGGACTTTTATAATTCAACGTAATACACGGGAAAACGTGTTAATGAGGAAATTGCTAACGAGATTCCACTGTACTATGGTTGTTAGCGTCCCATTCTATACTGGGCGTGAAAGACCAGTAATTTTGCTCAGAGGCCTCTTCATCAGGCTTGAGGTTCTTTTACGTGCCGTAAATCTAAGACACGGAACCACTGGCTTTACTTCCCTTCCGAAGGAAGCCATGCTAAGGATTTTTATGGCCAAAAAAAATCCATCGCCCTCCGCCGGGTTTGAACCCACGACCTCGGGAACTTGAGGCTAGCATGGTAACCACTACACCACAGAGGACAGTGAATATTTCTGGTGCCTAAGGATCTCTCCTAAAGCAGAATCTGTAGTTGTATACTTCTGTTATATTTATTTGTTGAGCCCCACGTTTGGGAGCCAATTTGCGATGGTAAATTTATAATGTTATTTGTGTATGTGTTTACTCCACGTGGTGAAGCCATTTTGTGACGTGATTCTTTGTTAGGTTTGTTAGCTCGATCTGGTGTTAGCAATTTGCAGCAGTATTAGTGTTTGTTTGAAAGAATGCTACTGTTATTTTATTTACTTTTGGTTCACTGTCCTCCAGCTAGCATTTATCTTTTTGGTCGAGCACTTCTCTTTATACAGGTTGTGTAAACGGAAAGGAGTCTTTTATCCAAAGATAACACTGATGAAAGAATTTGTTTTACACTTTTTATTGTCGAACACATTCACTATCACAATTTACACCTTGATCTTGACACTCGCCAAACTGAAACTGTTATAATAACTTCATTACTGATCATTCTTAATTCGCGTACTTCAACTTTTTGTATAATTAACTTTACAACACTTTAGATTTTTCATAACTCTGCTACGTGTAACTTGCGAATCGATAATCGATGTATACTATACAAATATTTCTGCTGGACTGAAGGCGACGCGTAACGTAAAATGTTTTCGGCGAACTGACGGACTGAAGGAGACGTGTAGCATACAAATATTTTCGACGGACTGAAGGACTTTACCTCTAACCTAGCCCTTTTTATACTCCTACGCCCCGATATGCCTAAAGATTATAACTGAGTTGCTATTGGCTAATAAAACGCGCCAACATTAGCGTCTATTTTTATATCCAATGAAAATTATGAAAAAATGTTCCAGCAAATTCTAAGAAAAACGCGCCAACATTACGTAACTTCCTCGTCTCTAATAATGATAAACAGCTCACCCCCTCGCTGCATTATTGCACGCTATTATTGTCAGTTTCAGTAAGGCCATATAAACTTACTTCTCAACAATAATTACAATAAACAAAACATCTCAAATCAATGTCACACAAAAATGCATATTCATACTATAATCATTCTTTACATTTAAATAATTTGTGATACAAATTACTGTATCAAATCACAGTTTCTGGTCCTAATTTTCTGAACTATCATGGGGGTTGTGCAATAACGCACAGCTGATACTATTCATATCATATCATCTAATAGAAATATTTGTCTAGTGGATGGAGAAACCTGTTTTTGGGTTAATGAAGAAATTCATTGTCTTGGTTAAAACATGCTGTATTAATTAGCAGTGCATAAGTTGCATTATTAGAAATTAATGAGAGGGAGGAGAGAGAGGGGAGAGGGAGAGGGAGGAGAGAGGGGGAGAGGGGGAGAGGGAGAGGGAGGGAGAGAGGGGGAGAGGGAGAGGGAGGGGGAGAGGGAGGGGGAGGGGGGAGAGGGAGGGGGAGGGGAGGGGAGGGGGAGGGGAGAGGGAGGGGAGGGGAGA